>OV884002.1:45368526-48215054 GCA_930367185.1 Myathropa florea
GACACCACTTGACGGATTCCCAGCAGCCAATTGGTTTTCGTTCACTTCCAACGGAATGATTTGGTCGACAAACATGACGTCCCTTGTGTTCACTGACAGCAAGGGTGAGAACAAAGCTTTTCTGAAAGTGGACCAAACTGTGAATAGTGTGAGAGTGGTTGAACCGGCCAAGGAACCCGAGGCTTCCTTGAGTGCTGTACCCCATGCAGTTGACATTTCCACAGTGAAAGTTGAAGGCCTCTGGGATAATTTCAACATAACCTGGCAAGACGTTCCGACTGAGGAAAACTATGCTGTGAGCTATTTCCTCAAGATCGGAGATGACATCTTCGTTGAGAGCTCTGAGCCAAGTGTGCGTTATCCTCGCGCAGACTTACCGGCCTATTCTCCTCTGAAAGTGTGGATCACAAGCAACTCTGCCTGGAGTCGTGGACCTACAGTGACGGCAGAGATTTTCTCACCAACCGCCGCCCCATCGGAACCACAGAGACTAAGAGCTTTCATAACTCGCCGTCATAATCCTCTTCAAGAGGGGCAAAATGTGTCAGCGATTGTCCGCTGGGAGCCGCCCGCGGAACCAAATGGTCCAATTGTGTTTTATAGCGTGACTTGCCGAAAGGAGGGGGCCACAGTGGCCACAGAAAACTCAACCGATCTCGAGACGACATTTTGGGGATTGGAGGAGAATGCCACGTACACCTTTCAAGCACAAGCCTTCACTTCCGGAGCTGGCGGAAATACATCGGAGGAGATCCAAGTCACAGTGAACTCGGCATTTCAGTCCATTCCACGAGTTATTGTCGCCAGCAGAGGCTACATTGGGATCCTTGACATGGATTTGAATTCGACGGAAATTTTGGCAGAAATCTCCGGCCCTGCGAGGCACATCGTATCCATCCGGGAGGAGAACACAGTACTTTGGATGAACCCCAGCAGGGAATTGGTTCTGTATCACGGGGGAAATGTCAGCACTGTTGCTTCTCTGGAGTCCGAAGTTCAAGCCTTGACAGTGGACTGGGTCACGAGGAAAGTGTATTATTCGCTCGAGGACACAGGAGGTGGAAGCACCATACACTTTCTGGATCTCAATCAGTTCGAGGGCGAGCCGATTAGGAGCCAACTGCTCATTTCGAACCCAAACCCAATCAAGGATCTGGTCATCTTTCCTACCAGTCAAACGCTCATTTGGCTCGAGGAAGATGGAAGCCTGAGTGGTTGGAACTTACGGGATTTGTCTGAGATAAACCTGCTTTTAGGGACAGAACTGAGTTTCGAAAGACTGTACCCCGGTTCCTTCGAGGAAGACCTTGAGTCTGTGATTCTTGTCGACAAAAACGAGAACATTTGTGTGATGGATCTGCGAAATGAGAAATGTCAGTTCTTGAAAATCGGAACTGATCCGGAACCCAATTTGCACTTGACTTGGGACAATGGGTTCTTTTATGCCCTCAAAGAGCATTCAATTCGAGCTTACAACCGCCGCAAGCTGTCCCTGGAGTATATGGTGGACATTAACGACATCAATGCCATTGTAGCCCTAAATCTTCAGCCGTATCCTCAGAAGAAGTGTCTTCTCCCGGACTTCAATGCGGAACCTTTGCAAGACACCAGTCTGCTCCTCAGTCAGCTCTTGAACTCCACAGAAAACAGTCTAGAGCTGCAGTTTCCAAAGATTTCCAACCCACCCGAGTGTGGACTACAGACTCCTGGGCTAAGATACGTCCTCTTCTTGAAGGAAACGGAGAAGGACGACTCTCCAGTCAGACAGATGCACTCCTTCGAGCCTCATATGAACGTGACTGAGTTGAGACCCTTCACACGCTACACTCTTCAGCTGGAGGTCAGCAACTATTACTCCGACAAAATGGGTTTGGCGAAGATCAAAGGACCAGGTGTAGACTATAGAACAGCGCCAGGAACACCGTACTTGCCACGAAACATAAGCGTGTCCGCGGTGAGTCCAAGAGATGGTCTTGTCGAATGGACACTTCCAGAGGTCCTCAACAACGACCACGTCTGGTATGAAATCCACTGGGAGACAGAGAACCCCACCAACGGGGTAGTGCACCGACATCAAAATTTCGAGCCGGAGACTGAGGATCCGTCGAATACTTTCCTGCTCTCCGGTCTGCGTCCCAATCACAAGTACTGGGTGTGGCTGAAAATATTCTCCACACCAACGGCATACAACACCAGCTCAACGCTTTCCTTTGACACCTTCCCCGAGCCAAGTGGCCTGACCTTTGTGAACTCCACCGCTTACAACCTAACCCTGAGCTGGGACCCGTCCGCCAATGTCACCTCAACCTTCCTCCTATACTCCCCCGTTGATTTGGACGACCCGATCAGTGTGAACATCACAAACGACTCCCACAACAAGATCGTAGAGTCCCTTGAGCCCAAAACCAAGTACGTCTTCCGACTGAAACTGTTCTACTCACACTCGGTTCACTCCTACCTCTGGCCGACGGACAGTCGGTTTGTATTTGAAACCCTTGGCGACCGGCCGACTGCGCCTGGACAACCGTTCATTGAGCACATCAAGGGAGAGGTCTATAAGATATTCTGGGAAGCACCCCGCAATAATGGGGCTCCCATCGAGGAGTACAGCTTGGAAGCCTTGCAGTCGAGTCAAATGCGTCGGGTCCGAAGATCTCATTATTATCCCCAAGACGACAACCAGCGAGTCAGCAACAAGACTCTGGCACGTTTGGGTCAACTCCCCTGGGCCGAGGAGATCGAACCAATTCAGGACAAGTGGATCCCCTACTGCAACGGATCTGAGGCCAGCTGCATCATCAAGGAACTGCACACCATGAGGCTGCTCATGTTCCGAGTTCGGGCCAGAAACGCCTACGGATGGGGTCCTTACAGCATTGACAGCGAAATAGTTGCGGAGCCACTTGTCTTGCCTAGGAAACGGGACACGCTGGTGTTTGCGATCATCGCCCCGATCACCATCGTGTCCACCTGCGTCACCATGGCTGTTCTGGTGCGATACAGTGAGTCTGATTTACCTCAAAAATTGTTATCCCCTTTGTCACTGTCTGCATTTAGTTCACAGCCGAAGGAAGCAGGCGAAGAAGCTTCTCTACGAGACTCGTCCGAGTATTTGGGGTTTGGACGGAGCCACCTTGCAGCAGGTTGCAAGAAGTCGAAATTTCTCCCAAACCAGCAGCATGTTGTACACGGGAAAGCCACTGACCGATGGGGATATTGCCCTGCTTCCTCAAATCAGTCGTACGCAGATAAGCATGCAGAGGTTCCTGGGCAGTGGGGCCTTCGGAGAAGTGTACGAAGGCCTGGTGACATACACCGACGATGGATCACAGGACCGTGTCGCCATTAAGGTAAGATTTCTCTTTCTCTCCTTCTGTAGTCATACATGGACAGCTTTTCCTCCCGCCCCAGACTCTCCGGAAGTGCGCAAGCGACAGAGAGAAGACAGAACTCCTCCAGGAGGCCCACCTCATGAGCCACTTCAAGCATGAAAACATCGTGAAATTGATCGGGGTGTGCTTTGACGTGGACTCCATATGCATCATCATGGAACTGATGGAGGGAGGAGACCTGCAGACCTATCTCCGTCATGCTCGACCCAATTTGGTGAGTTTTGAACCCGAAAGTCCGCGTCTCCTTGACTAACGCGATCTCCTGGTGTAGAGCAAAATCGGAACGTTGTCCTTCCTGGACTTAGTGAACATGTGTCTGGACGTGTGCACTGGCTGCCGGTATCTTGAGGACCTCCACTTCCTGCATCGTGACTTGGCGTGCAGAAATTGTTTGGTGTCATCCTCTGATCCAGAGCATCGTGTTGTGAAGATAGGAGACTTCGGGCTTGCCCGTGACATCTACAAAAGCGACTACTACCGGAAGGAGGGTGAAGGCTTGCTGCCAGTCCGCTGGATGGCACCAGAGTGCCTTGTCGATGGGGTCTTCACTTCGCAGTCGGACATCTGGTCGTTCGGTATACTCTTGTGGGAAATTCTCAGTCTGGGACAACAGCCGTATCCGGCACAAAGCAACTTGGAGGTTCTGAACTTTGTGAAGGAAGGCGGAAGGTTGCAGCAACCTCAAGACTGCCCGGACAAATTGTAAGACCAGACTCAGGGTCTATCTGAAAAGGGAACTAATCATCACCTCTCCCGTAGGTACAAACTCATGATGCAATGCTGGTGTCACGAACCTCAAGACAGACCGACGTTCCAACAATGCCTCGATGAGCTGCTGTCAATGAAACTGGAGACCCTGAACAAAGGTTATTCGAAGAACTATGAAGGAGGTAGTCTCCACAATCCCCTGTCAATATTTCCCAGATAATTGATAAAGTTTCCTTGCAGGTGGCATCAGGAACATGTCCTACGCAGCATCGGATGATGGGGAGAGCATCTCAAAAGGTGAGCAACGAAACTTCGATGAGATTCATAACCTAAACCGAATCTGTGCAGGTTCCAATTGCAGTGACAATGAAAATCCTTTCGCCGAACAAGTGAGCACAAACCAAAGAACTCAAAATGAAGACGACACGAGCAGGGAACTCACTTCATTTAGAGCACCAACAGCGTCAGGGGCAGACGACGCAGTGATAGATGGAAACCAAACAAAGAGGAAGTCAGTTCATTACGTTAATGAAGGACGCTCCAGACTGTAGTGACTAAGATTAGCCTGTATTCATACTCGTCTATATACCATGACATCGTTTACGCTTCTCAAGCAAAGACATTTATTGTAGTTTAAAATGTAAAATATTGTGGAACAATTAAAATCTATTTTAAAGGGTGTTTTTTCTAGAGGTGTACAAATTCAATATGAAATAAAACACTTGAAGCTAATGTTAGTGTCTATGATATTAGATATGCCATAAGTGTATGCGCGTATGCGCCACCGCTAGCTGGAATGAAGTGATATCGTGAAGTCTTTATCGGGCAACTTGGGCCGTATATCAGCGGATGTACACGGCGGATGTTGACTTTCGAATCGTCCAACGTCTCTGGTTTATCAGCATAGACTAGTGACTCCACATACCTCTAAAGAAAGTAATCCAAAGATACGAGATCACAGGATAGTGGAGGCCAGTTCACAGGCTCATTGAGCGAAATTATGGGCTCAGCAAATGTTTCTCGCAATAAATTAACGGAATCGCGCGCCGTGTGGCATGTGGCTCCATCTTGTTGAAACCAACGCTTTGTCACGTCAATGTCATTGAACTGAGGAACGAAGAAGTCAGAAATCATATTTCTATAGCGCTTTCCATTGGCGGCAAGATTTTGGCCGGCATCGTCTTCAAAGAAATATGGACCGCTGATTCCACCAGCCCAGTGAAGCACAGTGAGTTTTAGTGAGTGTAAGGGCGCCGCGGCCGTCTGGGTTTGTGAGTCGACCAATACGCACTAGACTTTCAAGCCTAGGATTAAATCCCAGTTCAGGCAAGCATTTTTTTTTCAAAAAAAAAAAATGGTCACGGCTTTACGTCTTTCGGGTCACTGACAATGCTCAAATGCCCCAGCTACGACACTAAGATCGTTCTAGGAGATTTTAACGCTAAGCTGGGTAAAGAGGACATCTTTGCTAGAGTCATCGGTAAACACAGCCTGCACTACACCACGTCCGAAAACGGACTCAGGCTGGTGGACTTTGTTACCGGGCGAAACCTCTCTGTAGCTAGCACGCGGTTCCCACACCTCAACATCCATAAAGGGACCTGGCGGTCTCCTGATTATTCAACCGTCAACCAGATTGATCACGCTGCGATCGACGTCAGACACTCCTCCAGTATTCTTGATGTCTGAACGTTCCGAGGCACCAACATTGACATGGACCATTTCCTTGTTGTAGCCAAGGTATAGACACGGATATCGAGAGAACAACAGAGTCGAGGAAGGCAATCACGATTTGACGTCGAAAAGCTAAAATCGCAACAGACTGCCAGGAACTTTGCCGATCGAGTCTCCCTGAAACTCTCCGAAAGTTCGACGTCGCCTGCACTAACAATAGACGAAGAATGGAAACATTGTCAAAAAGCCGTTAGAGAAGCCGCTACTGATGTGCTGGGTTTAAAAACCCTGGTTTGACAACGAGTGCAGGCAATCATATGCAGCAAAGCAAGAAGCCTACCGGGCAGAGCTGCATCGAACTACGAGAGCTGTTCGTGAGCTCTACGAACAGAGAAGAAGGGATAAGAACCGGCTTCTCAGGAAGAAAAACAAAGAGCACGAGAAGCGCTTGATCGAGGAGATGGAGAGGTGTTATGGCTGGAATGGTAGGGCGTATGCACCAGCTCATCTCTAAGATATGGTCGGAGAAAAGCATGCCCGACGAGTGGAATCTCAGCGTCGGTTGCTCGATCCACAAGAAAGGAGACCCCTTTGACTGCGCCAACTATCGGGACATAAGTCTCCTTAATATTGCGTATAAGATCTTCTCTGCCGTTTTGTGTGAACGCCTGAAACCATTCGTGAACAAACTGATAAGTCCTTATCAGTGTGGCTTCGGGCCCGGGAAGTCCACCATCGATCAAATCTTCACACTGCGGCAGATCCTGGAGAAGACCCAAGCAATGCAGATCGACACACACCATCTAATTGTCGATTTCAAGGGCGCATATGACAGCGTGTATAGAGACGAGCTATACAGCGCCATGTCTAGTTTTAACATTCCTGCTAAACTCGTCAGACTGAGCAGGATGACAATGGAGAACTCTCGCTGCTCCATCAAGGTCGGTAACGAACTCACCGAGGCCTTTAATGTCAAAAAAGATTTTATACAAGGCGACGCGCTGTCGTTTGATTCCTTTAACATCGTTCTTGAGAAGATCGTGCAAAACTCACTGGCCAACACAAAAGGCACGATCTTCCAAAAGTCCGTTCAACTGCTAGCTTACGTGAATGACATTGACGTAATTGAGCGAACACAGCGAGCCGTCAATGATGCATTTGCTGGCATTGAAACTTCGGATTGTAAACAGTACAAACAACATCAGTACTGAGATCAAACGCAGAATAACTCTTGCCAACCGCTGTTTTTTGGGCTCCTTGGGAAACTCCACTAGTGAGAGAACAATAGCACACACAACACGAGTGGTTGCTGAGAAACCAGCTCCGGGTCCACCTCGCACTGAAGCGCCGCCATTGTTATTATTATTATATCGATCTTTTATTAAAATTGAATAAAGGAGCTAAAATAAGTCTTAGCAAAACACTCACCTCATTCCAGTGCGATCCAACACCATTTAATGATAATTTCACACAACGCACCTATTTTTTGCACGCTTAAAAATGTCACGGTGAAATTATAACGGGAGCCGAAAACTGAATTAGAGGTTGTTATTTTTGTAAAGATAACGAAGGAATGGGAAATTTGCGGGATTACATTTCGCAACTTTGTTTGCAGCTTTTCTCTGTAAGTTTTCAGAAAAAAATTATAGTTGTAAAATAAAGGTTTCGCACCTATTATTTTGCACGCCACTGTACACATGTTTGCAAGTTTTAAGATTTCTCATTTTCATGTTTTGCGTCACTGCAATTGAGTTATAGAACCATTTCTCGAAAGACCAAGTTGGCCTCATATAACACGTTGATTATTCCAGTTCTGCTCTATGGTGTAGAGACAGGGACTTTATTAAAAGCGGATGAAGGTCTTGGTCTGTTCGAGAGAAATGTTTTGCGTGCGATTTTTAGTCCTATTTAGGTTCATGTCATCTGGAGGAGAAGATTCAACAACGAACTATATGGGTTGTACGGCTGCATAAGATGACTAGGCCATGTAGAGCGTATGGACAACACAACTCCGGCCCAAAGTGTCTTTGAGTCCAAGACATTGCTTGAATACAACAGAGAACGTCCTCGTTATAGATGGCACACAAGTGAAAACGGACCCCAATCAAATTGGTGAGCGAGAGACCGTGCTAGCTACTGTTGTTTGTTGGTTGAGCCCCAGGTCCACCCCAGACTGTAGCGCCACGCAAAGAGGAAGAAGAGAAAACTATTGCTCACTTTATCTGCACATGCAGCTCCCTGGTCCGGAGAAAAACCAACCTGACAGCATGCTTTCAAATCAAGTTTTGCCCAAAAATTATCCTCAGCGCGATGTTGGACCAAACACGTTTCTGTCTTAACTCGATCGAGATCAATCGTATACCGCGATTTGTGATTTGAAGTGACTTCACTTTCAAATCGATTCAAATACATCTGCTCATTGTCATATGACACATTCCACTCAATTTGAAAAAATAAAACACGTCGAAGTACTTTTCTAAAAATCGAAAAGATGAGGAGTGGTTTTATTCCACGTGAGGGGGGAAAGATATATAATTTTGTCGTACACTAAAGTTTAAGCGCCTAATATCTACTCGGGTTCCTCCTTAACTTGAAGATCATCTTCCTCCTGTTTGACGTCGTCGTCGTCTTCATCCTCTTTGCTGTTTTCATGCAGCAAAACGTATTCCCTAGAGCTGAAGCCAAACTTCAGCACGTCCTTCTCTATCAACTCTACATATCGTTTCGGATCGATCTTCTTGCTGTTTAAGAACGTGCCATTGGCCGACTCTAAGTCAATGATATAGGGACGTACTCGTCGTCCCGTTGAACCGTCTTCGCGTTCAAAGGGCACTAACCGGTACTGCAGAGCCGCGTGTTGTTTTGAGCATGAGGGGTGATCCACGGGAAGATCGCAAACTTTTCTGTCGCGCCCGATTAGGAAGCAACTTTGACGGTGAATGTGCAGAGTCGGCAAGGCTTTCTCGCCCTTGAAGGGGTATAAACGCCATCGTCGCTTCGGCTTGCGTGCCTCGGGCGGCTCAGCGTATTTTACAACCACTCCGTTCACCGTGTTGGTGTCTTCTGTGAGTTTGCCACTTAGTGCGAAATTTGGTTTCTCCTTCTCAGCTGGACTCTTGTCTTCTTCTGATTTTACGCGCGGTTCATCTCTGCGACTGCCCCATTCGTACTCCTTGTCATTGCCGTCGTTGTTGCGTCGAGGGAAGTTACGTGGCTTCCGGGGACTGCGACTTCGGCTGCGCCTGTGGAAGAGAATGACTGTCAAACGAACGAAAATGTATTTACTCTTCTATTTACCGTCTCTGTGCGTCTCTTTCCCTGTCCGGTTCACGATCTCTATCGGACCGTGCTTCGTTTCGGTCTCCTCCTCTCCCGCGGTCGTCTTCACGGTCGAAAGGCTTTCGATCTCGGTAATCGTTACGACCCCGGTCTTCATTGCGGGCTCTATCGTCATTACGACCCCTATCATCGTTACGGCCTCTGTCATCGTTCCGGCTTCTGTCATCGTTGCGTCCTCTGTCGTCGTTGCGCCCTCTGTCATCGTTGCGGCCTTTGTCGTCGTTGCGTCCTCTGTCGTCACTGCGCCTCCTGTCATCATCACGCCACCTTTCGTCTTGACCTCTTTCGCCACGAAAAGATGGGCCATCGTCCCGTCGATCTCGTCCCCAATCTCTGTCGCGTCCTCCACCGAATCCGTCCCTACCGCGGTAACCATTGTCACGGTTGTTGCGCCAATCGTTGTTCCAACCTCGATTCCAGTTATTGTTGCCTCGTCTATCGAAGTTTCGGTTGTTTTGGTAGCCTCCTCCTCCACGCCGATTTTCTCTGCCAGGGCTATCCCACTTTGAGCTATTGCCACCGTCACCGACGTGTTCCGCTGATGGGCTACGCCTGCCTTCTGGTCGCTTCACGTCCATTTCAAAGTTATCCAAGTCTTCCTTGCCCTTTCGTTTGACTTTCTTCTCCTCGGGGCTAGCCCGTTTTTTCTTCTTTTTGGAAACACCATCATCCGAGGACGACGAAGACGACGACGAACTGGATTCATCTGAATCCGATTCAGAACTTTGTTTACCTTTCTTTTTTTTTAGCACCTTGCCTGTTTTACTCTTGGTCTTTTTCACTTTTGATTGTTTTTTTCGAGACGCTTTTTCCCCGTCAGACGACGATGATGAAGATGAAGAGGACGAAGACGAGTTACTTTCGGAAGAGTCCGCCGAATCAGAGTCACCTGAAGCGGCATCCTCTGATACCGATTCGTTTTCGTTTTTTGATTTTTTCTTTGATTTTGACATGGTTAATAAATTGATGGTGTTGATGCTGCAGTTATTTTACGATTGTGGCACTTGTGCGCATTATTGAATCGAAAATTGTTGATTTATTTAAGAAAATTGATATTTTCAGCGGCAACACGATTGTTGGCAAAATTATTTTTTAACGATTCAAGGGATATGTCATTTAATTGTCAAATAAACAGTGATGCCAAATTTGATGTTGTGAATGACACACAAATTTTACACCTAGTGGAAAGTAGTAGATCTAGCACTTGGGTTTGAATATGTGATAAATGAGTTGTTTTCTGGTTCAGCGCAGCGGTGAGAATATGGATTCGCTTTGTTTGTGAGATTTAAAATCAAGAAAGTGGCGATGAAATAAATGCTTCTGGTCGAGAATCTGACTGAACTCCGTCCAAAAATTGACGTGAGCATAATTTGCTGTATTTTGCACTACAAAAAAGCTTTACACGTTCAAATGATTCACAAAATAGGTTGCAATTAGCAATATCAAGAAGGAAAATACCATAGCTCCTTGGTATCTGTGCTAAATTTTTTGTTTTACGCCAGGGTCAACTATAATAGGCGTATAAAAATGTAAGGTTATGTCGAAAGCAAACAAAAAGTAATAGATGCGACGTAAAATTTCAAACTGTCCATAATTGCTTATGGAAACTTAAGGATATTTCTGCTGGCAACTGACATTTGCATACGTAGCGAGCGATTCATGTCGCTCCCGCGTCAGTTCGCAAAAGTGAACGAACTTAACGAAACTGAGCGAATCGGTTACCATGGTCACCATTTATTGTTTGTGTGTATTGTATATACTATATATATTGTTTTTTTTCTTCAGTTCAGTAAGTTTCCGTATTTCCAGAATAGTGCCGTACGACTTGGTCGTACTACCAAAGGCTGACTTGGGTTCACACTGTTTGACAAACTTCATTTAAGACAGAAATTTCGAAGTTTCAATAAAAACGAAAGAGTCCCCAAGCTTTCGGGCTGTACCACTATACAAAGGAAAATAGAGAAGATGTAAATGTAAATTCAAGAATGTTAATTATAAAAAAGGTGTGCATTTTTTAATTGATTTCAGTTAAAACCTTTGCGGTCAAGCCGAGATTATGTAGATAGATTCACCTAAGAATGCTTAATTACACAATTGACTTTGAACAGACTTTCCACAGTTTTCCATGTGGATCCCCAAAGACCTTTATCATTCCTGTGTCACGAATGTCAGTCTTTTGCATTTCTAATGAAATACCTTGGGAAATGTGAAGTACCAACACCTCACCTTGGATTGGTAATCCATAGTAGCTTTTCCGTGTGATTAATCCAAGTGACTAAAATCATTTTGAGCTATAAATACTCTCCTCCGGAACATCTTTTTAATCAGTATTCATCCGCTTTCCGTGGAAGAGACACATAAATCAAGCATCAAAACAGCAATGGCCCTAAAAGTTGTATTCTTCTTCGCCTTGGTTGCCCTTGCCTATGGGCTTCCAGCGTCTCCAGCAGAATCAGAGTCGCAGGGAGTTCAAGAAGTTGCAGCCGAACTTGACGGTTTCGTTGATAATCTATTCGTATACCAAGGCGACGGGGGTGATGCCAGTCATACCGTTGAGGTAGGTCCTTGAATTCTAATCAAATAGCATTTTGATTTTTTTTTCTGTTTTTAAAGCCACCATCGGTCATTTCTGAGGAGCATGTTCTGACTAGACACCGACGAGCTTGTCGAAGTGTATCGGTCCGCACCAGATCCGGCAGGAGGATCACCGTAAGAAGGTGTTAGGTCCACGTTTTTAATAAATTTTCATTTCGAGCATAAAACTCACGCTTTTGATTATAATATAATAATAGTGGCGGCGCTACTGTCCGAGTTGGACCTGGACCTAGCTTCTCAGCAACCACTCGTGTTGTGCCTACTATTGTTCTCTTAAGAGTGGAGGGGACCTACAGTTTAATGCCGACTCTGAACGGCGGCTTTTTCTAGACAGTTATACTCTTTGAGCATTGTCAGTGACTCGAAAGAGGTGAAGTATCATACAATTTTGTTTTTGAAAAATTGTTGCTTTTGTTGGGATTTGAACCTAGACTGTAAAAGTCAAGTGCGTATGGGTCGACCCACAAACCCACACGGCCACGGCGTACACGCTTTTGATTCATTGTACGAAAAAGGATGTTCGCTGGGTTGTATTAAGTCGTTTTTGCTTGTAGAATTGTCTTTCAGTCTGTTATGTGATGGCGACTCGGATTACGCTTGTAATCCGGATGGAAGCATATTTATTTGATAAGTTTCACGATCATAAACAGAAATCAGTCAAACGAGATGGGTCTCTTTCCAGTGGAAAATACCCTCGCCCATAGCGAAACACGCATACTTCTATATTCGTCAAATATATTTCACGCATACTTTCTCAAGTGATGTCTATCGTCAGCTGTTCGGCAGCTTGCCCGCGATCTGGAATGATTTGGAAGTATGTTATGAGCTGTGTTCGTAAGATGTTACAGCTTACTTTAATCATTAACACCACATATAGTTTTATAAATAAAGGAAACAAAAAATGTCTTTCTTTTTTTTGAATAAATTACGTTCAAAATAATGACAAACGTTCCGTTTTTATCCCATATAGTTCGATTTTCGACATATTTTCCTCAAAAAACATTTCATGCATATGCGATATTCCCAGAGTCATCTAAACACTCATAAGTTTGTTATTTATTTTTCAAATGTTGTCATAGCAATTCGTCAATAACTGTAAATTCATGTATAACTGTAAAATTTTTGAATTGGCTAGGGGTTTTCCATCTGGAAAGTTACGCATCTTTATAAGACTGATTTGTGTTTCAAATAAGGGTTATACTTCACCTCATTTGTTTGAATGTGTATGGCTATCAGCTGTTCGAAAGAGCTCCCATTTATTCACAGATGGTGCAAAAACAACAAGCTGCCAAAAAAATTTCAGGGGCAAAGAGGGTACAAGTTGAATATCTCTATTAGTTGATTTTTGATTATAAATCTGTGTATGACAATGCCTTCAGATTTAATGGCTTTCAATGCTGCCGTCCACCAGACTACGCTGCCATACGTAAGGATGGGTCTGACAATAGCAGTGTACATGCATAGGATAGTCTTGGGGTTTGGAATTCAATGTGAATACGCGGTGGTACAGGATGAACGACCGTAGTAACCGCTTCGCTCAGTTTCCGTAAGTTCGATCACTTTTGCCTACCTAAGCGGGACCGAAATTAATCACCCTATAGGTATGCAAATGCCAGTTGACAGCTGAAGTCTGCCTAAGTTTCTATAAGGAATTATGGACACTTTGAAATTGGACGTTGCTTCTGGTTATTTTTCGTTTGGTTATGACATAATCTTAATTTTTTGTACGGCCATTATGGTTTGCCCTTAAGAACTTCTCCATCAGTACTGGATATTATCCATACCTCTGCCCCATAAAGCAGTATTGGGATGATCAAGGTATTATATAAAGGGAGCTTGGTCTATAGAAAGAGCTCTGAAAAATTGAGTAACAGTTGGCGTTCAAGTCCCAAAAAAACAGCTGTTAGTAGTTATAATAATAATGGCGGCGCTATAGTCCGAGGTGGACTGGCTTCTCAGCAAAAAAACAGCGGTTTTCAAAAGTTATTCTGCGTTTAACCTCTCTTCTGATGATGCCGAGGTAGACGAAGTCCTTGAATACCTCGAAGTTATAACTGCCCATTATGACGTTCTGGCCAAGTCATCGATGTTGTGCATCTCTTCATTAAGACAGAATATATTTTATATAAGGACATTGTTTTGAATATCTTTTCGAAGAGCTTTGGAATGCAGTTTAAAGTAGCGATTGCTAGGTGGTTGAAAACTTCGTTCTTACGATTTATTTTTGGTGAAGCGGTATTATGTAAAAGCTGAAAACAGAGCGGTGGAGTGGGCTAAGTTGTTCATAAACTAAAACTGTTGATGGCTTTCCATTAGGACCTCGAGAAAACTCCAACTTCAACTCCTCTAATTTAACTTCCCTTCTACGTAAGCCACGGATACTTCCATAATGTTTACTGGAGTTTGACTGTAGCTTCTTACTCGTAAGTGGGAGAAGTATGTACTTATAATCAATTTCTCGGGGAGGTGGGTGTTGAAAGATTGTCCGATGAAAAATCCCATTGATTGGGGAACCACTATATCGGTAAGGTATCCGAGAGTATCGTGAAAAAGCACCTAATATAGGTTAAAGGAAAATAAGTAATAGTTGCGTTGTGGTATAAATTCTTATTTTGAACGGATGTTTTTCTATAGTGTTTCATGTTGCGTTTTGTTCAGGAATCAGACCTTAAATAGAAGATGAACTCTTGCGTCTATTTCACCTCAAACTTATTTAGCAGCGATTTTATAACAATTCACGCCATGAATAGGTTTGAGATGTTTTGAAAAGCTGACTGCCTTCACCACCAAAGTACATAACTACGTGAAATATTTGACGTTTCATCCGTCAAAATTTTGATATGACTGATTTTTGGTATTGTCACTCTGTGTAGACTCTAATATTTTATTACGAAAAAATTAAAAAAGGACGATTTCAAGTCACATTTTCGATTGAAAATTCAAACAATGAAATTGAAAAGTCCTAAAATGGTAGCAGCCTTTTATGGAAAAAAAACTTAAAACTTTCAACGCATTAATGCTGCCCAACCGTTTATTACTTGCGAGTTCATTTTGTTTTTTTTAAAGCATTCGTTAAGGAAACGTCTTGCGCTGAATTCACCAATAAATCAGTTAATGGGATTTTTTAAGCTAAACCTTGTATGGAGCATGAATTTGCAAATTTTCTTAAAATTCGGATATTCCCTCTTTTTACACTTGGAAGAAGAACAAATAAAATTGCGTCCAATTGCTGCCCCAAATAACACTTCACACACTGCACTTTTCATACAGATGAACGAAGACGGGTGGGTTGCTTAAAGTTCTGTCGACGGTATCCGCTCTTTCCGCTCCGGTCCGAAGAGTCTTCGAATCCGCGTCCGAGGGACAACGCAATAGAGGACGCCCACGAAACCGATGTCACACACAAGTGGAGAAAGACCTCAGCCAAGTGGGCGTGCGTAATTCGAGGTAGCTGGCTAAAGATCGTGACAACTGGAGAGGCTTATTGGTTGAAGCTCGGGTCCACCCCGTACTTTAGATCCATCAGAAGAAGAAAAATATCCGCTCTTTTCAGAACATTAAGTGTCATTCCCTGAAAAAATAGGTTCCTCCATTTTAACAAGTCATGACAGTATTATCCGGCTTTTAAAATTTTGCATCGATATACTATGCAGAACCAGAAGTAGACAATTTAGGCATTTCTCGTTGTTTCAAACTTGGCCCGAAAGTGCAAGATATCTTAGGTCGATTTATTGCTCAAAGTAGCTCAATTAAGCCGTGCCCAGGTAGGTATCCTCTTTTATCTTATGCAACTTAATACATCCATACAATGGTCAAGCAGCTCAAAATTACCTCGGTACCGAATACGTCGTGAGTTAGATAGATGACCTTGACTGTGATGCATCACACTTGCTGCAAGATG
Source organism: Myathropa florea (assembly GCA_930367185.1). Taxonomy (NCBI): domain Eukaryota; kingdom Metazoa; phylum Arthropoda; class Insecta; order Diptera; family Syrphidae; genus Myathropa; species Myathropa florea. The sequence continues at coordinate 45,384,136 of OV884002.1, forward strand.
TATGATTGTCAGAAAGGGGTATTCCAATTAATTTGTCATCTAGCTTACAAATGAGTAAAGAACTATTCATCATCTGTGACAGTCTTCAACTTGTCCATGACTGTCACCCAAGTAGTCACATCAAGGGGCGACATATTTTCGATTTTGTATAAAATCTGGTCTGTAGCAAGTTTCGACCATCAGTCAACTCTCGTTGTCAACAGAACCAAGACATCCAGACTCACAATTCGAATCAACAATGGATCTTAAAGTTGTATTTTTATTCGCCTTGGTGGTCGTTGCTTATGGACTTCCGGACTCAACATACCCCGAACAGGGATCTGAGTTAGGAAACATGAACGAGGAAACAACAGTCGCTGAAGGTGATACGAACGAAGCTCTTCCAACCGATCCGGACACAGAGGTAAGACCTGATACATAAATACTCCATGCTTTCAGAGCCACTAAAGACTTCATTGATCATTTTCACAGCACACGCTCACATTTGGCGCGGCAAAGCCAAAACAAGGAGGAAAGAAAAAATGTCGTAAAATAACCATCAAAACCAAATCTGGCAAAAAGATTTCTATCAAGAAATGTTAAAAAATTCCTTCTTTCAGGGAAAATTAAATAAAATTTATTTAAACTAAAAATCTGGTAATTTTATTAAACGTGGAAAGATAGCACAAGTGTAACGCTTGAGGTAATCTTCCTTGTACTAAGTTGTTCCCCAGATTACAAAAGACTCAATAAACCCGGATAATCTTCTTTAATCAAAATATTGTAATTTCTGGTCAACATGTGTCTTTTTGAATTTCAGCAGGATGTTGGAGCTAGCGGAGCTTTACTGAAGTGAGTAAAATAAATCAACAAAAGGCATTAACCATTTTCAATGAATTTCAAATAATGAAATGTGATACCGAACAGTTGATCAACTAAAAGGTCTTGCAATAGGGACTTCTAAACTTTGACAGTTGATAGCGGCGAAATTGTTGAAGCTACATCTGTCAAATTGCCATATCACTATGAATGAACATTTTTTTTTTATTTTCGGATGATTTTTGAAACACTACTGGACCATTCAGACTCAAAACTGGTCCATTGTACTGCCGGTAACAACCTACTCCAGTGCCATTAATTTGATCCCAACGGCAACTGGCGACTGGACCAGATACAATTTCACTGGGACTCGAACCTTGGACCCCTCTCCATCCAGTCGTCTTTCATCAGGATCATTTAAAGAAAAAAAATAGATAAAACAGGGCTCTACTCTTCAAATCAACATAACATTGAGTGTCCATCCTGTCTGTCACAAAGCACACATTATTTGAGTGTGTGTGTGGGTTCGTGCGTCGACCCATGCGCATTAGACTTTCACAGTCTAGGTTCGAATCCAAGATCAGAAAAACAATTTTTCAAAAAAAATTGTTCACGGCTCCACCTCTTTCGAGTCACTGACAATGCTCAAAGAGTATAACTGTCTAGAAAAAAGCTTCTCAATCTCGCCGTTCGGAGTCGACATTAAAATGTAGGTCCCCTCCACTCGTGAGAGAACAATAGCACGCACAACACGAGTGGTTGCTGAGGAGCTAGGCCCAGATCACAAATCAATCACATATAGATATCCAACTCCTACTTCTCTTGCCCCTTAATTTCATCTGACAGCGTTTTTTATAACATTTTCACCGACACGATTTACCGAGAATACGTGTGACTTCCCCTCCAAGCTGATGTAGTGAAATGGGCATGGACAGTGTTTATATGAACGGGAGAAGGCACGAGCATCGAAAATAAAGTATTTGATTTTTCACCAGTTTGAATGAAATAGTGTAAATTCGGCGAAAATCTTACTTCAAATTTGATTTTCCGGTGAAGCCGTTCCGTTTTTATCCCATATAGTTCCATTTTCGACATATTTTCCTCAGAAAACATTTCATGCATATGCGATTTTCCCTGAGCCATCTAAACACTCAGAAGTTTGTTATTTATTTTTCAAATGTTGTCATGGCAATTTTCAAAAACAAAAAGTAGGAGGAGCTAAACAATGAAGTTAGTGTTCACAAAATGTATTCGTTAAGCACTATTTTTTAATATTTAGGGTCTGAAACATTTATTGGAAGCAATGCTGGAAGCTTGTGAGGAATACGTTTGAAAATAGATAAATATTGAAACCAGTTCGGTTTGGAAAGGTTTCGGACATTTTTTAAAGACTCAAGTTCCCTTAGGTCAATGTTATTGGTGATAAAAATGTAGTACAATATTTCTTTGTATTGCAATTCTATTATTATATGAAATATTATATTGAAATAAAAATATGCCTGTACGGCAGATACACCCCTTCTTAATTTAAAATAAAACATGTTTCTGCAAATGTAAAACCATGAAAGTTACGTTTGTACCATTCTGGAACGGAATCCTAAAAAGCCATTTAATATGAGCGAAACATAAATCTGAATTGAAGAACATTATCCAATATTGTAAAACGTAAAAAATTGCTTTGTCTGCCTAAATTTATATTTAGTCAGTTTTAAGTATAAAATATTTTAAACCATATTAATTTGTTCACAAACTTTTTTCTAGATTTACGATAGTTGTGGCTCATTTTCTTTAATCTGTAGCCAACTTTTAACGAATATTTCGATAATCTTTTAAAATTCTGTTTTATTTTGAATTAAGATCAAAAAATTGTCCATTCATTTCCATAATAATTAAATAACTCTTCGATATTATCAATCGAAAATATCATAACAAGAGTACCATTCGGACGACGTGTTCTATTCCACAATTATATTTGTTTTGATTTAAAATTGCGTTATTTGGCGATAAATTAATAAATAAATTGTCAATTAGTTCATTAGATTTAAAATCTAAAGGCATTTTAAAACATTTACCAATACCTAAAAATAATTGTTATTCCCAGAAGAAATAATGTTTGAATTAGGTTTATAAAATATAAATGATACAAATCAGCTTTAGTTACTAAAGCCTGCGAACAGAGTCCTTAAAATATTTTCGGATAGCCGTCAAATTCACGAATTGGTGACTTAACTGAGGACAATTCATGAATTTGTTACGTTGCCGTGGGCAACCATTCATGAATGAGCCGCCATTTTCGAGGGGAAATGATGAATCCAAATTAGTGTGAGTGAAAATGAGGAAATATTTGTGCATTCATCATCAACCGTCAAATATGTTGGAAGATTCGTCAATAACTGTTAAATTTATTGGAAGATTCATGAATAACTGTCAATTTTTTGAATGGGCTAGGGGTTTTCCAGCTGGAAAGTTACGCATCTTTATATGACTGATTTGTGGCCCAGATCCACCTCGGACTGTAGCGCCGCCATTATTATTATTATTATTATTATTTGAGTGTGCTACTCTCTGCCATCGCAGGAAAAGTATCTTTTTCAGAGGAATTGTGACTCCTGAAGAAATTACTTCTCTTCCTGCGGGATCAATCATCCACTTCGTTAGAAAGGTTGAACAGTAGTCTTTTAAAGAAAAAGAGTCCATCCTAACAAAATTGGAACGGTCACCTAATATTTATGACTGCTTGACTATTGTTTCTGTAGGTGGCTATAACTCAACGTCTTCGAAAACACACAGGACTTTATGTTACACCAAGTTTTCAAAATTCCAAATGTTGAGGACATCCAAAACTTCGTATGCATCTGCTTTGAAAGTAAAAGTCTAAGTCACATTTGTCATTTAACCTCCGAAGGAAGCTGCTCTGTGATGAAACATTTCCACAGTACACAACAAACTCAATAACTGCATCCCCAGGACAACGATGGTAACTTGAAGGAGTACTTTCATGTTTATTTATCTTAGTCATTGCATTTTTTTATCGGAATGCACAAGCATCTCAGCTCAGGTGAAAGAAATTGAATTGAAAATTTAAATTGGAAAAGTTTGCATCGATTTGGGAGGGCGCTCTTCAATACGCACTCATGTCAGACGAACATAACACGATGAATCGGGGATTTACCTCCGAGCCCTAACCGCAGTTATTTTCCGATGAGTATCTCAACAAATCATCTTGTCATGCGATTGTATCGAAAATTTATTGCAGTTCTTGAGCACGAAATGGGTGCATTTGCAGCACTTGTGCTGTCTGTCAGGCGGAATGTTACCGAAAAAGTTACCAAATTGTATAAGTTTCCGAACGGAATTTTAATGGGAGTATCCAAAAAAAGAAAAATTTCGAAATCTTCTCCCTTTTCATGCCTTCGTGTCGTACTTAGTCAAAAGTTCGTCCAGCATTCTAACAAAATTGTGCAAGTTGAAGTACCTTTTCAGGGGAAAGTAAAGAGTTGATTGCGAATGTAAAATCTGTAGCAGTTTGGTCTATGAACATCTGAAATGCGTGAAATCTTGACGTTGTTCCCAAGCCACATGATACGCTTAGGTGGTGTTTCACAAAGGAGATTAAAACTTCAGGGGGCTTTTTGAAGGTATCAAGCACGTCAAGTCTTCTGTTGAGGGTTCCCTTGGTAAATTCTGGAATTCATCGGCAATTAATCTTCGAGGCATTTGCTTTCGCATTTCAAACGCGCATCCAGTGAAGAGTGATGTAAACTCCTTGTTATGCGGATGAGTTTAATGGGGTTCACCAGAGGATACGGCCTACAATCAAGCACTTGAATGCATGGGTAACGCGAGTATGCCATTAGTTTGAAGTGAAATCTATTGTAAACTTAACAGCCATGTGGTAAGATATCTAAATTGGGTGCGTTCTCTAATTAATTTGAATTGGGGGATGAAAGGAGATCCCGAATAACCAGTAACCTAGCATTCACTCAATTTTCCATTACCATAGATACCCCCCAAGGGAATGGTGTTATCATTCAATTAAGATATCAAATACGGGACAAATACACTGAAATAGGAACTAATTTAATTTTAGATTATTTGCTCAGTGATGTGTAAAGCGATTGAATGATATGAAGTCTAAAAATGTCTACAAATTCTTTTGAGTCTGTCAACTGAAAGCTACTGAATGCTTGCGTCAGCATGCCTACTCAATTCCGTAATACAGGCTCCCTGACCTTAGTCAATGGAATCCATTTTCCTATTGACTGGGATTCAGTCATGGTCACGACTTCGAACGTATGTACGAGTAAGTGGGTGTGAAGAACCAGACTAGTGGCTGGTCAAAAGCACGGACTTTGTATGTATGGATGTACATGCGACGAATCTCAAATGCACAATCACCTTCTGGCAGAAACAGCTTATCTCAGAAAAGCTTAATGACGCGCAATTTTGTTTGGCCAAAGCTCGGTTAGTTTCGATTTAATCGCTACTCGCGTCAAAAAATGCGCTTTTTTTACCTAGAATTAGAGTATTCGACAACAAGTTTGATTGTTCTCATAAAATGTCAGTTCCAAGAACGTTGCAGCCGCTATTCTTCTTAAATACGTGCAAGTTTTCATAAAACTCAAAACAGTGCTAATCCCGCTAAAATTCTAAACGAATTATTACTTCATTTCAAGAAAATTTAAGAAAAGATGCGACATGTATATGTCTTCGATTTTAAAGATTTCATCGCAAGCTTCAAGTTTGTCAAGTATCGTGTTGGGAAGGCACCCTTCTGTCAAAAGCACGAGAGCGACAACAAAAAGAAGAACTATTCTGAGTGCCTCTCAGGTGCAGTTAAGAGTGACTGATAAGCATTTTCACATCATGCCGGCATTAAATACATGCCTTGCATGCCATGCACACACAGACAGTTGCAGCAGTTTGTGAAATGAATTCCAACTGATCGGAGAAATTGAAGTGTAATATGTTTTCAGCGTAAGCCGTAAAATACATTCAGCTTGGATTTCAGTGTATACTTGATATATTGTACCGCGTTACTATCTGTGTCTGCGGGAGAAAAAACAGCGTATTTTTGTTTTAAATTCAGCTGGAGATCTCGTCACTTGAAGAACAAAGTGCACTGGGTAAAACCGAGATTATTACTGCCAGTAATTCTTCAAGCGAAAAAGATAAGGTCGGAAACTTAGGAAAATAGGAATGGAATCGAATGCCAGCCAATCAAGCCCAGCGTTGTCGTGTAATGAAAGGCTGGATTAGTAAAGGGTCTCTCATTACGCGCTTCTAATCATTACATTTTGGTAAAACAAAGTTTATGTGAGGCATAATCAAATTTTTTTATTAGTTTAAAAGGCCTGTCGATGTCATTATGTATAGAATATAATACCGTTCAAATGTCCGCCGCGGCTTCTCTGGATGCCGCGCATCCGAAACGCAAACATTTTCCAATACGCTGGCACATAAATCAGACCGAATATGGCCGATGACATGGGTTATGTTGGCTTTAAGGGCCGCAGTGGTTCGTGGTTTATTCATATAGACCTGCGACTTCAGAAAACCCAACAAGAAAAAGTCTAATCGAACGATCTCGGTGACCAGTTCGCATCACCTCCACGTGAGATGACCATGCCCTCGAATCGCTGTGCGGCACGTAGCGCCACGCCGTCCTATTGAAACCACATGCCGTTGGTGTCTATATCATCCAATTCAGGCCAAAAGAAGTCGGTAATCATCGACCTATAGCGCTCGCCGTTGACGGTGATGGCAACGTCATTTTCAAAGTAATATGGATTGATGACACCGCCAGCCCGAAATCTACACTAAACAGTGATTCTTTGGTCGTTAACCTTCAGGTCCTGGGTCAGTTTTTTCAGAATTTGTACAGCTGCAGGGGCAGGCCCAAGCTACAGCACAAAATTCGACAAGTTGTGGTCTGCAAAAGGCCGAGTTCTTGTAGGCGGCGCGAAATCGACTGCACGCTCTCACAGACAGCGGCGATGTTTTCGTTTTCGGAAGATCTTGCGTTTTGTCGACATACGGGTGTTGGTTTATCATTTACTGAACCAGTGGACTCAAATTTATCCACCACACTGCGGATAGTCCTCTCGGTAGGACGATTATGGCGACCGTAAAATGGGCGAAGCGAGCGAGTTATGTTGATTAAAACAACAGTGGATATATTATAGTAAGGATGTTTATTCTTTGACTGCTCGGAATCGACTCGCCGAATTAATTCGCTTTAAATCGACCTCGACTGCACCAAGTGAAATTGCTGACAACGTAATATTGTTTCCATGAGAAACAAATATTGTCTCAGCATGTTTCGCTTTTGCACTGTCGAGACCGATGGAATAGCTTAACAAAGTTCTCGATTTCCGGCCGGATGTTTCCGATAGGTGTAGGGTTACATTCAGACGTAACTCGCGGAGTGTTGTCCGAACAGAACACCAATTTTATCATTTGCACATGTAGTTGAACACTATGTTCATCCAGACACGACTGGATGACGCAGTTGGTTAAGTACCTGCCCCAAGTAAGAGGGGTCCCAGGTTCGAATCCCACTAAAATCGAATCTGGCCCAGTCGCCAGTTGCCGTTGGGATCAAATTAACGTCACTGGAGTAGGTTGCTACCGGCAGTACAATGGACCAGTTTTGAGTTTGAGTGCTCCAGTAGTGTTTCAAAAATCATCCGAAAATAAAAAAAAAGTTCATCCATAGTGATTTGGCAATTTCAACAATATTGCCGCTATCAACTGGCCAAGTTCAGAAGTCCCTATTGGAATACCCTTTAGTTGATCCACTGTTCGGTAACACATTTCATTATTTGAAATTTATTGAAAATGGTTAATGCCTTTTGTTGATTTATTTTACTCAATTGAGTAAAGCTCCGCTAGCTCCAATATTCTGCTGAAATTCAGAAAGCCACATATTGACCCGAAATTATCTTTTTAATTGAAGAAGATTATCCGGGTTTATGGAATATTTTGTAATCTGGGGAACAACTTAGTACAAGGAAGATTACCTTAAGCGTTACCCTTGTGTTGTCTTTCCAGGATCAATAAAATTACTAGATTTTTAGTTCAAATAAATTGTATTTTCCCTGAATGAAGGAATTTTCTAACATTTCTTGATAGAAATCTTTTTGCCAGATTTGGTTTTGATGGTTATTTTACGACATTTTTTCTTTCCTCCTTGTTTTGGCTTTGCCGCGCCAAATGTGAGCGTGTGTTGTGAAAATGATCAATGAAGTCTTTACTGGCTCTGAAAGCACGGAGCATTTATTTATCGGGTCTTACCTCTGTGTCCGGATCGGTTGGAAGAGCTTCGTTCATACCACCTTCAGCGACTGTTGTTTCCTCCTTTATGTTTTCTAACTCAGATCCCTGTTCGGGGTATGTTGAGGCCGGAAGTCCATAAGCAACGACCACCAAGGCGAATAAAAATACAACTTTAAGATCCATTGTTGATTCGAATTGTGAGTCTGGATGTCTTGGTTCTGTTGACAACGAGAGTTGACTGATGGTCGAAAATTGTTGCAGACCAGATTTTATACAAAATCGAAAATATGTCGCCCTATAATGTGACTACTTGGGTGACAGTCATGGACAAGTTGAAGACTGTCACAGATGATGAATAGTTCTTTACTCATTTGTAAGCTAGATGACAAATTAATCATACATCTTGCAGCAAGTGTGATGCATCACAGTCAAGGTCATCTATCTAACTCACGACGTAGTCGGTACCGAGGTAATTTTTTAGCTGCTTGATCATTGTATGGATGTATTAAGTTGCATAAGATAAAAGAGGATACCTACCTGGGCACGGCTTAATTGAGCTACTTTGAGCAATAAATCGACCTAAGATATTTTGCACTTTCGGGCCAAGTTTGAAACAAACGAGAAATGCCTAAATTGTCTACTTCTGGTTCTGCATAGTATATCGATCCAAAATTTCAATAGCCGGATAATACTGTCATAACTTGTTAAAATGGAGGAACCTTTTTTCAAGGAATTACACTTAATGTTCTGAAAGGAGCGGAAATTTGTCTTCTTCTGATAGAGCTACAGTCCGGGGTGGACCAGGGCTTCAACCAAAAAGCCTCTCCAGTTGTCACGATCTTTAGCCAGCTACCTCGAATTACGCACGCCCACTTGGCTGAGGTCTTTCTCCACTTGTGTGTGACATCGGTTTCGTGGGCGTCCTCTATTGCGTTGTCCCTCGGACGCGGATTCGAAGACTCTTCGGACCGGAGCGGAAAGAGCGGATACCGTCGACAGAACTTTAAGCAACCCACCCGTCTTCGTTCATCTGTATGAAAAGTGCAGTGTGTGAAGTGTTATTTGGGGCAGCAATTGGACGCAATTTAATTTGTTCTTCTTCCAAGTGTAATAGGAGGGAATATCCGAATTATAAAAAAAAATGGAAATTCATGCTCCGTGCAAGGTTTAGCTTAAATTCAGCGCAACATGTTTCCCTTACGAAAGTTCTTTAATTTTACTGTTTGAATCGAAAATGTGGCCTGAAATTCACTTTTTTTATTTGTTCGGGATAAAATGTTAAAGTCTAAACAGAGTGACAAAACAAGAAGAAATTAGATGAAATTTCAACTCAAACAGTTTGAATTCGTTTCGTCGTTCGGCCTGCAATCTAGTCCCTGAATTATTTCCGACAGATAACCGATCAAATCGTATAAAAGAAGAGGAGAAGATGAGGAGAGGTAAAGATGAGAAGAGGAGAAGATGAAAAGAAGTGCTCTTAAGGTATATTCAGTCCCTGGCCATATTATTAGTAGAATTTTTATAATTAAAATAAACGCAATATTTTTAACTTTTAACATTACAGAAACTAAGATCGCTGCCGAGATGAGATTTTTCCGTGCTGTTGTAGGAATTACTCGCCGATATAGAGTGAGAAACGCGGTACTGCACGAGGAACTCAATGTTGGGCAGTTGCTTCTGCGAACGGAAAGGACTTTACATTGATGGTTTGGTGATGTAGCACGAATGTCCCCATCATCACGACTTCCGAGGCGTGCCTTGAATGCAATTCTATCAGGTAGGCGACCGCTTGGCAGATCCAGGACGAAATGGACCAAGTCCAAGCGCTTGGGCAGAGCTCCTGATGAGTTAGAGTCGATGGCGGAGAATCGAGTGGCCTGGAGGTCTCTCGTGCGTGCATTACCTCTGCGACCCCTGTGAGATGAGACGAGAAATTTGTTTTGTAGTTTTATTTGCTTTATGTTTTTAATTTGATATGTTACATTATACATGCATAATGTCAAAGTATGGTAACAGAGCGTAAACAAGCATAGACTTCTTTCAGTCGCATTTTCGCAAAAAATCTATAGTGCGTTTAATAATATGGCCAGTGACTGTAAATTTACCACCAAAGGAGATCGAATGGGACCTCGCGGTTAAAGTTATCATAAAACAACCACCATCCATACCTTAATCTAGCTTAACCATTTCGTACCTGTTGGAACTTACATGTCCCACTCAATGTTCGCATAGCCCTACCTGTTGGGACGTATATATCTCATCCATATCTCATTCCCACATCCGGATGGGACACATCTGTCCCGGTACCCCGCAGCGACCCCACGGACAATTTTGGAAGTTTTTTGCTAGAAAGGTAAGTCATTTGAACAGATCAACACAAAACTATTGATGTCAGTTCACTGACTGCATTCCAGGTCGAAAGGGTTAATGCCTTTTGAGAATTGTTTCTCAAAGACCCGGCGGTCGCTGATGATGTTGGTACAACTTCGCCTGCCCACCTCTTAAGTCAACTGACATGACTTTTACCATCTCCCTAGACTAAGTAATATGGATGATTAGGCACAACCACAGTGGTGCAGTGAATAAATGCGGAAACACCAACTATTATTTTCACAGAACCTCCTCTCTCGAGTCACTGACAATCCTCTGAGAGTATAAATGTGTCGGCATCAGCGGCTGTTGTGAAAGCCAAAGTCTAACCCGAATTTTGGGGCCGTCGAAGAGAGAGAAAGAAGCCTACGTCGAAATACTCGCCTTTATGAATTAATATAATAATAATAATAATAATAATGGCAGCGCTAAAGTCTGAGGTGGACCTGTGCCTAGTTTCTCAGCAACCACTTGTGTTGTGCGTGCTATTCTCCTTTCACATGTGGAGGGGACCTACAGTTTAATGCCGACTCCGAACGGCGAGATTGAGAAGCTTTTTCTAGACAGTTATACTCTTTGAACATTGTCAGTGATTCAAAAAAGGTGGAGCCGTGAACTAATTTTAGGTGATTTTTTCGGGAATCGAACCAAGAACATCGAGCGTAGGAGTCAAAGCACCTACTCACTACGACACGGCGTCCACATTTATGAATTAAGATGAGGATAATATAAGAATTTTAAAAATTAAATAATTTTGTTAAACTTTGAACACAGTTGTAAATCCAATATATTCGCATATGTAACAGAGAAGTATTTATTTGGCCTCCCCAATGTCTGTCCAGAAGTAGTCTATGATCTGCTTATGTCACTGATTCGCCCATGAATCTCTCGATCAGGTCGCATAGCGAATTGCAAAAAAAGTGAAATCTCACTATTCACTGGAAACTACAAACGACAGTGTTCCTACTGACCTTAGTTCACTCAATTATATGGCTTGTATACACCTTGTAACGGCATGTTATTGGAGCGTGCAAACGTATTTGAGAGAGATAAGCTTTTCTCAGAAGTTGTCACGAGCCATGCTGAAACGTCACTCCATCAAAAGCGTGGGTCTCCCGCACTACTATAAATGCGCTACAGCAATCGTAGTTAGCTAACAACGAGTTAGTTGAGTTTTACTTAATAAGTGGGTTTGTTTCTACGTCGTTCTTCCGCGAAATAGACGTACTCAATCAATTCGCGCCGTTCTCGGAAAGAATCGGCTGAGGAAATGTTGAAGTGATTATTATTTTAAAATCGTTTAGCGTCTTCTGTCGTTAAGAATTCCCCTGAGTCACCAGAAATCATGATAAGATCTTGCATACATACCGAATGCGATGCAAACTTACCTCAAACTGAGACGAACTCAGAACGTCAAATAAGAAAAACTTCTGAAGTTCATACTGATCTTGGGTCTGGTAATCCACTCCCAAAGTCGGTTCTTGAACGAGGACTTACTGAAGGAAAACAAGTTAAACGATTAATCAGAGGACCAGGTCGTTGATACTATTCTCTTCAAGCATAGTCACATGGATGTGGTGAGTAAAAGATCCCAAGTGGCCAGATCCATAATAAGTTATGTGATCTTTGCATATTTCAGAATGCCTGAAGGGTCATTGATGTTGATTCGATGAAGAGCATGTGTCCAATACGATTGCGTTTTGGTAGAATGTTTAAAGATGACGACTAGAACATCAACTGGTTGTGACAATCAGACTATAGACCTAAGGAATATTATGCACGAAAATAAATTGATGTAGAGCTTGTACAAAAAGTAATGAACTGAAACTGAGCATTCTTGCTGAGGGTCTGTGCGAATGTATCGGGCGTATGCTACGAACACGTCAGATCAATTCTGCCCTAGGTGACACGTGTTGCTGGAAGAAAGTTAATAGGGAAAAATACTGGATTCCAAACTATACTGAAAAGAGAACATCGCTGAGTGCATTAAGAAGGCGTGCAAGCAAGCGAGCTTTCGGCAACACCAGGGGTCTTAAGCCACGTATTGTATACTGGCTATACATAACGGTAGTAAGACCCATTTTAACTTACGGATCATCAGTCTAGTGGCGAGCATTGGAGAAGAAATACCTTCTTTCAATCTTGACAAAGATTCCAAGATCAGCCTGCTTGGAAGTCAAGGTTGCTGTAAGGACAGCACCGACAACAGCGCTCTAAGTTCCATTTTATCTTACCCTTCTTGACATCTTCTGCAGTAGCAGAGCGGCTTTAACCGCAATGAGACTCAAGGTAAAGTAAAGATGTGGGTAGAGAGACCATATGGGCACGTGTCCATCCTCTCAAACTGGACAGCAACACAGAGGTACATAACGTCGGACTACCTACCGAGGTCGGCAAAGATATTTCCATGTACACTGACGGCTCAAAAATAGGTGCAGGAACGGAGAGAGGGGTCTTCTGCGAGCTCTTCGAAATATTCCTGAGCCTAGGCGACAAATGTAGGGTTTATCAAGCGGACGCAATAGTAATAAATGAGGCGGCACTTACGCTAAAAGAATTTAATTTGACGGGAAAAACGATTACTATATAGCCAGGGAACAATGGACCCAATATAAGTGAACCGGTATAAGTGAACCGGGCACTAGTCACAAAGGCACCCTTCTACCTTCCTACCAACCTACGCCGACTTTGGGCTCTAAAGTACCTGTAGCCCAAATGATATGAGCCTTGCAATTCCTTGGAATGTATTTATGGCCTAGAATTTACACATGCGTATGTTGAACCGGTCAGTCATCGCCTGGAGAGATGCGCGACAGCTATTCGCAGTTTATACTCGTATATGGCAATTCAGACATGTAATGTCTGCCTGACTACCTGTGAAGATAAAAATATCACGGGCGGATATTATGTCTCATTTGAATTGAATTATATATAGTATAGTCACATACTCGTAGCACTGCGACCACAATAGATCTATTGTGCCTCCTTTTGTTTCTCTAGGACTTCAGAGCTACTCGTACCTTGAGAAATTTTATGATTTCTTTGGATGGAATGTCCTGATAGTCTGTTCCTGTTAATGTGAATCTGCTGGTTATTTTACATCTGCTTGGTGTCAGATTTGGACACTCGACTAATAGGTGTTCGAGGGTCTCCTTTGATTCTCCGCAGTGTCTACAGTTTTCTGTGCTGATGTGCCCCATTTTGTGTAGGCGATAGTTACATACGAAGTGGCCAGTAAGTGTATCACATAGTATAATGACGTCAGGCTTGTGAAGATTTAAAGCCTCTTTGGTTCTTCTGGGATCATCTCTCATGAATTTTTTGGAGTGCGTAAGTCCCTCCTGCTTGTTCCATAGTTGGATACGGCATTTATGAGTCCAGTTGTTTATATGTTATTGTATGTCGACGTTTCCGAATCCATACAGAGGTAAAGGCCCAATATAAGAAGTTTCAGCTCCTTTCTTTGCTAGGATATCGGCCTTTTCATTACATTTTCATTATGTCTCATTTAAGCCAGGGTGCTTCTTCGCTTATTCCCTCAATCTCCACTAAAACAAACTGCAATGATCAAGGAGATGAAAGGAGCTACTCATATAAAGTACGCCAGAGAACACTACTCACTCTTAGATCTTTCTGTGTATACATACACTGAGCGAAAAAAGTATTGGTACAGCCGACTTTTCGTTGACATTATTTTGTAAAAACTGCGTTTTTTACTCAAAAATATGCAAAATGTATACATATTGATTTTATTATTCGCTACGATGGTGCTGATGTATACGATTCAAAGAAAAAAAAAAACTTAAAACAAAACATTCAAAACTTCATAAAAGGAAACAAAAACAGGACATATTCCACAATTTGTTGGATATAAAAGTATAAGAACTTTCAAATCAATTAAAATCACATACAGGATCATTATAATAATAATAATAATAATAATGGCGGCGTTACAGTCCGAGGTGGACCTGGGCCTAGCTTCTCAGCAACTATTCGTGTTGTGCGTGCTATTGTTCTTTTACGAGTGGAGGGGACCTACAGTTTAATGCCGACTCCGAACGGCGATTTTAAGAAGCTTTTTCTAGACAGTTATACTCTTTAAGCAGTGTCAGTGATTCGAAAGCGGTGGAGCCGTGAAAAAATGTTCTGTGTTTTTTTCGGGAATCGAACCGACAACGTCGAGCGTAGGAGTCGACGCACCTACCCACTACGCCACGGCGCCCACATGCAAAATGTACACATATTATTATTCGTTATGATGGTGCTGATGAATACTATTCAAAGAAAAAAAAACGTAAAACAAAAAATTCAAAACTTCATAAAATGAAACAAAAACTGGACATATTCCACAATTTTTTGTGCGAAAAATATATTGGCACACTAGACGATTATTTAAAAAAAAAACAAACGAAATACTTAAATTTAATAATGAGCTGAGTAGCCCTTCTGTTTTACGACTTCTTGTAGTCTATTTGGCATAGAATTTACAAGCTTATCTGTTATTTCTTGTCCAATTTTTGCCCATTCTTCAACAAGTGCCTGTTTTAACTGAGCTCTGTTAGTAACTTGGTGAGTTCTAACTTTTCTGTGAAGAACATCCCATAAATGCTCGATCGGTTTTAAATCGGGCGATTGTAGCGGAGTTTTTAAAGTATGTGGCGTGTTGTAAAGTATCCATTCTCGTACAATATGGGCAGTGTGTTTGGGATCATTGTCTTGCTGAAAATAAAAATTACCAGCAAGACCCAACTTTTCTGCACTTTTTGCCAAATTGTTTTTAAGTATATTAAGATAGGACATTTTGTTCATAATCCCATCGATAAAAACTATTCGTTTACAACCTCAGATAGTGTCTCCGAAAATCATAAAATTCAAACAAATTACTTCCAATAAGTGATTTAGCAGCGAAGACAAAAAAAAAGGGTGCCTAACACATTTGGCTAAGGCTGTATATGAATGGATTTGTTGAAGGAGCGTGTCCTTTCATGCTATGAGAATGAGTATTTCAAAATTCGTGTCGATATTATTGTGTGGGAATTCTAGTGTCTCAAGGATGGTGTAGTGTCCATAGGACTTATTGGACCACTATGAAGGCGCTTTGAGATTAATAACAGTGCTGACTGCCTTTTATCTAGCAAGGATATCCGAGGGGGTTAGGTTGAAGATAGTGTTAAAAGCATCAAAAGGAGTGGTTCTGAGTGCGCAGATGCAGATAGATTACTGTCTCTAAACTTTCGTAAACCACAATGCCTAATATCAGAATTGTACGTATTACGGTAACATACAGTCAGTGGGTCATATGTAATTGTAGGTTCTTGCACAGGTATAAGGCGATTGAGACTTTTGTATTTCATCTAAATTGGGCCACCAGATAAGACCTAGATATTAGGCCGTGTCTGAAAAGAAGCAACTGATGTCATTTGTAGTTGGGGGATCAATGTGGGGAATTTTAAATTAATTTAATTTAATTTTAAATAGGACGATGTCGGTCCTTGCGCATTAATATTCAGATCATTTTTTTCTTCCTGTTGTAGGGTATGGACAGTCCAAATTACCTAAGGTCCCCCAGTCTGAAATGTAGATTACCTGAAGTATCCTTGCATCAACGTAAAAGGTAAAATCTACATTGATCCACCAACGCACTCAAAATAGGTGCAAATGGGATGAATCAATTTCTTCGAAAGAAAGAACTATTTCTATGCAAAACAGATGAAACATTTGACAGATATTGTACCATTAATAACCTCAGAGCTTGTACTGTAGATTGAAGTTCAAACATTTACACTTTTCGTCACAGTATTCTATTTGCCCCCATGTTTAAATTACCACCTCTTTTTGGATGACCCAGAATGTACGAACAAATACCGCACAATCTCTTACCCTGTAAACCAATCGCACCCCAAGAGCATACAGTGCCTCACAAAAATATTCGGAATTATGTTTTTTCTTCGATCCTAGTTTGTTGCATTTTGTTGTTGTTGCAGAGAGAAAGCATGCATTTTTTTTCTGATTTTTTGTTAACAGAGGAATTGAAAGTGTTTTTTTCATTTGAAGTATAATAATTATTTGTTATTAAACAATACTAAAATTCAGGAAAAAAACATAATTCCGAATACTTTTGTGAGGCGCTGTATTGACTAATAAGGTAAGTAAGAGTTTAAGATGTATACATCAAATCATCTTCTGGAAGGACTTCTCCATTCATTTATTCTTTTAACGTGTTTAAGTCAGATTTACAAACTTTTCAACTACACATGGACATTCACATCGAGAGCAAATAAAACCGCTATCTCGGACTTCCATTGATTCACAACACAAATTACGTCACAACATAAATTACGTCTTATCAAAGCTACTATGACCGGATTAACCAGCTTTATCCCGCATTCTAGACAGCATGCATCGCGGGACCAGTCAACGCAGCGCGTGGTAGCTCACTATCAGAAAAAGAAAAACAAACTTTCTTGTTGATGTCAACAATCAAAAGGCAGTCAAACTAATACTTACAGCAAAATTTAAGAGCAAGTGAGATTTGTATATTTCCTCGACCCTCAGGATGTCATCGCAAGCACCTGGCTTGTCCAGTACTGTGTTCTGGAGGCACCCTTCCGTCAAGAGCACTAGTGCCAAAACAAAGAGAAGAACGAGTCTGAATGACATTGTGGCTGCCTTTTAGTCGCGGTTTAAAGTGATAAGCACACCCGCAGTGTGCCGGCGTTTTATACATGCTCTGCTGCTGGGAGTAGATAGTTGCGGCGACTTGTGAAATGAATTTCGTTTTGTTTCGCGCTCAACGGGTTGTGTATTCTCTGGAAAAAGTGCTCTCTGCTAATATTAGAGTACATCGTATACACATGTGTCTACACAGCGTGCATGATGTGGATGGGGAGTATCTTATCTGCATCACAACTTCGACTAAAAAAGCTCGGAAATGGGAGATAATCGAATTCCGACGAATTTCCCCGTGAATAAAACGTGTTACCTAAAGAATCGCACAGGAACGAACATGTTTGAATCAAGTAAACAAATATCTTGCCCTCTCTAGTTATGGTTTTTTGGTTTAAAATGCTTTCTGGATGATTAACTTAAATGGTTTTATTCTCTCGTCATTAATCCACCCACAACTTTTGTTAGTCTTCAACTGCAAGTGAATAATGTGGGGTTTGTGATAAATTGGAAATTCCCAATTCTGTATTCTGCATTAATATAGATTTGATCGGCGGGTAAGGAGATTGTGATGAATATAGAGATGCAATAACTCTTAACGAAAATTAGCCTATGAAACAATGTTTTACTGGCATCAGATGCAAGTATTTCATATGAAATAATTTTGTCTGCTCTTTTAAAAACGTTTAGAAACATATAGACAGAGACAATTAATGTTTTTGAATATTACATTGGAGTTAGTCTGTACCAAGGCTCATCTCTCTTTTAGAATGGTGGCGGATGAGCTAATCAGATGATTGGCCAACGGCGGCATCCAGAGCCCCAGTGAACAGGATTTATCTGGTTCACAATCCTTTTAGAGCTATTTGAATATATTTCAGCAGCTTGGTCTAAAAGGATTCTTCCAAGGTTAGTTCGGACCCTGAAATAGAGATGGAGTCGGATGAGCCTTTTCCTGAAAGCCTGAAAGACGTTATCAACGCCGGATACGCTGTTTTTTTGTCAGGTTTGACTAATGGACCCTTCCCCAGAAAGACCAAGACATCGTATAAGACATTTATCATTCCAGGCCTTCTTTATGGCGCAGAGGTATGGACAAAAAGCGGATAAAAAAGCTGTTGGTCTTTCGAAAGAAGAAAAGTTCTGCGTGCGTCCTCTTTGCGTTGATAACATTTGGAAATGAGAATTCAACGACGAACTGTACGGGTGGTACAGTGACACGGATCAAGATCAAGTCGAACCACTTAAGCACTGTAGTACTGCGAAAATTAAAGTTGATGTGTCCGGGATTAAAATAAGGACCTGTTTTTCGAACTATTTTTGAAACACTTCCGGAGCACTCAGACTCAAAACTGGTCCATTGAACTGCCAGGCAGCAACCTACTCCAGTGCCGTTAATTTGATCCCAACGGCAAATGGCGGCTGGACCAGATTCGATTTCACTGGGATTCGAACCTGGGACCCCTCTTCTAACTAGGGGCAGGCACTTAACAAACTGCGCCATCCAGTCGCTTAACTAAAGACCTTAGTTGTAAGAGTCGAATCACTTAAACAGTGGTTATGGCCCTATCTTGGAGAAATTAAATGGGCACATGCCCGCCGTTGCAGCTTCGAAGGAAGTGCAATCAAAAGATTATATTTTCGGAATCCATTTCGCGAAGCCTTCTCTCTCTCTTTAAAGGTCTCCATCAATAAATTGACTGCGTCGGGCATTGTATGTCATAGAGTACGGTCATGTTGAGTTCAGATCATTTCCTCATTAAGGTTCTCGTGTAACCTCATTAATGAGGCGGCATCTACGCTTAAAGAGCTCAGTTTGACTGAAAAAACGATAACTATATACTCCGACAGCTAAGCGGCTATAAGAGCCATAGCGTCGGATATTGTAAAGTCGAAACTAGTCAAGCTATGCAGACAGAACGTCAACGAAACCTCCAATGTAAATACGGTGACTCTCTGCTGGGTACCGGGACACACAGAAGTTCAAGGAAACGAGAGAGCGGACGTGTTAGCGAAGGAGGGCTCAGAGTTAGATAAATCTCAGCACTCAGTCTACATGCCGTTAAGTTTCCTAAAGAAAGAAATAGAGGACGAAGCCTTAGAAAGAGCAAATGAGTGATGGCTGAATCTGGATATTGGGTCAACGTCGAGAGCCGTATGGCCGGTGTTGAATAAGAAGAAATCATTATCAATGATTAGCCTAGTCGTAGGGATATACTGCCGGTGGTGGGAGTTCTCATCGGACATTGTCCGATAGGCACCCATGCCAGTAGGTTAAGTATCCCCCATACCGACTATTGTAGAAGTTGCAGGGACGAGGAGGAAATAGAGTCCGTCCGCCACATGCTATGCGATTGTCCAGCCCTACGGGGAAGGAGACTGCTAACTCTAGGCAGTAACTTCTTCGACGAGCTGGAGGATCTGAATAAAATAGAGCTGAAGCACCTCATGAGATATATAAAACAATCTGGGAGGTTCTAATCAGCAGTAAAAGTGTAGGCATCGCGGTATACAATACCAAGCCGGCCAATGTCCCCCTTGGCTAGTGTGCGCCACCTTGTACGCGGACGTCCTCTGTTGCGTTGTCCCACAGGCCCAGAGTCGAAGACTATTTGGGCCGTCACACACTTAGGCCTATAGTATTTTATGATGCAGTAAAGACAAATAAGTGAATTCGATTTTAGCCAACCATACGAGAGGAAAAAGACGGTGATGGAGGAATTGTGTAAAATACTCAGTAGATGAATCGGAGTAGCAGTTACTGCAGATACACTGCTCGAAATAGGCGTAAAAGGCCCTTCATCGCAAACCATGTCCACCCAAAAAAAAAAAGGCAATGCTTATTGCTCACATATCCACTCCAATATGGATGCAATAAAAAAATACAATAACTAAATAAAACAATTCACTAAAATTCAAGTGTACAAAAACATGTATATTTCGAAGAGGGTAAGTGTAACATAAACAAAATTATTGTTACTATACCGATTTACAAATACTTCGACGTTGTCTGTGCCCTGTGCTTTCTGCGTGAGGTTTTCTCTTTCAACTGTATCCAAACAGAAACTTTCGTACTTATGACAGTTGCACTTATTCTCTGAACTCAGCAACGCACTTTGAATGTCGCCCACAATGAATGGTACAAGTAGCACAACAAAAATCGGAATAAACTTCAGTTGCATTCTGATCGGCAGTCAGTCGTATTGCAAAATGAGATCCAACCCAACAATAGACCGGCATTTTATACAAACTTAGCCGGCATACAGCGTTGCTGCTTCTGGTGAAATGAAAGCAAGAAGTCTGAATGGAGTCTGACATTTCGCGGAACGTAAACAAAGCCCAGGCGTGCGCGCTGATACCCGTAGACATGTGCTGGGTATACAGAGTGGGCAGCTTTGGATTGGGAATTCCATTTATTAAAGCAAAACAAAACATGCTCGCTGACGATGATGTCACATGCAAATTATTGTTTCAATCTTAGAAACGGTTTGGTGTGTATGAGCTGACTGGGCTTAAAATGTGTGTAAAGCTTTATTTTCTATCGCCGGTGTGCGAAAACTTACGTCACAGATTGTGAAACTCCCAATGTCGCGGTCATAATCCAGTAACGCGGAACATTGTTGCAAATGGGAATGATTCGTGGAATGTGAAAAATTATTAGAGAAGTATGCATTTTTGTGGAAATACAGTGAGCATTGACAGTTCGTTAACACTTGTGTGAAATTACATACAGTGAACCAGAAAAAAAGTTGTTCAGTATTAAATCTAAAGTTCATCAAGGTATATCTTCTAAATTACAATAATACTACAACAAAATTAAATAATGGGCAAATGAGACTCCACGTTTCTATATATTGGAAACAAAAACAAAAAAATTATCATTTTTCAGCAAACCAAAAAAAAAACATCTTGTACATTTCATAAAATTATGTTTAAAAAGGTCAGTTTAAGGAGAACTTTACGCAACCAATTATTTTGTGTGATGCACTTTTGCATCTAAAACCATTTGAAGCCTATTGGGCATCGTTCGTTTACCCGATCCACAAGAAAGGAGACCCCTTTGACTGCGCCAACTAACGAAGATCTATTCTGCCATTCTGTGTAAACACCTGAAACCTATCGTCACCAATCTGATAGGTCCGTATCAGTGTGATTTCAGGCCAGGGAAGTCCGCCATAGATCAAATCTTCACACTGAGGCAGATCCTCGAAAAGACCCAAGAAATGCACATCGACTATATCTATTTGTCGCTGTCAAGGCCGCATATGACAGCGTGCATAGAGACCAGCTATACAGTGCCATGTCTTGACATTCCCGCCAAATTCGTCAGACTGAGCAAGAAAACGATGGAGAACTCTCGCTGCTCCATCAAGATCGGTAACGAACTCGCCGCAACTTTTAATGTCAAAAAAGGGTTTAGACAAAGTAACGTGCTATCATGTGATTTACGTTATACAGTCTGCAGAAGTGGTTCTTCCATATCCTCAGCATTGACTGCGATTCTACTACGATGTTCCCTTGATCGTCCTTGCAGGCTTCGGTTCGGGCTTCATAACCCTGACTGGTTGACTTTACCCTTTGGTAAAACTTCCTTGCCTCATTCCTGCAGTAGTAACTCTCTATTCTACCGATCGCACGCTTCTCATGCTCCTTCTTTTTCCTCCTGAGAAGCCGGTGTTCGTCTCTCCTTTTCTGCTCGTAGAGCTCGCGAGCAGCTCTTGTCCTACTTTGCAGTGCCGCTTTGTAGGCCTCTTGCTTAGCTGCATTCGCCTGCCGACACTCGTCGTCAAACCAGGGGTTTCGTTGTGGTGGCCGAGTGAAACCTAGCACATCAAAGGCGGCATCTCTGATAGCTTTTTGGCAATGTTGCCACTGGTCTTCAATACTTGGTGTTGGCGGCAAAGGACTTCTTCTGAGACTAAGGGAGACTCAATCGGAAAAGGATTTGGCGATCTCTTGCGATTGTTGCCGTCAGACGTCGAACTTCCTCACAGTGTTTTCTTGTCTTGGCGGTGTTCGGGATATCCGCAATCTTACCTCGGCCACAACAAGGTAGTGATGTTGGCACCTCGAAACATTCGGACATCCATAATACTGGAGGAGTGCCTCGCGTCGATCGCAATGTGATCAATCTGGTTGACGGTTGATTGATCAGGAGATCTCCATGTTCCTTTGTGAATATTGAGATGTGGGAACCGTGCACTAGCTACTACAACATTTCGCCCCGCAGCAAAGTCGATCAACCTGAATCCGTTATCGGAGGTGGTGTCATGTAGGCTGTGCTTCCCGACCGTACTACCAAAGACAATCTCTCTTCCCAGCTTTGCATTAAAATCGCCTATGACAATTTTAATGTCATAGCTAGTGCACTGCTCGTATGTCTTGTCTAAAGGCTCATAGAAACTGTCTTTGATGTCGTCGTCTTTCTCCTCTGTGGGGGCATAGGACTGTAGCGTCCTAAGAAGAAGAAGAACAAGAAAAAGAAGAGTCGATAAAAACTAAGTTGCCAATCCTAGATGTCGCCATATAGCCAAACCTTTACAGTCCAACACTATACTTTACAGTTCCTTTCATATTTTTCGGATCTGTTTTCGAGAACATTTTTTCAACCAGCATTCCCTTCAGATATGATTGAAAGTCTCACCTTCAGACGCTCGATAATCCTCTGGGAACGAATAGTTTGGTTGCAATCATATCCCCCTATTCGTTCGCATTCCATTCTAAGAATAGGAAACTGCGAAGCCGATGAATCCGCCAGTCAAGTCTTTGTAAGAAATAACGAAAATGTATCCGTTTGAGTCCTTGCTCTCGAATGCAATTTAGTTTCAACTAAAATTCTGTTTGATCAATATCTTGCTGTAAGTGAGTATTTAAAAACCATTTTGAATAAAAATTCATAAATTTATTGAATCAACTTAACCTACTACATGTACGTGAGATCTTAATTTCACTAAGCGGCAGTGCACAGTGCTTTTTTATCGCCAAATTTAAAGTATTGGTAGCATTTTTTTTAGCACTTTGACAACCTTATTGTCTCAAAGTCTTAAATTTCGCAATTTCCTCAGCTGAGAACACTTTGTAGAGATATGTGTCGACGATTGCTGGAAATTCTGTATGATCTAGTAAGTGGAACTCGAACTCGACGTCATCCGCAAGCACGGGAAAACACGAAGCCATTGCGATAGTGATGAGCAGAGAATAAACTGTAATGCACTTCAACATCTCGTGTTTCTATCACTGTGAATTTGTTTAAATGATAATGTGCCTTCGACTGACGAAAGTGAACCAGTTTTAGTAAATTTTATTTCACAAAAGCAACGCAGCAGTTTCTGTATCCTATTCTAAAAAAATGGAAAATTTGCGACTCGATCTTATCGCACCTGGTGCCCCTTGCTAACTGTGTTCAGTTTCTCTACTTCAAATAAATTTGTAATAAGTGCTATCCCAGCGTTCGTTTATTTATTTTAGAACACCAATTCCGCGGAACTGTTTATTAGAAGTAAATAATACACACACACAAACGAACCTTTTCTGACTTAACAGATAAAATTGCATTTTATGCATGACGTGATTTTTACAGTCATGCATAAAAAAGTTCGTTCATTTGGTTATTTTAATGAATTAAAACTCTGAAACTCTTGCCTATAATGTAGAGAGATGGTTGAGGTGATGAAGAAATATTCCGATTTTGGCAGGAACACGATCTTAAGGATACTAGGAAGAGTCAAGAAATTTCGAAAATTTGAGACTGACTTTTGACGAACTGTGACTTCCAATAAAAAAATTAAGGATTGAAGAGGCTCATTTCTACTACGTGTTAAATAGCACTAATGACATATGTAAGTACGGAGTTTAAATGCAGAATAGCTCTTGCCAACCGTTGTGACTTTTTACATCGCAGTCGTATTCTAGAGAGCAGAGGCATGGACAATATTCAAAGAGGATGAAGAAGTCTTCGGAAGAAAGGTTCTGCATGTCAACTTTGGTCCTATTTGCGTTGATTGCGGTGGAAGGAGAAAATGCAACCATAAACTCTACGGAGTGTGCAGCGTCATGAATTCGGTCGGGCGCCTACGAATTCAGGCCCTACGTAGAGTATGAACAAATTATGTCCGATTCCTGTGCGACAACGCAACAGGGGACGTCCACTATTTATGTCACCACCTAGTTAATTAATAACTGATACAGGGTGACCAGATAAGAAAAATAGGGAAACAAATTCAAAAAACAACAACAGTTGACTCCGGCTTTATTTTTGAGGTACATTCATGTCATTATGTATGAAGTAACAAATGGTTCAAATGGCTGTCTCGGGTTCGCTGGCATGGTCGATTCAAGGTTCAAGAACGGTCCAAGTTTTGATGACTTGGTGCAATAAGTGCGGCTTTATTCCGGCAGAAGCGTCTCGAATGTTGGTCTCGAGCTCGTCCAAAGTGGTGGGCTACGCTTGAATAGTGTAGTCACGAGGTGTCAAGTCGCATGACGCATGGCTAATAGATGAACGCTCGCCGTGAGATGATTGGGTCATTTCGTTTGATAAATTTTTCCTTCACAACTTGGATCGTTGTGTTACTTGTATGACATGTAGCGCCGTCTTGTTGGAACCTCAGCTTGGATTTTTCGATGTTGTCGAGCTCTGGTCACATAAAGTCGGTTAACATGGCTCTATACCAGAGACCATTGACGGTAACGGTGTCTCCTTCCACATTTCGAAAGAAATAAGGTCCAATGATGCCGCCATACCATAAACCGCACCAAACAATCAATCTTTGCAAACGCATCGATGTTTGATCGAACAATTTTGTATTGCGTTTGCTTCAATAACGGTAATTTAGTTTGTTGACACAGCAGCTGTCAAAAAATGGGCGTCGTCAGAGAAAATAAGTTTTTGCCCAAAGTCCGGATCTCTGGCCAAGATTTCTTGTGCCCAATTAGCGAACTCAAGGCGTTGTCTATTGTCGTGCGGATTTAATTCTTGCATCAGTACATTCTATACGGATGCAGGCGCAAATCCAACCGCAAAATAAGCCGGGCTCACTCTCTGGCGGTGTCTAATTCTACAGATTGGGGCCGAATCGACATTTCTGGGTCTTCTTTCATACTGCCCGCTACGGCGGATATGTTTTTTTCATTTCGCAAATATTTCTGTCTAGTGGATTAAGGTCTAAAAGAGTGTGCTCACGCTTAAACTTTTCCACGGTGTGACGAGTTGCCTGCACACTGCAGCCATAATAACGACCGACCTCACGACGAAATTTACGTTGTGTACTGTCGTCTTCCTCGCAGATAGGACCCTATATCCTTCGCAGAATTTTTCTTTCGAAGTTACCGAGAATCTTGTCTGCCGTATTACTTAGCATCCAGTACTCGGCTCCATATAACAATACTGATAGGCTAAGCGTCTTGTAGAGCATGAATTTGAGTCTTTCAAGTCAGGAGTTTTAACCCTAGCTTTTTCGACGGACCAAATTAACATCGATTGCCAAGGGCGATACTGCGTCGAATCTCCATCAAGATGAATTTTGTGGAGTTCAGATTTCCCGAGGTAGACAAACTCTTTAACTACCTCGAAATTATAACTGTCGATTGTCACATTTGGACCATGGTGGTGTTCTACGGACCGATTTTTTTATCGGCAGCATATATTTCGTTTTGTTCAAATTCACTTTCATTTCGCCTGTTCTTCAATTGCCGTAATTGCCTCTAAAAGGCCGCTGTGAACAAGCTACGAATGGCGATGCGTATCGATTTGAAGCTCGGTGGTCTTTTCCATGATTTTCCTTAATGTGAAAATTTGGTCTATCGTCTACTTGCGGGCCGGAAGCCTCATTGGTACGTGCTGATTAGTGACGTGCAAAACGGCTTTAGATGCCCACACAGTATGCTAGACAGGAACTTGTAGGCGACGCTTAACAGGAATATACCCTGATAGTTCTTGCTCGAGGTAGGATCGCCTTTTTTGTAGATGGGGCATAAGGAGCTGGTAGTCTAATCGTCTTCTCAAATTTTACAAATGCTCCCTACCAGAATATTGCCGCCAGACTTGAAGAGCTCTGCTGACAGGTCATCTGAGCCTGCGGCTTTGTTATTCTTCAGCTTATTAATAGCTGTGCCGACTTATTCAATTCTGGGCGGGGTAGTCCCTTCGATTGAGAACATTTTAGTGAACGGATGGTGTTTCGGAACATTGTTGACTGACTTTTTTCTGGTGAATAAATGCTATGAACATGGTCGATTTTTATCACGCCGCAGGCCACGATGCTACGCTGATGAAACAAGCGTTCTACTGCGTGGTAAACTTCAAGCACGATTCATTTCTCAAAGTGTAGACAAGATTTTACATAGTTTTTCCCATTTTACTTTCATCAATGATTTAAGATATTGATCTAGTGACAATTGGGTTCCTTGGTAATTCAATTCGGCAACGATACTGACGACTGAACTTCGAAAGGGTTGAATATAATCCGTTCATACCATTTCCTTGTTCTCCCACGTTATCCACTGCTTCCTTCCTTCTGAAACATCAAATCCTTCCTCGGATAAAGGTCTGACGGGCTTTCCATGACGTCATTCGCATAAGGTCCAATTAAAACGAGGAGACCAAGAGACGATACGATTTCATTTTTTATTTCCATTGAAACTGAAGTACTTTCCACAACCATCGTCGGGATCTATGGAATCCATGCGGTTGGTTTATTCAACCGAAAAGTGTCCTTGACGTTGTTGTGTCGTGCATGCACACACCGACGTTACTCGACATTTGAATACCTGATTCAATGACTCGGATTTCGTTTTGCGGCAATGACAACGATAATAACATGGAACACCCACCACGAAACAGAGTGCGACATTGAGGTTTCCGGGCGATTTTGTCAGAAGTGTGTGCAGTGCCGAAAAAGACAACAAGAGAAATGTCCCAGTATATAGGGGAAAAGACTTGGCCTTTTGGAAGCTGCATTAAAGGATTTCACATGTTGCCAGATCTGCTGTGTCAAAGGGATTACCTGAGATATTGCCTGGTTTTCGATTTACATGAGAGAAGTTGTACGTATACGTATGCGAACATAACTCTGAAAAAGAACTTATTGTGGTGATTTAACGGGCATGTAATATTCGAAAGACCAACGTTTTAGCAGCAGATTGCACAGGATTTTGGCACACAGAAATATGATATACCTTAAGAATTTTAAGGTTTGTAGGCCTTCGCACACAGATGTCGCACGAATTTTCTTTGCATGAAGAATAATAAGGGACCCACCACAGATTAGTATTCGCACCAATCGAATTATTGACGAACCAGTCGCTGAAGTACTACGATCACCAAGGTAATAGTATTAAATCAACTAACTGATATAGACTCCTTGAATTTTTGAATTAATCTTTTCACAGTTGAAGTAAGCACCGTTCAACCTTGATTATTTTTAAAACATTGCCCAACAAAATGAAAACGTATTTTTCTCAATTCTTAACTGTCAGCAGTCACTTTTTTTGACGTTAGTAGCACTTTACCAAACGACTTGATGGCGCAGTTGGTTAAGTGCCTGCCCCAAGTTAGAGGGGTCCCAGGTTCGATTCTCAGTGAAAGCAAAGTTAATACGCTTTTATCCGGTTTTTCAAATCTGGTAAAGTCACCATTTGCGTTGGGATCAAATTAACGGCATTATGACTGAAGCAGTCGATCAGTGGCAGTAGTCTGACTGTGGGTATCACAATGGACCGATATGGTCTAAGTGTGCTGGTGAATTCACTAGCAGCCCCCTAACCCAACCTAACCTAACCTAGCACTTTACCAAACAAAGGGTGTAAAGTTCAAAACTTGAGACATTCAGTTTAGTTTTAAGGCATTTATTATGTTTATCTAAAAAAAAATCGTACTTTGTGGGAAAAATTCTTAAGCGAGGTATGCAATTTATTAATTCTTATAATATCTTACTGGCCCTATACGGGCATTCAACTTACAGAAAAGGCCTTCTAACCATACGGTGTCGAATGCCTTTTCCAAGTCAACGAGGCAGGCTTTTGCTTTGTTCCATTAAATGTCGGACACCAATTTTGACGCGGCATGTACAGTATCATTCCGCGCGGTAAATCCAAATTGGTTATTCGGTATTATTTTTCTGTCCTCAGCCCAATGTATCAGAACCCTATTTGCTTATACACGGGAGGAGACTAATCGACCGATCATTTTGCGGAAGAGAGGAATCTTTGTCCCTTTTGAGGAGGGGTTGCACTATCGCCGTCATCCAGTGCGGGGGGATGAACATTGTGACACATTTTCATGAAGTTGTTACCTTAGACTCATGTCGCTGTACATCCCACACATCGTACAGTCACTATCAACTCAAACAAGTTTAATTATGAAAAGCAAATCTCTCAAACAAAAGTGTCTCCGATTGTCAGACAAAATATAAATAAAAACAAAAAAAAATATTTCTGCTTTTAATGAAAAACGTGAAATGGTGAAATTGAAAACCGTACCTTTCAAGAATTTTTAATACATACTTGGAAATTATGAGTCAGTGTTAGTACACGAAAGTTGCAAATGTTTTCGAAGAGATATACTCCAACTCGGAAACTACCAAGCAGTGGTTCGATAACAAAAGTCTAGACTTCATATAACTGAATAATTGGCTGACTAAAATGTTGAACTATAATTTTCTCTACGTGACTCTGAGTCTGGAAAAGTTGGTGTTGTTTGAACAGCAAACAATTATCCATGCATGCAGTACGTGCTAAACATAATTAGAGAGAATATACGTCGTTTATACATAAAGTGCGGCTTTATCTAGTATTCCACGATATTTAGTAACCCATTTATAAGCATTAACCAATAACCAAAAGTCTGTATGATTTCCAATTAGATAAAAACACCAACCGACAGAAAGGTGACTTCGCATTTTGTTAAGAGAATTTTGAAAGGGCTTGCGCAGCGCTTGTTTTCTGCCTCCAGAAAGTGCCGGCCAGATATAAGTGAAGATGGTCGACTTTTCTCTTTTTACTGCAAATTAACAGCTGTGCTAGGGAGAATTTCGAACTATGATTAGTCACTGAAGCGAACCCTTAATAATCAGCCATTATCCATGAATGACGCTTGTATCAATGAAACCGAAAGACTTTCCATCTTTGGTATGTGTTTCAATACAACACTTAGTTTAACTGATCAGTGATCACATATTTGGGGTCGTCAAAAACGCTGCGAAATGTCTAGGTTAGGTTAGGTTAGGGGGCTGCTAGTAAATTCACCAGCACACTTAGACCACGCTCCAGTGATAGTGCCGTTAATTTGGTCCCAACGGCAAATGGTAACTGGACAAGATTTGAAAAACCGGATGCTTTCACTGGGATTCGAACCTGGGACCATACTAACTTAGGGAAGGCACTTAACCAACTGCGCCATCCAGTCGTATTACCCCCTCTGTTCTGGCTTTAATTTAAAAGCCCAACATCCGCCACAAGCTTGAGTATAACGCCCATATCTGGTCAGGTGCTTCGAAGACCTCTCTCCACCCACTAACGGTCACGTCATTAAGCGCTTCCTATTTTTAAATTTCAATAAAACCGAAATGTCTAATTTTCTATGACTCTGACGCATATATCAGGTTGAATTTGACCGATTTCATGGGTTATGTTGGCTCTGAGGGCCGTTGTGGCTTGTGGTTTATTCGCATAGACCTGCGGGTTCAAATCGCACAGTCTCGGTGGCCAGTTCACACCACTTCGTCCTCGACGTGAGATGACCATGCCCTCGAATCGCTGGTGCAGAATTTCCAATGTGGCGCGAACTGGATGGCACGTAGCGCCGTCCTGCTGAAACCACATGTCGTTGGTTTCCATATCATCCAATTCCAAGAAGATGGTAATCATCGACCTATAGCGCCCGCCGTTGACGGTGATTGCCGTCGTTCTCTAAAATATATGAACGGATGACGCCGCCAGCTTAAAGTCCACACCAAACAGTGATTGATTCGGGACGCATTGAACGCTGTTGGATCTCATGTGGATTGTTATTGTCCCAAGTTCCACAATTTTGTTTGTTGACGTACCCATTTACCCAGAAATGGGCCTTATAGCTGAAGATGATTCTTCGATGAAAATTAGGGTCAGTTTTCAACTGCTCCGTGGGCGCCGTGGCGTAGTGGGTAGGTGCGTCGACTCCTACGCTCGAGGTCGTCAGTTCGAATCTCGAAAAAAACATCAAACATTTTTTCACGGCTCCACCTCTTTCGAGTCACTGACAATGCTCAAAGAGTATAACTGTCTAGAAAAAAGCTTCTCAATCTCGCCGTTCGGAGTCGGCATTAAACTGTAGGTCCCCTCCGTTCGTGAGAGAACAATAGCACGCACAACACGAGTGGTTGCTGAGAAGCTAGGCCCAGGTCCACCTCGGACTGTAGCGCCGCCATTATTATTATATATTATTATTTCAACTGCTCCAGTGCCCATTCAGCGAGTACACGTCGTTGACTATGGTCGTTTAACTTCAGCTCCTGGGTCAGTTGAATTTTGTACTGGTGCATGGCCAAGTCAGGACGTAAAATTCGTCAAATTGAGGTCTGCGAAAGGCTATGAGCGACGCGGAATCGACTGCCTCGGATTCGAAATTGGTTGTACACTTTCACGGACAGCGGCGATGTTTTCGTTTTCGGCAGATCTTGCGTTTCGTCGACGTATGGGTGGTGATTTATTGTTTCCTGAACCAGTGGACTCAAATTTATCCACCACACTGCGAATAGTCCTCTCGGAAGGACGATTATGGTGACTGTAAAATAGGCGAAGAGCGCGGAATGTTGCCCGAACAGATCACTCATTTTGATGAAATAATTTTATCATTTGCACGTGTTGTTGAATGCTAAGTCCATCCATGCTGATTTGGCAAAACAGACTGAATAAACAACAGCTACTTCAAAGGATGTAGCTTCAAAACTATGGCCACTATCAACTGTCAAAGTTCGGATGTCCCTATTGGAGGACGTTTTATAATCCAAAGTAGAGTAAGATGACACCGCTCTTAGGTGTTTCTCTACTAGCATATTTGGTTGTATTTCAATTCCCTAGCCTAGCTTGGATGCTTCTCGTGCTACTACATCACTACATCGAGCGAATGATCACCAAAACACCAGCCAAGAGAGTCTTCGATTTCGAGCCTCCTGTTTCGAGGAGGAGGGACAGACAGAACCTCCGGCTTAAAAACCAAGTGATCGCGGAAGCAAAACAACTTGGTCTGGATGATTGGAAGCACCCTGCCCGTCAACGTTGAAAGGCGGCAATAGGCCGGCTCAAGCCCTCCAGAGGTCATCGCTTCATGTAGGGCTGTGTGTCTCATCGAAAATATTCAAAAGCCCGTGACTTAGCCAATTTTCATTTCGCATTTTCTGATCTTCCGTTCGAATTTGTTTCATCCACATTTTGAATATTTGTCAAGGCTACGTGTGATTGTGCATCACAATCAGCCTAGAAATTCATCATCAGCCAGTGCAGCCACATTAATCAAAGGAGCTATTGTTCTGCACTTTACTGCACTGTCTGGGACCTTGAATGTCAATTTGCGCTGTTAGTTCAAAGGAATTTAGCCCTTAATCGCATTTGAATGCAAGAAAGATAACCAAAAGCAACATCGTATAAAGCGCTGGGATACCGAATTTTATGTTTTAAAAGAACCCACGTTCGAGCTCACAGTTGAGAAAAAAAAACGATTTCCATGAGACGTGTCAAAAAGAAATGCCATCCTTTGAAGAACATATTAAGTTTTCACCCACACACATGCATACAACTGTAGCAGCAAACGGTTCAAGGATTGCTGAATGAATATAACCTATCATCGTGCATTAAGTATTCAAATTTTCGAGGACTCTGTGCACTTTGCCGTTTATGCTTGCTCCAATTCATAGATAAACTTTTTGCGAGTGAAATTCAGTCGCGACATACTTGTAAGCAAGCAGTCATCGTAACGACGACGATGTTGGCGGTGAATGGCATCTCTGATTCCTACTTGCACACACCTTCTGTTTGCTGAGGTTGTTCTGGCAGGATGTTGATGTGCAAACTTTTTCGTATTCCGTATATGTGTGGATATGTGTTCGGGGCAGACGAATCTCGGTGTCTGATGAAAGTTTAAATTCTTCGTTCTTTTTTGTTGATAGATGTGAAACTGAAATCTGAAAATCACTGACACCCTGCTTTTAGTGCTGTCAAGGTAAGACAGAATTTTAAGTTTATTATGAACGGATAAGGTACGGGGAAAATGAATTAACTGGAGTTAGTGAGTAACAATTACTTACAAGTATTTGAACATGTGAAGCTGATTCGTTAAAGTGAAATACTTGTCAAGGAAGAGTGTGAAACACATCATGCATGTTGACTTTAATGAAGCAATGTTCGGATAGTCTCTTTGTGGAATACATTTTTTAGCATCTGCTGTCAAATTTAGCAAGGAGACGAAGTAATGACGAAACAAAAGTTAACAGCTGAAGGTACTCGGAATAATTTGCTTTGACAAGTGACTGTAAGCAGCGTTATAAATAAGACTGGATTCAGAAGAGCACTCAAACACAAAAACAAACACAAAACACAAACGTGATAGCAGTTTTCTTCTCAGTTCTCAGTCCTGCTTGGCTGTTTAGTTTCGGTGGCAATTCAGACTTTGGCTGACAATTTCTTAAAACAAGTTGTTGAGGTTTGTAAATGAAGACCCTTTAGAGAGCGATCTTAAAAAAAATCTGGTCACCAATTTCAATACAGCGTGGTCGCACAACCACTCGTGTTGTGCGTGCTATTGTTCTCTCACGAGTGGAGGGGACCTACAGTTTATTGCCGACCTAGAACGGCGAGATTGAGAAGCTTTTTCTAGACAGTTATACTCTTTGAGCATTGTCAGTGACTCCAAAGACAGAGCCGAGAACAAATTTTTTTTTGAAAAATTGTTGCTTGTGCTGGCATTTGAACCTAGACTTAAAGTGCGTATTGTTCGACGTATAAAACAATACAGCCACGGCGCTCTTGTACTAATAGGAGATATCATATCACGGGTTGAATTAAATTTGTCCCAACAGCGTCATAACATTTCTTTTTTTGTCCATCATCTGCGCATGTGTATGTGAACAGCATCGGTCGTGTTGTTTGAGA
This sequence comes from Myathropa florea, assembly GCA_930367185.1. NCBI lineage: Eukaryota > Metazoa > Arthropoda > Insecta > Diptera > Syrphidae > Myathropa > Myathropa florea. The sequence goes on from OV884002.1 coordinate 45,417,370, forward strand.
TGTGGGACTGTCTTGTTGAGATCACAAGTTTATCACGTCCAAATCTTCGATTTTGGGACTAAACAACTCAATTAATATTTGGCCATATAACGATAATAATGGCGGCGCTACAGTCCAAGGTGGACCTGGGCCTAGCTTCTCACCAACCACTCGTGTTGTGCGTACTATTGTTCTCTCACAAGTGGGACCTATAGTTTAGTGGCGACTCCGAACGGCGAGATTGAGCATCTTTTTCTAGACAATTATACTCTTTGAGCATTGTCAGTGACTCGAAAGAGGTGGGGCCGTGAAAAAATGTTTCGGGAATCGAAACTTCATAATCCCATCGGTGTAGAACTCCTGTGGTTTATCAACGAAAAACTTGGCCAAGTGATTTTCAGTGGCCCATCGGTCGTCCAATTTTTTACCATCAAGAAAGTCTTGAAGAGACCGAAACAAATGGTAATCAGAGGATGCATTATTTATTATTATTAAGCGACTATGGACTTGTTGGTTAATGGCCGCATAAGGTTCACCCCAACAATAATCACTAAAATGCTTATAAATGCGTAAGTTTGCTTCCACCGACGTAGTACAAATTTAAGAAGCTTTGAATACTACGTCGAACTCCCCTGAAGTGTAACTTTCTCGGTTGCCTGTAAGATTTTATCGTCTCTCATTCGTTATGTGCGTCAACAATTGATGAGGTTTCATTATGAGCCATAGTTTGTGGGCAACCACAAAACATTTTGTTACAGCAACTTCAAACTTTTTTGAACTTTTCAGAAATTGTTTCCATTGTAATATAAAAACAGCAACTTTATAGGGCACTTGTTTTGAAATGAAAACCAGCAGAAAACTGCAAGGAAATAGAGCGTTACCATCAGGAACGGAACACCTTCTGCAGCAGAACAGGATTGAAAATTAAAATCTGGGTTGAAACTACAATTTGGTTGTTCAAATGTATTTCCAAGCTGCTCACAAGAAATCCTTGTTTTGTCAGCTTAGCGCGCAGTTATGTCGCCCATCAAATTTTTCAAAGATCATCCCCAAGGTGACGCGCACAAAGATTCCCCTGAATGCCTTGAATAACACAAAAAATTCTCAAGGATTTTACGAGTGGCGGCTACCTGAAAGTCCCTACAAATGAACGATGTCCTTTCGCTGGGAGATTGAAGAAAGGATTTGTTTTTATATGAAAATAGTTTGGAAACAAGTTTTCCCAGGGCACAAGTGATTTCTAGTTAAATTGCTAGACTTTCAAGTTAACAGGCACCGTAAGGAGGATCCTTGGAGACACAAGAGAATAAAAAAGAGAGGAAAAAATATTATCATCTGAAATTAGATAGGCACACACATTGTGTCTCGTTTGCAAGAGCACAAGGACACGATGATGAGGATACTATCTTCGGTGATTGCCCGCATCTTTTGTAAAAAGTTTCCGCCACCCGTAGGAGAATTCCTTTTCAAACATTTCGATTGTGTGTATCCTTGCAGCATCGGGCAAACAATGGGCGTGTGTTTGTGCCTGTGTTAGCGCATCCCGCTTGGTAAAACACTTACGACGGCACACACTTGCGCTGGAGCTGGTTTTTGTCGGGATCAAGTGGTAGTGTCGATGGTGCATCTCCTCTTCCATTGGCATTAAGATGCGGCCTTCGATGCTTGCGTCAAGGATTATGCACAAATTTATGGCATTAATTTCTTTCGTTTTTGTTTTGCATCAAGGGTATAAAGTTCTGCTTAAGTAGAAAGACGTAGGGTGACTAGGAGTCTGAGAAGAGCAGTAAAACTCTATCGTTGAATCGATTTGATGGCTTGCACTGAGTTCCCTTTGTGAGAGCAAGTATTTTTTGATGAGAAAAGGATGGCGGTGTATACTGGCTGTTGGTGGGTTTCGTTTCAGGTTATTTGGCCGCCTCAGGACGAGGCGTATGGAAGTGTAACACAAACCTGCGATGGTAAAGTAATAAATTTGATGACGACCATGTAGTGAGGTTCAGTCTCTTACAAGTTTAAGTGCTGCCATAAATCTGAGAGTTTACAAGTTGAATGGTCAAGGATAATGTAGCTAGCAAACGGTATGAGAGGAGTCTTTAGTGAATTGCAACTAAGGAATTTAATAAAACGGCTTACATGTTAAAGCGGGATTTAAAGTGAGCATGAGAGTGAAAAATACCCCAGTGAATATTTGAGCTTGCATTAATCATTTAAGGTGGACGTAAAAAAGACCGTTGGGCAATCCTGTGAAGTCATGGTTGTTGTTACTCGTGTATGAAACATAGATGGATCTGTAACTGTGGAAAATGCTGTGTTTAGCGCTTGCGTTGAACAACAGTCATAAGTAGGGAAGCGAACATGTACGTTTCTTGATAGCAGATCATTTTAAGAAGTTCAATTCATAGGGGCTAACCATAACTGACTTATGTTTAATAAAGTTTAAAGAACTCAGAACCGAACGAAAAATAACCAGAAGTATCATCAAATTTATAAATTTCAAAATTGCCTCTGGGAACTTAAACAAAATTCAGTTTTGATTTGTGTTATAATTTCAACACTAACTGTGGTACGTAAATGTACGCAAAAGCGATTGATTTCGCTTCCATGTAAGTAAAGTGAACGAATTTAACGAAACTGAACGTTGTTATGGTCATAGCGGAAACGTTGCCAAAAAAACATCAGGAAAGTCCCCACTCACGTGCTGCATTTAACGATACCACCACGAAAAAATCCCTGCTTTGAATACGAGTGCAAAGCAAGAAACCTACAAGGCAACACTGCATCGAACTACAAGAGCTGTTAGTGAGCTATGTGAACAGAAACAAAGGGAAGAGGCTTCTCAGAAGAGAAAGAAAGAGCATGAGAGAGCAATCGAGGAGATGGAGAGGTGCTATGGAAAGAATGATGTTCGAAAATTTTACCTTACCCTCTGGACAAACTTTTGTCGAATGGACAAAGTTCGGACAGAAGCCTGCCGAGACAAGGATTGTTAACTTGTAATAGAGTCACAGTGGAAACTAAGAATTTGGATGAATAATTTCCATTCTACGTCTGATATTTGGCCCTGTCTGTAAGAGCTGAGAATGGAGGAGAAGACATACCCGCGAATTTTGATGCTAAAGTAGTTGGGAAGGCAAAAATCCGTCGTCGTCTCGGATAAGAGCAAAAAAAAGACCATTAAAATTAAATTTAAATTAAGATAGACTAGGCCGAAAAGTTAAGATAGTTAAGCTAGATTTAAGTATTTTTGACTAGCATATAAGGTAAACAAGAAATAAACAACAAAAAATGCAAAAAGCAAAAATCCGTCGACGACATTGGCTCCGTCATATCGGTATAAAGACCAAATCATCGTGGATGCAAGGCAAAGTTGTCTTGAGGACTGAAAGTAGCCATATAAGGATAACAGCTATAGCACTGGAGTGGGTTGCTACCTGGCAGTACAATGGACCAGTTTTGAGTCTGAGTGCTCCAGTAGTGTATCAAAAATCCTCCTACAAAAAAAGGGTTGAAATTAATGTACAAGATCCACTGAGACTCGCGTTGAGTTGTCGATCTCACGATGGAAGTTATGTGAGAAAGTGGTAATCTTTTAAATTTTAAATGTTTGATATCTCGGAATTTGCACATCAATTAATATTTTGTTACTTAATAATAATAATAAAGGTGCTACAGTCCGATGAGGACTTCGGCATAGATTCTCACCAACCACTTGTGTTGTGCGTGCCATTGTCCTCTTGAGTTTGGAGGGGACTTACGGTTAATTGCCGAGTCCAAACGGCGAGATTGAGAAGCTTTTTCTAGACAGTTATATTCTCTGACCATTGTCAATGACTCGAAAAAGGTGGTGCCGTTAAATATCAAAGGTGCTTTCTCGGGAATCGAACCCAGACTTCGAGCGTAGAAGTCGATGCACTTACTCACTACGCCACGGCGCTAACAATTTTGTTACTTACCGTTTCTTAATTCTTCGACCAGATCTTTGTGCAAAACTGCGTTTTGAAATTTGCAAAATTCTCATGCCGATGTCTTACGCGTTTTGGCCAATATCGGTCGAAGTTGCTTTAAGTGAAAGTACTTGAGGATCATTTTTTGTGATTCTTTCAGATTTTTAAACTCGTTGGTTTAGAAAAGGCAGGGTATGCATTAAGGCCGACTTTGGAGCTTTAACTTTCTAAAACGGTTCTTTGAAACATAAAATTGTTAACCGAATCTTTACTTACAACCTGTCGATTGATATATCACCCGATAGGCTACGCTACCTATAGGGAAGCCACCTCCGAAACGCTCCACTTTTTGAATTTGTGTGCATAAAAAAAATTGTATAAAGGCCTTAGGCAAATGATTCAAAACATTATAGACAGACGGACGAATGGAGGGACATAGAGAAACTATAAAGGTTCCGTTTTTTTGAACGGTGCAGTTAAATTAAAAAGAGAGGGTCTCAGGCTGTAATGAGAATACCTCCAGAAAACGTGCTGCCTGCTAAATGTTGTTCTCTGTCAAGTGATTTTCACACCTTACAAACAACTCTTACAGATTTTTGAAAGTAACCATGCATGCCGGCGAAAATTCACTTTTTACAAACGTTCTCGAAGTAGGTAGTGATCGGACTCGCCGAAGTAGATTCAGATGAAAGTATACCCATATCTGCATTCATCAATCCATATATGGATACCAGGGCTATCTGAATTGAATGCACCTACCAAGTTCTGCTCTGCGGAAACTGTTTGATTAAGGCGTGGAGATTATAAAGAAAAAAAAATTATAAAAGTAAAACAATATTAACCATCCTGCTCTAGTCTACTTTTCGAACATTAAGCCAACGGCTTTCAATTCATTTCATACTCTGACCGTCTGATCAGGTTATTGACCGGAAGCCTAGCTTATTATAAATAGGAGACGAAATATGTTTTTTTCTTCTTCTCCACTCGTCAAGCGAGCAATAAATATCGAAAACAGTAAAAGTGTTGTTTTTGTTCCGATCGCATCTCACCCACAATTAACCACCTACAAGATCATAACTAATTGCGTTTAAATTCTTTGTTCATTCAAAAAAGCACTTTAATCCATAAAAAAAGGATTGACCGCCCAACAACGCCTCGTGTTTTCCCCGAGCGTTATTAAATAAACATTAATCCCTTTCGCTTTGGATACTAATTCTGACCCATTTAGGAGGATTTCCCGAGAGGATACACAAGTTTCTGCAGTTCACCCATTATCGCAACACTGACCTAGTTAAGTTACAATCCACCTGAAACTCAAATAAATCGATTGCCGGCATAGATACATAACCCAAGAGGAAATCATGACATGTGCACGCCATATGGTGGCCTAGAAAAATAAACCCCAATGAAACATGTGGTTACACAACATGTAATCGCCTAACATTTGTCCTAACAGCTTTCGCAAGTCCCTAAAACAATTCCCATCGACCTCTGAATGCTGTGCCCGGAATCCATTCATTCGTATCCACCCACGGTCCCTGTTGGTAATTGTTTAACCGATGATTTTTCTGTTTCCTTGTGTTTTTTTGTCTTTTTGCACGAGGAGACGTGAATAAATTTTGCGTCCGTCCGTGGTGGCCTCGGCACCAACTTCCGCAACGATGCGTGCTATTGCGTGCCGGAATGGGAAGGAAATTCATTTTCACATTGATCCTCCCGGGGTTAGTTCTTTTCACTCATGGTGGCACCGAAGAAATGAAAATTTGTGACGTCCGCTGCGAAGGGTAAGTACGAGTGGGTGTTGGTGGAGTCATCCTGCAAAGCGTATCTATCCGTGGAATCTTAGGTGACCTTCTTCCGTCGTGCGGTTCCCTTCTTGTTTTTGTTTTCGTTCATGTTCAGTCGACGTGTCAATATTTGTTGGGGCAATATTTGCAATAAATTACTTTCGACTTAGAGCGCGTCATGAAATTGGCCACAGAGCAGACATGCAAAGTGATTCCGTCTTGTCAAGGACGTATATTTTCTGATTTGGTGATACTTTTTTTCCCCGAAGCTCACATTGGGTGTGAATTGGAATGGAATCCGGATGATTTGTCTGCTCTGGGTGGGTGTGTCAAGTGCCGTTGAATAATGTATCTTGTTGGGTGTTTACTTTTCGTAATGAGAGCAAGTGGATTCTTGAGAATAGAAGTGGCATTGTTGACGGAATGAAAAATTTTGCCAGAGGACGACGTTCGGAAATGGGGTACTGCATGCGGTAGGGTCAGGCGAATGCCGTTTGTCACGTGCAGAGAAGCGATTTGTGCATGTTTGCACTGTAACGAGGTTATGAGAGTTCAGATGCGAAGCAGAGAAACTGTTGATAAGGATAAGATAAATCTGGGTTGTATTGAAGTTGTTCCTGCTTAAATTTAGTGGAAGGATATTGCTTTTGTGCTTTGAAAATATGATCTTTAAGCAAGGAATGCGAATACTGCAAGCGATTTTGTGTGTAAGTGTCGTAAAGCGGTCGCTGGTATTTAAATAATGTTGTAAATTCCGTTTGCACAGATCTGTTGTTTAATAAAATATGATCTCGAGCGGATTGTTTATTCTCCAATACCAAACGTAGGGCATCTTAAAAAACAAGTCAAACAACTGATCAGAGTGGTTGATTTTTAGTAGTTAACTTATTGTCTTATTATCCTATTGGCAAATTGTTACTTCAGACATCACAGCTGTATCCTTGTAGGATAGAAAGGAAGTATGGACGCGTACGAAGTTAGGTGACCATAATGCAATTTTATTTATTTATTTACTCTGCAGCCGTTGTGTTTTTGTTAAGTCTTACGTCAATTTGTGGGTGGCAATCGTGATCATATCTGGTTATCCAGAGTACAGTGTGAGAAATATGGATCTCCAAAGTCGGTTCTAATGCGTCTCCCCCTCTCATTTCTAAATTTGCAAAAAAATTGATTCAATTAGAACGTTTACAAGAATTTCGAGCATTCTGGCCCAAATTGCATTCGAGATATTGTCCAAAAAACGGTAAAACATCGAAATGTGAATTTCGAAGATATAAAAACGCAGTTTTGTAGATCTGATCGAAAGAAGAATTGATTAAGAAATGATAAATATCTTGTTCTTGTTATAGACAAAATGTGGATGTGCTCACTTTATTTTCTATTGTTTGGGAGAGTTCTCCCGTCAACAGGATTTCTTTTTTTTCGTAGGATTTTTGAAACTCTACTGGAGCACTCAGACTCAAAACTGGTCCATTGTACTGTCAGGTAGCAACCTAATCCAGTGCCGTTAATTTGATACCAACGGCAAATTGTGACTGGACCAGATTCGATTTCACTGGGATTCGAACCTGGGACCCCTCGAACTTGGGGCAGGCACTTAACCAACTGCGCCATCCAGTCGTGTCGTCAACAGAATGCGACCTACAGTAGTCGACGTTTCGCTGTATTTAGCCCTCAACATGTCGCACACCTGGTTTGTCAGTCAAAAGTCGGCAAACGCTTCGTATAGGATCAAGTGCCAAGTGGCATATCCTTCCACAAATCTGGTGTAACATACGCATAGGTCTTTGCGGTGGTGGCATAGGTGGCCTTGACGAAGTTACACAAGCTACCGATGGAGCCAGGAGCTGAGGTGTAGCGATCCTCAATACCAGGCATCATCAACAATTTCTTTGGGACTGCAGCCGATACAAGGCCAGGGATCAAACTCACTGAAACGAAGCCGCACTTACCAGTGAACTTGTATGGTACGGCATGGGCTTCACTGATCTTGTTACCACAGTGAACGGGAACAACCGACAACTTGGCCAATATGATAACTACACGAATGACTGAAGCAACTTCCTTGCTGCACTCAACTCCCAAGCCAATGTGTCCATTGTTATCACCAATGGCGAGGAAGACCTTGAAGCGACTACGTTGACCAGCACATGTCTGTTTCTGAACGGGCATAATTTTCAGCACCTCATCCTTAAGAGCGGAAAAAAAATCAATAATTTCGAACTCTTTGATTGGTAAAGAGTACAGATAGATTTTCTCGAGACTTTGGATCTTGCCATCGCGAACCAAAGGTCCCACTTTGGTGACTGGAACGCCCTTGCAGTCTTCCTTGCCACGACTACGATCTCTGAAGCGATGACAGCCACGACAGCGCTCACGAACACCACCGCCACGTGAACCAAATTCTCCATGGAATCCACCACGGCCTGGAGCTGCGTTCGTTATTCTGCAGTCTATGAAGTTATATCGGCGAAGGGAAAAAACCAAATCAATTCAATATGATAAATATCAAAATATCGATTTATGTACGATATCAAAGACTTAAACTTTTTTTCGGACAACAATTATTTTATGCTCGGATCGACAACTCAACGTGAGTCTCAGTGGATTTCGCACATTCATTTTAACCCTTATTATTGGTCAAATGACTCCGATAGCTACAAAATCGCTCCAAAAAGTCATTAGTTGTGAACGGCCTTATTGTTTCACTGTATATCAAGAATTTGTAGAGCTTCAGATGTTACAGTTTCGTTTGTTTACCTATCCAGATAAAATTAAGTGAGGAATTTATTAAAATTTTGTGGCAGAATAGTAATCTCATGCATTTATTTCCAACATCCAATTAGCGAAAGTTATACTCGCACGGGGAAGGTTCTGTCTCAGACGACGTTTTCAAACCATTTCAGTTACCTCATCATCGTATTGAATGGTCGATCACAGCATGGAATTTATGTGTGAAAATGAAAATATTTATCATTTTAAATCTTAGATATCTCAAAATGTTCACATAAATCGATATTTTGTTATTTATTACTTCGAGGTCTACAAAACTGTGTTTTCAGATCTTCAAAATTCGCATGTCGATGATTTACCATCTTTGGCCAATATCTATTAAGGCCCTAATGCTCGAAGTTAGAGACGTAAGAGACGATATAAGGGCAAGTTAAGCAATATAATGAAAATATTGCCCGGCTGGAGCTTCGCTTGGATGATGTGGAACGAGAGAAAATATGCTCGGATGCTGTTATTTTCGGAGTGCCTGAAATTTGCGAACGAGAACAAGGAGACTCTCTTCAACAACATCTGTTCTGTCATCAATATCTCGCCACCTACGCTGAAGAACATCTTTCGAGCTAAGACACGCTCCTCCAACACCACACAATGGGCTGATGCTAGCATCATTCTGAAGTTGTCGGACAAGCGAGAGAAGCAACGTTTGATGAGAGCAGTAGCCCTTTACCATAAAAACAAGAAGACCACGCTGAACCCTCCGATGTGGGACTCAACTCGTCAACAAACTTTTATGTAAACGAAAGCTTAACAACAAGAAATTACCAACTTCAAAGCCAAGTTTTTGTGATTTTTTTCAGATTTTTAAACACTTTAGCTTAGAAATGGGACGCATTAAAAAAAACTTTGGAGCTTCATATTTTTCAAATGGAACTTTGGGTCAAAAAGTGTTGATTGGTATATCACTCGAGGTGGTGCGTTAATGTTTCAAAATCGGTGGAAACTTCACCTATACGGGAGACAATCTCAAATGGTCCCACTTTTTAGGTTTGGGTGCATGGGCAATGATATCTCGGTCTGAAGTACCTAATTCCAAAATTTCATCCCGATATCTTTATAAACCTCAGGGATAAAAAAACTATGACAGACAGACGGATGGACACACCAAAATTATAAAGGTTCCGTTATTGTAGACGGAACCTTAAAAAGATAAGAAAAAAATTCCATTGCTTTAAGAAATGAGTCACCAACGAACACCTTCGTTTTGTTTCCAAGAAATATCTTTCGCTTGCCAGATACAGAGAATGAACCGACTTTTTCTCAGACAGCATACATCAACAACACTCCTTTAAACCCTTTGCCCCACCTTTTGTAAAGATGATTTAAGATACTAAATAACCAAGTCTCCTTATGCAAGAGCTGCCGTCGTGGGAGCATCGTTCCATAAACTAATTTGCCTGAGAGGAGTATTTTTTTTAAAGCCGATCACAGCTCCTTTACAATCGTAATTAGGAGAGTAACTTAGGTTTCATGTGGCACTCCCCTGCTTATCGTAAAACAACCATCAAGTGGCCTCGAACAGTCATAAGCAGTCTCATGCCGAAACACTTATGCGCGCATTCCAAGTGCAGGAACCGTTTTTTACGTCTCACGTAATTCAATTTCCCTGTAAACATGTATAAAACACCGCATCGAAGTATGTAAGTCCCGGCAAAGAGTCCCGCCAGGAGGAGAGAGCAGACGCACATCGGATGCACCCATAAAGATAAATCAAGAACGTGCCTCTGCTTTGGCGGAATTCAATTCCGCTTTTTTTGGGTGCCTTCTCCGGCATTTCTGTTGTCATTGTCGTCGTCGTCGTTGTTCTCTGTGGCACACTCATTTAAAGAATCATTTCAGGTCCTAAGCAGCTCACCCATTCTGTCTGGTGTATTGTTCTTCGCTTAATCCGAAAGCATTTTCGTCGGTGACAAAAGTACGCCTGCGAAATTGGAATTCACACTCGGAACTCATTTCCCTTCTTATACCTGGATTCATCCTATTGGCTTTGACAGGCCGGGGAATAAAACGAAATCTATAAGGCGCACGTGAGCCCCACTGGCATTGATAAACTTCGGTTATAAATCGAATACCAAAGTTCGCCATCCTGGCTACAGATTCATTTCCTCTGTCGCCACCCAGCACGGCATTCTCTCGGCTTTCGAGTCATCATAAAGGATCGACAACTGCCATTGAAAAGTGGAAAGAAACGAGAAGGACAAGTCCTTATGGAGGTTGTGTACGCAACGGGTGTTAAGTACGAGATGCGGAACGCATTTGAAAGACGTAAAGGGCAAGAGAAATGAGCAACAAGCCACACAAGTATCAGGTGTACACCGACCATAAGCCGATACTGAGAGCAGAAGGGAGCAAAAATGAAGCAAAACGATTTTCAATTACTTACACAACGACAATGGTCGCAGTGATTTCCGTTCGCCATCTCATGAGGGATGGAGCAGATGTGCTAAGTTCCAAAACGCAACATATCCCTGATATTGATTTTAGCAGAATTGTGAACTAGTTAAATAACAATAAAGCATATAGTAGAATCAGTACAGAATCTGCGTTATTAAATGCAGAAGGTCTAAAGGTCGTTTCTTTTATTTAGAGCATGCTCTCGCCCAGCAGATAAAAGATACCCTTGTGACAATGTGGTATGCTTCGGTTAGAGAAACTTTTTGTTCCACTCCGTCTATTTGTGTGGCACACTTCGAATTCCGTCTATCCTATGATGGGACTCTTTTTGCACTAGGCAGAGTTGGTAATGCGTCGGTCTACACAACACTTTTTTACCGATCTCAAGAAATTTGTAGACTAAAGGATGTCATAAGAAAGGAGATCTCTTCTACGTCGGCAACTATTGAGGGACAAGTCTCCTGAATGTCACCTATCACCACTTGTGAGTAATCTGATCTGATCCGTATCAGTGTGGTTTTAGCCCGGGAAAGTCCGCCATCGACCAAATCTTCACACTACAGCAGATCCAGGAAAAAAGTCGAAGAAGTGCAGGTTGACACTCTACTACCTATTCGTCGCTACATATGACATCTTGCATAGAGACGAGCTATACAGCGCCATGTCTAATTCTGACATTCCTGCTAGACTCGTCAGACTGAGCAGGATGACGATGGAGAACTCTCGCTGCTCCATCAAGGTCGGTAACGAATGCACCGCTATCTCCAATGTCAAGAAATGATTTTGACAAGGCTACGCGCTGTAGCTTTTTTCAACATCGTTCTTGAGAAGATTGTGCAAAAACTCACTTCCCACCACTAGAGGAGCGATCATCCAAAAGTCCGTACAAATGCTAGCATACGTAGATGACATTGATTTGATTGGTCGAACAAAGCGAACACAATGAAGCGTTTGCAGGTACTAAATCAGAGGCGGCCAAATTGGGTTTAGTGGTGAATAAGGGTAAAACAAAGAATATACGGTCTTCAAGGAAGGTCACAGCATCGATGACTTGGCCAGAACGTCACAAAAGATAGCTCTAACTTCGAGGTTGTGAAGATATTCGTCTACCTCGGATCTTAAGTAAACAGTATGGAGACCAAATACCGAGATTAAATGCAGAATAACTCTTGTCAAACGCTGTTTCTTTGGGCTCAAGGGGCAATTATCTTTGATATTTCGAAATTTCCACATAAATCGATGAATAGATCAACGCTAAAACAACGCGTGCACATTGTGCAAACTTATTTTGAAAACCACGGTTCGGTTCGCCAAACTAAGCTACGTCCATTTTACGGTCGACATAATCGTCCATCTGAACAAGCTCCACGTTCACTCTAGTGGATAATACGCATCCGCAAAGACGACAAACAGTATGAACAGCAGATGTTATTGCCGTTGTGGAGATCAGTGTTGAGGAGAATCCGAGTGAGTCGATTCGCCATCGTGCACAGCAATTGGAGCTATTCCCATTCACTTTGTAAAAGATTTTACGGAAAGATCTTCGCTTAAAAGCTTATAAGATCCAGCTTGAGCAAGAGTTGAAACCGCGTGACGTAGGTTCGGTGAATGGGTGGGCGCCGTGGCGTAGTGGGAGGTGCGTCGACTGCTACGCTCGAGGTCGTCAGTTCGAATCTCGAAAAAAAAACATCCTCCACCTCTTTCGAGTCACTGACAATGCTCAAAGAGTATAACTGTATAGAAAAAGCTTCTCAATCTCGCCGTTCGGAGTCGGCATTAAACTGTAGGTCTCCTCCACTCGTGACAGAACAATAGCACGCACAACATGAGTGGTTGCTGAGAAGCTAGGCCCAGGTCCGCCTCGGACTGTAGCGCCGCCATCATTATCATCATTCATCATTAGGTTCGGTGAATGGGCCAAAAACATGATTCAGCTTGATCAACGCAAAATGTTGTTAGCTGATGAGGCCCTATTTTTGATTAAATGGATATGTAAACAAGCATAATTGCCGAATTTGGAGTTCGGAATATCCAGAAGCCTTTGCGAGACTCCCTTACAAACATTAAAATTCACTGTTTGGTGTGCTTTATGGGCTGGTGGAATCATCGGTCCATATTTCTTTAAGGACGATGACGGCCAGAAAGTTATCGTCAATGGAGAGCGCTATAGAATCATGACTACTGATTTCTTCTTTCCTCAGTTGAATGGCTTTAATGTGCCAGAAAAAACCAAAGGGTTTCAGCGAGATGACGCAACTTGCCACACGGCGCGCGAGGAAAATTTGTTGAGCGCAAATTCTGACTATTCAGTTTGGACAGCAGTTGTCGCGGTTTTATCCGCATTTTGAAAACCGCACAAAAAAGGCAGACCAAAAAACTATTGGATCACACAAATGCAAAAACACCAGCCTCAGTGATGAAGTGATCCGAAACCGGGAAGCCTGCCGTTACTTCCTGAGGTCAAACCGGCAAACCCCACAGGTGGACCAGTAGGGATGCAGTAAAGTGGGAGGGCTATTATCCTTTTGTTCCGGACCATAACCTCGCCGTAAAGAAAAAAAGAAAGAAAAAGAAAAGATGTTGTACTTCAACAATGACCGCATTTAATTCAAGTAGATTACGAACAAGAAGGGAACTAGAATAGACCCCTGAGGGCCTCCTTACAAAATTGATATGAGCTGGCCCAATTATTGTAGTTCGAAAATTTAGTTTAGACAGCTGTCCATCGCTGAGAAAGAGACTTATTTAATTGAAGGGTAATGCTTGGGTGAAGGATGATAATTTGCTACAGGATGAATCACGAAATTCGTAATTCAACACAATTTTTCCAGCAAACATCAAGAACAACTAGCTCGAACTTAGCATAACAATATTCAAGAAGTCCTTGCTTATCTGTATTCTCAATCTACGTGAGTAGATAATTCATAAAAATTCGTGAGATGGAAACATATTCATATATCGTTTATATTAACTATTTGAAACTGACTCTAGCCTTGCTGCTCTGGCAAAAAATTCCCAGTTAACTACCGACATAAATAACGACGTGCAATAATAGTGGCGCTACAGTCGTGTTGCGCGTTCTTTTATTCGCTCACGAGCGGAGGGGACCTATTGTTTAATTCTGAGACTGAATGGTGAATTTGAGAAGCTTTTTTCTCTAAGGCTCAGTGACTCGAAAGAACTGGAGCCGTGGGATTTGAAAAACTCTTTTTTCTGTGTCGGGAATTGAACCTTGACTGAAAGTCTATTGCGTAGTAGTCGACATAAATTCTCTTTACGCCTCGGCGCCCACGAATTTCAATGAAGCAATGAAATGATTCCCAACCAAAACTCCTAACAGCGACGTAATTTCATGATTGAAAACCAACGATTCAATAATCTCTCCCTGAATCGTTCACCCACCACCTGGAGATGTGTGGGATGACCACTTTGGTTTTTATTTCCAAGGTCAGCTTTGCCGTCAAACTCATTCAGAACCTACGCAGCAGCTGATTCTCACGCATGTATTTATAAAAGTCAAATCAGTATCCGCATTAATTACCGTTACGCCATTCAGTTGGCGCATAATGCTTTAAACGTTGCAGCTACCAACCACATCAACCTCAATAACGACAATCAATAGCCCGCCACCATAATTGGACGTCAGGATTTACGATGAGGTGAGACGTTTAAATGAGTTTACCACCATCACCGCCATCGCCCATCTCCCATCGATACCTGATATTACTTCCTTATGACCTGTTTCCCTTTTCCGGTTTTCCCATGTTTAATATTAAATCACGCAGCTAATTGTTATACTCGTAGTTCCACAGCGTGTACGTAGCTAGTGCATCCACATAGTCAGAGTCAGCAGGCTCAGTCCACCACACAGCTCAGTGCCAATCCGCTGGCAGCTTCTTAATCCTTGTCAAGGATAGATCGCTTAATGTACCCTCAAACCAATTATGCTAAGTCGTGGTGCCAGACCATATGCAATATAACAAGATACACACACGCTCTCAGCTGCATGTGAACGTATGCATAAACGGCAAGGGTGTTTCAGTTTTACAGGATGCGGCCAATTAGGGGTGAATAATTTAAATGTTTTTGGCAGCACTGCTGCGACAGTTCAGGAACGGCTTGCAAAATGAACAGGAACTCAAATAAGGGTGTAATTAGCTGCAGTGATTAAGCGTTGGAAATTTGCTTTTTCCTTCAAAGGGTTTGCACTCTATCAAGTGTTGCAGTCGCAATTGAGGCTGCCACCCCAACTTATGTGTGGTATCCGTTTTGTGGAAATTAATTTTTACACGATGGCTTCTCGCAGAAAATCGCGCCTACATGAACATCCGCACGTTCACAGCACACACAAGGGTGAATAGGTGAAAGGGTATGAGTGGGGCGTGTCACAGTTTGAGGGACAAAAGGACTTGGTTCGGTATCCGTTTTGCGAGTGGAGAATGTGGAAACGCAACCTTGCATGGCGAGCTCTTCTGATGAAAACTTTACGGGCTGACGTGATCCAAATGTCTACTGGCGAGTATTTAATTGGTTCTCCGGGATTAGAAAAGTACGTAGCAGCCACATGTACTCGTATATCGAACTTTCCAGACAATCCAAGATAATCCCTCCTATCGTGTCGTACAAGTGATTTTTTGCTACACGAGTCAGTGGAGAGGGCTATACATACTCCCTAAATTTGTGATCAAAAAACGTTATTTGCGGTTTTTGTAGGAGGAGACAGAAGCGACATTCGATGTCTTCTGCAACTTTGATCATACCAGAGGGGGTTTTATGTCATCAATGGCAATTCACTGAATTCGAAACCGATTGGAATTGGTGAGGTGAAGAAAACTGTGGAATTGTCATTCAAAATCAAAAGAGCTACTTAAGACCGTCTGGTGAGCACAGGTTGAATGAAACTGAGTATCAGCTCGCGATAAGAGAATAATTGAGTTGTGTTGTGAAGTGAATCAAACTGTTTCATTTTATTTACCAAGCACATTTTCGTACTTGGGGTATTTATTTTTGGCATTTTTTTTCGAAAGGATTGCAGAAAATACATTCTTTCATTTTTTGTTGGCCTCGCCCCGACATTAATGATCAAGAAATTGCCTGCCACGATGAAAGAGGAATGACTAAAATGCATTTATGCTATCGGGAGCGATACTTAAAGTCATAATGTCCGAGTTGTCTTCCCTCCGCGATTAATTAGCTTTTATTGGGGATGTTGTCTAGGAGAAAGATTTTATCTCTCAAAGACGAATTTCAATATACAGTCAGCGTCAAAAGTTGGTGAACAGACATTAGCAGAAAGTTTGTTTGTTTAAATTAACATTGCCCAGAATGATCTACGTCTGACATTGATACATCAAATACTACTACACTATATTTTATTTATCGTAATGGTAAATATAAAAGAATAACTTAATTTAAAAGAAAAAAAACAAAAAAACAATTGTCGAAAATTAAAAAAAAAAATACTTTAATTGCCTTTACCAATGTTTTCAGTTTTTTTATCTGCTGGCTTAATCGTTCTTACAAATGTTTATTTAAAACAATTATGTCTTACAATCATTGACACATCCATCTGTGCACTGACTTTAACCCTCTGCGACTGACGTGGTAGTATGACAGACACCACAAAATGAAAAAAGTTGTTTTGCGTCGTTATTTTTCAAATGTTGACTCTCTCGTTCTCA
Source organism: Myathropa florea (assembly GCA_930367185.1). Taxonomy (NCBI): domain Eukaryota; kingdom Metazoa; phylum Arthropoda; class Insecta; order Diptera; family Syrphidae; genus Myathropa; species Myathropa florea. Next base: position 45,433,948 of record OV884002.1, read on the forward strand.
GTATCTTACTGTCGCATGATCGATCGTGCATTAGTCTAATGCGGTCGGTCGTGGCGTGTGCGTGGATTGTTGTGTCCACAAGTCAACCACGTCAGTGTTAAGGTATGTGTCTGATAAACAAAAACCTCAGTGAAATATTTATATGTACATACTCGTAGTGTCTCTTAAGCAACAAGTCAGTAAAATTGTTTTGGTCAATTCCATTTGTTGTTTGTTTCTTAGATGGCTCATTCAACTAACTACCAAGGGCCTTGTAGGTCTAAAAGAACGTCGACTGGAACCTTTGCAAGTCATGACCAGCTAATATAACAGTGGTTGGACGAAGAAATCGATCTCGATTTCAGTGATTTTGACTATGAAAATATGGACCCGACCTGGACCATACCTTTGCATCGATGAAATGTTGCTGCCATTTAGAGGTCGTTGCAAATTTATTATTTATATGCCCCAGGAACCAGTGAAGTATGGTATCAAGCAACAGTTATTAGTAGATGCACGCACATACTACATTTACAATGCCTACATCTACCACGGCAAAAATTCAGATGGCATAGGCCTGACTGAACAAGAAAGAAAAATGACAATACCAACTCAATCTGTTTTGAGACTTGTGAAAGTTGTCGAAAACTCAAACCGCATCATTACAGCTGACAATTGGTTCAGTTCGATTCCACTTATGGAAATATTGCTGAAAAGGGGACTGATCTACTTAGGTACGCTGAGAAAGAATAAAGCTGAGATACCACCATGCTTTTTACCGAACATAAATAGAGAATTGAAGATTTTACATTGTTATCATATGTACCGAACCAAAACAAAGCTGTTCTGTTAATCTCTTCTTAACACCACAATCAAGATACAGATACTGATACAAGAAAACCAGTTATGATTGCTTAATATATTCTTGCAGGTGCAAAACTCGTCGTTGGCCTATGTCAATTTTCCAAAGAATACTACTATGGCAGGCATAAACAGCTTTGTATTGTATAAAATATGTGCAGACAGTGATGATAAAATGAGAAGAGTATTAGTGCTAGATCACATAAAAAGTCGGGTATAAAATGAAAGATTGCCAAGAGTATTGCGGATGACGGTCACTAGAGTTTTGGGTAAATATCTTTCCCCTCCACCACCAATAACTCAATCGATTCCATCAAGTGGAAGAAAACTATGCTCTATTTGTCCAACAAAAATAAAAAGAGTAACAAGATATTTTTGCTGTGATAGTTTAAAGCCAATTTGTCTTCAATGCTCTTAAACATTTTGTGAAGATTGCCAAAAGAATTGTGATTTTAAGTCTACACATCCTTTAATTGAACCAATGAATGGATCTCTTTTTTTTAGTCTGACTACCATAAATGTTTACTTTAAGAAATGTTTATTTAAGTGAAAAAAGTATTTTTTTTTTAACTTTTTCTACGTGTGTAAGTTTTGAAAAGTTATTTATGTCATATTAATAAATTTTGTTTACCTTCATATGTCTTTTTTATTTTATATATTAGTAATTTAAAATAATAGAGCACAATCTTATCTTTTAAATATAATATTTAAAATTAGAAATATAAAACCAATTTTGAAAATACAAGCTGTCAAAACAGTGTCTGGTGTACTACCACGTCAGTAGAATTGTAAAAATTAGTGCAAGTCAGTCGCAGAGGGTTAAATCGCTGCTTTTAGAAATGTTCTTTTCTAAATTTGATTAATCGTTATTTGCTTGTCAATTTAAGCTTAAATAAACGACGTTGCACCACTTGACTAGTTCAGCCAAGTGTCAAATCAGGATGTAGCATCGCATTGCTCATTACCTTTCTTTACTTTTTTTTCTTTAATATCATAATATTTAATATTTAAACTGTAGGTCCACCATATTCGTGAGTGAACAATAGCACGCACAACACGAGTGATTGCTGAGAAGCTAGGCCCAGGTCCACCTCGGACTGTAGAACTGTCATTAATACTATACAGTCAAAATCGCTTATAACGACATCGGTTATAACGACTAAATTCTTAGGTCCCGGCTGAGCTCCATTATAATTCTACTTAATAACAAATCGATTACGTGATTTTTTTGATAAAATATCGGTTATAACGACTAAAATCGACGCAGTTGTTGGTGCGACCATTTTTTTTCTAAAACAGTAAACGGTTTATCTGTAGATGCGATGTATATGTGTACATAGAATTTTGGATATGTTACAGTCTACCGTTTGTTGACATGTTATTCTTTTTGGTTTGCGTTTATTATTAGTTGATATTTTTGTTGAAGATCGCGTCCTTGGTGTTGACGTTTGAGTTATGCATGATCTTCGTAAGAATGACATTACAAAAATCGCCTTACAGACATCAAAAGTCTCGGCGAAATCTTAACCGACTTTGGTGAAGCAACGGCCATTTCCCACCGTCATCCTACAAAGACGATCAAATTTTGCAGGGTTGCTAAGATTAGACAATGCGTTGTATAACTTGCGTTGTATAAGGTGGACCTGGGCCTACCTTCTCAGCAACCACTCATGTTGTGCGTGCTATTGTTCTGACACGAGCGGAGGGGACCTACAGTTTAATGCCGACTCCGAACGGCGAGATTGAGAAGCTTTTTCTAGACAGTTATTCTCTTTGACCATTGTCAGTGACTTGAAAGAGGTGGAGCCGTGAAAAAACGTTTGAAGTTTTTTTTTTTTTTTTTTGAAGTTCGAACCGATGACCTCGAGCGTAGGAGTCGACGCACCTATCCACTACTGCACGGCGCTTACAAAATACTACCATAAGCGGCCGTAAAATTGATAAACAGATGGAGATATAGACCAATCTGACTGTTCACGTAGAGCTTCAGGCGCGTACATAAGACGGCAGAGAAGTTCTGATATGCGATACTTAGGACACTGATCCCTCTGTTGTTGGTACAGTTTAGAGGGTCTCCCTTTTTTATCTGCTATCTTCGAGTTATTGGTTACAGCGACCTATCGCTTATAACGACCAAATTCGTCAGTCCCTTGAAGGTCGTTATAACTGATTTTGACTGTATTATTATTATTATTAATCTCCATAGATCGGCATCCACCATAATTAACCACTTCAAAGGTGAATCCCAAGACGGAATTACTTTTCATTAGTAGTCACTCAACTTGATGTCGGTTGACATCTATTATCACGCTTTATTCATCACACTTCAAACCTTGAACAAAACGCAAATTTATCTTCAAGGGCATTCATTCTCATTCTATTCTGCTTATCCCGATGCCCCCGTGTTGTGAACACAGAATTTGCACTTGAGCAGATTCACACACAATACACACACTCGAATGACTCCACCGTGTTCCCAGTCAGATGTGCGCGATTGCTTCCATTGAAAGCTTCAAGGACAATTCAAAATTATCTTGTCTCAGAACATATTTAGATCACACCTCAAAGGTCAGATACGTTTGATGCCGATTCCTATATCGATCGAAGTAACGTAATTCCATTCACTAATTAGCCATAAGACTTGATTCAAATTCTTAGCTCTTAAAAGCATCAAGAGTTCAGGCACACTGCAGCGGCAGACAGTGAAAGCAGAACATTATTTCCTAAGCAATTCGCTCAGTGGCTCTGTGACTTGCATTAGCTAATTACAATTCGCGTCGGGTGGGACGGGATTGGAAAGTACATTATATTTGCCACCACCCACATTCATTACTTTCAATCAAATACTTGAGTCACAAGAGAAACCCGGCCAGAAGAACGGTCAAATGGAAAACTTTGAGATCAAATGAAGATTACATTAATTCCCCTGGTGTTTGTCAGACAAAGTTAGGCATTGCCAAAGGCGAGAATTTTGTAGCCTTTCTCACGGAAATCCGATTGATTCCGAGCGCTAAGACAGTACGAAACGTCTTAATATAATGAATTATTCTTCTCGTACAAGTGTAAGAAAAAGCAGTCTCTTCAATTTTTGACTTCGCATTGAAATCGTGTTTCACTTATTTAATGATTTGATTTACCGTGGTTGTTGTCTGCGCTTCGGGCTACAATATGTCACAGGCGTTGCAATATTTTAACAATCACAAAGCAAAGAAATGGAGATAAGAACTTTATAAAACTGTAAACGACTGCAAAACGATGTACTAGATTGCGAATTGAAAATGGAATCCCTCAGCGAATGGTAAAGGGTATTTCATTAAGCCCTTCCTATCTCTTAGTTTAAATAAAGCAAAGTGTGTGTGACATATCTTCGATTTTTTTAATTAATTTGAAAGATACATCGATGTCATTATATACGGAATATAACACTGTTCAAATGTCAGGCGCGAGTTCTCTGAGTGGCCTGCATCCGAAATGTCAAATGTTCCATGACTCTGGCGCACAAGTCTGGCTGAATTTGACCGATGACAGGGGTTATGTTGGCTTTAAGGGCCGCTGCAGTTTGCGGCTTATTTGCATAGACTTACGACTTCAGAAATCCCGACAAGAAAAAGTCTAACGGGGTCAAATCTCACGATCTCGGTGTTCAGTTCACATATCCTCCACGTGAAATGACCATTCCCTCGAATCGCTCGTGCAGAATTTTCAATGTGGCGTGAGCTGTGTGGCACGTAGCGCCTTCCTCTTGAAACCACATGTCATTGGTGCCTATAAAATCCAATGCAGGCCAAGAGAAATTGGTAAATATCGACCTATAGCTCTCGCCGTTGGCGGTGAGCTTGACCAACGTCGTCGTCGAAATATGGACCGCCAGCTCAAAATCCACACCAAAGAGTGATTTTTTCGGGATGCATTAAACGCTTTCGGATCTCACGTGGACTGGTATCGTCAGTGAAAATTAGGGTCAGTTTCCAACTGTACCAGAGCCCATTCAGCGAAGACACGTCGTTGTCTATGGTCGTTTACCTTCAGCTCTTGGATCAGTTAAATTTTGTTCGGGTGTAGGCCCAAGTCACGACGCAAAATTTGCAAAGTTGTGGTCTGCGAAAGGTCGAGTTCTTTTGAGGTACCTGAAATCGACTGCCTCGGATTCTCCTGCACACTCTCCCGGACAACGGCGGTATTTTCGTTTTCGGCAGATCTTGCGTTTCCTCGACGTTCGGGTAATGGTTTATGGTTTACTATTTATTTTATTTAGATTTAAAATGTCAAACCAAACAAACGTAACAGGGAAAGACTTTCAAAAAATCCCATCTAGAGAAGCTGTCATATTTTTGAAGGTAGCACTAAAATCCTAGATCAAAAGAAGGAGGTACAATAGATGACACACCCCGAGTTCTTCAATTCAATTAAATGTATTCATCACACTGCGAATATTCCTCTCGGAAGAAGGATTATGGCTACCGTAAAATGGGCAACGCTGTGAGCAACGCTGTCCTTAAGTTTGGTTATTATTAAAACGAAAGATTTAGGAGAGAAAACACAAGCCTGAATTTCAAATCAAATTTAGTAAAAACTCTGCCCCAAGTTAGAGGAGTCCCAGGTTCGAATCCCAGTGAAATCGAATCTGGTCCAGTCACCATTTGCCATTGGTATCAAATTAACGGCACTGGAGTAGGTTGCTACCTGGCAGTACAATAGACCAGTTTTGAGTCTGAGTGCTCCAGTGTAGTGTTTCAAAAAATACTCAGAAAAAAAAAGTAAAAACTCAACGTCAAATTGAAATCTGTTGACTTCGAATAAGCGAAAAGTGATGTCGGTTATCCAGGTCATCCAACATATTTGAGAAAAGCCCGAACGAGTGAAGGGAATCCCCGATCAGCCGGGTGTGAGAGTAGGGGTGACAATAAACGCTTCTGTCAAATAACTTTTTTCTTTCAATTTTAATGAACATCAGTATTGTATGAAGAAAATTCCAACTAAGGACATGCCTTTACCATGCACACAATCAGAAAAAATAATGTAAAATCCATCTCAGGACGGGTTGCCAAGCAATTTCCCCTAGCATATATCCACGGCAAACTGTTTCTTAATCGCGCCCCGGATATTACTTGGCAAGGATGTTGTAAAAGCGAGTCGGAGAATGCGGTACGTAACAGTCGAAAACAACAACTGCATTCAAGGATAGATATCGTAGCATTTCTTTAGAAAATCGAAAATAATGAGCATCAAGAACAGGAGCAACTCCTCATAGCAAGACATCCGTGCCCCAGCAAAAGCGTACCTAGGACATCATTAAATCTTGATGCACCACAATACACGATTTTAAGGACTGCGGTTCTGCCAAATTACCATCGTCTTTAGAAAACCCAGCGTTTCTTTAATCAATACATCCGCTGATAGTATTCCCTTTGTTGGGTGCAGGAGCCCATTAGGACTTAACGACTTGCTCTCATCACTTAACTTCTCGTCGTATCAAAAAAGAATATGCAAATAATGAACAACTCGCTCTATTCCAAACAAATTTTCAGACTCAGTCTGGTGAACCTGAAACTTTATCTATCATACCGCTCGGTGTGCTTTAAAATATGGAGCTATGGAGTTTATCCATTTAATTTGATTTTGCTGATTTTCATTTGGAACTTCTTCTCCGCATTTAATGCATTGCACAGCATAGCATGCTCAGTCGACTGCACCCGAGGATAAGAGTCCAGACACCGAGTTAATTTCGTCACCAAAGCGCCTGAAGGAGATTGCGGTATCCATTAAGCCGTCTGACCTTTTAAGTACCCACCTCAAATTGGTCACAATCAGGAGTGCCATGGAGTGCCGTGGAGAGCAACATTGACATTGACGTTGTGCAGCAGGAATGATGGACACAGCACAACCCGAGAGCCACTGGATGACAGTTGTGTTTCGAATAGCAACGCTCTCAGCTTGGATGCCCACTCCGACAGTCAGGAGCACTCGTGTGTTAGTAATGCATACTCAATTAAAGGCCATCCGTCGTCGCAAAAATGAAATTATTTCATCTGTGTGAGCGCACAATTTCACGCTTCGAACCGTCATAGTGAGTGAGCAGGGGAATTCAGTTTTTGACTGGGGTTTTTGAAGATTGGTAGCATATTGGGGGATCCTTGTGCCATTCCGCACGTTACTCGTGATGGTAGTTTCAAATATCCTCTCGTGGCAGTGTGGGTACTGCACGACGAACGGTGGCAGCGCTTAGTGTCAAGATTGGGTATGATAAACCGGACTTAGGGCAGCAATATGTCGAGTTCACGTTCAGGTGGAAAATCCGAGGAAAGAGCAGTGGAATTACATTAAATACCAACCATGTTAAACATTTTAAAGCATTGATTTCTGAGTGAGAAAAATTATCTCAATATTCAATGAATTATAAAGGGACTTCCGAACTTTGACTGTTGATTGCTGCCATGTTCTTGAGGCTATATTTGTCAAATAGGCTGTCATTGGCCAAATTGGCCAAATTACCAGGGACGGACATAGCGTCCAATAATACGTACAAATGATAAAAGTGTTTTATCAAAATTGGTGTTCTGTTCGGCCAACATTCCGCGCGCTTCGCCCATTTTACAGTCGCTATAATCGCTCTTCGGAGAGGAATATTTGCAGTGTGGTGGATAAATTCGAGTCCACTGGTTCAGTTAACGATTAACTTCTCCCGTACGTCGACGCAACGCAAGATCTGCTGAAAACGAAAATATCGCCGTTGTCCGTGAGAGTGTGCAGGAGAATCCGAGGCAGTCGATTTCGCGTCACTCACAAGTAATCGACCTTTCGCAGACCACAGCTTAGCGAATTTTGCGTAGCGTCGTGACATGGGCCTACACCCGAACAAAATTCAACTCATCCAGGAGCTGAAAGAATACGACCATAGACAACGACGTGTATTCACTGAATAGGCTCTGGAACAGTTGGAAACTGGTCATAATTCTCATCTCATCTCATCTCATTTTCAATGACCCGCATGTTCCACTAAAGGGGTCGCGGGGGCAATGCATGCACGAGAGATCTCCAGGCCACTCGATCCTCCGCCATCGACTCTAACTCATCAGGAGCTATGCCCAAGCGCAACCAGGCGAGTGTTTGGACTTGGTCCAACCATCTCATCCTAGGTCTGCCAAGCGGTCGCCTACCTGATGGAATCGCATTCAAGGCACGCCTCGGAAGTCGTGATGATGAGGACATTCGTGCCACGTGACCAAACCAACGAAGTACAGCCCTTTCCGTTCGAAGAAGCAGCTGCCCAACATTCAATTCCCCGCGCACTGTCGTGTTTCTCACCCTATCCCGGCGAGTAATTCCCACAACAGCACGAAGAAATCTCATCTCGGCAGCTTGTATTCGCGATCTTATTCTTTCGGTCATTACCCAAATTTCATGACCATAGGTGAGAGTTGGAACAAATACTGCGTTAAAAACCGCTAGCTTGGCTCTGACACCAAGCTCGGCCTTCCTGATTACAGATCGACCAAGCTGTTTCAAAATTGACCCAGCTTGACCAATCCTACAGGAAAGCTCAGCATTATTCCTCCCATCACTCGTGAAGAAGACCCCGAGATACTTGAACTTCTCCACCTGTTTCAATGGGACTCCACTAACATGTAGAGGGCATTGAACAGGGGTTCTGGAAATAACCATAACCTCGGATTTGTCCACGTTAACCCTCATCCCAGCATCAGCACATACGGCCACAAACCTATCTAGCGCGCGCTGGAGTTCTATCTGGGAGGATGTGAGGATGACTAAGTCATCTGCAAAAAGAAGATGACTTACCCTCAACTCTCCCAATGTGAAACATTCCTCGCCTCGACTGCGCTGTAACATCCAGTCCATATATATAATGAAAAGGAGAGGTGACAAAACGCACCCTTGGCGAAGTCCAACGCCCACGGTGAAAGGTGTTGATTTACTACCGTTAACCCGAACACAGCTACTACAGTTTGTGTATAGAGACTGAATGGCCCTCAACAAAGAACCATCAATCCCATACTCCTGCAGAACACTCCAGAGTTTACCTCGAGGAACTCGGTCGTATGCCTTTTCCAAATCTACAAAACAACTGTAGATCGGTTTGGCGTACTCCCAAGCCTTCTCAAGTACCATTCTTAGAGTGAAAAGCTGGTCGGTTGTACTTCTGCCGGGACGAAAACCGCACTGTTCATCCCCCATCCTGGATTCGACCATAGCTCTAGAACGCGCCTCCAACACCTTAGCGTAGACTTTACCTGGGAGACTTAAAAGAGATATGCCCCTGTAATTGGAGCACTCTTTTTTGTCCCCCTTTTTGAAGAGAGGGACAATCACCCCAGTCTGCCAATCACCAGGTGTTTCACCGCGTTCCCAAGCCACCTTAATGACACGAGAGAGCCATAAAACTCCCTCTTTACCCATAGCCTTAAGCATTTCTGGCCGGATTTCATCCACACCGGCGGATTTGCCAACTTTTAGCGATTCAATCGCCAAAATGACTTCCTCCACCGTTGGACTATTCTCCGCCCTACTCAAGACTACAGGTCTGTCACCCTCAGTGCCCTGTTCGGGATTGAGCAGCTCCGAAAAGTGCTCGCTCCATCTGCGCAAGATGTCCACCTCATTGGAAAGCAACACGCCATCTTTGGATTTGACTCCTTCGATGGTGTTGTATTTCCTCCCTCTGAGCCGGCGAATGGTTTGCCAGAACACCTTTTTCGCAGATCTATGGTCGCTTTCCAACTTCTCGCCGAACTCCTTCCAAGTCTGCTCTTTAGCTGCTCGCACAGCCAATTTGCAAGTTCTTCGCGCCTCAGTGTACCGGTCACGAGAATCAGAGTTCCCCAAGAGAATCCAGTCTCTGTAGGTCTTCTTCTTCTCTCTGATGGCTTCTTGAACTCCGGGTGTTTTAAACCACGCAGTTCTTTTCTCACCACCAGCCGCCACACCAAGCCGCTTCACCCCACAAACATCACGTGCAGAAGCAATGACAGCTGTTGAAAACAGTCGCCATTCGTCCTCTACATGCGATGGAACAGTTGGAATTTGCTCAAACCCTTCGGATATGCGCCGTGCAAAATGTTGCTGCACCTCACTGTTCTGTAGTTTCTCCCACCGTATGCGTGTAACCACTCTTGGTTTCCGCCTTGGCAGAAGAGGTACTTTATCAGAAAGATACAGCGTACACAACACCAGGTGATGATCAGTTGACAGTTCAGCCCCTCTCAACACACGAACGTCACAAACCATCCGTTTCACACACGATGGTACCACAAAGAAATCTATCAACGATTTCTGTTGAAGACTCCGACGGTACCATGTGTATTTATGGATGTCTTTGTGTGGAAAGAAGGTGTTCATAATGGACATGCCATTTGCACAGCAAAAATCCAACATCTTCTCTCCGTTCATGTTTTGATGAGGATCACCGTTCCTCCCAATCACACTCCCCCATGTCGTTACATCCACACCCACGTGAGCATTGAAGTCACCCATTAGAATAAAGGAATCCATCTCAGCCACCCTGTCAAGGGCAGCATCAACTTCATCCAGGAAAGCCGCATACTCTGACTCTAGATTCGGTGCATACACCTGCACTAGAGCCAAAGTTGATCTTTCAAGCTTGAGCTTTAAGATCCCGACTCTCCCTCCTAACGGTATCCACTCCAATACTCTGTCTGCCAGCCTGGGACTTGTGAGTATCCCCACTCCCGCCTGTGCAGACATTTGAGGTGCCACTCCCGACAGGAAGAGTTTCCACCCGTCCGAAAGATCCACAGTTCTAGATCCTCTTTGCTTGGTCGAAGAAATGCCCACGATATCTAATCGATATCTGGCAGCTTCTCCAACCAGCTCGAGATCCTTTCCTGTGAGCGATGAGACGTTCCATGTGCCTATCCTAAGCCGATGCCGTTGTCCGTTGCCTTTTAACCCTCGCACGCACTGGTTAGTGCATGGCGTGATCCCCCTCCCACCCCCGTAGTGGCTCACGAGGCCACTGCGAGCTGGTCATAATTTTCACCGAAAAATCATTTTCATCGATAAGGCTCATTCCAACGCCTCGGACTGTAGCGACCTAAGAAGAAGAAAAAGTAGAAGAAGATAAGGCTCATTCCTGGATGAATGGGTACGTCATTAAACAAAATTGTCGAATTTGGGAGGATACCAATTCACATGAGATCCATCCCGAAAAAATCTCTCCTTGGTGTGGATTGTGGGCAGGCGGCGTTATTGGTTCATTTTTCTTTGAGAAAGACGTTGGCCAGTCCATCACCGTCAACTACGAGCACTATACGTCGATGAATACTAATTTCTTTTGACATGAATCGGATGACATGGACAACGACAAGTGATTTCAACAAGACAAGGCTACGTGCCGCACAGCTCACTCCGCATTGGAAATTCTGCACGAGCGATTCGAGGGCAAGGTCACCTCACGTGGAGGGTATATGAACTGGCCACCGAGATCCTGCGATTTGTCCCCGTTAGACTTTGTGGGGTTTCCTGAAGTCGCAGGTCTATGCGAATAAGCCACAAACCACAGTGGGCCTCAAACCCAACATAACCCATGCCATCGATCAAATTCAGACTTATTTACGAGTATGTGCCAGAGTCAAAACCGACTGGATGGCGCAGTTGGTTAACTGCCTGCCCCAAGTTCAAGGGGTTCCAGGTTCGAATCCCAGTGAAATCGAATCTGTTCCAGTTACCATTTGCCGTTGGGATCAAATTAACGGCACTGGAGTAGGTTGCTACCTGGCAGTACAATGGACCAGTTTTGAGTCTGAGTGCTCCAGTAGCGTTTCAAAAATCCTCCGAAAAAAAAGATGTGCCAGAGGGTCTGCGCTCCACTCAGAGAATAAGATGCAGAATTTAAAAAAAACCGGAGATTTAAATGTGTACCACAGCAATTAAATGATGCAGACAGCAATTGCTCGTGTCGTTAAAACTTAAAACCACATGTCGTCTTCCTTCAATCTATGTACAGTTGCTTTTATTCCATAATCCATTCAAGGAAATTTCTTCTTTCTACGTGGTCAATAGGATTCAGTCAATTGAACTTTGTATGATTAAAGGCGCAAGCAAGGAGGAACGAGGATATGCTCGTAATGAATACTCAAAGTCGCATATTGGACGAATATTGAATGAGTGTCATTGAACTGTTTCGTGCCACACGCAAAAATAAAACAAACCCACACGCTTCGCATAGGAGCTTCCCTATATTGAGGGAGACATGAAAAGTAAATAAAAAAATCGTTATCGAAACTCACAACATAGATGCCCAGCAGCGGCATAATGGCTGCTCATTTCCCGGTTAAGCACATCATATAGCACAGGCCCCAATGAATCGGCCCATTCTATCAACTTTAATGCCACCACCAGCCGTTGCCTTCATTCACTTTCATCCCACAGTATTCTAATATTCCTGGAAAGAAATATTATTGCTCACTTCCATCTTGACCAATAAATCACTTGCATTAATTCTACAAATCGTTCTCGTTCATCTTAAAGAGCTATCCATTTCATGCTTGTTTCGAAAGAGGAAGGAACCAAACAAAAAAATGCTTTCGATAAGTATTTCAAACTCAAAAGGCGTGTATCATTTGCACGCTGTCTAGACGACCTCTCAACCTCTCATAAGGAACTCGGTCAAAGGACATGTACATATTTATCAAAAGGCTATATTTGCTCTCAGATCTCTTTTTTTGCAAATTTAAACTCTGATGTAAACCTTTTTGCTCGTCAGGCATCCATCCGAACAGTGTGTCTTGGTGGGATTCATTTCTTTGAAGCGGCTGTGAGTGCCTTTATCAGATTTTCGCAGGATTTTTAATTTATTATGTTGGGACTCATTTCGACTGCCATTTACACAGCGAAAGTGTTCAAAGTTCAACGCCTCGATATGACATCTGAAAAGAATAGGCGAATAGGCGAAGAGAGTCTGCAAGACAAAAAATATGTTCTTTTATTTAACTTTCTCTTAAAGAGTTACGTGACTTTGAACAATTTATTTAAAAATTGTACCCGACTGCAAAATTTTCCATCAAAACGTTTAAATTATTTGGAGGATAAGCTTTGTACTTAGGTTTTATTTTTATCGGGCAGTTGGACCTAATTGGATTTCGAAGCGTTAACAGGCGAACCATGCAGACACAAGCGTCTGCACCTAGCCTCTATTAACGAACTCCTACTCTCACCTCTCCGTAGTGAAATCCGGGAGTCGAGTACCCTCGACAGAAGATAGGGTAACCAACCCTCGTGGGACGTCTGGGCGGCTACAAACGAGAGAGGAGGGAGTGTGAGTCTACCAGGGCTCATCACTCTTTTTTAGGATGGCGGCGGAGGAGCTGATCCACTAATTGGCCAATAGCGGCAACCACAACTCCAGTCAGCAGGAGCTACCTGGTTTCCATGGTAATGTCGGAATAGAGATCGGATGAGCCCTGATCTTAGGGCCAACGGCGGCGCTCACAGCTTGCAAGAAGCCACCGACATCGGAACTTCCGGACCCCTTTGTCCGAGGGCTAAACAAATGGACCTGTTCTCCCAGTTGGAGGTTGTGCGTGGGGTTAACTTCCTCACCACGTAAAAATTAACGAGTTCCGAAACAACAACCCGCCTCGGATATGGACGGATTTACTGTTGCCGACCCCAGCAAACGGAATAAGGACAATGACTTTCGTTCTGCACGTGGAATGTGAGGTCCCTAAACAGACCACGTGCAGCCGATGAACTCGCGGAGGCCCTAGACTGCTATAAAGCAGACGTTACCGCAATACAGAAAGTGCGGGGGGATGGACCGGGCAAAAGGAGGATGAAAAACTGCGATATCTACTACGGCGATTGTTACAGAGAGCGAAGGCAGTGATTATTTGGATGTGAATTTGTTGTTCGAGGCAGACTTAGGCAAAAAGTCTTAAGCAAAAAGTCTTAAGCTTTAAATACATAAGCGAGCGGCTCATAACAATCCGCATCAAGGCTAAATTCGGCAACATCAGCCTAATCTGCGCCCACGCTCCAACGGAGGACACAGATGACGATAGCAAGGATAACTTCTATGATCTCCTAGAAAGAACGTACGATCAATGCCCCAGCCCCAATACCAAGATCGTTCTAGGAGATTTCAACGCTAAGCTGGGTAAAGAGGACATCTTTCCTAGAGTCATCCGCAAGCGGAGCCTGCACGACACCACGTCCGAAAACGGACTCAGGCTGGTGGACTTTGTTACGGGGCGAAACCTCTCTGTAGCCTGGCGGTCCCCTGATCATTCAACCGTCAACCAGATTGATCACGCTGCGATCGACGTCAGACACTCCTCCAGTATTCTTGATGTCCGAACGTTCCGAGGCACCAACATCGACTCGGACCATTTCCTTGTTGTAGCCAAGGTAAGGACACGGATGTCGAGAGAACAACGGAGTAGAAGAATACAACCGCGGTTTGACGTCGAAAAGCTACAATCGCAATAGTCTGTCAGGAACCTTGCCGATCGAGTCTCCCTGAAACTCTCCGAAAGTTCGACGTCGCCTGCATTAACAATAGACGAAGAATGGAAACGTTGTTAAACAGCCATCAGAGAAGCCGCTACTGATATGCTGGGTTTTAAAACACCACCACGGAAAAACCCCTGGTTTGACAACAAGTGCAGGCAGGCACATACAGCAAAGCAAAAAGCCTACCAGGCAACGCTGCATCGAACTACGAAAGCTGTTCGTGAGCTCTGCGAACAGGGAAGAAGGGTTGAGAACCGGCTTCTCAGGAAGAAAAAGAAAGAGCACGAGCAGCGCGCGATCGAGGAGATGGAGAGGTGTTACGGCAGGAATGATGTCTGAAAGTTTTACCAAAGGGTGAAACCTTTATCGAATGAGTATAAGGTTCGGACAGAAGCCTGCCGGGACGAGAATGGACAACTAGTAGTAGATTCGCAGTCGATACTGAGAATTTGGAAAAATCATTTCTGCAGACTGTTAAACGGCGATGAGGACACAAATACCGCTGTCAGGCAGAATGTTCCACTCAAAACAACGGACGATGATAGAAGAGAATACCGTCCCCTCGACCTAGACGAAGTCAAGATAGCGACATCGAGACTAAAAGTCTAATAAAGCTACTGGTGTAGAAAGTCTGCCCGCTGAAATGTTGAGATGACCTGATTGGGCGCATGCACCAGCTCATCTGTAAGATATGGTTGTAGGAAAGCATGCCCGATGAGTGGAATCTCAGTATCGTTTGCCCGATCCACAAGAAAGGAGACCCCTTTGACTGCGCCAACTATCGAGGGATAAGTCTCCTTAACATCGCCTACAAGAATTTCTCTGCCGTTTTGTGTGAACGCCTGAAACCATTCGTGAACAAACTGATAGGTCCCTATCCGTGTGGTTTCAGGCCGGGGAAGTCCACCATCGATCAAATCTTAACACTGTGGCAAATCCTGGAGAAGACCCAAGAAATGCAAATTGGCACACACCATCTATTTGTCGATTTCAAGGCCGCATGTGACAGCGTGCATAGAGACGAGCTATATAACGCCATGTCTAGTTTTGACATTCCTGCCAAATTCATTAGACTGAGCAGAATGACGATGGAGAACTCTCACTGCTCCATCAAGGTCGGTAAAAAACTTCCCGAGACCTTCAATGTCAAAAAAGGTTTTAGGAAAGGTGACGCGCTGTCATGTAATTTCTTTAACATAGTTCTTGAGATTTCTTTAACATAGTTCTTGAGAAGATTGTGCCAAATTCACTGGCCAACACAAGGGGGACGATCTTCAAAAAGTCTGTTCAACTGCTAGCTTACGCGGATGACATTGACGTGATTATGAGAAAACAGCGAACCGTCAATGATGCGGTTGCTGGCATTGAAACGGAAGCGGCTAAAATGGGTCTGGCGGTAAAAGAGGGCAAAACCAAGTATATGCTGTCATCGAGAAAGGACGCACAACATCGACGACTTGGCCTGAACGTCACAATTGGCAGCTATAACTTCGACGTAGTGAATGACTTCGTCTACCTTGGCTGTGAGGTAAACAGTACAAGCAACATCAGTACCGATATCAAACGCAGAATAACTCTTGGCAACTGCTGGTGCTTTTTGGGCTCGAAAGGCAATTGAGTAATAGAGCCCTCTCTCGGAAAACCAAGCTGACTCTATACAATACCTTGATCATCCCAGTCCAGCTTTACGGCGCAGAGGTATGGATAATATCCCAAGCGGATGAACAGTCTCTTAGTCTTTTCGAGAGAAAAGTTCTGCTCGTGATCTTTGGTCTTGTTTGCATCGATGGCATATGGGGGAGAAGGTTCAACCACGAACTGTATGGACTGTACAGCGACATGAGTCTAGCCAGGCGTCTACGGATCCAATGCCTAGGATGGCTAGGCCATGTAGAGCGTATGGACAACTTAGCTAGGGCCCGAAGAGTCTTCGACTCTGAGCCTGTTAAACAACGCAAGAGGACGTCCACGAACAAGGTGGCGCACACAAGTCGAGGGGGATCTCGCCCGGCTTGGTGTGCGAAACTTAAGACAGCTGGCGAGAAATCGTGCTGGCTGGAGAGACATGTTGGGTGAGGCCCAGGTCTGCCTCGAATTGTAGCGCCCTAGAAGAAGAAAAAGTTTGGGTCTACATCCGTAAAGATTGTGCTGACGCCAGAATTGTAGCAAAGTGACCATAGATAATGCCATGAGTTCGCTAATTGGGCGGTGGAAATGTTAATAATAATAATAAAGGCGGCGCTACAGTCCGAGGTGGACCTGGGCCTAGCTTCTCAACAACCACTCATGTTGTGCGTGCTATTGTTCTCTCACGTGTGGAGGGGACCTACAGTTTAATGCCGACTCCGAACGGCGAGTAGCTTTTTCTAGACAGTTATACTCTTTGAGCTTTGAGCTTTGTCAGTGAATCGAAAGAGGTGGAGCTGCTAAAAAACTTTAGGTGATTTTTTGGAATCGAACCGAAAACATCGAGCGTAGGAGTCGACGCACCTACCCACTACGCTGTGACCGCCGGTGGAAATGTTGCCCGGAGAAAGTTTGCTAAAAACCATCTTCTCTCAGCGTACACACGTCGTTGTCAATGATCGTCTACCTTTAGCTCCTGGGTCAGTTGAATTTTGTAAAGGTGCATGCCCAATTTAGGACGCAAAATTCAAAATTCACAAATTTGTGGCCTGCGAAAGGCCGAGTTCTTGTGAAAAACATAAAATTGACTGCCTCGCCACAGATGTTTTGGCAGATCTTGTGTTTCGCAAATGTTAAAAAACTAAATCTGCTGTTTGTAAACGTTTTTAGTTTATTTTTAGGACCGCATTTTATCGGTTCCTGCACCGTTGTTGTAAGCGGAAATTTTAATGAATGGAGAGACAATTCCCTGACAGCAATGCATTATTTTACATTTTTTCCTTAAGTTCTGTCCACCACAAAACAGTAAATCGAGCAGTACCATAAACAGAGCTAGTCGCCCACTCCTCCATGCATAGCCCATAGTCATTTCATGAAGATATAGCAATTCATTGCCCCAGCAACATTGAGCAGTCAGAGCTGGATGCGATTTCTTGACGTCTATGCTGATGCAGCACAATTGGTTAAGGATAAGCCCTTTTGCTTTCTTGTCTCCTACAAGCTATTCTTGTGCCAACTAACTAACGGTACACGGCAAAGACAAATAGCTTCTCCAAGGACACAACAATAATTCATCATCTCTTATTCACGGCGGTTGGCTGTGCCCTTCCAGCAGCCTGACAACTTGACAAACTGAATCGAACTTGAATGAGTTCGAACTTTCGAAGGCAAATGCATTGTTATCCTTATGCATAAACAACAACTAACATGGGATGGAAGTGAATAGGCGACAGTGGGCGGCAGGCGTACACCACTTCTGCTCTTGCCTGCTGTTTCTGACCATGACATCAATATTAGAAATTCAGATGGGGTGGGGTTTCTCTTTTCCTCCACTCTCTTTCTCTCGAATAAATGATGGCAACGGTTTGCTTTTGTCCTCTCGTGTGCTTCCTTCCTTGGTCACTCGGTGACATGCCAGCTGAGTGAATCAGCACCAGCACTACCCTGGAGCAATGGATCGTAAATCTGTACTCGATTCAATTCGGATGTCCTTTGCTGTACACAAAGAGGCATAAAAGATGGATGAATAGCTGAAGTAGATAAGTGTAGTGGATTGCTTGTCCCTGAACGCTATCAATGAAAGAGTACTTGTGGGGGGACAGTTTTTCCACTGCTCTTTGAGGCCGAACCGATTGGATTGCTAGAAAGTGGATAGATTTCTTTAAGGTTCTGTGAACGTCTGTTCGTTTTTGTAGATATAGACACATTTATCTTTTATGTTTAAATTGCAACGCCATCCATCCACCAGAAGGCAGAGTCATGCTGAAAAAGCGCCTCCACCACGCTTTGATTGACAGGCCATCTGTGCGCGAGGCAGACTCAGTGACTGACTAGTTGTCTGTCATTGAAAGGTAACTTAATATCGTTTCATTGTTCATCTGCAGGTGTCACCGGAAAACGGAAGTGAATTCGATTGGAATTTGATTGGATTGAATTACGAATTTGTTTGTCACTACGCTTGACGTGACAAGGCGTGCTTTCGCCATCGTTTAATAAACGAAAAACTATAGAGGATTAAAATATTAAACTTCCAAAAATAGAACGTGATTAAATCACAAATAATTGTATTTATAAGAGCTTCTCTTTATTTCTGCTTATTTCTAGAAGCTATTTCAAGACATTTATTCAAGAGTTTGAATGGACCTGTGACACTGATAACAGCATTCTATGCGATTCATTTGTGCGCTCACAGGGAACATATGTTCTTTAAAACCTTATCTGTTGATGTTTGACGTGACGTTCTCTTAAAAGATTCTAGTAATCGATTGTTGCAACCGTTTTCTTTTTCAAATTGGCTGAATAATTTGTTAACTTTTCTTTTCTTTTTCTTCCACTTCTTTCTCAAGGAGTTTGTCGTTTCCATGCCAGTTTATTTGGACATTTTTCAATGTGTTCCAGCAGCTCAAATGAAAATAAAATGATTTTTCAAAAGCAATGTAGCAATTTTTTGTAAAAGGTCTTCGAATAGAGACTTTCGAGTCATGGCGGAGTCCTCGGTCCATACTCGTATTTCCTTGAGAACAACGTTGGCCAGGCCATCACCGTCAACGGCTATAGGTCGATGATTACCAACTTCTTTTGGCCTGAATTCGATGATATGGACACCAATGACATGTGGTTTCAACAGGACGAAGCTAAGTCAAACATAGCTTACGCCACAGTGGAAATTCTGCACCAGCCATTCGAGGGCATGATCATCTCACGTGAAGGTGATGTGAACTGGTCACATAGACAGTGCGATTTGACTCCGTTAAATTCTTGTGAGGTTTTCTAAAGTCGCAGCGAATAAGCGAATAAGTCGAATAAGCGAAAAAAAAGCAACGGCCCTCAAAGCAAAAGTAACCCATCGGCCATCGGTCAAATTGAGCCTGATTTATGCGCCAGAGTCATGGAAAATTTGACATTTCAGATACGCGCCACCCATAGAAACCGCGTTGTTGTCCATGGGCTCAATGTGGCCGAGCCAGTGCAGTCGACGGATTTTTGCTTTCCGGACTACATCCACATCCCGGTACAGCTCATAGAGTTTGCGGTTGTGTCTTCTCCTCCATTCGCCTTCCTCGCAGACGGGACCATTTATCCGACGCAGAATTTTTCTTTCGAAGGCAACAAGAATCAGCTCCGCAGTTCTGCTTAGTGTCCAGCTTTCGGCTCCACATAGCAGGACTGGTAAAATAAGAGTTTTATAGAGCAAAATTTTGGTCCTTCGAGTCAGGAGTTTTGAGCCTAGTCGTTTTGACAAACCGAAGTAACATCGGTTGCCAAGGGCGATTCTACGCCAGATCTCCACTGTGATGCCCCCCGTGTGAGCCTTGACCGTCTGGGTTTGTGCGTCGACCCATACGAACTTGACTATCACAGTCTAAGTTCAAATCCCAGCACAAGCAACAATTTTTCAAAAACAAAATTGTTTGCGGCTCTTCCGAGTCACTGACAAAGCTCAAAGAGTATATGTGTCTAGAAAAAGCTTTTCAAATCGGCATTAAACTACAATTCCCCTCCACTCGTGAGAGAACAATAGCAAGCACAACACCAGAACTGAGAACCCAGGCCCAGGTCCACCCTTAATGGCATCGATAGCCTTTTCAAACGAATAAAAAATTTCAATGACATCTCACGCACTTTGTTTTATTTAAATTTGAAGATAGGAAGCGCTTAATAAAATACCCTTTAAAAGGCAAAACAACAACTTGTTGTCATACCAGCAACAGGCTTTCAAGACCGTACATATCCTAGAAAGGAGTTAAAATTCCAATAATTTTCCCAAGGCTTGAGTAAACCTTCCCTTTACCTTTAAAGGATGTTTTGGCTCTACTTAAGAAGTAACAAGAAATTTTGTAACTTCCGTTCGAGGGTCTTCCAAACTTGCAATGAACATGAAAGACCTCTCAATCACAAACAAAGAAAACATCCCACATGTGTGATTCAAAACCCTATTCAGCAAATGTTCATATTCCCATCTGAGCAACACTGCGTATAATCTCCACACCCATGTCCATGGTAAATATTGCACTGCAAACCGTTGATCTCCAGCCAGTGAATGGAATGGCCTTTTGGCCTTCTCCACCCTTCACCAACATGAGCACTCAAGTCCCACTGTTTAGTACCCTTCGTAAGGCAACATTACTGTAACTTGACCTCATCTGTTCACTTTGTGCATTTGATACTATTAAAAAATGGCTGTACACTTTCAGGCGAGGTGCATCTGTCCAGAGGGAGCTCAAATTAAAACCTCATCGTAAAGGCAGGAACCTCAGAGCAAAGTGTGTTGCATGACCAGTGTCTGTTTACAGTAATTAAGCAGATACCAGCCAGGGGGTAGGATAAATGTATGCATTGCGCTGAAGGTAGTAAATGGAAAAGAAAACACCGACAGACCAGGGAATACGAGTCCGTTGCTCCGATGGGAGGTCAGGAGCTACGTTTGCCATGAGAGTACATCAACCAGGCTGTCCTCTAGATTAGGTGTGTTCTGTTGGGTAAATCTAAAGGGTTTGCCCTTTTTATTCACTCTTTTTTTCGTCCTTCACTGGGACTGTACGTATTGGTTTTCGTGGTTGAGAGTGTTTTCATAGGTTTTACTCCTCGAGAGTATTAATTTGAGCGTCATTGAAGCGTTAGATTAAAGCTACTTGTTGACTTTTTGGCATTAGACTTTCATGATTTGTTGGGCGGTTACCTGCCAGAATGTTTGTGTAAAGGGGGTGAGTACAGAGTCTCGAGCACGAGCTTTTGAATTCTCTTTAAAGACTCATGTGTGAATGCTTGAGACAACTTTTTGTAAACTACATTTTAATGTTGGTAATAGAATTTGATAAAGACTTTTTTTTCGGAGGATTTTTGAAATACTACTGGAGCACTCAGACTCGAAACTGGTCCAATGTACTGCGAGCAGGGAGGAATCGATACTATGAGAGTGTGTTTGTAATAAATAAACAGATTTAAGAAAATAACTTCAGTTAGGCCTTAACTGAAATACAATACGCTCGAAATTGTTTGTTTGTTTTCTTTGTTTTATGAGAATTTCCTTCTTCAGAAAAATAGCATGAGTGTAGAAAGTGCAGTGCAGAAAGCCTTCAAATTCGAATAGAATTTTTTGAAATGAATTATATCAGAGCTTCGCTTCAAAGCCATGCTTCAGGTGTGCCATTTTTATGACAGATCATCAGTTTTGAACTTTAATAGAAGCTTAGATAAACTTTTAGTAAATGGAACAAATTATATACTCTTGGACTTAGAATGTACTGGAGATGATCACAAGTGGTAAATACAGTGGACGCTCGATATAGTGAACATCGATATAGTTCAAAATTTTATAGCGTTTGTTCTAATCATCGTGTGGTGCGATAATCTTGCACAATGAGTTATGTTATGTACTCGTATATGGTACACAGTTTGGGGTGTTTTGAAGCAAATTCAAAGTGCGTGTTGCTTGTATAAGGAATGCATTATTTTTGTTGCGTTTTACGTTTTTTTACGGGTGAGTTGTTTTTGTTAAAAACAAAATATTCTTTTTTATAAAAATCGGCTTGTTTTTTAGTTACTGCGAAGAAAAATTGTAATTATATTCTATTTTTGATGAATTGTACTTCAAAACATACGAATTTCGATGAAATTTGCTCCAAGCAGCCCACGCTCGTTACAATGAACAATCTCGCTCCAGTGAACAGGCTCGATTTTTATTAGTTCACTATATCGAGCGTTCACTGTAAGTTGTTCTTGATCTTCAACGTATAGGTTAGGCCATTTGTGATGTCAAAAAGCTTAAAGTAACGCTTGAACCATTACCAGGAGAGGACTTGAAAACGTTCTCCGGCATTAAAGTGAATCAATCTTCGAATAGGAAAAAAGTCCTTTAGAGCGATACTCCCACCGAAACCAAATGGATTAATAATGAACATAGTTAATACAAACCATTTTCTCATCAAATCGCCGAAGTACTGAAGAGTACCAAGTAGACTAGTAGGAGTTGGGTGCCAATGACTGAAAATCGTGCAGACAACGCTGCAAGATCTAAGAGTCTGGTCGACTTTAAGTCAACATCTAGGTGGGCGAATGCTTTAACGTTTTTATATTAGCCGGAAGAGACATGAATGCCAATGTGCAAATTCAGAACGACATTGAGGAAGAGCTTTGCCCGAAATACTCGTACACTACATCAAAAAATTGCACGTAAAGCAATTAAAATTGGATGATGTTTTCAATGTTTTGTGAATTGTGACAAATCGCTCTTACTTTTTCGCTGTTTTTTATTAATTTCTATTAGTAGTACTACATATAAGATATTCATAAGAAAATTATCAATTTTGTACTTAATAATTAAAGATTCGATACTAGTATTCTCGGCTCAGTAGAGGCCCACGCCGCAATAGCATTTAAAAGAAGCATTAGACCTGAGGCTTGTACTTGTCACTAAAATTAGAGGGCTCCTTGAAATTTTTCAAGCTGACACGCTTCTTAGATTTTTAGAAACGGAAACTCTTTTTTGCGAAATGCAATTGCGTCATTTGTGTCGGGTTTGACTGAAGAAATAAGTACCACCTTTGATCTAATGAATTTCAAGTGGGTGCAAAATATCACTACCAAAGTGGATGGCAACAGCAAAACCCATGTTCAAATGTTTTTTTCCATTCTTCATATTTTGCATAGCAAAGTTGGCAAGTGGGCGTCGTGGCCGTGTGGGTTCGTGCGTCGACCCAAGCGCATTAGACTTTCATAGTCTAGGTTCGAATCCAAGATCAGACAAACAATTTAAAAAAAAAAAATGTTCGCAGCTCCACCTCTTTCGAGTCACTGACAATGCTCAAAGAGTATAACTGTCTAGAAAAAGCTTCTCGCCTTTCGGAGTCGTTATTAAACTGTAGGTCCCCTCCACTCGTGAAAGAACAATAGCATGCACAACCCGAGAGGTTGCTGAGAAGCTAGGCCCAGGTCCATCTCGAACTGTAACGCCGCCATTATTATTATTATTACTCACTGTCACCATCAGTCGCCGAGTTGAAAAACGATCACTTGCATACAACGAAGCGAACCGGTTCTCGGAAGTCTTTAATTGGCATCAAATCCAAGGCTATATAGTGTTGAATGATATCAACTGGTGTTTTAATTGCCAAAACAATCCGTCCGCAGGATGTACTTGAGAGCGCATGGTGCAATGTATGAAGCGCGTTTTGCGGCACATGATCAAAGGCGTTTCGCCACGGGAACACACTTTACACTTGTAAGCTATTAGTAATTGGCTGAACGCACCCGAGTGAGCGCCCTCTGTGTCTCACTCAATTAAATGAACTGGACGATCGGGGATCGCAGCCAACTTCGGGTAGATCCTCAATTGTCCAGTCCCTTTTTCTTTGACAGACGCTGAAGCTGGTCGCACTACGCGAGGAAAAATCAAAACCATTTGTCA
The DNA here is from genome assembly GCA_930367185.1 of Myathropa florea. NCBI lineage: Eukaryota > Metazoa > Arthropoda > Insecta > Diptera > Syrphidae > Myathropa > Myathropa florea. The sequence goes on from OV884002.1 coordinate 45,457,808, forward strand.
ATTTTTCTACTTTCTTTGAACAAATAATTAAAGTTTAAACACTGTTTAATTATCAAGACAAATACGGTAAACTCAAGCCCACTAATGCACCATTCAATGAAAGTCGACAAAGAAGAACCGCTTTCACTTAACGACTTCTTACAGACCACAGTCAACACTCTCAGCACGCCACCAATTATTGAACGTGATAAAATGCTAAGCCGTTTAAGGTAGCAATTACTCGCCAATTGAGAAATAGATCTTGGAAACCCTGCAATATTTTCCAACTCTAGCACTCCGCTGTGCAGAATATCGTATCTCTGTGCGCCAGCTTGATGCTTAACATTATATTCTATGGCTTTATCTCTAGTTGTGATTAAGCAGCAGAAGTAGTAAAAGTTGATTCACGTCGCTTAGAAGCGATAGAAACTAGGTAATACCGGACAGTTCAGCTTTATCTTTTAGGAAATTTTTCTCTACACCTAAAAAGCATGTTGATGTTGATGGCTTAGGTGCATTAGATTGAGCGCGTTAGAGGAATAAAGAATAAAAATATGAAAAGTTTACTCACTTTGCATAATATGCCCTATGTCCTTCATTCCGAAATTAGGACATTTACTTTGATTAAACTTACGTTTATACTATGACCTATAACATCTCCCCCCTAGATATCCACATAACGGGGTGATTTCTCAAGGCCATCTTCCTTTTAAAAAGAAGGGGTTATTGGTATAACTCGCACTGGAGTTTCGATGACCTTGCACATCGCATTTCCTTTGACCCCAGTCTTATGGATATACCGTCTGACGCACAGACACCTGTACTTCAGCTGCGACGAACATACAAAGTCGACTTTCCCTCCACCCAGGACTGGCTCTGGCCAAAATCTGAGCCAGGAAAGGAATGTAGTCGAATTTTCACTGACGGCTCCAAGACCAATGAAGGATCTGGTGCTGGTGCCTTCGTGGAGGGCGACAACTTTAGACTGCACACCTCATTAGGTAAATTTTGTGTCGATTTTCCAAGCTTAAACCTATTCGATTCTAATGGCTATGAGCTATATTGTGAAGAATAGGTGGAAGGGCCGAAGTATTTGCGTCTGTAGCGACAGCCAAGCTGTGCTTAATGCCTTGCTCAACCGTTTAACTACTTTCAGGATAGTTTAGGAATGCAAGTCTTCTCTGAATTTGATCGGTTGCTTAAGTTTACTAAGACTTGTCTGGGGCCCGGAGCATCACGGGATCACAGGAAATGAGATCGCCGATGAACATGCTAGGCGAGGATCAGATGAGGCATTCTCAGAACCTGAACCTACGCTGGGACTGCCTGGGTCCTTGGTTAGGGCTTCCACTGATGGTTGGATCTGTCAAAAGCACAACCGAAGGTGGCATGACTTTCCAGGATGTAGACAGACCAAGCGCATGCTCCCCAACGCATGCAAGAAATCCGCCGCTTTCTTGTTATCTCTTAACAGAAAAGATTGCAGACAACTTACCGGTGTACTAACGGGCAAAGTAAACACTTGTATGCTTGGTCTAAGCGACGGAACCATCTGCGAACCCGGGATTTTTTCATGGTGGTGGAATGAAACCTAGTCATGCCACCTTCGGTTGTGCTCTTGAGAGGTCCAACCATCGATGGATACACTAACAAAGGACGCAGGCAGTCCCAGCGCAGGTACAGGTCCTGAGAGTACTTCCTCTGATCCTTGGCTAGCAAGTTCATCGGCGATCTCATTTCATGTCATCCCGTGGTGGACGGTGCCTCAGGCAAGCCTTAGCGAGTGTAGACTGCAGACCAAATTCAGAGAAGACTTGCATTCCTGAACCATCTTGGAAGTGGTTAAATGGTTAAGCTAAGCCTTAAGCATAGCTTGGCTGTCCTTCGCTCTTCCACTCATTCTTCACAAAATAGTTCGTGGCCATTAGGATCGCATAGGTTTCCTCTTGGAAAACCGACCCAAACTAACCTAATGTGGTGTGCAGTCTAAGGTTGTCGCCCTCCACGAAGGCACCAGCGCCAGATCCTTCATTGGTCTTGGAGCCGTCCGTGAAGATTCGTCCATATTCCTTTCCTGGCTCAGTTTCTGGCCAGAGCCAGTCCTGAGTGAAGGGAAAGTCGACTTTGAATGTTCGTCGCTGCTGGAGTACTGTACTGGTGTCCGTGCGTCAGACGGTATATCCAAGGAAATGCGGACGGCAACTTCATCGAAACTCCAGTGCGAGTTGTACCAAAGACCACTTCTTTATAAGCGGAAGATGGCCTTGAGAGTGCACCTCATGATGTGGGTATCAAGAGGGGGAGGTTCAGCAGTGAATCAAGAGCAGAGCCAGGTGTATTAGAGAAGGCCCTTATGCAGCAGAGACAGACCGTTCTTTGAAGCGTAGTAAAAGCAGCAGTTACGTATTTACCCAAAAATTTATTCCGTCAAACGACCAATGCATAGGAGAGAAGGGGCCTTGTCATAGCCGTGCTGACAAATAAAATCAAAAATCGAACCTTGCTGGCGGAATGAAACCTGACATATCAGTTGCGGCTTTTCTGATGGCTTCTTGGCAGTATTGCCTCTGTTCTTCTGCAATTAATGTTAGCGGCACAGGACTTTGTGAAAGATTAAGGAAGACTCGATTGGAAAACTTATGGAACTTATGGAACTTATGTGCAATTACGAAATTACTAGAATAACTAAAATAAAAATTCTTTTGTCTTTCAAATATGAAGCCAACTGTAATAAAACTCCCATCGTATGAGTGATTCACTGATTAGACCAAGCAGTTTAGTTTCTACCACATTCGAGCAATGCAAACCAACTAAGACGCCTCCTCCCAAGCAACAGTTGATAAGAAAGAGATTAATTCACTTAGTCACAATAAAGTACATGCGCCTTCTTTATTAAGTACAAACATAAATAAACAAGTGTGTTATCAAGTGAATCATGTGCACTGCCATCTAGTGAAATGTCTGCTTTTCCTGCGGCGATATATCACGCGTCTGCAGTTCGATCTGGGAATGTCTCGCCTTGGCCTTGGTGTCGAAGTTCCTTCCAATTTGCTGGACTAGAAAATTAAAAGACGTTTTGTTATTGATTTACAGTCTAAGGACCGGGATTCTCTGTTTTCACCTCATTTTCTTCTTCTGTACTCGAGTCTACCAAAATTATGTCCACCCGATCGATAGGCAACTCATAGTTCTGTTCGATTAAATTTTCCGAAATTTCATCTGAAGTTTGTAGCTCTGGATTCGTCTCCCACCGGGATTCGTGTGCAGGTAGTCCTTCAGCCAGGACTAAAAGGCTAACGAGGAATACTATTTTCAACGCCATAACACTTGAAGACAAAAGTGGTTGCGGATAAGCCAAGAATTGAATTGATGAATGATACGGTTGGGCGTCTCGCTTTTATAAGAGAGATGTTGTTTTTGACAATGATGCCGCTTATCAGTTGTAAAGCAGTCTTTCCTTGTTTTTATAAGCGCGAAGTGGTTTTGGACAGAATTCATTGATGCCGCTTATCAGTTGTAAAGAAGCTGTTTGTTTGTTTGGGTTTCCATCTGTTTGTTATTGTTTTGCCGGGGAGGCAACTTGATTTTAGACGGATTATGTTTTGAAAAGCGTTTCAGTCAAGTGAGTCTCGTGCCGGTGTTTTGGGATTCACTCGTGCCAAAACAAAAACATTGTTTTTTTCTAAAAGTGCAGCGACTTTATGTTTTGTTAGACTAATTGATTTGTTTTGAATTTTAAAAGCGCTCTATCAGCTTAACACGTATTGTGACAGGTGCCATAGGCATATCCGATTTATTGACAGGAAATAAGAATTTGAAACAGAGCACAATTTTTATAAATCGACCGTCTGGCGATGATTTTTGTGAATAAGGACACGTTTCGAAAAACGACTGTACGAAATCAGGATTATAGCTGGCGTTACGCCAGTCATTTTACGAAAAATTACGTTTTAGGTTTTATGTGGAATGTAATCTTGATTGACAGTTTGAATTTAGGTGATTTTATCGGTATTCTGGTTGTCGTTATAGTGTGGCGAAACGCCTACGCCTATTTTTGTGGTGAAGCAATTTGTTAACGCCAGGGATTAAAAATCTGTTTAAAAGGGGTGTTCCACAAACAACTTCGCTGAAAACTGAGTGGGAAGAGGTAGCAGCTATATTAAATAGCTTAGGACCACCAATACGAGACGGAAAAGAATGAAAACAAGTATACTAGATAAAAAATTAAAGAAAACCACTAAGATTTATGTCATATATATTTAGGTTTGGTGAGATGCAAAATCAATAAAAAAGAAGTAGGAGCCACAGGGGAAGGACCGTTCAGGCACATGTACTTGTGCATACATATAATCATAGAATTTTGATAGAACTTCACTTTGGCTCGATTTTTTTCTTCTTTCGTGGTTTGAAATTGTATCCATTGCGGAGAATTTAAGTCGATCAACTTCAACGCCAGTCGTAATAAGGGTGAATGTATATCTCAAAATCTTCACACAAATCGCATTTTTTTCTGCCATGATTAACAAGTTCTAACAACGGTTTTCTTTTCGGAGGATTTTTGAAACACTACTGGAGTACTCAGACTCAAAACTGGTCCATTGTACTGCCAGGTAGCAACCTACTCCAGTGCCGTTAATTTGATTCCAACGCAAATGGTGACTGGACCAGATTCGATTTCACTGGGATTCGAACAATTGATAAATAAAGCCCTCTCCCGAAGAATAAGATACATATTTCTATAGGAGATTTGTGGTCGCTTCGAAAGGAAGGTCCTTCGGATTATCTTTTGTCTCGTGTGCACTGATGGTGTTTTGGAGGATGTGACTGAACGACGAACTTTACGGGCTGTACAGCGACATCGACCTGGTCAAACGAGTTCGAATCTCCCGTCTCAGATGATTAGGTCATGTAAAGCGAATGGAGACCTCCGGCCTAGAAAGTTTTTCAGTCAGGTTCTACATTTCACTTTCACTCGAAATGAAATTGAAATCGACACAAAATGAAATTTGGTGTTCTACAATTCACTTTTATCGATTTGGATTTCATTTTCTTTCGAAATTAAATCGACGTGAATTTCGTTGTTCCACATTTCGATTTAATTGATTTTTGGGTGATTTGAATTCAATCAGATCTTGGTTTTCATTTCGTTTGAATCATTTTCAACCCCTAAAATTACATCTTCTTCGACCAGTATCTTAAAATTAATGCAAATATTATGCAACGCACAGCAAACATTTATTACTTGAACCACCCTACTTGGCTGGTACTTAAGAGAACGGGCACCTGAAAAGATTTTTCAAAACGCCGAATGTTCTCTCGGTTACATTGCGAGCTGAAGAATGTTTCTGACTGAATGCTTGCAAAGTGCCGGCTTGTGGATTCTTGCGACATTCTTATGTGTGTCCCATCTATGACGCTAGGAATTTCAAAATTTTCCAAGAAATATCGTTTTGATCATTTTCTCTCTTCATCTGACACTGAAAGTTATATCCCCCTCTGGCAAATCATCACTGTCTTTTCCAACAGATCTTCGGAAGTTTCTTTCTGCTAAAAGACGGAAAATAGCAGCCAGCTTTAATGTGCAGAGAATTGATGATTTTAACAGGTGCGGCACAACAGTTATATTATATGTTGCAAATCTTAATTTAACAATTATTTGTTCTTATTATCAGTTAGTTAATTTTTGGCTGCAAATTTCTTTTAATTACGCTGCATCTGCTATTTCCAATAGATTCGAAGAATCCATTGACCTACGCTTTTCCATTTTTCGATTAGCAAAGAAAATAACGCTAATTTCTAAAAATTTAGGACATAATAAATTTATTGTCACACATGAAAGATGTCAGTTGTTTCTAATTTCACTTAAAGTGATTTCGAAGTGATTTCGAAATTATGAAATCGAGTGAAATGTAGAACACTGCAAACAAATTCAATCAATTTGAAAATTCAATTCCGATTTGATTTCACTCTATGTATTTCTGGAACCTAGCTGTTTAGCTCCAACCACGACGGGCAACGCGGTAAAGGAAAACCACGGCTCCAGTGACGTAGACAGCTGAAAAAAGACCTCAGTCAGCTGACCGTACGTCGCTGAAAGCAACAAACACAATACCTTGCTGGATAGAGAGAAATGTTGACTGAAACCCAAGTCCCGGACTGTAGTACAGCTGAAGAAAAAGAAAAACTTCCATGAGTTGTGCGTGAATAAATAAAAATTCCATTGATCATTGATTTGAGGTCCACTACGGCCTCGAATGAGTTCGCATTTTATCGGCTTGGTTTTCTTCGAATTCTCCCATAATTCTTCACAACTGTTTGCTGATGCGTATGATTTTTATGTATTGACGAATAACTTGAACAATGAATCAGCATGTAAACAAGGGCACATTTAAATGCTGATTGTGGTCAAGATAATAAACGCAAAACAGACTATTAAACCAAAGTGTGACCTCGTCCACTGATGCGCCGTAGCGAATAAAATAAAGAACATCTTCGCAGACAAATTGTGTAAAGAAAATTATTGCGGTTGAAAAAAATTGAGGGAATTGAGCAGTGAAATTCAAACAATAATGTTTCCAAAATTGAAATTGAAAATTGACAGCAGACATTAACACCTCAACTTAAAGCTATAGAATCATGCTACGCTATATTTAACTTAACATAACGGTAAACATAAAGTAGTTAATCACCCCTATTGCGATAGTCGTTTTTATTGAACGACACTTCTCACTTTTTAGGCGTTGAAGTGTCGGTATTACAATACTTAAACGCCAGTCGTTTTCGATCCACATGCATTCCACATAAATAACGAACAAATGCAGTTAGACATTTTTTTGAATTGTGAATATAGAATAATGAACAGTATTGCACTTTTTGTGGTAAATAATATTATTAATGAAGATGAGAGGGAAGAAGAGAAAAAAAAAAGTTAATAAGAGAAAGGAGAAGATTAAGATCGAAATCCAATCCCTTGCATTTGCCAGATTCGAAGTAGGTTAGGTTAGATTTAGGTGGCTGCCTGCAGATAGCACTCACACTTAGGCCCATTGTAGTACCACGCAGATTGGATGTCACCTATTCAAAAAGCCATTTGGTGCTTTGCACGAAACTCCTTATTTCATGGACTCCGACGTTGAGCAGTTCGTTCAAGTCGTTATAGAAGTAGTCTCCAAGGTGCTTCTTAGTGCGGGAGGATAGAGCGCTACAAGTGCAGAGCAGATGAGTTATGCTCCCGCCTTCTTCAACTTCTGCAGAAGTTGTTACGAGGGAGTCCCATTCTTAAGGCGTGTGTGCCAACGGCACAGTGTAGTAGCTATCAGAAGTGTGTACGCAATGATTTTAATTTGGGTATTGCACAACCAACAATGAGTATCATTTTAAAAGAGATGCTTGAGCATGTGGAAGCATTTGTTTGTCCTCATTAGATAAACGCATGGGTTTTTTTTTTTATCAGAAAAAGGAAAAAAAAACAAAAACTTACATTTTATTTGAACGCACACAGCTTGTCGTTTGAAAAAATGTCATCGCCAAAAAGTATCGTAATACTTGTCGTTTATTTTAACTTAAACGAGAGTTACAATACCGACGAGTGACATTTGTCGATAAGAAAAATACGTTCCACTTAACGACAAGTAAAACGACATTGTAATGACTATCGCAATACCGATTTCTATAAGTGAAAATTGTTGTTTAATAAAAACGACTATCGCAATAGGGGTGAATTTAATTCAACAGAATAAGGGGTTAAAAACAAGTGTCAAAAGTGAGTGAGACCTCTAAAAACTCTAAAAAGAAAACTATGTTTTTTGATAAGAAAACGTACTTTTGTATGCCTTTACTACCGTTTCCAGTTTTTGTATCTGCCGGGCTTAATGTTCCTAAAAATGTTTAATGAAATCAAGTCGTTATATCTTACAATCATTGACACAGGCATATATACACTAATTTTTGTCTGCGGTTTGTAACACTTTCCTCTACTAAATTTGATTAATTGTTTACGCCTAATGAAAAATAAAAAAGAATTTATGCAGTTCCATTAAAACTCCGTCTAAGTTCAATCCATAGAACGTAAAAAGTGAATATTCACGTGCAAAGAAAATGTATGTTTTCCCGCCTTATGAGCCACACACTTGATTGAAAAATATCAAAACAAGTTTGTTGTCATTTCAAAACATTAACCTGCTTCGTCCACAAAAAAAAAAGGGAATTGTGCAATGTTTTGATAGACAAGCATTAAGCATCAAAACACCGGCACGAGACTTACCAGGCTGGTGACCTTTTCACAACACTGTTGGTCCAAGTTCAAGTCCACTCCCACAGAATTAATCTGAGCAAAACAATAACAATCCGAGGGAAATCCAAGCAAACAAATATCAAGAAACGCTACAACTGATAAGCGACTGCATTCAATCATTTCCAAAGGTGATCAGTTGCCTTTATAAAAGAGCAGCGCCGACTTCTGTATTTAATCAATTCAATTTTGGTTCTCCAGTGATCACTTGCTCGACGAAGTGTCAAGAATTTAAGCTTAATTTACTTCTTTGTGCTGGTAGTCCTTGTTTAAGGATTACCGTTTCACGATAACCCCTCCAGTAAGAAGTCAGAAATGAAAGGCAGTGATGATGATGCAATTTTTGTAGGACATTTTGGAAGCACATCCAGAGGGTTCTCTGTTATTGCCGATGTCTCTCCTACTGCTTCTGTCAAAAAAAGGGAAAAAACAATTATTATTTTGACAATTTTTCCTGACTTTATAAGCACTGCCTCGGTGATTTCGTAGGCACTTCTCCCAAAAAGATCAAGGAGGCTTCCAAAACTTATTGCAAGCGTTCGTTGATCCATCGTGAGCAGTGAATTAAGGTCTCTAAGTGGCAGTGCCTATGATTCATTCATTAATTTACGATTTTTGTTTACAATTATTTGATAAAAAAGTGGAGCTTGTAATCGACTCCTACGATTTCGTCTCTCTCAGTGTCTTATCAGCTGCTGTGATTAGCTAGAGAAACGTGTTAGTTGACTCACATCGCTTGTAAGCGGAATACACAAGGTAGACATCTCGGGGTTATCAACTAACTATGCTCTGTGAGATTAGAAACGTATGATTTACTCTTCAATTCAGTTGAGTTTATAGTGTGAACCAGAAACCTCCTTCATTCAGTGGATTAAGTAGATTAAACAGTACGAGTGCATTTTCATATAAAAATAGCGGATGCTAAGTTGATGCTCTATATTGTGTAGGAAGGTCTTATCCAGAGAAGCAGAAAGGACTACCTCCATCCTTTTACATTCAACGCATGTTTGAGGATTCTTATAAAACCATGGAAAAGTTTCTCCACGGCTTTATTCGGAGAGATTTTTGATTCTAGAGTAATTCACAAAACCATAAGTACATGAAGGAAGGAACTGAAATGCAAAAAAAGAGCAATTATGTTGAAAAAAAAAGTTTTTCGTGTTGAACATTGGTTGAGCTGCACTGTAAGTAAAAAAAATGGTTATAAACGTAAAATTATGTATTCTTATGTTGGTAGTAAATAAGGGAAACTTTGCTCTACTGACACAAAGTAGTGACCACACGTGACTGCGACTTACAATGTTGTTATTTCCGGTTCACCACACTAAATGCGAAATATATCATTAAGTCAAATCAAATAGCGAAACACCCACACAACAAATAACGCCCTTCACGTGGCAAAGCTTCTTCCGAACACCTGCTGGGTATGGCTTTAGAGGCACAGCAATTCACACTCAATTTAATCAATTATCCCGTGGCAAATACAGCACCCTTGCCAACTTACAACCCATGCACCGTAAGCTGTTTCCATAAATAATTCACCCGCTAAATGACTCCATTTATCGTAATTATACTTCAAGTGCATAAGAAATTGCAGTCCTCTGACGACTGTAAAGAAGGGGGAGTGTAAGTTTAAAATCCTCGAGGTAATTTTCTGTTTTGGTGAGAGGGTCGGTTATGAATTGTTGATAGGGCCAAGAGAAATATTAAAATAATTTCAAAATGTATCTTCTGGTCAATTTTGGGGCATGGGGGCGTAAGTGCACGTCTGTTGAATTCGAAAATACTTACGTCAACAAAATTTGGTGACAATTCTGTGGCTTTGAAGCATTTTGTCCTCTACGCCATGGTGATTCTCAATTATTAATCGGACGTTAATGGACCTGGCTGAGAGGAAAACTAGTACACAGTAAGTTGCTTCTGTCAAATTTTTTTAAGAGCACTGTTTCTGATTCTGCTTTAGAAAAATAAACCTCATCTCAAGTACATTAACTTTGAAGAAATTAAGAATCCCAACTCCAGTCGAAGTAGTCATCCTACCGAGCTTTGAAGAAGTCGGCACAGCCATTAAAAAGAACAACAAAGCCACAGGCTCAGACGGCTTAGCATCAGAGCTCTTCAACGCCGGTGGCAATGTTCTGGTAGGGAGCATACACCAGATCATTTGTAAAATTTGGGAAGACGAAAGCATGTCCGACGATTGGAATATCAGCTCCATATGCCCCATCCACAAAAAAGGTGATCCTACCTCTTGCAACAACTATTGAGGTATATCCCTGATCAACGTCGCCTACAAGATCCTGTGCAGCGTACTGTGTGAACGTCTAAAGCTGTTTTGCACCGAACTAATCGCCAAGTACCAGTGCGGCTTCCGACCCGGCAAATCGACTATAGACCAGATCTTCACACTACGGCAAATCCTGGAGAAGACCAGCGAGTTTCAAATCGATACGCACCATCTTTTTATTGATTTTAAAGCCGCATACGACAGCATTCATCGCAAGGAACTATTCGAAGCGATGGCCGAATTCGGGATCCCGGAAAAACTGATCTGGTTGTGTCGCACCACGCTAACACATACTCGATGCAACGTGCAGTTTGGCTCGACGACCTCCGAGCCGTTTGAAACTTGCACCGGATTTCGGCAAGGAGATGCGCTGTCGTGTGCTTTCTTCAATTTGGTACTGGAGAAGATAGTGCGGAGGGCAGGTGTAAACACGGAAGGCACTATCTTCTACAAGTCAATCCAACTATTGGGATATGCAGATGAAATTGACATCGTTGCGCGTTCCCAACGCGCCGGAGTAAAAGCTGAAGAACAGGCGAAACGAGCTGGTCTTAAGGTCAATGAGGATAAAACAAAATAAATGCTGTTGAGCAAGAAACAATCCGCCGCACACCATCTGGGGCAAAACATTACAATCGACAGGCACAATTCTGAGGTAGTGGAGGAGTTTGTCTACCTCGGGGCAAACGTGAACTCCACGAACGACATCACAGTGGAGATCCGAGGTAGAATCGCCCTTGGCAACCGATGCTACTTCGGTTTGTCAAAACAACTGGGCTCAAAACTCCTGACTCGAAGGAACAAAATCATGCTCTACAAAACTCTTATTCTGCCAGTCCTGCTATATGGAGCCGAAAGCTGGATGCTAACAGAAATGCGGAGCTGATTCTTGGTGCCTTCGAAGGAAAAATTCTACGTCGGATATATGGCCCCGTCTGCGAGGAAGGTGAATGGAGGAGAGCTCTACTCAACCGCGAACTCTATGAGCTGTATCAGGATGTGGATGTAGTCCGGAAGGCAAAAATCTGTCGACTGCACTGGCTCGGCTACATCGAGCGCATGGACAACAACGCTCCAGCTAAGAGGGTTTTCGAATCCGAGCCTCCTGGTTCGAGAAGGATAGGAAGACCGAACCTCCGGTACAAAGACCAAATCATCGCGGACGTAAGACAACTTAGTCTTGATGACTGGAAGCAGCGTTCCTAGGACCGTCAACGATGGAAGGCAGCGATATATCAGGCGCAGACCCTACATGGGCCGTAGGCCTGCTAAGTAAGTAAGTAAAAAAATACACACTTATATATACTTATATATATACTTCATTCAGAAGTATATGTTAGCTTAATTTTGAGACGTTATACTTGCAAATGGACTTCGTTGTCAAAGAGAACAAACTGACAGCAGAAAGTTGGAGTAAATTTTAGTCTTTCATTTTGGGAGAACCTGAAGGTTCTACTTTATGACCGCTATTATTTGTTTTTTACTCTTTCTGGTTTGAACTTTAATGTATGCTGTTTTTACAGATGAGGTGTAGCTGTTTTCGTGGTACTGATTTTCTGCCATAGTTGGGATCACTATTCCCCGAACATAGATTGTGCTTCAGTTAAGCAAATTCTGAGAAAAAAACTATGAACCTTTACCTATCTACCCATTAAGCTACCAACGCAAAAGTTTCTTCCTATGCACAAAAAAGCAAAACAAAAAAAAATGCTGCTATACCTTCACTTTAACTCTTCGAACTTTCTGGGAACTAACCACAGATTCCCAAATGAAATTTATAAGTCATGCTGCATTTTTACATTTTCTTCCCAGTATGCTATGTCGGGCTTTAGTGCTGTGTGTCAACAAACTAAGATCCAATTGGAACAGGAACTAATATATTATCAGTGCATCCTGGCTTTGCTGCTTAAAGGGTGTTTTATTAAGCGCTTCCTATCTTTAAATTTAAATAGAATAAAGTGCGTGTGGAATATTATCGACGATTCTCATTTGTTCGAAAGGACTGTTGATGCCATTATATATAAAATATAAAATCATTCAATTGTCCGCTGCTGCTTCCCTAGGTGACGCGCACTCGAAATGTCCCATTTTTTAACTCTTATTATTATTTTTCATGACTGTGGCGCATAAATCAGGCTTAATTTGACCAATGGCATGGGTTATGTTTTCTTTGAGAGCCGCTGAGGTTTGAGGCTTATTCGCATAGACCTGCGACTTCAGAAAACCCCACAAGAAAAAAGTCTGACGGGATCAAATCGCACGATCTCGGTGGCCAATCCACATCACCTCGACGTGAGATGATCAGACCCTCGAATCGCTCGTGCAGAATTTCCGCTGTGGCGTAAGCTGTGTTTGACGTAGCGTCGTCGTGTTGAAACCACATGTCGTTGGTGTCCATATCATCCAATCCAGGCCAAAAGAAATTGGTAACGGTGATGGCCTGCCCAACGTCGTTCTCAAGGAAATCTGGACCGATGGCGCCGCCAGAACAGAATCCACGCCAAACAGTGATTTCTTCGAGATGCCTTGGACGCTCTTGGATCTCATGTGGATTGGTGTCTTCCCAAATTCGACAATTTTGTTTGTTGACGTAGCATCCATCACCCAGAAATCAAAAGAAGAAGAGGGGCCTCTTTGCTGAAGATAATTTTTCGATGAAAATTAAGGTCAGTTTCCGACTACTTCACAGCCCATTCAGCGAACACACGTCGTTAACTATGGTCGTTTACCTTCAGTTCCTGGGTGAGTTGAATTTTGTACGGGTGCAGGTCCAAGTCACTATGCAATTCGCCAGGTTATGGTCTGCGAAGACTGAGTTCATGTGAGCGCCTCGGACTCTCCTGCACACTCTCACGGACAGCGGCAATGTTTCCGTTTTCGGCAGATCTTGCATTTCGTTGACATACGGGTGCTGGTTTATCGCTTTTTTTTCGGAGGATTTTTGGAGCACTTTTGGAGCACTTAGACTCAAAATTGATCCATTGTACTGCCAGGTAACAATCTACTCCGGTGCCTTTAATTTGATCCCAACGGCAAATGGTGACTGGACTAGATACGATTTCACTCGGATTCGAACCTGGGACACCGCTGACTTGGTGCAGACACTTAACCAACTGCTACATTCAGTCGTATCGTTTGCCTTTTACTGAACCTGTGGACCCAAATGTATCCACCACACTGCGAATTGTCCTCTCGGTAGGACGATTACGACGACCGTAAAATGGGCGAAGCGCGAGGAACGTTTCCCGAACGCCCATTTTGATAACATATTCTTATAATTTGCACTTGTTGATGAACGCTATGTTCGTCCATGGTGACTTGGCAAAATAGACTATCAACTGTCGAAGTTCTGGAGACCCTATTGAAAGACCCTTTATATGGACAACAACCTGGGTAGTTCAAATCGTCGGTGGAAATTCAGGTCTTACAGTGTAGACCCCATACCTAAGGCCCAATGGACCCAACTGTTGGTCTAAGTGTCCCGCGACACCAGTCGCTGGGGCACCCTCTTACCTATCTACCTACTTACATTTATCCAAGTCATTGCACTATGTAGCCGATGTGAAACCACATTTACAAACCAAATTCACACATGCCTCTACAATTGTTCGTCCAAAAGTCTCTTTGATGAAATTAATGCCAATTTGGACCAGAAATGGTAATTTTCAGTCGCTACCCTTAACCTAACCTAAACTAGTGCCAAAACTTGAAGAAAGAATATGTTAACCGAAAAGTCTTAATTTATTCACTCAGAACATCAGAACACGAAGAGATTAAGAAGTCAGATCCTTTACCATTATGACTCAGGCACAATGAAATGCAAGTTTCACCATACGTCAGGAAAACTAGAAAACATCATCCAAAACTGAACGAATATGAATACTGTCTGGCGCACTTTTTGTGTGTGTTTATGCTGATTGCACAAAAAAAAGAAAACACAGCCAGCTTTACAGTGCAAAAGTCACAGTCCGCTGCACGAGCATTTTTTGAAATGAAATATGACAGCAGTCTCCGACGTTCCATTTTACGTGAACTCATCACACATCGCCCTTGCACCGTAGACGCAAAAGATCATGGATTACATTCTGAACTTTCCTCCTGCTGCAGCTATCGGATCTAACATATGTTCACCTCTCCTGCCACTGGACCTCATGAACCCTTATCTCAAATTAAGGTCAATAACTCAATAAAGTCTTGAGCCGGGTAGGGCTCCTCGTTGTGTACACACACTCAGATGGAGCGAGACAGAATGTATAAAAAGGATAAGAGCAATGCAGACACTTTGTACGGCTTTTCAGAGCACACAGCCGTTTGAGTTCCTCTCCATGCGTTCTTAACTGTGAAAACTGCAATCCTGCACTTTTCCTAAGTTCACATCAAAATTCCCATAAATTATTGTTCTCCATTCATGAGTGGTGTTATCGTCCCTTGTTCCAAGTAAGCCATACAAGCGCCCCGTCCTCCCCTCTCACCACAGCAGTTCAATTTCGCCCATAATCGATTCATATCCAGAAAAATGAGAATTCCTTGAATCCTTGCCAACGACGTATGCAGCCGATGCTTACAACTACGAAGAGGATATCCTGCAGAGTGAATAACAAGTACAAAAAATTCAATTTCTTTTTCCGTCTCCCAAGAATAACATACAAACCTCTCCTCTTGTGTCCCCCCCACTGCACACACTGTGGAGAAAAGGAAGAAGAAAAAAATGTTAAAATACCTCAAGGATACTCTGCATAGTCCACACTCACCAGGGTGGTACGGAATTGAAAATCTTGGAGAAAATTATCGCTGGGCTACGGAAGCGTATGATAATTTTCGGGATTTCCCAGGATATCGATTAATACTGCACTAGCCTCATCCCATCGCGAGCTTGACGGGCCCTTGTTTGCCCGGACCAAAATTATTGCCACATGAAAGGAGAGATATAAATCCTGGTGTCGGGCGAAAAGTTTTGTTCTTACATGGGCAATTGGTCTTGCACTTCTGTGTGCATTACCCTGCCCAGAATTCAGATGGCTCGAGAAGGGCAAATTTACATAGATTAATGACTTTGGGGGGTAAATTAAAGCAGCGGCCCCCAGCTGGTTGGCTGGTTCGCTGGTTGGGTGAAGGAAGGCGACCGACGTAGAAAGTGAGCGGAGAATCAACAAATTTTCGTTTTAATGGTACTTGTTCAATGTCCTTGAACAGTGCACAGCAAATAATTTGATATATTCCCTGGAGTGGATTGTAAGGTTGCCAATGTGAGCGTAAAACACTTGTTAGGACTACTTGAGCGGATGAATGAAGGGATTTGAGCACATTCAAGAAAGTCCAAGTGTGACAGTGGAGTGGCGCAAGAACAGTTTCTTGGGCATGACTAGGTAAACCGTAAGGACAAGCTAGTTGAATGCAGGATTATCACGTAATAGAACGCAGAGGTTGATGAGTTCTTAAGGCAATATCTTTCAGAGCTGATGGGATCTGCTTGCAAGGGCTTGCATTTGATTTTGTATGGACAGTGTGCAAAAATTGGCCTGTTCAGGAAGGATTTTGATTTTAAACACCGTATATCAAACTTTTCATCGACGTTCCATTTGATCCCAACTATAAGCCAGTCATCTGAACTAGCATTTTGTAGGAACATTGGGATAGGTAAGGTAGGTGAGAGGGTGCCCTTGAGACTGGTGTCGGTGCTCACTTAGACCAACAGTTGGGTCCATTGTGCTCTGGGTATGGGGTGTACCTAGTGATTTCCACCGATGATTAGAACCATCCAGGTTGTTGTAAACTTCGCAGAAAGATCTCCAGCTCTATTTTGCTCAGATCCTCCAGCTCATTCGCCGTGGAGCTGGACATTCGCAAATAAGGTGGCGAACGGACTCTATTTCCTTCTCTACCCGCAACTTCTCCAGTTGTCCCTATGGGGATACCTAGTCTCCTGGACAATATCTGGTGAGGACTCCCACCACCATCCAAATATCCTTGCGACTAATACCATCATTGATAGTGATTTAGTCCTGTTAAGCACCGGACATGGGGCTCTCATCGTTGACCAAATGTCCAGATCAAGCCATCGTTCATTAAGACTTTGTCCCCTATTTTTCCGTTAGGAAACTTAGCCACATGTTGTCAAAAGGTAGAGCTAGAGATTTATCCAGCTCTGAGTCCGCCTTTGCTAGCAAGTTCGCTCTCACGTCTCCTTAAACTCTTGTGTGTCCCGGTACCCAGCAGGGTGTCAGCGTTTTTACACTGGAGTTTTCGTTGACGTTTTGTCTGCATAAATTGACTATTTTCGACTTTACAATATCCGACACTATGCCACTTATCGTAGCTTGGCTGTCAGGATATATGATTATCGTTTTTCCCGTCAAACTAATTTCTTTTCGCTTGAGTGCCGCCTCATTTATTGCTACCACCTTCGCTTGGAATATGCTACGAATATGCTTGAATTCGTAGCTGGGATTCAGGGATCTTGCAGAACTTGCAGAAGACTCCTGCCCCTGTTCCTGACCCCGTTTTCTAACCGTCAGTGTGAAGGGAGATCTCTTTGCCGACCTCCGCTGTTAGCTCTTCCCACCTTCTCCTGTCCGGAATTCGGGTAGAGAACTTTCTTGTAGTGATAAGGTTGGTGGTAGGTAGTCCGACGCTATGTACCTCTGTGTTGTTGTCCGTTTTGGATGGACACGTGCCCATATGGTCTCTCTACCCACATCTTTACTTCTTTGAGTAGCATTGCGGTTGGAGACGCTCTGCTTCTGCAGAAGTTGTCAAGAGGGGTAAAATACAGTGGGACCTCGAGTGCTGGTGCACCAGTGAATCCTAAGCAAGCCTATCTTTGGACCTTCGTAAAAGCTTCAAAGATGGTATTTGTTCTCTAGTGCTTGCTACCAGACTGTAGATCCGTAAGTTATGATGGGTCTTACTATTGCATAGCCAATATACAGCATGTATACATCAAAATGGCTTGAAAGTCCCATTGTAAGCCCCATTCTTTACCAAAAGTTTTCGTGCAATATAAAAAGCTATTGCAGTTTTCTGCTTTCGATCCGCTGTAATTGGTAGGATATTCAGCAGGTCCTGAGAATGAGCAGCTGGAGTCATTGAGGATGGGGACATTGTGATGAATTTCGTATCTCCCAGTGAAAGAAAATAACAGTTTTTAAAGCAATGACACTTTGACTATTCATCCTTGTCCAATTAAAGAGCGCGGAGCGAGAATGTTGCATCTGATATCTTTATAGAATTGAGTCTCCCGCTTCTGCACCCAAGCCTCACTGCTTTCGTGTACGAGTACATGCATAATCGGGCATCGATTTAGTACGAAAAATATAAACTTCAAAATTGAATATTGTCGACAGACTAAGCAGTTGTTCAAACATAGATGTGCTTGTGCGTTCAGCAGCGTCATATATTTGGCATCAAAATCAGTCATGTATCTCTTCGTATATCTGATTATTCATAAAAGAAGTGCATCAATTGGTGCAATCTATATTTATGCACGTTGGTTATTATTATACCTCTCGTAGACAGTGGCAGTTTCGAGGTATTTTATATAGGAGTATTTTGTGAATGTTGATTACAACACCAGTACCGATATCAAACGCAGAATAATTCTTGCCAACCGGTGTTTCTTTGGGCTCAACAGAAATCAAGTAATAAATCGCTCTCTAGAAAGACCAATCTGATTTTGTACAAGACATTAATCATTCCAGTCCTGCTCTATGGTGCGGAGACATCGGCAATGTTGAAAGTTCTCCTTATCTTTTCGAGGAAAAAGTTATCTGTGCAATCTTTGGTCAGTGGCACACGAAGTGGAGAGGGACCTCTACCAACTTGGTATACGCCGAAATAGGCGTCATCACTCATAATGATTTTATGTAAAGAATCACGGTCTTGTTCATTCATTTCCCTGTAGTATAGCTTTGTACGTAGTCTACTGGCTTAAATTCTTGTGTCAACCGGACCTTAGAAGCATGTAGGTAACGATGTTTATGCACAATGTGGTGCAAATTGATTGCAGATTGATCCAATTCCTGAGATCGTCTCGATATAAATACACCTGGGTCTTTAGTCACACTCTCAGCAACGGCGACAATATTTTTCATTGACCTTGCAGAGCTCTGTAACTGTACAGAAACTTTAGTACTCACACATCTAGTATATTGAAAGTTGCAATTGTTTTGTCACGCACCAATTAGAGGTTACATTTACAAATCCACGCAAAGTATTAAATTTTTTATACGATTTCAAAAATTATTTATCTTTTATAAACTCGATATGCAGACTTTTCAGAATATATATATATGTTATGACTTTGGAAGCGTTTTGTTCCTTGACCGGATTGGCTTAATCCAGAATTCAGAGGGATGTCCATTGATCTACCAAGTGGTGCGAAGGACGGTGTATAGGCGACTCCTCTACGAGAGCGATGTCGCAAGTCAGGATGATCTCCGGTTCAGTAGATCTATCTCTTTTCGCGACAGAACTGAGTGTGACAAAGTTCCTGGCTTCTACTGGTGGTTGCAGCCCCATCAAACGTCCCAGCTGTCGTCAGCTTAATCAGCTAACTGTTGGTCCCTTACGGCCAACTTACATTTAGGTTAGGACATTAGACTAGGGTAAATTTAAAAAAAAAAATTTTCAAAATTAAAAATACAAAAAATCGAAAAAAAAACAAAAAAATTTAAAATAAAAAAAAAAATAAAAAAAATGTTAGATAGTTTAGTTTAAGTTAGTTAGGTAGGCTTATTTTAAGTTAGATTAAGAATATAAATTTAAAAAATGTTAGATTACTAAGTTGTTATTCAAGATTTTCTTAGTATAAGTATTTTTGTTTTAGTATTATTAAAAAATATATAAAAAAAACACTAAAGAAGCCGAAAGGTAAAATTAATTAAAAATTCCTAGATTAACTTCGAGTGCCCGCATAGCTCGAGTAAGATAGTATAAGAAACCATTTATTATATATCTAGTTTAAGTATTTTTTCCTAGAACATAACATTTTTAAAGATAAAAATAAAAAAAATGCATTTAAACTAAAAAAAAACTAAACTATTTTCCTTATAATGAAGCAATTTTTTGTTCCCTTGAAGGTTCTTTATAAAGAAATTTGACTGTACTTCCATCAAAAATGCTCTGCTGAAATAACCAATAGTATCCCTTTTCTAAAACAATCTAACCGGAATACTCTAACTTTTCCTCTCATTATGATTTTCAGAGATTTAAAACCAATGTGCATTGGTATATCCTTTCTAACACTCTCCTATTTTCCCAACGCTCGTACTGTGTTTAACATTTTAAGGATATTCATAACCCCTTGAGTGTGTGCAAATTATAAACAAAAATCATTCATACCAAATTTTGATAGATGAATAGAGTATTTTGTTTTGTTTTATTGGGCCTTACCTCAAAAAGTCACACTTCATATTCAGTAATTTTTATTTTATTTATTTATTTCGCAAGATCCCTCCCGAATGAATGTGTCGATTAAGGACACCCATGTCCAGCAGCTGCTTGCTTTAACCGGTGCCAAACTTAATGCTCATCAAAAAGATTTTAAGCACTCATCTAGAACTGCCAGCATTGGGGTGCGTTCGAAAAGTTTTAATTGAAAAATTCCGCGACAATTTCATAATTGCAACATCAATTCCATACATACATGTAAGTATGCGTACAAAAACAGCCATTATTCGTAATTTTCATTAATTTTATTTTAACTTCAGCAAGGCTTTCATTTCGATACCGGAGTATTTTATTTCTTTATTAAAAACGTCCGCGATTTTAAGTTTCATTACACAGTCAAAATGGCTCTGCGTCCACAAGTGCGATGATACTTTGTTCTTATTTCTCGCAGTTTTTCACCGCATTTTGGCGAAAATGTTTTCCAACTGCTACACACAAAATGTGATGAATGGAAGGAGCGTTCTGTTTTTGGTTTTCCGCAAGCAATGAGATTTCTGGCAAAGCTCCATTTAATTATAAAGCGACCGCTCATTTTTTATACACAGGACACCATTAATATGTAAATATCGGAGCTGTAATGCTGAGGAAAAAACAATACATTTTAAATTGAACAGAGTTGACAGGACTGTTTACGAGATGAGTTTAACTGGCAATGAGAGGAGTAAGCAGGGGTTAATATGATGCGCTAGTATTTCATTTCAACATGCACACGCTCGCAGGGGGTATTTTCAATCCGAAAAGAGATTTTGAAAAAAAAAAAATTAAATCGGAAAACAGATGCGATACTTTTGTGTTGATAAGGTCACAACATATACGCATATGCATTCATATGTTTGGACGTGTTAACTCGTAAGGCGTACGTGGTCATTTATTGCTCTGCATTCTGCACATTGAGGCTCAAAACAGAGCTCATTTTCATTTTCTTACTCATGAATACGGATTACAAGAGCTCGTTTTCATCCGCACTATAAAACACAGATATTTTTCTGTGCCTGCAAACATTCAATTAGTGTGCATAATTTAAGTTAAGAAGGAAAACATTCCGTGAAGTACAAGCAAGCTATTCTTAAAAACCCAGGAGTTATACAAAATATAAATATTTTAATAAAAAAAGAGTGTCAAAGGACTGGACTTCCTATGTTAACTTGTCAACCTCTGCCCTATAATCGTTTCTCTTCACTAAATCCGATAATTACGTTATCCAGTTTTGTTTCCCGAATGAATCGAATGGAATATATCGCAATCTGAAAGTGATGCATTATTTACTGCAGCCATTTGGATTCGAAATTTTGACGCCCGTTCAGTGATAAAGATAAAGATGGCTCACACAAGTTTGAGAAGGACCTCAAATAACCGAACAATTGCGCATTCCAAGTAGGTTGAAATCACTCTCCACTTGAGTGCGCCACCTTAGACATTCTGCACGACGTACCTGTACTACGATATCCCATTGTTTGAGAGGCCAAGATTGTTCAAAAGAGTTACCTAAGCATATTAAACTGCTGGATATTTTATTATTTTTTTATACATATTTCATTTACTTACACTTACACTTACACTTTAACTGCGGTTTTTATTCGCGATATTAATGGGTTTGTTGTTATATTATTCAAGATTTTTTCAAGACTTTTCGAATAAGTGATGTTTTCAACCTGCGAAAAGTTTAAAAAAATAGAAGAGGAATCAGAGAATTGCGTTTGTTGTTTCAAAATAGCCATGGTCTTAGTTGTATCTTGATTAAGCTTAAGACGTGGAGCCGTGGCGTAGTGGGTAGGTGCGTAAACTCCTACATTCGATTCTAGGTTCGATTCCCAAAAAAAAACCTAACATTTTTTTTATGTCTCCACCTCTTTCGGGTCACTGACAATGCTCAAAGAGTATAACTGTCTAGAATTAGCTTCTTAATCTCACCGTTCGGAGTCGGAGACGCCACTTTTGAGAGAACAATAGTACGCATAACACGAGTGGTTGCTGAGAAGTTAGACCTATGTAGGTCCACCTCGGACACCTCGGAAGCTTATGACCATTTAGCGTAGACAACTCTGTAACTACTCTTCGCCGTTGATTTCGTTCAAAATTCTACAATTTTGGAACAAATTTTTCTGCCGCGCGTTTCATACCCAAAACATTCGAAAACATTTTAATGGTGTGAGCCAATCGATATGCCAACATCATCAGCAACTTTTTTGATTGTGATTCGGCGATCGATCATAACCATTTTTTTTTTTCACTTTTTCCACGTTTTCATCGGTTCTTGATGTGCTGGGGGCTTCCGGGGTGAAATTTTCAAAGTCTTCACGGCCATCTTGGAAACGCTAATACCACTCGTAAATTCTTCTTTTACTCATAGCAGACCTTTGTTAACATTTCACACTTTGTTACACTTTATTTCATTTTTTGGCAAATTCTTTGATCCATTTTAATAACAAACGAAAATCGCCGAGCTCATAAAAACACGTCTAACACTAGCGACTGCCACCGACAAAGTAAACAACGAATATAGCTGAAGAATGTTCAACATAGTGCAGGGGTATGTATACCAACATAATAAAAAAAAATTTCCAATCGGACTCTCCAAACCCGCGAAATTTAAAAATTCCACTTATTTTCTGAACACATCTCGTATACTAACGTACAGCAGTTCAAGAAAAAAATAATAAATGGGTGACTAGCAGTTTCACTTCCTTTGTACACGTCCGGCTATTGGGTCCGTTAGATGCTTGTATTTGAGAGTCTTTCCCTTTAATAATCTCTGCGACCTTAAGGAGGCACCCATTATAAGTCTACTTGACTACACCAGAAACTGCAAGTACTCGTAGATAAATGGAATAACTTTTAGGTTATCCACGTGGCACATGAATCTATCTTGGTTCAAGAGCCGTCTTTCAAAATAGTCAATTGACTGTCATTATAGCAGAGCCTGAGATATATAAGAGACTCAGAAGCAACGCAATACAAAAAAATGGTGGTCACATCAATCTTCTGGTATGGGAATCAATTCCTAAAGAACAACGATGATGGCACATATAAATTAGCCTATCTCACATATCATAAACAAAGCTTTTTAAGAGGGTACAACTCACAAATTGTTAACAATTCACAAGTCGCTCAAGTAGAAAAATTAATATTTTTTGAAATTGCGACAAACCATCATTTGTAGCAGTGTCTAGTCAACAGTTAATTAGGAAAAGGAATTCCCATTGTCTGCTGTATCACATTATAGTCGATTGTGGCAAAGCCCCCTTTAATGGGAACGTCTCAAGTCTCAAGAAGCAAACAGGCAATTTGCTGTCAAATTCCCACAATCTTTGACCACGTTTCAGAAGGAAGCACTTCCTTATTACCCAATACGGCACAAGATACATTCAGAAATAGGAAATATGAGAAGATATCCAAAAATAAAGATGTTAAAGAGAGAGATTCCTATGAGAATTCTGTTACAACTCTGGTTAGCGTTTCATTTGAAAAGGTCGACAAAGATGTTTTATGCGAACACTATTGAACGCAGAGGTTGCTATGCTCAAGGGGTACCCCCTGTTAAATAGACTCACTGGCATGGGAACGAATTTGATAGTTAACTCAACAGTTTATTGGACATGTTGATGATATCAACCTGTTACTCCGAGTCGCCATTCAATTCTGTGGATTGTCTGTGTGCTAACACATCAACCACGATGTACATCACCCGACCAAAACCACTGCCACCTTTAATTAACACCCATCAGCAGTGTCCACTCGTAATTTAAATCGCCAACCATTTGTTGTCTAAGTAAAAACAATTGGTTCACTTTCTGCTGTGAGTGACATCAATGTCAAAACGCCTGACACCCAGATGGATGATTTCATTCGTAAAAGTCACGAGCTCCCTAATGTTTAACCACAATTGGACAAATAGCTGACACAGCGTTAGTTAATCAATTTTAATCAAAATTAATTGCGACAACTGAATGCATTTGATATTAAATTGCGGAGAACGAGAAAAAGACACTCCGACACCCCGCGTTGTCAGTTCGTAGCCGCCACCCGTTGCAGCCGCCCGTTGCCATCGCCCGTTTGCAACCCTGTTATGCAATGCACTTAAATGTCTGCCATTTATTTCGTGTCTATGCACGAAAGGACGATAGGGAGACCATAATTTATTGCAAGCCCGTACCGGCAAGGAGTCAAACATATTTTATTCGCAAAGTGGTTGCATAACGGTGGCGGGGTTATAATTTTTAGCAACCCCCCCATGCACTACGTTGACACCAGTGGAATGTGTGTCCGACGTGGCATTACTCGAGGCTGACATTAACCAGATATTGGTGTGACGTGATGGAATGGGCGTTTGTTTGGCTTGATTTTTGCAGACAGCGGGCTACTGTTGTGTAATCAGAGTGCACTGGAGTGGGTATCGTGAGTTTGTTTTGAAAACGCTCATTTGGACTAACTATAAATCAATTAATCGCATTGACAGCTAATAAATTGCAAGGGGTGGGCATGCCTCCCCTTTGCGTGTCGAATGCTTCAATTTGAATGATTGCGGAATTGAAGATTTTCCAATTGAATGTGTATCCGCATAGAATGCGTAATTTGTATTTCGAGATTGTATGAGTATGTGTATGTACATCCAAATGAAGAATGAACTGTTTGTAGGGGTTACTGGAGTAACGTTTACTAATTTAAAAATAACTTTAATTCTTAGGAAAACAATCAAAAAAATTAAAAAACAATCTGAAGGAGTGAAAATTTGGTTATCGATTTTTTCGTAATCGTTTGATTACACTCATATCATCAAAAAATATCATATCAGTTCGAGCCGGGTGCAGTAAGCTTACAAATACCTACCGCCTAGCTTAGAAAGGAAACCTGGCTTTTGCTACTGTTCATTGGATCCGGAAACAAGAGGTACACACCTGATCAAAAAATAGATACACCCTCATTCACCTTTAATTTTTCGTCTTCAGTGTTGCACAATGAAGGAAATGGTTAAAGTTCACAAAAATGGCGAATATATTTGTATTCTATATACTTATTAAAAACTTAAAACATAAAAATATTTTCAATTTTTACGTAAATAATTTTTTTCATGAAGATAAATTGATTTAATTAAATAAGCTTATAAAAATCGAGTGATCAAAAAAAATAGATACATTGTAATTTTTTCCAAAAATGTTAAATGAAGAGCTAAAACGCTTACTTATTTCAGTTGCAAAACCAATTACCACAAATACTCTGGGAAGTAACCCTTTTGCATTATATTTTTTGCCATCCTTTTCGGCGTACTGCTGATAAATGCTTGACATGTCTCTACTGGTACTTCATAACAATTTTTTTGAACAAATTATCACTGTTTGATAAATATTTGCTCAAACAAATTTTCAATAAAGTTAAGGCCTAGAGATGACTTGTTCAAGCTGGCAGGTTAATTTTGTTGTGAACAAAGCATTTTTTTTACTAGTGTGGAAGTACGCTTTTGGTCGTCATCCTGCTGAAAGACTCAATGCAAAGGCATGTTTACCTTAGCGTGTAATATCATTACCATTTATAAAATGTCTTTGTACTCGGCTGCCGTCTTATTGTTTGTAGTGTGGAATATTGGACGAATATCATTCTAAGAAAAACATCCCCAGACCATTATGTTGCTGCCTCCATTTTTCGCTGTATTTTTTATGCAACGGTTATGGATTTCCTTGGCTTGAGAAGCCCTTCATTCTTTTCACAGTCGTTTCCAAAGAAATAAATCATTGTTTCGTCGCTCAGCAAAAATGTTCGCCATTTTTCTTCACCGATGTCGGTCGACTAATTTGCATGTTTAATGGCAAACTGTAGCACCATGCCCAATATTTTTTTATCACTAGCGGAACTTTCCTAGCTATTCGTCCGAGAAGTTTGGCTTTTTGTAAGCGACCACGAACTGTTGGAGCGCTAAGGATGTTGTGAATTTCTGCGGAAATCGCCTTTGATGACTTAAAAGGGTCACTTTTTGATAACATTATTATATGGCGATCATCCGCTGAGGTAGCTTTTTTCGACCTGCTTAAAAATTCCTTTTGGGGTGCAGATTTAAAAAAAAAACTAAGCGATTTCACGCTGAGATTTTCCTTCTTTTCTGTAATGATAATGATATAATTGAATATTGATCACAATCTGAAGTGTATCTATTTTTTTGATCATACGATTTTTATGAGCTAAGACAATTTAATTTTCATAAAAAATAATTTACGTAAAAATTAAAAATTATGTTTTAAGTTCAAGTTTTATGTTTTTAATAAGTATATAGAATACAATACAAATATACTCGCCATTTTTGTGAACTTTAACCATTTCCCTCATTGTGCAACACTGAAGACGAAAAATGTGAGGTGAATGAAGGTGTACCTATTTTTTTGATCAGGTGTGTAAGTAGGAAGCAAACAAATGGGAGGAGATGATGGCAGGCACAGGCGCGAGTGTGTTTTTCGAAGCTTTGAACTTGCGCAGCTTAGTCAGACCCTGTGATTATGCCAGTGTTTTTTAAGCGTCTAGATTGGCATCAGCCTTAGTAACTCCACAGACACATCATTCTAACTGACAGTGCAACGAAAATTAAGTCCAATCTAGCATGCTGTCGCGAAGAACTCAGCGCTCTTAGTTCACATGATTAATTTACTGGATGTCTGTTCACAGGGTCATAACCGGCAGTGAAGTAGCAAAGAACTTCTCTGAAAAGGATCCGAAACGAAGGCATCTCGAGAAATTCGATAAATCCGCCGCTTAATTTAAATAAAAAAGAACGGCAAATAGAAGGTGGCGTTCATTGGTTTTTTTTCAGAGGATTTTTGAAACACTACTGGAGCACTCAAACTCGAAACTGGTCCATTGTACTGCCAGGTAACAACCTACTCCAGTGATAGTGCCGTTAATTTGATCCCAACGACAAATAGTGACTGGACCAGATTCGATTTCACTGGGATTCGAACTTGGAACCCCTCTAACTTGGGGCAGGCACTTAACCAACTGCGTCATCCAGTCGCTTCGCGTTCATTGGTTAATAATCGATGTTAGGCCAATGCGAAAGGTATTAGTTATAAGATTAAGATTAGCTTAAAGTGTCCGCGGAGGGCCAGTAAGTTAGAATTGTTAGGTGTCGTTCCGACATTTAAGCATTTTTAGCCATTTTTAGGCCCGTTTAATTTTTGTGTATTGATCTTTTTAGCGTCTTCATCTTCATCGACATGCTACTGCAGCGGGCTATATGCCCTTATCTTTTTTTTCCATGCCACACTGCAAATAAGTGTGGGGCATGTTTCTAAAATGATGAAATATTTGTACGGTAGGTACGTTTAATTACAAAACTAATTTTAACACCGTCTTTATCTCCCATTTATCGCTCTATTCTCGGATATCGATATAAACAGGACGTAAAGCAATGTCACTGAGCCGGACAACTTGGACATTCGATACTTATTGAACTGTCCTTCAAGCATTTCAAATTGATATGGGCATTGTTGTCACACGAACTGTCCCAATTAAAGGAGAAAACCCATTATTCCAATCGGTATTTATCAATTAACTCCGAATCGAATGTCGCTTCCAAGGATTACTCGAAATTGTTGAATTACATAGATGACGTTATTAGCAATTAATTCAAAGGTACACATATCCACCGATGACTTACGATGCAGTTAGACTGTAAATTCAATTTCCTTGGTCTATCTGTCAATCGACAATTTATGTTCGCATTCAATCTATTGGTAATCAATCATTCTCAGATTTATGCCCTTGACAAGGGCTCTTCGTACACAGAATATGGTCAATGAGGGACACTGTTCCAGATTAATAAAGGTGTGTGCTGCAACCGAATCGATATGATGCGGACTGAGGATTACATTTCAGGGTGTGGGGCACTTGGCACGAAACTGAACATCATTCCATGTAATACACGTCACCTTGTCTGAATGACAGCAATAAATCTTGGCATGGACATGAAATGTATGGAAAATTGTCGCAAATAGAAATGAAAAATAAACTAATTGGGAGCAGAATGAAATAAAATAAAAAGCGAAAATGGAACAGAACTTCCTTAATTTGTCGGTCTGTGGTTTTTGAAGGTCAAATACGATCATAAACTTAGGCACATATTTGGGAAAACATGCTGCATCGTTTGTGTTTTTAATCTATGACAAGTTAGTACCTGAAACTGTGTTATATTTCTTTCGAAGGAACCACGTCGTGGATGTCATTTGATTTATAAAGTTGAAATAATGCCAGGGAAGTAAATTGAGTGTGGTTTTTGAATATAATAATAATAATAAAGGCGGCGCTACAGTCCGAGGTGGATCTGGGCCTAGCTTCTCAGCAACCACTCGTATTATTGTTCTCCGAGTGGAGGGGACCTACAGTTTAATGCCGGCGAGATTGAGAAGCTTTTTCTAGACAGTTATACTCTTTGAGCATTGTCAGTGGCACGAAAGAGGTGGAGCCGTGAAAAAATTTTAGGTGTTTTTTCAGTCGACGCACCTACACACTACGTCACGGCGCCCGGTTTTTGAAACACCCCGCCAAACTACAGAAACCGTATACATCAAGAGTTTTCCGACAGAAAAGTATGAAATTACACTACACTCCGTCTCACTTGATTTGGAAGAGACAATTTTTTGGCTTCAATTTTCGATATTTTTCAAACACTTCACTAATCTCGGAAAAAACAATCACTAAATGAAATAAAATTCGTCCATATCCGAGGCAGGTTGTTGTGTCTGAACTCGTTAATTTTCTTCGACCTTGAGCCTGTGGGACAGCGCAACAAAGGACGTCCACGTACAAGGTGGCGCACACAAGTCGAGGGGGACCTCGGCCGGCTTGGTGTGCGAAACTGGAGACAGCTGGCGAAAGATAGTGCTGGTTGGAGAGGCATTTTGAGTGAGGCCCAGGTCCACTTCGGACTGTAGCGCCTTAAGAAGAAGAAGAAGAAGAAATGAATGAGAAAAATATTTCTGGCTTTTCTTCTTTGTAAACTTTTCTTGACAGCGATTTCCACACATTTTTCATATTGCGCAGGCCGGTGAATATTGTAGCCATATAAATAGGTATACATTCTGGCTCTGACCCCAGGTCCATGCGGAATGCATTGTTGCATAGTCGTGTTCAAAATCCCTCCGTTGTCCATAAAATGTAATATTTTACCAAACTGTAGAAAAGCTCTTCCCAGTACAGACTTGTAGGTGATGGTGGTCATTTTTAAGCTTTGAAGATCCTGCGCCATAGCTTCGAAAAAAGGACGAACAAAATCGACGAATTAACCAGAACGTCACAAAAGAAAGTTTCAACTTCGAGGTAGTGAAGGACTTAGTCTATTTCGGCCCTGCGGTAAACTGTTCAAACAACGTCAGTACCGAGATCAAACGCAGAATAACTCTTGTCAATCGCTGCCTTTTTGGGCTAAAAAGGTAATTGAATAATTAAGAGCATCGTCGAAAGGGGATGAAGAAAGCGGTACTATCAACCACGAACTGTATGGGCTGTACATTGACTAAGATGGCTAGGCCATGTAGAGCGCATGGACAACTTGGCACCGGCACGGACAATCCTTGACCTTAAACTAGTGGGACAACGCAACAGAGGACGTCCACGTCCAAGGTGGCGCACTCAAGTGGATCCACCTACCCCAATGTTAGTTACTCGTTGATTCGTTTGATTCTTAAAATCCTAAAGTACATACTTTGTTCATTTTTGTCCAACCGTGGTCACATGCATAACGTGTAATACGCTACAATTCTTTTTCGACCATAACTCCATTCAGAAAATATTACTAAAGTTCATTCTAGGTTGAGATCTAGAGTGCAGCATTCCGGTCTAGACTTGTGAATTTACAAAAGGGTGCTTATCTTTGCCTTAAGCACTCCCCCAGAGCCGGTGCCCAAGCTAATCACTATTCACCCCTTTGATGGTTCCAAGTTGTGACGTTGAGTGGTCCGCCTTTCTTTTGCAAGTAGCAAGTTGTAACGCAAAGCTTACTGCTAAGCCTTTGTCAGACCCAGCCTAAGGAAGATCTGTAAATTAATTCCTCATTCCTTTTTTGTGTTTTCTGCTGAGTTCCTGTGTTCAGGAATCCTTTCGCAGGCAGCGTCATTGCAACGTTCCCTCATTCCCATTTCAGGTTTAGCTCCCCACCTGCTGCAGCATTGTTAAGACTACAACAACAGCAATGAAACCGGTGTACTTCTGTGATGCATGCACCTTGCATCTCACTTCCAACGTTTGAAGGACTCTGACGTGAACTTTCGACGAATATATTCATGGAAATTTAAAAAATTCAACAATCTCGCAACCCCTTGATGCTGCCAACAGAAAAAAGGAAACTGAAACGATTCACATGCTCACCATTTTCTTTTATTAGAAATTCAAATGCAGGAACGAAAATGTGTCAGTGCATTTGTCCTCGCTCGGGCGGGATGATGTCTATGCACAGGTGTGTGTGTGTGAATGTGTGTGTTCGTGGGTGAATGGTGAAGGAAGATGAATCCTTTTCGTAGGTGAAAATGTCGTCCTTAAATATGCATCGCGAAAAGTAGTATCACAGACGACAATCTAAACGTGTGCACGCAAGATTTGGTTCTCGTTTTTGGCGGAATGTAATGGGTGGAGGTGTCAAAGTGAATACCCTGCCAATGGAGCTCGGGGATTTCGTGTGTTATCAAGGGTCTAAATTGGTGTGATAATGTGGTGCTGTGTTTTTACAAACTACGTCTGCACATTACCATAGGAGTGGTGTGCTGCTTATGCAATGGGGTCGTGGAGCACCGGAGATGTGAATTACTTTAGAAATGTGGGGGAATCCTAAATCTGAGTGTGAAAAGAATCAGTTGTGAATCTGTGATGGTATGAGCCTGGGTTCAATGATGGACCTTCACATGTATTGCTTGTACGTGCGTTCGCTCTGTCTCTGTGCAATGGAATTCAAATTTAATCGAATTCGGGTGGAACAGTGAATTCTATTTTCCAATAGGGTTTTACGCGCGTAAATGATTTCAATTCTCGTTCTTTTCAGTGAAAGATAGGGCTTAGAGGGGATCGGCGTAGAGGCACATGGAAAATCATGGTTTTATAAATACGATTGAGGTTAGACAATTGTGGCGGTAAGTTATCACAATGTTCAGCAGGTGAATTCATTGGTTGCAATATTGAACACTTTTTTAAGCAAATCTGTCGAATGATGTCAAAGTCTCAGATCTCTGACATTTCTGGGTTCCGTCTACAAAAACGGAACCTTTATAATTTCGTTGTGTCGACGGACGGGCGGACGGACGATCTGTCACACTTTTTTATCTCCGAAGTTTAAAAAGGTATCGGCATGAAATTTTGGAATTAGGTACTTCAGATGATACCTAGATGTCATTGCCCATGAACCCAAATTTAAAAATTGAGGCCATTTGGGGGTGGCTCCAGTACAGGTGAATTGAATTGAATTGAAGAACACGGGGTGAGTCATGTACGTAACACTAGTACTGCGACCATAAAGATCTATTGTACCCCCTTCTTTTGATCTAGGATTTTAGTGCTGCCTTCAAAAATTTGACAACTTCTCTAGATGGGATTTCTTGAAAGTCTTTCCCAGTTTTTTTGGTTTTGACATTTTAAATCTTTCTCGCGCAAGACTTGGACAGACGGTCAGTATGTGTTCCATAGTTTCTTTGGCAAGTCCACATCGTCTACAGATTTCTGTGCTGCTGAGACCCAATTTGTGAAGGTGGTAGTTGCATGCCCCATGTCCTGTTAGTGCTTCACATAGAACTTTAAGGTCTGCTTTATTAAGTTCTAGGGCTTCTTTGGCTCGTTCCCAAATGATTTTGTTCCATGAACGTTCTTGAGTGTTCAATACCCTCTTGGCTGTTCCAGAATTGATTCCTTTGTTTTATAACCCATTTGTGTAGGTGTACGTTTGTGTCCGTATTATTGAATCCATAAAGGGGTGAAGGCCCCGTAAAATGTATCTGAGGACCTTTCTTGGCTTGTATGTCAGCCTTTTCATTCCCTTCATGGTTTTCATGGCCTGGCACCCAGATCAACTTTAACCTGTTGTTACCTGCCACTTTGTTTAGTATATTGTGACATTCCCAGACAGCCTTAGAGTTGAATGTGTAGCCCTTTAGCGCTTTAAGAACCGCTTGACTGTTTGAGAATATGTATATTTTGATATTTGTGGGTCTTCTGTCGTTAATGCGGTGTGCTGCTTCATTGATTGCGAACAGCTCAGCTTGAAATATTGTTGACTCATTATAGAGAGGAATGTGTAGGCTGCATCTTGGTCCTATCACTCCAGCCCTACCTTGTTTTCAGATTTCGACCCATCTGTGTACCATTTTTGGGCTCCATCATTCATCCACGGGGGGTTTTTGTTCCATTCTTCTCTGCTTGGTATGAGTACTTTGTAGTGTATTTTGAAATTCAGCTTTGGGGGCATCAGATCACTCACTCGTGTCAACTCCCAAATATTATCTACTCCAGTACAGGTGAAGTTGCCATTCATTTTGAAACATTGTCGCACCCCATCGAGTTATATATCAATCGACAGATCTTTTGAAATGAGGTAGAGGTTTGCTTCAACTGTTTTTGATCCAAAGTACCGCTTGGAAAATATGGAGCTCCAAAGTTTTTTTTTATAGGGGCGTCTACAGCCGTTTCTGAGAAAGTGTTTAAAAATCTGAAAAAAAAACACAAAAATTTAGCTCCATTGAGTACTTTAAAGCATTCTGGCCTAGATAGTTTTAGAGATATTGGCCAAAAAGATTGAAGATCTGAAAACGCAGTTTTCAAGACATCAATGTAAGCATTAAGAAATGATAAATTTCAAAATATCGATTTTTGTGCAAATTTTGAGATATTAAAGATTTTAAATTTCAAAGATTATTATTTGCACACATAAATTCCATGCTGTGGTCGATGACTCGAAACGATGATGAGTGTTATCTTTCAGAATCATTTCAACCTCTGAATGCAACAACAATGTATACGCAGCAGGCATGAGCAGTGATGGAAGGAATTTTCAGTTTTAGTTAAATTAAGATTCAGAAATGCTTCCGTCTATTTTTTCATTTTTGCGACGGAACCTTACCCGTGTAGGTAATAAAAAAATAGTATCGACTAAGGAACTCTTAACTACTAACAATTGATGAAAATCAATCATGAGAATACGCTGTAGAGAACTTCCCGAAAAGTTCAGTTTTTAATTTTCTGTGTTGAATGATTTGTTGAACGACTCTCCCAAAATGTTTGTTGAGGAAGTCAAATATCTATTCGTACCATATTTTGTCCGAACATGTTGGAAGTATTCACTACATTTAAAGTATTGCTGAACAATAAAAATGCGCTATATTTTCGTGCACCGCTTGATTTAAAAAATAACCCTAAACTTTTAGCTTTAACGCTGTAATTTATTTTATCAGGTCTTAATTTATGGCTCAAAATTAAAATCTTACGTGAATTTTGGGTACAACTTAATTTAGTCGCAAATTTCTCATTACAATTTCGAAATGTGCTCATGGTCGTTAAATTTTTTTTTTTTTTTGGTAATTTAATTATTTTCTCAAGATGGTGTGGACATTATTTCGATATCTCTACCAAATCCATCAATTTAAATCAAATAATCTTGAAGGATTTTTTTTCCGTTTCAGAAACATGCAGTGGATCAGTTCATTGACAAAGTCGATGAAAATAGTTTCGTGGGTAGCCTTATAACGGTTTTCCCATGTCTTAATAATAAAATAGTCTATTAAGGTCTTAAAGAAAGTGAGCACAATTCACAACACTTTCGTCTATGGTAGCATAAGGACGAAGTCACGTACACATTTAAATTATTCAACATTCCGTTTGCACTTAAGAAGTTGCACTTTATTGTTCCTCCCGACTCGATTAAGTGCATCATGTCATCAGTCGAAACACCCGTCGCCTCTCGGTGCTACACAAAAAGCAGCCCTTACTTTAAATCAATCATGTCCAAGTGACTGACTTATAAAAGAACACACAACCCGCCAACAACACTATCGCCACCGCAGCATAGTCGGAACCAGGGTGGACTTACCGCAGTTTCATTTCCCCACACTTTACGGTGGTAAGTGTGCATAAAATGTGAATTGTGTCATCATGTGCACCACCCACAGGACCAACCCAAAAGCGTCGAAAACCATCCAAGATATGGCCACATTCAGTTGACATCTGGACGCATTTTGCTGGACAGCAGCGGCGGCAGACTCGCTGAAAGAACATAAATGACGTTTCATTATCAATCTGACCAAAAGTGAGTGATTCAGTGGCTTTCAAGCAGATCAGTTCCGGTTTTTGTCGTTTTTTTATTCTGGTCACCTAGTGACCTCAGCGTGATTGCAACATGGAGGCGAATGTGATGTGCTTGTGGTTGGGTTCTGCTCTCCGTGGGAGTCGCTACATTATACATCATTTCTGATGTGTTTTTGGCTGAATTAAATATTACAAGGGCATTAAAGCTCGTGCAATGGCAGTTCGTGCAGATAGTGCGCCCTGAGGGCATTTTATGATTTTCCGCTGCCATGGATTGCGATTGCCTGCCAAGTAATGACTATTAACTGCACTGCGAATCTGTTGAATGCGAGTTACAAATTGTCAAACGATATGAATTATACTCGAGTGGCAGTGCTCCTTTGATGGGAATCTGCATATAATGCGACCAGTGGACAGGAAAATAATTAAAATTTTTAACATAATTAAATTACATATGTAGACAGTTTGCAGGGCTTTGTAATGCGAGTGATATTTTGACGACAGTTCGATGACGTGCTGTGCATTACATTGATGAATTACATTGTCAACGCGAACACAATTTTGCTTAACTTTATGCCCAGCGAATGATTGGTGATCAAATGCAGAAGCGATGTTTTATTGGTGGGAATGGTGAAGGGATAGAATGACAACTGAAAGTTTTTTTTTTTTTTTTGTTTCAGTGATTACCCTTTGTCTGTCTCATTTCAATGCTCGTATCAAAACACTGCTAAATTAATCCATTCGTTCAAAACTCTCAAAGGGTTTCTTACTTAAACGCATTTTCTATAATATTCCAAGTTTTTGTTTTTTTTAAATCATTGAATTAGGAATTAAAAAAGGAAATGACTTCGATGGAATTAATGACTTCCCAAACAACAAAAGAGAAAGCTTTCCTCGACATTTACAGTATGTGCAATCGATAATTGGAAAAATTTCAAGATTGCCAAACCAGAAGGTTGGTGGTATGCGGAAGTGGATATGTGCACCGATCGCAACGCGCAGAAGGTCTATGATTCAATTCCGTAGATATCAACTTCCGATTTCACAGAACCACGCCCACGTCATTGGCAATGCTCAGACAGTAGAATTGCTAAGGAAAGCTTTAAGAAGTTCTTCGTTTAATAATAATAATAATAATGGCGGCGTTACAGTCCGAGGTAAACCTGGGCCTAACTTCTCAGCAACCACTCGTGTTGTGCGTGCTATTGTTCTCTCACGAGTGGAGGGGACCTACAGTTGAATGCCGACTCCGAACGGCGAAATTAAGAAGCTTTTTCTAGTTAGTTATATTCCTTGAGAATAGTCAGTGACTCGAAACAGGTGGAATCGTGAAAAAATGTTAGGAGTTTTTTCGAGACTCGAACCTTAGACCTCGATCGTAGGAGTCGACACACCTACCCACTACGCCAAAGCGCACCCAAATTCACAAGTTCTTCGTATACGCAAAGTGAACGTGAATTTAGTTTTGAGGTCGATCGTCGAATTGGGCCTCGCCACAGACTCAACTTGGCTTATTTTGTGGTTCGATTTGGGCCCACATCCGTATAAGAATTGAAGCTGAAGCACGAATTGAAGCCGGACGACCAAGACAAGGCCTCGACTTCGTTAATTGGGCGCTGGAAATTTTGACCGGAGATCCGGATTTTGGCCTAAAAATCATTTTCTTGGACTAGGCAAATTTTTGGCTCAGCGGCAATGGCAACAAGCAAAATTGCAGTTATTGGAGTGACACAATTCACAAGTGTTCGACTAAGCATCAGTGAACCCCACAAAGATTGACTGTTGGGTGCGGTGTATGGCATGGTGGCATCATCGGATACAATGGTCTCAGATACAGAGCGGTTATAACCAACTCACATCGATTTTTCCGGTTGCAACAAGACGGCGCTACATGCCATACAAGCGATGCAACGTTCGGAGTTGTGTAGGAGCAATTTGGCGACTGTGTCATCTTACGGCGAGAGTTCATCAATTTGCAACTTGACGACACTTGATTATTTTCTCTGGGCCTACGCAAGCCCTTAGTTTACGCAAATAACTTTGGACGAGACTCTACTGCCGGAATAACGCTACACTACTGTTTCTTTGCCCTTAAACAGAAGTCGATCTCTACAGCTAGAACACTGAAGGGAGCTACGACAACATCAAACTGAAATCACAGCTGATTCTTTCGAAAATAAAATTGTTTGGCTTCAACTAAAATTTGTGCTTCTACTAGCATTTGCAACTCTAATCTGTGCTCATCCACAATGGCACCATTTCTTAGTATTCTTAGACCTCCAATGCTTCCGTTGATATCACAGCTTTTCTTAACAACGGACTAGTTTCTGTTGTCTGAAAATTTCAGACATTAGTTTCTTGACTGCCTATGAGCCTTGATGTTCTGTGGCCATTGAGTCGAGCACATCGGTTGTCATTGCTTTGTCAGCTGAGTACTGACTGTGAACCAACAGTACCGGTATCTCACAGTTAGGGATGCAAACGATACATCGATGTTTCGCAAACATCGAATAACCGATACATCGACAGCAAAACTCTCAAATATCGACATCGTTCATTCATTTCATTAAACATTGACAAGATGTGTTATATATAAAATGTGCTTGTATTCGTTTAATAATAATGGGGTGTAAAAGAGCTAGAGATGGGCAATACAATGCAACTTTGTTAAATCTTAGCCTCTCCTAGTCTAACGTACTACTCCGAACCTCCAAATGGTACACCCTGGGCATCGAGTAACCCTCAAGGAGACTGAGTATCCAACTCCTATGGAACTGTTAGTAGGTTGCAAATTGAAGACGGTTCTTGTTTGGGCATGTATTGGTTGGATGTGTAAGCATCTATGTCAACAGCTAGACTAGCGCTTGTTCACCAAAGGGGTGCGGCTGAAAGCGGGTGTTGATCTTGGAGTAAGCGACTCGATATATAAACGTGCATGAAGGGCCCGCTCGGGAACCCTAATCCTGAACCGTAGGATCCTCCAACGTCATTTTGGGTTTTTCGTTGGCCCGATAAGCCACAAAGTAAAAATCCAATGATCAACGAAACGGATGACGGGAATTTTTTTGGGTTGAAAATGCTAAGACTTGTATATTTTGTTGTTTAGGTACAGAACGTCGCAAATATGGCCAACAATTTATGTGATGGAGAAGATAAATAAACATCGGAAAAACATTGATGTATCGTTGTTAATACCGATGTTTTTTAACATCGATTTTTGTCGTTTTTTAGAACGATGTTGCATCCCTACTCACAGTACGACTATAAAAATGACAGTCATGCATGCTAACATTTACGTGAAAACGATCTCGACAATCCTTTTTAATCATTGTGTTTAAACTCGCGTTTGATTACCGTAAGATCTTACTGACCTAGGTTGCTTTATTGAGAAGGTGTTTGTAATTCACAGAATACGCAAGCGAAAGCTTAACGATTTCATAAGGACCGTTCTTCCTGAAGGAATCGTTTACAGACTTGTCGTATAAACAGTTACGAAAATATCATTCAGATCGTTGGTCAATACTGTTGAGAAATTACGACATAATACTCGCATGCCATTCTGCAGGACGCACTCAACTTTCCACCAAAAACTAGTCGACACCATATCATTGCAGACATTTCAACTTTAAGAAACTACAGGTGGGTGCTAAATATGAAACAAAAAAAAATATTCTTTCCCTCTTCATAAAAGAGGAAAGCACAAAAAAAAAATCTATTACCTGATTTTGCGCCGTATCTCCTCGGATAATCTGTTGAGCTTTATCCGCAAACAACACGCAAGGACATAAATTAATATCCCAAAATTTCCTCTCGCGACATCAGAGGGGGAAACAGAACGTACAAAACACACGGTATCATCAGTAAATATCACATCTTAGATGAAAATACGGAAAAACAAAAGCAAGCAACAAAACAGATACGGTTTTTTATTTTTCTATTTTATTTTGCTGGCGAAAGAGTGCATGGAGAGACACTTTATGGTTATATCCATGGGGGACAATGACCCGGACAACTCGCACATAAAAGTGGTGTCGTTGGATTAAACTAAAGATACGATACCATCACGACCGGTATTCCTAGCTGCATTTGTATTTTTGCGCTAGGATATACGACGAGCGTCGGGACGTTTATTACGATATAAATTTGCGTGGCAAAAGTGGACTCATGTGCATCGCTAAAAGCTTCTGCAATGATAAGGCTAAAAACCGTCGTTGTTTTTATTTTTTGCATGTTGCGTTTACGGAAGCCAAAAGAATCATTGTGGTTGTTAACGTTTTTGGACAAAGCATGAGAGGGAGATGTGCATTAGTTGATAACGCCGTAATGGAGGACATTAGTGATGGATCAGGGAGATGTTGTTCATAGTTTTGCTTAGCACACGAAAAATGTTGTTTAAAAGTGATCAGGGGGTATTGTGGTTTTAGTTCTCTTGAACTCCTGTTTGCTTTTCACGAAACGGGCTGCAAAAAAGGAGCTCAGAAACTCTGTTGTACATAATTACTCTTCAAAATACGCTTTTGTTTCGGTGATTGCCTCCACTTTTCAACTGAATTTTTTTATCATGTTTTCGTGTTTGTAAAAGAAGTCGTAGCGGGCCAGATCGGGTGAGTGTGGTAATAATTCGTACCCTAGCTCACGCATATTGGAGGCGACAATTACGGATGAATGTGCTGGGCTGGAGCGTTACCGTGGTAAAATAACACTTTTTTTCTTAGCCAAGTGGGTGTCACCTTAAGTTTCTTATCGATTGTCGATCAACGAGAATCATGTCGTGGACCTTTTCCAATGAAATCCTCTGTAATCATCAAAAACAGATGTAAAAGGTCCATCATTAAGCGCTTCCTATCTTTAAATTTAAATAAAACAAAGTCTGTGTGAGATATCATCAATGTTTTTTCGTTAGAAAGGAATAATGCTGAGCTTTCCTGTAGGATAGGCAAGCTGGGTCAATTTTGAAACAGCTTGGTCGATCTGTAATCAGGAAGGCCGAGCCTGGTGTCAAAGCCAAGTTAGCAGTTTTTAACGCAGTATTTGTTCCAATTCTTACCTATGGTCATGAAATTTGGGTAATGACCGAAAGAATAAGTTCGTGAATACAAGCTGCCGAGATGAGATTTCTTCGTGCTGTTGTGGGAATTACTCGCCGGGATAGGGTGAGAAACACGGCAGTTCGCGAGAAACTCAATGTTGGGCAGCTGCTTCTTCGAACGGAAAGGGCTGTACTCCGATGATTTGGTCACGTTGCACGAATGTCTCCTTCATCACGACTTCCGAGGCGTGCCTTGAATGCGATTAAATCAGGATGGCGACCGCTTGGCAGACCCAGGACGAGATGGTTGGACCAAGTCCAAAAACTCGCCTGGTTGCGCTTGGGCATAGCTCCTGATGCGTTATAGTCGATTGCGGAGGATCCAGTAGCCTGCAGATCTCTCGTGCGTGCGTTACCCCCGCGACCCCTTTAGTGGAATTTGCGGGTCACTGAAAATGACGATGATGATGATGAGGCTTTTCAATGCCATTATGTATGGAATTTAACATCATTCAAATGTCCGCCGCGTATTCTCTGGGTGTATCCGAAATGACAAATTTTCTATGACCCTGTCGCATGAATAAGGCTGAATTTGACCGATTACTTTGGGTATGTTGGCTTTGAGGGACGCTGTGGTTTGTGGCTTATTCACATAGACCTGCGACTTCAGAAAACCCCACAAGAAAAAGTCTAACGGAGTCAAATCGTACGAAACAAACTCCTAAAAAAAGTAAGGACCGATGACGCCGCCAGCCCAAAATCCACACCAAACAGTGATCTTTTCGGGATCCATTGGACACTCATGGATCTTGTCCGGATAAGTATTGTCCTAAACTCGACAATTTTGTTTGTTGACGTACCCATTCATCCAGAAATCGGTTTCATCGCTGAAGATGAATTTTTGGTGAAAATTAGGATCAGCTTCCAACTGCTCCTGAGCCCATTCAGCGAACACGCGTCCTTGTCTGTAATTTCTTGCCTTCAGCTCCTGGCTCAGCTGAATTTCGTACGGGTGCAGGCCCATGTTACGATGCAAAATTCGCCCGCCAAGTTGTGGTCTGAGTTCTTGTGGGCGACGCGAAATCGACTGCCTCTGATTCTCCTGCACACTCTCACGGACAGTGGCGTTGTTTTCGGCAGACCTTCCGTTTCTTCGACGTAGGGGTGTTGGTTTATTGTTAACTGAAGCAGTGGATTCAAATTTATCCCCCACACTGCGAATAGTCCTCTCGGTAGAACGATTATGGTGACTGTAAAATGGGCGAAGAGGGCAGAATGTTGCCCGAACAGAACACTCATTTTGAAGAACACCCCATTTATCATTTGCATATGTTGTTGAACGCTATATACATCCATGGTTATTTGGCAAAACGGACTGAATACATTACAGCCAATTTAAAAGATGTAGTTTCAACAATATGGCCGCTATTAACTGTCAAAGTTCGAAAATCCCTAATGGAAGACCCATTAGAAAGAGGGAGTGTAATTTTCTTATTTATTTACATGCAGATGTAGTCAATACATTTTATTTTCAATTTCTTCTCCGCCACAATGCGTACACTTTATCACGCATTTCATAAGTTCAAGAAGCTCTCGAGAAATCGGCTTTCAGGCTCTACAAAATTCTGTACCCACAAACCATAGCCGCTTAAATCGAGTTAGGACAAAAATGAGTTTAAGTACCATTATGTTCAGCATGTTTAAATCTACTTTCACTAAATTGTTTACGTCTGTATCTTTTTTTAAACAGAAGTTATTACAAAAAAAAACCTAGTAGCCTATGCTACTAGTACTACTAGTGCTGATTTGAAACTTTGACCGCATTTCCAAAAAAAATATAAAAACCAACTTAGGCGTTTATGCCTTGTGACCACAGAATTCCTGATCAAACATCAAATGCTTAGTGTGAAGTAAGTAAGCTCATAGAGTTTAAAATGTGCAAGCATTTAATAATAATCTTACAATAATAACCACTTCTCGTAATTACTGGAATTTTCACATGCAGTATTTTCACCTGCGACAAATAAATAAGCCCCTAATAATTTATTTAAATCATTCGTGTAATTGTATAAGAAAATACAAAAAAATGTCATAAAACATCTGCGGCGTTATGCAATAAATATTTCACTGAACATGCACGTTGCACATAATAGTCTCAATAATTTGATGGCCGAGCTGTGAACGTGTCTAGTAAATTATTAATCCGCTGCTACTCCAATTATTGCAATCATGACGCGATATTGTCACTCCGTGGCACTATAAATTGAAATATCCCATAACCAAGCTCATCAGTTAACATGGCTTTCGTACCGTACTTTGAGTTTGTGAAGATTCCCCTAATATTTTACAGGACCATTGGCCAGGAGCTATTTGAACCATCTGACAAACACAGCCTACGGTCAAGGCTCAAACTGATGTTCTTTATCCTTGCAATTATCAACTACAATGCTCAGTGGACCGGTCAAATAATCCTATTTGCCCTGGCGGTCCAGGCTTCTTCAATGCAAGATATAACTACAGTAGCACCATGTCTTGCCTTTGGATTTTTGGGCAATGCCAAGCAGATGACGCTTACTCTAAATAAACAGGCCATCAGGAAGATACTAATTGAACTGGAAAGCATCTATCCGACGAACCTGCAGTTGCAGAAGAAGTTTAACGTTTCGGAATGTGTGAGAACCCTGATACCAGTAATGAAACTATTTGCCGGCCTTTGTGTCTTTAATTCGGTTTACTTTGGTTTATACCCGGTGTGCAAGTCGACCTACTTATCTGTGTTTATGGGTGAGAAGTTTGATTTTCCCCTAGGCTTTCCCTTGTGGTACCCATACGACTACGCCGCCAACTGGTTTGTGTACATCGTCACTTATTGCCTGCAATTTTACGCCGGTTATCTCACGGGAGTGGGCTTCCTGACTGCTGACCTTCTGCTAGTTTCATCGGTTTCACAACTCTGCATGAATTTCGACTACATAGCGAAGAAGCTGAAGCAGTACGTACCTACATCATCTGAGGCGGATCATAAATTCTTGAGGGAGATAATCGAGCATCATGCCAAGTGTTTAGAGTAAGAATTGGATGGCAAACGAAAACGTTTGTATCGCGATTCATCTCTTCATCTCTTTCAGCTTAAGCGATTCTGTTGACAAGGTGTTTGGCTTCTCACTGTTCCTCAACTTCATGTCCTCGGCGGGCACACTCTGTTTCGTCGGATTTCAAGTGATGTCTGCTTCAACCGAAGAGATCATGAGATTCTTCGTCCTTCTGTTGATTTCCTTGACGCAAGTTCTGATCATCTGTATCTACGGAAATAATTTAATCGATACTGTGAGTATGCTTAGAATTGCTGACAAGTGTCATCCCAATTTCTTCTCATATTTAGAGTCTATCAGTGGCCGATGCGGCTTTTGATCATCCCTGGTACGAGTGTGATTTGGTCTACAAGAAGATGTTGGTGATGATAATTCGCCGCAGCCAGAAAAGTGCGGCAATTCATGCTCCAACTTTTCCACCGATTTCCTTGCAAACCTTTATGAACGTGAGTATGTTGGCAGAGTCATCTTAAAGGCTGTAACCGATTTTTAATTTTATTTAAAGGTCATAAGTATGTCCTATCAGTTCTTTGCTGTACTGCAGACAATGGACAGCAAATAAATAATACTCAGTCGTGGGAATTGTGCTATTCACAACCGACTACCTGCACATAAAGGTTACTGAGCACATTTTGTCTATCATCTTCTTGCAAATAAAATAATTGTCTCTTCTGTATATTTTTAACGTCACTAAAGTGGAAAACAAGGTAAAGCTAGGATTGTGTTGATGGCGAATATTGTGGCTGAAATATTACGTTTACCCGTTAAACGATAGGTATTCATTTGAATTTGACGCCATTGTTAAACTTTCAACATTCAGCTATTATTGCGACTTTCGGTATATAAGTTCTAGGAGGTTACTGAATATTTATCAATGCTCACTTGGACAATGTGTTAAAATGGGATGAGAGGGTAATTTCAGAATTCACATGCTTAATAATAAGGTTAAACTCCAGTTCTCAAAGACAGAAAAATAACTAGGCATCATCCTTGATTCCAAATTAAATTGGAAGAAAACATTGAGGAACGCATCAGTATGAGTACGTAGCAATTTGCACTTACAAGCGAGCGTTCGGAAATATTTGGGGTCTGAAACTCCAAGAGCTGTGTTCAGACAATAAAGAGAATTTTTAAATTTCGAGGGCTTGGAAATTCCCATTGTCAAATATTTTTTTATTATGTTGCTATACATGCTCTTGAAGTATGATAAAGCTGTATTCATTATTTACTTTGTCTGTGGCAGCCACTAAAGTAAGACGTGTTTTTGTGAGTTCAGTGATTTTCGTTTGTTACAAAAAATATGTGAGAGAATTTGCATCAAATTTTGAGTAAAAATTTAAATAGCATGCAACAAAGTGTGTGAAATGTTAACAAAAGCCTATGGTGAGTAAGACAAGAGCTTACGAGTGGTATAAGTGTTTCAAAGATGGCCGTGAAGATGTTGAAGATGTCAAACGCCTCGGACGCCCCAGGACATCAACAACCCATTAAAACGTGGTAAACGTGAAAGAAATGGTTATGAACGACCGCTGAATTCTAATCAGAGAAGTCGCTGATAATGTTGCCATATGGATTGGCCCATGTCATGACATTTTTTTGGATGTTCTGGGTATGAAAAGCGTGGCAGCAACATTTTGCTCCAAAATTGTTGCACCACGATAATGCACCTGATCACACTTTATTGCTTGTTCGTGCATTTTTGTCCAAAGTACAATACTGTACTGTACAATACAATACTGATTCCCAAGCCTCCATATTCCCCAGGCGTGGCTCCGTGTGACTTTTTTTATTTCTAAGAGTAATGAGAACCATAAAGGGACGTAGTTTTACAAGCATAAATGCCATTAAAAGCCCATCGCTGAAAGAGCTATAGGCTATCCCAAAGATCGAGTTCTAGAAGTGGTCCGAAAATTGAAAGAAGCGCTGGCATAAGTGCATAATATCTAATACGGACTATTTGGAATGCGACAACATTAATGTAGAAGAGTAAATAAATATTAAAAAAAAAAATTAAAATCCTGATGTTTTCTGAACACATCCAGTATACTGGCTATACACAACAGTAGTAAGTCTCATCCAAATTTACGGATCAAAAGTCCATTTCTAAGCCCCTGAGGAACGAATAGTGGTACCATCTTTCGAGCTTGACGAATATTCAAAAATCGACATAGACAGCACCACTCGAGGTTATATTACTCCTATTACTCACGCCTCTTAAGTTCTTCTGCAGCAGTAGAGCGAATAAAACCACCATGAGGTACAGAAAAGTAAGGATGAGGAATGAAAGGCCATAGGTCGGATTATCTGGCTTCAACCTTGCCCATCAAGTGAGTTCACATTTTCGGAGCAAATATGCCGCAAAGTTGAAAGATGGAGGAAGCAAATAATGGCTGAATCTAGACATCGAGTCAACGGCGTGAACCCTATGACCAAGATGAGATCATTACCAAAAAACCCAAGGAAGTACGTATGGTAGTGCGAGTCCTTTCCGAGCACTGTAAGCGTCTAATCATTTTCCA
This sequence comes from Myathropa florea, assembly GCA_930367185.1. Taxonomy (NCBI): domain Eukaryota; kingdom Metazoa; phylum Arthropoda; class Insecta; order Diptera; family Syrphidae; genus Myathropa; species Myathropa florea. Next base: position 45,502,707 of record OV884002.1, read on the forward strand.
AGCAACTTCTGCAGAAGCCCCAAGGATGAAGAAGAAATAGAATCTGTTTTCCATCTACTCTGTTATTTTAGTTCTAATGATAAGGAAATTGCAGCTGGTAGCAAAAACTACTTTCGAATTGCTGAAAGATTGGAATAAGATTGCACTTAAACACCTTTGAGATTCATACACAAATTTAGTTGGCTTAAGTCAACAGTAGATGGTAGTGGTAGTTTATCCCATCCTTGTGCGCAATAGACAAAAACTTTTCGTCTATGTGAGCCGCAGATTGAGCACCCATGTGCAGGTGAAGATGCATGATTATCACTTTTGTGTGCAACTCTGAAGCAATAGCAACAGGTCATGGTAAATAAAGAACCTTGTTTGTTCGAGCCGAAGTCCACTCCTCACTACAGAAACGCATACAAAAAAGATGTTACGGCAAAATGTTGTTTATTTCTTCGAAAGAAAATTTCTATTCTTCATAACCATTCACTAAAAAGAAGTGAAGATGGAGAGTCTCTGTCTCCTTTACCTATTGTGATATAATTCTACTTCATTACACTTGTTTTATTATTTCTCCTTAATCCAATTCAAATACAATGGACTTGTTTTGAGTCAGAGTGCTCCAGAAGCGTTTCAATAATCATCAAAAAAAAACCAATTCAAATAAGTCAAATTACATAGCAAAACCATCAATTTGAAGTGTCAAATAAAATTATTTTCTTCTTAAATTCGTATCTTAAGAGTATTTCAGTTCAGTAGTTCCTGCGAAGTGTTAGTTTAAGATACCAAAGGGTAATCGTTTATTTTTATGTTTTTTCATATCGTTAAGAGGTTTTATTAACATTATTTACTTCTCAAATTATACTGAGGTACTGTCTAACATGAATAAAGCGAGTTATTGAGCAATAACTCTTTTTATTATGGATCGTGTGCCATTTTTAAGTAAAAGTGGTATTAGGCAACAATTGACTTAAAATCAATAAAGTCGTATCTACGAAATTGTCAGCATTTGTGTAGCACAGAGATAGTCTAATAAGTCATGTGAATTACGTAGGAACAAGTGAAATATTATTAGGTGCGCAACTAAACTCTCGCTGTCGTTTTTGATGAAAATGCAACTTTATTGTAAAAAAATTGTTACACATGAATCATTCAAAGTATTGCCCTTCGCTAGCTACAACTTTCTCCATCTTTCTGGCAGAGCTCGTCACGGTAAAAGTTAAACATTTTGAGACTACCCGCGTATCAAGCCATATCTTTTTTTTTTTATTTGGGGGATCTTTTGAAACACTACTGGAGCACTCAGACTCAAAACTGGTCCATTGTACTGCCAGGTAGCAACCTCCAATTAATTTGATCCCAACGGCAAATTGTGACTGGACCAGATTCGATTTCACTGGGATTCGAACCTGGGACCCCTCGAACTTGGGGCAGGCACTTAACCAACTGCGCCATCCAGTCGTCTCCATTTACTGATGTCTTCATATGAGAGGAACTGCTGATCATGTGCCATCGAACGGAATATGTAATAATTGGCTGGCGCAAAAGCTGGGGAATACAGCGGGTGGGGTCGTAGGACTCCCATTTGAGTGGTTCCAGGTAGGTTTTAGCGGGTTTGGTACTTACGCTATTTGCAAAAATTATAACATATTCCGAAAGGTTGATTAATTTTGCGCCTCCTTGCAGGGACATTTTTGAAGGGCCCATTATGTTCCACCTTATACAAAAATATGTTTGATGAATGCAGATGTTTAAGGAAATCAAACTTTAGCTTTACGTTACACTCCTTTCCCCCTTCAGATACATTGTGGTTATAATACATTGTAGACATGTTTTTTAATTCATATGAAAACCACACAATTTCAAGTTTAAATACAGTTTATATTTTGAAACTTTCTATTTTGCTTGACGACAAAGTCCATGCTGTTAATATTTTACATCTGTTGTGACTTCACACTGATTACAATGAAGTGTAACTATCACAGAGAATATGCCCTAGGAGCAGTGGAGTGCAAATATTTCATGAGCCCTGCAGTAGTTCCTGAATTATGGGATGAACTGCAAGGGCACAGGCTGCGAACATCTCAAGTAAATTATTAATTCACCGTGACTGCAATTACTGCGATAAGGGGTCAACATGCCACCACTTAAGCGTATAAATTGAAATAGCCCTTAGCAATGCCCAACAGTTCTATTATGGCTTTGATACCATACTTTGAGTTCGTTAGGATTCCTTTAACGTTCTACAAGACCATCGGTCAGGAGCTATTTCAGCCAACGGATGAGCACCGCCTTAGGTCGTGGCTCCTAAAGGCGAATTTCATCTTTGGAATCGTCAACTACAATATTCAGTTGATCTTTCAAATAATTTTGCTTATCTTGGCGGTGAAGTCATCTGCACTGCTTGAGGTAACTGCAGTGGCCCCATGTCTAGGGTTCGCATTTCTTGGCAACGCTAAGCAAATGACACTTAATTTGAACAAGAAGGCCATCAGGAGAATACTAAATGAACTAGCAGAGCTCTATCCCAATACCGCGCAGATGCAGAGGGAATTCAATGTGTCAGGATGTTTGAGAACTCTGAAGCCTGTTATAAAACTCTTTGCAAGTCTTTGCATCTTTAACACAGTCTACTTTGGCTGCTACCCACTGTTCAAATCCATTTACAATACTGTGTTTAGAGGTGAGCAGTTTGATTTTCCCCTAGGGTTTCCCATATGGTATCCATTCGACCACTCCACCAACTGGTTTGTGTATGTCATTACTTATTGCCTGCAGTTCAATGCCGCCTACCTCACGGGAGTGGCATTCTTGACTGCTGACCTTCTGCTCGTCTCATCGGTGTCCCAACTGTGCATGCATTTCAAATACATATCCAAAAAATTAAAGCAGTTCACGCCAACATCAACCGAGGCGAACCATAAGTTCCTAAAAGACCTCTTGGCGCATCACATCAAATGCTTAGAGTGAGTATTGCTGTTGGGTGACAAATTACATTTTTCGAATTGAACTCTACCTCTTCCCAGTTTGAGCGAGTCTGTGGACGAGGTGTTTGGCTTTTCGCTTCTACTCAATTTCCTATCCTCAGCAGGAACACTCTGTTTTGTCGGTTTTCAGGTGATGACCGCCTCCACTGAAGAGGTGACTAGGTTCTGTGTCCTTCTGCTGATTTCGTTGACACAAGTACTGATCATTTGCATCTATGGCGATAATCTAAGTACTTTTGAAAGTTGGTTAAGTAGTCTGATTTTTGAACTCTTTTCCAAGAGCCAGTCAGTGGGTGAGGCAGCGTATGATCTCCCCTGGTATGAGTGCGACTTGATGTACAAGAAAACCTTGGTACTAGTGATCTGCCGTAGTCAAAAGTTCGCAGCAATTCATGCACCAACCTTTCCACCGCTTTCCTTGCAAACTTTCATGAACGTGAGTATGTTGGGTTGGCTACCTGAAATATAATAAATCATTTCCTTATTTTGTTCACAGGTGATAAGCATGGCCTACCAATTCTTTGCTGTACTACAGGGTGGAGTGGACACCGAGTAGAGAGAGACCTGCTTTGAAGTTCCAGTTCGATGTGAAACTGACAAGTTGTTTGCAGAGTACGGGATCTCGAAAATGATTGTTCTAAATAAAAAATAAGGACCAATCGAGTGTAAATGTTTCTTTTCAGCTTGTGTCGAACTCATATGTCGAATCAGAACATCTTCTAGGTCGCCTGGTTGAAGAAGCTACGAGATTTTCTTTTCTGCATGGCGCTATAGTTCAGTGAGGTGGACCTGCGCGTCAACCAACAAGCTTCTCCAGGGAACGCCTCTCCAGTTTCGCACGCCAAGTTGATTGAGTTCCCCATTGGGTGCGCCACCTTAAGCGGCCCATACACGGTCAATATTATTGCACAAAATCTTTGATCGTCTGTTGGTTGTATTTCAGGGTTTCATAATATATTGCGTAAATCAAAATGGTTTTGATAATTACTGCACAATTTGAAAAAAAAATACATCATGTAAGGGCGATATTGCGCAATATTCATTAATTTGTGTGTCGAACGTTGCTGAGTGAACCCGAAGGAACGGGAACAAAACCAAAATCATTGTACAATTTTATCGACCCATGTAGGGCACTTGTTGAATAATATTGCGCAATATATTGTGCAAACCCTAAAATTTCGCTACAGTCCGAGGTGGACTTGGACCTAGCTTCTCAGCAACTACTCGTGTTGTGCGTGCTATTGTTCTCTTACGAGTGGAGGGGACTTACAGTTCAATACCGACACCGAACGGCGAGATTGAGAAGCTTTTTCTAGACAGTTATACTCTTTGAGCATTGTCAGTGACTCGAAAGAGGTGGTGCCGTGAACAATTTTTTTTTTTTTTTAAATTGTCTGGACTTGGATTCGAACCTAGACTGTGAAACTCTAAGGCGCATGGGTCGACGCACGAACCCACACGGCCACGGTACCCACATACACATACAGGGCAGACATACCTACTGACATCGAAATGCCTCTCAAAACGAATAGAAACTTTCGATGACAAATCACGCACACATTGCTTTATTTAAATTTGGAGATATTAAGCGCTTTATGAAAGACACTGTACTAGGAGATCAATATGACTTCATTATCTTCTGAATTTTGCACTTGAATTAATTCTATTCGCTGTGTGTGCATTCCACTTCTTGTTTATGCAAAGCAAAGCAATGGGTAAAATGATGCATCAAAATATTGATCACAAAAAATGTCAACATCACGCTTAATTGCGCCTGAATGTTTCAAATTATTTCCGTAGCCTGTATACACACTTCATTAAAAACCAGGACCATCCCAAGAAAAACAACAAACTCCCACACAAACTCTGTCTCACATCAAACAAAAAAAAACAACTTTATTTCAAACTTTCCGGATCGCCAGCTCTCCATCCTTCACCCATTGGGTCAGCAACAAATACCCGCCCGCAGCCGGAGGATGTAAATTAATTTAAAATGTGACATTCGTTAAGTTTAATCCGAAAAATCTCGACGTAAATTTATACAATGCGAATAAAGTTTAATTTTGATTATGTGCTGATGCAGTGGACATTCCCCTGCACTCGCTGCTGAAACTCAATTGTCATCCTGCATGTGCTGCACTGAGTATGTTCGTCTAGAACAACATTCACTTTTTCAACAAATTATACGATTGTGACCAATTACTTATGCAATTTGCCGTAATCCTGGGGGAATCCGGTAAACTTTTCCATCAGTTGGTCAAAAATCTATTTAAACGAATTCCAAAACTGTGATCAACTTTTCCTTTTGTCATTGTCTTCGCTAGCGGTAGAAGGGGTCAGTGTACAATGCCAAGTGTCATACCAGTGGCAGGGCGGTGTTGCTTATGACAGAGCAGATATCGAAGAACTACACTCGTGCACCCAAGTTAAGAGTAGTGCCAAAGCAAATGTTTTTGTATCGTTTGTCGGAATGTATACATTTTTTCCAGTTTTTTTTTCAACTGACCTTTCTCGGACTCCCACTGCCTGTGAACTGGATTTGGTATCTCGGAGATAACCATCAAAGGAATTCACATTTGGGATAATTGAAAAAGTTGTTCAGATACTTTGCCTTCATTTACTTACGGTTCTTTTGTGTCTAGATTTCGATGTTTAGCTGGAAACATGAATAGCTTTTCTGGATCTGAATCCTCTTCTTCGACGAAACCCTAGGGAGTTTGTGCTGCAATAAAAACTTCAAGCAATGGAGCTGTACATGTCTATGGACATGTGTAGTTCCCATACATTCTCGTTGGGATGTTGTTATAATGTTTCCTCTGAATGCGAAGTTTACTTGGGCCATGAAATTGAATAGAATGGTTCGTTCGCACAGACACATCTACGTACATTCGAAAATTAATTATGATGGATGGATGTTGAAAATTTACTCAAAACTAATGTGAAACAAAAATCGGAAGGGATCTCGTACATTAATTCTACATGGGGGTTATAAATGTGCATAAATACATTTTTCGGATGGAATTGGGAGTTTATAGACAACAACTGGTCGATTTTGAAATTTGAAAACCATTAAAGAAACATTGCCATGGTCAGTGGTGTGTTCCCTTCGTGATTTAATCCTTTATTGGAGTTTTCACATTTTGCTCAACAATATTTTGTTTTTTATTCATCCGCTCGTGAGAGAACAATAGCACGCACAACACGAGTGGTTGCTGAGAAGCTAGGCCCAGGTCCACCTTGGACTGTAGCGCCGCCATTATTATTATTATTATTCATCTTGGTGGTGAGCAAATAAATTCGGTTTCTTCTTCTTCCGCAGGTGAGTTGTAGCGTTCAGATTCTTCTTTTTCTTAGGGCGCTACAGTCCAAGGTGGACCTGGGCCTCCCCAACATACCTCTCCATACATGGCTATACATGACCTAGCCATTTTAGGCATTGAATCCGTAGACGTTGCTGTACAGCCCATGCAGTTCGTGGTTGAACCTTCTCCTCCAAATGCCACCAATGCAAACAGAACCAAAGATCGCGCCCAGAACTTTTCTCTCAAAGAGACTAAGAGATTCTTCATCCGCTTGGGATATTGCCCATGCCTTTGCGTCGTAAAGCTGGACTGGGATGATCAAGGTCTTATACAAAGTCAACTTGGTCTTCCGAGAGAGGGCTCTATTACTCAATTGGCTTCTGAGCCCAAAAAAACAGCGGTTGGCAAGAGTTATTCTGTTATCAACGTTTGATATCAGTACTCATTTTGCTTGTACTGTAGGTAGACGAAGTTCTTAACTATCTCAAAGTTATAGCTGCCGATGGTGACGTTCTGCTCAAGTCGTCAATGTTGTGCGTTCTTTCTCGAGAACAGCATGTATGCACTTCGCTTTGCCCTCGTTCCCCGCCAGACCCAGCCGCTTCCGTTTCAATGCATACTGTCATACATATATAGCCTTGATATCGGCAATTAGGTGGTGTGTGTCGATTTGAATTTCTTTGAACTTCTCTAGGATCTGCCGCAGTGTGAAGATTTGGTCGATGGTGGACTTCCTTGACTCTGAACCACTCACCACATATTCGATTGGTGACGAATGATTTCAGGCGTTCACACAGAACGACAGAAAAGATCTTGTACGCGATGTTAAGGAGACTTATCTCTCGATAGTTGGCGCAGTCAAAGGGATCTCCTTTTTTCTAGATCGAGCAAACGACGCTGAGATTCCACTCGTCGGGCATGCTTTCCTACGACCATATCTTAGAGATGAATTGGTGCATATACCCAACCACATCATGCCCAGCTGCTTTAAACAGTTCCACGGGCAGTCCCTCCGCTCCAGCAGTTTTCGACTTCAGTCTCGATATTGCCATCTTGACCTCGTCTTAGTCGGGGGGACGAGATTCTTACCCATCGTCGTCCAAAGTGAGTGGAGAATACTACCTGACAGCGGTATTTCTATCCTCATCGCCGTTTAAAAGTCTGCGGAAATGATTTTTCCAAATTCTCAGTATCGACTGCGACTCTGCTACTAGTTGTCTATTCACGTCCTGGCAGGCTTCTGTTCGAACTTTATACTAATTCACCCTTACACGACTGGATGACGCAGTTGGTTAAGTGCCTGCCCCAAGTTAGAGAGGTCCCAGGATCAAATTAACGGCACCGGAGTAGGTTGCTACCTGGCAGTACAATGGACCAGTTTTGAGTCTAAGTGCTCCAGTAGAGCATCAAAAATACAACGAAAAAAAAAAAATTCACCCTTGGGTAAAACTTTCGGACATCATTCCTGCCATAAAACCTCTCTTTAACGTGGTGGGGAAGTTAACTCCATACACATCCTCCAACTGGGTGGACAGATCCATTTGTTTAGGCCCCGGACAAAGGGGTCCAGAAGGATCCGATGTAGGTAGTCCCTTGCAGGGCTCATCCGCTGCTGCCTCTATTTCAGAGTGTCGACCTAACCATTGGAACCCTGAAGCTGCTGCTGAATGGAGTTGTGCCGCCCGCCCCCCTATCTCGTTTTCAGCCGCACAGATGTTTCACAATGGACTTCTGTCAAGGATACTAGGTTCGTGAATTTCACCAGGGGGAGGTGAGAGTAGGAGTTTGTTAACAGAGGCTAAGTGCGGACGCTTGAGTCTGCACGCTTTAAAATACAACTTTGGCTGCTAGTAAAACATTTTTTTACGAAGTCAACCTGGTCTGCTTGACAGTCTCTAACGCCATCCAAGAAGAAGAAATCGAAGAAGATCCTTTGCTACACAATGCAATCTTCAAAAGTTAATATTTCCTTGAGAAATAAAACAACTTCACTCAAATTAACTATTCATGAGTATACCTTTAGAATATTAGGTAAGATCTTGCTATAAGCTGCCTGTTTTAAATACTGATGGGAAAGCTTTTGCCGACTTCGCATTGCAAAGATTTTCTTTTTCATTCTCATAGAAATTGAATGACCTACTTTAATTAAACGAGACTGTTTATTTTACTGCGTAGTTCAACTTATACGTCTGCCTAAGTTCAAGGCCATCGTTTCGTGCATAATAACGACTGAAGATGTCACCGAGATAAAGCATCCTTTGGTAAACAACAAGACATTTATTGCGTCTTTCCGTGGAGCGAAATGTTTGTTTTTCATTGCATATCGAGTACGAACACATTGCCGTGACGCACGTACATATCTTCCAGACAGATATGCATAAACTTTCCATCAATTGTTAATTTATTCCTTATCTCACCCACATCCTGTCGCGATAGAGTTGTTCTTTGCCTCACCAGCGGCATAATGATGTCATAAATCCCAACGAAAAAGTTGTAAAATTAACACATTTTCCATTTGCGCACACTTCACACAGTAGTTAACCTCAGACCACAGAAGATTCTCTGTCAACAGGTAGGACATTCGGTTGCCAAAAACATCTACCTTTATCTTAATCACCCAGCGAAAATGTTTAATGTGCACAGAAATTACCATAATGTCCTCATTTTTTGTCATTAACAAGCAATTCAAGCGCAATAGCTTGTCCCATTAGACGATTGCAAACAGTTTCTTTCGGGCCTCTTTTCATCCGAAATGTTATGCAAAAGTTGAAGTTGAGAAACGCGGAGCTAGGGGACCGGCAGTAACAGACGAAGACTGTTGTCAATACCCGCTCAAATTGTTCTTAAAGTATTTACCAGAACAAAGGCACCGAAAGTTCGGGTGTGAGAGGACCAGAGTGTATTCATTTGAATATTTTAAGACCGCACCAGGCATTAGGCAACCTGTTTGCACAAACAAACATGGAGGAGATAACAAGTCAGACAGGATGGGCAACACTTGCCCAAGGAGGGGACACTCAAGGACAAGCCCACTCGAGATCATGTTTCACACAGGACTTGGTTGGCAATGTGTGTTCGAGTTCGGAAATTGTCATTTGCTGATAGTGGGCTACTGCTGATGGCAAAAGGGGGTGGTCCATCCACAAGAGGCCCACTCAAGTGTGTGTATACCTTTCACACAGACTGTTCGTGCATGCACGTGTGCCAAACGAGAAGAATCCGTTCTTCATTGACATTCATTTAAAAGCTTAAAGAAGGATCATTGTTACTGGGTTTTGCGTTAATGCCATTGCGGCATGAATCTCCTCATAATAGCGCTGCCTAAGCTTCACTTCCTTGCTTGTCTGCCCGAAGTATTGTCACCACATATGGTGTGCCAAGTGAATGGAATGAAAAGCGGATTCTTATCTATTTTTCATTGTGTGGGTGAAGAACTCTTAGCTGTGCGGTGGGGATTTGGAACTGAATTCAAATTAGGACTCTCCGGTTGGGAGCGACTGAATAATGTCAAGGAGCAAGCGAGTACGACACACCGGTTGATGTACAAATCCAGACGAATGATATGAAAAGTCACAGGGTGCTCCCATCTTCTTCCGCACAAAGTTTTCCTCTTGGGTTTTCCTTCTGTCTTGCAGATGGACACAGAACAGCCGAACCTTGAGAAAATTGTGAATTTCATCAAGCACTTAAGTAGGATTTTCTGTTGCGGATGAGGTCATTTCTCCAAGGAGGCTCTGAGAAGGATATGCGAATCAGGGTTAAAAATAATGATACAGGTTTGGGATTTGCTGATAGCGGAAGCATGTTTTCTTGTTTTCTTTATCAGGCAACCAATTTGGCAAGAAATCATGTCTGACCAATTGACTACAGTCGGAACATGGAATGTTTGTCGGAACATGGTTGAAACTTGTAGCTAGTCTTTGGGTTGACGTTTGAGTGGGAGTTGTGAATTGCACTCGATGAAGGTGGAAATTGAACTTCTTTATGTAAGAAGACATTTAAGGAAGAAAGCGTAGTGGGTTTGGAATGGAAGACAACTTCGTCGACAGACTTTTCTACGAGTTGCTGAACATTGCATTCCATGGACGGTTCTGAACGCTAGGCGAACATGACATTTCAAGGAATACAAACCAAATTTTGTCATGTTCAATTATTTATTGCTAAATCAATAAATCACCTGATCCGAGCAAAAGCGGAGTGTTTTCTGTGAAGAGATAACAAGAATGCCGCAGATTTCTTACATACGTTAGGAAGCATGCGCTTTGGCTGTCTAGATCCAGGAAAGTCATGGCATCTCCGGTTGTGCACTCGAGATGTCCAACCATCGATAGAAGTCTTAACCAAGAACGCAGACAGTACCAGTGCATGTTCAGGTCCTGAGAGTACCTCATTTGATCCTTGCCTAGCAAGTTCATCGGCGATCTCATTTCTCGTGATCCCGTGGTGGCCCGAGATCCAACAACAACAACAACAATGGCGGCGCTAAAGTCCGAGGTGGACCTGGGCCTAGCTTCCCACCAACCAACTCGTGTTGTGCGTGCTATTGTTCTCTCATGAGTGGAGGGGACCTACAGTTTAAAGCCGACTCCGAACGGCGAGATTGAAAAGCTTTTTCTAGACAGTTATACTCTTTGAGCATTGTCAGTGACTCGAAAGAGATGGAGACGCGAACAATTTTTTTTTTTGAAAAATTGTTTGTCTGAACTTGGTTTCGAACCTAGACTGTGAAAATCTAGTGCTCATGGGTCGACGCACGAACCCACACGGCCACGGCGCCCACCGATCGTATTCAGAGAAGTCTTAATTTCTGAACTATTCTGGTTAAACAAAGCTTTAAGTACAGCTTGGCTGTCGCTACAGGCACAAATACTTCTCCTCTTCCACCTGTTCTTTCGCTTGGAAAACAGACGAAGATGTGCATTCTTGAAGAAGAACAGGCGAAACGAGCTGGTCTTAAGGTCAATGAGGATAAGACAAAATATATGCTGTCGAGCAAGAAACGATCTGCCGCACACCACCTAGGGCAAAACATTACTCTCGACAGCCACAATTTTGAGGTAGTGAAGGAGTCGCCCTTGGCAACCGATGCTACTTCGGTTTATCAAAACAACTGGGCTCAAAACTCCTGACTCGAAGGAACAAAATCATGCTCTACAAAACTCTTATTCTGCCAGTCCTGCTATATGGAGCCGAAAGCTGGATGCTAGCAGAAATGCGGGGCTGATTGTTGATGCCTTCAAAAAAAAATTCTACGTCGGATATATGGTCCCGTCTGCGAGGAAGGCGAATAGAGGAGAACTCTACTCAACCGCGAACTCTATGAGCTGTATCAAGATGTGGATGTAGTCCGGAAGGCAAAAATCTGTCGACTGCACTGGCTCGGCTACATAGAGCGCATGGACAACAACGCTCCAGCTAAGAGGGTCTTCGAATCCGAGCCTCCTAGTTCGAGAAAGAGAGGAAGACGGAACCTCTGGTACAAAGACCAAGTCATCGCGGACGTAAGACAGCTTGGTCTTGATGACTGGAAGCAGCGTGCCCAGGACCGTCAACGATGGAAGGCAGCGATATATCAGGCTCAGACCCTACCTGGGTCATAGGCCTGCTAAGTAAGTAAGTAAGAAAGATGAGCATTCTAATGTTGTCGACCTCCACGAAGATGCCAACGCCAGATCCTTCATAAGTGGACATACAACAATCTTTAAACAATGGGTCAATAAAATACTTTCTTTAGTTTTCGAAACTGTCAAGATTGTCTTGTACATTTCAAAAAATGTATGAAGATTGATTAATTATATATCTAGCTTAAGTATTTTTCCTAGAATGTAAGAGTTGTTATAAAGATAAAAATAAAAAAATGCATTCAAACAAAAAACAAAAAAAACATGAAGATTGATCGAAATAGTCGAAGGAGGAACTAAAACTGAACAAGCCTAACCTAAGGAGCACAGCAGCACAGAATCTGTAGACACTGTAGACAATCAAAGGTGACTCACCTACTCGTCGAGTGTCCAATCATGCATTAAGCAGATTTAAAATAATGCGCAGAACTACCTTAAAATGAACAGATTATTAGAACAGTCCATCTAGGGAGGCTTTTGCATTTCTCAAGATAGCTCTCAAGTCTTAGATTATAGTCATAGAATGGGACACAATGGTCCTATTATAGTCGCAGTGTATGTGAATGTTATATTCACCCCCCGTTAGAGTAACTGCAATAATTTTCTGCTTCTATGAATTCACTTACGGCTCGCTGGTCTTGCAAAGAAGGTAGGTAGGTAGGTAAGGTGGCTTCCCTCACAGGTGAAGGATTCACTTAGACCCAAAGCGTCCATCGTGATGCCACTGAGACGGCTTCCAATCGCTACTACTGAAACTATCTTTATTTCTGGATGAACATCCAGATTTTCTTGGCGCCTATTTCAGCTATGTCCGTTAGTTCATTTAAGTAGAAAACTCCGAGGGTTTCTTTCCTTGTGGAGGCGATTGCAGGACAGTTGCAGAGAAAATGTGAGGGTGTTTCGTCCTCTTCTTCATCCATGCATCTGCTGCAGAAGTCGTTGTAAGGCAGGCATAGTCTCGCTGCATGTTTTCCCATAGCGCAATGTTCTGTGAGGTCTCCTACTAGGTTACCCAATTTATTCCTGTCAAGGCTGAGGATGGCTGTGGTTTTCCGAAGATCCATCTTTGGTAATGTTGGTCTCGCATGGATGCAGTTGTTAAGATTTCTCCATCTCCAGACCAATCTAGATCTTATAATTGGTGATTCGAGTGCTTTGATTACTGCTTGACTATCGGTGTAAATAACGAAGCTCTCACTCGATATCGTTCTCATCGATAGCCACTCAGCGGCTTCGCGAATAGCCGTAATTTCCGCCTGGAAAACACTACAATGATCTGGTAGTCTAAAAGATTGGCTGATTTGGAGATGTTCCGAGTAAATACCCGCGCCAACTCCACTACCAGTCTTAGATCCGTCGGTGTAGATTTCCTTGGCGTTGTTACTGCTTAGAACCGTGTTCGTTTCCCATTGGTGTCTGTTTGGGATAATAGTTCTATATTCGATGTTGAAGTCTAAGATCGGGGTTAGATAGTCTGTAGATTCTTCTAGAAAGTTATATGTATGTGTTTAGAATACTGGCGTGACCTATATTTTACTTTCCCCATTCTCATAGTTCCTTCAGACTTAACGCCGATTTAGCTGCAAATTCTTTGCCACAGATGGCCACAGGGACGAGGTGTAGTGTCGTCTCTAGCGCTGCGGTCGGAGTGGTACGCATTGCGGCTGTGATTGATATACATGCCATTCTTTGGACGCTGTTGATGGTTTTTGTATAACTTGCCTTGTTTAGCGTCGGCCACCATACTAACACTTCATAGAGGAGTATGGGTCTTATGACGGCGGTGTATAGCCAGCTCATTGTTTTTGGTTTTATGCCCAATTTTTTCCCTAGGGCTTTCTTACAAGCGTTCAGTGCCATTGTAGCTTTTTTTGTTCTTTCTGTAAGGTTAGGTTTCCACCTAAGCTTCCTGTCTAATATGATTCCAAAGTATTTGGCGATCCGAGAAGTTTAACGGGATTCCATTGAGTTTTGGTGGTTTGACTGAGCTCAGATTTTGCTGGTCCAGTTCGATCCGCATTTGCTAGTCCAGTTCGATAGCCCTCTCAGTGCATTTTCCATGAGATCTCCAAGAATTTTAGAGTATTTCCCATTGAAGATGATGGCGATAGCATCCGCATAGGCGATAACCTTAAAGCCACAGCTCTTCAATGAGATCAAAAGCTCGTTCACAGTAACAAGCCATAGATGCGGTGAAAGTATACCACCTTGTGGCGTACCTCGTTTCACTCTTCGCTTCATTTGGCTGCTCCCGAATTTGGTATGGATTTCCCTGCGATTTTTCGACTGTGCCAACCATGTTGTGTAGAGCAGTTTCGACCGATTTTTACTTGCAATACGCGTGTTGCGATGCTGCAAAGAATCGCGTGTTTCTTGCAAAGAAACAAAATTGCAATTTCTGAACTCAGACTGTGTGCTGTTTGCATGATTCGTCTTTACTTCTTCAGTGATCGCCGTTAAGTTATCCTTGGCATTTTAGCACACAAACATTTCTTTTCTCATACCACTTCCGCTTCACTACCTTCAAAAGTGGCCACAAATTTGAACCCTAAGTCCACATGTTTCGACACTTGTCATATAGTTTTTGGCTGAATAGGTTTCCATGAAATATTGCTTCCCCTTTTTTATGATTTATCATTCCGAAGTGAAATGGAAAAAAAATCATAAGACCACTTAAGGGATCCATTGTCACTCACTCCAGTGAATTTTATTTGAGTAAATTAATTTGCGGGCCCTTTTGATCCTAACCGTTATAGAGGCACAATTTGCCTCACAATTGTCTTCCCTACAATAGCCGTCGAACATCAATAGGGCAAACCTTTTTTTTTCGTGGTCTTCCTTAACGTTGGTCTCTTGAATTCCAGGCAATTTAGCATAACTGCCGTCCCCCTAATTACCGGAAGCATTCCATTCCTTTTCCACTTCCTTCGGTTCCATTTGAAGACAGTTAATGCGAAAGGGGCTGAGTAGGGTTGGAGGATTGAATTCAATAAATTGAAGTTATACATGGACCACAAATCACAAGAAGGGAAACCCTTTCACGGAGTACAGTAAAATAAAGGGCAAATCGAATTTAGACATAAAAGGTGACATTATCGGATGTAATCCCATTTTTTCCTATGATCTGTGTTATTGTCTGCGAAAATGTCATCCGCACGGAGGCGATAGGCCACCCAACTACTCCACTTTTTTGGGCGAAATGAGAAACTCAATTCAATCCTTTTTACCACATCGTGTGAGCATACGCACATAGCCGAGTCAATAAAAAATGTTCATTCGAAAAAAGAAGAAGAAAGGAACATTTTATGTGTGTACCCGTACGCTTAGCCGGGTTAAGGAATATAAAAGTGCCCTCACCCCAAAAGCCATAGCCGCCAATTCAGCGGAGGAACCTGTCTCAGCTAAAATAGAGTTTTCGTGTCACACTCTTCGTTTGTTTTAAAATTCAGGACAATCCCCTGCTTACTTTGATGTTTTGTCAGAGCTCACCTCGTTGGTGTTTCTTTATGGATGTGTTTGAGTGTGGCACTGGGTCGTTTTAGATGAACTCCTTGTTGTTTGGTTATTTCCGTCACATGGCACTTTGAGTGACGCGGTGAATATGCTAGGCGTGTTGATGGCTTTGAATGGGAGCGGGTAGCTGTGTGGATGTGTATTGTGTTCGGGGGATTCGGTTCGTTTAGAGTCTTGGCTTATCTGAGATATACTTTGGTGATTTTTTTTCTTTTTCGTGGGCAGGAAAGTCATTCTTTTCGAGGGATTTTATTCTTACGTTTTCAACTCGCACGCAGAACTCAAATATCTTATCAATTTTCAATTTGCTTAAGGTGCTTCATCGGACGCGAATTGTCCTGCATGCAGATACGTATATTTGGTGTTATGGGAATACTGGATTAAGCGTCCTGATTTGCTGACGGAAAAGGCTTTTTGATTGATCAGCATTCGATTATGCCTGAAAGACTTTGCGGTAGAAGCTGAATTTGAGTTCTTTAATGCGCTGAATATTTTTCAAGACAGTAGTCACCGTAACAGCTGTGCCTGATAAGTGGTCCGCTAAGTTAAGCGACCAGACGTTACCAGACTGTGTGAAAATATCCTCTACAACTTTAAGGAAGTTAAGTTTGGAGGGGGTTTCAGGAGCGTGAAATTCGAAATCAAGTTCTACAAGTAACTTTTGGTCATGAATAAAAGTGGGAGTGCTGCATGAGAGGCATTCCATGACGGATTGAATACGAAATGTCACATCTGGAGCTGTCAGAACATTTTCTTGCGTCAGCATAGGTTGAGTGAAGGAAATAGACAAGCAAAAGAGCTCTCGAGAAGCTGACCCTAAGCCTATGCCTAGGCAGCTCAGACCAAGCCCAAGAATTTAGTCTCAATTCCGGTGGTTACATTTTTCTTTTTCTGTAAAGAAATACCACTATTTCCTTAAAGTTGACATTAAGTTGTTCAATTTATTCGTGAGTCATCCTACCAGGGCTCATAGCTCTTTTAGGATGTCGGCGGAGGAGCTGACCAACTGATTGGCCAACGGCGGCATCCACATTCAGTCAGCAGGAGCTCCCTGCTGTCCATGGTTATGTCGGAACTCTGGAATAGAGACGGTGGCTGATGAGCCTTTTTCTTAGGGCCAAATGCGGTGCTGACAGCTTGTAAGAGACTACCCCCTTTGACTGGTGTCTAAACAAATGGACCTGTCCTCCCAGTTGAAGGTTGTGCGTGGAGTAAACTTCCTCACCATGGAAAAAAAAATCAGAAATTTTTTTGAATGTGAATTTTTTGTTCGATTTAGACTTAGGCAGAAAGTCCTAAGCTTTAAATATATAAGCGAGCGCCTCATAACAATCCGCATCAAGGCTAAATTCGGCAACATCAGCCTAATTTGCGCCCACGCCCCAACGGAGGACAAGGATGACGATAGCAAGGATGACTTCTATGATCTCCTAGAATGAACATACGATAAATGCTTCAGCTACGACACCAAAACCGTTCTAGGAGATTTTAACACCCAGGACGTGGGGTCGTGCAGATTGTGTTTACAGATGACTCCAGCAAAGATGTCCTGTGTACCCAGCTGGGCAAAGAGGACATCTTTGGGTGAAGAGGACATCTTTGCTGGAGTCCTCGGTAAGCACAAGAGTACAACCGAACATTCGGCTTCGGCTTCGGCTTCGGCCACCTTCAATTTCACTGGGACTCGAACCTGGGACTCCTTTAACTTTGGGCAGGCACTTAACCAACTGCGCCATCCAGTCAGTAGACGAAGAATGGAATCGTTGTCAAAAAGCCATCAGAAAAGCCGCTACTGATGTGCTGGGTTTTACAACATCACATAGAAAAAACCTCTCGTCTGACAACGACAGTAGGCAGGAACAGGCAGCAAAGCAAGAAGCCTACCAGGCAACGCTGCAACGGACTATCAGAAACCGGTTTGGATTTATCCTTTGTCAGATTTTTGGACACCTTCAGAGCTGCTCTACCCTTCTTTTAAGTTCATAGAGTTCACGCACCTCTCTCGTCCTCCTATGATTTGTCGCCTTATATGCCGCCAACTCGATCATTTCGCCCCTCTATAAAAAAAAATGTCAAGTTAATCGAAGAAAGCATACAATATGTCCCTCGTTTTGAACCCGCAATTCCCAGGAATGCACTCATTTGCAGAATATGAATAATTAGTTTTTGAATAAAGACATAAAACCCTGCGTGCAAGATGTCAGACTAAGTAGACATAGACATTATCCTGCTCATTATCCCCAATTAGTCAAACAGTTTACATCCCCCATACGAACTCTCAAGCTGGGTAATTGTTGGTTGACATCGTAAACGAGCGCGCGCTTACCGGCAGCATCAACCGGCATAATTATGTAGCCAATGGTACATACGTACGCACGTTTGTGCGTTGAGGAATTTGCATCAATCTAATTAATTTTTTTTGTTTAAATTTCAAAAGCTCTTGCATACACAAGGTAAGAGGCGAACGCAGAGAATTATTGCCTCATCCACCTGAAAGTCTCGTTATCATAGCCCCCAGCTAGGCGGGCTGTAGCGGAACAACAATTCCCACCCAACGGCGTCCAGCACGCACTGTTTGCGTTTGATTGTGATCTTGTTGTTTATTTGAATTCTGGCAAAAAAAAGGAGAACGCTCGTAAAAATAAGCCAGCCAAAACGGAATTTTATTCCGCCAGG
This sequence comes from Myathropa florea, assembly GCA_930367185.1. Classification (NCBI taxonomy): domain Eukaryota; kingdom Metazoa; phylum Arthropoda; class Insecta; order Diptera; family Syrphidae; genus Myathropa; species Myathropa florea. Next base: position 45,520,791 of record OV884002.1, read on the forward strand.
ACATCTGCTGGTTGGAAAGTAATTAGTAATTTTTTTGTTTTGTTTTTCATCGTGAAGTTTTAATTGAATTTATATGAAAGCGTTGGGATTAATCAGAGGAGTGTGCTTTGAGTCCGGTGACAGGGCTTAAATGTGCATTAGCGCGTTTTGTAGACGCGGTTGTTTGAACAGCATTTTAATGTCTTTAATTATCCCTCCCAATAAGGGCTTTTATTTTCGTCACAAACTCATAATGGGTGACCTTCGTTTTCGAATCGTTTTGTACTTGGTTTTGAAGGAATCACTGCATTTCCTGTCGCTGGTTGTTGGCTTTGTGAAAGGTTCTCCTGTTGATGGTTCACGCTCTAACGAAAAGTACTTAATAAGATGTGAAACCAATTATGTGGAAGTTTCTAATTCTTTAATGATTTCAGTCTAGTCTGCAATTAGTAGGTAACTAATAACAATTCAGGAAACGTGATTTTTTTTACGTTTTTGTAACTTAAAATGTGCATCGGGTGTAGAGTATTTGGCAAATATTTCAGATACAGCAGAAGTGCTGTCACATTATCTAAAGAGTAAACTGATGAAAAGTCGAACATCAGAGCACCAACTGATGGAATCACTGTGGGATCAAATTGCATTGTCGGTAAGAGTGCAGTTGAAAGGACATACTCTTTCAGTATCTGGTCGCATGTAAATAAAATTGTAATCCCACGCTGGTTGCATGTAAGTACATCAACCACCGCCATGAGAACACTCGACTTGTTGAACATATTCTTGAATTAGTACACTTAACCAAACCGACGATGGTACTAAATACTACACCGTCACTGCAGGAGTTCAAAACGATACGCTACTTGAAGAACTCTTGTGGAACATCATCTTTATCGGTATCGAGCGATTAAGGATAACACAAGAATTCAAAAGAATATAAAAAGTCTTACAATAAGGATTTCTGAACCTTGACAGTTGATAGCGGCCACATTTTTAAACTTACATGTTTCAAGTTAGCTGCCATTCATTCAGTCTGTTTTGCCAAATCACCATGGATGGACGTAGCTTTCAACAATACGTGTAAATGATAAAATTGTTTTATAAAAATGGGTGTTCTGTTCGGGCACCGCGCGCTTTGCCCATTTTACGGTCGCCCTAATCCTGCATCCTACCGAGAGGACTATTCGCAGTGTGGTAGATAAATGTAAGTCCACTGGTTTAGTGAAAGATAAACCAACGCACGTCGACGAAACGCCGAATGCGATCTGCCGAAAACATCGCCGCTGTCCGTGAGAGTGTGCAGAAGAAACCGAGGCAGCCGATTTCGCGTCGATCACAAGAACTCTGCCTTGCGCAGACCACAACTTAACGAATTTTGCGTCGTGACTTGGACATGCAGCCGTACAAATTCAACTTACCCAGGAGCTAAAGGCAAATGACCATTGACAACGACGTCTGTTCGCTGAATGGGCTGTGGAAACTGGTTCTAATTTTAATCGAAAAATCATCCTCAACGATGAGGCCCGTTTCTGGATGAATGGGTACGTCAACAAATAAAATTATCGAATTTGGGACGATACCAAATACCAATCCACATAAGATCCAAAAACGTTCAATGCAACCCAAAAGAATCACTGTTTGGTGTGGATTTTGGGCTGACGGCGTCATCGGTCCATACCCATTATTCTTTGAGAACGACTTTGCCCAGGCCATTACCGTTAGCGGCGAGCGCTATTCTCGTAGGTCAATGATTACCAGCTTCTTTTGACCTGAACTGAATGATATGAATACCAACTACATGCGGTTTCAACAGGATGGCGCGACATGCCACACAACTCACGCCACATTGAAAATTTTGTAAGAGCAATTTGAAGGCATGGTCACCTCACGTGGGGGAATGTGAACTGGTCACCGAGATCGTGCGACTTGACCCCGTTATGACTTTTCTTGTCGCAGGTCTATGCGAATAAACTACAAGCCACAGCGGCCATCAAACCCAACATAATCCATGTCATCGATCAAATTCAGCCTGATTTATGCGCCAAGGTCATGAAATCATGAAATCAAAGCATAGATATTTCGTACGCGTAAAATTACAGAAGATGCGGCAGATTTTAAACATAATGGCATCAATAGAACTTTCATATGAATAAAAAATACTGATGATACCTCGCACACACTTTGGTTTATTTAAATTTAAAGATAAGAAGCGCTTATTGAAATAATAATAGTAATAATGGCGGCTCTACAGTCCGAGGTGGACCTGGGCCTAGCTTCTCAGCAACCACTCGTGTTGTGCGTGCTATTGTTCTGTCACAACCGAAGGGACCTACAGTTTAGTGCCGACTGCGAACGGCGAGATTGAGAAGCTTTTTCTAGACAGTTATACTCTTTGAGCATTGTCAGTGACTCGAAAGAGGTGGAGCCGTGAAAAAATGTTAGGTGTTTTTTTCTTTAATCGAACCGAGACCATCGAGCGTATCAGTCGACACACCTACCCAATACGCCACGGCGCTTAATGAAAGAACCTTCAATTATCATTATACAAGCTCTGTGCTCTATCAGAAGGATTTTAGACAACGGATCATGTGTTCTGGGCAGCCTGATCCCTTTGGACATCATGACAATTGAGATACAAAGCATGTATCCGTATCCGAATATCGCACTGAAAGGTAAGAGATGAAGATTAACATCAAGAAGAAACACTCCACAAAGGTGCATGACCCGGAAGGTTAGACTGGTCATTGAAATTTAGATGTAGAGGGCAATACTGTAAGCAATACCAATACCAACCAGATCTTTTTAAAAGACGAGGTTCAGTTGGCTTAAAAACTTCTGGGTATGTGCTTTGTTCTGGGTTCGATTCCCGAAAAACTCTTTTTATTTTTACACAACTCCACGTTTTTCGAGTCATTGACAATGCTCACAGAGCATAAAAGTCTAAAAAATGTTGGCATTAAATTGTAGGTCCCCTCCACTCGTAAGACAAAAATAGCACGCACAACACCAGTGGTTGCTGAGAAGCAAGGCCCAAGTCCACTTCGGATTATAGTGCCACCATTATTATTATTTTAGTCCTAGTTTTAATTACTTTTGTAAACATACTCTTCATTTTTTGCACACACGATATGTACGTACATAACTCCTCACTGAGATCCTAGTTCCGATCACAATGATCAGTCGCGAAGTAGACTTTTTTAATAAAAAAACATATTTTCCTTAATTTCAAAATATATTTATATTCTTATAGCATACGAAAAGCTGTTTTATTGCAGACGTTACTTTAAATTTGTTATATGTGCTTCAATATTTTGGAGATCTTTTCCTGGTAATCTCATTCTGGAGAATGTTCCAGGCTATGAAGGGTGAAGGCTGGAATTCTAAACACACCATCAAACGTAATTATATCATGTTCCACAAGTTTTCCGCAAAATTCACTCCGGACTTCGTACACTCCAATTTCCTCCAACGTGTACCTACGCAGGTTGGTCGACCATTTGACGTTGCATAGAAAGTGAAAATAGATCTCATAGGTAATTATGATATTACCTTGGTATGTGTAGGAGTTTGTTTACACTTTGTGAATTAAATTGTTGCTCCTGATGCTGTGTTACTTCAATTCGTTCAAACTGTTGAAACGAAATTGTTCTGTTCAGACACCCATTCAAAAGGAATTTCATCCTTTCGTTCCAAAAGTGAAACAGTGCATTTGAGATGGAATCCTATTTTTCCAGAACAATGAAGTGGATATGGTCTTTTGGTTCATACAAAATCTACTTCATTTTCACATGCTGCTTTTCAATACTGAAGAGATTTATGAAAACCTGACTTTGATGGTTGTTCGGTTTTAAACTTCTGACAGGCAATGAGTGAATATGAGGATGTGGTGGCGTATACGCAATTACTTTTGTAATAAAGCTTAGGGATGTAAATATTGTAAGATTCGTTTTTAAGGTTCCGTCTACAAAAACGGAACCTTTATAATTTCGGTGTGTCCGTCCGTCCGTCGTTAGGTTAGGTTGAAGTGGCTGACTGTAGATAGCAGTCACACTTAGGCCAATTTAGGCCCATTGTGATACCACGCGGATCTGATGTTACCTATCCGAAAAACCATTTGGTGTTTTCCACGAAGCTCTTTAGTTGATTAATGCCAGCGTTGTGCAATTCGCTCAAGTCGTTAAAGAAGTAGGCTCCAAGGTGTTTCTTTCTGCGAGAGGAGAGAGCGCTACAAGTGCAGAGGAGATGCGTTACTCTTTCCTCTTCTTCTTCGTCTCTGCAGCTTCTGCAGAAATCATTGTGATGGAGTCCCATTCTCGCGGCGTGAGTGCCAATGGCACAGTGTCCTGTGATAACGCCAATGAGAGTCCTTAGGGATGACCTGTTCATTCTGAGAAGATAGAGTGAACGTTTTAGATCAAGTTTAGGCCAAATTTGCTTTGTGATGAGGCACGTAGTGCCATCTGACCATCTTGAGTTTGTGTTTTTAATAGTATGATTCTTTAAAAGAAGATTAGCTGTAGCGAATGGCATAGACGGAGAATCTCCACTAGGACGGTTTGTGGAGATCGTACCGCTCCTGGCGAGATCATTGACTTCACAATTCCCTGGAATGTCACTGCGTCTCGGCACCCACATGAGGTGAATATTAAAATGCTCAGCCATCTCGTTAAGAGATAGGCGGCAATTTAGGGAGGTCTTGGAGAGGAAAGTGACCGAGTTCAGGGATTTGATTGCAGCCTGGCTGTCTGAACAGATGGTGATGTCCTTCTTGGATATCACGTTGCTCTTGAGCTAAGACAGGGCTTCTTTTATTGCCATCGTCTCATCCTGGAATACGCTACAATGTTGTGGAAGATGGAGGGATATACTGAAATTGAGATCATTGGATTAAACACCTAATCCTACTCCCTCATCCGTCTTGGATCCATCTGTGAAAATACGCAGAGGGCCGTCACGCGTCTAAGCATCAGACTTCCAGTCAGACCTGGAGGGTATGTTGGTAGAGAAGTTTTTTTTAAAGACGAGATGAGGCAGTAGGAGGTCGGTGTTGTGCGTTGAAACTCGGGGTTATCTAGAATGGTGGAATTACCTGTATAGTGGTTATTCCACAGGTGCAGTGTCCTGAGTCTTACCGCTGTGCAAGCAGCTACTTGCCTGGCAAACAAGTCGAGTGGAGGGAGATGTATAATATTTAATGCTTCGGATGGTGTCGTCCTTAGCACTCCATTGATGCATATGCTTGCAGTTCTTTAGTTCGTCCGTCTTGTCTGTCACACTTTTTTATCTCCCAAGTTTATATAGGTATCGGCATGAAATTTTGGAATTAAGTACTTCAGGCCTAGATGTCATTGCCCATGCACCCAAATTTAAAATCTGGGGCCATTTGGGGGTGCCTGCAGTACAGGTGAAGTTGCCATTAAATTTGAAACATTATCGCACCCTATCGAAATATATATCAATCGACAGATCTTTTGAAATGAGGTGGAGGTTTCTTTCAAGACTTTTTTATCCAAAGTACCGTTTGGAAAATATGGAGCCCCAAAGTTTTTTTAAATGCATCCCCCGTGCCAGTTCTAAACCAAAGTGTTTAAAAATCTGAAAAAATCACAAAAACCTGGCTTCATTGAGTAATTTCATATAAAACCATTCCAAGCATTCTGGCCTTAATAGTTTTCGAGATATTGGCCAAAAACGGTCAACCATCGAAATGCGAATTTTGAATATCTGAAAACGCAGTTTTGAAGACCTCAGCGTAAGCATTAAGAAATTATAAATTGCAAGATATCAATTCATGTTGAAATTTTGAGATATCTAAGATTTAAAATGATAACTATTTTCATTTTCACACATAAATTTGATGCTGTGTTCGACCACTCTATACGTTGATGAGTGTTATCTCTTAGATATCAACCCCTAAAGGCCCAACAGCAGGGTACACACACATCGCAGGCATGAACACTGATTGGGTATGATGGAAGGGATTCAAATGAAATATTTTGGAAACGTCGGAAACGCAAATTTTACACAACGCTCTGCCATTTTACCAGAAATGGACTCAAGCCACAGCAACGATTGTAAAACTGAGAGTACCTGCGACGTTTAGACTGTCAGACAAAATAAAGTGCAAAATGTTCAGTACAATTTCTTCAACTTTAAAGCGCAATTCATAATAATTGCGGCGCTATAGTCCAAGGTGGACTTCAGCTTAGCTTCTCAGCAACCACTCATGTTGTGTTCCGTTCCCTCATGAGTGGAGGGGACATACAGTTTAATGCTGACTCCGAACAGCAAAATCGAGAAGCATTTTCTAGACATTTATACTCTTTGAGCATTGTCAGTGACTCGAAAGAGGTGGAGCCGTGAAGAAATGTTAAGTGTTTTTCAAAGATTCAAAGCTTAAACTCGAGAATAGGTGTCGACACACCACCCACTACGCCACGGCGCCCACGGCTATTATGCCAATTTTTTAGTAGAATTTTGATGAAAAGGATCAATGTTATATATTGCATGAGATATAATAAGCATAGTCTTAACATCGCGACTTTGCTAAATTTATCTCACGCAATTGTAATGATTTCTCCTGAATGTATGCATGTCTGTAAGAATTTGCTGTCCTACATATTAAAGGGCTAACAGTTCAACAGGTTTCATTAGATCTCGTTTTATGACACCACTGTATAGGATAATATTTGTTATCGTGATCTCTGCTGCCATGAACCTCAACCACAATACCCGCATGCTCATTTAACATCAAACAAACTCAATTACTGTTCAATTACCACGAAAATTCTCACCGTCAGTCTATCGAAATCCTAAAGACCTCTAAGTAAATTTTGCCCCAGGGGCACCACCGAAATACCGCAAGACACAAAAAAGACGCAATCCGACACCAGAACACCAATAAATACCCCAAAGTTATTGTATCTTCTCGTTGCGCTACGTCTCCTGCTTTATGTCAGTTATCCCTCCAAAGGCATCCATCCTTTCACGGCGTTCTCCACGCAAAGGAAACTTTTGCGGCAACGACCGGCATTCCGTCATTTACGGATAATTGATTAGGGAAAATTTATGGGTTTGAAAGTGCTCATAAAAGTTTAAACAACGCAGTAGAAGAAATTACGACTGTGCTCACCCCTTTTGTTACAAGTTCATAGCCCCAACCACCCACCTGCAACCACCACTTGAAAGGCGGTGGTGGGAGGTGACATTTTTATGTACGCCACCAAACAAGTGCGAGATCCTACAACCCTCGCACACACTCGTGATGTGTGGTGTTTGCAACGTATTTCTTTTTCGGGTCTCGCCCTTAGATCGTACGATTAATATTCTTAAGGCATTTTTCAAGCTTGAAATCTCCTGCTCGTATCTGAGGCTCGTTGCTGGTGGGTGCTTGGGATTCCTGTTGCTTTCGCCTGCCATATACATGCCTCAAGTAACAATGATTCGGGTTATTTCGTGAGTGTTCGCAGGTTGATTGGCATGATAAGAATCTGGTGTGCGTACACGAAAGGATTTCCTTTGTTTACAATGCAGAAATTATTTTTCGATTTTCTCCCAATATTTTTCGACGTTCAACGCTGATATGTCCTCGCGTGGTATGGTAACTTCCGGCATTGGAAGAAAGCCCTTTCGCTTAACTGTTGCGGACTGAATTATAATGGGTAATGGGTTTTCAATGAGCTACTGTGCTTAGGGCAAAGTTCGAAATTAAGAATTCCTACACGGCCGAACGTTCACTGAACGTTCAGTGACATGCCACTCAGAAAGTCTGTGAAAGGCAGGACTGGTTTATAAGATTTTACAGAAGGTAATACCTTCAGCATAAGTCTTCTGTGTGAATTAAATTTTAAGCTGTCCTATCAAAATGACGGCCGAAAATTGAGCATTCTTTAGAAAATCATTGTAAAATGTGCGCATTTTAAGCGAAGGAAGATGCTTGTTCTCATGCATTTAATTCGAATGTGTGCGAGAGTGGCCTTTCTGTTTTTCAATTTTCCAATTATACGATTTATACTTAATATAAGCCCGCAGATACAGTATTGCCGAAAACTATAGCAACCCGTTTTTGAATTCGGAAAAAATAATCAACGATTTGTCAGAAAACCTACATTTTTAATGACCATTCTAAAAGATTTCCTCTTGACACCGGGAGAATCTTGTAATTTCTCGGGAATTCTAGTATCTGCATTTTTGGGTACTACCCGGGTGCCAGATGTTCTTTCGTGTAGCTTGTGAAATTTGTTCGCGTGGGCAAGTGTAATTGTCATCATTACGATGTCGTTTTTTTCATGGATTCTTTAAACATCCTGCTCCTGCTACCTACAAACATATGACTTTACAATGAACTCATAAGAATATTGCGTATCATGAAAGTAAATACAGTCAGCGTCAAAAGTGAGTGAACATTCACTCATCTGCTGAAGCTTTATCCACTAAATTAATATTCACCGGAATGAGGTAGAACAGACATGGATATATCAAATAAAAGCTCAAAAGTAGTATTTTGAAATATGGTAAATAATATTTAACATAAGTGTATATATAAAACAATTAATTGAATTTCAAAGAGAAAAGTGCTAAAAACAGCATTAAAAGTGAGTGTATAAACAGTTTGTCAAGAAAGTGTTTACACTATGTAAGAAAAGAGCAAATTTTACTTTCACGTTATAAATATAAGTGGTTCCAGTAGCTTTATTGGAAATATTTTTGGTACAATTTATAGTACTACATATTAAGGAGTTCATTTCATTTAACAACAACAAGAAATTGACAAAACATAAAAATGGACGAAAATTTCACTGTCAAGAAAGTCTTTACACACATTAACATTATAAACAAAATTAATTCAAAAGAAGCTAAATCAGGAAAATTCATTATTTTAATTATTATTTTAATATTTGGTGTGACCGCCTCTAGCATCAATAATAGCCTTCAAACTTTTTGTCATGGATCCAATCAATTTGTTTATGTCATAATTGGTTGGAATGTTTTCCCACTCTTTTTTGATGCATTGCATCAATTCGTTTCGGCTTTTCGGGTTCCTTTTTGCCACTTTCTTCTTCAAATGGGCCCAAGAGTTTTCTATAGGATTAAGAGTTTTCTATAGACATCTGGCCTCTGAGCAAGTGTATCCAATACTTTGGTGCACTTATAAAGCAGCCACGTCTTAATCGTAAGCTCTTTACGTTTCGGGTATCTTGATAAAACTTGAATTTTTGTTTTCTCATATAATCGCCGCCATTAAATCCAAAATTGTTAGAACAACTGAGCAAATGAGCTTGTAAAATGCTCAGGTATTTCTTTGCGCCCATTTTCAATAAAGACTTAATCTCCGACACCTTTGCTCAAAATGGACCTCCATACCATCACAGATAACTTTCCAAATTTAACGATTGGAATTATATTCTTTTTCTATAAGGCTTTTAAGGGCTTGTGCCACACTCTCGGTTCTTCGTTGTAGTACATCATAATTTTCATTTCGTCGCAAAATATAACATAGTCCCAGTATTCGCTTCGCTGAATGCTATAATCTGTAGCAAACGGAAAGCGTTCTTAAATTTTTTACTCGAAAGCAGTGGTTTTTTTTTTCTTGCAACTGTCGATGTAAACTCATGCTTTAGAAGCACTTATCTTATAGTTTCGTGAGAAACTTGTACTCGACACTCCTGGGTCATCTCTCTGGAAAAGTCTCTAACTGATGTTTGGGGGTTTTCATGCACTTTTCTTAGCAGGCAGGGCTCATTTCTATGAGATAATTTTTTTGACCTTCCTTTTGTAGCAATAACCTCCAAACTATTTTCACGCTCTGCCGCTTTATAATGTTATAAATTGTCTTTTTAGATAAGCCGAACAGCTTTGCCATTTCCTTAACACTTTTGCCATTGTAATGGTTGTAGACAACCAATTGCTTAACTTCAAAATTAATTCTTTTCCCAGGCATATTGTACGTAACTGATCAAAAACAACACGATTACGAACAACACTCTCTTAACAGCAAAAATATCAATAAAAATGTGTTCTTTCAAATTTGTACATCTGTCACAAAACAGAAAATAAAAAACCGCTATAACGGTACTGTTATGAAACTGTTCATGCGAATTGAAATAGAATGTGTAAACACTTTCTTGACAGTCCAACGTTTGTCCTTTTTGCATTTTGTAATTTTTGTCATTATTGTTTAATGAAATAAAGCATATTTTTATGTACAATTTTTTTCTCAATAAGATACTGTTTTTTTTAAAGAGATGTGTTTACTCACTTTTGACGCCTGTTTTAAGCCCTTTTTTTCGTTTGAACTAAATAAACTTCTTTATGTTTAGTGTTTAGTATTTAGTTTGATTTTTATGGTTTTCAGCGAGCCTATCTGAGGTTGTAAACCGTTTTTATTCTTTCCGCATATTTCATTAATTTTTTTGTTGCTTCTTGAAGGAATAACGAATCCTAAAAGGTGCCTAAGACATTCAGCCAAGACTGTACATAATGGAATAGGCCTTTCAAATGAATAAAAAATGTCGATGATAAGTCACACAGGCTTTGTGTTATTTAAATTTGAAGATAATAATAATATAATAATAATGGCTGCGCTACAGTCCGAGATGGACCTGGGCCTAGCTTCTCAGCAATCACTCGTGTTGTGCGTGCTATTTTTCTTTCACGAGTGGAGGGGACCTACAGTTTAATGCCGACTCCGAACGGCGAGATTGAGAAGCTTTTTCCAGACAGTTATACTCTTTGAGCATTGTCAGAGACTCGAAAGAGGTGAAGACGTGAACAATTTTTTTTTGGGATTCGAACCTAGACTGTGAATGTCTAATGCGCATGGGTCGACGCACGAACCCACAGGGCCACGGCGCCCACAATTTTGTTAAAACAATTGTATAATATGCATGTTTTGTTGAACGCTATGTCCATCCATGGTGATTTGGCAAATTGAATGAATAAACTACAGCCAATTTGCTTTAACAATATGGCCGCTATCAACTGATAAAGTTTGGAAGTCCCTATTGGAAGACATTTTACAACCGGACTGCACAGTGCCTTGCCTATCATTTTATCGTACCGCAAAACAAATAAATAATTTTTTCCGGCAACGCGTTCCAAATCCGTCTATTGGATTAAATATTTCATATGAGGCTTTGAAAAAATATTAAGTGTGTTCCAGGACTAAAATTACAATGTTTACATTTCAGCTTTTTTTTATAAATGATTTTTTCATTGATATCCTAAAGTATATATATATCCAAATAAATATAAAGCTTTTTCGGCATGAACCAATTTAATGAACGCTATAGACAATTTAGTTGGAAAGTACTGTTGCACCTAAACTCGTCTTCAGCTTGAGTTTCTTTGTTAATTTTTGGACTTCAATGAACTCGAACGAAGCAGGTAGATTTGAGTTATTTTGATGTTCATCACATTTAAATAAAGGAATTTGTTTCCCTTCATTTTGCCTCCACCCGAAAATGAAGTGTCTGTCTCTTGGAAATCTCTTACACCATCCGATGTAATTAAAACAACCACGATAGAGTTTGTGATGTAACTCTCTGCGTAGATTTCACTGCTGTTAGCCTAACTCATTGTCAATCTTTGATTTCATTCTCCTCACCCCTTTCAGTTTTAACTTTGGCGTGTTTTGTCATTTCAGTTCTGGATCATCGGCAAAACTTTCTCCTTGTTAGACTTGCGCTCTTCACAACTTAGAGTGGGATGCACTTATCTGGTTAAAGGTTCATTGTTTGCAGCTAGCATCTATCGACGCACAGACAAAGTCTCAATTTTAATTCTGGTGTTGTCAAGAACTTTTGTCGAATATCTTAGAGACACAAACTCACAATTATTTTTTTATGATTATCTTCCACGCACCAGCGCCCCAAGCACTACCCGCAAAGTGAATTTCATCCACCTGAAGGTGTTGGGTTACAATGAAAATAGGACTGTTGCTCCTTGCGATGGAGGCGGGATGTGTTTTCGTTTTTGGTAGTAATTTCCCATGAATAATGAATACCGGCAACGATTTGGAAATTAGTTTCAGTTGTAGATGGCGTCTGCGGTACTGGCGATGTAACAGGGGACCGTGTACTTAGCAAGGATTACAGAAAGGATGACGAATTTGGTGTGAGGTTTAAGGTATTTTAGTTTTACAAGGCTCCTGGCGACAGCTTATCCTGTCGATAAACCTTATGATTAATTGAAAAGCTCCCTGTCGCTATGGTGTTTTTGTGTTTACGTTTGTATAATTTTATCTTGTTTCGCTTGTAGATTAAGGACACCGCTTGATGGGAGTCGTTGATTAATGGGCTTTCGAATTATTAAAGACGCCCGAATCATAAGAAGTGCTTTTCACAAATATCAAGAGTTGGTGAAGGAGTAGGACTGAAAGAGTACGGAATCTTTTTTGCGCGATTGAATACCCCTGTAGGTAATTGAAAAAGTTTGTGCGAAGGTGCCTAGAGATGAGTCACGTAGAAAGATAATTAATTGCGTTCGATAAACATGTCTTATTGGACTCAACTGCGGTTGGAAACGTGCGTGGAAACGAAATGATTAAGGCAACATTATTGTTTTCTTGATCTCACTCATTTATGTGTGCAGGAAAAATGTTTGATGTCTTGAAATTTTCACATTTTTTGATGGTTTTTTGGAATATTTTCTCCACTTTTTCATGCGGATCATGAAATCTCTCCTAGAAAGATTCGCGTGATCAACAAATATTTGAGAGGTGCCGCAGATCGATTTTTGATGAATTATTAAGTATTTGCAAGTTTGAAGAACCAAGACTTTTTTTTTCAAAATCCTTGTCGTTATTTTGGTTTCTCCATTCATTCAAATTTTTCATTTTTTTATGAAATACAAAATCTCTGCTGGAATAACCCAAGGATTTCAGGAAAATTCTGATATTTTCGAATATCACAGCACAAATTTCAATGGTCCAATCTATACCCACACCAGTTCTAAACCAAATTGAGTAAAAATTTAAAAAAAATCGCGAAACATCTTCAATTTGTACATTTGAGCATATTTCGAGCATTCTGGGCCTAACGGTTTTGGAACCATTGCTCGAAAACGGTAAAGCATCGACATGTGATTTCTGATGATCTGAAAACGCAGTTTTGTAGATCTCGGTGAAAGCATTAAGTACTGATAAATATTGAAACATTGATTTCTGTGAAAATTTTGAGATATCACAGATTTAAATTTATTTTAAAGCCTACTGGAGAGAGTTGAAGGAGATCAAAATTAATTGAATTAACGCTGTTCACAACAGAATGATCTTTGTCCAGTGACTTTACGACAAATTTTACATAAATACCATAGTTTGAAGGCCCCGGGTTATGTATGAATTGAAGCAACTGGCCTTGGATTAGCTGATTTATAGAAAAATTTGGTTTCGCGATGAGGCTCGTCGACGGCTCAATGGGTATATCACCAAAAAAAACAATACCCATGAGGTTATCTTCTTCTTTTTAGGGCGCTACAGTCTGAGGTGGACTTGGGCCTCACTCAATATGCCAGCTGTCTCCAGTTTCGCACACCAAGTCCCCCTCGACTTGTCGCTGTACAGCCCATACATGAGATTATCGATTACCGTTATATCTCGAAAAATACACATGTTGGTGAAATCTGACCAAATGGAGTCATCGGACCATTTAAAAAAAATTGGTCTTTTTACAACTGTCGGTATTCGCTATAGAGCCACGATTAAAGACTTTGTTGTACCTCGATTCAACGGAATGAATGTGGAACAGATGTGGTTCCAACAAGATGGCGCCACGTGCCATACAGCAAACGAAACAAACTCTCAATGAACGCATATGAAATTAACCAAAAAATTCTGATCCAAGACCTTTTGATGTGTCTTGATAATTTCTTTTGGGATACGTAAAGTCGCAAATCATAAACAGTCAACACCTTCGAAGTACTATTCATGCTACTGAGGAAATATGACCACAAATGCTTGAAAATCTGGTCAAAACTACACTCCTCTCGAACGTTATTAATCAGATCCAGCCGTAGTGGAGATACATAATTTCAGAAAGCATCCCCTTCATTGAACACAAATAATTGTGTGTTCAATGAAATTGTATAAATTTTCTTCAAGATCAATGTTAGTACAAACTTAAATAACACTCGATACATGTGTCTGTGTTTATGTTACCAATTTGTTAAAATGATTCAAGAAATAATGTTTACATGACTCCATTTCGCAAACCTTTTAACCCAAGTTTCGGGTTGTTTTTGCCATAAAGAAAACAAACAGTGAAAAAGGTAAAGCGAAAATTGTGTACGGAGAGTTTATTTTCCTTTTCCTTGCTTCAATTTAATTCATAACAGCTGGACTGTGAGTGTGCTATAAATAATCCTTGATTCAATTTTAAAAAAATCTTAAATTTCCAATTCCAAATAAAAAATAGTTGAACTTTTTTTTTGTAAAATTGGGTTTGATTTGGGTGGCATTTGAAGTTTTTGGTTTTAAATGTTTAACCAGATGTCAATGGTCCCAAATGTACGAATATACGAGGTATATCATGTTCGATATATTCCTTCGTGTGTTTACACCAGAATGATTTTTGGGTTTTAAAAAACGTGTTTCGAAAGAATTGAAACAATAAGAGTTCTTTTAGTAACATTCTGGTGCGGAACCCTAAAAATAGGCTGATACTAACAATGTGTATAAATGTCACGCATTATGTTTTTATTTTTTATGTGGCATCGATAAAAAGCTGAATCAACCTCTGGCAGCGAGGCATATACGATTCCTTGCTGCAAGCAATGTGAACATTTAAGCCTTTTTAGCACCATACTAATCGACGCATACTATTGTGGATTCCAGACCAGCAAATAGTCCGTAAACCAAGTCTTTATATTTGACAAATTCTAAGAATGGATGCACATTCGATTTCAAAGACAGATACGACAGCATTAATCTAACGAAAACTATTTAATGTGGTAGCCAAATTTAGTGTGCAAGTTATGTCGCTGAAAATGAGAAATTTGCACTACCTCTTCATTGATTTTAAAGCTGCATATAACAGCATTCATTACAAGGAAATATTCGACGTAATCCCGAAAAAATTGATTCGGTTATGTCGCGTAGTAAAAGCATTCACGGCGTTTGAAGGACAGGATAAATAACCTGGTCTTAGGGTACATGAGGGGAAGATGAAGTATATGCTGTAGAGTAAAAATCTATCCGTCGCCCATTATTTGGGAGAAAACGTCACTCACCTCTAAGCTCTCCTCGATTTTTCCAAAGCTTTCTATACAGTCAATCATGCACTCCTGGGCTTTAAACTAATATGCAACTCTAATTTGTCTACCCAATCGACGAAATGGGCATATCGTCCTACCTAACTGCTAGACAATAATCTGCAGATCGAGTTTCTCAGATTTTATTGATGATATCTGGTGTACCGCAAGGGTATAAACTTGGGCCCGTTTTTTTCTTTTTTTCACAATATGTTAACGAGCTTCCTAATATTGTAAGATACTGCAAGGTTTATATGTACGCTGATGATGTGCAACTATTCATACAATGCCCCACAATTAAGGTTAAACAAACGAACTTAAAAATAAATTAAGTAGTATTCTTAACTGGGCACAGCCTAATAACCTCTATCTAAACCCGAGCAATTCAAAACCTATTATTATCTTTCAGAACAGCGTAGATTTGACTTCCGTTCAATAGCTGCAATTAGGGGACTTGAGCATTGAATGTGTTGAGTCCGTTCGGAATCTGGGTATTACCTTTAACAGTAGCTTGTCGTGGGATTCTCATGTTACTGCAAAAACTGGAAAAGTCTTCTATTGAATCCGCATACTTTTACTCCCACAAAACCCATAATGGTCCTGGCAAAAACCCTGTCATTGCCAATTTTGCTAAATTGCTGCGAGCTATGTGGTAAACTAGATTACATGTCTTAAAGGAAACTAATTGTGGTCTACAATGACATTTTTTTTCTACAATGACATTTTCTTACTCAGAAAATAAATTATTTTTATATATTGTTGTAAAACAGAATCAAAACGCTTTCGCTTCGATTCTGTTTACAAATAAAATTACACTTACCTGAAAAATATTAAAAACTATATACAAAAAAAAAATTATTCCACTTTCCAGTGCAAGGGACTGGAATCTCTAGAGAGGATCAGTGGGTTTCTGACAGAAGCGGAGATTCTTGGTAAAAATGTGTTCGCGATCGGCAGTGTTTTGTGGCAAAAACTAAACATTTTCTGGCAGAATCAATTCCATTAACTGAAAGGCGAATGCCTTATAAAAGATACATTAAATGTGAAAAGTGCGTGTGTGATGTTTTTTAAACAAACTGTGACTAATTCCTCGGATACTTGACGAGTGTCGGTGATCAACTCATCTACCCCAACCACAACTTTCAACAGTCGAAACCGTTCGAAAGGCTGGCTGGGATATCAGACGATGATCTCCCAAACACGAGCTAAGCTTCAGGACTCAGTGTCCACACCTCACGAAGAATCTGGTTTTGAAACCCTGCATTCTCGGGCAGCAGTCAACACTTAAGCCTTTCCAGCCGCTCCGTTCTTTGCCTCTTCATAAGCCTCCGACTACGTCACGAGATCCTCTAACCTGGGCCTGAGGATTGGACAGCCGTCTTCAGCTCATGACTAAACAAAGAACATTGATGACTTTGAACACAGAGAAATATAGAATAGTAAAATTTGAAAGAAGGAAATAAACTAATTGGTAAGTCACGAGAGAGTGAAAATCATCCCCTTGAAGTCACGATAGTGCCTCTAGCCACATTCGTCCCTGAGACGTTGGGCGCCATTTTGTTGCAAATAGACTTTTATTTCCCAATACGTTGGGCGCCATTTTCTTGCAGCTTGGTTGGCTGGGCCACGGTGACGGTGAATAGGACGGCGGCACGCTTGCGGTTGCATGGCTAAGCTCGTCGGACGCGGCAGTTCTTGTCCTCCCACTCGTCCACCACCAGTTTGATTCATATATAACCTGGGTAGATACGACGTGGGCGCCGTGGCGTAGTGGGTAGGTGCGTCGACTCCTACGCTCGAGGTCGTCAGTTCGAATCTCGGAAAAAACATCAAACATTTTTTCACGGCTCCACCTCTTTCGAGTCACTGACAATGCTCAAAGAGTATAACTGTCTAGAAAAAAGCTTCTCAATCTCGCCGTTCGGAGTCGGCATTAAACTGTAGGTCCCATCCACTCGTGAGAGAACAATAGCACGCACAACACGAGTGGTTGCTGAGAAGCTAGGCCCAGGTCCACCTCGGACTGTAGCGCCGTCATTATTATTATTATTATTAGATACGACAATATTTCGTCATATGATAAACAAATTATTGGTCGTTCTTTCAAAAATGTCCTAAAATACTTTACACTAACGTGCATTCACGACAATATTCAGTCACAACAGTCAGACTTCCTTTACAACTTGCTTAGGTCTCCATTGCACTTGTAGTGCTCTCTCCTCTCTCAGGAAGAAACATCTTGGAGCCTACTTCTTGAACAAATTAAGCGAATTCCACAACGTTGGCATTAATCAACAAAAGAACTTCGTTGAAAGCACCAAATGGTTTTTTGAATAGGTGACATCAGATCCGCGTGGTATCACAATGGGCTTAAATTGGCCCAAGTATGACTGCTATCTACAGTCAGCCACTTCAACCTAACCTATGTCTGCATTGTCACAGCGAATTTTTGTTCTAATCCAACCTCCTGCATAGCATCAGAACGCCAGATCTCAGTTCATGTCACTCGCTTATGGTGGAACTGAGAAGGATAAGGAACGCAAAGCACTTTAAAAAAACAGCTTCTAATGCATTTGGCCACATATCACAACTAATTTCCTTTAATCATTTTTCTTAGTTTCAATTAGTAAAACATCTTTCTTTTTTCACTTTCTCTCTCCTTTTTTTATTTTCTTTGCTATTCTTTTTGGTCTTTCATTTATAATTAATTTTCTTATTTTTGTATATCATCTTTTTTACACTGAACAAACTTATAAGATTTTTCTTATAGCCTTAAAATACAAACTAAACTAAACTAAAAAATTTGGAAGAAGTTAAGGGTTTTGTGTACCTCACGCAGAAGTGAACTCCGCAAACGACATCTTAATGGGGATCCGGCGTTGGCACTTCGGTTTGTCCAAACAATTCCTAACTCGAAGCACAAAAGTTACCAAACCCTAATCCTGGTAGACTGGAGGAGTTGAAATAGGCAGTACTGCAGAGTTGATTCTAGATGTCTTCGAAAGAAAAATTCTACGTCAAATATTTGGCCCTTTTTACAAAGTGAAGGGAGGAGAAGACATAACCTCGACATCTACGAGCGGTACAATGATGTCGACATATTCTGGAAGGGAAAAATTCATTGACTAAACTGAAGCGAATGAACATCAATGTTCCTGCTAAGAGAGTTTTCGAATCCGAGCCTTCTGGTTCAAGAACAAGAGGAAGACCGAACCTCCGGTGATCGTGGATGCAAAAAAAAAAAAAAAAACTTGACTGTCAGCAGTGGAAGATGACAATTGCTCGGACTCAGATTCTCCCGGCCTGATATGTAAGGAAATTTAATAAGATCGCTCACGTTTCAATTCGTTAAATTTTCATTAAAGAATTCCTGTCACACAAATAATGGCGGTAAACCTAGCTATTATTCGTTCACTGAAACATTTGTGTTTTTCTTAGGAATTGAACGTGCGCGTTTCTTTGACGTGAAGAAACTAATTTGTAGGACGTTAATTGGGGGCGAGGGGCGATCGGAATAAAAACAACACTTTTACTGTTTTTGATATTTATTACTCGCTCGACGAGTGGAGAAGAAGAAAAAAACATATTTCGTCTCCTATTTATAATGAGCTGGGCTTCCGGTCAATAACCTGATCAGACGGTCAGAGTATGAAATGAAATGAAAGCCGTTGGCTTAATGTTCGAAAAGTAGGCTAGAGCAGGGTGGTTAATATTGTTTTACTTTTATAATTATTTTTTTCTCTACAAACTGAAGACCAGTATAGCTAAAACTTAACGCATGCTGGAAATAGGCTTTAAGCCTACATTTTCGGTGCTAATGCTTCACCCGATATATGTATTTGTCAAGACATTTTCAATTCTGTACATAGAATGTGTTTTTAAGTAGAACTGGAAAATATGTTCACCAAAAACAAATGGTTCAATTCAAAGTTCTTGTTGATTTCAAGCAATTTGACTCAAAATTTAATTTATAAAGTTGAGTTCTGTTATTTGCCCATGAGATTGAATTTATCGAAACGAAAGCAAAGAAACAATGAAAGATACACATTTTGGACCGATTGAAAGAAATCAGTGAACAAATTTGCGAGTTGCCCATGGAAACGGTGAAAGAAAAATAATAAATGTTCGGTACATCACCAGATAGCTAGCTGAAGGTGGAGTTACTCTGTTATTTTTTTTTCTTTGATACACTGGACACACAACTGGATTCATTCTAAGAATGGAAGTTAATTTCGTCCGCAAGGGTAACTCCACCAAAAGCTCAACTCTGTGCATAGCTCAGTTTCGCAGTTTTTTGTTTTTTCAGCAATTGTGTTTCGAATGTCATTCTCAAGCATCAGGGTTGCTTAATAATTCTTGAATAAGAATTTGTGCATTGAGATGTTCGCACATGAGATCAACCACACATCAGTCTCCGATCTTGCATGTTTGCATGCGGGGTTATTGTGCATTACACGATATTATTCACTTCACGCAGAGGACCAGAAGCAATGTGTTATTAAGAAAGTGTAAAACTTGGAATATTTACATTTGCAACAAAGACTTGTGCAGTAAAATGTAACATCTCACCGCATTATTTTGCGGTCATTGTGAAAAGTGGCAAACGTGACATGAGCCTAGCCAGGCGACTACGGATTTAACGCTCCGCTCCGGCCTGAAGTGTTTTCAACTCCGAGCACGTGGGACAACGCAATAGAGGACGCCCCCGAAATTGATAGCGCTCCGAAGTGGAGAAGACCGTAACTTGGTGTGCGTAATTGTTGGCAGCTGTTTAAAGATCTTGTCGGAAAACTTGTTAGTTGAGGCCCAAGTCTACCTCGGACTGTACTGTCATCTGAAGAAAAATTAAAACGGGTAGATTGTAAATTTTTTTGTGAATGAAGTAAATATGTATGCGTGGACTTGGTCCGGTCCCACGTTCTGTCTAGATCTCGCTGCAGTTCTTCAGTCACGGAATCGATTGAACTTTATCTTGTCAAGATAGCGGTTTCATCCGCAAATGTAGTCACTAGAGTGCTTTCAGTTTGGGGTATATCTCGGGTGTACTCGTACAACAAAAGCAATGGTGGACTAAGGACACTCCCTTCCGGAACTCAGGCGGTGATTTCCTTGAACTCGGACTATTCATTTTGGTGTTCAAACCGAAATATTCTGTTTATGCAAAAAAAAGAAAGTAGTACGTATATATATATATATATATATATATATAAAGTATAACATAAATCGACTGGATGGCGGAGTTGGTTAAGTGCCTGCCCCAATTTAGAGGGGTACCAGGTTCGAGTCCCAGTGAAATCGAGTCAACATTTGCCGTTGGGATCAAATTAACAACACTGGAGTAGGTTGCTATCTGGCGGTACAATGGACCACTTTTGAGTCTGATTGCTCCAGTACAGAGTTTCAAAAAACTCCGAAAAAAAGTATAACACATTTGTTATCGTTGAAAAGGTAAATAAATTATGTTTTAAAAGACGCTGACGCTGAAAATATAACATTGTTATTGATTTTGTAGTAGAATTTAAAATGTTTTCTTAAACATTTTTCCCAAAATTAATAATAACTTCAAAAGTTGTTAATGGATTATAACGGTTTATACCTCAATTAAAAGTCCTTACGTGTAGCTTTAATTTGAAATATAGATTGTTCAGCTTAGATAGATATTCGAATTAGTTTTATCCCGAATTTCCAAAGTTTAAATGTCTTTTTTGTCATTTCCTGTTGTGTGCAGTAAAAACCACTTTGGATTTTTACTTCATATATGCTAGACTATCGGAGGTGAAGAAAATAGAAGAAGAAGAAGAAAATCGGCGGTGTGTACATTTCTGAATTTTTTCTAATATCCTTTCTTTGATTAAACTCTTTTATGGTTCTTGTAATTTCCAATTAAATTAATTTTTAAAAGTTTCACTACAAACTTTCACAGTTGCAAATATCTTCATCAAACTTCACAACCCGTGTCAAGAAGTAAATCAGTATTTATGCACACACTGACAGTATGTAAGCGGTTATAAATTTAAATAACGTGTTTAAGTTAAATACCGCTTACATACAGTCAGTTCGTGCATAAATACTGCTCCTCTGGCAACGATTAAAACATAATTAACCAACAACCCGCGAAATGATTTCAGTTAAACGATGATGATTAGATTACATGCATTTATGCGTTCATAATATTTCCTTTGAGCCTTCATTAGCTCCGCATTATATTAGCACTTGCCACTTATGCTGCTGCACCAACATCTGGTAATTGCATCAATTGATGCATTTACTATTGTTCGACACTCGGTGTTAAGCGTTTCAGTTAGGTTCGTGTGTTAGTATTTATAGTTCTCAGATTTGCTCATGGAGTAATGACTTATGGGAACTTAATGCCAAAATTGTTCAGCATTAAAAAAAAATATTTTGAGAAATAAGTCAATTATTTCGTCGATAACAATGCATAGGGAACTAAAGCAACTATTGTCTTGAATATTTAATCAAAGGATTGAGTATTGGTTTAAAGTTGAATATTTTATCAAAGGATAAATATTCAGTAAAATTATAAAAAACGCATCTTTAATTATTTAAATATGTACAACAGACTCGCGATAACTAGAGTCCGACCGAAGGATAGTATTACGAAATACTAAGAAATCTACAAATTTATTGTTTGTTTTTGTGGTAGCAAACTACCAAGTGACAGCGATTTGGAACATATTTTGCAAGTTGCTTGCGCATCTCTGAAATAGTTTTAAATTGTTTTTTTTATGCTTTTTTTATGTTTTTTCTACCTGAAATCAGCACAAATAAATTGCATGCTTTTATACAGACTACTTAGAAGTTTAGCAACTTGCAAATGCAAAAACTGTAAACAATCGCACTTTCAAAATACAAAATATCCGACAATAACAAAACAAAAAATACAAAAATTGCAAAAATTTCTTGCAACTTCTACTTATACAGAATACGGAAAATTCATCATTCGGCTTCGGCAAAATCTTCGATCTCATTTGCAGTGACTTAATTTTATCAACTGTGAACAGATTAATTTAAACATTCTAGTAGGCTGGATCAATTAGTGGTCATAGGCACATCCTTTACGTCTTTTGAAAAGTCGTTCAACATAATATTTCGAAAAAGAGTTTCTGTGAGTATTGGAAAAACAGTTTGGTCTCTACGTCAAATTCTCCCGAAAGAATTGCATCTTCATTTTTGCAAAGTGCAGTTGACTTAAGAACTGAAGCCACTTCATTGAATAGATAATGAAAGAATAAGTGTTCATTAGTCAAAGAAAATCAATTTTCGACAAGTAGGGTTCGTATTTTCGTCTTTTTAAGGTTCCATCTACAAAAACGGAACCTTTATAACTTCGGTGTGTCCGTCCGTCCGTCCGTCTGTCCGTCCGTTCATCCGTCGTGTCTGTCACACTTTTTTATCTCCGAAGTTTATGAAGATATCGGCATGAAATTTTGGAATTAGGTACTTCAGACCTAGATGTCATTGCCTATGCAGCGATTTTAAAAAGTGAGGCCATTTGGGGGTGGCTCCAGTTAAGGTGAAGTTGCCATTAATTTTGAAAAATTGTCGCACCCCATCGACATTTATATCAATCGACAGATCTTTCGAAATGAGGTGGAGGTTTCTTTCAACACTTTTTTATCCAAAATACCATTTTGAAAATATGGAGCTCCAAAGCTTTTTTAAATGCGTCGCCCCCTGCCATTTCTAAACCAAAGTGTGAAAAAATCACAAAAACTTGGCTTCATTGAGTACTTTCATTTAAAACCATTTCGAGTATTCTGGCCCTAATGGTTTTGGATATATTGGCCAAAAACGGTCAATCATCGACATGCGAATTTTGAAGATCTGAAAACGCAGTTTTGAAGACCTCAGCGTGAGCATTACGAAATGATACATTTCAAAATATCGATTTATGTTGAAATTTTGAGATATCTAAGATTTAAAATGAAAACAATTTTCATTTCCACACATAATTTCATGCTGTGTTCGGCCACTCTATTCGTTGCTGAGCGTTATCTTTTCGATCTCACCCCTAAATGCCCAACAGAAATGAACACACACACACTGCAGGCATGAGCAGTGATTGGGTATGTGTATGATGGAAGGGATTTTCTGTGTTGGATAAAATTGGATAGAGATATAGGTATATGTAGGGATGAAGGTTTGTTTGTTTGTGAATGGTTGATTTGGGTTGTAGTTAGAAGTAAATTCAACTGAAATAGTTTGGAAACGTCGTTTGATATTCAGAAATCATCCATCAATATTATGCGACGGAACCTCCCCGTGCGAGTACAACTCGCACTTGCCCAGTTTATTTATTATTATTGTCTCCACAAGTGCTTCTTGAGAAACGAATGCATTCATAACGACTTTCTTTTTGTTTTTTTTTTGTTGTGAAATGCAGCGCAGAGATTAGAGATTATTAGATTATTATTATTAGAGATTATAAATCTGAGAGATAACTAGGTATTCTAATAAAACTGACACGTTTATATGGGATAACTTTGACCAACGTCAAGTTCCAATGGTATATGGAGCATACCTTGACTGATAATCTTTTATATTGGTATTTCAACTAAAGTTAACTACATTATTTGCCCGCTTTAGCCAGTTTTGCGTAAAACACCTTAACGTCATTAGATGTGCAAGGATATTTAGCCTGATTGAATAGAGTTAACATCTGGAATAGATGGGAGGAAACAGTCGCTTCATGAAAATAAAGTACATTAAACCATGCTCTGTCTTGTCTTAAGTGAAATGTAATAATCGGCAGTGATATTTGCAATCTCACGGGTAGCCAACCTTCCATCAAAACTCTGGAATAGGTATCTGTAAACTAGTAGTAGTAATAAGTTGGCTGCCTGACGAGATGACCGAACAGTTTAACACTCGGCTGTGCTGGGTGCCAGGCCATTGAGTCATCCCAGGCAACGGCAAAGTAGACGAACTTGTTAAACTTGTAAGCACCCTGCCACTACTAGCTGACGTTTGAAATGTGGGCATGTCTCTCTCTACAAACTGTTGTTGCTCAATTGATCAACAAAATATGAGTGAAAGGTACATCGAAATATAAAGGGTGTTTCATTAAGCATTCTGATCTCTCTCTGGTGGTTGTCATAGCAGGACACTGTTTCTTAGGGGATCATGCCTGAAGACACGGAGTTTGTTTAAATTACTTTCATAAAAGATGTTTAGACGAGAAGAAGTTCAACATCTCCTCTGCACATATTCCGCCCATTTGTCCCTCAGACGATGCTTAGTAACCTTCTTCTTTGAAAATATCTGCAACCTTAGCGATGTATCTGCCAGAAGCTTACTGCGATTCATAGTAAGCTCGAACTGGCTTACACACAAATAACGCGAGTGGCGTACAATGGGCCTACTTCGTTCTAAGAGCACCTTTAAGTCTCTTAAGCTAACCTAATCAAACACAGAATAAGTTGGTGTAAACAAATTGGTTGAGGAGTTTAAATATAGTGGATCTATAGTAGCAGCTGACAGCAGCTTGGAAGGAGCGGCAATCGTTCAGATATTGAACGTTTTTGGAAATGTTTGTATATTTGACAGTGGCGCAGACCTGCCTGCTCCAAAAGAATGACGTTGAGGCACCTATATATGTATATATTCTATGTTAAAGTTGTTTTTTATTGTATTCAGTTTATTTGGTATTGATTGTTAGTTACTGTAGTTTAGTAAGAATTCGCTGTTACTCACTGTCCCAAAGGACCTTGAAATCAGATCTACACCAACAATTGCAGATCGGTGCATCGGAAGATGCATACCGAAAAGTCATACGACGAACACCACCAACAAATGCATTTGTGAGTACGGGATGTGAAAATCGAATGTTGGTTCTTGCCTACATTTCCCATTTGTATTCGGTCACTTGGATCTCGATCGTGTAGCTGGATGGTAATTTGGTGACTTAGACAATATAGTGTATTTAGAATAAATAAATTTAAATAAACATTATAACGAAGTGATTTATTGGTGTTTAATTCAACTAAGTGAATTTATCTCGTACCTTTTCAAAACAAATTCAATGAAAAATCAGGGTTAAAGTTTTGGTGATAATAAAGATCACTTTTCCAATATAAGTTAATCTGTAACTGGAAAACCATTGCTCTTTGTTTGCCCTGTCTGCACTTCTGCTTGTACGATCACCCCAAACGCACCCCAAACACCCCAAACGCCGGAAAAGTACCCCTTGCTATGCAAACATACAGCAGTCTAAAATGGTATAAAAAAACAACCGATTGTCACAAAGTATTCATGCTGATGGAGACTCCAGAGTACGAGTATCCGTTTAGGAGTACGCCCCTTCACCACCAAATGGAGGAATTTATTAAAAAAAAAGTCTAACAAATCTGCCGTCTGCTTATGAAATATTTGTCAGCTAACATAAGCGATTTTACTTGGAGACAACTGAAAAAGTTTAAAAGCAATCGATAAAGTGAAAAATTCAAAATCAGTATCACAGTGTCTTCCTCCTCCTATCTACACCATTCATCGAGTCCATTCAAACGAATCGTTCCATTCGATTAGCACTTGAGCCATCCTTCCTTGAGCAGCATTTTTTGTGCAGTGCATCCGATTTTGCCGGGCTATGTGCACAAAAGGTGAAAATCTCCACTCCGGCTGCGAAAGCGAAGGAACAGTCGAACTAACCGAAGTTCGCTTATTTCCATATTTGCTGTGCAACACTCACTTACGTTTAAAGCTATCCTGAGGCGGAATTTTTTTCAACTCTTCACCGGTGCAGAACACCGTCCGGGAACCACGTTCATTGGCGGTGCTTGAATTTCATGTTCGGCCGTTCGGCAACAGCACTGCTCCTCGTCATTGACAATCAACAACAGCGGGAGTTCAGGAAGCAGTAGTTATGTAATCGAGTGCTTTTGTACATTTTCACTTGGTGAGACAATGAATGAAATGGTGGACGAAAATGCAATGATTTCGTCACAAGTAAGAACGCCGTGGGTAAGTGCACTGAAGTTTCGTAGCTCAGTGGATGGGGATAAAGCAAATTAATTGGGACATTTTTTTTACCAAATGTAGAACACACTGCACAAAGGAAAGAAAGAAACTGTTTGCATACATGCGTAAAGTTATGCACATACGCGTGTTTAACTTGAACAAGCATTTCTCTGCGCGCGAGATGTTCGCATACACTGAGAGGGACTTGGCGGATCGGACCTATTCTCTTTGATACCTTCTCCGGCTGGGACGACAGCATCGAGTTCACACATATTGTTGTATTTTCAGGATAATTTTGCCCATGTTATGTTCGTAAGCACATTTTTGCGTTACTGGGGTATTCCCTTATGTTGCGGTCAAGTAAGTCTATTGGGTTAAGATTCAGAGATTGGGGAGGAAGTCGCAACTGACTTTCAACTTTATACAACAGTTAGTGCTTTATACTTCTCGCGGTAAGCATGGGGTTATAATCCTGTTAAAGCCGAAAATCCTCTTCTATCCCCAACATCTAAGTACTTTACTGGGAACTTTCATCCAAGATTTGCATAAAATCCAGTTGGTACATCATTCAATAAACGTAAGTTTCCCAACACCGTTGGCCGCCATACATCCCCAAACCATACTTCCATTTCCACCCGGTTTTATAGTTGCTATAACATTTTTTCTGTGTCCATCCTTCTCCATATAAGCTCTTTCCCTTTTATATCAAAAATTCAAAACTTGCTCTCATAAAAACATTACATTGTTCCAAGACTTTGGCTTGCAGACATATTGATTTGCAAAATCCTTGTGCTTTTGCTTATTAATATCTGATATTCTGGATTTCTTACGGGCTTCGACTACTACACTCTGATTTTCTTTTAATTTTCTGCCAGTATCACAAGATTTCAGCTCTAGTTTTAGTTGGTGAGCAGTTAAGTTAAGACGCATAATCTTAAGGATACGCTATTATTCTTCCTTTGTGAACAAAGAAGTTCGGGGAGCTCGGAGTTTTGACATATGTATCTGAAGTCCTCGATGTAATCAAGGCAAACACTTTGATGCAGATAAAAGTCGTTTTTTTCTTGCGAAGAAGCCTCCCACCTTCTATGAACTGACTTACCAAGCGTATTTATCTTTTCTTTGAGTCTAAACTTTCAATTTTAAGTTTTCTTAAAAATTCTCCATGTTGTCCAATGTTGGCAATACTGCGATCTTTCTTCGCCTTATGTCAAATATTAAAAATTTAAATGCGCTTGATCATATTGCTAGAATCTAAAAAAAAAGAGGAAAATAGTGTTTTACTTCGAGTCAACATTTTACGATTTGCGCGATTTGAAGTCGTATATATTCTTAAAGAGGAAAGATGACTCTAAATTATTGTATATAAATTATCGTGGGATTTTATGGGAATTTGACCTTTCGGCTCGAAAAATGAAATATGAAAAAAACACACCATTTTCAATAGAGGTCAAAATAATAAAAAAATATTTTTTTAAAAAAAATTATTTAAAAAGCTGTCGTTAAACATTATTTTATTACTCACATCACCTTTTTTCCAAAATATATTTTTAAAAACAGACCAAAAATGGTTAAACCGCAACGTCGTATTTTCAGATTAACGTTTTTTAGAAAACAGCGCAAAACAACTTCGTGACGCGACTGACAACCCACAACCAATTTTAGTGGAGAAACCTTACTGCCACTTTGTTCTCCCGTTATCTTAGATAATAATTGCATTAAAAAAAACTAGTTTTATTAACCTTGGGAGAAACCACTGTGCGGCGCGGCGTTTGTATGTATGGGATAAATTTCGAAGCAACTGCGTGAGAGAACAATATCTCGAACAATGCGAGTTGTTATTGAAGATTAGGCCTAGGTCCACCCCGGACCACCTCGCAGTGCCACCATTATTATTATCGTGTACCCACCGTATATTCGTAGTTCAAGGATATCACTATCATTTGTTAAAATACATAATTTAATGACAAGATTGTAAAAAGAATTGGTTGCAGTTTTTCAACCAAAACCCACATAAGTTTCCCTATAGACGTGACTCGCAAAATGTCAAAAAGTTTCTATAAAATGGGGGGGGTATATTTGGTTTGAATAACTTAATTTGATCACTTCATGAACAATAAAGAAAACGCGTGCATTTTTCAAACCTCTAAGAGAGGAGCATGAAAGTAATGAAGTCATTACACAAATTACCTTCTGCCATAAAGACTACCCTGTTTGTTATTTTTTACAGAATCTGAATAACTATTAAGTTGAAAGTGCCTGTTGTTATGCAAGCCTTAACCCTCAGTCGTTTAATAAATAATGCGTCAACACACCATTAGTCACGGGAGGTAACACATGCTCGATGGCCTAGTTAAAAAGACAGTCCACATGTCGGTGCTTAAAGTTCTCACACCCAAGACAGATTTTCAATGCACGAATAAGCCTGAGAGCCTTTAAGTTGCCGACACTGACTACGGGAAAATTATGCACGTTTTTCAATGAATCGAAAAACCCGGATAAACTCAAAATAACTTGTACACAGCAGTTTAATAGAGCCAGTCAGTCAAAGAAAACCACGTGAAAATAATTGAAGCAATTGTGTGGTACTCTACCAGTACTTCAGCACATACATGTACTTGTGTGTAAGGAGGTGACACCTTGATTTTGGTAAAGGCTCTCGAACCTTTTTTTTAAACCCCCAAAGGAAACACTTTAAAGTGAATCTAGATAAAGACTTTCCCCTCCCCACAAACCACCATCAACGAAACGACACATCATTGCTTCCAGACCAAACCCAACGCAATTGGTACTATTCTTACTGCTTAAGGGTTAAACTAGAACAACAATGCCCTAGGGTGAATAGAACGCATGTTTTTGACCTGACCTAAGGAAAACTCTACTTTTTGCCTGACTTAATTGGAAAACGTTTTATAGGCAAAACACGAGAGAGAAAGTACGAATACAAACTTTTCTGTTAAAACAGTATCCATTCATTCCAGTGTCAAAGCACCTCTTGTGAAGCTTTCTGACATGCGTGGCTGCCAACTCTGAATGGTGCATACCCCAGTTTTGTGTGGGGAAATATTTGAAATTGGAAACTCCGAAAAGTGTAGTATTCCATGTGAAAGCTTTTCTTTTATGTGAGAGAAACAATTCCCACGTGGAAGTGACAGTTTGGTTAGTCTTGACAAAGCTATTGTCAGAAGCACGATATCTGCGGGAGGATGGATGGCCACAAATGGATTTGAGAAAAGGAATATACGATAATAAGATTAATTAAGTGGCATTCTCGATTTGCAGTTTCAAGGGCAGTGGTTACATTTGCAAGGTCAAATTACTTTGCACTTATAAAAATTTCGTTGTTTTCAAAAAGATTCAGTCATTACTTGTTGCATTTTGCATACGCAGGTAAGAGATACACAAATGAACATTTTTGGATATACCTGAAAATGAGAAAATATTGGGAATATTTCCCATGTTATGCACTTAATAAAAGAGTGACCAGATAGCAATGATAGTTTTTTCAATTGTTATGTTTCAGCAAGTGTCACCCGGTGACATCCAGCTGTCAAAATATTCAGTAAGGTTTGTTATTCCATCTTGCATCGTTTCACTCATTCACATAGGCATAACTCGTACTATACGTATATATCATTGCATTATATGATGAAAAGAAGTGGACTTAGCTTTGACACCTGTGGGACACCGTACTCACGTCTTCCTTATCACTGACAGGCTCACAAATTTTCACCTGGAATGATCTGTTGCTTAGTTACTTCCAAACCATGCTTATATGTGACAACGCATTCCAATATTATTCAGCTCTCTCAAGATTTGTTTGTGATTCAAAGTTTCAAAGTTTGAGTCAGTTTATACTTTTGCCTTTACGAAAGTCAAATTTATTTTTATTAAGGTGGTTGTATTTTGCGATGAATTTGTAAAGCCATCTGGCCAGCATTTTTTCCAAGAGCTTGTCGACAGCCAATTTGAGTCTCCATTCATACAAGATTGAACTGACACAAGAACTGAAGCCGTACAAACATAAATAACGCCGCGGGTTCGCTAATTAATAATAATAATAATAATCAGTATCGTTTGCTCGTTCCACAAGAAAGGATACCCCTTTGACTGCGCCAACTATCGAGGGAGTCTCCTTACCATCGCCTACAAGATCTTCTCTGCCATTTTGTGTGAACGCCTGAAACCATTCGTGAACAAACAGTGTGGTTTCAGGCCCGGGAAGTCCACCATCGATCAAATCTTCACACTGCGGCAGATTCTTCTCCAGGACCCAAGAAATGCAGATCGACGCACACCATCTATTTGTCGATTTCAAGGCCGCAGACGACAGCGTGTATAGAGACGAGCTATACAGCGCCATGTCTAGTTTTGACATTCCTGCCAAACTCGTCAGACAGACTGACTGACTCGCTGCTCCATCAAGGTCGGTAACGAACTCACCGAGACCTTCAATGTCAAAAAAGGTTTTAGACAAGGCGACGCGCTGTCATGTGATTTCTTTAACATCGTTCTTGAGAAGATCGTGCAAAACTCACTGGCCAACACAAGGGGCACGATCTTCCAAAAGTCCGTCCAACTGCTAGCTTACGCGGATGACATTGACGTGATTGGGCGAACACAGCGAGCCGTCAATGATGCGTTTACTGGCATTGAAATGGAAGCGGCTAAAATGGGTCTGGCGATAAACGAGGGCAAAACGAAGTATATGCTGTCATCGAGAAAGGACGCACAACATCGACGACTTGGCCTGAACGTCACCATAGGTAGCTATAACTTTGAGGTAGTGAAGGACTTCGTCTACCTCGGCTCCGCGTTAAACAGTACAAACAACATCAGTACCGAGATCAAACGCAGAATAACTCTTGCCAACCGCTGTTTTTTGGGCTCAAAAGGCAATTGAGTAGTAGAGCCCTCTCTCGGAAGACCAAGTTGAGTTTGTATAAGACCTTGATCATCCCAGTCCTACTGTACGGTGCAGAGGCATGGACAATATCCCAAGCGGATGAACAGTCTCTTGGTCTTTTCGAGAGAAAAGTTCTGCGCGCTATCTTCGATCCTGTTTGCGTTGATGGCATTTGGAGGAAAAGATTCAACCACGAACTGTATGGGCTGTACAGCGACATGAGTCTAGCAAAGCGTCTGCGGATCCAATGCCTAGGATGGCTAGGCCATGTAGAGCGTATGGACAACTTAGCTCCGGCCCGAAGAGTCTTCGACTCTGAGCCTGTGGGACAACGCAACAGAGGACGTCCACGAACAAGGTGGCGCACACAAGTCGAGGGGGACCTCGGTCGGCTTGGTGTGCGAAACTGGAGACAGCGGGCGAAAGATCGTGCTGGCTGGAGAGGCATGTTAAGTGAGGCCCAGGTCCACCTCGGAGTGTAGTGCCCTAAGAATAAGAAGAAGAAGAAGAATAATGGCGGCACTACAGTCCGAGGTGGACCTGGGCCAAGCTTCTCACCAACCATTCGTTTTTTGCGTACTATTGTTCTCTCACAAGTGGATGTACAGTTTAATGCCGACTCCGAACGGCGAGATTGAGGATCGTTCTCTAGACAGTTATACTCTTTGAGCATTGTCAGTGACTCGAAAGAGGTGGAACCGTGAACAATTTTTTTTCCAAAAAATTGTTTGTCTGATCTTGGATTCGAACCTATACTGTGGAAGTCAAGTGCGTATGGGTCGACGCACAAACCCACACGGCCACGGTTCGCTAATTGGGCGCTGGAAATGTTGGACAGCGATTCGGATTTTAGCCAAAAAATCAGTTACTAGGACGAGTGCCTTTTTGGTCTCAATGACTATGTCAACAAGCAAAATTGCAATTATTAGACCGAACACAATTCACAAGTGTTCGACCAAGCTTCAATGCATCCACAAAGATTGACTGTTTGGTTGGGTTTATGGCATGACGGCATCATCGATCCTCTTTTTTTCGAAATGAGGAAGAAGATACCGCTATCGTCAATGGTCTCATGTGTAGAGTGGTGTTAACCGATTTTCTGTGGCCAGAGCTACACGGTATCGATATATTCGATCGGTGATTCCAACATGCCGTACAAGTGACCATGCCATGAGTGATGGGAAATTCAGTGATTGGATCATCTCACAGCGATGAACGGCATTGAACTTGGCCACCGCGACCATGCGACTTGACACCGCTCGACTATTTTTTTAGGGCTACAGCAAATCCTTTGTCCAAGCTAACAAGCCAACTACTTTAGATGAGCTCGAGGCCAACAAGACGCTATTGCTGGAATAACGTCGTACATATCGAACCAAATCGTCAACAATTTGACCGCCCGTTTAAAGCACGATCAGTAAAGCCGATGTATTTCATATATAATGGCATAAATGTAGACTTAAATTAAAGTCAGAATTAATTTTATATCTAATACCGTTGCTGTTTTATTTATATTTCTTTCCCTATTGTCCTTATATGGCCACCCTGTACATTTCTAACTTGAAAGCAAAATATTCGAAATTAAATATATCTTCCTCCTTACTAGAGCAAACTAAACAATATTCTGCTTTCTTCTTGAATGTCATAAACAGTCTTGTGGTTATATTTTTTTTTGAGCTCTATTCGATTTATTTGGGGCTTTATAGTTATTAAGTTTTTGAATAGTGGACTAGGCAGAAATTGCTATGTTCTATACAGACATATGTTGTTAGCGAGTCCAACTCTGAATCCCTCGGTAAATTAAACCTCGAAGCAAGAAGGTTACAGTTCTCAGAACTGTAATCAAGTGAGTTAATCAACGATAGTTGTTTGTTCTATTATTTCCAAGAACTTACCACATACTGACCACATTCACAATAATCGAAATTCATCCATAAATCACAATGATTATGCGACTTAATTCGCCGCATGTCCTGCTTCCAATGTATTCCGACTTTCTTTTTGAGATGGAGAAAAACCACGCTCTCCTCATGTATATTTATGTACCTCACAAATTATGACCTGATGAGATGCTACATGCATAAAACGCCTTTAAAAAAATGCTTAAATTCGTGTTATTATTTCTCGATGATTGCCGAAAGGTGTTTACGTAGCGTGACTTCCTCTTATCGTGACTGTTGAGGATATTAAACGGTCAACGTCCTGCGACGACCATGAAACTGGTATCCTTATTTATTTTCGACCTTTAGTGTGTAATAGCATGAGTAATTCGGGCTACTCAATCAAAAGCTGCGGGGTGCTGCTTAAAAGGCCTTGAGGGTGTTGACAACCAAGAATACCGCCCGCTGCTATCAAATTACTATTCAGATCACAAGACAAGGCATAACCCTTAAATGGAAATGATGGAATTCAACTTCTTAAACGAATTATGAAGGTATTGAAAATATTGATATTAAATAAATTTGCTCAATGTGCTTCTGTGCGTTTGACTATCGTACATTTAAATGCATTTGCACGGATTTAAGAAGTCAATGAAACACATTCTCTAACATTAACCCAAAAGAAAAAATTCCAAGTTATGAAAGAATTTTTTTTTCGAGAGGGGCAAAAGTTGAATAATATCTGAATACACGCAGGAGCATTGTCCTCGTTTGAAAAGATGAAGTGGTTTATTAACCCCACTTTAGCTCACGAAGAGGTCGGCTTTTCTTTGAACTCTTTTCCATGCTTTTAGACGTACTCCAAAGTTTTTGAAAGCTGTCAAAGCAGAAAATTAGAGCAAAGTCAACAGCATGTGAGTACACGTACAAAACATTACTTTGACAGAAAGGCAGGATATCAAAACAGCTTTAATTGACTTAATTTTACGATTGTGCATATACGCATGTACATATGTATGGACAATAACTGTCAAAAGGAAATTAATCTTAAATTCGGAAAGGCAACGACACCG
Organism: Myathropa florea; assembly: GCA_930367185.1. Taxonomy (NCBI): domain Eukaryota; kingdom Metazoa; phylum Arthropoda; class Insecta; order Diptera; family Syrphidae; genus Myathropa; species Myathropa florea. The sequence goes on from OV884002.1 coordinate 45,554,849, forward strand.
AAGCTCACTTAAAATCGAGGCAATAGAACTAAAGACTGCAATTTTTCAATAGTGGATGGTATCAGAGAAAAACTGTTCACTGTATTTTTCAATGATATGACAATATCGTGAATAATCGTTTTGCAAATCGTGCAAAAAAAGGGTATTGAAAGCTTTTAAAACAGATGACGTCGTTTCATTTAACGAAAACTTATTGTTCGAGCCGGGCTGGAGTTTGATTGCAGATTGTTAAAAGTGGAGAGGGTACCCTGTTCACTGAGAATTAGTTAAACTGCGACTATGAATATTGTTGCGAAACAAATTGTCTTTTTGCAGACCTTTGGAAATATCTTTATGGTCAATGTAAAAGGTCTTTCAATAAGGACTTCCAAACTTTGACAGTTGATAGCGCCCATACTGTTAGTTTTTTAGTTTAGTTTAGTTAAGTGGGGGCAATACCCCCATTTATTGCGCTTAATGCAAGCTTGGAACTTAAACAATCTAAACTTACAATACTTAATCTAAGGCAGGGCTAAGAGGGAAAAGAACGGGTCTGGAGTTGAGGCCAATCTTTTTGATAACTTAACATGGACGGGCACAGTACGACACGTGCAAATGATATAATCTTTTCATCAAAGTGGATGCTCTGAACGAGCAAAGTTCGAAACTTCGCCCAAATTTTTCGATCGCCTTATACGTCTTACCGAGAGGACAATTCACAGAGTGGTGGATAAATTTGAGTTCATTGGTTCAGTAAACGATAAACCAACACCCACACTCGTACGTCGACGAAACACTAGATCTGCCGAAAACGAACAAATCGCCGATGGCCGTGAGAGTGTGCAGGTGAATCCGAGGCAGTCGATATCGCGTCACTCACAAGAACAAGTGTTCCCTGGATGGGCTCTGGTCTCTGGAGGAGTTGAAAACTGGCCCTGATTTCAATCGAAAAATCATTGTGAATGGGTACATCAACAAGCAAAATTGTCGAATTTGAGACGATACCAAATACCAATCCACATGAGATCCAAAAGCGTCCAATGCATCCCAAAAAATTTCTGTTTGGTGTGGATTTTGGGCCGTCGCACAGTGGTCGATTTAGTACATCGTAGCTGGAAATAAGTAAAAAAAAAATTTTTTTCCATTAGAAAAAATACCGCTAGGTTAGAAGTCAAATACCCAATTCACAAGAAACAAAAAACAAAAAAATTTTAATTCCCTTACTTTAGCAATGGGAAGCTTTCCAATTCAATGTACGAGTATAAATCTTTTCTTACTCTTGAATTTGACTTTCGCGGATAAGGAGTTTTTCTTAAAGTGATATAGTGAAATAAAAGTGAGGTATATATTTGAAGCAAATATGCAAGAATATGCTATTGGTAAGTACTTTTAAATTGAGTGTATTTTTATTAATATAGTAGGGACGATTTAGTCGCTATGAACTAAATGCGGGGGTACTTTTTTTTTTACAAAAGACAATCTAACTTTTTTTTATTTGTTGGTCCATAAAAAAAAGTACAGCTGAGTACAACCTCAAAACTTTGCTAATTTAAAGGTTGTATTATTACCTTTAAATAATGTAAAACTTAAGTGCCGACACTCAGCGCAACATACTTTTTTCTTTTCTTACAGTTACCAATACGTCCTTTTCAGGGCGACAATATCCTCTACTGGAAGAAATTTTTTCATTTATTCGGAGTGAAAATCTTTTCAAGGCATCAGTAACGGTTTGTGCTGTTTTACAGTACGTGATGTCAAAAAATTTAATATCTGTTCTTGATGAAGCTGATCATAAAAAATGATTCGAGTATAGCAAAATGTTTGTATCACGCCTTTACAAAAAGTACAAAGGGAAGAAGATATCACCAGAACGATTTTTAAAAGCTGAAGAGTGGTGGCTTCGCGAAGAGTTCCAAATTCCATTGCCTGAAGTACATATGCTAACAACTTCTAGACAAGGAAGACCTCAAAAAAATTTCCAGGAGTGTGGAAGCACAGCCAAAAAACGAAAAATTCAAAATCTCATGGTAAGATCGGCCGAAGAATTATCATTTGCTGTTGAGTCTAAGCTAAGAATAGAAACAGCTGAAATAGTAGGCTTATACACAAGACTGGTAGAACGGTTTTCAATTGTTTTGATGACATTAACATCAGGTTTGAAAATCGATACCATGAAATTCCGAACTTATTGTTTGGACACGGCAAAATTATTTGTTTCCAATTATAATTGGTACAGAATGCCAGTAAGTGTCCACAAAATTCTGTTGCACGGTGCTGACTTCATTGAAAGTTTTCCAATCCCCATCGGACAGTTTTCGGAAGATGTCTTAGAAGCTCGTCAAAAGGATTACAAAATTTTTTGAAGCGGATTTTCAAGAAAGATGTCCCGAATTGCAACAAATACTGATGTGATTCACAACATGTGGATATCTTCAGATCCAAAAATAAGCGATTTGAGACATCTACCAACCCGGCATCACAAGGTACCACCCCCTGAAGTTATGGAAATGATTTTAAATTGATTTTAAAACATATTTCCAACGAGCAAAACAAAAGAAAAGTTAAATACGATTTAAGTCCAGCTAATGACCCTAAATCGACCACTGTGCGTCGGCGACGTCATCTGTCCACATTTGAGATTTTTGAGAACTACGTTAGCCAGGCCATCACCGTCAACGGCGAGGGCTAAAGGTCGATGATTATCAACTTCTTTTGGCCTGAATTGTATGATATGGATACCAATGACATGTGCTTTCAATAGGACGGCGCGGCGCTACGTGCCACACAGCTCACGCCACGTTTTAAACTCTGCACGAGCGATTCAAGGGTATGGTCATCTCTCGTGGAGCTGACCATAACCACCAAGATCGTGCGATTTGAATCCGTTAGACTTTTTCTTCTGGGTTTTCTGAAGTCGCAGGTCTATGCGAATAAGCCACAAAACACAAGGGCCTTCAAAACCAACATAACCCATGCCATCGGTCAAATTCAGCTTGATTTATGCGCCAGAGTCATGGAAAATTGGGCATTTCTTTGTTTTATTTAAATTTAAAGATAAGAAGTGCTTAATGAAGTACCCTTTACAAGAGGGGTGAGCTGAATAGTTCATACGCAAATGTATTTTTTTTTAAATTGTTCAAAATAAATATTTTTTTAATTTATTTTGGTTTCTATAACGGTATATTTTTTTAAAAATCTATTATTTTTTGTGGTTTACCTGTTTTCTGTTCTGTTTTGTCTTTCTGTTAAATACCAACAAATATTGTAGTTTAAACAAAATTTGTGGGTTGTGATTTCATAAAACTTATCAACAGTATTTTTTATGTGTTCGACCCTGTTTTTAATATTGTTGGGAAGCTGATTCTCGAGGTTATCAGCTTAAATAGAAAACTACCTACGAGTACGTGAAACAACAAATGTGTGAAGGTTTAGCAAAATGTTGCGATTTGATTGGCAGATTGTCAAACATTAACTTAGTTGGTTTTCTGAAAAATAAAATATATATGATAGGTTTTTTTCTACCAAGTATTCCTCACTTATTGCTATTCAGAAACATTTAAAACCACACCGGTGAACCACTGGTCTCCCCCTTTATAATTTCAACCCGTGTTATGTATACCCTTGGGGCACTTAGAGAGTATTAATATCGCGTACATTTATTGTAAAAAAAATTCAATTTGAAATTAAAGTTGAGTGCCAAGCATACTCATGTACCGTCAGCATTTACAAAAATGTATACATTTCTTCTACGATACGATAAGTTTAATTAAAAATACTACACAAACATTATATTTACACAAAAACAATTTTGAGAGCTCTTATTACAGAAAGCGCTGAATACTCGTTGTTCAACTACACAATTAGCTTCACATAAGTACGAGTAGCTTCAAGTGTGTGGAAGCAATCATTTTTTTTTAAATTTAGACCTACGTAACCTATGAACATTACGGGTTGTATGACTACAATATAAAAGCAAGGAAATTGATAAAAACTCATTGAATTGTTTGCTTTCAAATCTAAAAATATGTCAGTATTCAATTACAAGGGACTCCAATTTTAGACTAATCAATTCAATTAAAACCTATAAATCAAAGTGCATAGTAAATATATCACTCCAGTTGATATTCTTTTATTGCTAAAATCACAAAATAAAAATTTAATTAATTTATAGATCACATTGTTTTTTTACTCTCTCGAAAATAAATCCAAATCCATTCTCCTGTTCAGATTTAAAAAAAAACAGAATGGTCTATGTACCATGTGCATTGTACAATGTAAGCTCAACAAAAGTACTTTGAATTATACTCGATTTCATATAATATATCAATGAGAAAAAAAATTAGTTACTGAGGTAAATTTAATAAAGTATCCGCTTCCAAAAAATTCTACGTAATATCACTATTACAATTAATACAATTAATCCATGATAATGGGTCATCCAACGAGAGGTAGGTATCACTTATTTAACATTTATGCAATATTTTATTATGAAATATTTGGTTTGGTGCACATTTTGAAATTAATAATGCAAAACAACGTATGCCATAGAGACGGACGGCTCTGTTTAGCCTTCTTCTGATAAAATTTGTTATTACATTTTTGCATAATTTCGGGGGTAATTCGAACACAATATGTAAATCTGATACTTTCGTTTGACGCAAAAATCATTAGTGGAGCATTGACTTAGACTTTATCTGTAATATAGCCCCAGTATTATTTTTAAAAAAGTATAACCCAGACACCGCCAAATTGAAAACCTCAACAAACTGTCATTCGTTGTGGATGGAAAGATTGTTCCACTATTTTGTCCCGGGGTAACCCTACTCACTCTGATAAATCCTAGTTCATTAAGTTTTTTATTCTCTGTTCGTAAATCTCACGAACAGCTCTTGTCGTTCGATGTAGAATTGCCTTGTATGCCGCATGCTTGACTGCATGGGCTTGTTTGCACTCGTTATAAAACCATGTGTTTTTCCTGGGTGGTGTCGTAAATCCCCGCACATCAATGACAGCATTATTGATGGCTTCTTGACAACGTTTCCAATCTTCGTTAAACCGTGGTTTTTTTTTTCTCGACTTCGTTGTTATCTTGTTATCCGCGCTCTTACCTTGGCTACAAGAAGTAAATGATCGGTGTCTATGTTTGCGCTTCGGAACGTTCGAACACCAAGAATATGGGAGGAGTGTCTGACGTCGATCGTAACATGATCAATCTGGTTGATGGTCGAATGATCAGGGGACCGTCTGGTCTCTTTATGGATGTTGAGGTGGGGGAACCGCAAGCTAGCTACAGAGAGGTTGCGCCCCGTCCACCAGCCTGCGCCCGTTTTTGGACGTGGTGTCGTGCAGGCTGCGCTTGCGGATGACTCTAGCAAAGATGTCCTCTTTACCCAGCTTAGCGTTAAAATCTCCTAGAACGATCTTGGTATCGTAGTTGGGCCTTTATCGTATGTTCTTTCTAGGAGATCATAAAAGTCATCCTTGCTATCGTCAACTTTGTTCTCAGTTGGGCAGTGGCCGCAGATTAGGCTGATGTTGCCGAATTTAGCCTTGATACGGATTGTTATGATTAGCCCGCTTACATATTTAAAGCTTAAGACTTTTTGCTTAAATCTACCTAACAACAAATCCACATCCAAATAAGCGCTGCCTTCCTTCTCTGTTGCAATCGCTTGAGTAGATGTTGCAGTTTCCCATCCTCCTTTTGGCCGGACTATCCAATCGCATTTCCTGGATTGCGGTAACGTCTGCTTTAAAGCAGTCAATGACCTCTGCAAGTTCATCGCCTGCACGTGCTCTCTTAAAGGACCTCACACTTAACGTGCAAAACCGAACTTCATTGTCTTTTCCGTTTGCTGGGGTCGTCAATAGTTGATCCGTTCGTATCCGAGGCTTGTAGGCGGCTCTGAATTCGAATTTCATGCGTGGTGAGGAAGGTTATCTCACGCACAACCTCCAACTGTTGGTGTCGGTAGCCTCTTACAGAGGTGAGCGCCGCTGTTGGCACTAAGAAAAGGGCTCATCCGCCGCCATCTCCATCCGCCTGCTGACTGGAATTGTCGATGTCGCTGTTGACCAATCAGTTGATCAGCTCCTCTGCCGCCATCCTAAAAAGAGCGTTGAGCCCTAGAAGGCCCACACTCCTCCCTTTCTCGTTTGCAGCCGTCCAGACGTCTCACGAGGGTTGGTTACCCCATCTTCTGTCAGGGGTACTAGGCTCTTTGGTTTCACCACGGGAGGTGAGAGTAGGAGTTCGTTAACAGACGGGTGCTAGGTGCAGACGCTTGTGTCTGCATGGTTTGCCTGTTAATGCTTTGAGATCAAGAAAACATACTCTGCAGTCTCCTAATGGTAACCACATATTTCCAATTGGTCTCTTCTAATAAATCTGTTCTAAGCGGATGTTTCCTTAGCCGACAATGAATCGTAAAGATTGGTATACCATCGTTTGATCTAGGCTAACTAGTATCTGGTTGCCTAACCGATATTCTTTCACACAGCACCAGTTTCACAGCCTATAATACCACCGTAACCATACCCAAATGAATGCCACTCACATTTGAGTTTGAAACACGATGTGGATAATTCAATACTGGTTTGGATTTGATTAAAGGACCAAAGTCAATGTCCTATCTGAGTGAACGTAAATATTCTTGTTTTGGTAAAATTGTTTCAAATATTTTTCCTAGATGATTTCGACTGATCCTTCAAAAACAAAATGTGCAAGAAAAATTAGGTTGGAACCAACAGTCTAAATCACGCGAAGTGGCATGTCGTTATGGTGGAAGATAAGCGATTAGTATGCTGTAGTCTGATCGACAACAAAACAAAAGTTGCAATGTAAGAATTAATGTCAAAATGAATATTCCCGAGTTGAGGCAAAAAAGTAAAGAGTTGAGAAAAATGCATGTCATGAATTTACAACTACAACTCATGAAAGCATTGAATGCCGAACACAAAAGCCGGTTCATTTTTCATATCACTAGCAATGTAATTATCAAACTCAATTCCCTCCCTTTTTCATTTGAAACGACATTACCAGGATTTGACTTTATATGCTACCCTGATCTCTCCTATTTAGATACATCTAGGGAACGATGTATGTATGTACGATGCAGGTACGTATGTATGTGTGTTAGTTTCCCGCAGGGCAAGTGTGCTCCTTGATTACCTGTTACTCGGAATGAATGAGTCTTATATCAGAAAATCAGTTAATAACCAAATAGCGAACATGATTGTTTCATTCGATTATGCTGATTCATGGAGCATTATGATGCCGCATGTGTGAGTAGCGAAGTATGTATCAGATAATAGGCACATTTGAAAATCTTTTTTTACACCCACCTGTGCCTCACAGAGTGACAGATAAGAGTAAGTTACCACAAAGGAAATCCAATGGAAACCTTTGGATACCAGCAAATTCTCATTAAATCTCCCCCGTCTGGTCTTTTAATGGGGTTCCAAGTATGCTTAATAATTGATTATCAACATGAATGTGACATGGTATTTCATGCATTGAATAAACGACGAATAATGTATTTGAAGGGTCTGTTATTTAATGTAGGAAATATTTGAATTGACAATCGCGAAGGAAAACCGATTGGGTATCCAGTGACAACCACGCGTCGATGAATCGCTGGGGGAATAGAATAATTGTTACACAAAATAATAAACTTTATGTGGGTTTTTAGACGTTTGATTTTCAGCTTGGTAGCCAGTTTGACATTTGGCAGTAGATTTGATTCGTTTCATTAAGATATTAATCTTTTTTAATACTTAGTGCTTAAATTTAATTAAATATTTGAACTTAAAATTAAAATACAAAGGACGGCAGGAACTGTAAAGTGTCCTTCATTAAGCGCTTCCTAACTTTTAGATAAAATTATTTTTATATTTTTTTTATTTAATTTAGATAAAACAAAGTGTGTGTGACCTATCACCGACACTTTCTATTCGTTTGAAAGGCCGTTGATGCCATTTAGTTCAAATGTCCACTGCGGCTTCTCTGGGTGGAGAGCATCCAAGAAGTCAAATTTTCTATGACTCTGGCACATAAATCAGGCTGAATTTGGCCGATGGAATGGGTTATGCTGGCTATAAGGGGTGTTGTGGTTTGTGGCTTATTCGCATAGACCTGCGACTTCAGAGAACCCCACAAGAAAAGGTCTAACGGGGTCAAATAGCACGATCTCGGTGACCAGTTCACATCACCCCCACGTGAAGTGACCATGCCCTCGAATCGCTCGTGCAGAATTTCCACTGTCGTTGGTGTCCGTGTCCATATCATCCAATTCAGGCCAAAAGAAGTTGGTAATCATCGACCTATAGCACTCGTCATTGGCGGTGATGACCTGTTCACCGTCGTCATAGTTCTCAAAGAAATATGGACCGATGACGCCACCAGCCACATAAAGCAGTGAATTTTTTTGGGAATGCATTAGACGCACTTTTAATTGATGTGGATACAGGTTATTTGATGTTGAATTATTGGACCGGGAACACTGGTCCAATGGTGTTCCAACACTAGATCCCAGGAGTGTAGTTTGGTACACAGATGGATCAAAACTGGATTATGGAGTCGGAACTGGTGTCTATGGACCCAACACTGGCATCTCTGTACCTATGGGGTCTAGTCCCACTGTGTTTTAAGCCGAAGTTCATACCATTCTGCAGATCTGCGGCAGGCATAATCTTGGTAAAGGTATTAAGGGCGCAATAATACTAATCTTTTCAGATCGCCAAGCAGTACTTAAGGCTTTTCCGTCCAGCAAAATAGACTCCAAAGCCGTCAAATGTTGCTACGATGCTCTGCAATCCCTAGCCAAACACAATAAAGTGAAACTTGGCTGGGTCCCTGGACACAAGGGTATTGCAGGTAACGAATCTGGAGACGAACTCGCTAGAGCGGGTTCAGGTACTGCGTTCATAGGTCCTGAACGGTACTGCAGTGTGCACCGAGAACATCGAGCGTAGGAGTTGAGACACCTACCCAGTACGCCACGACACGCACTTATTATACTTATTTACATTTACCCCATCCTAATATCCAAGAGAATGTATGGAAAAAAAAATATGCTTAACAACAGAATACGTGAGTGAAACACCTTAAGTATAAAAATTGATTAACAACTTAAATCTATATTAAAACTTTAACAAATCTCACATTTGACAAACTTTTGTTACGACTCAAATACGTAAAAAGAATCCCACCCATCATTCGCCCACAAATCATTACTTCGATTAGCTTTAAGCAATCTCTTTGTCCCGCAGACATAAAACAGCTTTACACACTCGACATCAGACAAAAAGGAGTCCTTGAATCCATGCTACTCACCTTTGCGTGTTCCTTGCAGCCACCATTAGCATTAAATTTGCTTTACACGTCTAATCTGGCGGCCAATTTCACGCGATAAGCGATAAAACGCATGTAATTTTTCAACGAAACACGATTCAATAAATATCGACACTCCGCGAAAACGCGACAGCTCCCGAGGTGTCTAACAAATAACTTCAGAGTTATATGGAATAGAAGAGCAAAAACAGAAACATAAATAAATAAATATTGTACGGGTAACGGTGGATGGATCTTCAGTGTAAAACTTTCATTCATTCATTTATCAGTGAGTGAAAGAAAATACCCCTTGGGGACCAATCCGAAATTGAATTTATTTTTATTTCACGCACGCAATTGTGCGCGTCATTACGAAGGCGTTTGCCGAAAAATGCCCGACCGAAGTGCCGGTCGAAAGAAGCCAGAGTGTTCCTTGTTTCGCGCTTACCAAGGGGGGGGAACGTTGGAGTTATTGGACGTATCGCTCGGGGACTTGCGAGTATTTATTGGTACGCTATTTGGTTATATTTATGTTAACACATTCTTTATCGGCGGCGTTAAGGAAATGAATTGTCATGGAGAAGGTTTTTCAACTGGCTCATGGAAAGGTTCGTAGTGAAGTCGTAGTCGTGGCGAGAGGGAGGGAAACCGTGAAATCAATTTGTGCGAATGATGAACCATGATCACGTTTCACTGAAGCCAAGAAGTTCTCGAGAATTTCAAGAACTTAAAGAGCCACCATTATTCTCATTCTCACATGATTTTCTTTGAATGCATAAGAGATTGCTGGAGAAAATAAACGAGGGCATATACTTACGTAATCCATTGAAGAGTGAAACCTGAAGTAGTTTCATTGCATATTTGACGCATGTAACAAGCGTTTAATGACCTTCGATGTCATGGAATCAAACCTATGTACGCACAATTTGTTGGTGCCTATAGATTAAACACGAGTTGTCTGTTAATTGTTCTAAAAAATGTACGAAGATTTGCACAAAAGACAGAAATTTGGGAATTTGGAAAGGTGGGGTAATTGCAAATTTCTCAACGTACCCTGAAATTCATTTAAACAGCAATGATATATGAGAAAAAATAAAATGGAAGGAGATTTAAATCTAGCACAGGATAAATAAAATAATACGTTTTGTTTCAATGGAACTGTCAGGGTAATGACTTGACTATGTGAATTTGCACCATGCGTGGCTTCCTTCCTGAATGGTACTTGAAGTTCTTGAAACAGTAAACGATGCAGGATACAGATGTCATTCAATTGAAGTTCTGCGGAAATGAAAGAGGAATACAACGTAGTTGATACGCGACTTTTGTGATATACCCAAAGGAGATTATTTACATACCCCCACTGCGCATTCAAAGCCTTAACAAACAATGGTTAAACATACTGTAATTATCGCTAATTATTCCATCGATGGCCCGACGCATACTTTTAAAATACAGTCGGCGTCAGAAGTGCGTCACATGTTAAAAGTTTATTCACTAAATTAATATTCACCGTAATGGGCTAGTACATACATGAATATATCAAAATACAGCCGTATGTTTTACTTTGAACAGTATATTTAAAGGTTTTATTCAATCTAAGGGTAAACATAAAACAATTTATGAATTTTAAAGAAAAAAATAAACACTGTATTTAAAAGCAAATGCTCATATGGATGTGTAAATGACTGTAAGACATAAAAGCTTATTTCTATTAATGTGTAAATTGTATGAACATTTATATATGGCAGATATGGAAACTAAAAACAGCGGAAAAGGCATACAAAATACATTTTTTTTAATAAGATAACATTTTTGAATGGATGTGTTCACTCACTTTTGACGCTGTTTTAAGTTTTTTTCTTTTGACTTTTAACGAAAATTAACTGCTTTATGTTTACCGTCATGTTAAATAAAATGAAGCTTTGTTTGAAGTATGATTTGACGGTTTTTATTTGAGCTATCAATATCTGGCGTAGATCATTCCGGTCAAATTTAATTAAGAGAACTATTTTTCAGCTAATGACTATTCACTCACTTTTGACGATGACTACTAACGGCATAGAATAACCCAGTTTTTTTTTCCAATAGGATGGCTCGATTCTGTTCCACTCCTCTTTTAAAGCCTCTTACTTTGAGATACATTTTTGATTAGTTAACCATTTTAGTTGATTACGTTAGTGAAATTAATGAAATTTATTTTTGTTTTATTATATTCTAGTTAAAATCAGCCTAAGAATAAATAAATTCCATGAATAATAATAATAATAATAATAATAATAATGGCGGCGCTACAGTCCGAGGTGGACCTGGACATAGCTTCTCAGCAACCACTCCTGTTGTGCGTGCTATTCTTCTCTCACGAGTGGAAGGGATCTACAGTTTAATGCCGACTCCGAACGCCGAGATTGAGAAGCTTTGTCTAGACAGTAATACTCTTTGAGCATTGTCAGTGACTCGAAAGAGGTGGAGCCGTGAATAAAATTGTAGGTGTTTTTGGGGATTCGAACTGACAACATCGAGCGTAGGAGTCGGCGCACCTACCCACTACGCCACGGCGCCTACAAATTTCATGAATAATTTATATTATTTTGCCTTTAAATCATAGTAAAAATAGTATGAAAGTTGACAGTGGCTCAAACTAATAACTAATAACCGGACAGACCGGCTCAAACTAATAACCGGTCTGTCCGGTTTGTCCAAAAATATTCCAACCTACAGGAAGTCATTGTGGATTTAAATTTTAATTGAGCTCTACTTACTCTAATCCAGCGTTATATTACAGTTATGCAACAGAAAAATAGAGGACATGATTTATCAGCTTTGAAAAATGCGCGTCAGACTCTGTGGCAATCATTGCATTATATACAATAAAAAATCCCAAAAATACTACACCGATAGCAAATCAGTGGCAGGAATAAGTTACATATAGCTGCATGGGATGGTAGTTAGTTCGATAATGTGTCATTATAACAGTTGAACATAGGGATGGCAACAGAGGCGATGATCACGTAAGTCACAAGAACAGACGAAGGCGGTAGTATCGAAAATATTTAATCCAGTTCCAAGTGATTTTGAAAATGTTGTTCGGAAAGAATTTTTGTTTTTCCAGAAAACTTAATTGTATTTTTTCACAGCTAACTTTACTCTTAAGCCGAATAGTCATTATGTATACTGACAGCTGGTATACCAAGATTTGCTTGTGAAAAAGTTCGATTGATTCTACGCAGTTTTTGGTTATTTCAAATATTGAAAGTAAAAAGCATATTTTCGGAATATTTCACCTTTTTTTCGCAAAGTGAAAAATGCGGTTTAGGTTAGATATAAATTATGATGTGTATGAAGAAGATGTATTGACAGAACGCCAGTGGCTAAAATTGGTTTTCAAAATTTCGATCTGGCAATGTTGCTGTTGGAGGTGCACATTTTTTTGGAAGGCCAGTTGATAGAGACACAATGAATGCGTTAGTTGATGCAAACTGGCAAATACTAACCCGTAAGATGGCTGAGAGGTTAACTTATTGAATTCGACTGTTCATGATTATGGACAATAAATAATTAATTTAAATATTTAATCACTATAAGAAAATCTGTTATAAATTGTATGTATTTCTTTTACCTCAAAAACTATTTGAGCCAGAATATTCGATATGATTATAAATTAAAGTACTCATTGAAGCCAACTTTTAGGGATTTTTTCAGATTTCTACGCACTTTGTTTTAGAAATGGGAGGGGGTTTTAAAACCGAAATTGGAGCTCCATATTTTTCAAACTGTACTTCGGATTGAAAATGTTGAAGGAAACATCAACTTCATTTTAAAAGATATGTCGATTGGTATGTCACTCGATGGGATACATCACTGCTTCAAAACCCATGGCAACGTCACCTGTGCGGGAGCCAACCCCAAATGGTCCCAGTATCTAATTCCAAAATTTCATGCCGATACCTTTATAAATGTAGCAGATAAAAAAGTGTGACCAACACGAAAGGCGGACTGACGGACGAGTACACCGAAATCCGTTTTTGAAGATGGAACCTTAAAAACATACAAAAGTTCAGAGTACTCGGCCTTTTGGGGTGCGCAAAGAAACTCCACACAAATTCAGGGTTCATTCAAGATGTTGAAATATTCAATAAGGACGGTACATCGTTGATACAGAAAAGGGAAATAGTTGTCTAATGCAAGGCAATTTGAAGGATAATGAGAAGCCCTGTTATCCCGTCTTACTGCAGAATATAGAATTCAACCGACGCACAAAAAGTGAAAATGTTCCTATTTACGTATCCAAATCTAGTTAAGAAAACGAGGGACTAATCAATGGGATTTTACTCTCGAAGAAATAGGTATCGGTTTCACTTTGAAACCACGGGGTAAAGGATGGAACGGACAACTTGAAATAAGGGCACTCGAAAAACCGAACGAATAAACAAAATTAAATGCGAAGGGGAAGCTCCGCTTGAAAGTGCAAGAAGTCAATTCCTTAATGAATTTCGTGATTCGATTCGTAGGCACACACGTTGTATGTACACGCTGAAGATCGGAAGCGAACTATACAGAGATACATCGTATGTAAATCCACAAACGTATGAACATCCTCTTCGTTTATTCCGTGCACATCGTCCTATTTGAATAATCCCCAATTCATCAACAGGATACTGAACTGTAAAACCTTATGTAAATCATATCCAAATGACTTCAACCATGACTGTTGAAGATTTGTTGACTTTGAATTTCATTAGGCGTCCCGGATGTGAGATACATGCAAATAGGTTCGTGCGTCCAGCGTTAGATTGGATAATCTCAAAGACGACTGCACGGCAGTGATGTTTTTCAACTGGTACCCACAAATTGCTAAATTCATTTATAAAATTCATCGATTTTCTCATCTGGGTCATTGAGAACTGATACAAATGTCTGAGCCCGTCGGCGACGGGAACCGACTTCAGTCCATGTGAGTCGGATGGATTGAATGATAAACGATTAAAGATTTTTCCATGAACTCCTGCAGAAAGTAATATAAATGATTGAGGGCTCTATCACTGAATGTGTTAGGTCGGTCAGTGATTCTGCAGGATATGGCTTCGAATATAAATTAGAGGAGGCAACCCGGGGCCATGAAACAATCGGCCGTCAGCACAGAAGGAGATTCATTACTTGCTGACCCTTCAACAACATCAGTGGTTTCAAGCAATGTGGGTTGGCAATTATGGTTGCAACTGCCACGGTTGGTGATCCCCCACAAAGACAATGTGGTTTCGATTTGTTATAGATTAATTTCAAAGTACCTTGTCAAGACCATGACAATCAACGTTTGCGTTATGAAAATATTACCATGCAAGCCTCCTTTGAAGGGTGCTCTTCTTGCGTAACCCTTACGCACACATGTGTACATTCAATCTGGGATTAACTATAATGCAGGTGAGTAAATAATTGGAATTCTATTCCGGGTGTGTATTGTGGACTTGTGAAATATTTGAATTGTAGGCTATCAAACTGACAAAGAAACCTCAGGGGCGCTTGCCGTATCTGTGCAGCTGTAGCAGCAGAATGCAGCATCACTTGTGGCCGACTTATATGTCATTATTTTGAAGAGGTTATTGTAGGTTTCATCTGACGAGTATTATGTTCGGCCTATGCTTCGTTGACGTTTACGTGAATTAAAGACGAAAGTTGGGCAATGACTGCTGCAAATTGATGGGATAGTTTAATGATTGATATATATCGAGGGCTTTGTGTCATCTCCACTTTGTGTGATTTGATTGTCGAATCCTAAATAATGCCAAGGAATGGGCCCACGAGGGAATAATTCACTTGCATACTCGATGAACAATAGCCGATTCAGGTCAGTATGGATATCTCAAAGGGAAACTCAGAATTATTGGTAAGGGATCATCCTCCAATTAACGCTTCACTTTCAGGAATTGAATAGGTTACAACAAACCCTTTGTAATTTTGTAAAAAGTTCCTGTGCACACAAGACAGCTAAGAGTTTCTATAAAAAAAAAGTAAGTCTGCTGACAAGACGACTGGATGGCGCAGTTGGATAAGTGCCTCCCCTAAGTTAGAGAGGGGTCCCACGTTCGAATCCCAGTGAAACCGAATCTGGTCAAGTTACCATTTGCCGTTGGGATAAAATTAAAGGCACTTTTGTAGGGTGCTACCTAGCAGTACAATGGATCAGTTTTGAGTCTGAGTGCTCAAGTGCAGTGTTTCAAAAAGCCTCCGAAAAAAAAAGTCTGCTGACATACGGCAGGAATGTCAGCTCCATATGCACCATCTACCAAAAGGGCGATCCTAACTCATGCAGCAATGAAAAATGTATATCGCCGGCAATGAGATAGCTGATGAACTTGCCAGGAAAAGATCCGAAATGGATTGATCCATTTTGACCCACTCGGTGTTTTAAAGAAACAAGTGAACGACAGGTTTCTCAAGTTAGCAAACTTCTGTGTGGCAATCTTTGGACACCACCATGACCTTAGTGATATTTGAAATAAACCTCTTTCTTATCTTTGCAGGTTAGTACGACACATCGGATGGGTGAACAATACCTAGAACAATATGTTCACGTTATGGAATGGAAGAATAGGTTCTCTATTCCACAATGGGTCCAGAAGGACCTAAGTGAGACTGGGCCCCACTCACTAGACACCCACTGCTCAATGTCGCCTACAAGATCCTATCCAGGGATCTTAATGAACGTCTAAGCCCTTTTGCACCGCCAAAACCGGCAAGTATCAGTGTGACTTCCAGCCCGTCAAATAGACTATAGACCATATTCTCATAGTCCGTCAAACTCTTGAAAGGACAAGTGAGTTTCGAAGCGGTACACACCACCTCTTCGTCGATTTTAGACCTACATACGACAGCATTCTTCGCAAGGAACTATTATATGCGATGGCCGAGTGCGGGGTATCGGGAAAATTTATCAGTTTGGGTCACATTAAGCTTAAAATATGCAATGTTCCATGAAGTCCGATTCTAGAACTTCCGAACCGTTTGAAATCTCTACACAATTTCGGAAAGGAGATGCTGTGTCGTATGGTTTTTTCAATCTATTTCTGGAGAAGATAGTACGGCGGACAGGTGTGAACAGGGAAGGCACTATCTTCTACAAATCGGTTCAGTTGCTAAGTAACGCAGACAACATTGACATTATCGCGCGTTCCTACCGAGCCGTATTAGAATCATTCTCGGCTATTGAAGAACGGGCGAAACAAGCTGGGCTTAGGGTAAATGGGGAGAAGACATACTATTTGCTGTCGAATAAAACTCAATGCGTCGCCCATGATCTCCTAGTCATGGTCAGTTACAATTTTTATGTAGTTAAGGAGTGGAGCGTTGAACTCCACAAACGATATCTTGGTGGAGAATCGACCGAGATAGAACCGACCGACCGCCCATGGTAACCGCTGCTCTTTCGGTTTGAAAAAGAGTTTTTAAACAACTTGGGTCAAAACTCTTGACGCTAAGGATGAAAATGTTGCTCTATAAAAGTCTTATCCTACCAGTCCTGCTAAATGGAGCCGAAAGCTGGACTATAAGTAGGAACCAGTACTGCAGAGCTGAGTTTTCGCGTTCGAAGGAAAATTTATACGTCTGTCTGCGAAGAGAGCGAATGGAGGAGAAGACACAACCGCGAACTCTACGAGCTGTACAAAGATAAAGATATGGACATAGTTCGAAAGGAAATCAGTAAACCAAACTGCCTCGGCTATGTCTAGCAATAGCTTCACTCACGGGAGCCTTCGAATCCGAGACACCTCGTTCGTGAAAATGAGGTAGACCGAACGACGGTATAAATACTAAGTTATCGCGGATGCTAGACAACTTGGTCTTGATGACTGGAAACAGCGTGCCCGGGACCGAACGACAATAGCTCAGGCTCAAATTCTTCAGAGGTCACAGCCATTATAAGTAAGTACATACCACATACGTTCAGATCAAGTATTGCACCAAAGGGAAGAAGGTTAGCGTTGGTGAGCCGAATGTGTCAAAGATATATATGTGACAGATGGTGCTGATAACTGTTGGCTGATGTTGATGCCAGGAGCTAAACCTGTGCCGCATTCAGAAAATGTTCATTATAGCACGGGCTGCGTTTGATGTGGCGCCATCTTGTTGGAACCACTTGTTCTGTATTGATCCAAATTGACCCTATTCAGCTACAAGGATATTTTCCAACATGCCCTGATAGCGGTCGCCAGACATTGTTACCCCATTGCCTCAAGCACACTCAAAGATCGGTCAATAATGTCATCGGTCCAAATGCCGAGCTTTGCAGTTCTATATGGGGGTTGTGGTCTTTAGTGCTTTATTTGGGGGTTTCTAGTACCCCAACGGAGGGTACTCTCTTTATAGCTCCAGTTAAATTGAAATAAGCTTCGAAAATTGTGATCCTTATGTTGAGCTGTGAGGTTCGAACACAAGATCAGACAAACAGTTTTTCAAAAAAAAAATTATTCGCGGCTCAGCCTCTTACGTTTCACTGACAATGCTCAAAGAGTACAACTGTCTAGAAAAATCTTCTAAATCCGCTGGTGAGAGAACAATAGCGCCCAGGTCCACCTCGGACTGTAGCGCCGCCATTATTATTATTGTTATTATTAATTTTAACAAATGTTCAAAAAAATATTTTATTATTAAATTTAATTAAATAAAATCAAATTTAAATTAGTTTTTAGTTTTCTATGAGAAATGCCGACTGACAAATGCCATCCAAACTGAAATGGAAACCACCAAAGGTGTCTTTACTTCGCCACGTCTGGTTAAGTTTTTGGTAAGACTTCAATAATTTAATCAAATTTATCGAAATTATTAAAAATTCTATTTGAACTGCATGAAGATGCACCAAAAAACCCACATTAAGCTAATGTTGTATTGCATTCGTTGGAAACTATGAATTAAATAAAACCTTTACCCGAATTAAAGCATTTGCATTTTAACTTAAATAAATTTACACAGAAATAAAGTAGAGACGCTTTTCGACAAGCAGAATTAACATTTTTTGAAATGCTGGAAAAGCAGTATGAAATATTTAACGAGTGGCAATTAATCCGTGAAAACGGGTTCAGCAACTCCACTGTCATTACCGTGGAAATCAATAAGTTCCCCATTCACGTAGTCATTCGAATCTGGATGAATTAAATTTGCTGAAAATAATTTTATGAAGTGAAATCTTCACGAGCTTAATATGTACCACAAAATATTTTATTGTTTACTTTTGTTTTGCATATATTTCTCTACATGGCTTAAGTGTATGTATGTCAATATGTAATAAGTAATTCCTTTTAAGAGTATTTTGTATGGGGGGATATTATTTTAACAACGTGACAGGCGCGCCCTTAAGATTTAAAAAAATATTAAAAAAATACAACGACAGTTGCAGAATAAACGTAAATTACATTCAGAAATGCAGACGATAGTAAAAGTTGATAAATATTCTCCCAAGATGGTTGAAAACTTTATGGTTGTGAGAGTCCTCGTTGCGTTGTGCTCATAGTGGTAGTTTTTTGGCTTTTTTACAGGACGCAAGTGGTTAAAATTGCTCTTAACCGTAAGTGTACGTACCCACATGTGTATCTGCAATTGATTGAGCACATTCGCATCCATAAGAGGGGAAAAACTGAATTCATCCGCAATCGATGCACTTTCAAAGCACAAATTTATTATTTTTTCAAGCAGTAAAAGAAAGATTTACATAATATTGCTTTAATTATTTCATTTAATTTACAACTGTTTCAATATTATTGATTTATATTGCGAAGCATCTTATTCTTAAACGGTCTTTAATATTCTTCAGTGAATAAGTTCTAAAGATATTCGTGTTTAATATAGTCTGAGTGCAGAAAGAAATGGAAAATATTGTTTAACACTCTGTTGCAGATGAAGAAATGGGACGTCAATTTGACATATAGTGTTTCTTTTTATTCTTATCGAAAATGCAGTATATTGGATGGTGCTGGCTGAGGATTCTTTCCAAACATTAATTCGTGTTGCGTCAGCTCAATTAACGAACTAAGTGTCTGACCAAATCAATGTGTGGGCTCACCCTAGTTATGTTCAGACCAAGTTTCCCATTGTATTCGGGCTATGTCGTCCTGTTCTTATTTCCCATTCTTTAGACTGATTTGATTTTCATTTTCTTAAGCGCCTTTGTGTGCCCATTTACGGCGGTTTCTTCTTCAGTTCTTTTGTACTAAAAATCCTAAGGATCCTAAGGATGATATGTTACCAGTCAACTCACCAACTTATTTTTAAAGAATATCGTGCGAAACACTGAATTCAAAGAGTTCGCTAAGGTGCGAAAAAAGAGTATCACAAATGTCGCTTCTAAATAGTCAACTAAGGCAATCCTCTTACAAAATCCACCCCTATTTCATTTCTCCAGGAAATGGATAATTCCATATTTCAAATCCTCCAATTCGTTCTTAATATTGAAAAAAAGTTGTTTTACAAAACTTTGTATTTATCAAATTCAATTCAAATAATTTTTTTTTCATTTTCAGTAGAAAAAAAATACGTGTCAATTGTGTTGTCAGCTTACTGCATTTTTTTGTGTGAAATGTGTATTTTGTTGATTTCCTTTATATTTTTTTGTAAATTTAAATTTGAATGTATTCCGCTGAGCGTGAAAATAATAAATATAGTCAATTCATTCAATCCGGGAAAATATGTGAAATATAAATCTTAATTTTTTATGACATTCGCTAGAATTCTCCAGAATTATTGATTACTAGGCAATGCTTGCTTGCATGCAAATTGTGTGAATTAACAAAGGAAAATGTTTAAAAAACAACATCCCTATCATAGGATCCGTCGTAACCTCGATCTCGTTCGGAATTCGGATATCGGTATCATAGAATTCCATCAGAACGAAGTTTCGTAACTTTGACGTACGAAAATTTCGAAATTTGTAACAAAGCTATCATAGGATCCGAATGAATCGGAAATCTGACAGATAAAATTAAATTATCCTCCGAAGGAAAATTGTTGTCGGAACTATTGATAAAATAAGTGAAGTCAGTGAATTTGTTGCAAAAATACTATTAAAACACGGGTAAAGTACAGCAAAAATAGTTTAATATTAAATTGTATGCAAACCACAATAAAAGTTTGTATTGTCGTTTTATATTAGAAGAACAAGGAATACAAAAAAACACCACTGCAACTGGAAAAACACAATATACAAACAATATAACCTGGATATCGAGAATCAACTGCTCGGATTCGCATGTTATTGTCATGTTATTGTGGGCGCCGTGGCGTAGTGGGTAGGTGCGTCGACTCCTACGCTCGAGGTCTAAGGTTCGAATCTCGAAAAAAACATCAAACATTTTTTCACGGCTCCACCTCTTTCGAGTCACTGACAATGCTCAAAGAGTATAACTGTCTAGAAAAAGCTTCTCCATCTCGCCGTTCGAATTCGGCATTAAACTGTAGGTCCCCTCCGCTCGTGACAAAACAATAGCACGCACAACACGAGTGGTTGCTGAGAAGCTAGGCCCAGGTGCACCTCGGGCATGTTATTGTCACAAATCTAAAAAAAACATTTTTATAAAATATCTTGTATGTAAATACTTTAAGAGTAGAATATAAACATACCAACATAGCATTTACCAAAAGTTACACTTTATCCTCCATTTCCAACGGGTTTGAGTGGTCTCGCAATTTTTTTCTTGTGACCTTTAGGAGCACTTCATATTCTTCTTCAAGACCTAAAACTGCTGGCGTTATCGTATCCATTGTAATATTAATTAATCACTTCAATTTCAAAAAAACTGTGAATGAATAATGACAATTCAATTTTGAAAAAAAAAATGCAATTGAAAAGTGGCAGGAGTCTAAGTTCGAATTCGAACATAATGTTACCACCCAAACAAAAATTAAAGATCTTACGACGGATCGTATGATGCCTTTTCATTCGTATTCGGAACGGAGAAATTATCCTTTATAAGAAAAAAAGTTGTTTGAATATGTGCGTGAAATTATCTGTGGTCAGCATTATTTGTATAAAAAAAAACTAAAACACTGACGTGTCATCGTCCTCGAATTATTTTCTGTAAAGACAACTGGTATAAAACGGCTAAATAGGAGGACAGTTGCAAACACTAAGGTGGGATTTACACGAGGATGTCATTCGTCGTCGGTCATTCTCTTTTGCGGTTGCCTCCATTTTATATTTTCAATTTTTCCTGTTTCGAACTCACTCTTCCGTACGATTAGAAGAGAGCAAATGGAAAAAATCTGAGCAACAGAATTGCTAGCGTAAAGCCGGCATAAGTTTAGCAACAGTTTTATGCCGACTTCGAACGGCTAGGCGCGACAAGGTTTACGAGATAGCTATAGTCTCTGAGCATTATAAGCGATTTGAGTGAGGGAGTGTTGAAAAAATTAAAACTGTTGTGTTGATCCCGATTTGATCCACAAAATGTATGTGTAGAAGCCGACGCACTTACTCACTATGATACGGCAGTGGCCACTAATTAAACTTATAAATAAATAAAAAAAAACTCAAGTAAAGGATGGATTATGAACCAGGTACAAGCGAGTTATGAAACAAAAACCATTCGTCTCAAAATAAAATTAAAGTTAAAAAATAAAAAATAAAATATACGAATAATTGTAATAAAATCAAATAAAGAAAAAAAGTAAAATTATCATTGGTATTTAGAGTGTCGTGAGGAAATAAAATTGTAGCATGTTGGATTCCTAGTCAAAGGTACATAACCGACCATGAACCAGCTTATAATGAACTTGAAAGGAAATGGCCTCAAACTTACCTCGAGCAATCCAATGGTGAAGTCGCTTTCCAACTTAAGAAGGAAAGTGGACTACAAGCTTTCGAAGTTAGCAAACGGAAGGTGGCATTCCTAGGGAGCCTTTGAAAAAACTTCGAGACATTGGTCTTAGAAAAACAACAAACCCGTTCAGCGTAACAAGAAGTTTCTAACAATGGTAATTGGAGGATATGCCATTAACGTCTGAAGAACCGCGCAACGAAAATAGGATTCACGTACATTCTCCTCTCCATCTATGAGGCAATTTTGGAAGATGATATTTTAGACTATTTTCTTATTATTATTGTAATCTCTTTCTTATACCTTCATGTCTGTTCAAAGGGCGACAAATTCTATGCTTATTTCCTAGTCTCACTGATTCTTAAAGGGTTATTTATGGTTCTTATTATACTGATATATATTGATTTAAACTAATTGTTCCTAGGCCTAGCCTCACTTGTGTGAGAAAGAGTACACTTGAAGATAACTTCCTCTGCGGCCTTCAGAAAATATGATATCTGCAAGTTGATAATGATGATCGGTTGGCTAGAGAGCAGACAAAAGCAGTTGCGCGGTGCCGAGGTACCGAAGATATGGGTAACTAAAGTAAAGTAAAGTAAATAATTCATTTTATTTGGCTCTTAGATTTGCTTGTGTTACAAAAACAACAATGAATTTAAAGCTATGGCATTGCCGTCAGCTCGGTTGGCAATTTAAATGTAATACATTTTTATATTTTAAGCAAATTCCGTAATTAATAACATTCTATACGCATACAATTCCTTTATTAATTTGTAAAGTTTTTTTCAGTTGGTCTCGTTCAAAACTACAGTCGTTTCTTGCATAGTTAAGGCTTTTTTTCATATGGGTAACTATTTTCTATTACTATTAACGAGTGGATGGCGCAGTTGGTTAAGTGCCTGCTAAAACATGACTGGATGGCACAGTTGGTGAATTGCATGTCCCAAGTTCGAGGGGTCCCAGGTTGGAATCCAAGTGAAATCGAATCTGGTCCAGTCACCATTTACCGTTGAGATCAAACGGCACTGGAGTAGATTTCTACCTGTCAGTGCAATGGACCAATTTTGAGTCTGTGAGCTCCAATGCAGTGTATCAAAACATTCTCTGAAAAAAAAAAATAAAAATCTCAATCAGGACATCAAAAGGACTTAGGTAAGAAGTGGCCTTCGTGTCGTCTGCTCGCTTACCTACCAAACGAGAAGATAAACATTTCAGAGTTAATAATTTCTTGCGACATAGGGCCGATGTTACTTAGCTTCACCCGATTTATCCCTATTTCATAAAACTTTCCGTTGCCCGTAACCATCTGAATTCTCCATTTCCAAACATTTTCTTCTACAATACTCGTCGCGTCTTCTTTAAACCACGTCGATACGACGTCATAGCCGAGTAAAATATTATTTTACCTCAAAAACCTAAGCTTACAATAACAGTGAAGTACTTATTTAAACCGTATTGCATGCATCGTCGGTAAATCTTAGATCTTGTTTGCAAAACCATCACGCACATCATCGAAATTTGTAGTGCCGACAGCGATACAAAATCTTTCTCGTCCACTTCGATTCGGTTGTCCATTGAATGCATAACAACACTCACTCAATTTCGATACGTTGCCTTATGCTGTTCTGCAATTTCCCTTAAGAATACTTATAGCATTTTCAATTCTCTGCAACATGTGAATATTTGTGTTGCTTCTGCTTCAGAAATCAAGCACTCTTCAAATAGAAATTGATTGGGTTTTTTAAGAAAAATCTTCACATGAGTGAGTTTTAAAATGCACAGCGCATGCATTTTTGTGTAAAGAAATCAGCACTACACAACCTTGAATGCTTTCGGGATGTTTTGGAGGTTGATTGCCTTCTATTCCTAGTGCCCTCGAGTTTGAAAACCTAACAAAGGATTCGCGATGTATTGATTTCTGAAAAAGAATTTTTTTGCGAGCAAAGGGAGGTATCAATACGGTATTGACACGAAAGATGAGGCAGGTGTATGACAGGGTAAGGCAATGTAAAATAATAATAATAATGGCGGCGCTACAGTCCGAGGTGGACCTGGGCCTAGCTTCTCAGCAACCACTCGTGTTGTGCGTGCTATTGTTCTTTCACGAGTGGAGGAGACCTACAGTTTAATGCCGACTCCGAACGGCGAGATTGAGAAGCTTTTTTCTAGACAGTTATACTCTTTGAGCATTGTCAGTGACTCCAAAGAGGTGGAGCCGTGAAAAAATGTTTGATGTTTTTTTCGAGATTCGAACTGACGACCTCGAGCGTAGGAGTCGACGCACTTACCCACTACGCCACGGCAATGTAAAGGGTGTTTTTTTTTTTACAGAGGTATATAAATTCAGTATGGAATAAAAAACTTGAAGCTTATGATAATGTCTATGATATTAGCTTCAGTTAATAGATAAGTTTATGCCATTAGTGTTTAAATTTGATTTGGGGCATATGCGCGTCGCGGCTAGCTCGAATTAAGCGCAATCGTGAAGTCAAATTTTCAACAACTTTATCGAGCAACTGCACGGTGAAAGTTGACTTTTAAATTGTCCAACGTCTCTAGTTAATCGGCTTAGATCAAAGAAAGGAGTAAGATTACAGGATCGTCGACGTTAGAATACATATCCACTGCGCGAAATTATGTGCTCAGCAAATGTTGCCCGCAATGAATTGATGGTGTCCTGCGCCGTGTGGCATGTTGCTCCATTTTGTTTAAGCCAAAGCTCTGTCACGTCAATGCCATTCAACTGAGGAACGAAGAAGTCAGAAATAATGTTTCTATAGCGCTCTCTATCGACGGTAACATTCTGGCCGACATCGTCCTTAAAACCCATAAGGCTCATCAAACTGTGAGTTTTAATGGTTGTAAGAGCGTCTCTGCAAAGGCTGCTGAGAATTCTCCACCTCAAATTTGGCAATTTTGCTTGTTTAAATATCCATTCAACCGAAAATGGGCCTCATCGGAGAATAAAAATCAAGGTGAATCATGTTTTCGGGACATTTACCGAAACTTCGACGCGTATAATGATCACGCGGTTTCAACTCTTGCACAAGCTGGATCTTATAAGCTTTTAAGCCAAAATCTTTCCGTAAAATCCATTACAAAGTGGATGGGCGTAGCTCCGATTGCTGTGCACGATGGCAAATCGAATCTTTTGGATTCTCCTCCACAAAGGCAATAACTTCTTCTTTCGCACTGTTTGTCGTCTTTAAGGATGAGTATTATCCACTAGAGTGTACGTGGTCCGAAAACGATTCATCGTGTTCCGAATAACTTGCTCAGATGGACGATTATGTCGACAGTAAAATGGACGTAGCGCACGATAAATTTGGTGAACCGAACCATGGTTTCAAAATAATTTGCACGCGTTGTTCTGGCGTTAAACTATTCATCGTAAAATTGCAAAATGGTTAGTACCCATAAGTCAACTTTCAACTGTCAAATTGACAATCTGTAGAAACAGTGTTGCCAGTTTAAAAACCAAACCTCTGAAAAAACACCCTTTATAAAGAATGCAAGTAAAGAGTGGTCGGATAACCACGATAGTTTTTCCAATTGTCATGTTTCAGCAGCTGTCAAAGTTATCGATGATATCAAGCTGTCAAAATATTCAGTAAGGTTTGTTATTTCATCATTCAGCGTTTTACGTTTACCAAACGTGCGGAAATTATTAAAAATATTATCGAATTCCGGCTCAATTGTAAATACGCAAGGTGAGTTTCGTCTTGAGGTCGGTCGTCACCATGCCTGCAGTCTGCAGGCAATTCGTTGCACCATGGACAAGTTTGAACCTCAATACACTCTTTTTTTTACACCGCCAATAACTAGTGAGGCCCAGGTCCATCTCGAACTGTAGCGTCGTAAGAAGAAGAAACCACTAACTAGACAGAGATTGGTGCGAATTGAAGAAATGAATTGACTATTTTCTCTGGAGCTACGTCAAGTCCTTAGTCTACGCTAACAAGCCAACTACTTTCAACAATTTCGAGGCCAACTTTCGACACGTTATTGCCGGAAGAGCGCCACACATATCGGACCAACACATCAAAATTGAATGCATTGAACTACCATCAAATCTGGGCCGTCCGTTTAAATGATGTGATATTTCATACATAGGGCATAAATTAAGTTCCAAAACAAAAGCAGAATTAACTTTATATCTCGGATCGTTGTTGTTTTATTTAAATTTTTTTCCTGTCGTTCTTATCTTATCTTTGTTATCTTGTCACCCTGTTTATGTGAGTTCCGCAAATACATCTTCATTCAAAATTGATCGCCTTAATTTTAAAGGACTCAATACTTATAGATAGTGACTTCCGTTGCTACTTCCTAGTACTGAGTCCTTAACACGTTGAGTGCCATCATACAATCCGGAAACACAAGCCACGAATTTTTTTTTAATGACAATGCGAATACCCTCCTCACTCTCTCACGCGGCACAGCAAGCCCAAATTCGTGTGAGACCAAAGTGGTTTCATGTGGCACTCAACGTGTTAAAAGAAGGCATTTACATTCTTGTTGTCAGAATTAGAGTTGTCGCAGCAGCTCAAAAAAAATCGCTTCCAAATGAGATGTGAGTCCTTGAAGATCACATTTACCGGAATCCAAACCCGGCAACAAAGTTAATAGTTCTTTTGAGTGCGTTTTTTTTTCTAAAAAATTAGTACCTAATCGTTCGGAAATTTGTAGTGAATTTCGACGAAAGGGAAACTTTTGACAGAAAATTTTTATTTCTCATTTGCTGTCATAACGCCAGAAATACACTAAAATTGTAACCCGTTCGTGATAACCAACACTTTTTCCTCTTTCAAAAAAGTTATATTTACGTCAAAAGATGTAGTTCAAGTAGAAATTCGAGTTGAACGCCGACATGGATCGATCAAACGAATGTCTGATAGTTGTAAAGAACAGACATCACAGGCATTTCCCTTACAACTTTAGGGCTCAACTCTTCGACTTCTGATAGCAACATCTTAAAGTGCATCATTGTTCGAAAGGGGGAGCTATATATATGAGAGAAGTGGAAATCTAATTTTCAAACGTAGCAGAACTTAATTTATTTTTTCCCGTTCGTCGCTATCAAAAGTCCTTTTTCTCTGTAACAGAAGCGTAATTAGGATGATGCTATGGAATTCTACAAGTAGAAGCAAAAATAGTAACCATTAAGTAGGGTGGGTGGGAAGGCTTGAGTTGCAAAGGATGAAAGAGCAGCAACTAACAGTGAATTTCTGCTGATGGTGCTGCACTTAAGATGCCTTTAGAGACTTGCATTTAATGGGTACGAAGAGATCGGTTGGGACGGCCGTGAGGTCATTAGTTTAATGTGGTAATAATTTAAGTTAATTTACGCTTCGTTGTCTAAGAGTTTTGTCATCGCCCATGGAAGTGGGGCCTTTGAAATATTAACTAAGAGGGTTTTTTTTCACAAGATGTTATCTGTAAGGGAAACAAGGTGAGAAATGTCGTTGCAGTGATAAATTTGTTTATGCTCCACGGCTGGGGCAATGAAGTGGTTTGCTTGAGAAATTTCCGTGACGTTTGTGGCGCTCTAGTGAAAGTTGATGTAAACGTAAGTAAACGGACATTATTACATCTCCTTTGTAGCTAATTAATTTTTAATTTATGTTTCCTTTGCTTTCACGGGATTAATTATGAGGCTCAGCAGAAGAAAAATGAAATTCAAATACTAATAACCCTCTTGTTCTGGCATTGCTTTTGATTGACTGAATGATAACTGGGTTTAAATACAATGACCTGTCAGATACCATATTGTGTTCAAACGAAAGCAGTGCTTCCTTTATTACCACTGTTGTCGCTTGGGAGCCGCTGCTTATGTTGTCAAAGAGACGTTCTGATTGAATCGCAGATGATTGCATCCTACGGTATAAAAAGGGTGTTCTTTTAGAGGTTTTGTTTTAAGACTGGCAACACTGTTTCTGCAGATTGTCAATTTGACAGTTGAAAGTTGATTTGTGGTTAGTACGTTTTATCTGAATAAAATAACAACAGACCAACACGTGCAAATTGTGCAAATTTATTTTGAAAACCATGGTTCGGTTCGCCAAACTTATTATGCACTACATCCATTTTACGGTCGACATAATCTTCCATCTGAACAAGTTATTCGTAACACAATGAATCGTTTTCGCACCACGTACATTCTAGTGGATAATATTCATCCTCAAAGACGACAAACAGTGCGAATAGAAGAAGTTATTGTCTTTGTGGAGGAGAATCAGAATGAGTCGATTTGCCATCGTGCACTGCAATTGGAGCTACTCCCATCCACTTTGTAGTGGATTTTACGGAAAGATCTTGGCTTAAAAGCCTATAAGATCACACTTGTGCAGGAGTTAAAACCGCGTGACCATTATACGAGTACCCGCCGAAAGTTCGGTAAATGGGCCGAAAACATGATTCAGCTTGATCCTCATTTCAACGCAAAATTTTGTTCTCCGATGAGGCCCATTTTCGGTTTAATGGATATGTAAACAAGCAAAATTGTCAAATTTGAGGTGGAGAATTCACAGAAGCTTTTGTCGAGACGTCCTTATATCCGCCTTCAATTAAATCCGGCGCTGCCTACCGTTTGCAACAATGGCGCCCAGCGTGGGGCTAACAGTATAAACATGGATTAACCGTGTACGCGTAATTGTCGGACAGCTTAGATGGTCAGAAGTTTATTTTGAAGTTGATAACATGCCACAACATTTGTTTGCAAGTTATGTGGCATCTATTTACACTTCCATTCCCGGAGTGTTCATGTACGCACTATACAAAATTACGCATCAATTAATTGTTGCTAGCTAATATCAATTAATGAAAAAAGTGTGATTTGCCTCGTTTTAGCAAAATCTTTCTAATTACTAAAAATAAGCTACGATTTTTTTTTCGTATCTAAACAATGTGCAGGCAACATATTCATATGACGAAACAATGATTAGGGCTTCCTTATTTTATCTGCCATATCATCTAATAAGTTACCCCGCAAGCGAACACATAAAAAGCAGAGAAGTGTATCATTTGAACATACACACTCATAAGACACGAGTGGATTGAACCTCACAATTTAGGAGATACACGTGAGGAAAAACAATTTAAGATGCCCCTTAACTAGGACCCAATTATTGATGTTTTCATTCAATATCCCACGCCGATATGGTATTTTTATTGCTTGCTCTCAATTCAAGGATATCTCCTTATTTTTTTCCTTGCTGCTTTTCTTTTTCCTCATCATTGCGGCCACTGTTGATTTGCCATAAAACAAAATACGAGTAAATCATATTTCCCGGATGTTGCTTCATTGGGTTCCGGTTCATTTTTATGTTGCCTCCAACTGACCACTAATAGAGGATTGACCGATCCTTGTGGTGTGCTGCGATGGGAGCGCTTTTGGCAGTTGGTTACACTAAAGATAGATTCGTCAAACGACTTGATGGGAGTTATCCCATTTACGCACATGCATGCGAGTATATGTGGAACTTTGTGTCGCTTCAAGCGAGTGATGGAAAAAGAAACGCTTGTTTTGTAATTAATTGCTGAGTTGAAATAATATCTTAATTAATTTGCCTTTTCAAGATTGCTCCGCTGACGGATAACAAAGGAAAAGGACTATGGACACGCACTATTTGCAGATGTTTCCCGTGAGCTGTTAACGTACGAAAACGTGTGCATTCCCGCAGGCATTAAATCGTTCCGTGTTTTCGCATTTATTGTTCTGGGACACATCGGGAAAAGAGGTATAATGTTTGCCTTCTGTGCGGGCAACTCAAAAGTAGGCCAGTTGAATAACATACTTTAATTACTTCGAGAACATGCAGTCAAGTTTTTGATACGATACGGGGTGCAATACGAAGGTATGTTTTAAAATAAATGCATGTTTTTTTATTCGAGTGGTCCACATGTGTACATCTGGTCATCCAACCAGAGATGTAGTTTCAAAGAAGAACACAACATCTCCATGAAATGTTGTGTTATTTTTTTGTATAAGTCCTAAGTATTGTAAATGGTCCCAATTGGAAGGGTCTTTCGAACTTTGACAGTTGATAGCGGCTATATTGTTGACGCTAAATCTGACAAATTGGCTGTAATTTATTTAGTCCGTTTTGTCAAATCACCATGGAAATAGCGTTCGACAACACGTGCAAATGCTAAAATTGTTTTATCAAAATAGGTGGTTCGGGAAACGGTCCCCACGCTTCGCCCATTTTACGGTCGTCACATTCGTTCTCCCGAGAAGGCTATTTGCACTGAGGTGTATAAATTAGAGTACACTGGTTCACTAAACGATAAATCAATACTCGTACGTTGACGAAATGCAAGATCTGCCGAAAACGAAAACATCAACGCTGTCCGTAAGAATGTGCTGGAGAAACGGAGGCAGTCGATTTCGCGTCGCTCACAAGAACTCGGCCTTTCGCAAATCACAACGTGGCGGGCGAATTTTGCATAGTGACTTTGGCCTACACCCGTACAAAATTCAACTGGCCCAGGAGCTGAAATTAAACGACCATAGACAAGAGCAGTTGGAAACTGACCCTTATTTCCATCGAAAAATCATCTTCAGCAAAAGGTCAAATATTACTTGTGAGTCCTGCGAACAACGTAACTACTCTTGGAGGAAACAAAATGTAAGCAAATTTATTAAATTCAAGTAAATAATAAAGTAATTACGGACCCCCCACAAGGGAAAATAATTTTCGTTCCGTGACGTATTGCACCTTCGACGAACCAGAACAATTCATACCGCCAACGTATAACATATTTTTTAATGTGAGTAATATTATACCCCTGAGTGTAATAATCAAAAAAATATGAAAATAATTATGACTCATTTCACAATATACGACAACTGGTAGTTTTTTGGGCAATAAACAACTGGGAGTAGAGTCGCACAGAATGAAGGGAAACCTTTATTCTTCTGCGCTACAGACCGTGTTGGACCTGGGCCTCAACCAACAAACCTCTCCATCTAGCACGATCTCGCAAGCTGCCTCCAATTCCACGCACCAAGTTGGTTGAGGTCCTTCTCTAATAGTGTGCGCTATCTGTAACGAGGTTGGCCTCTGTTGCGTTGTCCCAATGGCTCGGATTCGAAGACTCTTCGGGCCGGAGCTGTGTTGTCCATACGCTCTACATGGCCTAGTCAGAGACGGCTCTCTTACTCAATTGTCTCTTGAGCTCAAAGAAGCAGCGATTGGCAAGAGCAATTCGAGGCTTGATTTCGGTACTGATGTTGTTGTCCATATTTACTGCAGAGCCGAGGTAAACGAAGTCCTTAACTACTCGTACCTCGAAGTTTTTTTTTTATCAAGTGTGCCGATCTGTTCGAGTCTTCGATGTTGTGCATCCTTTCTCGATGACAGCATATACTTCGTTTTGCCCTCGTTTATCGCTAGGCCAATTTTGGCCACCTTCGCTTCAATGCCAGCAAACGCCTCATTGACGACTCGCTGAGGTCGCGCAATCAAGTCGATGCCATCCGCCTATTCTAGCAGTTGTACAGACTTTTGAATTTTGCACAATCTTCTCAAGAACGTTGTTAACACGTTGAGTGTCACCATACAATCCGAAAAACTGTCCCCACAGGCTAAAGGTTTTTTTTTTATTGACACTTCGGTTTTAGGTATTACTATCGGAAAATGATAGATAAATTTATTTGCGTGTTTAATAATAATAATAATAATAATAACGGCGGCGCTACAGTCCGAGGTGGATCTGGGCCTAGCTTCTCAGCAACCACTTGTGTTGTGCGTGCTATTGTTCTCTCACGAGTGGAACGGACCTACAGTTTAATGCCGACCCGAACGGCGATATTGAGAAGCTTTTTCTAGACAGTTATACTCTTTGAGCATTGTCAGTGACTCGAAAGAGGTGGAGCCGCGAACAATTTTTTTTTTGAAAAATTGTTTGTCTGAACTTGGATTCGAACCTAGACTGTGAAAGTCTAATGCGCCACCAGGTGTGCAGTAAATCCCGAGAAGCCGCATGATGCTAATGTGTCAAGGCAAATTCCAACGGGAGAAGAAGGAGTAAGTGTTTTCAGTAAAGGACTTAGTTTGTGTATTTGCTGTTGTATCAAACAGTGAGAGATAATCTTCCCTGTGGCAGAAATCTGCGAACTAACGGCAGTTGAATTTTGCAAATTTGGGAAAATGTCTGACGAAAAAAGAGAAAGGCGCTTGAATGCAATGATCCAAGAATTGATGTCGGATGAAGAAACTGGAAGAGCGGATGCTTTTGAAGGAGATGTCTCATCAGACTAATATTTACCGGATTTCCAAAGTTGCAATTCGGATTCCAAATCAGATTATGAACCTCCAGCGAGTTAGAGAACAACTATCTGATTCAGTGGCCTCAACTTCTCAAGCAGCCGTACCAGGAAAGCAGCTTCAAGAACCATTATCACCGGATTCTGAAAACCCGATGCAATTACTCAATAAGGTAGATGCAATAATAGATGAAGTAGGCAGAAACGTAGTCTACAGTGATATTGAGGATGATGGCAACACTGATACGCGCAAGTATAGCAAGCTCGAAGCTCCGTATGGTGACACATTGATCTCACAGCCGAAAACCAAGGCAACCCTAACAGTCTCTTGGGTGTATAGTTTAGAATGACATTAGATTCAATACATATTGTGAGTCTAATACAATGCTGCATACACAAATGTGTGCGAACCTACTCTGAAACCACTCTGGTACCATGCGCCACAACAAGCCCAAATTCCTGTGAGACCAAAGTGGTCTCGTGTGGCGCTCAACGTGTTAAAGAAATCGCATGACAGCGCATCGCCTTGTCTAAAACCTTTATGACAGTGAAGCTCTCGATGAGTTCGTTACCAACCTTTACGAGTTTGGTAGGTATGTCAAAACTAGACATGGCCCTGTATAGCTCGTCTCTAAAAAATCAAACGACACCTCGCTTTAAAACTTCTTCTTCTTCTTCTTAGGGCGCTACAGTCCGAGGTGGACCTGGGCCTCACTCAACATGCCTCTCCAGCCAGCACGATCTTTCGCCAGCTGTCTCCAGTTTCGCACATCAAGCCGGCAGAGGTCCCCCTCGACTTGTTTGCGCCACCTTGTTCGTGGACGTCCTCTGTTGCGTTGTCCCACAGGCTCAGAGTCGAAGACTCTTCGGGCCGGAGCTAAGTTGTCCATACGCTCTACATGGCCTAGCCATCTTAGGCGTTGGATCCGTAGACGCCTGGCTAGACTCATGTCGCTGTACAGCCCATACAGTTCGTGGTTGAATCTTCTCCTCCAAATGCCATCAACGCAAACAGGACCAAAGATCGCGCGCAGAACTTTTCTCTCGAAAAAACCAAGAGACTGTTCATCCGCTTGGGATATTGTCCATGCCTCTGCGCCGTACAGCAGGACTGGGATGATCAAGGTCTTATACAAAGTCAACTTGGTCTTCCGAGAGAGGGCTCTACTACTCAATTGCTTTTTGAGCCCATAAAAACAGCGGTTGGCAAGAGTAATTCTGCGTTTGATCTCGGTACTGATGTTGTTTGTACTGTTAACCGCGGAGCCAAGGTAGACGAAGTCCTTTACTACCTCAAAGTTATAACTGCCTGTGGTGACGTTCTGGCCAAGTCGTCGATGTTGTGCGTCCTTTCTCGATGACAGCATATACTTTGTTTTGCCCTCGTTTACCGCCAGACCTATTTTAGCCGCTTCCGTTTCAATGCCAGCAAACGCATCATTGACGGCTCGCTGTGTTCTCCCAATCACGTCAATGTCATCCGCGTAAGCTAGCAGTTGAACGGACTTTTGAAAGATCGTGCCTCTTGTGTTGGCCAGTGAGTTTTGCACGATCTTCTCAAGAACGATGTTAAAGAAATCACATGACAGCGCGTCGCCTTGTCTAAAACCTTTTTTGACATTGAAGGTCTCGGTGAGTTCGTTACCGACCTTGATGGAGCAGCGAGAGTTCTCCATCGTCATCCTGCTCAGTCTGACGAGTTTAGCAGGAATGTCAAAACTAGACATGGCGCTGTATAGCTCGTCTCTATGCACGCTGTCATATGCGGCCTTGAAATCGACAAATAGATGGTGTGTGTCGATCTGCATTCCCTGGGTCTTCTCCAGGATCTGCCGCAGTGTGAAAATTTGATCGATGGTGGACTTCCCGGGCCTGAAACCACACTGGTAAGGACCTATCAGTTTGTTCACGAATGGTTTCAGGCGTTCACACAAAACGGCAGAGTAGACCTTATAGGCGATGTTAAGGAGACTTATCCCTCGATAGTTGGCGCAGTCAAAGGGGTCTCCTTTCTTGTGGATCGGGCAAACGATACTGAGATTCCACTCATCGGGCATGCTTTCCTCCGACCATATCTTACAGATGAGCTGGTGCATGCGCCCTACCAGATCACCTCCTGCTTTAAACATTTCGGCGGGCAGACTATCTGCACCAGCAGCTTTATTAGACTTCAGTCTCGATATCGCTATCTTGA
The DNA here is from genome assembly GCA_930367185.1 of Myathropa florea. Lineage (NCBI taxonomy): Eukaryota > Metazoa > Arthropoda > Insecta > Diptera > Syrphidae > Myathropa > Myathropa florea. The sequence goes on from OV884002.1 coordinate 45,589,420, forward strand.
CTTCGTCTAGGTCGGGGGGATGGTATTCTCTTCTCTCATCGTCCGTTGTGTTGAGTGGAACATTCTGCCTGACAGCGGTATTTGTGTCCTCATCGCCGTTCAACAGTCTGCAGAAATGATTTTTCCAAATTCTCAGTATCGACTGCGAATCTACTACTAGCTGTCCATTTTCGTCCCGGCAAGCTTCTGTCCGAACTTTATATCCATTCGATAAAAGTTTTACCCTTTGGTAAAACTTTCGGACATCATTCCTGCCATAACACCTCTCCATCTCCTCGATCGCGCGCTTCTCGTGCTCTTTCTTTTTCTTCCTGAGAAGCCGGTTCTCTTCCCTTCTTCTCTGTTCGTAGAGCTCACGAACAGCTCTCGTGGTTCGATGCAGCGTTGCCCGGTAGGCTTCTTGCTTTGCTGCATGTGCCTGCCTGCACTCGTTGTCAAACCAGGGGTTTTTTCTTGTTGGCGTTTTAAAACCCAGCACATCAGTAGCGGCTTCTCTGATGGCTCTTTGACAACGTTTCCATTCTTCGTCTATTATTAGTGCAGGCGGCGTCGAACTTTCGGAGAGTTTCAGGGAGACTCGATCGGCAAAGTTCCTGGCAGTCTGTTGCGATTGTAGCTTTTCGACGTCAAACCGTGGTTGTCTTCCTCGACTCCGTTGTTCTCTCGATATCCGGGTCCTTACCTTGGCTACAACAAGGAAATGGTCCGAGTCGATGTTGGCGCCTCGGAACGTTCGGACATCAAGAATACTGGAGGAGTGTCTGACGTCGATCGCAACGTGATCAATCTGGTTGACGGTTGAATGATCAGGGGACCGCCAGGTCCCTTTATGGATGTTGAGGTGTGGGAACCGCGTGCTAGCTACAGAGAGGTTTCGCCCCGTAACAAAGTCCACCAGCCTGAGTCCGTTTTCGGACGTGGTGTCGTGCAGGCTGTGTTTACCGATGACTCTAGCAAAGATGTCCTCTTTACCCAGCTTAGCGTTGAAATCTCCTAGAACGATCTTGGTGTCGTAGCTGGGGCATTTATCGTACGTTCTTTCTAGGAGATCATAGAAGTCATCCTTGCTATCGTCATCTTTGTCCTCCGTTGGGGCGTGGGCGCAGATTAGGCTGACGTTGCCGAATTTAGCCTTGATGCGGATTGTTATGAGGCGCTCGCTTATGTACTTAAAGCTTAAGACTTTTTGCCTAAGTCTGCCTCGAACAACAAATCCACATCCAAATAATCGCTGCCTTCGCTCTCTGTAACAGTCGCCGTAGTAGATATCGCAGTTTTTCATCCTCTTTTTGCCCGGCCAATCCCATCGCACTTCCTGGATTGCGGTAACGTCTGCTTTATAGCAGTCTAGGGCCTCCGCGAGTTCATCGGCTGCACGTGGTCTGTTCAGGGACCTCACATTCCACGTGCAGAACCGAAAGTCATTGTCCTTATTCCGTTTGCTGGGGTCGTCAACAGTAAATCCGTCCGTATCCGAGGCATATTGTTGCTTCTCAACTCGTTACTTTTTACGTGGTGAGGAAGTTAACCCCACGCACAACCTCCAACTGGGAGGACAGGTCCATTTGTTTAGCCCCCGGACAAAGGGGTCCGGAGGGATCCGGTGTCGGTAGCCTCTTGCAGGCTGTGAGCGCCGCCGTTGGCCCTAAAAGAAGGGCTCATCCGCCGCCATCTCTATTCCAAGGTCCCGACCTTACCATGGAAACCAGGTAGCTCCTGCTGACTGGAGTTGTGGATGCCGCCGTTGGCCAATCAGTTGACCAGCTCCTCCGCCGCCATCCTAAGAAGAGTGATGAGCCCTGGTAGACTCACACTCCCCCCTCTCTCGTTTGCAACCGCCCAGACGTCCCACGAGGGTTGGTTACCCCATCTTCTGTCGAGGGTACTAGGCTTTTTGATTTCACCACGGGAGGTGAGAGTAGGAGTTCGTTAATAGAGGCTAGGTGCAGACGCTTGTGTCTGCATGGTTCGCGTATTAACGCTTCGAAATCGCTTTAAAACTGCCATACGGAAATTGTCATAACAGATGGTGTGATGTTTCTGAATACATGTAGGTTCGTGTGTCAACATACTTGACTCGTGGGCGTCATCACTTGATTCGAGATAATCTCTTTTGACTCGAAAGACGGAACTTGTGGCTCAGTTGACTTTATTTTGTATATTAACTGAATATCAAATATAAAATTATTGCTTTCAATGAGATGTACGAGATTATTCATGCAAATTTAAGTTCATATTTAAAAAGGATTTCATCTCATTCACATCTGTAAGCATGTTGATATATTTCCAATACACACTCCGAGCATCACCCAATATCTCTCATTAATCCTATAATTAACGCCCAACTAAGGTAATTAGGAAATGCTGATTGCAAGAAGCTTCAAATTAAATGCAGTTGAAGTATGTGTATTTCCTACGGGCATACAGTGGTAATTAAACAAGAACCAGAGGGAATTTTATTTATTTCTTTTTACTATTTCCTTATTCCGTCCACCTTTCTTCTGTGCAACCGGTGAAAACATGGTTGCATTTTCGAACAAAGTAGTTCAAATAACCCATATTATGATTGAAAAACTTGTTATTTAATTGGGAGGAGTTTTATGTCTTAATTCCCTGTTCTATTTCACAGGATATGTAGATCATGAGTAGGTAGGAGGAAAGGATAAACCTTCGAATCAGGGGTGGAATTGGCTAAGTTGATGAGTGAGTTTTTGCTTTTATTATTTCCACTTGGCTTTCCAGGGTAGTTTAGTAGCTCCGCTAAAGGTGCCGCAACGACTGTTATGCAGGCGCCCATGGCTGATGCTGTAGAATTTAAATAGAAACCAGTTCGAATCCCAGTGAAATCGAATCTGGTCCAGTCAATAAACGACACTGGAGTAGGTTGCTACCTAGCAGTGCAATGGACCAGTTTTCAGTCTGAGTGCTCCAGTAGTGTTTCAAAAATCCTCCGAAACCAAAAAAAATGTTTAAATGTATTCTAGTTCAAGTATGAATGCTTGCCTCTTATTTATTTGCCTCAGTAAAACGTACTTATCATAACCAACTATTCTTATAACTGATCCCAGTTCAACTGATCTGCAGATTGTGTGCCAGCATTAAACGCCCACATCTTCTCTTCTCGTGGCGCTACAGTCCGGGGTGGACCTGGACGTCAACCAACAAACCTCTCCAGTTAGCACGATTTTTTTGCCGGCTGTCAGCAAATGCGCACGTCAAGTTGCATGAGGTCCCAGAGCCGAAGAACTGAATAAATCGTCCATATTGTTACTAAATCATTTACTTGCAAATATGTTACCTTGCACATGAAAAGGAAGATCTAACGAACAACTCTTGGTGCTGATCTGAATTACGTACTTAAATTTAACGAAAACAGAATAGGACATTCATATTTTTTAGGAATGCTGTATGCTCAACAGATGGTATCTCAGCATTGTCTGCCCGATTGTAAAGAAAGGAGTCCCCCAAAACCAACTACAGAGGGATCAGCCTCCCAAATATCGCATATTAAATCTTCTCCATTGCCTTCTGTAAGCGCTTAAAACCTTACGTTAACAGCCTGATTGGTCAATTTCAGTGAGGGTTCAGGCCAGTGAAGTCCACCATTGGGAGAGACTCAGAAGTTTCAAGTCGATACCCACCGTCTATTCACCAATTTTAAGGCCGCGTATGCCAGTATTTATAGAGACAAGCATGGTCCAGATTTGGCATCCCTGGAAAACTCGTCCGTTTTGGCAGAATGACGATGGAGAATGCTCGTTGCTCCGTCAAGGTCGGTAAAGACCTCATCGTGACCTTTGATGTCAAAAAAGGTTTAGAAAAGGCGACCCACTGTCATGCGATTTTTTTAATATCATTCTAAGCCGAGTTGAACCGTGTTACCTTGTTATCATGGCGAAACGAGTTACTATTCCGCTAGTTGTATTTTAATAAATGTCAAAGCTGCGAACTTTTCGACACGGTTCGAAAACACATGAATAATATCATTCTAGGAACCGAATTATATTACCCGATTCAATAAGTAGTCGGAGTGCGGTTTCGGTTCTCAAGTCTATTGAGTTTATCAAAACAAAAAGATTTTTAATCGGCTTTGAATCGGTTCGACGAGTTGCAAAGTAATACATAACGACTAGTTGGGGCAGTTGGTTAAGTGCCTGCCCTAAGCAAGAGGGGTCCTAGGTTCGAGTCCCAGTGAAAGCAAAGTTAATACGCTTTTATCTGGTTTTTCAAATCTGGCCCAGTCATCACTTGCTGTTGGGATCAAATTAACAGTACTACGGGGCGGAGCGGTCGATTAGTGGTAGTAGTCTGACTATGGGTATTACAATGGACCAACATGGCCTAAGTGTGCTGGTGAATTTCACTAACCTAACCTAAACTAAAAGAAATACATTTTTTGGAAACCGTGCCATATGACTCGGTTTGCAACTCGGTTTGTTTTATTTCCAACTGGGGTTAACTCAGTTTGAAAAATGTACGGTTTGGTTCTTCACTAGTTGTCACCTCACTTTTTCTGCTACCATCTTCTGTACCAGAACATTACTGGTCATACTCGTAAAAGCATTTATAATAATTTGAGTTTTGCCGATTGGAAGCATTTTTTCAATGTTCTGTGTGTCAGAGTCGAATATTCTATTTTTCCTCTGCATTCCTATGAATTTTCCTGTCCTTTTTTCGCTGTGTTGGGTAATCTTTATTTCATCAATTTCTATTTAGAACCGGCGACTCATAATTCGCTTGAAAATTTCCCCATCAGCTTTAGAACGTCAAACAGTTTGACATGGAGGAATTTTGATGGTGGCTGTTTTCACTTTAAGGGAACCCCCGGTCTTTGTAAAAATTCCTTCCTTTCAACATGCAATATGTTTGTCCACGAAAACAAAGGGACAACGTCTTATTGCTACTTATAGAAGAAATTCCTTCGTTTTCAGCCACCACACGGCCCACATTTTGGCATGTTTGCAGAAATTCAACGGATGGGCAGAATTGTTTGCATTATTTCTGCGGTTGTTTCCTCACTTTCAAATACTGTTTTCAACTGGAATGACTTTAGCAACGATTACAAGGAATGTGTCAGTAGGTGGATTCGAGCAACTGACCTCTTTCATAATGGCCAGTTGTTATATGGCTCGTTTTTAACCTTGTTGCATACATTTTTAAAGCACCTTTTCGAAATAAAGGAAGTATGATTTTTAATTATTTTTTTTTCTAAAATAACAACTGCCAATCTTTATGAACCCTTGAACGCCCTTGTTGTCAAATTCCATTGTGAAATTGTGCGCATAAACTCAGTATTTGTTTGGTACAAGAGTGTATATGGCAGTGGACAGTTGGAGGTCAAGGGCGCCGTGGCGTAGTGGGTAGGTGCGTCGACTTCTACGCTCGATGTCGTCGGTTCGAATCTCGACAAAAACATCAAACATTTTTTCACGGCTCCACCTCTTTCGAGTCACTGACAATGCTCAAAGAGTATAACTGTCTAGAAAAAGCTTCTCAATCTCGCCGTTCGGAGTCGGCATTAAACTGTAGGTTCATGAGTGGTTGCTGAGAAGCTCGAACTCGGACTCGGACTCGGACTGTAGCGCCGCCATTATTATTATTATTATTAGTTGGAGGTCAAAAATAAACTCTTCCTTTATATACCTTAAGCGATTTAAAAAAAAACAGTACAAAGTTTGAGTTCAAAATTCACATTTGAGACATTAACAAGATGCATTATATTTTACACTGATATGACATGACTCTTATTTGAGTGAGTTTTCCCGGTATGTTTATGTTATTATCCTTTCATCACTAGGGGAGACATTTCATTGACTGGCAGTCGCTGGAGGCTTCTTAGCTCGTTGATGCATCCCCTCTCAAAAACTCTCACTTCTCTCATTCACTACAGATTGCTTAGTTACAAGCTTAAACAGTGCTGCCAGTATTTTTAAGTGGAATCTACCAGACTGGAAGGAAATGAAAGGACTTGAACATAGAGCAGTTTCTATGGGGCCAATATAAACTACGGAGAGGTAAAATTTTTTTTCAAATTTGGAATCAATCAATTTTGTTTTTTGAAATGGGAATTGTTGCATTACGAAGCTCGGAGAAACCATCCCGGTTAAAATTTGCCTTTTTTCATTTTTGTATCTTTTGAATAATTCCATGTTGGCATTTATATTTTATCATCGTTGTTCCACACTCACTGTAGATCGCTATTGTGTTTTCCTTAACCACAGCTTTAAGGCATACCTTGATCTCAAGGTATTCCATCCGTGGAATTGTTAGAGAACACAACCAAATGAAAGGGTATTTTGTCAGAAGGAATTTACCTTTTTCGGTATAAGTACATATACCTTTCTACTAAAGACTTTCGAAATGTTTGTAGTCTGCTTGGCCAGACCTTATCTTTAATATTTCTCCATCATTTGGGATTCTCCATACGACGTTCAAGAACTTAGATACAAAAGAGTTCAAAAGAAATTCACGAGATATGCTACCCGTAAGTTAAATATGTTTGAACATTTTCCTAATTATGGCGGAGACGCAAAATGATGGGCTTGCAAACCCTACGTTTCAAACATAATGCAGCTTCAGTCTTGTTTATCAAAAGAATCTCTAATTATCATAGTAATTCGGCAGAATCATTTAATGTACTCCTCAAAGAGAGAGAGAGAGAGAGACAGAGTGATAAATTTGCTTTACGATAGAAGGCACAAAATCAATTATGGATGCAATGAACCTCTTAGAAGGTGCATATGTATGTTTAATGATCTTTGCAACGAAATTGATTTTAGCTCATCTCGATAAAATCCTTAAAAATTTGATTTATTCATTGTTTTTATCAAAGTTTTTTTGAAGTTGTCGTCGAAATGCAAAATCGGTAAATGATCCTTAGTCGTGAAGCAAACAATTTTGTGTAAAGCGATACTGTGAGTATACAGTGGTGGACAAAAGTTTTGACACAAAGTAATTTTTAAAGAAAATGAATTGGTTAAACCTATGCGCCGTTTAAAATGTAATAAATATGAAGAAATTGTGTATCACAAAATAAAACGGAAATTAATAAAAATAAACTGGGCAGGTGCGAGTTGTACTCGTACGGGTAATATTGATGAATGATTTCTGAATATCAAACGACGTTTCCAAACTATTTCAGCTGAATTTTCTTCTAACTTCAACCCAAATCAACCATTCATTCATACATTCGTACATCCAAATAAATATTTATTCATACATATACCTGTAGCTCTATCGAAGTTTATCCAACACAAAAAATCCCTTCCATCATACACGTACCCAATCACTGGTCGTGCTCATGCCTGCGGTGTGTGTGTGTTCATTTCTGTTCGGCATTTAGGGGTAAGATCTAAAAGATAACGCTCATCAACGGATAGAGTGGTCGAACACAGCTTGAAATTTATGTGTGAAATTGATCATTTTAAATCTTATATATCTCAAAATTTCAACATGAATTGATATTTTGAATTCTTAATGATATTCTGATATTCTGATATTCTTAATGCCTACGCTGAGGTCTTCAAAACTGCATTTTCAGATCTTCATAATTCGCATATCGATGGTTGACCGTTTTTGGCAGATATCTCGAAAACTATTAAGGCCAGAATACTTGAAATTATTTTGAATGAAAGTACTCAATAAAGCCAAGTTTTTGTGATTTTTTCAGATTTTTAAACACAATTTTTCAAAATGAATGGCAACTTCATCTGTACTGGAGGCACCCCCAAATTGCCCCACTTTTTAAAATCGCTGCATGGGCAATGACATCTAAGTCTGAAGTACCTAATTCCAAAATTTCATGCCGATATCTTTATAAACTTCGGAGATAAAAAAGTGTGACAGACATGACGGATGGACGGACGGACGGACACATCGAAATTATAAAGGTTCCGTTTTTATAGACGGAACCTTAAAAATTGTTTTCATCCAAGAACAATAACTTTTAACTTAACTTAACTTTAAACGCATCGTTTTTTTTGAAAATGACATTGTGTGAAAACTTTTGTCCACCAATGTCCACTCAGCAACGTAGAGTATGCTCTGTGACGTATAAAAAAATATAAATTTTCCACAGCTACTGGAAAAAATAGTAGTGTAGACGATTTTAATTGATTTGAAAGTTCTTATACTTTTATACTCCACTGAATTTCCCACTATAATTCCAAATAATTCCAATCGGTAATATTGTGTATGCATTGTGCCATTTGATGAGGTGATTGTACAGAAAACTCACCAATTGCAGTCATAGCTTCATGTATAAAACATAATCCGAAATAAAAGAACTGTTGCTGTCAGTCGCGTTGTTAGCAGAGTGTCTTACTTAAGAAAAGCCCTACAGTAGAAAATTAGACCTCCAGACTACGCTTCATTCGAAGTAGACATGTCAGAAATTCGATTAAAAACCTAATAGCATATCATTTCATTCGAATGAAGACAACGCGCTTTTATTCGTCGTTCCGTCCGTCCGTCCGTCCGTCGTGTCTGTATCACGTACGGGGGAGTTAAGCGTGATATATGCATACACGAAAATATTGAAGAGACCCTCCATATCAAAATTCGTCATGAATTATTTGTTCTTAATTTTCTTTGGAACTAGAAGTGAAACCAAGCAATTTCTTCAAATTTATTAAAGTTTCTATTCAAAGGCATAACATCCTATATATTTTCTGAGAAGTCTGTATTTCTAGTTTACAAAAAATAAATGATTTTTGAAATCGTATAAAAAGTTAAGCACTTTGCGTAGATTTGTAAATGTAACCTCTAATTGGTGCGCGACAAAAAAATTGCTACGTTGACGTTGACCAATGATAATTCCATGCTGTGATCGACGATGTGATTTCTTTAACATCGTTCTTGAGAAGATCGTGCAAAACTGACTGGCCAACACAAGAAGCACGATCTTTCAAAAGTTTGTTCAACTGCTAACCTACGTGGATGACATCGACGTGATTGGGCGAACACAGCCAGCCGTCAATGATGCGTTTGCTGGCATTGAAGCGGAAGCGGCTAAAATGGGTCTGGCGTTAAACGAGGGCAAAACCAAGTATATGCTGTCATCGAGAAAGGACGCACAACATGAACGACTTGGCCAGAACGTCAGCATAGGCAGCTATAACTTTGAGGTAGTAAAGGACTTCGTCTACCTTGGCTCCGCAGTAAATAGTACAAACAACATCAGTACCGAGATCAAACGCAGAATAACTCTTGCCAACCGCTGTTTTTTTTGGCTCAAAAGGCAATTGAGTAGTAGACCCCTCTCTCAGAAGACTAAGCTGATTTTATACAAGACCTTGATCATCCCAGTCCTGCTGTACGGCGCAGAGGCATGGACAATATCCCAAGCGGATGAACAGTCTCTTGGTGTTTTCGAGAGAAAAGTTCTGCGCGCTATCTTCGATCCTGTTTGCGTTGATGGCATTTGGAGGAGAAGATTCAACCACGAACTGTATGGTGTGCACAGCGACATGAGTCTAGCCAGGCGTTTACGGATCCAACGCCTAAGATGGCTAGGCCATATAGAGCGTATGGACAACTTAGCTCCGGCCCGAAGAGTCTTCGACTCTGAGCCTGTGGGACAACGCAACAGAGGACGTCCACGAACAAGGTGGCACACACAAGTCGAGGGGAACCTCGGTCGGCTTGGTGTGCAAAACTGGAGACAGCTGGAGAAAGATCGTGCTGGCTGGAGAGGCATGTTTAGTGACGCCCAGGTCCCCTCGGACTGTAGCGCCCCAAGAAGAAGAAGAAGATCGACGACTCAAAACGATGATAAGTGTTACCTCTCACATTCCATTCATTTCAACCCCTAAATGCCCAACAGCAATGTACACACCGCAGGCATGAGCAGTGATTGGATATGATGGAAGGGATTTTCTGTCTAAGATACATTTTTTTAGAGGTATAGGATGGCTGTTTGTTTGGTTGTATGCACGAATGTAGTAATGAATGGTTGATTTGGGTTCAAGTTAGAAGAAAATTTGACTAAAATAACTTGAATTCTTCGCCCGATATTCAAAAATGCTTCCATCAACAAATATTTATGCGACGGAACCTTCGCCGTGCGAGTACAACTCGCATTTGCCTAGTTTATTTTTTTCTGAAAAAATCACTATTTCTAAAGGACATAAACACATACAACAATCTTACAGTATTTGTTTGGGGATCCCTGTCCATGGCCATAATTAACAGAAAGTTATATAACTTAATTTGGACAATTTCATATCACTCAAGCTTTAAGGATTATTTTCCTTGAAAAAGTTTTCCTTGGGAGAACAATCAGAGTCTCAATAATTTCCTAATCGTGTTAACATATCTTTTCGGAACACATGTGTCTGTCTGTTGAAAAGGCTACCTTTTCAGAGGAAATTTAAAAAAAGAACACCCCAAAAGCATACAGTTTCTTGAAAAAAAATCACACTTCACAACATCATTCGGACTGTCTCTCAGCAGCAAATCATTTCTAGCACTTAAAGTCTTTTTTTTTCAGTAAAATTCATTTCAGTGCAACGTCCCAGAATTTCCCATGGCTTTTTCTTTTGAATTTTCTCACTCCCTAAGGGGAGCCACTTGAATTCCAACTAAGTCGGAGTATCCTGTAAAAGCAACAGCTTCACTCGTCATCACACATCACCTTCATTGGACGTGCGAGAACTGTGCGTTCAAGTGAATCCTTCCGTACAGTTATACCGGAAAACAATAATAATGGTATACGTTACCCGTGTGTGAGGGTAAAAAAGCGAAAGCGGAAAATGGAATTATGGGATGTCCATCAGCACTCATGGAATGTGTTGCTAGTAGATGGGGACGAAGAACTGAAGAACTGACAGATTTTGAAAAAGAAAAAAATAAATCAACTTTTTGAGCGATAAAAGTTTTTAGAAGTTTTCGCCAGCTCTACGCGGAGATTGATGAATATTTGAATGAAGTGAATGAGAAGTGAAAGTGTGAAAAGTCGTTAAAATAAAATGATAAAAAAGCTATCGGCTTCCGTTATGGTTTCAAAGTTGAACGAATAGTTGGCGAAATTGAATGAATATAAAGCGAATGGTTTCGAATGAGTTTTAAACGGTTTTTGCGTTTTCTCCTGTTCTTCTGGGGCAATAAATAAAAATTCAGTTCTGTGTAGACAGGGCCCGGAATGTTCCAAACTTAGTGCATCAAATTTTGGGGCTTCAGAGATTTATAGTTTCCGGCTTGACCTTGAGTAACTGCCGATTTCTGTACAGATGTGGTTTCAGTCTTGAGAACAGTGACTTGTGCATATTTAGCTTGTAGACCAATACTTAAGAATAATTTATTCGTCAATTTGGATCATTTTTATAAAAAAATAGTGTAGTTCTGCATTACATGCAAAGCTAGCTAGCCGATATTATATTTTTGTAAGAGCCAACGATCAACGTAATAAACTGAGGCGAATACACACTCCTTTTCACCCCCTTCTCACAAATTAGGTATCCCATAGGATGTGGTATCAAAACGGCGCTTTCATGGCGCTAATTGGGTGCGACAAACAGGATCTGTATGTCCACCGCCACTTTTACCTACGTACCTACCAAAAGTGATGGCCTACCCAATAACATTCGGGTACCCGAAATTATGGTTCCCCGGTAATACCCGAAAATGCGGGTACCCGCATTTTAAATTCAAAACGTTGCTTCTTCGGTACATCCTCTCTTCCTCTTCGGACTTCCATAATGCTCTGGCTGTGTCTTCACTTTGAGGGAAAGGGAAAACAAAACCACGAACTCAGAAAGAATTAAAAACTGATATCTGTTTTGAAAAATGCAAGTGTTTAGATTTTGACAAAATAAATTCATATTATTCGCGATAACGAACTAACAATTTTGAAGAGAATTGTATGGAGTATTCTGTCAAGGAACCCCCTGGAATGAAAAGACATTGAGGTTCATAAGTGTCGTATGACCTATTTCTTCAAAAAAATAACCGCTTATCTATGACAGACTTCGAAGTGAAACACGATATGACATGTGACAAATGTGAATTTAGGAAACCCGTCGTTCAAAAGCTTGCTACAACAAGTACACAATTTTCTGCTAAAAAAAAACATGAACAATCTAAAAAGAACACATTGTGTATCCATTCTTATTCTTATTCTCGAATGCAATACGAAAGAACGATGAAAACGGACGAAAACAATTTCTTTATATAATCGATTTTGCATTGAATCGGTCGTAGTCCGTAGGGCTTAGGTCATATTGTTGACACGGAATCCATATCGTAGGAAGTAGACTTAAGTTCTTGGTCAGATATCTTACTCAGACGTAAGTGGAAGTAATTTCTTCTTGATAACTGGATAAGACCTAACTTTTGCCCTAACCATGGTAAATGTGAAGGAGTAGGAGTAAAAAAACACATAATGGACCCTCAATGACTGTGAGGGAGAAAAGGTAAATTCACACGCTTTCACCCGTTAACCGAGAAAGGATATCGTATTCTCTAGTAGCAGCTGTAGAGGTGATGATTGTTGTATGTGTTCCCTTTGGCATAGAAACAATGGATTGGTCTGAAAGGTACATGGGATTTTATTTTTCATTGTGTGTTGGTGGATGTGGTATACCAGAGTTAGGTCTGGGTCAAGTGGTAAATATCAATAACTGCGTCAGTTCTTCATGCAAATGTTGAAACATGCGATGATATGCATAGTATCGAGTTCGGAATTATGCCATTTAGATGGAGTATAGTTGAATTTCAAACCACAAAATAAACGCCCGGAGGAGTTGGCTATTATATGCAAAGCTTAAGCGCATATTTTGTTTATAAAGGGTGGCCCAAAATTCAAGAAAGATTTTAATTTTGCACAATTTGTGTTATTTAGCTTATCAAAAATTTAGCGCTTAACGAAAGAATAACGATCTTAAAGATCTTAACATTGAGAAAAGTTAAAAAATAATTCAGATTTTGTGGCTTTAGTTTGTAATTTAAAATACGGTCCTCCCTTTATAATTTGACGCCCAAATAAAACGATACAACAGGAATTAACGTAGGCTTGACCACCTACGGCTATGAACCAAACGAAAAAGATGGCATATGAGCCAGTAATGCCGTGGAGTCCATAGAAAGGGTGAGCAGATAGCAATGTTAGTTTTTCCAATTGTTATCTTTCAGCAGCTGCCAAAGTTAGCGATAGCTGTCAAAATGTTTTGTAAGGTTTACGTTTTCATTATGCGTCGTTTCAAGCTGTCCAAATGTGCGGAAATTATTAAAAAAATACTATCGTGAACGTGAATTTCGTCGTGAGGTCGGTCGTCAACATGGCTTCAGTGTGCTGAAACCTTTGAGCGTGGAAAAGTTTGAGCGTGAGTACACTTTTTTTTTTAGTAAGCCACCGACCAAAGACGACTGGATGGCGCAGTTAGTTAAGTGCCTGCCCCAATTTAGAGAGGACCCAGGTTCGAATCTCAGTGAAATCGAATCTGGTCAATCACCATTTACCATTGGGATCAAATTAACTGCACTGAAGGAGGAGGTTTCTACCTGGCAGTACAATGGACCAGTTTTGAGTCTGAGAAAAAAAAAAAGCCACCGACCAAGCAGAAATTGGTGTGAAATGAAAAAAACATTGCCGCCATTGCTACAGAGTCTTTCAATAGGGACTTCCAAACTTTGACAGTTGATAACGTTGTGAAATTAGCTGTCATTTATTCAGTTTATTTTTCTAAATTACCGTGGATAAACATAGCGTTCAAAAACACGTGCAAATGATAAAATTATTTTATCAAAATGAGTGTTCTGTACGGGCAGCATTTCGCGCGTATCGTCCATTTTACGGTCACTATAACCATACTACCAAGAGGACTATTTGCAGTGTGGTGAATAAATTTGAGTCCATTGGTTCAGTGAACGATAAACAACCACACGTACGTTGACGAAACGCAAGATCTGCCGAAAACATCGACGCTGTTCGTGAGAGTGTACAGGTGCAGGAGAATTCGAGGCAATCAATTTCGTGTCGCTCACAAGAACTCCACCTTTCGCTGACTACAACTTGGTGTTACGAATTTTGCGTCATGACTTAGGCCTGCACCCTTACAAAGTCCAACTGACTCAGGAGCCACATTGCAAATTCTGCACCAGCGATTCGGGAGCATGGTCATCTTATGTGGAGGTGATGTGAACTGCCCACCGAGATCGTGCGATTTACACCCGTTAGACTTTTTCTTGTACGGTTTCTTCAGCAGGCTTCAAAGCCAATATAACCCATGCCATTAGTCAAATTCAGCCTGATTTATGCGCCATGGAACGAGTCATGGCGCCGCACCTAGAGAAGCCGCGGCGGACATTTGAATGATGTTATGTTTCATGAATAATGGCATCGATAGGCCTTTTAAATGAAGTCTAAAAAATTTGGTAATAACTCGCCTACACTTTGTCTTAATTAAGTTTAAAGATGGGAAGCGCTTAATGAAATACCCTTTTAGTAGCACTAATGTTTCTTATTTATCGGAAATTTGTTAGAAATACTAGGACGGAACTATCTTTGGGCGCTTCAACGACTTCGGTCCAAATATATCTTCTTCTTCTTTTTAGTGCGCTACAATCCGAGGTAAACTTGGACCTCACTCAACATGCCTCTCCAGCCAGAACGATCTTTTGCCAGCTGTTTCCAGTTTCGCCCACCAAGCAGGTCGAGGACCCCCTCGACTTGTGTGCCACCTTGTACGTGGACGTCCTCTGTTGCGTTGTCCCACAGGCTCAGAGTCGAAGACTTTTCGGGCCGGAGATAAGTTGTTCGTACGCTCTACATGGTCTAGCCATCTTAGGCGTTGAATCCGTAGACGCCTGGCTAGACTCATGTCGCTAGACTCATGATCTCGGTACTGATGTTTGTACTGTCCAAATATATAGTAAAAGCATTTTATACTCGATTTGGGCATCATCCCACCAATTCATGGTAAAACACTCTTGATAACAAATATGTTATATTAACATCCTGACGCTGAGGAAAGTGTTAAGGGAATTCAACGCAAAAACTGAATCACTATG
Organism: Myathropa florea; assembly: GCA_930367185.1. Taxonomy (NCBI): domain Eukaryota; kingdom Metazoa; phylum Arthropoda; class Insecta; order Diptera; family Syrphidae; genus Myathropa; species Myathropa florea. The sequence goes on from OV884002.1 coordinate 45,604,426, forward strand.
GAAACGGCAGAGCAGAAACGTCAAGTTTAACGTTTAAAGTTTAACTTTAATCGATTTAGAATCAAGTTTTGATTGGTTATTAATGCATTTCATTCTCATTTAAAATCCCCATCAAACAAGAGCAGCGTAAGCCAAACGAAGGCATTAATTAAGTTGGATTAGCTTATGTGACGAAGTGTAAAACTGTCTCATATTCACAGCTTTCTTGGAGATTTTTCTTTTAATTTTCAGTTCACTGACTTAAAACTTTTTGTCTAACTCATAACGAGATATGAATTCCACGGCAACCCTTTTGCGGTTCAGTTAAGCTCACATAATCAGCTAATTAGTAATCCCCTCTTATGCGAAGAAATGAATAATGAGTTCTTCGGAATGCCTGAATACATGAAAGGTGCAGGATTAAGTTTTATAGCTTCGCGAAATGAATGTTTATTTCCAAGTGTGAGATTTATTTCTGTCGTATCTAAGAGAGAATAAATTTAACTTTAATCGAAATAACTTAAACTGACGTACTTTTAGGCGTCCTATGGGGCTAATGACTTTGGTGAGGGAACATTTGATCATTTTGTTAATGTGAACAAAATCAACGAAATCTTCAGGCTAAACACGGTGACTCTCTGCTGGGTACCGGGACACATAGGAGTTCAAGGAAACGAGAGAGCGGACGTGCTAGCGAAGGAGGGCTCAGAGTTAGATAAATCTCAGCACTACCTTATGTCTACATGCCGTTAAGTTTCCTAAGGAAGGAAATAGAGGACGAAGACTTAGAAAGAGGAAATGCGCGATGGCTGAATCTGGACATTGGGTCAACGTCGAGAGCCCTATGACCGGTGTTGAACAGGAAGAAATCATTATCAATGATTAGCAGAAGTCGCAAGGATATACGGATGGTGGTGGGAGTTCTCACCGGACATTGTCCGATAGGCACCCATGCTAGTAGGTTAGGTATCCTCCATAGCGACTACTGTAGAAGTTCCAGGGAGGAGGGGGAAATAGAGCCCGTCCGCCACCTACTATGCGATTGTCCAGCCTTACGGGGAAGGAGACTGCTAACACCAGGCAGTAACTTCTTCGACGAGCTGGAGAATCTGAATAAAATAGATCCGAAGCACCTCTTGAGATATATACAACAATCTGGGTGGTTCTAATCACATAGGGCACAATGGACAAAACTGTTGGTCTCAGTGAGCCGCGACCCAGTCGCAAGGGTACCCTATCTACCTACCTAAAGTGAAAAATTATATTTCTGCTAATCGGATGGACAGACAAAAATGGTTTGTCTCTTGGTGTTCTGTTATTTTCATTGGCTGCTGATATTACTAACATTGCTTCTACCACAATTGTGGATAATATCGTGGCCTCTGAATAGGTCTGCCAGTGTCAACTCTTCATCGGTTCCATGATGATATACATAGAGCCTGTATCAAAGGGCACGCCCATAAGATTTACAATATTCTTCTGTTCCCAGTGCTTCATAAAGAGGACCTCCTAAAGAAGTTCTGTTCTACCTCTCTATACTAAAATAAATCCGAAGAGTCTAAAGTTGAAAGAAATGCTGTCGTTGTGGATCTACATACAATTAGAGGTATAGAATGACACACTTATTAACAAAACTGCCTTCCGATTCATCGTCGGAGTATATAATCACCTCTTCCTATACTTCTGCAGAGCCTCTACTACCGTCAACGAGCCTTTGCATTCTATTCTGATTGCAAATAATTGGTTGCAACGGGCTATGTTGCCATCGGTTACTGACGATTATCCAGTGAACAACATGGTGGTGTGTGAGACAACAACTTCTTGCACCTTACTGCAAGTTAGCCCCGTTTAAACCACAAATGTTTACGCGCTTTTCGTACACTAGCTTCTTCGTCCATTTCTTTCATTTAGCGATAAAGTGGACGACAATTTCTCAAAAAAATCTGAGTCAATATATTGGACCAGCACATCCATGTTTACACAAATTGACGCAGTAGTTATGTGGTGTCAAGTCGCATTATCGCGGCGGCCAATTGATAAATGCTCGACGTGAGCGGGTATACGTGTTATAATTTTGAATGTAAATTTCAGGGTTAGCATATATACGACAGTTCATACGACTGGATGGCGCAGTTGGTTAAATGCTTGCCCCAAGTTCTAGGGGTCCCAGGTTCGAATCCCAGTGAAATCGAATCTGGTCCAGTCACCATTTGCCGTTGGGATCAAATTAACGGCACTGGAGTAGGTTCCTACCTGGCAGTACAATGGAGCAGTTTTGAGTCTGAATGCTCCAGCAGTGTTTCAAAAATCCCCCAAAAAAAAAATATATATATATATACGCGCGCAAAGAAATATAGCCGTTATACACATATTCTTAAACTTTATATATAATTTTTAACTTAAATGGTTATTTATGAAATTTATAAAAGGAAATTTCACATCACATTTCAAGTTGACAAAAGGATACATTTTTGGTCATACCTTTGCAATCAACTTACGTTTGTACATAAACATGTTTACACATTTTGCCAGATGTTGTCGTGGTTAACATCTGGAAACAATCAAGGACTCAATTTGAAGGGGGAGCGCAACTGCTAAACCATCTGCAGTATTTTCAATTTTTGAATTGTAAACATTCATTAAAAAGAATTCCTTGTCCTCAATACCGTGTCATACACCACATAATCTGCGACACATTCCTCAACGCAACCCCTCATTGGATAGAGAGGCGGATTTTTTTATTGAGTTTGTTGGGTGTGGGCTATTTTGTCCTTGTTTTCAATCAGTTTGCTCTGCTTTTGCATTAAAAAAAGTCTTTACACAGAGTTCCAAGGAAAAGAAAGCACAGAAATGCCTTGAAAATAAATGGCAACAATAACGTGTTTGGTTAAAAATAATATTGAATTTATCACAGTTGATCAGTCACCTTGAGGTTAAAGGTTTCTTCTTCAACCTAAGGACCGTTGATTGTTGGTGTAGATGTGTTTGCATTCGACAATGAATTATATGCAACCATCTAACAAGAGGTGACATTTTAAAGTGCATACCATTGTTTAGCTGTCAACAAACACCTATCATTGTGATGACATTCGATATATAAAAACTAGGAGGTCAATAAATATGGATCGATACACACCCACCCAAAGTGTGGTTACAGTTATAAAACACCACTTCCGGGTAAAAATATCGCGAAAACAGAAAGTAGTGGAACAGTATTGCGAGTTGCTAACGGTGTTATATTTTTCCAAAATGGTGTAGGTGCATCAGGATCAGAAGAGTGATGCCATAAGCCGCACAGCTGACTCAATTGCGTTATACATTTCCCAGAGCTGTGTTTCCTCGTTTTCACCTCAATTTGCCTCTGAGAGCGTACCATATGAGCCTTAGACGTCTCGTCTTCACGATTCCCGCACTTAAGACAAATATAAAAGCTATTCTTGCCAAATTAAAGCTTTGCCAAAAGAATGACTATTTGCAAGCAAGGCCGAGACTTACATTTAACAGAATTTCGTTACAAACCTCAGGTTATGGACTGCAAAGACGGCAAAGAAAATAGCACTGCTTTTCAAAAAAATGTTACCTTTCTGTTAACCTAAAATTACACTTCCTATTGGATGACTGTTAAGAAGAACTCCGATGATATAAAACAGTCCCGCAAAAGTGATTAACTGTAACAAAAAGTATACGGAAGCAGACTACACTTTTCTTTCTGATTCTTCTAAATAAACATTTGGTACATTATTCGGCCAGCTGTCGACAATGCCCAATCAATCTTCGCTTATCAGTTCAGAAACAGGAGGCTAAAGTTTATTTGTTGCTGTCGTATCTTTCAAGGCTCAAACTCAAAAGCTTTTCGGTTAAACAAAGAACAACAGTAATAAGAACCCCTAACGGCAAGTAAACAAATACAACTTCTTAAGCTCCTTGAGTAGTTGTCTATACATCACACTTGTAAAATCCTCGACTATCAATCTCTTGCAGGTGAAAACTATCACGTCTATTTCCGGCAAATCAAACAATCAGTGCAAACAAGACACAATCAAAATTCCCCTGGGATCATATTGAAGAGTTGAGTTGAGTTTTCATGACATACATTTTATTGTTAAATAAATAAAAAATATCTTATGCTGCACTTGTATGGATTCGATGCTGTTTCATATGCTCCATATAAAAATTAAAACTGAACAATAAGTACGTAAAGCAACGGTCTAAATCATAGGACCGTAGGATTTTTTCCAAAATTATTTGAATAAATGGCAGATTAGTTTGAAAAGAGTGAGTGAAACTGTTAGAAGATCGAACGCAAATCCAAGTCAAAAATGTTGGTGATGATTATTTGGTGTTGTACGGGCTAGGGATTAAATTGAGTTTCTGTGGATGCTTTGCAACTTGGTTGACCTTATGTGCATTAGTATCGTGCAAACCCGATTTGTAAGGTTTGCTATGAGTAAATCGAGAGTTTACGAGTAGTGTAAGCGTTTCCAAGATGGCCGCGAAGATGTTGAAGATGACGAATGAACCGGACAAGCATAGATGACATTAAAAGCACTTCGCTGAAAGAGCTAAAAGCTATCGCAAAGATCGAGTTTGAGTAGTGTTTCGAGGATTGAAAGAAACGCTGTCACAAGTGAATATTATCTAATGGGGACTATTTTAAAAGCAACAGCGTTAATGTAGACGAATTAATAAATATTTTTTTCAAAAAATTTAAATAGCCCTTATTTTCTGTGCTCACCTCTACATATGTAAGTATTTATTGAAATATCTCATCTCATCTCTCTCGTTTTCAGTGACCCGCATGTTCCACTAAAGGGATCGCGAGGGCAATGCATGCACGAGGAATCTCCAGGCCACTCGATCCTCCGCCATCGACTCTAACTCATCAGAAGCTATGCCCAAGCGGAACCAGGCGAGCTTTTGGGCTTGGTCCAACCATCTCGTCCTGGGTCTGACAAGCGGTCGCCTACCTGATGGAATCGCATTCAAGGCAAGCCTCGGAAGTCGTGATGATGGGGACATTCGTGTCACATGACCAAACCAACGAAGTACACCACTTTCCGTACGAAGAAGCAGCTGCTCAACGTTGAGTTCCTCGCGGACTGCCGTGTTTCTCACCCTATCCCGGCGAGTAATTCCCACAACAGAACGAAGAAATGTCATCTCGGCAGCTTGTATTCGCGATCTTATTATTTTGGTCATTACCCAAATTTCATGACCATAGGTGAGAGTTGGAACAAATACTGCGTTAAAAACCGCTAACTTGGCTTTGACACCAATCTCGGCCGTCCTGATTACAGATCGACCAAGCTGTTTCAAAATTGAACCAGCTTGACCAATCCTACAGGAAAGCTCAGCATTATTCCTCCCATCACTCGTGAAGAAGACCCCGAGATACTTGAACTTCTCCACCTGTTTCAATGGGACTCCACTAACATTTAGAGTGCATTGAACAGGGGTTCTCGAAATAACCATAACCTCTGATTTGTCCACGTTAACCTTCATCCCAGCATCAGCACATACGGCCACAAACCTATCTACCGCGCTTTTATTGAAATATTCCTAATTTAAACTTAAAATGCACTGTTAACAGACATGTTAGATGAAAAAATCAATCTACATCTCCAGACAATTTTTCTAAATTTAAATTTATTTCGTTTTTTTAATCTTCGATTTTCGGAGCCTATTACATACTCTGACAAATTTATATCATCGACAAGAGTTTTTTTTTAGGTTCGAATTGGCTGGCTTATAGTAGCTATTATTCTCCATCGATTACCAGCTTATCAGCGATATCAGCTTTCTCTCTTGGAAACACGTCCTTTCAGGGACCTGTAATTTCATCTAATTACGTTGCGAGCTTTTGTAATTTTTTAACCCTCAAATATTGAAAAAGAAAAATACATACACAAAAGCAAATTAATTAAGTTAATTAATTAATTAGGTAAACAAATAAGTATGGTACTAGTTTTTATTCACTCATCTTAAAAATGTTACCACCTGACCCGCCTTTATTCGCAACTAAAAGGATAGTGAATAAATGTCCTCAACTGTGTGCACAATTAGTTTGAAAAGAAGAGCGCCCACGCTTGCAGAACCGGAATTTTCGTATGACGTTGAAGAAATCAAACAATAATTTCGAAAAGAATGTCACTCTAAAAATTGTTACTTTGTTGAGCTATCTTTTTGCTTCCATTAGTGCTTTTGAGAACATCTTAATACTTCTCTGTCTGTTCTCTTCTAAGAACAGAACCCAAGCAAAGGTTATCAAAGCAAAATAGGCATTTGCTTTTAATAGTTGTAACAAAGAACAAATGACTCAAGTATAGAAAACATTTAGATACCGTAGCCTCATATGAATGGAAAATGCAATCAAGTTCAAATCATTTCATTGAATTAATTTATTATGACAATATGCACATACGTGCACTACTTCAAATTGAAAGCCTTTTATGTTTGGTTGAGCTGATGAGAGCGTAATCAATTAATTTGACATTAACCTCATCAAAAGAGCGCAAGCATTTAATCGAAAAGGTGTTTATTTGAAGTCGGAATTATCGTTATTTACAAAGCCCTCGGGGCTTGCACTTTCCGAAGTAATTAAATTAAAAGAGCAAAGCAGCTGAAAAATAAATGTTGAATGCATTCAAATTAATACTAATGAAATTAACGGTACAGGAAGTTGTACGATTTTTTTTTTGTTTTTGGAAGTATAGACTTTGTAACCTTTTTTCATGATTACGTAAACTGCTTTGCTGGCAATAGTTTTTGATAATGCTTTGAGTAAATTTGCTAATAAATTATAAAAGTATTTTCTTTTTAAGGTACATTATTGATGTTGCAATTTCGAGAGAACATAAATTGATTTTTATTTCAACTTGTCGATTAGTGAACAATATTAAGCGGTGGATGTGGACTGTACAGTACATTGCTTGCTTTGATCTGTCATAACAATTGCTAAAAGTTATTCTCCCAGTACACAGCATTGACACTTAAGGGCTATTTCTATGGAGCACATTCTTTCAAAACTGCAGAAGATTTTTATTTTCAACCTAAAATAAGGTAATAACAAAAAATAACATTAGTAATTAATCTCTAGGTTATAAGCATCAGAAATCTTGAATTTTCTATGACTCTGGCGCATAAATCAGGTTGAATTTCACTTAACCCATGCGGTATGCATCGATCGGCATGTTGCCTTTGAGAGCCGCAGTGCTTTGTGGCTTATTCGCATAGACCTGCGACTTCAGAAAACTCCACAAGAAAATGTCTTATTCCCATACATCGCATGATCTCGGTGGTCAGTTGAAAACACCTCCACGTGAGATGGCCTGGCCAAAGTCGTTCTCAAAGAAATATGGACCCATGACGCCTCCAACCCAAAATCCACAACAAAAAAGTTTTTTTTTTCTAGAAGCATTGGACTGTTGGATCTCACGTGGATTGGTATCGTCCCAAATTCAACAGTTTTGTTTGCTGACGTATTCATCCAGAAATGGGCCTCAGCGTTAAAGATGGAAATTAGGGTCACTTTCCAACTGCTCCAGAGCACATTCAACGAACACACGTCGTTGTTAAGGTTCCGTCTACAAAAACGGAATTTGGGGGTGGCTCCACTAAAGGTGAAGTTGACATTAATTTTGAAAAATTGTCGCACCATATCGAAATATATATCAATCGACAGATCTTTCGAAATGAGGTGGAGATTTCTTTCAACACTTTTTTATCCAAAATACCGTTTGGAAAATATGGAGCTCCAAAGTTTTTTTAAATGAGTCCCCCCCTGCCAAACCAAAGTGTTTAAAAATCTGAAAAAATCACAAAAACTTGGCTTCATTGAGTACTTTCATTTAAAACTATTGCGAGCATTCTGGCCCTAATGGTTTTGGAGATATTGGCCAAAAACGGTCAATCATCGACATGCGAATTTTGAAGATCTGAAAACGCAGTTTTAAAGACCTCAGCGTAAGCATTAAGAAATGATAAATTTCAAAATATCGATTTATGTTGAAATTTTGAGATATCTAAGATTTAAAATGATCACAATTTTCATTTTCACACATAATTCCATGCTGTGTTCGGCCACTCTATTCGTTGATGAGCGTTATCTTTTCGATCTCACCCCTAAATGCCCAACAGAAATTAACACACACACACCGCAGGCATGAGCAGTGATTGGGTATGTGTATGATGGAAGGGATTTTCTGTGGTGGATAAACTTGGATAGAGGTATAGGTATATGTATGGATAAATATTTGTTCGGATGTATAAATGTATGAATGAATAGTTGATTTAGGTTGAAGTTAGAAGAAAATTCAACTGAAATAGTTTTGCAACGTCGTTTGATATTCAGAAAGCATCCATCAATATTATGCGACGGAACCTTACCCGTGCGAGTACAACTCGCACTTGCCCAGTTTATTTTTATGATCGTTTACCCTCAGCTCCTGGGTCAGTTGCATTTTATAAGGGTGCAGGCCCAAGTCACGACGGAACGAAATTCGACAATTTGTGGTCTGCGAATGGCCGAGTTCTTATGAGCGACGCGAAATCAACTTCCTCGATTTCTCCTGCACACTCTCACGAACAGCGACAATGTTTTCATTTTCGGGACATCTTGCGTTTCGTCCGGGTGTTTGTTTATCGATTATTGAACCAGTGGACTCAAATTTATCCACCACATGGCGAATTGTCATCTCGGTAGGATGCAGAATTAGAGCGACCGTAAAATGGGCGAAGCGCGCGGAACTTTACCCGAACAGGACACAAATTTTGATGAAAGAATTTTATCATTTGCACGTGTTGTTGAATTCTATATCTGTAGATGGTGATTTGGCGAATCAGACTAAATAAATGACGGTCTATTTGACGGATGTAGCTTCAACAATATGGGCGCTTTCGTCTGTCAAAGTCCCTATTGGAAGGCCCTTTATATGGGGGATATCAGAACGCGATTTGCAGAACTATGAAGCCTAATCAATTTCTTCCAGTGCTACCAATTGTTGACTGACTACTTCAATGTAAAGGGCACACATTAAAATCTGACCCCTCCTTGCTTTTGAGGTTATTGTCGGTTAGCAGAAAACCACCGCAAGTATATTGTACATGATCATGGTTTTGATTTAAGTGTTTGATATTCAATGCTATGCTTTCTTATTTCTGAACTCAAAAAATCTTGTAAAGTTTATTTGCGTGTAGATATACAGCCCAAAGCAAGCAATTTGAAGTGTATAACCACATTCATTGAAACTTCCATCAAATGAATCAAGAAACCGCAATCAATTGAAAGGGCCTTCAAATAAGAGGAGGATATCGTTTATAGAAATCACTTTCAGCCCGTCAAACTTTTTTTTTCCTTTGTGCGTTAACTTCTCATTCAAAACTTCAGTGGTACTCTCGGCTTTGTAATGAAATTTCCTCTCTGATTTACGAACTAAGGATCCAACATCCTTTTGAATTGATTTCCCCGCCACGAAAGTTATTTTCAATAAACATCCATTTCGGACTCTTTTCATAGCTGATATCTAAGATAGAATCATAAAGGGGGAAAAAATCCCGAAAAATTTCAAGTGGCTGCATTCAGTTCAATGCAAAGGGTAGAACTTAATGCCCGAACAAATAAGCGAACAAAAGCAATCAGGTCTAGAAAGGAGAATCCCACACAAAATCCACATTATCTGGCATTCAGCAGTGGTCCCTATGCATCCGCTTGCATTCTCTTCGCTTCTACTCGTATATTTAGTCAACAGATGAGGAAACGAGGTCAAAATGTAAAGTAATGAGAACGACCGCAGTAGAAGCTGGATCAGGGGATATCCAGCCGCGGTCGTCCATAACGAATAATCTGCCTCAATTTCATTCCCTCACGAACACACACTCGTGGATAGATACTCATTTACTTGACGTGCACCAGAAGGAGCAGCTCGCTGAAATATATGCACAAAAGATATCGTTGCAGGAGCGGAGGACAACGCGGACGAATGTACTCCATCATCGTTAGCCAGTTATAAATTCAGTAGGTATGCATTGCTAAATGCGGTTAAGCATATTATTCAATTATTTTTGAATGAGTTTGAAACGAGCTAAAGACCAGGAAAAAATAACATGCTCGTGGAAGGATTTCTTAATCTATAAGATACGTAGGAGTGCACTTCGTATCTTAGGTTGTATCTTAATCCAGCGAATGTAAAGGGTTTTCCAATAGGGACTTACGAACTTTGATAATTGATAGCGCCCATATTGTTAAAGGTACATCTGTCAAATTGGCTGTCATTTATTCAGCCCGTATTACCAAATTACCATGGATGGACATATCGTTAAACAACACGTGCAAATAATAATATTGTTTTATCAAAATGGGTTTTTTATTTTGTTGTTGTTGTATTGTTTTATCTGCTTGAGCAACGTTCCGCGCGCTTCGCCCATTTGACGGTCACCATAACCGTCCTACCGAGAGGACGCAGTGTGGTGGATAAATTTCAGTTTACTGGTTCAATAAGCCATAAACCAACACACATCCGTACGTCGACGAAACGGAACAACTGCTGAAAACATGGCTGCTGTCCGTGAGAGTGTGCAGGAGAAACCCAGGCAGTCGATTTCGTGTCGCTCAAAAGAAGTCGGCCTTTCGCAGATCACAACTTGGCGAATTTTGCGTGGTGACTTGAGCCTGCACCCGAACAAAATTTAACTGACCCGGGAGCTGAAGGTAAACGACCATAGACAACGACGTGTGTTCGCTGATTGGGGTCTGGAGCAGTTGGAAACAGACCCTAATTTTCATCGAAAAATCATCTTATGGCGATGAGGCCCATTTCTGGATGAATGGGTACATCAGCAAACAAAATTGTCGAATTTGGAACTAAACCAATCCACATGAGATCCAAGAGCGTCCAATGCATCCCGAAAAATCACTGTTTGGTGTAGATTTAGAGCTGACGCCGTCATGGGTCCATATTTTTTTGAGAATGACGTTGGCCAGGCCGTCACCGTCAACGGCGAGCGCTATAGGTCGATGATTACCAACTTCTTTTGGACTGAATTGGATGATATGGACACGGACACCAATGACAGGTGGTTTAAAAAGAACGCGCGCCGCTACGTGTCACACAGCTAACGCCACAGAGGAAATTTTGCACGAGCGAATCGAGGACATGGTAATCTCACGTGGAGGTGAAGTGAACTTGCCACAGAGATCGTGCGATTTGATCCTGTTAGCCCGTAAGACTTTTTCTTAGTAGTTTTCTGAAATTGCTGGTCTATGTCTGGTCTAAGTCTATCAGCCACACATCACATCAAAGCCAACATGCCATTGGTCAAATTAAGCCTGATTTATGCGCCAGAGTCATGTATTTTATACATAATATTTTATACATAATGGCAACGATGCGCCTTTCAAACAAGTGGACATTTTCGATGATATTTCACACACACATTGCTGTATTTAGAAAGAAAAGATAAGAAACACTTAATGAAAGACCATTTACAACTTTTTTGAGAGTGCGCTTCCATTTTTGCCATCTGCAAAGGACGTCTCAAGTCATCTGTTACCGATTTTATAAGCTTTTGTAAAAATCGCTAACGTGAATTTGAATTGAACGAAATATTTTGGTGTTAAAATTACGTACATAAATGCTTAGTAGCTCTTAACTGCTTCCAACAGAACTACTGAGATTCCGACTACCTTAATCCATGCCAATAGTTGCAAAAATGGGAACGCCTAAGTTAGGTACAAAGTTACATCCACAATGTAGCAGATACGATGTCGAAGGTTCCAAAAATTTCCCCCAACTGACCGTAAACACAGAATCAATGGGCTGCGTTAGGGAGTTCAACTAAGACAATGGGAAGAGAATTTTTCCAAAAAACCATTCAAAGCCAACTAACGATAAGTATATTAAACTTTCTGCAACAATGTTTCCCTAAACCGCTTCCTAGTCGTCTATAAAACTCGTTTATACAACTTTCCCCTGCCAACGAGTCGCCCTCCTGCTGAATAAAAAAAGAAGAAAAAATTGAGAAGACCAGTTTGTGTTCGTTTAAGGAATTGAATTCCAGAATCTTCCTGCACTTTGTCACTTTATTGTTATTGATATATAAAAAGGTGTTGCTTTTATGATGTTCTAAAAAATTGGTTAAATCACATGCTTGCCACTTTACTGCTAGTCGCGGTTTTTATTTCCCATAACCGTGCAAATGAGGAGGTATCCTGTATGAGATGACAACATTTGCGAAATCAGAACCCCGGTCGGATGAATTATTTACCTTGACATGGGGATTATCAGATACATATGTATCTGTTGGCACGATTCCAGCTCAATTAAGTCAAATTTATACGCTCGAGTGTGTCAACAAAAAAATTACCAATAAACTGGAAGAATTTAATTAAAACTCAGTCGAGAAAACGAAAACCGCAACTGGATGATGCAGCTGCTAACTGTGGAGGCAGAGTAATTTATTTGAAAATCTTACAGTTAAACAAACCCTAAACTTTCTTCTCGTTCTCTCTCTCTCTCTCTCTCTGAATCTGTAACCACCGTATGGAGATATATGTACTTTTGTATATAATATGTTTTTCGGCTGAACCTAGGATAACATGGGCACATTTTTGTATTCGTATCCATAAGATTTAGAATAATACCATGGAATTCCCTAAGGTTCTGCGGTTGTCGCAGATATCCCAAGCCTAAGCATATGTAATTGCATTGCCTACCGCTGCAAATGAAGAACATATATTTTGTGAAAAATGTTAATGAATGTATGTTGTGACCTTTCCTGCATATCGAATTTAAATATGTTGGTAAACCCACCTAAAAAGACATGTCAGAGGAGTGAAGCAATTTATGTTCTGAAAGTATCCTCGTCCCAACATGTTTTTTTTTTTCAAAATTGAACAGAAGAATTTATTATATTTGTTCCGCGTGAAGGATCGTGGGCGCCGTAGTGTAGTGGGTATATGCGTCGACTCCTAAGCGCTTGAATATCATTCTAGGCTCAATTCCTAGTACAGAAAACATAATTTTAAAATTGCATCGCTCCATTTCTTTCGAGTCACTCCCAAGCTCTTTAAGGTAATTAGAATTAATCGCATAAATCATGCGGTTTAAGTAGTTTAAACCTTTCTTGAGTTTTTTTTAAAGTCTTGTGCTTGCCAACAATCACACCACCACCCACACCTTAAGTATGCAAATTTTGTATTGAATCAAAGGAATTTTGCCATATTCATGCAGGCTAGTCGTGAACATTTTGCTATATGTGCCAGCAAATCGGTGGAGGTCCGATACCCGGTACGCTATTCCATACAGAACCCCCTTTAGTTCCAGAATCAAGAAAAAGATTTGTTTGCTGCGTGATTTTCGAAACATTCTGTAATAAGCAATTGCACGATGTCAACTGGTTGAAAACCGTAAACAAAGTTTACCAAAAAATTAAAGAAACAATCCTGTCTTTCAAAGATCTTAGACAGAGTTTTTCAAAATGAGCCATGCATACTGTAAACCTGAATCGTTATAAACTGAAAACAAAAATTGTTAGAAACTGCCGCCATTGGGGAAAAAAATAGAAATTCCCCTAAGACACAACTCACTGTTCACACTTATGCGGACGCCAAGGAATGCTCCTGAAATGCAAGTCCAATTGTTTGGTGTAGCCACTTTTTCCTGTTTTTCGGTTGTAAAGACACAAAGTGCTCAGTAGAGTACGACCGAACATTCGGCTTTGGCCACCTTCGGCTATAAATACCACCTTCGGCAAAACATTCGGCTCGATTTTGCCGAAACCGAATGTTGATATTTCTGTTTTCTGTAAAAATAGAAGTTGCAAGAAACGGTGTGTTTTTTGTGTTGTTATAGTCGGTATTGTGAGTATTAAAACTGATTGTACTCGAAAATAAAAACGCATTTAGTCGAAAATATACTTGTTCCCGTGTTAAGTTTAATACTTTTTAAACTACTCTTTGGTTAACCAAGAAAAAATTATTAAATTGAAAAGTAACTTCTGACCTCTATGACCATTTACATTTAAACTCAACTCATAACTTGTTTCTGAATGCATATATTCCGTTTCACATAAAATACTCCAATGAACTTTATATAATGAAAATATTTTTTCTTTAACAACTTAATGAATTAAACGCGTTAAATAAGTTAATGTACATTCGTAATATAATGAATTAAGTAAAAATTTAACTTTTCTCTGTGAACTATTTAATTTCGAATTGAGATTTAACCCGAAAATATTCAATTTTTTTAAAACGCCGCTCAGCTTAAATATGAAAAATTGGTAAGATATAAATTAAACGTACACATTCTCTTTCCTATAATTAGGTAATGTAAATTTCATACATTTTTTGAACCAATGTGTACTTACGCAAATAACGCCGTTTTCAATACTGCATCTGATTGTCTTTAATTTGCCGTGGGTTATTTTAATTTGAATATTTTTACAGTAATTACCACGATATCTACCAGTTAGTAGATTACAAAAGCTAATTTAATTTCATTTGCAATTAATTAAATCGGTGGCATTGTATGACATAAAATATGTCAATACGCCAAATGGGTCAAGTGAATGATTCAATGTTGTGACCTGACTTGGCATCCATTTGCTGGGCCCACAAAAACTGACTAGTATTTATATAAACATATTAAATGTTATTTATTGACCTAGTGCGCAGAGGTGTTTGTGCTGGATCATGGTGATTAAAATTAATTAAATATTGCATAACATATGCGAATGAATCCGTGTATTGGTTAGTGTGTAACTCCTGTACTGAGTTCCTAACTTCAATTCCCGATGCAAATAAGAATTTTTACATTTCACGGCTCAATCTCTTTCAATTCACTGAGAATGCTTAAAAAGCTTCTGAATCTCGCCGTTCGGAGACGGCATTACCCTATCCCGGCTATGACAGGAAACCTTTTACCCCGGTCTTCAACCAAACCCATTTTTAAGGTTCCGTCTACAAAAACCTGCCATTTCTAAACCAAAGTGTTTAAAAATCGAAAAAAATCACAAAAACTTGGTTTCAGTAAGTACTTTCATTCAAAATAAATGCAAGCATTCTGGCCCTAATAGTTTTCGAGACATTGGCCAAAAACGGTCAGTCATCGACATGCGAATTTTGAAGATCTGAGAACGCAGTTTTGAAGACCTCAGTGTAAGCATTAAGAAATGATGAATATCAAAATATCGAATCATGTAGACATTTTGAGATATCGAAGATTTAAAATGATATTTTCATTTTCACACATAAATTTCATGCTGTGTTCGACCACTCTATACGTTGATGAGTGTTATTTCTTAGATCTCAACCCCTAAATGCTCAACAGAAATGCACACACAAACAAGAAGATTTTCAAGAAGGGATTTTCTGTTAGATAAATTTGGGTATAGGTACAACTCGCACTTGATCAGTTTTTTTTTATAAAGAGTGTTCTATAGCATGATTAAAAGAAACCTCTATAGCGTGAACCAAAAAATGTATGTACACGATTGAAGTGAATGAAGATAGAAGTGAAACCAGGCAATTTGTTCAAATTCATTAAAGTTTTTTTTTCAAAGGTATAACATCCTATATATACCTCTAATTGGTGCGCGACCAAACAATTGCAACCTTCAATATAACTACATACAAGAAAACTACAAAAAAATGTATAGTGGGAAATAATTGTCTTCAATGACTGTGTAAAACAGTTAGCATTAGTTCAATTTAATATAGTATACAAAATTTAATGGATTAATGGTACATATGGAGCTGGTATTTCATCCGTCGGGTACACTTTCGTTTTCTCAAATTTTACAAATTATATGGTGCATGCTCCCTTCCAGAACATAGCCGTCAGCCTTGAAGAACTCTGATGGCAAACCATCTGAGCCTGCGGCTCTATTGTTCTTCAGCTTACTGTACATTCTTCTTCAATCACTTCATTGACTGCAGGTGCGATGTGTTCATTCCCCATCCACCTTCTGGTAGTGCTCAGTAAGTAGCTCTTAAATACTCTGCGTGTCGGTAACGAGATTACCCTCACAATTTCAAAAAGTTTGGGTGCCTTTCTTGAAGCCTGTTGCCAGAGTGTTG
Source organism: Myathropa florea (assembly GCA_930367185.1). Taxonomy (NCBI): domain Eukaryota; kingdom Metazoa; phylum Arthropoda; class Insecta; order Diptera; family Syrphidae; genus Myathropa; species Myathropa florea. The sequence goes on from OV884002.1 coordinate 45,620,480, forward strand.
GTTTTTTCTGAAAGGTCCAGTTGTAAATCCTATCCATAAGGCTCCGTGGAATGGCTGTATGTCAAGACCTAAGCTTTACCAGGAATCAATGATCGCATCCCACCAGGTTAGGTGTGATCAACAACTTTATATATAAAGTTGTATAAAGTAAGTGGTTGGCAGATAGGTTACATCCGCGGTTAACTAAGACCACAGTTTGGGTCAATTGAGATCTTGGTAATAGGGCATTTTAGCTCATCGAATTCAGATATTTTAGCTCGTTGAAGGAGTTTTTGCCTAGCAGCTGCAATCTTCTTCTTCTTAGAGTTGAGCAATCGCAGAACAGGCTATTATCATGCGTCCTCTTTTCCACAACTTGTAAGTAATCGAGGGGGGATGCCAAGTATTCAGTATAGAGCACTTGTACAATGCGTACATTCTTCCGACTAAGGTTGACCAATGAACGTTGTAGATTTGTACTCAACTCCGGCTTCTATCAGTAATCTTTCAAGGAGTTCACGGAAGAACTTTCCTCTTGCACCTTTACTCGTTTTTAAGGTTCCGTCTACTTATAATTTCGGTGTGTTCATCCGTCCGTCGTGTGTGTCAAACTTTTTTATCTCCGAAGTTTATAAAGACATCGCAATGAAATTTTGGATTTACGTAGGTACTTCAGTCCTAGATATCATTACTCATGCACCCAAATTTAAAAAGTAGGGTCATTTGGGGGTATTTAGAAATTATAAATATCAAAATATCGGTTTATGTGCAAATTTTGAGATATCAAAGATTTAAAATTACAAAGTTTGTCATTTTCACACATAAGATACATAAGATACATTTTTTTAGAGGTATAGGATGGATGTTTGTTTGTTTGTACGCATGAATGTAGTAATGAAATGGTTGATTTGGGTTGAAGTTAGAAGAAAATTTAACTGAAATAATTTGAATTCGTCGCCCGATATTCAAAAATGCTTTGATCAACAAAGTACAACTCGCACTTGCCCAGTTTATTTTCTTTTGAATTTAATTACACTATTCTTCAAGCTACAGATTCAATACACTTACAGCACAGTCATGGAAAAAAAAAAGAAAATCCAAATTGGTTGACCTTCAACGAAAATCAATGTAGGCAATAAATTCAAATCAGACTGAAAGGGTCCACTAATAATGTCAAAGGATGTGTATCCGCATACAAATCTTATTAAATTTGTATCAGTGAAGCACAAATGCTAAAGTGTTAACCATAGGGTTAACCATGGGACAGGTAATTTGTTCTTTTCGTAGGACTGGTGGTAACATGATTTATATGCAAGATATTACATCGTCGAGGTTAACTGTGGAGATACATACAGGTCAACAAGGAACACCTAGTGGTAGGTATTTATTTTTGAGCAGAGATGAAGTCGTTAACTTCGGATTAGATTGTGTAGATTTTTTTAGAAATTTTGAAGAAATTTACCTATTATTAAGTGTTTTTCTTAATAACTTAAAAATATGTGAATATTCAGAAAATACATATTTCCTTCCTCTGGGTCAATTGTGCTGAGTGTTATCATAGTTGAACTCTACTTACGAATGGTTGAAGTTAAAAATGCTGCAGTTTTCCTTTCTCAAATGTCGTTTGGACAGATTTGTCACTTTGTTCAAGATATACTGCATTTATTTCCAAATTTAAATCTTCTACCAAAAGGGTCTTTCAATAGGGACTTCCGAACATTGACAGGTGATAGCGGCCATATTGATGAAGCTACATCTGTCAAATTGGCTGTCATTTATTCGGTCATCACCATCACCAGATGGATCGAAAACGAAATACAGTGTTGCCAGTGGGATTTTCTCCGATGAACTAAATATTAGACTCTCAGCTTGCTTACCTGACCATTAAAACATATTTCAGGCCTAGATAATGGCAATTCGTGAAGCCTTGTCTTGGTCCTTGTGGAATGTAATATCCGCGGGTGGTATTTGCATTTGCACCCATCAAGACCCTAGAATTAATGTCTCTAAATTCTAAATTAGTAACAAATTGTCTGTCATCTTTGAATACACTGCCCGAACAGTTTAGTATTCATCTGTGGTGGGTGCCAGGTCACAAAAAAATTCCAGGCAACTAGGCAGCTGTCGAAATAGCTAGGATCGGAACCAACCTGCCTCTAACTGCGAAATTCAGCAATATAGGTATGCTTCTTGCTACATGAAAGTTGCTGCTACGAGAAGATGCAACTCGAAAAACAAACAATTGATGAACAAGGGACACAACGTGGTCCATCTCCAGAATGATCCCAAATGGTCTAAGTATTCAATCTCCCTCGTTAGATCAAAAAATCAGTATTATCGTCGGCTCATTACTGAACACTGCTTCGTAGGCGAACATGCTAGAAAGCTTGGGTCTCTGAGAAACGATTTCTGCAGAAGCTGCTTAGATAAAGAGGAAGTGGAAAACATCCCAGATCTTTTCTGCACCTGCCCTGCTCTGGCGTTCCTACGACGTCACTTATTGGGGGTTTACTTTTTTTAAATCTTGTGTGACTTCAAAAGTTTGAGCGTGGATATACTCTTTTGGACCTTACGTTTATTTCGAGGTGGGATTTTGTCCTTTATACATATAAGAATAAGCTGAGCAAGCAAGAATTGAAACCGGACGACTATAGAAAATGCTGTGAGTTCGCTAATTTGGTGCTGGAAATGTTGACCGGAGATCCGGATTATAGCCAAAAATCATCTTCTCGGACAGGGCAAATTTTCTGCCCAGCGGCTATGTCAACAAGCAATATTGCCGTTATTGGAGAGAATATAATCCATTAGTGTTCGACCAAGCATCAATGCTTCTTCGGTGCAGTTGATGGCACATTTCTTTTGAAATTTTGACAGTTACTGTCAATGGTCCCAGATATAGAACGATGTTAATTGACTGTCTGTCTGTGTCTGTCTGTTTCTGCCAGCGCTCGACAGCATCGATATATCCGAGCTGTAGTTCAACCAAGACGGCGGTTCATGCCATACAAGTGACGTATCGCTCAAAGTTATTAAGAATAAATTTGGCGACCGGATCACCTCACAGCAAGCGTTCATCAATTGGGCGCCGCAATCATCCGACTTAACACCACTCAATTGTTTTCTCTGGGGTAATGTCAAGTCATTAGCCTACGTCAACAAACCAACCACTTTGGAGACGATATTGCCGGAATAACACCGCACGCATTATATTTCCTTTATCTGCTCACCCTGTTCAAAAAATATTTTTTTCAATCCTCAAACTTTTCGAATCATTATTGTGCATACACAAATATTTCATGACAATTACTACGCCTTTGAAAAGATTCCACAAAACAAAAACAACAAGAATTGGTCATTAACAACCACAAACTTCGTGAAACCAGGCATAGACTCGTCTTAGCTAACAAATGTCTACTGTAGCACTCAAGTGTTAAAATTGCGGAATCCTTGACCTGTTTGAAAAGATCGCATTCCGTGAAACATACATTTATAAATTACTCTGAAATGTGAAGTACTGCTGAAGAGCTAAAACGCCTTAAGTGAAGTTAGTAACTAATTGAAAATGTTTCTACAAAATAGAACTGTATCTCGTTTTTAAAAAATTCGCTCAGAGATGAAAACCTCTTGATGCAAAATTGATTAAAGTACCCATGTTTGAAAAACTACTCAAAAATACCTTGTATCTATTCCATTCAAACTTCAATCTACATTTTAAATCTTCAACATGGATTCAGCTCCAAGTAGTCGCATCTTAAAGCTTTAATCTTTAATTTCTTTTTTCATTAGATTGAGTACTTTCCTAAAAGGCTTAAGAAGAAGAATTTGTTGTTGTGGTTACCTAATGGAGCCATCTTCTTTAAGGACGAACATCCTACCACTAACAAAAAGGACAATCTGCAAAGAAAATGATAGTATAAGTGTATGTGCAGTGGAGAATAGGGAAGTGAAATATATTTTATAATTCTTTCAAGAATTCCTTATCCAAGGAGGAGGAAAACTACAAAGCTCTTCATGATATTATCAATTGCACGGGGAAGAAATGTAGATAGATAGAAAATGTGAATGTTATCATCAAGGATTGAATTTAGTTGTTTGCCATTTCTCTTGGGCAATCGTTTGACCATTAAACCGTCTGGAGCAATCAGTCAACTAGATGAATCCTTCTCGGTAATGCTTCAACTGACAGATAGAGTGATGAAACTTCGTAAAGTGTGAATTTAAGAAAACTGATATCGTTGATTGAGATATGGAACAGACATTTATTCCAGGCGTACACCACATTTTGAAAGAAACCGTAATAATGTTAAGGTTTTTTTTAATTTTCGGGTCAAACCAACGATTAACACGCAACATTTTGATTTAATTTTAATTGGCAATCCTTTAAATTAAACACCCAGTAAATCTTCTTCTTCTTCCAGTCCCCATTTGCTGTTAGGCGTCAGGGTAGCCTCGGGATATCCATCTTCTCAAATTAAGTCGATCTCAGCTCTCTCTTTTCATCTCTGCCAAGGTTCTGCCCCTCATCCTTCCCACATCCTGTATGCGTTCTTCCCAAGTTTTTCGGGGTCTTTCTCTCGGATTTATAATACCTGTTTGGCTTTTCTTCGCTCGTCCATCCGATGTAGATGTCCGAACCTGTCTGTCCTCAATTTCTTGTAGGATCGACTTCTTCTGCCCTACTTCTGTACGTATTCTTTCATTTCTGACCATATCTCTCCTTGTTTTTCCTGCGACCCTTCATACATACTTCATTTCTGTTGCCTGGAATTTTCTCAGGTGTTTTTCTAACAGCGGCACGGACTCGGTACCATACAGTGCTATTGGTATTATGACCGTGTTGTAGAGCTTGAGTTTTGTTTTTGTGTCTATCTAACTTCAAATCAAGTTATGGTTCTCAGAGACTGAGAGAAGCAAAACCATCAACTGCCACAAAAACCTCCAACACATTTACATATGTAAGTGAATAGAATACTGAGAATAAACGCGTCATTTCCAGCTCGTAGACATTTGATGCTATTGAAATGCCTTGTGCCTTCTGGAAAACTGTTTACTTCCGAAAACCTAATCTGAATGATGTTCAAAATTAAAAATAGCATCGAATGATCAGTGCTATATTTATATCTAACAGGTGCCTTTAGAACGTTCTTACAAATCGACATACATTTTCAAATGACAAAGCTCGTCTTACGACAGGAAAGAATACGGAAGAGGTGAACGTGACGTCCTCAAAAAACGTGTAATAAAGATAAATGTTCAGTAGTCAATGCCCTGCCTTGATTCTCTTGTCTACGAAAATAAACCACAAACGATGTACGGTTATGATGACAGAACCGCCTACACATTGACAATTCACAATCTCTATAAATATGAAAGGTCACCGAATGCGAAGAAGATATTCAAATCACACAATTTTAAAAATACCATGCCAACGGTTTGTGACGCTGTAGGGCAGTAGGTGCTGTTCGCAGCGTATTTGATTCAATCGGTATAAGAATTCGTTGGTCCGTTTCATCATTTCGGATCGGATTGCTTCTTTGCCCACATTCGATGCATAAAATCGCATCCCAAAAACACACCTGAAACAGCAACATGTCTTCACATAAACACACTTAACTTTTGAACTGTCCCCAGCAGTCTGAGGACCCATGTTGTCATGCATCATGGACAGAAATTGCTAGCATCCCGGCGGAATTCTCAGGAAAACCACAGCCAGAGTTGTTTGTAATTCAAACTCATCCCCAGATTTGCTGATATTTGAATATCCCTCATCCATACAACGATAGTCTGTGGTGAGAAACACAAAAGGACACAATTTGAAAACCACTTCAATATTTGAATATTTGTGAGCACCGGGAACGCCTGAGGACTTTCAAAGTAGTCTTCGATAGCAAAGGGACAATGAACACGTTTAAAACAAGCAGCGCTCAATGAGCTCTATCTGCAAGTCAAGTGCGGGTGGGAGGGGTTATGAGTACGTTTTCTAGAAATCCTTGTTAGCATGTTTAATGAAAAGTTTCAGGATTCCACTTGATTCATTAAATAGTTGGTCCTCGGCGAGAGCAACAGCATTATCCTCACTTGTGATCCGCGATATTATTTGCTGCACGATTTTCCAGGTGTAGTTGATAGTTGGGAGCACCGCAAGAAGTTTTCTAAGTTAATAAGTTACGTTATGGTGGAGGTAGGTGGTGGAAGAAAGGATGCTCCTTCTACTAAGCTCCCGGTTGGTTGCATCTAACGGTGTTTCAAGGGTAATATATTTGTCTGGCGAAGCCAGCACATGTAATAAATTGAAAAAGGGTGGTGGAAACTTTTTGATTAAATGCACGTGTAAGTGGCTAATTGTAAAAGCAATTTTGATAAACTCAAACGCCTTGCTTGCAATCTGTGCATTGACTTTTTTAAAAACAAGTTTCGAAGAACACTGCGGGATTCTAAGAAAATATAAGTCATGCCAGGAAGAGAAATAGTGTTCTCCCGCTATGAGGAATAGCTTTAGCTGCTTAATAATCGTTGGTCTTATTTCAAAGATGTTCTCGGAAAAACAAAAGCAATCCACTTAAAAATTGACTTTTAAAGCAGATGAATGTTCATCTATGGATGTAGCACCACACAAGTATAGATAAGTTTGTTGGTGTCGAGATATGACTGCACCATCTATCTCAACTTTCTAAATGTGTTTCGTTTACTTCAACTACGCGAACGTAATCAGGGCAACATTTTTATGAAATTTCTCGATTTAATTTCTTTTCAAGATCTTTAAGCAAGAAAATCTTTTCAAGATTTCTCCTGTTCGTTCATCAACTGCTTGACTAGAGCTTACCACACTTTTATCTTCAGTAGACTTTCTAGAACAGGACGTTCTAAATCCATCATCACTTTGCTTGAATTGTGTGCAGCTTGTAGTAATTAGGTGGGGTACGAAATATATCTGTCAATTGTGGAATATAGATCTAAGAAATTTGTGAAACAAGAGCTGAAAAAATCCTTAAACTGGTTCTGTTCGGGCAACGTTCCCAGCGGTTAGCTCATTTTACAGTCGCCAAAATCGTCCTACCGAGAGGACTATTCGCATTGTAAATTTGAGTCCACATGTTCAATAAACGATAAACCAACCGTCGTACGTCGACGGAACGCAAGATCTGCCGAAGACATCGCCGTTGTCCGTGAGAGTGCGCAAGAGAAACCAAGGCAGTCGATTTGTGTGGATCACCGTTTTGTGTGGATTCTGGTCTGGCGGTATGCCGTCATCGGTCCATATTTCTTTGAGAAGGACATTGGCTAGGCAACGGCAAGCGCTGTATTCGTAGGTCGATGATTACCAACTTCTTTTGACCCGAATTGGATAATATGGATATGGACAACTTGTGGTTTCAATAGGAAGGCGCTGTGTGCCAGACACCTCACGCCACATGGAAAATTCTGCACGAGCGATTTGAAGGCATGGTCTGGCCGCCGACATCATGCGATTTGACCCCGTTAGACCTTATCTTTTGGGATTTTCCGAATTCGCAGGTCTATGCGAACAAACCACAGAGGCCCTCAAAGCCAACATAACCATAAAAATTCAGCTTGATTTATGCGTCAGAGTCAAGGAATATTTGACATTTCGGATGCGCGCCACCAATAGAATCTCCGGCGGACATTTGAACGATGATAATTCACACACACTTTTTTTTATTTAAATTTAAAGATACGAGCGCTTAATGAGAGGCGTTTTCCAATGTCAGTGAGGTAATTGTAGTTTTCAACCCAGGAAACTTCTAAATGAAAAATAAACATTGTTCGTTCCATTTATGCAGCAGTGAACCTTCAAGGTTGAGACGCTGAAAGCGGGAAAGGTTTCCCCATGTTAATTTCTTTCCAAAAGCCATTAACCTTAAATAGAATTCTTAATTTCGATGCAGTTACTTACTTTTTTTTATCAAGCCCGCCACCCATGGAGGGACTGAGCCTGAGCAATTGCTGTCTGTCATCAAGACTAATTTGCCTTGCATCCGCGATTGCCTGGCCGGAGATTCAGTCTTCCTCTCCATCTCGAACCAGTATGTTCGGTTGCGTCGAGTTCAGTTTTTTTCAGTTTCAACGCATTTTTTATTTTTATCTTTTAAAAAATCTTACATTCTAGAAAAAATTCTTAAACTAGATATAGAATAACGGGATTCTCATACTATCTTACTGGCCCTATACGAACACTCTAAGTTTATCTATGAATTTATCATTTACTTTGCCTTTCGGCTTCTTTTTGTGTATTTTACATACATTTTTAATAATATTAAAAAAAATACTTATACTAAAAAAAAATAATTAAAAACTTGGTAATATAAGCATTTTTTTATTTATATTCTTAACCTAACTTAACACTAACTTAAACTAACCTTAAGTAACCTATTTAACATTTTTTTAAATTTGTTATTTATTTAGTTTTTTTTTTGATTTTTTTACTCTAAAATTACCCTAATCGAACGCCCTAACCTAAATGTAAGTTGGCCGTAAGGGACCAACATTTAGTTGATTAAACAGAAAACAATTGGCACGTCTGATGGGGCTGCAACCACCAATAGAACCCCCGAACCTTGTCACACTCCGTTCTGTCGCAAACAGTGATGGATCTACTGAACTGGAGATCAACCGGATTAACTCATGCGCTCTTTTGGCTGGTGCATTGGTGTTCAATTGCACGATGTGACCGAACCAGATTTATCTACTGATTTTTGCTACCCGGACTATGTCCACATCCTTGTACAGCCCATTGAGTTCGAGGTTGTGACTTCTTCTCCAGTCACCCTCATCGCAAACGGAACCAAATATTCGACGCAGAATTTTTGTTTCAAAGACACGAAGAATCAGCTCTGCAGTCCTGTTTATCGTCCAGTTTTCAGCTCCATATATTAAGACTAGCAGGACTAGTGTTTCGTAGAGCATGATTTTGTTCCTTCGAGTCAGGAGTTTTGAACCCAAGTTGTTTGAACAAACCGAAGTAGCAGAGGTTAAGTGTGCGGTTCAGCGTCGGATCTCCACCAAGATGTCGTTTGTGAAGTTTGCCCCGAGGTAGACAAACTCCTTAAATACCTCAAAATAGTAGTTGTCGGTTGTGACGTTTTGTAGTAGATGATGTTCAACGGACCTATGGGACAGCGGAACAGAGGACGTCTTCGTACAAGGTGGGGCACACAAGTCGAGGGGGACCTCGTCCGGGTTGGTGTGCCAAACTGGAGACAGCTGTCGAGAGATCGTGTCGGCTAGAGAGCCTTGTTAGATGAGGCCAAGATCCACCTCGGACTGTAGCGCCTTAAGAAGGTGAAGATGTTTAATGGATCGATTTTTACTTGACAGCATAAATTTCGTCTTCTCCTCATTAACCTTGAGACTCCGATGCAGTTATGATCTTCTATTTTAATTGTATAAATTTTGATAATCATCAATATTTTCGAATGAATTTCCAACACACTCTGCTTGCGTTATTATCCACCAATCAGACGTTGTAGTTCACTTTTTGGAGCAGGAAAACCCTCCTCCACACAAACCAAAAAAAAAAAACGAGCTCCTATTCTGCACTCGTACTCAATCTTCACTTTCAATTTCACTTTTCAAGTCAACACACCAAACAACTTCACTGCGGGTCACCTAAAAAAATAAAGCAAACGAAAAGGAAAAAAGAAGAAAAAAAATGAAATACTCAACAGCACAACTCAGAAGGCAGTCTCGTACATGACGGCACTGCAATGTTTTCGAAACAACAGCATTCCATCAGCGTGCATTTTACATTCAAATTTTTGAATGTTTAGGAACTTTTTGTTTCGCTTTTCTGTTATCACCTACCGTTAACATAAAAGTTCGTTTCAACGAAACCTCCGCAAGACTTGATAGCCGTGGGGCGTTAAAAAGTCAACAAAACGACGGCGAACGGCGAAGCATTTTCGCATTTCGCGACATAGCATTTTAAATGGAAAACCGATTTGCATAAACCCGAAGTGGAAATATTTGAATGTAACGCGGTGGGGTATTCGCAGTTTCACTGTTTTCACAGTATCCACGAGAGCTCTCTCCCACCGGATGAAAGCAGAGAGGGAAAGTAGGTTTTTGTTTTTTTTTTTGTCTGGTTTTTGGTTTTAATTTTTCACCCAACAGTCTCCATTATTTATTCATGCACTCCGCGCGCTTGCTGAATTGGTTCACTGTAATACGCGTACATTCGGCACAATGTTATGCGTGGGGCTGCAAGGCACACTCGAGGCGGGGCATAGTCGCGAAGTGTGAAAATGTCTGGAGATATGTTTTCTATTAAGTTGCCTGGCATCCTCGACGAAGACGCTTTAACGAAATTAAAGTTTGCTGTCGCTTTTCTGAACCACTTTCACTTACAAATGAAGTTCATGGCTTGCCTGTCAAATTTAGCTAATTGAATTTGCCGCCTGGTGTTCAGGCCACATGAAGCCCACCGCCATCCACCCTCATGTGTTTCACTATTGAAGGGGATCGTCGGAATGTACACGGAGTAATCAGTAATTTTCGTAAGTAACAAGTTCCATACTCGTCTCCACAAAGAAGGGTGGCGGATCCGAAAGGATTGAGGGTTGAGTTCTTAAACGTTTGTCATTGCGACGGTTAGAAGATCCAATTGTGTGGATACACGCACACAGACTCCAATCCATCTAGAAGAGTTATAAAATTTAATGGTGCTTCTTTGCTCGTATCTTTTTTTTATGGGCATGTCAGTGGCTTTGGTACCTTTTCGCAGTCGGGGTGGAAACGAACGTGTCTTCTTTGAGGGTGCCAATGGCGGGGATGGGGGTTGATGACAACTTTTGGGTTTGACTGCGAAAAGCCAAGCTGAAACCTTTTACAGTGATTAAATTGTATGGTGGTAGATACGTGGTGGAGGGTTGCTGCCGGAGAATTAATTGCCATTGCCAAATATTCAAAGGTACAAGATTGTAATTGCAGATGCTACCGACTACCACGAGCCACATATTCGAACTGGTTATGAACATGCGTCAATTGAGCGGTGGAACGATGGGTTTGATTATCTACTCGAACTGGAATATATTTTGCTACGGATGACAAATTTAATTTGAATGTGGCGAAGTGGCGTCAGTAATAAAACCCCCACACAGCGGATAGGGCTGTGGGCTGTAGCATAAAAGCACTCGAGATTGATAATTAAGTGCATCTCCTGGGAACGAAGAAAACAAGCAAAAATTAACTGATTTCCTTTATTTGCTTTTAATTTTATAGAGCACTTTGAGTTTTCACGACTTTCATATATCTACTTGTTTGCTACGAGGGCTTATCTGTGCGCTCGAAATGTGGGGGCAGAGGGCAAGTGCCCGCGGCTTAAAGCAGTCCAGCGGAAGTTTAATTTTTACTTTTTTCTGCTCCAATTAGAATCGCGTGCTTGTTATCTTGTGCCGTCAAGTGCTGCTCAAGTTTAAGGCTTCCTGACGATTGCTTCTTGATTTGATATGTAGTAAATTTTTCTTTTGTTTATCATTTGAAACGGGTCTCTTCCGGACTTTTAATTGCTTTTTATGGTTAATTTGGATGTCTGTGTTAGAGTGTTTTGTTTATGTTCCTCCAAGTGAGCACAGTTTGTTCCCAACAACTCACGATATGGAAAACAATATTCTTTAAGAAACAATATGTTGACGATATCATTAGTTTCGTGATTTTGTTTACACAAAGAATCTTATGGAACAGCATGAAAAGATCTTTAAATACCAAACTTCTGAACATAAATCAATATAAATCCAGTTGGCTACTTAAACTGTTCATTCAAGACGGCTAAGAGAGCTAAGAATCAGGGCTTACTTTACCTTAATACTGGACCAGCTTGGTACTACCATGTCGAAGGGAATATTCGCAAGGTTAGTCACGTTAATTCAAAGGATGAACATACGCTTGGAGCAAAGAGATACCATTGGCTGTATCCTCATTATCTCAGTAGAAGAACACGCAGGAGACATGATTTTAAAGTTAAGCAACAGCGGAAAATAAAACACTTGATTATTTTTATTTTTTGATATTTTTATTCTTCAATTTGGTGTGACAACTTTCACTCTTCAAACTCGACTAACTCATCGCTCATCTGCCGTGATGTTCTTTTCCGTGCTCCGAAAGATCTAGCGGTAATGTGTTGTTTTCAAGCCGAGGTAGGCTTGGTTGGTGACGTTTAAAAGCCCTTATCTGATTGGCTATTGGGACTTCTTCACAAGCCATCGTTGGCTTGGCTATCGTAATCCGCTGTTGCTGGGTAAGCCGTTTTAATTGCTTATTGTTGAGTAAATACCGGGTTGAGTGACAGGGTGGTACGTAACTCGGGCACCGAAGACGACAAAAAGGCAGATTTCATAGCAAATCAAACATCGAACTCAGTTCTGCCTGGTTGGGAACCATTTGCTGCTATAGGCAGAGGAAAGAATGATCACCTGTTCAACAAATGTGTTATGAAAAAACACTGAAGTGGTAGTCAACCATGGAAGGATGTAGATAGGCGCTGATGCGAAAAGTCTAATATCGCGAAACCAGAAACATTAAAGTGGACAATGGTACCATACAAAAGTCATTATACTTGAAGAAAGTAGGGGTTGTTGAAATTATGGTTACAGACTATGCCTGTACGAGGTGTGATCAGAAAACAGTTCAAATTTTAATTTTTGAAGAACAAATTTATTTAATCGTCTGCATTAATTTTGTCGCCTTCAAAATAGTCCCCATCAGATATTATGCGCTTGTGCCAGCGCTTCTTCCAATCCTCGAAAAACTTCTCAAACTCGATCTTTGGGATAGCCTTTAGCTCTTTCAGCAATACGCTTTTAATATAATCAATGCTTGTATAACCACGTCCCTTTAAGGACCTCTTTACTTTTGGAAATAGGAAAATGTCACACGGAACCATGTCTGGCGAATATGGGTCCTGCAGCATCTTTATTCAATTCAATTCAATTCAATTTAATATGTACATTAAGGTCCAATACATTAAGACTTAGTTTTTTATAGTACAAAGTTTTAAATTATTATATAATAAAATAATTTATATATACAGAGTATTGGTTTTAGATATTCTTCTTCTTCTTTTTAGGGCGCTACAGTCCGAGGTGGACCTGGGCCTCACTCAACATGCCATACGCTCTACATGGCCTAGCCATCGCCATCTCAGGCGTCGCATCCGTAGACGCCTGGCTAGACTCATGTCACTGTACAGCCCATACAGTTCGTGGTTGAACCTTCTCCTCCAAAGACCGCGCGCAGAATTTTTCTCTCGAAAAGACCGGACACTGTTCATCCGCTTGGGATATTGTCCATGCCTCTGCGCTGGGATGGTAAGCAGGCCTGGGATGATCAAGGTCTTATACAAAATCAACTTGGTCTTTCGAGAGAGGACTCTACTACTCAATTGCCTTTTGAGCCCATAAAAACAGCGGTTGCCAAGAGTTATTCTGCGTTTGATCTCGGTACTGATGTTGTTTGTACTGTTTACCGCGGAGCCAAGGTAGACGAAGTCCTTAACTACCTCAAAGTTATAGCTGCCTATGGTGATGTTCTGGCCAAGTCGTCGATGTTGTGCGTCCTTTCTCGATGACAGCATATACTTGGTTTTGCCCTCGTTTAACGCCAGACCCATTTTTGCCGCTTCCGTTTCAATGCCAGCAAACGCATCATTGACGGCTCGCTGTGTTCACCCAATCACGTCAATGTCATCCGCGTAAGCTAGCAGTTGAACAGACTTCTGGAAGATCGTGCCTCTTGTGTTGGTTTTAGATATTAAACAATATGAAAAGAAAGTAAGAGAAAAAAAGAAAAAATGGAAATGAAAAGATAAAATAATAGAACAAGAAAGAAAAGAAAATTCACTGTTGCATTGTACGATAATATTGCATTGTACAAGAAACAGGAGAAAGAAAGTTGATATTCTTTCATATCTACGTCGGAAATAAATGTATCTTAGCACGTCTTTATAGGTCATTTGAAGTTTGTGGAAAGAAAGTGAATACAAAGAACTTCAGCGTATGATATGATATGCATAATGAGTGCCTGAACTAGTTTTCGACGTGTATCAAGAGGAGTAAAGCTTACAGACATCCATAGTTTACGCAGGCAGCCATAGATACGACCAACTGTGACATTTATATGGTTATAACAGGATAAGTTCCTACTGATGACAAAACCAAGGCTAGTAGCTGATTCAACCAACTTTAGTATTGTCCCAGACACCCAGATTTCAGGAATAAGTTCATACTCAAAGGACCTGTTAGCCATAGGAAGTGCCTGACACTTTGAAGGATTTAATATAAGTCCATTCCTGACGCCCATTCATTAATCGCCAAGAGGTCCTCATTCAGTTGACGAGTAAGCTATTGTAAGTAGTAAGTATTATTTTTGGCCAAAGATTCGCCTCTGTTTTTGTTCAAAATTCTACACTTTTGGAACAAATTTTCCTGCAACGCGTTTCATACCCAAAACTTTCGAAAAAATTTCATTGCATAAGCCAATTGATATGTCATTGTTTTCACTTTTTCCACGTTTTCATCAGGCTGTTGATGTGCTGGGGCGTCCGGGGCGTTAGTCAACTTCAACGTCTTCACGCCCATCTTGGAAACGCTTATACAACTCGAAAACTCTTCTTTTACTCATCAGAGGCCTTTGTTAACATGTCACACACTATATTTAATTTTTTACGCAAAATTTGATACGAAAATCGCCGAGCTCATAAGAACACGTCTAACCTTAACGGCTGCCACAGACAAAGTAAACAATGAATACAGCTGAAAATGTTGTCATACTTCAGGGGCATGTATACCAACATAATAAAAACCCGCGAAATTCAAAAACTCCCGTTATTTTTTCGTGTAAAAGAAAAAAAATTCGCAGTGACTCCCAAAAGAGAAAAATTAGTATTTCTTTATTCACGGAAGAGATTTGGACCGCAAATATTATGGTGGAATTGATTTTAATTCACAATGATGAACGGTTTCACGGGTTTCATATCATCAAACTTACAAATGGCTACAGCATAATTGTGGCTACATTTTGATTCCAAAATAATTTTCTCACGGTGTGCCTCCCGCAGAAGACCCATAAATGCAATGTCCATAACGTGAAAGTCAAAGCTCATGATTAGAAATTGGAAAATATCTGGGACACGCTATGTCATATGCTCTGATAAAACTCCACTACATCCGCCCTTGTTGGTAATTATTCACCACAAAACCGCAATTCTAATCGACTGGCGGCCTATTTCTGAGAATTCCAACCAACGCATATAACCAGCTGTGGCGGTGGTATGGGAGAGGAGAAAAGAGTAGTCCTCGCCTCATGCTGGTTATGAAATCGAAATGACGGTCGAATCTCAGCAACTGTCACAGATTGCACCTGCAGCAGCCATATTTACGCCTACCTGATTAGAGGTATTAATTTAATATTTAATTACTGGACACACGGTGCAGCTCCATAACACAGCGCCGAACAGCCACGGTGCAGCGATGCAGCGTATGGTGAAACAAAATACCGTGTATCTGCATTCCGCCTTATGAATAATTCAAACAATTAGTTCTCAGATCATGGGGCAGTAAATTTAAAATTAATTTGTTCCCAAACGTCCAGTGTTTGGGCTCCGCAGATTGGACAGTTCTCCTGCAGTGCTTGTTTTGTCAGCGCAAGTTTGCGTTTAGTTAGCGGCTATG
This sequence comes from Myathropa florea, assembly GCA_930367185.1. Taxonomy (NCBI): domain Eukaryota; kingdom Metazoa; phylum Arthropoda; class Insecta; order Diptera; family Syrphidae; genus Myathropa; species Myathropa florea. Next base: position 45,636,142 of record OV884002.1, read on the forward strand.
TTCAGTGTCAAATGAAATTTTGTTTTGGAAACTTCCTATGTGACTTTGCAGCCGGAACTGAATTAAAATTTTAGTGACTCTGATTTATTATATTCATTAATTATTTGGGCGACGTGTTAAATAAGAGTTAATTAATAGGACTTGCTTTTGAGAGTTTAGTGCTGGATTTGCATGAATTGATTAGATGAGGCAAATGCTTTGGGGTGAAAGTCTAGTTGTGTGGCGTAATCGTATTGCCAATATATTGGTCATATTTTACCTAATGCCAAAAGGTTGACATATAAAAATGAAAATGAAAAATTTTCCAGAAATGGACTTTGCTATTATGGTGCATTTTCAGCTTAAAGTATGTTATTAACTTTGCACTTATTATTATTATTATTATTGTTGGCGGCATAGTGCACCGTGACCTTTATACCTATTGTGCCTCTTTTGACACCTTTGCTCTCTTTCGAGTTTCCCTCACATACAGTTCTTTTCAGAATTGTATTGAGGGTTATGGACTCCTGTTTCGCATAAGTTGAAGAAATGTATTCAAGTTTATTTTCTCTCAGGCAGTTTTCTTCAGGAATCTGAGAATGAGAGATGGTTCTAGTGATTGCATTTCTTCTTCTGATAGTAGGTACTTTTCCAGAAATCATTTTCTTTTGTGGGTTAATGCCTCATAAAATCCCAGTGTATGTTCTGGAATTTCATTAAATTCTCGAACAAAATCTGGAAGAGGCCTTCTTCTGATACTCCTAGTTGCCTTAGGTGATCCCTGAATCTACAGTGCCCCGTTAGGAAGTCTGTTAGGATACGGAGGTTATTCTTGCTCATTTTGATGCATGCCTCGAACGGTTGTCCTAGTTCAAGTCTGTTAGGATACGGAGGTTATTCTTGCTCATTTTGATGCATGTAAGTTTCTTGGCTTGCATCATGACATGGGCTTTGTTCCAAGTTTCTGTCCGGTTCATTCTCTCTAGTTGCCTGAATTCTTCTCTGAGGACATGATCTCCTACAACGTAGAATTATTCGAGGCCTGTGAAGAGTTCTGGTGGCCTTTCCCTTTCAAGGAGTCGGTCATTTCAATGCCTTTTATTCCCGTATGGCCAGGTATCAAGCGTGATTGGTCAAAAGCAACGAGCCGTGAATGAGGCGTTTTCTGGCATTGAAGTGGAGGCGGCCAATATGGGTCTTTCGGTAAATAAGGGAAAACGAAGTTTTAGCTGCTATCGATAAAGGAGGACTTGGCCAGAACGTCGCCATAGGCAGCTTTAGCTTTGAGGTAGTGAAGGACTTCGATTACTAGTGAGTCCACAACGAACTACAGGGTTGTAATACGGCATAAGGCTAGTCAAGCGTCTACGGATAACACACTTAAGATGGCCAGGCCATGTAAAGCGCATGGACGACACAGCTCCCCCCCGAAGGGTCTTCGAATCCGAGCCATTGCGACAACGCAACAGAGGACGTCCGCGTTATAGATGGCGCACACAATTGGAGAAGGAGATCAACCAACTTGGTGTGCGGAATAGGAGGTCATCTGACAGGGGACCGTGCTAGTTGGAGAGGTTTGTTGGTTGAGGCCCAGGTCCACCACGGATTGTAGCGCCACACAAAGAAGAAGAGGATTATAATTGTTTGATCCTGGTTCTGAGGCAACAAGTAAGCAAAATGGAAACACTTGACTTTATTCATTCATTTTTATTCACAGAGTGTGAGCTCAAATTTACATAAGTATCTTTTAAATTGTGCCTGAGTAATTAGCAAAACAGTTCAACAATTAAATCCATGAAATGACAAATTGTTTGACTAAACCCAGAGATAAAAACCCCTTTGGCGACAACCGCATCCGTTTTCTTACCTTTCTAAACTGAAAATTATCTTCATTAATATGGACGTAACATTCGACCTTTAATAATTTGCTCTTAGATCTAAAATTACCAGAATCGTAAAGAGCATGAATATTTTTGGAAGCTCGTAATTTGACCTTCATTTAGATTTTGAACTTCATCAAAGTCACAATTTCCCATCACCGTATTCATAAACTTCTCAATCATAGTGATAATTGGTTAATTTTGTCCTCCAAGGAGCAGCGCGTATCCTGTATGTTCATACGCACATACGCCCTAACTTTAGTAACGTCAGTGATCCGATTACTGCTTCATTAGTTTCATAAACTCATACGTGTCTGACACGATTATATGGTACCCCGTTCTCGGGGGTGTCTGTATTCGCTTCCAAGTATTACTAATTCAGTTAAGCTTCATCGAATCCCTTGGTGTCAAATTGATGAAGAATAATGACATAGATGAACACACAGCATTATGCAAGGACAATTAAATATCCAGTTCGAGGAACTTCCCATCAAGCTTGACCTTGGAGGATAAGGCTTGCGTACGTTTTGAAAGTAGGCGACTGACTTTCGTTTTTGTGGCGACAGACTTCATAAACTGATACCACAAATTGTTACCGCCTACAAGTACTCGTTACAAATTACCGGCAATCGTCACCTAGAAGCCAACAAAAAAAGGTTTGCTATCATTCTTCCTGGCAGATTAGGGTCGAGGATTTTAAGTAGCCCCTAATCCCTCTAAGGCCTAATTTGCAATTTTTCGAGGTGTTTTACATTTTCATCCACACGACACCCAGAAAAGTAACTCATCCATCTCACTTATGTAGGTGCGAAAATGTCCCCCTTGAGTCCGATTCTCTCGTCAAAAAAGGAGACCCAGCCCCTCAAAAAAGGGATGCTTAGGCGATCCACAAAGAACTACACTCCCTTGGGGTTTGTGGTGTACAATTTTGCGGTTTCGGTTTTCCACCACCATTAGATCGGGTTGGGGTCTGAACACAAAAAAGGTCTTAAGATTAGTTTGGTTTAAGTTATTTTCTCTGTCGGTCCCCAATTGGTAGTGTCTATCATTCTAAATAAGAATGAATGCATCGTATGTGTTTTGAAAGTATTTTTCCTATTACGTGCCTTTAAGAAACTCGGAAGATGCTTTTTACGGCGTGCAGACGGACCACTCGTTCATACGTATTCTGAGTCGATTTGTGTTTAATGGCACACACCCAGTCTCAATTAAGATTATCCCATTATAAGCTCTTAATATGGTATACACGTTCGTTCGCACGTACATACGTATTTCGAAAAATTAGTCCTTGGTTTTGAAATATAGTCTGTGCTGCAAGAAACAGGTATTTTTATTTTCCTGCCAACTGTTGGATTGAGTTAGTAACACATTCTGACTGAATTACAACAGGTACATAAAACGAGAGGTGAAATTTTAAATTTCGCCATTGTTGAACCGTCAACAATTAACTATCATTGTGATGATTTTTGCTAAGGCAACTGAGCTAACAGAGGACGCACAATGTCTTGCATTACCTTTTTGGTGAACAGTTCTCTATTCTTCTTTCCGTCCTCTTTTGATTTCGATTGTACCCTTTTAAGATAAAAAAGTGTCTTTATTGAACTAATCATTTTTCGTATTACTTTTCACTACCTAATATTTTCAAGACTATTCTTCTTCTCTTCTTCTTCATCTTAGGGCGCTATAATCCGAGGTGGACCTGGGCCTCACTTAACATGCCTCTCCAGCCAGCACGATCTTTCGCCCGCTGTCTCCAGTTTCGCACACCAAGTCGACCGAGGTCCCCCTCGACTTGTGTGCGCCACCTTGTTCGTGGACGTCCTCTGTTGCGTTGTCCCACAGGCTCAGAGTCGAAGACTCTTCGGGCCGGAGCTAAGATGTCCATACGCTCTACATGGCCTAGCCATCTTAGGCGTTGGATCCGTAGACGCCTGGCTAGACTCATGTCGCTCCACAGCTCTAACAATTCGTGGTTGAACCTTTTCCTCCAAATGCCATCAACGCAAACAGGACCAAAGATCGCGCGCAGAACTTTTCTCTCGAAAAGAACAAGAGACTGTTCATCCGCTTGGGATATTATCCATGCCTCTGCGCCGTAAAGCAGGACTGGGATGATCAAGGTCTTATATAAAGTCAGCTTGGTCTTCCGAGAGAGGGCTCTGCTACTCAATTGCCTTTTGAGCCCATAAAAACAGCGGTTGGCAAGAGTTATTCTGCGTTTGATCTCGGTACTGATGTTGTACTGTTTACTGCGGAGCCAAGATAGACGAAGTCCTTTACTACCTCAAAGTTATAGGTGCCTATGGTGACGTTCTGGCCAAGTCGTCGATTTTTTCTTTCTCGATGACAGCATATACTTGGTTCTGCCCTCGTTTACCGCCAGATCCATTTTAGCCGCTTCCGTTTCAATGCCAGCAAACACATCATTGAATTGAACGGACTTTTGGAAGATCGTGCCTCTTGTGTTGGTCAGTGAGTTTTGCACGATCTTCTCAAGAACGATGTTAAAGAAATCACATGACAGCGCGTCGCCTTGTCTAAAACCTTTTTTGACATGGAAGGTCTCGGTGAGTTCGTTACCGACCTTGATGGAGCAGCGAGAGTTCTCCATCGTCATCCTGCTCAGTCTGACGAGTTTAGCAGGAATGTCGAAACTAGACATGGCGCTGTATAGCTCGTCTCTATACACGCTGTCATATGCGGCCTTGAAATCGACAAATAGATGGTGTGTGTCGATCTGCATTTCTTAAGTCTTCTCCAGGATCTGCCGCAGTGTGAAGATTTGATCGATGGTGGACTTCCCGGGCCTGAAACCACACTGGTAAGGACCTATCAGTTTGTTCACGAATGGTTTCAGGCGTTCACACAAAACGGCAGAGTAGACCTTATAGGCGATGTTAAGGAGACTTATCCCTCGATAGTTGGCGCAGTCAAAGGGGTCTCCTTTCGTGTGGATCGGGCAAACGATACTGAGATTCCACTCATCGGGCATGCTTTCCTCCGACCATATCTTACAGATGAGCTGGTGGATGCGCCCTACCAGATCACCTCCAGCTGCTTTAAACATTTCGGCGGGCAGACTATCTGCACCAGCAGCTTTATTAGACTTCAGTCTCGATATCGCTATCTTGACTTCGTCTAGGTCGGGGGGACGGTATTCTCTTCTATCATCGTCCGTTGTGTTGAGTGGAACATTCTGCCTGACAGCGGTATTTGTGTCCTCATCGCCGTTCAACAGTCTGCGGAAATGATTTTCCAAATTCTCAGTATCGACTGCGAATCTACTACTAGCTGTCCATTTTCGTCCCGGCAAGCTTCTGTCCGAACTTTATATCCATTCGATAAAAGTTTTACCCTTTGGTAAAACTTTCGGACATCATTCCTGCCATAACACCTCTCCATCTCCTCGATCGCGCGCTTCTCGTGCTCTTTCTTTTTCTTCCTGAGAAGCCGGTTCTCTTCCCTTCTTCTCTGTTCGTAGAGCTCACGAACAGCTCTCGTGGTTCGATGCAGCGTTGCCCGGTAGGCTTCTTGCTTTGCTGCATGTGCCTGCCTGCACTCGTTGTCAAACCAGGGGTTTTTTCTTGTTGGCATTTTAAAACCCAGCACATCAGTAGCGGCTTCTCTGATGGCTCTTTGACAACGTTTCCATTCTTCGTCTATTGTTAGTGCAGGCGGCGTCGAACTTTCGGAGAGTTTCAGGGAGACTCGATCGGCAAAGTTCCTGGCAGTCTGTTGCGATTGTAGCTTTTCGACGTCAAACCGTGGTTGTCTTCCTCGACTCCGTTGTTCTCTCGATATCCGGGTCCTTACCTTGGCTACAACAAGGAAATGGTCCGAGTCGATGTTGGCGCCTCGGAACGTTCGGACATCAAGAATACTGGAGGAGTGTCTGACGTCGATCGCAACGTGATCAATCTGGTTGACGGTTGAATGATCAGGGGACCGCCAGGTCCCTTTATGGATGTTGAGGTGTGGGAACCGCGTGCTAGCTATTATATTCTCAAAGTACGTTTTTTTTCATTCATCGCTGAACGTCTATGTTCGATTCTGGACACAACTACGTTTGTTGACAAAGCTCCACTTTTCCTATTCACTGACAGTGTTCAGAGAGTACAACTGTCAAGCTTCTTTATTCCGCTATTGCATGCTGACTCCGTAGCATAAAGTCATAGGGTCCCCCCGATCGTAAGAGAAGTATAACACGCACTGCACGAGTGGTTAGGTAAGAAGCTAGGCGCAAGTCCAACCCGGACTGTATTGTTGCAGTCTAAATCCTCTAAATCAAAATTTGTATCATTTTAAAGCCCCACAATTACTGTTTCAACTTTTGCCTTCAAACTTATTGAATTTAGTTTTTTTGGCACCATCTAAAACCATTGTTTTACAAAGTTTTCTGCAGAATATAAGCTATTTTTAATACTTTCTTTCCAGCTCTTGTTTAGCTTTCCAATCTACAGCTTTGTATGCGACATATTCTTTAAACAAATTTTTTTGTTTACCAACTATCAATAGCATCAAAACTCTTGGAAGCTGACTTTTGAACAATTAAGGAGTAGTCCTCCACAAGTAGGCATTGGTGCCCATCCTCTGACATATACGAGTACATGTTTTACTCCTAATAATACTCATAGTTTCTTATTTCTATAGAAACATTTCTTTGCAGCGAAACTGTTTCATTAGTTTTGAGAATATTTTGCAATGTTCTTATCATTCAATCGGCCACTTTAAGGTTCCTGTTTCCGCATTTGGCCCGATGCCGGATATGGTCCCCCACAACGGTTGGACATTTACTGGTTGAAGTCAATTCACAAACTATCTCTCGACGAGATCCTGTTAGAAGTAACAACAAACAACAGTATTCACATATCATATGTGCACACATGTAAGGACATAAAACAGGATGTTGTTGTTTAAAACTGTCCTCCTTTTCTGGCAATTGGTGTTGCTGCTTGTTTTTAATCTTAATCTTTTAGTTATGTTTGGGTTTCCTTGTCGTCTGACGTCCATTTCCGTTTTTATCTTCTGCGTTGACAGGTTGTGTTTCTTTTTTGTTTATACCCCTCGCTCACACATATAACTTTTGAAAGTCCTTGAACATAATTATTGTAATGAGTTTCTGGAAATTATGTTGTACGTGTTGTCTTTATATACTCTCTGCTGTGTTTAAAGGACATGGCGACGGTAATGATGATGACAACGAGGAGGACACGCCAACAACGACGAAGATGACGATGACGACGAGAAATGTCTACTGTCTTCAGTCCTAGAGATTCATGGGGTATTTTCCTTCTTTTTTTGTTTAAGGAAAACTGAGAAGAATCCTTCAGTCGGTAAGTGTGTTAAGTACTTGACTAAAGTTACTGTGTTAATGAGATAGAAAAAAAAAACTAGGACGATATGGAAATTTCTTTCACAAGGACCCAGTTAAGACAAATGCCACCAGTTTGGTGCTTGAATTTTGTTTCATTTTTTTTTGGTTTCCAGAAGCGGCGATAATCTGGAAACTTTTAATTCAGCATTCAACTTTTAAAATAAACTAAATTGAAGCTTTGAAAAGGATTTAGTTTCACACAATAGAAGGAAGAACTTACTTACATACAACTTTGTCCACATTTTATTTTTGTGTAGTTTTCTTTCCACGAGAATTATCTCCCGCGGCATTACTTGATGAATCGGAAGTGGAAACGTTGAGGAAAAGTAATGAGGACACATTCTTGTGAATCGAAGCCCAAGTAAAGTCACGTTCTGGTAGCAGGCTGCATTGAAAACAGCCAAAATTAGGACAATTGTGAAGTATGCGGATCAAACTTTCTAAAAAATCATAATTAAACCAAATGCAGCTTACAATATAGAACAGGATGACCAGGTAAGAAGATAGAAAAATAAATTAAAAAAAATACGGTATTAGATATAAAATTGATTAAGTCTTTATTTTGAAGTTTTTTTTTTGTCGTAGGTTTTTGTCACACTACACTGGAGCACACATACTCAAAAACTGGTCCACTGTACTACCAGGCAGCAATCTGCTTTTGCTGAAATTTCATGGTCTTCCAAAGAAAGACCATCAGAGGCTGCTGTGATGAGGAGCCTACATCATCAGCTCTCACCTCATCAGCACCGAATAACTGCCACCTGATCCGAGCAAAGGCGGGAAAATGGCAGAGGAAGTGTCCACAGGCGTCCCAGAGGGTTTCATCACCTAAACACCTAAGTGTGCTTGGCGAAGGTGTAGTGCCCCGTTAGTACGCCAAAAAGTTGTCCGCAGTCTTTTCTGTTAAGAGATAACAAGAAAGCCGCGGATTTCTTACAGACGTTGGGGAGCATGCGCTTGGTCTGTCTACATCCTGGAGAGTCATGCCACCTGCGGTTGTGCTCTCGAGAAGTCCGACCATCGATGGAAGCCCTAACCAAGGACGCGGGCAGTCCCAGAGTAGGTAGATCCAAACGGATCTTTTTGGTGATAGACCCCATGATTTGCTGAAAATTCTCTTACACTGCCAGAAAGCTGACAGTGCCTTCGCAATTTTCGTTTCGACGTGTGTTTTCCACAGAAGCTTCCTATCTAGAATGACACCCAGATATTTAGCTTTATCGGAAAGACGGACAGTGTATTTTGAAGTTACATTCTTGTCATTATGTATGGAATAGCACATTATGACTGCCTCGGCTTTACTTCAATCGGTCGATCCAATTGGAAATGACTCGATTCATTATATGCGGAATTATTTCGAAAATGGAGTCTCAAATGATGTCGTCAAGCTCGTCCAAAGAGGTTGACTTGTTAGCATAGACTAAGGAATTAACGTAATGCCAGAGAAAATAATCAAGTGATTCAAGTCGTAAGTAATAATTATTATTAGTAATTGATGAAAATTGAACGTAATTGCGACAGACTTTAAAAAAATGATTTGATAAAATTTCACCCGAAGCTATTATTTTTAAATTGCTTGAATTTGGTTTTCAAACAGACGATATGGTAGACTGACAATATGAGATCTTATTCAAATCTTCAATTTCTAAGCCCATTCAGACCACATCTGGGGCTTCGCAAGGTAGTCACCTAGGTACACTAGTTTTCCTCCTTTCTACTAACAATGTTGCCTACATACTCAAGGAATCCCATCTCTCTGTGTATGCCGACGATATGAAAATCTATTTATATATCTCCTCTCCCACCGACTCATTCTGTTCAAAAAGTCCTGAATGTTTTTCTGTCTGGTGTCAAAAAAAATATCCCCAAACTTTTTTTTTGTTTCTTTTTCGGAGGGTTTTTTTGAAACACTACTGGAGCACTCAGAATCGAAACTGCACCATTGTAGTGCCAGGTAGCAACCTACTCCAGTGCCGTTAATTTGATCCCAACGGCAAATGGTGACTGGAACAGCTTCGATTTCACTGGGATTCGAACCTGGGACTTCTCTAACTTGGACCAGGCACCTAACCAACTGCGTCATCCAGTCGTTCTCCAACTTAAAATTAGTAAATGTCAATCATCACATTTACCTCAAAATGCCTCCCGCAACCCCATACAAACTATCGTCTTCGCTCGCCGTGAGGTGATCCAATCGCCAAATTTCTTCTTTACAACTTCGAGCTTTTGTTCGCTTGAATGGCATGTAGCGCCGTCTTTTTATATCAACAGCTCGGATATATCAATGTTATCGAGCTCTGGTCGTAAAAAGTCGTAAAACTTCGCTCTTTACCTGAGACCATTGACGGTTACGGTGTCTCCTTCCACATTTCGAGAGAAAAAAAGTCGGATGATGCTGCCATGCTATAAACTAAACCAAAACCAAACAGTAAATCTCGTGGATGCTTTGTCGAACACTTGTGTATTATATTCGCCCCAATAACGGTAGTTTTGCTTGTTGACATAGCCGCTGAGCCAAAAATTGGTCTTTTTTCGCCCGGAAAGGTGATTTTTTTTGGCCAATAACCGGATTTTCGGCCAACATGTCGTGCGCCCAATTATCAAACTCAAGGCCTCATCTACAGTCCTCCGACTTTAATTTTTGTATAAGTACAATCTTATACGGATGTAGTTCCAAATCCAGTCGCAAAATGAGGCGGGTTGACTCATTGGCGACGCATTTCGATAATATTTTCTAATAATTTCCGCCTCTCAGCAAGCAAAAAAAAATGATGCAGAATGAAGCGGAATCTAGTTGAATATTTTCACAGCAGGATGTTTTTGGTAACTTTGATAGCTGCTGAAACATGACATCTGGAAGAGTTATCATTGCTATCTGGTCACACTTTGAACGAGCTGATCAATGTTAATGTTTCTTAGGTCGTTCAGGTTATTCAAGAAATAATCTGCCAGGTTCATCTTTCTGCTGAGCGAGAGAAGGTTTTTTCCCCTTCTTTAATTATACAGCTACGGATGGAGTGGTTAGGATAACCCAATCAATTGGCATGTCTCGAATGACGCCTGATGGCACTTATCCGGGCATTTATTACCCACCTTTATTCTTATTAAGCAGAGTTGGCGTTTATAGTTCAGAGGAGCAAAGAGAAACATAGTACTTTCGATTCACCTACGGCTGGTGAAACTTGTAGCGTGGAGCTGTATTAAGAGTTCTGTTGTAGGGACTCAAAAACAGGGTTTCTCTCATGCGGTAGAGAGCATACTTTGAGAGTTCGTCGGCTTTGCAGTTTCCCGGAATGTCAATATGCCCTGGCCCACAGATGAGGTGACCATTGAAGTGCTAATTCATCTCGATGCGATGAGAGACAGTCGGCAGCTGAGAACGGTCTTTGTGTATAAAGTCACTGAACCGAGGAATTTTAATGCAACTTATCTGCCAGTGCAAGTGGTGATGTCTCTATCAGACACCACACCCATGACATTGCAATCGCCACTATATCCGCTTGGAAGAGGCTGTTAAAGCAGACGCCTACAGATGTGTACATTTCGGTTATTGCAATACACTTCCAAGGCCCTCCGGATACCGACCAAAAGGTCTATGAATAATTTTAGGGGGCTGTCAACTATTTTTCTTAAGTGGAATGCTGATAGAAAACCTTTTGTCCTTTTCTAATTGAAGCTGAGGGAGAGTGTAGTCTGTATCTTGTGGTACAAAGTTAAGTAATTTTGGGTGTGTAAAGTCCGCGGACTAGTCCAAAAGTTGAGTGATATCTGCCTGATCGAAACTATCCCCTCTTGTGTACATCTACCGGGAAAAATTCGGTGGAATGGAAGCGGTTAATGTCTCCGAAACAGACGCATATGTAGATGTCAAGCCCATACCGAAAATCAACATTTTCCACACGTAACACAAAAGTGGATCAGAATCAGACGCCTATGTAAAAGTGCAAAAATTATTCAACTGTTCAGAGTTTCAAGTCTAATTAGCCGTATTTGGAACTTTGAAATCCCCCACAATCGAACATGCATGAATACAATTTTGATTTCTGCTCGAATTCTTGGTCTGGGAATTTCTTTTTACCGCGCAATCGTTCAGACAATCACCACATTTACACCCAGTCCGACACTCTGCAGCAGACTTTCGGGAAGTGGGCGAACACTGAAAAATAAATTACATTTCGCCTCGAAAACGGAAGTGGTCACCTAGAAAAACCATTTGGGTCTGCGGAATTGCGTTCCCGTAGCGCGAAATGTCAATTTAAGTGAGTTCAGCAGGTTTTCTGTAATTCGATTCGGCCGAATACTGAAAATATCACCGCCGTTGTGAGAGCTATTTCAGAAATTGTATATCATTGGACGCACGACATCCCTTTGGCTTGCCGTATGCCGTGGTGGTCACATGAAGCGGTCCCTGGAAATGTGTCGAGCTGAGAAAGCCACTGCTGTGGTTGCGGAAATGTAAATCACTCATTTGGAAGTGATGTATAAATTAAACCCTTGCGGTCATTTTATTTAAACAAACTGCCCCGGCCAATGGAACTAAAAATGAGGAGCCATTATTTTATTGTTATTGCGGAAGGAGTTAAAATGAATTAATGTATTATGTGGCTCTTGAATCTTGATGATGATGAAGTTGTTTTCGTTCAACAGACTCACATGTCAATGCTTACTGTAATAATACTTGTAGCTGACGGTATCATGGATTGGTTTCGGTTATTCGAATAAAGTAAAATTCGATAAGATTTTGATTAAGTAATCAAAAGAATGGGGAATTCACTATGAAGACTTTTTACGTATCAGAGGAAAGGGCGGCATCTTTAAACGTTTGATCAGTAAATGAACACCTTTAGGAAAATTCCGGCAAGCCTATAGAATATGTAGACCAGCTATAGCCATTACTGGAAAATTCCCTAACTCTGTTAGGGATGTAATTAAATCGAAATCAAACAGACAAAGTTTGGATAAGTTTGATCCAATTAAAAATTGAATCTGTGCTATTTACAAAGGAGAAAATTCTTGCTAAAGGGTACACCATTAAGCGCTTCCTACCTTTAAATTTAAATAAAAAAGGATCTGTGTGAGATATCGTCGACATTTTGTATTGATTTAAAAGGACTATCCATGCCATTATGTATGAAATATAACGTCGTTCAAATGTCTGCGCGCGGTTTCTCACATCCGAAATATTCAATTTTTCATGACTCGCTCCATGGCGCATAAATCAGGCTGAATTTGAGCGATGGCATGGGTTATGTTGACTTTGAGGGCCGCTGTGGCTTTTGTTTTATTTGCATAGGCCTGCGGCTTCAGAAAATCCCACAAGAAAAAGTCTAACGGGGTCAAATCGCACGATCGGAGTGGCCAGATCACATCAGCCCCAGGTGAGGTGACCATGCCCTCGAATCGCTCGAGCAGAATTACCAATGTGGCGTAAGCTGTGTGGCACGTAGAGCTGCACCATCCTCTTGAAACCACATGTCGTTGGTGTCCATATCATCCAATTCAGGACAAAAGAAGTTGGTTATTACCGTCCGCCGTTGACGGTGATGGCCCAGCCACTGTCGTTCTCAACGAAATATGGACCCGCGCAGCCAGCCCAAAATCCACAGCAAACAGTGATTTTTTCGAGATGCATTGGACTCTTTTGGATGTCATGGGGATTGGTATCGTACAAATTCGACAATTTTGTTTGATGAAAATTTCCCACTGCTCCAGAGCCCATTCAGCGAACACACGTCGATGTCAAAGGTGGTTTACCTTCAGCTCCTGGGTTAGTTGTATTAGAGTTTTGTACGGGTGTAGGTAGGGATGCAAACGATACATCGATGTTTTGCAAACATCGATGTTTCTTTCATAAACATCGATGTTGACATCGATGTTTTGCTAACCGATACATCGCCGATACATCGACGGCAAAATTGTCAAACATCGACATCGCTCATTCATTTCGTTAAACATTCCCAAAATGTGTTATATATAAAATGTGCTTGTATTCTTGTAATAATAATGGGGTGTAATCTTTTACACCTACACCTGAAGGAGACCGGGTATACAACTCCTATGGAACTGTGGGCTAATCGGAGAGGGCTCATGTTTCGTCATGTATTGGCTGGATGCGTAAGCATGGCAGACCTTGTGTCAACAGCCAAACTAGCGCCTGTTCACCAACGGGTTGCGGCTGGGAACGGGTGTCGGTCTTGGAGCAAGCGACTCGCTATATAAACGTGCATGAAGGGCCCGCTCGGGAACCCAAATCCCGAATCGTAGAATCCTCCAACGTTACTTTGGGTTTTTCGTTGGCCCGATAAGCCACAAAGTAAAAATTCAATCATCAACGAAACGGAAGACGGAGAAGGTTTTTGGGTTGAAACTGGTACGACTAGTATGTTTTGTTGTTTGGGTATAGTACATCGTAAATATAGCCAACAATTCGTGTGATATAGCATATAAATAAAACATCGGAAAAACATCGATGTATCGTTGTTGATACCGATGTTTTTTTAACATCGATGTTTGTCCTGGAACTATCGATGTTTCAAACATCGATATTTTTAAGGACGATGTTTGCATCCCTAGGTGTAGGCCCAATTCGCGACCCAAAGTTCGCCAAGTTGTGGTCTGTGAAAGGCCGAGTTCTTGTGAGCAACGCGAAACCGACTGCCTCGGATTCTCCTGCACACTCTCGCGGACAGCGGCGAAGTTTTCGTTTTTGACAGATCTTGCGTTTCGTCGGCGTGTGGGTGTTGGTTTATTGAACCAGTGGGCTGAAATTTATCCACCACACTGCGAATGATCCTCTTGGTAGTACGGTTATTGCGACCGTAAAATGGGCGAAGCGTGGGAACGTTGTCCGAGCAGAATACCCATTTTGATGAAACAATTTAATCATTTGCACGTGTTGTTGTATGCTAAATCTATCCGCGGTAATTTGGCAAAATAGACTAAATAAATGACAGTCAATTAAATAGATATAGCTTCAACAGTATGGCCGCAGTCAACTGTCAAAGTTCGGAAGTCCCTATTGGAGAAGCATGGTCTGTATCATTTGTCTGATCCACAAAATTGGATACACTTTTAATGGTCTCAACTATGGATGTATAAGTCTCCTGATCGTAGCACTTTTAGGCATCGAGAGGTCCAGCGCATAGGATGGCTAGGCTATGAAAAGCGTACAGCCCCTGCGAGAGTAAACAAATTTTAAATCGCGTCCGAAACTATGCGACAACAAAATGGCGGACTCGAAATCGACGGATTCCACTGCGATAGCTTCTAAGAATGCAATTGACTCAATTTGATGGTCCAAGTGAGCCGTACCTGTAAGCAACAATTGCCGCTCCAACATTTCTTTTGGTTTACTTCAAGGAATGATTTGTCAGTATCTTACCACTTCATGAAACTTTCTAACTCAAAACTGCATTCAATTTGAAGTATCCACTTGTACTTGCGAGCTTCTGACGTAAAGAATTAAATTTGCTGTATATTATTTTAGATTGTAAGTGCCAACAATTGATCATATTCATTTTAGCATAGAGAACCTACACCATTAATTCGGCTTCCGACAAGATGAAGACCGCTCCATAACCACTGACTACAATGGTTTCTCTTTTCAGTCATGGAAAATAACAATTACCCGCAAGAGGTAAGTTTAATAAACTTAAATTTTCCGCTTAGATGAATATCTCATATCTTACAATCGACTCCCATAAAACTCTACCGGTAAGATAAAACTTTTATCATCACACCCACGCTATCACAGTGTTCCGAAATTAAGGACGCAAATTATACCCGCCTGCACAAAGGAAAAACTTTAGATCTCACGTCCATCCGTGGATACAAGCGCTAGCTTTAATTGAATACTCTTACCTCTAGGTTCTGACCAAACCTTTTCTTCACGACATGCCATTATCCTTCCAGCGCAACGTTCAAATTCAAATTTATCCACCATGTGAAAAACTTTATAATTACGCCCGTAGATTATTATTATTGTTCCAAGGCGGGGGAGCGTAGCGCAAAACATTTGCCTGTGCTCAAGTCCATTGTGTGTATCTTCTTGTAGATTCTGTTACTCACTGACTTTGCCCAACAATTCCTAATTGAGCTTAATAGATGTGCATTACACTGTGTTTCATTTACTGTGAAAACTTTTTCCCAGTCCTGTGCGAGGAGAAAAACGAATAAAAATTCTCAGAATCTCAGCGGAGGACGAACGATCTTTTTAGAAGGACGGATTAGTTCGTTTTGATGGCGCTTCGCTGCAGAAGTGTCAACTCCATCTTCAAATTTAATTCGGAAAGTCGTCTTCAAGTTGCGCACGCTATAGGTTGCGAGATCAAATTGCAGCGAACATTTATCCTGAAAAATACTAACAGAAACCAAATCTGGAAAGGATTACCCAAAATCTGATTCCCGTAATGTTCTTAAGTGACACTAAACGATGGAAGTTACACAAAAAGTTGAAAAAAGAGAAAATACTCGTACGACTGATGAATTTTTTTGTGGGTCCATCGATGGCGGGGGCTTAAGAAGATCTGTGCCATAAAAAGGACATGGATAAGCTGGCCAAGGATTATGGGGAACATTTCTATAACATTCCGAGTGCAAATCCTTTCAAAAACAAGGAAGCGCAAGAAAGTATAAATCTTGGAAAAGAGAAACTTGAAAACTCGCCATGAGAAGGAGTAAAGATGTCTTCGCTTATGGCTGCGAGTTGAGGCGAAGGAAGTGGGCGTCAAAAACTATTGAAATATCCCATTACATTTTCTGTTGAAAGGATAACTAACACCACGGTGACGATAGTAGCTCGTTTCGGTTGACAGAAATGCTATTGCATCCCAGCAGAGTTCTAAAGCCAGATTCGAAGAGGGAAGGTGTGCGAAAAAAGAGAAAGAAAGGAAACCAACGATTCTACGGCATGGGTTGAGTGTGTCGCCGTTTGGTGTGATCCTTAAGCATTTCGCTGTGGCTTGTAACACATTCAAGTGCGCTATTCATTTCATTTATCTCTTTCGCTGTACACCGTAGTCCTCGTCGTCGTCATCGTCGTGGTGGTGAATTGCGCCGTGGGTCTTTGGCGTGGAGTTTTCAGGAAGGACTGATGAAAAGATTTGTTTTGCAGTATATCCGTTAGTCATATGACTAATGACTGAGTGGAGGGCCCTTGAAACGGAAGTTGGAAAATACTCCGTTCTTCTATGGGGTGTTGAAATTTGTTTGCAGGGTGAACAAAGCCGCCTTACGTGAGTGAACCGAATTTAGGGCAGAAATTCTGGGGAGCAAGTCTGTTGTGCAATCAGTCTTGACGAAGGTGTTGCTATTACTTAAATGTCTTTGAATGACGTACAAGGATGGGGGCTGGGGTTGCTGATGTTGGATGGCGAGTGCTGAACGACAAGTGAAACGAGGTTAGGATACCTTTGTTGTAATAAAACAGTCAATGCGCACTCGTTGAATGCGGAGAGTTATGTATTTTGTGGATTCACTCACTCCGTTGGATTTGACGTTAATTATAGGCGGCTCCGCGGGATATTAGATTTAACGGAAACGAATGGGGAACACTCGTCATAACAAGTGTGTTATTGCCGTGTCTACGTACATGCGTAAACAATATGCACCTTCACAGAATATAATTCATTTCACATTCCAAAAGGGGCGAATTTTGAAACACTCAGCAAATGTACATATGTGTAAGAATTTATTTGAAACAAAGCGCAAAAAAAACCTTAACAAATAATCGGCGCAGCAGTGTGTTTGAGGAGGCCTTAGGGTATTTAAATTATTTTTTTTTCATATACGGGGGATGTGATGTGATGAAGATGAGAAGCGAAATAAATTCTTCAAAATACAAAGTGGCAAGTCTAAGTCCAAATCTTTTCAAATTCCTTGGCTCCGGAGACGTATGTACGAGTGGTAACCAGTGCTTGGCACGGTGTAAAAAAAAAAAACAAGAAGTGCTTAATAACTTGTCAAAATTCACCGTCTGTGAATTAATGACCTCACCCTGGGCAATTTTTTAGTTGTTTCTTGAGCATTTCGGTTTGGCGTAAAAATAAAAAAGGTGAAAATTGGAAAAACTTGATCGAACATAATTAATTTTTCATTAGGGTATTTCATTAAGCGATTTCCATCTGTTCAATATTCTTAACATAGAACGAAAGCCTGTGCGAGAATAAGCGCACAAAGGAATAATCTACCACACAAAATCATCCGATCCTGTGTTTGTACATGCAGGATCACCCCGGCAGTTCGCTATCAGCACTCAGGCGACGAATGCCAAGGAGAGCGGTCGGGATAAAATTATATTTCTAAAATGTGTTACAGTCCACTAGTTTATATCAAATAAAAACATTATAATTCTGAATCTAAACGTAGTGAGTTTATTTTACACCATCTTTAAAATTAAATAAAATGAAGTGCGTGTGGAACATCACTCACATTTTCTATTCCTTTGAAAGTACTATCGATGCCGTTATGTATGAAATAAAACATCGATCAAATGTCGCCGAGGCTTATCTGAGTGGTGCTCATCCGAAATGTAAATTTTCCATGACCTGCTCCATGGCGTATAAATCAGGCTGAATTTGACCAATGGCATGGGTTATGTTGCCTTTGAGGGCCGCAGTTTTTTTGTGGTTTGTGGCTTATTCGCATAAACCTGCGACTTCAGAAAACCCCACAAGAAAAGTCTAACGGGAAAAAATCAAACGTGAGCATGCCCTCGAATCGCTCGTGTAGAATTTCTGAAGTGACGTAAGCTGAGTGGCACGTAGCGCCGTGCTGTTGAAACCACAAGTGGTTCATATCCATATAATCCAATTTAGGACAAAAGAGGTTGGTTATCATCGACCTAAAGCGTCCGCCGTTGACGGTGATGACCTGGCCAACGTCGTTCTCAAAAAAATATGGACCCGCGCAGCCAGCCCAAAATCCACACCAAATAGTGATTTTTTCGAGATGCATTGGACACTCTTGGATGTCATGTGGATTGGTATCTTTCCAAATTCGGCAATTATTTTTGTTAACGTACCCATTCATCCAGAAATATGCCTCATCGGTGAAGATGGTTTTTCGATGGAAATTAGGGTCAGTTTCCGCCCATTCAGAGAACACATATCGTTGTCTATGATCGTTTACCTTCAGCTCCTGGGTCAGTTGAATTTTGTATTTTATACGGGTGCAGGCACACGACGCAGTAACGCCAAGTTGTTTGCTTTGCCTGCGAGATGTGCGAGTTCTTGTGTGCGACGCGAAATCGACTTCCCCGGGTTCGCCTGAACACTCTCACGGACAGTGGCGATGTTTTCGACAGATCACAGTCGACCGTACGGCTAATAGTCTTCTCGGTAGGGCGATTATGGCGACCATAATTTGCACGTTTTGTAGAACCCTTCGGTGATTTAGCAATATACATATATAATCTGGCCAGGGACTGTAGACTGAATAAAAGACAGCCAATTTAACAGATGTAGCTTCAACATTATGACCGCTATCAACTATCAAAGTTCGGAAGTCTATTGGAAGACCCTTCACGTTTAGCGGAAGAAATCCTTTAATATATGTGATCTCTGCGCCCCCGATTTAATTAGTGCTAATGAAAGCTTGTTAGCTGAGGATCATTTAGTTATCACATGTTGTTAGCTTTGCATTTCAATATTTTTAGTCGTTTCTTTGTAATTTTTACCAGCAGATGTTGATGCATGTCTAAAATAGTCTGATTGTGGAACAAAGCAGTAGACATTTTCCACGGTCAAAAACACGCCACAAATGGAGACATGCACAACTGAAAACAGCAAATGATTGTGCTAGCTAGAAGGACTTATTGGTTGACTCCCAGTTCCAGTTCCCCTGTCAGTACCTCCATCGAAAAAAGAAGAACTGCAACAGTTCAATGATAAGAGCTCCTCACAATTAATTTTTTTTCAATTTAAGCTTTTTCCATCACTATGCAGCTACCCACAACCACTGCTTACGCAAAAGAGTCTTTATTAATGACATTTCCTCTTCCAGCTCGTTATGTAATACACACTCGTACGAGTATGTATATATTTTTTTGTAATGACGTTTATTTCGGCAGAACACATTTCTGCTCGCGCAACAGTGGACATGATTCCGTGATATTATGGAAACGATTGTTCGAAATATCGAAGAGGAATCGGATGAATACTTCGCTCGCGCATACATATCTACAGTAATCAAAAATAAAAACCTCCCTCACCATATTGAACACAATTGATTGAGAGACTTAATTACAATCACACCTCATACAAACCTTAATTGATGATATTTACACCTTTGGCAGCACGGTAAAATCCTGAGGGTGATACCCAGCAATCAACGTCAATGCAGGAATCCTTAAGCAGATAACAGTAAACGGCCTCTCCGCAAGCGAACTTCAATATAATATCGTGTCTGAAGTAATTAGGGAGTTTCCTTTCAGCCAGCAGGAGCGGTGTGGTCTTGTGCGGCAGCGGTAGAGGCCGATGGTTTCATCAACCACCAGGATGCGATTATTCAAACCTTGCTGAGGGTTGTTGAAAGAAAATTAATTTTTTTCCACATGTAATTATACCTCAAGTTGACATATCTGACTGGAAGTGAAGCTATTTTTTTTGGGATTGTTACCTTTCTTCCCTTTGATTGCTGGCTTAAAGCAATTCCAGGAAGATGTCTGCGACTGTAGTGAAAGTCCTAGCATATGATTCTACAGCCATGTGTCATTTTATTTCTGAAATTCTTTGTTTGAACTCAGGCCAATGCTGCAGCGCAAAACCCTTCCATTTACCCCTGAGAGGTGAAAGACTACTCTCTTTGAATTTACTTTTTTTGAATCCATTGAACTGGCAAATTGAAATTAAAAGGCTCGGATGAAGAGACAATTGATTGGTAAGGGTTTCTCTTCAAGTTAATAATAGGGAAGCCATGAAGAAGCTTTCACCCATATATGAATCCTTGTAGTTGACTACATGTCCATCCTCCAAAACGCGTACAGCTGCTGAATAAGAAGGTACGATGGTTATATGGAAAAGTTGGCAGGGGGAAATTGCAAAAAAACAGGAATTTAAAAATGAAAAAAAAGCCTTTGGCGTTGCCATGGACAACTTTCACGAATTGTGCTTTAAATTGGTTGACCACCCAGGGACTGCTTCCTGTTACCGTAGGTTAAAATTTTGCTTACTGACAATGCTCAAAGATTATACCTGTCTAGAAAAAGGTTCTCAATCTCGCCGTTCGGAGTCGGTATTAAACTGTAGGTCCCTGTAGCACGCACAACACGAGTAGTTGCTGAGAAGCTAGGCCCAGGTCCACCTCGGACTGTAGCGCCGCCATTATTATTATTATTTAAAGAGCTTATATAGAGTTCTTTCCTTACATTATATTTAAAATTTATTCAAGGTCACTCAGTGGCCAAGTAGATATACAGACATTTTTATATACATCGGCCTCGGTTTTAGAAAGCTTTGAGTCGCTTTTAATTTTCCTTGAATATTTTTTTTACACAATCAGATTTCAGTTCTTTCGACATCCATCCTCAGTATCGAACGATTGTTTTTTTTTTTTTTGGAAAAATCAGAATTTATACATTTTTCTGTTTCTGCAAATTTAATAATTTTTTTTTCTTTTACATCTTAAGTAAGACCCTAAATTTAATTACTTGATTTATTTGCCTTTCTTCTTGTGTGTTCTTCCTGCAATCGAAATCGGGTTATTCAAAGCAATTCTCCCATCACGGCATTTATACCCGGATTTGCAAAGTCAATTTTGATTTTCCGATTCATATCAAATTAATTTTTGACAATTCGTGTGATATTTTATAACGTGTTCCTTGGTTATACATAGCAGCACTTTCGAGATCACCAATACGAGAAATTACTTACATTTGTTGGTCATCAAATTCCATGTATTGCAAATGCATTTGCACGTAGGAGTACGATTTTTTTTAATACATTTTAAATGGTCAAAGGCTATGATATTAAAGCCTTATCTCAGTGAAATAGTTTACAATTATTTCTCAGCAACAATGCTTTCTAATTGCAGACAATAACATCCCTAATTAAAGATCAATTTAAAACTGATACGCCAAGCTTTGTTCTTCCAGTTCTTTCAATGTTCATAATCTGCGAAATGAATGCGCTATTTCTCATTCCGATTTTGAAGTCAGTTCCCTCTTCAACCATCAAACAAGTTGGAATCTAAGCCCTTTGAATCAGTTCGGATATACATTTGCCAATTCATCACAGAACAGCGGATTTTGAGGGGAATTTAGGAAACTGTTTACTGAAATTACTGAATTTACTGAAAAAGGATCTTGGCGGTTGTCACTTCTTCTGGAGTAGACTTAGGTCAAGGTTCTATATCCATTACTTGTGTTGTGTGTTTTATTTTTCTCTTAAGGTTAGATTACTTTCATAGCTAAAAATGTTAACAAAGGGTCTTCCAATAGAGACTTCCAAACTTTGACAGTTCATAACAGCCACATTGTTATATCTGTTAAATTGGCTGTCATTCATTCAGTCTGATTTGCCAAATCACCATGGACAGACATAGCGTTCAACAAAACGTGCACATCATAAAATTTATTTATCAAAATGGGTGTTCTGTTCGGGCAACTCTCCGCGCACTTCGTCCTACCGAGAGGACTATTCGCAGAGTCCTGCATAAATTTGAGTCCACTGTTTCAGTGGATAAACGAACACCCGTACGTCGATAAAACGCAAGATCTGCAGCTGCGAAAACATAGCCCCTGTCCGTGAGAGTGTGCAACAGAATCCGAGATTTCGCGTCGCTCCCAAGAACTCGGCCTTTCGCTGCCGACAACTTGGCGAATTTTGCTTGGTGACTCGAGCCTGCATCCGTACAAAATTCAACTTACCCAGGAGTTAAGTTTAAACGACCATAGACAACCACCTGTATATTCACTGCACGGGCTCTGGAGCAAATGGAAACTGACCCTAATTTTTCGAAAAATCATCTTCAGGGATGAGGCCCTTTTCTGGATGAATGCTAACAACAAACAAACAAAATTGTCAAATTTGGGACAGTACCAAATACCAATCCACATGAGATCTAAGAGCAAAGAAAGCTTCTCGAAAAAAAATCCCTTTTTTGTTAGGGATTTTGGGCTGGCAGCGCAAGCGGCGTCATGGGTCCATATTTCCTTGAGAAATTGGCCAGGCTATCACCGTCAATGGCGAGAGCTATAGGTCGATGATTACCAACTGTTTTTGGCCTAAATGGAATGATATCGACTCCAACGACATGTAGTTTCAACAACACAGGGCGGTCAAGCCATGATCATCTCACGTGGATTTGATGTGAACTGGCCACCGAGATCGTGTGATTTGACCCCGTTAAACTTTTTCTTGTGGGGTTTTCTGAAGTCGCAGGTATATGTGAATAAGCCATAAATCACAGCGGCCCTCAAAGTCAACATAACCCATACCATCGGTTAAAGTCAGTCTGATTTATGCGCCATGGAGCAAGTCAGGGAAAATTAGACATTTCGGATGAGCACCACTCAGAGAAACCTCGGCGACATTTGAACGATGGTATCGATAGGCCTTTTAAACGAATGAACCAAGCTTCACACACATTTTGTTTTATTTAAATTTAGAGGTGGGAAGTGCGTAATGAATGACTATTTACAAGACAATAGCAACATTTTTTTTTGATTGCCATTCGACAACTATGACGAAAATGGATTAGCCTCCTTGCAAGTGGATTGTTAGTACATGGGAAAATTAAAGTCAGTTATTATCGATATGATCTGAATTGTCAGTATGTTTGTAAATTCTTTGCTTAACTTACTTAAGATATGAGCCTGATGTGCAGGAAAACTATTAATGTTGCGCCTACGCTAGGTAGGCAGGCATATGTGGGTGGTCTAGCGATATACAGCCGTGGCTCACTTAGACCAACAGTTTGGATCCATTATGCCTTGGGGATGGAATTTACTACCACCGTGACACCTATAACTTCCACTGATGACACAAACCATCCCATATATTTGTATAAATCTCAAAAGATGTTTCAGCTCAATCTTATTTAGAACCTCCACGCCGGCCATGCGCCTCGTATCAAAGTTTTTTTTTAAGGAAAAGATTCACTGGTTGTAAGCAATTACGATGGGTCAAAAAACCTTTTGGTAGTCTAATGCAATTGTATCAATCATTCATCCTTTGTCTAAAACGAACACACAGAATTTTGCACAAATGTACAGCATAAAAGTAAAATATGATATCTCTCTTGAAACCACACGTGTGTTATCAAAAGCTTTCGTGTATCCATCACTTGCACACCCCTCGAAACAAATGGTAATCTAATAAAAATATTTCCAAGCTTTGACTAAACGAGAGTCTTTTGAAAATTTGCTGCAAATTGAACATACTTTGATATGTATGCTACCATCAGGACAAATCTGTGACATTTTTCTTACTCAATTTGCATGTTTGCAAAATGAACCATTCTTTTTCTGGCGAGCTGGGATGCACTGGGGATGAGATTTATTTCTTCAGAATAACCGATCACATGAGGCAAGAAGCGCTGATTGTTATCCACACTCCTCCTGTTCGTTGTGTTGGGTGCTTCAAGAATTTCTTCTGAAACTGTTCTTGTATCTCCATCATCATCGTCGCAACAAAGTTTCAATTGCATTTGATTCTTGAAGACTTGTTGATAGAGAGTACCTTTCTGTTGAATTGATGAATAAATTTGCAAACGAATTACTTTTTCTTTTTTTGTTGTGAGTAGTTCGAAGGTGTAGATAATAAGGGGGGTTTGTCTCTTCTCCGGTGATTTTTATACCATCCAACGAACTAAAGTTGGACTGGCACTTGGTGTACAGTTGTGCACCTAAAAGTCGTTGCTTTTAGTATTGAACATAGACTATGTGTGAAATTTAACCACATCACAACACGTGGTTCTCTGAAAATTGGGAGTTTTAATGAAATAAGATTCTTCAAAAACTTTGATATCAAAACTCAGTTCCCAAAAAGACAGGTATATACGAATAGTTTCATGAATAGTTTAGCTTCTCAGCAACCAACGTGTTGTGCGTGCTATTGCTCTCTCACGAGTGGAGGGGACCTGCAGTTTAATGCTGGCACCGAACGGCGAGATTGAGAAGATTTTTATCGACAGTTATACTTTTTGAGCATTGTCAGTGACTCAAAAGAGGTGGAGCCGTGAACAATTTTTTTTGTACGAAAAATTGTTTGTCTGAACTGGGATTCGAACCTTAATTTGAAAGTTTAGTGCGTATTGGTCGACGCACAAACTCACACGGCCACTACGCCCACTTTTTGTGTATTTAATCTGCACAAAAACCGGTTGAATACGAAATTTAAAAGCGAGAATCGCGAACTCTACGAGCTGTACAAAGATGTGGTTGTAGTCCAAAAAGCCAAAAACGACCACTACACTGGCTCGGCCACATCGAGCGAATGGACAGCAACGCTCCAGCAAAGACGATCATCGAATCACAGCCCACAGGTTCAAGAAAAAAAGCGATCATCGAATCACAGCCCACAGGTTCAAAAAGAAAAGCAAGACTGAACTTCCGTTTCAAGGACTTACATGTCGCGGATGCCAGAGCGCTTGGTCTGGATTACTGGAAGCAGCGTGCCCGGGACCGCAGGGCATGGAAGGCTGCCGTGTCTCAGGCAGAGACCCTTCACAGGTGGGGAGCCCGCTAAGTAAGTAAGTTAGTAATCGCGAGTGGACTTTTACGCCGAAGTTAGATCCCGGGCATAGCTTTCGATCTTACAGCACCATCTCTCTCGAGTACAATCCTCAGAGATTATAACTATTCTAAAAAATGAAGCTGTGATCAACTTCCCCTCTCGTGATACAATAGCATGCATAATAGTTGCTGTAGAAATTAGCTCCAAGTCCACTTCGGACTGTAGAACCACTCAATAAAACAATAAGGAGGCTTTAGACAAATCTATTAATTTCAATGGTTGGCGTACGTATGCATATATTTCCCCTGGTTCCGATGCAATATTAAATTACATTCAAGCCTTAAATATTAACTCGTCCCAACGATTGTTGTAAATCGACCAACTCGCCTTATATAACTTCAATACACATTTTTATTAATTTAATATACATCCCCAAAACTTGACAAATGGCACAATTGCATTTGTGTAAAACAAAGAAAATCATGCTCTGTACTCCTGTATCAATAGTTCAGGGTGGTTAACAACTGCAGTCCTCGCCGCCCGCAATTCCCATCCAACTTGTGTTTCTCTGTCAACAACTGTAACTGCGTATAAAAATATTCTGTCCCTATTATTTTTCGATACCGTTCATTGTTAATTCATTCGAAGTCATGCACGACAAAGGACCTCGTTGTTGTTTCACTATTTTTCTCCACTGAAACAATGGCAAGGATGAAAATAAAGGACTCAAAACAATTGTGCAAAGTTCGTGATAGTCTCAATGTGAGTTGTGATATTTTTTTCGTCATGCAGCTGCAGACAGGACCTCCAGACCGGACCCCAGGACGCAGGATTGTGTGTGATGGCATGGAATTACTTTCTCGTCTTCTTTCCATGTCTTACTGCATTCTTTTTGTTCGTTTCTCTGCTGCAATCAGAGATGTCTTCGAAGGATAATGACAAGAATCCAAACATCACGAAACGTAAACAGTCTAAGAATGTGCTCGGTATGAACCTGAAAATAGAATGCGAATGACTCGTCCGGACGTACACATTCGCAAAGAGATGCCGAAGAACAACGCCCGTATGGTGGTAATAACGACAACTACGTGCAACCACTAAGGACTCCTTTATTATTCCAACAAGTTCCGTTAAGCTGCCCAAGGATATCGTCGGGTGAATGGAAATTGTTCGCAGCCATTTATGGATGTCGTCGACATTGGAATGCTCATGATATTAGAGCGGAAAAAGGCGAATAAACCATGAAAGGATGGAATCAGGACAAGGACCACAGATACTACTCTCGATCTTATTTACGGCTACTATGTGTCAACATAAATTTCATTGAATTATTCATCACAATGCTGACAAAAGTTGCGTCGGGGAATGTTGCGGGACATGACAATTACTGTAGTTTTGCATCGCACCACTCACGGGGCGGTAAGTGCCCTTCGGCATGGCTAATGGGAGCACGTTGCATAAAGTGTTGAACGTTCTTTTGTATGGAGTTTCATCAAGTGTGAACTGAATGTCGATCTATGATAGATAAATACAAACGAACACTTATATAAATATGTACACATGGTACATATGGATGGCAAAGGTTTCCTCTGTATGACTCAAAAGGAGGGGTTTGAATGCGCTAGACCTTCACTGGTGACGCAAGTACAGGTTTCCAAATAGTATTCTGCTTAATAAATGGGTACATACATACATACATACGTACGTACACTGCACTCTCAAGTATTAGGTCAAGGTTAAAATCGTATGTCTAGAACCAAGTTGGCCTGAAATACTTAGGGTTCTAGCATCATCCTTGAGTGGAATGGACTGTGAACCTTTCATGTGTGAGGGAAAATTTTCTCTCCTGCTGGGAGAGGAAAAGTAATAAAATTCGTGATAAAAACGGAACTATGCAGATCATCTTTCTTCAGTTTGTAGAGTGTAATATTTTGCCAACCGTGTTTAATTTACGATCAGTTTTTCAATGCTACATGTTTGACGACGTATGCTCCTGAAAAGATGTGATAGTTTAAACTATGATCACTTGACGTATGAAATAGTGGCGAAAGCTAGTATTTGCCCAAAAATAGTAACAGTTTGTCACAAGTTTCTCGGCGAGATAGCCTAATAGTGTGCATATGGCCCGAAACAGCATTATCGCTGTACGAACTAAGCAGACGTTCCCTCACATAGCCTCTATCAGTAAACTGTGGCAACGTGGGAATGCGCTTAGCTATTTGCAAATTGTTGCTTAGGAAAATCGCAATTCAGTAGACAAGTAGCAGATGGGTGGCTAGCACCACTTCCAGGATAATCTGGCTAAAACAAGATTCAAAAGGTTTCGAAAGTTTTATCTCTCTCATGAGGTCAAAATTGACATTATTGTAGGTGTCATCACCGAACACTGCCTACGTGAGAATGCCGAAAGACCTGGTCACTTCTAAAATTAGTTTTGCAGAAGATGTTTAGATGAAGATAACGATTTTTTTTGCTCTGACATTTCGGGGAAACTTATTTCTTTAACAATCTTTGCTACCTTAGGAAGGTACGTATTGAAAGTCTACTTCGCTTCATAGCACGCTCTGGTTTGTTCCCATAAAGGAAATCAGAGAATGGACTCCTCGGAATTCGACTTACATGCACAGTAAACATTCTTGCTATCAGCTTATCATAGTTTTCGGCGCACGGTAATTTCTTGGCTCTTTGGTTGGTTTTTTGGTGGTTTTCTTAAGTGATTGAAGAAGCATAGTTAGAAACCATAAGTCACTATCAGATGTCGAAAAAGGAGAAATGTTAGCATTAAAAGAAAACGTACGGACTATCTAAATTTTGAGAAGGATCAATCGAATTTGGCGGGTTATTGTTTCGAAAACCACAATCTGGAGAGCTTTTCAGCGGATTCCGAAACTTTGCCGATCGAAGATGAATTGCGCTCCACGATTTTTTGATCATCACAAGGTTGCTAGGCTGGAATTCGCCAAGAATAATATGGACACTGATTGGACCACAGTAAGTTTAAATTAAGATGTCACTAAGTTCTTGGAATGTTATTTTTTATTTTTTAAGAAAATTTTTCTGGTGAAAAAAAAATGGAATTTAGATAGTCCCACTGGATTGTATTCTTATTGGCGCGACTTAAGGAAGGAACCATTATATTTGTAAAAGTTAAAATTTTGGTGGCGACTAAGTGTTCATGAACTTAAAATTCATGAACTCCAACGAAGTTTAAGTCCGTTTTTAGCTGACCGCTGGGCGCGGTATCAATTGGATTTACCAACATGACAATGCCCGAATACACACAACCAAATGGTTGAGGCTAAATTCTATTAAATTAATGAACTGACCGGCATGCCCTATCGACATAATTCCCATCGCAAGCCTATAGGGAATCCTGGAGAATTTATGTGGTCGCGTAGACATATTCGTCGCTTAAGCAAGCTCTCAGGGAAGAATGGCTGAAAATTGAGGCAGAGATTTTATAATAATAATAATGGCGGCGCTACAGTCCGAGGTGGACCTGGGCCTTGCAACCACTCGTGTTGTACGTGCTATTGATCTCTTACGATTGGAGTGGAATTACAGTTTAATACCGACTTCGAACGGCGAAATTGAGAAGCTTTTTCTAGACAGTTATACTCTTTGAGCATTGTCAGTGACTCGAAAGAAGTGGAGCCGTGAACAATTTTTTCTTTTTTAAAAATTGTTTGTTTGAACTTGGAATCGAAACTAGACTGTGAAAGTCTAACGCGCATGGGTCGACGCACGAACCCACACGGCCACGGCGCCCGCAGAGAGAGGCAGAGATTTTAATAAACTTAATTTTATCCACGAAGAAAAGGGTGTTTGGTTTGATCCTTTTCAAAGGTGGTCAAATTGATTATTAGCCTCAGTTTTTTTATTGAATTTAATTTGAAAATTAAGTAATGGCTTATAAAATGTATGGTATTACGATTTTTGAAAAAAAATATTTCCTTGAATATTTATGTATTGTTCCTCATACAATTTTTATTGATATTGTATATTGATGGAAAAATATTTGCGATTTTTTAAGTTCTATGACACCTTTCGGTAACATCCACTATATTCTATCTATTGAAAAATCCATATTTTTTTTTTAAACCCAGAGTCGTTCTATGTCCCCTTCTAAATTGCTGTAATTCATTGTAATACGACTTGGAATTTTTCAAAATTCCAAAAACAAACGTGATTTTTTTAAATAAAGAAGTTTTCAGTCACCCTATGCGATTTAGCAATCAAACGAAAACTAATTCATTGTTGTTTCAGTCGCTTGAATATTATGCTATTCCCAGATCCCTCCAGACGGTTTGTTTTATTTTATTCTGGAAAGGATTAAAGGTCAGGTCATTGTCATCACTTCATACATCCTCTTCGAGAGCGCTTTTCGGTTTAACCTTTGACTTAATGGCAACCTCTCTCGGGTGTGATAACACTGAAGCATCCTTATGAGAAAGCACACCCTAATGCCTGCACTTTGTGTAGCCAATGCCATTAAAGGCAAAACACCCTCAGCAGGAGTATGCAGTTGAAGATAAAATGTCGAAAACAAAAGCCAAAGAAAGCTCAAACCACAACACAACGTCAAAGAAAGAAGCTACAACAACCCTCGCCCATATAATGTTCTCAGTAATTAAACAGATGCCAGGTAAATTCTACCCATAGGTGGGATCCTAATGTATACATTAGGCGCCCACCCAAATTGGGTTACGAGAGAAAACCCTGATTGTGAGAGTTGAGGGCCACCTCATTCACCAGCTGACCCATCAAGTGTGAGCTGAACATGATTATACCAACTGGAAGACACACCCAAACTATTGGACACTCATACATACACCTGAAGCTATGTGCTTGTCCTTTTTATTCTACAATTCCCTCTGTCCATTGTGAACTCTGGCTTGGACTACATTTCCTGTGGGGGACTTTTGATATGTGGAAGTGCTTGTTTTACGTGTTTCGGAAGGATAAGTGCGATTCAGTTTAAATTTGGCAGACAGTGGTTCTGTTTTGGTTGGTTTTCATTTTCCCAGTCGTATTTGCCCAACTTTTTGGCTTTGAAAAGAAACCTAAGAGAACCTCTACTAGAGCCCACATTCTCATGTAACTCTGTGCACGTGATTCCATCTGTACATTTAAATTTTAATTCGAAAAACTACGTAAACTTAAGTCCAGGAGTTTGGAGAGTTCTAGATGCACACATTGCGTGTTCGATTTAAAGAGTCAACGAGGAGTAATTGGATCAGCTTGAAATGGTAGATTATAAAAGATGCCTCATATGAGTTTCGTAGCACATTTTCGAATCACGTGTTTTAGTCTATCATCATTTTGCTGACCTTGGCCTGGAAGAGATCACTATTGCAACCCTTTCTATTCAATGTCACTAGCAACAATAAAGACCTATTGAGTTTATGGAATAAAAAGAGGATCAAAAACGGCGACGTACACTACGGCGATTGCTACAGGGAGCGAAGGCAGTGCTGGTTTGGATGTGTATTTGTTGACTTAGACAAAATGTCTTAAGAGCAACTCACAAAAATCTGCATCAAGGCTAAATTCAGGAAGATCAGCCTAATCTCCACCCACGCCCTTGACGATAACAAGGATGACTTTTAAGATCTCCTAGAAAGAACATACAATTAATGCCACAGCGACGACACCAAAATCGTTCTGGGAGATTTCAACGCTAAGCCGGGCAAGGAAGACTGCCTGCACGACAACACATCCAAAAACGAACCTAAACGACCTAAGGCTGGCTATGAGTTTTGCCGATCGAGTCTCCCTGAAGCTCTCCAGCGAGTCCAACCCTGCCAATCAAAAAAAACAACGGAAGAGCAGTGGAAAAGTTGTCAAATCGCCATCAGAGAAGGTGCCTCTACATTCAGTGAGTCCAGCAGCATTTGGGCGACGCTGTGCAGGAGGACGAGAGCGGTTCATGAGCTTTAAGAGCTGAAAAGAATAGAAGAGCACCAGCTTATCAGAAGGAAAAAGAAAGAGTATCGCGCGATCGAGCAAATGAAATTCTACCAAAGGATAAAACAATTATCCAGAGCCCTGTCGGGACGAGACGGGGTAACTTATAGTTGAGTTGCAGTCGATACCAAGAACCTGAAAAGATCACTTCTCTAGGCTGTTAAAGGCGATGAATACACCAATACCGCTGTTAGGCACTCAACACAATGAACGATAATAGAAGATAATTCCGTCCCCCCGACCTAGGTGAGGTCAAGACAGAGATATCGAGACAAAAGTCGTATAAAGCTGCTGGTGCAGACGGACTGACTGCAGAACTTTTTAAAACAGCTGGAGATGAGGTCATAGGGCGCATGAACGACCTCATCTGTATGATATGGTCTAAGAAAAGCTTGCCCGATAAGTGGAATCGTTTGACCGATCCATACGAAGGTAGACTTTGACTGCACCAACTATCTCCTCAACATCGCCCATAAGGTCTTCTCTGTCACTTTGTATGCGGCAGAATCTTCCAAAAGTCTGTACAACTGCTGGCATACGCAGACGACATTGACGTGATTAATCGAACACAGCGATCCGTCAATAAAGCGTTTGCAGGTATTCAATCAGATGCGGCAACAATGGGTTTAGGGGTAAATGAGGGCACGGAAAAGTACTATATGCTGTCTTCAAAGAAGGACAGACAACATCGACGACTTGCCCACAGCATCACCATAGGCGGATATAACTTCTACCTCGATTCCCAAGTAAGTAATACAAACAACATCAGTACAGAGATTAAACGCAGAATAAATCTTGCCAACCTCTGTTTCCTTGGGCTTAAGAGGCAATTGATTAATAAATCCCTCTCTTGAAGTTGAAGCTGACTTTATATAACATCTTGATCGTCCCTGTCCTGCTGTATGACCGAATACATGGATAATCACAAGAGCATATGAAGAAGCCCTTGGTGTTTCGAGAGATAAGCTCTGCGTTCATTCTTTGGTCCTGTTTGCGTTGATGTAGAGGACGATTCAACAACGTTCTGAGGTATTTATGGGACCGCCTAACACCGATCATTTTTTATCTAAGTTTTAAAGTGAGTTGAGACCAAAATACTAAAGCTGTTTTTTTTTTTATTCGCAACAATAGTCTTTCCGTAATACATTATCTGCTGCCCATCATATACTTTATTGGCCTGGTAGAATCTTGCTGAATTATTAAAATGCTGCTGCACTCTGAGGGTCCCCATTAAATTTTCGAATTTTGGGACACCTCTTAAAAAGGGATTAGTCCATGTGTGTAGCTTTAAAATAATCCCCAAGCAAAATAGTACAAATTATGTATTCGCACAATTTAAAGATAATTGGAATTGCCACGTACAGTTAATCAAAAAAGTAAGTATACAGACAAAAAATAATACTTTCTGAAATTTGTCTCTCATTACCCAAAACACACCTCTCATATTGTTAAGGAATAGTTATTATATAATGTTCTTAACCAGCTGAGAACACCACCCAATCGCCCGTCATGAATGCAATAGAACATTTATGGGAACATTTGACACGGGCAGTTCAAAAACACGGTGTCAAGACAAAATAAGACTTGAAAAGAGTGCTTCAGAAAGAGTTGGCTAAAATAAGCCAAAAAGTAACATCAAAATTGGTTAACTCGATGCCAAATCGAATGCAAGCAATTATAAAAGCCAAAGGCTACCCAACGAAATATTGAAAAGAAGACTTGAGAGCAGAGACAAATTTCAGAAAGTATTATTTTTTGTCTGTATACTTACTTTTTTGATGTAAATTTCCATTCATATTACTTTAAGTTGAATTCTATTGTTTATGTTTTGTTATTTTGTTATGTTTGTTCTTTTTTAAAAATAGTATTACGTTTGTGAAAACAGAAAAAAAAATGGTTGTTGATTTTTGTTGCAAATATTTAGTTTTCTTTAGAAAAATATAGTTCAGGAGGTAGTGTATACTTACTTTTTTGATTAACTGTATAATCGACACGATAAAAGGGTGTTTTAGTAAGAGAACAATAATTTATGTAGGTCATGGAATAAATTTCATGCAACTTTAATGTGCATTCGTGAAACCGTAAGCTGGGAGCGTTTGTCGAATACCATAATATAAAATAAAATAAAAATCGAAATTAGATCATTCATTGAGTTTGTGCATTGATGCAGAAAAAACAAAGTTTGTCTCAACGTTTGGAAGTTTGCCCAAAAAAAATATGTTTTCGTTTTTCATTGGAGTCCAGGATTCATGGTCCCACCTGCCTTGAAAATGGTACTTCCGTTTCGTGGAATGCCTTCTAGGCATAGGACGTGAACTCTCAAAAACACAGACACAACAACATTTAGTTCATATGTCACGTAAACCACTCCCTTAACATCCGCTTGTGCAGAGCGATTTCGTTGCATGGCGTACTTGGCAATGAAGTTTCAGTATTTCGGACCAAGACGTGTAAGACTCCTCATTGCAAACCTTCGGATGCTGGTGAGGAGTGGTGTTTTGTAATCCGTTTACAGGAACTTGTAACTGTCGTGTGATAGCTTGTGTGACTTTCCTCATTGAAAATAGAATTTCAGCAGTTTTTTCAGAAGCAGATTTAGTTTTAAAGATTCAAT
Organism: Myathropa florea; assembly: GCA_930367185.1. Lineage (NCBI taxonomy): Eukaryota > Metazoa > Arthropoda > Insecta > Diptera > Syrphidae > Myathropa > Myathropa florea. The sequence goes on from OV884002.1 coordinate 45,669,628, forward strand.
TGCCAACGAAAAAATTCATCATCACAAAGTCATGGTAAACTTTAAAAATGTTCAGCCTAACATACAGTGTAAAAGTTGGCTGAGTAGTTCAATGCTAAGCAAAAATTAATTTTATTTGAAACCTAATACTGGATTTTGGTCTGTGAAAAAAATCGCCACTATAGTTGGAGTCAAAGAGCATACAGAAAATAAAAAAAAAAACATTTACATTTTCTATGTAAATGTGTAATAAAATCTCGTCTTGGATTTGAGCGGGTTTACCGTAAGGTTCTGATTAACTTCCATCCAACTGTGGAGTCATACTATTTTTGATAATGAAGTCAAAAATTAGCGATTATTTTGACAAAATGAAAATGAAAGTTAAAATTTGATTGATGCAAAATCTAAGTTAAAAAATTAAATTCATTCTTGCTGCCTATAACGTTTTAAGTTTTTTTTTCTAATTGCGTATAACGACCGTATTTGATCGGTCCCTTCACCGTTATTATAAGCTATTTCCACTGTACATTATTGGGAGTTCTAACAATTTGTCCTTCGGATATCACCAATATTTAGAGCGTCTTTCATAGCTTACCTCAGAAAAGATTCTCCAGAATTCTTCTTCCAAGCTCAACATACTTGTGAAAAGTGTATAAGAAGAAAAATATTATGAACAAAAAAAAAAGCTTTAACTTTATTGCCCAATCAGTAGTTCTTACAATCTTCTTCTTCACTCTCTTTCGACTGTCCCCTGCTACCACAGTGCAGCCTCCTTAAATACCTACGGAAAGTACCGCTTCCTGCGCTGGTTCGACTTTAGGCAACCAATAGCAGTGTCGTTCGATCTGCATGCGGTTTCTTATCATATGACTGTGGTGTGATAGTTCCAATGGGTTGTCTTGTCAGTGGTATGATGGGTGGGACGGTTATGTGGTGTGATGTCTGAGAGGGACGAACAAGTTCGAGTTTACAAGTGTTTATAATTTTTTTTATTCTAAACCAACAACTCAATAACTAACAACAGTTAGTAATGTAATACCCTATCTACCACATGTCCGAATCATTTCTGTCCACAAATAGTCATTCATTTGATGAGATTTTTCAAAACGTTTTCTGATAATGAAATTCGCCAATGACAACGCCGATTTTTTTTAAATGCACGAATCGTTGAATGGCCTGACTTGAACTTCGTATTTCACAAAACCCCGAAAATTAACAAAATTAAATTTTTCCCATGTCAGAATTGTAAAAGACTGCAATCTTTTGGTTTAAAAAACCAATTGACTTCATATCTCGGATTTTTCAATTCCTGAATTCACTGGAATTTAGACTTCAGCATTTTTGAAGTCCCAGTGACTTCATCGAAAATTTTTGAAGTCCCAAGGAATTCAAATGAGTGCAGGTGACTTCGGGTGAATGGTGGAGACTTCAAAGTGACTTCAGTGAATGCAATGTCAGTCGAAAGGCTTACTTTCGAATGAATGCAATCTTAAGAATGCTCCAAAGGATAGGTCCAATCAACGACTTCAAAAAGAATGGTGATTCCAGTTCTGAAGTCCAGAAGTCCCAAATGAAGCCAATTGAATGAATCACAAAACAGATAATTCTTTCCTTGAATTCAGAGATTGCATTCTCAAAAGCTTGCAGTCTTTTACAACTCTGTCCCATGTATTATGGCTTTATTAGTAAAAACAAACATTCCCATTGATTATGAACTTGCCAACGTCGTTCAAGTGGCTACCTCGCCTGGCTTCGCATTACCGCATTCTGTCACCCCACCCCAATTTCCGAAGACCTTGTTGATGGTTTCGGGCTGTAGCTCACGGATTGCTTTGATGATATTGGCCTTAAGTGTTTGAATCGTTTCCAGATTGTTAGCATGACATCGGTCCTTCACGGTTCCCAAAAAAAAAGGCCAAGGGAGTCAAATCGCAGCTCTGAGGCGGCCAATTGACATCGCCAAGACGGCTAATATCACGATTTGTAAATTTGGTGCGCAAAAGATCGAGTGTGACATGGGCTGTGTACCATGGTGCGCCATTCTGCATGAACCAGAGGTCGTCCAAATCCATGTCTTCAATTTCAGAAAAAAAAAAGGAGTTTAACATTGCTCTGTAACGCCCATCGTTGACCGAAACGTTGTTCCCAGCCTCATTTTCTAAAAAAAAAAATGGTCAAATGATGCCACCACTCCACAATCCGCACCAACCTTAGAGAAGCTTTTTCAGTCAAACTCTTGTCAGTGACTCGAAAGAGGTGGAGCCGTGAAGAATTGTTTTTCTGAACTTAGATTTAAGCCTAGACTTGAAAGTGTAGTGCGTATGGGTCAACGCACAAACTCACACGGCTACGGCGCCCACAGAGCAAATAAATACCAACGGAAATTGTGCATGTACTGACCTTCAAAACAAAGGAGGAGTCAGTCGCAATAAAAAAGAAATCAATACAATAGACCGATTGTAATAGGAATCGTCCACATTTTCATATACTCGTACAGTTATAATCATCAGCCAGATGTTCCGATACCTATCTCAAAAATAATTTCAACAAAAACTAGACTAGGATCTTACAGGTGTGTCTATTAACCTTCTCCTTTCATTCCGGGGCTCAATTTTTGCTTGAGTGGATTTTATCATTAATCGCCATCCAAGTGAAAACACTTTCATCCAACGAATTACGGTCAACCGGTGGGTATGTGCAAGGGAATTGAATTTTCATTTGGGATCTCAACCGATTTCAATCCAATGACTCGGGGAAATTTTACTTTTCCATTCGGCAAGATGGTTCCATACAATAAATGCTATTGTTATTCAAATGATTTTCTAAATTTGTTTCAAATTGAAGGAGTCACACACCCTTGGAGTTGGTCAAAAGGGACGATACAAAGCGATGAATGGTTAAATTGACGTTAAGGAACCTTTTCCGTATTTATTGGCATATAAAATGTTTAGCAATTCACACCCCATGACTGTGTGAGAAACTCATGGATCCAAGATATTTGGATATCTGAATGTGAATAGACAATTTGCCTGCACTGAAGCGTATCATAATCCTCACTTATGGTGTCATCAATTCAATACAACTGTTTATGTGTGATTTCAATGGCTCTTACATATTTCAAAATTTGTACAGATGTTCCATGAGATGGACAAATGCCGAGATACTTGTTGCCGATTGTTGCTGATGACATGTGGTATTTCAACTTGATTTGAATTAGTTTTTCAAGGCCATCAAGCATTTGCCATGATCCTCTAGAGCATTTTGCATAATCTACTTACAGGCACTCGATGATGTGCAACAATTTGCTACACAGCCTCATTTTAAAGTTCATTTCTCTTTCCCTCGGTGGATAAATAGTTGTGTATTTGGACAATGTACGGAGAAGAAGTGGATATCTTGAACCCGACGAACTGAGCTAAGAGGCATCATGCTTCGGTTGGGGCATTACTCGTAAATCCGGTTTAATTCAAGAGTTGGGACACTTTGATTCGCATGGTTGCATTTGTGTTGTATAAGATCTTAGCAATGGGAATCTCAATCGTTTAAATATTCTCACTTCCTAAGAATCTTGATTTGAATTCAATAACTTTAATGTCATCAGTGAGAGTGCTTGTGCGAGATATGTACTTAAACAAGAGATATCCTTGCAGACAGGTACGTTTGTGCAGAAGAGGAATCGATATTATATAAAAGAATACTTCAAGCAAAACTTTAAACTTCTTCACGCCTTTTTTATAAGAAATTTTTAAGATTTGTTAAAACATAATTTGACAGTCGCACAAAATCCAAACTTGTTTGTGAACATTGGAACATGTGAACTTGATGTCACGAATTTTGAGTCGTGACTTGGGGCTGCATCCGTACAAAATTCAACTGACCCAGGAGCTGAAGGTAAACAACCATAGACAACGACTTGTGTTCGCTGAAAGGGCTCTGGAACAGTTGGAAATTGAAACTAATTTTTATAGAAAAATCATTCTCAGCGATGCGGTCCATTTCTAGATGAATGGGTACGTCAACCAACAAAATTGTCGAATTTGGGACGATACCAATCCACATGAGATCCGAAAGCGTCCAATGCATCTCGAAAACATCTCTGTTTGTGTGCGGTGTGGATTTTGAATTAGCGAAGTCATCGGTCCATACTCGTATTTCTTTGAGAACGACGTTATCCATCACCGCCAACGGCGAGCGCTATAAGTCGATGATTACCAACTTCTGTAGATCTGAATTGGATGATATGGACACCAACGACATGTGGTTTCAACAGGATGGCAGGGCGCTACATGCCACACCACTCACGCCACATTGGAAATTCTGCATGTTCATCGCAAGTAGAGGCAATGCGAACTGGCCACCGAGATCGTGCTATTTGACCATGTTAGACTTTTTCTTGTGGGGTTTCCTGAAGTTGCAAGTCTTTGCGAATGAGCCACATACCACAGCGGCCCTCAAAGCCAACATTACCCATGCCATCGGCCAAATTCAACCTGATTAATGTGCCAGAGTCAGGAAATTACCCAATGCGCGCCAGCCAGAAAAGACATTTGTTTGAAATTACATACCTAACGGTATCGATAAGCGTTTTAAACAAATGAAAAATTCCGATGATATCTTACGCATACTTTGTTGTATGTAAATTTAAAGATTGGAAGCGCTTAATGAATGACCCTTTACGTACAGTCGTTTGCAAAAAATTGGGTGAGTTGTATGAAATTGAATTGAACTGGAAATAGTTGAGTCTTTTCCTAAGACTTATATTATATTTTAGCTCATTTATCCTTCTTCTTCTTCTTCTTCTTAGGGCGCTACAGTCCGAGGTGGACCTGGGCCTCACTCAACATGCCTCTCCAGCCAGCACGATCTTTCGCCAGCTGTCTCCAGTTTCGCACACCAAGCCGGCAGAGGTCCCCCTCGACTTGTGTGCGCCACCTTGTTCGTGGACGTCCTCTGTTGCGTTGTCCCACAGGCTCAGAGTCGAAGACTCTTCGGGCCGGAGCTAAGTTGTCCATACGCTCTACATGGCCCATAGACGCCTGGCTAGACTCATGTCGCTGTACAGCCCATACAGTTCGTGGTTGAATCTTCTCCTCCAAATGCCATCAACGCAAACAGGACCAAAGATCGCGCGCAGAACTTTTCTCTCGAAAAGACCAAGAGACTGTTCATCCGCTTGGGATATTGTCCATGCCTCTGCACCGTAAAGCAGGACTGGGATGATCAAGGTGTTATACAAAGTCAACTTGGTCTTCCGAGAGAGGGCTCTACTACTCAATTGCCTTTTGAGCCCATAAAAACAGCGGTTGGCAAGAGTAATTCTGCGTTTGATCTCGGTACTGATGTTGTTTGTACTGTTAACCGCGGAGCCAAGGTAGACGAAGTCCTTTACTACCTCAAAGTTATAGCTGCCTATGGTGACGTTCTGGCCAAGTCGTCGATGTTGTGCGTCCTTTCTCGATGACAGCATATACTTGGTTCTGCCCTCGTTTACCGCCAGACCCATTTTAGCCGCTTCCGTTTCAATGCCAGCAAACGCATCATTGACGGCTCGCTGTGTTCTCCCAATCACGTCAATGTCATCCGTGTAAGCTAGCAGTTGAACGGACTTTTGGAAGATCGTGCCTCTTGTGTTGGCCAGTGAGTTTTGCACGATCTTCTCAAGAATGATGTTAAAGAAATCACATGACAGCGCGTCGCCTTGTCTAAAACCTTTTTTGACATTGAAGGTCTCGGTGAGTTCGTTACCGACCTTGATGGAGCAGCGAGAGTTCTCCATCGTCATCCTGCTCAGTCTGACGAGTTTGGCAGGAATGTCAAAACTAGACATGGCGCTGTATAGCTCGTCTCTATGCACGCTGTCATATGCGGCCTTGAAATCGACAAATAGATGGTGTGTGTCGATCTGCATTTCCTGGGTCTTCTCCAGGATCTGCCGCAGTGTGAAAATTTGATCGATGGTGGACTTCCCGGGCCTGAAACCACACTGGTAAGGACCTATCAGTTTGTTCACGAATGGTTTCAGGCGACACAAAACGGCAGAGAAGACCTTATAGGCGATGTTAAGGAGACTTATCCCTCGATAGCTGGCGCAGTCAAAGGGTTCTCTTTTCTTGTGGATCGGGCAAACGATACTGCGATTCCACTCATCGGGCATGCTTTCCTCCAATATCCAATCCAATCATTTATCCAATATTTATAAATCGTAGGGATCAGAGATACATATTTAAATTAGTCCTAAGACAAATTGTTGCGAAAAATCATCAATAAATGCCTGAAAGGAGAGAAAACATAAAAATTTATTGTAGAAATAAATTTCTGCTTCCAAAACATGGCAACCAATGCCTTAAACTGGTGCAAGACCGAAGAAACGCGAGGCAGGTTACGTCAACCGATATCTAACGCTGATCGCCGAGTTGTGAGGATTGGTAAAAACGAGCCATTTACCAGATCGACTCAAATAGAAAAAGACCTGAGTCTGTGTGTAAGTCAGCAATAGGAATGTGGAATTCGAATACTTACGTCTAGTGATGCCTACGGAATCATTCAAATATTCGGGAACTGGCTGAAGTACATTCCCTCCATCAGTGATGGCCTGAAAATGATGAGCACGTGGGAAACAAGCTGCGGCATAGTTATCAGTTCGCGTTAAATGAAAATCATGCTTTTCACCAATTAATCCAAACTTCCCAACTTGAACATTGTATGTCTAAACGGTTAGCCACTTATTCTACCGTAAAATGCATCAATATTATTAAGTTAGGAAGTGGTTATTGTTAGTACAGTAACCTCAACCCACTTACACCCTTTATGGGTCATTTATGATATACAAGTAAAATAACACGAAGTTATTCTGCCCGTCCTTAAAGTTTCCAAATCCAATAACCTGTAAATGAAGACAACTAGTAACAAAGTTTCTGCAACGGGTATTATGCTGTCCTACAGGCATTCGGTTTTGCTTATGAATTTGCAAATATTTTGGATGTCTACCTCAGATATTTATCTTAAGTTGTAAAATGAAATTTTTCCAAGCGAGTTTTTCGAAGAACGTGCTGGACTGGTGCCGAGGGAGTGAAGGATTGTTTCCTTCTCTTATTCATCCCTGCGTCCTCATAAGCCAGTGTAATGGACACCCATTCACCCATCAGGTAGTAAGCAGTGATGACTCCCGTCACATAGCTCTTTTTAAGGTTCCGTCTACAAAAACGGAACTTTTATAATTTCGGTGTGTCCGTCCGTCTGTCTTGCCTATCACACTTTTTTATCTCCGAAGTTTATGAAGATATCATCATGAAATTTTGGTACTTCAGGCTTCAATATCATTGCTCATGCACCCAAATTTAAAAAGTGGGGCCATGCCATTAATTTTTAAACATTGTCGCACCCCATCGAGTTATACATCAAACGACAGATCTTTTGAAATGAGGTGGAGGTTTGCTTCAACCCTTTTTGATCCAAAGTTTTATTAGAGAAATATGGAGTTTTTTTAATGCGTCCCCCCATGGCATTTCTAAACCAAAATGTTTAAAAATCTGAAAAAAATCACAAAAACTTGGCTTCATTTAGTACTTTCTTTTAAAATAATTTCAAGCATTCCGCCCCTAATAGTTTTTGAGTCGAGATATTGGTCAAAAACGGTCAACCATCGACTTGCGAATTTTGAAGATCTAAAAACGCAGTTTTGTAGACTTCAGCGTAAGCATTATGAAATGATAAATATCAAAGTATCGATTTATGTGCACATTTTGGATATAGAGTAAATATGTTTGCGAATCTCCTACATATCTTAAATATTTTTGTAGATATTTTGGTGACATGTCATACTTTAGTAAGACACAACACTTTTACAAAAATTCTTTGTTTAACATTTAACCATATAAGCATATCTAACATAAGTCTCACAGGAGTATAACAATTACATTTAATAATTATTCTCATTGCTTTGTTTTGTATACGCTACAGTTTCAGCAGTGAGGTATCACAACATAGGAACAATATAGAAGAACAATATTCAAAATGAGGTTTTATCATAACATTAAATATATTTATTGCACAAGCTAGATATATTTTGTTTCTCTGTTGAAGAATCCAATCTTCTTCGATACTTTTTTGAAAATGTAATCTAAGTGCGTATTAAACGTTAATTTAGGGTCTACTATTACCCTTAGATACTTAATTTGATACACCTGTTCAATAGGCTCATTATATATGTTGAGAATTAGTTGCAATGGGTGTTTTATAGCCATACATTTTGATTAAGTTACATTAATCTTGAGTTTGTTCGCCCTTAGCCATATGTTCAACCTTATTAGGTCCTCCTGCATGAGTTTTGAGCATTCTTCGAAGTTATTGCCTGAAAGGAAGAGTAGAGCATCATCAGCAAATAATGCAATTTGAGAGTTGTTTTTTATATCATTGATGTAAATGATGAATAACAAAGCGCCAAGTATGGATCCTTGGGGAACTCCGTAAGTTGTTTCAACACTGCTAGACTTCACTCCATTGACACTTGTTTTTTGGGTCCGACCACTTAGAAAAGACCGAAACCAGTTTAGTTTATGACCTCTAACACCATATAGTTGAAGCTCCTGTAGCAGAATATCTCTGTCAATGTTCTCGAATGCTCTTTTCTGATCCAAGAATACTGCTAAGACATAATTACCAACAGCCATCTCCTCTTTCCAACTAATAAGAACGCTATTTAACGCTGGTTCGCACGAGTGTTTTTTTCGGAACCCTGATTGGTTTTCTATTAATAGCTTTTAATAGCTCGTTAGTTTCAAAATATTTCTCGCGTTGAATTTGAACTACTTTTTCCAATCATTTTTGATGAGATGTGTGCCAAAGTGTTACCATCTTGATTTCAATCATGTTGTTGTTTCGGCCTCTACAGCATCAAAAGCACGTCATGCGGCTAATTAGTGAAACTGTTTAATATGATCTCAATATGAGCTCTATTAAATATGAGCTGAATTAAACAGCGGTGTGAGATATAAAATTCTGATTCAGGCTCTATTTTGAATCATTCTTGCCATCATGTATGAAATACAACACCACTCAAATGGCAGCCTCAGCTTCGCTAAGTGATCAGTTGGCTGTGATCAGTCCAATTTTTGATGACTCGGTCCAATATATGCGGCGTGATTCCGGCAATAGCGCCTTGAATATTGGTCGCGAACTCGTCTAAAGTGTTAGCGTAGACTAAGGAGTTGTGGTAGCCACAGAGAAAATAGTCGAGTGGCGTCAAGTCACATGATCGCGGCGGGCAATTGATGCGCTCGCCATAAAATAACCCAGTCGCCAAATTTCTCCTGCGATCAGTATGGCGCACCAGCCAGTAGGTGAACATCCAGATTATCCAGATTAGGTATCCCCTATAACGCTCAGTAGCGAACCTGTAACTATGGAGCAGAAAGATAAACGGACTTAATTTGTACTTGCCCGGAACTTGTAAGAGCCAGACAAGGAGAAATAGGCAAATCCCCGGACCCTTCTGTTTATGATTAAGCCGTTGGGCAAGTTATAAAACTAATTAATTTCATCCAGAACTGAACTCATTTTCTGAAATCAATGAAAAGTGTTTTTAATTAATGCCTTCAAAATTACTTATTAATATTAATGATGTCATTCCTGGACTGGAAGTCATGAAATTCAGATGATTACCTTCTTAATCAGATGCCCCACCAATTCATTTCCATTCTATCAGAAAATCATTGCACATAAAAAAACAGAAAAAAACAACTCAATTCCCAACCTATCGCAACTCAGAGGAAATTACTACCCGCTTACACAGGAGGGTTTTTCTCCATATTCCCGACGCATATCTTCTCGGCATACCGGAAATTGACTGCTGCCAAATTTGCAGATACCGGATGTAATAATGCAACCCCGTCGCAAATGCCCAACGAAATACTAGTATGCTCGTCTGCATGCCGGCGTTACCCATATTTTCCATCTCCTGATCTCGGCGGAAACTCCGTGGGCGGGTTGTAGGTTGAATGTGCGCCCCTGATCCCAATTCCCAAATGTCATGCAAAAGGCAAATTTGAGAGGAGGGGGGCATAAAAATGGAAAATTCCCGATTACTCGTCCCAAGAAAAATCACACTACCATCGATTTTAGGATTAAAACCGGAAAAATAAACGACCCGTTCGCACACAGATGGCGGGAATTTGTATCTGAAAATCGAATTCACTGCACAGGCATACAACTGACAACTCTACAAACTGCCAACTACCATCTGACACCACTAGACACAGTCACGGTAATAGTATGCAAAGACACGGAGGCGTATAGAGGTTTTAGCGGCGGTGGATCCTCCAGTGGCAACAGTGGCAACTGGCAACAAAACATTCGATTCCACGACAATCGTGACGTTATAATTCGCCATTGGAAAGCAGTTTCTCGTAGGCAGACGTCATAAATGGTAAAACCATTTCGGGCCTGCTGCCTTCCCATGTACATAATAGCGTTTCGATGGCCGGGTCGATGTTGCGTTTGTTGCTTGTTTTTTGATAAAGTGATTTGGCGATGGCGGCAGTCGTTATGGTGTGACAGCGGCCTTAATTGCAAGTCTCCCAGTGGGACATGGGCAAAGAGCGTAAAGGATATCGGATGGATATGCCAATTCAAATGGACCGATGTCTGCAAATTTCGATTGAATCTTTCAAAGTGTTGAAAAATTTCCCATTCATGACCCATCGCTACAGGCCTTGAATATTGATGCTGCCAGTGGATGGGATTTGAGTCTTTTACGATTTATTTAACCTTTCGGCTACATTCGCAGGATAAACCGAATTGATTCACTGGACTGTTTCGAGAATCGAATGTTGGTTTTTGGTTTTTATCGCCAATTTCTACTTTGTTCGGGTGGAATAGTGTTTTTTGGGAAGCTTGAAATTTACTTTATATGCGAAATTCTCCGGTTCGCAAATCTATTTATGTTCAGTTACATTCTTTAGAATGTTACCAGGATTCGATAGTAGTGTAAAACTACTTCTGCTTCAAATTGGCGTAACGGCGTAGTTACCGAATGCAGTTTTTTTTCCTGGTTTCCAATACATGTGTGTTTACCCAGTGAATACGTTGAATCTATCGCAGCAGTTATTCTATCATCGAATTGAAAGTAGGTAGCATGCGCTCCGATCATAAGCGGTTCTTGTAGTTCCATCGATCTGTGACTTAATTCCTATCTTTAGAAATGTTATGCCTTGATGGAATATTTTAGTAAAAAACTTATTTTCTTGTCTCCCTTTGGATTATATCTTATTCATATTTTTTGAATGTTGAAAACGCTCCTAGTTGTTTCCGAAGGGCATGCAGCATTTGGTCGAACAGTTGTTCAAACGTTAGAATATACAAAGTGTGTTCAGAAAATATATTTTTATGTATTTATTTATTCGTCTACATTAACGATGTCCCCATTAGATATTATGCACTTGTGCCAGCACTTCTTCCAATCCTCGAAACACTTCTCAAACTCGATGCTTGGGATACCCTTTGGCTCTTCCAGCGACGGGCTTTAAGGTTCTCTCTACTTTTGGAAATATGAAAATATCATACGGAGCCATGTCTGGTGAATATGGAGCCTGGGGCCTCTTTACAGTATTGTTTTTGGCCAAAAATATACGATCAAGCTATTCCTTTCGCCGCAGTTTTTGTTCAAAATGGGACAATTTTGGAACTAATTTTGCTGCTACGCGCTTCATTCCCAAAACATTAGACAAAATTTCATGGCATAAGCCAATTGATATGCCAACATCATCAGCGACTTATGTGATTGGAGTTCGGCGATCGTTCATAACCATTTTTTTTTTACATCGGCTCTTCATGTTCTTTTCCGTTCGTCATCTTCAACGTTTTCACAGTCATCTTTGAAACGCTTACACCACTCTTATTCGGCAGACTCACAATAGGCCTTTGTTAACATTTCACACACTTTGTTACACTTTATTTCATTTTTTACGTAAAATGTTATAGAAATTCTTTGATCCATTTTTTAACAAACGAAAATCGCCGAGCTCATAAAACACGTCTGACCTTAGCGGCTACCACAGACAAAGTAAGGAATGACTATAGCTGAAAATGTTATCATACTTCAGGGGCATGTATAATAATAATAATAATGGCGGTGCTACAGTCCGAGGTGGACCTGGGCCTAGCTTCTCAGCAACCACTCACGTTGTGCGTGCTATTGTTCTCTCACGAGTGGGGGGGACCTACAGTTTAATGCAGACTCCGAACGGCGGGATTGAGAAGCTTTTTCTAGGCAGTTATACTCTTTGAGCATTGTCAATGACTCGAAAGAGGTGGTGCCGCGAACAATTTTTTTTGAAAAATTGTTTGTCTGAACTTGGATTCGAACCTAGACTGTGAAAATACATACGCCCAGAGGCATGTATACCAACATAATAAACCTTTCTCTTAACGCAAAAAGAAAGGTGGGATTAATAGAAAATGAGATGCAATTAAATACTGTTTTCTTAATCATGGCAGGCTTCGGTGGTTATGGAATTGCAAATTTTGTTGTTCCAACGAAATAATCTACACCTAAGGGGATTGCTGTTTATTCGAGGGATTCGGCTAGACATTGTATAATTTAATGGGGTGTTGCATGGGCTACATTGACTTTCAATTCATTTATACGTGCAATTTAATTAAACATCTATTCAGCTCAGATTTTCAGGGTTTCTCTGAACTCTCGACTGTATATAAGAATTATAGGTTAGGGATGAGGAGGCGGTGCTCTTGAACGAACCGATTATGTTGACACTATCCGAAGTATGTTAGTGTCTTAAATTGTCTGATATCGTCATTTGTTTGTAATTCATTACCCCATGCAGTTGTGCTGTTACAGGAGAAGTTCTATGATATGACAATTTTTTCTTTTGAGAAATCAACAATGACCTCAGCCATTCCAATCATTATCAAAGCTTGGCTTCTTATAGCAAGGATTTTTATGAAGTATGGTTTCCACAAAAATATAATAATAATATTGGAGGCGCTACAGTCCGAGGTGAACCTGGGCCTAGCTTCCCAGCAACCACTCGTGTGCTATTGTGCTCCCACGTGTGAAGGGGACCTACAGTTTAATGTAGACTTCGAACGGCAAGGTTGAGAAGCTTTTTCTAGAGAGGTATACTCTTTGAGCGTTGTCAATGACTCGAAAGAAAGGAGCCGTGAACAATTTTTTTTGAAAAATTGTTGTTTGTTCTTGTATTTGAACCTAGACATGAAAGTGAGGTGCGTGGGTGTCGACGCAGATGCCCGCAAACCTGCGGCACCCATAATAATCCATAAAGATAATTTGTACAAAACAAACCCATAAAGTGTCTATACTTCTACACTGCCGACATCCAGTGTCTTAAAACTTTAGAATTCAGAATCACCAGCAAGAGGAAACCAGATAAGCCATACGACGGGCGGACAACTGGAAAGCATATTAAAATCGACTCAAATCTGTATGGGCTACCTGCTGAAGGCAAACTTTGTCGTTCCAAAAGTCAACTGTAGCTAGATACATAAATCACCTACCGCCCGTTTTAACAAATACAAATCGCTTAATCCAATGAAGCACCACCCCAACATTATGTCGCATGAAGGACTCTTGTACTTCCTTAGCATTCCCTTTGAAGCTAGGCACCACAGCATCATCAACACTATTCTAGACCCTACAAAAGGATCCCACAACGAGACACCAGCCAAATATAAAACCGTCCATTAAACCGTTCCGTTTCACCCACTATACCCAGCCTCGGGCTATTATCGTCAAAAAGGGTTAAACGGAGGTGTATCGCAATGGTGCCAGAATCACACCCAGGACATAGGACACCACCAGCATCAACATAAGCAACAGTCATCAGGCAATAGCAGAAACGGCTGAAACGGCATTCGAGTATTAATAATGCACACTCAATTAGAGCTCCGCCAACAATATTTCATTTGGATGAGCGCGCAATTACACGAACAGTGCTGTGCCGTCGGGCACCGACCAGGCTCTCTGCAGCGAGGACACAGTCAGAGGCGTACTAAGCCGGTGGTGTTATGGCAATTTGTAGCGCTGTCAAATTGCCGGATGTAGGTGTCATAACTCGCTGTCACAGCGAGTGGTGCGCTAAATGAATTTTAAGATTCTCCCCCACTGGAGGAGTGCTGAAGCTGACTGATGGATGAATAGGAATGATATCAAAGAATCACTTTCACAGTTCCATCACGATTTGGAACGAGCCAAATCCATCCTCTGTCGCGTACAACACATCACCAGCGCGCACTCACAAAAAGGGATTTCTCTTTAAAACGTACTTTCCCGAAATCAGATTTGTGCGATTTTGTTGAGGGAAGGGAACTCATTTGATTTACTTTCGCCGAAGGTTGTTGAAAATAGCAAATCAAATAGAATGTAAATTAAAGGAATTCCATGAGAATACCATTTTCCTTTCTTCCAAACTGCTGCCGACGACTGATGCATCGTCACCCGTTGAGGTGTCGTTTTGGCATCAAAATCATTTAAATAAATCTCATAAAGTGAATTCCAATCCCTGTGGCATACTGATTCCAATATAATGGCACTCCTTGATGCTGTTGCAGTTGCAGGCAGGTGCTGCTGTTCCAAGGGCTTGACAGGAAGGCAACAAGGCAAGGCAGTGCACGGTCATTTGCATGACATGCATTATTCAAATGTGGTATAGTTTTGAGATTGAACTTCTGGCTTCTCCCGTTCAGATTTATTTTGATAAATTTGGATTTAGAGACATTTGCATTGATTGTAACTTTTATTTACTGCTGCACAAGAAAATTTCAAGAAAAACGATGCAGACAAATGGGAATTTGCCGCAAATGCTCGAGGGACTGTTCTGGTTGTATGAATATAAAATAAAGGACAGTTTACGGATCTAAGGAGAAAAAAAATGTGCCCCTTTTTAAAGCAGTTTGTTTTATTTTTATGTCTAAAAATTATACATTCTAGGAAAAGTATTTAAACAAGATGTACAACAAATGGATTCTTATATTATCTTACTGGCACCCTAAGTTAATCTATAAATTTATAGTTTATTTTGCCTTTGGGCTTTCTTTGAGAATTTTACATATATAGTTCTTAATAATATTAAAAAATAATTATGCTAAGAAAAATTAATTAAAAACTTGAAAATCTAAAAATGTTTTTATTTATGTTCTTAACCTAACTTAACACTAACTTACCTAACTAAGACTAACCTTAACCTAAACCTAACCTAAACTAAAATAACTAATATTTTTATTTTTCTAAATTTTTTTATAATTTGTTTTCTTAAAATTACCCTAATGCCCTAACCTAAATTTAAGTACGCCGTATGGGAACAACAGTCAGCTCATTACACTGACGACAGGTGGGGCGTCTGTTGGGCCAGCAACCACCAGTAGAACTCCCGATCCTTGTCACTCTCCTTTCTGTCGCGAACAGGGATAGATCTGAACCGGAGATCAGCCGGACTAATTCTGGCTACATCGCCTTCGTGGAGTAGTCCCCCATCCACCGTCCTTCGGACCACGTGGAAGATCAATGGACACGACTTTGCATACTTGATTAAGCCAATCCGGTCAAAGTACAAGAACGCTTCCGGCGGAATGAATCCACTTCGACGAGCGTTCTTGTGATATGCTTCGTTCGGGCAGTAAGCTCCAAATATTAGCTCATTTTCCGAGGTCGTGGCTCGTGCAACGTCTCTTCTAATCAGCATAATAATAAAATTATCCACCCTGTTCCCGTTTGCTTCGTTATACAAGAAATCGTTAGAATAGAATTTCTTGTACTCAGATTTTGGGGTTCTGTACGTCTTGAGAGAAGCCCGGAGACAGTGCCTCTCGAACATCCTCATCCCTTCCATCTGGGAAGGACTCACGTTAAACCACACTGGACAACCGTACGCATGACTGGTCGGGCCATGTAGCAGCCTGGTATGAAATTGGCTGCTATAAAACAACCTTCTTGCCAGAGCAAAGACCTTACTGGATTTCGTCACAGCAGCAGCTGTATGTCTGTCGAAATACAGTTACTGATACAGCCAATTGCCTAGATACCTGACTACACGTTTCACTGCTAACGGCTCCCCTTGCGGGTCAACTATGCCGAACTTGCGCCAGTTTCTTTTCGTGTCCCTTGAGGCCTTGTGTAATGGCGTTCGGAAAGGGATAGTTTCACACTTCTTGTACTTTATTTCAAGTTCCAGTTGTCGCAAAATCGTTGAATCTTATCGAAGTCAAGTTCCAGAAGAATGTTGATGATCTCAACCAAGTCGTGGGCATATGCAATCAAGTTGCTGCATGGAACAATTCAGTTCGCTTGTGAAAATAAGGGAGAGGACTGGTGAGTTAACTGTACCTTGCTGTTGCCACTTTCAAGAACAAAACTTCTACATGTTATCATGTCATAAATCGCATAAAGCAGTGACTTGCTTATACCCATCCTTCTCAACTTAAGGAAGAGACCTTCTAACCATACGTTGTTAAAAACCTTTTCCTAGTCAACGAGGCTGGCTGTGGTGCACTGGGTTTTTACTTTATTCCATTGAATGCCGGACACCAATTTTGACGCGACATGTAAAGTATCATGTCCTGCCCTAAGTCAAAATTGGTTGTTTGGCATTACATTTCCGTCTTCAGCCCACTGCATCAGGGCTCTATTGACAATCTTATCGAAAACTTTCCTTATGCATAGAAGAGACTAACCGAAGATCTTTCGGAAGAGAGGAATATTTGTCCTCTTTGGGAGGGGTCACACTGCCGTCGTCTACACAAACCTTTTCAACAATGCGCTGGGCAATGTGCATTACTCCACCGCCTCATTGGGGAGATGACGCAGCACTATATTCGGTGCCCGCCTAAATCATTCGGTACGACTGGTCCAGTCACCATTTGCCGTTGGGATCAAAATAACGGCACTGGAGTAGGATGCTACCTGGCAGTACAATGGACCAGTTTTGAGTCTGAGTGCTCCAGTAGAGTTTCAAAAATCTACCGAAAAAAAAAATCATTCGGTAGGTCATTAGACTCTTAAAAGCTTTATGTATCAATGTATGCTTTTGATGATGAACCAGGAAACCTAATCCTCAAACGTATTATTACCCTAATATGCAACACAAAAGTCACAAACCTAATGTAAGACCTATGTTCCTCACAAATTCGCAGTTTAAATCCATTCTTTAGTCTGTAATAATCAAGCAATCTACTCATTTGATGTGTTCTGGGCTAAAACATTCAGCGACGTGCACCACTCCATCAGACACACGCAACCAATTTCAGAATCCGTCCCGCAAAGCCAAAAAGTCGATTTTACAACATCCATCTTTCATATGTTCCATAATTAGATACTCCCACAGTCCTTCAGAAAGCGATACTGCATTACGTCCGAGGCTATTAATCGGGATAATGTTCCTTTGATTGATAGTCACGCAATCAGTGTCTGCGAGTATGTGGGACGCAGGCACATGGCGCTGTAACGAGTTCACTGGATAACTGCCTACTGAAATTTCCCGGCGACCACGTTCGAAATGAGGACACTCACGCTTGTAACGAATGTAACTACGATTATTGGCCTAATAAAGACAACGTTCAGCTGACGTTGACGTGAATTTAAAGCTTTGGCCATAGAAATTTAATAATAGCTACTTGCGATCTATGTCATTTAGTTCAGATACCACCTGTCAATCTGAAATAGTGGGACTACGAAGGGCTCTTACATTCAGCAGCACTAATTGGTACGTTGACTACTGGCTCCGCTTGCTAATGCCGCTTTTAACAAATTCAAACGAAAAGTAACTGCTTTTGCTTTCTACTGAACGTTTATCTGTTTACCTGTGGTGCACGTTTAACTTGCGTTTCCCTAATCTGATGGCCGAAATGTATTTAAAGGATCTGCGGAGTAATGAAATCATGTTAAATCAGTGTGCTTTTTGGTATGAAATTGTTGAGTCATACAGACTTCTCCACCCGCTCACTACTCGTGTTCAAAACTGAATATTTTTCAAAGAAATTTATTTTTGAACATACATTTCTCCTATTTCGTATGTATTTTAGAACGCACTTCCGCTTCTGGTAGTAAGCTCAGCATATTAACCTGAGTATATGGTCTAGACGTGCTAAATGACACCGTGGGACGGATGCTGTCACCATAAACTGAACACATAGTTGGACGTAGTATAGGTTTTAAGAGCTATTCACTTAAGGAACGTATCGAAAGAGGGAATCAACACGAAGCATTAATAAGAATCCAAATGTGTAACATGTACCTATGATTTAATCCACATAACTGCTGTGCCTTCTTATTTCGATACGCGGTTTTGTCGAACCGGAGATTAGATAAAGGTTGGTCCAACTATAATGCATGATGTTAATTGTGAGTCACACCTTAACGTCAAGCTTTTTTGGCCAACTTAATTTGACATTTCTTTGTTTCAGTGTTTGACAAATTCAACCATGGAGAGGTACACAATTGAGCAAAAATCGTTGACACATTTTACGAAAATGGGCGTTCAAATCAAAATTCGTGCACTTCGTGATTTTTTGGTCAGCTTAATCGACCAAATGTGTCCACAATCGGTAGAATTTTGCGGAAATTTCAGCAAATCGGGTCTGTAGCAAATGTGAAAAACCTGTGCACAGGTTTATGGACTGGCGGCGTCATCGGGCCGTACTTCTTCGAAAATGAGGTCTGCCAAGCAGTTACCATGAATGGTGTTCGCTATCGCGGGATGATAACGGACTTCTTGTGGCCAGAAATTGAGGATATTGACCTGGACGACATGTGCATCCAACAGGATGGTGCCACTTGCCACACAGCCAACAAAACAATGGCACTTTTGCGCGAACAATTCAATGGCCGTGTTATCTCACGTCGTGGCGCTGTTAATTGGCCGCCACGATCATCTGATTTGCCACCGTTTGATTTCTTTTTTTGTGGATATATAAAAGAAACAGTGTACGTCAATAAGCCAAGAACAATTCAAGAGCTAAAGGATGAGATGATTCGGCACATTAACGACATTGAACCTCAATTATGTCTTAGAGTCATTGAAAATATGGTCCATCGGGTAGAGGCATGCCACCGAAGCCGTGGCGAGCATTTGGCCGATATTTTGATTCCCACACAATTGTCACAGATCCTTCTATCATAATAAAAAATATTAAGATAAGTCTCTGAAAACTTTTTGTTTTATTTACAATTATCACCGTGCGTTTTCGTTGCACGTTTATTAGCAAGTGGAGTCAAATTGATTATTTCATAATAGACTTGGGTTCCTTTTCATACGTCGTATGATTCTTTTAAATCATCTTCTTCTACAGTTCGGATGATGGTGCAGTTTCGGATTTTCTGGATTTTTTAAAACATCGACCAACTTATAAACCGCACCACGTGGTCAAGGTCAACGTGAGTAGTCTTTAGTCAATTAATGTTCCACAGCTTTGAGTTATTAATTTCATGATGTCTATCTATTTACTTAAACATTTCATTAAATCAGATATATTATCTGACGATATAGAGGTATTGTTGTGGTTTTTGTCGCAAAACACTCGACTTGAGGCGGATTTGAAACAGATTTTAAAACGTTTCTTTCTATTTCTATTTATGTATCGTCTTAAGTGTGCACTTGTGATTTCTCTTGTCAGGCTTATAATTTATTTATATAACCCTTAAAAGCGATTGGATGGCACAGTTGGTTAAGTGCCTGAGCCAAGTTCGAGAGGTCCCAGGTTCGAATTCCAGTGAAATCGAATCTGGTCCAGTCACCATTTGCCGTTGGGATCAAATTAACGGCACTGGAATAGGTTGCTACCTGGCAGCACAATGGATCTGTTTTGAGTCTGAATGCTCCAGTAGTGTTTAAAAATTCTCCGAAAAAAAAAATATATAACCCTTCCCTCATATTCCAAAGGCTTTTTCGTAATCAAAATTCCGGTCTACTTGGAATGGTTGATGCCAAAACTTCAGTCCTAAAATATCCCAACAAATGCTACATCACAGTGGTCTTATTTCAACCCAAGCGTCAGAATTTTTTCAAGTCCCACACTCCATAGCAGTAAATACATAGATTCGTATAAAAACCCTTGAATTTGCATAATACCAACACATTGATACGAATTTTTCCTATCCAATGTCTTCTTTTACACATCCTGTAAGACATCTTTTTCGCGTTTCATCTGACACCATGTACACGAAAAGGGTAAATTGAATCCCGACACACAGATCCAAGGAGCATTTTCAGATGTGAAAGCTAAGTCAGGAGTTAGTACAACAGCGTCATGACATCGGAAAAACGATCGCTTTGGGACTCAACACCGCGGTAAGCCCGCATCTTTTAGTAATGCAACCATAGCAGGCATTGTTTCTTCGCACAATTAAAAATATGGGATTCCAAAATGCGCGAAGATTGAAATGGGAATCGAGTGTCCCCGTGGTGGAGTAACAGATGTGCTTTCTTACCAGGTGAAGGTTAAGAAATGAAATTTCGCAAGTCATTGGTGACGTTGTGTGCCCAGCCCAGATGTAGGTCGTATGTGAAATGGAACCACTATTTACTTTAGAGTTCCCCGGAAGTTTTTCGGTATCCCTTTTAGTGCATTTTGTAAGACAAGAATGAATGTTGTTTAAGGAAATGCTAGAAGAAAGCCATCGCATATCACATCTATTTTTTGATCATTTAAGGGGTAATGATTTTCCAGAGGCAGTGACTATAAAATCTTGCGTTTCTCAAACTGATTGCAACTCAGTTAATAGTTCTTCCCATACCCTAGAAGGTGAACTTACAACATCTGCAAATGTTAGGCCCCAACTGTTCCACGTGTGAAAGATGTAATTCCTTACACATCCTTCGAAAACAAGTATGTTAGCTTCCTCCTCCACATTCACTCCATTGTTTCCGTTTCAGCACTTAGACGTAGAATTCCATACGCAAGTGGGGGAGGGAAAGAGTGAAAGCAATAAACCTAAATCTGGCCGAGAAGCTAGCACATTTAACGAGTGCTAGCAAACTTTGTAATTAAAATCATAAATAATTGCCAACTACGCGTTAACGGAAATTATTATATCGTTAAGCTGGCTGCACTCATGAAGAAGGCAGAACACAAACAGCCATTTTTTAAACTGCATGAGTGCTAGGGTAATTCCGAAGACTTACTTGCATGATGCAGAGTCAATGATGTGTTAGGGCCGACGAATCAAGACGATGGAAATGGGGGATGTACAGAGTTTCGCTTGCTGACTTCAGAGAGTGTGCCATTACCCTTGTGAAGCGTTTAACGCTGGATGGATGAAACTTTTGCAATTATAAAGTGAATACTTTATGCTTCCCACAAGAGGTTCGAAACTATTCCTTGTCACGTGCAATTGTTGTTAAGAAAAATAAAAGTAAAAGTAAAAGTGGCGCTAAAATAGACTCAAACTAATCATTGAATATTTCTTTACTTAAAGATAAAGTGGCTTAAGTAATATAATATTTTAAGCACATTTGATGAGGATGATTTCAAACTTTGAAAAACTATTTAAAATAATCTGTTTTGAAAAAGACCTTTAATCTGTTAATTAATTTCATTCATTTTCGGTAACCCTTATGTTCCACTAAAGAGGTGGTGGGGCCAATGCATGCAAGCGAGATCTCCAGGCCAATCTATTCTTCGTCGTCGACTCTAACTCATTGAGAGTTTTTGGACTTGGTCCAACCATCTCGTCCTGGGTCTACCAAGCGGTAGCCTACCTGATGGAATCGCATTTAACAGTTCAATACGATATTCAATATACAACGCATTTAATAATAATAATAATAATAATGGCGGTGCTACAGTCCGAGGTGGACTTGGGCCTAGCTTCTCAGCAACCACTCGTGTTGTGCGTACTATTGTTCCCTCACGACTGGAGCGGACCTACAGTTTAATGCCGACTCCGAACGGCGAGATTGAGAAGCTTTTTCTCCACTTCGGATTGTAGCGCCGTCATTATTATTATTTTTATAAACAAAAAAAGGTATTGAATAATTAAATCCTAACGTTTCTTTTGCGCCACCCTGTACATATGTACACAGAAAATAGCTTTAATCATACCCAATCACTGCTCATGCCTGTTGCGCACACCACATTGGTGTTGGGCATTTAGGGTTTGAATTGAACCTTTGAGATAACACTTATCATCGTATCGTGTTGTCGGTCGGTCACAGCATGGAATTTATGTTTGAAAGGGATAATCTTTTATATCTCGAAATTTGCATATAAATTGTTATTTTGATATTTATTACTTCTAAATGTTTGTGCTCAGGTCTACAAAACTGCGTCTGCAGATCTTCAAAATTCGCATGTCGATGATTGACCGTTTTTGGCCAATATCTCGAAAACTATTAGAATGATTGAAATTACTTTAAATGAAAGTACTCAATGAAGCCAAGTTTTTGTGATTCTTTCAGATTTTTAAACGCTTTAGCTTAGAAATGGGGACGCATTAAAAAAAACTTTGGAGCTTCATATTTTTCAAAGCATACTTTGTATCAAAAAGTGGTTAATTTATTTCAAAAGATCTTTTGATTGATATATATTTTAATTAAAAAATAAATTATTATGAAAATGGATTCACATACAAATAAAGTGGGTGATTTGTGAACGAGATTGAGCCCAAGGGCAATGACAATTTGTAATCAACTTTTACCCTAAACCTAGCCACAACTCATTAGAGAGTAATTTGAAACATAAATATCATTTAACCCAATCTCCCATCTGAGAAAAACTATTTAAAGAACTGTGTTTGGGAAGAATTGCATTAATTAGAAACATGATTTAAGTAGCAAAGCCTAGTTGCCTACTTTGTCTTCCACGTCTGAAGTTAGATCTTCTCAATTACGTATAGGTCCGTCAGACTAGGCCATTCCTTGCCGACTTTGTATCATTTAATTCATCAGACGATGCGGAAGGTACAACATTTTTGTACAATTTCAACAAGCTACCAACATCTGCCCAGGATTTCGAAGACCTCAAAAATGCCATAATTTTGATTGATGTACTTCAGATGCTGTCAAAAGTCAATAAATGATGGGTGAGTTTAAAAATTTTCAATTTTTTCAATTTAACTAGCGTGTTATATGAGCCCCGAGAGATTCTGTCTGAGCCATCTTATTACTTACACGCTCCATTAGCATATGCTTATATCATTTGAACTAGCTTATGAAGTTAATAAGGTGATTAAAAAGCACAGCACAACATCACACACCGACAAGGGAATATTTCGTAATCTCAGACAATTCCCACCTCTTATCTTGATTAGTCCCTTGCGAGGTGTATCCTCCTAACTCGTCGGAGTTGAAGTTTGTTCGACATTTCACACCAGTCGCATTTGAATATTGATATGAAAGTTCAGGAGCATAGATTCTTACGCGGGTACATAAATATGGTCGTCCTATACCATACATCATTCTTCGTTTTGGGACTTCTGTACGTACACACCAAAACGTGTTCAAGCGCTGATTTAATTAACAGTGAAACAATGAATAAGTTTTTGAATGTCTGCATCCCAACCACCAGCCATCCTTGAATTCTTCTATGACTTCGCACACAATCTCAAGTTAAAAGCCTTCAACTTTGGTGATAAGTCTCCTGACAGGGTTGTACACTAGTTGGAGACTATTCCACACTTTGAAACACACTCGTGTGTGTTATATCGTTTGGCCCGCAAATTAATTGAAGGAAACTTTTCAGGTAAAATTGCTCGAAGTGTTCATGTTTCCCATCTTCTAATCTGTAATCTTTGCCTCTAAGGTACATGTATATAGGGACACATGTAAGGTATATAAGCATTTAAGCAACGAACCCTTTAACCGCTCCTGGACTCGGGGAAGGAGCATACGACCGACCACAGGGAAAAGTTTTCGGTATTTAAGACCCAGCGGATACGCATTACTTTAGCACCTTAGGAATTTTATCAGGATGTTGGGGCAACACTAGCTATGTTAACGAAATGCAAACAATCAAGAGTAAAGTAGGTCAATCCTAAAGATTGATGTAAACGTCAATACGGTTCCAATGTAAACTCAAATTTCTCCCAACTCTAAGTTGGTAAAGGTTGGAAGTGGCTTATAGAAATGACAGTGACAGAGTTTAAATTTACATTGGTTCTAACATTGCCCGCGATTTGATTGCACACTCAGTGCTTTTGAACGAAGTACATATTTTGAACCAATTAATATGACATGGTGATTTAGGAACGCAGTGATATCGCAACGAATAATTGGAATTTACTTACATTTTAATGTTAACACAAGTGTTATTTTAAAGGGTGGTCCAACTATAATGCACGATGTTAACTGTGAGTCACACTTTAACGTCAAGCTTTTTTGTCCAACTTAATTTGACATTTCTTTGTTTCAGTGTTTGACAAATTCAATTGACAAAAGGTACACAATTGAGCAGCGCGTTTAGATTGCTGAAGCCTTTTACGAAAACGGGCCTTCAAATCAAAATGCATTTCGTGCACTTCGTGATTTTTTTGGTCAGCATAATCGACCAAATGAGTCCACAATCGGTAGAATTACCGCATTTAGGCAAATGGAAATCCACTAGTGATTGTCGAAAAGTATTCCACAAAGAGTGACTGTTTGGTGCGGTTTTTGGGCTGGCGGCGTCATCGGGCCGTACTTCTTCGAAAATGAGGTATGATAACAGACTTCCTGTAGCCAGAAATTGAGGATATGGACCTGTACGACATGTGCTGCCAACAGGATGGAGCCACTTGCCACACAGCCAACGAAACAATAGCTCTTTTGCGCGAGAAATTCAATGGCCGTGTTATCTCACGTCGTGGCGCTGTTAAATGGCCGCCACGATCATGTGATTTGACACCGTTGGACTTCTTTCTTTGGGGATATTTAAAAGAAAAAGTGTACGTCAATAAGCCAAGAACAATTCAAGAGCTAAAGGATGAGATGATTCGGCACATTAACGACATTGAACCTCAATTATGTCTCAGAGCCATTGAAAATATGAACAACGAAGCCGTGGCGGCCATTTGGCCGAAATTTTGTTTATTGTTGTTGTTTAAACCTTCAGGTTTAAATGAACAATATATTTTGAGGCAAAATATAACATTCAATTATATTTTAAAAGATATTCGGTGGATAGTCTTATAGGGAAGCCTTCAAATTTATTGCAAATCACTGTCAAATTTTCAATCTATACTTTTAATTCAATGAATCGATCCAGCAGTCAACAAAATAACGGAAACAGGGAAGGTGTTTTAAGATGGCATCCACTAAACATGCATTTTTTTACAAAAAAATGCCAAGAGCTGGGCAACTGAAGTGAGGAAAAGAATACAGGTTCTTCGAAATTTGTGAAACTAATCTTGTCCAAGATCTGCAGGCCATAATATAAAGGGTTCTTCATTAAGCCCTTCCTATCTTTAAATTTAAGTAAAACAAAATGTGTGTGAGTTATCATCAACATTTTTTTATTCGCTTGAAAGAGATCACCTCCACGTGAGATGACCATGCCCTCGAATCGCTTGTGCAGAATTTCCAATGTGGCGTGAGCTGTGTGTCGTGTATACAATTCAGGCCAAAAGCGCTTGCCGTTGCCGTGGTCTGGCCAACCCAAAACCCACACCAAACAGTGATTTTTTTTGGAATTCTGTTGATCATCCAGAAATGGGCCTCATCGCTGAAGATGATTTTTCGATGAAAATTAGGGGTAGACTCCATCAGCGAATTCACGCCGTTGTCTACGGTCGTTTACCTTAAGCTCCTGGTTCAGTTGAATTTTGTACAGGTACTGGCGCAATTCACGATGCAAATTTCACCAAGTTATGGTCTGCGAAAGGCCGAGTTTTTGTGAGCGACGCGAAATCAACTGCCTCGGATTCTCCAGCACACTCTCACGGACATCGTCAATGTTTTCAGCGAATCTTGCGTTTCATCGACGTACGACGGTGTTGGTTTGTAGTTTACTGAACAAGTGGATTCAAATTTATCCACCACACTTCGAACTGACCTTTCGGTAGGACGATTATGGCGACCGTAAAATGGGCGAAGCGCGGGGAGCGTTGCCCGAACGGAAAACCCATTTTGATAAAAGCATTTTATTATTTGCAGGTGTTGTTGAAGGCTATGCCTGTCCATGATGACTTGACAAACAACCTGAGGTTATGTTCAAGAACTTTTCGCTATCGAAAGTAGTTACGTGCAGACATGATTTTCGGTTGTTCAAGCAAGGGGGAATTTTTTGACCACCTAACCGACCAGGGCCAGGGCATTGCTTGACTTCTGTGGGGGGATTAACGCACATATTTCAAAAGCTTATTTTGCTTAGCATATCAAATCTACATCTAAAGAACCTTTGTTTCCTTTCGCAGAAAACCTTTGTAGGTTTCCACGTTTTTGCCATTATTGTAGCAGTCAAATGCCACCGCAACTCCTTCGACTGCACACTGAGCAGGTGCATCTTCCCTATCGAATATTGCCAACATATGGGGAAAATTGCTCGCCACTTTGACTTCCGGCCCATTTTTTCTTCATCTTCTTGAAAGCTGCGTCGACTTCTTCAATGAATGGTTGACAGATCTTTTTCACCGGCTGGAGTTTAGATATCTTCGGTCCATATTACTCTCTCTCTCTCAGTCACTCACTCTGTCTCTTTGTAGTAACTGCTAAGTATCTGCTGAAAATCGTGCTTAAAATTATATTCTTCTATTTAAAGTCTTACACTATCTATATTTTATCCTTCTTCGAAAACGCAGAAAAATACAGTGCCTCACAAAAGTATTCGGAATTATATATTTTTTTTCCGGGAGTTTGGTATTGTTAAACAAAAAATAAATATTATAATTATAAAATCAGTTTCAATTCAATATTTATTCTCTGTTAACAAAAAATCAGGAAAAATTATGCATATTTACTGTCTACAACAACGACAAACAACAATTTGCAACAAAGCAAATTAAGATCCAGAAAAAAACAAAATTCCGAATATTTTTGTGAGGCACTGTAGGCCCAGAACGGGTCAACAACGGCATTGGATGGTTACTATGGCTTTTTTATTAGTCTTGCACTCATAAGTTCTTAAGGAATGTTTGTTGCTGATCTAAAATCAAATCGTAAAAAAGGAAAAAAGCCTGCAGAGAGGCCAATAATCATGCCTTTTTCTTTTTATTTTTTTCGAGAGAATAACCTGCTTTTTCTGAGATTTTTGGAAAATAAAACGCTGGGCTATTCTGTTGAATATGGTGCAATTCGGTTCTTCTTTCTACTTTTGTAAAGTTTTTAGTTGCTAGTTGCTTCCATTTTTCTCTGAATATTGCAATCGAAGGTCTTTGTCGTTTTTTCGTCGGAACAGGATGTTCTTGAAATAGTTTCTCTCGGAAAATCCATATCGTTGCTGAATTGTTGAGTATGCTACTTGAAAACTAATTGCTTTTGCTACTATTCTGAAAAATCTTAAATCAGAAGAAAATTGAAGAATTTTGCATGAAATAATTCTGGGTAATTTCTTTTGTTTGCTAAAAATGATTCAATGAAGATTTTTAATAAATGATTACGATGTGTTTTCAATAAAATTAACAGTTAAAAACAAAGTTCTTGATACCCTTTTGATGTTGTTGTATCTAAGTTAAGGAAACAATTTTTGCAAATTCCTAGACAACACGTGCAACTGATTTTACTAACAACTTCCAGCAATTCAACAACACCCGACAAAACCACTTGTCCTGACTCCATTTATTAAGGTTCCGTCTACAAAAACGGAACCTTTATAATATCGGTGTGTCCATCCGTCATGTTTTCACACTTTTATCTCCGAAGTTTATGAAAATATCGGCATGAAATTTTGGAATTAGATACTTCAGGCCTAGATGTCATTGCCTTTGCACCAACATTTAAAAAGTGGGGCCATTTGGGGGTGGCTCCAGTACAGGTGAAGTTGCCATTAATTTTTAAACATTGTCGCACCCCATCGAGTTATATATCAATCAACAGGTCTTTTAAAATGAGATAGAGGTAGAGGTTTGCCTCAACACTTTTTTATCCAAAGCTCCATTTGGAAAATTTGGAGTTCCAAAGTTTTTTTAATACTTTCCCCCCTGCCATTTCTAAACCAAAGTGTTTAAAATCTGAAAAAATCACAAAACCTTGACTTCATTAAGTACTTTCATTTAAAATAATTTCAAGCATTCTGGCCTTAATAGTTTTCGAGATATTGGCCAAACAGAATCTTGAAGATCTGAAAACGCAGTTTTGAAGACATCAACGTAAGCATTAAGAAATGATAAATTTCAAAATATCGATCTATGTTAAAATTTTGAGATATCTAAGACTTAAAATGAGAACGATTTTCATTTTCACACATAAATTTCATTCTGTGTTCGCCCACTCTATACGTTGACGAGTGTTATCTCTTAGATCTCAACCCCTATATGGCCAACAGCAGTGTACACACACACCGCAGGTATGAACACTGATTGGGTATGGATGGAAGGGATTTTCTGAGTTGGATAAACTTGGATAGAGGTATAGGTATATGTATGGGTGGATTCGTTTTTGTTTAGATGTATGAGTGTAGTAATGAACAGTTGATTTGGGTTGAAGTTAAAAGAAAATTGATCTGAAACAGTTTGGTTCGTCGTTTGATATTCAGAAATCATCCATCAATAGCACGGAACCTTCCCCGTGCGATTTCAACTCGCACTTGCCCAGTTTATATTGGAAGACACCCGCTCATACTTTCCAAAGTGTGACAACCCAACTCCACCTGATGAATTCATCGCGTCGCTCATCTTGCGGACACTGCCACGATAAGTCGCAATCTTTTGAAAGGCAAAATTAAATAACATTTTTGTAAAGAAAATAAACTAATAATTGATTGACTTCTGCATGTACTTTAAGTGCTAAACTAGTTAAACTAATTATTTTCCGGCCTAGACCTAAAATGCCAAGGATTTTTAACACGCTCCTTAGCTCCCTTCAATAATTTTTTAAAAGTTATCACAGTAAAATTTTGGATAACATTTAATATCAAATATATCCGCTAATTTGTTAAGTAATTTCTAAAAACTCTTACTTTTATAGACCCAATTTAGTCCTTTAAAAAGTAAGCGTCATACATTTATTAATCTGACCACAAAAATGTACGATAATCCCTCGCAAATAAACAGTTTGTCATCTAGTCCCCGACATGGCTTCTGGGACAAATTATGAGATAAAATATGCCCAGCGGAGCCTAAACCAAAACACTGTCAAATGAAAAATAAAAGCATTTATAATCCCGTGATTAATTACAGCAATCCCCCTCTAAGCCGCGAGTGGCTTCATATCAAAATGCTCCTGTACCCAAAATTGAGCTTACTTACATACTCGTACATCCACAAGAGGCCATTAGAAGCACCCATTTCACATTCTTCAATGACCGCTGCAGGTCCAGTACAGTAATCAAATTACAATTAAAATTCAATCGCACCACATACTACCACGCACCTACGAAAGCCAAAAACCCACACATCCACCTGCTTATGACTGTTAACTCTGTCATTCGCACTCCATTTGTTCGTCGTTCAGCAGTAAGGACATGTGAATTGATTAGAGCCACCCACTTAATGCGATTTCGACTCTGTCGAATGGCTGGGAGAATTCCCCCAATTTTGGCACCGCACCCCCGCCAAGGGCGCCCGTTATTAATTAAAACCTTAAAACTAATTTGTGGAATGAATTTTAAAGCTATGCTCGGTGGGTATTGTTGAGATTTTAATTATGATTTGAGCGAGTGGGTCGCAGATAGGGGTGACGCGTGGGAAGCCGTCCAACCAAAAGAGTGAAGTAAAGAAAAAAATGTCTATACACGTATATAAGCGAACTCGGACGAACTAAATCATTTAATTAGGATCACAGGGCGAATGAGGAATGACGGCACGGCAAAAGGCCTGGTTTAGATCTTTCCCGTGGGACTGAAGGCTGATGGGGGTATGAGAGCAAGTGAGAGAGAGGGATGAGAAGTTGAACTGTCAGAAGCATTTGTTCCCAACGAGGCGTTAGGCCATTCACTGAATATCGGGTATGCGGGTATGGGAAGCCTAATGCATCGTGTAATGTGTTTGAAATTTTGATGGTTTCACTGATGCTTGTTAGCAGGGTTCCGGAATGTTTTGCTGAGTATATTTTGGTGAAGGCACTCTCTTGATTACGCTTTAATTAGGGCAGGGATTGAAAGGTTTATTTTTTGTGCTACGTGCTCTCCCGTGCTTGTTTGAGCTTTGTTTGATTACAGTTGTACTTTGAGTTTTGAGTTAGTTTAATGCCTGAAGTTGAGTTGTCGAATTGAAATCGAAATGGACTTCTGTTTACAGGGTAAATTACTTCTTTAACAAATTAAACATCGCGGTCTGTTTTGGGTGCTTTAGAATGACCTTGTTTTCCGATGCGGTCGGGATTTGTTGTTATAGATTAATTTCGATTAAAGAAGCCATTCGAATTTATCATTAACTTTTTCAAAGACTTTATTGAAGCAGTGGAAAAGTTAAATAAATCGTTTGTGGTGTTTTATAGACGACTCGTACGTAATGAATTTTATTACTGTCAATCAAAAGTCTCTAAGCAGGATTCTCGCAAAGAATAAAATAATTATCCCTTAGTAATTTAAAGGACCAATTATTCCTGAAAGCCATTGATCTAATCGGTTAGATAACAATTAGCCTGTTGATTTTGACACCTTAGGATCCAAATTAAGCCAGGACACTAGGTGAATTTGTTTGATTCTAAAAATGTGGTGATTTGCAAAAACAATCGGTAATAAAGCGTCTTCCAATAGAGACTTCCCAATATTGTTTATTTCGCAGATCTTCGATGGCGTGATATTGGTTCCATTATTCTTAATTCGTAGTGCGTGATGTTGACTGCGTAGCTCTTGAGTTTAGCTTGGCTATGTTCTGTTATAGCATGCACTATTTCTACCTCCTAAAGGTATGAATGAAAAGAAAATGCTGAATACTAAAAAAAAAAACACATCTAAAAGCAAGTACTAGTTGGACCTTACTGATGTGCCTGGATTAGATACATATAAATCTAGATAATCACGAGAGGAGAAAAACTTAACTACATCAATCCTTCGTCAGAGTTGATTACAAACAAAGTACAAGCTTCAGAATCATTGCACAGAATGATCTACCAGTAGTCATAATAATAATTACTTCCGTGATGATTGCAGCATTCAAGGATAGTTGTTAAGTTACGAAGAGAACCACTGATGCTTAATCAGGGATGATCTTTCCCTGCTGTGTAAATTGTGCAAAGTTGATGGAGGACGTTCTGCATGTTGCTAGGACTTGTACTACCAGAGGAAGAATATCATAGGATTTACTGTCCGGCAAGCGGAATAAGTAAAATTGCCCATTCATGGAATAAATGTGTTCAGCCCCTTCAGAGTTGTAGGGAAAAATAAAAAAATAAAGGAAAATGGCAGACATATTTTTCAAAATCGCATGAACTATCCTAACCATATTTTTAACAGACATACAATATACAGACATATAATAATAATAATAATAACGGCGGTAGTACACTCCGAGATGGACGTGGGCCTAGCTTCTTAGCAACCACTTGTGTTGTGCGTGCTATTGTTCTCGCACAAGTGGAAGTTACCTACAGTTTAATGCCGACTCCGAACGGTGAGAATGAGAAGCTTTTTCTAGACAGTTATGTTCTTTGAGCATTGTCAGTGAATCGAAAGAGGTGGAGCTGTGAAAGAAATGTTAGGTGTTGTTTTAGGAATCGAACCTTAGACCTCTTGCGAAGGAGTCGATGCGCCTACCAACTACGCCATGGCGCCCAAACACATATACATCAACTAATAAAGGCTCCAGCATTTTATCATAGAGCATGGACGTAGACTTGAATTTGAACATAGTCGCAGTAGGAGTCAAATCTCACGATCTCCGCAGTCAAAGAATAAACGTCGTCGAACAAGGAAAAAGCAAAAACAGTCAACTTCGTTCCATAACGCAATTATTTTTGCGACAGTAAAATTTTGGAAAAAAAAAATATGGACAAGCCAAAAAACCGCACCACACCCTCTTACTCGTCGTGGAGAGTTTGTTTAACTATTTGTATTGTGCGACAGACTTGTTTGATTACACAAACAAACGATGAAGGTCACCTGGTCCTGTTCATTAATTACCACAGCGAAAGTGGTATTTTGTGCGTGTTAGGTCGCGTAAATTCTTGTTGTCTGTAAAAACTCCTAGTTCAGTTCTGCTTCGTTTTTTAAGGTTCCGTATACAAAACAGGAACATTTCTAATTTTGTTGTGTCCGTCCGTCTGTCGTGTCTACCACACGTTTTTATCTCCTGAATTTATAAAGATATCGGCATGAAATTTTGGAATAGGGTACTTCAGACCTAGATATCATTGCTCATGCACTCAAATTTAAAAAGTGGACCATTTGGAGGTGGCTCCCGTATAAGTGAAGTTGCAATTGATTTTTAAACATTGACGCACACCCGCGAGTGATATATCAATCGACAGAAATGAAATGAGGTGGAGGTTTGCTTCAACACCCTTTTGATCCAAAGTTTGGTTTTGAAAATATGGAACTACAAGCTTTTTTTTAAGCGACCTCCTGCAATTTATAAACCAAAGTGTTTAAGAATCTCAAAAGGTCACAATAACTTGGCTTCATTGAGCACTTTAATTTTAAAAAATTTCGAGCATTGTGTCCCAAATAGTTTTCGATATATTGCCCAAAATCGCTCAGCATTTAAATTTTGAGGATCTGAAATCTCCGTTGTGAAAACCTCGGCTTAAGCATTTAGAAAGGATAAATACCAAAATATCGATTTATGTGCAAATCTTGAGATATCAAAGATGTAAAATGATAAATATTTTAATTTTCACACATAAATTTTATGCTGTGATCGACCACTCTATACGTTGAGGAGTGTTATCTCTTAGATCGATTTCAACCCTTAAATGCTCAACAGAAATGCATACACACACATCAGGCATGACCAGTAATTGGGTATGTTGGAAAGGATTCTCTGTGTTGGATAAACACAGAACAGAGATAGAGATAGAGATAATGGTATACATGTGGGTTAAGGGGATGGTCTCTTTTATTTTAAAATAAAACACGTTCAGTTTAAAAAAGTAATTCAAATTAAATTTAGTTTTGTATTTATAAAAATCAAAGGGAATTCAATAATAGGAAAAAGGAAAAAAAGAAATTAACACAAAAGAAGTAAAAAAATAACTATTCCGTAACAAGTCTATTCGTAAAATATAGTAGCGTAATAATATAACTGCGTGACAAACAACTCCGTCCTGACGATGCGCAGCTTTCGTGTCGAATGATCAAAAAATACATGATCAATTGCTCTTCGTGGGTGTAATTTTACCAATAAGTCTTCTCTCCTCAAAATCGGATGATGACTACCAAATATGGTAATGGGACGCCGTATTTTGGAGAGTGGAATTTGCCGTGGTGAGTTTCCTCATGGGACTTTATTATTGCACGATCTAGGGGATAATTGTTAGGCACATTATGCCTACGTACATATGTATGGATGAATATTTTTTTGATTGGATGTAAATATGAATCTAGTAATGAATAGTTGATTTGGGTTTTAGTTACAAAAAAAATTTAATTGAAATAGTTTAGAAACGTCTTCTGATATTCAGAAATCATCCATCAATATTATGGGACGGAACCTTTCCCGTGCGTGTATAACTCGCGCATCCCCAGTTTATTTTATTTTATGCTCATTAATAACACTGGGAGGCTCAGGAACTTGGAACTTGTGTTTCACCCAAAAATCGTCCGTTTTGATATAAGAAAGTTATTATTTGTCTGCTCTTTTGTTCTTAAAGATAGAAAAATTAAACTTCCCAGGTTTTCATTTCATATATTAAGAATAAAAGGAAAAAATAAAACATCCCTAAATATTTATAAGATGTCAACGTAAAGAAGTATTATAGAGAGAGAGAGAAAGAGAGAATATTAACTAGACCATGTGACTTTGGCTAATCCTACAAAAAAAAACTCGGCCGAGCTCCGGTCAAAGCTTGCTATGTTCTGAAAGCTTATGGCAATGTCAAAAATTTCAAAAAATCTTAATGGCAAATGTGGAAATAAAGCCATGAAAACAAAGGTCATCAAGCATAAAAACAGATTGTTTTTACAATTCAAGCAAAATGGTTTAATTCTCTGAGCGCATGCAGGACAATGAAATGATATTAAGTTAATTTCTTGGAAATGCATTCTCAATTATCTGTTTATAGCAATAGCGAACCTAATAACCCCAACAATGAGCAAAATGAATGCAGAAATTAAAATAAAATATATACGATATTTAAAAAAAGGTATTTTTTTTATAAAACTCCTTCCATCATATCGAAACCAATCAATATTTTTTTTTTAATTTAACCCTCTAACGTTTAAGACTGCCTCAAGGCAGCCATCGCCTATTGCTCATTTATTCCATGTGCGATTTTTAAGCATCCGTCTAAAAAAATGGAACCTTTATAATTTCGGTGTGTCCGTCCGTCCGTCATGATTTTCACACTTTTATCTCCGAAGTTTATGAAAATATCGGCATGAAATTTTGGAATTAGGTACTTCAGGCCTAGATGTCATTGCCTTTGCACCAACATTTAAAAAGTGGGGCCATTTGGGGGTTGCTCCAGTACAGGTGAAGTTGCCATTAATTTTTAAACATTGTCGCACCCCATCGAGTTATATATCAATCGATAGATCTTTTGAAATGAGGTAGAGGTTTGCTTCAACAGTTTTTGATCTAAGCTACCGTTTGCAAAAGAATGACACTCCAAAGTTTTTTTTTTAAATGCGTCCCCTCCTGCCATTTCTAAACCAAAGTGTTTAAAAATCTGAAGAAATCACAAAAACTTGGCCTCATTGAGTACTTTCATTTAAAGCAATTTCAAGCATTCTGGCCTTAATAGTATATTGGATAGGATATTGGCCAAAAACGGTCAACCATAGCAGTTTTGAATGCCAAGTAGCAGCGTACACACGCACCGCAGGCATGATCACTGATTGGGTATGGGTGGAAGGGATTTTCTGTTGTGAATAAACTTGGATAGAGATGTAGGTATACGTATGGGTGGATGCTTGTTTGTTTGGATGTATGAATGTAGTAATGAATAGTTGATTTGGGTTGAAGTTAAGAGAAAGTTCAACTGAAATAGTTTGGAAATGTCGTCTGATATTCAAAAATCATGCATCGATATTATGCGACGGAACCTTCCCCGTGCGAGTTCAACTCGCACTTGCCCAGTTTATTTTTTTTATGACGGTTTTCCATGCCTTCAATTATACTTTAAGCCATATTCTCATAAAGAAATAAAATACTTCAAATTTTTCGAAAGAATCGGGAAATTTACAGTAAGTAGATATATTCATGTACTTTGATAATAAGAAAACAAATAATAAATAAAAATGAAAATGTCGTGTTTGAGAAAAGACATACGAACATACATACATTTACGCCAAACATTTTTTTTTGTTTTTTTACCATTATCAAAAGTAATTCTCTCTTTCATTTTCTACTATTCATTATCTTCCTGTTTCAATAAAACAATAAAAAAGCCCGATATACTAAACATTTTACTTTTATTAAGCTTTTAGATCTGCACTTATATTGAAATAATAGGTAAACGAAAATAAACAATGAAATCAATGATAAGTGGATTATGTACTTTCATAATAAGAAAACAAATAATAAAAAAAAAGAAAGTGTCGTGTTTGAGAAAAGAAATACGAAGGTGGCCTGAGGGCAGTCATGACCGTTTAAGCCAAACATTTTTTTTTTATTTTTTTTTACCGTTGTCAAAAAGTAATTCTCTCTTTCATTTTCTACTATTCATTATCTTCCTGTTTCAATAAAACAATCAAAAAGCCTGATAGATTAAGCAATTTGCTTTTATTAAGCTTTAAATTCTGCACTTATTTTGAAATAATAGGTGAAACGATGAAATCAATGATTTACGATGCAAAGTGGAGGGAAAAAACTTTGACTTAAACGATCATAGCTCCCCTGAGGCCGCCCTACCTATTTTGTACTTGGAGGTCCATGAAAAGATTTCAAATTAGGATTTATAAGCCCCTTATTTAACAAAAAAAAAAGTTCCCGGCTCTTTTGCGTCAAAATTGCAGTTTCGACCGTTAGAGGGTTAACAATTAACATTAGAAATTTCAGTCAATTTCATCACGGACCCAATGTACGTATTTCAGAAAATCCCTTCTCACAATTCCCGACATTCCCGAATATTTTTTTGTTTTCGTAAGATTTTTTGAAACACTACTGGAGCAGTCAGACTCAAAACTCGTCCATTGTACTGCCAGGTAGCAAACCTTTAATTTCCTTTTAATTTTAACTCAACGGCAAATGGTGACTGAACCAGATTCGATTTCACTGGGATTCGAACCTGGGACCCCTCTGACTTGGGGCAGGCACTTAACCAACTGCGCCATCCAATCATTTTAGTGACTGGGTATGAGAGAGTATTTAATCCTTAAAACTACTTGGCGCTGAAAATGTTTGCTAGTAACAAATATTAAGTAAATTCCGTACGAAAAATGTATCCGTGGCAATCAAACTGATGTAGTACACAATCCAATTGATAAACACCTTGAAATGCTCCTGAATAACTTTGTTTCACAAAATTCGATAAAAGCCAACTAAAGCAATAGCCTGAGCTAATAACTAAAAACTCCCTTTTCCCTGACAGCGGTGATACGAGTACATTCTATTCATCCCCTAATCTAATGCTGTCTTCATGCTGCAAATAAACTGAACTATCTCATATTGCATTAAATTTTCATGGAGAGTTTGCTTTGCAGAAATACATGTCCACAATTTAAAGTAAAATCTGTTTGCTCGGTTGATGAATTTACAGTGGACAGAACTCAAAAGGGTTTTCCCCACCTATTCTAGTCGAAAATATTCAATAATTCTTGTGAAACAGCATAAAACTCTGCAGATATCTATGAATGTGTCGTGTGTCATAAACCGAAACGAATGCATGGGGTTTGGTTTTGAAATCTGATGACATTCGACAAATTGCATGGCAATTGGAAATTTCATGGATTGTTGTACATATTGTATGGCTTACCGACATAAACTTTGGACGGCTATCAAGCCCGCGAGACAAAATACACACCAAATGATTTCCTGTCAATATTGAACGGAGTAACGTATTACGTTACGACAGGATTACTTTTAACATTCTGATGGCGTCCAACAGCATGCAGATGCGTTAAGTCGGAAGATTATTATTTTTTGTCATTTGAACTACATTCAGAGAGGACCGGACATTTGCATGTAAAACTATGTATGTACATTCGTTAACATATTTGTGTGCGTGCGAACCAAAATAAATCAAATGTAAGGGATTACTTGAATTACGCGAGTAGCTTAAATGTAGCTATGTGAAGCACTGAATGCGAGTTGTCATTTTAGAGGCACACAAATTAGTCCAATAAGTTATACGAGTTTAAGTTTTATAAACTTCACAAATTGTAACACAAATACTTAGTTAACTTTTCTGCAAATGTAGTCAGAAAGTCGTGCTTATTAGACAGACGAGAGCAGTGGGCCTTTATGTGAGAAATTTTGCTCAAAGAAAAGTATGGGCTTTTTTTTCGGAGGATTTTTGAAACACTACTGGAGCACTTACGAGTAGACTCAAAACTGGTCCATTGTACTGTCAGGTAGCAACCTACTCCAGTGCCGTTAATTTTATCCCAAAGGCAAATGGTAACTGGAACAGGTTCGATTTCACCGGGATTCGAACCTAGGACCCCTCGAACAAGGAGCAGGCACTTAACCAACTGCACCATCCAGTCGTTTTCTGGGCTTAATTAACTAAGTTCGTATTTGTTTCCATGCAGGAGCAGCTGTATAATGAACTCATCGTTAACGCCTAAGGAGTAATGATGTTAGCCTAAACAAGGAAATTCAGTGCGAGACGTTTTTTTCGAAAATCACCTTTTGTTATAGATAGCTCAATGGCGAGAAGTAATTAGGGTAGTTATGAGAGTGCATTAATCTCCTGCAGCAAATTCTTATTTAATAGGAGGTATAGCGCACACGTGTAATAGGATTAAAGCTTACCTCGGATTAAATTAGGATTGATGAATGTTAATTGCTTCTTTTTCCATTTACCACAACTTCACGGGTGTGATGGCTTAACCTAGATAAAAAAAAGCTTAGATAGGTTATTCCAGCAACTAGTCATTTATTTCTCTCTTCTTTTCGTAGGTTTTTAGTTCAAGTTGGCTTTAATCAGTCGTTGCGCTGGACGGCGGCAATTGTAATCCATTTATGGAAGAACGTTCATATATTACCCCAGTTGTCATACGACAAGGTCTCTATCACATAATTGACCTCGTGTAGATCTACTTCTTCACTCATCACTCCTTGAACTATCATTAGGAATTATGCAGTACACCCAACAAAAGTTGTCATTTTAATTTTTGAGTTATTCTTATATTGACAACCGTCATTGCGATGACTTTTGGTAACTAAAAAGTAGAAGGTTGTAAAATGTGTATCCAAAAATACTTGCTCGCGGTGCAAATTCACAGCAAAAACAATGTAAATTTGGTAAAATATGTACTGGTTCTGGTCATCATCAAGCCCCTTGCTGCAAAGCTATGCGTAATTCAATCGATACATTCGAAAGTGTCGGACAGTTTAGTGATGCGAGGAATCCAACTCGTATTCTCCCGGCAAAAGTCAGTTTAAAATATTGCCACCATAGCTGAAAATTCGACTAAAAACCGAGGTATGTCCACTTCGATGCTCACAAAAATTGGGCCTATCCGCACTTTCTTATTGTGCATAAAGATCTTGGCCTACATATACAGGGTGGGGCATAAGAAACGTTAAGATTTATTTGACGAATAAAATTTTTCTTTCTGAAGCTATTTAACTCTGGCATTTATTAAAATTTAGGTTATCGTTTGGAAATATGATTTCATTATGTTTTAAAGATAATATCTCTCACATGGTGCCCATTGTTTGCTTCGACCTGAAAAGCTCTTTCCAAAGCATTTTCCATTACTTTTCTTAGAATTTCAGATCCCAGCGCCCTCACTTCTTCTCGGATATTGGCCTTAAGCTGTTGTATGCTTCTTGACTTATTTGCATACACCTCACTTTATACGAGTAGGTAGCACCAAAGAAAAAAATTTGGAGCCGTTAAATTAAGCGAAAAATTAAAATCAGTAAAATGTGATATTATTCGTTGATTATTGCCTCATGAACCAATTGAATCTAATACAGAAAAATGTGTAACTGCCTTAAAATTCTTTACAGAGACCCCCTAGACATTACCAACTGCTGAGAACGACGCCTGGTGAAAGTTTCGGGGTTTTCCTCAATACTTGCTGGCACCAGAGCAATGTTCCCATCATTTCGAACTTTACGAGGTCTTCCAGCACGCGTAAGATCACAGACAGCCCCTTGATGCTGAAAACGCTGGACCAATCGATAAATTGTTGGTGCAATGAGCGCATTTCGAACGTAAAAAAAATTTCGATATAATCTTTGTGGCTGAATAATTGAATGTCGGCTTTCAAAATAAAATTGAACCACTTTGGTTTTTTGTTATCTGCTGAATCTTCCCATCATAAATTTCCCAAGCTTTTCAAACTTAATGCTGAAAAAAAAAGAAAAAACGTAAACAAAAAAGGGTTCAATAATTATTTTTTAACCTTTCTCATGCGCCACCCTGCAGTTCAGATGACAAAAAAAATTTAAACTGGCTGGAAATACAAGTGATAAGCATTTAATCCTTAGTCAAGGCGGACTGGGGACTAGCTTCTAAAGCAACCACTCGTGTTATGGGTCCTATTGTTTTCTCAGTAGTGGAGGAGACCTACGGTCTATTTTTGACGACGAGAAAACGATGAGATTATGAAGATTTTTTTTTAACAATTTTTTTTGAAAACTTTGGTGTATGCTTTGAATTAAACTTTAACTTAGACTTAGCCACGGTGGCCACTGTGCGTAGATTATACATGTTTTGTTCGTACAATCGGAAACCTCTTCAGAATTTATAAATGTAATTGTTAAAAAATGTATATGGATCTCCTAAGTTTTTTCTAATGCGTGCTCTCTGTCATTTCTAAACCAAAGTGTTAAAAAATTTGAAAAAATCACAAACTTCAACATCGAACTTGGCTTCATTGAATACTTCCATTTAAAATAATTTCAAGCATTCTGACCCTAATAGTTTTCGATATATTGGCCAAAAATGGCCAACCATTGACATGGGAATTTTGAAAATCTGAAAACGCAGTTTTGAAGACCTCAGCGTATGCAGTTTAGATGCAAATTTCGAGATATCAAAAATTTAAAATTATAAATAATGTCATTTTTACCCATAAATTCCATGTTGTTATCGACAACAGAGATAACATTCAATTCATTTCAACCCCTAAATGACCAATAGCAGTGTTCAAGCACCAGACATGAACAGTGATTTGGTATGATGGAAGGGATTTTCTGTGTTAAGATAAATGTGGATATAGACATTCATATCTGTATGAATGGGTGTTTGTTTGTTTGTATGTATTGAATCTAGTAATGAATAGTTGATTTGGGTTGAAGAAGAAATAAATTCAGTTAAAGTTTGAATTCGGCGCTCAATACTCAGAAATTTTTCGAAAAATGTTTATGCGACGGAGTACAGTGCGAGTGCAGCTCGAAATTTGTTGTCAGCGCAATGATAGATGCCATCACAAAGCACTACCTCTTAGACTTCGACTTCGACTTTTAGACTAACTGGAAGCCTTTTTCTTAGACAACATTTCTGAGTTCAGTGGGGTATCAATTGACAATCTTCTACGTTTCATCGGAAGCTCCAAATTGTTTTCTACAAGTGGACCCATGGGCAAAGCACGTTGCAGCATAATTCATCTTCTCTGATCTAAGTGCATTCTGAATCCACTTTATTCAAAATTGTGGTCCATTTCGGGAAACTTAGCTTTCGTTAAATGATTAATGAAAACGTCATTACACCTAAAGAAGACAAATTTTAGAATGCTAAACAAAAAAGGATAAATAAATTATAAATCTTTCCAACAAAGTCATTACCATTTTTTGAGTGTTTTCTTATATTTCTGAGTTCTACGCCTTTAGGGAGAAAATAGAAAAAGAAATTCTCCTTACTCCTCCTTTAACAACTATCAATGAGCATATGTATTATCCAAGAAACTGTGCGAATTCTAAAATCCTCCTTACTCTTACTAAACGCGTTACTGGCGATTCCATGCATCAGTTCCTGGAAAAAGTAGCAGAAAATTTGACCAGACTGCGGTTCATTCGATGCAGCTCTGACGCACATACCAAAAATCATATTCGAAATAGCATAAAATTATATTTAATAAGCCTATATTAGGATTCTATGGATTCTATGTCCCTAAAAACACCGTAAAAACGTATGATTTGTTCAGTCCAGATATAAAAGAGAAGTATATTCAATTATATCTAATTTATTTCGTTCTATATTTAATCATATATTCTCCTCAATGATCTTCAATAACCATCAATGAACAGATTTTCCATTAAACTATATGAATGTTTGAAATTCTAAAATCCTCCCTAAGTTTTTGTCTCCGATCCATTTAGCAAAAATCTTACACATTTAAACAGAATTTCAAAATTTCCCTAAAGACTCAGTCAATAGTCAGCCTGGAATAATGTAAAGCAAAAGAAAGACCATAGTTCAATTTTCCATGTCATAGAGATTCAAATTACTAATTTAATTCAATTAAGGTCACCCACACTGGAAGTGTCTGTAAGGTAGAACTATTAAAAATTTAATATTGAAATAAGAGCATTTTCAAGTGAAAAACAGGTTTTGAAATCATGTAAAGCTTATAGGTAGAGATTCAATCGCATGTGCAACAACATCCTATTCATAAATTATTCACACAACATCCCCACACTCATTTATGTCATAAAGTGCATGAAGTGAAAGCCCCCTACTGAGCAAACCACAAGCCGATCAACTTGTATATCCAAACGACCAAATCTAAAAAGCCCCAGCGTTTTCTATTGACCATTGTTTGAGTAATTTCTTAGTTCTGACACTTCAACCCTTAATACCACATCTCCGGACGTCACATGGTCATAAAACCTTTCGTTTCATTTCCTCGTCATCACAAAATAGGTATAATCCGATTAAATCAGGAAAAAAGAACTCCACTAAATGACCGCAAGCAAAGATAAGGCGAAAAATTGTTTACGACCGTCTTGACTGTCATCATCGCCCGGGAAAAATGAGTCAACATGAAATCCCGGCGGTCAAAATGTCAATTAAGCACCCCATTTTTTTGTGTCCTCAGAAAAAGTTTAATCCTCTCCTTTTCACAGAGAAATAGCAACACCACATAACACGCTTGTCACTTTATTGAGAGAATTGTGCTTGGGTGATTTTCGCGTTGGAAATGCAAGCAACAGAGAGTGGGATACCACTTTTTTAATAGTGCGCAATGAGTGTCTTAAATGCCGCAAAGAGAATCCTTGGGGTTTTTCATGCAAATAACCCAATCCACAATTAGGACAAACCGTTTTTGTTACCGATGCAAGCTAAGAGGTCAACTCGCAAAATGACAGTAAAAAGGTGTGCCTTGAGGTCCATACGAGTATACATATGCAAACGTACACACGCGTAATTTTGCAAATTAGCGACCGTTGTCACGATTCAGACACGTGCTCGCCTCGACTCCCCGGAAAGACCCTAATTATTGGACACAAAAATTCGGTTAAACTTCAACTTATCTCAGCATAACACCACCCATCGTGGTGTGGAAAGAAAATTAATTGCTCTCAAGTCAGCACAAAACGGCTCCACATCCTGCGTTCCATGCAAAATAAGAGGGTGGCTCTGCAGGCAAGTCTAAACTGATTTGTTAAAATCTCATTAGGACCGAAAATTAGGATGCTAGATGGTTTTGTTTCTATCTCAAATCCGATCTGACCGACAAATATAGGAAATCAAACCACAATTGGACCCGTAAATCACTTCGTTCATTAATATCAATTAGCTAAACGGGGATAATGAGTTTTGTGTATACTCGCATAGTTTTGTCGCTCCCAGCCGTACCTGGGTGCGAACGGCCCATTTGTAGTTCTGGAAACCGCCCCCCCCCCCGAAAAACTGAAGGATGCCGAGACGTTAAAGATAATTTTAAGGATTTGTAGGCAATTTACATAAATCTAATTAATACCAGACTCCTACAGATGCGTACCATGACCATAGATATGAGACTTTTTCCACTGATTCATTCATTCTTGGGCGCATATTAAAATATGGATTACTCGGCTTGTGCTGAGTTGCGAGGACCTACTTTAACGCTGTCGCTTAAAGAGATCCTGATAAAATGCGGTATGGCAGTGAGGACACCAAAGGAAAAAGAATGAGAAAAAAAAAATAACGAAATGCAAATCTTGTGACTACTGGCAAAAATGTAATTAGCTACGCTTTCAGATGGAATTTTAATGGAAATTATTTATGACAACATTTGGGAGCAAGGTGCAAGGCAAGCCGGCAAATGTTGTTTTATCATTTACGAGTAATTTTGTCTTGGTTGCTAATTTGTTCGGTTTTAATTTATTTTATTGCAAGCACCTGTTAGTCGAAGGGTGGGCCAAATTAAGAAAAAAAGTAAATTCGTCTATTTCTGCAAAAAGTAAAGATATACGAGTATATAAATACACACGGATAAGTTGTTCTCGTACACAAAGTGAAACAGCAAGACATATCTTATTCGAAGTTGATACTTTCGTTGGTCTCAATCACGCCATGAATTATTCGCAATTGAACTAACGACGTTGATAAAATTACTGAAGTATATAAAAATAGGTATAAAAATATGATTCTCTGTATATCTCTTCATCGGTTGAGAACAAAAATTATAATTCTACTGAGGCTGATGTACATACAGTTGCGGTCAAAATGATAGCAGTGTAGCTTTCCGAAGTTTATTTTTTAGTATAATTTGAGTAATCTATTACTCATTAATTCAAGTAATTTCAAAACTTTACCATTTTAAAATAATTGTTGGTAGGGAAGGCTATGTCCAAAGTTTACATGAAAAAAAGTATTTCTCTCACATAACGGTTTCTTTCCAAATGTCACTCAATGCATTCATAGTGGTGGATCCAGCATAATGGTATGAGGTTGCTTCTCCTACTATGGTGTAGGTCCCATATTTCGCATAAATAGTGTGATGGATCAACATGCTTACGTGAATAT
This sequence comes from Myathropa florea, assembly GCA_930367185.1. Lineage (NCBI taxonomy): Eukaryota > Metazoa > Arthropoda > Insecta > Diptera > Syrphidae > Myathropa > Myathropa florea. Next base: position 45,713,868 of record OV884002.1, read on the forward strand.
ACTGCAGGGAACTATGCTGCCTTACGCAGAGGAGGAAATGCCACTGAAATGGGACTTTCAACAAGACAACGACCCCAAGCATACCAGCAAAAAAAGCTAAGGAATGGTTTCGGATCAACAACATTAACGTTATGGACTGGTCTTCCCAATCACCTGATCTCAATCCAATAGAGAATCTTTGGGCGAATGTAAAAAAAGTGGTTGCAGCTTCAAAGCCCCGGAGTAGTAATGAACTTTGGGTCACAATGAAGAGAGCATGGCAAAACATACCCTTGCAGAGATGTCAGGCTTTGGTGGCTTCTATGAAACGCCGATGTGAAGCAGTTCTAAGGAATAAAGGGTCTACAACAAAATACTAACTAATTTTAGTACACATTTCCAAAAAGTATTCGTCCATTTTGTAATATTATTTAACAAATATGATTACTGCTATTTTTTGACCGCTCTTTTTCAGTACGTTGAAAATATCATTATCTTTCTTATTTATTTTTGTTCATTGAAATAAATCTCTTTAGCTTAAATTTAGTTTTCTTCGTCCACAATTTCAATATTATTAAATTTAATCAATAAATATAAATATTTCAATACGATTTATGGATGATATATATTTATGTTATTCAGTTGCTTCGTTTTTTGCGTCGTACTGCTATTATTTTGACCGCAGCTGTATATGCCTTACGCTTGTGATTCTGCTTGGTTTCAAAGCCAATAGATCGTGTAATCTCTTGTCTGATATCATGTTTGAGAAACATCTCATTGGGACTGCAACCAAATTTATTATTGAATTGCCGCAGATTGCTATCATTCCATTTAACCCTTCGTAGCGCAATGGCTAATTTTTTGCTAAAATTTTGAAAATAGACGCAATAAGTAAAAAATAACTAAGTAAAAAATTATGAAAAAAAAATATTTAATTTTTTTTATTTATTTAAACAATACGATTTTCACTAACCACGACCTTTCTATGTTGTAAAAACAAAAACGCAAAATTTACGTCTGATATAAACTTAATTTTTCTTTACTGTGGGCGCCGTGGCGCATTGGGTAGGTGCGTCGACTCCTACGCTCGAAGTTGTCGGTTCGATTCCCGAAAATACACCTAAACATTTTTTCACGGATTCACCTCTTTCGAGTCACTGACAATGCTCAAAGAGTATAACCGTCTATAAAAAGCTTTTCAAACTCGCCGTACGGAGTCGGCATTAAACTGTAGGTCCTCTCCACTCGTGAAAGAACAATAGCACGCAAAACACGAGCGGTTGCTGAGAAGCTTGGCCCAGGTCCACCTCGGACTGTAACGCAGCCATTATTATTATTATTATAAACTTACTTTGAAAAGAAAACAATTTCTTTTGAAAAAAACTGGTCTTATGATAATTTCCCAAAAATAATTAAATCAGCTCAAACACAGACTTCGGCTTTATGCAATAAAAGAAACGTTGACAAATGATAACGGGGACCAAATATCCACATAGAGAGAGTGAGAAATAATCGTGCTTGGAAGAGGTATGTTGCGGGCTACATTTCTTTACAGTGAAAGAGGTATGTTGGAGATCTGAAACTCAGTGCACCGAAGAGTTAAGAGATTGGACACCTATTAATCAGACTTCGCCACTTGGAATCGGTATAAAAATGTAACTCCGCTCTACTACGCAATTGTTACAGAAGCTACTCGTAAGTCTGAGAAAATAAAGAGTAAATTGTACCATTTGATAAAAGGTGTCCTGCCTTTAGAGAAACAAATCATTATGTTTTAACGGGAAGCACCTTGCCACTCTAGCCTCCAACAGAATAACTCCAACTTCGGTCCGAACTTTTTCCAATTCGGTGGATTGGTAGAATGAGCGCCATGCATTGTCTACCAGGATGCTTCTTCGAAGGACGAAGTATATTCTGCTCCAGTGAAAAAATTAGAAGCTTAAAGGCTGCGCAAAGCGTATTGGTAATTTGAATCTTAATAAATCAACATTATGGCGCCACAGTCCGGTTGGACTTGGTCATAGTTTCGACAGCAACCACTCGTGCTGCAGGTGCTATTGTGCTTACATAAGTTGAGGGTAACTATAGTTTAATGTCGACTCGGAACAGTGAAGTTTGAGAAACAGTTTTCCTCATTGAGCATTATCTGTGACTCTAAGGAGATGGAACCGTGATAATATGAAAGCTGATTTTTTTCAGGTTTTTTTGTTCAGATTTGTCCTTCGTTTATTTGCTTTTTCTACAATTTCGACCCTTATTTTCTTGCTTAGAAAACTTAGCGGCATATAATATAACGTTCAGCTGGAGACTTTTTCGTCTCTGAATCCATTTAACAAATACGTCCGCTCTTTCAAGACTTTAGTTCTCTTTATACCCTGGTAACAATACAGAATCGTAAAAAAATTTGGCAAGAAAATACAGTCGGGAACATTTAGTTTCATACGGGTATTAAACATGGTGGTCAGTAAATGATGGTATGGGGTTCCATGAACCATGAAGGAGGCTTTCGTTTAAATCAAGTTAATTATTCAAAATTGCAATCGTATGAAACTGAATGTTCCTGACTGTAATTCAAATAAGTCCTATCAGTGGCGTTGGGAGTGGATAATAGCAATATTCACCAACACTCTTAACAGACAGGCAATATCAAACAGCGAAGTAAGCGAAATTTGCAACTGAATTCATTTAGAATATATACATCCAGAACGGACTTAGCTAATCGGAGACCATGCAGACAAATTTGGCACTACCTTCTTTTGTAGCTCCACAGATAGAAGGAAATTATTAATTTATTTTTTTTCAATATACTGCACAACCTCGAAATATAAGACACACACTCTCAAAAACATTGTTCAATACCAAATATTGTACAACAATATTGATAGTGAATAGGCCACTTTACATGGTTTATAATAAATCTTTTCTTAAGCTTGATTGTATTGTTCTATCTTAACTTCAGGCCAGATTACACTTCAGTTTGCAAATCACCGGACATTTATACGATTATTTTACAAGGGTCCTGAAGTAAATTCTTGTATGTTATAATGGATTACTAAGACATAAGCGTTAAAGAAACACACGTTCTGAAGTACTCTAGCTGATATTTTGATAGCTATCTGTCGAGTTAGCTACGTACCCGAATTCTCTAAACTCTCTAGGTACTATCCATCACAATAAGTCAAATTCTATAAAAAAAAACATCTGCCAGATTGTTTCCTCTGTGAAGGACTTCAATCAAATGATTTCGATATCTCTCATCTTTATCATTTGCCGTGAAATCAATCAATATCTGTAGAAACGGCATGTGGCATTGACATCTGTATTTTGTTTTAGTGAAGCAAATTCTTTTATCCGCATTATTAGCTGTCAACGGGCTGCCAGTATGACTTGATTCACATACGGATGTGAAGAATTACTTTTCCCCATACCTCCTTTTATAATAAAAGAGTATTGAGTCTGGAAGGAGTGTTTTGGCTTCCAACGCCATAGTGCCACAAAATAGCGATTAGCTTAAAGCTATTAAAGGGCATAATTCGAAAATGTCATGCATGCTCATGGTTTATCATTTGAATCTCATGTGACAGTAAGTCACACCGAAGTCACACCGTCTAGATAGTGAACATTTGATGTCCCCACAATTGACTTTAAATTCAATGATCAGAGATGTAATGGAACACAGCTGCTACAGTTTATTCTATACGTACTTTACGTAGATGCCTTGGTGCCTTACCGTAGAGGGAGTATGCTTATGCTCCAAAGTAGTATTTTTTCTTTCGATTCATTAACTGAACAACTCTTTCCACCATGAATTTTTTTCGATAGAAATACTTGAAAACTATTACCGTCCTTAAAGACTCACTAACCCCCTGTCGAAAAGCATTAAATTGATTATTCCCTCAACAAAAATGCCCCGGAATATTCATGCACCCTGAACAAAACTTTTTTTGTTTGGCTCGCAAACTTCTCAGTGTAATAATATAAATCGGCTTCTCACCTCAAACTAGAAGCAAGAATCAACTACTTAAAGACCGAAAAACACTTCATGCACCTCCGTCGATGCTTCACACTAATCCGTGCGAAGTCTTGTGAAATGAAAAGTCTAAAAGCCGATTACACTGTCTTCCAAACTTATCCCCGTCATAAAGGCCTTTGTGCAAGATGTACCTTTTTTCATTCACTTCTGACTCCTGTTCGTTCATTATCCTTTCATTACCTAGTTTCTTTTTGTTTTCAAAATAAACCTCTTAGCATCAAAACAATCGCTGTTCGAGTAGAGTTCACGCTTGTCTTTCGCTTTGCAAAAGCTCATCAACCTCCCAAGTGACGGAAGGCATTCGCCAAAATTAGAGCAAACACACAGATTTTCCAGTCTTGGTCTGTCCCCTCTCATAGCCATGGCCTGACTGAAGAAAAAGCAGCTCATTATATTGATATATCTCTTGAAGCCATTTGACCGAAAACCGACAAGAGTCATTAGCAGCAGTGGCATCCTTAAATGCATGAGCGACATCTTTTAACCTAGAAAGCAGCAAAGGAAAAAAAAAGGACTGCATATGCAGTTCAGGAGTGGCTGTTGCAGCACAAGCAACACCGAAAGAATGATGTCAAGTTCTGCAATCCGATAGTAGTCGATTCGAATGAGTCGTGGGAAAAGGGACGACCGCGGGGTAAAATGAATTCTAATGCAAATGGATACTACGAGTATATAAACTTCGGAGGTTCCTGGTTGTGCTCGTACTTCACTGCTGTGCTTCGTTCTCGTAGGTCGGCATCGACCTCATTTCGTCGACGATGTAATGAGCTTAAGGAGTTTTGTTGCTTCTTTTTCTCATCTTATGCTTTCATTTCTTCTGAACAGATTCTCAGACTCCTCTGGCAGCGACGACGACTGACTAACATCGTCGTATCTAGTTGGCTTAAGGATATTGAATAAATGGTTCGCATAGATGCATGACTGGGTTTCTCCTTTTCATTTTAGCCAAATTCTGAGACTAAGAATAAGGTGGCATCGAGGAAGAGTCACCGACTTGGATTCATGAGGATCACGATGATGAATGGAGAGTGAGTTGGAGATGCATGGATGCGATGGTGCTTAGGGAGTACGCTTTTTGTAGGTGAAAATTCTAGGGTTTCGTGGGTTAATGGAAGAGTGAAGGTTTTAGTGCGATTTGAATTTTTCTTCATCGCCGAGTAGATGGAGTTTTTGTTTTTTTAAACATTGAAGCAGAATGGCTGATGGAAAGCCGTACAGTGGCGATACGATGCAGAAATTTTATTAATTTGAGATGCATTTCATTGCTTATTATATTCTCAACACGGTAGAAATATACTTATTTGATTTTGATATTAGGTTAGGCAAAACCCGGTTAAAGATGGAGAAAATAAACAGCAATTTGTTGCAACAGTGATATATACATCACCGTGATGCAAAGAATACAATCGGCAAAATTCCGCAAACCGATGAGAAGAAAATAAATACGCAGATGAACTAAAATGAATACATTGAATACGAGAATATCAGTTATCTATCACTTAAATCGATAAGTATGAAAGAACACACAGTACTGTGCACACTAATATTTTCAATTGAGAGACTACAGAATAGGTAGGTAGGTAGATAGGTCGTCTTCTTCATCCATACATCTGCTGCAGTTGTCGTCGTACGCCAGGACCAGTCTTGCGGCGTGTCTTCCCATTGCGTAATGTCCTGTGAGGACTCCTACTAGGTTGCCCAAATTTGTCCTGCTTAGACTTAGGGTGGTTTTCCATTTTCGGCCCCATTTGTGTCGCATATAGGCAGATACTAAGGCTTCTCTATCCCTCACAAGGTCTGCTGATTGCTAGATCTGAGAATATTGCTCCCTTGCTGGCTCGCTCGTCTGCCGATTTAGCTGCAAGCTCCTTGCCACAAATGTCCACGGGTGCGAAGTCTATTATCGTCTCTAGCGCTCCAGTTGAAGTGGTACGCATTGCGCCTATGATTGATATACACGCCATCCTTTGGACATTGCTGGTCATTTTTGTATTGCTTGACTTATCTAGCGCCGGCGACCACACCAACACTCCATCGAGAAGTATGGGTCTTATGTAGAGTCTGACCGAACATATGGCTTCGGCCACCTTCGGCTAAAAATATCACCTTCGGCAAAACATTCGGCTTCGGCCAAATGAGGCCGAAGATTTTGCCGAAGCCGATTGTTGAACTTTATGTTTTCTCTAAAAATAAAAGTTGCAAGGAACGGTGAGTTTTTTGTTTTGTTACTGTCGGATATTTTATATTTTGAAAGTACCTTTCTTTACAGCTTCAAAATCAAAAGATTTTGCATTTGAAGTTGGTAAACTATTAAGTGGTCTGTATAAAAGCATGCAATTTATTTTTACTGGTTTCAGGTAGAAAGAGCACCAAAAATGGTAGCTAAAAAAAAAATTATTTCGTAAAAATTCTGCGAAAGTTACTTGCAAAATATATTTCAAATAGAGTCAGACGGAATATTCGGCTTCGGCCGAAAAACTGGCCTTCGGTCTGACTCTAGTCTTATACAGTTTTTTTTTTTTTTTTTCTTTTGGAGGATTTTAGAAACACTACTAGAGCACTCAGACTCAAAACTGATTGTACTGCCAGGTAGCAACCTACTCCAGTGCCGTTAATTTCATCCCAACGGCAAATGGTGACTGGACCAGATTCGATTTTACTGTGATTCGAACCTGGGACCCCTCGAACTTGGGGCAGGCACTTAACCAACCAAAGTTACCCACAGAGTAAGTGTTGAATAAAGAGGTGACAACGAAAAGTTTCAAGATTATAGCAATAATAATAGTGAACAATTAAGTTTTGAGAAATTATTATATTCACCCCTATTGAGATAGTCGTTTTTATTGAACGACAAATGTCGCTTATAGAAATCGGTACTGCGATAATAACTACGATGTCGCTTTGCTTGTCGTTTAGTGGAATGTATTTTTTTTCGACAAATGTCACCGGTATTGTAACTCTCGTTTAAGTTCAAATAAACGACAAGTACTACGATAGTTTTTGGCGATGACATTTTTTCAAACGACAAGCTGTGTACTTTCAAATAAAATGTAAGTTTTTACATCTTTTTCCTTTTTCTGATAAAAATAAAACCTTCGCTTCATTTTTTTTACTCACTTGGAAAAGGAAAGGATGCATTCATCCAACGAGGAAAAAAAAAACGATTGTCTTTTATAAATAAAACGCATTGAACTTGTCTTCTGCTTTCAAAACTTTTTAAAACTAAAAGGGTACATCTTGAGGAATATTCGGGTAACCCATTAGACCATCGCAGGTTTCTTAAAACGAAACGGGTAAATTTTTTTTTGAAATCTTTCAATTCTAATTACGTTATTTTCGTAAAAAGGCGTCCGAATCACACATGAGTATTCTAATATAGGAAGTATTGTACCAATGATGAAAAAAACTGATTTTAGTGTATAGTGGTCCTTAAAAACACCTGATGTTCTCTTCTCTGACTTTTAATAGTGATTCACTTCCGATTTTATATATAAAAATCACCGGCGACAACTTTCTATAGACACTAAACGTTTTGCACTTCGATATATTAAGTTTAAGGTGATTATATTTACAACAGTTCAAAAATAAGTCATGATTGTTTTGAAATTTTAAACACGAGACTCATGAAATTTAACTAAATGATTTAACATCGTCTGCATACATTAAGATTTCTGCGAATTTAAGTACTCTTGAAATATCATTCACGAACAAGACAAACAAAAGCGGACCTAGATAACTGCCTTGGGGAAGACCTGATATTACATCTATATAAAAAGATTTAAAACCATTCAATTGAACGATTTGTTTTCGGTTTGATAAGTAGGAACGCAACCATTTGAAAAAATTGAGGTTGAAATCTAGTTTTTGAAGTTTTTGTAATAAAAGCTCATGATGAACTCTGTCAAAAGCTTTTATAAAATCTTTGTATATAACATCGACTTGCATTCTGTTCTCCATAGAATTTAAGCAGAAATGCGAAAATATGCATTAGTTTGTTGTAGTTGAATGACCACTTACAAACCCATGTTGTTTCGATGAAATCGATTTTTTAACAAAAAAAAATATAGCTTCTGTGTTACTATATTTCTGTTAAAAATTAAAGGGAATCAAAAATTCTCCCCCACATTGGACAGTAATAATGATGTATCAAAGATTAGAATCTATGTTGGGAAGGCTTATCACATTCGAGTTTAAGATTGATTACTTTTACTTTTTTACGAAAAAGTAAAGAGATGCTCGGTTGCTTCTGACGGTATTAAACCGTCCGCTTTTGTGTTTTTAGGGGTGGTCATAGGTTTTCTTGCAACTTTTGCAAAAACAAAAACAAGGAAACACTTTCATTTATTCCACTATCAATGAGCCAACAAATAATATTACAGATGTGCACAATTAAGTTCCCGCTGTTTGTCAATAGGTGGCTCCAGCAGTAAGTGCTGGTCGATTTTGACATATCCAAAACGTTATGAGCCGAGCTTAGACATACGGTAAAAAAAACTATTTTGCTATTGTTTTGGCGTCATATACTTTTGGTTGTGTAAAAATGTCAGATTTTGTGACAATTAGTCGTCATTTGCGGGAAGTACTGATTTTGTTCTTTCGGAGAAAACGGCGGCTGAAGACCATCAAGAGCCCCAAAAAGTTTACGAAGCTGCTGCTTTAAGTGAAACAACATGTAGTGATTGGTTCCGTCGCTTCAAAGACGGAGATTTCGATGTTGATGACCAATGAGGTTTCGTGTCAAATGAAACAAATTGAACGAAATCATCACTACCATCCATTAGATGGCATGAACCAGTTACAATAATTCTCTTGACCTAAGTTTTCTAAATTGCTGATTAAGTTTTAGCAATAACCTTTTTTAAGCTTCTTGCCTCCCAACTAGATTGCCAGCCGTAATAAATCCTAAACACTTATGTAAATGGTGATCAAGTATTCGGCGGTATATATAATATAGAACGACATCCTTTAATAACTACTCCTCTATTCTACCAATATTGTCTCTTCATTTGGCTGGGGAATTGTTATAGGTTTTTTGAAAATTCGATTTGGATTTGAATTTAATTAACCATGCGGATGTGCACAAAATAATTTATTCTCACATACGTTAGAACCGAAACTTAAAATAAAATTACCAAATTCGAAGGCTAACAACGAAGTCTACTCTGCCAGGCACAACGACTGCAATCGATTCCTATTCATGGATTTTACGATCAATGCTGACCAAAACAATTTGACGCAAGCGAAAGGATAACCACAAAAAGATTTTATTGACCACATCGTGCTGACAGCATATCGGAACTACTATTTGCAGTCCAATTGCTTTTGGGATAGCAGAAGCACAAGAGTATCGCTTAAAACTCCATTCACCTGCTGTCGTTTATGAGAAAATCTCTCCACTTAAATCCTTAAAATGGTCTTTTATGACTTCGACTTCCATAAAAAGAGAAGTGTCCTCAACTAGAGGCAACGTTTAACTTAAAACAATTGCACAATTCACAAGTCATTTGTTGGTCGTAAAATGTTCCTATTCAACCGAGGTGAGCCATGATGGTTGACACAAAAGGAATGCGTGCGACCAACAACTGCAAAGCACCAAATTAACGACATTAAACCGATTAAAATCTAAATTGAGTGCAAAAATATTTGCCGTGCTCTCTCTCTCTGGCGGCTCTGAAGCGCGCATACCACTTATCCGAAAATTAATTGATAGCAGCCTTTCGCTAAATCGGTCCCCTTTCAGTGGAAGGCTTAACAGCTGCTTGCCCTAATCAAAGTCGAATAAAACCGGAGGTCTCGGCTACATGCCATTCAACATGCAGTCAAAAGCTCTAAATTAATCATTCTGGCGACCGAGAATTCTTTGAAATTGTTTGTGGCCAATTAAATTCTCTAGTGATACCACATCCGATAACGGCGGTGGTGGCGGGGCCGGCGTCGGTGGCGGTTGTACACCCACACCCAGAGCTTTATTCGCCTTTCCTTCTGAGTCGCAGTAAGACCGACTATAAATAACCAGAAGTTATTGTTTCTCCTTTGGTGCGACGATTATCCTTTCAATAAGTATGCGCCCGGCGTTCATGAGCTATTCTTGTTTCCTCCTTTTTTTTTGTTCTGACTAGACATTCCGTGAGAAGGGTAGTTTGGTAGACTTCGGACTTTGGAGGTAAGATCTTACTCGTGGATAATTGATTAACGATAATTTATGTTCTTTCCTTAGAATTCGTATTAAAGTTCAAGTAACGCGTCGAAGAAATTAGAGGCGTTGTCGATGACAATCAGAGGGTGGCTCTTCTACCCTTATGTGTGAGGAAACATGAATGATTAATGTTCATAGAATATGTTCTGATTGAATCATATTTTTGGATAGTTTGAGTTGCATTTTTTAGCACGAAAACGGGGATTTACAGTCTTCCAAAAAAGTTATAGCCTTCTGAATTCCATGGATGAGCTGCCGATAATTCATTGGTTTTGGAATGGAAATTGTACGTTCAAGTATTATAGACAAAAAAAAAATGTATTATTATGTTAATTTCTAGTTTAATTAAAGCGTTGAGTCCAAGATGTTAACAAAAAATTCAACTTCTTCTTCTTAGGGCGCTACAGTCCGAGGTGGACCTGAGCCTCTCTCAACATGCCTCTCCAGCCAGCACGATTTTTCGCCAGCTGTCTCCAGTTTCGCACACCAAGCCGGCCGAGGTCCCCCTCGACTTGTATGCGCCACCTTGTACGTGGACGTCCTCTGTTGCGTTGTCCCACAGGCTCAGAGTCGAAGTCTCTTCGGGCTGGAGCTAAGTTGTCCATACGCTCTACATGGCCTAGCCATCTTAGACGTTGGATCCGTAGATACCTGGCTAGACTCATGTCGCTGTACAGCCCATACAGTTCGTGGTTGAACCTTCTCCTCCAAATGCCATCAACGCAAACAGGACCAAAGATCGCGCGCAGAACTTTTCTCTCGAAAAGACCAAGACACTGTTCATCCGCTTGGGATATTGACCATGCCTCTGCGCTGTACAGCAGGACTGGGATGATCAACGTCTTATACAAAGTCAATTTGGTCTTCCGAGAGTGGGCTTTACTACCCAATTGCCTTTTTAGCCCAAAAAAAAAAAACACCGGTTGGCAAGAGTAATTCTGCGTTTGATCTCGGTTCTGATGTTGTTTGTACTGTTTACTGCTGAGCCAAGGTAGACGAAGTCCTTAACTACTTCGAAGTTATAGCTGCCTATGGTAACGTTCTGGCCAAGTCGTCGATGGTGTGCGTCCTTTCTAGATGACAGCATATACTTGATTTTGCCCTCGTTTACCGGCGGGCCTATTTTAGCCGCCTCCATTTCAATGCCAGCAAACGCATCACTGACGGCTCGTTGTATTGGCCCAATTACGTCAATGTCATCCACGTAAGCTAGCAGTTGAACAGAAATGCATTCTTTATAATTCCGTCTTTCTTTGCATGACACAACAGTCCGGGATTGGCCTGGATCTCAATCAATAAGCCTCTCCACCAAGCACAATCTCTTTCTAACTACCTACTGTGCTACTTGTGCTTAAACGCTGCCGTCTTCTGTTGCGTTGTTTCATAGGCCCGGAGTCAAAGGATCATTGGGCTAGAACTAAGTTGCTAATGTCAAGGACTGGTCACCTAAGGTACTTGACCCTAGATGCCTAACCAGACGGATGTGTCTGTTCCATCCGTACAGTTCGTAGTTTAATCTGCTTAGCCAATCAGGACCAAAGATCCCACACAGAACTCTCGAAGACCGAAGACGTTCTTTACCCTTTTTGATTATTATCAATGGTTTTGTGCCATAAAGCATTACTGGTATGATCACAGGAACCGAGGTGTGGGCGCCGTGGCGCAGTGGATAGGTGTGTCGACTCCTATGATCGAAGTCTAAGGTTCGAATCTCGAAAAAACATCTAACATTTTTTCACGGCGTCACCCAATTCGCGTCGCTGACAATGCTCAAAGAGTATAATTGTCTAGAAAAAGCTTCTCAATCTCGACGTTCGGGGTCGGCATTAAGCTGAAGGTCCGCTTTGCACGTGACAGAACAATAGCATGCACAACACGAATGGTTGCTGAGAAGCTAAGACCAAGTCCACCTCGGACTGTAGCGCCGCCATTATTATTATTATTATTATTATTATTATGAAACCGCGGTAAATGGAGGCCTTCTCTACTTCGGAGAAACAGCTGCCTATCGTTGCCTTCTTGTCGCGTCGTCGATGTTCTGCAAATATACTTCGATTACCGCCAGACCCATTTCAGCTGCTTCCGTCTCGATGCCAGCAAACATTTAACAACTTCCCGTGTTTGATCAATCATATATCTGAGCGCCAGTAGTAGTACGGACATTTGGGAGATCGTGCCTTTAGGGTTTGCCAGTGGTTCTTGCACGATCTTCTTAACATTGATGTTAAAAAAGTCACATGACAGCGACTTGCATTGGAAAACCCCTCTTTGGACATTGGAGATCATTGTGAGTTTCATGCCGAACTTGATGAGAGTTCTCTAACGTCATTTTAAGCGACCTCTCGGTCTTAACCCTCTAACGTTCAAAACCGCAATTTTGACGCAAAAGAGTCGGGAATTTTTTTTCTGATAAATAATGGGCTTATAAATCATAATCTGAAATCAGAATTCGAAAAAATTCTTTTGGTGGACCTCCAGGTAATAGGTAAGGCGGCCTCAGGGCAGCTATGAACGTTTAAGTCAAAGTTTTTTCCCTCCACTTTGCATCGAAAATCATTGATTTCATCGTTTTACCTATTATTTCAAAATAAGAGCAGATTTAAAAGCTTAATAAAAGCAAAATGCTTAATCAGGCTTTTTATTAATCAGGCTTTTATTGTTTTATTGTTTTATTGAAACAGAAAGATAATGAATAGTAGAAAATGAAATAAAGAATTACTTTTTGACAACGGTAAAAAAAAACAAAAAAATTTTTTTTGGCGTAAACGGTCATGGCTGCCCTCAGGCCGCCTTCGTATTTCTTTTCTCAAACACGACATTTTAATTTTTTTTATTATTTGTTTTCTTATTATGAAAGTACATGAATATATCTACTTACTGTAAAATTCCCGACGCATTCTAAAAATTGGAAGTATTTTATTTCTTTATGAGAATTTTTTTTTTCGTGCACTAATTTATTTTGTTCGCTCACCGATTTTTCACATACAAGTGACTACTACAACGAGACAAAACTTCGCAGTGTGCTGAAATGTAGTTCAAATATGGCTTGAAGTATAATTGAAGGCATGGTAAACCGTCATAAAAAAAAAAAAACGCACATGGAATAAATAGCACATGGGCAATGGGCGATGGCTGTTAGAGGGTTAACAGGAATGCAGATGCGGTCTTGAAAGCACATGTACATGTGCACATTTTATTCGCACTTGCCGTTAAGTGTTGTTGTTTTGTTGTTTTACGTATGCGAATAATGATGGATTAAGAAAATATGTTTGATTAAGGCAATGAAGTTTAATATAGTCTGTCTGTCTGATTGTTCGGGCTAATCTCCGAAACGGCTGGACCGATTTCAATGAAATTTTGCATGCATGAAGGGAAGGTTGTCAAGAGTGACTTCGCATCTTTCATGCGTTTTTGGTTTATAGGAAATCAATTGAATTGAATTAAAGGTTTTTTTTTCGGAGGATTTTTGTAACGCTACTGGAGCACTCAGACTCAAAATTGGTCCATTGTACTGTCAGGTAGCAACCTCCTCCAGTGCTATTAATTTGATCCCAACGGCAAATGGTGACTGGACCAGATTCGACTTCACTGGGATTCGAACCTGGAACCCCTCGAACTTGGGGCAGACACCTAACCAACTGCGTCATCCAGTCGTATTGAATTGAAGGTTCGTTTATATGTATAGTATACATTTCTAAACAATTGCACCGATCCTTATGAAATCTTAAACACTATATGCACCGATCGATCAGGGATCGGTCATAGGCTGTAGGAAGAATCGAAATTCGCATCTCTCAGCAAACATTCGACGGAGAATTATGAAATTTTGCAGACATGTAAACAGCACCGGGAAAAATGTTATCCCCTGGAAAAATAAGGAAACACGCCCACCAGAGATGGCGTAGCGAAGCACGCTGGATACTCTAGTTAAATATAAAAGTAAATGGAAAACCTAATAAAAGTTAATTTCAATATTGCCATGGAAGTTTTAACATCATCTTCAGTAATTTGTGTGACATTTGTAGTCTTTTGATGTACGTCTTAGCAGCCCCAAGGCTGACATCCATAGAGAAAGATCGGCCTGAGTTTCCATTCATCTGGTAGGCCATCTTCTGACCATGTTTTACAGACGAGCTGGTACATGCCGTCAACAAGTTTATCGCGTGTTACTTTAAAGATTTCACCAGACAGCCTATCCGTACCATCAACTTTGTGTGATTTTGGCATTTTCAGCACCAATTTTTCGTCTATCATTGTCGAAATGGAGTAGAAATTCCTATCAATTAATAACAATAATAATTAATAATGGTGGCGCTACAGTACAAGATGGACCTGCCTAGCTTCTCACAAACCGCTCGTGTTGTGCATGCTATTTTTCTCTCACGAGTTATTTCTGTTAATTCAGCTTGTAGTTAAAATACCGAAAAATATCTTCTCAACGTTTATCTTTCCTCAGGAATTACATCAAAATTAGAGAGAATCCATCAATCGTTGCTAAATGGATATGTTCAAAGACAAATTATTGAAGACTTATCTCACTCATCTCGTGTAGCCACAATAGTACTTCGAATTCAGTCCTCATTATCCACAAGTCAGTGCTCCCTCTTGTCCCTTTCCTCCACAAGCCACGGCTACGCATTCTCGGTCGCAACTCCCGTTTGATTTTATCAGGCGGGTGAGTGCAAAGACTGAGAGTGCGTAGCTTCTGACGTAGCGGAATCAGAGGTGCAAATTGTTGGTGGACCAACTCTAATCGGTGTATGGGCATAACACCTACATCGATTTGATGTTGGGAAGCTACTTAAATTTGCACTTCTCAATTCTGCGCTACCATCTGATGCAACGTCGGAGTTGGCTCTTTTGCTGTCTGTCTTTTTTGTTGTTGTAATGGGAAATTTTAGGGTTGACGTGAGCAACGTTCGTGGCCTAAGAGCGAATCTCTTCGCTGTGTACGTCCATCTGTCTAGATATAAACCAGCTGTCTTGGCACTGAGTGAAACACAGGTAGGTGAGAATACCGATTTATCGGATTTGAACCTGCCTGGATATAACTTAGTGCCTCTTTTCTTCTCTCACCGCGGTCTCGCCCTATATATACGTAGTGATGTAGCTTACCAACTTCAACCACAATACGGCCTCTGTTCCAATCCGGAATTTAATTTTCTGTGGTTAAAAATCCATGTCCGTAAGCATTTGATCCACTACTGTTTCATTTATAGAAGTCCAAACCTGGATAGCAATTCAACTTTTAATGAGTTTGATATGCTATCTGATTCCATAACAAGAATTGTATCCCTGTATCCTCACACCGAAATTGCCATTGCGGGCGATTTCAATGTACACAATTCTACTTGGCTTCGACATTCTGGCCAGACAACACCCGAAGGACGGTATGTTGAGATCTTCGCTGAGGTAAATAATCTGACCCAGCTTGTGAATGAGCCTACACGAATACCTGACATTGCAGATCATTCCGCCAACACCCTGGACCTGTTTCTCACCTCTCACCCTGATAAATATTCTACTGACATATTGTCGCCTCTAGGCTCGTCCGACCACTGTGTCGTATCAGCTAATTTCTCGTATTCACTCCACACAGTTAGAGAACAAATTCCTAAAAGAACCGTATGGCTATACGAGAAAGCCAATTGGAGCGGCCTTAACGACTTCTTTAGGAATTTTAACTGGTCTCTATGTTTCCTCGATAGTGACGTGGATGCCGCTGCTGATACGATCACGAACATCATTCTGCTGGGTATGAGATCCTTCATTCCCCATAGAGTGAAGAGTATCAAACCCAAAGCAAATGCGTGGTATGACTTGAGTTGCAAAGAGGCTATTAGGTTGAGGGAGTTGAGTTTCCGGACTTACAAAGCCAACCCTACTGAGGAAAACCGGAAAAAGTTTAAACGGGCCAGAAATGACTGCAATGCACTAATAAGACGTGTGAAATTCTCATATGACCAAAAGTTGAGGCAAAAAGTGCTACAATGTCCCAAGGGTAGCAAAAACTTTTGGTCATTTGTTAAAAATATAAGGAATTCAGCCTCATCTTCAATTCCCACGCTCATTTGCAATGACATTCCAGCTGTCAGCTCTTTAGACAAGGCCAATCTGCTTGCTGCGCATTTCGCGGCCAGCTCAACGCTGCCAGATTCGACCTTGTCTCCGCCTGTACTTGAGAGCGTCAATTGTACCATGGGACAAATCCATTTCCGCACTCGTACAGTTGCTAGAGTACTTAAAGATCTCAACGTGCATAAATCCGCTGGCCCGGATGGTATACCCCCCATACTTCTGAAGAGGTGTTCTTCTACGCTGGCAAAACCTCTGCGTAAGCTTTTTCATCTGTCCTACTCTTCTGGTCTCTTTCCGAGTGAATGGAAAACAGCATTTGTCCAGCCCGTCCCTAAAAAGGGCAAATCTTCGTCACCCTCCTCCTACCGACCCATAGCACTAACGTCCCTTCTTTCCAAGGTCATGGAAACGCTGATTAACCGTCAGCTTATGAAATATCTTGATTCGCGGAAGCTTCTTAATGACCGGCAGTACGGTTTCCGCAGCAACAGATCCACTGGTGATTTGATGGCATATCTCACCGAAAAGTGGAACCAATCCTTGCACAATGCTGGAGAAAGCAAGATCGTTGCGCTTGATATTTCAAAGGCATTTGACAGAGTTTGGCATCAAGCTCTCTTGTCGAAAATGCGTGCTTATGGCATCGATGAGTCTCTTCTTCAATGGATTAGAAATTACCTTTCGAACCGTTCAATTCAAGTTGTTTTGGATGGGTTCAAGTCTGATATTCACCAAATTAATGCTGGTGTTCCACAAGGCTCTGTTTTGTCTCCGACTCTCTTTCTCATTTTTATAAATGATCTCCTGTCTGCTACTTCTAATCCAATCCACTCCTTCGCTGATGACAGTACTCTCAGCTTTTCATATTCGTTCCAAGACTCACGACCCTATCCTTCGGCCGTAGAATTGGAGCGGCAGCGTATGTTAAGCACATTAAATTCCGACCTTGACAGCATATTTAATTGGGGTAAAAACAATAGAGTGGAATTTAATGCTTCCAAAACTCAATGCTGTCTACTGTCACTCAAGCGATCCCAAAACAATCAGCCATTATCCCTGAATGGCACTTGCATCGAAGAAACCGGAAAACTTTCCATCCTCGGTATGTGTATCAACTCAACACTTAGTTGGAATGATCACATATTTGAGGTCGCCAAAAATGCTGCGAAATGTCTAGGTTTCCTAAAGCGATGCAAGAAATACTTCACCCCCTCTGATTTGGCTTCAATTTATAAGGCCTTCATTCGCCCCAAGCTTGAGTATAACGCTCATATCTGGTCTGGTGCTCCTAAGACCTCCCTGCACCTACTTGATAGAATTCAACAGCGAGCGATAAAACTTATAGGAGACAGTAATATCGCGAAGTCAATAGACTCGCTCGAACATCGCCGTAATGTCTCATCCTTGTCATTGTTTTATCGCTATTTTAACAAACGATGCTCAAGTGAGTTAGCCAATTGCATTCCTCCCCTCCATGAATTCACCCGCAATACTCGTCTCGCCAGGAATGCTCATCAGTTCACCCTCAAGCCTGTTTTCGGACGTACAGTTAAGTTTAGAGAGTCGTTTTTTAGCCGCACCACACGAATATGGAATGCTCTTCCCAGCCTAATATTTCCCACTCACTACAATCTACAGACATTTAAGACCAATGTGCATAGGTACCTCCTTTCCATTTCTCCCTCTATACCTTCGGCCCGTGCTGTGTCTTGATTCCGGACACTTAAGGGTATTCGTAACCCCTTTTGCGCGCGCAAATTATAAAAAAAAAAAAAAAAAAAAAAAAAAAACATTTTAATTGAATATTCACCAGACGTATAGTATGAAACATTTTCCTCCTAACCACAAAAAGAAAACAAAACAAACATCTCTCAAGATCTCACACTTTCCTTTGTTCCAATACATTAATTCAACGCCCAAGTGAAAGTATTTTCTGAACAGCGACAGACCGCACTTCATCACCTCCAGCAGGATCGCGGCACCAGCAAGAGGACAGGCACTAGCCTCGGAAAGCAATTTCACAATTCAATCGAATTCACAACGAAATGGAATTCGCATTCCCTGTGTATCTGTGTATCGGTGTAAGTGTGCCATTGACTCCTGAATTATTTATTAAATCGCTGTATATCGAGAATACCCCCGGGGACCTGGGATGTATGCGCGAAAGTTGCTCACCTTCGTTCACCCTGGGAATTGAAGTGTCATTGAAGCGCGCCAAAACACTTCATCGCATCGCCGATTACAAAGGCAGAAGAAGGACCAACCCTCAATTGCTGAGAGGAACGTGACAAAGTTTTCCCGAAACACTTTGTTGGCGGCTTTGTATTTATTTTAATTTTTTTTTGTTGCCTCTGCTTTTTTGTCGGTTGCTTGTCTATCCTGCTGCATAGTTGTTCTGGACACCTTTGGCTTTTGTTTGGGATTTAAATGTGCTCCCTCAGAGAAGTAACAGCATCAGGACCATTATTATTCTCTGGATAAGTGTGCGGAAGGATCCACTTCAACGCACATCGCCCCACCTCAACTGAGGGTGATGCTGTTGCTTTTTGGAAATACCATACGGAGTGGAGGATTTTCAGTATTACCCCTAGATGTAGCATGGAGGGTTAGTTCGATGCGCTTCAAAGAGAATTCTCTCTTTCGTTAGTGTTACGAGTACGGAGATAAACCTAGAAAATGTACTTTTTGAAGAACAAACCGAATAAGTGTGTGGGATTTCGCGATGTCATGTGTCCCCTGCAATTCACCTCATGGATGGTACGTAATGGAGCCAGTTACTTTTTAAAGTGAACGTTAACGATATAAACATTTGCATTTCCGAGCGTTTTTGGATATAATTCCAGTAAAGCCCAACATTGCGCTCTAATGACTCAGAAAGCGCCGAAAACTTCTGTGCACTCCAAAAATACTAGAAAGTAAATAATGTTTGGTGCATTGATTTGGTTTCAGTTAATTGTACTTTACTCACAGAATTGTTTTCATATCTCTAATTACTTAGTATTTTTGATTCTCAGTTCATCTCGGGCTCAATTTAGTTTTGAAAAACTAGGGGAAGCACTCGTTTGGCTTCTAAATATTTTGCTCAGTCTTACTATGGTTGCTTGCAGTATAAATAGAGTTACTGTGGTGCATAGTCAGATGATCACCATATAGATGTGCATCGGGTGCGGTTCAGGGGAAATCGAATTTTATTTCGGGAAAGACAATGAAAACGCCAAGGGTATTCAATGCGAGGCATGATAAATTTCTAGTTCCTGGTTTTTCTGGAAAATGTGGATAATATTAGCAACCTCTGTTCAGAGTATAAAACAGAAGCTACCCCCACTCTTTTGAGAACACTCATATGCATAACTTTGCCTTTTTTTCGGAGAATTTTTGAAACGCTGGAGCACTCAGACTCAAAACTGGTCCATTGTATTACCAGGTAGCAACCTACTCCAGTGCCGTTAATTTGATTCCAACGGCAAATGGTGACTGGACCAGATTCGATTTCGAACCTGGGGCCCTTGAACTTGGGGCAGGCACTTAACCAACTGCGCCATCCAGTCGCCATCCAGGGAGACTTAGCCGCCACTCTCAATCTGATCTTACCTGATTCGAAAGATGGAGTGTCGTGAAATGAAAGTTGTTGCGACCAGTAAGGAGTTGAGCCTTGGGCTCTGTAGGTAGGAAATTATGCAGTTACCCAATATCCTGTAATAATGCCTGTCTCTACGTTAAGTCCAGCTTGAAGGTGTACATTTTCTAATAACTACAGTCAACGGATTTCAGTCCACGTCCCAGCATTCCGTAATGTCAACCTTTTTAACAAATTTTCCGGGATAACAAATTCCACTATTCAAATGAACCGCATTTGCATATTTAATCGGTCTGACATCTGTAGAAACTGTGGTGTGAATTTATCGATAGGCATTTGTTTTTCAGCACAACCACTGAACGCAGAACGGCAGGAAAGGCACATCTTCCCCTTTGTTTCCAATAACTACTTTAAGACACCCATGAAGCGCCTTATTTAATATTTCACAGCGGTATATTTTGACACTAGCATTGTCAACTGTTAAAATAAAAGCCATCTCCCTTGACTCCCACCAAAGCGTCACGATGTGACTTATGGTCTTAGCTTGGGAGCTTACTCTGACATATCCCGCACACACGCAGTGTAGCAATGTGGGGAATCTAAGAAAGTCATCTAGATTGCTTGGAAGTGTAATATAAACCTGTCCAATAAAGTCTCGAAAAAGAGATAGGAAGCGAATGTGTTTATAAATATGTTTGCGTTTCGTAGAACCCTTTAAAACTTGTTCGTTAATGAAACTCTGTTAACCTCGTTTTGAGGAGTTTCGCAGCATTTAACCTCTATTAGGCAAGCACAGCCGTCTCACCACTCCCCAATTTCCTCTCATTTACGGGCTTAACATTTCCTAATTAAAACAACCACCACCAACGAGGCCAATTGAATATTAAAAATGTAATAAAAGCCTGTGCCTCGCCGTAATGCCAAAAAGGAGTTGCGAGATTTATACCGAAAAATTTCACATCCGTTCCGTAGGGGTGTTCTGTCAAAGAATGTGAAAGAGAAGTCCTCTTTCGTTTTTACACACATATTTTCTGCCTTTCCTTTTGTTTTGTTTTTTTTTGGTACGCTGTCGCATGTGTGAAGAGGGTGCCACCGAGCCTTTTCCACCAGTGAAATATGACTAATGTACGCGTTGCAAGAATCCTCTTATGTAGCACCGAGAAAGTCAGGGACTTAATAGGCTCCTCCACTGCTGGTGCGTCCTCCATGCTCCGGTATACTCCTTGGTCGCGCTCTATTTTATATCCTGGGGAGCGGTAATTTACGCATGGAGTAAAATATGTTTTTTCTTGTTTTTTTTTCGTCGTCTTTCCTAGCGTCTTTCCTGCTGATGTCATAACTGAGAGGGAGTCAGTGTGGGCGGTGTTTCGGTGATGAGGTGATGTGTCAGTGTACCATTGTGCGGATGGATTTTTTGGGGTTGATCAGTCAATTAGGAAAAAGCTGTGGATGCGTAAAGATCTCCTCGTTTTTGAGATATTACACTGACGATGACAAAGTTGTCACTTATAAATATTTATATAATATGTGTGCATGATACATATTCAGTTCTGTTTGCATGTATGTATATTTGCGGGAGGATGTGCATACATCCTTCTTGGAAATGCGCCATATGGGGTTATGTGGAAAGAAAAAGTCACCACAAACCAGCACGACCGCAAGGGTGTTCATCGTTAAAATAATGAGAGATTGCATTGACAGAAACGTTATTGACAATTTTGGTTACATAAAATGATTCCGTTTAAATGACAGATTTAGTTTTATTTTTCTATGGGTTGTGGATTGAAGCGGTGGCCTCCAGTCGTTCAAGAATGTCCTGCTTCTCTACGGAAGACTTTTTTTTCTTCTCATTAGTGTTCCTATGTTACTCAAGAGCGTTCATGTGTTTCTTCTATCACTAACTTGCTTATTTATCAGGCCTGCCACCCCTGGAGGTTTTGTGCCTGAGCTATTGTCACCTTCCATCGCTGACGGTCCCGAGTACCCTGCTTCTAGGCATCGAGTACACATTGTCTTGCATCTGAGATTATGATAATAATATAATAATGGCGGCGCTACAGTCCGCAGTGGACCTGGGCCTAGCTTCTTAGCAACCACTCGTGTTGTGCGTGCTATATTTCTAGACAGTTATACTCTTTGATCATCGTCAGTGACTCGAATGAGGTGGAGCCGTGAAAAAAATGTTTGGCGTTTTTTCGGGAATCGAACCGACAACAGTGAGCGTAGGAGCACCTACCCACTACGCCACAGCCCCCACATCTGTGATTAGTTTGTCTTTATACCGGAAGGTAGGTCTTATTCTACTTCCAGGAGGCTCGGATTTGGACACTCTGTTAGCTGGAGGGGATTGGTGTTCTCGACGTAACCGAGGCAGATAAGTCTACGGATTTTTGCCTTCCGGACTATGTCCACATTCTTGTAAAGGGTCTTCCAATAGGAAATTTCAAACTTTGGTAGTTAATAGCGGCCATATTGTTGAAGCTACATCTGTCAAATAAGCTGCCATTTACTCAATCTGTTTTGCCAAATCACCATGGATGGACATAGTGTTCAACAACATGTGCAAATGATAAAATTGTTTCATCAAAATGGTTGTCCTGTTCGGACAACGTTCCAAGCGCTTCACTCATTTTTCGGTCGCCATAATCGTCCTGCCGAGAGGATTATTCGCAGTGTGGTGGATAAATTTGAGTCCACTGGTTCAGTAAACGATAAACCAATACCCGTACGTCGACGAAACTCAAGATCTGCCGAAAACGAAAACATCGTCGTTGTCCATGAGAATGTGCAGGAGAATCCGAGGAAGTCGATTTCGCGTCGCTCACAAGAACTCAGCCCGGCCTTTCGCAGACCACAACTTGGCAAATTTTGCGTTGTGACTTGGGCCTACCACAGTACCCGTACAAAATTCAACAGACCCAGGAGCTGAAGGTAAACCACCATAGACAACAACGTGTGTTCGCTGAATGGGTACTGGAGCAGTTGGAAACTGAACCTAGTTTTCATTGAAAAATCATCCTCAGCGATGCGGTCCATTTCTGGATGAATGTGCACGTCAGCAAATGAATTTCTCGAGTTTGGGAAGAATGCACATGAAATCATAGAATGTCCAATGCATCCCGAAAAAATCAGTGTTTGGTGAGAATTTTGGGCTGGCGGCGTCGTCAGTCCACATTTCTTTTTAGAACAACGTCAACGGCGAGCACTTTAGGTCGATGTTTACCAACTTTCTTTGGCCTGAATTAGATGATATGGACACCAACGACATGTGGTTTCAACAGGACAACGCTACGTACGACAGAGCTCACGCACGATTCAAGGACATGATCATCTCTCACATGATGTAAACTGGTCACCGTTAGACTTTTTCTTGTGAGGTTTCCTAAAGTCGCGGGTCTTTACGAATAAGCCACAAACCATCCCTTAAAGCCAACATAACCCAAGTCATCGGTCAAATTCAGCTTGTTTTATGCGCCGGAGTCATTGAAAATTTTACATATCGGATGCGCGCCACTCAGAGAAGCCTCGGCGGACATTTTAACGATGTACATATATATTCCATAATGGCTTCGATATGCCTTTCAAAGGAATAAATAAGGAACATTTTGGTGAAAGGAGGCGCTTAATAATGGGTCCTTTATAACATGAACAGTTCGGAAAAATTAACGATTTTTTCATCTTTATTCCAAGCCGCCTTTATTATTATTATTATTATTATTATTATTATTATATAATGTTTTCTTGCATGGCTATACGTATCTCTTTAATAATTAAAAAAAATATTTGAATGGGTCCTTTTGTTCATCTTTTCTAACGGGTCTGTTCATCTTTGCGAGATTCTACTGTATTGGAAATGATAGTTGAATGTTGGCAGTTCAACAGTGACACGAAACTTAAAACGATATCTCTTATTGGATGACATGGAGCAAATGTTCCGCAGGTGCTAATACAAGTTATTCTGATCAGGCCTCACGGCATTCGTCCGCTGACGTTGTGTTGATTTATAAAATTGAACGGAGAAGTAATTTTAGGATTCGATTGCCATATTTCCGAGAATCTAGGTTTCGGACTTAGTTGCTGCATACAAGTAGAACAGGACCGGATCCAATGATGTTGCTAGTTGTACCCTGTATGAAAACAAAGAAAAAAAATTTAAATTTAATTAGATATTTTTTTAAAGGAATCAGCAGAAACTAAATAAAAATAAATTCGACAACAGAAAGTTTTTCCCATCGGACTCGTAAAAGTTTCCCGTACAATTCCATGAAATTATTTTTGATCTAAACAAAAATTCATTCAATTCAAGAGTATCTTTCAGAAGTGCACCAAATTCAACAAACATTTGAAAACCACATTCCATTCATACGAGATCATTGCATAATTTCCCCACATATATTTACGTAATTTTTTAACAGACGAGTATGCTGTGAACCTCAGGGATTTGGGGTTCTTGACTGGATAAAATTAAATTTCCAAGAATTGTATTCTGTGAAATATTTGAACGCAATAAATCTCAAAATTCTGTAGAAGAACGTCTGACTGCGGAGTATGTGTATGTGTATACTTTCCATCAAAAGGCGGATGTATAATGAAGTTCTTAGACAATCATTTTATTAATTTGATTGGAATGTACCTTTGGTTTTGAATTCCAAAAACTCAAATAATGCAAATGTCATTTATGGCAATTGCATTATACAGGGAACATCTGCTGGAAAACATATTTCAAGGTAACCTTGAGGTAGGGATGTATTATATACCTTTATAATAATAGTAATAATGGCGGCGTTGCAGTCCGAGGTGGACCTGGGCCTAGTTTCTCACCAACCACTCTTGTCGTTCGTGCTATTGCCATCAATTCTCAATGCCAAAACGCTTTTCATTTCATCAAGATTACATAGAACTTTTCGTTTTTTCTCCCTTTCCCATGCAAAAATGTATAAAATGTCTTCACCTATCGTGAACAAATCTGACAAATTTCACAAAAAAATTTCTAATAGGAAATTCCTGACAAGAGGATCAATCTGAAAGTGGAAGTAATTCGGCAATGGCATGTTTGCACTTTAAATGCTTCTATCATTAATTTCCGCATAACTTGGGGCTTGTCTTTCAAGACTTTATTGCTTTGTATGAATGCTTCTAACGACATACCTTACGCCACATGTACAAAATCCTATCATTCCACAGTAGATTGTGAGCATAATTACACAATTTCACAATTGAAATTCAATTTGTCTGAATTTTGCTTGAAAATCTAATTAAAACCAAATGTAAATAGAATTAGAGAATCCGTACCGAGCGAGACTGTACATACATATGCTCACATATCTTTGAACATGTGGTGATACAAGACAGTGCCACCTCATAGATAATTAAACACTGCGTTCAATTACAGGTGCTTTGTACTTCCATTAGGCTCTATCCACTGAAGCTCAAGAGTAAGATGTAATTTAATTGATACGCGCATTGAAATGGATGCGAAATTAACGGCCAAACGTTTACAAATAAAAATATAATTACATGTGTGGAGATGAACATAATTATTTGCCTTCCCTTTTTCAACCAAAAAAGCCACCTAGCTTGACTATACGCTTGCAGGCAAGTTGAAAGGAGTGGGAAATCATAATTGTTTGTTGGAAGTTTTTGCGACTTTGATCTACACATCCGCGCATAGATACCTTCGAACTTACCACTCCCTTGGTAATGAAGAGGAAGAGTGAGCATTCCCTTTGGCAGTCATTCATTCACTGTATCCTTCAAAAGTCCTCTAATAACTTATTTAATTAAGATGATTGCCCTTTTACCATACCAAGCAGATCAATATTTCCGAACCATAATCCATTTGGTTGGTGGTGCTGAAATAAATTTATCTTTGGCCATCGATAAGTTTAGTTTCCTGCCAAGCCATCAATGGCTTTAGTTACGCAGAATGGGTTTCAGTTTCTTAAAATATTTAATGACTACTTACTTGTTGATAAAAACTCTACTCACGTACATTAAGTTACTCTCATCAGTGCCGTCAGGAATGCCAAAACGGAAAACTTGTGCCAGTATAAAATGTTTATTTCTTCGTTTTTCCTTGTTGATGTGTAGAAGTTGTTTTTTTTTTCAGTTTTTAAATTTATTTGAAGGAAATTGCATTTTCCTATTACTATTTAACATAGTAGTTTGAAAGGCAGGTTACGCGCTGTAAAATAGATTACAAATATAAGTGCAGTTTGAACTCATGTATTCAGAATGCACACTAATCTTTCATTGCTCTTCATAGCGCGATGAATGATAAGATCTTAGGTCGATAAACGTTCCTGGTACTGATTAATATGTACTTTCTTTTCGAGTTTGGATTTCTTAGATAATCAAGAGACAACAAACATTTCAGTCCTAACTTGGTGCATGACGTCCACAAAGTAAAAACATATCGGGTTAGGAACACTCTACAGCTAGCCTGTACTGGAGTTCAAGCTAATGCAGCAGACAATCAAAAATGTGTTCAAAAAGATCGATATCGAAATCACTGTTAACCAAGAAAACTTACTTACTTACTTAGCAGGTCTACGATCCATGTAAGGTCTGAGCCTGAGCTATTGCTGCTTTCCATCGTTGACGGTCCTGGGCACGCTGCTTTCAATCATCAAGACCAAGCTGTCTTACATCCGCGATGACTTGGTCTTTGTAAAGGAGGTTCGGTCTTCCTCTCCTTCTCGAACCATGAGGCTCAGATTCGAAGACCCTTTTAGCTGGAGGGTTGTTGTCCATGCGCTCGATGTAGCCGAGCCAGTGCAGTCGACAGATTTTTGCCTTCCGGACTACATCCACATCCTGATACAGCTCATAGAGTTCGCGGTTGAGTAGAGCTCTCCTTCATTCACCTTCCTCGCAGACGGGACCATATATCCGACGTAGAATATTTCTTTCGAAGGCACCAAGAATCAGCTCCGCAGTTCTTCTAAGTGTCCAGCTTTCGGCTCTATATAGCAGGACTGGCAGAATATGTACCTCATAAAGACATGTTGACATGTTCATAAAGACGCTGTCATGTGACTTTATCAACATCATTCTTGAGAAGATTATGGAAAAACTTACTGGACAACACAAGAGTAACGGTCTTTTAAAAGTCCGTAGAACTGCTGGCATATGGACAACATTGATGTGAGTGGTGGAACGCCAGGAACCGTCAATGTCACGTTTACTCGCATTGAATCTGAAGCGGCCAAACTAGGTTAAGCGGTGAATAAGAGCAAAACGAAGTATAATATATGCTGCCTTCAGGGAAGGTCACACCACATAGCAATTTTACCAAAACGCCAAAAAAGAAATTAAGACCACTCTGCCCCGATGAAAGTATTGATGGCAAAATCTCGGGTAAGTCTGTGATTTAGTATCACTATGGATCGAGAACGGTGCATGTGAGGCAGTCACCGTCCTCTATCCTTATCTAATCTAACTGAGAGTGGGACTGAAAATCAAAGTATCGCTATTTTAAAACGATCATAGGAATCGGCCTTTTGGCAACCACTTTGCACTGCGTTTTGCATAAACATCTTGCTTATAAGATCCAGTTGACACAAGAACGGAAGCCCACAGACAACTTTCTCTGATTGGGTGCTTAAAATTGACGAACAAGATTCTGATTTACTTCTCTTTTTGATGGCGCTTCAGTCAAAGGTGGACCTGAACCTCGACCAACAAGCCTCTTCAGCACAAGCGTTAGCTAGCTGCCTCCAAAAACACACGCAAAGTTGGCTGAGGTCCTTCTTAACTGTGTGTGATCCCTCGGTTTTGTGTTGATTGATTTTTCTTTCGCTTGAAATTGAAGTTATAGAAGTGTACGTCGTTTGTAATTAGAAGGGCGACGCCATATGTCAACACAGCTGGTGAAACATGAAAAATTTATTAAGCGTGTGATTTCTCGAAACGAAGATTCCTACTGGCTGCTGAGGTTATGGAGATTTATAAAATTCAACAATTTTTTTCTTTCTCCTTGTACAACCCATACCACCATGGCAAACGACAACGCGAACTAAAGAAATCTGTTGTGTTGAAGGGTTGGAGTTGGAGTTGGAGTTAATCCAAAAGACGTACTGCTTCTCTTATGAAAGATAGTGTGTTTCTTGTAGTGGATCTCTTTAGTTCCACTGCAGTGAGTATCTCCCTGTAGAAAATGCGTTTCCTTACCCAGAGTAGTGCCGAACATTCACATAAAATGTGTTCGGCTGTCTCATCCTCTTCCAGGCATAGCCGACATTCCTTGCCCTAACACAGGTTTATTTTGTTTAGCAGTGGCCAGTAAGGAAGCTCGTTAGCATTCTTATATTTTCCTTCCTAAGGCAGGGAATATCCTTATAGGAATACGGTCTGATTAATCATTTAAATTGCCTCTTCCGGAAGAAGACCAGCAGGCAGGATGAGGAGCCTAATTTATCAGCTCTCACCTCATCAGCACCGAATAACTGCCACCTGATCCGAGCAAAGGCGGGACAGTAACAGAGGAAGTGCTCTGCGGTGTCGTCGTCTTCTCCACGGGCATCGCAGCAGAGGGTTTCATCGCAGAGGTCAAGCACATTGAGGTGTTCGGCGAAGGTTTAGTGGCCCGTTTGTACGCCGGTAAGTTGTCTGCTGTCTTTTCTGTCAAGAAATCACAAGAATGCCGCGAATTTCTTACAGACGTTAGGGAGCATGCACTTGGTCTGTCTACATTCCGGAGAGTCATGCCAGCTCCGGTTGTGCTCTCGAGAGGTCAAACCATTGATGGAAGCCCCAACCAAGGATGCAGGCAGTCCAATCGCAGGTTCAGGTCGTGAGAGTACCTCTTCTGATCCTTGCCTAGGAAGTTCATCGGCGATCTAATTTCCTGTGATCCCGTGGTGGCCCTGGACCCACACAAGTATTCCCTTACTAACGTCGAGTTTTCAGTTAAGACTAACATGAAAACATCACTACTTTTCATAAAAATACTTCCTTTCTTCTATTCTCTTAAAATCACACCTCTTGGTGGATGACACTATAGCCTTAGTCATGCGAATGAAGTCAAAAACCTACTTTTCCGTATCTTAAATACAATTTTGAAACACAAACAGTTAATATCATATTTATTTATTCGAAAAGACGAAAAAAAGGCTTTCATACATAAACCCTTCATCTTCACAATCAAAACATCCCGTAATTGAATAAGAAAAATCCCAATTACTCACGTGTAGCCTTTTCAGGCTGTACACATACGCGTACACGTTGTTTTATGCTTTCACTTTCTTGGTTGATAACGGTAACGGGCCTTCACATACAATGACAAGACCACTCGGCACTATTTAATCAATTCTCTTTTCGGCTTCCTGGATCAAAAAGCCCATCATTAGACAAGACCCAAATAAAAATCCGATTATACCCTGTTCCTTGAAAACAATTTCAAAATACACTCGTAAATACACGTACAGCGATACAAAAGGCTAGTCGCCCAGAGGCAAGAGGCACGGTGAGAAATCAAGACCAGAGGCACGAGCACGAAGCACGAAGCTTCGGCCAATTTCGGTTATTGAATTTTAAATAATCCGGTGATTACCTATGAATTTGGCCAAGGTCTACAGTGGCACATTTTGCCTGCAGTAAAAGACCGGCGGCGGCGTCGTTCGGCTTTTGTGTTCATCTGCCGCCAGGGGTGGTGGCTCAGAGGTTGATTGGAAGTATCATGAAAGGCTTATGGAACACTCATTCCTTTGTTCTAACCGGCATGGGTCTAAGGGTTGGGGTTAATTTTGTGCGCGTTTTTCATTGCACAAGGATAGGTAGCGCCACGAACTTTTCTGATTCAGAACGCGAGCAGCCAAATGGTCTTTACTCTGAGGATGTGTTTGTGTTTCTTATTGGATAAGTAACTTCATTTAAAGTTTGCTCATTGGGTTTGTTTTTGCTCGCTCGCATGACCGTTGGGAATTCCGTTGTGTATTGCCACGGGGAGTGGGTGGTAGTGGAAGTATCCAAACGGAAAGGTACACAGTCCCTTTGCAGAGAATTGAAATTGTCTCCATCAGCAAATATTTAATCTTCGCTGACGTTGTCGGGGTGTTCAGGAGCAGCATCGGAAAATCGATAAAAGTAAATTTCATTTTATTTTACAAGAGCTTTTGGATTTGCTAAGTCAGGCCACGTGTAAATTTTCAGGCCTTTTGCTTAGCGAATGGGCCATGAATTGAATTGAATTACTTCAAAGAAGGGTCTTTGTCTATTTGGTTTGGTCTTAGGAAGTGAAGCGTCTGCTGCTTATGGCCGTCGCCGTTCACATGAACGGAAGCGATGATATTTTTGGTCTTAAGCTATTACAAATATCCGGATCGTCTTGTTTTGGTTTTTGTGTAATTCTGAGTACTTGTGGTATACCACATTTTTGTGCTGTTAAATTTGAATCATTTTTGAGTTATTTGGCTTTGCGAGTGGATTTGAGGAGATTTTCCCTCCAGGGTATTTTATTAATCCGGCACAAAATGCATTTGAATTTGATTCGACCCTTGACAACATGAATCGTTGTATGATATTCCGAGTAGGAAAATAATTGCTTGTATGAATGAAGCACTTTCTGACCTAAATTGGAAGTTCACCGGTGTTAGTTTGGAGCAGTTTTTTTTCCCGGAATTCACTTGAATAGCAGATAATTGCGATAGTTGCCTCGACTGGCTGGTTGAATTTAGAATCAGAAACCATTTTGCCGTCTTCAATTCTTGAAAAACAATTTAGGTAAAGTCTAGAAAGGAGTACTGAAATTATAATATTTGAGTTTCCTGGTAATATTGCTATTGAAACGACTCTAGTGAAGGTTAACAGGCTCATAGAATGAAGCTTTTCGTTCGGAACGTGTTTCAATTTGTGATGAATGAAGGTGATTTCGTGGAACTTTAAATTTGTAAAATGAAAAGGTTATTACCAGTGACACATTGGCAGGTGTGGGTTATAAATGAATAAGCCCATTCAGTGAATGAAAATTACGTACCAGGTTTGACACAAACTCTAATAAAAGGAAATTGGGGAATCAATATGTATGCAGAACATATTGTATTTCAGCTATTAATGACCGTTAAACAAGTTTAAATAGGACTTATTGTCATAATAAAATGTTGCTCTGGAACTCACTCACGGGCAATTTGTGCTATAGGTTCAGAAATATTTCTAAATCATTCCAGATAACTACTAAGCTCAGCAAAGGACCAAAAAAAATTCCAGTACCGGGAGGGCTTAGAGTTGGTAAATTTCAGGTTAAAGTACTCTTGTATGCCGACGATTTGGTTATTTTGACTGGAAGCCCATATGCTCTTCAATTGCAATTAAACAGATTGAAAAGCAACTGCAACCTATGGGATTTAAAAATGATCACTTCGAAGTCAAAAATTATGGTTTTCGACACAAGGAAGGGTAGCGGGACTGCCCGCGGAAACTGGACTTTTGGAGGGGGAAATGATCGAAATTGTCAAAGAGTTTAACTACCTGGGGTTTTTTCTGCATGAAATCACACTCATGGAAAAGCAGTAGCTGGTAAAACTGTCATTAACCTCATGTGGCAACCAATAAATCGGCTGTGCTTCAAAGTATAAGGTGTTCAATGCCATCGTAAATCTATGTCTCTGCTGCGCAAACTGTTTTGGTGTTTGGTTACAAATACCTTGAAGTGTTCGAATTGGTCCAACGGTTTTTTAAACTCCCGCCTTCTACTCCCTCATATGCCAACTACGTTGAATCTGGTCTTCCTCAAACCTACTTCAGAAACTTGAGCAAATGCTAATTATATGATTAAAGTGATGCGCAGGCCAAACAATAGTCTTCAGAAGGTGCTTCAATATAACCGACCACCTTTCAAAGAATGGAATGAGCTCGCATGCTTTTTTTTTGTTTTTTTTTTATAAGATTTTTTAAACTCTACTGGAGCACTCAGACTCAAAACTGGTTCATTGTACTGCCAGGTAGCAACCTACTCCAGCGCCGTTAATTTGATCACAACGGCAAATGGTGACTGGACCAGATTCGATTTCACTTGGATTCGAACCTGGGACCCCTCGAAATTGGGACAGGCACTTAACCAACTGCGCCATCCAGTCGCGTAGCTTGCATGCTCACATAACACTAAGTTGGGTCTCACAGAACCAATGACATTGTGTTATGTTAACTTTTCCTTTGAACCAAAAATATTGTAATAATGTAGCAAGCCAATAAAGAATGTTTAATAATAATAATTAATAATACTCGATTCACCTCAACCTGAACAAAACAAGCGCCCATCTACCTGGTGGTATGCTATTCAGAGCATGTTTTCGAAGCATTTTCGTGCTGTATGGCGAAAACAGCGAAGGCTTTCTGACTTAGAAATTACTGTTCCACGTTGAGCATTTCTCATACCCTTAAGTTTTATATTCCATCATTTTAAGTAAATCCCACAACCTCAACAGCTTTTATCTACGATCTTATTCTTTCGGTCATTACCCAAATTTCATGGTCATAGGTAAAATCATAAATTGTTGCGCCATAAAAAGTATCATCGTCTCATGAACTGTAAATTAGAGTGTACACCTTGTTCATATGTTTCAGTCAAAATTGATGAGACGAATTTGCCTTAAATTAATGTATTTCTGTATGTTAATGTTTTCGTTCACTCCTAAACCCATCATACTGTGCTTCATTAACTGTGACTGCTTTTGTGCTGTTGTCGTGTGAAATAGACATTGCTCTAAAATGAAACAATTAAGATGGTTAAGCTTATTTATTGACTAAGTTATTGAGAAATTATGCTGTCGATGAGGAACGTCCATGTAACTTGTTGCTGTTAAATGCCAGACCTCCCAACAAAGACCCCGATACAACACCCAAAATATAATCTATAACATCTCTTCAATCAAAGACCGTATCAACTCTCTTATTTATGTTTCATAAAACACCGAAATGCTGCAAATTAAAAACAAAACAAAAAAGATTTCCGACGGTGAAATTTTTGAAAACACAGCCGCTAGGATTTATCCGACAGACAGTAAAGCTACATCATCGGCATATGCCTGGGCGTAGATGTCAGAACTATTGAGAGCATCAAGCAACGAGTAAATCAGCATGCACCAAAGCAGAGGAAGTTATTAGCTCTTATAGCTCTTCATGTAGCTCTTCAGCGAAGTTATGGCTTCGAATTCGATTCGGAATTCATTGTATCTATGGTATGACTGGGAACCTTAATTTTAAAGGAGTTAAGGAGTTAAAGAGTCGATCTTCAGTTAAGAAAGTAAGAAGTATCAAATCCACAAGCTCTCTTGCCGTGTCTTGGTGGTGGCCAAAAAAGGTTTATGATTTAATTGATCATCCATTCATCCACTTTTCCGTCTTATTATTTTTAGTTCTTCTAATGTCAGTTAGCTTATTAATTATTATATTATTACTAAGAAATAATTGGAGTACAAGTGTGAGGACTAGAACCTTCTATTCCGATGAGTCGCTTAGCCACTAACCCAAGCAACCGACGTCCTTTTCACCGACACAAAGCAATGACTGAGGCTTGCGCTAACGGCCATAAAACAAAATCCTTATTTTTTTTGTTTACCTAATGCCGTCATTAGTAATGCAAAAATTTAAAACATCTTGTTAACGCACCCACTCAACCAATAATCGAATTCACCATTCATGCCGTATCCAAACAAAGTCTCATGCACATAAGGGTTTAAATACAACATTTTTCAAGATG
This sequence comes from Myathropa florea, assembly GCA_930367185.1. Lineage (NCBI taxonomy): Eukaryota > Metazoa > Arthropoda > Insecta > Diptera > Syrphidae > Myathropa > Myathropa florea. The sequence continues at coordinate 45,747,427 of OV884002.1, forward strand.
AACAAATTAAAATTTAAAATCTTTCAACTCAGCGTTCTTATGTACTCGCTTATATTGGTGTCAAACCAAGTCCGTATTCTAGTGTGTACATCTTACTAAAAACCTTCCTACACTATTTCATATAAAATCTCTGGAAAAGACAGGAAATCTTATAAGCAAATCACACAGACCCAGTTTCTTCCTGGGTAGTTCTGTGAGAAATCAGGTTTTGTAAACGACAAATCCCCTTTCGATACTCTTGACTACATAAAGTCGGGGTTTCGCTTTTCCATCTCGCAGTATCAACGAGCGACCTTGAAAGTATTTAAATTAAAATACCACCGCAACATATTCTTTAGCAAATTATCGATTTGTGAATAACTTTGTTCATCACCTGCCATTCCCGCTTATAAATAATTACTTATTCAAAAACACTTGTGTAACTTATTCACCTCAAAGTCCCGTCATTCGTATCTCTCTATTACATCCGACATTACTTCCACCCCATTATCTCTAAAAACGTTCGTGTGTTGCGGCTGACCAAGTGCTTACAGTCCCAACCCCAAACGACCTCAACCACATGGTGTGTAGATGAAACCCATTTAAATAAAAGCTTCATTTTCAAAAACACAAAACCCATCATAGTTCGGTGATAAATGATTTTTAGACTTCAAATTCGTCCGCACACGGAACCATGTGAAGAAACAGCCGAATTCATATGTGTATTAAAATTTCCCAAATATGACAAGTAGGCATGCATTCTAAAACCAATTTCTCATAATTTAGAGCCGACTATTTTTCAAAAAAAGGGTAATAGCTTCACGCGCACACACCTCCCCACCGGCATGTCCCGAGAAGCCATAAAGATATATGTATGCGACCTTTCCGTAGAACCGGCATCAACCGAAGACAGCCAAGACAATAACAGAAAAGAAAACGAAACTAAGCTTATTTTCCACATACCACCTCCAAGGGGCAACCCCAAAAAGACTATCAATTTTTCGTTACTTAACCATTAATACCAGGAAAATTACAACGGCAGACAGAAGAAGGACTCGCTGGGGGTACAATGAGGGTGGTGGACCAAACACCACCAAATAGATACATCCCTCTCAAGATGACTTTCAAAATTCGCAGCGAACCATCACCGAAGAAGTTCACAAACAAGTCGCACACTGCTTCCAGTCACACGCTGTACATCCGTCCGAACACCGTTGTGGAGGGTAATTTTTCATCGGCCAAACGACGATGAACGACGAATGTGAGTGAGGTTAAACTAGGAAAACAATCCCCCAAAGGATGTTGAGCGCCTGTGTTTTTGACCTAACCTAAGAAAGATTCCTATTTTTAACTCAAGTTTCTCCGGTGTCGACAAAACTATGGGAAACAATGTTACACATGAGACTCTTTGAAAGCGCATCGCTTCCACGAGCGCAAGCTTTCATTCTGTGAACGAACTTGCGCATAAGAAAATCCCGGCTGAAGTGCCCATGAGTACTCCGAATAATCTCGGTAGTAATGGGGAAGGTCCTCCACCCACTCGGCAAAGCTTTCACTGACTAGGCACTCCGAACCGAAGTCGTGGCGAACTTTTTTGGCCACCATTCATTTTCAGGATATGGCCCGTTGGATGTTGGGCGAGGATACCGCGAGAGAGACAAGCACAAAAAAAAATAATAATCTCGTAAAAAAGCTACACCAATGCAACATGGAATTGTGCTACTGCCTGTCACAACTCCAGTTATAATCAAACTGTTGCCAGAGTAGCACAATGTCGGTTCGTGTCGGATGGTTATAGAAATATCCCAAATTTTTTTTTACAAAAGAAAAGCTCCTGCTGCCGTTTGTTGTTATCCTTCGAGATTGTACAATCTGTGAGCCGCATCTCCATTAAGGATTAATTGGGGATTTTCAATCAAAACCGGATAATTCCCGCTCATCATCAACAATTGTGGATATATGTACGCAATTCGGCTTTCATCATTCCTCCATCCTGGCCGCACATCATAGCAGGTGTGCGTAATGTGTAAATAGTCGTCTTGTTTCATAAGAAGTAATTTCACGTTATCGGTACGGAGTATTGAGATACGACGGCAACGACAACGAGGAGAAGGAAGAGGATAAAACCGAAAGGATACTCGCCGAATACTCGTATAACACCGTTAAATTTCATTTTCATTGTTTCTCAGTTGGTTATGGTGAATTTGCTTTGTTTTATGTCGATCTGCAGGCATTCGGGGCCTTTGAGAGCGTCAACAGTGTCCGTATATGTTGTTTACACTTACGCACAACAATAATAGAAAGTCCTGTGAAATATATATAATTTCCCACGGGAGTGGCACTCAAATGTTATTTCTGCTAAAAGTGAAAGTGAAAGTCATGAAAATAAACTTCTATTGTCCCTGTTATGGTGTGTTTAATGTTTCTTCTTAATATCCTTATTCCCCGACATATTTCCGCTGTTGTTTCTTTCTTTTATACCATATCGTAAGTCAGCATCGGGAATATAATGATTGCCCTTAACGTGAGATATTATCCTTAAGTGCAGCACTGGCTGGTGTACAGTACAAGAAGCAAAATTTAATTGAATATCGTTAAAAAATTTATAAATCCTATAAGTGGGTGTAAAAGGATCCAGTTGGGGAGCATTAAAGAATTTGAAAAAAAAAAAGTTTCCTCGTGAGTTTTTTGTCCCTTTGTGTTCTTTTTTTTTTCGAGAAATTTACTGATCTGTGCCGGCAGAGATTAAATTGATGAAAAACCCGTGAGACTGTGGAGTCTTAAACAAATCTCGAGAACGTCGAATGGGACTGGAAGTCCCTGGTGTGTCCGCGTGTGTTTCGCAAATTGAAGGATTTAATTATCATCAATTGGATTAATCCCTCAATTTTATCAAACAAAAGAAAGAAAGAAAAAATAATAATAAAAAAAAGCAATTGCCGTTAAGTCGTAAAATAAAAGAGGGAGTGCGTGTGATCTGGTGTGTGTCTGTGATACCCAGCAAATAAAGGATTCAACGCATCCATCATCGGAGAGGAGCATCACCAGAAGCGTATACTGTGTGAGTTTATTGCCCCATACCATCTTTCATCTGTTGTTTACTTTTTAATGGGAACGATTCCCCGCCCAATGGACAGTTGCCATACGACTGGTTTTCTCCCTCCCCACAATTCGTCTTTGATGCTGCAAGGTCTGACTCGAAGAAAGAATCCGTTCATTGCCCGCCACTACTAACCCGACGACAAGGAGGAGTTAGAGAACTCTAATGAAAAATGAAGAACACAACAATACTCGTACAAGAATGTTTTAATTTTTGCGTCCAAAGTCTCCACTTTTGGTTAAGGATTTGAAATGAAAATGATTATTTATGCAGATCTTTTCGTTTTCATCCCCAAGGATGAAGAAATGGACGTAAAGAAGGGTTGGCTTCCCTACAAATTCCTCATTTCTGTATTGTTGTGCTACTGTGGATGTGTTATGCTTGGTGTTATCCTTACTCAATTGTGTACCCCTTTAGTTTACTTTTTTTTCTCGGTTTGCTTATTCTGAGTTGTCATCTCGAGGAAATCATGTTCGCCCTTATTTTCTCGGAAAATGAAATTGAAGTGTGAGTGGAATGCCAAGTTTTCTTTCGACTTCGTTTTGTATGCTTTTGTTGTGTTTTCTGTTTTGTAAATTGAAAAAATGAAGAAAAATTAACCCATTTTTCTGTTATGACTGTGAATTGCAAGGACATTGTCCTTACCTTGTGATAATGCCTTTTGATGAATGCTCGATGACAACGTGATGTTTTAGTTTTTTATGCACGAAAGTCTTTAGTAAACCCTACGTTTTAACTTCTGTTTAATTTCAAGCACACCCCACTGAATATCTAGAGTAACTTAATGTTAAAGAAAATATGGCAAACTTCGTGTTAAAGCTGTGTGTACTACGAGTGTATAATCGTGTTATATGTACACAACATGAATCCCTTTGAGAAAGGGACAGTGTTGGAAAAGTTTAAAATAACTTTCCAATCTTCCGATGTGATTGGTGTTTTGTTGTTTGCTCTCTCGAGTGTGTGTCTGTGTGTTTCGTTTGGTTATTTGAGTTTGCTGAGATTTGATATGATCTCGAAATGAAAGTTTTATTGCTTCGTGATGAGATACACGCACACTAAGAAAAAGAATATAGTTTTTTGTTGAACTCTTACAATATGTTGACTAATCGATTTCGTTCCTGATATTTTATTTTTTAGTATTTGGAAAAATATATGATTTTTTATGGTTAGAAGTTTCGATTATAATCATTAAACTGAAGACAAAGGATGAATAAATGAATACATTCTAGAAATTCTGATGCCTCTTCCGAACATGGAATCTTAAAAAAATGTTTAAAAAAATTAAAAAATCCATTCCAAAACTGTTGTCTTTCGGTCGAACTAAATTTTTTGGAAAGTGCTTCTAACGAATATTTGGATGACATTTTAATACAAAAAATAAAATGAGCATAAAAATCTGCAAGAAAATAAAACTGAAACTTTTTATGGGTTTTATTGAAATCGAGGTGTGAATAATATTTGCTCAGCTGGAAGAATCGATCCAGTGGATCATACAAACACGCAAACAATCTTAAATTTGTTTCTTTTTTTTTCTTTTTTTAGCTTTTGGTAATTGTCTGGCTTTTAGGGCAATTATTTTGCTAATGATATTGATTATTTAAGTAGGTGTTTATTGGGGAAAAGAATTTCTCACAATTCCTCAGAAACCATTATTATTACTTATTTAAAGAGCATGGTGTACTTCATTAAGAAATGCTTTATAATTAATTTATAATGTCAAAAATCTTGTTACTTAAGGACAAGGATCAAGTGAATTAATAATTTACAGCGTAGGAAATAATAATCGTTCATGATTTGATTTCGATTAATATTTGTTATTATTCATATTTATTTTATACTATTATTGAAAGACTGGTAACAAAGATGCATACAAACATTTGCGATTTATAACAAAATTAAAAAAGGCACGGCAGGCATTAGCAAATAGCAAAAGCCTTTATTTTTGTTAAATATGTCCATCAGTCGTTTGTTATTAGAAACATGTAGTAGAGGAATAAATGTGTTGAAAGAGAAGCTCGTGATTGCCATATTTTATTATTTAAATTTGTATTGTACTCTGATATTTTCCATTGAACGCTGCTATTTTTTACTATTAAACCTTACAAGTTCGATAGTTCAACTCGTGCTAAAACTATGAAGAGGTTAATGTTTCTTTTTTTGCCTAAAAACAACCCACCTGGGTTTCTCTTAATTATTTCTTTTTTGAGCAGGAATATAGTGAAAGTTATGTTATTTCCATTTTCCCTTTTTTAAGTTTTAGATTTAGAATGCACGACCATAATTAATTTCTTATGCCAGTTTAGTTTATTTGTTTGTAGTTTGTAGTAGCTATAAAAGAAAATTAAGTACAGTTTACAACATCATAATAATAATAATAATAATAATAATAATAATGGCGGCGCTACAGTCCGAGGTGGACAAAGGCCTAGCTTCTCACCAACCACTCATGTTGTGCGCGCTATTGTTCTGTCACGAGCGGAGGGGACCTACAGTTTAATGCCGACTCCGAACGGCGAGATTGAGAAGCTTTTCCTAGACAGTTATACTCTTTGAGCTTTGTCAGTGACTCAAAAGAGGCGGAGCCGTGAAAAAATGTTTGATGTTTTTTTTCGAGATTCGAACCGACGACCTGTAGCGTAGAAGTCGACGCACCTACCCACTACGCCACGGCGCCTAGTTTACAACATCAGTGAATTAAAAAATACCGGGAATGCCCAGTAAATCCTAGTTGTAAATTATAGATTGTTTACATGGTAATTGACACATTTTTCCCAATCTAGTAGATTCCCAAAAATATCAACGACAGTTCGTTCAAAATTTGTTTCAAGTTTTAATAAATTTTTTTCCAATTAAAAGATTTGGAATCATCAGTCAATCTCCAGACTAAGAACTCTCAATGATGTGAATGCGACCACCTTATCATACCAAATGACACGAAACATGAACCTCTGGTATTTTTACTCCAATGGCATGATTATCTAACAAATACTCTATTTTAAAAATATAATTAAATATCTAGATCATAGAAATGACTGCATAATTTTGCCTATAAAATTTCAATTACAGTTTTTTTTACATTTATTTATATTTAGTAGTAGTGAACTCATCGTTCTGCGCTTCACCACGTTCTGGTTGTGGCGTCCTTTTATTTTATCAGTGGATCTAATTTTCATAATTCTCTTTCGAATATTTGCTAAGATATGCGAATTCCTGTTTTTCTCATAACCTTCAACCAATTCCTAATCGATGCTAACACATTAATCAAAATTCAAATCGCTCAAAGATTTTAGAAATTGATCCCTTATGTACAAACAGGCATTCAATATTATATATATTTATTTACAAGAAAAGATACTTTTTTCGTTAAAAAATTTAAAAAAAACTGTACAAATGTAAAATTATATTTAAAATTTAAGGTTGGCTCAAATCAGTATAAACCAAAAACGCATAAAAAAGTAGCGTAAGTCACTCTTGGTGGGCACCGTGGCGTAGTGGGTAGGTGCGTCGACTCCTACGCTCGAGATCTAAGGTTCGGATCTCGAAATAACACCTGACATTTCTTCACGGCTCCACCTCTTTCGAGTCACTGACAATGCTCAAAGAGTATAAATGTCTAGAAATAGCTTCTCAATCTCGCCGTTCGGAGTCGACGTCGACGGAGTTCGTGAGAGACACAACACGAGTGGTTGCTGAGAAGCTAGGCCCAAGACCACCTCGGACTGTAGCGCTGCCATTATTTTTATTATTAAGTCTTTCTTGGCAACTACCTCTTCATTGATTCGACCGTTTTGGAGATTATGCCAAACAAACATACACTACGATATTATTTATATAGATTTACTAATAAGTTATCAAAATCATTGTGTTTTAATATTCAGTCATATAATCACTATACTCACACCCATAGGATAAATAATTTGGTACATTTGTTAATTCCGAATCATGAAAATAATTTAAATACTCTAACTTCCATTTCTATTTATAATGCGAAAGCATTGATACATACAATTATTTACAAAAATTTATCATTGCATTGATTTAGCGGCTTTTCATTCCTTCATTCAATAAAGATAGAAGGTATTCCGAAAATTAAATTTGTAAATCCATACCAACTAGAGGTCTCTAAAGAAAGTCCCAAAAACAAATTCAATAATTTTCTTTTATTTCATTATTAAGCGTTTAAGTATTGTCCAGTAACTGTGTCCTGCCTTGAGGTACTCTATTTAAGAGTACTCGCCATACCTAGTATTGAACAAGTATTGTTTACATTTAAATGAGAATTCAAAACTTGTTACCTAAATTATGTTTTTATCCAAGTACCTGCAGTTCGCTATTTCACTATAGAACGATCCTTGGTTTTTATGAAAAGTAAACACAAATGTGAAATGTTTCTGAAATCAATCTTTCATTGTTTTCCTTCATTAAAGCTTGATTAAGAGCGCTACAAATTTTATTAATTATGAAATTGGATATACACAAATAGTGGCTAACAAAATAGAGCACCTCAAAACAGACTTAGGGTTTGCATGTGTAGAGGACTTAAAAGCTGGAGACACATTTTATGTAGCGACGAAATCTACATAAATTTTCTAGAATTTAATGGCGAATCTAAATCAAACATCCTCCAAAGCAAGAATTGCTTCCGAAATATTTTTACAGTAATTGTACCTCTCTTTACATCGTCAACAGATAAGTTCTACAAATTACAAACTTCATATATATATCTGTGGTCACAAGGCATAATCGGTGCCGTGAACGAAGGCCATATGAACTAACGCCATAATGGCGTTAATTCGCATTTTAATGTGAAATAACGCCATAATCCACTTATGGCTTTAATTCACTTTCAAATTGGAACTAAAGCCATACATTAAATTGAACTAACGCCATATGGTGTTAGTTCACTTTCGAATGTGAACTAATGCCATACAATGTATTTGAGCTCTAAAGCGCGTTATCTGTCCAATGTCCCACCATGATCGGACCACGTTTAGTTTCCAACCAACCTACCTCCCTTGCCCCTTACATGCATATGTACATACATATAAGGTATGTATGGGGGGGCATGCTGCCCCCCTGCAATCCCCCTGCTTGGCCACATATGCAATTTGGAGTAAGTGCGAGTTTGATTGTATTTACTTTCTTTAAACTCATGCAAATCATGGATAAAAAAAGCATGAATACACTCAGTCTCGCGTCTACTTCAAATCCTACATGTGGTCCAGTAGGGGGGTTGCAGGGGGGCAGCATGCCCCCCCATTCCAACATTACTGTTTATACGCCGTAAACTTTTTTCCTACAAGTTTCTACCTCATTTCTTACGACCATGTAAATAGTGTAAATTAAAGATTAGATGATGATGCGAGTGACTTTAATTCAATTTCAAATGTGAACTAAGGCCACTTCCTAAAACGAACTAACGCCATATGGCTTTAGTTCAAATTTGAAAGTGAATTAAAGCCACAAGTGGATTATGGCGTTAATTCGCATTTGAAAGTGAATTAAAGCCATTATGGCGTTAGTTCATATGGCCTTCGTTCACGGCACCGCATAATCACCTAAGTCAGTTTTTATATTTTTTTAGGAGAGGCGGTCAAAGATTCAAATTAGCACTATTACTAATACTTAGGCTACTAGGTTTTTTGGAATAACTTCTGTTTAAAAAAGGTTACAGACATAATACATTTAGTGAAAGTAGATTTAAATATGCTGAACATAATGGTACTTATTACTTATTTTTGTCCTAACTCGAGTTAAGCGGTTATGGTTTGTGGCCACAGATATATTCTTGAGGTAACAGCAATTTATACAAGTGTTCCTTCATATAAAATATTTTTTGATTCGGCATGAATATTGCAAGACGAATCAGGAAATTGTTAAATTGGAATTCCATTCCAAATTAAAAATATCCAACTAGTATAAGGAGCCAATGAGGCATTTCATAAATGCACCCTCATTTCAAAAGAAATTAACTGCTCTTATAAATAGAGCGAATAAGTGATATGAAATTCTTAGTTAAACATACATAATTCGTACATGAGTAAACTTGTAACTCTGTTGGATTATAAGTACAACACATTACAACTGGTATTTCGAAGGTTTATCATTCGCGACTCAAAGACAACTGCAAAAAGTAAATATTTTATTACTTTTTTTATTTCATGAGAACGAGTAAGCGTGACATCAAATATTACGACCTTATATTTTTAATTGGTATTTATTATAGAAATATAACTATAACAAAATACATTTAAATCATGGATCTAACTTTTGTTCGAGTATAAGATTTGTTTAAGAGACAACTTTATGTCAATATGTTTAAAATATGATCTTCTTTCACCTGCAGGGTGCGGATTTTAATTAATTTTGCAAAACTTTTTACAACTACTTGGTGAATGTTGGTAACCAAATGATTCAGTATCACTATAGATTCACGATACGACATTGGGGATATGTCCTGTATTGTGGTATATGAAAAATAACCTGGGACTAAGGTGACCAGATCCATGGGCATGAAAAGAGGACACTTTGAACAGTCTCAAATAAAAATTGAAGACTCCCTTCCTTTTACATTAGAAATGCACACAGGAATACGGTAAAGAAACGGTGTATTTAATTTTAAACAGAAAATAATAGGTATGAAATGAGCTGTCAAATGAGTAGCTGTGTTCAGACGACTGTTAAGATAACACAAAAGATGGCGTTGGGTTCAGAAGTGAATGAGTTTAGGTACAAATATATTTTAGGTCGCGTTCGCACCTAAAAGATGCAAAAAAATTCTAAATTTTTGTTGAAAAAAAAATGTTTTGTTGTAGTTTTGTGATGTGGAAAAATGTATTAACTGAGAAAACCAAAAAAGAGGACAAATTGTATGTTTTTCCAAAAAGACACCGAACATTTTTTTATGAAACAAAACGAGGACCATGTCCTCTTAAAAGAGGACGTCTGATCAGCCTACCTGGACCCCAATCACTGATCATTTCCGAGGGATGATATGTTAATAATTTTCGATGAAAATTCGCAAAATTTCCAATCCACCACCTCTAATGTCGAAAGTATGTGCATGGTGTTAAATCTAATTATTTCTTTGTATTTCTGAAAATGTATTTTTGATCCAATCAAATAGAATTCTGGCAATCAGCTCTCAATTTCAACAAAAAAAAAAAAGAACTAAACCGGGATTCCCGGCGTTTGAACATGAAATTACATAAGCTCCTATGAATACAATTCCCTCACCGCAATCCCATAACATTGAAAGCAGATACAAAAATGCAAAATTTTTTTAAATCTGATTTTCACAGATTCACTGGAGAATGAATCACAGAGTACCCATTTGTACACGTGTTACACGGGAGACCTGCACACAATAGGACATACAAAAATTATTCACATTATTTTCGCGGTTTAATAATATTTTCTGACAGCGGTATCTGACATTTGATATTAGAGGCTTTTCTCATTGAAATACGCTGATAAAGTATATAATTTTTATATAAGGTTAATTAAGGTACAATTTTTAAAAAAGGTGTACGCACCTTTTTCTGTTAAAAAAAATATTGTGGTTTATTTAAGCAAGCTAATTGAGAATAATTTACCGACCATGGAAAATAAAAAAAATAGCACAAAATATTCGATTTGGGCGGATTGAATGTTGACGGAATTGACCGAAATAAAAATATTGCCATTCAACTTAAAAATGTACAGTAAATTTTGAAAGCATGGGGTTTTTTTTAAAGAAATGTTATTAGGTGGAAAACTAAATCACAAATGTGGTTACAATTGAATCATTCCAAGTATTGCCCATCGCAAGCTTCCCATCTTTCTGGCTGAGCTCAAAATGCGTTAAGGTAAAAGTATTAATCTTTTGAGGCTATCCGCGAATAAAGCTTTTTTTATGTCTTTATATGTGCGGAGCCCTGCTGATCAGCCACACCATGTGCCATCGAAGGAAACAATTAAAAATCGGGTGGCGCAAATTCTGGGGAATTATGCGTTTGGGGTAGGACTTTTATTTGAGTGTTTCCAAGTATGTTTTAACGGGTTTGGCAACGTGAGGTCAAGCGTTGTCATGCGTTAGAATTAATTTTTTGTGCCTCTGCTCGTATTCTGGCCGTTTTTCGAGCATCAATTTTGCATCAATTGAAGTCGATACCGTTCTCCAGTGATGGTGACGTTGCGTTTCAACAGGTCTTAATAAATGGCACCTACCTGGACCTACCAAGGCATGCAATCGCTTAAAAATGGCCTTGCGGGTAATTCCTGATCTGAAGCAAGCAGTTCTTGCATTTGGCACGGATCCTCATCGAGTAATGCCTCCAATTCAGCGTCTTCGATCGATTTTTGTTTTTGGCTTTCCTTCACACGGACAGTGGTCAACATCGAAATCACCGTCTTTGAAACGACGGAATCAATCACGGCACATTGTTCCACTTAGATCAGCATCTCCGTAAACTTTTTGGAGCTATCGATACACTTCAGCCACCGTTTTCTTCGAATGAAAGATGAGAATCAACACTTCCCGCAAATGACGATTATTTTGCATGAAATCAGACATTTTCACGCATCCAAAAGTAAATGACGCCAAAACACAATCACAAATGTGTCAAAACATTTTTTTACCGTATGTCTAAACTCGGTCCGTGATGCTTTGGATATGTAGTATTTTTTTCAGTTATGAATAGCTAGAGTTATCGGTAAATAAAGTCAGCAGCAAGAATAAGTTTTCACACTTTCTTAAAGGGCAAATGTTGGCCATATTGTTTTCCAAAGGTAACAATGAGCACGTTTTGGTAAAATTCTACGGCAAAAATAAGAAGAAATATTTTTATTTTAATTCTGTTTGTCTGAAATGAAACAAACGAGTGCTGAAAAGTAAAGTTTCCCATAATTTTGGAACCCACAACAAATGGTCGTTGTGAGTGACAAAGTCTCTCTCTTGTCCTTGAAATACAGTTCCATTTTGGTTGCTGTTTACTTTTGTAGCAAATAAACCACAAAGTTTCAAACTGTTCTAGTTATTAACTGAATCATTGCAAAACAGAGATTATTATTTCTAACAACAAAAAATGTCTGCTTTGTTAAAAATATATAAATACTGTTACTTAAAAGTTTTGCAATATTTAGAATTGTAGAGAACCACAAAAAAAATGTTTCTAGCATTTCATAAAATATACCACTCTCTAGAATCGGTGGTGCGTATCGAATCCTCTTTAACCAAAATGTAATGTTAAAGTGTTAGTTTTTTCGTAATTGAAAAAACAAAATTGGGCCAAGCTTAAAAACCATTGGAAGGTAAGGAATTTCTTCCATTTCAACATTCTGTCGTCCCCATTTGCCCAGCATTTACAGCAAATTGTGTCAGACTTTTTTTTATCAATTTGTTATTGAATATTAAACCATTTGTTGACTCATATAACAAATTATGGACTTTTTTCATTTATGTGTGTAAATGGAGTGCAAGTGTTTGCTAATTTAGACTGTCATTTTTTATGACAAAAATTTTGGAAATTGGCGCAGGCTGTTAGTTCCGGACGTTAAGCCGGCGGGAGTGTGGCTGGGTATGACATACCCACCCTGTAATTACATAACTAACTTTTTAAACTGATCGCACAAACGCATTGTTGTTCCGAAGCGCGAGGGGATAGTGATGTGTTCGCAGCGTCGCGCTGGTCATCGGTCGCGATACACGCGTTCAAACATTTGTTGGGTAAATAATACCCCGCCACATAGTTGGTCTATACCTTTCGTCCCAAAATTATTTATGCTTATGTTCTCCTTTTTTCTCTAATTTTTGATAAAAAAAAGTGTTTCGAAACTAGAGAAAGGCGACTTAGTCCCATGTTGGAAGAAGTGCTAGAAGATATTTCAGTCGAGTCGAGCTCTGACAAAGAATCCGAGTATTGCAGTGAACACTACTTTCAAACTGAGACAATTCCGTTTTTTTCAGTATTAGTATAAAAATTCTTAAAATATTACATGTGTTTCATTTGCAACATGTAATATTTATAATAAGAATATTTACACGTAATTTTGTAACATACTCTATGTTACATTTTGTCACCACACTCTCGCTGGGTTAAACAGCGCAAATAGCCACCACGAACTCGTGCAATAACAACAATTAAGTGCCCACCTTGAATTGCATTAGTTCCTTTCTTAAGGCAGGGTAGGGGGCCGAAGAAAAAAGCCGTACCTGCAGTAAAGCAGTCTCACTTAGGCCAACATAAGCCCGTTGTGTTACCACGCGGATCGGATGTCTCCTATCCATCAAACAATTTGGTGATTGCTACAAAGCTTTTATGTTGACTGATGCAGACGTTGTTCAGCTCACTTAGGTTGTTAAAGAAGTAGGCTACAAGGTTTTTTCTTCTCTGCGCTACAAATGCTGAGGAGATGCATTATGATTTCCTCTTATTCTTCGTCTCTGTAGCTTCTGCAGAAATCCTTGAGAGAGTCCCGATTTATAAGTTTTTCGACCAATGGCACAATGTCTTTTGATGACTCCGATAAGAGTCCTTAGAGTTGACCTGTTCATTCTAATAAGATAGAGTAAACATTTCAAGTTGAGTTTAGGCCAAATTTGTTTAGATATGAGGCTCGTAGTTCCTTCTAACCATCTTGAGTTGGTGGTTGTAAATGCATGATCTTTTAAAAGAAGAATAGCTGTAGCGAATGGTATGGCTTGTGGTGATACACCAGCTAAAAAATGTAGAGACCGTGCCACGCCTTGTGAGTTCGTCGACTTCACAATTCTCTGGAATGTCACTGTTTCGCGGCACCCACATAAATTTAATCTTAAAATGCTCAGCCATCTCGCCAAGAGATAGGCGGTAATTCAGGGAGGTCTTAGAGTGAAAGGTGATTCATATTCTGCTCGATTGTTTTCGTACTCGTTATTATTTCATTCACGTGTGCGTATATATTAGCTGCATGTGTGCTCTGGATAAGAGAGTTTCGAGGCTGTTAAGCTGCAAAATCATATGAAATAATCTCACGTAATTTTGAAGAGCTGAATTCAATAACATTACCAATTACAAAATTTTTGGAATCATTAAGACTCTGGATATACTCCCTTTTCTAAAAAAAATATGTTTCTCCATTGTAACACATTTTACATCGATTTCACAATAAAGTGGTAATTTTTTTTTACATTTCTTATCTGATTTACTACATCCATTGATAGGAGGTGTTTTTTTTAACTGGCCTTGAAACTGAATACAAATCTTCTTATACGGTTGTGGGTATGTGCGTCGACCCCAACACTCTAGACTTCCAATCCAAAGTCTAAGTTCCCATCCGAATGCAGGTAAACATTTTTCAAAAACAAATTTGTTCACGGCTCCTTTTTCAAGTCACTGACAAAGCTCAAAGAGTAAAACTGTCTAGAAATACCTTCTCAATCTAGACGATAGGAGTCGGCATTAAACTGTAGGTGCCCTGCACTGGTGAGAGAACAATAGCTTTATAGCACACAAAACAGGAGTGGTGACTGAGAAGCTAGGCTCAAGTCCACCTCAAACTGTAGCGCCGACATTATTGTAATTAGTTCCTAGCCATGCCGAGACAATAGCAGATCACATGTTCAGGTCTTTCCTCCTCTTCATAGCAAAGGCGGCAGGAATTATTTTTTGAATGATCCAAAGGGTCGCCTTTTAGGAATTGAAGATATTAACTCAATAAGTTTTTTATACTGGTTACCGTCTGAAGAGGTATGACTTTCTAGGCCCGCAAGCGATAGTAAAATACCAAATTTTTTCTTCGTTCTCCCTGTTCTTGTCTTCCATCTTGGAGTTGTTAAAAGCGGCAGAAGGGGTCAGCAAAATGTAAGAAGGAGAATATCTATGTGGCGCCTTGGATTGTACGTTCTGAGCTATGGTAAACTGGGTAGTCTTAGAGCATAGAGAGGTGAAATAGGAGACTGATTTTTGAGCTCAGGCAACACGCTTACCAAAAAGACTTAAGAACTTTAATAGCTATTGCGACCTTTTTGGTCACGAGTTCCAAAAGGTTGTTCCAATTGTTATCTAGGGATATTTACACCATTGGTGTGAATTGACGTGAGGACATGTTTAGATAGTCTCTTAGATCAAGTGCTAATATTTTACGGTTGCAAATTATAAAGAAGAGTCTACAAAAACGGCTTTCAATTCGATTTTTTTGGACACTCATAACTAATTAATACCAACCGCCCTATTTGAAGATTGAATAACATTCGAATTTAGTCGATGACTTGTTGAAGAGGTTCTTTAATGTTTAAAATTTCAACGATACTTCGATTTATCCGCACTATCCTTTTTTAAATTAAATCACTTTCTCACTCAAGAAATATAAGCTTATAATTTACAAAATAATTCCATTGTCAGGCGACATTAATTTAAAACAAGTTGATACACTTAAGCTGTGAGAACCGATAGATAATTCAACAGTTTCCGATTGCCTACAATTATATTACTTTTCCGATTCATTATCAGACATTAATTAAACTCATTTTTTGTAATTGCTGGTGAAAATTCGATTATAAAACACATATGAGTACTTCAGTCAGGTCACTTAACAATAAAAACGTTAATCTTCCATCAATGCTCATTAATTTATGGATATTTAATTAAATTTAATTAATGATTTTAAATCGTACACAAAAACCAATTACTTACATCCGCATTAATGGAGCCACCCGCTGTGATGTCAACCGTCGAATCAGTCCCCTCCCAAAACAAAAAAAAATTAAAAATCAACAACAAAAGGGTCTGAAATTATAAAACTACACTAGTGGAGGATATGAAGCAATATCCGGTGAGCAGATGGATACTCATGTTAATACGGTTCACGACAGAAAATAGAGAATTTATAAATAACAGAATAATAAAATAAACGATACTCGGACTCCACCACCTGTCGCACGCGGTCAACCTTTCGTAAATATAACGAGTATCTATGCGAAAAATCGATTCAGATGCCTTTGCTACGGGAACGAAATTGTAATTTTATCCCACGGGTACCCCACACAGATACATCGAATTCAATATCCGGTTGATATGTGAACAAACAGACTCCCGCGTCTCTCGAATACTGTTTGAATTTTTGAAGCAATATTTGCTCAAGTCGCATAATTGCCGAATCAATATTTAGTCAGTCAATTCCGGAGAAAGTGTAGCGATATATCGATTAATTTTTATTCGAGTCTATTGGCCCGATGAAATTTATGCTATAAATGGTCACTTTTCCATCTGGTATTCAATCAATTAAAAGCGTAAAAACTCTGCTGCCGTTGACTTGCAAAAATATATGCATTTATACGTATGCGCACAACTGGCTGTTTTCACATACTAAATTCATATTTATGCGATGCTAACGATATTTCTACACGATTCCGCACAACACTTATATTCATTCAATAAAAAAATATTGATCAATACATTTTTGAAAAGAGAAAACTGCTGACATATATGTGGTCATTAATTTAAGTTCAAATAAGAGAGACAGCACTTAGAAAGTGCTCGTTCCATTTTTGGGAACGATTTACCGGTCCTCGTAGAAAGTCTCGATTTGGAACAATTTTTAGAAATATGCAATGTCTTTACATCTTTGTTTTAATTTTTATGCTGGTACAAATGGAAGAGTTTGGTAATTCATATTTTAAGGAATTTTCGTTTAATGACACTCCTTTTTACACTCGTTTATAATTTTCACTTTGTCGCCCAAGGAACGCACTCGTGCTCAGTGGACATTTCACTTTATTTTTTAACAAACGGCAAACATATCAGACCACTAGAAATACTTCGCGAAATTAAAGGTATAAGAATAAAACGTAAAAAACCTAATAAACTGAAACAGTTAATTTTCCTTTAAAACTACATTTATGTATTTTATATTATGTATATGCTAGCATAACGGATGATTACCAGGAATTAACGAACAATTAATACACTCAACAGATGTTAACGACAAAAGTAAACTTGTGCCTACTGGAATATGCAAGGAATTCGTTATATCGAGAATAAAATATTTGAACCATTCGTTATATAGAACCATTAATGCGAAAAAAAAATTTGATTCGTTATATGGAGCATTCGTTATAGTGGACGTCCACTGTAATAGTGTTGAGAGGAAAAAATTAAAAATGAGTTCTCCAGACATTAAAAAAATCAATTTATAATAACACATGTTGTTGTATAAATATTTTGATTTAATAATAATAATATTTGGAAATATTACCTCCTTATATTTTGACATCTGAAAAATAAACTGAAGTTCATGCTCTAGGCTTGTTCAGTTTGACGACCTCTCACGAGCGGATGAACTCAAGAGTATTTCTACTAGATTTGCGAGGTTTCAAAACCCCGAAAATGTATGGAAAGATCTCGGAGGTTTGGAGAAATTTGATAAAACCTCACAATTTCCTTTGGATATTGCATTAAAGATTGAGAAAAATATTAACTGTCAATAATACTCTTCAACCATAAACGGCATTAGCAGCGCTTTCACTATGCGAGGCGACTTTTTTTTCGGAGGATTCTTGAAACAATTCTGGAGCACTCAGACTCAAAACTGGTCCATTGTACTGACAGGTAGCAACCTACTTCAGTGCCGTTAATTTGATACCAACGGCAAATGGTGACTGGACCAGATTCGATTTCACTGGGATTCGAACCTGGGACCCTCGAACTTGGGGCAGGCACTTAACCAACTGCGCCATCCAGTCGTATGCTTGAATCTTATTCCCGATAAAGACAAGCTTGTATCTGTATAATCGGTGCACTTAAAATCGTCTTTCAATTAATTACCCTAAAGCCCAATGGCGGAAATATGGCAGCAAATTGTAGCTATTCGTTGAAGAAATTCCCTTAGTGGTATAATCTGTCTTTTAGACACTCTTCAATTCTGAAAAAAATGTTGAGCTTTTCGAAACTGTAATTCGAATACGAGGGGCGCCTTGGACCAATAAGTAAATGCATTGCATGCTTCACAGAAGGTCTGTGATTCGATTCTCGAGACAGCAGCATAACGCTTTTACTTTTCAGGGCACCACCTCTAACAAGTATAACACAAGTCTTTGATGATAAAGGTAGGCAATAGTTCTTCATGGACAGAAATGGTCACAAAAAGCAAAAAATAACGGTAGGTAGGTAGGTAAAAGTGACGGGTGGAAATACAGATCCTGCTTGTCGCACCCAATTAGCGCCATGAAAGCGCCGTTTTGATAGCACATCCTATGGGATACCTAATTTGTGAGAAAGAGGTGAAAAGGAGTGTGTATTCACTCAGATTTGCTTCGAATTGTCAAAACTACTTTGTGGAATTTATGATGGCTAGCAGACTATGAATGTTTGCCTCCGAGAGGTTTTGAGGGGTGTTAAAGAAGGCTTTGCCCAGAGTGCATTGTTTGAGTCTAGCTAGAGCCGGACATTTGCACAGAAAGTGCTCGGGGGTTTCTGGCTCGATTTCCACCCGGCAGTTGTGGCAGTGCGAGTTAAATGTATGTATGTATGTATGAGTATGCCTAGTCTTTCAGCATGCCTGCCAACAGCCCAGTATCCAGTACAGACCGCTTTAACTCTGGATATGTTTCTTCTACTGTTGTTGAGCAGGTCTTTTGTTCTCTTTTGGTTGTAGTTGGTCCACAAGCTTCTGGATAGGACACATATTTCCAGCTGGGTCCATTTTTCTTTGGCGATCTTGAGGAGATGATTGTAAATATTACTTTTTACGAAGCCTAGTGGAGCCAGGACTTGTTCCCCAACGAGACTATCGAGTTTGGATTCTTGTCTGGCTAGCTCATGGGCTGCTTCGTTTCTTCTTATACCCGTGTGCCCGGGAACCCAGAACAAAGAGACCGGGCTCTGTTCACCTATAATGGATAGTTCCTTGCAGCAGCAATCCACTAGTTTTGACGTTGTAGTTATGGATGATAGAGCCTTGATAGCAGCTTGACTGTCTGAAAAAAATTGCTATCCGCTGTGCTGATTCTTTCTGTTCTTAATTTTAAGACACGCATCATATATTGCTTGCACTTCTGCCTGGAAAATGCTTGGTAGCTTGAGTGACTTTGATATCTTGAGTGCTTCGGAGAAAATTCCAGCTCCTACATCAGAGACCATCTTCGAACCGTCTGTGAAGATGGCCATGTCAGGGGTTTGGATGACTATCGCTTTTCCCCAAAACAAGAATTTCATCAAAAGATTTCTGGGAAAGTGGGAAACTACTCTCCGGGAAATCTGTACACATTTACATTGATGCCTACAATACAACGGAAAGAGTGGGTGTGAACAAAAAATGGATTCTACTATTCGCCTTCTTGATCGTTTTTTAGCTGCAATTCTGGTCTTTATTGACTAAAGTGGAATTGGATAAATTATTCCGTAAAAAAATGCCGTTGAAGTAAGTTTTGGCGCATGTAATGCTAATGCACAAATAATCAACCTGGGGTGTCAGTTGGCCGATGATTGCAGAACCGTGGGAATTGTAAGTGTAAGTGACGCTCTAGGTCACAATGTCGTCAGAAAACTTTCGAAGCCAAAAAGCAAGCCAATTCAAAAGGAATGAAGAACTTTCCTTTTTTCCCTGATCTAAGCTTATTTCCTTATCTAAACCTAAGTCATATATTTTTTTATCGTGCATAAGAACAACTGCATTAACAAAAAGATTTAATGAATTTAGATTTTACTTTAAAACTTTGCGTCTGAAATCAGGTACGGAAGTCGATTTATTCTTCCACACAATTCTAGTTTTGTAAATGATAAAGTCCTTATTTCGGTGATATTTTTTAAAGGCTTATTTGTTGCATTTTTAGGGAGGAGAATTTAAGGGTGATTTATCAGCTTCCGTGTACTCTAAAAAAATAACTCAGTTATAGTTTGGTACGAAAACAATTCGAAGTCTGTAAATGGTAGACAGCTACGAGTTTTATCTCTAAAAGCTCGAAAAAGCTCTACCACAGGATGGTGACACCTGCCATACTTTCGACAAAATCAACTTTTATGTGTGAAGTGTTCGATGATTACATTATCTCCTGAGTATTCGCTGATCTGAAACAGAGGACGTCTACGACTGAATTGCCGCACACAAGTGGGAAAGGACTTTAACCAACTTGGAGATAGGTAGCAAAAGATCGTGCCAGCAGAAGAGCAGACGAGAGAAGAGAGTGATTAAGACCTAGGTCCACCCTGGATTATAGCCGTTATATGAAGAAGAATGTGATGAAGAATGATCTTGACGTGTGATCCGACCTTGTTGGGCTTTGATCAGTGAGGAGAGTGGTACAATGCGACAAGTTAAAAAGCTTCCAATTCAGTAGGCCCTTATTAACCACTCCATACAGGGTAAACTTCCGAAAATTACCGTAAAATTAGTTGAAAATGTTAGCTCTGCTACTGTTACTGTGGGGCTTTAGTAATTGTCATTCTATGCCAAGTCAAATACATAGAATATAGTAATCGACATAGAATGTCAATTACGGGGGACGTGACATTGTGGGTATGTGCGGCTACTCATGCGCACTAGACTTTTAAGTTTAAAAAAACAAAATGTTCACGGCTCCACTTCTTCGAGTTACTGACAATGCTCAAAGAGTATAACTGTCTAGAAAAAGCTTCTTAATCTCGTCGTTCGGGGTCGGCATTAAACTTCCACTCGTGAGACAACAATAGCACGCACAACACTAGTAGCTGCTGAGAAACTAGGCCCCGGACTGAAAGTCCACAATTATTATTTGTATAACTACGGCTTAAATTGAGCCCACTGGGATTTCATTATGGAAAGTAACTACCACTGTAATGTGAATAAGATAGTTGTAGTCTGCTACATGGTTATGATTCTAACAAATGGAGTTTTCCTATAAGAAATTGGCAACGAACACACCTCGACGAATACTTGTATTTCTCAGAATATGATTCCCCACACACAACTTGTTCAATATTCTTAGAACGAGAGCCTGTGCGAGAATAAGCGCACAAAGGAATCATCCGATCCTGTGTGTGTGCATGCAGGATCACCCTAGCAGTTCGCTATTGGCATTCGGGCGACGAACTCCAAGGAGAACGGTCGGGTTCATTTCACATTTGATTACATTGATATTCAAAATGTTACAGTCGACTAAATAATACTAAATAAACATTATAATTGTGAACTAATAACTAAGTAATTTTATCTTACACAACTCAACTCCTTGAGTAATTCTTAGAACCGAAATGAACGTGGACCTCAACCAATAAGTCTCTAAGCTCTCATCTGGCAGGAGCTAAATAAACTTCCAAAGTAAACCCAA
Organism: Myathropa florea; assembly: GCA_930367185.1. NCBI lineage: Eukaryota > Metazoa > Arthropoda > Insecta > Diptera > Syrphidae > Myathropa > Myathropa florea. The sequence goes on from OV884002.1 coordinate 45,768,768, forward strand.
TTGATAAGTGACCAGACATTTGTGGGTACCACTTTGAGTATAAATTAAAAGCAAATTGCTTTGCGAAACCCCTGGAAGGTGTCACATTGTCCGCATTTGCCCCCGATGATTAGAATGACCTTTCGAAGTAAAATGTCAAGTTGTCGCTGTAATCAAAGCAAACGATGAAGCTATGTATACGCAGCACACTTGGAGCTTCGTTGGAACAACAACTCTAACAGTGCAGTCATTTCAAACAAAGCAATCGATCGCACGAAGCACCTTTTGGATTAATGAAAATGCTCCGATAAGCTACAGTTTCTGATTAATTTTAAATGGTGTAGTTATTCAGTTACGTAAAGCAGCAGCAAAAGCTCCCAACTAACTCTAGGTTCTTCAGAATTCTAATTATCACCCAATTATAATGCCATAATCTAATAAATCATTTTACGCTGAAAGCACTCTCGTTCGTCCAATTTTGTTTCAACAAATTAGATTTTTGTTCATTAACCTCGCCGGCAGTGCGGCAGACGTGACAAGTAGACGCCCAGATAATTTCTCAACCGTCGATAATTAGCATGCCTTGAGCCGTAACCCATCTCACGCGATATCTCCATAGTCACTCACTTTCATCAGAATCACCTCATGACTTTCACTGTAAACTATATTCACCTGCCAGTGATTCACCTGTAATCACGACTTACCCAACACCCCGCCAGCCATAGTGCAACGACCATGCATATTGAATTAGGACCATAGACTCTCCCAGTGTCAACTATGCTCCTATTACACGGAGGGGCGCACAACTCAGGCACCCATTCTCTTTCGTTTAATCGGCTTAGGTGTCGTTGATTGAGCAGAGGGAGATGCTATTTTGCTGTCACTCTTCAGACTGCTGAAAGAATTATTTTCTTTTTTTTCCTTGCCTTTCTTCCGTTTCTGTGTCTGTTGGATGAATCTGGGTCGGGGACGCACAGTGAAACTGAAAATTTCTCAATTCAATTCAGTATCAAATGGCTTTCATTAAAGTGATTAAAGCCGAGCGCAAAGTATGGAAGGATGTGTGGGGAAGGCAAAACCACGCACGGGGGATTGTAGAATGATAATGTTGCTTAATGGCATGGTTTTGACTTTTCACACATTGAAGGCAGCGCGAATAAGGATTCGAATCAGAATGGTGAACATAAAGGCACAGGCACATTTCGTTCAGAAGGCATTTGTGCTTTAAGCGCTAAGCGACCTATTTTTGATTCCACTATGATGAAGGAATTTAATTAGTTGGAATTTGAGGGTTTTCTCTTGTAGCCGCGGAATGTGGAAAAAGGAAGCCTCATTGACACATTCGTGACGCACTGAATTAATTGGAATGCTAAGCGGTTTCCGTTGAATGAATTCGAGCAATTTTAATTTGATCGCGGATGTTTGGGTCTTCGATGGCATGGAAGAAGAAGGGTGAATGAGACTAAAGATTAGATTCTAACCAGACGCTTGTGGTAGAAAAAGAACAAAAAGAATGAAAAAACTTGTATGAATATTCTTGAATTTTAAGCAGATGAAGGGAATTTTTGTGGCGAAAGACAAAGGCAATATGTTCCGCGAACGCTTAAGCAAATTCTGCTTTCTGGAGCAAGTTTATATCAGAGAGATGAACATTTTTGCTGCAGTTCCTTATTTCTGATTCCTGGACATAGGGACATGGCCGGCAATGAGATAGCTGATGAACTTGTCAGAACAGGGTCAGTGATCGACGTGTCACAAGCAATATATGGAATCAAACCGCCCCTTTCAGAGCTGAGGAAAAAGGTGGATACAAAGATCATTGAAATGGCAAACAGTAGATGGCGTGGCCTGCCTTCATGTGTGACTACTAAATCATTATGGCCCAGATAAGATCGAGCAAAAACCGACAAAATCTCTCATTGCAACAAACAGTTGCTAACAATGGTGGTTGGAGCACTCACTCACTCACTGAAAATGGGACTCTCCAACGACAACATTTGTAGAGGCCGCGTTGATGAAGAGGAACGAGAGGATGCTCCTCACTGCCTCTGTCACTGTCCTAGTCTTTGTCAGTTGCGTCATAGAATACTGGGAAAATTTTCCTCCAAGATCTATATGAAATTTCAAATAAATTTCTAAGATTTCTTTACAGGTTCATAAGGAAATCGAGATGGCTACGGTACAACGAGGGACCATGAGTACAAGAAGGGTTATAAGGAGATACCAATCCCCAATTGGGCATCACAATGGATTCTCAAGGACTTAAGTGAGGCGTGGCTTCCGCCCGTCTATCCACTTACCTATTTCTAATTGAACGACTTAAATTTGCCCCTTTTCCATCTCAATGACATTAAACTTCTGAGAGGTTGCAATATTTTACCAAACGCAATGATCTGGGATGGGTTAGTGAAAATCATTGGCAATTTCACATCCTCTAAGTAACGCAGATACAAGTCGAACTTGTGTCTAGACAAATTGGTACCATAAATCTTGAGGAAACTCTCGAAGTATCGATAATTATCAAAGTTGAAAGCACTTAGGGGAGCGAAAGTTTTATGACGAGAACATCTATTCCAATTTTAGTCATGGGATGCTAGGATGCTACGCACACAAACCGATAGTACCCCCGGATGGGCGGAATGACTTACTCATTGTAAAATCGAAGAATTTCCGTCTCTGGAAAGGCTCACTGTGACTTTCGATGGAAAATGTACAGCTACAACAGTTTCTAATGTCGTATATGTACATTTATTGAATTTCAAAAGAAAAGTCAACTGCTTTTATGTTTTATTTTATGTGTTGTGTCTGTTTAAGAACAAGCAAGACGAGTTTTAGATGGTACCAGTCATACATGATATAGCCAATGAAAGATTTATTTTTATGATTTCCTAGCTTTTGTTCTTATGCATTTTTAATCCTCGGCATTGACGACTGGAAGGCGCAGTTGGTTTAGTGCCTGCCCCAAGTTAGAGGGGTCCCAGGTTCGAATCCCAGTGTAAACAAAGTTAATACGCTTTAATCCGGTTTTTCAAATCTGGTCCAGTCACCATTTTCCGTTGGGATCAAATTAACGGCACTATCACTGAAGCGGTCGATCAGTGGTAGTAGTCTGACTGTGGGTATAACAATCGACCAACATGGTCTAAGTGTGCTGGTGAATTCACTAGGAGCTCCCTACCCTACTTACCTATCCAATCCTCGGCAAGTACACTCAATGTTTTGTATTATAATTGGTACCCATCTTCTTCTTCTTCTTCGAGTGAAGAACAAGGGAAATAAGCTAATCTTAACGTAAATGAGTAGAAGACAAAGAATATGCTGCCAATTAAATATCGATCCGTCGCCCATAAACTGGGACAAAACTTCAAAACTGACAGGTACAACTTTGAGGTAGTTAAGGAGTTTGTTTACCTCGTGACAAATGTGAACTGCTCTAGAGTCCGACCGAAGGCCAGTTTTTCGGCCGAAGCCGAACCTCGGCTTTTTGATCAACTTCGGCCGAAGCCGAAGCCGAAGCTGAAGCCGAATGTTCATTAGGACTCTATTTGGAACATATTTTGCAAGTTGCTTTCATATTATTTTTACGAAATAACCCCAAATTGGATTTTTAGTTGCCATTTTTGGTGTTCTTTCTAGCTGAAACCAGTACAAATAAATTGCATGCTTTTATACAGACCACTTAATAGATTACTAACTTACAAATGCAAAATCTTTTGATTTTAAAGCTGTAAGCAAAGCTACTTTAAAATACAAAATATCCGACAATAACAAAACAAAAAACACACCGCTCCTTGCAACTTATACTTTTACAGAAAACAGAAAATTAAACATTCGGCTTCGACAAAGTCTTCGGCCTCATTTGGCGGAAGCCGAATGTTTTGCCGAAGTTGATATTTTTAGCCGAAGGTGGCCGAAGTTCGGTCGGACTCTAAACTCCACAACCGAATTCTTGGTGACGCAGAATCGCCCTTGGCAACCGCTACTTCTTCGGTTTATCGATATAACTTGGGTCATAACTCCTGATTCGATCATGCTCTACAAAACCCTAACTTATGCTATATAGCGCCGAATGCTGAACGATAACTAGGAATACAAAACGGATTCTCGTGCCTTCGAATAAAAAATGCTACTTCGGATATTTGGTCCTGTGTACGAGGTAGACGATTGGAGAAGAAGACACAACCGCGAACTCTATGAGGTGTACAAGGAAAGCAAAAGCCGTAGGCTAAACTTGCTCGGCTAGATCAAGCGGATGAACACCAATGGTGAAACCCAGAGGGTCTTCGAAACCGAGCCTCCTGGTACGAGAACCAGAGGAAGACCGAACCTCCGGTATAAAGATCAAGTAATCATGGATAACTAGAAACAGTGTGGCCGGGACCGTCAGCGGTGGAAGGCGAAAAAATCTTAATCTGAGATCCTCTATGGTTCGCTGGTCTAATAAGCAAGTGGGGCATTAATTATGTGTTCAAATTTGGATGTTAGCGTTGTTGCCCTGTTCGCATAAGCCGACTTATTGAAAGGCAAACAAAAGACAATAGAGACAATTGAAATTATCTTAAAGACTAAGTTACCTCAACACAAAACAAAATATGAACATAAAAGCGTGGTTGGGCTTCTGCCTCTTTAAGCGGCCAATAGCTGTACTTATGACGCGCGATGATCGTAGCTCTTCACAAATCATGTAAACTAAAGTCAATGCACCAAATCGTGTAAACCAATATCCGCCAAATATCAAACAAACCATGTCATTTCATGAATTGGCGCTTCGGTGAATCTGAATTTTCCTCAACAATGACCTCTTAGATGTGGCTCGAATGCCCAAGGAATAAATTCTGTAAAGGATTAGTCGAAAAGTTGACAATAAAACTGGCATAACTCTCGATAAACTCGTAAAAATGTCTTATTCTTCTTGAACCACTCGCAAAGTAAACCCTTTGATCAATTTCCTTCACCATCAACATTCCGTATACCAAATCCAAATCTACATCAACTTCAGATTAAAAATGAAAGACGTTCTACCAAATTAACATTTCTGCCGGTGACACATGTTATTGTCAATTCTCTAAACCGTTAAGTGAAACATGTATTTGAATGATTTTCATCTTATGGATGCCCCTTTCATCTTTAACGTGATGTTCAACTCTCAGTTCGAGTTTGATATTCAATTAACGCAAACGAAAGGAAATCACTCATAAACCCATTTCCTTTTTGTTATCCAGATTTGATTCCATCAACGTCACCGCCCACCACCCACAATCTCATTCCACCTTGTATATCCGAAAACAATATGGCAGGCGAATAATTCTATTGCTAATCCCAAATCGCAGGTGTTTGAGCAGGCATCATCTCCTTATCGCCCATAACATCCGGCCTTCACCATCAATCCGCTCCACGCGCCCCCACCCACTCGATTTCAATCGATAGTCGCTATTGAAAGCGCTGTCGCTATTCAAACTAAATCATCCATTAGCTTATTATATTGCAGACATACAAAAAGTATCTCCGAGTCCGGACTGAATAAAGGGACATCTGATAGTTTGTCAATACGTATTATTTTTAGGTGCTGTGCAATATTTGTTTTTGGCAAGTGATGAGGATAGAATGGCGCTGTCAGCCCGGAATCCCGTGGAAGGATGATCCAAGAATTAATAACAGGGAAACAGAAAAATGCCCTCAACAATGTGGATTAAGAGAGTCAGCTTCAAAGACGTTGTCAATTTGAGTTAATCTCTTTCTTGGCACTTTGCACGTCAAGTCGATCACAGTTGATCTGCCTTGTCACTGACTGACGTTCGTCCTCCAACTTCAAATTCATAGTTTTAAGGGTTAAATGGTCGACCAAGAAGTCTATAATCCCCTGTCAACTTTTTCATCATTCTCTATTCTCTGTGTTCGTTGGTTTTTCGTTTCTCGTCTAGAGTATTCTTCCTTTAATCCTGCTCGTCGTTATTCTGAAACCAAGTAGCATACGGGACCGGCATTAGTTAAGAGATCCTTCAAGTTTATATGCACCATTAAGGGGGTATCAGCGAAGTCGTCCTCTAAACGCCCACGGTCTTTTCCACATCCTCGAGCTCGCCTTCGTCCTCATTCTCATCGACATCACTGGCATCAGCATCGTCGTGGTTGTCATTATCGTTTTACTCTGTCTCAAGTGCTGAGTGGTTCAGAGGGGGAGAACGAGGGGAAAAACGAAACCAGGAAGACAGGAGTGGCAAATGTCAAAATCCTTTTTTCAATGGCGCGCAAATGATTATGCAACCAAAGTGTTTGGTGTGGTTTGCGCTACTGGGATTCGAAAATAATCCCCTTCAGCTGACTGATAAAAAAGAAAGAACAGAGAAATATATTCTGCTCTAGGTTTTCGGTTTGATGTTGTCCTTCTGCTTTTCCTTAATGTTGACTTCTAAGAAGGATTTATTGAATTTAAATGATACTTTTGCAGATACTTTGCATTTTATGAAACGTCGCTTATCAAGGAGATCTTAAGCTAGAGGAGGGTACATATGTATGGATGTCATGTCTTAAACCAAGCAGATGGTGCTAAATAGAATATTAACCTTTCGGTTCAAGGAGTATGACTGAACGATGAAGGAACGAATTGGAAGATGTCTTAAGAGTACTAGCGGTAAATGAAAATAAAATTGTGGGGAGGTGATTCCATGATGTTCTGCTTCCCAATACGTGTTATATGCAAAGATGTGTAATCGTGCTTCGTTAACACTAGACATTCGCCATTGAGATTCTCTGTCTCAAGATCTCCTTAGTTTCAAAGGCGTATGGTTGCTTTGCTCTTCACTCAAAAGGCGGCTTTTATCTGAACATATTTTTAAACCATTATTAAATCTCTAACTACTAGGAGAAATGTTACCTCCTATCGATGATGACAAGTATTCTCTTTCGATCCTTTGTCGTCGTTGTTGCTTTACTGACAACCATCTAGCGCCCCTGCGGTGTTGACTTAGACTTAGATTAAAAAAAGAATGTCTTCTATTTCGAAGAACATATGGACAGACAAAAAAAATTGAATTATGTTTGCCTGGAAACAAGCATCTTCTTAATTATCGAATACCAACGAATATGTACGAGATCTCCCCAATTGTTGAATGTTCTGAGGAAGAATGTTTTCACAGGCGAAATTTTGCCAAAAGTAATTCACTTTTGATCAATTTACTTGTTAATCAGGTCGTTCCTTTAAGTAACTCTTTTATGAGTTTGAATTTGAGATTTGATTTCAATATTCTGGTTTCAAAGTTTATTCCTATTGCTGATAGACAGATGATAACACCTAAAGACCTAACAGAGAGTTAAACTCAAAGCAGTGGTGACTTTCGATAAATGAAACATGGTTGGTGGGTCCACTTAATTCGCGGGTATCGAAACCGAGACCTCGTCTCGTAAAACACAATTTGTATTCAACTTTTTCTTAACTACGCCTCACTAAAAAAGCCTCTCCAACTTCGCCGTTCGTAGTCGGTATAAAACTGTATGTCTCCTTCCACTCGTAAGAAAATAATATCACTCACAGCACAAGTGGTTGCTGTAGAAAAAAGGTCAAATTCCATCCTGGACTGTAGGGCCACAATATTATTACTGTTAACCTCCTCTAATAAAGCGCTCAATTTATTTCTCAAAATGGGGGTGTTCACAAGGCTTAGACTTCAAGAAGAAATTTCACATATGATCTAGGCAGCAAATTGTGATCAACAAAACAGGAAATTACACAACCAAGAAGCGACTCATGCAGGAATTGAATTGTTACCTGGTCTGCATAGCCTACGGTGTAACATCTTAGGATCACACGTCGTCCATATCAGTTTTTTAATTAAAGCACAAAAAGATTATAATCGCTTCATTAAATTTCGCTTGTCGGTTTTCTGAACCTGAAATTCAACAATCTTCACTTTAACAAAGCCATCGAAATGAAAATGAACTTCACCGCTGAACATGATTTTCTTCGAAAAATCTGCATCCACTTTTTACTCAGTTTATTCAATGAGCAGAGGTCTTGAGTTAAATCCCCTTTAGGTGCATGAAAATCCAAATATTTTGAGAGAATACGCTGTAGTGGGTTGTTTAAAATATCCACTTATTAATTGCTTCCATGAATTGTATTGCACAACTTTTTGAGGGACGCCTAGTGTGCCGTTTCATTATTTTATTATTTTTCCAAGAATATTTTGTATAAAAATTGCGAACTGTAGTCAGCAATTATTTTTTAAAAGATTGGTCAAAAATTAAAGGGCGGTGTTGCGTTGTACTACATTTTTATGGTTCTGTCTACAAAAACGGAACTTGCGTTTCTAAAGATATCGGCATAAGAATTTTGAATTGGGTACTTTAGGCGTTAAAATAATTTTTCGTGCAGGCAAATTTAGAAAGTGGGGCCCTTGTTGCCATGGATTTTTAAACGTATGTTTAACGTAAGCATTGAGAATTGATGAATATCAAAGTACCGATTTATGATGAACTTGGTTATTCTGAACCTCAATCAACAAGATCCTTCCGATCGCATGATCCATTGCCAACGGTGTTCAGTTTCACATGTCAACTTATCTATCATGTTTGTGATACCTTTACTATACTTATCCTCTGGCTCATTATGCCATAAGCATGTAGTTTATAGTTCTTAAGGTGGAAGTTGTTTTTCCCATGAGCTTGGCATTGCCTAGCTCTCGTTGGTGCTTGGTTAGTGTGACTATCAGAGTAAAGATCAGCCGTTATCCACTCAGATGCTATTCAGATCAATTTTGCAGTCACTGTTCGGTATTTGTAACACCGTTTCTGCGTAAGTCACCTGAAAGTACTAACTGGTGTTCTGGTGGTTCATCTTGCAGTGTTCGACTGTATTTCTGACCCCTCGAACCTGTGGCAGGCACTTAACCAACTGCGCCATCCAGTCGCTTTAACGCTCAGGTTAGTTCAAATTTGTTTATTGAACTAGTTCGTTCTTCTAGTCCATATAGTTCAATGTAGTTCACTGCTTAGGAAATTGAGTCTTGTCCGATTTTCGCCGGTTGTAATATCCAAAATAATGAGCAAAACTTAACCGGAAAGAAATCTACTTAATACTTCATCCATACATCGCGCCATCTGATTTTTTTTTATTTTTCCTGTTGAACAGCTGGGTTATACAAGAGGAAAAAAATACATCGCGCCTGAAAGTTCAGTTCATTAATAGTTCAGTTATTCTTACTGAATTACAGTATGTATGCAGAGTAAGTTTATTGAACTACTGAACTAAATGAACTAAAATAAAATAATTAGTTCACTTGTTAGTGCTCTTTTTTGAAGTAGTTCGTTTGTGAAATAGACAAGCCTAATTAGAAGTGTTTTCTGTCCGAATGGTGATTTTAATGGCATCTGTAAGTAATAGGGAGCTTATTACTTAAAGTGAATTGTAGGGAGTTTCCTGATTATTTGCCAGTGGCATGGCCGACACCATTTTAGCTTGTTCGTAAAGCTATCACACTTAAAATAGGCGGGAAAGATTTACAATCTCAGATTTAATTGATGGTGTGTCCAGTTGGATTAGCAGTAATCGAGCAGCCTTTTGGATTGGTTTAACTTCTGCCTGGAATACACTACAATGATTAGCCAGTCGAAGAGGCAGTGAGAGGGGAATCATCGGCGACTGTCGTAACTCTAATCCTGTGCCTTCATCCGTCTTGGAGCCATCTGTGTAAATTCCCTGAGTAGTTGATTTTCTGACTGTCTTTTGCCTGTATTTACTAAGTCCATGCACTTATGGTACTGCACTGCTTCATAGATCAAGGGTAAATTTTATCTACGGCAGCTAGATCAAGGATCACACACAGACACTGTTCAATGCCCGCTGGTATGATGAGGATTTTGTATAAGCCCAACATTCGAAAGAGAGATCTGTTACTCAAATGAATTTTCAGCCCAAAGAAACATCGATTGATAAGAGTGACTCTTCATTCTATCCATGCGCTGATGCTATGCGTGCTGTTGACTTTGGAGCCAATGGAGACCACTACCGACTTTAAAGCTACTTTTTGTGACTTTTTTTGAAAATCATTATGTGACGAATGGTCACATTTTAGCTCTAGTTTTAGTGTCACACCCATTGTATCCGTCAAACGCGCACTTCACATCAATTTCTCACATCCAAGTGCCCTATAATCCTCTTCTACAGGGTAAGCTCTGCGTCTATTACTCAGCCCGCGGCAAAGAATACTCCCTCGACAAAAGCAACTATAATTATAAGTACCATTTGTCTAAATAAATTATTTCCTTTATCGCAACCAGACCAGTGGTTGATTTAAATGACATATTTTGGCGGAGCGTCAAAAGGAACACTTTGCGAAACGCTGAGGATGGCGTAATTGCATTCATTCATTATTCACCGAGTGATGTGATGAGTGTTAAATTTTCACCACACGCACGGCAGCGCAGCAACTGAAAGTAGTTTTAAGCCATCATGTGGCCAACGTCGGAGTTAACTAGAAATGTTTTCGACTGATCCCTTTCGGACTGAACCCCTTAACCCAATTGTGCAAACATAAACAAAGAGCCCTTAGTCAATTTTGTCTTTCAACTCAAACCCAGTCACATCCCAGCCACTGCTGGTTAAAGAGCCAAACCTTTGCATACAGAGGTCATCCTAATTATCTCCGGTACTTCATGTACTCGTACACACACTACCGCTCATCGCAAGCAATCACCATCCTTGTCCTTAATGTACCCCACAATGTTGTGACTCTGTCTGTGAACAGCTAGCGAAGTATTCAGTTGTATCTGGCTCGGATCTCGCAACTCCGCGTGCGGATATACACTCGGCCTCTGGAGTGAAATAATAAAATTTAAATGAATTTCCTGGCAAAGTGTGTTACTGTGTCGATAAAGCCGACAGCCGGCAACCGAGATGGAGTTGGCTCCGCAGAATGGAGGCGCGGACGCTCAAGGGATTCCTTGCCATTATTACCACTCAGGATGTGATGTACATATTTGTACTTTTTTTCAGGAGATATTCAGCATTTCTTTGTGCACGCTTACGTTAAACTTCCTTGTTTTGCCGTGTAATAAGCAGATAGCGTGCACCTTTCGTTGACTCGTCATGCTGTAAGCGCTATCACCTGTCGGGATAAGTTGATAAATCAACGACTGAACGAATGGGCCTTTCGTACCTACTCGAGGTGCCCCTCTATGTGAATGGTATTTGAGAGGAAGTGCCGTGAAGATAAATGATTTTATTTTGCTTAAATGCCTTTTGACCGTTTGTGAGGAGTTAATTTTAATTTATCGCATGCTAATTGGCCATTAACATTGATTGGGAGGTTTAATTACAGCGCTGATGAGAACCCCTGGCAGAGCCATTGAGTCGTCTGCCTCTGTTTATGTAGGTGCGGCACTTAAGAGTCAATTTGAAGTGTCTTATCGATGAGTAAGTGCTCACCCGGGATATTGAAAAGATTCGTGTAAAGGATTGCTTCTTCGGTGTGAAGGGAGATTTATTGAATGGACTTGTTGATAAAATGGGATGCAGTGGAATGTGGTGAAAGCTTAAATTCATATTTTACTCTCCAGAGGATAGGCCTCACTGGCATCGCTGATTGGGAAAAATGGCTTTGGGGGGGAGGGTTAATGGGCAATTGGAGAAATTGTACTTTATGCGTTGCTGATAGAATAAACTTCTTGTGAAGGCAGTTAAAGAGACTTTCAGACGCCTTAAGGAGATACGGGGTATATCATTTTATCTGAATTGTTTGGTGAAAACTTTTTTTCTGTTCGGGAAAAAAACGGTTTGATGGCGAAAGTTTCTATGCTTGAGCCTTTTTTCTGTTGTGAAGCAGTTAAATATTATGTAATATGAAATCGATAAGGCAGCTTAGCAGTACTTATCAGAGGAGTAAAATGTCTGGCTTCTCAGGCCATGAAGCTACAAATTCTCCTTTCTTTAAACGGCGCGTCATCTGATGCGTAGTTCCATGCATTTAGAGTCAAATATCCTTCGGGGCCAGAGATAATATGTTCATTGCTGATAGGTTATCAAGCACGTTCTCTTAATATTTCTCTCCAGACTTGCACAGGAAGATGTTTCTGGTTCCAAATTGTGTACGTCGCCTTAACCTCGGTTGTCCTCTACTGCATTGTTCCATAAGCTCTGAGACGAAGAAGCTACAGAATAACAAAAGTTTATTTGTATGTACAAAATCTAGCCCCCTTAGGGTGCGGCCACGCAATGAACGACTAGCGATAGAGCGACGAGCGATAGAGGGACGAGTCTGTGCGATAGATGGCCATTTACTGAGCTTCATCGCTGAGCGATAAGTTGCGAAAATGTAATTTTCAAGTTCAGTTCGTCGTGGTCTTTAGTTGATAGTCCCGTTCATATGAATAAACCTCTGGCTGATTCCCTTGAGTTGGATCTGGAACAACTGTCTGTTTTACGAAGCTCGTCATTTCAAAAAACAATTTCCAATGTGTCCAACTTCATTCCACAGTTTTTCGGTGACATTTTTATTTTTATAATCCTTGTGGCTGTCCTTCCATAGAACTGGGCGGTTTTGAACAGCTGAGATCAAACATTCTACGTTTAGTTTCTCTATGTTTTATTTTGTCGTTCAGCGGTCGACTAAAAAATTAACACAGATTTGGTTTCCGAGCGACGTGTTGGTCTGTCGCTTAAAAAAATCGCAAATCGCTGGGTGCTTACGTGGCCACCTCCATATGATTTCATGTGGTTTAATTTTTTTGCGTCGCTCATTTCGTGGCCGCAGCCTTAGGCGATAGAAATGTACAGGGTGACGCGATAAGAACGATAGGGAAAAAATGTAAATAAAACAACAACGGTGTGAGATATAAGATTGATTCTAGCTTTTTTGAAATACATTCATGCCATTACGAGTATGTATGAAATAACACATCATTCCAATTTCCACATCGGCTTCGCTAGCAGTGCTTCAAGCGACCGATCCAATTTGTGATGACTCGGTCCAATAGGTGCAGTACGGCGTTATTCCGGCACGAACGCTCGTCATGAGATGATCCGGTCACCAAATTCCTCTGTCACAACTTCGAGCGTTGCTTCGCTTTTATGGCATGTAGCGCCGTCTTGTTGGAACCATGGCTCCGAAATATCAATATTGTCGAGCACTGGACAAAGAATGAAGGTTAACATCGCTCCATACCTGAGACCATTGACGGAAACGATGTCTCCTTCCTCGTTTCGAGACAAATAAGATCCGACTATGACGCCATGCCATAAACCGAACCAAATTGTCAGTCCTTGTGGATGGATTGACGATTGGTCAAATACTTGTGGATTGTGTTGCCTCTAATAATATAATTATAATGGCGGCGCTATAGTCCGAGGTGAACCTGGGTCTAGCTTCTCAGCAACCACTCGTGTTGTTGTTCTTTCACGAGTGGGGGGGACCTAAAGTTTAATGCCGACTCCGAACGGCGAGATTGAGAAGCTATTTTTAAACAGTTATTCTTTTTGAGCATTGTCAGTGACTCAAAAGAGGTGGAGCCGTGGAAAAATGTCAGATGTTTTTTTTTCGAGATTCGAACCTTAATACGCCATTTGCCTCTAATAACGTAAATTTTGCTTGTTGACATTGCCGCTGAGCCAAAAATTAGCCTCGTCTGATAAGATGATTTTTTGGCCAAAATCCGGATATTCGGCACCCAATTAGCGATCTCACGGAGTTGTCAATGGTCGTCTGGCTTCAATTATTGCATCAGCACAATCTTTCACGGAAATCCAACCGCAAAATAATCCGGTTTGTCTTTCTGGCGATGCCCAATTCGACGTTTGTATGTCTCAGTTGATATTGCCCGATAGGTCGGTTGTGTTTTCTTCATTTCAATCTCTGTCTGGTTGTCTGGTTGGATGTTTAAGGTTCAGAAGAGTGTACTCCCATTCAAACTGCCTGCATACTGAAGACATAACGCTGCTTATTTACATCTTAGCCGGAATGTCGATAATATTTTTAATAATTTTCGCACTTTCGGCAAGCTTGATGAAAAGGAAAACTTTACTGAATATTTTGACAGCTGGATGTCATTGGTACATTTGATAGCTGCACATAACAATTGGAAAACAGTCATTGCTATCTGCTCACCCTTTTGATGATCGACTGAGCTTCTGCTACTGTATTGTCGCTAAATTGCTTGTTTAAACGTTGCAATCTAATCTCTCTTAACGCAGACTGACCGGAATACGATTTCTATGTAATCGGCCACTTTCTGTTTTTAGTATACCGCTGTGCTATGAAGTCGTACGGTTACCTTCAGAGTCTTGAAAATGCACAACTTGGCCGTCTAAAGGAGAACACAAATTTACTTTAAAATAAATAAACAGTGGCTATTTTTTTAATTTTGCGTTCATGATGTTTGGACTGTTAACTAGATATGGGGTGCTACTCTGTCCAATTATTGTCAAAATCCTATATGAGGGACAACAGTCTGGGATGTGACTGGGTCTAAATGCCCCCAGATGTATTAATCAAATTAGAGACAAATTAGAGACGTATTCGACTGATTTATTCTCATTTGCTTAAAGCTGTGTAAAGTCAAGGTAAAGTATTTAAGTCCATGGATTGGGATATTCTCTTTTCAACTGCATCTTAAAATATGTTATAAATGAAAGAGATTGTATGCGACAAAAACTACGTTTTTTAAAAGTGCTAACTGGCACTGACAGGTTCAAGTTCAGGCGCAGAATCGGCTGACAATACTATCCATCCTCCTATTAGCTCAGCCAAAAGACTCATTGAGCAAGTATATGTGTCATCAGCAAACGAACAGTGGCAAAGCTACCCAGGCTGCGTCATATTTCACTGCTTATGGCCCAAATATGATATCAACCAAATCCCTCATATCCAACAATAAGAAAATCATACGCATCTTAACAAGGGTTCTCACTGGCCACTGCACGATAGGTGCAATGGCTAAGAGACTATACCTCCCGGCGAACGAACTGTAGGGATGACGAAGAAGTTAAATCAGTGAAGCATCTCCTTTGCCATTGCCCTGCTCTACAAGAACGACTGCTCACTCACTTGAAAGCAAGGTTCTTTCACTAGCTCAGCGATGTGGCGAAGGTACAGATCCCTGACCTAAGGAAATTTCTAACTAGAACGAGGTGGTTTTGGTAATTCCATACTGACCCTGCGTTTATTCTCGGAAAACATGCAATCTTTACAGGGCATACACAATGGACCTTCACGGCCTCTGGGTGTAATTGCTGGCAACAGCATTAAGCCCTCCTAAACTAACCTAACCTAAAAGCGCTAATTATCAGATCAGTGTGCTCATACACTCATTCGTATAACACCCTATACTTCTGTTGGGACCTAACACAAATGCCAATAAACATCAACACTCTGTAACTCTCTACTCCCCACTTGACTGACATTACGCCATCATTCCCTATGTACATCGAAGAATGATGTGATGTATGGCATTTGTTTCCACCCTTGCCGTCCATTCCGGGATATAACACATTTTTTTCTTCGTCCACATTGAAATAGATTTCAATCTACGCTACTGAGTTTGTGGCAAACTCCTTTTCCGCTCCATTTTGTCAAGCGGCTGCTTAAACCTCTATCTACTGCTGCGACTGAAGTCAATATGTATCCAAACTGAAAGATACTCCTACACATTTGAATGTAAATTTCGATTGACATTGTCAGTTAAGATAAGGATGAACAGACAAGCTGTCGTATGTAGTACGAGATGACTTGCCATGGAAAAGATACTATTTTACCAAAATTACATGGAAATAAGTGAATACGTCTATATTTCTGGTATCATTTTTGAAAACAGAAATGAGTTGTATGTATTTTTTAATAAACCTGTTTGATTTCAGATTTGGAATATGATTCGAATATGATTGTGAATTTGTCGAAAATAAAATAACGAATTATTCATTACAATATTGCTGACTCCTATAACTTTTGTCGCACCCTGTTTTATTTTATCTAGCAGGTGGAGATAGGTCTTGGGAGCACCAGACCAGATATAAGCGTTATACTCAAGTTTGGGTCGGATGTAGACCTTGTAAATTGAAGCCAAATCAGAGGGGGTGAAGTATTTCTTGCATCGTTTTAGGAAACCTACAGTCAGCGTTAAAAATGAGTGAACATTCAGTATCCATATCCATATCCACTAAATTAATCTTCACCGGAATGAGGTAGAAAAAACAAGGATATATCAAATTAAAGCTCAAAAGTCATACTTTAAAATACGGTACATAATATTTAACATAAGTGTATATATAAAACAATTAATTGAATTTCAAAGAGAAATGTGCTAAAAATAGCATTGAAAAGTGAGAGTATATATGGTTGTGTCAGTGACTGTAACACACGATTATGTTAAACACTCGATTCTGTTAAACACTTGTATGAAATTAAGACCGCCATATACGATGACTGAAAAAGCGGTAAAGGCATACAAAGTACAATTTTTTTCTCAATAAGATACTCTTTTTTAAAGAGATGTGTTCACTCACTTTTGACTCCTGTTTTTTGCCCCTTTTTTCGTTTGAAGTTTATTTAAACTTCTTTATGTTTACTGTTATTTTAAATGAAATATAGCTTATTTTGAAATATGATTTCAGAGCTTTTATTTGGGAGACCAATATCAGACGTAGACCATTCTAATCAATTTTAATTTAGAGGAATACCTTTCAGCTAATGACTGTTTACTCACTTTTGACGCTGACTGTAAGTATTTTGCAGCATTTTTGACGACCTCAACTATGGGATCGTTCCAACTAAGTGGTGTATTGATACATATACCAAGGATGGAAAGTCTTTCGGTTCCATCGACACAAGCGACATTCATGCATAATTGCTGATTATTAAACGTTCGCTTTAGTGGCAGAAGACAGCACTGAGTTTAGGAAGCATTAAATTTCACTCTATTGTTCTTACCCAAATTTATTATAGTGTCAAGGCCGGAATTCAATATGCTTAAGATTCTACAGCCAAAGAACAGGGTCGTGAGTCTTGGAACGAATATGAAAAACTGTCATCAGCGAAGGAGTGGATTGGATTAGAGGTAGCAGACAGGAGATCATTTATAAAAATGAGAAAGAGAATCGGACAAAAAATAGAACCTTAAGGTACACCACCATTAATTTGGTGAATATCAGACTTGAACCCTTTCAAAACAACTTGAAGTGAACGGTTCGAAATGTAATTTCTAATCCATAGAAGAAGAGACTCAGATATCGTAAGCACTCATTTCCTTCAAAAATGCTTGACGCCAAACTCTGTCAAATGCCTTTGAAATACCAAGCGCAACAATTTTGCTTTCTCCTGCATTGTGGAAAGATTGGTTCTACCTTTCGATGAGATCTGGCATCAAATCACCAGTGGACCTGTTGCTGCGGAAATCGTACTGACGGTCAGAAGAAGCTTCCGCGATTCAAGATATTTTATAAGCTGACGGTTTATCAGTGTTTCCATGAGCTTAGAAGGAGGGAACGTAAGTGCTATGTGTACACGACTGGATGGCGCAGTTGGTTAAGTGCCTGCCCCAAGTTCGAGGGGTCCCAGGTTCGAATCCCAGTAAAATTGAATCTGGTCCAGTCACCATTTGCCGTTGGGATCAAATTAACGGCATTGGATTAGGCTGCTACCTGAAAGTACAATGGACCAGTTTTGAGTCTGAGTGCTCCAGTAGCGTTTCAAAAATCCTCCGAAAAAAAAACAAAAAAAAAAGTGCTATGGGTCGGGACGAGATGACGTAGGTTTGCCTTTTTTAGGGACAGGCTGGACAAATGCTGTTTTCCATCCACTCAGAAAGAGACCAGAATAATAGGACAAGTGAAAAAGCTTGCGCAGTGGTTTTGCTAGCGCAGAAGAACACTTCATCTGGGTCAGCGGATTTATGTACGTTGAGATCCTTATGTACTCTTGCAACTATACGAGTGCGAAAATGAATTTGTCCCATGGTACAATCGACGCTCTCAAGTACAGGCGGACACAAAGTGGAATTTGGCCGCGAAATGCGCAGCAAACAGATTGGTCTTCTCTAAAGAGCTGACAGTTGGTGTGTCATTGCAAATGAGCGTGGGAATTGAAGATAAGGTTGAATTGTTTACGTTTTTTGACGAATGACCAAAAGTTAGTAGCAGTATCGCAGCACTTTTGGTCGTAGGAGAACTTCACATTTCAAATTTTCCCGGAAGGTGGTGCTTGGTTCGACTTACCTGCAAGAAAATAGTCACACACATTGTAGAAAAAACGGATTGTAATCTTTAAATAATCATTGTATTTTAATTCAGCACACGCTATTGAAATGTGAACCACTGAACAGAATTTTTCATATCCTAAAGATTTAAAGGTTTGAGGAAGCATTCTAACAACAGAATACCAGGCTCTTATTCATTCGTTCACCCCAGTTTTTCTTTAAAATCTCCATAATAAACAAATTTCTGAAATGAAAAGTTTTATAAAGTAAGGTCAAATTACGAACGTTCTTGTTGAGCCCCGCAGCCTTAGTACGCAAATGCGATGGAAGCACTTTATTGTCGAATTAATTTCTTTGAAACCGTACTACAGCCTCACGTCTTGTGAGATGAATTTTGCGGATAGACTACATGTCCAAGGACACACCCCAGAGACTTTCTTCTAAATTCGCAAAATGAATGACACCATGGATATAGCATTGCACAATGTCCCTCTTATTTCATATCTCTTCCCTATGTCAAGGTTTTTGTCTTGTTTCAGCATTGTGTGATGAGTTTATATTGAATAAAATTCTCAGGATTGCTTCATCCTTCGTAGTGTCACTCGGATTGCTATACTCACACGTACGGGAGGAAATGGGACACATATTCGGGTGTGTACATGCACACAACTTTGTGGAATTACTCCATTAAATTGCAATTAGGCCCTCGCAATGATACAACATATGAGCATATACGGTCCGTCTTGTGTGGGGGAAGATGTCTTGAACGAGGACATGACATTTTCTTGTTTGATGTTGAGTATGAGTTGAAGATAATTTTCTAGGTTCTCTCTTTCACTCGTGTTCTTGTCAGGGGAAATATAATTATGATGAATTGCTGTAAATTTCATCTTTCTTTTCTGAACAAAACCGACGGATGACGAATAATTGTCGCATGCTAAGGGAAGACGTTTTTATTGCATAATGAAAATGTGTGCAATTTTCGACAGAAAAACACCTCAGGAAAACATCAACATCATTATGGATCCTCTGACAGTTGTGGTAGAAATTCCGCATCAAGGTTCTCATGAAAAGGGTCTTCCAAAAGAGACTTCCGAATATTGACAGTTGATAGTAGCCATATTGTTGAAGCTCCAACTGTCAGATTAGCTGTCACTTATTCAGCCTGTTTTGCCACGTCACCGTGGACGGACATAGCGTTCAACAACATGTGCAAATAATAAAATTCTTTTATTAAAATGTGTGTTCTGTTCGTGCAATGTTCCGCGCGCTTCGCCTATTTTACAGTCGCCATAATCGCCCTACCGAGACCACTATTCACAGTGGTGTGGATAAATTTGAGTCCACTGGTTCTTCTTCTTCTTCTTAGGGCGCTACAGTCCGAGGTGGACCTGGGCCTCATTCAACATGTCTCTCCAGCCAGCACGATCTTTCGCCAGCTGCCTCCAGTTTCGCACACCAAGCCGGCCGAGGTCCACCTCGACTTGTGTGCGCCATCTTGTTCGTGGACGTCCTCTGTTGCGTTGTCCCACAGGCGCAGAGCCGAAGACT
The DNA here is from genome assembly GCA_930367185.1 of Myathropa florea. Lineage (NCBI taxonomy): Eukaryota > Metazoa > Arthropoda > Insecta > Diptera > Syrphidae > Myathropa > Myathropa florea. The sequence goes on from OV884002.1 coordinate 45,788,475, forward strand.
CTTCGGGCTGAAGCTAAGTGTCCATACGCTCTACATGGCCTAGCCATCTTAGGCGTTGGATCCGTAGACGCCTGGCTAGACTCATGTGGCTGTGCAGCCCATACAGTTCGTGGTTGAATCTTCTCCTCCAAATGCCATCAACGCAAACAGGACCAAAGATCGCGCGCAGAACTTTTCTCTCGAAAAGATCAAGACATTGTTCATCTGCTTGGGATATTGTCCATGCCTCTGAGTCGTAAAGAAGGACTGGGATGATCAAGATCTTATACAAAGTCAACTTGGTCTTCCGAGAGAGGGTTCTACTACTCTGTTGCCTTTTGAGCCCATAAAAACACCGGTTGGCAAGAGTTATTCTGCGTTTGATCTCGGTACTGATGTTGTTTGTACTGTTTACCGCGGAGCCGAGGTAGACGAAGTCCTTCACTACCTCAAAGTTATAGCTGCCTATGGTGACGTTCTGGCTAAGTCGTCGATGTTGTGCGTCCTTTCTCGATGACAGCATATACTTGGTTTTGCCCTCGTTTACCGCCAGACCCATTTTAGCCGCTTCCGTTTCAATGCAAGCAAACGCATCATTGATGGCTCGCTGTGTTCGCCCAATCACGTCAATGTCATCTGGATTTGGAAGATCGTGCCTCTTGTGTTGGCCAGTGAGTTTTGCACGATCTTTTCAAGAACGATGTTAAAGAAATCACATGACAGCGCGTCGCCTTAAACCTCGTCGTCTTAAACCTTTTTTGACATTGAAGGTCTTAGTAAATTCGTTACCGACCTTAATGGAGCATCATCATCCTGCTCAGTCTGACGAGTTTGGCAGGAATGTCAAAACAAGACATGGCGCTGTATAACTCGTCTTTATACACGCTGTCATATGCGGCCTTGAAATCGACAAATCGGTGGTGTGTGTCGAGTTGCATTTCTTGAGTCTTCTCCAGGAATTGCCGCAGTGTGAAGATTTGATCTATGGTGGACTTCCCTGGCCTGAAACCACAATGGTTTCAGGATTTATCAGTTTGGTGACGAAAGGTTTCAGGCGTTCACACAGAATGACGGAAAAGATCTTATAGGCGATGTTAAGGAGACTTATCCCACGATAGTTGGCGCAGTCAAGGGGGTCTCCTTTCGTGTGGATCGGGCAAACGATACTGAGATTCCACTCATCGGGCATGCTTTCCTCCGACCATATCTTACAGATGAGCTGGTGGATGCGCCCTACCAGATCATCTCCAGCGGCTTTAAACATTTCAGTGGGCAGACTATCTGCACCAGCAGCTTTACTAGACTTCAGTCTCGATATCGATATCTTGACTTTGTCTAGATCGGGGGGACGGTATTCTCTTCTATCATCGTTCGTTGTGTTGAGTGGAACTGGAATCCACTGGTTCAGTAAACGATAAATCAACACCCGAAACTCAAGATCTGCCGAAAGCGAAAACATAATCGCTGTCCGTGAGAGTGTGCATGATTGCTCACAAGAACTCGGCCTTTCGCTGACCACAACTTGGCGAATTTTGAGCCTGTGTGGGAAGCTGAGAACTGAAGATAAAGGACCATAGACAAAGATATGTGTTCGCTGAATAGGCTCTGAAGTAGTTGGAAACTGACCAATTTTTATCGAAAAATTGTTTTCAGCAATTAGGCCCATTTCAACAAAATTGTCGATTTTTGTATGGTACCAATCCACATGAGATAAAGGAACGTCCAACGCATACCGAAAAAATCAGTGTTTGGTGTCAACATAACTCATGGCATTGATCAAATTCAGTTTGATTTATGCGCCTTAGTCATGGAATATTTGACATTTCGTAAGCTTCACTCAGAGAAGCTGCGGCGGACATTTGAACGATGTTACATTTCATATATAATGGCACCGATAGGCCTTTCAAACGAATAAATGTCGATGATGTGTCACACAAGATTTGTTTATTTATAATTTAAAGATATGAAGCGCTTAATGAAGTACCATCTAGTTCATCGTGCTTTGATTTATATTTACGCGGCATCGCTATTGCAGGTTATTGCAGCTGCACCAATTGACATATACGTCCAGTTCCAGTTATTTTAGTGACTTGATAAATATCGATGTTTGCAAATATTGATCGAAAGGCAACTACGGACTAGAAACAAGGTTGTCAATAAAATATTCGAAACTCACGCCGCATTTGAAAGGATGTCCACTGCAAATGGGAGGATTAAAAATATTGCATTACGTGTGCACACGTTAATCCTCTCATTGCACACAAATTGCAGCTGAAATGTGAAGAACGCCCGGCCACCGAAAACATCACATGACAACCCGTTAAGGGGGGTTTTGCTGCGGTTTTAATACCGCATCATAATATGTAGGCTACTCGACCACGACACATCCCTCTCCCCACACACGCAGCAGTAGACAGTAGCCGACGTACCAACAGGATGGATCATTTTTGACAACTCTAACACATTTACATAGCTCAAACCGCTTTTTCCTCCGCAAAGGATTGTAATCAAATCGCATTTAACAACGGTCCTGTTGGCAAGCAGTCACCCATGTTAGTGTATACGTAGCCTAATTTTCCGCGCTACATTATATTGGAGTACGTATGTACATCCCTTTAGACCGTACCCCTATCTACAAGTCGATGATTAAAAAGGGTACAAACAAAAGGATACACAACCCTGGTTACCCCATCGTTGGGGCAAACACAGGCCGATGGATGCGATGAGGTGAGTGGGATGGCGGAGGATGGATAGGTACAGCGTTTGCCAAAACCGATTTGCAAACATAATATTTATCGTATTTTGTACCTGTTTAAGGTGCTCCTGCCTCAAGGGACCGACTCACCGACTATCAGAACTACAACAGGAACACGAGCAACAACAAAAACGGATCAAGGCTACCATTTGTTGTAAGAATGCTCAACTATGAATGAGCCTTATCACCGAGCTAACAACACACAATACATAACCGGTGCCATGGATCCACACCTTCTTCTTCACTTGCCTCTTGGCTTCACTGTTGTCGGGATTAGAGGTTTTGTAATAAATTTTTCGTCCTTCGTCCTGTTGCTGGTCGGCGGTTGAGCGTTAACGTTCATTGTACTGTGCCCAGGCAAGGCAAACGAGAAAAAAAAAGAATGTGAAAAGGATGTAACATAATTTAATTATTAAAATGGACCCTACTCTGTTATCCTTCAGATGATTGCATGAATTTACCAGGCCATGGTGTACATACAAAGCTTTTGAAGAAACGTTCTTTTTCAGCTCCGGGCAGGATTTAATAGGATTATTGGTGATTCTGTGTTTACTGCGCTAATATGTGTGTCGGGTGTGCCTGGATCTGGCTGAATTAGTTCGTTTTGGTTCTTCAAATTCTTATTTTTTTTTTCATCGTCTACCAGTAAATGCTGCTTGATAGTGGAGGATGCCTTTTGTGGGGTCAATGTGGTGAGAAATGATGTGGCTTTACGAAGAAGTTATGTTTTGCAGAGTATCTAAATTCTGCTTTGGGGCAAATGCAAAGGTTGCTCTCTCATGAAACTTTCATAACATGATGCATGCAAGGAGCGTGGATACTAACTAAGTGGGCTTGCGAGATTTATGTTGAAGTGCCCGTGGCAGCTGAGAAGTACTATGTTCAAGGGTGCAATTAGAGGAGCCGAGTGGTGTGGGTATTTGAGCAAAGGTGAGGCAACCTGACAGTTTTGGAATTGAGAAAAGGACAGCAGTGAGGGAAAAATATATCACGTACTGGATGTTGAGATGAAAGATGGATAGGTAATTTTTTAATTGAATAATTCAATATTAGTAAAATAGAAAATTTCAGCTCATCGATAAGTGTTTAGGTAGGTAGGTAGATATGGTGGCTTCCAACATATGCACATTGGATTCATTTAGACCCATAGGGTCCATTGTGTGCCACATCCGGCTTCCTGCCGCTTCTTGATGTAATTTTCGGATATATCAGTTAGTGAGCTTAGATTATATTCTCCCAGGGTTTTCTTCCTTATGGATGCTAAGGCTCTTCCTCTTCATCCATGCATCTACTGCAGTAGTCGTCATATGGTAACCCTAGTCTTGCGGCGTGCCTACCCAAAGCGCAGTGTCCTGTGAGGACATTTACTAGGTTACCCAGATTGTTCCTGCTTAGGCTAAGGATGGCTGTGGTTTTCCGGAGACCCATTTTTAGCCATTTTTTCCTTGCGTGTTGACAGGTATGTAGGTTTCTCCATCTCTCCGTAGTCCTACTGGTTGCTAGTTCAGAGATTTTGGTTTTCAATGTACCTATTGGCACAGAGATGTTGCTGATGCTTGGGTCACTGATTATGGTACCCCTTTTGGCTAGCTCGTCTGCTTCGCAATTATCTGGTATATCTCTATGACGAGGAACCCAGCACGCCATGAGGCTGCATTGTTTAGATATCTCATTTAGAGATATACCTATTTTGATCTTAATATTGGTGATTCGAGTGCTGCTTGACTGTCGGTGTATGTTACGATATCCTCTTTCGATATCATGTTCATCGATAGCCATTCAGCGGCTTCACGAATAACCGTAATTTCCGCTTCGAAGACACTACGGTGGTTCGGTAGTCTATGGGACTGGCTGATTTTGAGTTGTTCCGAGAAAATTCCAGCACTTACTCCACTACCAGTCTTAGAATCGTCTGTGTAAATCTCTTTTGCGTTGTTACTACTTAGCACCGAGTTTCCCATTCTTGTCTATTCGGGATTTTGGTGTCGTATTGAATATTGAAGGCCACGACTCAAGATTCCTCAAGATAGTCATACGAGTTGAGTATGTGTAAATGGCCTACGTTTTGATTTCTCCACGTACAAGATTTCTTTGAGCCGTAGCTCCGATTTTGTTGCAAATTCCTTGCCACATATGCCTGTTGGGGTGAGGTGTAATATCGTTTCAAGCGCTACGGTTGGAGTAGTACGCAATGCGCCTGTAATTGGTATACACGCCATCCTCTGGACCCCTCTAACTTGGGGCAGGCACTTAACCAACTGCGCCATCCAGTCGTTTATTCACAGTTACTAAGCCCTGATTAAGTTCTTTGGAAGATAACAAATTAATAACCACTCTTTATAAAAATTTTGAGTGAAAGGGACTTTGGGAAGCTTTTCCTGACAGTTACACCGTTTAAGCATTATTACAAAACCGAGAGAGATGATGCCACGAAAATGAAAGTCAACATGTTCAAAATCGAATCGTGGACATTTCGTGTAGGAGCAATTTTTATGTTTGAAAATTTTAACGCTTCAAAAGTTTCAAAAGCCGAGGAGAAATCAAGACTGTTACAGAAAACATCACATTCATACACCGGCTGAAGCAATTGTACTTTTGGATTCCGCATGTAATTTTATATTGCTTCCTCTTCAATACGACAAACCCCCTTTCAATAACACACTGCCTGCTACCATTAATAAAAAAGGGACTACACCACAAGGAATGAATCAACTGCCGCCTATGAAACGAAAAGACCGTATCAAAGTTGTTCAACAAAAAGTTGTCATTTTTCAAAAAAAAAAAAACTTCCCTCCAGCTGGAACGAGTCCTAGATTAAAACTGACACGGAAAAACAAGAAAATAAAAATCAAAAACATATGCCTACTGTGAAGCAAGATAAGTCGGGATATTAACCCAACTTCCCCGAAAACTCCGCACAACGATTTGAAACTTCAAAAACCGATAAGTTCAAAGTTTTCTCTTCCCATCCCAATATCCTCCTCGACTTAAAAAAAAAAACTTTTATGGCAAAGCAAAGTCAACAATATCCGTAGCGCATAATTGCCTTTCTGTGATCCCCACCTCCCCCCGTCCCTCTAGCGTTCTCATCTTGATGTATGTATTTCCATCGGGATATGCTTGGCACAGCATACAGTGTGCACAGTCGTAGACATGTCTCTAGCCCGGGTTAGGACTATCATTTTCCAATCCCATTCTCCAATCGGTTACTGGCTGGCACACAGCGTCTCTCCCCGAGGCACCGATAGCATTGTTGGGTTAAACAAAAAAGACCGAATGCAAAAAACAACAAGTCACTATCAGTGTTTCGTTAGTACAATCTTGTACAATCTCACCCCAGTACTTACTACAATGTACCTCGGGGGTGGATGTGTGTATGAGTATTTGAAGGGATCTGCAAAAAGACGAGTGAAGTGAGGGTGGCGCGTGTAGGAGTAATACAAAACTATTTCCCTTCAGATATCTTGTTTCTTAAGACCTTCTTTTCCTCCCCTTTTTCTTTTTTTATTTCTCCATATGCCGTTTGTGAAATCACTTCCAAGGGTTGCACTCACTACCACCCACTCTAATGCAGAGACATTACTCAGCATATTTAGATAATGTTACGAGTTCACAGGTTCATTGGATTGTTCTATGGTGGTGAGAGAGCGTAGAACTGGGATGTTGTTCCTGATGCGATGGCAGATAAGGGAGACAGAGACGGGCGGATGGATTCATTGCATATTTACTTGGCAGTAAGAGTGTCTTATAATGCAGTGGCGGAATGGGTAACATAAGAATGAGAATGAGATCATGTCTACGCACATGTGGTAAGTTAAGCTTTGTCTTACTTATGCTTGCCTATGGTAGTCCATTGGTGAATGGACTCTAGATGGATTTTAAATCTTGTTTTTCTCGTGTAGGAAAAAGACATTTTTTAGGCTCCCAGTGAACTAAGGGATGAGTATGAATGTTTTATCTAGACAATATATCCATTCCTTCATAATCTGGTGGACTCTTTTGAAAGCTGTTCAGAAATTTGAAAAAACAAAGAAACATGATTATATTTTCACTTTCACAAGAAAGTGGAACGTACTTAGGGTAAGAGATCTTTGAATTGAAACACATCTCCTATGAATTAAGTATTCCAAATAAAATTGTTCAGAAATAAGACCGAAAGGTAGTTCTAGTTATTTTCTTTTGAAAACAGTAACAGTTTTGTTTTTAGGTCAAGTCCTTTAAGCCATTTATTTCGAAACAGAAGCTGAACATGTCATAAACTGAAGTGCTTGTAGGTGATTTCACATATCATTGGATTTATCCTTCCTTGGGTATGTAGGTTGAAGTTACTTAAAAGTGCACTTAAACCAGGGTATATGTACTGCCAAGTGAATTGATCGTGGGTTAATCCACTTCTCCACTTGTAGGATACTATTTGGAACTTTTGATGTAACGAAGTATATTGCCGAAATATCGCTAGGGTCACAGATTTTGTCAAAGTGTAGACATCTAAGGAACGCCAAGGCCAACTATGGGGAAAGTGTCGAGTATTCCTTACCTCCTTCTCGTCTTAACAGCTTCTGCAGAAATGATTTATAAAAACCCGTTTCTATTGACATGTTCGCCCAAGAGGAAGTGTCGTGTAGTGACACCATAACGCCGATTTTCAATCTATCAAGAGAGATGTGATGGGACTTAATTCTTTTTTTTAAGTTTTTTTGAAACACTACTTGAGCACTCAGACTCAAAACTGAGTCCATTGTACTGCCAGGTAGCTATCTACTCCAGTGCCGTTAATTTAATCCCAACGGCAAATGGTGACTAGACCAGATTCGATTTCAATGGGACTCGAACCTGGGACCCCTCGAACTTGGGGCAGGCACTTAACCAACTGCGCCATCCAGTCGCGAAATGGAAATGAAAGAAATGGCTTACACCCATCTATTATATGTTATTTGGACCGCCACTTCTTGTAGCAAGAGTTTGCACAAGTATGTTAATATTGCAGTACACTATGGATACCAAATTTGAACCTTGCTTAGACATTAATCCATATGTGAAATATGAATACTACAGCTACAGCTCAACCAATGAACCAAGTCTCTGATCACCTGGTTGGTGTTCGGACCAAGTCTTCCATTGAAGTAGGTAATTCCTCTTAGAGTTCCCATTTGCTGTCGATTTACACCACCTATTTAAATGCTTGGTTTGTGTCCATTTACAGCGAATTTTTCCAGGTATACTACGAGTTCTAATGACTTTTGATGATTAAGTGAGTCAAGCAACTAAAATAACTCAATTTCTCAGAATACCGTGTGAAACACATGGAAACTCAAATAGCATTCCCTGTTGACGTGTCAAATGAGGATGTCACAAATGTCACCTCCAAGAAACCAATCAAGGCTCTTCCCCAAAAAAGTTTACTTTATTGCTCTTCTTTTATCAATATGCTACCCATTCTGGTATCACTCAATTATAAGTTCGTCCCAATTATCGAGAACATAGATTCATTAAACATAATGTTTATAAATGAATAGCACTGATACGTGATAGAAATAAACAGATTTAAACATGCACTCACTCACAAAAGTTTCATGGTTTTTCCATGGTTTTCATGGACTGGGAAAAAATTTGTTGCCAATTTCATATTTAAGATAGCAACTAAATTTTAAAGATACTAAAAATCGGTAAGAAAGCTTTATTTAAAACGCAAATAAATAATAAAGGGTGGTCCAACGAAAACGCACGATGATAATTTTTCAGAGAATTATCTTAATATTTTTTATTATGATAGAAGGATCTACGACAATTATGTGTGAAACAAAATATCGGCCAAATGCTCGCCACGGCTTCGGTGGCATACCTCTATCCGATGGTCCATATTTTCAATGACTCTGAGACATAATTGAGGTTCGATGTCGTTAATGTGCCGAATTATCTCATCCTTTAGCCCTTGAATTGTTCATAGCTTATTGACGTACACCTTTTCTTTTAAATATCCCCAAAGAAAGAAGTCCAACGGTGTCAAATCACCTGATCGTGACTGCCAATTAACATCGCTACGACGTGAGATAACACGGCCATTGAATTTCTCGCGCAAAAGAGCCATTGTTTGGTTGGCTGTGTGGCAAGTGGCACCATCCTGTTGGCAGCACATGTCGTCCAGGTCCATATCCCCAATTTCTGGCCACAGGAAGTCCATTCACGGTAACTGCTTGAGCGACGTCATTTCCGAAGAAGTACGGCCCGATGACGCCGCCAGCACATAAACCACACCAAACAGTCAGTCTTTGTGGATGCATCGGCACAGGGGCATGCACAGGTGTTTCTACATTTCCTACAGACCCGGTTTGCTGAAATTTCCGAAAAATTCTATCGATTGTGGACACACTTGGTCGATTATGCTGACCACGAAATGCATGCACGAAATGCATTTTGATTTGAACGCCCATTTTCGTAAATGGCTTCAACAGTCTTAACGCGCTGCTCAATTGTGTACCTCTCCATGGTTGAATTTGTCAAACACTGAAACAAAGAAATGTCAAATTAAGTTGGACAAAAAAACCTGACGTTAAGGTGTGACTCACAATTAACATCGTGCATTATGGTTGGACCACCTTTTATTATCGCAAAATATTGCTTTTGGTTATCATTTAAAGAAATGACCTATATTTTTCTATAATGTTTGCTACATATTTGCATTTACCTAGCAATGACAAATGTTTCTGCTTTGTTTTCAAAACACTTTTTTGTCAACCAAGTCACATCCATTATAAAATCTCAGCTCATTTCGCTTCTTCAGTAAATTTTCTCTCCAATCTAATATCCCTCACATCCTTTAGTTCATCTTAATTACGGAGAAAATCCTTCCACAAAACTTTGTAATAATACAAATCCACAAAAATTCGTTAATTTTCGTCAAATAAATTCCTTAAATAAGGAATGGACAGCCTATTTTTTACAGTAAATCGTACGGATTGAGTGAGTCGATGTACATGATTTTTATCCAGTTTTTTTCCACAAAATTGCATTGTCGCATAAGAATTAAAAAACCTAATAGAAACTGAATGGAAAACCAGTGGGCGCCGTGGCCGTGTGGGTTCGTGCGTTGACCCATGTGCATTAAACTTTCACAGTCTAGGTTCGATTCCAATTTCAGACGAACAATTTTTCAAAAAAAAAAATTGTATTTTTCAAAAAAAAAATTGTTCACGGCTCCACCTATTTCGAGTCATTGACAATGCTCAAAGAGTATAACTGTTTAGAAAAAGCTTCTCAATCTCGCCGTTCGGAGTCGACGTCGACGGAGTTCGTGCGAGACACAATACGAGTGATTGCTGAGAAGCTAGGCCCAGGTCCACCTCGGACTGTAGCGCCGCCATTATTATTATTTATTATAATGGAAAACCATTAAAAATCCATAGAAGTTAACCAAAATCCATTTTTGCTCTGTCAATAAATTTTCTGCAAAAAAATAGATGTATTTGAGAAAAAAAAAGCGAACAATGATAAGAAGAAAAGAGGCACATGAAATAACACTAATGGAGGACATCCCAAGTACCAATATTTGTAAAATTGTTCTTTCTTTTTTCAAAATATTTTTTTAAAGTTTCAAATTTCGCAATTAATTGTTTGACATCAACAAATTGTATTGATTGTTTATTACTGGATTTTTCTTTGTTCTTTCAAAAATAAAATATGGTTTGAAAACATTTTTTTGACAAAATGTGAGAGCAAACGGAATTTTAAATGTTCCATGACGTTAGAGTTGAATTGATTAAAGTCGCTAGACAGATAATTACTTATCTGGCAATGATTGCTTTGCTTGCAAATTCGGTAAGTGATTTAGGACGATGTTTTCCATATTTTGGCGAAAAGAAATCAAAGAAAAAAGTCATTGATCGCAATGTGTGTTGGTTACACACGATACGAAGGGATAATTAAAGAATTTGATTGTTTTTCAGTCAAACTGACAGTCGCTTGTTTCTCTATAAGACTATGTATGGTGTTCCGATGGAGAAATAATGTCTGTAATAAGCATTCAGCTTATTTAAAATATTTTTAGCAAATCAAAAACAACAAAAATGAAATGCATTTTGGATTAACTTAAGAGCTATAAGTCGTAACCCTGAGGATTCAATTCACTATGAGGAAGTCATGCATAATAAAGTGAATTTTAGCAAACTTATCATGAATATGAAATACAAAGTTTGAATGATCACATTCAAAATATTAGCGGTATCCGAACGCAATGTTGTTCCAACATTTCAAGCTAATCGGTGAAATATAAGACCTTGAATAAACAAACATTTACCGTAAAAGAGGAAAGATAACAGTAGGTCAAAAACCTAAGTGTTCTCCTAAACGAAACAAAAGAGGGGGGTTGGCAAACCTACTGTTCACCGTTGATGGTGACAATGATTGTATGCCTGGCAAGTAAGTCCGCTTTACAGTTGTCAAGAATGTCTCTAACTCAGTACATCTGATCGCTACTAGCTCCGCCTGATACACAATGGTATGGTGCACAGAGACACAAATGTTTAATTCATTGGAGAAGACAGTGGCCTGTTCTCTGTGGCCCATCTCGTCCACTTTTCTCGGTCCGCCTGTAAGCATCCTTTGAACAGTTTGGGATTTCTAATACAGAAATCACTGTCCAGGATAAAGGCTTCGAAATTCCTATCAGAGAAGCATTGTGGTGCAACTTTGTCGATATTCCTGGGTGAGAAGTAAGATTTTTGGAGAAGTTTCCGAATGATATACCGGACCATCGTAAATGAGCTCAATGGCTAAATAATTTTTGACGTTGAATACAACAATCTTCTGTCAGATCTGAACCATTTTATATCTGCTAGAAGGGTCACATAGAAAATTGATTATGCTACAATGCATAATTTGAGAGACATCTCTTCCGGCGAACTAATGTTAAAAAGTGATGATATCAACGATGTCCTGATTTGAACCCATTCTATTTCTCCTTATGGAGGCACTTGAAGGAAGAGGATATAATAATATATAACTACAACATTGGTGATCAAGGACAACAAAAGAGCTTGCCAGAGGCGGTCGCTAACTGACATCATATTCCAATGCTTAAAATTGTGTATTTTACCAATAAAATATATATTATATTTCGCGCAAATTCACCCTGGAACGGATACGTATATGTACGTCCAATTAATATCACACTTCGCAAAAGAATAGGTTAAGAATTTCTCGATGGGCGCATAGAAACTAGTAAGTAGTGCAACTTCAGTAAGGTCCAATGCACATTATGTTTAAGGTAATGTCCAAGGACTAAGGGTACGAATGACCAAGGATATACAGAATTAAATAATTCAAACAAACTCACAGAAAGTTTGCTTTTCTATAATTTCACCCAAAAATTGTGGGTGGCAAACTTCTCGAGTGCAAAAAGTTCAACTACTTTTTTGCCATGGAAAAGTTAAAAACGTCTAGATTTTTCGTAATTTATTTATCTGCGAAATTTTGACTCCTCCCAAACAAGGACGTCGGTCTTACTTTGAGCAGAGTGCAGCGAGGTAAAACTATTTGTGTTTTGAAAAGATCAAAACCATCAGTAGAGCCGCATAAAGAGCATCCTTTTAACTATCAAAGCATTTCATTGCAAGGCAGAATGCTAAAGAAATTAATTAAATTTTGCATATCGAAGTCGTAGCCCCCACTAGCTGCATGCTCAGTGTAAAAAGGACATGCACACCCAATGTTTGCACCCAACTGACAAAATGTCACTCTCAACCTGCCAGGGTGAGTATAATTAATTGAAATTTTCTCTTTTAATGGGTGACATTAGTTTGTTTGTTTGTGTTTGTGTGTCAGTGTGGGTGTCAGTGTGTGGAATATCCTTGAAAGCAGGACGTACACTTTTATTAGTTTAATGTGCCATTCCGTACTTGTTTTGTTGCCACATGATTTTTTAACGCGTTTCAAGGATACAGAGATATTTGTGCCGCCCGGTCGTTCTTCAGCCTTCACACCAAGCATCGTGGTGGTGATATTAAAGAATGATGGCAAAAGCTTCCCTTGGGTTATATCTTCATTTTCCTTTCTCTTTTTCTATACACGCCCCTCTCTTGCTCGCTCTCACGTTTTCCCGGTTTCTATCTCCACTTCCGCTTCTTCTGCTTTCACTATTTTATTCTGCTCAATGAATTCTTACATTGCGTATCACTTTGAGCGACGGACGCTGATGGTGCTGCCGTGACGCTCCCGAACCGGGGTGGTGTAGGGGACACACGACGACCACATTCGGTTTGTTTGTTTGTCGTTGGCGAAGATGGCAATATAAGATTTATCTGAGTGGATATTTTTTCAACCACTCCAAATGATTAAACTACAAGCAGCAAGGAATAGCAATGTGAACCGGCACAGCTTCCGAATTTTTGCAGATGTTCCCTGGAAGCACGCAGGCGAAATAGTAAACAAGGTTTGGTTTGTTTCAACGGTGGGCGCCATTTGGGTCGGTGGATTCGCATGTACACATACACACACATAAATTTCATGATACCATATCGAATTTTATTTGAGCCTCATAAAATGGGGCGATATTGAATTAGTACGGAATTTGAAGACTAAAAGAGGGACGGAACGTCGCGCAGGGAATACTGACTGTCGCATGTGGCTTCGGGTGTCATAATTCATGAAATTTTTCAACTAAATTGGAATTTGGACAGCATTATGCTTTCGGTTCCCGGTAAATTGAGTTTGCGAGCCGGAGACAAAAAAACCAAACACTCTTATAAATTAATCAATCTGTTGACCTGGCATATTGCTGGCCTATGTTTGCGAAGTACGTTATAGTGAATTTTCGGTTTGTTTTCGGTCTGCTGTTCGTGTGCTTTCAATTAGGCCTATCAGAGGCTGAAGTCTAGCCACAGACAACAATTTGGTTTGGAATGATTGCGCCGTTAGTGTGAACGCGTTTTGGTGTAGTTTGTGTTGATTAGAATTGATTTTGAAATTTGAAGCGTAAACTAGTTTGCCTTTTAGTTTGGTGTGCTTTAGTTCCACACGAATTGATACTGAACGGGTTATTAATTGATTGGAGTGTGGATCTCAAATCAAATACATTTGTCCTTGTACGTGATAGCTTGTAAACAGAAAACCCTAAACAAAAAAATGCAACTCAGCTCACATTTTTTTGTATTTATTGTAACAAGTTTTGACATTGAGGTTGGGGTTTGTGGCAGCATTGATTGTCACAAGCGGACATACTTTCTCCGTCTATTTGTGGTGCTACAGTACAGGTTGGCCTTAGTCGTCGAGGTTATGTGAAGCATTTGACCTGACAGCGTTATTTGTGTCTTCATCGCCGTTTAACAGTCTACAGAAATTATTCTTCGAAATTCTTCTATAAATTGACCATCTTGTCCTGGCAGGCTTTTGTCCGAAGTTTATACGCCTTGAATAATTGTCTTACCCGTTGGTAGAACTTTCGGACAATATTATTGTGTTGAGATATTTGTAGAGCTCTTGTAGTTCGACGCAGCATTGATTTGTAGGCTTCCTGCTTGTCTGCAAGTGCATGCCCTCACACGTCGTCAAACCGCTCGCTCACATAAAGTGGGACCAGATATCAATGATAGTTTTTCCAATTGAAATATTTTACAAACCGTAAAAACCGCTGTCAAAAGTTACCAATGGCATCCAGCTGTCAAAATATTCAGTAAGGCTTACCATTTAATTATGCATCGCTTTACGCTTACCAAAGGCGCGGAAATTATTAAAAATATTATCGAAATTTCGGCGCAGTTGGAAATACGCAAAGTGAATTTCATCGTGAAGTCGGCTGTCGTCATGTCCTCAGTGCACAGGCAATTCGTCGCACAGTGGACTGTTTGAGCGTGAATACTATGGAAATAAAGAAAACATACCCGCCACGCCGTAGCGGCCCATATCGAAGAATACCCAAAATTGTCGTTTCGACGCCGTTCAGCTGAATTAAGAATCACATCACCAGCCAGTCAACCCGGCTTATTTTGTGGTGGGATTTGGGCCTTCATCCGTATAAAATTGTTACTAGGCTGATGCAAGAATTAAAGCCGGACGATCGTAAACAACGCCGTGAGTTCGCTAATTGGGCGCCGGAAATGTTAATTCGGATTTTGGCCAAAAACTCGTCCTCTTGGACGAGGCGCATTTTTAGCTCAGCGATTATGCCAACAGGCAAAATTGCCGTTCTTAGAGTGAAAACAACCAACAAGTGCTCGATCAGGCATTAATGATTAATGATAATTTCTTTTTAGGTGGCTGTTACTAAATTCAGCTGGTAAATACTGAATTTATCTAACGGATAATTTCATTAGGGATACTTAGTCTGCTTAATGCATTGGCTATCACTTCCGGTGTGATTTTGTTGAAAGCTTCTTCTATGTCGAGGAAGGCAATCATTATGTACTCCTTGCAGGTCATCGATTTCTCAATTGTACCCACCATCTTGTGAAGAGCAATTTCGACAGATCTTCCCTTTCAGTACGCATGTTGCCAAGCCGAGAGTTATGAATGTAGCTTCAAAATAAAGCCAGAATCGATTTTACATTTCATACCGTTCTTTGTTTTATATAAATTTTGTTTTCTATTGTTCTTATCTGGTCACCCTGTATCTGATCAGTTAACTCATCATTTCAAAAGAGAGTGCAAATCACGGCATAAAGTTCTACGTGGCTAACGAACATAAAGTAACTGCAACAATCTGCTACATAAATCTACCTAAAATGTTCATATTTGCATTTACGTAGACATATCGCAGAATATCAAGCAAACGACTACACGCTTCTCTAATGTAAGCCGATGTCAACGGTCAAGTATCAGTGGTAGCCATATTCATGTTTAGTACACATCTAACTTTACGAGGTCGCTCATTGTCAAGATGCGGACTGATTATTGCACACTCAAGGGTTCAGAAGATAAGATTACGTTAAGTATGTGCTGCTCTGCCGTAAGGGCTTCGTCACGCATTAAAACTCTTCATAATTAAAAACGAACCTCCTGTGTATGAAAAATAACTTTCATTCTCCTCGCATGACCTTAATGTTACAAAGGGAGCAGCTAGAATTACAAGAAAAGTTATTACTACCTTATAGCGTGTGTGTTTGTGTCTAAAGTGACAATCCTTTTACTCAATGATCACACCCTCATGCAGTGACCTTTGACAGAACGTTCAAAAGGAACAATCTCTCGACTCTTATGTCCCTTTCACGCTGAACATTGTCTCAGGCTTACAACGCACAAGAGAGCATTCTCTAAAACTTTCAACCACCACCACCCAAGGGGACAATTACGCTCCCATTTGTAGTGCAAAACAATTCAAGTCAACTTAATGGATGCGTGCGAAACATTGTGAAAGAAAAACACACACAAGGCTGTCGTGTTTGACGTCAATTGCAGTGCGATAGTGAACTTCTTTTATTTGAGCATGAATAGGCAGGAAACAAAGGATTTAACGCACAGAAAAACACAACATCAAACCAAAGGCAAATGTCAATGTCAATTATTCACTTAATCGCTGAAATCACTGAGCCAAAAAATCATTCAAAACCTATTCCGTGAGACACAGGAAAACAACAGCGATCATCGTTCCGCTTCTATTATTCCACCAACATGTGTGGATGTCCTCGTTGGAGACGCGGATCTGCCGATTCTAATGGGGCCTGGCAAAAAAAATCATATAGTGGGCTGCATGCATATGTGAACGTACATATTTAGCTGCCTTGCCACCTCAGGGTAAGTGACGTAAAAAGTCATTCTGCAGGATATCTGTGTATGAACACATATGACATCGCAGAACTGTGAGTATAACCAGATTAAAAAAAAATCGAGGGACATATAGTGTTTTAGACGGTTTCCACTTGATTTGAGTCATTCCAACCCACTGCAGAGTTGCAAATCGATGAGAGTGTAGAAGGAAAGCACAAAATCCAACAGCGATGTACGAGTGCATATGAATATCCCCGCTCGTATTTATGCTTGCACAATCGCTTGGGTTTCTGCATCTGTTTAGTTTTTGGATTGATTTAAAAAAAAATACATGCGTACATCGCTGCATGTGCATGCACTTACTTCACACAAAAACGATGGCCTGATTTAAACGGACTTTCTATGGTGTTATGTGCGGATCTTAACTTAATGCTTTAGCATAAGCCAGCTAGCATTGCTGCGTGCTGTTCATTGGAATGAAATTGTTTTACGCCGCGCTGAATGTGTCGCAGTGTTTTTTTTTCCTTTTCTGTTTTTGTTTAAATTGACATTGACACATGCCGGGATACCGAGGCGGAAACGTATTCAATGGAGATTGCGTTTGCTGATGCCCTTGGTAGCACTGCGAAAAAAGAAAACAAATGAAAAACTTTGCTAATACGTATGTTTGTGTGGATGGCCATATTTTCATTTAGAAATTTAAATACCAGGGTTTCATGCTCATGCGTATAAAGTCACTGCTGCCGAAGCAAACTGGTGTTGACTTGATACCCAATATGATAAGTCTTCATGTGGACGTTCACCCTATGATGCAGTACACAAAATAAAAGAGATAAGTGGTCATCAAAGAAGGGACCCCATTTTAAATGTCGCGCGAACTGTGGAACTGTCAACATTCAATTATTAATGCATTGACTTTTGATAAGTAAAATGTAGGAAGTTAGTAAGTATGGATAGAAACATACTCGAACAACTTAGCGAAAGTTGATGATGATTCTTTGCTGAAGCGGAGAACATAAAGCACAAGTTTTCAAAAACCCGCACTGCTTCTGATAAACACCAAATGCCTTTTCGCAAAGCTGAAGTTAATTTATCCGATAAATTTGAACGTCTCTGACAGCTATGCCTGTCATGTACGTCCTGCAAAGTCAGCAGAAAATATCACCGGTAGTGACTGTTAACCCAAGTGAGTCCACTTCGAGATGATCACATAAATTGTGTCTAACTACAACCACCTTGCCTGAACATTCCATTAAGATCTTGGCCTACATACTGATAGTTTAGGTTATGATAAACATCTCACCTCGGATTGACGGAAATTTGGTCCATTGTGAGCCACTAACCGGTGGTATCACCAGTTTCTCAATTGGCAAAATCATAAACGAAGAGTTCCAACTTGTGCAATTGTGGTCTCGTTAGAATTCCATTGGTAATCTTTCTGGGTTATATTCACTTTTTGTTTTTGGTTCCTACTTTTAACTCGGACAGTTCTTCTAGGCTTCTAAAGGCAAGAACTCGGCCTATCGTTATTTTTTTCACTACTGCAAGAGCTGTACAAGGGCTGAGTTAGTGAAAACAAAAACCGCTGTTTTTTTTGGGCTCAAAAGGCAATTGAGTAGTAGAGCCCTCTCTCAGAAGGCCAAGTTAACTTTGTATAAGACCTTGATCATCCCAGTCCTGCTTTACGGCGCAGAGGCATGGAATATATCCCAAGCGGATGAACAGTTTCTTGGTTCTGAGCGCGATCTTTGGTCCTGTTTGCGTTGATGGCTTTTGGAGGAGAAGGTTCAACCACGAAATGTATGGGCTGTACAACGACATGAGTCTAGCCAGGCGTTTACGGATCCAATGCCTAAGATGGCTAGGCCATGTAGAGCGTATGGACAACTTAGCTCCAGCCCGAAGAGTCTTCGACTCTGAGCCTGTGGGACAACGCAACAGAGGACGTCCACGTACAAGGTGGCGCACACAAGTCGAGGAGATCTCGGCCGGCTTGGTGTGGGAAACTAGAGACAGCTGGCGAAAGATCGTGCTGGCTGGAGAGGCATGTTGAGTGAGGCCCAGGTCCACCTCGGACTGTAGCACCCTAAGAAGAAGAAGAAGGAGTAGGTTGCTTCCTGGCAGTACAATGGTTTGAGTTTGAGTCTGAGTGCGCCAGTAGTGTTTCAAAAATACTCTGAAAAACAGAAATCAGAAAGGGATCAAAATCTAACGGGATCAAATCGCACGATTTCGGTGGCCAGTTCACATAAGCTTCACGTGAGATGACCATGCCCTCGAATCGCTCGTGCAGATTTTCCAATGTGGCGTGAGTTGCGTGGTACATAGTGCCGACCTATTGAAACCACATGTCTTTGATGTCCCTATCATCCAATTCAGGCTAAAAGGAGTTTGTAACCATCGACCTTTGTATAGCGCTCTCCGTTGACGGTGATGACCTGGCCAACGTCGTTCTCAAAGAAATATGGACCGATGACGCTGTGCCGCCAGACCTAAATCCACACCAAACAGTGATTTTTTCGGAATGCATTGGATGCTCTTGAATTTCATGTGGAATGGTATCATCCCAAATTCGACAATTTTGTTTGTTGATGTACCCATTCAGGCAGAAATGGGCCTCAGTGCTGTAGATGATTTTCGATGAAAATGATTGTCCTTGTCTATGGTCGTTTGCTTTCAGCTCGTGTGTCATTTGAATTTTGTACGGGTGCAGGCTCAAGTCACGCAATTCGCAACGCAAAATTCGCCAAGTTGTGGTCTGCAAAAGGTCGAGTTCTTGTGAGCGATGTTAAATCGACTTTCTCGGATTCTCCTGCACACTCTCACGGACAGCCTCGATGTTTTCGTTAGATCGCATTCGGCGTTTCATCGACGTACGGGTATTGGTTTATCGTTTACTGAACCAGTGAACTCAAATTTATCCACCACACTGTGAATAGTGGTCTCATTTTGATAAAACAATTTTTTCATTTGCACGTGTCGTTGAAGACTGTCTCCGGCCATTGTGATATGGCAAAACAGAATAAATGACAGTCAATTTGACAGATGTAACTTCAACAATATGGCTGTTATCAACTGTCAAAGTTCGGACTCTTAAGCATTCGAGAGGTAGCCATTTGATCGGACCATTTTTCGAGATTACACGATTGCTGAATTTACTGAAAAACAGATCAATTGTCTAACCAGCATGTTGCCCAATATCGCATATGTTGCTTATTGACCAAGCCATTTACTCAAAACTGGTCTTCATCGCTGAGGATGATTCAACGATGTATTTCAGGATTTTTTCAGACTATTGCTGAGGTCTCTCGGAGAATTTTCGGCTCGGCAATTGCGGGTGGGATATATTCTGTTCTTTGACCAGTGAATTGTCTTACTAGTCTGTAAAGAAGATTTAGACTAATGCTTTTTATTTTGTCAAACTATTTACAAATTGACTTACAGCTAGACTTAAAACTAAGATATAAGTGTCGGCTCAACAATAGAGGCCCGACGAATTTCAAGTGACATATATAAATTGTCCTAACGTACAATGTAATTGGCTTGCTTGACCTAATACGTGTTTTTAGTTATGTATAAAATACAATAAAATGAGTTATATAAAGAGATTAAAAGAAAATTTGTACCGAGATTTAGCCTCGGTAGTGTCCTGTGTTGTTCTTGAAAATTTCTTGAAAAACAGCGTTGCTTCGCTGTGAAAAAGGTCAACAAATCTGGGGTCAGTGATTGCCCTGACGTGAAGGTATCGATGGCTGGATAGTCTATAAAGAATTTATTTACTCGAACTTATCTACAGTACGCTCAGCTTGTGTGGTGTGGTGCGATTACTGCAACCAAAAATTGAAGTAAGATTTAAAATTTGGGTAGCAATTTTTTCGCAATTTCCAAACGTTGTTCGTTCGTTAACCTCACCACAATAAAAAACCTGGTTGTCGTTTTGACATTGACTTGTCGAATGTAGACTTGTTGGCATTCAAATACAAAATTGTTATTGCCTGACTTTCAAAATGTTCTAGTTCTAGTGCAAAAACCTGAACCAATTTGATTCAATTCTATCACTATAATTTTAACTTTAAGCTTTAGCTTGAATAATCGCAATGTCATTTTTCCCAAGCAAAAATCATTGAATTATATTTCAAGTACCAATAGTTAAACTACGAGTGTTCGTCTGTCTGCCCTTACATCATCAATGCACGCTCTAGTCGTTCACTATCTTATCCATATCCCTACATGGAGTGAGAAAGGATTTGTTCAGCAATAAACTGTAGTTTCAATACGCAATTCGAGGCTGAGAACTCTGCCTCCTCAGATATCGCGGCAAAGTTATTATGACATCTTTCCTTGTAATGGGTTTTGTGTCTGCCTATTTATTGCAAACTGACTGCCGCTTATGTTCCGCTTTTATTTACGAATTTTATTGTTCACAGGACTCAAGCTGTGCCGTTATCTATGTTTCCTATTTTATAGTACACCCAGATACAGAATTAAGACCAATTCCCTCATTACGCTTGTGTTCAGATTGTTTTAGCTTCGAAGCATTCCCCGAATAACTTCATCAGAAACCATAAAATTTAATGTCTCCCCCCAAAAGCTAGAAGTTCTGGCCGTCGTTCATCGCCTAAAAGCTTCCCACTCACACACGTAGTACATACGTGCGTGTGTACATCAGAAATTCTTCTCACATGCCCCGAATTCCAAAACACCTTTTCGGTGTTCACCGAATCGAAAATCATTTTCCACAGATGTCGTCTGAAATTCCTGTGCAGAATTCCCGTCTTCCTTACAGCCCCGTCAACGTCTTAAGAATCAAGGCTATCACCATCAAAGCGTGCAACCACAAATATGTTGTTTAGGCACGTTTAGGTGTGGCACCCAGCCCACATCGTTGCATTCGTGTGTGGTTTTCCAATCACCTGTCAGAGGCTTCTTTTCTGCCACACACACTTTCATAAACTGCTCAATGTATCCCCATTCACGTTTGAGTGCGTCCAAGTAGTTTTCCACTTTGGCCGCAACTTAAATCTAGTTACATGCCGAAGTTGTCAACCGTCAAAGCATCGCTTCAGGGCCCGTTGCACAACGTGAGCCTCCTGCTCCCATCCATGGGAGACTCTTGTACACACTCACACATACACATGAGCGCTTCTAAAAACATCGAGGAGGAAGTTTTTCCCTGTTAGACAGCAAATTAATTAAGGGTCGGAATTGGGTCTACGCAACCAGATAAAGGTAGCTTTAGCCGAGAGTTGCTCGCGGGATTATATCACGAAATTTAAAAATTCAGTCGAACATCGAATGCTCCGCGGATTCTTATTGCCGTGTCTACGGGGTTCGGAATGTGAGTCAGCTTACTCTGTGGTGCACTTTAAATGTGCGGACAGTGGGATTTGGGCCGCGGGGAGGCTTAAATTAGGAATGAAAATTCACCGAAGCGGTTAGTTGCTTTCCCATTCGACCATAACCAAGCGAACAGAATTTAAATTGAATGTCGATGGGTGGAAATGAAATTCGATGAATGGCGGACGTGAAAGAATAAGCGAAAAAAACATCGAAAACGGATGATAATCGAGATGAAATGGAACATTTGAATAGGATGAAGTTTATTTAATTAATTCGAGTTTTTTTCGGAGTTTTCCCCATGAGGGACTAGTGCAAATCAGAAATTCTTTCATCTGCCAATCTTGACCATTTGGAAAAAAAGTGATTAGACCAAGGGTGGGAGAACTGAAATGGATATTTGCTCGCACCGCAGTGAACATCTGGTCATAGACGTAGAGACCAAAGAGAAACGGAGTTAATGAAAGCCCTTTGTGGCACGGCTATGGTATGCATCCGAGTTCGATTAGTTTTTACGGTTACTAAACTTGTGCTTGAAAGCCTTCTAGGATTTGCATATGAAAGAACATACAAGGCAAGTAAATGAGCGTGGCTCGCTTTTGAAAGCGAACCTATCCTGGTATGGGCATGCCCGAGTTCTACGGATACAAATACTTTTAGTTAAGATCAGAGTTTTTATTTTTGAAGCTTGAAAGTGTTTGAATGCATAGGTCAGTACTTGTACTCGAATTGGTTATGGGCACAGCGCCAAATTCATCGGCTTGAACAGAGCCAATGATCATCTATGGCAGTCCCGTGTGGTTCAACGTGGGATCACGCTCAATGGAAAAGATTAGTTTGTTCGAGAGGATCTGCCTCAGGGTTTGCCTTCGCCTTCATAGTCCCAGTACAAACAATTTTCCTCCAACGAAGTCCTATACAACAGGGTAAACATTGTAAGAGTGGTTAATCTCTTAATAAAGTTGAGTCTTGGGCAAGAGCGTTGAATTCGACTAATAACCTAATTTCCGGGACATTTTATTACAAACCCCAATACCGCGAGGGGGTTAGGCACAACAGCTTCATACCCCAAGAGGCGTTCATTGACTTAAATAAAATTGTCCTGATACAGGATAGAAAAGTAGTGCCGTTGATATTCCACTTAAAAGTGAATGGGTGGCTCCACTACGACTGAAACGTCGCGCAGAGCGATGAGGAACGTTTCCAATTCAGCAGGACGATTTCAATTCGCGATATTAAAGATGCTATACTCGTAAAGCAGCACCAAAGATTCTGGTGGGTTGGGAGAAGAATACCACCTTAAACTCCGTGGCCTTAGACCCAAAATGGAACAGTCGGTCTTTGTCGTGCGGTAGATCAGGCGCTTGTTCCAGAACGCATACAATGATCGGCGGCCGATCTCTTGACGAGATGGCTGAGCATTTAAATATTCACCTCATGTGGGTGACAGGACATAGTGACATTTCAGAGAATTGCGAAGTCGATGAAGTCGCCAGTCGTGGAACGGTCTCATAAAAAATATCCGGCGGAGATCTATCAGAACCACTAATCGCAGATGGTCCGAAACCACCACGTGCTTTATTATAAAGCAAATCTGGCCTAAGCTTAATTCTAAGCGTTCATTGTGTCTAATCAGAATGGATAGGTCTTCTCTCAGGACTCTCATAGGTGTAATTACAGAATACTGTGCTATTGACACACACGACTCAAGAATGGTAATCTCTCTTAATGATTTGTTTTGTTTGCGCGTGTAAAAGATTTTACGACTACCCTTAAGTGTCCGGTATTAAGACACACCAGGGCCGAAGGTATAGACGAAGGCAGAAGACGATAAACACATCTCCTCTGTACGTACAGCGCCCACTCCAACCGTAGGAAAAAATACCTAGGATCCTACTTCTTCGATGACCTATGTGATCTGAACGACGTCAGCATTGGTCAAACGGTGGGAGACACACGATTCGCTTGGTATCACAATGGGCCTACATTGGCCTAAGTGTGACTGCTTACTTACAGTCAGCCACTTCAACTTATACCTTCGGCAAGCCAGTGTCGTTGAATCCGTAAAATTATCTATTTAAGACAAAATAACGTACCCAACGAAATACAAAAATAAGGTGATACATCTTTCGTTACTTAAAGGCTATTTCCACTTAAATTTGTCAAATAAATTTGCTAATTGAATTAAAAACATTGAAAAAAATACTCGATAAATTCTCCTTTTAGTGACACAACAAAAAACAATCCACTTACAAGTAAAAAATGCTTCGATATCATTCTTCCATCTCCCCATTGTTATCCTCTCCATTGTATTGAAATTTAAATACCGCAAAAAAGTGGCATAAAAGATCGCCCTTTTACAGCATACACATTAAGGATTCCTTCTCTGATATCAAGTGGATACTTTTTCCTTTGACGTGTTTAATTTCCGAAGCACAGAGCAGCGTTTGAGCATTAAACGTCCACTAATTTAATAACAATTTGAACATCTGGAGATTGTACAGGTCCTAGTTGGCAACCTGTTTGGAACCCATCGTTCTGTGGGAATTTAAGCTTTAAATAATACTGGAAAATCTATATCTAATAGTTTTCTATACTTAAATGTGAAATGGTATGATTTTTATACCACATGTCTATACAAATTTAAGCCCAAGGCTTTACAAAAAAAAATAGGTAGGAGAGGGATAGTTAGATGAAATAATTGCGTAGTATCAGGACATTATCTTGAAATGTCAAAACAGCCTAACAAATAAGATCCTCCTTCAACGAATTTCATGCATAAAAATATACATTTTGTGTTCAGTGGTATAATTTTTGAACAATGATCTTGTTAAGACTCTTGTAAGGATAACATGACGTTACCTGTTACCGCACTTACAGGGCTTTAGCTTTCTTGAGTGACAGAAAAATAACTATTGTTTATACTACGTTACAATGGATATGAATTACGAAACGCGACTGCCAACGAATGCGTTGTATTTTTCAGCGATTTTGACTGTTGGTGGCTTGGAATGTCCATGACGTTATCTGTGCTCCACACACAGGAAACCAAACTTCTGTTGTTCGAAGTCGCTGCATGAGGACGCACACAATACTTTCGTAAGGAGTCGTTGAGCGAGGTCGCCACAGATCTTTTGAAAAATATTCTTACAAATTCTAATAAAAGATCAAATGTCCAATCAATTCTAAGGAAAACGTTATTATTATCAGACTTCATCAACCCGAAAATTTAAAAATAAAATTATGCAGCTTTTTAAGGGCTGGCCTAATAAATATGTTTCCTTGGACAGATCATGAATGCTTCCAGACAGGAAATCGTTTAAATACACGTCACACTATCGCCACATTCATGTTTGCATTTGTAATCGTAATCTTCTCAAAAATCTTAGGAAAAAGTGATCGAAAAATCTCACTGTATGAATGGAACGATATTCGTCCCTACTAAGCACACACGAGAAACATACAAAAGCATGCCATCTTCCCAGAAAGTCGCCTTCCTAAAATATGTAAGATTGTTATTCGTCCGGTACTTTAGAAACATTTCGAATAACATTCTTTTTTAGTTCTGATGCCATTATCTTTGACTATATTGAACTTTTCGAATATGCCTATTAAAACTTATATCAACCTGAATTCAGTTTTCTCAAAACCCATTTGATCTTACTGCCAACACACGAAGGAATGAAGGCGAAAGGCCTAAGCCCACCTCCACTTTTACAAGATCGAATGACGTGTGTACCGGAAAAGTACTCAGAAACGAGAAACCTTCATCAACATCCACCCGTCTTTTCCCGGGAAGACGCCACGCTTATGCTTTTGAATATTTTAATTAACCGAAGCCTAAGGTAGTTTGCAAACAGTTCCAACGCTTGCTTTAGTAAATATTAGATTTTGGTTGCTCATCAAAATGAGGTTTCTACTGTAGTCTCCTTCTAGACCCTTCATGTATCCGTAAACGTGTTCACCTACCCATTCGAAGACTAAAAGCCCCAAAGAAACATTTCAAAATGCGGCCGGATGTGAATGAGAATGTAAATAAAATCACTTCATTCACTCTGTCTTTATCCCTTTGCCGGTAGCGCTCTCTTACTCAATCCATTTGTGATGATACTCAGGTGCTATTAGCACACAATCAAGTGAGGGAAAGACAGAGTTGTAAATGAACCATCCCAGCCCAGCTCCCCCGACTCACAAACATCGAATGTGTACATAGTATTTTTTGGGGCCAGAAGCAAACAAACAAAAGGGAGGCGGATGCTATACAAATGGATGTTTACATCTCTGGAAAATTATGCCTTCCACCTTCACCTACATTTTAACGTTAGTTGTGCCAACTTTTTAGGTCGTTACCAACCCATGCACAACTACCCTTACGTCTGGTGCCAGTCAGACCAGTCAGAAGAAGACGCACACAACCCCTTTTCAAGTTGGTTCAATGGGGTATACCCACAATACCTGCCTAGCTACGAGCCCCTGATGCTGCGACTACGAGGAACAAAAATTCGAAGGTAAATGCTTTTTGTTTCGGAGAATTTTCAATTTGAGTAAATCTGGTGAAAATTATTTCTCCTCAATCCACCCCAAAAATGTCTGTATTCATTTACATACACACACAGTGTCATGCCTTCTGACGAGTAGATACAAAAAGACTTGTAGATTCAATTCAGGTGCAAGGGAATCAGGTGGCATCCCGATGATGATGATGTTGGTTTCACTGTGCGGACGATAATAGCACTGGAATACACAATCGGAACTCTGCCTGAAACTTCTCAACCCTACGTGTGTGTGTTCTACACGGCACCACCTCCACCACCGCACTTCCGGACTAAGTGTAGAAAAAGGAATATTCTACCCGTTGGCTACAAGCGAGAATACCGTACATTTTCCTAGGGCAAACAACACACGATGGGGTTTACAGCACAAACAACCCCTAATGTTGTGGTTACTAATGTGATGTGCTTTAAGACTCGTATGTAGCGCAGCTACTGGCTGCGCTCCATGCTGAAAACGCTAGTGTCATGGAATCGGACAGGTGAAAATAAAATCCCGAGAAAATGTATTTTCCCACTCGATGAAGACAGGGATCGTTAGGCTGAGGCTATTGTTGTTGTTGTTGCTGTTGTCGGTGGTGGGAGTTACATGTTTTGGTTCCTGGGGTGAACGGTGTAAAGCACTCAGGCCCCCAGGGTGTCATACACATACTAAGCAAACGATCCGAAGCAATGAGAAAAATCTTTCTGTCAAGCGAAATACGACGCGGATATCCTTGAAACCAGCACATCAAGAGCATAGAATGGCATAAGGATTTACGCTGTGATTTACCCCTAACATCATCAACTGAATTAAAAAGTGTTCAAGGACGATCTTAACTGAAATATGCATGAACTGATGAAAGTGAAATCCTGACTGAATAAGGAGAGAGAAAAAAGCAGCAAGTACTCAAAGCGTGATATGACGTTGTTTGTTTGGAAATGCAAGCATTCAGCTTCGTGCTTGAGTCGATTTTGAGAACCAGTTATCGACGTCTGTAACAAGGACACGTATTTGTACTTGTGGAAAAATTACGAACGAATCAAATTGGACGACGGAAACAATGCGTTGCGAAGGAAAGAGTTCAGTTGCGCTTGTTTGTCTGAATGTACTCGTATGTATCGACATTTCAAGTTGACAGTGCAGCTTTAAATGTGAAAAGGCAACAATAACACGCACGATTGTTTGAAAGTCCTTGAGAGCAAACTTCCAATGAAGCCAATGAAGTAGAATTGACACAGACCAAAAGTTAGGATGCTCTCACAACTTTAAAAGTTTTAAGTTGTGTGAAGCGATGTTCAAAAGGAACGTGATTGCTTCAATTACCCACCATTTTCAGTTAACTTTAGAGAGCATTTCGAAATTCTACGCTTGACATGATTTATTGATTCGAAAATGATGGTCAATTGTTTTCACACTCAAATGATGTTTAGTCTATAAGATGTTTGATGTTATGTGAAGACTTTATGCTGATGGTGAGTGTCGCCAGTGCTGACGCTGAGTTCTGATGATTGCATATAAAGGGTCTTCCAATAGAGACTTCCGAAGTTTGACAGTTGATAGCGGCCATATTGTTGAAGTTATATCTGTTAACTTGGCTGTCATTTATTCAGCCTGATTTGCCACATAACCGTGGACGGACGTAGCGTTCAATAACACTTGCAAATGAAAAAATTGTTTTATCAAAATGGGTATTTTGTTCGGGCAATGTTCTGCGCGCCTCGCCCATTTTTCGGTCGCCGTAATCGTCCTACCGAGAGGTCTAGTCGTAGTGTGGTGGGTAAAATTGAGTTCACTGGTTCAGTAAACGAAAAACCAATACCGTAAAATAGTACGTCGACGAAAGATCTGCTGAAAACGAAAGCATCACCGCTGTCCGTGATGGTGTGCAGGAGCATCCGAGGCAGTCGATTTCGCTTCGCTCACAAGAACTCGGCCTTTCGCAAACCACAACTTGACGAATTTTGCATTGCGTCTTGACTTAGGCCTGCACCCGTACAAAATTCTGATAAAACTGATACAGGATCTGAACTACCATAGACAACGACGTGTGTTTGCTGAACATGCTTTGCAGCAGTTGGGGGCCCCTTGGCGTAGTGGATAGGTGCGTCGACTCTTACGCTCGAAGTCTAAGGTTCGAATCTCGAAAAAAACATCTAACAATTTTACACGGCTTCACCTCTTTGGAGTCACTGAAACAATGCTCAAAGAGTATAACTGTCTAGAAAAAGCTTCTCGATCTCGCCGTTTAGAGTCGGCATTAAACTGTAGGTCCCTCGTGAGAGAACAATAGTACGCACAACACGAGTGGTTGCTGAGAAGCTAGGCCCAGGTCCACCTCGGACTGTAGCGCCGCCATTATGATTATTATTATTATTTGGAGCTGTTGGAGACTAACGCTAATTTTCATCGATCATCAAAAAATCAACTTCAGCGATGAGGTCCATTTCTGAATGAATGGGTATGTCAACAAACGAAATTGTTGAATTTGGGATGATATCAATCCACAGAAATCTAAGATCTAAGAAATGTATCCTGAAGAAATCACTGTTTGGTGTGAATTTCGAGGTGGCGGCGCGGCGTCATCGGTCCATATTTCTTTAAGAACGACGTTGGTAAGACCATCACAGTCAACGGCTAGTGCTACATATATATCGATGATTAGCAACTCCTTTTGTCCTGAATTGGATGATATGGACACCAACAATATGTGGTTTCAATAGGACGGCGCTACATTCTATGTTGTCTATAATATTCTCACCGATGGCTGAATAATGATTCATATTCATATTACCCTATTTTGGAACAAAAAAAATAGCAGAAACACGAAAAACTACGAAAAACTTCAGCACACGTTTCGTAAACAAGTTTTAAATCAATTTAAATTCCTTTTGAATAATTTGATGATTAAAAGCTGACAGAGGAGCTCAGTAAAACAACGTTATACCCTAAACAAACGTGTGCATCCTCTTGAATAAATTAACATACAGTTTTTATAAATTTTCTTTAATATATTCAGTTAACTTCATTGTTATTCCTTTTGGGATGAAGGTATCTGCACGACTCAGCGATTTGAATGGGAAAGAAGAATCAAAAGCAAAAGATTAAAAATAAGCTACTGATGTTCGTATTTTTTGCCCTGCCTAACGTCTTAAATAATGTCAACTTCGCTCTTTAATATTGCATGCAATTAAGAATTTATTGCTAAGGGGTAAGGAAGCTTATTCTGCAAGGAAATCAATGAAGCCCCATTTTTGGGGGGCTTGTTCAATTATTTAGATGCAGAACAAGTTTTCTGGATATTTTAAAATGCTTCTATGTTGTTTTCCTTCATGTATAAATATTCAGTCTTATTTTATACGGTGGTGGTGAACCATGACCTTAACCAAAGATCCCGAACTAGCCATAACCCGTATGTCAGTGCTGTCATAAGCTCGAATGTTCTATCCAAAGTGCAATTTAGTTTGTCGCGCTTTCCTCTGTTCAATGTGCGGACACCAGCCGGAACACATAGTTGTCTTGCATTTTTCTTAAAGTAAAATGATTTTGGTGTTTTCGCAGTCATTCTCTTTTAACGAAAAACAGTACGTCCTATTTTAAATACAAGATATTGGAATTTTTATATAAACAAAATAAATTAAAACTATGTAATGTGCAATTTTACGAAAATTAATTAATCAGTATCAATGCTTAAGAATTAACGGATTGTGTAAGTGTAAGATAATTGTTATTCTTTCGTATCTATTTCGACAAAAAATACCTTTCCGATTTAATAGTTTAAAGCGAAAACAATATCTTGTTACTTGAAAAAACACCGTCTCTATAGCCTGCACCACAACACTGCGTTGGCCCTACCGTCAAGTGAAGTTTAACTTCCAACACACAATGCAATAGCGCAGCCCGAAGTAGTACGTAGCACTAGCCATCTTACGTTTGTTTAAAATTGAGAGCAACCTAATCTCCCGTAACAACGCAATTTCCAACGCAAATATTTCAACATCTTGAAACTTGGCTTTAGACACGAAAAATGTCCAAACGAGTTTTTTGGGACTTCAACTATTTTTTCAAACTTCATTAGTTACTGTTTTTGTGTTTTGACATTTCAATGTATAAGTTGAGAAATGAAAACGGCTGATAAATTTGAATTGTCATCTCAGAGGCCTAAAGGAATACCTACGTATCGGAAACACAGTAGTATCAACGCAGTATTGTTGTTCTCGCATAAGTCATAATTCAGCACAAAATTATTCGCAAGCTATAGGCAATGAAAAACGAAATTTTAATTATTTTTTTTTATCAAAAATAAGTTTTAAAGGATTCGGACTTGCAGTGTTACTTTAATTCATACTTAAAAATATTAAACTGCGTAAGTGTGAGTTGTACTCGCATAGGGATGTTTCCGTTGCATAAATAATTTTTGAGAGAAGATTGTCTAAATATCAGGCAACGAAAATAGTTTAATTTCAGTTTAATTTTCTTCTACTTTCAACCCAAATCAACTATGTACAATATTATACAGGGTAGTGCATCAATTGTGCTACAATAAGAAATTGAAATAGTTTTTTTTAAATCAATGTATTTCATTAATTTTTATTGTACTTAAAACTCAATTTTATTTTATATAATTAATGGTCCATGGTCATCCACGCATATGCGACACCTGATCAGAGAATTATTCATTGCGGCCTGAAGGGCTGAAGTCGGGATCGATCAATCATTGTTTTAATGGACTGCTTCAATTCAGTCAAATTCCTTGGTTTTGTTTTGTACACCTCTTGCTTAACATAATATAATAATAATGTTGGCGGCACTGCAGTCCGAGGTGGACTTGGGCCTAGATTCTTAGCAACCAATCGTCCTGTGCGTGCTATTGTTCTCTCACGAGTGGAGGGGACCTACAGTTTAATGCCGACTCCGAACGGCGAGATTGGGAAGCTTTTTCTAGTCAGTTATACTCTTTGAGCAGTGCCAGTGACTCGAAAGAGATGAACCCGTGAACAATTTTTTGTGAACAAAAATTGTGTCTGAACACGGTTTTGAACCAAAACTTGAAAGTCTAATGTGTATAGGTCGACGCGCAAACGGACACAGCTACGGCGCCTACTTGCTTGACATAACCCCATAAAAAAAGAAGTCTGGTTTAGATAGGTCAGGTGACCTTAGCGGCCAGCGGAAAGTAACGTTTCTGGATACTAATTTGTTTGGGAATTATCGAGCTCCGCCATAACCGGTCTGGCTATGTGCAGTTGCTCCAACATGTTGGAACCAAATGCTGTTGTAATGGATATGTCTTCGGCGCAGTTCTGAGTAAAAAGAAACTCTTTCAAAATCCATAAATGATAAATGATAAAATCCTTCTTCAAAGAAATACGGCCCAACAATGCACCTTGAAAACTACATTGCCGTTTA
This sequence comes from Myathropa florea, assembly GCA_930367185.1. NCBI lineage: Eukaryota > Metazoa > Arthropoda > Insecta > Diptera > Syrphidae > Myathropa > Myathropa florea. Next base: position 45,820,180 of record OV884002.1, read on the forward strand.
GATCAAAATGGGGCTCATCATACACAAACAAGCAATTTCTCCAGCTGTTGTCTTCTTCGGCCATTTCAATCATTTTTTGCCAAAATTCCAGGCGAATACGCAAATCCGGAGGGTTTAACTTGCTTGCATTTTGAATTTTGTACGGAAACAAATCATGAATTATCCGTTGCAATGACCGTCTGCTAACTCCGATTTACGCCAGTAAGTTTCGAGTCGAAACGCTTGGATTTGTCTGAATTGGCGATGCTACAGTCGCAATTGTGTCTTGATCCCGAGCCTAGGGATCTCGATAGTATGGTCTTCGTGCGCTGCTTCCAGATTCGGCAAACATGTTTACTAATTTCATAATGGTCCATCTACTCAGGGGAAGGCCCCCCTGAATTCCCTTTGGACAGAAATGAAGGACTACAAGGCATGGTACCATTGCATTATCCAAATCCTCTTTTCGGTATCCTAAGCATTTATTTTAATAAATCTAAATAGTAACCTGCAAAAAAATAAGCCGATTACTCACACAGAAAAAAAGTTATTACGTTTTGTTTTTGTAGCACGATTCGTGCGCCACCCTGTATAAGCCAACATTCAAACATAAGATACACGTACGCATATCTCTATCAAAATCTCTCTAACACAGAAAATCCCTTCCATCATCCCCAATCACTGTTCATGCCTGCTATGTGCACATTGTTGTTGGGCATTTAGGGCTAAAAATAAGCGTCTCCCCTCCTATATCCAAACCAAAGTGTTTAAAAATCTGAAAATATCACAAAAACTTGGCATCATTGAGTGCGTTCATTCAAAAATATTTAGAGCATTCTTGTCCTACTAGTTTTCGAGATATTGGTCATAAACGGTAAAAATCGAATTCTGAAGATCCGAAAGTGAAGTTTTGTAGACCTTAGCGAAAGCATTAAAAAATGATAATCATAAAAATATCGACCTAAGTGCAAATCTCGAGATATCAAGGATTATTTCAAAGATTATTATTTTCACACATAAATTCCTTGCTGTGATCGACCACTGGACCCAATGATCAGTGTTATTTCTCACACTTATTTCAGACTATCCCGAATAGTTGTTATCATCTTGTAAATTGAAGGGTGGTCACATAAATCCTTTTTCGTGAAGACCAGTTTCACTGAAAAAATGAATAAAGTGTAGATTTCGATGATACCCATTTTAACCAGTCCTCCTCTATTTGAGATGTTGTCTTTAGAAGATATTTTTTTCAAATAGAGGAATATTGAGTGCTTTGGAGGAGAATAAAATAATTGGAGCCATAGAAGTTCGAATGTATCTTTTACCGTTACTAGGAAAACGTTCAACTACTGCTTGATACTTGGTATTTAAAAAAAAAGTAAATATCTTGTGAAAGGTTTTTGCAATTTTATCAAAACTTATCCAAGCAAGATTTTCTTTCCTGGAAATAATCTATCATGGAAAAAGTGCTCGACATGTTCCAAGAAAACTTAATTATTCTCAGTGAAAGTTTATTTTTTAGGTTAAATACTAGCTAGGAGCTAGGAGTTAAAAGCACGCATTACGTTTATATTATAGTAGCAAAAGCTTCAGAGTTTGCACGCACTTTTGATCTTTGAAATCGAAGAAACATTTCTTGGAACACTTAAAATTTTTAATTGGATTATAGTGTAGATTCAGAGAAGAAATAAAGGTCATCTGTCATCTGGGGTTATGTACTTACTTCTCTTTTAAGGGATTATTAGCATAAAAAGGATTAATCATACAAAGCAAGAATGAGAACATGAAATTTTGAAGAAAATATCTTTAGGATTTTCAACGGCAGATACGTCCACTATCATAATAAACTACTGTCTATCAAAACACCAAATCGTTTCTAGAGTACTTATGATTTGAATAGAGAAATTTTTCGTCGTGAACATTTACAGCAAACAATGTTGTCTTAGTCAGAAAACATCTAAACAAGTGTGCAGAGCTATGGAAATAAATAGAAGAAACGCAATTGGTTTGAGTTCGACAAACTCTGAAAACAATGTCTAAGTGTGACTACGTTTGCATGCCGCTGTCATCAATCTCATAAAATGTTGAGTACGATCTTGGAAACGAACACAAAAATTAAATTTCCAACAGCAAGGCTTCTCTGAAATTTTTTTTCGGGAATCGAACCCAGACTTCGAGCGTAAGAGTCGATGCACTTACCCACTACGCCACAGCACCCACCAAGTTTAATGTACATACATATATTGCCAAATCAATCACCAAACTGGAGACCTTCTCCAAGATGCTTCCTGGTTTTGCCGCATTCGGCCAAAACATCGAGCTGAGGCTGTTTCATAATTATTTTGAATCCCCGAATTGTTATAGATGTGCCGTATGCCTGAGTCTTCGCCACTATCATAAGTAAATTAAAAGCGATCCCTACATGGTGCCCACTTAATATAGTATTGCATATTTTCCGGCCCAATCTTTACCAGAGTACAGATCAGGAACCAATAAGCATCATTAAACCACAACTGGAGTGGAACATTACGAAAGGGCGACAGCTGCATAGTTGACCGAATGGAACTCTTAAATACAGAATGACAAGAGACCGGACTGTCCAAGGAAAAAATGACACATGATAGCGAAGAGTGAAGTGCGATTGTCGCAGAAAGTTGTAGAGAACTAGGGCGCTGTCATAAAGCCCTATGATCCACAAGGGGACTCAAGATACAATGAATGATGTTATTGTGAGACGGGGGTTGGTTCACATTTTTCCAGCCCCTACCCGTCAGTTCATTCTTTGTACTTGGGAATACTCTGATAAACTGCTGTTGGGGACCAAAGATTATAACATATTATTTCTGTTACTTATCACTTATCTTCACTCAGAACCAAAATAGTGCCTCTGAAATTATCTCTCAGCCTTTAGCATAACATACTGATTGAAAGACTCACCGTTCCGGGTCAGAGTGCACGCCCAAGATTCACATGCCCACAAAGGGGAATTAGTGCCACATGTCTACGAAGATCAAAAAGAAATTACTCCAAAAATAAGGCTTTATCCCTGTTGGGAGATGCCATATATGTGCGTACACACGCACATGGGATATATCTCAAGAATAACACTAATGGGTACTAAAATGAGGCAAAAAAGACAACTTTCGCATCGCCACGTGTATGGCTTTTGCACTTCCCTCCATTGTGCTTGTGGATATATGTGTGGGGGCTGGTGTTCTTTACGACCATGGTTGTCTGTAATCTACTCGGACTACTATGCGACCAGTGCCGGGTTTTTTTAATTGACACAAGCGTCCATTCTATTAGTTCTTTGCTTCCCTTATACAGCAATTCAATGAGTGAATATCCTTTCTATAGCAACACCCATACTCTTGCATTGAATGAATACATGCTTCTGCTTAGTGAACATTTTAGAAATTCATTTTGCCCTTAAATTTATAATAATGAAAGAATTAACGACTTTTGGGGCTGAATAGTTGGATAAATCCTGGACTACGATGGATGACAAGACGATTTGGACATTTATTTGTTAGCAGATGAACAATTTACTTCAGGATTCATGTAGGGTATTATCTTTTCATGTTTTCTTCTTCTGTCAAATGTAAAGGTGTGTATGTAATGGATTGCATGGCCAACTAAACGGTTGAAAACCCTGGGGTCTAGGCCATACGTCTAAAATAACAGAAGATTTTATCGCATGGTTGGTTTATCCCTTTTGTGGCTTTGGTGGAGTCGACTAATTTCAAATCATTGAAGGGCATACCAGTTGGACGAGTTTGTGAGTTTGGTTGGATGGGCACTTTGGGACATGAATCGGAAAATAGTTTCTATGGGACTATTGGGGAAATCATTTGAGTTGTTGCTTCCTTTTAATTTGGAATTTTATTTTTGTTTTCTTCTTTTTGTCTCATGTAACACTGATTCATTTTGATGGATATAGTAAATCACTTTGGGCTTTAGATTTATGTACGTGGTTTTTCATTTAAGAATGGAATTATTTTCTCATTGAGTACTTGCCTAACACTGTAAAGCAGATGGCATTTTTGTGAACATTTGAGATAATTATGTCACAATTAACGCCGTATTGGGTCTTTTTGTCCCTTTTCTGTGATTCATCTCAGAATTTCTGCACAGTTCTTCTCTGATCACGACTTCTCGTGTCAGCATCTTGCTTTAAAAAATCTAGTTCATCGTAAAAATGTTCTATTAAGTAATAAAATAGTCTTTGGATAAACCGAGAACACGGTAAAGTAAATTTATACCTCACCCAGTTTCTGACTGAACATGGCTAGAGAATGCATGTTCAGGCAAAACCACGACTCAGCTCTGTTCAGCTCAATCTACGTGTATATTGTTTTCGAGGAATAGCGGTCAAGTTTATTGGATCCCTTGAGCACTAAAATTTTTCTCAGAGTTGTGAAAGTTGTTTTGTTAACTCGAATTCGAACCAAGAATCCATGGATCCAGAGTCAACGCACCCACTAGAACAAAGCGATCACCGTTTTTATAAAAGATAAAAGATGCAGCAGTATGCATTCATGCATTATGGGCACCGTGGCGTAGTGGGTAGGTGTGTTGACTCCTACGATCGATGTTATCGGTTCGATACCCGAAAAATCGAATGAACAGTGGATCACCAACCATATAGGGGATCACTAGGAAACCACAAGGTACTCAAAAGGTGTTGTGAAATAAAACACCGGTGAAATAAAACACCGGACAGTGACAACACAAAGGATCAAATACGGATCCAACCTAACATAGCCTATTTACTTATCAGACTAACGGCAAAAGGTCGTTGCTGTCTTGTATCGCTGACGCTGCTTTCAATTATCGAGACCAAGTTCCCTTAAGTCCGCAATCACTTGTTCGTTAACCAGGAGCCAGAAGACTCGGATGTAAAGACTTTTTTAGCTGGAGAAGTATTTTTCAATCGTTTGATGTGGCCGATTCAGCTTAGTCTACGTTTAGTCTACCAGACCAAATTTCCGACGAGGTATTTCGGCATCTCATTGCCGAAATCGCATTCACCATTTCCAGTGGCTTCAATATGAGCTATCTATTTCAAATTTATTTCATCTCCAAAATTTATGAACACGTGCAGCTCTTCTAACATTTCATTATCTTCCGCCACAACTAAGGCAGGCTACGTGACTTACAGAAGGAAGCGTTCTCCTCTTGTAGTCTATACCTTGACAGATGTCAAGTATATTTATCGATAGTAAAATGTACAGTACCCAAATCAAAACACTCTCCGTCTTCGCACAAGAAATTCATCATGTTGTGCTCAGACCCATGTCTCGTAGGTATTCAAATTTGCGCCACCCCCAACGCCATCCTGTTCCAGTATCAGGAACTAGAACACAGATGTTTAGATACACATGCACCAAGCCCCAACTCAGAGTCCCAAGTGACCAAAAAATACTGTATGTAGGTTATGTACTTTCCCACTTACTTTTCCTTCTTTTTCCTCTCGCCTCATCAGTTTATCAACTTTTTCAAATTTACACAATTTTATGCGAAAACTTAAGTGCTAAGGACATAAATCAAACTTTCTTTGAAGTTAGCCCCATGTCCCTCCCAAGATACGAGAAGGAGAGGGAACAAAATTATGTCAACAAATATCGATTGGTATTTATCACCCTCACTCCGAACAGCTTGGCCACTCACAACGTCCGGTGGACGGATGTGATCTCTCTTAAGAGCACCAAAATCACCAGACTCCATTCGACCCATTAACTGGACGAAATGAGTTCGGAACAGCAAAAGAACTGTGCCAAGCACAAATCGAATCAACATAATTGAAGAAACCCATCGGAGTAACTGACGCATTTCCATTTCACACAAGCCATCAGTAATTCCATGTAATGAATGAAAATGGTAAAAATAGAAAAGGGCACAACAGCAAGAGGAGAGAAGAGAAAAAAAAACTCTGAAAAAACTCGAGAAGGACGTTAAAACATGAGTAAGCTGACAAAAACGGGAGCACATGCCAATTGAACGGAAACGGACACGAAAATCCTCGCACCATTATTATGTTTAATTTCTAGTGGAAGAGCTGGTCGGAGGGCGCGGCCGGTTGGGATTTATTTTGCCTTCGGGCAGATAGCATCTGAACCATCATACCATCATGTAAAAGCCGATCGGAGAAATTCTGTTTTTCATCAAACTTATTCTCTGACATAGTAGTTCAAGACCGCCACAGCAGTCGCACCAACAACACAATAACCAATGTTGGTTGTAGTGGTAATTACAGTTTCCCGCAGCGAAGGAGAACATAACCTCAATGATTCGGAACGTACCACTCAACTCGCTTCGTCGTTCTGGTTGTGTGACTTTCATGAACTCCAACTGCAGATGGGTTCACAAGTGATGGAAGCGAACATAGCCCTCAGAAGCCCTCGATAATTAATTGTGAATGGCAAAATCGAATCACGTGTCATGTCGTGGTGTTCTACACATCAACACAGAAGGCGGTGGAGGTTTCGCATGTCGAATAGAGGACGGATGGGACTGTTGCAAATGAAGATGAAATCCCCCATCAATAATGGTACTAAGACGCAAATTTGTTTGATATTCTTCGCCGCAAGGGATGAAGCTGCTCGGATGATTGTCTTGATTGTGTATACGTCATGATAACTGGGCTGCAATTGGCATTTGAGAAGGAGGTATCTCAGCTGCAGTTGCAGATGGTTGATGTTTTGGAGTTTGACTGGCATATCCGTAATGAACGGCGTTGCTTGTACTTTGTACATGTTTTTCGCTATTCCATTGTGTTCATAATTACTTTTCCGTGGGCACGGAGAATTTAATAAAAAGGCAAACAACAACCCGTGACTGATTGCAAAATGGAAAATCGGAACGGATTTCCATTCTTACATTTTTTTTGCAAACGAGGTAAAGATCACATCAGATATGTTGTGCAAATAAACTTCGCTGTCTGAGAACTTTCTTCGACGCATAGAAATATTTTTCGAAAAATATATTAAGTTATACATACAGTCAGCACTAAAAGTGAGTGAGCAGTCATAACTAAATTGAAATTCACCGGAATGAGCTTGAACAGACATAGATACACCAAATTAAAGCTCCAAAGTCATTCTTTAGAATATACTGTATTTCATTTAACATAAGCGTAAGCATAAAACAATTAACCAAATTTAGAAGAGAAAAGTGCTACAAACTGCTGTCGAAGGTCGTCTATAAATGGTTTGTCCATGACTGTTAAACATAACTGTAATAACATAACTCGTTTTCATAAACATTTGATACGAAAGCAGGAAGTAGTGGAACATAAAGAACTTTTTTTTCAATAAAACAATTGAAAGAGGTAAATAAGTTTAAGTATCTTAAGGTCTTCTTCACGAGAGATGGGAGGAATAATGCTGAGCTTCCTGTAGGATTGGTCAAGCTGGGTCGATTTAAAACAGCTTGGTCGATCAGTAATTAGAAAGTCCGAGCTTGGTGTCAAAGCCAAGTTAGCGGTTTTTAACGCAGTATTTGGTTTTTAACGCACCTAGGGTCATGAAATTTGGGCAATGACCGAAAGAATAAGATCGCGAATACAAGCCGCCGAGATGAGATTTCTTCGCGCTGCTATGGGAGTTATTCCCCGCGATAGGGTGAGAAACACGGCAGTGCGCGAGGAACTCAATGTTGAGCAGCTGCTTCTTCGAACGGTAGGGATACTCTTCGATAGTTGGGTTACGTGGGATGAATATCCCCATCGTCACAACTTCCGAGGAGTGTCTTGAATGCGATTCCATCAGGTAGGCGACCGCTTTGCCAACCCAGGACGAGATGGTTGGACTAAGTCCAAAAACCAACCTGGTTACGGTTGGGCATAGCTCCTGATGAGTTAGAGTCGATCGCGGAGAATCGAGTGGCCCGGAGATCCCTTGTGCATGCATTGCACCCCCGACCCCATAACATGCCCGAAAATGAAGTAAATGATTTCAATTTTATAAATAGTATTTTTAAAAAATGTAAGGTCCTCTATTTGATCCTGTCAATGTTGGAAACTGTAGTACGATGGAATGTTTGTTTTTGTTTTTTTATTTTAATCGAAAGGAAAATTGTACATTAATGCTGCGACTGGCAAATAAAGATAAGGAATTTTTCTTAAAAACTATGTGAAATATTACCGACAATTCCTGACTTGAAACTGAAACTCTTTACCTAAATCGAAACTGCGTTACTAACTACAGACTAACTAGTGAGCAGAGAAATCACACATTTATATGTCCCAGCATAACATTTATCAGTTGATGGAAGGCCCCCAGTACGCCGCTGGTTGTAGAGTTTACTCTATTCACAGTTGACTAAAACAAATTATTTTCATTTATTTTAACTGACACCCTTTTTCCCATAAGCAAAACTCTTTGAACAGTCACCCCAAGTGACTGCCTGCACAATACCATGCCAAAATGTCATACTCATGCACTTAAATGTATGGTTACCGAAGGACATGAGAACTTATTTCGGTCATTTGCTACACTTTCGGTCCTGCATACTCTATCAGTGGCACCGCCCACACTTTATTATTCCCCTCCTGTGCTCCGTTCACCTCATTCGCATACGAAGAAAAATCCCAGGCATCGACGCCACAAACACACATGATGTTTCACGTTCTAATTATGCACAGAGATTAGACCATAGTGATGATTGCGATATTCCACTCCGAAATGTACCTTTTTATCCGAAAATTAATATCACTTACGCATATCTCTTCATACGAATGTGTGTTTGTATTCTGTAACCCTTTCGGGTATTGGTGGCACTAAAGTTGCTCCTATTTTCATTCCAGGTCACTGCTGTAATCCAGATTTAAGCAAGGCACAGTGACAGGACTCTGTACTGGCTCCTAGGACTACACTCATGTGATGATGAAAAAAATCGTTACCAAGGACAGAGACGGTAACAAGTGAAGGGCGCTCACATTTAAAATCCCAGCGCGTATCATTTTGCTCTCTATCGCATCATACAGCAAGGACGAAGGTAGGTTTGCAGCTTTTGCGGGTTTGCTATATTGCATGAAATTTGGCGCATGTATGTGTGGGGGATTATCACGGTAAATACATAAAATGCGGAAAAGGGACATATAATTGCTTCTTACCGCACTTTTAATTTTAATTTCATGCAAGCTTGTGGTTGTGCTCGGTGTGGACCTCGTAATGATGATGACATGCCTGGAGTGAACAAAAAAGCCAAAATCAGATCTCCACTCCACTAAGTTGTGGTGTGTCCTTTTTCTGAAGTTACTTGATGGATAGGATACGACTTTGGTTGTGGGTTTGGATTTGTTTGTTGCTTTTATTTCCTGCCCCGTCCCCGGTATGCTCCTAATCAGATAAAATCGAGCCCATAACTTATTGTCCGGTTTGGCCTCAATGAGCATAGGCTGAGCTGCGTTGCTATAAAAAGCCCGCACTCGTAATGTGGTATTTGTGATCGCATTACTTTCCATAAAACTGTACGTCGGAATAGATGTATGCGCATCCATATAAACCTACTCTGTGGTCATCAACAAGGGATATTGGGGAATAGTGCAGATGATTCATTTTAGTGTTTTGGCGTGCTAGACGCAGAAAGAGTGTGAAAATGTAAACAAAAAAAATGATTTCCCATTCCCTTTTAAGCCTTTTTTGTGAGGGATCCTTGAGGGTTTGGGTAGACATAAAATGCTCAACGATAGAGTGGGCAGATGTTTACGAATCCATTGTAAAAGAAAAATGGCAACACAGAGATGCTAACTCGCCATTTCTTCGCACCACGGCATAAATAATAAAATATGGCCAAGAAAAATAGAAAAAAAAATCTTTTTATGGTCTTATTTGTGGTGATATCTTGTTCCGAGACCTTCAAAGGCACACTTCTGCACCCACTATCGTACACCCCACTCACTTCAGTTCGGTCTCATGACAGAAGGCGAAAAATCCTCTGTCATGCTACGGTTTTTGGATTATTTTCAGAAGGAGATGCTTCCTTCAACTTGGCTCTTTGGTATCCTATTTCATGTCCTTTCCTTACTCTTCTCCCTGCTAAGTTAGTTTGCGGTCTTTTTTTGAACCTCCTAATTAGCAATCTGTGCATGGTAGTGATTAATTATTGACGGGTTAATAAATGAAATGAACACGACTCGTGTTTGAGGGAGAGGTCTTTTGATGGCTTGTTGTCGGTTGAGATACTGAGCAGTGTCTAATGTGCGTGTTTCCAATCATTAGGACAATGGCATGGAGAAGACTTTAAGTAGTTGTTGTTTAACTTAAGTTTCTCCTATGAGAAGAGATTAATTTGTCAAAGCGATGATAAGTGATCGGAATTTCCTGGTAAATTATATGAATTAGCCAAAAAAGCGTTCAAACTGCTTGGTGCTGTCAAGTTGTTATGTGCATAGAATAACGTCAATCAATAGGCACGAACGTGCGTATGTATGCATTATGGATTTGTCTTATGAGAGGATATGATGATAATGATGAAATGGACACCTAGGAATTAAAATAATGTATCCGGGAGCAAAGTTATTTTAGTTGCATTTCGCAAATGAAATCATTTTGTGAATGCTATTGCTGATAAATCTTAAACTGAGCACTCAAAAGGTGTGTCCAGCAAGCAACATTTTTGCAACTATACAGGCGATGTTATATCTCCTGGAGAAAATTTTGCTTGAATAGCTTTAAAACGAAACCACAAAAATATAAAGGATCTCTCATTATGCGCTTCCTATGTTAAAGCTTAAATAAAACAAAGTGTGTGTGAGATACCATCGACATTTTTCATTCGTTTGAAAGGCCTATTGATGCCATTATGTATGAAATATAACATAGTTCAAAAATCTGTGCGCGGCTTCTCTGGATGGCGCTCATCCGAAATATTCAATTTTCCATGACTTTGTCGCATATACAGCCATGGCCAAATATATTAGACACCCTTATCTTTTTGTTTTTGCTTCCAAACTTATCCTAAGTAATTTTCGGAAGTAATTAGTTTGCATTTTCTGGTTTTCGACGACACTATTTGAGGTTGTAAACGATTTTTATTTGTTCCTCTCATTTCATTAATTATTTTGTCTTTTAAAAATATAGCGAATCTTAAAGGGTGCCTAACAAATTTGGCCAAAGCTGTATAAGGCTGAATTTGACCATGACATGGATTATAGATTATGATGGCTTATTCGCGCTTTCTGTAAACCCGACAAGAAACGTTTAAAGGGGCCAATTCACATCACCTCCACGTGATCCACGTGAGATGACCATATCCTCGAATCGCTCGTGTCGAATTTCCAAAGTGACGTGAGCTGTGTGGCACGTAGCGCCGGGTCGTCCTTTTAAAACCACATGTCGTTGATGTCCGTCCCCATATCATCCAATTCAGACCAAAAGAAGTTGGTAAACATCGACCCGTCGACGGTGACGCCGTGGCCAACGTCGTCGTTGTTCTCAAGGAAATATGGACCGATGACGCCAAAATCCACACCAAACAGTGATTTTTTCGGGATACATTGGACGCTTTTGCATGCTCCTACACACCCTCACGGATAGCGGCGATGCTTTGGTTTTCGACAGATCTTGCGTTTCGTCGACGTACGGGTGTTTGTTTATCGTTTACTGAACCAGTGGATACAAATTTATCCACCAAACTGCGAATAGTCTTCTCGGTGGGACGATTATAATAAAAATAATAATAATGGCGGCGCTACAGTCTGAGACGGACCTAGGCCTAGCTTCTCAGCAACCACTCGTGTTGTGCGTGCTATTGTTCTTTTACTCCGAACGGCGAGATTGAGATGCTTTTTCTAGACAGTTATACTCTTCCTTGAGTTATACTCGAAAGAGGCGAAGCCACGAATTTTTTTTTTTTGAAAAGTTGTGTGAACTTTTGTTTGACCATAGGGTTTTTTTTTTTTTTATCAATCACATAGCACACTGTGTCTTCTAATTGTTAACTCTCAGTATCGCTTTACACAGCAGATGTTTACTGCGCGACTAAGGATCATCTGAATGGAAGTCTAGTGCGTATATGCCAAAGCATAAACCCACTCGGCCATAGCGCCCACGGTAGGACGATTATGGTGACCGTAAAATGGACAAAGCGGGCGGGAATTTGCCCGAACAGAACACCCATTTTGATAAAACAATTTTATCACTTGCACGTTTGTCGAGCACATGAAGATTTGTAAACATGTCCTTGCTGGTTTTGAGCACATAAGCGGGCTTCAAGCGGCGCACGTCGCTCGTTTTAGTAGTGAATTCCGTTCTATTTCTTTATTTTCCTTTTATAATTTTCGTGGTGTTGCGACCAGGAAATAACTGCTCTATAAATGTATTCACTGTTGTTAACCTGTTTACCAGTGCATTTAAACCAACTTTAAGCTTTTAGAAGAAGTTGTTTGTTAACAGATCTCAATCGAAAACGTCGTTTTTCTGTCTTCAAGCCCCAGTAAAGCAGTGAACCTTTGATTTAAAAAACAAATCTTATAAACCCCTGGTATTATTCGCAAAGTTAGAGAATTTTTACAAGACTCCTCCATTTTTTTAAATATGTCAAAAAAACCGTATACGGTATACCTAATGTCAAATAAATTACGCTTAGTAAAAATAATCAATCTTACGCTTAGTCACTCAACCAAAGTATGACCTGCCTTAATGAATTTACTGCCATAACTGCAAAAGCTTCAATAATTATCCACAAAGTTGCTGTTGATTTTCACTCCCAGATACCTTCTCCTTACCATTTCGAAAACCATCAATGCAACAGTAATTCTTGCTAATTTTAAGACTGAGCTCAATACCTTCCAAGCTCGTTAATAATCCAAATTTAACCTCGAATCACAAAAATCTCATTAAAGATTGATTATACTGCATCCGCTTAGGTTTAATGACATAGAACTTATTATAAAACGTCAAGTTTCATCAAAGAATTAAGAACTGATATCCACTGGCTTACTGAATTAAGTCCACAATAAAGACATCAAACGAGGTCGATCTTACGTTTGAAGGATGCTGCCCTCCAGTATCATCCTAACTTTCGACGATTTTAACCGAAATCTCATCTCCAATTTAACCATTAAAATATTTATGACCAAAATCATAACCTGTGGTACTTTCTTTCAGCATCATCCTGTCACCATCATTAAGAAGAATAAAAATAATTTTATTGCTCCTTTAATTCCTGACTCCTGCACGCCTGGGTGCACCATGGAATGCTGCTCACTATCCGAGACCCATATAAAAGGGAAGTGCTTCTTAAATTCCTCAACCGAACGGATCGAGGCGGAGTAACAATTTATTTCGTTATTGAATCAAGGATGAAATGCGTAAGACATATCCCCGAATATTCATAATTTTTGAAAATAAATTTAAAACGAAATGTCTCCTCGACGTTCCTATCATTCTTAACGAAACTCATTACAAAATGATAATTTATGCGGAGAGGGCAGATATGAATGGCTGTACGTACTCGTAGCAGTGCTGCGTGATTGTGCGAGGGTGAGGTGGTAAATCTGCTCTATACCCATTAAATAAATTCCACAGGAACATACCCCAATTGTAGAGGATTCCGATACCGCAAACCCACACGGAGCCAACAAGCAGAAAGCAACGCTGCGATGGAATTTATAAAATATTCCCTTTCCCTCTTTCTCTGACTGTTCGTTCAAGAGAAAGAACAAAAAAAAAACAAGGATTCCGCTCTGCATTCCTCGTGAAACCATAGAAATGATTATCGAAGATTCTGCTGATATGTCGGGGGTTGGTTGGGGCGCTGAATATGATGTAAATAATGATTTCGATCATCACTGTCTGCCTGTGATGTGCGGTGGTACTTTGCACACAGCCCTTAAATTATTTTCTGCTAAAACATAAAGTGGGACCGGGTGAAACGCATGGAGCGGAAAAATTCCTCCCAAAATAAGAATTGTTATGCCGAAAATCCAGCCACAAAAAATTCGGGGGGATGGGCGTTTTTACTGGATTGTCTGTACACTCTAAAAAATCATCAACCTTTTGATCAGTGATAAGGTTTGACCCTTAGCAAATTATTTCGTTGATGTACTCCAATTTACTGGTGGACACTTTCCCCCCGGCGCTGGTTCTGTTCTTATACTGCTTCAGAAGCCATCATCTACTGACAAATTATTTCTTGTATAAATTCAAACTAAAATACGAGACCACACAAAGGAGTTGAAATTGGAGATACTTTCCATTTTTTGTGTCAACAAATAACGAACGTCGTTTGAAGATGATGGGTACTCGTGGTGGGATTAGAAGGCCATGGGAATGCTTCGATATAATTTTTCGTTGAAGTTATTCTTCTCTTGAAGTGCCTCAACCCCTAAATGGCAGGAATAATTAGAGATGACAGGTACTTAAGCTGAGGTATTCTGTCGGCAGGCAAACATGGGTTGAGCATCCTTTCAAAATTTATTGCTTATTTGATTTATTTCAAATTTATTTATAGGTTCCTTTTAATTTATTGAACGTGCCTAATAAGATAAGGTGAAGTCCTTTTGGACTGGCAATAATTGATTCCACGCTTATGTTTTTGGATAACATTCCTCTGGTAAATTTAGAATCATTCATATTTCTTGCATCCATAAGTGGGTTTTTAATTTCAATTATGATGTTATATCAATTCACGTTGAACATGAAAAAATAGAACAAAAATAAAAAAACACTCGAGACGTATTTTTTTTTTATAATTTTTATATTTTGTCTGACACAAGCAACTGGAAAACAGCAATTGCCATCCAAAATGACTGTTATCTTTCCGGCCTTTAATAAAATTTTCCTTTTGGTGTGAATGTTTTTAAAATTAGATAAAAGAAAGGTGGGCGCGGTGGGGTAGTGGATAGGTGCGTCGACTCCTACGCTCGATGTTGTCGGTTCGATTCCCGAAAAAATCACCTACAATTTTTTCACGGCTCCACCTCTTTCGAATGGTCCAATAGTTTAAAATTGTATCCTATACATACAAACGAACATTCAATTTTATGTTTGGCTCACGTCGCGTCATAGAATTTGGGGTGACTCGTAGACTTAGTCTTTAATCTATTGCTGCCTAAAATCATATTACTCATGAGCTCCTTTTAATTTTCTGGCTCTTGACTTCGTTTTAGAAGCGGGCGCCAGAAAGCATCTGATCATGTCGCCCGATATATTTTGACTCTCTTTGCCTCTACCGATTTTCGAGAAAGGATTGACTTAGGTGCAAACACTGGGTGCTGGAATCTTCTTCGAAGCCCTCAAGATATCAAAGTCACTCAAGCTACCAAGCATTTTCCAGGCAGAAGGGCTAGCAATATATGATGCGTGTCTTGAAATTAAGAACAGAACAGAACCAGCACAGCGGATAGCAATTTTTTCCGACAGTCAACCTGCTATCAAATCTCTAACATCCATAACTACAACTTCAAAACTAGTGGATTGCTGCCGCAAGGAACTATTCATTATAGGTGAACGGAGCCCGGTCTCTTTGATCTGGGTTCCCGGGCACATGGGTATAAGAGGACACGAAGCAGCAGACGAGCTAGCCAGACAAGGATCCAAGCTTAGTTCTCTCGTTGTAGAACAAATCCAGGCTCCACTAGGCTTCGTAAAAAATAATATTTACAATCATCTCCTCAAAATCGCCAACGAAAGTTGGAGCAAGCTGGAAACCTGTGTCCTATCCAGAAGCTTATGGCTAGCCTTCATAAATTCCACAAAGGTTTAAGAAGATTTAGGCCAATCTGAGTGAACGCACACCCCTTTTCAACCCCTTTACACAAATTAAGTATCCCATAGGATGTGGTACCAAAACGGCGCTTTCAAGGCGCTAATTGGGTGCGACAAACAGGATCCGTATGTCCACCGCCACTTTTACCTAGGTGCAAACTCTTTGCCACAAATGTCCACTGTGCGAGGTGTAGTATCGTCTCTTTCGCTGCGGTTGGTGTGGTACACATTACGCCTGCGGCTGATATACAGGCCTTCCTTTGGACACTGTTGATTTCTTTTGTATAGCTTGGCTTACCAAACGCCGTCCACCATGCCCATAGAGAAGTATTTGTCTTATGACGGCGGTGTATAGTCTGCTCATTCCGGGGTGGACCTGTGCCTCAACAAAGAAACCTCGCCAGTAAGCACGATCTTTTGCTGGAGCTAAGTTGTGCATGCGCTTTATATGACCTAGCCCCCTTAGGCGTTGGATACATAGACGACTGGCTAGACTCATGTCGCTCTGCAGCCCATGTCACACAGACAGGCACTACGATTCTATTAAGATATCATTGTATTCAGACAAGATCATATTTTCTATTTATAAATAACCTTATTTTTTATAACCTTATTAATTGTAAGATTAATAAATTACTATATTACATAAATAATATACTATATAATTATAATAATTAATATTAATTACTAATTATGAATTATAAGAATTAAATACAGGACGTTTATATCACTTTTAGCACTAGACGCTTACGTGTTATACTTTAAATGTTATGTAATGTGCCATGGATATTTTAAGGACATTTTTGGTTAAGAGGATGTAAGTGTAAATTGTACGGTTGAGGCTCTGGTGTGGTTTGTAATTATGTATATATTTGTCGTTTAAGTAGGTTATTTACCTTTTCTTGATAATAATATGTATGGATTTGTTTATTTCTGATATACTACATATGGATTGCATCAAAATTAGAAGAAGGTAGAACTTGCATCGATGCGTTGCCGTGCAGTAAACGCAGGTGTCCACTGTATAAATCCATGTTCTTCAATTTTACTGCACGCATTTTAATGCACGTCTGTTTCAAGCATAAGTGTAACCGTATTCATTCACAGCTCGTCTCTAGAACCTAACCTAATCTCGAGTTCATGAAAAGCCACTGCCAAACTCCTGCAATAACAAATCGAGGGACCAACTGGAATCCTCTGCGTGGGAGTTGACACACTTATCCACTTCCCCCACAAATATTGTTGACATATCATTAAAATCAAATCTTTTATGCTTTGAAGTACAGTTGCTGTTGTTGATGCTGTATTTTTTTTGTATTTTTCGGGTCCTCCTGCCTCTGCTGTCTACCAAATGCATGTCATCATTTAGATATAATTTTTTCGTGATCACGTCGGAATTATGAATAATTTAATTTCGGCATCAAGTTATTCCATTATTTATTGTGTTATTTTCGTTCATTATTATTCCGATTTTTTGCTCGAGGCAGTTATTATCAGATGCGACATTTTGCAATGTGTCCTAAATTTTACTGTTTATTTCATTAATTTTAATTATTGATTTAATTTCCTTAGTGATGATGGAATTGTGTTAACCAACGGATTTTATCTGAATTCGCTTGGCAAATATGCATTGTGATGCCATCCTTTTATGTTTAGTTTGCACTACATTCAGTTAAATTACGATTTTTTATGACTAATATTTGTGTACAATCATAAGTACATAAGTCAATATTAGTTAAAATATTTATTGCACATAGGTAGGTAGGTAGGGTGGCTTCCCTCACAGGTGAAGGATTTACTTAGACCCAAAGAGTCCATTGTGATGCCACTGAGTCGGCTTCCAACCGCTACTTTTGAAACCATCTTGATTTCTGGATGAACATCTAGATTCTCTTGACACCTATTTCAGCTATGTCCGTTAGCTCATTTAAGTAGAAAACTCCTAGGGTTTCTTTCCTTGTGGAGGCGATTGCAGGACAGTTACAGAGAAAATGTGAGGGTGTTTCGTTCTCTTCTTCATCCATGCATCTGCCGCAGAAGTCGTTATAAGGCAGGCCTAGTCTTGCGGCGTAGACTCCTACTAGGTTACCCAATTTATTCCTGTTAAGGCTGAGGATGGCTGTGGTTTTCCGAAGATTCATCTTTGGCCATGTTTGTCTCGCATGAAGGCCGATGTTGAGATTTCTCCATTACTCTAAAGCCCTGCTGATTGCTAGATCTGAGATCTGAGATGGTTTTCAAGGTTTCTATCGACACAGAAACATTGATAATGGTGGGGTTAGTAATTCTTGTGCCCTTCCTGGCTAGTACGTCTGCTTGACAGACTTTTCTGGAATATCTCTATGTCCAGGTACCCAGCATACCATAAGGCTGCATTGTCTCGATATCTCATTGAGAGACATACGGCAGACTATTACCAATCTAGATCTTATAAATGGTGATTCGAGTGCTTTGAGTGCTGCTTGACTATCGATGTAAATGACGATGCTCTCACTCGATACTGTTCTCATCGATAGCCATTCGATGGCTTCACGAATAGCCCTAAATTCGGCCTGGAAAGCACTACAAAAGGGTTTTTGCACATACCCAAGGGTTTTTTTTTGTTATGGATGACATTCCCTCATGAAGTGCGACATTTTTAACTTGAAATGTCTCTTTTTTCCCGGGTGCTTATTTATTGCAAGAAGCAGTTACAGACCGCAATCTGGTAGGCTAAAGGGTGGGTAATGACAGTTTTACCAATTGTCCAATTGTGTCTCAGAAGCAGCAGTCAAAGTAGATATTGGGGAATGTTTTGTCATTTTATGATGCATTGCTTAAGGTTAGCTGAACGTGCGCGAATTTAAAAAAAAAATATGGTCGAAAATCCGTCTCTATTGTAAATATGCCACGTGAATTTCTTTGTGAGATCGGTCGTCTCTATGGCTTCAGTGTACAGGCAATTCGTCCCACCGTGGAAAAGTACATTGTTTTGGACCTTAAACCAGACGCAGATGGGTACGAAATAAAATAACAATAAGCGCCAGTATCTCAGAAGAACCCGAAAAGTCGATTCGGAGCCGATAACCGAAATTGGATATAGCCAAAGTGTCAATATGGCTTATTCTGCTTTGGGCCTACATCAGTATAAGATTGTGCTGACGCAAGAATTGAATCCTGACGACCATAAACAACTTCATGAATTCGCCAAATGGGCGCTAGAAACGTTTGCCGGATACCCGGATTTTGGAAAAAAAATTATCTTTTCGGTCAAGGCGCATTTTTGGCTCAGCGGCTATATCAACAAGCTAGACTACCGTTTGTGAAACGAACATAATCCATAAGTGATCGACCAAGCATCAACGCATCCACAACGATTGACTGTTTGTTGAAGTTTATGGCATAGCGGCATCATCCGATCTAATTTCATTCGAAATGAGGAAGCGGACACCGCTCCCACAAACGGTCTCAGGAATAGAGCGATATCAACCGACTTTTTGCTGCCAAAGCTTGACAAAATCGATATATCCGAGACCGAGCTGTGGTTCCAACAAGGCGGCGTTTCATGCCATACAAGCGGGGTAACCCTCGAAGTTGTGTAGCAAAAATTGGCCACTGGGTCATCTCACTGGGTCATCTCACGGCGAGCGTTCGTCAATTGGCCGCCGCGATCATGCGACTTGACACCACTGGATTATTTTCTATGGGACTACGTCAACTCCTTAGTCTAATCGAAAACCCAATCACTTTGGATCAGCTTAAGGCTAACATTCGAGACGTTATTAAGTCATCAAAAACACGACTGGATGGCGCAGTTGGTTAAGTGACTGCCCCAAGTTCGAGTCCCAGTGAAATCAAATCTGGTCCAGTCACCATTTGCCGTCGCCAGTAAAATGGACCAGTTCTGAGTCTGAGTGCTCCAGTAGAGTTTGAAAAATACTCCGAAAAAAAAGAAATCATCAAAAATTGGACCGATCGCTTGAAGAATTTCCAGCAGCAGCAAAACTGAGGCTGGCATTTGAACGAAGAGCTATGCCTATAAAATGGCATGAATGCGGCTTCAAAATACAGACAAAATCAATTCTAGCCCTTACACCGATTTTGCTTTACTTAAATTTCTTTTCCTGTTATTCTTATCTGTTCACCCTGTAGCTTAATAACTTAACATAATTTTCTCAACAAAATGTATTATTTGTCTCCAGCAAAAGACTGTGTTATTCTCTACGAGATTCTAAAGAACGTGTTCAAAGGTAAGATATAACGAGAAGCGTGAAACCACGTCAACTTGTTAATCCCATCTTGTATCTTAAATGAATCAGAGGCGGTAATTTCTGCACGTACTTTGTTCTCAAACACGAAATATTCTCATTATTTCAATTAGCCCTTCCAATACTTTCTAGACATTGTTGGGATGTACAACCTTGGCCAAATGTATTAGGCACCCTTATATGTTTGTCTTTGCTGCCAAACCACTTATATACTACCGATAATTAATTTGCATTTTATGGTTTTCGCCAACACTATCTGAGGTTGTAAACTATTTTTATTTATTGCTCTCATTTCGTTGTTCTTGTTGCTCTTTGAAGAAATAGCTAATTTTAAAGGGTGCCTAATACATTTGGCCAAGGCTGTATATTCGTTTACAGAGTTGCACGTGTTTTTTGCATTGGACGAAAAGGCGCAATGTATTTCTTACTTATTTTTGCGATGTCGTTTATTTCCATTTCGTCCAATCGCTTTCATGCTGAGTTCATCCCACATATATTGCACTCCCCTTTACCGTCAGAATGCCAATTCCTTCCCATAGGTATGAATCTAATATCGTCTTATTCCTAAAAATTAGTATTTTTTTGTTTTCATGAAAAGACAGCCAAGTGCGTCCTTTCACAATGACTAACCTCCAAACTTACCTTGATTAACGTCCTTTGCCTTAGCTTATTGATGGTGAATTTAAGCTTTCAATGGTCTGCATTTGACATACTTTCGAAGGACGGATCTCACACTACACTGACGCTCAATCATATAATTATGAACGCCAAGAACATAAACTGAATCTTTCTTTAACCACGACACCTTAGATGCTGTAATCACCGCAAAATATCTTCCAAACCCACACAGTATTTAGTAGGTGAAAATATTTTCAAAACCATAATTAAGAGTGATTAAGATGGAAACAGGAGAGCATGCGAAGCACACGTGCCTTTCATTACAGACTCCGAACAGGGCTTCTCACTTAATAGGGACATAAAAAAATATAACGTACATATATGACACCGTACAACATATTTAAATGGCAATTACAACACCCTGGTAAGCAGACCAATTCCAGATGAGAATATCCTTGGAATTTTTCCTTCCTTCAAAGGACAAAGGACACACGTTGATGACATGATACAAATTTTACGCAATTACCACTTGAAGGGGGCCTTTGTGTTGGCCTCCAATGGAGGTCAGATCGATTTATGCACGTTTTTTTATTCAAATATTTATCGTTACGGTTTCCTTAGTTTAATTTGGAAGCTTGGCACGCTCTTTGTCGCAAGACGATTTATTATTTCTGATTTGGCATTTATTGGTAAATAATATTCAATTGCTCTCATTTGCCACCGCAACTATGCCACTCATTTTGGCACGGTTTTTGCTGAACTGTTTTCTTAAGACGAAAGTGTTGGTGCCAAAATGGAAATTAAGAGTAGGATGTACAGAGTTGCTGCACAGCATGGAGTGGATTTTTTCTTTACTTGAGGATAGAGAGGATTGCTGCTTGAATATGCTTGTAGATTTGATTTTCTGATAACTTATGGAGTGTCCCAAAGGATATTGTGTCAGAATTAAAACTAATTTTTTTTGGGTTGGAATTTATCGAGAAAAAACATTCCGGGTTTCGAGTTTATTTATTTAAATCCAAAAGGACCCAAATAGTTTTCCATTTGGAGCTTAAATCGTAAGTATTTTGTTGGCATGATTTGTACGGCTGCCCTGGTGCAGTTTTGGTCATGATAGAATCCGCAATATCGCACCAAGTAGTACTGCTGTAGTTCGGTGTTCTTGCGAAATCTATCCAAAACATTTGTGGAGCATCTTTTCAGTTCAGCGATCTTTTTGTCCATGCATGGCCGACATAGATCGTGTTTTGGTGAATTTCTGTGCCAGTAATCGCCAACCAGTGTTTAACCGCATTTAAAACACTTGGACATGTTGAACTGGCCGCAATGATTTCCTGATCATGCCATGTTTCGGAAAAACGAGTTTGGTCAGAAATGATTTTACATTTTTACTTAAATCAATTTGAGTTCGCTGGGTTATTTTCACAACTTATGCTTTCCAATGCAATTTAAATACATTTTTTTTTTGATAAAATAGGTTTATATCATAAATCAGTCATAGTGATTTTCAACTTCTACATCTCATGCCCCTTAATTTTATTTGAGACCGTTTTTTTTTATAAATCTTTCACTGATACGTGTGAGCTATTCCGAACAGCCGATAACCTTCTCCTCCAAGCTGAGGTGGCGAAATATGCATATACAAAATCAGATTAAAACTAATGCATGAGGTTATGTTTTTGGGGATAGATATTCTTCTCAGTTTTAATCAAATTGTACTGGAAAATAAATAGCATCTAATATGAAAGCAATCAAAATTAATAGGAAAAAACTATAATGCATTATATTTAATTGATATGTACACAAAGTTGGTTAGAAAGCCACTTTAAAATCTTGCATGGATAGCAATCTGGTACGATAGGATGCACGCACACCTGAATGTATATGACTTCCACAGACCTAAGTCCTTTTAGGATAACTAAAAGGAAATAATCTGCTTCTGTACTTTCCATGTGCAAGTTGTAAAAATTGAAGTCATCAAAGTTTTATGGGCGCTTAGTGACATTGTTGGTGGTATGAGGGAACAGAACTTCTTCGCTGTTTGAAATTTTAATAATGAAGCCTTGCACTTACATCATTTTATATAATTTCCATTCAAAGAACTCTTGTGCGGTGCTCTCCTCTTTCTTGGGAATTCAATTATTGCTGGGTGTTAAAGCGGAGACAATGTAAGGGAAAGTTTAACTCTATTTTGAAGCAGGAACTGCGCCACTGAATAAAATTAGGGAGAGGTTGCCGCAGAAAATATGTATTCTCAAAGTAAAAGAGGATTCCAAGGTGAAGCCAAACAGGTTTTTATTAATATATTCTATTTATTATATTATTTTATATATAACATAAAAAAAAATAACTTGTTGCTGGGGCATAGCTATTTATGATTTGAAAATGGAGATATTTTGCGTAATTTCTATGAAAATATGAAGCATCCTTAGCTGGCTTCTTATCATGCTTCCTGGTGAAAATCCATGAAAAGAAGTACTACAATGAAGAAGTTGAAGTCGTTTTGTGTAGCGATCCTTAGAGACAAGGCCCAAGATGCGATTCGAAGTGTAAAGCATTTCATTTCAGAGCACCACCTTTGACGAGTCACTGGCAATGGTCGGAGAGTAAAACTGTTATTGGAATTATTCAAAATCTTTGACTCCCCAGAGAGCTGTAGTTACCTCATTTGTACGATAACACGTCCACATCAGTAATAATGGGGGATTCCTTAGAAGTTGAAACGGCCATTATTTATTTATCTAATACAAAAATGGGTTTAAGTACTTGTTGGTTGAATAGGTATGACGATTAAATAATTTCGTCTATACAAGTAGACATATACCAAATACACTCCATAGAACATCAAAGGGACAGATTTTCTTGCAAGAAGAAGTGCAAACCATATTTCTGTTGGACCTGAGTTTACCTTTGGTGTCTCGCTCTTTCTGCTACTTTGAGAATACAGTAAGAAGCAATAAGACATTGAATTGAATCCGCCCAAGCGGAAAAAAAACCTTCAAACCTAACAGGTTATTTCACTGGCCAGTGGAATTTTGGACCTGGGGTAAGCGAGCGAGTGCATGGACTTCTACACTGAACTCCTTGGTATAATCCTGGACGCTAAAGCTAAGATGTGCACGGTACGACCTCCGTCGAATCACTGACTATCTTCAAATATGAATAAGGTTGTCCAAACTTCCTTGTCATTAAATTGTATGTCTCCTCCACTGGTGAGCGAGCAGTATCAGATTCAATACGAGTGTTTGCTATCGAAGCCGCTTCATTTCCCTCTAGACTATGTTTTATTTTTTGTCGTTGTTGCAACAACTGTGCCCTCAATTTGGGGTATGTCCTGGGTATACAACAAAAAAGGTGTAGGACCAAGGACACTCAATTGTGGAACTCCGGCAGCAATCTCCTTAAATTCGAGGTAGTCAGTTCCATATTTAACTCTAAATATACCTTTTCGGGATAGGATAAACTTTCCGGAAAAATCGTACTCATTGTAGTAGAATAATAACAAAAGAAAGAAATGAGAACGGAGAGAGATCAGGAGCATATATCACAAAGAGAGGATTGGTCAGAGTAGAATAAGTTAATTTTAAAACAGTTTGTGAACAGTAGCGATAGCGATCGGTCGGCTTTAATAAAGAGTGCATAAAATGAAAATGGAAAGTGTTTTATTTGAAAGACATAAATCAAACGAGTGTTGGAGTTAATTTTACTAAAGAGTGAACTTACATTATTTCGTAATTTAAACCGTCTTGCGAAACTTTATCGAAATCCTCTGAAACGACGAGTAGAGCAGTAGAGCAAACCTTTTTCTCTTTCAAAGCTTTTTCAACTTCGTTTGTGACTTTCTGTACTTCGCCAATGGTGTTTTGCTCGAAACCCAAATTGAGGGTTAGGTATGAATCGTTTCGCTTCTATGACCTGTGGCATGCGTTTTAGCAAAAGCTTTTCAAATACTTTAGATAGCATCGGTAGTAGTGATATCGGTCTGTACGATTTTTTGTCATTTAACGATTTTGCCAGTTTTGAGACCATTACCACTTTCCACGAATCCGGAAAATATGTAACAGCCTAAGTGAAAGATTAACTAAATAGAGAAGTTTAATTAACGCATGTTTCAGCAAATTCTTGAGTATTTGCCTGGTTATCAGACCGTAGCCTGTAGCTTCATTGTTTTCTAAATTTTGCATTGTCTGATAGAACTCTGTTAGTTACATTCTTTTCATTTTGTAGCTGTTGGTATTTATATTACGTAAATCATCTAAGTAGCAGCGTTTGTCCGTCAAATGTCTCTTCTAGATGTTCGGCAAGTACATAATAATATAATAATGGCGGCGCTACAGTCCGAGGTGGACCTGGTCCTAGCTTCTCCGCAACCACTCGTGTTGTGCGTACTATTGTTCTCTCATGAGTGGAGGGGACCTACAGTTTAATGCCGACTACGAGCGGCGAGATAGAGAAGCATTTTCTAGACAGTTATACTCTTTGAACAGTGTCAGTGACTCGAAAGAGGTAGAGCCGTGAACAATTTTTTTTTTTGAAAAATTGAAAAAACTCTTTTTGAAAAATTGTTTGTCTGAACTTGAATTCGAACCTAGACTGTGATATTCAAATGCGCATGGGTCGACGCACGAACCCACACTGCCACGGCGCGCTCCCACTGTTCGGCAAGTACAAGAACGAAATATGCGTACGTGATCTGATACTGATCTGATGATTCCGCGTTCATATGTGAAAGTTAATTTTACCTCTTGCTTTGTTGGCGCTGTGTTGTATTAAAAAAGTACATCGGCTGATACACCCATGGTCTAGTTTCATTTCCCGGCGAGAAAAAAGATTAACTTTCATTTCACTGGTGCAATCGTCGCAAGTTAATTGGAAATGCCCTGAGAATGCTTTTTCGCTGTTTGATGTCACTCATGCGAGGAACGTAAAACGAAGTACAAAAAATGGACAAGGTCCTCAAAGGACTGTAATTGACAAACCCTGTATGGAAAAATCTTTTTCAATGAACACACTTTTTCAATAACTCGGGAAATGATTCAGTTTGGTCTTGTATTCAATTCTTATGAATACTTGAATTCCTCACAAGATCAATTAATTTTGAGTTCAAATTGTAATGCAACTTGATAAATTACAGAAATTTGTAATTAGCGGTGCGAAAAGTCTTAGGGATGATTACAAAACTCGCTTCACAATTTCACACAAAATCCAAGCATAACTCATATGCACATGAATGTACACCTTGCTGTTATGAAAGGCAACGCAAATGAGTTAGATATTTCGAACAAAACTTCATAAGTTTGTCCTCCATGCAAATTAGTTGATCATTTCCATACAGCATTCGCTTTCAGGAAAATATTCAACTAAACAAATCATTAAGTTGTTTAAATCTTTTGTCAAACTTAATTACCAATTAGGAATTTCGCAAAATCTTGCTACAGTGTTTGTCTTCAAAAAGTTTTTAGTCTCCCAAAATTATTCAATGATTTATTCCACCAAGTCTTAAAGTTTGGCAAGAAGTTCAATGAAGACTAACAACTTGAATGGGATAAAGGGAAAATTACATAAGTCAGCACTATTGCAATCGCGATTTTAATGTCGTTCCTTTCAAATCAAATACGAAACGAAAACCCAAGGAAAATTGAAGTGTTCTAGCACAAGTACTCGAGGTCACGTTTGAATGCTCAACCGAAAAGTGCTTGGTGGTGAGAGACTGGTTGTCGTAAACTCTTTACAGTCAACATTCTTCCCCATTTTCGTGGACTTGAGGATGTATGCTCGTGAATACATTTGGTGGTTGGGTTTTATTTTTCCTATCAATTTGGAATCTCAGTCTCGTGGAAATTAGATCCTATCAAATGCAACGATGCAAGATTGAGTATCCAGATGGTTCTCTCGCCGTTTTAATGGATGGATGACGAAGGGTGGGGGGGGATTTCCTTCCCAACTAACTTTGTGCAGTTCTATTTCCTAATTGCAAAATGATATCGGTGGTTCCTCTTAAGTGGATGCAATTGGTTTAAAACGCATTGCTTCTGGGAACTGATTAATTAATTACGAGACCCACGCACACGCATTTTTGTTTTTCTCGATGTTATCATGTTCGCCGAGTTTGGATATCAGTCCTGTGTATCCTCAGATTTGAACATGTGGAAATTCCCTGGATAGTCTATGCGCAGAGAAGAGTAATTGTTGCCTAAATGAAGTTTAATCTTGATATTATCGTGCAAAACCTCCTGTGAAATAGCGTTGCGAAAAGTAGTTTTAATAGTTATATTTGCACATCCAGCACGATGGAATGACTAAGTTAGTGTGAACACAAAGTTTTCAAACCGGATTATCTAAAACAAAAATTCGTATATAGCCATTTGCACATGCAACTGAGTGGGTTGCATTGTTTATGCTGTTTCGCGTTATTTAATTAGTCGGTCATTAATCTGATAGAAGTTGAATGTAACTTTATTTCGTTTCGTCGCTAGAGCTACTAACTTAAGGCTTTTAATTGGAAAACTTAGCCAATGCACATGTGTTGAGGTAAAATGTCAATTTAATTAATTTCGGACGAAGTAAGACGGCTGAAAAAGGGTCACTGTGCATAAGAGTTAACGTTTCCAAATTACTAGGCCTTGTTAAGCTTTGTATTTTTATTTACTGCTTTACGCGAAAAGTTTTATTTTCAATTATTTACGAGGATAACAGTCTTCAAGTCAAAATTATTAGAATACTCAAAGTGTGAATTTGTATTCAAAAAGTTGTGATTTGAAGAGATTTTTTGAATCATAATTCCGTTGGAATAGTACGGTGAAGAGACCAATTAAAAGTAGATACTCAAGATATAGCACTGGAAAGAAAAAGAAAATAAATATTTTGAAAACACATTGCTATTGAAATTTGTTTTTGAAATGTTTCAAAAAAATCAAATCACGTTAAATAATCTATAAATCATTCAGCTATAATTTTAAAGACAGCCTTCAATATTTTTTTTAGAAATGGACTGGGAATAGTTTGAAATCGTGAGCAATTGGGCATAAAGACAAGCAACACTTGGCCATTGTTGATGCGATTTCCGCTAACACGATTTCCGCTGAATTATATTCTCTTACAGTTAACTAGGGGCATATCTTTCCTAAAAACTTTAGTGGAGTCCCTTCTGCACGTATGAAAATTTAAAATTGTTTATTATTTATTTATTTTCAAGGTGCTTAAGGGAAGCAAGATAAGGAAAGATTTGTTTTTAGTTTTTTTTTTAAGCTTGTGTAGTAGAATAATAACAAAAGAAAAAACGAGAACGAAGAGAGATCAGGACCATACATGCATATATCACAAAGAGAGGATTGACGATTAGGTCAGTTAATTTTAAGGACAGAAAGAGTGCATAAAATGTAAAAGGAAAGTGTTTTATTTAAAAGACGTAAATCAAACGAGTGTTGGAGTTAATTCTACTAAAGAGTGAACCCCTTACACTCGGTCAATTTATTTTATTTTATTATTCGGCACTCAAGAGTTTAATTATTGTATAGGTATTATTTGAAAGAAAAACGAGGTCCTAGTTTTTACGAAGAATCACAAAGACCTAGACGTTAGGAACATAATCCTAGATAACGCGAACAAGCAAAGTTTCTAGAAATGTATTTTGCCATGAACATTTTTAATAGCCATAAATTTGTTCAAAACAGCATTCCAAAAAAAATTTTTTCTTAAAACTGCAGTTGTGTTCAAAATAATAAAAGCGTGACGTTGAAATTAGTTCTACTGCTTCCCTGGCAAAAAAAAAAGCAAAATCAGTAAAAATGTGCACATCTGCGCTTGCGTGTTCGAGAATCTTACGGAAGTGACTGCGGACGGAAAAGTGCTGTTCAAAGAAACAGACAGCTTTTGTCATTGAAACATTATCTTAGGTTTTTTGTAAAGTTTTTTGTTTGTAAATAGATCGCAGTTTGGCGTGGAAAGCACACAAATCCGGAAGAACGAGAGCTCACCTGCAGGTTGCGTCAAAGGGGAAAATCATATAAGGAGATTCATGTCTCGGCAATTGCCAATGCCTTATGCTATGTCAAAAAGCCTGAAACTCGTGGAAGGAAACGCAAAACGTCCCAAGCAGATGATAGGTTAATGGTACGCCTATCAAAAACAGCCTAGCCAAGGTCATAGCAGACAAGATTCAGCTCCCTATTAGTGATGTAACGATTCACAGAAGGCTGTGACAAATAAGCATCTGCAATCTCGGATCAAATTTGCCAAAAATCATGCCGATTGGCCTGCGACGAAATGGCGTAATATTCTTTGGACGGACGAAGCAAAATTGTCCTATTTGGAGGAACTAGTTTCATTTTCATTTATTTTTTTTTTATTTTTGTATTTTTATTTTATTTTGTTTATTATTTTGTGAGATATTGCTTCTATTATTTTGAACACAGCTGTATATTATAGTTTAATTCAACATAAAAATTAAGTGTTAAAAATCGTTTGAAATTAGTACAAAAGAATAAGAAATTAAAAAAATTTAATGCAAAGAATAAATTATTTTGGTTCAATTTAATAGGTTCAATAATTAGGAAAACAATTTCTTTAATAATTCAATCGATGCAAAGCAAGTATTGACAGACAAATTTGTTTCGAATTCCTCGATCTTTTTGTGGACGATTCTCCTTTCCGTATTAAGAAGCTCGCATTAAAAGGCCCCAGCCTCGATGAATTGGCACTAGTTTTCGTGAACTCGATGTCTTCGGGCAAATGCAGGGTCATTACTCCTCGGGTTGTGTCCACTTTCTCGTACCGCTCGTACAGTTTACAATAAAGGCAATTGGATTAAGTTAATTTTTTCTCTTGAAATTCCCACCCTTTGAATCCCAAGGGGTCTGAGGAAATTGCTTCTTGTTACGAATAAGTTCATAGGAAGTCACGTGATGCCCAAAAGCATTCTGTTTGAAACTTTGCCACATCCATTGCAACATCCCACTGTTCTCTTCAACATTTCATTGTAATACACAAACAAAACAAAAAAAAATAAGAAAAAACTGGGCACCCTCAAAACGTGCCGACCCAATTTCCGCCGCTGAATAATTAATCAAACGTCCTATGGGCCAAAGTCTAATGCCTAATTTTTACAGAAGCACTCATAGTATGGATACAATTTACTAAGATTGATTGCGAAGAATTTCACAGGGATTCATTTGAAGTTTATGTGATGAACTCCCAGACGTTTTAATGGAAAAGAAACGTTTTTCTGAGAGTACATCTTACCCAACCGTCTCGATTGCTTTGAGTTGGTTTTCACCCCTACACTGGCTTTAAAAATAAAATTCCACTTGACTACCACAGTTTAGCTGTACCCGGCTGTCCTAGGTTCATTTGCCTCATTCATGAAAGCGTTGTACCCACTCTCTGCTTTCAACATGATGAACCACTGTGTTGATCCCGAAAATCAGACCCCCACCACTACTCGGTGGGAACAATCTTGAAAATGGTTTCCAAATCCCGGAGCTGAAAGGAAAATGAGATTTTAATTAGTGTGACAAAATGTCATTGGTGACTGAAAACTTTAGCAATTTGATGCAGTTGCCATGTCCTTAATTCAGGTATCAAATGTCCTTTGGATGCTGGTGATGGAAAAGAGGTAATCCCAATTTGCCTTGTTGTCATCGTTGAAGAGGATTCTAGAGTTTACGTTTAATGGTGAAGTGGAAAAATATCAGTCTCATGAGAACTAATTGGTTCTGGAAATATTTGTATGCACGACTGTAGGATGATTCAATGGGATGGACATTAGTCTGAACAACTGCGAAAGGTGTTACAGAACGCGATAATGATGTACAGTGGTTGAGTTTCTAAGGACAGACGAGTAGCAGTTAAACAAAGAATTGATTGGAAAATCGATAAATTGAGATAAAACAAAGAAGCCACTTCATATCTTCTTCGTCTGCAGATAACCTCAAGGCTTTCGTAATTTCAACTGGGTCTGACTTTGGGTCAGTTCAATGACTTAGATTTTGCTTTTGTTAAATCGTTTCATCATCCCCACAACCCTCATTTATCACATAGCCTTATAATAATGGATGGCTAAAGAATTTAAGCTAAGGGAAAAGAGAGAAGGCTGAAGAAAGAAAAAGGCTTAAGGTGGGGCGTGTATGGTAAAAGTTAAAAGGAATGGTTGAACTGGTCACATCTACGTCTTCTCTGATTGTAAGTGGGAATGGACGTATTCAATTTTCAAGATATGAAATCGTTTGTATGGACGCTACACGCGGTTGGAAAAAATACGTGTATTCAGTAAGAGATGGAATAGTAAAACGCAGCATTTGTATGAAAAGCTGAAATCTATATATAAAAAGTTATTGCAAGTGGGTTGTGACTTTATAACTCACGAACGGTCAAACCGAATTGTTTATGTGGTTGTATAGATGGTTTACCTAAAGTTTGCACGAAATTGCTCGACGCGTTCGTGAGTTATGATTTGTTATGTCAACATCTGATTTTGTCCTTTAAAAAAACAACAACAAATACGTAGGCGCCTATGAGCGTGTGCTGCATGTACATATGTATACTGTGTGCTGATGTCATGCACACGGCAAATACACGTTGTAGCGCATTCACGCATACACATTGACAGCTGTCTGTTAGTGATCATGTTAAGGTTCGTTTTAAGAGTCGCATTTGATTTTTTGTTGCTTATTGAACAAAAAGATTTTTGCCGCGTAAATCTGCTTTCTTTTTTCAAACTTGCAGCTAAACATTATTAAACAATTGGCTTAATTAATAATATAAACGTACATGCGCACATTTTATTCGCGCTTACCGGTAAGTGTTGTTGTTTTGTCTTTCGAATAATTGAATGATTGCGGCAATGATGTTTAACATAGAGTGCATGTTAATAAAATCGTATTGTCCGTCTGTCTGATTGTTCGGGCTAATCTCTGAAACGGCTGGACCGATTTCAATGAAATTTAGTAGGCATGAAGAGGAGCCAAGAGTGACTTGTGCTTGCATTTTTTGTTTATAAGAATTTGAGCTATGCAACCTATGTCTTTATTCCGAGTTTCTTATTAATTATACCTAAGCTAAAGTAGGCGACAAACAGTCATTTGAAGTTCCGAATGTGCATGTTCTAAGAGACGACGTGAGCGAACCTCAATTTTTAATTATTATTTTATTATTTTACCATTTGCATCTATAACTATGACATTGAAGGTTCGTTTGTATGTATGGGATACATTTCTAAAGAATTGCACCGATCCTTATGCAATTTTTGACACTATTAATAATCAAATAAAAATACAAACTCTGGGGTTAGAAATTAAGAATATTGTATATAACTATCTTTTGTGACGTGGGCGTCGTGGCGTTGTGTGTATATGCATCGGCTCCTATGCAATAGACTTTGCGTCCAGGTTCAAATTCCAGCACAGACAAAAATAATTTCAAATTCCACGGCTCCACATCTTTCTAGTCACTGACCGTGCTTAAAGAGTATAACTGTTCGGAAAAGAGCTTCAAAGTCGTTCTACATTCGTAAGAGAACAATATTATGCACAACATGAGTGGTTGATGTAGAGGCTAGGCTCAAGTTCACCCCGGACTAAAGCGCCGCCATTATTACCTTTATTACCTATAGCGGCGAAAGCAACGGCGGGAAATAACTGTCAAATATTCTCTTGGTCTTTCGAAAAATTGTCTGGATGGAATTTTCCATATTTTTCGCAGATAACCGTTTTGTCTTTTTTTTAGCAAAAATGTTTAATCTTAATTACATAGTCTTAGCAACCAATTGAAGACTCCACTTCTCAAAAATCACATGGTAAGGAAACTAGAAACGCTATGGAGGACTTTTCCTCCCAGCTACTTGGTATGTGAGACCCTCTTGCATCAACTTCAGAAAGATTGTTATCAACATGGATTGATAAGGTAATCCATTCATCTAGTTGCGCCAACAACGTTTTCGAAAAATATGGAGAAATTACATCGCTAGTCCAAAATCTATTCGAAACTATCACTCTTTGTGGATGGAGAGAAAGTTAAATTACGTTACTTGTCTTTAGGTATCGGTGTCAGATTCTTTAATTTTGTATCAATGTAAATCAAAAAGTACGTACAATAAACTCGGAAACTTTTTTTTTTAAATCACTAAATGTTGGAACCTGTGACATAATTTCTGGGTTAAAATAATTGTATCGACTGGATTTTATAAGCAATACCTCGATTTTGTGCAAAACGAGATGTGCGTTAGTTGCATGTACACTCAATTCCTATGATCTTCTAGCATTTTTAGTCATTCTCTCAGCTACTGACACCGGACAAAGAGTAGTTGGAGTCTATACAACACAAACCTTCACTTGAACCTAACATTTTATGATTAAATTTACTACAGCTCTGTGACGACTAAAAGTAATATAACGAATTTCACTAAATATTTTCGCGATATTTTCAAAACTTTGAGCGTGAAATTTTTCTTTGCCAGCCTTTGCAGAGAGGGGGGAACAAATGTGATAGAAATTTCTGTTAGTTTGTGTACGAATCGTTTACTTTCTTAAACCAGTGTGTCGTAAAGAAATAGTTCTGTGTTGTTTTTTCAGAAGTATTCCTCTTCTACTTCTAAGCCACTACAGTCGATGGTGAATCTGGATCTCAACCATCAAAACTCTCCATTTAGCAGAATCATTTTCAAGCTAATTTCGTTAAGGTTCTTCTCCATTTGTTCAAAGTTCAAAGTCGTTGTTCTTCCACGAGTGGTGGCGGTATATATTTTAATACTGACTCGAAACAGCGAGATAATTCATATCTGTAAAATGTAATTGTATCTATGTCACTTTCACAATATTTATCAAAGTTATATTTTAAGCCCTGTACTTATTAAAGAATAGAATATTCTTATTGTACAGCGATACTTAGTAACAAATAAATGAAATGAAATGAAAATGAAATAAGCTACTTCTCTACTCACTACACATTTTCAGACACTCGAAAGTGGTGGAGCTATGGAATTTTAAAATTTGAAACATATTCTGTGCTGAAAGTTGAATCTAGACTGAAAGTCTGCTGCGTTCTCAACGGCGGCGCCGATACTGACTTATGTAAAGTCAGTTTGGTGTTACGAGAGAGGGATCTGTAACTCAATTGGCTCTTGAGCCCAAAGCTGTGCTGCCAGTTTGTGGTTTACCTTTTCATGGGAAATTCCAAATCCCTTTCCACTCATTTGGTAAAAAGGTATTTTCATCCAAAAAAGTGTAAATTTCTTCTGAAACAAATATTTTTCCGTTTGTTTGTATTATCTAACAAATCTATGGGATGGCTGAAATCTGTATCACAAATAAAGCGAGCAGTAGCGCTAAGGAGCAGAAATAATAAAGCACGGTAGAGGAAGCAAAGTCTAAAATAATCCAAATGCAGTCCAACACCTTCTATAGTATCAATATAGCTCACATTTTTTGGAAGTAGTAAATTTTGAATGATATCATCATTTTTCTTCTTCAGTGTGGCAAATTTTGCTTAAAAATACTGGCAGCACTGGCCCAAAGAAACAGCGATTGCTCGTGATGTCAGTACTGATATTCTTCGTAGTGTTCACCGAGGAACCGAGTAAAATGAATGAAATCCCTGGAATATGGTCAATAAATACTCGGAAATTTGACAATTTTTACAAGAAAATATGTGCGATATGGATCATGAATTCGATGTGTGCGAAAAGTGCTTGCGTTTTCGAGAGATGGTGATCGATTAGTGTTTGGAGATAATAAGTTCGAAATATATTTTAAGTTGCTACCATAGGAAAACTGCTCTTCTCTCTTTAAAAGAGATTGGATTACATTTCTTTAAAAAATTTAGGATTTGATAGAAAATTCGATATGGTTAGTGGAAACGTGGTGCGCTTAACTTCACACAAGTGACTAGGAAGGGATTAAAAACAGTTTTTTTAAATAAACACATTTAAATACATTTAAACACATTAATTTTAGTAACTCAAAATAGAATTGTTTATTTCTTTTTATATTTCCACAGTTTTGTATAAACCAATACTTGCAGCAATTTTCACTTGAACCTTTCCGTTGTCTGAAGCACAGAGGTGTAGCATCTTCGCTAACCGATTCCTGCGGCTCTGAATGCCGCTTTAACAATGGCACATTGCGGAAGATACAGATCCTTAAAGCCTAAGGAATATGGTCTCAAGTCCATAGTAAACATTTCTGTCAAGTTTATAATGGAAGATTCCACTTCTGGACAGACTGAGGTACAAACACTTATCAGTCTTATTTTCAATAAGATTGCCAAATGCTAATTTTCTGGCACTCGCTAGAGAGCGGTGGTTGTGCCAAATGATGTTTTAAATCTGCTGTGACGATTTAAAGTATTAAAGAGGAGATATTCCTAAGTTGAGTTCGTTGCGTATTGAAAAAATATCGCTTCGCTAAGTAATTGGAATAACTGCAAACCGAAAATGTCACATAGTGCTTTGACCAATACCTTTTTACTCCACTATACTCTAATGAAATTCTACTCTAGCATTCTTGTGAGTCGTATTTTCATATGACAAGTTACGCAGATCGACAAAGATTTTTAAACCCGGATGCACCTACGTACTTCTAGAAGATAGGATTAAATTGAATTATATATACCTTTCGATTTTTTGCGAACCAAAGCCGATTAAGTGCTCATCCTTAATAATAATAATAATAATGGCGGCGCTACAGTCCGAGGTGGACCTGGGCCTAGCTTCTCTGCAACCACTCGTGTTGTGCGTGCTATTGTTCTCTCACGAGCGGAGGGGACCTACAGTTTAATGCCGACTCCGAACGGCGAGATTGAGAAGCTTTTTTCTAGACAGTTATACTCTTTGAGCATTGTCAGTGACTCGAAAGAGGTGGAGCCTTGAAAAAATGTTTGATGTTTTTTTTCGAGATTCGAACTGACTACCTCGAGCGTAGGAGTCGACGCACCTACCCACTACGCCACGGCGCCCACAAGTGCTCATCCTTACTGTCCGAAATATGAAATAAATCCTTCCATCGGCATCTGCGTTGAATTGTTCATTCTTTTCTTGCTCGTCTAGAAGATATAAGTTTTCGTTTGAAATTAATTATCCAACCCAATCCACTCAAGTCTCTCTCAAGAGTTCGCTTTGTTCGACTTCCGATAATTTACCAATACGATGAGTCCTGTGAGCATGCAGATTGTGGCCGATTCCACCGAACGATCCTATCAGGATTAAATCAAATGAAAGAGAAATGGAAAATCGAAAGCATTACAAGCTTTGATGAGTTTGAATTATGGACAACTTCCCCGAATCCAATGAGGTTTTCAAATCTCATCTCATCTCATCCGTGCTCCTCCATTCACGTTCATGCATAAACGTAACGTATTACATTTTTGTGAGCATGTGTAGGTTTGTTGGACAAACTGGAAGAGGGCATACGTATTGTGTCATTCTCGTATTCGAACTGTGAACAAAGTATCCTGCGAAGCGTTTTATTTATTGCTCGTGACCGTTATCCTTCTAATTCTTATTCTGATTAAGTTGAGTTTTTTGTATGACATCCTTTATTTTTCGAACACTATGTCCCCATTTGGGGGTCAGGAAAATATGCGCAACTGAGTTTTGTTTGTCCTTCCACAAAAATGTCCGTGTGTTTGTTGCAAAGCAGCAAAAAGAAAGAAATAATCGGATTATCCTAGTGGTCCTGGTTCACAAACGACGGGAGATGGGTGGCCACGGGGGATGGAAAGACTAACGCAAATACACAACGGATATAGAAAGAGTAGCGAGGACAAAAAAAACCGAAATACCATTGACATAGTGGATTAAGCGAAGTATATCTTTAGGGATTTCGTGTCCTGTCATAGGTTGGTGTAGTATGAGATCGTGCGGAAGCAAAAGAGAATTGTATTCAACTGCGGCGGTATGGGGGACTAACATACATACCTTTTAGCTTTCTCGCAGATTTATGTCTTATTTTGGAAGTATCTCTCGCTCGTCTTCCCTTCTCACAGGACAATGAAAGATACTCGTACAAAAGTGATTTCAGGTAGGGAAAATGATGCTCTACGCAGCAGACTTAAAACATCCGGATTCGCATAATTCCTTTGATGTTCACCAAGATGATGGTTTGAATTGTGAATTGGGTGGTGGCTGTTTGATGAATGCGGATAATAAATGGGGATTGGTATATTCCCCTTCCTCTCAGGATCAACTTTACTACAAGTTTGGTGGTGATGTAGTCGTGTGATGTCTTAATTTAATCATAAAATTGTTTGTTATTCCACATTCTATGTTACACGAGATGGACATAAAGGAGGAAGTGTACAAGAGTTTACTGAACCTACTGATAACATCGATAGAATCGGTAACATCATTTGCCGGATCATTAAACTTTTTGAAATGAAAGCAATTATTTGGTCTTTCTGGGAAAAAAATATGGGAAATACTGCAGTTTGTCTTTTTCCATTGATACGTTAAGAATATACTCAAAGGCCTACATTGAATAAACATGGAATCAGGGTTGGAAAGAAAGAAATCGTCTTTAGTAGTAGATTACCTGACGTGCGGTTGACTCAAATAATCATAATGACCTACAAGGATTTCTTTCGAGCTCTATTTGCTTGCAATTGTAAAGGCAGTGTACATTTTTTTATGTCGGATGACAATTCAAGAAAAAATTGCTGACAGATTTTATACGAGATGGAGATTTATATGTATTTATGATGTGAATTATTTAACAGAACACATGTGTAAAAAATAACATTTTTTGGGCTTATAGGTAACCATAGTAGTGGTGCATCAACTGAATTTACTGCTCCTCAAATCAAAGTCATAACTGATTCAGATCTTTATTTTATTATGGGAAAGATTGGAGAAAGGTTTAATGTATGAAGGAAAAGGAATGATTCATGATTGGTCAAGAAAAATAGATCGTCTACTGTAACATCTGTCAGAAACGCAATGTTCTATGCGTGGAGAATTATCACAAACCTCATCAAAACCTGAACTGTGTAAAGAAAAGTTTATGTTATGAATTTCCTGTGATTATAAATGTGTGTGAACAGAACTGTCAATTTAAATGTTGAACAACAAATATAATTGGAGCAAGCAATATTTATTTTTTTTGTCGGAGGTTTTTGTAGCACTACTCTGGAGCACTCAGACTCAAAAACTGATCCATTGTACTACCAGGCAGCAACCTACTTTTGCTGAAGCAGGCGCTTCTGTGATGAGGAGCCTACATCTTCAGCTCTCACCTCATCAGCACCGAATAACTGCCATCTGATCCGAGCAAAGGCGGGACAGTGGCAGAGGAAGTGCTCTGCTTAGGCCAAGCACACTTACGAGTAAGTGTTTGGCGAAGTTATAGTTCCCCGTTAGTACGCAAATAAGTTGTCTGCAATCTTTTCTGTTAGGAGATAAGAAGAAAGCTGCGGATTTCTTACAGACGTTGGACAGCATGCGCTTGATCTGTCTACATCCTGGAGAGTCATGCCACCTGCGGTTGTGCTCTCGAAAAGTCCAACCATCGATGGAAGCTTAACAAGGACGCGGGCAGTCCCAGCGTAGGTTCAGGTCCTGAGAAAGCCTCATCTGATCCTCGCCTAGCAAGTTCATCAGCGATCTCATTTCCAGTGATCCCGTGGTGCCCCGGGACCCAGACAAGTCTTAGCGAATTTAAGTTACCGATCAAATTCAGAGAAGACTTGCATTCCTGAACTAAATATTCCTTATATTATTCAACTACACGTCCAATACAAATGTCAGATAAATCTGGAAATTTATCCACAAATCAAAATAATTTTAAGAGCAACGATTCCTGTCGATTGTAGGGGCGACACAATGACATTTATTGGTTTAACTGAACCCTACTGAGTGTGGAAGGGATTCGCCTTACTTACCAATCAACTTCTATTCTCTTCAAGCAATTTTAGCAATTCTTGCGCTAAGCGATTTAAGTAAACGAGACACAAGTTGCCAATTGGAGTTGTCATCGCTTTGTGTAACAGGTTAACTCAAAATTACTAACTCATGCCAATTTGTTCACGCTTTACTTTGTTTTTGATGCTTAAAAAGATAAACTGGGCAAGTGCGAGTTGTACTCGCACGGGGAATGTTCCGTCGCATAATATTGATGGATGATTTCTGAATATCAAACGACGTTTCCAAACTATTTCAGTTGAATTTTCTTCTAACTTCAACCCAAATTAACCCTTTATTCATACATTCATAGATCCAATCAAACAATCATTCATCCATACACATATCCATACCTCTATCCAAGTTTATCCAACACAGAAAATCCCTTCCATCATACATACATACATACCTACCTAATCACTGCTCATGCCTGTGGGGTGTGTGCACACTGCTGTTGGACATTTAGGGGTAGAGATCCAAAAGATAACACTCATGAACGAATAGAGTGGTCGAACACAGCATGAAATTTATGTGTGAAAATGAAAATAGTGATAATTTTAAATCTTAGATATCTCAAAATTTCAACATGAATTGATATTTTGAAATTTATAATTTCTTAATGCTTACGTTGAGGTCTTCAAAACTGCGTTTTCAGATCTTTAAAATTCACATGTCGATGGTTGACCGTTTTTGGCCAATATCTCAAAAACTATTAAGGCCAGAATGCTCGAAATTATTTTAAATGAAAGTACTCAATAAAGCAAAGTTTCTGTGATTTTTTCAGATTTTTAAACTCTTTGGTTTAGAAATGGCAGGAGCTCCATATTTTCCAAACGGTACGTTGGATCAAAAACTGTTGAAGCAAACCTTTACCTCATTTAAAAAGATCTGTCGATTGATATATATTTCGATGGGATGCGATAATGTTTCAAAATTAATGTCAACTTCACCTATACTGGAGCCACCCCCAAATGGCCCCGAATTTTAAATTTGGGTACATAGGCAATGACATCTAGGCCTGAAGTACCTAATTCCAAAATTTCATGCCGACATTTTTATAAACTTAGGAGATAAAAAAGCGTGACAGACACAACGGACGGACGGATGGACGGACACACCGAAACTATAAAGGTTCCGTTTTTTTAGACGGAACCTTAAAAAAAGATTGCAAAACATTTTTGTGTATTTTCGAAAATATGAAATCTGAAATACGGATATGGCTCTTTATCCGCTAGATACGGAAAAGCATGACTACAAATCGTATGGTTAAGAAGATGGTCCAAAATCTAAAAAAAACTTTAACCGATAGCGTTGGACGCATTGATTGACGTCCAATTCCATTCAAAGGATCATGAAGTTGCATCCATCTAATGAAAGGTGAAGGAGGAGATCAAATTTCAAACGATGGCTGCCATAAGAAATTTAGTCTCCACATTTGAAATTGAAAATAACAAAAGAGGAGCAAAATCTACACACTAATTTGGTGTGAAACATCTCGTTCACTACGAATTTAATTTTCAACGAGAAAGCTTCACTTTTCGCACAATGGAACTACCAAAGTGCTTCTTGTTTATATGGCTAACGATCGCAAATACCTAATATCCCAATTTTTGGTGGTCAGCATGAGGAGGAATGGCTTTGAAGTCAACTTTCACCAAACCTTATTATAGATTTTTTTTTTTTGAAGCACTCCTGGTGCACTCAGGCTCAAAACTGGTCTATTGTACTGCCAAGTAGCAACCTACTCCAGTGCCGTTAATTTGATCCCAACGGCAAATGGTGACTGGAACAGATTCGATTTCACTGGGATTCGAGTCTGGGACCCCTCCAACTTGGGACAGGCACTTAACCAACTGCGCCATCCAGTCGTATAATTCTTATAGATACATCAAATACTTCACTTCCGACAGCTGTATTTATGAAAAACTACAACGATAGATAACAGATACCTAACCACCTTCTTACATTTCTCCCCATCTTAACAAAATACTTCTTCAGGCAAGTACGAGTATCTGTAGAAATAACTTCGCCGGTAATTGAATATACACAAGTGCATTTGCGCATTCATTCGCCTTACTAAATACTGAAATTTATTCACTTTCTCAAAGGAAAACACACATTTTCCTCAAATACACAATTCCAATCGATCCCACCCCAGCCCAGTGTTAGCTTTGCTCAAGTTGTAAAAGCAATTGTCTTAAAGATTGTACCTTTAAATGCTAGCAGGTTGCAACCCTCTGACTAGGCAAAACTTAATGTCAACGCCTAACTTTTCAGGCCAAAAAACGAAGAAACCCAGTTAAATCGAATCCTTGTTCCATTTTATGCTTTTTTTCGTCCTTTGTAATTAAATGGTTTAGGAGAGAATTTTATCATGAGCCTTTCGGCTATACAGAGGTAACAGCATCAACGGAGACTCCTTGGCAAACTTTGAATGACTTCCAGAGAAAGAAATTCTGCAGGCGTTCACATTCCACTTTGCGACTGAAGAAAGTGCCAGCAAAAGAAATTAATGACACAACTCAGTACAGGCTATGATAACAGACGAATTTCGGACAGGACTTTTATGATTTTGCTTTAATTTCATTATAAATTTGTAAAAGCAGGCCATAAGTTCTAGGCGACGTAAAACATAAAAAAGTGTACGAAGAGTGTTAAATTATTGGTGGTTCATAAAAGAAGAGATAATGGATATTTCCTCTCCGGTCAATTTGCTAATTGAAAGGTAAAAAAGCGATGAAGACCTTGGAGCGTTGGGAGTAACGAAATGGATTTCCGGGCAGGAACTGAAATCTTGATGCAGGCAAACATCAAACTGGAAATATGAGCGATGATTAAAAATGTGTGGGCTTTAAGATGCTCCTTAATAAAGGAGAACGCTCTTAAAGGGAACTCAAATTGATTGAACGTTGCAGGCTCCTGAAAATTTAACGCTTCAACTGCGGTTTATGCCAGCTGGTCTGGGTAATTGACAAATTAAGTTTGCAAAACAACTGATGGACGAAAATAAGCCGATTTAAATGCGTACAAAATCCAATACACATGTGACCAGAGTAGGTTCAAATTATAATCTCTTGACTCAAGCCGAAACATTAAAAACCAAATCAATAGAATAATTAAAGGATTATGCATTATTGATTGCTGTGATTGATGGGAATATGGCGGTTGGGGTAGGACTTCTCATTTGAGCGTTCCCAGGTAGGTTTTAACAGGGTTGGCAACGTGGGGCCGAGCGTTGACATGCTGTAGAATCACTTTTCCGTGCCTCTGCGAGTATTGTAGCGGTTTTTAGCGCAATGCTCAGCTCAGTCGCATCAATTGAAGTCGATACCGTTCCCCAGTGATGGTTTCGTTGGGTTTCAACACACCAACTCGGTAAACCACATAGTCTCACCCAATTCGCAGCGTGAATATTCGGCCGAGCCGACGACGTGAAAGCATGACCAGGCAAGTCCCCATGACTTTTTTCTTTTGGTTTGCTTTAATGAATCCATTTTTCATCACCCGTCACGATGCGGTAAAGAAAACCATTCCTATTTTGCCGCTGGACCAGTAGTTTACAGGACAGAAGACGACGATCATCGTCCTTTGGCTTCAAATCATAAAGAACCAAAGATCTTTGTTTTTAAGGTTCCGTTTACAAACGGAACGTTTATAATTTCAGTGTGTCCGTCCGTCTTGTCTGTCACACTTTTTTATCTCCGATGTCGGCATGAAATTTTTGAATTAGGTATTAAGGCCTAAATGTCATTGCCCATGAATCCGAATTTAAAAAGTGGGGCCATTTGGGGGTGGCTCCAGTACAGGTGAAGTTGCGATTGATTTTGAAACATTGTCGCACCACATCGAGTTATATATCAGTCGACAGATCTTTTGAAATGAGGTAGAGGTTTGCTTCAACAGTTTTTGATTCAAAGTTCCATATGAAAAATATGGAGCTCCAAAGTTTTTTTTAATGCGTCCCCCGCTGACATTTCTAAACCAAAGTGTGAAATTTCACAAAATGAAATGAAAGTACTCAATGAAGCCAAGTCATCGTCAACATCGAAATCACCGTTTTTGAAGTGACGAAACAACACAACGTTGTTTAATGCAGAGCAGCATCTCCCGCAGCTTTGACCGCCGTTTTCTTCGAATGAAAGAAGAAAATCTAAGCTTCCCGCAGATGACGATTATTTCGCACATAGGTCAGGCAAAAACACAAATTGCGCCGCTATCGATTTTTGTGCCTAATAGTACGTTTACATCGCACCCAAATTTAACATTTCATGACAAACATTTCGAAATCCAATCTTGCGTTCCCATTGCAACTTCAGCATTTCAAATGACAGCTAGTGTCAGAATTTATTATTGGATATTTTTTCCTGATTGGAAATCAGAAGTGGTTGAACTATTTAGCGTGTTATATTAATTTAGCGATGAATTTAAGTGCTAATTCTGACATATTAAATATATTGCTGACTCAATATAGAGGTATGAAGATCGCGTTGAAACTCGAAGCTCTCAACTAATGGGAAAACAGCTGTTTTTTGTTTATGTCAACGGGTTGAAATGTCATTGTATGACATTGAGGATTGTTCGATTAGACCAACTTACAAATGCAGCGACGAAATTCAGAATTTCATTCCAGAATGCTGGAAATGTATGGCGAAATGCAATGTATTTTTGGCTGAAATGCAGAAACTAGCCCAAATGTTGAAATTGGGTGCGGTGTAAACGCACTATAATTTCAAAATATGGATGTGGACTGTTTGTTTTGTTTTTTCTATTATATAATGCAGCAGACACAATTCAATTATTTCAGGAATAATTTCATGGTCGTGCAATTTTCTGTTTTGGTGATCAGAATTGGCCGGCCAGATTATGTAACTTAAAGCTCTTTGGGTCTTTTCTCTCAGGTTTTTTGAACGATGATCCGTGTCCTAAATGAACAGCTTGAATGCTGAATCGACCAAATTTAGCCACATTGTGTTCAAAGAAAATTTCGACAAGAGTGCGTATAGGTCAGTAAAGCCTAGAAGAGAATTTACTCTTGCATAGCCCTATACTATATACGTATACTTAATGAATCAATAAAAAGTGTACATTTTTTATTTTGAAATTATATGTTTTCTAAGTTTCCTCTTGTGAGAAGGCTACCCTTAAATTTGAAAACCTTTAAAAGCTTTTAGATTTAAAACAGGAGGTTCTACTAAAACCAAAACCAAATTTGTCGAAAAATTTACTTTTCAGATTACTCGTACCCTCGTAAAGTACATACATCTTGCGGACATGTATCACTCAGCACTAAACTTTTGGAATCCAATCATCAACCAGATTTTATTGCATCGCACTTTCGTTTCAACCCTCCGCTAGACAGTCTTTCTGTGCCATTCCCCCGAATCTCTACATCCCTAAACGTCCCTTAATTATAATCACCTCAACTTGAATTAATGACAGAAACATTGCCTAGCTTGCACCATAAACGTCTGCTCCAAATAGTTACCCAGTTTTCATGGTCTGTTTAGTATCCTCCGTTTAGGAGGATCCCGACAAATGTTATAACTTACAGTAAAAACAAAAGTATTTACAACATCATTCCTTACCTTC
Source organism: Myathropa florea (assembly GCA_930367185.1). Taxonomy (NCBI): domain Eukaryota; kingdom Metazoa; phylum Arthropoda; class Insecta; order Diptera; family Syrphidae; genus Myathropa; species Myathropa florea. Next base: position 45,864,210 of record OV884002.1, read on the forward strand.
AAAGTATTCCACAAGCCTCTGGATAAGCGGGAAATAATTTGCCACAATTTTAGTAGCTCTAATAGCTCAGCCATACAAACCCCCAAAGAACGAGGGAAAGTGAGAACAACTGCATAAAGTACTATCGCAGGCTTAAAAATTATACAAAATATATTTTTTAATGGGTTCAAGCATAAGAGCAGGAGCTATTCCCGGCCACCCGAATTCGTTTGTAAAATGCCACATTAGATGAAGTACGGAACAAATTTATGTGTTGTAGGTATGCATTAGGTAACATCTGAAAGGGTGTCCATCGAGTGTTGATAGTAATTTGTTATGGCCTTCCTGGGAAAAGGGAACGGAATCTGTTTAATTTATGCTAAGTAGACATCGCTGATGCTGGTGATTTGGGTGGAATTATATCTATCTTATTCGTTCAGTAGGACCACGTTAATAATTCAGGCTACTAAAAAGGTTCTACCAAAATAAATGATTGCTTAAAGTTATTTATTTTTATTTCTTTACAGAAAATTTGACAAACGATCTTCCCCAGCATACCTCGGACTTTTAAGGTAAGTGTGAGATAAATTGTTACGAAATTTGTTTGCTTATGGTTATGAAGATTGTTGAAGACTTTAAAAAATCATGGGCACTGATAATTTCTTCTAAAAATAATTTGTTTGTATGTTCAATGTTCAATACAGCAGGTGAAATAATTTTCTGTGCTCCACTGGCTAAGACTTTGTCAAGACCTTTCTACCAAACTGCAATCCTTTCAATTTATTTGGGTTCTTTATCTGTCACTGCTTGTAGGCGTGGGGACCAATACAAAAAAAATTTCTTCATCCATTTTCAATCGCAAACAAACTCGATCGAAGTTCAGTAAGAAATATGAACATATGAACTCTAACTGCACAAAAGATTTGTATTTCCAAACAAAAGTAAGTACTACCAATAGTCCTCCGGAAGGCAAACGAAAAGGTGAAAGGTGAAAGCATCAAAGCAACGGCGTGTTAATAATGGCATGTTTAGAGCTATGGATGACCAACAGATGAAGGTTCGTTCGAGACCGTGTGACTAACAGCAGAATGATGAATAAGAAGTCAGTGCGGAAAGTTTTAGAAAAAAATAAAAAACTGGAACAAACCTCTGAAAACACGAGCATAGCATGGTCCTTTGTGAATAGCTGCAATAAAAGTTCTTGAATATCATTAAAACTTTGCCACGATTTCCGTGTATGAATCCAGCTTAAAATCTGTGGCGCGGGATCTAGATAGTAAACATTAATCTAGATAGTAAACATTAAAGAAGCAAAATCATAAATTAGGCAGACGATGATGGAGGTGCGCTTACTTACCTGCTTTGGACATAGGTTTGGCAGTTGTTGAGGTACCCTTTCATCCAAAAAGCTCATTTTCAGAAAAAGAAGCAAAGGGTCTTCCAATAGGAAATTCCGAACTTTGGTATTGGGTAGCGGCCATCTGGTTGCATATACCGATGTACTCTATTGTAGCCTTGACTCACTGTTTCAGTGTAAATTACAAATCGTTTCAATGACGCTGTGCGATATATTTATGGAATTAATATGCAAGAACACATTTCTTCTTACACAAGGGAGTTGCTAGGGTGCAACTTGCAACAACCTCAATGCCAGAAATAGTCTCTTCCTACAAAAAGTTATTCACAATCGCTGTCCCCCGTATTTATCCAACCGACTTAATTTTACTCGATCATCTAGAACAACTAACCTTATTCCTCTCCAGTCCAACTTTCTGAATTCATCCGGTTTATGGAACTCATTGCCATTCTCAATTAGGTCCATCCGTAACTACTTTCAATTTAAAAGTGCAGTTCTGCATCATTTTTCCATACTCCCGCAATAAATATCGCCTATCCCTGCATAAATCCTTAGAATTTAAGGATTATAATTTATATTTTTATTAAACTTTGTATATTTTTATTGTATTTGTAAATCCTAAGTACTAAAAAAGATGTTTATCTTAATGTACATATATATATTGATATGAAACAAGCTGTTCATGAGTTTATTCGAAACTGATCTTAAAAATTAGAATACAATCTTGATGGAATGTTCTGAGTTTGCAGAATGCAGGTGGTAGATCCGCGCATTGACGACCAACGGATCTTTGCGTATCGTGTTACAATGTATCTCGGTTCGATACAGTGTGTCCTACAAGCAAGTTAGGACACTATGGCTTGCATGTAGTTAGAAGCCAGATATAACAATATCAATAAATGAAATGAAATTAAAGTGAGAGTGTGCAGGAGAATTCAAGGCATTTGATATCGCTGCGCTCACAAGAACTCGGCATTTCGTAGACCACAACTTGACGAATTTTGCGTCGTGATTTGGACAGGCTGCCGTACAAATTCAGCTGACCCAGGAGCTGAAGGTAAACGACAAGAGACAACGACGTGTGTTCGCTGAATGGGTTCTGAAGCAGTTGGAATAATAATAATGGCGGCGCTTTAGTCCGAGGTGGACTTGGGCCTAGTTTCTCAGCAACCACTCGTGTTGTGCGTGCCATTGATCTCTCAAGAGTGGAAGGGAAGTTTAATGCCGACTCCGAAGGGCAAGATTGAGAAGATTTTTCTAGACAGTTATACTCTTTGAGTATTGTCAGTGACTCGAAAGAGGAGGAGCCGTGAACAATTTTGGTTTTTAAAATGTTTTGTCTGAACTGGGCAAGGTCTATTGCGTATGGGTCGACGCACAAACCCACATGGCCACCGCGCCCACTTGCATGTGCAGTCAGCGTCAAAGTGAGTAAACAGTCATTAGCTGAAAGGTATTCCTTTCCTTTAAAGTTGACTGGAATGGTCTACGTCTGACGTTTATGCCTCAAATAAAAGCTCTGAAATCTTACTTCAAAATAAGCTATATTTCATTTAAGATAACAGTAAACATAAAGAAGTTTATTTAGATCAAACGAAAAATGGGGCTAAAAACAGGCGTCAAAAGTGAGTGAACACATCTCTTTAAAAAACACTATCTTATTGAGAAAAAATTGTACTTTGTGTGCCCTTACCGCTTTTTCAGTTACCTTCGAAAGTACATGTTACTTAAACACAACATTTACCATTTGAATGCATATACATACGTACTTTCCCCAAATGCTACCCTCTACGACTGGCAAGTTGCATTGAATTTTTCATGCATTAGTGTGAAAAGCACATAATATCTTTTCCCAAAATAAGGACGAGTTATCCTCAACAGCGCCTTTTTTGGGGAAAGCTGATTTCTGTATACTTTCCGCTGAATTTCCCGTTTTATTCTTAAAATCCAGCATCATGCAGACTTTTTTAACCATCCCTTCCATGAAATATAATCCACTGCATTTAAGGTTAATGAGCTCGAAATGAAGTATATGCCTGGTTATGTTACTTAATTGGCGAGGGAGCGGCTGATGCACACAGATGGGCACCTAGCAAAATGTATGTATAATCCCTTTGCAGTTGAATTTACTTAATTGTTCAGTGGGATGTGCATGCTCTGATGTGGGTGGCTTTATAATAACATGCAACAAAGCTGATCTTCATTAAAGAGGTTCGCGTCCGATTAATCCTTCATTAGAGGCTTCAACTTAAAGTTAAATATAACATTATATAATTAAGGTAGCTGATAGTAAGGGAAATAAGATGGGTTAATACATGAAGAATAGCAATAAAAACTTAGTTTGTCAGTTCTAAGCATAAGAAAGGGTGAGAAGAAAACTGCTCATAAAAGTCGAGGGGATGTGATTAAGTGTGTGTAAGTGAAAAGAACTCTAAAATGAAAGGGCTAATCGGGATGTGAGAAAGCTGTTACTTGAAGGATCTTAAAATAGAGACGACCACATGTCGTTGGTATCCAATGTAGGCCAAAAGAAGTTGATAATCATCGACCTATGGCGCTCGCCGTTAGCGGTGATGGCCTGACCAACGTCGTCGTCGTTTTCAAAGAATATGGACTGATGACGCCGCCAGCCCAAAATCCACACCAAACAGTAACTTTTTCGAGACGAATTAGTCGCTCTTGGATCTCATGTGGATTGGTATTTAGTGTCGTTTCAAACCCGACAATTTTGTTTGTTGACGTACCCATTCATCCACAAATGGGCTCCATTGTTGGAATTGATTTTCGATGAAAATTATGGTCAGTTTCCAACTGCTCCAGAGCGCATTCAGCGAACACACGTCGTTACCTATGGTAATTTACATTCAGCTCTCAGCTCCTGGGTCAGTTGAATTTCGTACGGGTGTAGGCTTAAGTCACAACGCAAAATTCGCTAAGATGTGGTCTGCGAAAGGCCGAGTTCAGATCGATCAGACCTTTTTAGTGAGAACACGATGATGATGTTTTTGAAAACTACGTTTATTTCCCTTTGATTTTTATAATCAACTTTAAAAAATAGGAGTATAGATAATATAATAATAATGGCAGCGCTATAGTCCGAGGTGGACCTGGGCCTAGCTTCTCAGCAACCACTCCACCTACAGGGGAGGGGACCTACAGTTTAATGCCGACTCCGAACGGCGAGATTGAGAAGCTATTTCCAGATAGTCTTTGAGCATTGTCAGTGACTCGAAAGAGGCTGAGCCGTGAACATTTTTTTTTTTTTTTTTTTAAATTGTTTTGTCTGATCTGGGATTCAAACCTAGACTGTGAAAGTCTAATGCGCATGGGTCGACGCACGAACCCACACGGCCACGGCGCCCACAAGAGTATAGATTTCATCAGTAAAATTTTAACACTGAAGGGTAGAAATTTGTGTGAAGCCCATAGAGCACGTGTCACCTTACCGATAGCAGAGTTTAGATGAGTACTCCAAGTACTCCTAACGCAGGGTGTACATCATCCGCATGCATATCTACGCTGCAATTTATAATATTGCTCGGAGGGTCATTAACGTACAAAGTAAAAAGTAGAGGGCCTTATATGGATCCTTGAGGGAAGCCTAGAAAAAACGACTTGGAGCCTCCACAAACTTGAGGGATCTTAAAATAGAGACGACCACATGTCGGAGGTATTCAATTGAACTTAGCTTTGATACATATCTACCTGACAAATAGGAACTCACAATACTGTCACCAGTTTTAGAGAAATTAAATTCCTTACGGAGTTTTTCGCATAGGGTGGCATGATTACGCGTTTTGTCAGCATTCAAATGAGTTCATGTCTGAGTCGTTTTCATGCAAGATAATGATTGCTTTTGAGCGTTTTAAAACATACTCCGAATCATCATTTATTCGTAAGAATTTATCTGAGTACACTTTTTGCCTTTTTTAACTTGTCTTAGAATAAATTCCTGCACCAATGCATCACGCAACCATGACTTCACCAAATTCAGAATAAAATATCAATTGCACTGTTCGAATACTGTGCGCATAATTTATTCTCTTTGAAGTTACCCCTCTATCGCTACACAGGGTTTCAAGAATTTTATTTAGCAACATCCTTGGCAACATCCATATCGAAGTAATCGTTGAAAAAATATGTACTCGTATATCGTCATCCGTACAAAATAAAATTACGAACGTAAAAGAAAAACTTAACTCAAGCAGTAGGAGAATGTCCTTCGGAACCTCACTTGGAAAACAAAGCCATTAGTATAAAAAATCGAATACATAAATGTGACTTGTCTCATAAATATTTCACAGTGGGAACAAAGACAAATGATGTACGTAAGTTGTCTCAAATATAAGTCGGGTATCTTATACAGAACTTTCCCATAAGGCATGTGTAAAGAAACACCGACGGTATTCCCTCGTTTCTTTATTTCTGCAATGCCAATTCTGAGGAACGCGTCATTTTAGGATATTTAGCTCGGGAATACCACGGCGGTGATGGAATGGGAAAATCGCAAACCATAAATTAACTAAAACTGCTCGCACATTAACTTAACGATTCCCCAACACCATCAAATGCAGAGGGTATCAATGGCGCAGCCATTTCAAGCCACAGCTTCTCGTATCGCAGGGATACTTTTTTACACATTCACCCTTCTTTCCATAGACGATATCGTTTTTCCGTATTCAAATAGTTTCCTCGTGGACGCTCTGCAAGCATTTGTGATTCCTCGTTGTACTTGTAAAATTCTCACTATCATCCTAATTACACTGACGTGCACAAATGAGGACATTTGGCGACGACGAAGATGTAAATTAAGTCTCGGTGCAAGGATACAAAATTTGTATTTTTTCTGTTCACTGCCCGCGAAAAAAGCGAGCCGAACTTGCATAAGAGGGCTTGTAGGGATTTTGCGCTTTGCTTGAAATGTAAAACCATGAACCCGTGAGACGAATATAAAGCAAATTACTTTAATGATCGTCTCATCCTTGCAATAGCATGGAACTTTTGAGCGAGAACAGGATCTGGAAAAGGAAAAGTTATTGAATTTGACTGCGCATCCTTGGTGGTAGTGGCTGCTATGCAACTCCTGGAAGGAATAGGATGGGACTGTTTGCCTCTATGTTGCCGGCTCCTTGAAGAATGTAGTTCTGCTCGGTTGCACGTTTTTACTTTTTTACTGGCAAAGCGATAATAACCCAGTTAACGTGCCGCAGGATACACCGACACGCATTAATTAGAGATTCTACAATTGCAGCGCATCTTGTTAGAAAATCACTTGGTAACCGCACCAGAAGCGGAGCAAGGCCGATACCTAGAAGGATGCAAAATTCCCTGAACCCGTGACGGAGTTGTTGCTCAAGAAAAAAGGCAGTTTCAATGATAATTTTGTTTTACACGTGCAATTTTCCTTCGCAGTGAAAAGTCGTTCTCTTTCGGTTTTCTTTTACATTTGGTTGCTTTTTTGCGTTTGGTGCTGGGTGTGTGGTTGTTGGTATTTCTTGGGCAGCCATGAAAGTGCTTGCGTCTGCATGTGCACACACTTTTGTGTGTAAGTGCGTACATTCAGGAACTCATTAGTGCAGTTCATCAAGCTAAATTAAGTACCAAGTGTGCTTACCTTGAGTAGGATTACGTCTTAAGCGGTCAGACATTATGCTACTTGTTCAGTTAAGGTAAGGAATTCTTCAACACACTTAAAATACCCAGATGATCGTTTGCAGGTCTTTTTGTGCACATTTCGTCTCGGTCAATCTATTTTTTTTAAACAAAAGAAAGGATAAATATTTGAATGTGATACAGCACAGCAGAGCAGTGATACGAGTAATTCGGCCTACTGGAGGCAATCAGCAAAGAATCATCAGAAATGGTTCTGGCTACAGCTTAAGGTTCATCCACTTCAAAGGGTAAACTGTGTCAAGAATGAATCTGCATGCATTTTTCGCAAAAACATTAATCGTTTCTGAGAATTTGTCTCCATTTGATGCTACCAGTATGCGCGTTAATATGCAAATGATTTACCCACTTACCTTCCCTTAGTCGCAGCGAATCCATCACGAATTCCACGAAATGCTTTCAAAAGCTATTTATTTAGCATTTTAAAATTATATTGATGTTCAATTTTACGAAGGTGGCATTTTCCTGTGTTCATCATCCAGTCAATAACTTTATTTAACGTAATTTTTACCGTAAAATTAAACCGGCAGTGCAGTTTAAGTTCGTATCTCATGAAAGTATTTTACATTCTTCTTGCTATCGGGTTACTTTCGTCAAAAAATTATGTCCGGGAAAAAGTAATTCAGTTTGATTAAGCGTGGATATTTTTTCCTGCTGCCACTGAAAGAATTCAATTTGACATTTACTTGACTGAATAAATTTCATGGATTTCCCCATGGCTGATTAACTATGTATGTTAATAAATAATTTTTTAAAACGTGCAAATTATGTTATTTTTTTTGCGAAAAAATTGTTCGTGGCTTAAAAAGCGTGTAAGTTTTGTTCTCCTTCCTTGAAGTAATATTTGCACAGGCAATCAATACTTGGTTAAATGCGTGCTAAACCACAATGAAAATGTTTTAAATGTTTAATTTTTAAATGTTTAACTTTTTATTAAAAAAGTGCTTACAACAATAATATTAATATATAAATAATTAATGATTTTTTAAAGAAGACATTTGTGTGCCATGTAAAGAATTCAAAATATTTCATTTTAATTTATTACTAACTTCCACCCAAATTAACTATTCATTATATTGGTTGAGGTTGAAGTGTATTTAGGTGAGACAAACCATTGAGACTGTTGTTGACTGTTGACTATTTCAGCGAATAATTTATGTGTAGAAAACTAATTCCTAATAGTAAATATATTCAAATCGATAGCGCTTTTCCAAAACTGCGTCTTCTTCTTCTTCTTCTTAGGGCCCTATAGTCCGAGGTGAACCTGGGCCTCACTCAACATGCCTCTCCAGCCAGCACAATCTTTTGCCAGTTGTCTCCAGTTTCGCACACCAAGTCGGCCGAGGTCCCTCTCCGGCTCAGAGTCGAAGACTCTTCGGACCAGCAGCTTTATTAGACTTCAGTCTCGATATTGCTATCTTGACTTCGTCTAGATTGGGAGGACGGTATTCTCTTCTATCATCATCCGTTGTGTTGAGTGGAGCATTCTGTCTGACAGCGTATTTGTGTCCTCATCGCCGTTCAACAGTCTGCAGAAATGACTTTTCCAAATTCTCAGTATCGACTGCGAATCTACTACTAGCTGTCCATTCTCGGCCCGGCAGGCGTCTATCCGAACTTTATACCCGTTCGATAAAATACTGTCGTACAAATAATTGAAACATTTTTTCACTGTTGTCTTCATCCAGTTGCTGCACGTTCCCTGAAATGATACTTTACCCACGCACATCAATTCACAAGTAATAAAATCCACTCAATGCTGCTGGGATTGAATGGTTTTCCTGTTTTCATCGTTTCCACCTCGTTCTCTCGTTACACAAAATCAGAATACATAACAAGACAAGATCACAATTTAATCAGATTATGCAGTGATACTCCTCTCACAATAGATTAACTGAACTCCTTTAAATAATAATTGAGAGATACTTGTTATTCTTCGAGCTCACTTCTGCACTTAAATACATCCCTGCTCATGACAAGGGATTCCGTCAATATCCCATAATCCGGTTAAATATACGACGTTGCCCTCCCCCTCTCGAACCGACATTATGAAAGATGATGATATCGTTCCGTATTCAAATCGATATAAATGAATTCAATTTCTGTATCTGAAACGTGCCATTCAGACAAATATGAGAAACATTTAATTCGATTCCCACATTAAGTAAGCTCTGAAAGGGATATGGCAGTGGGAATAAAAAAGAGGGAGAGAAAAAATATAAAAGTCATTCAGCGTAAGACGTCATACGAACGGAGTAGCATCGACGGAGTGTTATTGAATACCACGAGCAGTCAGTACAGCAAGTATTCCACGTTTCTTGCGAGAAGTATTTCCTTAACCACATTTTTTCCAGCTGCTTGCCTACTCGTATCTGTGGCAAAATTATGAAAAAAACTGGAGTACGAATGTACTAAGGATATGTATCCTTTTTGCCAAATGAGCGAATACAATTCCCTCGAACATCCTCGTACAATTTGAGAACTTATCAAATCGAAGACTAGGGCAAGTTGGAGGACCGCATGGATCAAACAATTCACTCCACAAGTAATACTTTGTATTTCCTTCCGTTTTCTCCCTCCCTTTCGAAACACAATATTTCTTGATCATAGCTCCGTGGAAATAAGTTGTTGCTACAGAAATTCCTCTCAGGATACGTGTACATACGTAGCTTCCTGTATAGCTGTAGATACAATCTTGCGGGAGGATTCGCGTTCTTCTTCGAGTACATGTTGACTAAATTACTCTAGTTGGTCGGATTATGGATTATAAAAATGTCGTTGTTAGCGTCTTGGCTCCATAGACCCGTAGTCACCGCCAACGAAGTTGTCTTCCACTTTGTCTGTGCTCTCCTTGGGATGCCCTTACTGTAGTCTGCATACATCCCACAAGCAATATGAACGTCAAATTTGTTGCAATATCTATCGAATATGGAGATTTCCCTAAAGGCAGAGGAAAAACAAAATAGTTTTCTACTTCAAAGGTTTTAAATTGCTTGGGTAAATGATGTGATTATTCAAAGACATGGATATCTTCGGAAAAATCCCACTAATTGCTTACACGAGGACATTGAGGAAATTGTGTATCTCATTCAACTGAGCCATACATTAAATTTAATCGGAAGATAAATTGTGCCAAGGTCAATGGGGAAGTGATGTCATTTGAACTGAAACTGAAACTAAATCCGGTAGGATAAAGGAAGGACAGTTTAATTTTATTATTTCTGTTATTTATTTTTATGAATTAATTCTAAGACTTTGTGCGAATATAGTTTACTGCTTATGGGAGATTTCCAAGGAAGTATAAATTGATCACCAGGAAAAAAACCAAATATTCCGAAAAATGACGATTTATTGGAATTTACCCATGCTCGTCTTTTTGTTAGCGATAATAATTTGCCTCGTCGTTCTTCAGTATTTTGTTTTCAACCTAAAGAGTTTTCTTTCATAAGTTAATTTTAAGTTTTAACATGCAGTAGACGCTCGATATAGTGAACATCGATAAAGTGAACACACAACATTTTATACAGGCTATTCTAAATCTTCTTCTTCTTCTTTCTTTACGGCTAGGTTATGGTGCGGAATAAAAGGATCATAGCCCTCCCACTTTACTGCATCCCTACTGATCCACCTGTGGGGTTTGCCGACAGGCTATTCTAAATAGTGAACAAAAAAAATGTCGCTACAGTGAACACATGTTTTTTTTCTTTCTTTGAACCTCTCAGCACTCACAAACACGTCTAAAACTCATTAGTGTTATGCAGTCGGCAGTATTTCGTACAATCGTTCTAATTTACCGTTTGTATATGTAACATAGTTTGGGGTTGCTTGTACATGGAATGTGTTATTTTGTTGCGTTTTACGTTTTTATACGGTTGAGATATTTTTGTTAAAAACAAAATATTCTTTTTTATAAATATTGGCTTGGTTTTTAGTAATTACAAAGAACATTTTTAATTATATTCTATTTTTGATGAATTGTACTTCAAAACATACGCATTTTGATGAAATTCGCTCCAAGCAGCCCACGCTCGTTACAATGAACAGCCTCGATGCAGTGAACAGGCCCGTTTTTTTTTTAGTTCACACTTTAGTTCACCTCGAACACCTAGACTTAAACCAAGCATCTACGTCACACACTCGTCTTGTGCGTGCTATTGTTCTCTCTCAAGTGAAGAGAAGCTACGGTTTAATCCAAAATGGGTCTGGCGATAAATGAGGGCAAAACCAAGTATATGCTCTCATCGAGAAAGGACGCACAGCATCGACGACTTGGCCAGAACGTCACCATAGACAGCTATAACTTTGAGGCAGTGCAAGACTTTGTCTACCAAGGCTTTGTAGTAAATAGGGACAACAACATCAGACCATCAGCACATCTTCGGGCTCAAGAAGCTAGTGGTAGAGCTATTTCTCGAAAGACTAAGTTGGTCTTATATAACACGTTGATCATCCCAGTCCTGTTTATGGTTCAGAGACATGGACGTTATTTAAAGCGGATAAAGAAGCTTTTGGTCCTTTCGAGAGAAAAGGTTTGCGTGCAATTTTTGGCCATATTTGCCATAATGGCATCTGAAGGGAGAAGATTCAACAACGAACTGTACGGGATGGATAGCGAAGTTGGTTAAGTGCCTCCCGCAAGTTAGAGGGGTCTCAGGTTCGAATCCCTGTGAAATCGAATCTGGTCCAGCCACCATTTGCCGTTGCGATCAAATTAACGGCACTGGAGTAGGCTGCTACCTGGCAGTACAATAGACCAGTTTTGAGTCTGAGTAATTCAGTAGTGTCTCAAAAACAATCCGAAAAAAAAAACATAAAAAAAAAATGTACGTGTTGTACGGTGGCTTAGCTTAGTCTCAACGGATAAAACGCTTAAGATGACTGGGCCATGTATGCACAACACAGCTCCGGCCCAGAGTGTCTTCGAATCTGAGTAATTGAGACAACGCAACAGAGGACGTTCTCATAAGAGATGGTGGAGAAAGACATTAATCAACTTCGTTTGGAGGCAGCTGGCGAGAACCCGTAAGACCCAGCTCCACCCCGGACTGTAGTGTCACACACACGAAGAGAAGAAGTCCTAGATACTGACCGATAGGAGTGCAAAGGTAATCCATATAACGCTGTAGAAGAAAGAAATTCTCTGACCTAACCAGGAATCGAAACCGGTACTGTCTGGCTACGAGTACTTAACAAATATTTTTCGAATTTCTTTGACGAGATCTTTGATAAGAACTTTCTTGAACTATACGCAATATTTTTAGTGAACTTGGCTGCAAAAGTAAATAGCTACTTCTCACAGCTGTGTATAAACGTATAAAAACGGCACCTATTGCTACTGGCGTTCTGATAAAACCATCACCTCATACGCGCACATCTTTCTTTATTTATACCTTCTAAAATTCTGCAATTAACTCGAAGAGAAAGCTTTTAATTAACAGGTGCCTATTCAAATATGTATCTGAGGTCTGTGAAGCATATCTCCAGCGGCAGCGGGATAAATGCCAGGCAAAGCGTTAATTAATTTTGGTTTGTTTGATTACTCTTAGCTGGTTGTCTGCATGTCATCCTTTGCAACGCAACCCCCAATTTCCATTCATTGTAGCCTAATTATTCCTGATTTCTAGAGCCGTTGGGAACAAAGTCGCAGTCTCTAACCCTCATAATTGCCCATTATTGCAAGGAGTGAAAGACGACTGCACAGCATCAAGACATGAAATGAAACCACCTTATTCCAAAACACCGTAATCCTCATTTTCATTTTCGCACACGACTAAAAAAAATTTTAGCAAAATAAAACAACAACAACAACAAAAAAAAGTACAAGAGAAAGGCATTTTAAAGAGCTCAGCACACAAATCAAAGGGATAATGCGAGCTTTTGACATATTTGTGTGTTCCTATTTTACATGGCTGCACGAGAAGAGGAAAAATACATATTTTTCTACAAACGAGAAGCGCGAGTGTAAATGCCGATTTAACCCTGCTATTACCCCAATATGGTGGCGTTAAATGAGAAAAGGGATGTAAGCGAGCATATTAGAAGGCACGTTTCACCTATTATTTTAGGATCCTCTCTTGCCCTGCATCTTTCGGGCGCGCTATACCACCTCCCCCAAGGATCATTTTTGTTAATGGGAAAATTAAAACAGCCTTCTCGCCTCTCCGGTTCTGCTTTATGAAAAAAGAGGATATATCTACATACGTACGTAAATTTTTAAAAAAAGTTTAAACTTCCTCCTCGCTTCCCCAATCAATGCGGATGTATGTATGTGTGTGCTGGTATAGATGTATGGATGAGGTTGGTGCTTATCTGTTTGGGGATGAACCATAGGATGGAAACGACAAAAAATTGCGTTTTTTTGTTTCATACATATTCCGCCTGTAAGGACACGCGATTGTTGAAATTATTATATTTTGCCAAAGGCTGTGTGATATGTGAACAGGGATGGATGTACACATGTATGAATTTATGTACGAGAAGGACACTCTGTTGAAATGGATTTTAGGAAAAATACGAGTTATAATATTTTTTAAATTTATTTTGCGTTATTTTTGGAACACGTCGATGCCGTTGTGAAATGATGTAAATTCGAGGATGGTTTACCAAATTATTTTCTACATTTTGTATATCCTTATAAAAGGACTAGTCTGTGGGATTAAATGGCTTAATTTTTTTCAGCTTTTCAGATAATAGAGCACTTAAAGTTTTACTGATGATTACTGAGGGAATCCCCTATTTGACCCAGTTAAAGTGATTGATACCATCAACATCTTTAGAGTCTGTTTTGGGCGATGTTGGTTTATAGAGAAAAAAATTGTGGTTATCTGTAGGCGTATTTGTGTCTATTCAACTATATGTCTAGTAGGTTTCAGCGAACTCTGAAATTGCAGTTACTCTGAAATAAATACTGTTGCATCTAAAATATAAAAAAAATGTTGCTTGTTCGTGTGCACTCATTACATTAGAATTACTACAATGGACGCTCGATGTAGTGAACTAATAAAAATCGGGCCTGCTCACTGCTTCGAAACTGTTCGTTGTAACGAGCTTGGACTGCTTGGGGCGAATTTCATCAAAATGCTTATGTTTTGAAGTATACATGTTCACAGACATACAATTCATCAAAAATAGAATATAATTAAAATTTTTCTTTGCAATTACTAAAAACCAAGCCAATATTTACAAAAAAGAATATCTTATTTTTAACAACTCATCCGTAGAAAAATGTAAACAACAAAATAATACATTCCATTACAAGCAACGCGCACTTTGTATTTGCTTCAAATAACCCCAAACTGTGTACCATATACAAATGGTAAATTAGAACGATTGTACAAAATACTGCCGACTGCAGCGCACTAATGAGTTTTAGACGTGTTTGTGAATGCTGAGAGGTTCAAAGAAAGAAAAAAAATAGATTCACTATAGCGAGATTTTTGTTGTTAACTATTTAGAATAGCCTGTATAAAATGTTGTGTGTTCATTATATTGGATTGTTCACTATATCGATGTTCACTATATCGAGCGTCTACTGTATATACTGTTGCATTAAAAAATGCTTCGTGTCCGTGTGCACGCATTACATTAGAATTACTATGTCCAAATACTAATATAATTTGTTTGAATTTTTCAACGAAACTTGAAGCAAAAAATGCAGTTTTAATTTTCACTGGAATCACTCCTCGCGTTCGGCAGCTATGCAAATCAAAAATGTTAACAAAATTCGACACAATGTGTGCAGATGCTTGAAGAGAAATATCGTTGTCGGATGTTTTCAACAAGTGTAATGATTCAATGATGTAGTTTTAGCTGTTACACGTAATGCATTTATGTAGTTTTTGAAGTTTGATAAAAATAATACTTAAAATACAGTCGAACTTCGATAATTCGAATGAAATTGGTTGGCAATAGCGCCAAGACTGAAATTTACATGTAATTTGTTCTTGATAACTCGAATTTCGATGACTCGAATATCTTGATCACTCGAACAGATTATTTGGCGTCAACTTCGATAAGCCTAACTCTGAAGGGAATCCCCAAATTCTGCGTATTTTTCACGTTCGTTTTATAATATTATTTATTTTTTATTAGTATGAGTAAGAACACACAATAGAAGACACGTAGCACTTACTTTGTACTAGAAAAACACAAAGTGGAAGACAAAATCATACTCAGAGTGAACAGTGCAATCGAAAATGGTGGTGTAAGTGAAAGTTCAAAGAGACTTAAAAGACCAGCGTACGAAAATGTGGACAAAGCTGTTTTGGAATCGTTTAAGATGAAGGGAGGCAGAACTTACCTACAACCAATACACTGTATAATGGTTAAAACAAAAACAAAAAATCCTCTCTTCAATCATGTATGACAGACTATTTTAAATAATAGTTATGTTCCAGTATGTTTCATGTGTTTTGACGCAAATAAATAAATATTTATACCTATACATTTTGTATATTCTTGATAACTCGAAGTCTTGATAAATCGAAAATTGTTGCAAGACATTAACCCCTCTTAGATTTATATTTCTACCTGTCTAGACTTCTAATGAAATAAGTGCGTAATTTGTTCAGTCAAATAGAGTTTAACTTTCAAGTCTCTTCCTTTACTCCTGGTGATGGCCTGGCCAACCTGGTTCTCAAAGAAATATGGACCAACGACGCCGCCAGCCAAAAATCCATACCAATCAGTGATTTTTTCGCAATCCATTGGTCGGTCTCATGTGCATTCGTACTGTCCCAGATTCGACAATTGTGTTTGTTGATGTACCCGTTTATACAGAAATGGGCCTCATAGCTAAAAATGATTTTGCTATGAAAATTAGGGTCAGTTTCCAACTGCTCCAGAGACCATTCAGCGAACACACGTCGTTGTCTATGGTCGTATAGCTTCAGCTCATGGGTCAGTTGAATTTTGTAAGGGTGCAGGCCCAAGTAACGAACCAACGCAAAAATCGCCATGTTATGATCTGTAAAAGGCCGAGCTTTTGTAAGCGATGCAAAATCGACTGTCTCGAATTCTCCTGCACACTCTTACGGGTAGCGACAATATTTTTGGCATATCTTTCGTTTCGTCGACGTACGCGTGTTGGGTTATCATTTACTGAACCAGTGGACACAAATTTATCTGCCACACTGCTAACAGGCTTCTCGGTAAAGCGATTATATCGACCGTAAAATGGGCGAAAAGCTCGGGACGTTACCCGAACAGAACAGACAAAAAGCAGTACCTACTGATTATACCCATAAACGCTTTTGATCGGTTAGGGGAGTGTATAAAAATTAATGAAAATAATGCTTGATTTAAAACTCTGGGTCGCCCAGTCAACCTATCTATTTCTGTCAAGTTGTGCGAAGGGCGGCTAAAGGAAAAATCCGCCAAACATAGGTCAAGGTGTTAGGCAAAAAATATTTAATTGTTCCTTAAAATCTTAGGATTCGAAAGCAAATGTTCCAATGGGGGTAAAACAACTACTATTGCTTATAGACTACAAGAAACCGGCGTAGTGAAAAATATTGTGTCCAGTTGATTCAGGATTTAGGTCATGATGTAATTTTAAGACTTTCAGTTGATGAACGAGTGACAAAAATGTCAGCATTCCTTTTTGCTGGCAGATTGCTGAGGAAAAGCGGTTCCTCTGAGACGACTTGGCCGACCTAAGGCACCAAATGTAGGTCAAAAAGATAATCGGAACTGTCGGAGTTCATTTGTTTGCATTTTCATTTGATAAGCATAATAGCAGAATGAATGGATATAAATACGACACCAAATTAAAAACAGACCACAACAAAACAATTCAGAGTCTAAATAGACACGGAGGTTATTCTTTCAAGCACAATTACCTACAACCGAGAATACAGTCAACATAACGACTAGCCTTGGAAAATATTTAAGACAAAATTAAATGCTTACACGTGATTATTTCCACAACTTCTCCTCTCCTACCACGTACGTCTGTATTTGCGACTCCCTACAACCAAATGTCTTATCTTCTCAGCAAGAATGAAAAGTTTTACTGTCTGGCAACTTCCTCAATCTAAATTCCCAGAAGTTCTATTATACCCCCTTCCGAACTGCAAGCATTTAAATGTCGGCATCCAACTGGGTCAATTCCAAGAATATCCAATAAAACCCTTAAACCAAGAGAAATAGTTTCTCTTTTCAATCTCCTCAATAATTCACATCTCAATAAAAATGTCTCCGCCAGGGGCCACATCCCACAGAGAGCTAATTTGAAACAAGGGTGACGATGGGGCCCATCACCCTTCAACCCTTCAATTCGTCACATAAAACCGATTACGCAATTCTTAGGTAGATTTCTCTTATTTCTTCAGCCCGACAAATGGTCAGTGATAACAGGCCATTACCTTAACTCTGGGATGCGAAAATTACGAAAAAGGTCACCGAGGAGCTTTTGAAAATCCTCAGAGAATTGGAATCATGAAGGCGGTAAAACTTTTCCTTGCTGTGATCATCTCAGCAAGGGCTTAGTAATTTCCTTCGTCACCATTCTCATATTCAGGCGTATCTAATAAAGCACTTGAGAGGGATATAAAAACTGCATTTCAACAATTTCACCATTGAGACCAAACAATAAAGGGTCAGACAATGCGAGTTCTCAGAAGTCATTGTCAAGCGCACTAAAGGAAACTTCATTCGAAAGGACAAATATTTAGTTTTTCTTCTTCGGTCCGTACGAGCAGGATATGGTTGACAACGAGAAACCATTTGAGAGTACAAACACGTGAATGTAACACTTCCGTTTGTCGGGCACCTCCTACAAGACCCATAGATTAAACCAGGTTCATACCGACCAGTTATTGGGGGCACTCTGGAAATGGCTGAAGGGAGCTTTTCTGGTCGTTTTTTGCAAGCAATTTCTTCTGCAAGTGAACACTTCAATATCCTGGACTGGGATTGAACTCCATGGTCCCTTGCGTGCGTTCGGAGAACAGAATAGGTACGGAAAACTCACTGGATGTGTACGATGCTCCATCCTATGCAGTGAAGCTAGGAAGAGATTTGATTTGTCACAAATTAGGGTGGTGAAGTGCACTTTTAGCACTTCTCCTCAACATAACCGTGAAGGAGGATGAGACGACCCTTCAGATTGCCTTTCGATGTGATGAGCTTTTGGATATTTGAGTAAACCGAAACTGATTTTCCTCAAGCTACTTTAAGATGGTCCATGATGTGTACTGTGCAACAGAATTAGATTGCATTTGATCGTATGGTCTGCAATAAACCCAAGATATAAATGAATTCAATGCAATAATGTGAGAAATAACAGCTGCATAAAATGCATGCCTCAATGTTTCAGGTGTGAATATTTTACGTGTTCTCATGAATTCAGGGACAGTTCTTCTTACTTCATCCCCGTCCTTGTGTGTAATTTTCTTAATTGCCATATATAATTCCTGTATATATCAGCGGCAAATCAACACAAACGGCTCTACATGAAATGTTGACACTACCACACTGTTGCCAAAGTTCTACAAAACTCAGCACACACTAGATACTTTTTTAAACATTTAATATTGTGTTTGCGACAGGGATTTTTGAATCCTTAGCAGAATTGGGGATAGGAAATCGTCCTAGTCAGTGGAGTGTTACTATGCATGAGAACAATTCAAGGTATTCTTGAACTTTTTCTAGACAGTTATACTCCTTGATATACTGTTTTGAGCATTTTCAGTGACTTAAAAGGGGTGGAGGCGTAAACAATCATTTTGTTGTGCCAGATCTTCGGGAAAAAATGTTCAGCGCCCTGTCAGCGGACTTACGGTCATGGGTTACCAATGGTCTTTCGGCTTCAATTCTTGCGTCAGCACAATCTTATACGGATGTTGGCCCAAACCAACCTTAAAATAAGACAGGTTGACTGTCTGGTGATGCACAATTGAGCTGATTGCCGCCGAAACTACATTTCTGGGTCTTCTTCGATACTGGTCGCTACGGAGACTATGTTTTTTTTCCTTTCACACCAATCTATACCTGGTTAGTGGATTAAAGTCCAAAAGAATGCACAAAGTTACAAAGTTCTCCACGGTGTGACGAATTATCAACACACTGAGGCCTTGATGACGATCGACATCACGGCGAAAGTCATGTTGCGTATCTACGAGTACAACTGGGCCGGAATCACGATAATTTTTTTTTATAATTTCCGTGAGTTCGGTAAGCGTCAAGCAATACATTATAAATTGGCAGACCTTACTTAATATTTTGACAACAGAATGTCTTCGAAAAAACTATTATTGCTTCTGGTCTCCCTATAGTTGTACAGACTTTTAAAAGCTAATGCACCTGGACAACCCTGACAACTTAAACAAAGACTCAGCCCCAGTAATTTTGAAACTGTCTTCCGAAAACTATCCGACAAGAATTTATTTATCCTCTTTCGTACTAAAGTACTTTTTATGATTGCAGGCAAACCTTCTGATTTGCGAAATTCTCATGGCGAACGTACTTCCCTTAAACCGTCAGTTAGGCGAACAACAACTTACTCAATAATGTATCTGTAACTTTCATACAAACCAAAATGCTTGTCATTGGGAACCCATTTAATTTTGGCGAACCAAAATGTTGGTTAGACCAACCTGAAGTCGAAAATCCTTAACAGACAAAAGTTTGTCTGTCTCTCCGCCCTTCCAGAAAAGAAAAATCATGTTGCAAATCCCTTTTAAAGCTGGAAAGCATCATACTCAAGGGAAAAGCCCAAGACATTCCTCAGATCCCTAGTGCGGGTAGTTTTCTACGTGCTTTTCTTCGGAAGACTCAACTTCGACCACATTGGCTTCACTCTATTGCGTATCTTTTCCTTTCCTTCGGACTTGCATGCTCTATAAGGAGAAACTCGTTTATTGAGTTAGTGCTTTCGCAAAAGTTTCGATTATTTTTTTTTGTAGCTGAAAAAATACACCGGTATGCTGAATTCTTTCCCATGCCAGGTGGTTGCATTGCCGTCTTGAGATTCTCTCTCGCACCCGCCATTATTTTTTCCCATTTGCTGGAGAATTTTTTCATCTTTCCAGTTTTTCTTTGGTCTATGGGGGAAGTCTGCAGTTTGTAGTGACTGTAGAAAACTTTTAACTTGATAAGAAGGGAAGGGACGTGGTAGTGGAATTTAACGTCCCAAAAGGAAAGGACTTAATCGGTTATTTATTCGTTTTGTTTCAGAAACTATTTACGCCGGAACAAGCATTTGCACGTGCGTGTTTAAGGATTTATAGAGAAATTTTGTTGCTTGAAATTATTGGATAGAAAAATTGTATTTTTTGGGGTGGCAACAGGTTGAAAACTCTGATTTATCTTCACTTGCGTATTTATTAGCCAAACATTTATTTTGGTGTTTGTAGCATTTTCAAACCCCGGGTGTGGTGAAACTGTTTCTCAATTGAATAAAATCCAAACTTTAAAAATGCTGTAGGTCATAAAGCATAATTGAAAGGGTTCTCAAATTTCCACGGCTGTTTAGTAGTTGATAAGTTGTGAGTGAGATCAACGATTTTTGTGTTTTACTTGAAAGACTTATCACTGGGGTGCCGTGTATTTGCGAGTTTCAGCTTTCGATGATAGCCGCGCATAGATTAAGCTGATTTTACGCGATGACACTGGCATTGCACTGGCGATGGATTTGGCTGACATTGATGGCACCAGTCGTTTGTCACTTCATGGCATACATGGAAACCTAACAAGAAAAAGTTTAGTTGTCTAACACTTCTTCTAAATAAAACATATATTAAATATTTTAACTCTCATTTACTCTTCTTTCCTTCTCAAAGTCTGCTTAACGACTGATCGAAGTCTTAAGATCATGATCTCGGTAAAAACTTATGTACATACAGTTGTGTTCAAAATAATAGTAGTGCGTACCACAGCAATACCTTACTGAATATTTCAGCTTGCTTCCACATGGAAATTTGATATTCAACTCTTTTCCAGAAACTAATGGAATATTTCAAACAAATTTACTGTAAAATTTATAGCAAATATCTTAAAGATCAATGCATGAGAGTCGAGTTTGTGATATTAGTGAAAAGAGTGCTGTTCCAAAAAATAGTAATTATAGTAAAAAAAACTATTTATAAATAAAGGTTTGACTTTTATTGTATTAGTTTCAAGTAGAAAAGTAAGAACTGTCTTAATACAATAATAATGGCGGCGTTACAGTCCGAGGTGGACCTGGGCCTAGCTTCTCAGCAACCACTCGTGTTGAGCGTGCTATTGTTGTCTCACGAGTGGAGGGGATCTATAGTTTAATGCCGACTCCGATCGGCGAGATTGAGAATCTTTTTCTAGACAGTAATACTCTTTGAGCATTGTCAGTGACTCGAAAGAGGTGGAGCCGTGAAACAATGTTTGGTGTTTTTTCGGGAATCGAACCGACAACATCGAGCGTAGGAGTCGACGCACATACCCACTACGCCACGGCGCTCACAGAACTGTCTTAGTCTTTTTAAAATTCGAAATAAAAAACTAATTTTTTGGCGAAAAATATCTACAGTGGGAAAAGGCAAGCATTCCAGGCAAGAAATCGTGATCTCATTAAAAAATTAAGAAGAGAAGGCAAAACTTATGCCGAAATACAAAATTTGCTAAGTTGTTCTCCAACAATGATAGCCAATGCCATCAAATATGATGAAAAGGCGGAAACTCGAGGTAGAAGGAGAACAACGAACGAAGTAGACGATCGGCGCATTGCTCGATACAGTCAATAGCATCCTTGTACTTCATCATTTGAAATCCAAAAGGAGCTCAAACTTCCTGTAAGTGTGGTGACTGTTCGCAGACATCTTTTAGACCACGACTTGCATGCACGAAGTCCACGGAAAGTTCCACTTTTGACAAAGAAACACCTCAAGAGCCGTATCCAATTCGCCAAAATTAACATACGAGTAGAGTGGCCAGTTAAAAAATGGCACAATGTATTGTGGACTGACGAGAGTAAATTCGTTATCTTTGGAGGTACTGGTTCTCGGCAGTATATTCGTCATCCACACAACACAGAATTTCAATCCAGTTATACTGTTAAAACCGGAGGGTCAAAAATATTAGTTTGGGCATGCTTTTCATACTACGGCGTTGGACATATACACCTGATAGACAGAATAATGGATCAACATGTCTGTGTTGATATTTTCAACAACACTACGCTACCCTACAGCGAGGATGAAATGCCTTTAAAATGGGTCTTCCAGCAGGACAATGACCCGAAACACACGAGTCGAGCGGCTAAGGAATGGTTTCGGTAAAATGAGGTTGAATTTATGACTCGGCCAGCACTGTCTCCCGACTTGAAACCCATATAAAAACTTTGGGGTGATATTAAAGAAGAGGTAAAGAAGGACAAAAATCAGAGAAAAGCGTTGTCACAGCTTAGTAGACTCCATGTAGCGTCGTTGTAAAGCTGTTTTGAATAATAAGGGGTTCATGACAAAATATTAAACCCTAGTGTATTTTAAACTTTAATTTAACATTTATGCCATTTATAAGCCGTTATTTCTTAATAATATGAATACTATTATTTTTTGAACATTGAATTTTCTTTGTTTTTATTTAAAGCTTAATTTTTAAATTTAATGAGCTGTACATATCGTGTATATGTAGTATCTAAAAAGAAAGGGTATGTTCACAATGGGGTCAAATCGCACGATTATCGGCACAATAATTAATATCAGCAATAACACGGCAAATGCTGACTTTTAACTTACAACGTCTCTGGTTTATCGGCACAGACTATTAACTTAGCAAACCCCCAAAGAAAGTAATCTAAAGGTGTGAGATCACAGGATCGTGGAGGCCAGTTCGGCATCTTCCTTTAAGGAATATGGGTCTGTGATTCCACCAGCCCATAAAGCACACCAATAAGTGAGTCGTAATGATTGTAAAGGCGTTTCGATAAAGGGTTTTCTCTACTTCATATTCGGCAAATTTGCTTGATTACATATCTATTTAATAAAAATTGGAATCATTGGATAACAACATTTCGCTGTTGAAAATTAGAATCAAGTCGAATCATGTTTTCGGCCGATTCACCGGACCTACGGCACGTATTATGGTCACGAGGTTTCAAATCTTGCAGAAGCTGGATCTTATAAACTTCTAAGCCAAGATTTTTCCGTTTCTCCAATCCGTTTAGGTCCAATTTCTGTTCACGATGGCGAATCGACTCATTCGGATTCTCCCCTACACTGCGCTCCACAACGGCAATAACTTCTTCTGTTCACACTTCTTGTCATCTTTGGGGATCCATATTATCCACTATAATGTATAATAATAATAATGGCGGCGCTACAGTCCGAGGTGGACCTGGGCCTAGCTTCTCAGCAACCACTCGTGTTGTGCGTGCTATATGTTCAGTAACGAGGGGACATACAGTTTATTGCCGACTCAGAACGGCGAGATTGAGAAGCTTTTTCTTTACAATTATACTCTTTGAGCATTGTCAGTGACTCGAAAGAGGTGGAGCCATGAACAAATGTTTGATGTTTTTTTTTCGAGATTCGAACCGACGACCTCGAGTGTAGGAGTCGACGCACCTACCCACTACGCCATGGCGCCCACTAGAATGTACGTGGTGCGAAAACGATTCATCGTGTTCCGAATAACTAGCCCAGCTGGACGATAATGTCGACCGTAAAATGACCGTAGCGCACGATAAGACTGGCGAACATGGTTTTCAAAATAAATTTGCAAATTTGCACGCATTGTTAATCTATTCATCGTAAAATTGCAAAATGGTTAGTACCCATAATTCAACTTTTAACTGTCAAATTGACAGTCTGTAGAAACAGTGTTGCCAGTTTAAAAACTAAACCCCTAAAAAACAGCCTTTACCTATATTTCCACTCTTTCACCAAATTGTGACGTGCAGACCGCAAGGTCTGTCGCTATTATATGAACACGGACACAATGAATTTATAGCCTATTTCAATTCGAACACGAATGTATGTGTCCTTCTACTTCCCAAGCATAACTCACACCCGAAGGTTACTCGTATTTCAGGTAAGTGCTAGCTGTGTTAATAGACCCTTAACCTAAACTGTCATGTAGATGTCTGTGCCATCTTAATCTGCAGCTTTGTCACAACGATAACAATAAAACCTCTGCCACAGAATAAGATACTTTCCAGTTCCCAAAATAAATCACAAATAAACACTGAATAAGCCACGAAACTGTTTCATTTAAAACGGACGTGGGCGGTCTACTTTGCTTAATCCTTAAATCATCCAAAAGGGATCCCAAAAACAGAAAACACTAAACTCATATAATCTACAAATCATCAGCTATCCGTTCGATTGAACAAATTACTTTGCCCAACACCCACACATCGGTGTCGATTGCATTTGACACGAAGAAAGGCAAACGGCGGCAGTGGAAGGACTAACAGAAAAAAAAATTTCAGATTTCCGGCAAATAAAATCGACTGATACTAAAGGAGTTACAAAGGCTTTGGCCGTTCTATCGATTCCCAATCCTATAGATAATAAGCTTTATATCCCGGTTTAGGTCAATTTTTTATTTTCTTCCCATCTCCCCAGTGGCGGCGTATCTTTCACTTAATGGATATTCTTTTCTCGTTCGCTTCGGTCCGATGCTGGAGATTCGCACAGAGCTACGAGTATCATGGTTCAATCTCCGTGGCAAAGTGAAATAAATGGAAAGGTGTTTTGCGCTTTAAAGGGATAGAGAAATAATTCTTCCCCGCTCGGGTCAGAGGTCTGTGGGAATAAACCGAGGCCCTTTCAATAATTCTAGTTTCCATGCCAGTGAAGACTGCAGCGAGTTAATTTCCCTGTGTGGGGTGAATCTCGGCGAAAGAAAACCGGGCTGAATGACAAATCTGCCAAGGGGATGGGTATCTCCTTCAAATCCCGTCAACACTGTAGAAACAAAAGCAAACTCTCAACGACAATATACTCGAGTATGAATGTCATGCATATCCTAAGAACATGAGAAGCCCACCTGGTGAGTCCCCGGTGTGAGGAGTTATTCGCTTCTTCCGGTGGAGCGTTCGGTATCTGCAATTGAAATCGTTTGTCCAACACAGCTACACCCTCTTGATGCGGACTCCTCCTTGGATAATCTGGCTCCTGCCTGGAAAAATAAACCTCCAATCGATTGCAATTCTTCCATCTCCCAACAGAAGCCTCGATGATGCCAGCTCGTCTTCAGAGGCAGCATGAATTTTCGGTCTTCATCAGAGTAACTGTCGGAGAATATAAGAAAACTTTTGTCATTCTGCAGTCTGATGTTCTATTTTTTTGGTTTTTTTTTACTCGCCCTCTCTTTTCGAATCGTATTTTTATCCTGTCTGGTTGGAAAAAGGAAAATCTTTGAATTAGTGCCAACTTCATTGGCGTTGTTTACAGGAGACGATAAATTTTAGGATTTCTTCTTTCTCTCAGTTGTTCCTGTATTCCTTTCGCCATAGGGGAGATGAGAGATGTTTGCTTTGGAATTTGTACTGCAGTATGATCCCAATTTTGGACTAAAGGAAACAACAGATCGTTTGATGGATAGTTTTTTCTGTTCGTTTTCAAAGCCAACGGGAGAACATAATAAATAGAGAAAAGCAATTCAATGAATAGCCAAACGATAGTAACACAAACGGCAAACTCAATCGAATTGCGGTTGCTGTTGGCGAGCGTCTATTGCGGGTGATGAGAGCTTTTCTTGTGCACAGACACAGGCTGCTGAATTTTTGTATTCGACGTTGATTGAATGAATGTATAATGGATTACCTGTGCTATGAATTTCCAGACGAATAATTAAAGAAAACACGAGGAAGAACTGGGTGGTTTTCCTCAAACAGAACTAAAGGTGTTCTTTTATTCATTCGACCTTAAGTTTTTGATGATTGTATTTTGTGTATGAGATGGTCACTTCTTTATAATAATAATAATGGCAGCGCTACAGTCCGAGGTGGACCTGGGCCTAGCTTCTCAGAAACCACTCGTGTTGTGCGTGCTATTGTTCTCTCACGAGTGGAGGGGACCACCAGTTTAATGCGGACTCCGAACGGTGAGATTGAGAAGCTTTTTCTAGACAGTTATACTCTTTGAGCATTGTCAGTGACTCGAAAGAGGTGGAGCCGTGAACATTTTTTTTTTTTTTAATTGTTTGTCTGTGCGTGCATTCGAACATAGACTGTAAAAGTCTAATGCGCACGGATTGTCGCACGAACCCACACGCTCACGTCGCTTACTCATTTACTTTCTGATCAGGCCTAGGTCCCATGGAGGGACTGGGCCTGAGCTATGACTGTCTTCTATATATGGTGGCCCGTGCACGGTGGTTCCAGTCGTCTAGACAAAGCTGTCTTCGTCCGCGATGACTTGGTCTTTGAACCGGAGGTTCGGTCTCCCTCTCCTTCTCGAACCAGGAGGCTCGTATTCGATGACTATCTTGGCTGGAACATTCTTGTCCATACGCTCGATGTGGCCGAGCCATTGTAATCGACGGATTTTTACCTTCCGGACTACTTCCACATCTTGGTACAGCCTATAGAGTTCGTGGTTATATCTTCTCCTCCATTCCCCTTCCTTGCAGATAGGACCATATATCCGACGCAGGGTTTTTCTTTCGAGAGCACCAAGAATCAGCTCTTCCGTTCTGCTTAGTGTCTAGCATTCGGCTCCATAAAGTAGGACTGGCAGAATAAAGATTGAGATGGTCACTTATGAGATATAAAATAAACCCCACTGCACCCAGTTCCATTTATTTGTCGACTGTCACTTGTGTCCTTAGAGCACTTGCTATGGATTGGTTATTTAAAAGTCAAAGTTTACATTTCATATTTCAACAGATATTCTGATTTCTTAGTTGATGTGCGTACAAGGCACCATCATTCACTAAGCCCATTGACGTTGCTTGTACATGTAAATACGAAGATAAAATATCAAAAGTTGGTATGGTAATCTTATTTCTGTGGCTGGGAAATACCAAATATTTCGGTCTCAAAATCAATCTGTGCACTTCCATTTGACTATGAAGTCATAGGATTATTTCGAGCACTTAAATATACCAATATGTTTGCTCAGAAAGCATTTTCATTAAAAAGATGGGCATGACAAAAGACTTTTTTTCAAAAAGTTAAATACTTTCCTCCTGCAGCGATTTTGGAATGACTGGATGGGAACCTGAAGGTGGTCAGCTTGCGCAAAAGCCCAGGATTCGTTTGTGATTAAGTTCAGCTGACAAATTGTTAAGTCTAAATAAAGAATGTCAAAAAGATATCTATGAAAAAATATAAATAAATAAAAAATGAAATATATACTCGTACATAAAATGGAAGAAGGTAAAAAAATACTGCGTGGCAGTTAAAAGTTTTTTGACACTTTAACCGAACTTTGACAATTCATTTAAACCAGAACATTGAATCAATTCGTAACTGTCCAGGAATATCAAATCGGCATTTTGGTCGAGTTGGATATTTTGAGAAGGACTCTACAGCGTAATCCTACGAATAATATACATTTACATGCATACTAATTGCAATAGTATCTAGAACTATCAAAGAATAATCAAAGAATGCATTACTGGACTAAGACAGGTGGATACTTATTTTTAAAACAAAATTATCTTTAGTGATAAGGCTCAGTTTCATCTTGGTGGATTTGTTGATCGCAAAAGTTGTTGACTTTCATCACTAACTATTTAGTGAAGATTTCGGGCTGGAGGTATCATTCGATCATTCAATATGCGGCTGGTAGGACAATAGCATTTGTTAGTTCTATCGTGCTATCGCGGTGTGTGCTTACGTAAACGCGCACGACATGAAGTTTTAATAAGACGGGCGGCACAGGTCAACACACAATTAAACTACTGCATGGTAGTGTAATTTACGTTTAAGTAATCAGAACTTATACCCCATTTAGGAATACCGCTGGACTTTTTAAGGTTCCGTCTGCAAAAACGGAAAAAACCTTTATAATTTCGGTGTGACCGTCCGTCCGTCATGCCTGTCACACGTTTTTATCTCCGAAGTTTATAAAGATATGGGCATGAAATGTTGGAATACTTCAGGCCTAGCACCCAAATTGCACATGCACCCAAATTTAAAAATTGGGGCCATACACCATGTACCATACAGTACAGGTGAAGTTGCCATTTATTTTGAAACATTGTCGCACCCCATCAATCGACAGATCCTTTGGAATGAGGTAGAGGTTTGCTTCAACAGTTTTTGATCCAAAGTACCGTTTGGAAAATATGGAGCTCCAAAGTTTTTTTTAAGCCCTCCATTTCTAAACCAAAGTCTTAAAAAATCTGAAAAAATCACAAACTTCATTGAGTACTTTCATTTAAAATTTCAAGTATTGTGGCCTTAATAGTTTTCGAGATATTGGCCAAAAAAGGTCA
Source organism: Myathropa florea (assembly GCA_930367185.1). NCBI lineage: Eukaryota > Metazoa > Arthropoda > Insecta > Diptera > Syrphidae > Myathropa > Myathropa florea. The sequence continues at coordinate 45,892,579 of OV884002.1, forward strand.
ATCATCGACATGCGAATTTTGAAAATCTGAAAACGCAATTTTGAAGACCTCGGCGTATGCATTAAGAAATGATAAATTTCAAAATATCGATTTGTGTTGTAATTTTGAGATATCTAAGGTTTAAAACGATAACTATTTTCATTTTTACACATAAATTTCATGCTGTATTCGACCACTCTATGCGTTGACGAGTGTTATCTCTTAGAGAGATCTCAACCCCTAAATGCCCAACAGCAGTGTACACACACACTGCAGGCATAAACACTGATAGAGTATGATGGAAGGGATTTTCTGTGTAGGATAAACTTGGATAGAGATGTAGGTATATGTATGGGTGAATGTTTGTTTGTTTGGATGTATGAAAGTAGTAATGAATAGTAGAGTTCAAATCGCACTTGCCCAGTTTATTTTCTTTTAGAATTTGCGAATTTTGAACACTACACAAAATGGTTGCAAAAAGTATTGACAAAAAGGTGCGTATATGCCAGCAAAGCCGTGGATGACATTTACCCCATGCATAATCCTATACTGTATATTAAATGCAGCTGTATAGAATTCGAAAAAGCGCTGATAAAACTTTTTTATTAAAAACGTGTGAACAATGTGACATACGCACGTTGAGCTTTATGCTGAAAGCACGTGGATCGATCCCGAACACACCAATTTTTATTTTCACTTCACAACCTCTTCTGAAACGTTGACTACTGTCTGAGATTGAAACTGCCAAGACAGTGTTCGGAGGACAGAACGATAGCACCTCTCTACCCGAAACACTTACAGCTCGAGTTGTTGCTGTATTGCTACTCGAAGAAAAAGAGAAATAAAAACTTGAACTTTCTATTAAAATTAAAATTAAAATTGTTTCTAATTCTACAAAGGTCGATAAAAATAATGCCCGATGTTCCAAATAAGAAATTGTGAAAAACAAAACAGTTCTTACCCATCCTAAGCTCAACACCACCAAAGATATTATGGACACATCCAAACTCTTCTGCCATCCTCTCACAGTGGCACGTTGCTTCTTGTAAACAGCTTCTGGTTCGGTTTTGGTTCTCGCACTCACATCAAAGACGCTATTAACAGAAATTGAAAAAATGTTCATGGTCAAGCATCCTTGAACGGTCTTTGTTTAGGAATATTCGATAAATTAAAAATGAATCATGAATTAAAAATAATTGAAGTAAATATTATAAATTGTAAATTTAAGTTTAAATTGATGTAATCTATTACCTTATATTATTACCCTAATATAACGCTTAGGCTAATCTCTGTCTGAAAATTTCTATTCTGGTCCATTTCGAGCACAACCAGGCAGCAGACAACACGAATAAAATACCTCTGATTTAAACCCTCATTGTTTCGTTTTTTTCATTCGCAGTCTTCAAAGATTAAAGCGGAAATCGAAATCCAAAACGAGATGTATTACTTATTACAAATTTCAACGGAATAGGATACTGTGATGAGCAATTGCACTTCAGATAACATGACAGGTCTTGGTAAATATTTCATGAATAGTGTGCGGTCCTATGTTCAAGACAAAGCTTTGAATTTCTTCCATCAATCAATTTACATTCAGTACTCAATACTTCAGGGTTTTCATGTTTTCGTCTATTAATTTTTTTGTAAATTGTTCACAAAAACGGTCAAATTCGATTTTTATTATTCCCTATATTGACGAGGGAAGTGAGAAACAAAGATGTTGAATGACGTAAATATAATTGGCGGAGTGCTTAAGGTGGGAAACGTTCATAAACAAGCAAACAAGTTAAAAAATAGAAAAATACAAATTTCCGTATAAAAGTTAAAATCGAAAAACAGACGAATTGGCTCTAAGCTCTTTCAGCAAAAAATATTTCGTCAAAAAAAGCACTCCCACGCAAAATTTTATACAGACAACATTCTTTTTCGAAATGCTATAAACACGATAAGCGAAAACAAAGATTTCTTTGAGAAAATTAGAGTCCTTGAAAAACAAAAGCAGCTATGAGGTATGACGTCACAACAGATTTGAACTGGTGTTTATCCTTAGGTTTCTTTATGAGGCTTACCCTCTTCCCACATACAACAAACATGTGAGCCAACTTTCACCTTTTGCGAAAAGAATGTTACACGAATTGTTATCAATTTTATTTCCTAGAATTTCTTGCATTGGAAAAATGTTGCCCCAAAGCGATTAATTAAATGTTTCTGTTCCACCCACGCTTACATTTTAAAAAGTACATGTTACTTTCGTTATTTTACAAGGCTGTGGTTTTTTTTTCTATAAAAAATTTTTAAGTGAAGTGCAATTTTGTATTTTATATTTTTTGCTGATTGAATATTTGGTACTTAACATCAGGATGGAACACGATGTCGGTCAAGTAGCCGTGTGGCAGTTGCGCAAAGGAGAGCTCTTCAAAACACATTGTTCGCAACAATTTCGCAGACTTCTGGTGTTATTTCAGTAATTTCGTTTCGAATGTTCTCATTAAGCATCAATGTTATACTTGGTTTAATGGTGTTCATCTCCTCATTGAAGCAGTATTATAGGAAGACATTGCGGGTTGTGGAGGACACTCTACTCTTTCCACGCGCAAAAATGTCTCACAAAATTTTCATCGAAGCAAGACCTGTGAAATGTAATGTTGAAACCAGATATTCTGTAGGATTAATTATGCAAGGCCTTTTCTGGATTTCCTTTAGGTGGCTCTAAAGCCCGGATAGCCTTAGGCATAACTTCTCCAGCAACGGTTTGTGTTATGCATTACTATTATAATGCCATGAGTGGAGGGGACATATAGTTTATTATTCTAATATTATATCTAATATATCTAATATCTAATATTATTCAACCATAATGCACGATGTCAATTGTGAGTCACACCCTAACGTCAAATTTTTTTGCCCAACTTAATTTGACATTTTTTTGTTTGAGTGTTTGACAAATTCAACCATGGAGAAGTACACAATTGAGCAGCGCGTTAAGATTGTTGAAGCCTTTTACAAAAATGGGCGTTCAAATCAAAATGCATTTCTTGCACTTCGTGATTTTTTTTGGTCACCATAATCGACCACATGTTTCCACAATCGGTAGAATTGTGCGCAAATTTCAGCAAACCGGGTCAGTAGGAAATATTAAAACACCTGTGCATGCTCGCCCAGTTCGTTCTGCGGGAAACGTTGATGTTGTTCGCGATAGTGTGGCAGAAGAGCCGTCAACCTCGACTCGTCGTCGTGCCCAACAATTGAATATCTCAAGGACATCACTGAGCGGAATTTTGAATAAAGACCTGAATTTACACGCTTACAAGGTTCAATTGACTCAAGAGACAACAAGATGGTGCCACTTGCCACACAGCCAACGAAACAATGGCTCTTTTGCGCGAGAAATTCAATAGCCGTGTTATCTCATGTAGTGGCGATGTTAATTGGCCGCCACGATCCTGTGATTTGATACCGTTGGACTTCTTTCTTTGGGGATATTTAAAAGAAAAAGTGTACGTCAATAAGCCAAGGACAATTCAAGAGCTAAAGGATGAGATAATTCGGCAGCACCCGACTACAGTCAGTAGTGAACCTGTACTTCAACCATAAAACCTCTCCAGTTAGCTTGACCATTTACTAGCCGTTTCTAGTTTTCCGCACCAAGTTGGTTGAGGTAGTTCTTCACTTGTGTGCGCCCCAAGGATGTCCTCTCTTGCTTTGTTGCATAGGCTCAAAATCGAAGATTCTTCATTTTATTCTGTGAAAGCGTCCGCGCTGTAAAGAACGACTAGGATATTAGAAAATTCAGAATCTAAATCAGACTGTAATTCAATTGCACTATGAGATCAAACCAATAACAATTGGCAGTAGTGTTTATGCCTATAATCTCTGAGGAAATGTGCTGTGGTGGGTGAATTCTTTTACCACTTCGACATTTTAGCTGCCCGTTGTGATACTCTAACCATATGGTCGGTATTATGCGCGAATGCCTGTGCAATATGACAAAAGTTGTAAACGGTTGGATAACGGAATTAATATTAGAACTCGAAAAAAGCTGTCTTGATTCGTGGTCTACATCAGCTGCTAATCCTTGGGATTACCAGAAGTCATCAGAAGACAATGATTACTGTTGCGACTTTAATAATTAAATCTTTTCCACCAAATTGACTATCATAAGCTTTTGAAAAAATTGTTAGCCTTTTAGTAGATCATAATTTAAAGTAGGCTTGTGCATTTTGGTTCAGTAAAGAGAGCGCTCAGTTTAGTTCAAATCTATTTATTGAACTAATTCGTTTTTCTACTTCATTTAGTTCAATGTAGTTCACTGCTCAGGAAATTGAGTCTTGTGTGCGATTTTCGCCGCCGGTTGGTGGTCATATTATCGAAATCTCCTTAATAGTTCATCAATTCATCGTGCCAGGAGACCGTTATAAATAATAAATTATTATCAATAACAAATTTACATTGAGAACTAGTTCACTTATTTCACTCTTTAGAGCTCTTTTTTGAACTAGTTCGTTCGTGATCAAGCCCAGTTTAGAATCCTCTCTCTTCAAATTTTTAAAGTGAAAGTAGAGCTTTTGATATCGACTAATTTAAATTTTAGTCCATTCATATTTCAAAGTCTGTGAAATACTTTAAGTTATCGTATCCCCTTTGCCTTGGATCAATCTTAATTCCATTCGTCCTTCCTACAGCTAACGGAAATGGTAGTCTCTTCAAAATGTACACAATTTATTTCCTCATAACCACAGTCATAATGGTAGACCACAACTGAATGTCGTATACAAGCAAACAATCTCATCCCTCCATCTGTGTAGGCCCGCATTAAGAATCCACGTTACCCGTCATCTACTCAATATCACCTCAACGACCAACTCTTCGTATGTCACAACATCCACCCTCAAAATTCATTGTGAATATCGTACCACCTAGTCGAACGATGCCAAACCATAGAATGTCCTCATAAACCATACCGAACTCTGGACAACAATTGACTTAATGAGAAACACTTTCGCATAGCGATGACCACAGTTCTTCTGCCCGGTTTAACCCTGGACCTCCACCACAGCTGACACAATAAACTTTCAAATTTATTTATACCACATTCAGGGTCAAAAATTTGAATTGTCTCCAGCAATGAGTATCCCTTACGTATATATTTCGCCCGAACACTGCGCTCCTGTTCCACAGTTCAATCTTGATGAATGAGGGGATGTCATCCCCTCCGACCGGAGTAACAGTCTGCGATGGACAGAGGAATGAAAGTAAAATATTTGCAGTCCTCGTTTTTTACATTTTTCCGCACACACCCACAACTCCCTCTCCGCTTTAAGAGTACAAGGCCGCAAAGTCGATTTAAGGATCCCTACAGGAAAAACGCACACACACACACACGTACCAATCTAATTATTCGCTCCTTTTCTGTCGGCCTCGTTTTGCCCGTTGCCTGTCTCGCTTTGCTGGCAAGGTTGTATACTGGATTAGTTTTCGTTGAAATTTCTTCTTTTTTTTCCGCACTACCAAAGGCGTTCCGTTTGAGAAAGAGATGGCAAAAAGCAATTTGCATACAAAAAATGATGTCTCCTATATGAAAAGATATTTTTCGTAGCTTGTGTGTGATCGCACATGCCCCCCGCTGATGGCCTACGAAAGCAAAATGCGTTTTTTTCCAACTCACTGTCCTTTCTGGCATAGCTACTTGACAGCGAATGTTTATTTTCATGTGAAATTTATTTATTTTTTCTTTTTGTCTCACAAAAACAAAGCTAACGCTCGAATGGGCACTTGTTCCTATGAGATTACGTCTGTCTGGTGCCTTACGCATGGCACTATTCTGGCACAGCAAAATGTGAATAGTCGATTGCTGGATTATGTCCTTTTTGGTTGTATTTCTTGACACTCTCAAAGCGGATATCGTTGTCTTACTTGGCGATTTTTTTTTCTTTCTGTCCTCTGTCGCTGCAAATGTTTGTGAGTGGAAATAAAAACTTGCCAGGACAACGACAGTGGGACATGTGGGTAAGTGTCAAACTGCTGCTCTAGTTTGCTTGCATATGAAATTGTATCAAGGACGAACATTCTCTCATGAAATATAAAAGAGAAATGAATGGAAAACTTCTTGTGCTGTGCTCTGAAAATGAGATGTCTGGGCTTAATGCTTGTTTTTCAATCCGGTCAGAGTACAGTGGACGTTTGCTTAACTGCTGGGGTTGGTCGAGGTCTTGACGAGCTAAAGGAGTTGACTTTTGAGACGTGAAAACTGAACGGTTACAATAGACGTCTTTATTTATGGAACAACGGTCCCCCTTAATTTTGAAATACGCATTGACCTTTAGTGGACTTTGAGGGTATTTAAGACGTTTAAATATTCCCTTTGATGCCTTTGGGCGACAAGCAGTTTTGTGTCCATTGTCCACAAATAAAATGTCATAGAAAACATTCTGAAAACAGCTTTCAAATTTCGTTGCCATGAGAATAAACGGGAATCCTTATGTATTTCACGTTCAAAACTTATTGACGATAGGGTATTTTTGAATTTGTCAGAAGAACTATGACATTCTGTGTGAGGGAATAGATATGAAGGCAAAGTTGCTTTAAAACTAAGTACAAGGTGGTATTTCTTTATTTCGGTTTCAGTGCCGTTTGTCAGTTGGTGTTTGACAGTCGTAGAAAGTGGTCGATACCATGAAGTGCACTTAGACCAGAGTTGATTCATTGTACCCCCACATAATTGCGGCGAATTTTGGGTCGTGACTTGGGCCTGCACCCGTACTTGGGCCTGCACCCGCTCAAAATTCGACTTACCCAGGAGCTGAAGGTAAACGACCATAGACAACGACGTGTGTTCGCTGAATGGGCTCTGACGCAGTTCATTTTAAATTATTTAAAGCAATGAGGTTCATTTTTGGATGAACAAACAAAATTGTCGATTTTGGGACGATACCAATCCACATAAGATCCAAGAGCGTCGAATGCATCCACACAGTTTGGTCTGAATTTAGGGGTGGCGGCGTCATCGGTCCACATTTCTTTGAGAACAATGTTGTCCAGGCCGTCATCGTCAACGGATCGATGATTACCAACTTCTTTTGGCCTGAATCGTATGATATGGACACCAACGACTTGTGGTTTCAACAGGACGGCACTACGTGGCACACAGCTCACGGCACATTGGAAATTTTGCACGAGCGTCGATTCGAGGGCATGGTCATCTCACGTGGAGGTGATGTGAAATGGTCACGGAGATCGTGCGATTTGAATCCCATAGACTTTTTCTTGTGGAGTTTTCTGAAGTTTCGCAGGTTTATGCGAATAAGCCACAAACCACAGCTGACCTCAAAGCCAACATAACACACCCCATCGTTCAAATTCAGTCTGATTTACCAGTATGCGCCAGAGTCATGGAAAATTGGACACTTCGGATGCGCGCCACTCAGAGAAGCCACGGTATTCATTTGAACGATATAATATTCCGTACATATTGGCATCGACAGGCCTTTCAAAAAAATAAAAGATGTCGATGTTATCTTACACACACTTTATGTTATTTAGATTTAAAGATAGGAAGCGTCTAATGGAGGAATCTTTACAATGATTCCTTCTGTTGGATGAGATTGTTCATCAACTTCAATCAAAATCTGTCTTGCAAATCTACGGGTCCTCCCATAATTTATTTCAATTACTGCGTTAGTCGTTCCTTTTCCAAGTTAGTTCATTCTAAAACTAAGTTTCTGCAAATGACATTTCCGTATATATTCGAACGTGTGAATGTTTTCACAAAACAGCGACTTGAAGAAATCGAATACCAAGTTCACATCTGTAAGATTGCCATAAAAATATAAAAGAAAGTCAGATAGAAATATCATAATGGCTACTTAATTAAATTCTATTGGGGTATTTAGAAGGATAAATTATTCACTTAGATGTTTCCGCATAATTAAACTTCTTCTTCAATCCCCCTACCATTGTTTTCATACTTAAAAAATCGATAGTCCCTGTGATGAAATGTACTTAATGCTTTCAGGCGTTGGTATTATTTGTAATATAAGCAGTCATCTCCTTCCAATCCCAAAGCTGTCTTCTACAACTCCATTTGATTAAGTCTTAATCAATTAGGCACAGATCTTAGTTACCATCTAATTAACTAACAAAATCTACTCGGATCGTACAGTTTCCCTTTTCTGCATCTCTGTAAAACTCTTTGATGTTGCGGAAACATTGACAAGGGAGCTAGACAGACTCCCCAAAGAAGTATCATACATATAATCACTTCATTATTACAACTCATTGGATTGCTGCAAGCAAGCGCTTTGTATTTTAGTCAAATGTCTGTGTTCGGCAGGGTATATGTGTATTGAAGGTACAAACGAAATTCTTTAATAAAGCATATTTCAGTATGTATATGTTGATATTTGAATACTTTCATAGCTTTGTGGTTCCTATGTTAATATCCTTTTAGTCTTTAATATTCACATTAACATTCAAAACACCAGAGGATACATAGGCTTTTTTTTTGTTCTAAGTTTTTCTTCCATCGTCGATGAGAGGTCATTCATTAAAGCGGAGAACATTTGTCTATAATGCTGTCATTGCTGGTAAAGTGAAAGAGAACAATTGGAGATGCATATGATTTCCACTCATGTGTCACCGCAACGCAAAGCCGAAGCGGAATCTAAAAATGTTAATGGTTTGCGATCTCTGGAAACTCTTTTAAAAATATTAGCTAACATAAAAAACTCATACCATTTTGTACGATTTTTCTTTGTTAGTTTTCCCTCATTTTAATATTTCAAACCATAAACTCCAATTCATTAACTTTTTAATTTGCGAAAATTTCAAACCTTATGCTAAGTAAAAAAAATTTAGAAACAATCCCCAATAAAATGTCTCAATACGCAAAACCTAAACGTCCTCAAAATGACCCTGTACGAGTATGTTTATTTAAATACACAAAAATAAGTACATACAAAGTTTTAACAAAGAAAATCAATGAAAATTTATCTCTTGTGTCCATGTGACATTGGTATCTTACCGCAATCGATAAATTTTCCAAGGAAATGACATCCAAATATAATATCCGACAAGAGTGCCCATAAACACGGTAAACGGTTAAAGTCGGCAATATATTACGCACTCATAAATAATGTTTTATCCTTTTAGTTTTTTTTGTATTCTTTATGAATTTACGGAAAATAAATTGTCTTACATCGTTCGACTGTCTCGGGGAAAGGAATTTGACTGTCGAATATCAGAAAACCTCAATGATCTGTGGTGCGACGCTCCCCTTTTTGTGGTAAGATACGACACTTTTTTGAAAACGAAAGAAATATTGTTTTCTTTTCTAATGACATTTCCCTGTCCTTTTAGATCCATTATATGGGTTAGGAATTGAAAAACGTAAAAACCTTGAAGAAATATTATATTTGTTTGGTTTTGTAAAAGCATCGTTTGAGGTATTTTGACAGAAATTTCTTAACCTGGAATTCAAAGCAGATAACATTTATATAGGGTTTGAATTTGGTGAAACGTGTAATGTGTAGTCCATAGTGCGCGTTATAAGCTAGTACTACGATTGATTTTGAACCAATATCCATTCATCGTTTAAATACATTCTGCAATTGAAGAGCGCAATTGAAGTCTTTCATTAAGCGCTCTTTAAATTTAAATAAAATAATGTGTGTGTGGGGTTTCATCAAAATTGTTTACTCGTTTGAAAGGCTTATCAACGCTTTAATGTATAAAACCGTTCAAATGTCCGCCGTGGCTTCTGTGTGGCGTGCATCTGAAATGTCTTATTTTCCATGACTCTGGCGCATGCTCGTAAATCAGGCTGAATAAGACCGATGGCGTGGGTTATGTTGGCTTTGAGAAAACCCCGCAAGAAAATGTCCTCATCTCATCTCATCTTCAGTGACCCCCATGTTTCACTAAAGGGGTCAAGGGGGTAATGCATGCACGAGAGATCTCCAGGCTTTTCGATTCTCCGCCATTGAGCTCATCAGGAGCTATGCCCAAGCGCAACCAGGCGAGTGCTTGGACTTGGTCCAACCACCTCGTCTTGGGTGTGCCAAGCGGTCGCCTACCACAACATCAAGAAAAAGTTCAAGAAAAAGCGTTCGTCGTTGACGGTGATGGCCTGGCTAATATCATTCTCAAAGAAATGTGGAGCGATGATCGGGATGATACGGGATTGAATGTCTGCATCAGATATCGGTAAGCTGAAAATGATTGAATGAATTCATGACTGTTTCGTCAACATTGGAATCCTCAAATGAAATTGGGAAGTCAGTGATAAAATGGTGGGAAATTTCTTGGAGGTTTCCTTGAGGTAGATAATGACCCTAAATAAACCCTTTTTTGTGAGCATTTCAGCTCATGAAAGGCCATATCTTTGATTCAGCATCAACAAGTTGTATTTTACGTACAATTATTCTCATACGAATGGAAGATTCTATAGTTTAATTCCGTAAGAGGTGATGACATGAAATAGAAACTTGGTGTTTGCCCACATTAAGAATTCAAACCTGTGACGAATGACGTAATTATCAACTGCGCCTTAGAGCCCACTTGTGTAATTGAGTGTCTATTTTTAAACCTGAACCACATGTGTGGGAAAAGATCACTCGCATTACTAAGTCCTACGCAGATTTGAACAAATTATTGGAATTAAAGCAAGCAGATGTAACTTATAATGATTTCTTTTCGTTGCAGAATATTTCAAATATTCGTAACAAAGTACAATATTCGGTCATTCAACAATTGGTGTCACTTGTAAAAACCAACGTGGCAATATTTTATTTTATTTTTAATATTATTATTTACTTAAGCGTAAATAAATTAATGCCTTAAAACTAACAGAGCTTTTAATTTTATATTTAATTCTGCCTTAGTAATGCAATGCTCTGCCTATACTTTACCTAAAAATAATTATAAATTGATGAAAATGTACATCATGATTTTACATAACTGTGGCTGAATTTTATGAATGAATGCTCTGACAGTTTCCTTCTGATCTTGAATCTTTGGTGGTCAATTCTAGCCTACATTCCGGAAATCACATGTCAAGTAAATTTGTCACGCAAGAAGACTATTAAATCACTAAAGGTGTGATATGTTGCGCCGTACTGCTTAAAATAAACATCGTCAGACAGAAAAGCCAGTCAAGATCATTCAGGAACGCAATCCATTCACTGAAACGGCCGTACCAGCATAATAATATAAAGTGTACAAAGCTCGAGTTGTGCTCGTTGATTTCGTTGCATAAATGATTTGTGGTAGAAGCATTTCTGAATATCAGCGAATTTAATGCAAACATACATACAAACACCCATATATAAATTCTTGTATATCTCTTTCTAAATTCATCACGTCATACACAATTACTGCTCATACCTGCTGTGTACATATAGTGTTGTTGATTTTTAGGGGTTGAAATTAATGGGAGAGATACCACTGAGACTCGTGTTGACTTATTGATCTCAGCAGGGAATTTATGTGCGATATATAGAATTTAAAATTTTTTATAGCTCGAAATCTGTCATTTCTTAATGCTTTCGACCATATCTACCGACCATACTACGCTACCACTCCTGGCCAGGATGACGTTATTAAGAAATTCGATTCCAAAAGAAATTCACCACTAAGCTTAGCACCAAAAAGGACCGTAGCAATGAATCCATAGTCCATAGACTGAGTAATAATACGATAAAATGATGAAGGAGGGGCAGGGTTATTTGGACCCGGGACAAAGTATTATACTTCGAACCCAGGGGAAAACGCACCAGCATCTTTGAAGCAGAAATGTATGCCATAGACAGGTGCATCCAAATCAATCTTGAGAGTAATTATACCAACCGCAACATAGGACTACACTCCTATTTCATCAAATCTAAGCCCATCCAAAACAACTTGAATTGAACGGTCCGGAAGGTAGTTTCTAACCTATAGAAGAAGACTCATCGATGCCAGAAGCACACATTTTCGACAAGAGAGCTTGATGCCAAACTCTGTCAAATACCTTTGAAATGTCAAGCGCAACGATCCTGTTTTCTCCTGCATTGTGCAAGGATTGGTTCCACTTTTCGGTGAGATATGCCATCAAGTCACCTGTGGACCTGTTGTTGCGGAAACCGTACTGCCGGTCACTAAGAGGCTTCTGCGATTCAAGCTTCTGCGGTTTATTAGCGTTTCCATGACATTGGAAAGAAGGGACGTTAGTGCTATGGGTCAGTAGAAGGAGGGTGACGAAGATTTCATCCACTCGGAAAGAGACCAGAAGAGTAGGACAGATGAAGAAGCTTACGCAGTGGTTTTGCCAGGGCAGAAGAACACCTCTTCAGAAGTATCGGGGTATACCATCCGGGCAAGCGGATTTATGTACGTTGAGATCTTTAAGTACTCTTGCAACTGTACGAGTGCGAAAATGGATTTGTCCCATGGTACAATTGACGCTCTCAACTACAGGCGGAGACAAGGTCGAATCTGGCAGCGCTGAGCTGGCCGCGAAATGCGCAGCAAGCAGATTGGCCTTGTCTAAAGAACAGACAGCTGAAATGTCACTGCAAATGAGCGTGGGAATTGAATAGATCTTAACGTCCAGGTGCAATATACCCTCAGCAGTAATAATAATAATATAGTGAGCCCAGTTCCTTTGGCACAGTTAAGTTTTTAGTCACACTCTTAGCTGACTTTGACTAGTAGAATTCTGCGATAGAGAGTCATCAAATATTTTTCAGACTTATTTCGAAAAGTTATGTTGAAAGGTAGCTTCAGGTCCGTAAATAATGCTTTAATAATTATTCAATGCACGAGGTTATGGTAAACTGAATGAAATTTTAACCACTGTTCTTTTAGCAAAAATATTCTATTTTATAATTTTAAATAAAAAATGCAATCAAGTCGTTTTTCTATTTTTCTTTGTTTGCTTTAATTTGAGAGTCATTGAATAGACATCTGTCAAATTTCTCCTGATATCTCATTAATCAATTTTTAATATTGACAGAATTTAAGACAAAAAAGCACGAGAGTGCAGTCGTGGCACCAACGCTAAGATTAATTTATTTATTTTAATTTCGTAACTCACATAAATTAATGAACTTCAAAGCTTGTCCCTATCAAATAAGGGAGACCTGTTCCCCACTTACCACCGAGTTATATGATTAATATTTGCTCCTTTTCCGTTTCAGTGCGAATTCAAGAATAAATACTCAATGGTTTGCCAGGGAAGTACTTTTTTTTTTATTTTCCTGCTCAGACTTTTACTTGAATTAAGTTAAATTCATCGCCGGAAGGGACCCCTCGCTGGAAACCCTTCTCGGAATTCGAACTGCATCATCGGCTAGGGTGGAATGGGATGAATAAATAAGAAATGGGTTTTGTTTGCTATTACCCTAATCCCTTTTCACTTGCTTTGATTACCTTCTTCTGAAATTATTGTAATGATTTATTCGGATAAAGTGGACTTCTGTGGAAAGCTTACCCCAGCTTGTATTGTTTTATGTCTTTCGTAATGAAAGAATAAAAGCAGAGATTGTTTAACAAGGAACTTGGAAGATAATGCCTTTGGCAAGATGGGGTGCTATCAAGTATGTATGTACATAATTTTGAGTTTGGAGTATTTTTTCCCAGTAACAATTATTGCTGCTGTATTCGAGGAAGAAGAAAAAAGTGAAAAATGTATTCGTCTACGAGCCATTGGTTCTTAAGTTTAAATAAAACGAGAACCTTTCTCCACGTTTCGTGAACAAGTGTTATTTCATAGAAAAAAACATTTAAACGTCTAAATTTAAGTAATTGGAAGCATAAAAGTTAAGAAAAGGGAGGACGATGTACCTCTGGCGCTGTTACCTTCGCGATTGTGTTTATAACAATAACATTGAAGTAGAAGGTAAGGACTGACGTTTTATTGCATAGTGAATGCAAATTTTGAGCGAAAGTTTCAAAGAACGTGATGAGTAAACGCTTTCAGAACATGTGTTTCTTATTGAAGTGACTTGAAAGTACACGATGAATGGACATAAATCCAAATTCGGAACTAAAGAACAGCTGACTGCATCGACAACTTTTTGTGCTTGTTTGAGAGGTGAAAGTTTTAGCTTAAATTTGTAAATTCATTTGTATGTTGGGATATATACTTTGCTTCACTTTGTTAGCATGATGAAAAGGAAGAAGGATTGTGAAAATTAAATTTATTCTGATGACGGGACAGAAACTCTATCAACAGATTTGAAAAAGCATATGGCTCACTGGCCACAGATCTAAAAAATACTGATTTCAAAAATAAATCACGACTTGTTCATACAAAAAGTCACTGAGGTAAATTGTCCTTCATTAAGCGCTTTCTATCTTCAAATTAAAATAAAACAAAGTGTGTGTGAGATAACACCGACATCCTTTATTCCTTCGAAAGGCCTATCGATGCAATTTTGTATGAAATATTACATCGCTTAAATATCCGCCGCAGCTTCTTTGGGTGGGGTGCATCCGAAACGACCAATTTCCATGACTCTTGCGCATAAATCAGCCTGAATTTGACCGATAGTATAGATTATGTTGGCTTTGATGGCCGCTGTGTTTCTGAGGCTTATTTGCATAAACTTGCGACTTCAGAAAACCCCACAAGAAAAAGTCTAAAGGCGTCAAATCGTACGATCTCGATGGCAAGTTCACATCACCGTACCGTGAGATGACCATGATCCGAATCACTCGTGCAGAATTTTCAATGTGGTGTAAGCGGTGTGGCATATAGCGGCCGTTCTTTTGAAACCACATGTCGTTCGTGTCCATATCATCCCATTCAGACCAAAACAAGTTGTTATCAGCGACCTATAGCACCCGCGGTTGACAGTGATGGTCTGGCCAACGTCGTTCTTAAAGGAATATGCACCGATGGCGCCACCAGCTCAAAATCCACAACAAACAGGGATTTTGTCGAAATGCACTGGAGGCTCTTGGATCTCATGTGGATTGTTATCGTCCCAAAATCGTCATCGCTGAAGATGATTTTTCGATGAAAATTAGGGTCAGTTTCCAAGTGCTCGTTGTCTATGGTCTGGTCGTTTACCTTCAGCTCCTGGTTCAGTTGAATTTTATTTGAGTGCAGGCCCAAGTCACGACGGAAAGTAAAATTCGCCAAATTGTGGTCTACAAAAAGCCAAGTTCTTGTGAACTACATGAAGGCGGCTCGTCTGCCTCGGATCCTCCTGCACAATCTCACGGACAGTGGTGATGTTTTTGCAGCTGCAGATCTTGCATTTCGTCGAGGTATGGGCATTGATTTATCGTTTGCTGAACCAGTGGACTCAGATTTATCCATCATTCTGTGAATAGTCCTCTCGGTAGGATGATTATGGCAATGGTAAAATGGGCGAAACGCGCGGAACGTTGGTCGAACAGAACACCCATTTTCATGAAACAATTTTATTATTTGCACTTATTGTTGAACACTTTGTCCATCCATGGTGACTTGGCAAAACAGACTGAATAAATGACAACCAATTTGACAGATGTAGCTTCAACAATATGGCCTCTATCAACTGTCAAAGTTTGGAAGACCCTATTTAAGAGTGAAGCTTAAACACAGCAGTATTTATTTATTACATTTAATTATCTTGATATCTGCTCCTTTAGAGTGGATTCTTAGGTGTTGTCAACCGAGCTAATAATAAATTGTATTAAAATTCTGGGTCTGAAATGTCTAAGTCTAGGATGTAAGCATTTGGGTCTGAGGGTAAAAGGCTCTTAATATTAAAGAAGTGCATTTGAATAGCATTCCTATTTCCATATGCTGAAGAGGAAATAATGAAATTATACTACTCTGCTGCGAGAGGCTCATAAATCATTCCGAAGAACTAAAGTTCATAAAACTGTCGTTCTTCCTTACGGAATGCACTGCAAGATGCTCTCCTTCTTAAAACTGTCGCCTAACTTCTGCGTATGTAGATATCCATAAAATCACAACATTCTAACCAAATGTAGCAAATTTAATCCGGCAGTCTATGCCGAAGGTGTTTATTTCTGCTCTTGCAATTTTTCCAGCCCAATAATTCAGTACATCTTGAAGGAAGTTGATTTCCATATGCAGGAAAATGTGCGTGACAGGCATTTATGAAATAACTGAATCTTGATGGTGTCGTCCTTGCAGCAAATTTTCACTTACTCAGCGGATAGCTTCGACGGACCACTCTCTTGACCCGATAGAAATCAGAAGAACCCATCGTGTCTTTCGTACTCTTCTTGGATGGAATACACAACAGGAAAGAAACGGACTTCACAACGATATCTACTCGTACATGTACGATTCCATCATAATAAAGAAATGAAAATATGTATGCTACATATGAATATCCCAGCCGTGGCAGTGGCATTCGTGGTGGAGGAGTAAAAATCAATTTTCTCTAGGCCCTGTCGACGACATGAGCCACACGCACGCACAAATAAACAAGCACACACACATGGATGGCTTTGTCATTATATCTTCCCTTTTATGTTCATGTATGTCGATAAATCTGTGCTGCAGACATATCCTAAGGACGACAGACGCGCGTTATGTCGTGCTGTTGCTCCTGTTTGTATCCTTTTACATATTTTATTATCATATCATCTGAACATGTACGGAACTGTGTGCCACAGTGTCTGTGTGTAAGTCTGTATGGCTTTGTGATAATTTTCTGTATTAGGCTATTGGGGGTAGTTGCTGGTCTCCTCCTGGCGTCAACATCATCTGATATGGGGTATGCTGAAGAGAAATCCCAGAATTTACGAGTTTTTTATAAGCAGAGAAAAAATTCAAGATTGGGGACATAACGAGTTTCAGGAAGAAGTTGTGTACACTTTTAGTCGGCCATTGATTGAAAGAATTTGCGGCCAGCGAATAAAGTTATACGGCTCCAAGTTTGTTCCTTTGTATCGTGGTTCTTTGTTTTTGGCGAAGCTTGGGGCTGATCGTATGTACATGAAATGTCCTTGTCCTTCGTGATAAAATGTCGCGGCATTAAAATGTCAAGTTCAAGGATATGCGAGCCTGAGAGGTTTTACATGAATAGTTGAGAAAAGGGTTTGACTGTAAAATGAAATGTGAGTGAAATGTATCCGCAAAACATATGTAGAGCATAACTACGCTTTATCTCCGTCACTTGTGGGTTGAGAAAAAAGGAAATAAAGCTTTTCTGCAAATCAATCAGCACAACCCAAGTCAGGAATGCGATTCACATCAAAACCGAACAACGTAAAAATAATTCCTGTAACAAGTTCAATATTCAATTCGGATCGTCGTAAACTTCTGTTGGCGGAAGCAGCGTGAAGACCGATGTCCTTGAGTGTATGGCAAAAATTCAGTTCAGAATAGTGCCTCCCGGGGATGAACTCGTAAAAGTTCGTCAAATGATAGCGAATGGTACAGTCATATAATTCTTTACACCCAAACTCATATACGCGCATGCATGTCTGTGTATATTCTTATAAGGCGGGACACTAAGTGATTAAATGGACGTATAGAGGGCCTACGAAAATCCTTACTGCAAAACCACTCCAAGGTACTGTAGCTCTGGAGATAGAAGATTGTTGCAAATGTCGTAACTACGTACGAATTAATGTGCGTATGTGTGTATCTATCTTTACTGGCGCTCGTGAGATTACAGACCAAGGGTGCAATTATTTTGGAACGATAAAGTATGACAAGCACTGATTACAGGATTGAACTTCTTCCATTGTGAGCCTGCCTAATTTTCCCATTATTTGCCTCAACAACTCGAATTTCAAGAGCTATGAATGCTGATTTCTTGAATCTGAGTCCAAAGAAGAGAGTTTGTCAATAATGTACCAGGAATTGTTAAGCATAACACATTTTATCAGCAAAATTTATTTTGTTTCAAAGCGATCTATGCAACGCACACACTTGCTAAAGTTTTCTTTAGTTTTAGAAAAAGCTTTTTATAGCCGCTTTTCGGTATATCCTATAGTTCCCACCATGACCTTAGTTTTATGGGTTCGATCGGTTCGGGACACAGTTTATGGGGTGCATATTTTAGTTTTGGAAACCAAACCGATACAATTCTGACGAATATGTTAGTTGTCCGATGAAATATTTATTTCATAATGTTGAGCTTTAATTCGGTCGCAGATGTTGCTAGTATGCTTTTTGATTTTTTGCTGACTTGCAATATAACCGTATGGTCCTTTAAAAAATGTAGACTTCTCTCATCTACATTAAAGAAACTCCAAATCACTCCTTAAACTTCATAATTACTAACCCTTTCATGCCCGATGTTGCCTATAGGCAACGTTATACATTTAGGCTTCTAAGTCCCTCAATTTTTTCTCTAAGGTTTTTTTCTCATAATAGCTCGATATCCAAGCGTGTTGGCGGTTATTTTATTATAAGCATTGGTATTGATCACTTTGTAGCTGATCTGCATTGAGTGCACACGCACAATTTATTTTATGCAAAAAGTATGGGTATAAATAATTAAAAAAAATATATAAAGAAGTTTAAGTGTACAAAACAAAGTGCATAAAATAATTAAACAAAAGTAATTAAGAAAACAAATAAAAATTCGAAAATACGATTAGTTTGTGGTCATTAAATTATCATTCACAATGTTGCCTATAGGCAACAAGGCGTTAGAGATGCCCGAAAGGTTTGACGAAGCAAGAAATTAAAAAAAAATTGAATTCGATTGGAATGATTCTGCTCACAATGAATTGTGTTCATCAGCAGTCAATAGCTGACTGTAGAGAGAGTACCGCAGAGACATAAAAAACTCAAGCGAAGGCAACAAGCAGATGTCACTACAAAACTTTCAATTGGATATTGCTAACGAGTTACTCAAAAAAAAATAACAAGTCCAACACGCAAAAGAAGTCATGCATCGCCACTTCTCCCAACAATGCAGTCAGATCCACCATCACCAGCTTCATCACCAGCACCTTCATCATAATCTTCGTCAAGTATTTTGTAAAAGATCATATGTTGCAGAATCTGCAACAACCATACGATTTGACCTAATTGGTCGCAGGGTTGACTGGGGATCGAAAGGCAGATACAGGCTATGTCACAATGGTTATCCCCGCTGAAAGTGCTATAAATGCTAGGTTCATTTGCGTTCAAATTCATAAAAAAATTGTTTTGTGTCATATCACACTTAAATGAAACATAAATAAAACACAGAAATTAAGATATGTGTGTGTTTTAACATGTTTCAGCTATTGCCCTATGTTGCCTACAGGGCAATAATTAACATAACGGCTAAACCAGGATACATAGGACTTTGAAATTGATATCCGTTCAAACTTAGGTCCAGACTAATAACTCTATATCATTAATTCGGGCATGAAAACAAAAACATTTTCGGTTTTTGCAGTGCTGGTTTATCGTTAATCTCAATTAAATTCACCGTAAAACTAGAGGACACGATTTTTGTATCGTTAGTATAGAAATTACGTTTTGTTAAATTTTCAAATAAAATGTCTGCTGAATTACGTACAGAAATGATATTTTGTGTCTAATTATTTATTATTAATAATAATTTTCAAAAAATATAAAAATATATAATTTTAGCGTACAAAATTTTAAGAATGGTAGGGAGTTAATAAAAAGAGATATCATTTGACGTGTTTATTTCTCTGAAGTATTTATTTAATTCTGTTTTCATAATAATAATTATAATAATAATAATAATAATAATGGCGGCGCTACAGTCCGAGGTAGACCTGGCCCTAACTTCTCAGTAACCACTCGTGTTGCGCGTGCTATTGTTCTCTCACGAGTGGAGGGGACCTACAGCTTAATGCCGACTCCGAACGGCGAGATTGAGAAGCTTTTCCTAGACAGTTATACTCTTTGAGCATTGTTAGTGACTCGAAAGAGGAAGAGCCGTAAACAATTTTTTTTAAAAAATTGTTTGTCTAAAATGGGGTTTGAGCCTAAACTTGAAAATCTGGTGCATATAGGTCGACGCACAAACCCACACGACCACGGCGCCCACATATATCATTAATGATTTTAAATGGCTTAATGTGATGTCAGCTGTATTCAGAGTTTAAGTTTATACCAATGACACGCATTAATTCAATAATTTTTCAATTCATTTTTGATTTGCCTAAATCCCACACAAAAGTATCATATTTCTACAATATACTCTATAAGTCTCCTCCTTTTACATTTACTATGAAACTGTGCAGCAAATGAGATGTCAGTACATTACTGAATACGGTATCAGTTTGTAAACTACAGTTCAGTTCACCAAGAAATCGTGTCTATGTTTGATTATAATACACTAGAAAATGTTCTTTGACACATATAATGCTTCAGCTCACAAAGATGAACTTTATATATCAGTTTCTTATGTCAAAGGCTTTCATTCATAGAATATGCATAGCTTGAGTTCGTGCAACTAATTGTCGAACATGAATTAAGTTCGAGAATTTCAGTGATATGAATTATGTCTGTACTCTGGTAATAGTGGGTGTTTCGCAGAACCACAAAAAAAATTGCTATATAAAAAAATATATAAAAACATAAGTTTAGTTATTGTGAACTAAATTATTAGAACTTAAACTTCAAATTGTGAACTAAAATTAAAATGGTATAAAATCTGAATTTCGCGATCTAGAGGCCATATTTATTTTAAATGTAAAGCAAAAATAAAAACTAAAAACGGAAAATAATTTTTTTCTGTTTTAAGTCGCATAGCCGGACGTACGTGTTTTATTTTTTAACCCGAATTTTTAATTTTAAATTTTTAGTAATCGCGTTTGCAAAAACTTTTGCAAAATTTCAGAGGAACTATACATATGTAAACGTTAAAAGGCCAGCATCTAGACCGGGGTGTATACATATAAAAAAGCATGAACTGAAGATGACCGCAATTCTTAAAGAATCGGCATAAAATTATAGCTGCGCTCCACTCATGAGTCATGAAAGTGCAATAGCTCGTTAAACACGACTGGCTTCCGGCTTCAATTCTTGCGTCAAGGCAATCTTACACCGATGTAGACCCACATTTAAAGGCAAAATTTACCGGGTTAAATCTCTAGCGATGTCCAATTCAATCGGTCCGCGACGAATTGAAACAAAGTTGAAAAATTTGTCACTACGTCAGCGGACCTCTTTCTTTGATATGAGGAAATCTTATTCTGTTCTCAGTAAGATACATATGTACATATGTATCTATATAGAGAGTACATATCTGAAATATCTTGATTTTCTTGTTTTCCACATATTAACTCATTCTAAGATGATAAATACAAATACATACAAATACGAGTTTGTAATTATTAAATGTGTGCAAAGTTGAGAAGTGTATTACCAAGTCACGTAAACCCTTCTTTCCTACATATTGTACGATAACGCAAGGATACATACATACACAGATATAAATGAGTCCCAGTGAAAGCTGATGTATTAGTGTTATTGAAATTATTCCCTCAATTTATTGAGTAAAGGAGCGTGAAATGCAAACTCAATTTTATCTCAAATTTAAAATTTCATTCAAAAATTTCATACAAACATCCGAACGAACGGAACGAACACGAACAGCCGCAACGATTTGTGAGGATCCTCTGACTTTTTCTGGCCTATTGGGGAATACTGAAAGTCTGTATGGCTTTTTAGCATTTATTTCATTAAAACAACGAAATCTCTGTATAACTGGAATTCCCCCCCCCCCCCCCAACAAGGCCAATGATGTGAGTATGTAGTTGTTGCTCCAAAGTTAATGCGAAGGTAAAGCAATTTACTATCTGGTTTTGTTTACGCAACAATGGTAATAAATATGAAAAGATATTCGCATTAAAATGCATTGGAAAGGGGGTAATATTGTCTGCATCCATTAATGTACGAGAGAGACATATTTGCTAAGGGGATATGATTATTTATGGACGGTCCTCCCTTGTATTTTTCCACCAGGAGCCATGTTGTTCTGTTAACGAAACAACCATCGAGTTCGAAGGTAGATTGGTGGGTATGGTGCAAAGAGTTTTATCATCCATTGGTACGAGCGTGTTGACAAAAACACTCGTAGACAGCAGATGTATGTATTAAAAAAAAAACAAGATACAAATTTTATTTCGCTGTAATTAATTGCCAATGAAACATGACCGACGATATGGTCGATGTGTGTGTGTATACACGGAGCAGGTTGTCGTAAATATTTATGTTTTGTAATTCTTCTGACATCCAATTTCTTGTTGAGTGCCCATATTCGCAAGTATCTTTCTTTTAAATTCTGATTGGCGGCTATTTTCCTTTCTCGAGAAGTATGTAGGTCATAAATGGTATTGAGCTAGAAACATTCACATGTTTATGTGAAATATTTGTGGCTTAAGCTTTTCACCGCTACATGCGGTCGGTTTGCAATAAGGTTCTGAGTCAATATTTTGTTACGGGTTTCGTGTATCTAATTTTATTGCATTTGCCACTTGTTGACTTGTATGGTGTGCCCCATCTTCCTTGTGGTAAAATGACAACCCGTCGGATTAATCAACTATTTGAAGCAATGTGTTATGTAAAGCAATGTAATGTATATCACGCATGGTTTTGTTCCTTCGAGTCAGTAGACCTAAGTTGTTGCGATCCGGATCTCCACAAAGGCGTCGTTTTTAGAACTCGCGTTTGCCCCGAGGTGGATACAATTTGTTAAGGACCTTCTCCACTTGCGCAATTGCAATCGTGAACATGCTTAATAGCGTTTACCTACAGGCTCAAAGTCAAAGATTTTTCGTGCCGGAGGTACGTTGTCTGGCCAAGCTGCCATAGGCTTTAGAATCGTCCGTAGGCGCCTACCTTGACTCACTACACAGTTGATGGTTGGATCTTCTCATAATCTTCTCCAAATCGCCATCAACACAAACAAAATTAAAGTTCTCTCAAAAGACCAAAGGCATTTTCATCGGCATTTATATTGTCCATGCGCTTGCTCCACAGGCCGAATTTGGAGCGAAGAAAACCCAGAAGACTTTGTCAAGACGCCCTTACAACCATTAAAACTCACTGTTTGGTCTGCTTTATGGGCTGGTGGAATCATCGGCCCATATTTGTTTAAGGACGATGCCGGCCAGAATGTTGCCGTTAATGGAGAGCGGTATAGAAACATCTAACTTTTTCGTTCCTTAGTTGAATGGCATTGACGTGACAGACCTTTGGTTTCAACAAGATGGAGCAACACGGCGCGTGACACCATCAATTTATTGTGGGAAACATTAGCTGAGCGCACAATTTCGCTAATGTGAACTTGACCTGCACTAGTGATCTTTCTTTGGAGGCACGTAAAGTCACTAGTCTATGCCGATAAACCAGAGATGTTGGACGATTTAGAAGTCAATATTCGCCTTGGTATTGCTGATATACGGCCCCAGTTGTTCAATAAACTTGTCGAAAATTGGATTGCACTTCAGTCGAGCTAGCCGTGGCGCTTATATGCCCGAAATCATATTCAAGCATTATCTTTTAAATTAAACTTAGTTTGTTAGCTAGTTTTAATGCATTTTTTTATTTTTATCTTTTAGAAAAAAAATCTTACATTCTAGAAAAAAATACTTAAACTAGATATAAATAAAGGGGTTCTTATACTATCCTACTGGCCCTATGCTGACACTCTAAGTTTATCTATGAATTTATAATAGTTTACTTTGCTTTTCGGCTTCCTTTGTGTATTTAACATATATTTTTAAGAATTATTAAAAAAAATACTTATATTAAGAAAAATTAATTAAAAATTTAATTAAATATTTTTTTTATCTAAATATTTTTTTATTATTTATATTCTTAACCTAACTTATCACTTGCTTAAACTAACCTATCTAACATTTTTTTGTTTTTACAGTTTTTGTATATATTTTTTGAATTTTAAAAAAATGTTTTTTCTTGATATTACTCTAATCTAATGTCCTAACCTAAATGTAAGTTGGCAGTAATTGACCAACAGTTAGCTATTAAACTGACAACTAGGGCGTCTGATAGGGCTGCAACCATCAATAGAACCTCCGAACCTTTTCACACTCAGTTCTGTCGCGAACAGAGATGGATCTACTGAACCGGAGATTATCAGGACTAACTCTTGCGACATCGCCCTCGTAGAGGAGTCGCATATCCACCGTCGTTTGCACCACGCGGTAGATCAATGGACATCCCCCCGCATCCTGGACTAAGCCAATTCGGTCAAGGTACAAAAACGCTATTATCATAGACATTAACATTAGCTTCAAGTGTTTTATTTCATATTGAATTTATATACCTCTAAAAAACACCCTTTACTTCAATTTTGCCCTCGTTTACCGCCACTTTTTGTCTTCTATTTCCATTACAATCCTGACAAACGCCAGATTATCACGCGTACCTCTGGAAGATGATATCAACAATTTTGGCCACTAGACGTTTTACTATATTTACTATATTCGCCTATATGGCATATTACAGTCTGACGTCTTTCCTGAAATTGTTTTTTAAATTGAATGCGCTCGATGAGTTCGCTGAACTCGATGTAGAAACGAATATTCTTCATCTTCATCCTGTACAACCCAACAAGTTTGTGTGAGGTTATGAAAACAAGAGTGTCTAGCTCATCTTCGTTTGCGGCACTAAAATTATTGATTTCTTATGGCCTTATGTTATGCACCATTAAAAAAGGGGAAATTCACGAATATAATTATTCATATTTTCTCTATCCAAAAAAACCTCCGCTAACAAACATGTGCTACACATATGTGCAGTCAACCCGAAGTGTATTCTCGCAAAAGAGGGATTTCTAAAAAGTAATTTCCCATTCTACGCTAAACCTCATTTCATATTGATTTTCTCAATTTTTTCTTTGCCTTCAAATACATCTTGTTTGCGATAAAGATGTTTTTGTGAGAATTTTCCCACTCCCTTCTTAAGACCGTCGAGTAAATATTTTTCCAACATCTTAAAATATATTTTCCAATTTCTGCAAACTGCAGGATTCCCATAATTCTTTTTAATTTTCCGAACGTTTCACCGTAATCAAGGCTTCTTTAAAGGATTACTTTCGATTATTATTCCAAAATATACTCACCTTAATAGAGAACATACACCTGCGCTCCTACATATGTATGGACATCTATTGATGGCTCTTGAGACGTAAGGAGAAAGCAATTTCATAGATGACTACATCAGATATGTGTTATGAGTACGAAGTACGAATAGACATAAAGTTTCAATGTAAAATATACGGGTTCTGTATCTACAATTGGAGTTTGCTAAGAAGCAATTTATTTCAGTAATCGATAATAAATTCGAGGAAAAATTATTGTCACAGGAATACATATTCTATTGTAGAAACCTATCGCGATCATGCTCGGGTTTCCTTGTTATTTCCTTTTTACAAAAATAAGTCTTTACTGCGCAAAAAATCATATACGCTCCAAAGTGAGTGCTTCTATGACACAAAGTGATTTCTTAAAACGTTGACATTTATAACTGTAGCATAAATTTAATTGATAAAAAACCCCTTCACTTAAAAGCAATGAATAGCTTTTGTTAAATAGATCCGAGGGCGTATACTTAACATTTTGTTCTTGTATTTGCTTTATAAATAAACTTGCAGCAAATTACGGGTTTTATGCGAGTGTTGCTTTTTAAAATATGATTTGGAATAACACGATTGACTTGAGATAATCTACAATACAAAATTCCATTGCATAGTTCTGACAGTCAAATGATTTATTTTGCACGTAACATCATGGGTGATATGTCTAGAAGCGGTGTTCCAGTGTCATAAAAAGTGTAGTACTTTTGTTTAGACTGAGTGGTTATGGCTTGAAGCAGATAACCCTGTTAGTAAAAATTTAAGCACGCATGTATTTTGTTAGAGTTTTATGAGCATATACTACCGTTAGGAAGAGGTGTGAAAATAAAGACACTTTAACTACCTTTGCTTGTAGTGTGATGTTGGCTGACGGGAAACATTTAGTTCTTTGGGTTGAGTTTATGTTCTGAGAAGAGGAAGGTTATTGAATTTTATCGGTATTGCGTTGTTATCTTTCTGCACTATGACAGGGTACTTGAAATATACTCAAAGAGTATTCAGGCATCACGAGTGAAAAGTGAAAATGGGAATATTCAACCAATTGAGTAATATGTCCGAAATTGATGATAATCATAGATTAAATTAAAAGAAGTCGAGATCTACACTGACATTGTATAGAGAAGTACGAGGGAACAATTAAATCGTCTATTTGCATACCACGATTTACTTTCCTGATGTCTGATATTATATTCGTAACAAACGAGATTTTGTACATTAATAATAAGCCGCTCTCCGTTAAACCATACCATTCGTTCAGGTTAATAATCATTCTTCTAAATATTTTCATAACGTTTTTCTTTAATGATTAAGTTGGTTTAATCAACAAATAATTTTATTGCCGGTTTGGACTTGGGCCTAGCACCTACAACAAGCACTCGCTCTGTTAATTTTAAGGTGTGACCAGATAACAATGATAGTTTTTCCAATTGTAATGTCTCAGAAACTGTCAAAAATACCAACTACATCCAGGTGTCAAAATATTAAGTAAGTGTTGCCATTTCATTGCACTTGCCGAACGTGTGGAAAATTTTACAAAGTATTATCAAAGTTTCGGCTCAGTTGTAAATACGCAATGTGAACGTGAATTTCATCGCGACGTTTGTCTTCATCATGGCTTTAGTGTACAGGCAATTCGTCGCATCGTGAAATAGTTTAAGCATAAATACACTTTTCTCGTTCAGACAGAGGTTGGTGCGAATTTAAGAAAACTGTCAGTATCTGTCAGTATCTATGAAAACCCAGAAATGTCGTTTCGACGCCCATCAGCTGAATTTGGCATCACCCGGTTTATTTTGCGGTTGAATTTGGGCCTTCATCCGAATAAAATTGTTCTGACGGAAGAATAGAAACCGGGTGATAATAAACGACGGCGAGAATTCGCTAATTGGGCGCTGGAAATGTTGGCCGGAGATTTTGGTAAAGAAAAAAAACATCTTGTCGGACCAAGCTCATTCTTGACTCAGTGCCTATATCAACAACGAAAATTGCTGTTACTTGAGTGAACAAAATCCACAAGAGTTCGACCAAGCATCAATGCATCCATAAAGATTGACTGATTCCTGGGGTTTATGGCATGGCGGAATCATCGGACCTTATTTCATTCGAAATGGTGAAGGAGACATCTGTACCATCAATGGTCTCAGGTATAGACCAATGCTAACCGAATTTCTATGGCTAGAACTCCACAACATCGATATATTCAACTTGTTGTTCCAACAAGAAAGCGCACGTACCCACAAAAAACGCGAGGAAACGTTCGAAATTATGAAGGAGAAATTTGGCAATTGGTTCATCTTACGGCGAGCGTTCATCAATTGACCGCCGCGATCATGCGATTTGACACCACTCAATTATTTTCCTTGCAGCTACTTCAAGTTTTTAGTCTATGCTTACAGCCCCACTTTGGACGAGCTCGAGGTAACATTCGAAGCGCTATTCTTGAATAATCGCAGCACATTTGAATTGAATTGAATCGAAGAACACGGGGTGTGTCATGTATGTAACACTAGTACTGCGACCATAAAGATCTATTGTACCCCGTTCTTTTGATCAAGGATTTAAGTGCTGCCTTCAAAAATTTGACAACTTCTCTCTTGAAAGTCTTTCCCTGTTACGTTTGTTTGGTGTGACATTTTAAATCTTTCTCGGGCAAGACTTGGACAGACGGTCAGTATGTGTTCCATAGTTTCTTTGGCCTGTCCACATCTGGGTGACAAGTTTGCCAGTAGCGTTGATTTTTTTCTACGTCCGGTATCTGGTCTCGGCTGATTGGCGGGGAATAAGGGGAAAAAATGTAATAAAAAAATGGAAATAAAAGCTGCGACTCTAGTCCCGAGGGGATAACTATCGACTGATTACGATTCATGATAATTCTTCTTTCAATGGTGGTGCTAGACTACATAGTGGACTAGGTACTAGCCCCTACTGCATTAGACTTGTGTAAAAAAAACTTAGGAAAAGGGCTCTAACAAGTGGACTAAGTAAACTAGTTCACAATGTAATTTAATATTAGTTCATTTAGTTCAATAGTTCAACAAAATCATGTAATGGAGTAAAAATAACTGATGTAAATCGAACAAGATTGAACTAAATTGAGTGCATTGCTTCGTGTGTGTATTGGCCTTGTGCATATTAGTGTTATTTTTATTTTACTACCGCAGGATCGTTGCGTTGCCGGTGGTGCTCTCTGGAGTGAGCTAAAATGCGCAAGCCTATACAGCATACCTCCGCAGTTTAATGACTACTGCAAACGGTGAAAGAGACAAGACACCATGCCACAGTTGACATATTTCAACTACTGGTAGGCGCAAAACAGTAATAAAAACAGTCCGAGGTGGACCCGGGCCTAGCTTCTCAACAACCACTCGTGTTGTTCTCCCACGAGTCGAGGGGACCTACAGTTTAATGCCGACTTCAAACGGCGAGATTGAGAAGCTAGACAGTTATACTCTTTGACAACTATCTTCGACTCGAAAGAGGTGGAGCCCAGAATAATGTTTGTTTTCGGAAAATGTTTGCTTGTGCTGAGATTTGAACGGCGCAACAGAAGCTTCCCCATGCGACGTATTTTTCTTTGTTACGTAAAAACGTACGGACGTCTTTTTCATGTAAAGTCTCGTGCCAGTGTCTTTAGAAACAATCAAGAAACTACGACCAACCTCCTCTCCTTGAGATTTTTGATTAGCAATTGATTATTCGAATTGTATCCTTACGTCAATAAATGATAATGCGTCAAAGCCCTACATTTATTTCCGAAAAAATTGAGAGAGATGAACCCAATAAGCATCGTTGCGTAGTTTTCCTATTGAAATAATATTCCATTGTCTGGTCTCATATTGCACTGATTATGTTGCTGGCATTATCCAGTCAGAAACTCTACATGCTCATTTAAATTTTTAACGCGTATATGAGGAAACCAATAAAGCCCACATCCCCCATGACCTAATTGTTAGTCATCCATCGACCCCATACAACCCACAAAAACACTCCCCAAAAATAGTTGCCATCTTAAATTGAGGATGACAACAGAGCAGCCTGACGAAATCAAATTTCGGCATTTGTATCCATAATGTTATTGCTACCATTTAATCCCACAATTTGTCGCCACCATCGCCCACCCGTTGACCTTGCCAAACTATGCCAAACTACAAGAGACCAAAACAAAAATTCGCATTTACATAAATTGTCCAAAAGGAAATCTGGCAAAATTATATTTTCGCTACACAAATTTTGTGTTGTTATCTTCAGCGGCACAACACACAGGCCAAGGCGACATGGGATGTTCATATATGTACTTATGTACTCATGTTGGTGTGTCTGTGTATTGAGATGTGCAATTGTGACAAGAGTTCGACCCACACACGCTCGCAATATCCTTACGGCTAGTGGTCCTATACAACACCCTTTCGACTGTGTGCTCGCATACTCAAACATACACGATCGATTCGGGAACGTGACTTAAATAAATAAAATTCGGAATCCGAGGATACCCGGTGGATATGATACTGGAGAGCACCAAACAAGCGACTTTGCTCAGCGTCTTTCTCGACGAAGAATTTTCGGGCAGTGGGCGAGAGTCGCTCAGGAATTACTCTGAATGTTTGTTTATTGGGTGACAGCAACGAGCTTAAGAGAAAGTTAAGTCGCAGCGTACAGCGAGAGCGGTTCGAGCATGAACAAGATGGATTCAGTGAGGCTATTAATGTTCGCCAGTGGTTGCTAAGCGAAAACGGTGGTGATGGACTGAAGCTGAAAATATGATTATCGATGGATTAGGTCTCGAATGGATGATTAAACACATCTTCAGCAGTCTCTCGGATTACTCTTGTTTTATGACTCTTAGCTATGAACATTTAATTGAGTGCCAGTAATCGGAGGGTGTTTGACCCTGTTCTTATGAGAGTCAGTGTGTACGTGCATTGAATGGATGATGGCGAGTTGAGGAATGAAATTGTTATTTATTTACGTTAATATGAAAATTATTTCATCGCGGAAGTTAATGTACCAAATAAAATAATGGTATCCATCTTCATGTGAATGAGACGAATTTTTTTGGTTTGTGGTATGACATGTGTGAAATGTCAATAAAAACAACTGGTTCTTCATGGAGTTACTATAAAAAAACGCACAGGCTCATTTATGTACAACTACATGCTCTCTTTTAGATGCATGCGCCATGTGGCACCTCAAATTTGCGCGATTTTTTGTTCTGCTTCAAATGTTGTTGAACTCATAACTCATTTCTATCGATTCTCACTGCTTTCAAAATTCACATTTTTGTAAAAAAAAAACATTTTAAATTAATTTAATTAACCATAGTTTGCATATATCGTCGGTGAAATCGGCTACTATTGCGGGTGTGGTTAAGACAACGAGGACAATAAGTTACGATGTGGTTATGAAGCTCCGCAATTAAAACGCAAAAGCATTAGGTTTTAGGCAAGTTTATGTGATGCGAAATTATTTGTTTTTAACATTAACATAACATACAATACATTACAATAATATAATGGTTCAAAACATCACCACATCCCGGGAAACTGAGCTAGTCCTGGTCCCGAGACTAGAGCTAAACAAGAGGAAGTTCACATTCTGTCTATGCAATCGAAAGATGGTGAGTCTGTTGTTCTTCCAGTAGACAGTTAGGCGGACATCAAAGCTCTAGACATATAATTAATCAAAACAGGAATCATAAGACAATGTCGCGAATTTTAAAAGAATAAGCATAATACGGGATATGTACTCCTACCAATTGTTTGTATGTTATTACGCCATAATACAATGTAACGTTGACAATAGAGTGCCGTGAACGAAGGCCATATGAGCTAACGCCATAATGGCGTTAATTCGCATTTGAAAGTGAATTAACGCCATAATCCACTTATGGCTTTAATTCACTTTCAAATTTGAACTAAAACCATATTACGTTAGTTCGTTTTAGGAAGTGGCCTTAGTTCACATTTGAAATTGAATTAAAGTCACTCGCATCAATCTCAATAATTTACATTATTTACATGGTCCTAAGAAATGAGGTAGAAACTTGTAGGAAAAAAGTTTACGGCGTATTAACAGTAATGTTGGAATGGGGGGGCATGCTGCCCCCCTGCAACCCCCCTGCTGGACCACATGTAGGATTTGAAGTAGGCGCGAGACTGAGTGTATCCATGCTTTTTTTTATCCGTGATTTGCATGAGTTTAAAGAAAGTAAATACAAAATAATCAAACTCGCACTTACTCCAAATTGCATATGTGGTCAAGCAGGGGGGTTACAGGGGGGCATACATACATACCTCATATGTATGTACGCATGTAAGGGGCAAGGGAGGTAGGTTGGTTGGAAACTAAACGTGGTCCGATCATGGTGGGACATTGGACAGTTAACGCGCTTTAGAGCTCAAATACATTGTATGGCATTAGTTCACATTCGAAAGTGAACTAACACCATATGACGCTAGTTCAATTTAATGTATGGCTTTAGTTCCAATTTGAAAGTGAATTAAAATTAAAATGGGGGGGCATGCTGCCCCCCTGCAACCCCCCTGCTGGACTACATGTATGATTTGAAGTAGGCGCGAGACTGAGTGTATCCATGCTTTTCTTTTATCCATGATTTGCATGAGTTTAAAGAAAGTAAATACAATCAAACTCGCACTTACTCCAAATTGCATATGTGGCCAAGCAGGGGGGTTGCAGGGGGGCAGCATGGCCCCCCATACGTACCTCATATGTATGTATGCATGTAAGGGGCAAGGGAGGTAGGTTGGTTGGAAACTAAACGTGATCCGATCATGGTGGGACATTGGACAGATAACGCGCTTTGAGCTCAAATACATTGTATGGCATTAGTTCACATTCGAAAGTGAACTAACACCATATGGCGTTAGTTCAATTTAATGTATGGCTTTAGTTCAAATTTGAAAGTGAATTAAAGCCATAAGTGGATTATGGCGTTAATTCACTTTCAAATGCGAATTAACGCCATTATGGGGTTAGTTCATATGGCCTTCGTTCACGGCACCGACAATAGCACCAAAGAAAATTAGAAGTAGCATATTATTAAATCGGGGCGCCGTGGCCGTGTGGGTTCGTGCGTCGACCCATGCGCACTTGACTTTCACAGTCTAGGTTCGAATACAAGTTCAGGCAAACAATTATTCAAAAAAAAAAATTGTTCGCGGCTTCACCTCTTTCGAGTCACTGACAATGCTCAAAGAGTATAACTGCCTAGAAAAAAGCTTCTCAATCAGAGGGCGCTACAGTCCGAGGTGGACCTGGGCCTCTCTCAACATGCCTCTTCAGCCAGCACGATCTTCGCCAGCTGTCTCCAGTTTCGCACACCAAGCCGGCCGAGGTCCCCCTCGACTTGTATGCGCCGCCTTGTTCGTGGACGTCATCTGTTGCGTTGTCCCACAGGCTCAGAGTCGAAGACTCTTCGGGCTGGAGCTAAGTTGTCCATACGCTCTACATGGCTCAGCCATCTGAGCTTTGTACTAGGCGCTGTACAGTTCGTGGTTGAACCTTCTCCTCCAAATGCCAAACATCAACAGGACCAAAGATCGCGCGCAAAACTTTTCTCTCGAAAGCATCAAACTGCAGATGGAAAAATGTCGGCCCAAAACTAGACGTAAATAATAATAGAAAGCTTTTGCCTATACAAAAGTGAATTGAAAACTGTCACAAACATAATCATAGGGCACTGGTATTTGGCATATATGCCAAACGATTAGAAAAGCCCTCTGTTACGACTTCTGCACATGTTTCAAAGACAAGGAGGAAGTCATACCTTTTATTTGACCATTAACAGTACAGGAATCTCAGAATCGTTTCTTTCCGATCCACAAGAAAGGAGACCCCTTTGACTGCGCCGATTATCATGGGAAAAGCTTCCTGATCATCGCATACAAAATCTTTTCTACCATTCTGTGTGAACGTCTGGAACCTTTCGTCACCAATCCGATAGGTCCGTATTAGTGTGGTTTTAGGCCAGGAAGTCAACCATCCATCATATCTACACACTGCGACAGACTCCGCAGAAGACACAAGAAATGCAAGTCGACATACGCCACCTATGAGTCGATAAGAGCTGCACAGCGCCATGTCTAGTTGTGGCATTTCTGCAAATCTTGTCAAACTGAGCAGCTCCATCAAGTCAATGTCGAAATGGTTTTCGACAAGACGAAGCGCTGCGATGTGAGTTCTTGAGAAGATTATGCAATACTCACATGCCACCACTAGAAGCACGTTCTTCCAAGATTCAAAGCCTAATGTAGCCTTGTAGAGCCTATAAATGAAGTAACCCAGACCCGACTGCTGTTCGCCTACCAGCCCAACGCAAAATAGTGTGTCCTCGATTAAGGTAGCGGAAACAAGTAGAGAAGGACCACAACCCATACTAGCTGAAAAGTCTTGTTAGTTAAGGCCCATGTTCATCCCACATCTCTTGATGAAGACACTTCTTACTCTGAGATTGCTCTTAGTCACCGACAATCTGAAGATAAGAATGAAGAAGAAAAGCAAATTGGGTCCTGACAGCCATCACAGTATTGTTTGAAGACAACGCACTAAACTAGTGCGATTCTTTCCTCGCGCTCTCCAGAAAATATACTAGGAGCCTACTTCATCAATAGGCTAAGCGAGCTAAGTAACATTACCATCAGCTCCAACTGGTATTGATTGCAATTTTGAACCATATGGTATCAGAATAGACATAACTGGATCAACGTGTGTCTATTTTCAATACAATCTACCACTAGACCTTAATCTAACCTAGCTAGAAAACATGTGTGCTGGAGAACTCAAATTCAATGTTCAAAGAAAGCACATCATACTACATATCTGTTACCATCGTCGATCACAGGTTTAAAAGTTATTTTCTGTATACACATTGACTTCCCATTTACTCCCTTTGTTAAAGGCAATCCTTTGATAAAGGCCGAATGCCAGCTGCTCTATAGGCATCCCAACAAAGACGCAGAAATCATAAAACAAAATCTGCCAACACGTGCGCAAATGTTCTGGCATCTTTTTGTGGTAATTCCCTCTCAAACATTCAACTTTACGAGCGACAAAACAATTGAACATAAAATAAATTTGTCTACCACATATTTCGCCAGAATGAGGGTTTTCTGTTTTTCCGCGGAAAACGGGATACAAAGGCACACACTGTCTCTCATAAACTAGAAAGTCACAAGGACAATACGGGGAGGGTTTTACATTTCCGCTTTTCTTTTCGTCAATCAGCAAAATATGTTACACACGCACAACAACTCCCGCCACCCCCGCACTCACTTCTTCACTTAACTCGAACACAGAACACGGAAGAAAACACAGACAGCGACGATGGGTGCCCTGTCATCAGGCTCAAATTTGTAGGCACAAGCTTGCGTGCCTCGAATTACCGCAACTTGAATTTTTGAGTTCCCGCTGAAAAGTACTTTTAAAACCAAATTATTCCATACGCTCATACTTTCATCAAGACTTTAAAAGGATAACAAGGAGCCCAAGGGAAAATATTGCATACCTTCGGGTGCGATTAAGTTCGGTTCATGCTTGGCAGCGTCGAGCGAATATTTTCGCATTTTCTATGCGGGGCGATAGCGGAATCCTATTTTGTCACTTTTGGGCACAAATGCTGTTTTCGTGCTTAACCGAGTATAAGCGCAGGGAATATCTTCAACGGCGCCTGAGTGTGGGGGTGTACACCTTCGGCTGTGAAATGTAACAACAAAAGGCTCCGAAACGAAGAAATTTATTTCACAATTTCCTTCAACGGAAGGCTACTCTCTCGTAAAAGTCAGGAAAATTCGCAAACACAAATACAAGCGAAAGACAAAACAGCAAAAGGATGTACACACATAGAAAGCTGTCAATTTCACCGATTATCCTTCCAGCTGTAACAACGAAGACACAAAAACTGAAATGAAATTCATTTAGCGGCCCATCGAAGGCGTTGTCATCAGTGGTTGGCTGGTTGTTCGCAAGATCGTCCGACAAAGAGCGAAAACCGATGGAGGAAATCGAAGTTGTTGACGGCGTTACGTTTTATTAACTTTACGCAAAAAGGGATAATGGAAAAGTATGAAAACGCCGGACACTTGGGCCCGAGTGAATGTAGCAGGAAAAGGAAAAGACGAAAGAAAAGGAAAAAAACTCAAGGCGATTGCAGGAAGCAAGCATCGGCGATGAAATGGAAAACTCTGAAGAAAATCATAATTTCAAAATGCCATGAACACAAAGTCCTCACACCGTGTCCTTATTCCCTTCAGATGCAAGGATGCACGTTGAAGTAGAAATAATTGGTTTGAAAGTGGCAACTTATTTTTTTCCCCAATCCCCTGTGGTTAACATAAAAACTTGCAAACTTGTGTAGGTTGGAAAACGATATGCATCGCTGTCGTAAAAGATGCTAAACTTGGAGTTAATGCTATTGAACAGCTGCGTTGATAATCTCATTGAAAACGTCATTGATTATACAGGACATTATCCGAAAAATAGGAAGGGATGGAGGACTTTTATTTTTGAATGCATTTTGAAAGTGCTGAAGGGAAGTTTGGCTATGTTGGTTGCGGGTTTCGTCATGACTTGTGTACGCTCGATGGATTT
Organism: Myathropa florea; assembly: GCA_930367185.1. Taxonomy (NCBI): domain Eukaryota; kingdom Metazoa; phylum Arthropoda; class Insecta; order Diptera; family Syrphidae; genus Myathropa; species Myathropa florea. Next base: position 45,928,188 of record OV884002.1, read on the forward strand.
GGTTTTATGCGATGTATATGGCTGGGAATTCGATTATTTAACATCGATAATAGCTCCGATTTACTCCAGCCCTGTTCAGATGTACATCATTTTTGAAATCTCAAAATTAGATTGTTTCTCTGGCAATCAAGTATATGTCTGTCAAGATACTACACTTCCACTCAAAACTTTTCAGGTTGGATTACATTTTTAACGATTTGCTATACATTTTGAAGAATCTGTAGAATATATAAGAATACTAGAATAAGATAAGTCGGCGCCGTGGCCGTGTGGGTTCGTGCGTCACGGCTCCACCTCTTTCGAGTCACTGACAATGCTCAAAGAGTATAACTGTCTAGAAAAAGCTTCTCAAAATCGCCGTTCGGAGTCGGCATTAAACTGTAGGTCCCCTCCAATCGTGAGAGAACAATAGCAGGCAAAACACGAGTGGTTGCTGAGAAGCTACTCGTAGGCCCAGGTCCACCTCGGACTGTAGCGCCGCCATTCTTATTATATATTATTATTATATAAAAAAATATTATTAAAGAATAAGTTCATTCTTTTGAAGAAGAAAGTTTGAAAGGAACCTGATGTAAAAGGTAATTTCTTAGAGGAATAAAAATTCAATATGAAATAAAGCACTTGAAGCTTACGACAATATCTATGATATTTTAATTATTTAATAGATAATTTTATGGCATTCGCCCATGTTCTGCAGTTCAAGTGAAATGAATTTGAAATCGAATTTCCATTTTAGCCGAAGTGAATTTCAATATTTTGCATTCGATTAATTTCGAATTTTTCGAATTCACTTTCGAAATGTCAAATGACAGTGCATGAAGGCAGCTGTTTGATTTTGAAGATTCATAAATATTTGTTTACCATGAATGCAATTCTTTTTGAACTTTTAAATGAGAAAAGAAAACGAAATAAATCAGAGAAAGTTAAAAGAAAAATGTTAAGAGAAAAGGGCAATATTTTTGATCTCCCAGAGTCTTAGTATGTTTGGTTATTTGTGAATATTTTGAAAGTTAATTTTAAATCTATGGTTCTTAGTTGCATATGTCAAACTATATCCGCTTGACATTTGTCTGTCATATATCCTTTGGCTAAATCAGGCTTCCATTAAATCTACCGACGTTTTTTCCTGCCGAGCGTTCTTATGGGTTCCCCTTTATTAAGATTTATTTATTAGCAATTACAAACAATAATAAACAAAACTTTCATTTGTATTCCGCTTCTGGTTTGTCATTAAACAATGCAAACATTCAAATTCACAACACACAGAACAAGTGAATTCAATTCAGAAACGCGAGTATATCGAATTGCAGAACACCGATTTTCATTTTCGAAACTCAAATTCATCACCACCATTTCGATCGGATTTCAGAACTAGAATTTTCACTTTGACAGCTCGAATTCTTAAAAAGTGGAATGCAGAACATGGGTGATTGTTCGTGTTTAAATATGTCTTTGGGAATATGCGCGCCACGGCTATCTCGAACGAAGCGCAATCGTGAAGTTTAATGTTTGACAAATTTATCGAGCAACTGGTCCATGTATCAGCAACATCACGGCGAATGTTGAATTACAAATTGTCCAACGTCCCTGGTTTTTCGGCATAGATTAGTAACTTCACATGACTTCATATGCGCTCAGCAAATGTTTTCCGCACTAAATTGATGGCGGTTAGAAACCCGTCTTATGCAGTGGATCACATCTTTGATCTGAGTCCCCTGAATTTTTTTGACAGGAAGATGGCAGAAAAAACTGAAAATCGGCAATATACTTCTTTTCAGTGATCCAGCATACCCTTTCGAACACCCTACAATATTATATGAAATAGACCTCCTGCCCAACAAGACTGACAACACTGCACTACCATGCTTTAACGACAGACCTCATGGAACCCCAATCCCGGCCTGCGAAGTATGGGAAGGTAGGTATATACCATTCACAGACTCCGCACAAATTTATACGATTGGATCGACAACGTAGGAGGGAGTGGGCAGTAGAGTCTACTCTAGCGAAGTGCACATTAGTCTCTCCATTGGCCTTCCTGACCACTGTAGAGTGTTTCTGGTCAAGATATTAGAATTTCGCGAAGCATTGTCAAGGCTTGAGTGAACCGTCATATCAGATCCCGATCGTTAGCATTTTCATAGATAGCCGCCCAGCCATTAAAGACCTCGAGCACTTGGCAAGATGGTTGAACAGCTTAACATCTGCCTGTGCTGGGTGCCAGTTCATTGCGACATTCCATTCAATTGCAAAGCGGACAAACTTTCCAAATATGACCAACAACGGATGAGTCGCCGTGTCGTAGGAGGTAAGTGTGTTGAGTCATAGACTAGACTTTCCAGTCTAGGTTCAATTCGCAGCACAGACAACAATTTTTAAAAACAAATTTGTTCAAAATGTTTCTATCTCTTGCGCGTCACTGACAGTGCTCAAATGTGATAACTGTCTAGAAAAAGCTTGAACTGTCTATTGGGTGAGCACGCCAAGAGACTAGTAGTTTTTTTTGAAGCTGTATGGACGAGGAGGAAGGGGAAAATGTTCTACACCTCATTTGCCAAACTCCAGAATTACCCAGACGCATGTATTTACTAACCTTCTTTTACGACAACACATGCGATCTTAGTGAGGTATCCATAATTGATCTCCTGTGCTTTGTAGAAAGCTCTAAATGGTTTACCACAAGAGGACAAGCGATTTAACCCACGGGTAACCAAAAACATTGGACCAGCCCAGGTCTAAGTGCACTCTTAAGCCACTTCAACCTATCTACCTACCAAAGAGCTTCCACCTCAATGCACAATGTTTCAAGCTCGTTTCCAACAAACACCAACTGTCATTTCTCTTCACCACCAACCATCCATTTTAACTAAGTACACATAATTTCCACACCATTCCATTCTTCAAGACCGCCCTGTCATTTAACCAACTGCTCAAAAAAAGTCGAAAAAAACAAACAAGCTCACAGTCATTATCATCAATTTTTAAGGACGTTAATAGTCCTCCACATAACACATTAATGCGTTCAACTTATCGACGATTCGACACACACGCACATATTATTTATCTCTGTGTTCGGTATCTACCCTGACGGGTGACTTCCGACAAAACGAGCCAATTACTGTCATAAATTGTCAAACAATCAACAACGTTAAGTACTCTTCAATAAACATACTCGCTCACATAACGTACATACGTGCAAATGCATGCGAACATCCGCCCATTACCATGCGTAGAATGTGGTTGCCTTTAAATTACAATTTGAGAAGGAAACATTCAGCAGCCATCAACAAATCATGTACCTTCGCAAATTATCATTCCTAAGCAACATTTACCGAAAATTTATTTCCTCCACCCACTCCACGGGTGCATAGTTAATAATTTTAATGGAACACAAATTGAAAAAGAGAGTCTACACACAGTATTAAGATAAAATAAAAGCGATGGCGACCGGGACATGAGCCGAAATTACTAAAACGACACGACCGACTCCACTCACCAGGACCGCGCGACCGCGGCAGGTAAGAGGGTAGCTCAAGAAAAAGTAAACAAATAAGGAGAAGAACACATTTGACTTATTGCCAACCCGGCCGCAAATAATTTTCGCACAACAACCTGCTCAATTTTTCATGAATATCTTTTTATGAGCCCCCAACATAAAAATTAATAACATTTTTGCATACCTCCACAGAAGCCATTATCCTTCGAGCATTGCCTCAGCCACGGGACCCACTCACTCTTCCTATGTCCTATCTCTCCACATTCACTTCGTTGAGCCGCCATCAAGAATCTCATATAATGTTTCACCTGAATTTATTTCATATTTCTTTCGACAAAAAAAAAGATGCACGTGAACGAGGAACGAGGGTTGTGATGGGTATGGGAGGTGGGTTGGCGCGGCAGGGAGCGAGAGGGTCTCATGTGTGTGAGCAACAACAAGTCGACTAATCTCGCTTAAATTCATCTACCGCACCGTGGCTCCGTGCGAGGTAATGAAAACGGAGTAGTCAACCGAAAAAAAGTGTCCTTCGCCATTCTGCCGATGAAACCCGAGCAATTCAGCCTCAAATATCAGCCATAAATAAACAATGATAACCCCTGATGGTGGCTGGAGCTAACTAGGAGGAGAGGAATGGATGAATGACTATAGGATGTGAAGATAGAAAAAGGAAAATGGAAACATGTTAAACGCTGAGTGAAATAATTTCAACAGCACAACAGCGAACTCACATCCTTGCCGTGCTCTTGAGAGCACAATTGCCATCGACGGTGTTCCTGCTGCTAGCTGCTGCTCAGTATGAAATATGCCATGGGGCTAAAAGGTCTCGACCGCAATCCTCTCAAGCTAGCTCTCAAACCGTCTATACCTGTGCACGTCTGTACAACAGCCGTTTGCGACAACGTCATTGTGTTCCGAGAAAGGGGTTGAGGGGATGGTGTTACTTACCTCGCACTCAGTTTTTGATATTTATCGCTTGTGGAAACCTCCATCCGTTCGTTCATTCCCACTCCTCTGAGATCATTGAGCCGTGTGACAGTGTCGTCAGCAAGTATAATTTTAAAATTGTATTAACAAAGTTTATTTGGAGCTTAGAGTGCTGATATCCCGACCCAAATGTTACGTGCGTAGACTGAGACGTATTTTATGATTTCGAATAACGTGCACAAGAAATAGGTGTAGGTGTAGATGTTGATCTCGATGACGACCAGAGAATTCGCAAAACGATAGACGTTAATAATTTTTCATGGCCATCAACTCGGTCACGTTGAAGGATTTCTGTCCTCGATATGCATTATCTAAATTGTTTACCCTTGTTAATTATTCAGAAGCAGATATGAATTGGAATTGAAGTGGAGCATGACGAACTCGATTGAGCTGGTCAGAGAAAGTCTGAGAAAAAAATCAAAAGGAATGATTTTATGGGTCTGTTGTTTGGTTCGTCCTTGGATACACCCTTTTTCCTATCAGTGTCCAGTCAGTCTTTAAACGTTCATTTGATAGATAGCAACTTTAACTCGACAGAATTGTATTGTCCGTGTTTTTCTAAAAAGAGTTTTAAAGTTGTTTTTTTTTCCTAAAGTTTTAATCAGCATTTAATTAATATTACCAGATATTAGATTTTCTCCAATACGACTGGGTGGAGCAGTTAGTTAAGTGCCTGTCCCAAGTTAAAAAGGTTTTAGGTTCGAATCCCAGTGAAATCGAATCTGGTTCAGTCACCATTTGGCGTTGGGATCAAATTAATGGCATTGGAGTGGGTTGCTACCTGGCAGTACAATGGACCAGTTTTAAGTCTGAGGGCTCCAGTGTAGCGTTTCAAAAACCTCCGAAAAAAATTAGATTTTCTCTTGATAATTGTACTACGAATTTGCGACAAAATTTGATATAACCGCAGCCGGGTGCCCCAATCTTGCATAAAGCAGATTTAAAACTTACTTATTAGGCCTGCGACTCATGGAGAGTTTGAGTCTGACGGTCTTCCAGTCATCAGAAGGAATTTAATATAATGAATAAAATTACTTTAGCAGAAATTTGCTATTAGACCATTCCATCCAAGGCGGTTTTAAGATTTCTTAACATAGAGCTTAAGTTTTAGAATAAAGAAGTATTAAGACTGCAGTAAATTGGATTATTATATTTTCCATATTTTTAATTCTTTAAATGCCCGGGCAAGGACAAGCAACCGGATCGTAGAATATCAGCTTTTACTGAGAATTTGGAAAATCTCAAAATACCGCTGCCAAGCAGAATGTTTCACTCTGGACGATAATAGACGAAAAATGCCTCACCCCAAATTCGGCGAAGGTATTATAATAATAATAATAATGGCGGCGGTACAGTCCGAGGTGGACCTGGGCCTAGCTTCTCAGCAACCACTCGTGTTCTGCATTCTATTGTTCACTCACGAGTGAAGGGGACCTACAGTTTATTGCTGATTCTGAATGGCGATTTTGAGAAACTTTTTTCTAGATAGTTATACCCTTTGAGCATTCTGACTCGAAAGAGGTGGAGCCGTAAAAAAATGTTTGATGTTTTTTCGAGATTCGAACCTTAGACCTCGAGCGTGTCATGCACTTACCCGCTACGCAACGGGACCCACACATCAGCGAAGGTATTACAGATAGGATATCTTTGGTCTAGCTTTTGAGGCAGCTGTGGCCCATCTGAATTAATCAAACTCATCTATCAGCAAAGTTCCAGAAATCGAGTAAAATCGAGTCGAAATTGCACTTTAAGATCGAGTGAATTTGTTTTTTAGTTTCCTACATTTCACTCGATTTCACTTTAAGAGAAATTAAAAACGACTGACGTCTTTCATGTGTGACATTTATATAATTTATTATTTGAAGTAAAATCCTCAATTTTTTAATTTATTTTAATAATAACAGAAATATAAATGTTTTTTTTTCATTGCTGCAATACTGCATTGAAAAAAAAAAGATATGTAATAGAAAAGATGAAAAACGAATCCTTTCTTCGAATCCATTTGAAGTTCCAGATGCAGCGCAAATAAAAAAAATTTTGCAAACAGAAATTAACTATTTCGTATTTTAGTATTAAACTAAGATGTGCATAATATTTTCTTTTGTGGCGGGTAGACCATGCGGTTACTTTGAAAACCGACAGACTTCTTAACAGCGGCTGCATGCCTTCTTCTCATCTTCTCATCCCAAGAAGAACATAATAGAAATTATTCTTCTTCATTGCAGTCTGAGCTGGACTGCAAGTAGAACAAGCATTTCTTTGTTTTGTATATCTCCTCAATCTTGTACGATTTAGGAAATAGGATCAAAGATCGCACGCCTGGCTAGACTCATGTGGCTGTAAGTTAGGTTAGGTTAGGGGGTGGTGGCTGAGTCGTACATAGACCAATTTTGGCCAGCCGATTTATATGACAGCCGAATTGGAGCTGTAATGATAATTGATTCTGTAGGGATTAGAAATCCCTGCTTAGCAAGTTCGTCAGCAGTTTCGTTTCCTTCATGTCCAGGAACCCAATATAGAGAGACTATGTTGCTTACACAAAGTATTTGTAGCGAGTTGTAGCAGTTGTATACGGTTTTAGATTTTGAAGTATTGCTGTACTGCCCGTACAGTTCATGTTTGAAACTTCATTTCTAAATGCCATAAATGCAAACGGGGTCTAAGTCCGCATACAGAACTTATCTCTCGAAAAGCCCAAGAGCTGCTTCGTCCGCTCACGATATTATCCATGCCTGGTTGCCATAAAGCAGAAGTGGGTTGATCAATGTCTCAACAACTACTGGAGCACTCAGACTCAAAACAGGTCCATTGTACTGGCAGGTAGCAACATACTCCAGTGGCGTTAATTTGATCCCAACGGCAAATGGTGACTGGACCAGATTCGATTTCACTGGGACTCGAACTTGGAGCAGGCACTTAACCAACTGCGTCATCCATTAGTTTTATCTCAACTTGGTCTTTCGAGAAAGGGCTAAAAAATAGCTGTTGGCAAGAGTTATTCTGAGTAAGATAACTTAAATCACCCGAAAATCTTGATTGTGGAATGTGGAATAAATCGAAATGTGGAATACGGAAATTTACATCGATTTAACTTCGAAAAAATGAAATCGATATCAGTGAAAGTGAGTTGTAGAACCTAATTGTATATTCAATATATTCCGCTGAAATCATCACTGCTTACACAAGTTTACCAACCAACGGAGGACGCCACGAGGAGAGTGAATGTCAACCTAATCTAAGTATTTACAGGTATCGTTGCTGCAGTTCCTCCAGGATAAAAGCAATCTATCAATCATATAGGCCTACTCTGTAATGTATCACTTTGGACCAACTATGTGACATGTATGTACTACATCTACCCAAACCAACACTTACCATTTTTAGTTTAGGTCAGTTTCAGTATCGGGTATGGTAGGTTAAGTTCTAAAATCCCTAAAAAACTCGTCAAATTGTCAAATTGTACCAAACTCGTTAGGTTTTTGCGGTAAGAATATGTAAGCTGTCTTTTAATTAGGACACATACCACTGACGACATGACAAGATCGTCGCAATTGTCGGCTATAATTTTGTATTGATAAAGGACTACATCTGCCATAGCTCCACAGTTAACACAACAGCACAACAACAGGCATATCAAAGGCCTTACCAGTCTTGCTAATCCCTGTGTAGTCTCAAATGCAGCTAAAAAAAAGAGGATTCTTTTGAAGAAACCAAGCCGATTCTTAAAATACCCATATCATAACAGATCAGATTTATGACGCAGAGGAAGGAATGATATCGAAAAAAAAGGAATGTGTGCAATCTGACATCTAACGACATCGTAAGAGGTTAGACAACAACTCCTAGTCGAAAATGTTTAAATTCCGAGACGGAATTTTCTTGCGGGTTGGCGCAAGAAAAAAACTTTATTTGAGAAGGATCTCAAAGCAAGCAGTTCATTTCAAAGAATGCATTTCGTGTGTGTTATCTGGGTGTGTTTGCGCCACTGCCAATTAGAGCAGAAAATTTAACCACCGTAACGACGCTGTACTGCGATATGACTCTAGAAAGTCGTCTACAGATCCAACTCCCAAGGTATCTAGGCCAGATAGACCAACTCCGGCTTCGACCCCAAACTTGAGTGTCAAAGCAACAGTCCTTCCTTAAGGTTGCATACAAGTGGAGAACGACCCCAACGAACTTAGGGTGTGCAACTGAAGACAGCAAGCAAAAGATTATGCCAGCTGCAGTATTGCGCTTGTTAAGGACTAAATCCACAGGGACTGCAGCACCATGTAAAGAAAAATTTTTGTTGACTGCCGTAACCCCGAAATTTATATATAATTTATATTTAAGACATCACCTCTCTTATGTCACTAACTATGCTCCAAAATACTTTAAAAAATCAAAAAGTCGCTCATAAAACTGATGGTACGCACAACACGAGTGGTTGCAGTAGAACCTCAAGTCCAATCAGAAATGTAGATGTACCCTAAGAAGAGGAAAGAGACCAAAAGAAACCACCTTATCTCATTTATACACATAATAAAAAGTCCTTAAGAAAAATGTGTTCGACGTGGCATGTTGTGTAAATACATTGACTCCTAAGCAGGAGGTCTATTGACTGATTTCGGACAAGCAGCAAATTGTAACGTCCACCAATCATTAGTATATAATGCTCCGAGAGTACAAGAGTCAACGGCATAAAACTCCCTCCACTCGTGAGAGATGAATATGACGCACAAAACGGGTGATTCTCGCTGATACCAGGCAATGATTATTGTTGAGGCAACCTATAGAAAGCTTCTCTTATCCTTTATTACCAAGCAATTTGATTAAGCATTGATTGACATTTAGTCAAAAATTAACTAAGAGTTCCAAGAACTTGTAAATAAGTAAGTTTAATTTCGCTAAGAGATTACTTTGAAGATGTTCATATGAAATTGAACGTCACACCCACTCAATTCACTTTAAGGCGGGATGTTTTATGTACGAGAATTTCTTCCTTAATGGCAACCACATCTATAAGGACTGCTGCAAAGGTCATTCACCTTTCAACTTGCGTCACACACTGTTATGCGAGTCCTTTTTCTCAATTTCCGTATCGTCCTCCTCCCGAAGAAAGATACCTAAGTGTAAAAAGAAATTCAAAAAATATTCAGAATTTTTATCATTTTTGATGAGGTCGTAAATTCATGGTGGCTCGAGTTTACATTTTTACGATACAGCAAGTTCCTGGTCCTAACTTAGCATTGGAATGGGTGGGTCTTCGTTAACAATATGCATCCTGCGGACTGAAGAAAAAACCAAGACAATAAAATACTCTTGCATGAAACATTGTAAAACATTGGTGGAGTTTCGAAAACTCTGGTGGAAGGTACCATGTAGTGCTACTTGCCGTACAACGTTATCACTTAAAACGATTCCCGACTGTTGATTTGTATCGAAACGTGTGTGCGAATCTACTACCCAGCGAAATGGAGGTCTTGAGAATTGGTTTTTATGTTTTATGGGTTATGAATTTAAAATGATTGAATAATGCGTTAGCATGCGATGTTATAAAATATCAAGTGTGAATATTTTTGTTGTATGAACGAACGACGATAAGTGGTTTGCATGGTATGCATGCCGCACAACTACACCACATCCGTAGTCGGTGGGACGTTAACAATTTTATGTTTGGCAATTTAATTGCGGAAATTATGTTCAGCTGCGGGGTTAGGACGTTTCTGGTGGTGGTTAATTCAATGTGCAAACATGCTGTTGTGGTCTGTTGTGTTGTACAGTCATACCTTATGTTGTGGTCAGTTTTGATTAATCTAGTTGAGTTGCGAAAAGAATTCACAGGAAATTAAGCTGTGATTAGCATCTACCGGAAAAGTTGTCCCAGAACAAAGGCTTGAAACAGTGATTGGAGTGTCTTCCAATAGGGACTACTGAACAGTTGGTAGCTACCATATTGTTGAAGGTACATTTGTAGAATTAGCTGTAATTTCTTCAGTCTGTTTTGGCAAATCATGAATATGGATGGACATGCCGTTCAACAACAAGTACTTACTTACTTAAGGTGGCGCTACAGTCCGGGGTGGACCTGGGCCTCAACCAACAAGCGTCTCCAGCCAGCTCGATCTTTGGCTAGCTGCCTCCAGTTTCGCACGCACAGTTGGTTGAGGTCCCTTTCCACTTGCGTGCGCCACCTGAGTCGCGGTCTTCCTCTACTGCGCCGTCCCTCGGGGGTGGATTCGAAGACTTTCCGGGCCGGAGCATTGGTTTCCATTCGCTCTATATGACCTAGCCATCTCAATCGTTGTATCTTCATCCTTCTGGCTAAGTCAATGTCGCTGAACAGCTCGTACAGTTCGTTGTTGTATCTTCTCCTCCACTCACCCTCTATGCAGACGGGACCGAAAATCACCCGAAGAATTTTCCTCTCGAAGCAACCAAGAGCAACCTCATCCGCTTTTGACAAAGTCCATGCTTCTGCGCCATATAGCAGGACTGGGACGATTAGGGTCTTGTACAGGGTTACTTTGGTTGTTCGAGAGAGGGCTTTGTTTATCAATTGCTTTCTTAGCCCAAAGAAGCAGCGATTAGCAAGAGTTATTCTTCGTTTGATTTCAGCGCTGGTGTCGTTGTCTGAGTTAATAGCGGTGCCTAGGTAGACAAAGTCCTTGACTACCTCAAAGTTATAACTGTCAGCTGTGACGTTCTGTCCGAGACATCGGTGTTGGGTGTCCTTTCTGGTTGACAGCATATACTTGGTCTTGCCCTCATTTACCGTTAAACCCATCTTCGCGGCCTCCGTCGCAATACTCACAAAAGTGCCATTGACATCACGCTGTGTTCTTCCGATTATGTCAATATCGTCGGCATATGCGAGTAATTGGACGGACTTCTGAAAGATTGTGCCTCTGGTGTTGGCGTGCGAGTTTTGCACAATTCTTTCAAGTATGATGTTGAAGAAGTCGCATGACAGCGCGTCGCCTTGTCTGAATCCTTTTTTGACATCAAAGGTCTCGGTTAGGTCTTTACCGACCTTGATGGAGCAGCGTGCATTCTCCATCGTCATCCTACACAAACGGACGAGTTTGGTAGGGATGCCAAAACTAGACATTGCTCTGTATAGCTCGTCTCTATAGATGCTGTCATACGCGGCCTTAAAATCGATGAAAAGGTGGTGTGTATCGATTTGCTGTTCCTGGTTTTTTTCCAAGATCTGCCGCAGTGTGAATATTTGGTCGATGGTGGATTTTCCTGGCCTAAAGCCACACTGGTATGGACCGACCAGGTTGTTGACGAATGGCTTTAGGCGTTCACACAACACGGCAGATAGGATCTTATAAGCGATATTTAGAAGACTGATGCCTCTATAGTTGGCGCAGTTTAGAGGGTCTCCTTTTTTGTGGATCGGGCAAACAATGCTGAGGTTCCATTCATCGGGCATGCTTTCTTCCGACCATATTTTACAGATGAGTTGGTGCATGCTCCTTACCAAGTCATCGCCTGCTGCTTTGAAGAGCTCAGCCGCTAGGCCGTCAGCTCCAGCAGCTTTGTTGGACTTTAGTTTAGATATGGCTATCTTCACTTCGTCCAGATCGGGGGGACGGAATTGTTGATCTACGTCGTACCTTTCATTCGGGTTGAATGGTTCAATCTGCCTGACAGCGGAATTCGGTTCTTCATCGCCGTTATACAGTCTGCAGAAGTGGTTCTTCCATATCCTCAGCATCGACTGTGATTCTACTACGATGTTCCCTTGATCGTCCTTGCAGGCTTCGGTTCGGGCTTTATAACCCTGACAGGTTGACTTTACCCTTTGGTAAAACTTCCTTACCTCATTCCTGCAGTAGTAACTCTCTATTCCACCGATCGCGCGCTTCTCATGCTCCTTCTTTTTCCTTCTGAGAAGCCGGTGTTCGTCTCTCCTTTTCTGCTCGTAGAGCTCGCGAGCAGCTCTTGTCCTTCTTTGCAGTGCCGCTTTGTAGGCCTCTTGCTTAGCTGCATTCGCCTGCCGACACTCGTCGTCAAAACAGGGGTTTCGTTGTGGTGGCCGAGTGAAACCCAGCACATCAAAGGCGGCATCTCTGATAGCTTTTTGGCAATGTTGCCACTGGTCTTCAATACTTGGTGTCGGCGGCAAAGAACTTCTTCTGAGATAAAGGGAGACTCGATCGGAAAAGGATTTGGCGATCTCTTGCGATTGTAGCCTTCCGACGTCGAACTTCCTCACAGTATTTTCTTGTCTTGGCGGTGTTCGGGATATCCGCAGCCTTACCTTGGCTACAACAAGGTAGTGGTCCGAGTCGATGTTGGCTTCTCGAAACGTTCGGACATCCATAATACTGGAGGAGTGCCTTGCGTCGATCGCAATGTGATCAATCTGGTTGACGGTTGATTGATCAGGAGATCTCCATGTTCCTTTGTGAATATTGAGGTGTGGGAACCGTGTACTGGCTACTACAACATTTCGCCCCGCAGCAAAGTCGATCAGCCTAAATCCGTTATCGGAGGTGGTGTCGTGTAGGCTGTGCTTCCCGACCGTACTACCAAAGACACTCTCTCTTCCCAGCTTTGCATTAAAATCGCCTATGACAATTTTAATGTCATAGCTAGGGCACTGCTCGTATGTCTTGTCCAAGAAACTATCTTTGGTGTCGTCGTCTTTCTCCTCTGTGGGGGCACGTGCGCATATTAGGCTTATATTGGCGAATTTAGCCTTGATGCGAATTGTCGTAAGGCGTTCGTTCACACATCTGAACGATAAGACTTCTTGCCTAAGTCTGCCCCTAACGACGAATCCACATCCAAACAAGCGCTGCTTTTGCTGCCTGTAGCAGTCACCGTAGTAAATGTCACAGTTTGTCATCCTCTTTTTGCCCGGCCCATCCCATCGCACTTCTTGGATGGCGGTGATGTCTGCTTTGTAGCAGTCCAGGGCTTCCGCTAATTGTTCGGCTGCACGTGGCCTATAAAGGGACCTTACATTCCACGTGCAGATCCGAAGATCGTTGTCCTTAATTCGTTTGCGGGGTTCGTCATCAGTAATTCCGTCCGTTTCCGAGGCTTGTTGTTGCTTCGTAACTTAATTTTTTTTGGTGTGGCCGGGCAGTTACCCCGACGGCACAACCCCCAACCTGGAGGACCAGTTCCTTTTTTTTTTACCCCTAGGACAAGAGGTCGCACTTATAAGTTTAGCAGGTTGAGTTCGGGTGAACTACAACCAGTACCCGATGGCTACCACTTGGAGGTAAAATAAGCACAATTGATGTATAGGAAAAGTTACAACACTTTGCATCGCCAGGTTGACGCCAATCAGTGCCTACCCGATTCCTACAACATCCAGCCACCGTTCAACAACAAGTGCAAGTTATAAAATTGTTTTATCAATATGGGTGCCCTATTCAGGCAATGTTCCGCGCGTTTCGCCCATTAACTGTTTGGTGTGAATTTTGTGGTGGCGGCGTCATCAGTCCATATTTCTTTGAGAACGACAGTGGCTAGGGTATCACCGTCAACTGTGAGCGCTATAGGCGGATGATTACCAACTTCTTTTGGCCTGAATTGTATGATATGGACACCAACGACAAGTGGTTTCAACAGGACGGCGCGGCGCTACGTGCCACACAGCTCACGCCACATTAGAAATTCTACACGAGCGATTCGAGGGCATGGTCATCTCACGTGGATGTGATGTGAACTGCCCACCGGGATCGTGCGATTTGAGCCTGATTTGTGCGTGAGAGTCATGGAAAATCTGAAATTTGGGATGCGCACCACTTAGAGAAGCTACCGCTAATTTGAACGACGTTATAATCCATACATAATGGCATCAATAGGCCTTTTAAATGAATAAAAAATGTCGATGACATCTCACACACTTCTTCTTTTATTTAAATTTAAAAATAGGAAGCGCTTAATGATTTACCCTTCACAATGACAGCTTGATAAAGAATTAAAAAAATTAATGTGAAAAGAGACCACATTCTGTAACCAAACAATTTGCACAATAATCGTCTTCCCACAGTCTCAGAACCCATTCTTTCGGAAACATAAGATCCGCTCTCCATCCAGTGATTCTATTTATATCGAGGGCATAATCCCGCTTAAGAAGTATGTACGAGTACTCTCTCATCACAGTGCTGGGCAAACAATTCACAATTTCGAAGAATGAATCCCTATAAATCCTTGGTTTCGTTCATTAATCCACTACAATACAAATGCAATTTGTCAGACAGTCCTGCGTTAAACCGACGACGACGAAAAACTCAAGATTAAAAATTATTTCTCGTCTTCCGTCAACCCACAGCCCAGCAACCGCAAACCGAGTTACATATGTGCGAATGTATACCCGTATACAGAGCGCAGGAAAGAAAATCCAGTCCTCGTAGTCTTTCGTAGTTAAACTCTTTCAGAATTAAAGTGACAGCAAAAAGGACTCGTTGGCAATAATTCACTTTCGGTAAACAGTGAGAGGAAAAAAGGAGAATAAGAACAATGAAAATGAGGAGAAGAAGAAGAATATAACTGACGGAACCGGCAAGAGAAAGGATGTGCGCGCTTATCGGATTACGTGTCCTAGTGCCGATTTCTGACATCGGACAAGGCAGCACGGTTTGTCATACCGTTTTTCGTTCTCCTCCGCCCACTTGGCCACATCGATTCCTTGGATCAATTCATTGATATTCTCCAAATCCTTTTTTGCCATAATTTAATTTTTTGTTCACCCTGTCCCGCTTTAAAATGGCCTCGACGAGCGACGCGATGAAGACAAACGGAAGGATGACAATGGAGGCAATTGAAATTGCTCTTTGATTAGCACGAAAAAGGTTTGATATTAAAATTGAAGAAACTCCCCCCATGACACGACGATGCCGTCCTCGGTGTCCTTCCACGAGATGACTCTTCTTCGCTCTTACACTCCTATCTTCTGGCACTGCCTACTCAATGAACAATGATGTCCTGGCGAGTTGATTTAGTAAGGAAATGGAGGGATGAACGTGCAGAGCCTTTTGTCCTAATGCAGATGCCATTCTAAAATTGACGCTTCCTGCCTGCTTATTGATTTCGCGTTGAGTAGCCTGAATGTCCTATTTGTTGTGTCCTAGTTTGTCTAGTTGTATGTGTGTGCCTGTGTGTTTGTGGGGTGATCCTTAGGCAAGGCGGAACACCAAAGATAAATGATTCAATTTCTATTTTCTATTCGGAGTAATTTTTTCTCATCTCTTCTCTACATTTTTGTAGCATGGCGGTGGTGATCCTTTGCGCAGAGGACGACAACTTTTGTCTTTCATTTATGTGGAAGGACTCTCTGTGTTTCTCATCCTGATCAATTTCCGAATTCAAATTAGATGGCATGAAAGGAATTTCTGATGATAAGTTCTTTGCGGATAAGAATGCGGGGGTGTTTTTGGTTGGGGCATGATTGGTTGGGCGGAAGAAGTTTCGTTTCGTTACGTTTTTGGTTTGCTTGGGTTTCTGTTGGTTTCTGTTTTGAGGCCGCAAAAGAAGGTGTGGATTGGGATTTTTATTTTCCTACGGTCGTTGGTTTTTCTTTTTTTTCAATTTCGTATCTTTTCTACATTTCTTTTTGTGTTTTCTTGGTTGGTTCTTTTCAATTTTATCGATGACCTTCGACGATATCTAGCATTAGTTGTGAATTGAAATCGTGAAGGAAATACAAATTTTTTTCTGTAAGCACACTAGAGGGCGTTTACGGGGTTGGGATAATGTGAATGTAAAATGAGAGGGACGATGAGTATTGCCGTGGAGCTGAACAGCGCGCATGCAAAAAATAACAACTGGAGTGGACATTTTTCCGAGTAGTGGATAATCATTAGGTTCTCTTCTTTGTCATTTGTTACGCTCTGGGAAGGCATCTTTTTTCATGAAAGATTTGTTTGTATGCATGATGAACTGGGGAACAGATAAATGATGTTTGGTCTACTGAAGGCATTTACCATGCTCGTGGACATCAAATGAATGCGGCAATCAAAATTGAAATTTTAAATTTTTCTGCAAAAAAAAATTCATCACGATTCAAGCCTTAAAATTGTGTAAAATATGGGAGCTACAAGTACAAAGTGAACAGGCTCGATATTTGAAAAGTTTTTATTTATTCAAAAAGTTTTCCTCTCGTAATTTGCTATTCTTTAGTCGAAGTACATCACTTCTGCCTTCCTACGAAGTGACTGTGGAAGGATATCAATGAAGTAGGTATTATATTATAGACAATCTAGGTCGGTTGTGATTGCCTTAGCAGTTTATAGTCGCCTCTCATGTAGAACAGTTTTGGTCCAATGTGCCCTGGGATGGGGTATACTACCAACGCGAGAGCTATATCTCCAACTGATAACCGTTTCACATTTTTGCATCAATCAATGAGAAGGTGTTTTTGTTCAATCTTATTCAGATCTTCCAACTCGTCAAAGAAGTTTTTGGCCAGTAGCTGCAGTCTCCTTTCCATGGTAGAGCAGAAGCCTTGATACATGAGTGGCTATTGCCACCGTCATACTTTCATAGTTGCGACTGAGACTGATCACTTTCTTACTTAACGGCGAAAGTAGGACTCACGTCATTGACTCAATGTCTAGATTTAGCCATCGTTTATTTGTATTTGCTTTTTCCATGGTTCTAACACTTTTTGGTTAAATCAAGTAGAAACTATTTGAATGGATAAATCGTAAAAGTGGCTTATAAATCATTTTCCACTAGCTAGGGTAATGGCACTAGTGGTCGGCCACTCTCTAGTGATCGGCCACTTTAACCCTTCATGTAATATAAATACCGTTAGGAATTTTCTTAATGTAAAGATGCAGATGCAAGCAGATACATGTCCTACACATCTACCCTCAAATTTGATATTATTACCCAAATACTGCAGCTGCTAGATACACATCAGGCAGTGCGCATTTGCGAAAGTGTAAAGACGTGGTGAATCCTTGTTTTTTTTTAGTAGTGCGTATTTGCAAAAGTCTTAATTTATGTTACAATTCGCTTGGAAGATAACATTTTAATGAATTTGTTTTGTTCTTAAAAGCATAAGGTATGTATTTAGTGGCTCAAAGATTACAAAATACTAATATCAGTGTAAATAATGGGGTGGCCGATTACTAGCACCCAATTTAATGCGAATTTCAGTCATCGGCCTGGGATGGCCGAGCACTAAAGAAATGCACTATAGCTTAAATTTATCTTTTAATGAACAATATTGAAAGTTTATTAATGGATTGCTCTGATTTCAACGTTAAGGAAAGAAATGTGTGAGAAATGTTAGTGCTCGGCCAGGTACTAAAGTTGCCGGCCGATAATTGAAATTACGAAGCTAGTATTCGACCGCTGAAGCTTATAGCGTTGGTATCGGGCTTTTTGTCTTATTTAAGTACTTCAATTTCAAACTTAATTTAGAAATCAAAAAATGGAAAACGAAGTAAGACAGAAAATAAATCAAAATCAAAAATGTTGCCAAATAAAAACTACAAGTAGGTCAAATAAAGTCTCAGATAAGAGAAAATGGTATTGGCTCTTCGTGACTTAAGAAATAATACTTTGAGCATAAGAAAAGCCGCCGAAACCTACGGAATTGACAACAATTTAACATAGGTTTGGACCAGAATCTTACCTTTCAGCAGATGAAGAAAAGAAAATCACAGAATGAATACTTAATCTAAGTAAGTGCGGTTTCCCTCTGAAGAGAGACGATCTCCTTAACACTGTTCAAGAAATAACTAAAGGCAGTAAAAAGAAAACACCCTTCATAGATGGCAGGCATGGAAAAACTTGGTTTTCTTTATTTTTAAAACGAAATCCTGAACTTGCTTCAAGGGAAGCTGAAGGATTAAGCAAAGCCAGAGCAAATATTTCTGAGGATTCTCTACGAACGTGGTTCTTGTAGCTCACAGAATATCTGAAGGATACAGGACACGAAGATATGATGCAAGATCCGTCTCGCATAGTAAATTGGGATAAAACTAGATTTTGTCTTTGTCCAAAAACAGGCAAAGTTACCGAAAGGATACAAAAATGTGTACCAAATAAGTACTGCTCACGAAAAAGATACGACCACTGTTCTTACTGTATTTTCTGCGGATGGAAAGATGCTCCCTCTCATGATAATTTTTCCATATCTTAGGTCACCAAAGGATATTAGGTCACCAAAGGATATAGCATGCCAGAACATTGGTTTTTGGGTCGAACCGAAAGTGGGTGGATGAAGAGTAAGACTGAATACGCGGCTAATTGTGTAGATAAGTGGCTTGAACAGGAATCATACCCAAACAAAGTGCAAAACAGCCTCGAAAACAAAACAAATCTGCAAGAATTGTTTTGAAGAACTTATAAGTGACGTTGGGGATGATAATTTGAAAAATATAGGTTGTGATTCTTGTCCTTCGTAGTTCCACCCCAAATGTACTTCCTTTAAAAACCTCAGTTATGCAGAAGCATCAAACTCAGATTTTATCTGCCAGTATTGTGCAATTTAAATAATTTTATATTTAAAATTTAACTATAAATCTACCTACGCTCTATGCGGACATTTTTGAAGTTATTTTTTTTTTAAACTAGTCTTTCAACAACCTGGTGCCAACTTAGTGTTTTTTATAATTTTTTTTATTCTATGCTATTATAAATAATAAAATATTAGTTATTAAATGTTTTGCTTTCAAATACACCCTTAAATGATCATTGAATATGTTCTTTTTCATTGATTAATTGGACCTGGCCGACCACTAGAACTTTTATGGCCGACCACTAGCGCAATATGACTTTTTTCATTAATATGGTAGTTTCTTGAAAACAGTGAGGGTTTGATTAAAAATTCTCTCTTTTATTTCAACAAAAATTTTTTTAAACTTTTTCCATCAAAAACTTTAGTACGGCAAAGTGAAAAAAAAAGTTAAGTGGCCGACGATTAGAGCCGTTACCCTATGTGCTTTGAATATTTTTGTGCTCAATACTTTGTTCATTTCCGCTACTTTGTTAATTTTCACTTGACACTAAGGCTGCGGCCACGCAATGAGCGACGAGCGATTGAGCGACGACCGATAGAGCGACGAGTCTGAGGAATGGGTGGCCATTTACTGAGCGTCATCGCGATTAGTTGCGAAAAAGTAATTTTCAAGTTTAGTTCGTCGTAGTCTTTTATTTGAAAGTCGCTTTCATATGAATAATCCTCGTCTGTCGCATTCGGTTGGATCTGAATCAACTATCTGCTTTACGAAGCTTATCATAGAATTGAACAGCTGAGATCAAACTCTCTACGTTTAGTTTCTCCATGTTCATTTTGTCGCTCAGCGATCGACTAAAAAATTAAAACAGATTTGGTTGCCGAGTGACGTCGTTCTGTCGCTTAAAAAAATCACAAATCGCTCAGAGCTCACTTTCAGATGATTTCATGTTTTTTAATTTTTTTGCGTCGCTCTATCGTTCGTCGCTCTATCGTTCGTCGCTCATTGAGTGGCCGCAGCCTCACAGAGCTGTCTTAAGTGAACTACTGGAATAGGGTAATACGTAGTTGTTTATGTTTCAATTAAAATTACATTAAATGAGGTGCCATGGACACATTATTTTTTTCCTATGGTTTGGGAGCATGTCATTTGGTGCGAAATTTCTGTCAATTTCAAGCACAGTCAGATAAAGATCTCTTCAGACTTTTGGCCAAGGTCGACGTATAGGTGCTTTGCCTACATGCAAAAACAATTTTCCCTTTTCCAAATGTTCATTCAATGATAGTAAAGTGCTATTTGTTGAAAATATTTGATGCTATCGTCCCTAATGCTTATTATAAACAATTTTGCTAGAGCAACCCTTAAACTCATCTGGCCATATACTCTACGCCATATACAGTGTCGGACAAAACATTTTGCTCAATATCTTTCTTTGTACTTGAGGTATTTTAATATTTTTTTTTCATTCGAACAGGAATAGTTTTACTTATTTATAAGCAGAAACTCAATTCCACTAGATTCCTACAAATTAAAAATATTAAAAAACAGTGAACATGCCCTAAAAATTGCAGCGATAAAACTAATATTTGATAATATTTGAGTTAGTTACTAATTGTTTTTGATAATCGCAGCAAATTTTTAAGGCATAGAATCAAAAAACGTCCTGACAACAGTCACAGGAATTTTTTTTCACGACATTTCAGGTTTAACAACAGGGGCTCTTTATTTGGTTAGCTATCCCGTTCAATTCTCGGATCTAGAATTTTTCATAGATTATCTATGACATTTGAAACCAGAGGATTAAGAAATATCACTTAAAAGGCAAACTTTACTTAAAGAGAGAACTACTTCTTTCCAATCTTACAGGTTCGTTTTGGATGGTTGTTGTGTTGAAAGATCCATTTGAATGGCTTTTCCTCTTCTGCGCGGAGCACTATCACGTCCTGTGATATATCACTGTATGCAAAACGATCTATTATGTCGTAAGTGTTGTAAGTTTGAACGATTATGTTTAATAGATTATGTGTTTCGATCGAACCGTCATAAAAATATATTTGAGATACCAGCCCGGGCTTTTACGTCTTCATGTTTGAAGAAACTTACTGGCCCTCTGCGGGTTCTCTAAGCTAAACTTAATCTTAATAGAAATCGAGGGAGAAAATTTTAAAAAAAACTAAATACCGTACATATTATTGTGAAAGGATAAATCAGTTTATATATATTTCGTAGTACAAAAAAATTATCCACGACCTCACACATTGAAATTTTAGACATAAATGTAAATATAATAAATAAAAAAAATGTTGATAACAGAAAACCTTCTACTCATTTATACAAACACTTACAATTTACACTAATGTGCTTTTTGATTAATCAATTGTTTTTCTATATTTTCATTTCAGGTGAGCTCAGCTGCTTGAAATCGAATAAACACAGTCACAGGCTTTTTCGTTAATCTGACGACGAATGTAAATACATTATATTTCAAGTTTAATTTCTTACAAGTAAATAAGTTGATCCATTGCTATGAAAATATATCTGATATGCACATGAGGAAAAACAAATAATCCACAATTCCATGAAAAAATGTTTGTACGGATGTTTTGTTGGAGGTATAGAAATTTGAAAGAATATAGAATATAAAATGATGATTATTATTTTTTTTTACTTAAAATATTGATTTAAAATGTTATGTTGTTATGTTTTGAATACGATTTCTGTCATATACCCGCTTTGGCTACTTTGAAGGGAGGACAATTTGGAGGTTGCTAAAAAGCTAGCCTCGGACTGTAGCGCCTATATCTGGAAGTCCAATTTTCCACTAATTTTCCGAGTAGCTAAAGCATTCTTTTAATATTTTTTTTTATATATCGCTAAGGTCTGTGGTGGACATAAGGCTCAAATAACGTTCGTTCAAAGCACGTTCTTTTGCTACCTATATTCAGTTGCGCACACCAAGTTGTTTGAGGTTCCTCTCCAATTGCGCGGCATACCTTAATCAAGGACGACCTCCGTTCAATTGCCCCACTGGTATAGAGCCTCTCTTCGAACCGGGACTAAGATGTCCTTGAGCTCTACATTGCCTAGCCATCTAAGGCGTTCCATAGACGCCTAGCAAGACTTATGTCGCTGTATAATCCGTATATTTCCAGATTCACATTTCTCCTCCTGAACTGCCATTAATGCAAACAAGACCAAAGATCACACTTTGAACTTTTCTCTTCTTCATTCGTTTTCGATGATACACGCTGCTGCGTAAGAGAATGATTAATGTTTTATACAAAGTCAGCTTGGTCCTTCGAAAGAGGACTTTATCTGATCGCCTTTTAAGCGCAAGAAGTATAAGAGGAAGTTATTTAATGCCTCGCAGTTATACCTGCCCTTTTGTAACTTTTTAGCTAAGTCAGATGTGTGTGAATCTTTTCTGGATGGCGGCATATACAGGGTGAGTCAAATACATGTTTCTTAAATGCAATGAAATGCAATGAACAAAATAATTTTTTTTAATTTTTTTTCATGCATTCGCATTAATTATGAAATGCAACGTCGTTCAAGTGGCTGCCTCGGCTGGCTTCGCAGTAGCGAATTCTATCACCCCAACTTTCCTGAGACCTGTCAGTGTCAAAATAACATATGATTTAAAAAAAAACTACTAGATCGTCATTCTCCACGACCAAACGAGTTTAGAAGAAATGTAATAAAAAACATGGCTCTGTATAAATAGACTAGACGATGTAATATGCAGTCGATGAAAGGGTGGTTAGTGTCCTTGAAGCTTTTCCAGGATTTCTCTGGTCTGAAACCATATCAATAAGGACATATTCGATTGTTAATAAATGGTTTTAGACCCTCGCGGAAATCAACAGGAAAGATCTTATACACGGAGAGGTCATTCAATCATTGAACAAAATATGCAGTGGTCATTAATCCATTAAGGTTTCTGCCGAAAAATGGACCACTGACTGCTTTAACCCCCAAAGCAAAACATTTTATGACTATTAAGGCGTCTCAAGTAAAAGGTTTTAAATTTTCATCAATTCAACCAAAACTCAGCCTCGTCTCTCGATAAGTAAAGCATGGTAAGTTTTGCAAACTGACCCACGATTTTCGAAGAAAAAAGTACAATTTGCAAGCATTACATCGCCTTAAGTCAATTTATGGTAAAATGGTCAGAAATCAGTTCTTAATTGTTAAATTTGTTGTCAATATGAACAGTGCCGATAGTTCGAAAATCAAATTTCTAAATAAATACCCTTTTTAAAAAGGAATCGTTCATATATGAGTATTAAGAGTAAAATTGAACCCCCAGACTCGCACAAACAAGACAAATTAATTTGAAATATTGTCTGTGAAAATACGAAGTAACTGATTGAGTAATTCGAAAGTGGAAACTCTCTCAAAATGGAAAACAAAACAAATTTTTGGACATAAGTACTCATTACTTAAGACATTGTTATGTGACTCGATTCCTATCAACACTCTCAATTATTTGAAAGTTTTTTTTTAATGAGATTATGAAAGACATAATTTCTTTCACTTTACACTTTCACATTTCATAGATTGATTACATTGATACACAATTGTTTTGCATCCCCAATGAGATATGATACCGTTTGTCTTTATTCACAGAAACGTCGTCAGTAGATTCCTTTCACCATTCTTTTTATTGGGTTTACATGCTAATACCTGAAATAACCTGGCGAATGCACTAACCAGTAGCAACTAATTACTGAAAAGATTCACAATGGAAACGACAATTTAATTAGATCTAGCCCAGAATGAGTTTTTCAATGTGCCCGTGAAAGAACTTATTTATTTTTCCGTATAGAAATTCAACTTAAATTCCATCTACTGCTTATCCAATCACCATTCGTTCGCATTCTTTCGCATTTTTTAGAAGTTTATGAGCAGCATAAAGCTGTTGGCTTGCGAAAATTACCCGCACACGGAGGGCACTTAAAATTTCCTCCGCAGCATTCAGGATAGACACGGCGACACTTTTCCATAGACACAAGCGGATCCAGAACCTTTTATCCGTACACCACTTACTTTTCCATTAAAAATAACTTTCTTCAGAAATGAAATGATGATCTTATCCCTTTGGTGGGGTTGAAGTGGGGGTGTACTGTGGTTAAGGTGCGTCGGTATCAAGGACCCATGGAGCAATTAAAACAGAAGACAAGCGAAAGGAGATTGTGTACTGTGCGGATAAGTATTCTCCACCTGTCACTAATATCTTTGTGTAGCCCCATCGATGGAAGTCATGCCTTTGTTGTCGGTATGTTGTGTTCCATTTTTGTATTTCCATTCAAGCAGGATGTTCTTGTATCCTGTGGGAAACCTCTAGAGTAATTATTTTTTAATTAAATCCATAAAACGATGTATTTATTAAATGAAATTAGTTTGCAAACACTGACACACATACAGGCGTTTGCAGAGAAATATATTACCATGGGATGACAGAAATTGAGTGGCGGGTGGGGCTTTGAAGGCGCACCACTCCCCCACAATAGGATGCGGGTGGTGCAGAAAAAGCGATGGCATGTGTTCGCCTTTGCAGTCTTAATTTATAAAATATCATTTTGTGTAACATTTTTCCCTCTCTGCGATTTTGCCTCACACACAATTACCACTACCAGCACAACGAAGGGGTGTGCAAGGATCCGTTTGCGATGGTGCTATAAGAGATTATGTCAAGGATACATCATGTCTTCATTTTGAAACGCAGTGCAAACATCTTTGGATATTTTGAGCAGAGGCTTCACCGGTTTAGTCGTTTTTTAGTGTTTTAGCTGAATTACCCTCTCAGTTTGCTGCGACATTCTTTCCAAGCGAAATGCAAACAAACGACGATGCACACTGAATGCTCGGTGGCTAATAAGGCTTGTCGAGTTGCTGACGCCTTGCATGTTGACTGCGTTGCCTATGCTGGCGAAGGCAACAAACTTTGGAACGACTGTGCGATGAGACGCTGATAGGTGAATAAATTTTCTCATAATTTCCTTTTTGCCTTAATTTTGCATACACAGCGATCTTTTCTACTCACCTATTCAGCCATATTTAATAAAGACGCTGTGTGCATATCGTGGGGCAACTGCTGTTGCAGAATGGGAATGAGGTAGTTACGAATATTTGCTTGGCATCTTATGTGATCTACCACTATTCTCATGGGAGAACGAATAATGGATTTTTAGTTCCAGATAAACAGAATGTAGATACTATTCAGCATACACTTAAAATGTTGAGTATCTGCTCCGGAAATTGACTGGCACGCTTTAGTACACATTTATCTGAGCATCCGATGCAATATTAATACGCGAATTAAGATTTTGGGTAGTATCTTAGTATTTTTAAGACAAGAAACTGATTAAACAAAATTAATATAAATAGCTTTTCATAAAATTAAACCAAGTTAAGCTGAAAAGAGAAGTATACACAAAATTATATTTTTTAAGTATATTCAGTGCCCTATCCCTCAAAATGGGTCTGCTGAATTTAATAATAATAATAATAATAATGGCGGCGCCACAGTCCGAGGTGGACCTGGGCCTAACTTCTCAGCAACCACTCGTGTTGTGCGTGCTATTGTTCTCTCACGAGTGGAGGGGACCTACAGTTTAATGCTGACTCCGAACGGCGAGATTGAAAAGCTTTTTCTAGACAGTTATACTCTTTGAGCATTGTCAGTATCTCAAAAGAGTTGAAGCCGTGAAAAAATGCTTGGTGTTTTCTCGGGAATCGAACCGAGAACATCGAGCGTTGGAGTCTACGCACCTACCCACTATGCGCCACGGCGCCCACGTCTGCTGAATTTGCAATGACGAAAACCTCATTATTAAAAAGCTGATTGAAGAAATTAGACGTTCCTCATATCCCTTTGTTTTAACATTATCTGATTTAACAAATAAATTTTCCTATGAAAATGCAGTGGGTTTCATGTATAAAACCCATTTCAAAAATCGTAAATATTTTCCATTTATATAAAATATCAATATAAAATATTTGGATATTGTTTATAATTATTTAAATATTTTTTTTTTCAAAAACGTTTATTTCTCAATGATGAAAAAAAAACACAAATTTTATTATTTCATATTTATAACACATCAGTTAATTTCAAAATTAAATTCAATAAAAAAAAGGAAACTAATAATGAATTTAACCACCTTTAGCAAGGATCAAACCAAACACTTTTTTCTTCATGGATAAAATTATGTTTATTCAAATCTCTGCCTCAATTTTCAGCCATACCTCCCTGAGAGCTTCCTACCGACGTGTATGTCTTTGCGTTCACGATAATTCTCCTCACTAGGATTCCTCAAAGGCTCGCGTTGGGATTAACGTCGGTAGAGCATGCCTACACTACCAACGAGCCGCTAGCAAAATTGCCCTTTTAGACATATTGTGGTTGTGGTAAGTCGCGCCAATAAGATTACAATCCATCGGGATCATCTAAATTCCATCTTTTCTTCCACAGAAAGAATGTACCTTTTAATATAATATAACAGAAATTAATAAAAAATAAGATTCCAAGAAATTTAGGACATCTGTAGTCCAATCAGTGTCTATATTATTTTTGCCGAATTCCAGCCCAGTAACCTTGTGACGATCTAAGAGTCGTGGAGCACGATTCAACATCCATTGGCAAAGAGTCACTCCCAGACTTTTTGACACGGTGCAGATTCTATAGGCCGAGCCTTTAATGTTCACGAAAAAAAAGAAAAGTTCAACAGACAGCAGGTTTTATCAGTCGCAGTTGATGTAGTTTTTATTATCCCAGTCAAGTCTCTGCGATTATGTCTTCATATTTATATTCAGGGCGATCTGTCATTCAGACCAGGGAAGTCCACCATCGACCAGATCTTCAGACTGCGGCAGATCCTGGAAAAGACCCAAGAAATGCAAATCGACTCCCATCACCTATTTATCGATTGAGTAATATCGCACTCTCTCGGAAGAGCTTGACTCTGTATAAGACCTTGATCATCCCAGTACTACTTTACGGTGGTCTTTTCAAGAGACTATCTTTGGTCCTATTTGCGTTGACAGCATTTGGAGGAGACGGTTTAACCACGAGCTATGCAGGCTGTGCAGCGACTTGATTCTAGCCAGGCGTCTATAGATCCAACGCCTAAGATGACTAGATCATGTAGAGCGTATGGACAACTTAGCTCCGGCCCGAAGTGTTGTGAACTCTGAGCCTGTGGGACAACGCAACAAAGGACGTCCACGTGCACAATTCCTCATAAAAGTCATAAACACGGGTTTCTAACAGTTTATGTTAAGACCCTTGAGTGTTACCAATTTGCTTAAGCAGGGTATGGCTTGGTTGATTCTATCTTCGTTTTGGGGCCTCTAAAGCTCGTGGAGACTCATTGGCCAGCTTCTACAACAAGTGGGCACACGAAAGCCACATCATTGATGGATCTGAAGAAGAGCTGCCTTAGAGTTTTTTGCCTAGTTTTGTTCAGGAACAGGCAAAGGCAGAGCAGGTGCTCTACAGTTCCGCAAACTCTTGATTCCTTGCAGTTCATGCCTATTTTGATAGACACTAGGCCAAGCCTACGAGCATGGTAGCCCACGAGACCGTGGCTCGTTCCGATACCGACCAAAATGCTGCAGTGCACTCTGAGTAAGGATATGAAATGCTTGTTTATTTTACATCTTGTCATAGTGAGTTAAATAGGTTTTAATTATCAGGCAGAAATTGCTCCTGTTCCATATATTAATAGTCATTTTTTTGTAGCTCAGT
Organism: Myathropa florea; assembly: GCA_930367185.1. Lineage (NCBI taxonomy): Eukaryota > Metazoa > Arthropoda > Insecta > Diptera > Syrphidae > Myathropa > Myathropa florea. The sequence continues at coordinate 45,955,846 of OV884002.1, forward strand.
ATCGAAAACACCCGTATTGGATACTTGCCACAGGAGCCGACTAATTTGCCCTCTACGCCACAGTGACTACAACTAGATTGATTTAACCTGCGTGTGAATTAAAATAACAACACAATCCCTCCGATATTAAATTTATACGCACTTCTACACATTTCATGCATAAATTTTATTTTCAAGAGTGCTTAAGCTCAGATTTAAACATTTATCACATAAACGCGGAATATCTCAAATCAGCATGCCCCTCCATGTGAAAAACAACCTTTCATACATTGTCAACCATCCTTCACCATACCCGTACTCTGGGCCAAGAGTAAACAAAAAATCAATTATTTTCATGCATGCGTTCACCTGCTAGGCGTATGAATCTGTGTTTCGAGAAACAATACATTTTTAAAGCAGTTCCTGGGAAGAAAAAGGTGAAACGAAAAACCAGCAAAAGAGTACCCCGAGTCAATGTCAACAAAAGTGAATTACTTTGCTCCAAACCATATCCCCCAACCTGCCGCCGAAATATTTACCTACGTACTTCTCCTCTCAACGAAATGTTGCGTCCTGATGATGAACATTATTCACAAGCCAATTTATTTGCATCATCTCCTCACGATGACACGGGATATATTTAAATGAGACTACTTTCAGACCGACGTCTCTGTGGGCATACAGTAGTTCGGGTTGTTGAGCCCAAATCTCGGCACGCCTCAGCTCCAGCCGAAGGTCGGCGCTGAAGGAGATATGGGACATTTCTCGAATGCTAAGATGGATTCTTTGGGGTAAAAGTCTATCTAATGACTCCATTAAAACTCAATATCCAGCCGCTATGTTGGCAGCAATTTGATTATGTTAGATGAAATATTTTGAAGGAACCTTGGGATAGTCTTGAGACATGAATAGATTTTTTTTCTCTTGCCTTTCGTCCTAAGTTCGCCGAAAGCCGTACCGAAAGGAATGGGATAAATCTATTGTTCTTCATAGGAAAAGTGTATGTTGATAAATATTCATGACCTGCCCTAGAATCCAATCAATTTCCTTGTAATGATGTTAAGAGATGATGTGAAGGGCATCGCTCAGGTTTTCATTATTCATCGCCACACGAGCGATAACGTGTTTAGGGTTACATTTTGGGAAAGGCAGAGTATTTGTCACATCCGAATTTTTCCTTCACAAGAATTTGGAATACCGGCCCAAAAGACCCGTCGGAGACAAGTGGAGATGGCTAATTTACTGAGCGAATAGGAGGGTAATGATGGCTGAAGGGCTTACTGAAGTGTAGGACAATGTTGAAATGCTATTAAGAGGGCGATCCGATGTTACAGAAATGCAGAAATGAGATGAATGTGTTACAGAATGCGTGAGTTGAATTTCGGTTCAGTAAAGGGTACTATCGTAGTCAATCGACATTTTGTATTTGTACTGTATTTTATAGTGACAACACAGACTACAGTCATTTTTTTAACTGAAAGGACCTTAGATAGACTTAAGATTCACTTGGGTAATTTGAACATAAAATTGCTCCTTTTGTGAACGAAATATAATTTACATATTAAGTGTGGATTTGTTTCTTGGGTATAGTTCTTTGAGTGGGCTTTATACGACACCTTAACAAAATTTACCACAACAAACACAAGGGTGTCCCCAATTTGTTATACAAGGTATAGGTTTTTAATGAAAAATTCTACTTATATTTTCATTCATTCAAATCGAGTATATGGTCACCAATTGCTGGCAGATGAGCACACATATGTACTAATTTTCGATGAAGTTTGCAGATGAGGTTCATTGAGACAATAAGGGCTCAAAATCTTTGAGAAAGCGATGAAATGAAGAGTACTAAGGCTTCTCGAAAATATAATCTGTTTGAGCGAAAAACAATTTAGATTTGGTTCTCTAAAATAAACTTCTCCGCAGACGCTTTTCCTAACTTTTGTCAGTTTATCTACAAGGGACTAGATAATAGAAACTACTCTGCCAGATTACAGAGTCCGAGGTGGACCTGGGCGGCGCTACAGTCCGAGGTGGACCTGGGCCTAGCTTCTCAACAACCACTCGTATTGTGCGTGCTATTATTCTCTCACGAGTGGGGGGGACCTACAGTTTAATACCGACTCCGAACGGCGAGATTGAGAAGCTATTTCTAGACAGTTATACTCTTTGAGCATTGTCAGTGACTCGAAAGAGGTGGAGCCGTGAAAAAATGTTTGTTGTTTCTTCGAGATTCGAACCGACGACCTCGAGCGTGGAAGTCTACCCACCTACCCACTACGCCACGGCGCCTTTCCAATAGCTACCTTACACATTAATCGATGGCCGTAGAGATTAAAATTATTTCTATTTTCGTCTTCAAGAAAATGAATGTGATTTTCTGAGAGTAGAAGACTATATCACAAAAAGAACAAAAAAACATTCCAATTTTACATGCCAGCTTCAAGCACCTAACTTTCGTAAATTAAAGCCGCCAACGTTATCCGATGTAACCAGAACACAATACTCCAGGAAATCAACATCATGCTGGAAGTTCACAGGAAATTTCGAATAAAAAAACAGGACATTAAAACATGATTTCCTTATTGGGCTAATGACTTTCATGTGGCTTGACATAATCACCTGACTACATCCAAGGGTTCAACCAATAAAACCACGGAAGGAGAACTTTTATGAGCCTCAAATGAAACTCTAACGCAATCTAAGTAAGTTCTTGGCCTCTCCGTGAACCCGGGTCAGTTCATGTGTATTTTACAATCCAATTCAAAGCACAACAGCAATTCAACAACAATAATAATAATTTTAGCATTGTTCTCCCAGCAAGAGAAACATACTCGTGTGGGAATTATTTGATTTGAACACGTTATTCCTTTTAAGGACAAATATAACTCAAATTAATAGCCGAACATTTCATCTAACCATACCGACATGCAATATGTACACATTTTGTTATGTTACCTTGAAAATTTAATCAACCATTAATTTGATAATACAACGGGAACATGAATTCAATCGTAAACTAAGTCCTACGGAACAACATATGCATGACCCAGGAGAGGTATCGTTTGCCGAAGAACATAGCCGCCATTCCAACGTCCGTCTAACCTGGACTTTAGTTCGGACGATAATACCTTAATGGTTGTTTAGAATGATTTAATACGTTTAAACCTGTGCCCATCACGGCGCATACATACAGAGCGTACAAGACACAGAGGGCCTGAACAATTATTCCTGCATACAGCGTACAGAATAACTGGAGTGGGACCCCCACAACCATAAGAGGGGACGTTGAGTGAATAATTCTCTTGTGAAGTGCGGCCGCCTTCTAATGGACCGGATTATAAATCCGAAATCATTTCACTTCATTAGTCGTAACAAGAGAATAACAATAATTATGGCTTCTCCGAACATAGGTGAACAAATGCAGGGAGCGTACACCTAGAGGGACACAAAGCGGTGTGAGCTCACTGAACATGCTGTAGGAGCCTGAGGGCAGGATGTAAATACTTCTGCCTCAGTTCGCCTTTCAGCGAGGCTTTAGTAGATGATTTTATTGATTTGGAAATCTAAAATGCGCAAGTAATTATAATTATTGTGCAAGGGAGGAAATGTTTGTACTCTAAAAGCAGTTGAATGGATCCAAAAGTCCACAGGAAACACTTGGTTGTCAATCTTTGAGCGGAATAGAGTTAAAATTTGCTTAACTCTTGCCACAGCGACAATGGCGACAACAGCGACTCATATCGACGTGCATTAACATACGATTACGACATTGCAGTGTAGATCGTTTCAACTTAACCATAGATGGTCCTTGACTTTTGTAATATGTTCTGTGTCAGCTAATGCACAGAACCTACCTACCTACCTACCTAGCGACCATATTGTTGAGGTTGAAGCTACATCTCTAATTGGGTGACATTTATTCAGTCTGTTTTGCACAAATCACCGTGGATGGACATAGCATTCAACAATACCTGCAAATGAGAAAATTGTTTTATCAAAATGAGTGTTCTGCTCGGGCATAATTCCACGAGCTTCGCTCATTTTACGGCAGCCATAATCATCCTACCGCGAGGAATATTCGCAGTGTGGTGGATAAATTTGAGTCCACAGTTGTCGAATTTGGGACGATACTAATCCACATGCGATTCAAGGTCGTCCAAAGCATCCCGAAAAATCACTATTTGTGTGTGGTTTTGATTTTGGGCTGGCGGAGTCATCGGCCCATACTTCTTTGAGAAGGACGGTGGCTAAGGTATCACCGTCAACGGCAAGTGCTATAGGTCGATGATTACCAACTTTTTTTGGCCTGAATTATATGATATTGACACAAAAGGCATGTTTTTTCAACAGGACAGCGCGGTGCTACGTGCCACACAGCTAACGCCACTTTGAAAATTTTGGACGAGTGATTCGAGGGCATGGTCATCTCACGTGGAGGTGATCTGAACTGGTCACGGAGATGATTCGATTTGACTCCGTTATACTTTTTCTTGTGGGGTTTTCTGGAGCCATTCTATGCGAATAAAACACAAGCCACAGCGACCTTCAAAGCCAACATAACTCATGCCAACGGTCAAATTCAGTCTGATTAATGTGACACTATTGGCTTACAAAATAAAGAAACATTTGAAAAAAAGTGACTCAGACGTTAAAAATGTCAAGTCTCTCGTCATTCTCCCACCTTAAATAAAAAAGCGCCCAAATGTGTCACAAAATCGCAGAAATTGGGTGACGAAAGTATCCCTCGAAGCGTCCTTATCACATCAAGCAACCAAACCGCAACGTAGAGGTACTTACACCCTTCCAACAGGAGGTTGCGATAAAAATATACATTTATCAAGACTTAAATGATTTAATCTAAGAACTAAATCATCCAAACAATTCCTTAAACGTCCTTGAATCTACGGACACTCTTTCCGATAACCATCTTAAGTGATTTCATTGTGTCCATAATGAAAATTCACTCACCGGGGATTTATGCTTCTAATGGCTTTATAGCTTATTGTGACGTCAACAGGACAGCTGGGATACCAACTTCATAATTCACACGTACACTTCCGATGTGCTTGCGAATATACATAATAATAATGCGATTACTTTCCCTTTTTAAAGGGAATGGGAGGAACGAGTTGGTAACTAGAACTACTCACTCGCAAATGTTTAATTAAGAAAAAAGAAGAGGTCGAGTTGGCCACTATACTTGTTTACATACACTTCCTCGGAGGGCTTATGCAGCTAGATACGAGAACGATTCGAGAAGTAGCGCCCAGGCCAATCTTAAAGCAGGACTTTGATAATTAGAGCCATCTGAGCGACCGCTTGAAGCATTGCCAGCATAGCTGAGGGGCTATTTGAAAGATTCCGTATGCAATAGCATGAATGTAGCTTCAAAATGAAGTCATAATTAATTCTATACCTCAAACTGTTCTGGTCTTATTTCAGATTCTTTTCCTACCGTTCTTATCTGTTCACCCTGTAGTTTTAGTGACTGAAGTAAGTAAGGTGTATTCATTTGCGACTTATAAAGTGGGAGATAATAAATTTAGTGAATTAATTTCTCATATCATTCAGACCTACAATCCTTATGTCTCCAGAAGAGCTTTAAGGAATTGGAATAAATTTCACTCAGAACTTCAGACATAAGCAAACATAATTAAGAAAATTGATGTTGAAGTCGTGTTTGAATTCTCACAAGCAAGTACTCTTCCCCAGTCGATAACCCCCGCATACAAAGATTAAGTACATTTGATGATTGCCTCTGGTTCGAAATATCTCATCACCTTCTCATTCCATTAACTCATCTTCAAGAGGACCTTTGTAAAAGCAAGGATATCGCGCTTTCAATAGATTTCATCTCAATTAAAAATGCATAGGCCAAAGCAAAAGCTCAGCACACTTTTAATATCTTGTCAAGAGCCCCTTAATGCGAAGGTAAATCGCGACATCAAATCCACTTGGCAAGCAGCATCATTGGATGTTCCACTTACTCGAGCCCCATCCGAACTGCAAGTATCCATCCAATTTAAATGTGTTTGAACGAGTGCAGCTACGACTGCATAAAGGAACCAAACAGCTTAAATGGTTAATTGGCTCAGCGAATCTACTTAACGCCGTCGTGCACATTGCCAAAGAAAACACATCCTTTGCACGAGTTTTCTACGGTTACATGCACTTCTGTCATAGAAACTCCCTCTATGATCAATCTTCTTTTTCTCAATCTTCTCATTTAGTCTCCTCATTACGTTTCACCATTAATTTACTCGGGCTTCGAAGGAAAACTTCGTGATTATCCTCCTTTGAAGGATCACACTCATGCATGTAGATGCCGGTGATTGATTTCGTGTCCTCTTTCTTACACCACTGAAGGGGACACTGACGAATTGATGTACCTGCATACATATGAAAACTTCGATAGTGATTTATGCCAAACTAAAAATTTACTTCCTTAAATTTGTGCTCTCCTTCTAACATTTTTTTGCTGGTTTTACCATTCGCTGCACACGTAAAAAGTTTCTCTTCATTTCAGGATGTGTGCATTTATGTGGCAGTTAGACTGCTGCGATTGCACGGCAGAGTGGGAAAGCCGAGATGAGTTTTCTGTTTTTGTTTTCGGAACTCGATACTGAGTTCCTGTTGGGAAAGTTTTGTGCTTCATATCCTCAAAGTTTATTTCCTCCAGCATGAGAAGGGATTTTTTTTTCGTCCTTAGCTCTGGCTGGAGAGTTTGGTTTATTTTTTCTCCTTTGAACTCAAACTTAATGAGTGGACTAACGCCTGTTCTTAAGAATCACATAGTTACTTGAAGTATAAATGAGTTCAGAAGTTTCTTTTTAGCACCGATGCAATCTTAACCGCGAGTCAGAAATTCAAATAAATGACACTAGTAATGCAACATCGTCTGGTGAGGATGATGTTTCCCTCCGTTAAAGGACCATCAAGTCCGTGGTGAATAAAATTAACAAATTGACCCAATTCGTCTGTGCCACAATATCAAGGGTCATTACACAAGAAGTTCAACCAAAACATTCCCGTAGGAACCTACTTAAATTTACTTCCCTTTGCTTCTTTTGTATACCAAAGTCAAATAAAAATATCTCCTTTGACCCGTTGCACAAAAGGAACGGAAGGGTGAATTTGCTAGGCGTCCACAACTCTGTTTGCCACCATCCAAAGGCGGACAAGTGGCGAAGGATAACTGGGGTAATTTGAAATGCAATTGCGCTTACTAGTCCGTTGCATTTTTATACTTATTTACTCGCACACATATACTCTGTGAATGGTGTAGCTTAAGCTCGTACTCACCGACGGGTAACTAATGCCGCGCCTTAAACAATCGAGTTGTATTAATTGGATTTTTTTGCCGGGAATATCCTCAATAGTTGGACTGCCAGAATGAGGCAGGACTGAAATTCGCTGAAATTCGCGTAAATTGGTTTGGCAAAGACTCGAATGTCTGTGCAGGGCAAATGCCATGGAATGGCTAATTAAAGGCCCAGCTAATTTCGAAATCTTTTTGTGCTGACGGCTGAATATTACATCATGCATTTCTCTTTTGACTGTGCCTACGAGTGATTTGTGTTTAGTAGGACGGATATAGGACGAAAGTAAAAAAAAAAACATCCTTAAGCCTTAACTTTGTGGATAACCAATGTGAAGGAGCGACGTAGGTCAGGTAAGTTAATCCTTTGGGACTCTTATAATGATTATCTACAAGTTTAGTCGCTGTAAGATGGGTTCAAGTGGTCAAATCACTCGAAGATAGTTTGTTGTTTTTTTCTAAATGGTAGCCAATCAGCGATCCAAATTCTGGTAAGCTTCAAGGCAGACCTGGTTTTCCCAAATATTAAAACTGAATTTCATCTGTCAGTGCAGCACGCGAAGTTGTCTGAGAACTCCTTCAACTTACATTAGTCTACTGAATCGGACTAAATGTGGGTAGGTACTAAGACACAACTGATTTAACCGATTCTCTAAATCTGTAGACAATTCATTAGGTTCTTTCCCCTTTTCTTGTTCTCCTTTTTGTGGCGCTACAGTACGGTCCCCAACCAATAAAGCTCACCACCTAGTACAATCTTTTGCTAGCTGTTGCCAATTGCGCACACCAAGCTCGTTCCCCTTTTTTAGTCTCGTCTTCTTGATGACTGCAGGCTGCATCTACACTGGACGTCATCCTAAATCTTACCCCCCTAGACCAATTTGGCAGACAAATGGCAGCCAACGTTGTTATTTGCCTCCAGGCCTCATTCCAGTGGACCAGTATTCCATTCGGACACTCAACTGCTGTAGAGTAGTAGACCCTGGAACTAGTGTCTAAACTCTAAATGCCCAACTATAATAGGCATGAGCGCGCATGAGCTAATGTCAAACGCGCATGAGTGAGTGAGCGAATATACGTATCCCCGTAAGATAGAATATATTGGAGCTCACGAACAATTCGAAACATTTCGTTAAGCATGTGCATGTGCATGTGCATGTACGACATTTTTCAATTGAATGAAACAAAACAGGGGAAGAAATTCTAACAGATGGCCATGCGCGCGTGTTCTTATTATGGCTTGCTTATGTTTCCGTAAGTATGACGAAACTTTTCGTTAAAATGTGACTTTAGCTCATGCGCGCTCATGCCAATTATAGTTGGGCTTTAAATCAGTAACAAACTGTCGTTCATATTCGGATAAGATGGTCGAACATTTCAATATTTGCCTGTTACCCAAGATCACGGAGACATTCCAGGAAAATTGCGCAGCAGACTAACTCAAATTTGGCGTCGGGACTTGGCTCTGAAGCAGTTAAAAACTGATCCTAATTTTAATCAAAAAATAATTTTTAACGCTGCTCATTTCTGTATGAATGGGTACCTCAACAAACAAAATTGTCGGATCTGGGGCGATATCAATCCACATGAGATCCAAGAACGTTCTATGAATCCCGAAAAAATCACTCTTTTGTGTAGATATCAGGCTGGCGGCATCATCGATCTCTATTTCCTTGAGACCGAAGTTGGCCAGACCATCACTGTCAACGGTAAGCGCTATAGGTCGATGATTACCAACTTCGTTTTTCCTGAATCGGATAAAATGGACACAAACGGCATATGGTTTCAACAGGATGGCGCGGCGCTACGTGCCACACAGCTCACGCCACATTGGAAATTCTTCACGAGCAATTCGAGGGCATGGTCATCTCACTGGGAGGTGATGTGAACTAGCCACCGAGATCGTGCGATTTGACACCTTTCGACTTTTTCTTGTGAGGTTTACTGGAGTCACAGGTCTATGTAAATAAGACAACCACAGCGGCTCTCAAAGCCATCATAACCCATGCCATTGATCAAATTCAGCCTGTATTATGCGCCAGAGTCATGGATTTGACATTTCGGATGCTGCCTGCCCAAAAAAGACACGGGGGAGATTTGAGTTATATTACATACATAATTGCATCGATAGGCCCTTCAAACTATTAAAAAATATTGATGATAACTCAGACACGTGTTGTTTTATTTGAATTTAAAGATATATAGTAGACGCTCGATATAGTGAACATTTTATACGGGCTATTCTAAACAGTGAACAAAAAAAATCTCGTTATAGTGAACCTATGTTTTTTTTCTTGAACCTTTCAGCATGCACAAACACGTCTAAAACTCACTAGTGCTATGCAGTGGGCAGTATCCTTATAATCGTCCTAACTTACCATTTGTATATGGTACACAGTTTGGGGTTGTTTGAAGAAAATACAAAGTGAGCGTTGCTTGTACATGGCATGTATTATTTTGTTGCGTTTTACATTTTTTTACGTATGAGTTGTTTCTGTTTAAAATAAAATATTCTTTGTTATAAATATTGGCTTGTTTGTAAGTAATTGCGAAGAAGCATTTTAATTATATTCTATTTTTGATAAATTGTACTTCAAAACATACGCATTTTGATGAAATTCGCTCCAAGCAGCCCACGCTCGTTGCAATGAACAGTCTCGATGCAGTGAATAGGCCCGATTTTTATTAGTTCCCTATATCGAGCGTCTACTGTATGTATATGTGCGCTTATTGAAGTACCATTTAGAATAAACATGATTTCTTTAATGAGTTTTTTTTTTAATAGAATAGCATTTCAAACTGATTCGACGAATCTGTACACAAGGTGAATCTTTTCAAAACAGATTTTAATTTAGCGCACCGTTTCGCCCGATGACTCAAAAAGCGCAAAGGTATCCTCCTCATTCATCTTCGAAATTGGAATGTGAGTTAAAAACACTCAGCAGGTATCGCATATATGCACTATAAGACTCTCTCACTCTTAAAAGCAATTATTTTCAGCCAAAGTCATAAAGGCACACCAGGTATTTAATCAAAAGCCACTTTCCTCGAGTGACTACGAAGTCGAATTGATTTACAATTCGTTTCGATTTTAAGACCAGCACATATATTTGACCCATCCCCCAACACACGAGTACCCGCCCAAGTACACCCAACAAGTTACAAACGTAAAATCTGTTCCACCATCGAACCGAAATTCTATTCCACAAACATTTCGCATTTCACAGCACACCCTAAGGAGCAATAAACAACCAGCTATACTCTCCACACTGGTTTCCAATGATCCAGCACCGCACTATTTAGAGTGCCAAATGTAAAATCCTCTCGATCTACCTTATGTCCCACAAACAAAACACTGAAATCCTTTTTCGCATTTTACCTAAATGTGTCCTGGAGAACGCACGTACCACCCCGTGAAGAGTACTAGTAGCAGCGCAGCGTGTACCGGATTGTATGTACTCAAGTTCTTTCACGCTTCAATGAATATGTGTGGATTAAAATTTCGGAATTGATGAATTTTTGAGATGGAATGGATGGCGAAAGGGATGACTACCAAGTCAGCTTGGAACAGCCCCGAAACTGAATCGATTTGCCGCATTTAATCCGCCGTAAAATGGAAATTCGTTCTCATCGCCCTCGTCACTGTACCCACCGCCTCTCTAGACACTTTCGTAGGCTGGTTGCATTTACTTTGCGTCGATGTTTACTCGAACTTCTGGCATCAAGCCTTAAATGTTTATGCAAATGGCCTCAATGGCGTCGAGAATGATAGGGAGTTGACACACTCACTGTATCATCGATGATTGTGAAATTTCCCGACTATCGAATACAGCAGCCGACCTCCCGGTCGTCCCAGAGTAATATTTGTCAAGAACGCTGTCTTCGTATCTCCGCATCATGTCCTCGTTCACTTCCACCAGTCGGCAATGTGATCGTAAATAATATTTTTACCGAACGGGTGCGGCGTGTTCATGTGAGTGGGCTGGTGGGGAGATGGGCGCGTCCTTATGGGGAACGTCGGGGTGTTGAAGATGTGTTCAACCCCCCATCTAAACCATCAGACTTTGTAGTTCTACCGCCACATTGCTTTCATTTACTTTGCTTTTCGAAGAGGATGTTGTTCCTGCAGCAACCACACCTCCTTGCCAGCCGGGAGGAGAAACTTTTATCGCTTTTACTGTGCTGCAGAACCGCAAAGCCATTAAAATGGTATTTGGTGATATAAACATGAAAATTTTAGGATGGCATCTCTTCGTAATCCCACCTCTTTCACCCGCTGCAAGAGTCCTACGTATCAGCCGCTAGCGTTTTTCCCATGCATATGTGTCGGAGTATTAGGTGATGAACTTATCTATGCCAGGATAGGAACAGGAATTGGATGGGCTGCATGTTTGTGCACGCTACAAGGATGTTGTTGCTCCTTCTTGGATCGCTTCCTCCGTGTGTGTACATTTTCTGCCACTGGAATCGGAATGTACTTTCGGTAAAATAGAATGAGTTGACTCAGTTGGGCGACTATGACGGGGTGGGGGGTGTGAAATTGATATCGTCCCTTGTTTGCCGCATTCTGTCAGTTCGAGGGTAGAATGTGTATTGTAATGTGTATTTTGGGTATCCTGCCCGATGCGTTTGTGAAACTTCTGCAAACTGCATTTCGGTGTTCGTTTTTTCGATTTTGGTTGAAGTTTTTTTTTTATTTAGTGAATGGATGTCGCAAATTGTTGACAATGATTGCTTTACACTAGTAAACGAAAATTGCAGTTAAGCCGTTCAAGGTATATTCACTGGAAATTCATTTTCGATGGAAACTACTGGAATTGGATTTTTCAGTTGTTAACAACTGAAGGCTGAATCAAGCCAGCTCGAACATAGCAAAACTTGGCACAGGTTTTTTTTGTCTTAGTTCTAAACCGTCTGCAGCGGAAGAAAATTATTGAATTATGAAAGCACCAATTCTCATTTAAATGAGATCATTCAGCATATACAAGATTCAGCAGTACAGAAAATAGACACTTCTTCTTCTTCTTAGGGCGCTACAGTCCGAGGTGGACCTGGGCCTCACTCAACACGCATCTCCAGCCAGCACGATCTTTCGCCAGCTGTTTCCAGTCTCCTCGACTTGTGTGCGCCACCTTGTACGTGGACGTCCTCTGTTGCGATGTCCCACAGGCTCAGAGTCTGAGACTCTTCGGGCTGGAGCTAAGTTGTCCATACGCTCTACATGGCCCAGCCATCTTAGGCGTTGGATACAGTTCGTGGTTGAACCTTCTCCATCAACGCAAACAGGACCAAAGATCGCGCGCAGAACTTTTCTCTCGAAAAGGCCAGGAAACTGTTCATCCGCTTGGGATATTGTCCATACCTCTGCGCCGCAAAGCAGGACTGGGATCATCAAGGTCTTATACAAAGTCAACTTGGTCTTCCGAGAGAGGTCTCTACTACTCAATTGCCTTTTGAGCCCCAAAAAACAGCGGTTGGCAAGAGTTATTCTGCGTTTGATCTCGGTACTGATGTTATTTGTAGTGTTTACTGCGGAGCCAAGGTAGACGAAGTCCTTTACTACCTCAAAGTTATAGCTGCCTATGGTGACGTTCTGGCCGAGTCGCCGATGTTATGCATCCTTTCTCGATGACTTGGTTTTGCCCTCGTTTAACGCCAGACCCAATTTAGCCGCTTCCGCTTCATTGCCAACAAACGCATCATTGACGGCTCGCTGTGTTCGCCCAATCGTTTCAGTTGAACGGACTTTTGGAAGATCGTGCCTCTTGTGTTGGCCAGTGAGTTTTGCACAATCTTCTCAAGAACGATGTTAAAGAAATCACATGACAGCGCCTCGCCTTGTCTAAAACCTTTTTTGACATTGAAGGTCTAGGTGAGTTCGTTACCGACCTTGATGGAGCAGCGAGATTTCTCCATCGTCATCCTGCTCAGTCTGACGAGTTTAGCAGGAATGTCAAAACTAAACATGGCGCTGTATAGCTCGTTTCTAAGCTTAAGTTGATCTTGTCGTGTAACAATCATTACTTGCAAGCAAAGTCTAGTTGGCCTCTTTTTGTATTATATCATCTTCTTCGGTGCCGGCATAATATTTATGGTACCCTCCAACTCAGAGATATAAAAATAGGAAGTACAACACAAATGGTTGCTGTAGTAGCTAGACCCAAATCAACCTCAGACTGTAGAGCTATCTAACGAAAAAGACGAAAACTCAATGCTGACTGCTTACTGTGTATAAATGATCGGAAGTACTCTTTCAGCTACTTGAATAAAACACTTAGCTGGAATGACAACGCATTGTGGACGTCAAGAACGCTGGAAAATATTTAGGTTTCTCTTAAAGGATTAAAAATATACTTTACCCCTTCTGATTTCGCAGCAAATTTACAATCACTCAAGCCTCCACTCCAGGGTTAAGTACCATCCTCATCTCTGGTTTGATACTCTCAATAACTCTCCGAATCTCCTAGATAAGATCCAAAAGCAGGCGAGAGTACTTAAAGAAAACAGTAATTTTAAAAAGTCGCTGAAACATAATTGCAAAATGTCATCCATGTCGCTATTTTAGCGCTTTTTTAACAAAAGCAAATGCTTAAAAAATTGGAGCCAATAGCACTCCTTCCTTCAAAAGCTTAACCTCAATACCTTGGGAGTGGTAATCAATTTCCCTTAAATCTGTTTTAGGACGTACAGTCAAGTTTATGGACTCTTTTTTAGCTGAACAAGACGTATACGGAATACTCTTCCCAGGGCAATACTTCTCACTTTCTATAATGCTCTTTCCGCTGCCTCTATCCTCAGCCTGCGCTGTATCTTAATTTAGGACCTTTTAATGGTGGTAATAAACACATTTGCTCGCGTCTATTGTGAGGAAAAATAAAAAGCTGTCCCAAAACCTTTTTAACACAAAGCTATCGTAAATATTGCAGGAGCTTTTTCTAAGAACTTATTACCATTTTCCTCATAGCTTTATCATCGCAGAGTTAGAGCCGCCGTGGGTCCAAGAAAGGGTACAGTTTCTGTACCTAATACACATAACAGATTTTTCAAAACCATAGATAGTTCAATGACAGCCATATTTCACGAACTAATATACGAATAAATAAACTGGTCAAGTGCGAGTTGTACTCCCACGGGGAGGTTCCGTCGCATTATATTGATGGATGATTTCTGAATATCAAACGACGTTTCCAAACTATTTCAGTTGAATTTTTTTCTAACTACAACCCAAATCAACCATTCACAAACAAACAAACCTTCATCCCTACATATACCTATATCTCTATGCAATTTTTTTCCAACACAGAAAATCCCTTCCATCATACACATACCCAATCACTGCTCATGCCTGCAGTGTGCGTGTGTTCATTTCTGTTGGGCATTTAGGGGTGAGATCGAAAAGATAACGCTCATCAACGAATAGAGTGGCCGAACGCAGCATGAAATTATGTGTGAAAATGAAAATTTTTTCCTATTTTAAATCTTAGATATCTCAAAATTTCAACATAAATCGATATTTTGAAATGTATCATTTCCTAATGCTCACGCTGAGGTCTTCAAAACTGCGTTCTCAGATCTTCAAAATTCGCATGTCGATGATTGACCGTTTTTGACCAATATCTCGAAAACTATTAAGGCCAGAATGCTCGCAATGGTTTTAAATGAAAGTACTCAATGAAGCCAAGTCTTTGTGATTTTTTCAGATTTTTAAACTCTTTGGTTTAGAAATGGCAGGGGGGGATGCATTTAAAAAAACTTTGGAGCTCCATATTTTCCAAACGGTATTTTGGATCAAAAAGTGTTGAAAGAAACCTCCACCTCATTTCGAAAGATCTGTCGATTTGTATATCAATCGATGGGGTACGACAATTTTTAAAATTAGTGTCAATTTCACCTGTACTGGAGCCACCCCCAAATGGCCCGACTTTTTAAAATCGCTGCATAGGCAATGACATCTAGGTCTGAAGTACCTAATTCCAAAATTTCATGCCGATATCTTCATAAACTTCGGAGATAAAAAAGTGTGACAGACACGACGGACGGACGGACGGATGGACGGACGGACGGACACACTGAAATTATAAAGGTTCCGTTTTTGTAGACGGAACCTTAAAAACGAAACATTTTTTATGACAAACCAAAAATACTAAGAACACTATTCAAAACACGCTGATACATAATAAACACTGAAATTCACAACCTCAATACGGTATCGACGGGAGAGGAGATAAAAACCCACGTACAAATGCTGAATCATAACGTTATAGCAATCGAAGAGGTAACACGACACCAAAAATTAATGCACCTTAGGGCAACCCATCTCGTGTAATACTGAACACAACAGAAATTCTTACAACGGTGACCTTTATATATATTTAAATGTAACCACTGACCTTGGAATGGAGAAATACTTTTTTATCTAAAGGACACGTGTAATAATGACCGAAAGAATAAGATCGGGAATACAAGCTACCGAGATGAGATTTCTTCGTGCTGTTGTGGGAATTACTCGCCGGGATAGGGTGAGCACCACGGCAGTGCGCGAGAAACTCAATGTTGGGCAGCTGCTTCTTCGAACGGAAAGGGCTGTACTTCGTTGCTTCTTCCGAGGCGTGCCTTGAATGCGATTCCATCAGGTAGCCAACCGCTTGGCAGACCCAGGAGGAGATGGTTGGACCAAGTCCAAACACTCGCCTGGTTGCGCTTGGACATAGCTCCTGATGAGTTAGAGTCGGAGGATCGAGTGTGATAATTTAAATTTATTTATTTACTTATTACATCATCAAGTAGATTTCTCTTTTTAGATTTTTTGTTTTTTGGTGGATTTTTGAAGCTCTACTCCATTGTACTGCCAGGAAGCAACCTACTCCAGTGCCGTTAATTTGATTCCAACGACTTGACCAGATTTGATTTCACTGGTATTCGAACCTGGGACCCCTCTAACTAGGGGCAGGCACTAAACCAACTGCGACACCCAGTTCGCACTTCTTTTAAGATTTACAAAAGATACTTAAGTAAATACAGTTCAGATGATGCTAACGTTCGAGTCTTGTGAGGTATAGAAAAATTACTTTTTTAAGGACATCTCCTTTAACATTTTCAAAAAAAAAAATCCACATCATTATGAGCTAGGTTTGTTTCGCATGTGCAACGAGATATAGGTTAATTTTGAGCAAAGTTCGTACGTTGTATGCTAATACGAAAGAGTATTCGTAGGATGAACATATTCTTAGGATGAACATAAAGATTTAGACTTAAGAGGAATGGACTATCGATTTGAGAAGTCATGTAACGAATGGACATCAACGACGTACAAAGAGTGGAGTTATATTAAATAAAATACATCTTTTTCTGTAGGAAGGTATTTCTATATTCCAATAAAGTTTAAGGAACATACACCAAATAAATTTGCGCTAAATGCTTTCGATTTTTTGAGTCGCATTAGAATAATAAGGATTTCAAATAATGGAGCAGTATTCCCAGGACGATCTGACTAATCACAAATATAAATTTCTTAAGGCAAATGACTCCTTTGAGTTTATTCTAATAAATCCAAGACGTCGATTAGCCTTACTTGTAAAAAAAAATCTATGTGGCTCGATCCTTTAATTGAATTACTTTTAACAAAGATTTGTATTCTAGCGCCTTAGATACCCTTAAGAAAATTGTGTATGGCGCAGATCTTGATGGCGGGGACGTCAGCTTGAAAAACAGTAGGACATTTTCGATCCGTCTGTGTACCATACTAGACTTCTGAGGTCTAGTGTTGGACCATCATTGGATCAGTCTTCACGGACTAGAGTAACCTAAGGTTACCCACTATGTCGCCTGGTTTAAACTTATATTCTAGCTACAGTTTTATGACATTTATCTTCCTAACGAAGATGAGTAAGAGTGTTAGCCCGACGGTAGCTTCTGCCATTAACTTAAACAGGACGAAAGGAAAAGTCATGAAGACATACTTAATACGACATTGATGCATCTTCCAATATACCTTGGGCCTCCCATTTGATTTAAAGTTTCCACTTAAACTTATATTGAAAACAATCTCCTAAGCTTTGTTAAATGGGGATTTCTCATACAGCTCAATACAAGAATATAGAAGTCCAGAATCAACCTAAACGTTATCTATCGAGCCCTCTCCACCAACGCCGATCTCTTTTTTTTTCGGAGTTTTTTGAAACGGTACACTGGAGCACTCAGACTAAAAACTGGCCAGATAGCAACATACTACAGTGCCGTTAACTTGATCTCTTGATAGCTGTTTGATTTTCTGGTGCGACAGAATAAGTTATCTTGTGTCCCATCTAAATTGGGGCGTTGTATCAATATTTAATGAATAGTACTTTGTGCCTTGCGAATAACGAGTTAGAGGAAGATTCCTCCTTTCTTGAGACGGATTAAAACGAACAAAATGTGCTGCAGTTGCAAAAGTGTGTTAGATTTATTATTTTAAAATTCCAAACAACATTTTACGTAGAACTAGGTGATATAATGACCAATCCGTGAACGTAACATATTGCCGTATTACTTTTGAGGCACGCAAGACAATCGTGGAGTGATTACCTTTCAATAGGAGATGCTTTCGCTTCCAATTGCCTAAATTGTTATCTTAATCTAATTCAAAACAGTCCCCAATCTTTATTCTTCTCGTAAACGTCAGTAAGCAGCTGGAACAATAAACGTTCCTAAACCATTTTTCATCATCGTTCCCCAATTACTGCTGCAGATTTAAAATTGTCTTCCTTCAATTTTCATTTCACTGATAGGTCCACGTCAACTTTTGAACGACAATTTGCACAAGGCTCCCTCGAAACACTAATTTTACCCTCCAACATTATGCTTAAATGCGTGCTGAAGATCACGGCCTTCTATTTGCGCATCTCTCCATGCCCAATTCGATTCGCAATCATACAACACTAAAGGCCGTCCTTTAAATAAACTCTCAAAGGTACTTACACCGTAGGAGATTGTCCCATTAAGTTTTCGTTTTTTTTAGGCACGGCTAGTTTCCTTCTCTGCTCTGACTCCTAACCAGTCTTCCAACAACCATTTTCAGCGATCCTCCAATTACGTTGCCAGTTTCATTTCGCCCCTCATTCATTCGTATAAAAATAAAATCCAAACAAATTGTCCTTTTGGCACCCTTCAAAACCATTAAGGATAATGACTTTGACCATTAGCTCTAACAATGCTTATTTTCTATTCACACGTTTTCGGTGGGGCGACCATGTCCTCCCGGTTGGTGTATATCTTTATTTTATGCTTCACTTTTTTTTACTGTGTGTAGCATCGCGAGGAGGAGAGAATTGTAGTTGTGATGCCACCGGTAGTTTCCTGATTTTTGTGTCCTTCCAAAGATATTTTCATACATACACGAGTGTGTAACGAAAGAGGACACCCACACAAACGAATTATTCTCAACGAATCAAAGGACAAAAATTGCCATCACAAATTGCACGAAAGCCGAGTTGGAAAAAAAAGGAAAAAAAATCAACAAGGCCTGAGAGGAAATGGGGATTTTTAAGCCCTTTGTAGTCTTTTTATACGGCCTCCTCACAAAAGGTCCAAATTACATGATTTACACTTCTGAATCATGGCGAAAGTGGCTCAAAAGGGTATGCGGCAGACAGAGCAGACTGTCATCGTTTTCCGATTTATTCATTTAAGTAAGTGGAGGTGGAGGAGACGTCAGAAATGTATGCGAAACCCACCGTAAATCGCAGAGCACAAGTAATGTACGGCGAGACGGAGTACAACCGCCACCGCCGCAGCACCACAGTCCGCCAGGAACAATAGGGAGCAGCGAGGCACCTACATGCAAAGCATGCATGTGTGTGTACATGTAAAATCATTACAAACGAGTCACAGGAGGGAATACATATTTTTACATAATTTTTCGTTGTTATCCTTGGGGACTGATAAAATGCCATTTCTCCCGAAGGAAATAAATTTAAAGCCAATGCTCATGCGTTCGCACCCACCACGCTGCACTTCACATTTTCCTTTATCACGTCCTTCCTTCTTCCTCCGTCACTTATCGTCCTTCAATTTGACTTTGTTTACATGTTAACATCCTTTCTCATTCTCCGCCTTGCCAGTTCAGATTCCCATGCGCATTTATGGTTGATAGTGGCTCTTCTGCAAGTGGGTGCGTGCATGTGTGTATGGCGAAAGCCGCTTTTTTCGATTTTCCCTCAATTTACGAATTTACGAATCCTTTTTCGTCCTTTTCTTATTCAAAAAGTGTGAATTTTACATTCGAAATTACGTTAGTGAATTGAATTGTGTGCGAGCGAGTGTGCCCCGCTGCCAGTGCCTCTTCTTTTGTTCCTAAATAACATTAATGGTGAAGGGAGGATCTAAGAAAAGGGATACCCTGCAATCAAAGAGGATATGGGCCAATGCCACTGATCGGTTTTATTGTTCCATGTCGAGATGAAGGCGGCCAGCAGCTAGCAGGAGGCAACAGAGTGCCAACAGTGAAGCCGTAAAAAAAACGATTATCATAAATTTATTCATCATTTGCGTCTGTGTTTCTGTGGGCTGCATGTTGGTGGGTATTTACATGGCATTTGCTAGTTTTGTTTAAGTCACTCCCTGCGATGGGATATGATTAAATCAAATTTGTGTATCAAATGAGAAATAAAAACTAAACGAAGGGATCCTTACGGCTTACTCATATCCCCTTTTCTTGCTTGGGTATCTGAGTATCTGCCTGTTGGCGATGAAAGAAAGGGGAAAGCATTTGGTATTTGATTCTTGGGGTTCTCTGCTTTTTTTGCTTTTTGTCTTTGCTCGTCTCAGTGGTGCGGCTGTATTCATTGACACGTCCTTGGAGGGAACTGTAATGTTAGCATTTCGGGCTTGTTTCGTGAATACTTTTCGGGTGGCTCATGTGTGAAGTCAGCTTAATTTACATTTAGAAGGATTTGGGCTCGAATAGACTTAAGAGCGTTTTTCCCTTGTTGTTTCAAACTTTAACGGAATGAGTTTTGGAAGGACCCCTTGGGTAAAGGGAATTATGTGGCATGAAAATATATGAAATAGAAAGATTTGCATTTATTAAACAATTTAAAACGGTCTACATATGTATCTATCGAGAGAAAGTATTAAACTGAATTCAAAGACTTAAATGGTTTACGAGGGGAGCGTGAAATAAAATATTTGATTAAGTTTAAGTTGGATATTTTTTTCTTAGAAAGCTGAAATATGAGAAGAGTTTTATAAGAATAAAGCACACAAAGGTGTAATTTAATTTGATATGCCCAATGGTTCCAAAAGATGTTCATAATCTATATTGAGTGATACTTCATTTCAGATACACAGTGCGATTCATATTAATTGGAACAAACACAAAACCATTCATAACTTTTGAAAATGCTACAGATATTTCGCCTATTTGAATTTTATTTTGATCTACATAAGTTCCCCTTTGGTCGTAGTATTGCGTTTGAGCAATGCCAACGAGATATTTAAAAGAAGTATCAGGAACTTTCAAGTAATTTTCTATAGTTTTTATATAAAGTGGACGCTCGATATAGTGTACAATCCAACAGTGAACACACAAAATTGTGTTATGCGAAAATCTTGCACGATTAGTTATGTTATGTATATTTTTGGGGTTTTTTGAAGCAAATACAAAGTGCGTGTTGCTTGTATAAGGAATGTATTATTTTTGTTGCGTTTTACTTTTTTTTCGGGTGAGTTATTTTTGTTGAAAGAAAAATTGTAATTATATTCTATTTTTGATGAATTGTACTTCAAATGATACGCATTTGAATGAAATTTGCTCCAAGCAGTCCGCGCTCGTTACAATGGACAGTCTCGAAGCAGTGAACAGGCCCAGTTTTTATTAGTTCACTATATCGAGCTTCCACTGTAATTGATTGTAATTTTTCGTATTTTGTTAAAATTGGGTACTTGCTTCTCTGTTCTTAGTATGGATATTTTACCAAGAAAGCGAACGAAAATAATTACCCTTTCTAAGCAGACTTAAATGACGTTTCGCAAAACAATAGCAAAGAGAATGAGGGGACGGAAGGGTAAACATAGCACAAAAATGAAGCCAACCAATAAGGATGATCAAACTTTGGTTAGGAAAAGTAAGATTGATCCAAGGAGTGCCGTTGATGCAAAATAATCGGAGGGTATTTTGCATTGACAGTGATTTGAACAAAGCAAAATAAACAAGTCAAGGCTCGTTTACTAAATTATGCAGTCATTATATTCAGTGCACTCAGTGTATTTTCTGCAGACTGTAGTAAATATTGCACTCATATGAAACCACTGAAAATATTCATATGTTTCAGAAGGAGTGAATAGTGCACTCATCCTGTTATGAGGTGATCAAGCAGTGTACAGTATTTGTCTCTCATGTTGTGATATTCGATTCAGTGTATAGCTTGTTGAAAAATGACAATAGTGAACACTGAAGTATTGCACAAGTTTAGAAAGAGCAAATGTATGCATTTATGCAGCTCTCTAGTCCATGCCGAAGAATGAATCAGTTTAATATATTCATAGTCGCTTTCAATCGGTAAAAAATGCTCTAACCGGTCAAGCTTCCAATTTGGCCTTGGTGTTTCTGTTTCCAGTTTTAAAATTAACTACATTTTTACATGTATATTACATTTAGCATCGAATAACTCTTTGAAGTCAAAAGTTAATTATATGCCTAAGCCCAAACCACTTTTCATTATAAATCCTTTTGACAGGAGATTCTCATTCAAACTCATTTCTTGTCAGAAAAAAATATCGTTAGATGTGAAATTAAATACCTCAACTCAAAAATATTCCTCAAATTTGTTTCCTCTCGAAAAAGGTCCCTTCATCATTCTTCTTTTCGGAGATCATCTTAGTCCCCATCCCAATTTTCATCCATCTTCGCAACATCAATTTTCATTACTCAAGCACTTTTCCTTCCATTTTAAATAATCCTTTTAAATTCATCTTCCCTTCGTCCTTAAACTGGCCGCACCTAGAAAATGCTGCTAAGACAATCCGCTCCCACTCACTGAAGCAGCATTTTTTCTCCATCAACGACTGGTGTATGTGTGTTGTGTTGACCATTCATCAATCCACTCTACCCACCTAACCGTGCCCTTAAGGGATAAGATGTGGTTGCTGGGGATAGAAGAGGCAAAAAAAATTAATCGCGAATCAGTGCTCCTTAAGGTTTCACTATTTCAACCTCACCTGTAGGGTCAAGACCCAGAACTACGCCTGATCGATGACAAATATTGATGGTTTTCTTCTGGTTCGGAGCGGAGAGCAATGAAATTGAGTGATGAGCCCGACCTCACCTTGGTTTCTTCGCTTCACACTCTGTGATGATTTATTTTGAAGTTCGCATTACAGCAAGCATGGACTTACAGCTTTATATTGCATCACATATCGATTACGATGAGAATTATTCTAGCAATAATTCGTATCGTGAAGACAGTATGTTCAATCTGGGGCACGTTATCGCCTGCACCCGATATTTGGGGGAGAGTTGGAGTGTGAACATCGTAATTCAATGAATTATCACCAAACGGTGGGCTGCGATTAGAGATAAGATGTTCCATTTCCCACTAATTGAAAAGAACACAACAAGTTTAATAGGACGGCAACAATATTGATGGCAGTAGATTGTCCTTTTCACTGATAAGATTTTGCTGAGTGAGATTAATTTAAGAGGATAATTTTGAACCACCAGTTGAATTCAGTGGCAAAACCAATCTCAACGACTTGAGGTTTACTTTATCTTTGGTAATTGACAGCGAATTTTTTTAGGAAGACAACAGATGGGTGAATTTCCTTTGAGTAGTTTGCACTCGAGTAGTTACATCGACTACTCATAAAAGAGCAGGACTCCAACCCGAACTAAAATATACACTTTTCTAGACGGTATTCCGACGACTAAAATTATAAAATACACTTCTTTTGTACAAGAAAACATATTTCTCACGACAAGAGGCTTAAGGAGAAACTCGGAATAAATTACTGATTCAAACAGTTTGTCCCATTTTAGTGGGCAAATTATGTTGTAGGTTTTTAACTAGTCCCTTAAGTGCCTTTTCGGTCCTTTTTTTCGCGGTCGAAAAATTTAAAATTTAGGTTCTTGTCCATGCTAGACTAACTATAAGGGTCTCTCATAAAGTGCTTCCTATCTTTAAATTTGTATTAACTCGGTTTATTCATATGCTTAATAAATATACAAAAGAAGTAGGTTGGCTCAAGGCGGTGGTTGGTGAACGTTTAAAGAAAATAAAAGCCCAAATCAACTGTCAAAGTACAAGTTCGTTCGTGAGCGTTCAGTGCCCGAACTAGTACCGGGTGTAAGCGATATTTTAAAAATCGTTAAATACTACAAGACTTAAATAGAATAAAGTGTGTCTAAAATATATTAGAAAATTTGTATTCGTTTAAAAGGCTTATCGATGTCATTATGTACGCGACTTCTCTGGGTGGCGCGCATCCGCAATCTCAAACATTCCATGACACTGGCACATAAATCAGCTCAAATTTGACCGATGGCATCGGTTATTTTGGCCTTGAGGGCCGCTGTGGTTTGTGGCTTATTTGCATAGACATTCGACTTGAGAAACCCCACCAGAAAAACTCCAACGGGGTCAAATAGTACGATCTCGGTGGCCACTTCGCATCACCTCCACGTGAGATGACGATTTTTTTTTTTTCGGGGGCTTTTTTGAAACTTTACTGGAGCACTCAGACTCAAAACTGGTCCATTTTACTGCCAGGTGGCAACCTACTCCAGTGCCGTTAATTTAATCCCAACGGTAAATGGTGACTGGACCATATTCGATATCACGGGAATTCGAACCTGAGACCTATCGAACTTTGGGGCAGGTACTTAACCAAATGCGCCATCCAGTCGTTTTAATGACCATACCCTCAAACCGTTCGTACAAAATTTCCAATGTGACGTGAGCTGTGTGGGAAGTAGCGCTGCGAATTCCTGTTAAAACCACATGTCGTTGGTGTCCACTTTATTCAATTCAGGCCAAAAGAAGTTGGTAATCATAGACCTACTCGTAAGAGTATAGTGCTCGCCGATGTCGGTGATGGTCTGGCCAACATCGTTCTCAAAAAAATATGGATCGTTGAAGCCCAAAATCCACAGCACACACAAACAGTGATTTTTTGGGATTCATTGGACGTTCTTGAATCTCATGTGGATTTTTATAGTTCCAAATTCGACAATTTTGTTTGTTGTCGTACCAATTCATCCAAAAATGGGATTCATCGCTGAAGATGTTTTTTCGATGAAAATTTGGGTCAATTTCCAACTGCTCCAGAGCCCATTCAGCGAACACATATCGTCAGTCCTGTCAGTTAAAATTTTCTATGAGTGCAGGCCCCAGTAGCACAAAATTAGCAAAGTTGTGGTCTGCGAAAGGCCGAGTTCTTGTGCGTGACGCGAGGCAGTCGATTGCCTCGGATTCTCCTGCACCTCTCACGGCCAACGGCGATATTTTCGTTTTCGGCTGATCTTGGGTTTCGTCGAGGTACGAGTGTTGGTTTACCATTTACTGAACCAGTGGACAAAATTTATCCACAACACTGTGAATAGTGCTCTGGGTAGGACGATTATGGCGAACGTAAAATGGAAGAAGCGCGCGGAACGTTGCCCGAGAAGAACACTCATTTTGATTACAGTTTTATCATTTGCCCTTTTTGTTGAATGCAATGTCCGTCCATGGTAATTTGGCAAGACAGGCTGAATAAATGACACTTAATTTGACAGATGTAGCTTCAACAGTCTGGCCGCTATCAACTGTCAAAGTTCCGAAGTTTCTATTGAAATACCTTCACTTTTCAGAGATCAATTTATAAGTGCACCAAGAAATTGAATCCTAATACGCACAAATTCTCCACTCTAAGTAAATTTAAATACAATCACTTTTCACCCAATGAACGCAATACAATCCGAACAAAATCCATCCAAAGGCACATCGTCTCTTCTTTCAAAGCCTAGCTAAACCCAAAAAGCAAAAAAAAACGTTTATGAACTCAGTTACATATATCAAGCGTTTGTACGCTGCCAAGGACTCTATCAGATACCAATAATCGAAACACCGCATCAGATATCGAATTTAAATTGCAAAATACGAAATGCTGAATCCAGCCAAATGCAGGGCACAAAATTGCCCTTTTTTGTGCTCAACTCCTATTTGAAGTGAGGCAGACAAAGAGCACGGCTTTGCCTACAAAGGAAGCACCACCAAGGTATGGTGGCATTAAAAGGAAATAATCTATACATAGAAATTCAACACAAAAAGGGATACAAAATAAAACACACTGAACGTGACATGTATCCGTGCATGCTGCAGATAGTACTACACGAGCACAACAATTTAATAGCGCTCCCATGTGCTCAATTAAATTATTGAGCTCACGCGGGTACAGTAAAAAGCGATATCCTTGTAAAGTGAAAGCAACAGCGAAGAGAATGAAAAAAAATAACACAAAAACTGACACTCCACGACTGTCCCAATTTCCAGGGCATCTTCTGCTACCGACGTTTCTCTGTGGAACCAAAAAAAGGCGAAACATTTTCCGAATTTCTTTTCCTTATCGTTGGCAAATGGATCCCGCACCACGTTCGCTATATGAGCACGTTCCTTTGCCAAAGTAAAACACGGAAAAAACAACGAGAAACGAACGCTGTGTAAGAAATCAAGGGTACCCTAAGAGGTTTTTGACAAGACTATAAATAAAAACGTGCAAGCAAAGAAAAACAGGAAAATACAGCCAACGGTTGCATCCGCAATTCGATGTCTTACGCCAAAACCTTAAAAAGGATGCGTTTCTCTCGGTGAATATACAATCAATTCCGTAGATCGGGTAATGCAATCTCGTTTAATTTCATAACTTAATAGCCTTTGAAGCAGATATACCGTTAAATCTGAATTCTTAACTGATCATAAAGTCTTAAAAGTTATCTCCTCAAGAGTTGCAATTACGAATCACTAAAGAAATTCCATTCCTGAAAGTTGCACCTTCAAATGGAGCTATCCAGTGCTCCCAAGTGTGCCTTGAATGTCTGGCTTGTGAAGGAGGTGCATGTGGGTGGAGACACGACCCAGAACGAGAGAAGGGACAGACAAACAATATTGAATGGACTACAAAGTGGATCTTTATGAAAAATGTTGATAATAATAACGGAATCCATGCAAGGGCACTACCCTGCTATCGTCCATGTCCACGTTACTCCATGCTCGCAACAGGCTCTAGCACAGAAACGAAGTCCCATGATTTACTGGGTATAGCAGAAGCTTGAAGTAAGAGTAAATTGGATTTAATAAAGTTGTCGACTTTATGATGACATGACAGTAGAGAGTTACAGGGATGCGGAAGATATGATTGCAAGGGTATGGTACGTCTGATGTCCGAACTTAATTTAATACATACAGAGAGGGGTGGGATGAGGCAAGCAGTGAAATAAAATGAAATAAAAATCCTGCAATTCTCTATCGTTTTTACACTCCTTCTCAGAGGTATATGTCCTTTAAGAGTGGAACAAGTTTCACTTAAAATCACTGATGCGAAAAATTTGAGCGAACAAAAGGATTGCAACTCTTACCCGCGTTGGGTTGAACTCTATTACATTTTGCTTGCAAACGGCTCAGGGAGGAAGTGACGATAGTGATGCACTTGAATTGACACAGACTTCTTGCAATTTGTCAAGTTAGATGAAATATTGTCGCGAGGAAATGTAGTTTCTTGAGTTCATCTGCGAATAATAGAAAATATTGTGTCCTAAGGAGCATCGAGTGAAAGGTCGAGAAGGGTCTTTGTCTCTTACTGTTAAAAGGAAATAAACCTGATGATGAAGAACAGTTAATCTTTTTGAAAATAGAAACGAAATAATCCCTCAATTGTTATAGAAGCATTTAATTATCAATAGACGTTTACAAGCCTCTGGTCTTGAAAAGGGTGATGTTAATTCGTCGACCCAGTTCAACATGTACACAACCGAACACTAAGGATCACGTTTTGTGTACACAGATGGTTAGATAGCGTAAAGATCTGGTTAAAAGATCGTGGTTATTGCTACACTTTTGTAGCATAACTTTGAGTCGATCTAACCATACTGCGACGACTGGAAGTTAAAAATCAAATATCAGAAGTCGGAAATAATTTTGTTCAGAGCGCCGCTGTCTAAGGCTTCGGCGGATACCAAAAAGAATTGACAAAAGTTCTCAGTTGTTGGGAAGCACCGCCACACCACCGCAGGCGCAGCGAAGTGCAGACACGTACAGTATCTATATTTTAACAAACATGTAAATTGTGCTCTGGTAAGAGCTTAAAGCGCTTTCGGCTTTACAGAGCGACTGTTTCACAACAGCCAACTAGATACCAGAGTAAAGATCATCTGCTACATGGGCCTCGTTCGGCCAATGATCACCTATGAATGTTCAGTACGGTTCAGCGTGAGAGCAAGGTTAATGGATAAAACTTGGGTGGTTGAGAGGGCTTGTCTTACTGCTTGCTTTACTATTGCAGCACCCAAGAGCAGTAGTACAAAATGTGATATTCCAATGAGATCCTTTATAACAGGGCGAATCTGGTAAGGGTGGTCAATTTCATCATGAAGTTGATTCGGAGACATGCTGCTAGAACAATAAACCTATCACTTGATCTCTGAGGCTTACTACTCTAATCCTCAGTAACATAAAAAGATACGCAACAACGGCTTCCTTTCCCAGAAGTATTCATCTACTCTGGCAAAACGGCCTGATACAGGACAGATCATCGATCACCTATCTTTCACATCGCCCATTCCAATGTGGATGGGCGACCGAACTACTTATACAGTAAAGCAGTACTCATCCGCGATGTCGAAGATGTAAGTGGGTGTTTACGAACGATTGGACAATCAGCCCATTTCATGAGGGGCCTTATTTTGTATTACTTTCGGATTCGGATTCGAATTCGGAAATCAAATTCGATACTCATTGGGTTTGAATGCTGCCAAATTTTTATCAATAATTTCCGAAAATGAAACTGTCAAATCAAAAAATAATCATTCAAATAGAAGTCAGTTGCAAATAAATTTAATTCAGTTTAATTCTTTCACAGAGTTGTTGTTTAGCGGTTTCTAGTTCATAAAGATGGTTCAGAGCAAGATGATTCTTCATTGTCTATAGCTGGCGACATTCTTAAGTTGAAGTCTTCGATTTCGCCAGGATATTTCAAGCGTTTGTGTGGTTGGGAATTGGATATTCCAGACGATGGTGCATTTGGATTGTCATTTCTGGCAAAAGTGAGATCTTATATCTCTAATATCACTTGTGTGTGGCTTGGAAATTCCCCAGTCTTTTATATTCCCCATCGGTGGGCCGATGTCAAAGCTGATTTAATTTTTAGCTTGTATCTGCGGATTGAAGAAATCCTTTGGCAAGACCTGCATATTTGGACAATAACTGCTCAAATTTATTATTAATGTCTTAATTTACTTCTATTTTGAGTGAAAAAAATTAATTAAAACAACTTTAGCACACACAATTCGATGGCAAAATAGTTTTCGAATGAAAATCCGTAAGTGAGGACGGTTTTGAAATCCGCTTTCGAAATACAAAATACGAAATTTTCGTAAACGAGTTGGCGTAACTTTTAATTTTCGAATGCGGATTGTGTGTATTTGCTGTAAAGGTACAAAATACCAATTTCCGATTTTCGAATAGATTTCCGATACTATAGCAATACAAAATAAGGCCCCTTGGATGAAAACAGGCATGCCAAAAAAACACTTTTCAGCGCATCCAACCCATCTCCTTCTCGCTTGTGAAAAGCATATGATCAGTCTCCGATATTCTTACCTTCTTCCGCTCATGTAATCATGGTTTAAGTAGGCAACAAATGTTGATGGTTCAGTAAAAGGGAGAGAGCTCTCTGGTCGAACCTTTCAGACCCAGGACAACTTTGATTCCAAGCCTGCGGGGTAGCCTTCAAAACGTTGATGGAGGAGGTGATGGAGAAGCAATGAAGACATTCTTTAAGCCTTTTGTAAAAAATATGACGCTATAACACCGCCAGCCCGATAACATGATCAAACTGTAACTTGATATTTAGGAGAAGGTTGTTCCATTATATATTTGGGTTCTTGAAGGCCTAAATGTGACAGTTTTCTTTTACCAAAACTAAAAAAATAATCATCTTAGTGGATGACCCCATATAGACCTACATTACCACAGCTGATTAGAACCATCTAGATTGTTGTATATATCTCAGGAGGGGCTTCAACCCTACTTTGTTCAGATCCTCCAGCTCGTCAAGTTCTTTTAGCGTTGTTGTTGGTGGGAGGTAATCCGACGATTTGTGCCTATGAGGTGTCGCCCACTTTGAGAGATTGCACGCGTGCCCATATGGCTTGTCTTTCCACATCTTTACTTCCCTGTATTTCATTGCGGTTGAAGCCGCTCTGCTACTGCAGAAGATGTCAAGAGGAGTAAGATAGAGTAGGGCCTCAAGCGCTGCTGTCGGTGTTGTCTTTTGGCACCCGTGAAACCTAAGCAGGCCACATGGTAAGATATTACATAATTTTTTTTAAAGGAAAACCTTGAATTGTCTTCCTCACCGCTGATCAAAATCATGAAGTGATTGCCAATGATGATGAAAATTCCCTTCAAAGCGTTGTACGTGTATTCGCAGCAAAATAACAAACCAAACTAAGCACAAATTAGCTTACAGCTTTTAAATTGATTGTTTTTTGGAGACATGCACATACATATATCCAATTTGAAAACAACATGCATTACTTGCTGAAAAAGTAATTGAAGTAATATTTCACGTTATCCACATGTTTGTGAGGTCAACACTCTCCTAGGACTCATTTGTAGTTCCCTTCAGTTAGGAACTTGCAACAAGCGAAGATGACTGGCACAATTATTATTTATTAACAATTCCAAGAACTTTATCATCCATTTGTTAAATTATATCATTTCATTGCTTGTTTTCGCTTCCTGTACGTGTGTCAACTTCCTTATGGGTTTTCATTTCAAAAGTACTACGTCATCATTCAAAGCAATGTACGACAGTAGCAAGTAATCTGCTGTTGGTAAACCAGACGTCCCCGTAACCGACTTTGTCCAGTGTATTCATAAAGGAGTTAACGGTATACTCTTTGAAGAACTATGATCCTACGGGACTGAAGTAATCAACTAATAGCCGTCTTCCGCTATGAACTATCTCTTCCAGCTGGTATACAATATCGTCTAGCGAGGAGGGAACGAGAATTGTTTGCGAAATAAACTCAGAGAGGCAGTATCTGTTTCAAACCTTATTGCGGTGTTTATACGAAATTCAACCGGCAGATTATGCTAATATCCTTAATTCGTTTAATGCACAATTATGCTGATTGAGTATAATAATTAAATTATGATAATACCGGTCACTAAATTTCTGCTGATGGTATGTGTTTTAGAATTGTTCCGTGTTGTTGTTGATTTTGTTGTTTACTCGTCTTGATTTGTGCAATTAATCTATTTCGGGAATGGAATATATTTTCCCAAATTGAGCTAAGAGCGTAGGCTGTGAAAATTGAATGATTTATGTACGTCTTATTTACGAATAAGATGAAGCAGGACGTTAAATATAAAATTATTTCTTTCACGATGATGTTTACTGTAAATTTATACTTCACCGCTTTAAGTGCTCTTTTTCCCATAGAAATCGAAATCGAAATCTGAAGTTAGAAAAAAAAAACGCCACGAGCAATGTTGCACAATTTCCCCCAACTTTATTCAAAAGTTATTGCGTCTGTGCCTTTGCACCCATGTTACATGAAAATGATACTAAGCACGTTCTTTTAAGAATATTCTCCACAAACCTTAGTTGAGGTAGAGATTCGGAGGATTACGCAGCAGCAATACATTTTTTTATTAACTTTCCGACCCCAGAATATAATTTTTTAAGTTTCCTCCCCTGGAACATTTTTTTTGCTTTAAGTTTCATCCCTTAGATTGGATTATCTAGCGGAAGAGCTCAAGGAAACTCAAGCATAATCTTATTAATATTTCATCGCCTCTAGACGGTAATCACTTATCTGTTTTTTTTTTTGAATTTATGATCTCTCGCCATCAATAAATTAAAATCCCATGCACCTCATTTCCGATACAGCCACCAGGCACAACAATTTAATTAAGCTCCACCGGGGGGCGAAATCTGTTCTTCAAGCATTCCCTTCCGCTGTTCAAATACTGTTTGAAAAAGACCTCCAAATATAAGCGCACACAGCTCATCAAACTAATTGAATTTTCCACCCCCACCCAGTCTCAGAAATCATTTCCCACGCCAACCGCCCCCGCAACTCACCTCACTGCCAAAAGAGAATACGTATTTGATATACTCTTACACTATTTATGTGTACAATAAAACAATTTTAATTAACTTAATAAATCATGTGCCACAAGGCTTGCCTCCTGTGTCAAATTGCATTTACATTTTGCCCCACATGCCTGCCTAATCACAGGATCGAAGCAACCAGGCGAGCACATCATCATCTCTGCAAACAGGAAACTACAGAGTATGATGACATACGCACCGCAAAAGTCTCTGTTTCCCCCAGGCGACGACAGGGGAGAAGATCTCTGCGTCAGACGGTTCTCAAAAAAAAAAGGCCACACACAAAAGCAAATACGTTCACTTATAAAGTTATTTTCCACAGAGCGCTCACCGCCCTCTGACGAGGACCATGCCAGAAAACAATTTATATTTTAATCATTCGACTCATGTTGATTGCCATGGGCTCGTCATATTTTTTGTTGTTGTTTTGTTGCAGAATGTTTCTTCACTTCAACTCAGAGGATACCACAATCATTCTCATGCATACCCTCGCATACTCGCATGTGTGTGTACACGATGTGAGTGTGGAAAATTTTGAAATGAAGAAGTCCTTGCCGTTTGCTGTCGGGCCTTTTGTACCAATGCGGGCATCCAATTGGGGATATGAATACGTGCTCGAGTGGTTAGTATACACAGCAAACACACACACAACCTCTCACGCACTGGGGTTTATTTCGCATACCTTCTCAGCCTCTATGAGTGAAACTTCCGCAATCATCATTCATAAATTGTCCCTAAGGATGTTGGTTTGTTTGCTCGTTACAAGCTTGACAAATGATATTTCATATAAAAATGTTCAAATCAAAACGAAATGGCCGAGATAAGGACGCTGACATGGGCGGGTAAAGGACCAAAGAATAAGAGGCACTTTGCAATGAAATTAAGGAAACCACAGAGGACCAGCCAACCACCAGTCACCGCACACGCATAAAAGGGATACACACATGCATTAAAAATTTATGTGACAGTCTAACAAAATGTCCTTTCATTTCGTTTTGATGAAATTAATTTGAAAAAATCACCCGCACATACACACTCGACTGGCAACTGAAACAGAAACCAAAACCAAACGGAACATCCGGTGCATGTTGTGTAATGGCCCGCCCCGGGACGTACATACATATGTAAGGGGACGAAGGACACTGGCGTAAATCTGTTGGAGTGGACCAGCAGCGAATAAGAAAAATCTACAAATTAATTAGATTAACACTGATGTTGACGACTACGCGATCCACTTTCGGTTGGGCCGGCATGTGAGTGGCATTGTAATAAGGACATTTGTCAGCCCTTGGAATTGTTGGTCATTCTGTGCTCTATCTTGAGACCGATGTGACCGAGACGTGACAAACAGCCGATTGTTGCGTGCATATCTAAGTGACCGCTCGGTGTTCACTCGGTTAACACTTGGTGACCAGCCGCTGACCTTGGGTTTGATGAAGGATTCTGCCTAATTAATCTTAATCGCTTGCGTTGGTGAATTAATTTTCATCTCGTTAATTTATCTTTGGGTCTTCGGATTTCATTTTATGTCATGTCATAAGACTGCGTGAGTGTGTATCTGCCAATTTTAATGAACGAAATTTCCTATCACTCCTGTCATCCTCAAAAAGTGGTTTCTTGCTCCTGTTGTCTTTCTTTTTTTCTTGGGTGTGATAAATACGTCGAGACTGCTTGAGACTCTTCGGATTTATTCAAATGCGATTTGTACTTGTTCAATTTTAAATGAAATCACATAGGAATTGATGGCTTCTGTGGTGGGTTGTATTTTACAAAGGGAAATATCCCATCGTCGGGATGTGTGAAGGATCTCGTGGTCTTTGCAAAATCTGTTTTGGCTTATTTTCGAGGAAATTCCTCACAAAGCTGATGCGTGTTCAATATATGTATGTGCGGGTGGAGTGTGCCTCACGCATAAGAAATTATGTTATCTTTTTTGAAGTTGTTAGGGAATTCTAAAACATTCCTGGATGGATCACAGTATCTTCTTCCAACAGCTCGTGAGTGACTGTGAGATACGTCATATTACGAATGGAATTGATACAAATTGAATACCGGAAAATTCGGTGGTAATGTTTTCAAGTTCAGTTTTTGTGGATCCTGATCAGGACTCATACTCTTAGTCACAGAGGTCCTTTAGCATCAAGTTTAAAGACACAAAAGGGTGTAGGAAAAGGCTGGAGGCTTTGCGTCTCTCTGGGAGTACACAAAATATGTCAGTAGCATTTTTAGTTGAAAGGTTCTGTTTACAGAATCGGAACTTTTATAATATCTGTCAAACTACCCACAGTCTCTACAATTATGAAGATATCGGCGTGAAATTTTGGAATTGGTTGCTTAAGGCCTAGATATAATTTTTTATGAATGAAAACTTACAAAGTGTGGGTATTTTTGTGTGAGTCCCGTATAAGTAAAGTTGGGAGCAAACAATCAACAATCAGAATGTATTTAAGGTGCTATTAAGCGCATTTCGTTTCCGACCTCCTTCCGCGGCAATTTTTGCAATTTTATCGTCTTTGTCTAACTCAAAGCATTCAGTGCAGTGCACAGAATACGTATGAATTTCATAGAAACATTTTTTTGTACGTTGCCACACAGAA
The DNA here is from genome assembly GCA_930367185.1 of Myathropa florea. Taxonomy (NCBI): domain Eukaryota; kingdom Metazoa; phylum Arthropoda; class Insecta; order Diptera; family Syrphidae; genus Myathropa; species Myathropa florea. The sequence continues at coordinate 45,990,094 of OV884002.1, forward strand.
ATACCACCCGATAATTTACTGATGTCTTCTTAAGACAAGCAAGACAGGCAATATTGGGATTTGCCTTGCCTAGCTTGTTTGGACTATTTAGAACTTTACCGTGTTTGGTTTACCAGCATGTCTGAACGAGCTGCAGGCTCTTCAGACAGGTTGTCAAGTTGTAGTTGTCGATTATGCCACTTCATCCCAGGTGTTGAGCGATGTCTCAATTTTTGCTCGACAGCACACACTTCATCATTAACTTTCCTCATTAACTTTCTGACCAGTTTGTTTCGTCTGTTCTACAATCGCCGTGAAAGCTTCTACAAGAGCGTTCTGGGAACTTACTTACTTACTTGTCACGCTTACGTGCCATGGAGGGACTGGGCTTGAGCCATAGCTATCTTCCATATATAGCTGTCCCGGGTGCGCTGCTTCCAGTCGTCTAGATCAAGCTGTCCTGTGTCCGGGATGACTTGGTCTTTAAACCGGAGGTTCGGTCTCCCTCTCCTTCTCGAACCATGAGGCTCGGATTCGAAGACTTTCTTGGCAGGAGCATTGTTGTCTATACGCTCGATATGGCGGAGCCAATGTATTCGACGGAGTTTTGCCTTCCGGACTGCGTCCACATCTTGGCACAGCTTACAGAGTTCGCGGTTATGCATTCTTCTCCATCCATCTTCCTCGCAGCTAGTACCATATATCCGACACTGAATTTTTTTTCGAAGGAATTAAGAACTATCTCTGCAGTTCTGCTTATCGTCCATCATTGTCCTCCATAAAGCAGTACTGGCAGAATAAGGGTTTTGTAGAGCATGATATTGGTGTTTCGTGTTAGGAGTTTTGACCCTAGATGTTTAGACAAACCGAAACAATAATTGCAATTAGCGATTCTGCGTTGGACCAGGATGTCGTTTGTGGAGTTTACATTGCCCCGAGGTAGAAAAATTCCTTCACAAGCTCAAAATTGTTGATGTCGATCATGATATTTGTCCCAGTTTGCCAGCTGAGAACGCGGGACAATATTGATCCGATCAACGTACCCCAGGAGCTGAACCGATTTGTAAAATATATTAAATTCATTGCTTGCACTTGCCTGTCGCACTATTTCCCCCAGAAACAAATTAAAAAAGTCAAAAAAGCGCATATCCTTGTCAAAATCCGGTGCAGCTTTCAAACGGCTTGAAATTCCTAGAACCGTACTACACGGCGTACATGATATGCACACAACCGGATTAATTCTCTCAGGATTTCGAATTTGGTCATCGCATGGAAAATTTCTTTGCAATGAATGCGACCTTAAAATCGACGAAATGGTGATGCGCATGTTCATTTACTCGTAGAACTTGCTGGCCTTTTCCAGGTTTTTTAAAATGAGTAAATGTTTAGTCTATAGTCGATTTGACGAGGCGGAAATATCTCTGGTATGTGGCGATCAGTGCGGTACGTTACTCTGTACAAGATTTTTTAGGCGACATTGAGCATGAGATCGGATCAGCTATTTTGTGGTGGGGCATATGTAATTGTAAAAAATAAGTGACGAATTTGGACAAACAAATTGTTCAAATAAACGTTTGAAAGACCCTTCTGTTAAAGCAAAACCGGTTTTAGAGGTTACCACTTTTTAATGACTGTAGACAAAACTTAAAAGCATCACTGTCTACACTGTTGAGATGAATGATCAAATAGGCAAGGTGTGACCCTACTCTGAAAATTCAAAGACAGTCCCATCGACCGGGAAGTTAATGAGAACTTTTTTTTTTCATAGTAATATAATTCTGTTTACTTTTTGTCTTAAAGAAGGTAAGGCAAAAACCAAAGGATATTAGACATAATAAATTGATGAAGACGAAAATGATGCCGAAGAGGTGACTTCTCTTGGAACTTTCTCACATTTCGCCGGTTGTCATAGACAAAATTCACGAATTACCGTATTTCCCAGATGTGCCTCTGGTTTTACTTGGAAAACAAATATTTTCGTCGAACATTAGCAAGGATATGAGAGGAGGTAATTTTTCGAGGTAAATACAATTTGTTACGGCAAATGGTATTTTATCTCATCACTGAGAAATTGGAAGGAACCCGAAAGGAGACTGGAACTACATTTGTTACAATGGTGGGTGTGGATGAGTAAGTGGACCTTATTATCTATTAAAACTCCTTCCTCTAATATTTTTACCAAACATTGCGAAGATTGAAAAAAGAGTTCCTTTAATGCATTGTGCGCTGATTTTTTAAAACAAAATCATCGCCTGTAGTGAAGTTCGGGGGCTTGTTAATCGTCCAGTATGAAGTTCGAAAATCCACGAGTGTTCGTTTAGAAACAAATGCAACCACAAAGTGTCACTAATTGGTGTGGATTTAGGCTGCAGGCATTATTGTACCATTTTTCTTTGAAAACATTTCGCGATGTGATATACCAATTTTTTCTGGATTATGCGTTTTGAAACAATAATGTACAATGTACAATTCATAAACATGTCCCAACGAACAGAATTTGTTTGTATTTATGTTGAACAGTCCGTTCATGTGTTTCTGGCGCTTATAAAAACGTGCGAATCTAAATAGTTGTCAAGCATTTGTGTTCATTGAAATAAATCTCACGAACAAAATTTAGGTTTGCTGAAACTGATCGAAATAAAAATAAAAAGACAAATTTCCTTGTCGAAAACGACTCCAGAAGCGCATCATTAAAATTATATTTTGTACTGAATGAGTTACTTTTCAATCGAACCTTGCAAATAATCAGAAAAAATCTTAAGCAATTAAAATCCTAATTGAATAAGGATTTCCCCTTATCTTATTCTTCTTTGTGCGGCGCTGCAGTCTGAGGTGGACCTGCGCCTCAACCAGCAAACCTCTTCAGCTAGCACGATCTTTTTCTACTTGTCCCCAATTTCGCACACCAAGTTGGTTTAGTTCCCTTTCCACTTGGGTGCGCCACCTAAGACGTGGATGTCCTCTGTTGCGATATCTCACTTGCGTTGGGTCTCTAGACGTCTGGCTAGCCTCATGTCGCTCTACAGTTCATACAGTTTGTTGAACCTTTTCCTTCGAATACCATCAACGCAAATAGGACCAAAGACTTTTCTTTCGAAAAGACCGAGAGCCTTTTCATCCACTTGGGATATTATCCATGGCTCTGCGTCGTAAAGCAAGACTGGGATGGTTAATGTTTTATACAAAGTCAGCCTTGGTCCTTGGGGTGTTGAGCCCATGTTGTACGCGATGTTAAGGAGACTAATCCCTCGGCAATTGGTGCATTCAAAGGTGTCTCCTTTCTTGTGAATGTTTTCATTACTCCTTTAAAAATCATGTTGGTGGTATTATCACTTTGGAAATGGTCCTTGAGTAAATTTGCGCCTGCGAGCATCTAAACCGTCGCAAAACAATTTGAGGCTTACATAATCTTCATCATTCGCAAGTCAATAAACTCACTCGAGGTTGGAGTGGATACTTACGGTGTTCTGACGTTTAATTCCTCCTCAATTTAATACCGAAATTATTTTCGAATAAATATGTTTTCAGCGACCACTGAGGTACAATGGATAAGTACGTCGACTCCTAAGCCGAAAGCCTAGCTTCAATTCCCGACACAGACACCAATTTTCACAATTTACGGCTTCACCTTTTTCAAAGAGTGTAGGTATTAAGAAAAGGTTATCAAACTCGAAGTGGGTATAAAACTGTAGGTCCCCTTCTCTCGGAAGAGAACAAAGGCGCGTATAACACGAGTGGTTGCTATGGTAAGTCCACTTCGTCATGCTTTAAAGCTTTCTCGGTCCTTTGCGAAACAACCATCAGCATAGAAACTACTTAATGCGAATGCACTCACACAAGATTTGCCCTACTCAGAAAATGGTTCTAAAATTCAAAAACCATTATTTCCACTTAAGTCAATTGCCAATTAAATTTAATTTGCCAAAATAAAATCAATTGGTCCAGCCGCAAGAATTGTTAAAACCCATTCAAGCGCTGCACCCTTTGCTGTTACCAAAAACACAAAAACACACAATTTTTTACATAAACTCATGCCAGTTTTTTTTGGTTTATGCTCGTCCTACATCAGCCACTGCAATAAAAGTTGAAAGCAAATTGCATGGCAAATATAAAAACGTCAGATAACACTCTCTCGTGGAACAAAAAATACGTAACAACTAGCCATGCCTACACAGCTTCCATGAAGCAATAAACTGCACATGGGACCACGTGCATTCTGATGATATCATCATGGCCCATGATACTCCTTTAGCCAAGGTAGTCCAAGTGGGGGCATACACATGGATTTAATACTCTCAGGAACCATAACAATGGCGAAACCGTTCAATTGGATGCATGTGTTTATTATTACGCCTACTTGCCAACTTGACAAAACCAAAAAAAAAAAAACGGAAACAGAATTGTGTGCGGGTCGAAGTTGAAGGTTACAAAAAACGAACTGAACACAATAAACGAGGAAGATAAAAAATCGATAATGTCCTAAAAAAGCGTGATGTACCCAAAGATGGCTCAAATAAATACGGGCACGTGGAAAAATGATTCAATGTTATCGGGAAGAGCGTATTTCCGAGTGTACAGTCGGTTATAATTTTTTGCCACGGTCGATACTGTGTGACCCTGAACATGAACAAAAACAAGATTATGCCACAGGAAGAGGGCGAAATTTCGGCATCATTTGTATGTGGATCGGACACAAGACTTGTCAAGGCTTTTTTCTGAATTCTGAGATTCATCACTAAATTTAGTTGGCTTCAAACGCACGGGAACGCGTTTGATGTTATGGGTCATGCTCATTAGGATTATACTGGCTAAACCAAAAAGTTTATGAACACATTTCTCGTTTCATTCTTAAGGTGTTTTTGGTCAACTTAATTAAGGCTTGTGTATGCGTCGCTCTAAAGCAAACCTTGGAAAAGACCAGCGAGTTTCAGATCGATACGCACCACCACCTTTCATTTTAATGCCGCATACGATAGCATTCATCACAAAGAATTATACGATGCGATGACCGAATTCGGGATGTCGGAAAAACTTATCCGGTTGTGTCGCACCACACAAAAGCATACGCGATGCACTATGCAGTTCGGTTAAAAGACCTCTGAACCATTTAAAACCTGCATCGATTCACTGCAAGGAGATGCGTCGGCATGTGATTTTTTTAACCTGGTGCTGGAGAAGCTAGTGCGGCGGGCGGATGTAAACACGGAAGGCGCTATCTTCTACAAATCTGCGTAAACTGCTGGGTTACGCTGATGCTGATGACATCGATAACGTCTCACGTGCTGTTGTAGAAGTTTTAACGGCGATTGAAGAAGATGCGAAAAAAGCTGGTCTAAGAGTAAATGAGGACAAAATAAAATGTATGCTGTCGAGTATAAATCGATCCGTCGAACAGCACCTGGGACAAAACATCACGTTCGACAGCTACAATTTTAAGTTATTGACGAAGTGTGTCTAGAATCACCCTTAACAACCGATGTTATTTCAGTTTGTCTAAACAGCTTGGGTCAAAACTCCTAACTCGAAGCACCAAAATTATGCTCTACAAACACTGCCAGTCCGGCTTTATGGAGTCGAATGCTGGACAATAAGCAGAAAGGCAAAGACGATTTTTAGTTCCTTCAAAAAAAATTCTGCGTCGGATATATGATACTAGCTGAGAAGAATGTGAATGGAGGAGAATTCATAACCGCGAACTCCATAGGCTGTTCCAAGAAGGGGACTTAGTTTGGAAGGCAACTCCGTCGAATACATTGGCTCGGCGTATGGACAATAATGCTCCTGCCAAGAGGGTCTTCGAATCCGAGTCTCCTGATTCGAAAATGAAAGCGAGACCGAACCTTTGTTTTAAAGGCCAAGTCATCCCGGGCACAAGATGGCTTAATCTAGACGACTGGAAGCTGCGTTTCTAGGACCGCCATATATGGAAGACAGCTATAGCTTAGGCCCAGTCCCTTCATGAGACGTAAGCCTGATAAGTAAGTAAGTAATACGTTGCTCTCTAAACTCCTGAAATTATCGCTTAACTTCTCGAGTCATCTTTATCTTGGACAATCCAATAATCTCTTTCTTGCTTGGACTTTGCTTGTAAACAATCCATGAAGTGTCTTACTTATTCAAGTTTCCGTTTGATTCAGTCTATGACTGATTGTTATCAATTTCCTCACTCTATGACCAATCTTTATTATACGTAACTTCTAACTTAACAATTTTTATAATTAACTGACTAAGGGAAATAGTTGGTGCAAATGTTGAATGGCTAAAAAGTTGATCTGGTTGGTTTAGATTGATTATGATTGTCTAGAAGGTGCTAATCGTATATTATTGGGTTGAGGCAAATGGGTTAGTATGCTAAGGGTGAATGTATGGGAATGCAGCCTGTAACGAAAATAATTGTTGAGTGCTGGTGATTATACTGCGTTCTGCGTCATCATGGATGATTGAAGTGCGTATGTTTTAACTTATGTACATGGTTATAGTCTTCAGTTTTTTTAACATACTGCTTTCAATTACCCAAACTAAGTCTTCTTTTATTTGTGCTTTTTTTAGCCCGTAAGTTGTGGGCGCCCTGGCCGTGTGCGTTTGTGCGTCGACCCATGCGCACTAGACTTTCAGGTTCAAATCCCAGTTCAGACAAACCATTTTTGAAAAATATTGTTCACGGCTTCACCTTTTTCGAGTCATTGATAATGCTCAAAGATTATAACTGTCTAGAAAAAGCTTCTCAATCTCGCCGTTCGGAGTCGGCATTAAACTGTAGAGTCCCCTCCACTCGAGAGAGAACAATAGTACGCACAACACGAGTGGCCCGGGTCCACTCCGAAATGTGGCGCCACAATAAGTAGAAGTATAAACCTGAAAAAGGCATTCACGGTCTATCCTATTTCTGATGACACTGTGTTAAAGTAGGAAGCCACGCCAACTCTGATTTGTCTATTGAACACTGCTTTAATCTATATTTACAGAGAATTCTGCCAACACTTGATATTCACATTTTTAAACGAATCATGAGTTACAATCTTATAAAATGAAAAAAAAATTAAAAACAAATCGAAATTATGCGCCTTTCTTGATCCATGATCCAGGAATCCATTTTTACCAATAAAAGACTCTTTGCCACTTAAAATTTAAAATAAATAACACGCATCCATTAATACAAGTCTAAGTATCGACTCTGTCAGTCGGATTACTCAAAGTTCACACTTTCTGCACTGAAACTTTATCTTATTTCTCAATCCCAGTTCCACTTGCTTTTGTCACGCAATGAGTAATAACATCCCCAAAAGGACAATAACTTGCTTGTATAGTGTGCATCGGTTTCATAGCGGCAAATGTGTTGTTATTCTCATTAAGTGAACCCGAAGCACTGACCCTCTTACTAAATCCACCCGGTGACAAATGAAGGCCCAGAAAATAAGATTACCACCATTGGCATGACAATGAAGGGATTGACTAAAGCTCCTTTGGCCGAGCACTTTTCTCAGCTAAAAATATATATTTGTGTGATCTCATACTCGTAGTACATAAACAACTGTACATAAGTATATGAAGCTCCACTTTTCCACTTGTTGTTCGATTATCCTTTTGATAAATCATTATCATCTTCTCCCTTTTCTTTTTTTGCCATGCACACGCAACTGTGGGGATACACAAGGACACGGCTTATACAAAATCGTTTTCGTGTCCATCTATTCCACTGCTTTGTTGGCTTGTGTAGGCCAAGTTCACCCGAAATCATCTTCACGTTGCTGAGTGTGGGTTGAGGGAAAGGAAAGAGAGAACCGACGTCATCATCGTCATTACACGAACCACCACGACCAGCACACTTGTCCACCCATCTGTAAAAACCTTCCCAAAGGAAAACTTTTGTTCATAAATTAAACGGGAATGTTTATTATTACAATGCGGTCAGCATGAAATACTAAGTGTCTTAGTGGCAGTCAGCCTTTTTGCAGAAAAAGATGTCCTGCTGTCTGATGCTACAACGACAGCAACAAAACATTCACATTCACGTAGAGGAGAAAACAAGATATCAGCAGGGAAAGGGCAAAGGGAAAAGGGAATATTCTTCATTAAGTGAAATTCACTTCCGTTTTATCCTATTTTCTCCTACTTTTTTGTACTGGATTAGCATCTCGTTTTGCCCTAGCATTGGATGACTGTTTGCTGCTGTTCATGAAAGTATCCGGAGGGGATAATATCTTGGTACACCTGAGTTATGTACATTTGTCTTTGGTTAATGTGGGACTGACACGTATCCTCAAATAAGATTACTGATGCGTATGATTGACCTGATTATGCATTTCAAATTTACAAACTTTGCATGAGGTTTCTGAGTGGTGTGTGCATAGAAGTTGATTTAAATTGTTGGTAAAGTGTGTGTTAAGGCAAATACCGTGTAAGTGACAGAAAGTACCTCAGGTAGACCTTCTTCTACACTCTAGACGTTAAGAAATGGAATTTCCTTGGTCACTTTCTTAAAGTTTTCTAAAGTTTGTTGAAATACACGTTAGTGTGTGTTCGTTGCTCTGCCGTCCAGAGGTAGAATGACTGAAAATTGTTCCTTCCCTCGGCTTTCTGAAGAAATATAAAATTGCCTGATTACCAGTAATCGACTTTTGAAAGAAACTTGTGAGACAAGTGGCAATTATCTAATAAATTGTGACGAGACAATAAAACGAATTATTCTCACCCACGTTACGGCAGTTTTCATCGAATCTCTTAAGAGGAAGAAATCAGTAAGAATCCATGAGACCTGAAACATCCTTCTTTGATGTACAAATGTGCAGCGTCCTGCTCAACAATACACTGAAAAATAAACCTTATCCTAAGCTCTGGGAAACGCCGTGGCGTAGTGGGTAGGTGCGTCGACTCCTACGCTCCATGTTGTCGGTTCGATTCCCGAAAAAATTCCTACAAATTTTTTTCACGGCTCCACCTCTTTCGTGTCTCTGACAATGCTCAAAGAGTATAACTGTCTAGAAAAAGCTTCTCGAATTCGCCTTTCGGAGTCGGCATTAAAACTGTAGGTCCCCCCCACCCGTAAAAGAACAATATCACGCACAACACGAGTTGTTGCTTAAAAGCTTGGCCCAGGTCCTCCTCGGACTATAGCGCCGTCATTATTATTATTAAGCTCTGGGAAACGGCTGAGTTGCAACTCTTATTAAATCAAAGGAGAGATTCTTGGGCGCCGTAGTATTGTGAGTATGTACATCGACCCTAGACTTTCAAGTCTAGGTTCAAATCCCAGATCAAGCAAAAAAATTTCAAAAACTCTCATAACGTGAGTGGCTGTTGAGAAGCTAGGCCCAAGTCCACTTCAGACTGTAGGACCACCATTACTATTCACCTTTACATCATTCGTATCACGAAAATATTTTTTATTTCATTTTTGCCGTCAGCTGAAACAGGCCAATCACTTTATTGAGAGTTTATGTACGTATTTCATTAGGAGCCTTTTCCGGTCTTATAACTTAAACTAGAAGGCTTCGGCTATTCGTCAGAACTTGCATAAGACTCCCGAAAGCTTGCGTGTCCATTTTGTCACTGATAGGGTGGAAATAAAGCTTTTACCATGACGTCGACGGATACAACATCTGGTGAATCTTAATGCTCAAAAGCTAATATCCTTGCGCTTTGGAACGAACAATTCTTGTAGTACTTTGTATTCAAGAACTTAGTACAAGTATCCAAAGAATACATTCATTTACATAAATTACACAAACTTTTCATTTTTCCTTATGAATGTCTATTTAATTTACCCCCTGGGCTAATACGTACTTAACTGAAGTAAGCTTGTAAGATGCCTGCACGCTTTTGAATGCTTTAACCAACCATTTTAGAAGTCATAAGTGAGTCTGAGTGGTTTTACACTTCCGTATTCAGCGAGATCAAAGGAAGTTGTTACCACGCAGATGCATAAACACATTCATATGCTGCTCCGACGTACGAGTACATACATTATGAGTAACTACAATAATTAGAGAAATTGTATAATAAGGAATAAAGGAAGCGAGCTTGTGATGCAGAGCCTGTTAATTGTTGTCGACATTAATCAAAGAGATATATACGAATGTTCCCGATGAAACGATCAGACAGACAGAATCATTGGACATCACGACTGAAGACCTATATTTTCAGTCTAAGGGAAATTAAATACAGATTCATGATAAAATTGCTAACAGGAATTTATTTTGCTAAATTTTAAACGCGAATTTCTCATGAATTGGAATAAAAAATTGAATTCAAGGAGCTCATCCAGTTCTGGTCTCTCATCGATAGTTCACTCATCCCAAAAGTTACCGGGTCGCATAAATTGTATTTTTTATCGTTCCTACTTATTAAATTATCAGGCCGACGGTTCATGGAGGGTCAGTGTCTGAGCAATTGCCACCTTCCATCCTTGACGATCACAGGCTTTCTGGATCCAGTCATCAGAACCAAGTTGTCTTACATCCGTGATCATTTGGTCGTTCTTCCGGAGGTTCGGTCTTCTTCTCCTTCTTGTACCAGGAGGCTCGGATTGGAAGAACTCTCTGAAGTTCATGAGCTCGACGTGGCTCTGTCGTTGGATCTTTGCTTTCCAGATGCTCAACCACCTTACTACTAAGATATTAATACAATTTGTTTTAAATATAACAGGATTTAGTATAAATTTGAAGAAAATGCCACTAAAAACCTTTACGTTCACAAAACACGTCTTTATGAAGTTTTCGTGGTTATGCCTTGTCCTACAGTCGCCTTTCAGGACCAATCATCTAAAGTAGAATTTTTCTTTCGAAGAAACCTAAAATCAATTCTGCTATCCTGCTTATTCTCCAGCTTTCGACGTTATACGATAAGATTGGCAGATTAGCGTTGGATTTTGGTCCTTCGCGTCAGGATTTTTTTTTAATTAAGATATTTGGATAAACCGAATTGAATATAGACTTTGGACCGCTGGGAAGTAAAAAATCACCTCATTTTTGCCATTTGCCTCAGTTACTTGAAAGAGAAGTAGAAAATTGGACGTCTTTATTCGATGCACGGTCGTGTATCAAGACATTACCATGACTTGTTTGACTTTTCTGTGCTTTGTTTCATTTTTATCTCCTATACCTCTATCCGCGTCTAAAAGTCATCCGCAATCCAATGCTTTGACATCGTTAAAAGCTATTTCAAAATAGTAAAGGCTTTTCAATTCAAATTTCAGAAACGATACCGCAGCGAAATATCACAAAGCCGCATCGGTTCCTTCGGCTGGTCAAAATAACCAGTGACAAAACTCCATTCTCGAAGAAGAAAAAAAATGTAAAAGCTAATATTGTCAGTCGTGCGATAAGGTATCGAAAGAAGATCAATCAAAATTATAATCAAATTATTGAGAAGGAAATCTTCGTCGTCAGATACCTGATCCTTGTGATGAAATTCGTCGCTCTTCGGTTTTCGATCGACGGTTCAGTTTAATTCGCAAGGGAAAGGTTCCGCCGCATAAATAATTTTGTATATAAGCTTTTCGGAATATCAGGCAGCGAATTCAAACTATTTCATTTGAATTTTCTTCTAATTTCAACTCAAATAGATACAAACAAAAAATCCATACATACACGATCTTTAAAAATTCAATCCATTGATATCTTGGAATTTGCACATAAATCGATAATATAATAATAATAATAATGGCGGCGCTACAGTGCGAGGTGGACCTGGGCCAAACTTCTCAGCAACCACTCGTGTTGTGCGTGCTATTGTTCTCTCACGAGTAGAGGGGACCTACAGTTTAATGCCGACTCCGAACGGCGAGATTGAGAAGCTATTTCTAGGCAGTTATACTCTTTGAGCATTGTCAGTGACTCGAAAGAGGTGGAGACGTGAAAAAATTTTTGGTGTTTTTTCGGGAATCGAACCGACAACATTGAGCGTATTAGTCGACGCGCCTACCCACTACATAAATCGATATCTCGATATATATCATTTCTTAATGCATCCGGTCAGCCCAAAAAACTGCGTTTTCAGGTCTTTAAAATTAGCATGTCGATTATTGACCGTTTTTCACCAATATCTCAAAAACTGTTTGGGGCAGAATGCTCGAAATTCGAAATTAAATGATAGATTTTGAAACACGTTGGTTTAGAAATGGGACGAGGGGAGGGGGCAAATTAAAACCGACTTAAGAGCTTCGTATTTTTCAAACGGTACTTTGAAACAGAAAATTGTTAACCGAACCTTCCCTTCATTTCGAAAGTCAAAAGATCTATCGATTATATCTATTACTCGATGGGGTGCGTCACTGCTTTAAAATTCATGGCAACTTCACATAAGCGGGACTGAACATCAACTGGTGCTTAGATCTCTGAAGACCTGATTACCGTTTATATCACATTCACAAGAAAGATTGAACTAAACTTTGAACCTTTTAATTTCTGTGAATCGGTTATGCGACAGTCTTGGAACCATCAGCGCTTCATCTATAATAATATAATAATGGCGGCGCTACAGTCCGAAGTGGACCTGGGCCTAGCTTCTCAGCAATCACTCGTGTTGTGCGTGCTATTGTTCTCTCACGAGTGAAAGGGACCTACAGTTTAATGCCGACTCCGAACGGCGAGATTGAGAAGCATTTTTCTAGACAGTTATACTCTTTGAGCATTGTCAGTGACTCGAAAGAGGTGGGGCCGTGAAAAATTTTTTTTTGAAAAATAGTTTGTCTGAACTTGGAATCGAACCTAGACTGCGAAATGGGTCGACGCACGAACCCACACGGCTACGGCGCCCTTCATCTCCTTACTGTTATTTTGTTAGAAGTGGTTCTCAGCCCATATCGCATCGAGTTTACCATGTTGGCAGGGAGATGAAATATTCTTTTTAGGTAGTAATTTAATAGTTTTTTTAGACTGAGGAAAGTCAAGAAGATTAAATTTAGTATTTGCCAAAAATGGATAATGAATTTATGGAGAATGTTTATGTTCTACAGACTGAGTTAAACAGTCCTGGAAATTGTAAGCTCTCTTCTGCTGGGTGTGGCATTCTTAAACAAAACTAGCGATTGTTTGTACTATTCAAAATATGAGACTTTTATTCAAACAAATTTTCGAAATATCTGAAGGAGAGACATTTTTTTTTTGTAACTCAAAACTGGTCCATTGTACTACCAAGTAGCAACCTACTCCAGTGCCGTTAATTTGATCGCAACGGAAAATGGTGACTGGACCAGATTCGATTTCACTAGGATTCGAACCTGGGACCCCTCTATCCTGGGAAAGGCACTTAACCAACTGCGCCATCCACTCGTTTTTAAGGAAAGACACACTCGAATTTCGATGAAATCTTAGAAAGAAAAAAACAGAACTTATGCCTTTTATCTGCCCAAGAATGTCATTCGTTGGTAAACTTTGCTGCCATTTTGAGTTAAAATCTCGAAAATCCGTAGATATTAAAAAAATGAATGGTAAATTTGTAGGTACTTGACATCCCTTCTTAGTTCCTTTGGTGAACAAGTGCAGATTTTTATTTCCCATGGAAAATGCTGCTCTATTCATGATTCTGTATTTTATTCATTTTTTTTATCATATCTGCAATGCTTAAGCCACTTACCAATGGTCTACCGCCCTCTGAACAACCATAACTTGATAACGTTCCTTGTCTGTCAGTACTCCAGACATGTAGGAGTGTGCAATTGAAAATCCCACTAAGGATGCACAAACAAATCGAATCCTTTTACATCATTCACCCTGGTTCTATCATCCGCAAGCTACCAGATAATTCCTGCAGGCTAATCACCTGCAGAACCGACACGAGAGAGAATTCAAATGAATTTGTCTTGTCAGACTCAAGGCATTGACATAAAAATCATTGTTCAACACATTCGGGTGGGGGCAACTACAGCATATCCGATTGCAGATAACTGTCCATACAGTTCACAATCTCGTAATGACATCAGTCCCAGCCAGATTCTGATTTAAATATTCTGTGGACATTCTTTTAATTAACAAAAATGGATTCTTTTTGAAGAAGTACAACAATACCTTGCCCTTTGGGCATGAATTAAATATTTCCACTGCACTCATAGGTATTAAACGACATAATGGACGATACCGATTCGAGGGATGGCATTACTCTAGACCTGTCAAAGGAGGACAGTGCCATTTATGCATGTCCCTCCACCCACCACCACACCACTTTGTTCTATTAACAATCCTTTTGTATTGTTTTTTTTGCAAAAATAACTGAATATCTGTGCCGGCTAAATTTAATTTAATTTAAATTGTCTTTTATTTTTTCAGGTGTGACAATCGTGCGCTGAGTAAGCTGGTGCTGAATGTGTCAGTGGATTCGACAGACATATTTAGTGTTGCAGTCCAATCGGCTTGGCTGTTAAATGCTGGGGCCAGCAGAATTCAATTCTATCGACTGAGTCATGTGGGAGCCGGTACAGCTGACTCGCATTTGGGTTGAAACGGACTGAGGAACTGAAGAAGTTATCCAATGATATGACGAGTACTGGATCGAAATTTTAATTGAAAAATGCAGTTTTTTAGTTGAAAGGATCAAGACTATATAACTGAATGTTATCAATATGAAAATATATTGCATCGCAATTTGCTTGTCAGGTAAGTCTTTGATTCATATTTTGAATTTTTATTTCAGTGCATATAGTCAGGGTTTAGTTTTTGAATTTATTTTTTATCATCGTTGTCTGGATGGATTAGTGTTCGAAGTATTTTTTCTCCTAAAATATTCATATTTCGTACCCCAGTTTCGCTAGACAAGTGACGATTTACGGAAGAGCTTGTTTTCTCAAACTTAAGGTTTTGAACTTGGTGCTTTACATTACTTCTATTGACTTATTGTGAATTCTTTCGACGGCATTTCTTTGACTACTATATCAATTCCATTTTTTTTCGCCTTCACATATCTAAAACTAAAGTCATCATCTAAGCGACTGGATGGCGCAGTTGGTTAAGTGCCTACCCCAAGTTCGAGTGGTTCCAAGTTCGAATCCTAGTGAAATCAAATCTGGTCCAGTCACCATTTGCCGTTGGGATCAAATTAACGGCACTGGAGTAGGTTGCTATCTGGCAGTACAATGGACCAGTTTTGAGTCTGAGTACTCCAGTAGAATATCATAAATCCTCAGAAAAAGAAAAAATCATCATCTTTGTCTTTATAAACACACAAGTCTCTTAAAAAGTTGAATTTATTAGTTCTGCAAATAATTTCAAGCCACATTAAGGCTTAATTCTTATTTGTATCATTTTGTTTACACGAAATTTTTTTTCTTTTTCAGTTGCTTTTCTAATCACCGCTCTCATCCCACCGACCATGGGTGACGATTGGTCAGCGAGCTGTGCCTCCAACTGCACATGCAAATGGACCAACGGAAAGAAATCGGCTATTTGCAGCTCACTTCAATTAACTACAATCCCCACGACATTAAGCACAGAGCTACAAGTGCTCGTACTCAACGACAACCACATACCAAACTTGAATCGAGAGGAGTTCACAAACTTGGGACTATTGAATCTACAACGAATATACCTCAAGAAATCCGATGTGCAGTACATTCACAAGGAAACATTCAAGAATCTGAAGATACTGGTTGAAATCGACTTGAGCGACAACAAAATCGAAATGATCGACAAGGACACATTCATGGGCAACGACCGACTGAGAATTCTCTATCTGAATGGAAATCCACTAAAGAAGCTTGTCGCATACCAATTCCCCATTCTGCCACATCTACGAACACTTGACCTACACGACTGTCTGATCAGTTACATTGACCCCATGGCGCTGGCGAATCTCAATTTGCTCGAGTTCTTGTATCTGAAGAACAATCTGTTAGACAGCCTGTCGGAGTATGTCTTTCAGCACATGACGAATCTCAAGACTTTGGTACTCGACGAAAATCCCTGGCAGTGCAATTGTAAGTTGAGGAAATTCCGCAACTGGTATGTTCAAAATAAGCTCAACAGCATAAGTCTGACGTGCAAGGGTCCATATCAACACAAGGACAAGCACTGGGAGGCAGTGGACGAGGCACAGTTCGGATGTCCGCCAAAGGTGGAGATATTCAGCAACGAAGATGTCCAGAACATAGACATTGGAAGCAACACGACCTTTAGCTGTCTGGTGTACGGGGACCCGATGCCAGATGTCACGTGGGAGCTAAATGGAAAGATCCTAGACAACGACAATGTTCTTTTTGACCAGGACAACATAGCAAGCGACAAGCTGTGGAGCAATCTCACTGTTTTCAACATGACCAGTCTCGATGCTGGCACGTACTCCTGTGCCGCGCAGAATGTGGTCGGCTTTGCGAGCCAAAACATCAGCATCTACTTGACTGAAATTGTGCAGCATGTCCTTGTGAAGACTCCGGAGACGTTTTGGTACTTCGGCTTAATAATGGGCACATTTGGCACCGTCTTCCTTTTAATTTTGATTTCGTTCGTCGTTTGCCTGTGCAAGAGAACACAGCGGCAGCGGCGACATCCCACCAAAAATATCAAGGGCAGCGTGAGTTTCAATGACCAAGAGAAGAAACTGCTAGACCTCAGCATTACAACGACTACAAACGATCGAGGAGACAGCTGCGCTGGAATCGACAACAATGGGCCTGCAATCAATAAAACCGAGTCCGTAATCGGCTTCGAGCCAATTGAAATAACTGTGGAAAATCACCATCGCGGGCTGGGGCCACACCATCAACAAGTGGGAATTCCCTTACAGGGAGGTCCCTCCTCTCACATGAGCAGCCGACAGCAAGTGATGCAGACAGAAGGTCAATGCGGAGTTGTAGGTATTTCCAACTCAAATGCGAATCAGATTCCGGAGGAATTTCCTCTCAATGTTGGAGTCTTCCCACCGCCACCAGAGTTTTGTTCGAATGTGGTCACGAACCCAGCGTACGGCAACATTTTCATATCTGTTTCAGTAACACAAGATATGCTAGATAGCTCCGACATCAACATCTACCCGGATCTGTTGAACATTCCCAAACGAGTGGTGGATGGCAGCACAGCTAGCAGCGGTAGTGGTAGCAGTTCTGCCCAGCCACCAATGCTGCCAGTTAATGTGTCCTCTTTCGCCACACTGCCAAGGAACAATCAGCGACGGGGCATTCTTAAAAAGGATCCCTCAGTTCAAACGAATTTATACCCACACGACGAGATTGTCAGCTACCACAATCTGGATACCAGCTACAGCCAGGGCTACAATCAGCAAGAACACCTGCAGCAACAGCTACAGCAGCAACAGCAGCAACAGCAACAGCAGCACCAACATCAAATGCACGCTCTTCACCATCAGCAGCAACTGGCATCGACGGGAGGCAGATGCAGTAGCAGCAGCAATAGTAGCAGCGGTACAGCCACCGGAAGTAGTTGTTCGAGTAATTGTGGCCTAAAGGCACCCACTTGTGTGAATTGCATGAAAACGGCGCCGCCGCCACTGCCAATTGCTTACACAAACGATTCAGATGGAACATCGCTCACCTGCATTGGCGGCACGATGCGGCCTTTGGGGCCGAAAAGTTCTGCCCTGGGCGGTGCTAGCTTGAAATACGACAATATGGGTAGACGCATAACGGCGAGTGGGAATTCGACCCTGTCATTGCCCGATGAAGAACGCCTCGAAAACGAGACACTGTTCAACGAGGGCACGCCAATGACAACGTTCCCCAAGCAACGCGACCAACAGCAGCAACAGCAATCTAGAGATGGCCAGCAACAGGGATCAACCGGTGCAGGGGCGGCGTCATCATCATCATCATCATCGAAACAATCGCAGACATGCGGTCAAACTGAATTGCAGGGTGGTAGTGATTTTGTATCACTGTAGTAGTGTAAGAAGATTGATGATAAATAAACGTTAGGATTAATAGGAAATTGACTTCGTGTAAGATTGTAAAATAGTTTTTTGTGTTTATTTTTGGAATTTGTAGCAATGGATGTCTGGGATTCGTTTAAACAGACTGTCTGAGGATGGTCTTTTGTGGTAACTCTCAGAGACAACCAAAGAATCCCTTTTTCAGGTTTTATTTTTGAAAATACTTGACAACTACTTGATGCATACTTGGACCCCGTTTAATACGAATACTGCCTTTGACCCTGTTCGATTCCTGAGTGTGTACGTGAGGAGCATTCAATAAAGTCTGGTACTTCCATTTTCATTCTTTTCAGGCTCGTTGTACTCGAACAAGTTCAGCATCGTACTTTATTCACCTGGTTGATGTTGTCGGAGGAGGAGGGGTTCGATCCAGGTCTCAGTTCCTTTGATGCCGGCACGTTAGTTTAAGTTTAACCTCTTCCTAAGTAAATTGTGATATTCCTTTTTTCGTACAAATCTCCTTCTTTCTGTGGCGCCACTGCCCGAGGTGGAATTGCTAGCTTCTAAAGGGTGACGAGATAGCAATGATAGTTTTTCCAATTGTTATTTTTCAGGTGTAAATACGCATCGTGACCGTGATCGACTTTTGGTCGGCGTTATCACGGCTTCAGTGTGCAGGCAATTCGCCGCGCTGGGGAAAAGTTCGAGTTTATGTACACTCTTTTGGACCTGAAGCCACCAACCAGACAGAGATTAGTGCGAAATTAATTAAAGATAGCCCCCGCAACGGCCATTATCCAGAATTTTCGATTCGTTGCAGAACAGCAGAATTGGTCATCACCAGAGAGTCAGCCCATATTATGTCACCAATCAAAACTCCTGCTATTAGAGCAAACACTTGCCACAAGTATTCGACCGAACATCAATGTATCCACAAAGGTTGACTGTATAGGGCGGGTTATGACAAAGCGGAAACATCGGACCTTATTTCTTTCGAAATGAGAAAGAAGGCACCGTTACCGTCAATGGTCTCTGGTATAGAATGATGTTAACTGACTTTCTGTGGGCAGAGATCGATATATCCGGGCTGTGGTTCTAACAAGACGGCTCTACATTCCATACAAGCGACGCAACGCTCGAGGTTGTGAAGGAGAAATTTGGCGAATGGTTCATTTCACGGCGAGCGTTCATCAATTGGCCGCTGTGATCATGCGACTTGACACCACTCGATTATATTCTCTGGGGCTACGTCAAGTCCTCTAGTTAACCACTTTGAACGAGCTCAAGGACAACATTTGAGACGGTAGTGCCAGAATAACGCCGCACACATTGGACCGAGTCATCAACATTTGGGCCAATCGCTTGATGCACTGCCAGCGAAGACGAGAATGTCATTTGAATGATCTGCTATACATAATGGCATTAAGGTAGCTTCAAAAAGAATCTCTAATCAATTTCAAACCTCACACTGTTGTTGATTTTTTAAAATTTCTTTTCTTCTCGCCCTGTACAAAAACCGTTTGTCCTGTGTAGTATGACTTTTTCACGAATAGTTTACCCTCTGAGCATTGCCAATGACTCGAAAGATTTTGTGCTGTGAAAATTAAAGTTGGTGTGTTTGAGATCGGACCGCAGACCTTCAGCTCTATGAAAAAAATACGCTCTATACAGGCAACCATTCTATCGGTGGATGTTGGTGCTCTTACAGCCTATTTTCAATAGCTAAAATTTGGGGAAGGGTTATATGGGATGAAGGTTAATGTGGACAAATCTGAGGTTATGGTTATTTCCAGAACCCCTGTTCAATGCACTCTACATGTTAGTGGAGTCCCATTGAAACAGGTGGAGAAGTTTAAGTATCTCGGGGTCTTCTTCACGAGTGATGGGAGGAATAATGCTGAGCAATCCTGTAGGATTGGTCAAGCTGGGTCGATTTTGAAACAGCTTGATCGATCTGTAATCAGGAAGGTGTCAAAACCAAGTAAGCAGTTTTTAACGCAGTATTTGTTCCAACTCCAACTCCAATAGCTAAAGTTTGGGGAAGGGTTATATGGGATGAAGGTTAATGTGGACAAATCTGAGGTTATGGTTATTTCCAGAACCCCTGTTCAATGCACTCTACATGTTAGTGGAGTCTCATTGAAACAGGTGGAGAAGTTTAAGTATCTCGGGGTCTTCTTCACGAGTGATGGGAAGAATAATGCTGAGCAATCCTGTAGGATTGGTCAAGCTGGGTCGATTTTGAAACAGCTTGATCGATCTGTAATCAGGAAGGTGTCAAAACCAAGTAAGCAGTTTTTAACGCAGTATTTGTTCCAACTCTCACCTGTGGCCATAAAATCTGGGTAATGACCGAAAGAATAAGATCGCGAATACAAGCTGCAGAGATGAGATTTCTTCATGCTGATGTGGGAATTACTCACCGGGATAGGGTGAGAAACACGGCGGTGCGCGAGGAACTCAACGTTGGGCAGCTGCTTCTTCGTACGGAAAGGACTGTACTTCGATGGTTTGGTCACGTGGCACAAATGTTCCCATCATCACGACTTCCGAGGCGATCATATAAAGACAGGGATGATGAGAGCTTATGAATCATATTATTGATCAACCTCCTTAAGCCCCGAACCCCTAGGCAAATATTTACTTGTTTGGAACCACCAACATTCGGTTAGGTTCCTGTGCAGAAGTGAAGCAGATGCACAAGAGAGTTTTCACATTTATGCTTTCACACGAGTAAACTATTTTTATTTGAACTCATAGCAGAGAACTAACATTTTCCTTACTTGAAGCGATGTTTAGCACTAAAAACATGAATCTGGAATTATTTTAATAACAGTAAAGGCTTAACATATTCTTATCCCTTTGCAATTTTTCACTTTCTAAGCTCCTGCCTTGTAATTCGTAAACAAGGCAAACCCCATAGAGCTACAAATCCAAATTTGTCTATGATTTTGTAATAAATTTCTTGAATCAATAACATATAATTTCTTTCAAACAAATTAAAAAAAAACAGTATAAAAATGCATACAAATAAGTCAAAAACAAGTTGTACATTTTTCAAAAGAGAAAAAAGAAGCAAATTTAATTAAGAAAAAAAAGTTGCATATTTATCATAAATGTAATTACGTAAAGTAGATAGAAGAAAAATACCAAAATAAATAAAATTAAATGAAACAAAACTCATCACAGCAAATTTAGCGAGGATATACGAGAGGGATTTCAAATAGGTAAACAAGCAAAATTCGAGGAAGGCTAAACCCACTTGAACGAACGAAATTATATCAGTTTCCTTAAGTTTCTGTTCACTTCATTTTCAGTTATTTTGAGATTGAAAGAGTATTAGTACCTGTTAAATAAGCAAATTATATTTAGAAGAAAAAAAAATAAAGAAATCGAAGTAAAATTTATCAAAATGAAAATGTCCAAATAAGGTTAGATGCAAAACATTTGTTAGCAAAAAATAAATATAAAAAAATATATATATACTTAGGAAAATGTGTATTTTGAACATTAATTTAATGTTAATTTCTTCCTGTGATTATCCTTCAATTGAAGCGAAATGAAATCAGCCAAATATGAAAAACAAAATGATTCGTAGCAGTTTTGCCTCCGGGGAATATTTATTTACGCTTTGTTAAAATCAAAATCTAACAAAATAAATCTCTCTGTCCTTATTAAAATCTTTTCGTATGAAAACCCCATGCAAGTGTTTGTACAGTCTAGCTCTGAATGGTAAATAAACATCTTATTAACAATTCACTGTACTGTGGCAATAATGAATGTTATTCATCTTTACATCTTTTATATTTACCTATGTTTTCGCAAGCACTTTTGTATTTTCCTTATCGAAATTTAAGCCACATTTCACAAACCCTTGCATGTGACTTTCAAAAAAAAAATAATGCATGAAAAATCTTGTACATAATTAAACGTAAACTACTATAAAGGAAACAAATTTAAATGAAAGGTATATATATATATTTAAATCAAATCTCAATTCAATTATGTAAAAGAAAATTTACTTAAAAGTGGATCTCTTAAAACAAAAACAAAAACATAACTCTAAATAAAATCGAACAATATTTTTTTCCACAAAAAAATTCAAACTTTTTAATTACTTAGACACTTTAGTAAGCCTATTTACATATTTACTATACGATCATAAAACAAAAATACAACCAATTCTATAAAAAAAATAAGATTTCAATTTCATAATGTACATTATCAAGTAACAAAAAAAAAAATAAATGAAACTGGTTCGCACCGGTTCTTAGGAAAACTGAATATTATTTCATTAGTTTCACTTTAAGAATATAATTGTACATTATATAAAATATATTTAAAAGGAAAACAAAAAAGAAACAAACATTTTGTACTATAGCTAAAAATGAGAAATAATGAGAATTACGATAGAAAGATGGCGAAATAAATGAAAAATGGTTAATAAACGTAAGATGAGTATATGAATTGAATTTTTCTTTCATGTATTGACGAAATCCGGAAAACGATTTTTTTTTCAGGTTTGGAAAGAAACTTATTCCTTCCATCAACGGTGCTAATTATTGAGAGATAGGTAAGTGTCTTCAATATCACAATAAGTATCTCCTCTGCCTTTTTGCATAAACGGTTAAGACTTCTTGTCAAAAATATAATGGATCCTTATGAAACATATCTCAAGACAGGCGATACAGTAAATTTCACACTTCAGCAGATCCTTAAAAAAAATCTAAGAATTACCAATTGACACGCGCAACCGCATCAAACGACCACATTGTCGATTTCAAAATCCTATGTACATACGGCCTGTTGATTGACGCCCTGCTCAACCTGGACTGTATCGGTCCAAAAAAGAAGTTCTAGTGCCCATGTTTTTCGATAGCTTAGTTAAATATTCTGTTTCAGAAATTTCACGACGAAAAGTTTAAACGACTTAAAAACTGTTCAATGAAGACAATTTTATTTTTAATACTCGTTTAAGAAGAAGGTAAGTTTTCTGTTCTTTTACAGGGTCAAATGGCTGTAGTTGACTTAAGTTTTTTTTTTTTTTTCGACAGGGACACAGGTAAATGTCCAAGTCGTGACAGATGAAAGGATGGGGATGCAGATTGTAGAATAGTAGGCGTTGTGTAATGTCCGCGATATGTATCCACAAATCCGAGAAAAATAACCGAACGAAAACCGCTGTGAGTAGATATGAGAAAATGATTCCGACTTTGACATTTTGCAAGTTTATTTATGAAATTGGTCTTAACACTATTTGGATAGAGAAAACAAAGTCCTGCTCAAAATCTGTAGAATTTAACCCATTTGACCTCAAGGTTGCCTGAGGGCAAATTCTGTTGGCTTACAGCTAACGGTAAGCGTTCCTTTTGTTTCTGTCTGTTGATTCTTAATGATGACAGTAGTTTTATGTGTCTACTCGAAATGTGAGCAAAAAGAAATACATTTGAAGATTATTTAGCGAAGTTATTTGCAATAGACTGCACGCGCGTAGTAGAAACTATTTTTGTGAAATTCGGAAGAGTTACTAAAGTGAGTGATTTACTCATATATTAATGTAAAAATATTGCGTTGCTCACAAGCAACGTCTAGTAGCGCCCAAACCGATAGGCGTGGCGACTTAAAATGTTGGCCTAATACTTCTTGAATGAATACAAATAGATAAAAACTAAAAAAAAAAGTCTATCTACAGGAAAAAAAATTGGAGTCGAATGGGTTAAGATATTAAGCTTTGAAATTTTGACTGAAATTTAGCAGTTGTACATCATGCGACGGTCTAAGGTTCGAATCTCGAAAAAAACATCTAACATTTTTTCACGGCTCCACCTCTTTCGATTCACTGACAATGCTCAAAGAGTATTACTGTCTATAAAAAGCTTCTCAAACTCGCCATTCGGAGTCGGCATTAAACTGTAGGTCCCATACACTCGTGAGAGAACAATAGTGCGCACAACACGAGTGGTTGCTGAGAAGCTAGGCCCAGGTCCACCACGGACTGTAGCGCCGAAATTGTTATTATTGTTATTATTACATCATGTGATGCTACTGTTCTCAATCGAATCTGTTCAACTTGAAATAGCAATGATGGGATAATTTTCAATGACAATATTCAGTGATTCACGATAATTGGTGCTTTGATTTAAGGGTTAGGAGATATGTACATCAACATCAGGAGTGGAGTCATGGTTTTGGTAAAGCCCTCTGTCTAACACATCTGCCTCTGTATGTAACAGAAATAAATACTAAATATATTCGAAGGATATGCAAATGTACCTTTTAAGTATATAACATTTAATTCATTTTCATAAAAAAAAATTACGAGTCAGCTGTGTTGAATATATAATTTTTGAAAACGTCGATTTTGAAGCTTAATGTAAAAATAATAATTGTAGCGAATTCAATCAAAAATTGCATCCTTATTGATGGCCCCACACATCGCTGGACTTGTTTAAGCCATTCCCGTTTCAATCTGAGAAAACGCCTATGCTTCGTCAACCACGACATTTGTGTTAACTAGGAATCGCCCTGGCTTTTGTGCCATAGACTGTGCCTCTAGTTTTCTACATCGTCTTTCTACGATACTTGACTAATTTGACAAGGATGGCAAAACTTAACATATTGCTTTATGTGAGCTGTCAATATGAATATTTGATCTATTTTGGACTAGGCGTACACACAAAACGACAAAACTGTCCCCCAAGAATACCTTATACATGTATACCTTAGGATATTTGTTCCATTTTAAGTTCCAGTCTTTAGCATATTTGAACGAATTTTCTTAGATACATTTTGGGGCATATTTTCAATAAGCTATCTATGAACAACTCTATTTAGTTATTTTCTAATTATTACCTTACAATTCAGTCCTCGAAGCAAACCTTCCAATCCCTGACGTCCTCTTGATACTTCCCGAGAGCCCTTACGATAAACTTCCCAAAATAATGACCAATTTCGTATCGCATTGCCTTCACTTGCGTTACTGCGAACAATTCAATAACAGTACACACCGACTTTCAGAGGATACCACTTAGGTTCCACCACAACGAAGTGATGTCCACTTCTCCAGGCGTTTCACAATATTATTACCCATCTTAAGTGGCAGTGTCTTCCTCCATTTAAGGAGCAGCCAACTTCCTTTTCACTCCCAGTTCATTGTTATAAAAGTTTACTTGACCACTCACTCTGTGCATGACTGCTCAGAACTAATAAAAAGGGCCTTCGAGTGGTGGGCAGAACTTCAGAATCGAGAAAATTCATTTCAACTTCCTGCAAAGAATTTCCTTCAGGATGTTCAAATCTCTATTACATATTGAGAAGATGTTTCCAAAGATTTCTTGTCACTAAGCCCATTGGTCGAGTCATTCAAAAGGGGAACACTAGAGAAACCATCCGTGAAACACGTGGACAAAAGTGAATGTCCTGTTTATGGGTGCATACGTATGTATACTCATACGATACCACATGGATGATGACATCCAGTTTTCTGCGTCCTTTATGGAGTCATCGGATTATGGAATTTAGTCCGTGTCATTGAGACTTTCTCTTCAATTGTGTTTGCAAGGTGGGTCAACTCAAATGGCACAGATTGATAAATATTTATATATTTTCTGGTGTTTTTTTTCCAGATGATTCCGTCTGTCCACATCGGCCAGGTCGACTGCAAATATTTAATCCACGGCACAGGGGGATGAACAGTTTTTGTACTGTTAAACTAAAAATCAATCCCTCACGGTTTAATGGACACCACATCATGCTGCACTAATTTATCGATTGTATTCAATTATTTTGATATTTTGCAATTAACCGGATAACCCACAATTAAAAGGTTCAGTGGGTCAATGGGGTTGCACGGCTTGGACTGTTTGAAATTCGTTTTAATAGATTTCCCTTCTAAACGGTGGTTACTTAAGCCTTCTTTAATCGCATTCTATCTTTGAATTTAAATAAAACAAAATGTGTGTGAGGTATCATCGACATTTTTTATTCGTTTGAAAGGCGTACTGATATCATTATGTATGGAATAAAACATCGTTCAAATGTCCGCTGCGGTTTCTCTGGATGGCGCGCATAAGAAATGTCAAATTTTCTATGACTTTGACGCATAAACCAGGCTGAATTTGACTGCTGACATGAGTTATGTTGGCCTTGAGGGCCGCTGTGGTTTGTGACTTATTCGCATAGACCTGCGACATCAGCAACCCGCACAAGAAAAAGTCGAAAGCGATGAAATCGCATGATCTTGTTGGCCAGTTCACTTCACCTCCACGTGATGGGACCATGCTCGTGCAAAATTTCCAATGTGGTGTGAGTTGTGTTGCACGTAGCGCCGCGCCGTCCAGTTGAAACTAGATGTCGTTGGTGTCTATATCATCCACATTCAATCCAGGCCAAAAGAAGTTGGTAATCATCGACCTATACCGCTCGCTGTTGACAGTCATGGCCTGGTCAACGTCGCCGTGGTTCTCAAAAGAATATGGACCGATAACGCCGCACCGTCGGCCCAAAATACACACCAAACAGTGATCTTTTTGGGATGCATTGCATTGTACTTTCTTGGATCTCATGTGGATTGGTATTTAGTATCGTCCCAAATTCGACAACTTTGTTGGCGTACCCATTCCATCCAGAAATGGGCCTTATCACTGTAGATGAAAATTAGTGTTAGTTTCCAACTGCTCCAGAGCCCATTCTGCAAACACTCGTCATTGTCTTTGGTCGTTTACCTTCAGCACCTGGGTGAGTTGAATTTTGAACGGGTGCAGGCCCAAGTCACGACGCAACGTAAAATGCACCAAGTCTGCGAAAAGCCGAGGTTTTGTGAGGGACGCGAAATCGATTATGGCGACCGTAAAGTGAGCGAAGCGAGCGGAACCTTGTTCGAACAGAACACCCATTTTCATAAAAATATGTTATCATTCGCAAGTGTTGTTGTCAGCTATGTCCGTCTATGGTGATTTGACATGAGAGATTAAATAAATGACAGCTAATTTGACAGATGTAACTTAAACAAAATGGTCGCTATAAACTGTGAAAATTCGAAAGCCCCCATTGGAAGACCCTTTAGAACTGTATACATGGCAATTTGACTCTGAAGGCACTCCTCAGCACACATTTTAGTACAAATTATTCATCAAAATAAATTTTTCCGCATATTTAAGCAGGACTTCCTTCAGTCACACAGACTCACTGTGTCACACGACACAGTCTCATCCTCTGAGCAGAACTTCGGCCAGCTTACATAGTTGAACTTAAATCTCGTTTCGAGGAATTCCATTAGCTACCTGTTTACTGATCTCCCATTTAGATTCGCGACCTCCGATTTTTGTTACCGATCTTTCGCCGGACTACTTGATCAAATAAGCGTGAATGTCTTTGTATATGGACCATCGTCCCCTACTATTAACGACTTAAGAAGTGCAGACGATTTTGTAAAAAGGGGCAACAGTATGTGACTTGACAATATGGACTGGAAAATAGCAGCAGTCTCACAATATTTAAAGCAACAAGATAACTGCTTTAAATAAGGCCAGCAAAAATGAAGAAAAGACAACTGAATAAAAATTGTATAACATGGGCTCTTGTTAGTCGTGATCTACTGAAAACTCAGCAAGTCATTGTTGCTTACAAGTTCATAGAGCTCTACTTCTTCATGTCGCTATATACAATTGGCGTGATGTTTTCTCTATCCACAACGTGCAGACTGGAGAAACATGTTAGAGCGTAGAGTAATCCATACCAGATTGTAGACCCACAGGAAAGGAAGAAAATGTTTTCTCTTAGGGGATTAACACAATCACATTCTATTTTCTATTATTGTTTTAGCACTAACGGCTGTAATTTTATAACGACGTTTATCACTATTTCAATGAAATTGATGACAGTTCCGGGTTATGTCCTTCAAGTGGCTGACTGGAAGTTACAGTCTCATTAAGGCCTACCTGGGCCCATTCTGATACCACGAGATCTCCTGTGCTTGCAATAAAGTGCCTAAGCTGACTGACAATGAGCTAAAGTCATTCAGATCATTTAAGACCTCTTAAAATTAAGACCCCATTTGGGCTTCCTACGGATAAAGAGGGCGCTACATGCGCAAAGTAGGCTTGATACAGTCTCCTTCTCCCCTGATCTCTTCTGTTTCTGCAAAGTTCGTTGTTCGAGACACGCATTCTAGAAGCATGTGTGCAAGTGGCGCCGTGTTTTTTAACGTGTTGTCTTAATTAATTTATTAGTTTCTTGCTAATAGGACCGAATATTTTCACATCAGTTTTCTGTCTTACCTATCTTCAAGATTTTATTGTTCTAAAGTTGAGTTTCTGTGACTTTGTTTTTAGATTAAGAGGTCTTTAGTTAAATTGTTTAAAAAAATTGTCACAGGAGCAGACGGAAAATGTAACTTTCCGTGGAGTCCTTATTAGGGTATTATTTGTGGCATTTATATGACTACTCCCTTATAAAATAATTTAACTAACTCAAAATTATTGGCTTCCTTATTAAACTTTTTGCTGAACGACAGATCAGTTCTTACCCCGCTTTAATTGTTTTGTCTTACCCTCTTTCATATCCGGAAGTTTATTCTTAACGGTTTGCTGTAAAAGCGCGATGATGTCAATGTCGTCAATATAGTCACGTAAATGAACTGATGTATAAAAAAGTGCATTGTTACTCGTCGTAATATCTGTACCAGCTGAAGGTTGAGGAACTCACACGACATTGCATCTTTACTAAAAATGTTACAACTTTTAAAAGATTTTGAAGTCAACCTTATTTTCCAGTGTTTTTGACTGAGTGCAACACAATCGGATCAGTGACGGTAAATGCTGCTGTATGTGACTCGAAAATCAAATGACGCACTGGTACTCAGTGAGCTCCAAAGAAAGCGCAGATTAAGATAAAGATGACAAGTTGAGGACATCGCATATCTTCTCCAATGGCACTTCCTCAAAGTTTTCTTGACTTTATCGCAACAATCACCAGCACACACCGTAACGTTCAAACAAGACTATCAATCTTCTATGGACTACAAAAGTTTCCTTGACATCGACTTTATCGTTCAGAAGAATTATAAAATGCAAAAAGCTATAAGCTCACAGTTTCCACTTCAGACTACTTCAAAAATCCATCTATGAGTCGAACAGATTATTCTGATATATACATACCGAGCCACATGGTTGTACAAAAACAAGCACAATGCTGCTTCGATTTACCATCCATTCCATCATCTTTCTCTAAGCAGCCAAACAAAAGCGCCAACGCCATCTCAAAACCCGTTCACTCTAGTGCTGTGCAAATACTTTGATAGTGGTTACTGAGGAGAGTATAAATTCCTGTCGTAAGATTGAGCATCCGCGAAATGCATTTTCATGATGAAACTCGCCAGCATACAAAGTCATTCTCCTTTGAGTGTGCCATTTAACCTGTTCTACGACGATTACTTAACAACACAACAGAAGAAGAGTGTACACACATCTTCGGAAGTCTCTTTAAGAAACCGGTCTTAAAGCCTTTTCTTTGCCTTAAGCGATGGTTGCCAGTTAAGAGAAACCCATTCCACTCAACGGAATTGAGAGCTACCCAACGGGTCTGCACCAGATCTCATCCTATCGCTGTCATTATCATGAGCTTCATCATTGTCATCTGTTGTCAGTGGATATCGTTCAAGAGGAAGCTATAGAACAATTTCGAAAATCAGTTCATTCATGTCAAAAAGTCTCAAGTCATGGCAGCACAATCGGTTCCATCATTTTAAGGCGTTTCATCTTTTTCTAATGCATGCAGTTGCGGCAATGAAAAGCGAGATAGAAAATAATACAAGGAGGGTAAGGTGTTAAACTTTCCACTTTATTCACGAAATTCCACTTGAACGGAGCTGAATTGAGGTGTAAAGGTTATATCGTGTACCTATACAACATACACTCGGTGTAACATCCTTTTCGCTTGATTTCCCGCACGGATTTCAGAGAGGGGAGCATTTTTACTGACGAACCCCTTGTGTCTAAGTAACTTAGAGCCATTCACAAGTGAGTAATTTTAGGCAAGGACATCGCTGAGACTGAAGTGTTGAATGCTTTGATGATATCTGATGCAGGATGGCGTTTTTGAGATGATTGCCTCCCCTTAAAGGGATTTGAGTGTCTTTAAATTCCTTAATCATTTCCCGTTTTTATTCATTTTTAAACCGTCTAATTTTGTCGCTGTCATCAGATATTTACTATTTGTGAATATATTGAATCTATAAAAATATTTTGGACTCACACCAAGGCTCTTCTGGTGCATATACCTAAGTGCATGTCGTAGAATAGTTTGGAACCTAAAGGGTCCTCCAATAAGGACTTCCGAACTTTGACAGTTGATAGCGGCCATATTGTTGAAACTACATATGCGAAAAGATCGCTGCTGTCCGTGAGGGTGTCAGGAGAATTCGCGGCAATCGATTTCAGGTAGCTTCCAAGAATTCGGCCTTTCGCAGACCTCAACTTGGCGAATTTTTTCTTGCATCGTGACATAGACCTGCGCCCGTACAAAATTCAACTGACCCCGGAGTTAAAGGTAAACGACGTGTGATCGCTGAATGGACTCTGGAGCAGTTGAAAATTTACCGTATTTTTCATCGGTCAGTAAAAATCATCTTCAGCGACGAGGGCCATTTTTGGATCTGTGTGAATGGGCACATCAACAAACAAAATTGTCGAATTTGGAACGACGCCAATCCACATGAGATCCAAAAGCGTTCAATGCATCCCGAAAAATGGTTTTGGTTTTGGGCTGGCGGCGTCATCGGTCCATATTTCTTTGAGAACGAAGACGATGTCACCGTCTACAGCGAGCGCTATATATGGTGTCGATGATTACCAACTTCTTTTTGGCCTGAATTGGATGATATGGACACCAACGACATGTGCTACGTGCCACACAGTTCACGCCATTTTGGAAATTCTGCACGAGCGATTGGAGAGCATGGTCACCTCATGTGGAGTTGAAGTGAATTGGCTACCGAGATCATGCGATTTGACCCCGTTAGACTTTTTCTTGTGGTGTTTCCTGAAGTCGCAGTTCTATCCGAATGAGCCACAAACCACAGCGGCCCACAAAGCCAATATAACCCATGCCATAAGTCAAATTCAGCCTGATTTATACGCCAGAGTCATGGAAAATTGTCTATTTGGGATGCGTGCCACCCAGTTAAGTTGCTATGAATTTTTGAGCAATGTTATATATCATTCCTAATGGCATCGATGGGCCTTTCAAATCATTTAACACTGTTGATGATATCTCACTCACACTTTATTTTATTTAAATTTCAAGACGGGAAGCGCTTAATGAAAGTCCCTCGGAATAGTTCTCTTAATTTACATTTACAATTGCATAGTACACTTACTGTTATGTTCTGTAATTTCTGTTGGAAAAACAGGACTTGCTTTGGAAAGTTTATTTTTACTTTTTGCATTAATTAATTATTAACACATTTTCCACTTAGTACTTTATTTGACGACTGGATGGCGCAGTTGGTTAAGTGCCTGCCTCAAGTTAGAAGGGTCCCAGGTTCGAATCCCAGTAAAATCGAATCTGGTCCAGTCACCATTTACCGTTGGGATCAAATTACCGGCACTGGAGTACGTTGCTAAATGGCAGTACAATGAACCAGTTTTTGAGTCTGAGTGCTCCAGTGTAGGATTTCAAAAAAAAATCTGCGAAAAAAAGTACTTAATTTCCGAAATGTTCGCTATTAAATTGTTATTTTATTGTCGAAGTGAGCAAGTTTAGCTTGGACCGACTGTTCCACGATCTCTAAGTATGTGTCTGAACTTCGAAATGAGCAGATTAATACAAGTTAAAGTTTGAACAGATTCTTTATAGAAATCAAGAAGGCCTAAAGTTGAGCAACTTTGCTGAGAACTTACATCACAGGATGTCAATGACGAGTTCTTGCTGGTCCATTAAGATTGGTACGTAAATCAGGGAGAAATTGTATTTCCAGACAAAGAAGACAGCGTCTCGTCATCTAAAAACCGACTGGATGACGCAGTTGTATAAGTGCCTGCACCAAGTTAGAGGAGTCCCAGGTTCGAATCCCTGTGAAATCGAATCTGGCCAGTCACCATTTGCCATTGGGATCAAATCAACGGGACTGGAGTAGGTTGCTACCTGGCAGTACAATGTTCCAGTTTCGGGTCTGAGTACTCCAGTGTAGTGTTTCAAAACCTCCGAAAAAACAAAAACAAGTCTCTTCATCAAGAGAACATCTCTTTATCTTTTACAAGAGGGACATGAACTTCAGAAAACCAGTTCACCTACCGCCATAAACGGATCGCATTGTAACATAAACAAAGCACCTAGAGCTGTCAATGTAGCTCTCCTCAGATAGGCTTTAAGATCACCAAAGATGTGAATGTAAAATCAATCAGAAAAAATCTCGTCCACTCTATGGATCACCAACATGTAGCTTCGACTTTAGATTTATTGGAACGAGGAAAAGTAAAGGACCGTCATCGAAGAACTCATCATCGTAGTTCTAGACTGCTTACTCTTAATGACTGACAAGGATCGTCCGTAAGGCAATATCTCTCGAAGCGAAGCTTGAAAAGCTTGTATATCCAAGAAAAAAGAACTATTACTCATCAAAAATACAATAAAATAAATTCACAACCAAATGACAAACTTAAACAGAAATGCTGCTGAATAACCCATCCAATACTTCTGTCTGTAAATTTTCGTCAATGTCAAATTTATACTAGCCCACTGCTGGCATTTGCATACTGTTCCTTACCAAACAACTGCATTACACTCCTCCACATTGTATCAGCGAACTTCAATCCAACAGACTTCTAATGAAGTGGACATTCATTACACTCAAACGCCTCGGAACGCTGACAGCATTGGATATGTCTCATTGGACTTTAACGCCACCACCATTTGTGTGGGCTTGTGGTGATGGTGCGCGTGCTTTCACGACCACAACTATGCGGTTTTCCCTTTGAACTAACTATGCTCTAAATATGTATGCAATTATGTACGTATGCAATTTCTTGCAGTGGGAGTTGTGATTCACTGACGTAGAAGCGCGAGATCCGCAACCAAATGACCGACGTATGAACATGTGTATTTGCAGTAAAAGGGCATGTTGTAAGAGTGAAGACCGTATTTGGTAATGTGCATTTAGCAGGCGACACAAATCGTGGCTAGTTCAGAGTTCAAACACATGTAGTTACGCCATGTGAAATTTGGGGGAGATTTATAGGAATGCACAAGTCAACTTATGGAATCGTTTAAATGATGAAGATTGGTTTTCTGTTGAGATTTATTATGGATTTCAGATGAAGATTAGATTTTCGGTTGATTTGAAAGCTAGTCCGTGGTGGCTAAGCAGATAGACTACGATAAGTTTCGTAATCAACTTAATTCGTCTTAAAATGCTTTTGAACCATCACCACCAAGTTCTCGCCGTTTGTAGTTTATTCATGATTTTAATTCACATTTTTGACATATCAGCCTAAACCTTTTGTTTTTTAGTTTAGTGGAGGTATCCTAAAAAGGTTTCTTTGTATAGCTTCTGCCATGTGCAAGACAAGACTACTTCAACTGAAGCGCGATTTGGAAATCAAATTTTCTGATAACTAAGCTGTATCTGCTGGAACGCTGTGAAAGTGTATTTCCAAGTGGTCCAAAACATCTAATTATTCACTACAGGCCAGTGACTTTCAGAGGTGTGATATCACATGATCTTCGATCCCAATTCACTGGTTCCCTTCTCGGGATGATGTGCTTAACTTTTTTTTAGCGGGTACTACAGTCCGGAGTGTATGCCTTCCCAACTTGCTCAGTCTTGGG
Organism: Myathropa florea; assembly: GCA_930367185.1. Taxonomy (NCBI): domain Eukaryota; kingdom Metazoa; phylum Arthropoda; class Insecta; order Diptera; family Syrphidae; genus Myathropa; species Myathropa florea. The sequence continues at coordinate 46,023,709 of OV884002.1, forward strand.
CTAGGCACCTAATGTTTCGTACATCCAACAGATTGAGGTCCCTTTCCAGCTGGGCACGCCATCGGAGACGAGGTCTTCCTCTACCACGTTGTTCCTCAGGGTTGGAATCGAAGACTTTCCCAGCCGGAGCGTTTGTGACCATTTGCTCTACATGATCCAGCTACCTGAGTCGAGACTTTCGAATTCGTTTGACTAGGTCGATGTCGTTGTAAAGCTCGTAGAGTTCGTTGTTCAATCATCTCCTCCAAGCTCCTTCTGCGCAAACGGGAATATAATTCGAAGGATTTTTCTCTCGAAGCGACTAAGAATCTCATCGTTCGCATTTTACAGAAGGACTGGGACTATCAAGGTCTTATATATCGATAGCTTGGTTCTTCGATAGAGGGCTTTATTTGTCAATTGTCGTCCAAGCCCAAAGACACAGCGATTGGCCAGAGTTATCCTTCGTTTGATCTCCGCAGTCGTATCATTTCCGGAGTTTACTGCGGAGTCTAACTTAGGTTAGGTTGAAATGGCTGACTGTAGATGGCAGTCACACTTAGACCAATTTAGGCCCATTGTGATAGATCGTGCCTCCAGTGTTGACGTCTGAGTTACGCACGGAAGTTGCATGACAGTGCATCGCCTTGTCTAAATCCATTTCTGACATCGAAGGTTTCGGTACGACCTTGAAGGAGCTACTGGCATTTTCCATCGTTATACCGCAAAGCCGGACGAGTTTTGTAGGAATGCCAAATGCGCTATATAGCCCGTCTCTACGAGTACCAATTCTGTCATACACGGCCTTAAAATCGATCAATAGATCTGCCGCAGTATAAATAGCTGGTCAATGGTGGATTTTGCTGACCTGAAACCTGACTGATATTGAATGTTTTCAGGGGATTACACAAAACGGCGGAGAAGGTTTTATACGCGATGTTTATGAGACTTATCTACGAAAAGGGTCAGCTATCTTAAGGATGGGGCAAACGATGCTGAGATTACATCCGTCGGGCATATTCTCTTCCAAAACCAAATCTTACAGATTTCCCACTCATCTCTGCCTTCCCTAAAAGTTAGGCAGGCAATCCTGCATGTAAACATAATGTTTACAATTAGCATACTAGCCAAAATAGATTGGAAGACTGGTCCTTGGGCACTGAGTATTTTCAAAGATTCTGCACAGATGGATCAACAACTTCGAGAGTGGAATTGGGTATTCACTATACAAAGTCTTAATGGCTTTCGTGATTATGTTAACGTCACAAAAGTGGAAAAATGGTAATTTAGAGGGCACTGTTACAAATAAGACACAATGTGGCGTAATGAAGGGATATTTGTGCAGACATAACTGCTATCAAGTTCGTTCATTCAATCACTTTTTACTCAAAGACCAGTCTACATGTTCGACTGCCTCTTAATAAGACATTCAGGCAATTCATATTGTCGGTATACAGAGGCATTTCAGGAATTTGCGAAGCTGACGAGCTCGCAACACATGTTATGCCACACGCTACAATAAAATTATAAATAAAGCTCGACGCTACAAATTCGCCGGAAGAGACTTAGTTACCAAGCAAATTATCAAACAAACCTGGCCCTCGCTTCATTCGAATATATAGCATTCATTCGAATATATAGCCCTCGTTCTGAATGGCCGGAATAAAGATCCCTGTTTTTCCACTTCTTGACAATTGTTTTGTTTGCATTGATATTTAATTCCAGGTAATAAAGAATTTTAATAAAAAACATTTTAGTTATCTCCTTTTCAAAAATGTATTTTAACAAAAATTAAGAAATTCTAGGAACGCGCTATTTATTACAAATAGCTTCCAGTACGTCCAATGAACCGAATTCATATCCCCATTCTGTTGAATCATTCCCCTTTTCCATTATATTCCTTTCTGCGGGAAGCAATCCTCTTACCCAAGTTTTCCTCCCTTGTAGAATTGCAATAGAGATACATGTAAATGTACGACTATATGGGTCAACCGGAATGTCGTCCATGCCAAGTGCATGGTTTTTTTGTTTGGGTCGAGTGGCGATTGCAATGTCAACATTTTTAAGGGGGCAGTTGGCCCTATGATATCTGCTTTGGTAAAGAGTCTGCTTATTTTATTTAATGGGTCACTCACATTGTTCAATTTGGAAGACACTTATTTTCTTCATGTTCTGAGATAATCTGCTTTGTTATAGATCTTGGAATGTAATATATGTACTTAGATGGTATGAGGATATTGTGTTTAAATATGTATATTATTGGCCATCTATCCGGTAATATAAAGTTCGGATTTTTTTATGGAATTTTGTAATTTCTACCAGTTGATGGCGAATTTTTTTTCTTTTGAGGGAGTTGGCCGAGAGCAATGCTAGCAGTTGAACGGACTTTTGGCATATCGTGCCTCTAGTTTTGACGGGTGCATTTTGAACCACCGTTTTAAGTATGAAATAAACTGGGCAAGTGCGAGTTATACTCGCACGGGGAAAGTTCCGTCGCATAATATTGATGGATGATTTCTGAATATCAAACGACGTTTCAAAACTATTTCAGTTAAATTTTCTTCTAACTTCAATCCAAATCAACCATTACATTCATACATCCAAACAAACAAACATTCATCCATACATATACCTATATCTCTATCCATGTTTATCCAACACAGAAAATCCCTTCCATCATACACATACCCAATCACTGCTCATGCCTGCGGTGTGTGTGTTCATTTCTGTTGGGCATTTAGGGTTGAGATCCAAAAGATAACACTCATCAACGAATAGAGTGGTCGAACACAGCATGAAATTTATGTGTGAAAATGAAAAAAAATGATCATTTTAAATCTTAGATATCTCAAAGTTTCAACATGAATTGATAATTTGAAATTTATAATTTCTTAATGCTTACGTTGAGGTCTTCAAAACTGCGTTTTCAGATCTTAAAAATTCGCATGTCGATGGTTGACCGTTTTTGGCCAATATCTCCAAAACTATTAAGGCCAGAATGCTCGAAATTATTTTGAATAAATGTACTCAATGAAGCGAAGTTTTTGTGATTTTTTCTGATTTTTAAAAACTTTGGTTTAGAGACAGCAAAAAACAGGGGGACGCATTAAAACAACTTTGGAGCTCCATATTTTCCAAACGGTAATTTGGATCAAAAAGTGTTGAAAGAAACCTCTGCCTCATTTCAAAAGATCTATCGATTGATATATAAGCCGATGGGGTGCGAAAATGTTTCAAAATCAATGGCCACTTCACCTTTACTGGAGCCACCCCCAAATGGCCCCACTTTTTAAAATCGCTGCATAGGCAATGACATCTAAGTCTGAAGAACCTAATTCCAAAATTTCATGCCGATATCTTTATAAACTTCGGAGATAAAAAAGTGTGACGGACACGACGGACGGACGGACGGACGGACACACTGAAATTATAAAGGTTCCGTTTTTGTAGATGGAACCCTAAAAATTGCACCCGCTTATCCTTAGCGGCTGGTCAATGTTCAGTGTTCAATTTAAAAAGGCTAAATACAAGGAAAAATAGTATTTTTAGAAATACTGAAATACTAAGAAAAATACTGAAATGGTTGCACAAGCACAGCTTATAACCGATAGACACGTGTTATGCCCCACGCGCGTTTATGTAATATCTGAAGTCCACTGTCATTGACGGATTCCAAGACAAGGTGTGCTCATGCCCTTAATTTGTTAGACAACTTCCACTGAAATTGAACTAAATCTTGGAACGAATTGAAAGTTAAAATAAATGGAAAAAGTCCTTTGTAGACTGTTTTTAAACACGTTGACGTAATAATTTATCACAATTCTTGTAAACTTCTATTGCGCTTCAATTTTTCCTTTTTTTGAAATTAAAAAAAAAAAAACAAACCTCTTCTCTGTATCGTTATACACTGAAGCGGTGAAGTTGTCAAGAACATGCACCATCACATTCAGTGAAAAGTTGCTCAAGAGCTGCCACCGGATTATGTATCAAGCGATGATATCCGCCATTATTCTCTGGGATCCCGCAAGGTTGTCTTACCTGAGCGAATTTACTGTTCCCATCAATGTCATCTTGTTTTCCATAAGAAGGACTCCTTACAGGGTCTTCTTCTTTTCATTTATGTTCTTTTAAAACTCGCCAAAGGGCCAAGACCAGACCCATGACCTTTTTTGTTGTGGTGAAATCCTCGAGAGAGGGAAATTCTATTCGCTTTGGAAAAATAAAGTAAAAATTACGAAAGCTGCTGAAAAACACTGGGATGTTAAGTCAATTAGTTGAACAATTCTGTGTTGGTGTTCTCTCCGGTTTTCTGACTTCAAGGCTGGGTATTTTTTTCTCTTTTTTTTGTGAATGATGAATCAATATGAAGGGATAATTTCATTTCATACCTTTTTCATCCACCATTGTTCCCCCAGTCTTGCACGGCAAGTTTGTTGTACACTGGCCTTTTATTGCAGTGGAACTCTTGGTCCATGAAAACACAATAGAACCTTTCTCCTCTTTGAAGTGAATTAATGAAACGAACTTAAAAGCGAACGTGTTTCTGGGCTCAAACCAGCCGCTATACATACTCGTATATACATACCGGCAGACGTGTCGGTACGCGTTTCTTGCAAAATATTGCAGCAACTTTAAATCAGTCCTTAAAATACTTCAGCAAATGTTAGTGTATTTCTATTGCATTATTTCATGCCTAAGTGATGGCTACAAGAACGAAAGGAGAGAACAATTCATATCAAAAAAGGTGACGGGAGAAAATCCTAAAAATATGCTTGTGGCACTATTTTTGTGGGCTAACCCAAGTCGGTTTGTGGTGGTGGTTTCTGGACGAAGTCAAGTTTATGCATCTAGAGCTTAAAGAGGAAGCATGTAATGAGCCCTCCTATTTTGCTTATTTCACAGGACCGGAATTCTTCACTGCAATTAGGTGAATTATTTAACAAGAGTATTACCTGTGCAGGATGGTAATACACGTACAGCGAAAGTTGAGGGAATTGTATTCCAGGAAAATGAAAAATTACAGAGACTCTATTTTCCTTTTCTGAGGTAGCATTTTTGTAGTTTTTCCGGACGTGACAAATTGAGGGCAAAAATGGGAGAGGAATTGAAAAACAAGGGACACGTAGTTAGCAAAATGTTAACAAGTTTAAATGTTTGTCTTTAATTAGTTTTGTTCAGTGGATAAATAAATAAAGACCGTACGTTCCGCGGTGGACCTAGTCCTGAACCAAGAAGCCCGTCCAGCCTTAAACATACTTAATTAGCTATGTCTAGTTACACACTCTAAGTTGGTTGAAATCCTTATCCACTTAAGTGCGGAACCACATTTGTGGACTTCCTCTGCTGCAAAGTTGGTACTTCGTTGTCAGTCATTTAAAATTGTAAATATTTTTCATGGCAAATGTTAAACGAATTGTTTTCAGAACGCTGTCCGAATAGCGAATGTGGTCATATTCCAACCGGAAGCCCGACTGCCACTGAGCGCATGTGAAACATTTTTGGACCGCAAGTGGCTGCTTATAATTGACGGGAACTATGGCGTATGTGTAATATTTTTTCAGTTGTTGAGTGTTAGTTAATGACGCTCAATAAAGCTTATGTAAAAATGTTTCTAATCTCAGCCTTTGCAATCTCACCAATATCCTTAGGACTCCGTTAACCGGAACTAAAAGCAGGAGCCAGCTTGTTCTTTAAGCATATCCAGACAAAAGCGGACAGATGAAGGCTAGGGTTATGTTGCGTGTCTGGACATAATAGTACTCCACATTTGGAAGGAGTCGACAAGTTAGCTAGATCATGAACGGATCTGTTATTAAAGTCTAACAATTGGATATTTTTCCCCCAAAAGCAAGTCACAAATCACCAAGTCAAGTCACAAACGCCATTACGGCAACTAACTTCCGATGGAACGGTTTTGAGTTTTGTAACTTATGTACAAGAATTTGGCTTTCATGGGCGCCTTGACGCGTGGGTAAGATCGCCGACTCCTATGCTCCAAGAATAATCAATAAAAGACAAGAAAGTAATACTTCCTGTAAAATGTTTAAACAATTCTGGCTGAATCCTAAATTTCAAAGCATTGACAGGCGAACCAAGCAGACACAAGCGTCTACAATAGCCTCTTTTAACGAACTCCTACTCTACCTTCGACAGAATATGGAGAAACTAACCCACGTAACACATCTGGGCGGCTGCAAACGAGAGAGGGGAGAGTGTTGGCCTACCAGGGCTCATAGTTCTTTTATGCCAGATGCCGGCGTAGAAGCTGATCAACTGATTGCTCAACCTACCTCTACCAAGATGGTAAACGGCCCCACGGTGAACAGTATAAACAACATTAGTACCGAGATCAAAAGCAGAATAACTCTTGCCAACCGCTGTTTTTTTGGGCTCAAAAGGCAACGCAAGAAGGACCAAAGATCGCGCGCAGAACTTTTCTCTCGAAAAGACCAAGAGACTGTTCATCCGCTTGGGATATTGTCCATGCCTCTGCGCCGTACAGCAGGACTGGGATGATCAAGGTCTTATACAAAGTCAACTTGGTCTTCCGAGAGAGGATTCTACTACTCAATTGCCTTTTGAGCCCAAAAAACAGCGGTTGGCAAGAGTTATTCTGCGTTTGATCTCGGTACTGATGTTATTTGTACTGTTTACTGCGGAGCCAAGGTAGACGAAGTCCTTTACTACCTCAAAGTTATAGCTGCCTATGGTGACGTTCTGGCCAAGTCCTTTCTCGATGACAGCATATACTTGGTTTTGCCCTCGTTTACCGCCAGACCCATATTAACCGCTTCCGTTTCAATACCAGCAAACGCCCCATATAGGGATCGCTGTGTTCTCCCAATCACGTCAATGTCATCCTAGCAGTTAAACGGACGGGACGGAGCTGGACGGAGATCGTCCCTCTTGTGTTGGCCAGTGAGTTTTGCACGATCTTCTCAAGAACGATGTTAAAGAAATCACATGACAGCGCGTCGCCTTGTCTAAAACCTTTTTTGACATTGAAGGTCTCGGTGAGTTCGTTACCGACCTTAATGGAGCAGCGAGAGTTCTCCATCGTCATCCTGCTCAGTCTGACGAGTTTGGCAGGAATGTCAAAACTAGATTGGGCATTATATAGCTCGTCTCTATGCACGCTGTCATATGCGGCCTTGAAATCGACAAATAGGTGGCGTGTGTCGATCTGGATTTTTGTGTCTTCTCCAGGATCTGCCGCAGTGTGAAGATTTGTTCTATGGTGGACTTCCCCGGCCTGATAGGGACCTATCAGTTTGGTGACGAAAGGTTTCACGATCACACAGAATGGCAGAAAAGATCTTATAGGCGATGTTAAGGAGACTTATCCCTCGAAAGTTGGTGCAGTCAAAAAGGTCTCCTTTCTTGTGAATCGGGAAAACGGTACTGAAATTCCACTCATCGGACATGCTTTCCTCCGATCATATCTTACAGATAAGACCAACCAGATCATCTTCACTTGCTTTAAACATTTCAGCGGGCAGGCTATCTGCACCAGCAGCTTTATTAGACTTCAGTCTCGATATCGCCATCTTGACTTCGTCTAGATCGGGGGAACGGTATTCTCTTCTATCATCGTCCATTGTGCTAAGTGGAATATTACCGCCACTCTAGCCCAATCTAATTAAATTAAATTTCTGCCATCAGATGGGTTTTGCATTCAGATCTGATTGAAAGAATGTACTATGGTCATTTGATACAGCTAACGTCAGCGACAGCTCATAGTTGGACTGAAAAGCTGCATCTCACCGTTCCTATCTTGTATTGCCTAAGCTTTACAAATAAAAATGCATTAGCCTTCTTCCGGTACCAGAGTCTGTAAGAAAAGCTTCAATTCTCGTAGAAAATTGAATTAGGATCTACCTCTGGATCTCAATGTGAAAGTCAATTCGACACAAGGGATCAAAACTTCTCCAATACGAATATTTTTGTATGTGGTCAAGTCGCTTCCTATACCAACCAACGGTACCTTTCCTAAGTATGTCCGCCTTTGTGAGAGACAGCCAATATCAACATTTTGTATTTAACTTTATTTTCAATAAGCTGGTGAATGCTTATTTCTTTCTGAGAAATTACTCTTGTCGAACCACAACTCTGACCTAATTGAAAGATTCCATATTCTTTAAGAATGCATCCTCAGCACGCATTGCACAGGGCGGACACAAATCCCTAGGTCGATTGCATCCATATACCCGTACGCAAACAAGGAGCAGATTACAGGGTCATCTCATTCTTCTATCTTACACACATTCGCACATGCGAACCACACGGATCGATGGATTTGTTTTTCTGAGGACTTCTTAAAACAAACTCCTCATATCCATGGCTACGCAGAATATCTGAGGAATATCCAAATTCAGTGCACTTCAGGCACTGTAAGAGATATCCCATGAGACTTCAAGGAAGACACTTGCTACTTACACAATCAATAGGAAATAAATATCCTGCAGCAACACATCCTTAAATCACCCACAAGGACACCCCACATCCAAAATGTATGATATTACATTTTTAACACCCCTCAGCGGCAGTGTCTCACACAAATCTTGTGTAGTGTCATGAAAGTATGTATGTATGTATCTTAAATGATAAACGAATCTCAGGCAAAAATGAAACCGAACATTTTTTTAAGATTCTTTGGACCCAACCCCGGAGCGTGAGTTTTTGATGTGGCTCCGCTCTTGCCTCAAACATGAGTTATGCTCCTTAATATCCTGTTGATACTTTTCTAAGGTCTTGTCTTGGTTTTCATCGTCGTCATCACCATGTCGTTCACCGTCGTCGCATTCACATAAACATGAGAGCTTACGTGTAGCATAGGAATAAGTTAATGTAACGTTGGCCAGACGCTGGGATGTGACGGTGGGAGTGTGTGGTATCTCTGCTTGAACGTTAAGTTCTCATTATGTCAAGATGTGATGATGAATTATCATGTATAGTGGTATATTCCTTTCCTGCATTTTCTCTCTTTGTTTTTTTCTCCTTTCACATCGCAGCAAGAGAGAAGACACACACAGAGCGCCGCCGATGGCTGGGAAGGGGATACATGCTCTGCCAGAGACACTACCCTCTCATGTATTCATATCATTTACAACTTTGACTGAACGGAAAACTGTCAAAAGCACAAGGCGGCGCTGTACGAAGGATGTCATCGCAATCGACTTAAAGTTTGTTGACTGACAGCTAATGTTTAATTTGGATACTAACAATGGCTTTGGATTGCAATTTTTCTTGGATTGATTGAATTTCTGGGGAATTGACGAAATTGTTAATGACTTTGGGTAGACTCTTGGAAAAGAATTATGAATAATGGTATCGTATGTATTTGAAAGCACCACTTGAGAGGTTTTGATAAACATTTTCTTTTTTGCTCTCTTTCTGACACATGTCGATGTTGAACAATTGGATGCAAAAAGGAAAAGACATGAATGCTTCTCTTTTCTAGATTTAAGTTCAGTAGGAATATGTATACGGGTGTGAAGTTGTTAGTCAGTGACTTTCTATCTCTACAGCAATTTCAGGGTATTAATTGCTTTAAGAAATTTTAAATGGAATTGCCCGAATATTTTAATACTTTAAAAACCCTTCAAAGCCGTAGACTATGCGTACGAGGGCTGTATGATAAGTACACGTGTATAGCGACACATGGCATCACTGGCATAAAATACGTATGTCATCATTTAACTCCATTTTTAAAACAATAACTGTCAGAGAGACGGACAGATTTATCGAGGAATTTTGCTTTGAGCTGTTGAAAGTCGTCAAGTTTGTTTTTGTTTATAATCATGAAGAGAATACGTGTGAGGAAACTAAAGTTAAAGGTATTTATGAAAGTTATTTGACATTTAAAATTAAATGTAATGAGCAACTCGCCTTAGTTTCCTGGTATGTTCCACAAAGAAATCTAAGAAGCATTTTCTTTTCAGTCTATTTACTACTTTAAGTATACAGTGGTGTGAAAAATAAAAGGATCGTTAAAAACAAACTCGTATAAATCCGGAAAAAGTTCGAAATTGTGACTGGACCAGATTCGATTTCACTGGGATTCGAACCTGAGACCCCTCTAACTTGGGCCAGGCACTTAACCAACTGCGCCATCCAATCGTCGTTTTGAGTTTAGTTATTACGATTGATATTAAAGATTGCCAAGTTCTCACTACGTTCGAATTGCTTGGTCATTGTGTTTAAAAATAGATTAATATTTGTTAATATGCGGAACATTTTGTGACAACAGACAACTTTCACTGAGTAAAAAATGTAGTTTTGACGCTCAAAAACCTGTTAGTAAGCTAGACTAAATATACATAATCATATTGCATTTAATTTGCAAAGTGAAATGTCAACGTTCATTAAAGTGTACTCTTATAACAAACGTAGCTTGACATTGTGGATAAACGTGTACAGCCCCAAGCTTTCACCCATAAATAAGATATATAAACAAATTTACACACACTTGTCTTATTTAAACCAAGCCCTTAGCGAAGTGGTATTTATAGAACCGTGCGTTGCTTTCTCAAACGTTTGATGCACGCCACTGCACATAAGTTGGTAACCACTAAATATGATGCAATTTGCAGTACGAATTTCAGCAGTCAGACCACTACTATTCTGAAGTAGCAAGCGTAAGATTTCAATCTTCAAATGTTGTTATGGTTCAAAGCAAAAACAGGAAATTGACAAGATGAATGTAAAAGATACCAATAGCACTGCAACTAATGTTGGTGCTTAAAAATAATTGTTTAGTCTAAGTCATGAACAATCATTGCAAATGCCATGCTTTAACCTCTTTAGGTGATATGATCTTGTTGAAAATACACTCTCTGAACATAATAAATACTGATACACAATTCCCAATTGAAGATAATTTCATAACAAAAATGATGAAATTTCAACTGAATATTTTATAAAAAATAATTATCGTGGTGCTGCAGTCCGAAGTGGACTTGGGCCTAGCTTCAATAGCAACTTGGATGTGGGCAAAATTGCTCGCCTCAAATACCAGTTATGATTTGTTATTAGGGCGTGTGCAAAACATTATTGTGATCACAAACCAGTGTCTGCGAACGACTGTCACCATGGCGTATGTGAAGCATTTTTCTAATCACAATTGAGTGCCTAGGAACGATTGCCGACTAAGGGTGAATGCAACGACTTTGGTTAAGTGCCTGCCCCAAGTTCGGGGGGTCCCAGGTCCAGTCACCATTTGCCGTTGGGATCGAATTAATGGCAGTGGAGTAGGTTGCTACCTGGCAGTACAATGGATCAGTTCTGAGTCTGAGTGCTCCAGTAGTGTTTCAAAAAACCTCTGAAAAAAAAGGGTGAATGCACACCACCTTGATTTCAACTTTATTTCTTTCTTTGCCTCGTGAGTCTATGAATATTTGTTGCTAGAGCGTATTAGGAACAGAGTTGTCAATCTCGGCGATCAAATAACCAATTTCCCTCTGCTCTGGTGGTAGATATAGAGAGTATTTCAATTCAATAAGCGCTTCCTATTTTTAAATTTAAATAAAGTGTGTGTGGGATATTATCGAAATACTCTATTCATCTGAAAGGCATATTGATGCCATTATGTATGAAATATATCATCGTTCAAATGTTATGCGCATCCGAAATGTCCAATTGACTCTGGCCCATAAGTCAGGCTGAATTTGACCGATGACTTGAGATACGAGTATGTTGGCTTTGAGGGGCGCTGTAGTTTGTGGCTTATTCACGTAGGCCTGCGACTTCACAAGAAAAATACCCCACAAGAAAAAGTCTAAAGGCGTCAAATCGCACGATCTCGGTGGCCAGTTCACATCATCGAACTGGCGAATCGACTGCCTCGGACTCTCCTGCACACACTCACGGACAGTGAGGATGTCTTGGGAAGATCTTGCGTTTTTTCATCATACGAGTACAGTTGCTGGTTTATCCTTTACTGAACTCAGTTCACTCAAATTTATCCACAACACTGCGGTGAGGCGCGCGGAATCTTACCCGAATAGGATATCCATTTTGATAAAACAATTTTATAATTTGCATGTGTTGTTGCACACGTCTGTCCATGGTGATTTGGCAAAACAGACTGAATAAACGACAGCCAATTTGACAGATATTGCTTTAACAGTATGGCCGCAATCATCTGTCAAAGCTCGGAGGTCCCTATTGAAGACCATTTACATACTAGATTATCCCGATCTTCTGTATTTCACTTATTCATTATGGCCCTCTCTTGCCTTAACCCACTCCCTCCCTGTTGAAGATTATTTGGGCCTTAGATTTCCTTAAGCTCAACATGGATAAGCCGACTAAAGCACAAACTCCCTGGAACAGATCCTTATCGCTTCGACTTCAAATCAGCAGTTCAACAATGACATCTGAAGTAGGCATGGGCCTTAAGCGTACAAACTGAAAGTGAGAATGTGCACCATCTGGACAAGGAGTGCAGTTCTGTTCATACCAGATCATCTTTAGTAAGGTGATAAATGTATATACTCCTACCAACTTAAAAGAACAGCTTGAGTTCGAGTCTTATTCAACAATGATTGTTTAGATAATCTGTGTTCTTTTGGTCAACCAGTCTAAGCCTGAAGACAATCGTTCAGATTTGCGTTAAATAAACAAATTTGCCGCAATTTAAATATTTGCACAACTGACACAAACATTGCTGGATAATTCCCAGACTAACTTTCCTCATTGTTGCTAATGACCGAAGAACGAAATATTCTTATTTGCAATTAAATCCTTGTACTTTTTGAATTGTGGATGGAACGGCTTAATATGTTTGAATATACCTCATTAAGCTATCCAATAGATAATCCCTTTATTTCCTGAAAACCTTGCAATAATCAACCACTTCTTCTGTCGGTTCAAGGACACAGCGTTCCAATACCAACACAAAATTAGTTTTCCAACTGCAAAGTTGGTCTCAGATAAACAAGGCAACTGAAAAATAATTCGAAATGAGACTGCAAACCCAATTCTACCACGGGAATTAAAAATTATGGAAGGTAATTACATTTTAATGAGAATTTTCATTTCAACGGCAAAGCATTAATTTCACACCTTGATGTTTTGCTCCAGGAACTCCAACTAGCTGCAGCTGGACCACGGATATTTTCAGTTTCAAGTCTACAGAGAAGATTCTTTATCCTTTAATGTTTTGTTATTATCCCTGTTTTGGGTGTCATTTCTCTATGTTTCATCCCCTAGCTACTCCCTGCACTGGGCTTTACATAATTAAATAGGAAGTGAATAGTTGTTCCTTGTACTTGGAGCGCGATGATTACGAATGTGGATACCGTGTACCGAGTTAACTAGAAGGGGTGGACGGGTAATGTAAGTACGAATACGTTGTGTGGGACGTTGAAGAATACATTTTGGTTGAATCATTTGTCTACGGGTTTGGTTGTTAAACTTTAACCACGATATTTTAAGTGATTAATTAAACGTAACCTTATTTCACTGAGAAGATTAGGAAAGGCATGGGATGAAATATGAGATTCGTTTGGGGTTTAACTTAGGAGTCGACTTGTGAATTTAACGTAGGACAGGTTGAGCGACTTTAGTTATTGATTTTTTTTAAAATTTTTTAAAACAACGCAATAATCGTAGAAACTCATAATGTTATTAACTCTTACTTTTTCCTCTTATCTCCAAATTAGCTTAGTTGGAAATAGTCGTTCTTCACATATTCAAGTATTCTCAGTCCATATAAAGGGTTTCTCAATTCGCGAAAAAAATGCAGCTCCACTATTTAAAAAAATCGATGTAAATAGGCATGACAATTTGTGTTAAGTTTCCAAAGAAACTAAAAAAACTAAAGCGAAAAAAACCATAGATCTGCTACTGGTTTGACCAGTACTTTTTTGGAAAAATGTGTAAACTCTATACCTTGCTGATGCAAAAAAGGCTTTAAGGAGATAATTGATATGGAGACTGATTGTTCACCCACTTAGCAGCTAAGAGCTTGAGAAAATAGCCAAATATATACACTTCAAGACCATCACCGAAACCACAACCACTTTTCACTGAAATTTGCATAAAGATTTCGACTTATTTGCTTGTAAAGTCCAACATCCCAGTATCCCAAGCACAACGCCGTACTTTCACCGATTGTGTGCTTAAATTGAAAAATCAAGATTCACGACCTTGTTAAGGTTCCGTCTACAAAAACGGAACCTTTATAATTTCAGTGTGTCCGTCCGTCCGTCCGTCATGTCTGTCAAACTTTTTTATCTCCGAAGTTTATAAAGATATCGGTTTGAAATTTTGGAATTAGGTACTTCAGGCCTAGATGTCATTGCCATGCACGCAAATTTAAAATTTGGGGCCATTTGGGGGTGGCTCCAGTATATGTGAAGTTGCCATTAATTTTGAAACATTATCGCACCCGATCGGCATATATATCAATCGACAGATCTTTTGAAATGAGGCAGAGGTTTGCTTCCACACTTTTTAATCCAAAGTACCGTTTGGAAAATATGGAGCTCCAAAGTTTTTTTAATGCACCCCCCCATGCCATTTCTAAACCAAAGAGTTTAAAAATCTGAAAAAAATCACAAAAACTTTCATTAAAAACAATTTCGAGCATTCTGGCCTTAATAGTTTTCGAGATATTGACCAATTTTTGAAGATATTAAAACGCAGTTTTGAAGACCTCAGCGTAAGCATTAAGAAATTATACATTTCAAAATATCAATTCATGTTGAAACTTTGAGATATCTAAGATTTAAAATGATCACTATTTTCATTTTCTCACATAAATTTCATGCTGTGTTCGACCACAGTATTCGTTAATGAGTGTTATCTTTTCGATCTCACCCCTAAATGCCCAACAGAAATGAACACACACACCGCAGGCATGAGCAGTGATTAAGTAGGTATGCATGGATGTATGATGGAAGGGATTTTCTGTGTTGGATAAACTTGGATAGAGGTATAGATATGAGTATGTGTATGGATGAATGATTGTTTGATTGGACCTATGAATGTCTGAATGAAGGGTGGATTTGGGTTGAAGTTAGAAAAAAATTCAACTGAAATAGTTTGGAAACGCCGACGGAACCTTCCCCGTGCGAGTACAACTCGCACTTGCCCAGTTTATTTTTTTTTTAACAACATTTTTTTATTTGTCTGGATACACAACCGGGTCTTAAAACCCAGAACAAAAACTTGAAAAATCTTTCCATCCACAACGAGTTACAGTTTGGAGAAGTTTTGGACTGAAAGTGTCATTTTTTTTAATGATGCTTTTGTGAACCTTTTGTGAACGGATCGCGTTACTGAATGATGTTAAATGACTTTGATTTACCAAAAATGGATGTTATAGAAGACGTCTATTTTCAGCAGGTCGGCACCACATCTTGCAAATTACTCTATTAAGTCAACAATTTCATGGACAACTGATTTTTCTAAATGGAAACTTCAGTTGGATATGAAGATGGTACGATTTAATGCTTTTAGACTTATTTTTTTCTTTATTAATATGGCAAAGAAATTATGAATGTACAACTACTCAATGTTAGTTAAAATGAAAATATCCCCGCTTGTCATAAAAATTTCGTTTTGTGTTGACTTTCCGACAAATTACCCTTGTAATAGCCGACAGAAAAGAGAAACCAGCGGAAAAAACAAAGGGTTGAGTGTTTCGATTTTATTAAAGAGTACACTGTTCTTTTTCTCATGCTTTTATACTTTTTATTCACATTTTAATAACATGATATATGGTATAAACAGATTTGGAGACATTTCGGGTAAATCATACGATCAGATGACAATACATGTGGTAGTTCAAAAGAGCGAATAAGAACAGTCTCGCTAACAAACATGGAACCAAAAGAGATTAAATTAATTTTTGCGATTAGACCCTTGATATTTTTGGGTTTATTAAATAAATGAAACGCAACATAAGAATACTCAACGATTGAGCTTCATTTTAAGGGGAATTATTATTTTATTGATAGCATTCGTCTCGTGCAGGATATACTAGGCAGGACGATAAGCATATAGAAGAAGATGAAAACATTCAAGAAATAGAAATATTATGAAAGCTTTTAATCCACCTAAATATTGTGACAGAAGTCATTAATTCTGTCAATTGAATTAGCCAACTGCTATACATTTTTTATTAAATAATTGTATACACTTTTTTTAAAATATACAGTACATTGCAATATTTGGCCACAAACTATAACCGCTTAACTCGAGTTAGGACAAAAATGAGCTATAAGCATTATGTTCAGTATGTTTAAATCTACTTTCACTAAATTTATGTCTGTATCTTTTTTTAAACAGAAGTTATTTCAAAAAAACCTAGTAGCCTAAGTACTAGTTGTAGTGCTGATTTGAAACTTTGACCGCCTCTCCTGAAAAAGTTCAAAAACCGATTTAGGCGGTTATGCCTTGTGACCACAGAAATATAACTTGTTTGCGAATACTTACACTTCTGTCGAAATTTTTCATTTTGCGTAAATTTTGTTAAATTCCGTTGATACAGGGCTTAAGTCCTTCAAGAGGTATTTTGAATTCAAAATTACGGAAGAAATATAACTGCAATCAACAAAAGCAGAAATCAAATTACAGTCGTGTGCAAATTAATTGGGACAAGCAAATTTGTTCGTGGGCGCCGTGGCGTAGTGGGTAGGTGCGTCGACTCCTACGCTCGAGGTCGTCAGTTCGAATCTCGAAAAAAAAAAATATCAAAAATTTTTTCACGGCTCCACCTCTTTCGAATCACTGACAATGCTCAAAGAGTATAACTGTCTAGAAAAAAGCTTCTCAGTCTCGCCGTTCGGAGTCGGCATTAAACTGTAGGTCCCCTCCGCACGTAACAGAACAATAGCACGCACAACAGTGGTTGCTGAGAAGCTAGGCCCAGTTCCATCTCGGACTGTTGCACAGCAATAAAAAAAAAAAAAACAAAAGCAAATTTGTTCAAGTTTTTGATTTGATAGTAGACTACGGTTTGTACGGCATTTTTCAAATATTTTGATGAGTTTAAGTAGCCCAAATGAAAATTTAGGGCCTGGTCATATTGTTCAAGCGTCAAAACACCCACTGAAAGCCACGTTTTAGAGGTGTTTTGTGTTTGAAGGCCCATCAAGTTTCAAGCCAATAGAGGGCATAATGAATAGTACCAAATATGCCAAAGTTTTGCCACAAATGCTGTTGAGAAACAAATTCATTTGCAACGTGTCACCTCAAATTCAGACCAAACGATTAGCGACAATGATAAATGATAAAAAGGTGCCAAGATAAAAAAAGGCAACATTTAAGTAACCCTCTTCACGGTGCATAGTCGGTAGGCTGCAGTTCTTAAGTCAGTTGAACCATATTTTTAAGAATATTCATTTCATTGAGTTACCACATGGATCTTCCAGAAATGTATCTTCTTTTGAGAACCAATTGAGGCCTTGTCGTTTTCTCAATGCTGTGCAGCTACTGTCCCTCATTAAGTTCACAGGAATTGATGTAGGCCCCTTTGTACAGACGGCTAAGATACTCAAGAGGAAAAATGTGGAGCGTCCTCCTTCTATATATCACATATATTACCTACATACATATCACTAATATTACCCTAGAAATATATCACTGTTATTATTATTCACAATTTTGTGACTTACGAAACATAAATTGTGCTTAAGAGAGAGATTAGGCCAATTACTTCTTTCCCGTTATCTTAAGACCGAACAAGTAACAGCCAACGCATGATGCAATTCGTCTGCAGGATTGCGCCAAACATTAGTATAAATACTACGACCGTAGAGTGAATTTATCAGAATTGATTCGACACTCAGTCACTTCAGCTACCAAACTCAGTCCAACCATGAAGGTAAACTAAACGATTTTAAATATTATTTGAATACATTTTCCATTTTTCTTTAATTAGGTCCTTATTTTCTTCGCTCTCTTCGTCCTTGCTGTCGCCTCGGCTTCCGTTATCGGACATGCTGGCCCAATCGCCGTCGGACACTTGGGTGTTCCATTGGCTGGAACTGTTCAAGTCGCCGGACTGGGTGCTGCTATAGTTGCTCCTGGACTTGCCCACGGACATTTGGTTCATGGTTAGGACATCGTACAAGAATCACAATCACTATCAGCATGAAACAATAAATTTCTCGTTTTATACAAAAAGCAAATATTTGAGTATTTTATCGATTGATCCCATCATCATCTTGCTCGCAAACTGCGTATACCTACAGATGGCTTACAGTCAGACAGATGACACCAACCTCATGTTTGTTTGGGCTATTTATTCAGCTTCGTTTCGCGTGTCCTGAAACCACCGTTCGACGTGCACATTCAGATATGTGTACATAGCTGTGCACATAAGTTACCTTAACATTAATATCCGTGGTCACATTCAAGCGCATTTCTGCATACCCCCACTCGACAGCAGAGAGAGTTAAGCTTCATGGTCACGGTGAGCACATCGCTGTTTACCTTCAGGCAGATTTCCCGCAGAATTGCCAAATGGCGTCGTTACTCATTGCCACAAAATCTGATATTAAGGCTTATAGCCAAATGAATTATACCCCGCCACAAGGTCAGTCGCCGCTCTCGGCTAAAAGGTGTCAAATACGAGCAGCTTGCGGCAAATCATCACAGGTGCCTTCATGTTGAAAAAGGTGCTGCCCAGTTAACTTCGCAGCTGCCAGTGGGAGGTGAACGTCTAGGAGTAATTCATGACACCTGAAAATCCACACTGTTTTTCAAGGCGCTCGGAGTATCGATTACAAAGCAACATAAAGTTTCCCTCCTTCCGAACATCGAAAACTTTCTTGGAATAGGAAGCAACGAAAAATGTTCCAAAACGTGCGGCGCATATTTTGGCACATAAAACTACTATCTAACAATGACAAAGGACACACGAGCACACGGACATGAAAAGCGTTTCTCTACCAAGAAAAAATCTCAGTAAAGCCATCGAAATCCCTTCA
Source organism: Myathropa florea (assembly GCA_930367185.1). Classification (NCBI taxonomy): domain Eukaryota; kingdom Metazoa; phylum Arthropoda; class Insecta; order Diptera; family Syrphidae; genus Myathropa; species Myathropa florea. The sequence continues at coordinate 46,042,629 of OV884002.1, forward strand.
CTGACACACACCGGTGCTGCTCCGCTGTGTGTATGGATTGTGCCTCTGTGTGTAAATGGTATCGCTTTCCCAAAGGAATACTCTCCCCAGGATGAGCATAAAAGGTGGAGACGACAACGGGATAACAATCCTTTTTTCGCTTCTCATGGAAAAAAGGGAAATTGCAATAAATTTTGATGATTATTTGTTCCTGTCGCATTGCGGTTGTAATTTAAATCTCTCGGAACTCTCTAGGAAATTGCATCGCATCTCCTGGTATGACGGTGGCTACTCGTATTTTTCTCTTGTTTTCGTATGCAGGCAATGCCGCATCCATGCATGGCATGTACAAGGGCCATTCAGCACTCACATATGAGTGGGTGCTTATCCTCACCAGTGGTTTGTTGACCCAGCATTCGAATAAATTGTCTCACTTTTCGTTCTGCACAAAGTTTTCGGAAGCATTGCCAAAAATCTTGGTTATACTTGTTTATCCTCTGGCGTAGCCAGTATGCTCGAAGCCCATAAGCCTATGGTTCAATCTGCAAGTAAAGATTAAGTGTGTTGATTGAATGAGCAAAAACAACTGCTCCGAGAAGATACTTTATAGTGGGTCATTCTTCTTTTTGAAAATGTATTGTAATCTCTGTGGGGGTTGGTGAACCTTTTGGGATTGATGGTGACAGCTTACTCTACTCAATGAATCTGTGGCAACAGAGATTTTTAGACTTTATCTTGACTTACTTTATACATTTGTGATTTCAAAATTTAATTCACTTAAGTACTCCAATATTCGAACGAGGTACACATGTATGTTTACATGTGGCTGAGTGACTCAGACTGAGTGTTGGATTTAAGATATTTATAGAAGATATTATTTATTTGAATGCATGGAGTCAGTGGGCTGGTGTATTTCTTCCTGTTCCTGTTTCTTTGATATGTTGTCCTGAAGATGTAGGAATTCTTCTATCACTGCTTATTTTTTATTATTAAACAATTGCTGCTTTAAGGTACTATAACGTATTAAACTGTGGTAAGAATGTTCATACGGGAAGACATACAAATCAATAATATTAATAGAAGTGTAACTTCCTCGGGAACTATCGTAAATAAAAATATCATTCTCTTTAATCTGAAAGGTTACAATCATAGTTGCTTTCAATGGCACTGGATTCAAAAATGAATTTCTTGTTAGCGTAAACTAAGGACGACGTAGCCCCAAAGAGTGACAATCGAGAGGTGTCAAGTCTCACGATCACGGGGGTCAATTGATGAACGCTCGCCATGAGATGATCCAGCCAGAAAAGCCTTTGCTGTGGCAAGAGGGTTGTTTTATAGCAGCCAACTTGATACCAGGGTGAAGGTAATCTGCTACATGCCCCTCATCCGGCCAGTCATGGCCTACGGTTGTCCAGTGTGGTTCAACGTGAGTCCTTCCCAGATGGAAAAGATGAGGCTGTTCGAGAGGCAATGTCTCCGGGCTTGTCTCAAGAAGTGCAGAACCCCAGAATCTGAGTACAAGAAATTCTATTCCAACGAGTTCTTGTATAACGAAGCAAACGTGAACAGGGTGGATAATTGTATTATTAAGCTGATTCGAAGGCACGTTGCACGAGCTATGACCTCGGAAAATGAGCTGATATTTGGAGCCTACTACCCCAATGAAGCATATCATGAGAACGCTCCCCGAAGTGGATTCATTCCACCGGAAGCGTTCTTGTTCCTTGACCGGATTGGTTTAATACAGAATGCAGAGGGATGTCCATTGATTTACCACGTGGTGCGAAGGACGGTGGATAGGCGACTCCTCTACGAGGGCGATGTCGCAAGCGTTAGTCCGGATGGTCTCCGGTTCAGCAGATCTATATCTTTTCGTGACAGAACGGAGTGTGACAAAGTTCCTGGATTCTACTGGTGGTTGCAGCCCCATCAAACGTCCCAGCTGTTGCCAGCTTAATCAGCTAACTGTTGGTCCCTTACGGCCAACTTACATTTAGGTTAGGGAATTAGACTAGGGTAAATTTAAGAAAAAAAAATATAAAAAATCCAAAAAAAGTACAAAAAAAAAAACAAAAAAAAAAGTGTTAGATAGTTTAGTTTAGGTTAGTTTAGGTTAGGTAAGCTAATTTTAAGTTAGGTTAAGAATATAAATAAAAAATTGTTTACGAGTAGATTACTAAGTTTTTATTTAAGTTTTTCTTAGTATAAGTATTCTTTTAGTATTATTAAAATAAAATATGTAAAATTACAAAAGGAGCCGAAAGGCAAAATAAATTAAAAATTCCTAGATTAACTTAGAGTGCCCGCATAGGGCCAGTAAGATAGTATAAGAAACCATTTATTATATCTAGTTTAAGTATTTTTTTTTCCTAGAATATACGATTTTTTAAGATAAAAATAAAAAAATGCATTTAAAACTAAAAAAAACTAATGATTCAGTCTCCAAATTTCTCCTTCACAGCTTCCAGTGTTGCTTCGCTCGTATGACATACAGCGCCGTCTTGCTGGAACAACAATTCGGATATATCGATGTTTGCGAGCACTGGCCACAGAAAGTACCTGAGACCGTTAACGGTAACGGTGTCTATGTTTGTAATGATGCCACCGTGCCATAAACCGCACCAGTCAACAGTCAATCTTTGTGAATGCCTTGATGCTTGGTCGAACGAAATGCCTTATGGACAGTGTTCGATCCAATAATGGCTATTTTGGTTTTTGACTTAGAAAATGAGCCAAGAATTGCCCTCGTCTGAGAAAATGATTTTTTGGCCAAAAAATCTCCGGCGGATCTCCGGCGATATTTTTAATGAGCGAACTTACGTCATTGCCTATGGTCATCCGACTTCAGTTCTTTAATTGCGTCAGCACAATCTAATACGAGAGTAGGCTCAAATCCTACCGCAAAATTTGCGCATCATTCTCTGTATGAAACGATGATGGATGTTGGATGATGCAATGGCATACCTTACTGAAATATGAATAGTGTAACGAAATTCTGCGCACAGATAACTTCAACGTCATCTGGACGTCATTTAAAAGTGTCCGATGAAGATTTTTTTTTTCGGAGTATTTTTGAAACACTACTGAAGTACTCAGACTCAGAATTGGTCCATTGTACTGCCAGGTAGCAACCTACTCCAGTGCCTTTAATTTGATCCCAAAGACAAATGGTGACTTGGGAAACTTGAGGCAGGTATTTAACCAACTGCGCCATCCAGTCGTTTGTCTGATGAAGATTATCATTATCAATTTTCTACAGCAACCACTTGTGTTGTGCATGATTTTGTTTTTAAACGAATAGAGGAACCTACAGTTTCATATCTGGATGACGACTTTTAAGCAACAAACAAATTCTAAACGACCCAAAAATTTCAAGTTACAGGAAAAATTCCTGATGTATCTTTTGGCAAAATTCAATTGCCTGTTTAGAGTGTACATTCTAATTTATTGGTACCAACTGCATTGTACCATTTTTTTGCTTACCTATTTTTTTGATCATGTTATAATGCCAAGGGGAAAAAATGACTGGTTTTTTCATTCAAAAACCCCAACAGAATACTATTGGCAAAATTATTCAGACATTGAAATAAGTGATTATCTGGGGATAATGTATGTATCTGTGCATCAGAACGATTCCATTATGTTACAGCAACGTATTCCAAATGGTACCTTTGTCCATCATGTTTTTGGCGCTCAATTAATTAAAAACCCATTTATGCACACAGCTTCCTTTACTTTGAGTTTTGTATGAATGGGTGAAACCAGTTTTGTGGTCAATGCCTAGTTTTATGCGAAGGTAATGACAGCTTCGGCATGAATATCTAGCGAAATTTTTTCCACAATTTCATCAGCTATTTGGATAATTGCACGACCATGTTCTTATCTTTGACATCTGTTTTACAAAAACATTACCATTAACTTACCACCAAAAGTTGAAAAAAAAAGAATTTATTACCAAATTTAACAAAAATTTGTGTGTGCTTAATCGACAAATATTACCCTATGGTATTATAATTCAAGTAATAATAACAATACTGTAGACCTACAGTTTGGATGCACTTGGGCCTGGCTTCTGCAGCAACTGGCTGAAGTAAATGGAATTATTCATGAGCCGCTGTCTAGAAATATTATTCCTACTATTCTACAGTACATCGCGTCAAACATTCCTTGAATTCGGTCGACCGTATGATGAATGGTGTAATCGGACCAAATTTGTTACAATGTACAGAACAAAAAATAAAAAAAAATTCTTATGTAAAATGTTACATTGACACGATTGAATAGCAGCAATGGTTCGAATACTGGAGAAATGACATAGACAGAAATCCTGCTACTCTACATGGATACACGGATGGAAACAAGATGGATGAGTTCTCTCTATATTGCCGCAGAGCTCTTTACACCTCCGCCTGCCTAATAATTGCAGTTTGTTCCTGGCAGAAGTTCAATCTATCCAAGGGGCCAATCGCATATTTTCAACGAGGACATTAGACGAGAAATCTGTCGCATATACAACACAAACAGTCAGGCGGCTACAATGGTTCTGGACACACCATATATTCCAATCCAAGATAACATATTCTGGATCCCTGGGCAAAGATGTATTCCAAGAAACAAATCAACACTATCCCTCACTAAAAACAATAAACGCCTCATAACATACCCGTGCCATGAAAACTATTAATTGCAGATGGATGGAACAGAAATACTGATTCAGCATTATAGGTAGGTAGGTAAAAGTGGCGGTGGACATACAGATCCTGTTTGTCGCACCCAATTAGCGCCTTGAAAGCGCCATTTTGATACCACATCCTATGGGATACCTAATATGTGAGAAGGGGGTGAAGAGAAGTGTGTATTCACTCAGATTTGCCTAAATTTTTTTTAAAACTACTTTGTGGAATTTGTGAAGGCTAGCAGACTATGAATATTTGCCTCCGAGAGGTTTTTATGGATGTTAAAGAAGGCTTTGCCAAGAGTGCGTTGTCTCACGCTAGCTTCTTCTTCTTTTCATAGGGCGCTACAGTCCGAGGTGGACCTGTGCCTCACTCAACATGCCTCTCCAGCCAGCACGATATTTCGCCAACTGTCTCTAGTTTCGCACACCAAGCCGGCCGAGGTCCCCCTCGACTTGTGCGTGCCACCTTGTTCGTAGACGTCCTCTGTTGCGTTGTTCCACAGGCTCAGAGTAGAAGACTCTTCGGGCTGGAGCTAAGTTGTCCATGCGCTCTACATGGCCTAGCTATCTGAGGCGTTGGATCCGCAGACGCTTGGCTAGACTCATGTCGCTGTACAGCCCATACAGTTCGTGGTTGAACCTTCTCCTCCAAATGCCATCAACGCAAACAGGACCAAAGATCGCGTGCAGAACTTTTCTCTCGAAAAGACCAAGAGACTGTTCATCCGCTTGGGACATTGTCCATGCCTCTGCGCCGTACAGCAGGACTGGGATGACCAAGGTCTTATATAGAGTCAGCTTGGTCTTTCGAGAGAGGGCTCTACTATTCAATTGCCTTTTGGGCCCAAAAAAACGGCGGTTGGCAAGAGTTGTTCTGCGTTTGATCTCGGTACTGATGTTGTTTGTACTGTTTACTGCGGAGTCAAGGTAGACGAAGTCCTTAACTACCTCAAAGTTATAGCTGCCTATGGTGACGTTCTCGCCAAGTCGTCGATGTTGTGCGTCCTTTCCCGCCAGACCCATTTTAGCCGCTTCCGTTTCAATGCCAGGAAACGCATCATTGACGGCTCGCTGTGTTCGCCCAATCACGTCAATGTCATCCGTGTAAGGCAGCAGTTGAACGGACTTTTGGAAGATCGTGCCTCTTGTGTTGGCCAGTGAGTTTTGCACGATCTTCTCAAGAACGATCTTAAAGAAATAACATGACAGCGCGTCGCCTTGTCTAAAAACTTTTTTTTCATTGAAGGTCTCGGTGAATTCGTGACCGAACTTGATGGAGCAGCGAGAGTTCTCCATCGTCATCCTGCTCAGTCTGACGAGTTTAGCAGGAATGTCAAAACTAGACATGGCGCTGTATAGCTCGTCTCTATACACACTGTTATATGCGGCCTTGAAATCGACAAATAGGTGGTGTGTGTCAAGCTTCATTTCTTGGGTCTTCTCCAGGATCTGCCGCAGTGTGAAAATTTGATCGATGGTGGACTTCCCGGGCCTGAAACCACACTGGTAAGGACCTATCAGTTTGTTCACGAATGGTTTCAGGCGTTCACACAAAACGGCAGAGAAGATTTTATAGGCGATGTTAAGGAGACTTATCCCTCGATAGTTGGCGCAGTCAAAGGGGTCTCCTTTCTTGTGGATCGGGCAAAGGATACTGAGATTCCACTCATCGGGCATTCTTTCCTCCGACCATATCTTACAGATGAGTTGGTGCATGCGCCCTACCAGATCATCTCCAGCTGCTTTAAACATTTCAGCGGGCAGACTATCTGCATATATTTTTAAGTTAATAATAATAATAATAATAATAATGGCGGCGCTACAGTCCGAGGTGGACCTGGGCCTAGCTTCTCAGCAACCTCTCGTGTTGTGCGTGCTATTGTTCTCTGACGAGTGGAGGGGACCTACAGCTTAGTGCCGACTCCGTACGGCATGTTTGAGAAGCTTTTTCTAGATAGTTATGCTCTTTGAGCATTGTCAGTGACTCGAAAGAGGTGGAGCCGTGAAAAAATGTTTGATGTTTTTTCTCGAGATTCGAACCGACGACCTTGAGCGTAGGAGTCGACGCACCTACCCACTACGCCACGGCGCCCACTATTTTCAAGTTATTTATAATAATAATGGTGGCGCTATAGTCCGGGGTAAACCTAGGCAAAGTTTCCGAACGGCGAGATTGAGACAGTTATACTCTTTGAGCGTTGTTAGTGACTCGAAAGCGGTGGTGCCGTGAAAATACCGAGGGCATTTTTTCGAGAATCGAACCCAGATTTCAAGAGTTGGCGTCGACGCACTTACCCACTATGCCATGACGCCCACACATTTTCAAGCTAGTCTGTATATAACTCTACGTCTTGCCTCAAGCTATTCAAGTTCATAAGTTTTACTTCAAGTGACAGTCCAAAGTATTTCCCTTCTGAAGAGAATTTGATCACCATTTATAACAAGTTTTCTACGTTTTTTTCAGCATAAGTTATCGGCAGATTTATATAGCTTGATTATAAGCAATTTTTGTTCATTAGTGTACCTCATCAGCTACGGGTTGACATTTAATTGCTGACTCTTCTATCGTCTTAGCTGTTACAAAAATGGCGTTATTGTCAGCAAAATCTCTTTACCTTGCGATATATCACTAGAAAAGAACAAGTATAGGAAAGGTCCAAGAACACTTCGTTGTGGTACTCCACTTGTTATTGGTGGGAAATCACGAAATTAATTTCCATGCTTAACGGAGGAGGATTTTTTATGAGGGATAACTCATTAGCATACTATTAAACTTTTCCTGGAGAGATTGGCACAGTATGTGATTCCAGTCTTCGTTCCAAACTATGTCTAAGGCCTAACGAATATTCAAACAGTGCGGTGCAGACATTTTTTTTTGTTCAGAAGCTTTTTCCATTACTTCTGTTATGCGATGCATAATACTTGGTTAATTGTGAAAGGTAACTTCTTAAACCGAATTGGTAAATATTCTTCCAGCACTAAATTACACGTTAAAGTAAAATTATCCGAAGAAGCGACTTTATTTAATTTTTCCTATTTTCAGTTTCCGGATTCCCGGGTTTCCGTATCAATTTCCATTGACTAGGAACTTGTTTCCGTCTAAGGGCGGCACTGAAAATTAATTCATGGATTATGGATTTTTCCTTTGAGTAAGTCGTAGCCTGTAGCTTTCTTCAGATAGACTTATTTGATTTTGGTTTAAGTTCCGGAAGATGAGCGATTCTTATTAAATACCTAACACGCTCTTCTTACTGAAGCTTGCTAATATGGTTTAAAAGTCATTTCCAAATGATCTGCGAAGAGAACAACTGTATCCTTAGCATCCGCCTCTTACAGGATTCACTACGACCTTCTTGGTTTTTGTAAGCAGCTTATTAGAACGAAGCTTTCTTTTTTCGCTAACAAGTTTACGTGTGAGCGTTTAGAGATTTATTTTGAAATGCCCCAATATTCGTCTTTAACAGATTAGAATTTGTTAAGACGAGCCTGCGAGCCGTAAATGAGACCACCTGCTGGCATTGCTGGCACTTGTGTATACAAAGATTTCGAATATTTGTCGACTGCAAAAACAGCTCTTTCAAAAATGCCTGTACCATTTCAAATATCGAAGGCAATCAACTTTTAAAAGTTGAAGACGATGATTGTTAAGAGCCTCACATTTTTTATCGTTTTTTACTTAGTACTTATAACGTTGATGTGACATCCCAGATTTCATCAACAACACGTTGCGACTTCACTTCAATTTCCTAAATCTGTAATGGCCTTCAACTACACACTCCTTATAAATACACAAATCTCTTTTTCTCTTGATATTGATACCAATTCCTTTACGGATATTTGACCATTTTCCACTTGGCTGTGATCAGATAGTCTCGTGTATTATTCCATATTTTTCTGCGTCTCACGTTTTTACAAGTTCAACCAAAAGTTAGAGGAGACTCCATTACATCTGCTATGGATAGGGTTGTATACATACACGGGACGTGATAGTTTTCAGTGATTTGTCTATTGTATAAGGGTTGCTGCAAGAAGCACACAGTTCTGGTTCTCTCGCCGGTTTCTGCCAGCGTTCACCATTAGGTAATCGAAATTTCGCACTGATTGAAAACACGGGAAGGATTTTTACTTGGTCCTTCATTCCACTGTCCGTCCTCTTCTCTCCATTGTATTTTTTTTGTTTTGTTTTTGTTTTGGGCATGGATGCATTAGGGATCAGTGTGTCCTTGGGTGGCTTGTTATTTATTTCTAATGCAGCATGATGTTTCAAGGCAGTTGTGGGTGGGATAGCACTTTAAGGATACAATACGTGATTTCTGGATGAATTGAGATTTTATGGGGTTCCGTGAAAAAATAATGAATGGGAATTGTGATTACTTATGTGATAATGGGAATTAAAAGGCAATATACCCCCGATAATGGCATGCCACGTTGAAGCCCACCAAATGGTCTGTACACCGACGAAGATGTAGTCATCTGTCCGCAAGGTTCACGTTGCAGGAGAAGATAAAAAATGGATTGTGTAAATCCTATTACGTTGTCCTTGCCTTTGGAAAGCAATCATTCTGAAACAATACCTGACCATCTGACAAAGCCGTCCTTTCAATGGTCAGCAGAAACTGAGAGCAAGCACAGAAAAGGGACAACCATCAGCGATTTACCATCAATAGAAATTAAAGCAAAGAAATCCCTCTTTAAGGAGAACCCTCAATGTCATTAAATTTCATACCGGTTACGACCTTGCCCTTATGCGGTGTAGGTCAAACTTTTCAATGGGCGCCTATAATTTCTGTCGACATAAAAAGCAAGAAGATATGGTCAGTAAATGTAAAAGGATAATTATTTGCAGAGTGTATTTCTGCTGCTGCTGCGGTTGCTGTGCATGGGGGAGATTTTTCCTTGCAAAGAAATCCGATGAAAGTGGTAATTTACGCCATTAAAAGGACATTCGACGGCACAAGGCATGCGTGCTGGCATTCATTTTTCGATGGAGATGAAACCCTTTTGCAAATAGTTCCACGCAATTAGCCAGGAAATAAAAGCCATCACAATTTTTATTGATGAACATTATTGTCGTCGTCGTCGTTGTCGTTGTCGTTTTGTGTTGCCCTTGTTGCGATGTCGATGTGTAGGATGCCAGCGTTTGTTGGTTGAACGGTGCGAATAACATACTCGTTCATGGGATACTTTCTAATCCCACCCGCAAGCTATTGTACACCCAACAAATCAACGAGCTGTGAAAGGACAATGTTCAATGCTTTTATGTGGTTTCCGTTTGGGGTGAAAAGGATTTTTATTGCATGACGGTTGAGTGTTCCGCTTTTTTGTGCGAACCCGAAATGTGCGTTTCCTTTGAAACTCCTTCGTGACTCATTTGTGTAATACACAATTATTTTGTTGAACATAAAGAAATGATACACTCAGCTTAGGTGACATGTTGCCAACTAACTTTAGATATAAATGTTGATGTGTCAAGAATATGTCGTTAGATTTTTAGGCAACAATTGAGACAAGTCGATTTTATGAGGGAAGAGCTTAATTGCTGTATCGTCAATTCTGATGATGAACACTTTTGGAGATTGTCCTTTTCGCGGTACAGGTCGTTAAAATAAAACGAGTGGAACAGCACAGATACAAGAAAATCCTGAAACTCAATGAATGATTAGGTAAGCAGCATTTTCAATAGTCATTGGTCAGGAGAAGTTTGTCAGTTTTTCGAGGATTGCCGAATATTCAAATGCTAAGTGAATTGTCGACTCAGTGATTCCTATGAGTTGTTAGAGTCTAGCATCAACTTTCGGTTTTGGTTCGTCACAAAATTACGAAAAATTTATGAACGTCATTATCGATCCACAGAATGTTATTTTCAGTGGGAAACTCTTTTCCAATATGGACATCCGAAATTCGACAGTTGATAGCCGCCATATTGTTGAAGCAACATCTGTTGAGTTGGCCAGATTCCACTTGGTCTCCCCCTGTACTTAAGAGCATCGATTACACCATGGGACAAATCCTTTTCCGCACCCGTACAATTGCAAGAGTACTTAAAAATCTCAACGTGCTTAAATCCGCTGGCCCGGATGGTATCCCTCAATACTTCTGAAGAGGTGTTCTTCTGACCTTGCAAAACAACTGCGTAAGCTTCTGGGCGTAGATGTTAGAACTATTGACAGCATCAAGCAGAGTGTTAACCATCATGCCCCATAGCAAAGGAGACAAGACGCCACCCTGCGATCATCCCCTATTTATCCCCGCCATAACATCTGCAAAATATGTTCTATTCATTAGCACAGCTTTGATCCACAACACTAATGTTTCATCTACACCGTGTTCTCTGGCCGAGTGTAACTCATGCCATCAAAAGTCGCATTGTCAAAATCACCCTCTATATCAATGAAAATACCCACGCGTACTACTTCTTGTTGAGTGCACATTCAATTCAGCCAACGATATTTTGAAGTGCAGTCTCGCAAGATTTTCCGCGCTGATAAGCATGTTGCATCTGAGACAGAGGATGAATTTGCAAAACGGTTTTGCGCACGTGGAGCTCAATCAACCTTTCCATGCTTTTCAGCAGGAAGGACATTAGACTCATTGGTCTTAAGCTCTTGGCGAGTGAGTAGTCCCTCCTACCGATATTTGGTATGAAGGCTGCCCTAACTGTGCGCCAAGGGGTAGGGGTATGGGCCGATGAAAATTCTTTTCAGAACCGGTAGCAACTGGTCTATACCCTTTTGCAGCAAGGCTGGGTATATGCCATCGGTACCTGGCGACTTGAAACCATCAAAGGACGCAACTGCGTACTTGTTTTTCCTCGTCTGTCACCACGAAACCAGCCTCAGCGTGTAATATTAATCACCTCATCTTAAGTTCTAGGAATAGACGCTGGTTGTGAGCCGGTTGTTATCTGGAAAGTGAGTCTCAAGCATGAGGCTAAGGGTCTAAGTTTTTGATTCAGTGCAGGTACCGTCAGGTCTCCTGAATGTTTGTACTCTGGCTGGATTGTTATTTATAGGAACTTTAACCAGTCTGCTGGTTTCACCGAGTGTTTCGATATTTCCACAAAAATCTCTATAGAGGGCACTTTCGATATCTGAATTAACTTCTTATATTATCTTTGTTTTGATCGGTACAAGTACCAGTCCTCCTCCGAATTGATCTTGAAGGACCTATTAAGAAGTTTTCTGGTTCCCTTGCTTGCCGCATTTATTAGAGCATTACTACTGCTGGTCTCACTGGTCACCCTTGGAAAGGTGTTAAGCCGTATTATTTTTACTAATAACATTTATGGACGGACTTAAATCTGTCAAACGGTGAGAGCTGTCGATACCTACTTAAAACAGACTATTTATTTGGACTACAGATTGAAATAAATGTGGGCGTCGTTGCCATGTGGGGCTTATGCGTTGACCCATACGCACTGAACTTCCAAGTCTATGTTCAAATCCCTGTCCATACAAAGAATTAAAAAAAAATTATTCATGGTATACCTTTCTTGAAAAAGTCTTTCAGAGTCGCCATTAAAGTGGAGTACGCATAACACAAGCGGTTGCTGAGAAGCTAGGCCCAGGTCAACCTCGGACTGTAGCGCCGCCGTTATTATTATTATTATTATGCGCGACGTCATCCTGCGCAGGAACATGAGAAAGGAAATACTAAAGGTGGAAACAAATTAAAATAGTTTACACTTTTTATGCCGTACTTTAATTTATTTTTTCCAAACCTGCCCACATTTTTTTAAACTATTTATAAATATAAAATAAAGATAAAAAATTAATTGTATTCGGTCAACTTTTTTCGGTTTTCACCTTTTTCATCTTTACATTCTTTTACACATAAAATTGTATTATAATTGTTGCTTATCAGTAAGTTAAAAAATCACCAGAATAAGGTCATAGATTCACAGATGGCTAATTTAGACAATCTGTCAAGCACACTTGTTTTCCTTACACCATGTATTCAAATTAAAAACATATAACATCTTTTTAAATACATACGTTATTTATGAAATATAAACGAAACTTTTCACCTAAAATGCTCAATAAAAGTCCACAGTTCTTTGATTTTTGTCCAATTTTTCCATCAAGTGACTGTCTTTTATGTTCTAATTTAAATAATATTTCAGTGAAAGTCTGTATAGTTGCTATGAAAAACTGCACCTCGATTTGCATCCGTATATGATGCAATGTCGCTTAAGAATTGCATAGCTCGTGACCTATAAATACCGCCGCATTGGAGCCATTGAAAGTATATTTGAATAGACACCAAGTCAGTTCAGTCACAAGAAAAACTCAATCCAACAATGAAGGTAAGTTCCTTACTCATACGAAAAAAATAAAAATTCTGAAGTTGTCTTACTTGCCAACAGGTCCTCATTTTCTTCGCTCTCGTCGCTTTGGCTGTTGCTTCTGCATCAGTGATTGGACCAATTGCAGGTCCAATTGCCCTTGGACATTTGGGAGTCCCTATTGCCGGAAGCATCCAAATTGCTGGCGCTCCAGCTCTCATCGCTCCTGGTATTGCCCTCGCCCATGGCATTCATGGTTAATTACAAGTTAATTTGGAACAGAACCAAACCATGTCTTCAAAACTTGAATAAAACACTTATTATTTTCCTTTTCATAGCAAAGCATGCAACTTGTTTAAGTGTCTCTTTTTAACTCAAGTGGTTCACCTCCTTCATGCATCTATAAAATCCAGCCGATTATCGTGATTAGGCTGAAGAACATCGATTGTTAAAAGATTGAAACTACTGCATATATAAACAGGACATGCTTAAGATATCATCGCCATGCTTCTCAGGCAATAACTGTGTCAAAAGTGGATGCTGTGGTTGCAGCATTGAAGTGTTTGTTAAGAGGGAAAGTGGGTGGAACGATGAGAACTGCATGAAGTGGCGTTTCTGAGTAGACGAGGTAAACGCTTACGAAGCATCCATCGACATACACTGACCCAATTAGTTCAAGGGTCTGATGAACCCATCAAATGAACTTCGCAAATGGGTCAATTATCGAACTATTCTCCTCGAGCATATTACAATCTTGTGATAAATTGATTCTTTGGAGATGGGAAATCTGCAACCATTGAGTGCAATCTTGAATGATGTGCTGACAATACAAGTCTGCTCTGGTCTAGGAGATTGAGAAGATTTCCAAGCTTTGATAAATTTTATGATAATCTTAAGCGCTTGTTTGTCTGCATTCGGGTTGACAGAAGACGAACGTGATTTTTTGGTGACACCGAATAGTTTTTATTTAACTTGAGTTAGCTAGGCAGAGTACAGAAAAGGCATCATCCAGTGCCCTTGATTGGAAAAGTGTCAAAAGCCCTTTTGAACCACTGAAGAGAATCTGTATTGACACAAACTGAACCGAAGTTTCTGTTTACACAGCAAAAAAATATGCAAATGCAACCATAGATTTGAAGTACACGAGAAGTAGGAGATTCGATCAATAACAATCCTTTTATTATGCGACGGAAATTTTTTACCTGAATGTGTTTGTTTAAGATTTAACACGTTGAGTGCCACATGATACCACTTTGGTCTCACACGAATTTGGGCTTGCTGTGCCGCGTGAGACCAGAGTGTAATCGAAGTGTCAATAAAAAAAAACCGTGGCCTGTTTGTACAGTTTTTCGGATTATATGGTGGCACTCAGCATGTTAAGGGAGAGTTAAATATCACCTAAATTCAATGTTGTCTAAAAACTTGGTTTCAATTCATCAATATTTTAAAGACTATCTTCAGGGGATGCAACAGTGCATATTAACCCGTTGTGTCAGCACGCTTGTTGGGCTATACGAGTTCTTGGATAAAAATCTGCGAACAGAAGAAAACAGAGTCAATAACTTACTTGTTGCAGCAACCTTTCGACTGTCATTCAAAAATTGTTATTAAATGTGCTTGTTTAAGTCCTGATTCACTAGAGGCTATACAGAAGGGGATTACGGAAGTTCGGTCGCCCCTGCAAACTAGTTTAACTCTGTCCTGACTGATGAAAGCCCTCTTGTGGGAAAATATTCATGGCGGCTGAAATTCTCTTCAAAGTAATAAAGTGAATGAAGATAACTTGTCCCGCATCATCGTTATGTATGATGCTTGTAGATTATATGTACATATATACGAGTATGAACATAAATTAAGCCAAAGTAATACACGGTATTGGACATTAGTTACTAGGTCATTACTATATGGAATTCAGTCAACGAACCATATCTCCCTTAAGCAGGAGCTGGCGTGGACACAAGGAATTTAGATCAAAGAGGAACTCCGCGAAAATTCTGTGAAGATCACTGTTCTCTCTGAAAGAAAGAGCAAAATGTGCCAAACAGGGTGGTCTGATTCGGCATCCCTCGATATAATAACATAACAATATCCAGCGATATTTGAAGCCGAAGTTTAATCTAAGCTGGGAACACGGAAAACTTGCATCAGGAGCAACCAACATTTCTTGAATTTCAATATCTTTCTTACAACTACCTTAAAACAACCATCCTATCGCTCACCTGAGCAGTCGTGAGTCGTGAAGTCGTGAGTCAATAACCATGATATTAATTTAACCACTCTCTTTAAATTAGGTATCGTTCTCCTTTCTCTCTTCAAGTTCCATTGCAAGCTACCTAGTTTCGCAAACCAAATCAGTTGAATTCCAATAGAAGTCTGCAATGGATATTACCAATCATTTTCAAAACATTTGTTTTACTTCGAGTAGGTACACTTATTACTGCACACAATCTAAAAAACAAAACGAGTAAAACATTTCCCCGAGTCAACAGAGCTAAGTTGTCTTGGATGGCGCAGTTGGTTAAGTGCCAGCCCCAAGTTAAAGAGGTTCCCAGGTTCGAATCCCAGTGAAATCGAATCTGGTCCAGTCACCATTTGCCGTTGGGATCAAATTAACGGCACTATCACTGGAATAGGTTGCTACCTGGCAGTACAATGCACCAGTTTTGAATCTGAGTGCTCCATTAGTGTTTCAAAAATCCTCCGCAGGAAAAAAAAAAAAACAAGTTGTTCTTGCGTTGGATCCATAGACGCCTGGGCCCTTACTCTGTATTGCTACTCTAATATGAAATTACTCGAATTCGCAAAATCGGTACTCTGTAACTCTAATAGCAAAGTCACATTTTCGAAAATCGAGTAGTATTGGGTTGCCAACTTCGACACTCTTTGTTTTCGCAAAATTGGTACTCTCTATTGCTTAAATCAATGTCAGAACCACTCGAATTCGCATAGTTTTGTTCTATGATGGATTGGTTGTCGAATGATGAACAAAGTAAATAAGTTTTGATTGAAAATGTAAGTATTTTGTCATAAAACAGACTTACAAATATGTATTTGTATATGATAACAAACGCGAAAACTTTTCTCAGTAGAATATGTTACTAAAACACTTAAATATGACCCATTTAATGCTTTTGGATGAAAAATGTAATATGCATTATGTGTTTTCTTTCTATTTGTTTTATACATTTTTGTTATGTATAAAAGTCAGTATTATAAGTCAGTTGAATAAGTACTGGAATATTTTAAAGAAAATGTTTTCACGTTTTGCAGTGCGGTAAGGGCTTCAAGTCAATGGTTCTAAGGGACAACCTAAATTACATGCATGAAATGTAGATACAGTGAAAATCGCTTTTTTTTCAAAATTGTTTATGTTTTTATTGCCATTACATAATTATTACTAGTCACAGCTTACACAATGTTTATAGTGTCCATTCGAATTGGTTGCCGGTAGCCTTCCACTGCCAAGAACTTAAACTAGCAGCCAATTTGATCACATGTATGTATGTATTTTGGCACTGCAGTTCGTCGACAATAACCTGCCAATTAATGCTTTATGCTATTTTAAACAAGCATTAATGTAACCTCACATAGGCAAAAGACAAATTATAGGCAAACATAAATATAAACACGGTATGCTTTTGCAAACATTTTGTTTACCTCTCAGTATTGTCTTATGTACCACCTGTCGACGTTCAATTCTTCCAGCCGCAATATTTTCTTCATTAAACCACTATTCAACACTCTCTTATTACTTTATATTAATTATTTTCACATTTTAGGCCCAAATTCATTTAATAAAGCCAAAACACATTAACTTTTAAGAAATAAAATTGTTCTCTGCTTGAATTTGAACTGTCAAATTAATTTTTTTCCTTCGAAGTTAAACTTCGAAATTAGCAAATTATTGGATGCAATTGGCAACAGTAGCACTCGATTCTACTTTCATACAGAGTACCGATTAGAAGTAGAATCGCAAAGCACTTTCGCATATTTGTGCTATTCGAATATCGATACAAAGTAAGGGCCCTGGCTACTCGCACGTCGCTGTAAAGTCTGTAAAGTAAAGATCACATACAGAACTTTTTCGAAATCATCCGTTTTCGATATTGTAAACGTCTAAGTGCCGTAGAGCGGAATGGGATAATCGAGGTCTTGCTCTCGATCAAAGTCTATTAATCAATTGCTCCACTCAGCCTAAGAAAACATCAATTGTTAAAAGTTATTTTGCGTATTATTTCAGTATTGATGTTGTTCGTACTAGAGGAGTCACTGGATAACTTTGAAGTCATAGTTGCCTGCAATGGTATTCTGGCAAATTTTCGATATTGTACGTCCTTTCTCGATAACATGTGTTACAACTAGACCTGCCACTTCCGTTTTAGTGGCAGGAAATGTCTTATTAACGGCTCGCTGTGTTTAATCTATTACGTCAATTTCATCCACGTAAGTAGGCAATCACAGTGGCTATGTGGGTTTGTACTTTCAAGTCCCAGTCCAGACAAACATTTAAAAAATAAAAAATTTTCACGGCTCCACCTCTTTCGAGTCACTGATAATGCTCAAAGAATATACCTTTCTACAAAAAGCTTCTCAATCTCACCATTCGGAATCGACATTAAACTGTAGGTCACCTCCACTCGTGAGAGAACAATAGCACGCACAACACGAGTGGTTGCTGAGAAGCTAGGCCCAGATCCACCTCGAACTGCAGCGCCGCCATTATTATCATTATTCTAAGTAAACACTCGTATGGACATTTGGAAGACCGTGCAGAGAGATTTGCACGATTCTGTTAAAAATTATGTTGAAAAAATCACATGACAGCACGTCGCCTTGCTGAAGACCATTTCTGACATTAAAGGTCTCTGCGAGTTCGACTTGATGGGACAGTGAAAGTTCTTCATCGTCAAAACTGGGCTTAGCAGCCTTCAAATCGATGCAGAGGTGAAAGGTGTCAATCTGCATTTCTTGGACTTTTTCCAGAATCTGCCGTAAGGTTAATATCTATGTGGAATAAAAGTCTATTGTCTTTATTTTAATTTCAATTATTTGGCTCTTTTTTTATTAAATTAATGGTTCACAAAATCTGCTTAATTTAATAGCCGCGCGTTTGGTGACGACCAGAAATCAGCTACATAGAGATACTCAACTCTTTCCCTTCTACCCTCATGACGTCATCTGACAGCGTTTTTTATAACATTTTTTCGTACAGTATCCGTGAATACGTGTGATTTGTTTTGAACAGCTGATTGACTTCCCCTCCAAACAAATTCATGCAAAACATGCATTCCTTATCTACATACATATGGGAAGAAATCTATCAGGGGGTTGGCCATACCCCCACTCTCCTTTTTTTCCAAACGCTATCACAAATCCTTTGCAATACGTTCACCACGAAAAGAAGGGGAAGTTCAACGAAAACGAAATGTTCAGTAAGAGCATTCATTTTACATAAATAATTACGACTGGAAGGACTATTGGAAACTATTAATTATCGGTTATTTTTAAATTATTATATTATGAAATATATGGAAATAGGTTTGATATATTTTTTATTTATTCTAATTTCATTGGAAATACTGAAACAATCAGAGAGATAAGTGATAAATGTACTTATTGACGTTGAACATGAGAAAATCAAATAAAATAGTTAACAAAATTTAAATTCATCCTTAAGTATTGAAATGACCGAAGTATATCCTTGTGGTCTTCAGATTTGAGAAAACAACTGGTTTCTTTTTTCAAAGTGTTCCTTTATTAAACGTTAATATTGAAATTTAGAAAATTTTTTTGTTTTGAATTCCATGGATTTATGCATTTATTTTAGTTTTTTCGTGATAATGCATTAATGTTTCAAAACATCCTTAAAAAAGACAATTTTATTTCCAACATTTTTATATTTTCCTTTGTTTAGGAATTCAAAGGCTATATTCACAAATAACTACGGATGAAATTAAATATGCATGAGTCTATATAAGTATATGCAGTTATGTATACAACTTCTTTTTTTAATTTATTTGTACTTCTGCAATCGTGTTTTTTTTATTTGAAGAATTAATTTTGTTATTTATATACAACAATGCAGTGTAAATGTGAATAAATACGGAGTGATAATTATGAAATATCATCTTACACAATTAAATAGTATCCAAATATACAACATATACAATTTTTAATGTCAATATATTAAGCAAAATTTTTACAACAATATCCAACGTTTTTTTAATATTTGAAAAATGTTCGGCCTCATGAACACAACCAGTGCATTATTCCAGTTGTGGGCAAATTCGACAAAAAATGACACTATCGTGGGCAAATGTCCGCCATTTTCGTGGGCAAATGTCCCAGGATAACGGGAGTTCGTTAAACTCTGTGGAAGTGTGCGTAAAAATTTGGCAGTGAGCGTAAAAATAAGGCAGTATGCGTGAGTTTAACGAAAATATTGGAAAATCTGGAAAAATATTGGAAATGGACGGTGATAGGCGAGACGAAAAAAGCTCGAGAGTTGAGTATCTCTCTGTAGTTGATTTCTGGTGACGACTGGCTTCTACTGGCGACTGCGACTGACTGTCGTTCGTGGTGAGCGAGTGTGTGTGTGTGTGTATGTTCGATCGCCTGTTCTTCTGCACGATCTGTGCGGTACTGGTGCGTGTGTGGTTTATGTACTTTTCCATTCTCTATATTGCTTGCTGTTTGGTGCGTATGTATTGATGTACTTCTGTTGCGGCGTTGGTTAGCTGTCGGCTGGTGGCCTGAGTAAACAGTTATCCTGACGAGTGTTTGGTGTATACTGTTCTGTAGTTTGTAGGGTAAATGTCTGTCTGTATGTCCGTCTGGCCCCAATCTCACATCCATTCTTGTGGACTTTCCTTGCCTGAAACCACACTTATAAGGACATAAGGTTGTTGAAAAACATTTTCGGACTTTCACAAAAATCGGCAGAAAAGATCATACCGTCGATTTTAAGGAGCCTTATCCATAAAAATGTATGCTGTCAAAGTGTACTTTTAGAAGTATTATTCTAGTTTCTTCAAAAGGAATCTTATCCTTTAACTGAATAACATGTGAATTCAACAAGATAAAATATGAAAGACCACTTTATTCATCACGAGATAAAAGTATCAGATTTGCATTACTTTATCTTATAAAAACTGGTTAAAGAAATTATCAACCACTATCAGCCATTTCATCGGTTTATTTCTTCTTCATCTACTTAACCCAAAGAAAAGTAAAAAAAAAAAAGTACGTTAATAAAGAGTAACGACCATAAAACTAATAGTCCTTTTAGCGTCCTTCGTCGAGTATCCCTTCAGTGTTCCTAAACACCAGAATATTCATGCTTTTTATTTTCTTTTTCCCCTGCATAATGCTCAAAGGCATTTATAGTTGTCACCCAGTCCTTGAAGGCATAACCAAGTTCAACCATCCCAGACATAGAACTATATGGTGGTTGTGGTTTCACTGCTTTACACACTTTTATTGCCGTAAAATTAATTATCCCACAGCGTGAGCAGAAAAAAATACAAAAACTTCTCGCACTTCAACCTTTGAATGAAAAGCTTGATTGGAAAACTTGACTTTCCTGTTTGCGAAAGATAGTGAAGTCAATTTTTCCTCGTTCCCCGATGAGACTACTTCGTTGAGAGCATGAACTTTGTGTGCCTGCAGTGTACAACTAATCCCCGCACAACGTGACGCAGTACAATGACAGAATCATTGGTTCCACTTGAATTAAATAGTTGATTTTTTTTTCATCTTTAAAAAGAAGTGAAAATTGAGTGCTTTCAAGCGATTTTATTGTGCGGAACTAGAAGCAAATATTATCTGGTGTAAGGACGCTTCAAATGTTAAAGTTTATTGAGTTTCATAAATAATTTCAATTGAAGTTGAAGTCGATTAGTTGGAACTCGAAAACAAGGTACCTTAAACCACCCACACTTAAATAATTAGCAGAAGCAGCTTAGGTAACCTAAAGAGGGTCCTATCGGGGAAAGCGTGCCTGAATGAATGGCTCAATTCAGCAGTCTGGCACTAACCTGCTCAAGAAAACAAGTTCTGGGAAAATAGTTTCTTAGAAATGTATGCGACAGTTGTCGTTATAATGTGGGTGATAAATCCTACATTATAGGTCAACTACTCGATTTGTCCATTCGATACAATGGGACAACGTGTTGTATATATTTAAAGGGTAAGCCATTCCTATTTAGCGCTTCCTATTTTTAAATTTATATAAAACAAAAAGTGTGTGAGATTTCGTCTAAATTTTTCATTCATTGCCGTCTATCGATGCCAAATGTCCACCGCGGCTTCTCTGGGTGGCACGCATCCGAAGTGTTCAATTTTTCATGACTCTGGCGCATAGGTTAGGTTTAGGTATAAGGTAAGGTGTGCACGTAAACCAGTTTTGATCCATTGTGCAGCCACATGGTTTGTCTGAGGTCAATCCAATAAAGTGTTTGTGGGAAATCATTTGGAACCTGTAATGAAGCGTAGTAGATTATTAAGGGGAACCACACTGAGTTCGCATAAGTTTTCAAAGAAGTAGGTCCCTAGATGACGGCGTCGAATAGACGCTACGGCCGGACAGGAGCAGAGAAGGTGTGAAACGCTTTCCACCTCCTCCTCGTTTAAGCAGCTTCTACAGAAATCATTATCCGGGACGCCTAGTCTGCTGGCATGATTTCCTATGAGGCAGTGTCCTGTGATGACACCGACGATTGTACTTATATCCGATCTATCTAGAGATATTAAATCCTTAGATCTTCTGAGATCTAACTTAGGCCAGATCATTCTGGAGGTGTGACACGTAGTGCCACTCGCCCATCTGCTGTTTATTTCATGAGTTGCCTCTAATGAGAGCAACAATTTACAAGTTGTGAGGGGCATACCCAAGTTTCTGTCTTTAGGAAGTAATGGCTGCGAAATTGCGAACTTGGCAAGCTCATCCCCCTTGCAGTTACCCGGAATATCTCTATGGCCTGGCACCCAGCACAGGCGAATATTGAATTTATCGGCCATCTTGTCTAAAGATGAGCGGCAGTCTATTACAGCTTTAGAGTTTGTAGAGACTAATTCCAGGACCCTGATGGCTGGCTGGCTGTCCGTGAATATACAAATATCACGTGAGAATATTGCATTCCATTTGAGCCAGGACAGAGCTTCACTAATCGCCATTATCTCAGCCTGAAACACGCTACAGTGGTCGGGTAAGCGAAAGGAGAGACTTATGTTTAGTTCATTAGAGAAAACGCCACTGCCCACCCCATCCTGGGTCTTTGACCCATCTGTGAAGAAATGCAGGGAACCTGCAAAAGGTTTAGGACTATCATTCCAAAAGTCTCTATCTGGAAACAGGGTTTCAAAGTATCTGTCAGGGAAGTATTGGAGTGTGACATGGTTCAGACTTCTCGTCGGGAAGTTTAAAGAACTTAGTATAGAGGAGTGCCCAAAGGGATTATTGGTCCACTGGGCGGAGGCCGTAAGTCAAATAGCAGTGTTTTTTGCTATTATTCTACCAAGAATGTCAAGTGGGGATAGGTTCAAGATAACGTTCAGAGCATCTGAAGGTGGGGTTCTCAGAGCACCTCTTATGCAGATGCAGGCTTGACGATGAACCTTCCTAATGAGATTGTAGTGTATGGCTTTGTCTAGTATTGGCCACCAGACGTGCACTTCTTACATCAGAATGGGTCTAACGACGGCTGTGTAGATACAATGGATCATACGAGGTTGGAGACCCCATTTCTTTCCTAGTGCACTTTGGCGCATAAATCAGAATGAATTTGACTGACGGCATAGGTTCTGTTGGTTTTAAGGGCCGCTGTTGTTTGTGGCTTATTCGTAATAGATCTGCGACTTCAGAAAACCCAACAAGAAAAAGCCAGTTTACATCACCTCAACTTGAGATGATCATGCTCTCGTATCACTCGTGTTAAATTTCCAATGTGGCGTGAGCTGTGTGGCACGTAGCGCAAAAGGCCGAAAGGTTGTGGTCTGTTTGCGTTAGACTTTAAGTTTCGTCAACGTACGTTCATCGCTTACTGAACCAGTGGACTCAAATTTATCCACTACACTGCGATAAAACAATTTCATCATTTGCACATATTATTAAACCATGTCCATCCATGGTGATGTGGCAAAACAGATTCAATAAATGACTGCCAATTTGACATAAGTAACTTCAACAATATGGACGCTATCAACTGCCAAAGTTTAGAAGGCCCTATTGGATGACCTATCCATTCAAAGGCCCCATTTGCTCGCAATCCGCAAAAATCTGGTTAATTCGTAAAAGAAGCTTTCAAATACTTAAAAGTTGGAAAAAAAAACACAACTGATCAATCCAAAAATGACAATGGCTAGGACTTTATCTGAAAAGCATTCACTGTTATACAAACGAATACGGAACATGTAATTCTTGGATTTCAATTTCACACAAAAAATCATACTTTTTTGCATGAATGGCTTTCACATCTCCAAGGTCGTCCACCTTTCCTTCCGCCGTAATGAGCATATTTTCGAAAACATCTGTTGAAAGTCTTCAAAGCCTATCGGCTTTGCCCCAAAGCAAATCTAATATAGGACCACCCCGTGATGAAAATCAATATATGACAAACGTGACGAACATACCATACCACTCCGACTCTGTGTAGGTGTGTATTCGCCACATCCATGATTTCTGATTTTGTTGATTCCGGCGAATTGCTTCATTTGCCTCGAAAAGGGAAATTCAAATTTCTCTGACGGATTTGGATCCTTTTATAGGATTTTTTTCTTGTATCTGAGAGCAGGGAATTTGCAGGATAAGCTAAATCCTTTACTCCTTAGATACATATATTCGTACATTGTCAAAATTATAAAGGAACGGATATAGCTGTAAAATTTAACAATGCCAGGATGCTAGGCTTTGCACGTTGTTAGTTCCTTAAAACGAAGGGGAAGATATTTTTGTGTGAGTGGAATTCGCAAATTTTTGTTAGAATTGATTCGGTATCTGATTGATGTATGCTTGCAGTGAGGCAGTGAATGAGATTGACGGTTTTACGATTGTTCAATAAAATTGCTTTTTAAGGTTCCGTCTACAAAAACGGAACCTTTATAATTTCGGTGTGTCCGTCCGTCCGTCCGTCCGTCCGTCCGTCCGTCCGTCGTGTCTGTCACACTTTTTTATCTCCGGAGTTTATGAAGATATCGGCATGAAATTTTGGAATTAGGTACTTCAGACCTAGATGTCAATTCCTATGCAGCGATTTTAAAAAGTGGGGTCATTTGGGGGTGGCTCCAGTACAGGTGAAGTTGACACTAATTTTGAAAAATTGTCGCATCCCATCGATATATATATCAATCGACAGATCTTTCGAAATGAGGTGGAGGTTTCTTTCAACACTTTTTTATCAAAAGTACCGTTTGGAAAATATGGAGCTCCAAAAATTTCCCCCCCCTGCCATTTCTAAACCAAAGTGTTTAAAAATCTGAAAAAATCACAAAAACTTGACTTCATTGAGTACTTTCATTTAAAACAATTTCAAGCATTCTGGCCCTAATAGTTTTGGAGATATTGGCCAAAAACGGTCAATCATCGACATGCGAATTTTGAAGATCTGAAAACGCAGTTTTGAAGACATTAATGTAAGCATTAAGAAATGATAAATTTCAAAATATCGATTTATGTTGAAATTTTGAGATATCTAAGATTTAAAATGAGAACCAATTTCATTTTCACACATAATTTCATGCTTTGTTCGGCCACTCTATTCGTTGATGAGCGTTATCTTTTCGATCTCACCCCTAAATGCCCAACAGAAATGAACACACACATACCACAGGCATGAGCAGTGTGTAGATAGGTATGTATGTATGTGTGATGGAAGGGATTTTCTGTGTTGGATAAACTTGGATAGAGACATAGGTATATGTAGGGATGAACATTTGTTTTTTTGGATGTATGAATTTATTAATAAATGGTTGATTTGAGTTGAAGTTAGAAGAAAATTCAACTGAAATAGTTTGGAAACGTCGTTTGATATTCAGAAATCATGCATCAATATTATGCGACGGAACCTCCCCCGTGCGAGTACAACTCGCACTTGCCCGGTTTATTTTTTCTTCTATTCGGATATGTGGAGAAAATTAGGTGCCTTCCACTTTATGTAAAATTCTTATTTACATAATTCATTTCTGCTTATAGTAAGCAATCTAATCCGCATAGGGGATATGCTCCGCAAAAAAGTTTTAAATTTTACGCAAAACTCTAGAGAATCGAATGGATATGAACAAATTCACTACTCATCAACGAAAGGTGAGAAGATTCAGTTGGAATCGTCGTTATAACCATATGCTCGGATACTCAACGTTAAGTCTACTCTCAAAATTGTCATCTTTGTAGTTCGTAATCATCTTGCTGACCAGTTTCCATCTTTATAGGCGCAGTTATAGTAATCCATATCCTAACCTTTCAGGATTTGAATTTTATTTTTCGCGTGGCGCTACAGCCCGTGATAGATATAACGCATGCTATTGTTTTCTCACATTTCCAGTAGAGGCTTGAGTTCTGAATGACCGTTTTTTGGTAAAATAGTCTTCCTTTTGAGTTATTTGTCTTCCCATCCTCTTATCAACTGGAATATGGAAGTATTTCATCCTTAATGTACTTCATATTCTTCTTCTTCTTCATCCCCATTTGCTGTTAGGCGTTCGAGTAACCTCAGGTTATCCATTCCTTCCTCCTCAGTTCTGTAAGAGCATGTCAAGATCGGATCCAGTGGAAGGAATGGATAACCTGAGGTTACTCGAACGCCTAACAGCAAATGGGGATGAAGAAGAAGAGGAATATGAAGTACATTAAATATGGAATACTTCCATATTCCAGTTGATAAGAGGATGGGAAGACAAATAACTCAAAAGGAAGACTATTTTACAGATCCGGTCATCCCAGGCGTTGCGTGGTTTACCTCTTAAAGCAATTTTCTTCAACGCTCACTTCCGCAAATCCTTCGGCAACCATAACTCGTCCATGCGATGTACATACATGTCCGAACAATTTCAGTGGTCTTTCTTCTTTCATCTCTACAGTTTTCACTACTAGTTTTCCACGCTACTTGTCTTAAGTACTTCATTACAGCGGCTTGGAATTTTCTTAAGTGTTTATCCAAAAAAGGTAAGCTTTCGGCCCCATATAGAGTTATTGGCGCTAGTGCTGCATCCTTAGAATACTTACTTACTTACTTA
Organism: Myathropa florea; assembly: GCA_930367185.1. NCBI lineage: Eukaryota > Metazoa > Arthropoda > Insecta > Diptera > Syrphidae > Myathropa > Myathropa florea. The sequence continues at coordinate 46,068,797 of OV884002.1, forward strand.
ATGTGGCGCTACAGTCCGGGGTGGACCTGGACCTCCACCAACAAGCGTCTCCAGCCAGCTCGATCTTTCGCTAACTCCTTCCAGTTTCGCACGCACAGTTGGTTGAGGTCCCTTTCCTCTTGCGTGTACCACCTGAGTCGGGGTCTTCTTCTACTGCGCCGTCCGTCAGGGTGGATTCGAAGACTTTCCGGGCCGGAGCATTGGTTTCCATTCGCTCTACATGACCTAGCCATCTCAATCGTTGAATCTTCACCATTCTGGCAAAGTTGATGTCGCTAAACAGCTCGTACAGTTCGTTGTTATGTCTTCTCCTGCACTCAGCCTCTATGCAGACGGGATCATCAATCATCAAATTTTCCTCTCAAAGCAGCCAAGAGCAACCTCATCCGCTTTTGACAAAGTCCATGCTTCTGCGCCATATAGCAGGACTGGGACGATTATGGTCTTTGTTTATCAATTGCCTTCTTAGCCCAAGGAAGCAGCGATTAGCAGGAGTTATTCTTCGTTTGAAATAGACAGAAAAATTGTTCCATATTTACCGATAAAGTGTTAAATTAAAATCAACCACATTTTAATAGTTGCGACCGCATTCACGAGTTATGCTATGGATTTTTTTACTACCCACTTCACAAACAATGAATCGGCTGGAATTTTGCACTTCTATAGCCTGTTGAATAAATTAATTTAACTAAAATTCGTGCTCATGGGGGTAAACTTCACGGAACTACTACAGCTTTTTAAAAATGCATGAATAGAGCAAAACAATGATTGTGATTGTGCTGCCATATGATGCATGTACCTCTTAAGTCGTGATGGGGGATATGTACCATGCATAGATATCTAGTTGGATTTGAAGTGTTGGTCACATTAGATGATGAAATTCGAAGCTAATCTGCATCATTGATTGAATTATAAACCTTACTTAAATATGGAGTCATTTATATATATGTAATAGCTCACCTGTTGATAAGTCACTAACAATTTAAGTTAACTATTGTTTATTCTTCTTCTTATTTTTTTCTTCAGCAAACCCAAGCAGCAGTTTTTTTTTTGCGTCCCATGTCAACCAGTGTGCCACACTTATGAGTCATGAGTTTGGTAAATGAGCCTAAGAAGTGATTACTTTCGATTCTCATGTTAACCAAGAAATTATCAGCAAGAAGCATATTTTTACTACTTTAACAAGCATTCATTTACAGTCTCTGGTCATATTATTAGACGAACTGTAGAATTTTTATATTTATTAGATTATACGCAACATTTTGAACTTTTAACGTTACAGAAACTAAGACCACTGGCGAGATGAGATTTCTTCGTGATGTTGAGGGAATTACTCGCCGGGATAGGATGAAAAACACCTCTTCGAACGGAAAAGGCTGTACTTAGATGGTTTGGTAACCATAATCACAACTTCCGAGGCGTGCCTTGAATACTTTTGCATCAGGTGGCCGACGGCTTGGTAGACCCAGGACGAGACAATTGGGCCAAGCCTAAACACTCTCCTGGTTGCGCTTGGGCATAGCTCCTGATGAGTTAGAATCGATAGCGGAGGATCGAGTGGCCTGGAGATCTCTCGTGCGTGCGTTGCCCCCGCGAACCGTTTAGTGGAACATGCGGATCACTGAAGATGAGATGAGATGATAAATTTGTTTTGTGGTTTTATTTTCATTATGTTTTGAATTTGATATGTTGCATTATACATGCATAATGTCAAAGTATGGTAACGGAGCGTAAACAAGTACAGACTTCTTTCAGTCGCATTTTCGCATAAAATATAAAGTGCGTCTAATAATATGGCCTGGGACTGTATAAGTCATCACCTTTTATCCCTTAGTAAAAAAAATTATACCAAACAAAAGTTTTTACTAAATGAAGTCAACTGACAACTGACTACAAGTTGGTGATTACTTTCCCTCCCCAATCCAATGCAATCAATGCTGGAAAGCAAGGGCGGCAAAGAGGTGAAATGATTGCATGTCACGCCAAATTTTTAAGAGAAACATTGCATGAGCGTCAATGGCCCAATACAAGCTCTAAGTTCGTGCCAATTATCACGTTTAAACTTGTAAACGTTGCTTGTTTACATAAAAAATCCAAAAATGATGAATGACTTCAAACAAAAATACGCCGCGTTTTTATTGATACACATCTGCAGCTGATTGAAAAAAAATCAAATCCAAGCAATAATGAAATTATATCTTTTCGAAAATGGTCCTTCTACCGTCATTCCGTTCATACCGCTCGGATTTATTTTATTTTATTTCAAAACCTTTTCGACCTGGATTTTTGGTTCACGAGTTAAAAAAAACCATTTGTAAGTAAAACTTTCTATGCTATTGAAAAAATTTTTCACTCACGCCCTTAGCCAGGCTTTATACAAGGACGGATCAAAAAGTATAAGGCTTTTTAGGCAGGTAGTTTAAAATCAACATTGCTCCCGTCAACTACCTCCTGTTATTAGTCTACTTTCAAATTTTGAACAAGCTCCTTTATTTAGTTTGTTTTTGGCAGCTTTTCGCATACAACCAAGTGAATTTTTCCAAAAAAAGTGCATTTTTTTTTCAGAAAAGTGAATTTCTAGTGCTCATAAAAGATTATATTTTTACAGAAAAATTCCATTGCTCAAAACAAAGAAAAGCTTGATAAGTTCTATTGGAACTCTACACCAGCAATTTGAGGGTGAAAAATTTTACTGAGCTTTGTTGTTGTCGCACAAGCACTCGGACGCAAATTGATGTCAAACCACTCAAAAAATGTCCAACAAATGCACTACATGGAGGTTAGTTTGCGAGATTATTGATGTCACAGAGATGTGCGCGGTATAATCCTTCAAATGGGACAAACAATAAACGGGCACTAATTGAACTGATTTAACGACGATTTGAAAAACAAACGACCGCTTTTGGATAAAAAGAATGTGCCTTTTCGTCAAGACAATGAACACACGTTATCGACATGGCAAATTCAATGAATTATGCTCCGAATTGGATATGCTCCAAACGACTGGATGGCGCAGTTGGTTAAGTGCCTGCCCCAAGTTAGAGGGGTACCAGGTTCGAATCCCAGTGAAATCGAATCTGGTCCAGTCACCATTTGCCGTTGGGATCAAATTAACGGCACTATCACTGGAGTAGGTTGCTAACTGGCAGTACAATGGACCAGTTTTGATTCTGAGTGCTCCAGTAGTGTGTAAAAAAAAATTCGAAAAACAAAAAAAAAATGCTTCGAATTTATACCCCAGTGACTATTTTCAATTCCCAAACCTGAAGAAATGGATAGGCGGGAAGAGACTTAGCTTCAACGATAAAATATTAAATCGTTACATCGTTTTGCTGTTCAAGTTGTTCAGGGGTTGATTGCAACTGTTTATGTGAGGTTGAAAGTGTCAAACACTTAGTAAATCGACTATTCGCACCATAAAATCTAGATGATCTAAAAGAGGATAGGTTTTTTCTAATTCAACACATTTTTTGGGATGTACAAACTAAGCTACTACAGATAGATCAAAAGCGTAGAAAAACATACGCAGTGTTACGCAGGCAGTAGTTGCTTTTCATTTTGTACTTTTATTGTTTTGTAGAATTGTTGGTATAATTTTCTGGTATTTTACTTTAAAAAGATGGAAATGTTTTATGATTTTTTCGGCTTAATACAAAGAACGACGAATCACATCCAGCAAGGTGGATGTTTATTCTTACACCCAACTTTCAGCGGCCGGGGTCCATGAAACCAATTCATTCTCATTGAACCACAGAGCGATTTCCTTGTTGGCAGATTCAGCAGCATCGGAACCGCGGAGAATATTGCGACTAACTTGGATGCAGAAATCACTACGAATGGTTCCTGGCAACGAGTCAGCTGGGTTGGTGGCACCCAACATTTTGCGTCCAGTCTTAACAACGTTCAATCCTTCCCATACCATTGGAACCACTGGGCCGTAGTTCATGTAATTAACCCAATCAGGGAAGAATGGACGGCTTGACAAATCAGCGTAGTGTTTTTCCAGGAAGTCCTTTGAGGGCCACATGAATTTCATAGCGACCAATTTGAAACCCTTCTGCTCGAAACGTTCGATGATCTTGCCGACAAGTCCACGTTGGACTCCATCGGGCTTGACCATGATGAAAGTACGCTCCTTATTTGCTGCCATTGCTTCTGACAGCAACGAAGAATGAAGAAGTATGAAGAACAGTAACCTTTTGTTACACCACGACGTAACTTTTCTCTTCTTGGACATGATCTGTTGCAGTGTCCCACAGTAGACGATTCTTTGGACCAGAGTTAAGTTGCATAGCCTAGCCATCTTAAGCATTTGATCCGTAGACGACAGCCTAGACTTATGTCGCCATACATCTCATATAGTCCGTGATTGAATATCCTGTTCGAATCTCCAATCGGCATCAACGCAAACAGGGCTAGAGATCGCACGCAGAATTGCATCCTTATCCCTTTACGATATTGTCTACGCTTCTGCGCCGCAGGGCGCAGAGCAAAACTGAGACAAGTACGGTCTTGTACAAAGTCTGCTTGGTCTTCCATGAAATGACTTAATTGCCTCTTGATTCCAAAGAAACAGCGTTTAATCTCAGTACTGACCATGTTTTTATTGCTGTTTACCGCGGATCTACGATAGACGAAGTCATTGACCACTTCGAAATTATTATTCGCCTTTGATTCAAATTCACATCAAAAGCACTGTCATCGCTTGACATGGATACGCCCAACATGACTTTGACTGTAAATAATATTACTAGACCCTTTACATACTTACGTCTCCATAAATACACTTCGTCATATCCTCTGTCAAATAGTGTCGAATGGGACTTACTATAAAAAAGAAACCTAAAAGGCACTGAAGGAAGTTTTTGTATTGACATAAAAGTGTCCCCCGAGGACAAAAAAAACCGCTCCAAAAACCTCTGCGATTGTGTGTATACGGGGCAATGTGTGAGTTTGTTACGTCATAAAAACCGAAACGCCCGAGCCTAGTTGTCAAATATGTAATAGTGACCATTATTCAACTAATATGATGGTGTGTATGAATGGAAGAAAATCCCTTCCTAGAAACCCGCTCAGGGATTCTCCTTTTTTCATTTTTTGACTTCGAACGAAATATGAGTTTGTCCACAGCGATGACAGCCGACCGGAAGTTTGAGCTCTAATCAGGATATTGACGATTGCCCATCGGACGAAAAGATGCTTGCCAGGAAGGGGAGAGGTGTGTGTCATATATTTTTTCTCAAATATCCTTGAAGGAGCGGCCCGAAGGGTATGGATTTTCCTGGAAGAAAATTTAATGCACAACAGAGGAAATCGATGAAATTTTGTTCCGGGGATGGACTCTTGTATCCAGAAATCGTTTTGGGACTAAAATGTTTTATTTGAGAAATGGGATCGTAAAAACGGACGACAGCAAGGAATTGTAGTTGTGTTCAGACACTTAAACTTTTAGGTGATGCTATTCTGGCTTATAAGCAATGTGATTCATCCGTTTAGGGGGTGATTACATTTAATGTCTACATTAGAAGTACGCCTACTGAGATTCTCATTTATCAGCATATTTACACGGTCGAGTTTTAAAGTTCTCTGCGAATGCACGTAAACAAGAAAAAAGTTTAGTCCCTCCAGACCTGGTGTGCATGTGTGTGTGCATACACGGTTTAAAAATGCTGCTAGAATAGCAGGAGCAGTACAAGTTTGCAATTCAGAGAACTGTTTTGCAATTATGTGAAAGGAAACAAGTTGAAAAAGTTGATAGACTTCTTCCTCAGTTTGTAAGTTTTCGTCATTGATTGGCAAAATGTCGAGAAACCAGTTAAAATGTTTTAAATGTTACTTTGTACGGGGTTACTTGTGTGTGTAATGGCTTGAATTTTGTTTCGAATCTCTGGTTGTTCTGTGGAAGATCATGTTGTATTTGGAAATAACGTTTTCGAACGATTTATGGTATATTTAAAGGTTCTTTCATTAAGCGCTTCCCATTTTAAAATTCAAAAATAAATAAATGTATGTAAAATATCATCGACATTTTTCTTCGTTTGAAAGGCCTATCAAGGCCATTATGTATGAAATATATAATAATAATATAGTAATAATGGCGGCGCTACAGTCCGAGATGGACCTGGGCCAAGTTTCTCAGCAACCACTCGTGTTGTGCGTGCTATTGTTCTCTCACGAATGGAGGGGACCTACAGCTTAATGTCGACTCCGAACGGTGAGATTGAGAAGCTTTTTCTAGAAAGGTATACTCTTTGAGCATTGTCAGTGACTCGAAAGAGGTGTAGCAGTGAATAATTTTGTTTTTGAAAAATTATTTTCGGTGCTCGGAATTGGACCTGGACTGAAAGTTTATTGCTTAGGAGCCCATGCACATACCCACCACACCACAGCCGCTTTCAGCGATATGTGGCTTAAATGAGATGGTGTCTCATGCCATACAGCTAGTCAAACAAGATCTAATGAATGGGAAGTCCGGTAATAGTTTAATCTCGAGAAATGGTCCGGTCGTAGGCACGAAGAATCTATCACTGCTAAACATGCTCATAGGGGTCATACAAACGAGATCGAATTCCATATTTAAATTAGACAATGAATGTAATATGTATCTCAATAATTTCTTTTCAAATGACATCACTATGTCCCTACTGAGAACCATCAGGCAATCGAACGATAAACCAGGCTGTTCGCATTAATGTATAAATTCATGCTTTATGTATCCCTCACCCGATTCGGTTGTACCAAAACGGCACGAGTTGGCAATATTCTGTCCCAGAAGTGAATGCTAAGAAAGGCGAAAGTTCAACAGTGTACCTAATATCAGTATTACTTTACATGTAGCTTCCCCGAAACTATAAATAACTTGATGTACAGGTACTAAAATAAGCCTCCTAAATTACAATATTCAATCTTAATAATGCCTGTTTAATATTTCATCCTCTGGTATTAAACAATTTTGAAGTTCACTCGTAAATGTTGAATTACAGGCCGCATTACATCAGACAGCAGTACTAGATTATAAGTGGCGTAACGTCACGCGTTTGAGTGTTCAGCAAAAATAATTTCCTTTAAGTCACCCATCGAAGGCATGGATCACGTGGAGGAATTGGCTTACTGGATAACAAAGAGCTCAACCAGATTACATTCCATCCGCACCTAATGCACTTACAAACGGGTCTGTTGAGCAAGATTACTTTTTATCAAATTATCGGCCACCAAATACAAAAACATTTTGCATGACTCAACGGACGCATTCTCACACCTTTCGATAAGCATCTCGATTTATTTTTCCGTGCGATTTACTTCGGTCAAACGAAATATATGCGAACATGTTTATCCTTCCCTGCCACTCGTCCATCAAGTTTTAATTTTTTTTAAATTTTTTTTTTACATTTCCTTATCGAATGACTGCGTCTGAGACGAGAACAAAGCGCTTAATCCAATTAAAAGGCAAAACCTCCATCCATTGATAAGTTGCGGAGAGTACACGGGTATTATGTGGTTCAAGCGAACCGAAACACCACCTTGGGAGTGCATACCACTTTTAGTTGGCGGTGGTCATGGTTGCTTTAGTGTTTGAGGTTAATTGCCCGCCTATTGCTTTGAGGTGAAGGTGGTGGGAGAGATAAGTGTGCTATCGGCTACAAAACTTGTTGAACCATAAATAAATTGTTTTTATTTGCCTTGCCCTGGGCAGCTGGGTGGTAAACTTTGATGAGTTTCAACTCAATTTGCGCTTGATTTTGTCGGATTAAAAGGTTTTCATATTCAGATGAAGTTTCGCTCTGGACGATAATATGAGCAACTCCAACACTCGTCGGTGGATTGGGGCAGTACGGCCGGCCTGTGAGCCATGAAGGATATTGATATATTGTTTACCTTATATAACAAAAGGTTTGTTGTAACTTCAGCTGCAATGCAACTGACAGATGTATCTTCCGACTGACTGACAATCGGAAAGAAGTGAAGAACTCATTGAACTAATTTTCGATGTGAGCTTCAGTAGAACAAAAAAGTCATTTATTGCGGCTGCAGTATGTGCTAATGTGCACAGAACTCTGCTGGTGCTTGCGAGTAATTTCTCAGATAGATGAAGGTTTTGTGCAAGTCTGAATGCACTAAGGGAAAATTTCAATTATGGAAAGAATGATGAGGCATGTTCAAAGCAGGAATATGACGTGTGTACTTCATCCTGTGTTTGCTTTGCTATTATATATTACCGAGCTGAGGTCGTTGCCGCTTTAATTAACTTTGCTTGTTGTTAATAGACCAGGAGATTCTTTTGAATCAAAGCAGTCGCTTTGCGGGACTTTACAGAGAGATGAACGTATTTTTTAAATGCAGACACAGACCGACAGGACGCAGTGTGGTGGGTAAATTTGAGTCCGCTGGTTCAGTAAACGATAAACCAACACCTGTACGTCGACGAAACGCAAGATCTGCAACTGCGAAAACATCGCCGCTGTCAGTGAGAGTGTGCAACAGAATCCGATTTAGTCGATTTTGCGTTGCTCACAAGAACTCAGCCTGTCGCAGACCACAACTTGGCGAACTGTACGTTGCGTCGTGACTTGGGCCTGTGTCCGCACAAAATTCAACTGACTCAGGAGCTGAATGTAAACGACCATTGACAACGACGCGTGCTCGCTGAATTTGCTCTGAAGTAGTTGGAAACTTAACCTAATTTTCATCAAAAATTATCTTGATCGATAAGGCCCATTTCGGGATGAATGGGTACGTCAGCAAACAAAGTTGATTCACACGAGATCCAAGAGGGTCCAATACATCCCGAAAAGATCACTGCTTGGTGTGGATTTTGGGCTGGCGGCGTCGTCGGTCCATATTTCTTTGAGCAATGGAACAAAGCAAAAACCCAGTGCACCGGGGCCTGCCTCGTTGACTTGGAAAAGGCATTCGACACCGTATGGTTAGAAGGTCTCTTCCTTAAGTTGACAAAAATGGGTATAAGCAAGTTACTGCTTTACACGATTTATGATAGAAATTTTGTTGTTAAAAGTGGCAACATGACTTCTACCAAAGTTTTCCAAATAAAAAATGGGCTCCAGCAGAGTGCAGTTAACTCACCAATCCTTTTCACTATTTACACCAGTGAACTGATTGGCTCCATGCAGAACTTAATTGCATACGCTGATGACTTGGTGGCGTACAGGACAGCGCCGAAGGTTGAGGACATCAACATCCTCCTGCAACGTGACTTCAACAAAATTCAACGATTTTGCGACGACTGGAAGTTTAAAATCAACTACCAGAAGTGTGAAACCATTCTTTTCCGAACTCTGTTATACAAGGCCTCAAGGGACACGAAAAAAAAACTGGCGCCGGAGCTGGAACTGGAGCCAACTTGATACCAGGGTGAAGGTAATCTGCTACATGGTCCTCATCCGGCCAGTCATGGCCTACGGTTGTCCAGTGTGGTTCAACGTGAGTCCTTCCCAGATGGAAAAGATGAGGCTGTTCGAGAGGCAATGTCTCCGGGCTTGTCTCAAGAAGTACAGAACCCCAGAATCTGAGTACAAGAAATTCTATTCCAACGAGTTCTTGTATAACGAAGCAAACGTGAACAGGGTGGATAATTTTATTATTAAGCTGATTCGAAGGCACGTTGCACGAGCTATGACCTCGGAAAATGAGCTGATATTTGGAGCCTACTACCCCAATGAAGCATATCATGAGAACGCTCCCCGAAGTGGATTCATTCCACCGGAAGCGTTCTTGTTCCTTGACCGGATTGGTTTAATACAGAATGCAGAGGGATGTCCATTGATTTACCACGTGGTGCGAAGGACGGTGGATAGGCGACTCCTCTACGAGGGCGATGTCGCAAGCGTTAGTCCGGATGGTCTCCGGTTCAGCAGATCTATATCTTTTCGTGACAGAACGGAGTGTGACAAAGTTCCTGGATTCTACTGGTGGTTGCAGCCCCATCAAACGTCCCAGCTGTCGCCAGCTTAATCAGCTAACTGTTGGTCCCTTACGGCCAACTTACATTTAGGTTAGGGAATTAGACTAGGGTAAATTTAAGAAAAAAAAAATATAAAAAATCCAAAAAAAGTACAAAAAAAAAACAAAAAAAAAAGTGTTAGATAGTTTAGTTTAGGTTAGTTTAGGTTAGGTAAGCTAATTTTAAGTTAGGTTAAGAATATAAATAAAAAATTGTTTACGAGTAGATTACTAAGTTTTTATTTAAGTTTTTCTTAGTATAAGTATTCTTTTAGTATTATTAAAATAAAATATGTAAAATTACAAAAGGAGCCGAAAGGCAAAATAAATTAAGAATTCCTAGATTAACTTAGAGTGCCCGCATAGGGCCAGTAAGATAGTGTAAGAAACCATTTATTATATCTAGTTTAAGTATTTTTTCCTAGAACATAAGATTTTTAAAGATAAAAATAAAAAAATGCATTTAAACTAACTACGACTTTGGTCAGGCAATCACCGTCAACAGCGAGCGCTATAGGTCGATGATTACCAACTTCTTTTGGCTTGAATTGGATGGGGATGATATGGACACCAAAATCATATAGTTTCAACAGAACGGCGCTACGTCTCACACAGCTCACGTCAGATTGGAAATTCTGCACGAGCGATTCGGGCGCATGGTCATCTCACGTGGAGATGATGTAAACTGGCCACCGAGATCGTGCGATTTGACGTCTTTTTCTTGTAGGGTTTACTGAAGTCACATGTATATACGAATAAGCCACATAATCCATGCCATCGGTTAAATTCAGCCTGTTCTATGCACCAGAGTCATGGAAGATTGGACACTTCGGGTGCGCGCCACCAAGAGAAGCCGGTCACTTGAACAAAGTTATATTCCTAATCTTAACGGCATTGATGGACCTTTTAAAGGTATAAAAAATGTCGAGTTTATCTCACACGCACACATTTTAAAAATAGGAAGCGCTTAATGATGTACCCTTTATTTGGGATCAGATGTCTGCAAAATGCGATGCAGAGTGGTTGCGGATAGACCCAATTTCGGTGCTAGTTAGCGAACTGGACACTCGTGAATTTTCAATCTGTCTAGTAGCTACGGCAACGATATTTTCATCTGAAGTTGCAGAGAGACCTTAAAAGTTGTCGATTAAATTTGTACAGAAGACGCTTGATGATTACCTAAAGCATAACGAACTGTACAAAATCTTTTTGGGATATTTTCATCGAATTGTGTGTCATACGATATTTCAGCACGTTCTGTTGTTTTGTAGCGATTAATATTTAATATCCTCCCCCTTCGTTATGTGACAAAAGCCGTCGCTGTAATTGTTAAATATCGACGTTACAATAATAACTGAACCTAAAAAATTTGACATCCTGCTGGATGACCATGAAAAATTAAGCAGACTCGGCTTTTTACAAAATTGTTATATGCGTATGGTTAAAAGTTCTCGATTAAGTATTTCAAGACAAAAAAGAAGCTTTATCATCGAATCTGTTAAAAAAATTTAACCATGCATACATGGATAAAAATCCTCGACGACGTACAAATGTGATAAAGCAAGTCAAGTAAACATAATTTTTTATCGCAAGATACACATGTTCACATCTTGAATTGATCACCACTCAAGAATAGCTTTAAAAATTCCAGAACCTGTCACTGTCACAAGAAATTTCCACAGTAAATACTTTACCATCTACACCTTCCCGTCTGGGAATGAAACCATGCATTCCACAACCCTGCTTCTTCCCTATCCAGCGCACTGCCACCGTTAATTTACTTAAAACTTAGTCACCCTATAGTTGTACCGAGTGAACCCGAGTGCGCTCGGTGCCTAGCTGACATCGCCTTTCAGATGTCCCACTAAAAGCTCTCCCGTAATAAAATCTCGTCCGGTTCAAGCGGCCAAGTAACGTCCTGTGGCATCGTCCTGCTACTGGTGTCGAGAACTCCCGTTGAGACAGATAAAGTATTTGCACCGTGACAAGTGGGCAATAAGGGTATCCGTGATCATGGGGTGCCAACACGCTCTACACACGGCATACAGCGCACAAGAATAAATATTTTCGTTGAATTTCCTTTTAAGGATTATTCCTTGATTGCGTCATCACTGGTTTGTGCTTGCATGTTGCCAGCGCGGAATGTTTTTCGTGCCCGACTCATAAGTCGGGAAAAAGTGATTCTACGTGATTGACTGACTTTACTGGTGTTTTGTGAGGTGCTCGGTTGATTTTCTGATATCTGTCTGCGAAGGTAGTGGTCATAAAGTTTATGTCGGCCGTCGTTTGCAAATTTACACTTGTACACAGTCTTGCGAAAACAACGGTTTATTTTTGGATCTAACGCTATTTGGTATTCCAACTCTTATCAAGTGGATTGGGAGGGAATGCATGTTGTTAATTTTACGACGATATGAACAGTTAGGTTAAGAGTTTGTCATGAAAAGTCAATCGGAGAAGGATTGAGTTTATGCGCCGAAATAACTGTGCTCTTCTGATGATTACTCTGTGCTGTGTACTCGACGAATGGAGCCGTGAAGTGCGTTAAAAATATCGTGTACGAGTACAGACAATTTTAATCACGAATTCTTGATATTATTCCTGGAAATCTGAAGACACAGACAACCCTCTTGTGAGTTTCGGTGGGAGGGAGATTTCTCCTTAGACAAAAATTTCTCGGAATCGTGAGTCTTCGTGGAAATCATTGCTACCACAAGGAAAATGAAAATAAAATCTCATTCAAAGATTAATTTGAATATTTTGACAGGTACAATTTTAAATTGAAGAAGTAGCATTTCAGTTCATAAAGATATATCTGTGAATCGTATTTGAAAGCGGAGGCAATAAAGTTACTGTGGTAGTAGCTTAGGGCTAGAGGTATTGGAGCTCCATGATAAACGATTTTTCGGCGGATATTAAGGGATAATGGCGATATCTTTAAGTAAAGTTGCTAGTTTCCTACTTATCCTACTTGTTTCCATTCTTTGTTTCGCCATCTTCTTTCGTTGTTCGCCCCGTATGGAGGGAAAAATACTTCCGAAGACACTAAGGTCCATGTGGACTCATTGTGACGCCCGAAAGGGAATAGAGAACCAATTCCTCCAATTCACAACGTGAACCTATTGTTCTAGGTGTTGTCCAGCCATCCGGTGAGTCGTACAAACCTGCAAAGCTAAGAGGTTTATTGGAAATATCACTAAGGTCATGGAAATAATGGCGTCCGGCATACATATACTGTCATCGGTGAGTCTCATTTTCCTAACACGATTCTTAAGACGGTGATGCCCTGTGGGCTGTGAGTGTTACAACCATCATGCTTAGTAACCTTTTGTTGTTCTGAAGAAGCTTGACGGTTTTCTGCCTGTCGTACTTAGGACACAACGTCTTGGTGATTACACAGGTGTTCAAAGATTGCCACCTGAGATTTGCCTTGACTTGAGAATCATGACATCCAATTGTTCTTAAAAAACTCAGACCCCCAATCCCCAGAGTTGCTGCGAATTATTCCATTTCGGATATTTTTCTGACGAGTTCATCAGCTATCTCATTGCCGGTGATGTTCCTATGCCCTGGGACCCATCAAAGATTAATCCAGTGCTGTGAGAATCGGAGAATATGCCCGCGCCTGTTCCCTTTTCCATTTTTGACCCATCGGTGTAACCGCTTATAGTCGGGTTTCTAATGGGGTCATTTGAATCTCAGTTGTCTATATTGGGAAACGGACAACGGAAGATTTTTCAAAATTCAAGGAACGGAAGTACATACTCATTCACTCTTTCCTTTGGCGTTATTGAATTCAAAAGTCTAGCATGTCTAGCTTGAGTTCCAATTACTGTATCGGCTTACTTTTAGCGCATTCTTTGGAGCCGATGCTGGCATGTTTAAGTCTTATGGAAGCACCCTCGTATGTAAATTAGACTTACTTAATGTGACCCTACAGTTTGGGGTGGACCTCGGCCTCAACCAACAAGCGTCTCCAACCAGCTTGATCTTTAGCTACCTGCCTCCAGTTGCGCACGCACAGTCGGTTGAGGTCCCATTCCACTTGCGTGTGCCACCTGAGTCGCGGTCTTCCTCTATTGCGCCGTCCCTTGGGGGTGGATTCGAAGACTTTCCGGGCCGGAGATTTGGTTTCCATTCGCTCTATCTGGCCTAGCCATTTCAATCGTTGGATCTTCACCCTTCTGGCTAAGTTCTTCTTCTTCTTCTTAGGGCGCTACAGTCCGAGGTGGACCTGGGCCTCACTCAACATGCCTCTCCAGCCAGCACGATCTTTCGCCAGCTGTCTCCAGTTTCGCACACCAAGCCGGCAGAGGTCCCCCTCGACTTGTGTGCGCCACCTTGTTCGTGGACGTCCTCTGTTGCGTTGTCCCACAGGCTCAGAGTCGAAGACTAAGTTGTCCATACGCTCTACATGGCCTAGCCATCTTAGGCGTTGGATCCGTAGACGCCTGGCTAGACTCATGTGGCTGTGCAGCCCATACAGTTCGTGGTTGAATCTTCTCCTCCAAATGCCATCAACGCAAACAGGACCAAAGATCGCGCGCAGAACTTTTCTCTCGAAAAGACCAAGAGACTGTTCATCCGCTTGGGATATTGTCCATGCCTCTGCACCGTAAAGCAGGACTGGGATGATCAAGGTCTTATACAAAGTCAACTTGGTCTTCCGAGAGAGGGCTCTACTACTCAATTGCCTTTTGAGCCCATAAAAACAGCGGTTGGCAAGAGTAATTCTGCGTTTGATCTCGGTACTGATGTTGTTTGTACTGTTAACCGCGGAGCCGAGGTAGACGAAGTCCTTCACTACCTCAAAGTTATAGCTGCCTATGGTGACGTTCTGGCCAAGTCGTCGATGTTGTGCGTCCTTTCTCGATGACAGCATATACTTGGTTTTGCCCTCGTTTACCGCCAGACCCATTTTAGCCGCTTCCGTTCCAATGCCAGCAAACGCATCATTAACGGCTCGCTGTGTTCTCCCAATCACGTCAATGTCATCTGGATTTGGAAGATCGTGCCTCTTGTGTTGGCCAGTGAGTTTTGCACGATCTTTTCAAGAACGATGTTAAAGAAATCACATGACAGCGCGTCGCCTTAAACCTCGTCGTCTTAAACCTTTTTTGACATTGAAGGTCTTAGTAAATTCGTTACCGACCTTAATGGAGCATCATCATCCTGCTCAGTCTGACGAGTTTGGCAGGAATGTCAAAACAAGACATGGCGCTGTATAACTCGTCTTTATACACGCTGTCATATGCGGCCTTGAAATCGACAAATCGGTGGTGTGTGTCAAGCTTCATTTCTTGGGTCTTCTCCAGGATCTGCCGCAGTGTGAAAATTTGATCGATGCTGGACTTCCCGGGCCTGAAACCACACTGGTAAGGACCTATCAGTTTGTTCACGAATGGTTTCAGGCGTTCACACAAAACGGCAGAGAAGACCTTATAGGCGATGTTAAGGAGACTTATCCCTCGATAGTTGGCGCAGTCAAAGGGGTCTCCTTTCTTGTGGATCGGGCAAACGATACTGAGATTCCACTCATCGGGCATGCTTTCCTCCGACCATATCTTACAGATGAGCTGGTGCATGCGTCCTACCAGATCACCTCCAGCTGCTTTAAACATTTCGGCGGGCAGACTATCTGCACCAGCAGCTTTATTAGACTTCAGTCTCGATATCGCTATCTTGACTTCGTCTAGGTCGGGGGGACGGTATTCTCTTCTATCATCGTCCGTTGTGTTGAGTGGAACATTCTGCCTGACAGCGGTATTTGTGTCCTCATCGCCGGTTGAGGCGTTGTGGCTAAGTTGATGTCGCTAAATAGCTCGTACAGTTCGTTGTTATATCTTCTCCTCCACCCACCTTCTATGCAGACGGGACCGAAAATCACCCGAAGAACTTTCTTCTCAAAGCAGCCAAGAGCAACCTCATCCGATCCACAAAAAGGGAGACCATCGGAAATGCGCCAACTATAGAGGCATCAGTCTTCTAAACATTGCATACAAGATCTTATCTGCCGTGTTGTGTGAAAGCCTAAAGTCATTCGATAACAAACTGGTCGGTCCATACCAGTGTGGCTTTAGGCCTGGAAAATCCACCATCGACCAAATATTCACACTGCGGCAGATCTTGGAAAAAACCCAGGAACAACAAATCGATACCCACCACCTTTTCGTCGATTTTAAGGCCGCGTATGACAGCATCTATAGAGACGAGCTATACAGAGCAATGTCTAATTTTGGCATCCCTACCAAACTCGTCCGTCCGTCCGTTTGTGTAGGATAACGATGGAGAATGCACGCTGCTCCATCAAAGTCGGTAAAGGCCTAACCGAGATTTTTGATGTCAAAAAAGGATTCAGACAAGGCGACTCGCTGTCATGCTACTTCTTCAACATCATACTTGAAAGAATTGTGCAAAACTCGCACTTCAACACCAGAGGCACAATCTTTCAGAAGTCCGTCCAACTACTTGCATATGCCGACGATATTGACATAATTGGAAGAACACAGTGTGATGTCAATGGCACTTTTGTGAGTATTGCGAGGGAGGCCGCGAAGATGGGTTTAACGGTAAATCAGGGCAAGACCAAGTATATGCTGTCAACCAGAAAGGACAACCAACACCGATGTCTCGGACAGAATGTCACAGCAGTCAGATTTAACTTTGAGGTAGTCAAAGACTTTGTCTACCTAGGTACCGCTATCAACTCAGACAATGACACCAGCGCTGAAATCAAACGAAGAATAACTCTTGCTAATCGCTGCTTCTTTGGGCTAAGAAAGCAATTGATAAACAAAGCCCTCTCTCGAACAACCAAGGTAACCCTGTACAATACCTTAATCGTCCCAGTCCTGCTATATGGCGCAGAAGCATGGACTTTGTCAAAAGCGGATGAGGTTGCATGTAAATTAGAATAAAGTTATAATTGGATTAATACACTAAATTATTCACTGAAATAAAAATAAATCAAAAAAGCCAAAAACGCTTGCTATTTTAAAAATTGTTATCCTAATGCTTGAAAGCTATAATCAGATTCAGATTTAAGCATTTAATATTATGGCATCAAGTCCTATTCAATCAAAATATTTTATAACGTAATGTCCGAATCCTGTTGCCTAAATTAATTTGCCTCTAGAATTTCATCAGCCAGGCTTAGTCAATGAAAGTATTAGATTGCATCCAATAATTCCGAATGCACCCCGAGGTTCGATTTTGATTTAACAAGAATAAATTCAAGCGAAGACCATACCATCGATGCGTCCATCACCGATGTTCCCTTATTGATGCACTCCCACCGGGGATTTTCGACGCATACATACTCGTATTGCACTTTAAACCAACAAATGAAATAATGATCTACTCGCAGCAATCATTTGCCTGTGCCACTGTATTTGTGGATTCGTGGAATCGATGAATTAATAACGAATTGTACAACGAGCTTTTTAGATTACCTGAATTTCATATTGAATCTATGTGCCATTATGCACTGTTCTCCTTTACAGTTCAATGCTTCTTTTATGACTCACTCATATTCATTACAGTTCACGACCTCTCACGGTACACAATGAAACAAATTACTGAGTAAAATGCCTAGAAGGCACACTTAGGAGAGCGCCATCTATTTCCTTTCTTTCTCTCAGACAGGACTTTTCAACTTAAAACAATTTCTCGTTAAGATTTTTTTTTCTTTTCCGTTCCGTTTTAATGAAAATTAATGGCCTCCCGTGCGGACTACAAAAGTCAACAGCGAGAAACGAACAGAAAACGAAAGCCTGACTGCCGTAGAATGAGACACAGAGAAAGTGAAAGGCGATTCTTCATAAATTACTTCCTCGTTGTTTTTCCTTTTGCTCACATGAAACTTTTATTTTGTTCCCGCTTTCCGTTTTTCCTGCGGATAAGAGTGTGCAATGAGTCTACGTATTCACGTTCACAAGTTCTTACTGAATGAGGAGCAACAAAAAGTGAAAAAGGAGGAGTTCATCGTCAGCAGCGTCGGTCGTTCGTAGGCAGTCATCGTCAGCGCCGGCTTAACTCAAATTAAGGACACTGAATAATAAATGACCGGTTAGAGTCCTTTGCACACATGTAAGTGACATTGTTTCATAGGCAGGCAAGCGCAATCATACAAGTGCTACCCATCATCGTGCTTAATCCTCCCTTCGGTTCTTATGTACTTGTGCACATCTCACCACCCCCATGAAGTCATCGTGAAACAAATATTTCACAATTCAGACCTGTGCACATACCTCCGCATAGTTCGCACTCTACTTCACCGAAAAGCGGGTTAAGTGCGATTATAGAAAACACTAAGCCATTGCACATCTCCCGAGGAAGTGCAGAGCAGATCGGCCTTCTTTGCGTCACAGGGTGTGATGGAACTTAATTGATGATCTGCTGAGAATACGTACTGTGTGCGTGTGAGCTCAGCCATCAGCATTGAATTTTCTTTAATATCTATAAAGACGCAGCTTTCCAGAAGAGGATAAAGGAGCTTCCATCATTTAATCATAACTTGAAGTGGCATTAATCTAGGCGAGGTGGCACTGCCTCGGATGCCGTGAGACTGAATGAAGAAGGATGAATGCGTGACTCTGCGTCACATCTGACATCTGAAATCGGGGTGGCCCAGGAAGGAGGTCCCTTGCTGCCCTCTCACGAACCTCATCATAATTTGATACAAAGGATGTCCCTGTTGCAAATAAAAATAATAACCCGATTGCTGGAGAGGAGCCTCTTCGCATGACCTAATTAAAAATTTCCAGGGAAACAAAGATTTTTGCAAGTAAGTGCAAGCATTTTTTAAGTTTCTCCAAAATCCCTCTTCACTGCTCACGTCAACGTTTCGTGAGTAAGCTCTAAGCTTTTTTTCTGCGAATAAAAAATTGTATTTGCATATTTGCAGAGTGATATGGGAATCCGTTGCGCACTGGTTGGGATTGAGAAATGTTCTGGCTATGTCCTGTTTGGGATAACAAACCACCTTTATCCCGGATCTGGATCATGTAAACAAATTGACATTTAGTATGTGAAGCTTTGCAGTCATTGTTGTGACCAGGGGGCAGATGTAAATGTTTGCTTAGAGTATGCTCGTTTTGGTTGCAAACGAGCAGCTCTAGGAATACACACTTGTCAAGAACTAGATTGGGGGAGGTAATGTATGAATGTGAAGAGAGGAAGTTATCTTCTTCACTTGAGGTGAGCTGGATGATTTCATTTTATATGACTTTCTATGAAATTATCTGTCTCATATGCAATGTGGGCAAACATAAGTATGTACTTAGCTTTTTTCAGAATTGTTGTGGATTGTGTGACTTTAAAGCGAACAATTATAAATGTCCTAGGCACCTTAGGCTTTGAATGCGAAGTTGCCTGATTAGACTCATGTGGCTTTGCAACCCAGTTCGTAGCTGAGTCGTACCATCTAATCGCCTTCAACGCAGGCAAGACCAAAGTTCGCACATGGAACTATTCCCTCGAGTCGACCAAAACATTTTTCATCCTCTTTCAATATCGCCCATGCTCATACACTTTAGAGATGGCTGACATGATAAAGGTCTTGTATAAAGTAAACCTGAACATTCGAGAAATGCCTCTATTACCCAATCGCCACATTAGCCAAAAGAAACAGCGATTTTGATTTTTGTTTTGAAGTTGTTAGTGCTGTTTTCTTTTCTTTTTCGGAGGTTTTTTGAAACACTATACTGGAGCATTCAGACTCAAAACTGGTCCATTGTACTGCCAGATAGCAACTCACTCCAGAGCCGTTCATTTGATCCCAACGGCAAATAGTGACTGGAACAGATTCGATTTCTCTGGCATTCGAACCTAGGAAGCCTCTAACTTGGGACAGACGCTTAACCAACTGCGCCATCCAGTCGTCATGGGGTCAAGATAGAAGAAATATTGGACTAGCTTTTAGTTATAGCTTCAATTTGTAACCTTGATTGTGTTTTTCGAAAACCACGTAGACTTAATTTTGTACTCGTTTACCGCCAGACCCCTTTCAGCCGTCTCCGTTTCAATGGTAGGAAACACCTCATTGCCGACTTGTTGTGTTCGATCAATCAAGTCAATGTCATCGGCGTATGCCAGGAAAATAAGATTACACCTCTAGTATGGCCAGTCAGTTTTGCAGGATTTTCTCAAGTATTGCTTCAGAGTTAATCTGCAGTCTATTATACAAAGTTTCACGTTAAATTTTGCATTCATGAGCAGCGGAATCGAATTGTAATCGAACAGAAAGAGAATATTGTCAATTCGGTTGAGATCACTACAAGGACAGTCGATGAAAAATCTCTGAGAAGAGAAAAATTCTACGTTCGATCACTGATTCTTTTGACGGGGGAGCTGAACTATACGATCTGTACAGCGAATTGACACTCGCCAATCGTATGCTAGTTCAACATCTAAGATTAAAATGAAAGCAGATTCTATGGAAAACTAAGTAACTGACGATGCCAGTGCCTTGTAACTTGGTGCGCTTGATTGGGAATAGTTGCCGAAGGATTGTAAAACTCAGAGAGACTTGTTGGTTGAAATCCAGTCCACCCTGAAGCTCCATTAGCTCGACATACTGTATGCACTGTATCGACAAGCCCACAATATTAACCCTTAATCTCTGCATGCGACATTTTGTAGTTAAGAACAAGTGAGGAAGTGATAGCTGACTTGCACAGATTAAACTAGTAGGTCAACGTGACAATTGCCACTGTATTTCGCGTTTTTTTGTGACTGTAGCTTCTTGTTGTACAACAAGACACTAAATATCTAGAAACAAAATCAGAATTGATTTTAAAACCAAATTTTAGAATAGAATTTAATTTCATGACAGACAAGAAGTAGTGTGGTGGCGCAAGCTTTTAATCACTACCATCCTATGGAAGCGTAGAATACCACCCAAAGAATAAACATGAGTACGCAGTTAAATACTTCAATGCTATATATTTTGGCCATTTAGAGGTTAGAAGCAAACTTGCAGGCCTGGTTAGAAAATATCACGGCCATCGAGTTAATTTTGCTGAAATGTTTGCGCCTAAATCAAATGGCCTACAGTTTCGAAGGTGAAGCGACTCTGTAAGATTGATTCAGTACACAACTCCATGCGCCAACTTTGCTAGACACTAAACAATAAATGTGGGCGCCGTGGCGTAGTGGGTAGGTGCGTCGACTCTTACGCTCAATGTTCTCGGTTCGATTCCAGAAAAAACACCAAAAAACATTTTTTCACGGCTCCACATTTTTCGAGTCACTGACAATGCTCATGGCTGGATGTTGTAGGAATCGGGTAGGCACTGATTGGCGTCAACCTGGCGATGCCCAGTGTTGTAACTTTTCCTATACATCAATTGTGCTTATTTTACCTCCAAGTGGTAGCCATCGGGTACTGGTTGTAGTTCACCCGAACTCAACCTGCTAAACTTATAAGTGCGACCTCTTGTCCTAGGGGTAAAAAAAAAGGAACTGGTCCTCCAGGTTGGGGGTTGTGCCGTCGGGGTAACTGCCCGGCCACACCAAAAAAAAATCAAGTTACGAAGCAGCAACAAGCCTCGGAAACGGACGGAATTACTGATGACGAACCCCGCAAACGAATTAAGGACAACGATCTTCGGATCTGCAAGTGGAATGTAAGGTCCCTTTATAGGCCACGTGCAGCCGAACAATTAGCGGAAGCCCTGGACTGCTACAAAGCAGACATCACCGCCATCCAAGAAGTGCGATGGGATGGGCCGGGCAAAAAGAGGATGACAAACTGTGACATTTACTACGGTGACTGCTACAGGCAGCAAAAGCAGGGCTTGTTTGGATGTGGATTCGTCGTTAGGGGTAGACTTAGGCAAGAAGTCTTATCGTTCAGATGTGTGAACGAACGCCTTGCGACAATTCGCATCAAGGCTAAATTCGCCAATATAAGCCTAATATGCGCACATGCCCCCACAGAGGAGAAAGACGACGACACCAAAGACAGTTTCTATGAGCTCTTGGACAAGACATACGAGCAGTGCCCTAGCTATGACATTAAAATTGTCATAGGCGATTTTAATGCAAAGCTGGGAAGAGAGAGTGTCTTTGGTAGTACGGTCGGGAAGCACAGCCTACACGACACCACCTCCGATAACGGATTTAGGCTGATCGACTTTGCTGCGGGGCGAAATGTTGTAGTAGCCAGTACACGGTTCCCACACCTCAATATTCACAAAGGAACATGGAGATCTCCTGATCAATCAACCGTCAACCAGATTGATCACATTGCGATCGACGCAAGGCACACCTCCAGTATTATGGATGTCCGAACGTTTCGAGAAGCCAACATCGACTCGGACCACTACCTTGTTGTAGCCAAGGTAAGGCTGCGGATATCCCGAACACCGCCAAGACAAGAAAATACTGTGAGGAAGTTCGACGTCGGAAGGCTACAATCGCAAGAGATCGCCAAATCCTTTTCCGATCGAGTCTCCCTTTATCTCAGAAGAAGTTCTTTGCCGCCGACACCAAGTATTGAAGACCAGTGGCAACATTGCCAAAAGGCTATCAGAGATGCCGCCTTTGATGTGCTGGGTTTCACTCGGCCACCACAACGAAACCCCTGGTTTGACGACGAGTGTCGGCAGGCGAATGCAGCTAAGCAAGAGGCCTACAAAGCGGCACTGCAAAGAAGGACAAGAGCTGCTCGCGAGCTCTACGAGCAGAAAAGGAGAGACGAAAACCGGCTTCTCAGAAGCAAAAAGAAGGAGCATGAGAAGCGCGCGATCGGTGGAATAGAGAGTTACTACTGCAGGAATGAGGTAAGGAAGTTTTACCAAAGGGTAAAGTCAACCTGTCAGGGTTATAAAGCCCGAACCGAAGCCTGCAAGGACGATCAAGGGAACATCGTAGTAGAATCACAGTCGATGCTGAGGATATGGAAGAACCACTTCTGCAGACTGTATAACGGCGATGAAGAACCGAATTCCGCTGTCAGGCAGATTGAACCATTCAACCCGAATGAAAGGTACGACGTAGATCAACAATTCCGTCCCTCCGATCTGGACGAAGTGAAGATAGCCATATCTAAACTAAAGTCCAACAAAGCTGCTGGAGCTGACGGCCTAGCGGCTGACCTCTTCAAAGCAGCAGGCGATGACTTGGTAAGGAGCATGCACCAACTCATCTGTAAAATATGGTCGGAAGAAAGCATGCCCGATGAATGGAACCTCAGCATTGTTTGCCCGATCCACAAAAAAGGAGACCCTCTAAACTGCGCCAACTATAGAGGCATCAGTCTTCTAAATATCGCTTATAAGATCCTATCTGCCGTGTTGTGTGAACGCCTAAAGCCATTCGTCAACAACCTGGTCGGTCCATACCAGTGTGGCTTTAGGCCTGGAAAATCCACCATCGACCAAATATTCACGCTGCGGCAGATCTTGGAAAAAACCCAGGAACAACAAATCGATACCCACCACCTTTTCATCGATTTTAAGGCCGCGTATGACAGCATCTATAGAGACGAGCTATACAGAGCAATGTCTAGTTTTGGCATCCCTACCAAACTCGTCCGTTTGTGTAGGATGACGATGGAGAATGCACGCTGCTCCATCAAGGTCGGTAAAGACCTAACCGAGACCTTTGATGTCAAAAAAGGATTCAGACAAGGCGACGCGCTGTCATGCGACTTCTTCAACATCATACTTGAAAGAATTGTGCAAAACTCGCACGCCAACACCAGAGGCACAATCTTTCAGAAGTCCGTCCAATTACTCGCATATGCCGACGATATTGACATAATCGGAAGAACACAGCGTGATGTCAATGGCACTTTTGTGAGTATTGCGACGGAGGCCGCGAAGATGGGTTTAGCGGTAAATGAGGGCAAGACCAAGTATATGCTGTCAACCAGAAAGGACACCCAACACCGACGTCTCGGACAGAACGTCACAGCTGACAGTTATAACTTTGAGGTAGTCAAGGACTTTGTCTACCTAGGCACCGCTATTAACTCAGACAACGACACCAGCGCTGAAATCAAACGAAGAATAACTCTTGCTAATCGCTGCTTCTTTGGGCTAAGAAAGCAATTGATAAACAAAGCCCTCTCTCGAACAACCAAAGTAACCCTGTACAAGACCCTAATCGTCCCAGTCCTGCTATATGGCGCAGAAGCATGGACTTTGTCAAAAGCGGATGAGGTTGCTCTTGGTTGCTTCGAGGGGAAAATTCTTCGGGTGATTTTCGGTCCCGTCTGCATAGAGGGTGAGTGGAGGAGAAGATACAACAACGAACTGTACGAGCTGTTCAGCGACATTGACTTAGCCAGAAGGATGAAGATACAACGATTGAGATGGCTAGGTCATATAGAGCGAATGGAAACCAATGCTCCGGCCCGGAAAGTCTTCGAATCCACTCCCGAGGGACGGCGCAGTAGAGGAAGACCGCGACTCAGGTGGCGCACGCAAGTGGAAAGGGACCTCAACCAACTGTGCGTGCGAAACTGGAGGCAGCTAGCCAAAGATCGAGCTGGCTGGAGACGCTTGTTGGTTGAGGCCCAGGTCCACCCCGGACTGTAGCGCCACCTTAAGTAAGTAAGTAAGACAATGCTCAAAAAGTATAACTGTCTAGAAAAAGCTTCTCAATCTCGCCGTTCGTAGTCGGCATTAAACTGTAGGTCCCCTTCACTCGTGAGAGAACAATAGCATGCACAACACGAGTGGTTGCTGAGAAGCTAGTCGCAGGTCCACCTCGGACTGTAGCGCCGCCATTATTATATTATAATTATTATTAAACAATAAATGTTTAAATGTAAATTTAAAATCATATTTCTGTACATTTGACAGCAGCTAAATTGAAAGGACAAAAGCCAAGTTTTTGTTATACTGACGAATATTTGGAAAAGCAATGCTATAATCTTAAGAACAAAATAACGACTATGCGGGAGGAAATGACTACCACTATCGCTCAAAGGCAGAAAGCCTTCATCACAACGTTCGATCATCCGAAGGAAGGATTGAAACGTAAGGATGAATCCAGTACAAAAGACCCCAAGCAATGGAATTCTAGGTGGGAAACTAAAAACTAATCGGCCTAAGTAAAATTGTTGTAGTAGCTTAAAGACTCTTGATAATAACATTGAAACAATCCACGCAGCATGGTTCACAGGTATTATTAACGTTCTGTTACGACAGAGTACAGGAAATAATTAATAATGGTCGTCAGGTTTGTATTAAATTTCTCAAAAGGACAAGGTATACTACTGCTGTTGTCGACACAATTGTCAACTTTTTCTTCTCTTCACGGACTTCTTAACCACGTTAAACTGCATCAGTCGCCATTGGCTCTCCACTTTTCATCGCACTTTATAAAAAAGTCATAAAATGAATTACTTATGTACGAATGATTTTCACAAGTAAGAAACTCGCTTAAAGAAAATGGCTTACTAAACCACGTATTATTCAAAAGGTAGGGTGAGCATGGGCCACAACCAGCACTCTGTTGTAGACACGACCTCTTGCCATCTGAAGTATGTCCAGCTGCCCCTCTTCAAATTGTGTGGTCCAGCTATATTACACAATCTCTTCTTCATCACAAAGAATCACAAATTGGTAAGAGTAAATTGTCGTTCGATTTCTGTGCTGATGTCGTTTGTTAAATTTTTCATTACTCCTTCAAAGGTAAGCCTGCAAACTTTGAAGTTCTGCCCTGGTCGTCGGTGGAGTGCATCCTTTTTCGATGCACATACTTTGTTTAGCTCTCACCCATTGCTGACGCCTTAGGAGCCACTTCGATTTCGATGCCAGCAAACGGCTTATTAATAGTTCGATATGTTCACCCAATCATATCTACGAGTATGTCACGATGCATAGTAGTATTTTCACGGAAAAAACAGGCTTTAATGTTTAAAATCTGTTCCCATATTTCGAAATGACATGGTTCGATTACCTTTCAACCTGCAATCGAAGTCATTATTAATTCAGCTGACATTATGTTGCAAATAGTTTTGACAGTACAATGTACTAAATCCAGACAGGATATCGAATTTTCAAATGAATACTTCAGCTGCAGACATAATCCACTCTGGCCTAAAACTATGGCATACTGCCATATGCAGAAACAGTTTACATTATCACTGAATTATGCAGCTTGTAGCTAACAGGTCCATGGGGGATAGGCTTTCGGAAATCCTGCATTTTGATTTTTTTTTAGTATATACATACATTTGATGAAATTTCGGATGTAGTCGAAGCCCACATTATCGCAATTGAGATTGGATACAAATTATTGTATGTACACACCAGGCTAAAGCTTGTATTTTTTTTGTGTTTAGTGAACAATTTTTGACAGCCACCATAACACTATTATATTAACGATTTCATAATTGGCTGGAATACTGATTCATAATTGGCGGCGTTATGTTTGGCCAGACGGGGAGAATTTGCCTGCACCTTAGACCTCATGAGGGTAATCATATGCATGTGGTAATGGTATTGTTCAAATAGGTGCAACAAATCCATTATTGGCGGTCATTCGACCGACATCAAATGGTCCCTCATTGAGGAGTTGCAAATGTCATTCGACGCGTATTTGGAAACTATGCATTGGAAGGCTGTGGACAAACACGAAATGTGTACCTGAATGACATAAAATATAATTGAGGTACTTCTAAAGGAAATTAATGTCTGAGTGGAGCTTGTGAAATATGTATATCACTTCCTTTTGACGAAGTTTGTTAATTGGAAATATATTTGCACCTGAAATGGGTAGATTTTTTTTGGGGGACGTTGGAGTCTGACTTGACTTGAGTTTTAACAAATAAGCCTATTCAGCTGAAAGTATCTGTTAATACCTACGTGCCTAATCCTAAGTTTGTAAAAGTTCCCTCTCTCTTTCCAATTGGTATTTGTCGCTTACACTTACACCACGAAGTGTCAGAATTGTTGTATAGAGTAACAAAATTACTCTTATGAGTCACTGTTTACTTAGACTAGAGTATTAACACCTCCGAACAGCTCTAAATGGATTTATGTATGTATAACTTTATCTTGCTCATTCAGCTTTATGGAGTAGGTACAGTTATGAACAACATCAAAATTGATTGCAGAAGCTTTGGGTTTTTTGTTTCCTTTCCCGATTTTACGGCGATCGAAGGAAAAGTTTCATAATTCTTTTAAATCTGAACTAAATTTCTTTAAAGTGTCATTTTAGTTAATTTAAGTCTTTTAAGGTGGCATTAATTCAGTTAAGTCTTGCAAAAAAAATCAAAAGATTGTTAATCTTAATTTGTAAGAATTTGTTGAGTAAATAAATAAATAAATAAATAAAAAATGCAAAAGCTTGCAACACAGCCGGACCCGAACTATCCGCCACATTTGAGTAGGACTTTATACTGATAAGGATTTATCAGTTTGGTGACGAAAGGTTTCAGGCGGTCACACAGAATGGCAGAAAAGATCTTATACGCGATGTTAAGGAGACTTATCCCTCGATAGTTGGTGCAGTCAAAGGGGTATCCTTTCTTGTGGATCGGGCAAACGATACTGAGATTCCACTCATCGGGCATACTTTCCCAGCATGCACCCTACCAGATCATCTCCAGCTGCCTTGAACTTTTCAGCGGGCAGACTATCTGCACCAGCAGCTTTATTAGACTTCAGTCTCGATATCGCTATCTTGACTTCGTCTAGATCTACCTGACAGTGGAATTTGTGACCTGATCGCCGTTTAACAGTATGCAGAAATGATTTTTCCCAATTCTCAGTATCGACTGCGAATCTACTACTAGCTGTCCATTCTCGTTCCGGCAGGCTTCTGTCCGAACTTTATATCCATTCGATAAAAGTTTAACCCTTTGGTAGAACTTTCGGGCAACATTCCTGCCATAACACCTCTCCATCTCGTCGATCGCGCACTTCTCGTGCTCTTTCTTTTTCCTTCTGAGAAGTAAAACTCCAACGTGGTTTTTACCGCAAACAAATGGAAAGGACGAAAAGGACATTTAAAATTTGGAAATTAGGAATAAAAGTAATTCCAATATCTTCTATGCCGCACAGTGCATAAGCTATATCTCAAATTTAAGCTAGAATTGGGGACTTACAATTGAGGTATAGACCGTTACAATCCATTAACAACTTATGGAGTTATAATTAATTTTGGGAAAAATGTACATATATTTAAGAAAACTATATAACTTCTATTACAAATTCAATAAGTTGGTTAGATTTTTTCAACGTCTTTTAAAACATAATTGCTTTACCTTTTCGATACTAAATATGTTATACTTACTACATAAGCTCCAACCTGAAGGGCCGTTAATTGATCTTCTTATATACCTATGCGCCTCCATAAGGAAGTATGATAGCTCGTATTGACTAAAACTGTTGACGCTACCGGTAGTTGTTAAAGAATAGAGAGAGTAAAGCCATTTTTGCTTGAAAATTGATTGTGAAGTAATGGTGGGAGTTATTTCTTACCGTATCTATCTTGGAATATTGCACTAGTTTATTTTTCACGAGTATTTGCATGTCTTGATGTAAGTGTAAAAAGAGATAAGTCTCTTTTGTTGCAGCTTTTGGCAGTTTTCCGGCTTGTTTTTTCAGCAAATGATCACCTGATTTTCTACCGTTTACTCCTGATCACATTTTCTTGTTTTCAATAATAATTGGCGGCGTGTTATTGATTTTTATACAATAAATCCGGAAATTGTTAACAGATCGTTGCTACAAATTTGCTTCTTCTAAGAAAAACTGTAGAAGGTTTAACAGCGAACGTGCAGAAAAGTTAAGGTATAAAAAAAAAAGTAAACCTTAAGCATACAACAATTCGGAAGACATTTGCATACGACATACTTAATCATTATTAAAGTACTTTTCTACTCTTTTGTATCAATGATTTAACATTCACATTCCTCAAGTGAAAATCGGCACACATTTTTTCGATACAATTACAAAAATGCATGAAAATGGACACAAAAATGAAATAAATTTCTATCATAATTTGTACGTATTTTATATACATGATTTGTGAGTACGTATCGTACGTGGGGACGAACAAAAATTCCATGCTGTCCAATGTTTTTTGCAAAATAATCTCCGTATTTTCAATGAATTTCCGAAAAGGAGAATATCGACATTCCACTTCGGTTAACAAGAGGATTTCATGTGTACCGCAAATATTTTATGCAAAAAGGAGATAAATGCTATGAAAGTGAGTTATTATGATTTTTTTTTCGCACCTTACAATGGTAAAGGTTTCATGTTTTCAAGCCTAAATTTTTTTAAACTCTCTTCGAAAATGTTTATTAAGGAGCCGTACGTGCGTGAATTTAGGGACACATAAATTTCATTTATGAATATGCACAAAGTATGTCGCCCTTACATAGTTCAGTATTTAAAATCTTTATGATATCAATTGAATCGTACATTTCCAAGCATTCTATCGGAGAACGTATAGAATTTTTTAAATTTAATTTGTTTCTCGTTACCTTTCACGACCTTATTAATGCTAACTTCCTTTAATTAATTTTTGTATCTAAGCCTTTGTCCGCACACTTCCAAACTTCCATTGACCTTCATCAAGGGATACACAAAGAAAGGTTTGTAATGAGAACATTGCCATTGATTATTCTTCACACAAGCATATACACGGGATAATGATCATTTCATGTTGTAATTAACAATACTTATTAAAAATGTTGTTTTGTCATTACGGTTGAACGATTCATGATCATGTGGGGCATACCATTAAAAAGGAAATTAATTTCAGTGATTAACATTCTCGGTATTTACTTATATCCGCGTAAGCTTTGTCCTTCTCACACTTTAACCTCCATCACTCATTACATTCGTTGTACTAAAATCTTTCTAATCTCAGTATGAACCCTTTCAAAATTTCTTGAAGTGATTTTGTTACTCAAAAATGTATAATTTTTGTCATAAGCAACCACTTAGCTGGAAATTTACGATTAGGAAATCCAATAATTTCACACAGAATACAGACTCGGAGGATTTTATTTGGTTGTTGTTGGGATATTTTGAATAAAAGGGACAAGGTAATGAAATCAAAACAAGGAAGATATTGAAATATTAAATACCTTGTATAGGGTATATTTTTTAATGTTGACTTTTCTTGTTTCATCCTTGTCATTGTTTTATCGCTATTTTAACAAAAATACTCAAGTGAGCTAGCCAATTGCATTCTTTCCCTCCATGAATTCACCCGCAATACTCGTCTCACCAGGAATGCTCATCAGTTCTCCCTTAAGACTGCTTTCGGACGTACAGTTAAGTTTAGAGAGTCGTTTATTAGCCGCACCACACGAATATGGAATGCTCTCCCCAGCCCAGTATTTCCCACTCACTATAATCTGCAGTCATTTCAGACCAATGTGCACAGGTACCTCCTCTCCCTTTCTCCCTCTATACCGTAGGCCCTTGTTGTGTCTTGATTCCGGACACTTAAGGGTATTCGTATCCCCTTCTGCGCGCGAAAATTATAATAAAAAAACTTGGCGTAGCGTAGTGGGTAGGTGTGTCGACCACTTCGCTCGAGGTCTACGGTTCGAATCTCGAAAAAAAACAAGTAACATTTTTTCAGGGCTCCATCTCTTTCGAGTCACTGACAATGCTCAAAGAGTACAACTGTCTAGGAAAAGAAATCTCTGCGGCCAGAATGAGGTACACACATATTAAAAACCAATTCGCTTCATTGAAAGTTCTAGTTCTTATAAAAAAAATCGATCTGTCACCTGTCGATTGTGACATTTTGTCGTGGATCAAAATGTCACAATCGACAGCTACAATTTTGAGGTAGTTAAGCAGTTTGCTTTCCTTAAGGTAAACGTGAACTCTACGAACGACAGCTTGGTGGAGATCCGACGCAGAATCCACCTTGGCAACCGCTTCTACTTCGGTTTGTCCAAACAACCTGTGTCAAAACTCGTGACTCGAAGGACAAAAATCATGTTCTACAAAACCCTAATCCTTATAGCATTGCCATGTGGAGCCAAAAGCTAGATGTTAAGTGGGACTGCAAAGCTAACTGTTATTGCTTTCGAAAGAAGAGTGTTGGTCCTATCTGCGAAGAAGGCGAATGGGGAAGGAGACGCAACCGCGAACTTTATGAGCTGTACAAGTGTGAGAACATAGTCCGGAAGCCAAAAATCATTAATCTAAACCAGCTCGGCCACATCGAGCGAATGAAAACCGGTGCTCCAGACAAAAGAGTCTTCGAATCTGAGGTTTTGTTACTGCCATGTAGCAACCTACTCCAATGCCGTTTAATTGAACCTAACGGCAAATGGTGACTGGACCAGCTTCGATCTCACTGGGATTCGAATCTAGGACCCCTTTAACTTGGGTCAGGCACTTAACAAACTGCGCCATCCAGTCGCTTTTCCTTTTTTTCTTACTAGCTGTTTGCTTTATTTGCCTCCTTTTTCTTTTGTGACAGGACTGCAAGATTATACACGTATATTCTTATAGTTTATAATATATTAGTCATAAAGTCCATTGGGGACAAGTTGTAATAATTTAGAAGAGTGCGACAGTAGAGCAGCGCTTCCTAAAGAGTTTTTCCACCATACTCCCGAAAAGAAAACTTCTATAGCTCAATTATATTGATTAAAAATGCTGCAGTATTCATTCACTGGCACTACAATCGTGGTTCGTTTTTCGACGCCCTCATTGAGTCTCTCCACTGGTTCCGGATGTGAACCAATGTCATAGAGTTGGGGTGTCTACAGTATGACGAAAATCTCCACCGATAATTTCAACCAAAAATTAAGTAAAAAAGAGTTTTTTGAGCCGGTTCGAATTGAATACAGTTTGAAATGACTATTGCCGCAGTAAAAAATCTGGTCCATGAATAACGATTTTACCTAAAGCTTCATGGGTACGAAAAATAAACTAGCGCAATACGTCCCGTTTTGTTATTTGAATATCCAATTATGAGGCAATTGCAAAAAACTAGTAATAATATTTTTCAAAATTAAATCATTGAAATAGGTTGGATTCTTTTCGGTCTAGCATCCTTTACGTGTTCCGGCATCCCTTCAAGGGTGATCAGACAGAACTCTCGCTCAATGAAATTCTCGGAGGGAAACCAAAAGGACTAAGTGAAATTGTGTGCCCCAACTGAGTGAAAATATTTTTTTCACGCTGAATTCCCTGAAAAACTGAAAAAAAAGAAGATATTCATTCCTTTCTTTTATCCGACGTTCGTGTTCTCACAATGGGATGTCGAAGTGGAAGTGGAGGGAAGGAAAAGACTTAAAAATTTGCTGGGGCTCCATCCGCACAACCACAGTGTACTTCATATTTATCGCAGCTGCTGACGTCATTATTTCAGTGTGTCAATATAAATCAAAATAAAAAGTTCACTCAAGGTACAGCATCCCGACAGATGCGTCACATGAAATCACATTAAAAATTTGGGCAAAGGTACGTGAAGGCGGGCACGTGTCTGCTTCCTTGTCTTATTAACATCTTTGACAGATTATTACGTTTTTCTTTAAGTGGGTTTAATATGGGGAATCACGGGGAGTGGTTGTTGGACTTGACTAGTCCTGTCTGTTATTTTGCTTTCGTTTGTGAGGGAGTTCCAGTCTGGAAGGTCAATGCGAAGAAAATGAAAGCGATATACCTTGTCAAGGACATGGTGACGGTGTGAGAGTGTTTTCTTACGTGAGCTACACAATGCGTGAGCAATCTGCTTCCAATCTAAGTGAGAAAAGATTATCACGTGTTCAATTTAATATCCCTTTCCGGAGCACAGCTTGGATTTGAATATTTTCCTTCTCATGTATCACAAAATATATCACTTTACCCATCAATTCTATTTCAATCTGACAAACACGCACATTAAAAGGATTTTTTTTTTTTGAGGAGAAACTCAAGAGTCGTCGAAATATCGGTAAAAAAGGAATGCCATCGATCATACCAGCTTTGCGCAAAAGGCTGTAATGTACACAGCGATGAGATTTAATTTTTGTTAACATGTTTGTTTTAGGACTTTATGCATGAATAATGTTTAACGTCAGTATTCTCTCCGAAGGTTGCGCTCTTGCCGATATCCCCCTGCATTCGGTCACTGCATACTGCCACTTTCAAAAAAAATTAATAAACGAATGTA
The DNA here is from genome assembly GCA_930367185.1 of Myathropa florea. NCBI lineage: Eukaryota > Metazoa > Arthropoda > Insecta > Diptera > Syrphidae > Myathropa > Myathropa florea. The sequence continues at coordinate 46,101,854 of OV884002.1, forward strand.
AATATTTTAACTTCACTGATTGACTGATCGAATTAGTTGAATACCATTTGCTTTGAATTTTCAATGACGCATTGCTAACTTTAGAAGAGTCACTATCATAGCGGCTCGAATTTATTTATTTTGATATTTTTGATTTTTGTATCTCTGATGGATTGTAACAAAACTATTTTGCAGGCAGTACTTGAATATTTTATGGAACAAATTGACCAAGTTATTGTACTCAATTTGCGGCAAAGTATACTTGTTTTGCCATTGAATATAAAGCGGAAAATATTCTAGGATTACAGCGTGAAAAAAAAGCTTGTAAATCATGGTGGACGAAGAAGAACAGTAGAACAGTGTTCCAATAATTTCTTTTCCTCGCTTGCACCTGTGCGTGTATACTTTTAGCTTATTGCCTCAAAACCCTTTGACTGTAACTTGATTATCCGCTCCAAGCGTTTTGCCCAAGAAGCGTTTTAAAAAGCACATATGTAAGTGCCAATTAAAAATATCTACAGGTAAAAAGACTACTACAGTTACTCGCATAATTACTGGGCCAAAACTTAATTTTTATTAAAATGTTTGAAAAACCTTTGAAGATATGGGGTAAACAAGTTGAAATTAATAAAAATATAGTCTATAGTTCATTGGTAAGAAAAGCAAAATAAACAAAACCAAATCAATGCCAACACAAAAAAAATTAATTAAAATAATTCATTCTACCTACGAAAAATACATCACATAATTTTTGGGCCTTATTATATGTAAGTGTTAATATATTTCCTTTATTTTTTTGTTTGCTTTAATATTTGTTTAGTTACACTTTCGAGTCGTCTTCCCATTGATTCCACCACTTTTTGTGTTGTTGCAGTACTTATTTTTGCCTATTCTTCTAAGAGAATTTTTTTTATCATTTTCGTTGGAAATTCTATGTTGCCTTATTCACGTTCTAGATACTCTCATAAATGATCAATGGGGTTCGAGTCTGGACTCTGGGGTGGGGTTTGAATAACTTTCGGGCAATTGTATAGAGACCATTCTTGTTTAATTCGAGGTATGTGTTTGGGGTCGTTGTCCTGGTAATAGTTAAAAGTTCTTTCAATTTCCATTATTTCAGCACTTTGTCGCAAATTTTGCTTTAAAATGTTTAAGTATACCATTTAAACCATTATCCCGTCTATAAAAAGCAAATTCCCACACCATCATACCATGTTTTACGGACGGCAATAGATTCTCTCTGTTGAGCACAGTATTTACTTTGCGCCATACTTTGCCGCGACCATCTGAGCCAAATACATTATATTTGCTCTCGTCTGCAAAAATAACTGACTTTTGGCCTGAATTTTCTGAACCTGACCTTATTCCTGAAGTTTGTAGCAAAGCCCAATCTCTTTTTTTATTTATTTCATTTATAAACGGCTTTTTCCTAGCAACATCACCGTTGTAGCCTTTCTCTCTAAAAAGCTGAAGAGCGGTTTCTGGATTTACCTTATTTTTACAATAATTTTGGACATCCATTTCGACATTTCGCCACAACTATTTTCGAAGCACTGATGTGCGTATTTTTTCTTAAATTTCTAATGATCCATCTTTCGTCGTGTTCATTTAAAATTTTTGGACGGCCAGGATTTGGCTTAAGTTCTATCCGACGCTCATTTTTAAATCGTGGAATAATATTGCCTACAGTGCTTTTCGGAATAGTAAGCAATTCTGCGATTTCTCGCTGAGTTTTTCTAATAGCGTTACCAATTATCTAATGTCAAAAGAAGTATTTTTAGACTTTCGACCCATACTACAAGAAAAATGCAAATTAATAAAATAAAACCTTAATTCCGTATAGCAGTTCAGAAAGATCTGTACAAATTATAGCTTTTTTACTTTTAAAGCGACTCGCAGTTGTTTACTCTTTACCTCTCAATGAATGAATGATTATTTGACCCAATAATTTCGTGGGGTTGCTTTTTTGCACTGTGAAGTTTTTGGCATGCGAAAACGGTGAATTTGTGATTCTACAGACATGAGGCACCATTAATGTGTGCTCAATGTCCCAGTCAATGCAATGAGTTCATGCCCTATTGTCTCTCTATTGCCATTCATATTTTTATCAAAAAAACAGTATTTGGCCCAATAATTATGCGAGTAACTTTATGTCCCAACCAATCAGAGTTTATAATGGCTGAAACACGATAATGCGTTACTTAGGTTTGACAATCCATATTTTTCAGCCACTTCACAAATCTCACAATTAAATATCAAAACACAACCACAAAAACTCTCATGGGAAGTGTCAAAACGGACGCAGCTTAAAACAGTTTAAAGCATTATTCCCGGATGGGATTACTTGAATAAACGAAATGAATTGTCATATCTGATAACATAGACATTTTCAGGAGTTGCAACTACCACCTTTCGTTGCTGTTACAATGACCATACTCTGCAAATGTCCTTTCTTCCACTACGATCTTCCTTCTAAAAGAACCCACATCATGGAATCTATTCAAATTAATGAACAAGAAAGTACAATAGAGCACAGAAAAAAATCTTCATCGCATCGGAGAAAAGCTGCTGTGCAAGTATAACCACCAGCCTTGTAAAGCAATTCTATTTTTAAATGCCCGTACCAACATTATACAGACTGAGCCTTTATGGCTTAACTTTGATATCTGTCTGTCCTCTTTTGAACCCTCTGAACTTAAGATGTTAATTTAGAGCTGAAGATGAATAAATTCGAACTTTTTCTAAGGGTAATGCCTAGATTGCAAAAATGTGTGTCCGTCTATCAATGCTCTTTTACCATTTCAAGCTAAGGTGCGAAAGCCATCGAAACATGTATTCGCCTCACCCAAGTGGAGCTCCAAAAATAGGCAACACATTATCGCTTCATCTCATGCATCTGGGTGTAGTATGATTTGGCCACATCGAAGGTTCTTATGGGGTGGGTGATGCAACAAACCAGAGATGCACATCCTGCTGCAAATGAAATTCTAGTTCCGGTGTGTTCGTATGTGTACTCAGCGAGGCCTCTTGCAGTAAATATGTGCACTTTATGCTCCTTACCACTCGCCCCCTACATTTAGAGATTTCAGACGGCTCTACAGATTATCTGCGGTTGATTAGTTATGATGAATTTTATCCTCTGGTTGGGATTCAATGAAACTCCAAGCATCTGACACGAGAACTTCGAGGTGTGGGCTATTTTGTCTGTACGGGATGTAACGTAGCAGTTCAGTTGAGATTCCTTTTGCATGCGATGCTACTTTGGATTAAATTTTCTGCTTAAATTTTGCGCAATTTCCCAGTTGGTTTTGGAAATTGCTCTCACCAGACAATCCTATCGACCGCGTTTCGTAGTGTTGTACTGGTTACTAAGGAAGGAATGGTGTTCATCTTTTAAATCCTGCGTCAATTTCGTTGCTACGTGAAGTGTAAAATTATGTTTAATCCTGAAAATGTTCACTGGGGTGGGATAAAAGGATCCTGAATATGATGTGAAAAAAATTTTAATTTCTAGGCTTTCATACTAAAGTGATACAAGCCGAACACTTGTGGAATTTCTTCGTTTTCTCTCTGATTGCCTGTCAGTCGTCATTCTACATTTTCTGTAACTTTTCAACCCTTTGAATTTGAGCCTCCAAATTTGGAATACTTTTGCCTATAATTTTAATGAGGGTGATGTCATAATTCCGCGAATGTTCGTCTATAGTAGGATATTCATAACTTCTACACCTTATTCAGGTAAGGCATGGAATGCGATCAGAAGATGTACAGTGCTGTGCAAAAGTATAAGCACACAATTTACTTCCCAGGTGTTCCTCGTTTTTACAATTGTTGAGCTCTAACAGCCAATAAATTTATTTAGGCTGGATCTTTTTTTAAGTTAACGGTAAATTATTAATATGACGGTGGTTTAGCAGAATTTATTCCATTTATAACCTTAGGTACGTTTCCTTTCCGCTTGGACAACGTTGGGAAATATTGAAAACTTATTCCCAAAGTGAGAGCTGTGTAGCCCAAACAGTGCTTTTTTTGAAAAGAAGTTTCGGCCAAAATGAAACACCCATCGCGACTGTTGTACGCAAGTTTGTGCAACAAGTTCGTGAGACTGGTATGTTAGTGGACAACACTCATGGTCCCAGTCGTCATATGGTGCACACAACACAGATTAGAATGTGGCTGCTGTGGCCGAGAGTGTGAGACTCAATTTACGAACATCAATTCGCCATCGATCTCAAGAGCTCAACATTTCACGGACTAGCCTGAGAAAAATTCTCCTCACAGAGCGCGCGACCATCCGCTTCGTTATCGCTTCACAGTTTGAGCTTCAGTGCAGCTTGAATTGAACAACGATTTGGGGCAACAAATCTGACAAGGCGCATTTTCATATCGGCGGCTACGTTAACAAAGAAAAGTGCCAGATGCGGCTCGGAAGACCTGCACGTAATTGGCGAGAAGCCAATGCAACGACAGAGAGTGACAGTGGAACAAACTTTCGGTCAACGGTGTGCGTTACAGAGCCATTTAACCGACTATTTTAACCGACTTTTATTTACTAAAATTGAAGACATGGAATTGAACGACCTCTGGTTCTTGCAGCATGGCGCGCCATGCCACACACCCCACGCCACAATCGATCTTTTGCGCACCAAATTCCCAAATCGCATCGGAGCTGCAATTTGACCCCATTGGACTTTTTTTTTGAAGAACCGATGTTATGCCACCAATCCGGAAATGGTTCAATCACTTAAGGCAAATATCATCCAAGCAATCCGTGAGCTACAGGCCGAAGCTATCAACAAGGTCTTGGAAAATTTGTGTAACAGAATGCTCTACCGCGAAACCAGTTCGTCAACATGGCAAGACCGTGGAAACAAATCTATTAAAATAAATATTATGTACGACTGTAAAGGATCATTCATTAAGCGCTTCCTATTTTTTAAATGTAAATAAAATAAAGTGTGTGTGAGATATCATCAACATTTTTTTCATCTTTAAAATACCTATCGATGCCATTATGTATGTAATATAACATCGTTCCAATATCCGCCGCGGCTTCTCTGGGTAGCGCGCATCCGAAAAGGTCCCATTTTCAATGACTTTGACGCATAAATCAGGTCGAATTGGACCGATGGCATGGATTGTATTGGCTTTAAGGACCGCTGTGGTTTGTGGCTTATTCCCATAGAACTGCGATGAGGAAACCCCAGATAACCCCACAAGTAAATGTTTAACGCACGATATCGGTGGCCAGTTCAAATCACCTCTTGAGATGACCATGCCCTCGCTCGTGAACAATTTCCAATGTGGCGTGAGCTGTATGGCACGTAGCGCCGTCCTGTTGAAACCGCATGTCGTTGGTGTCCATATCATCCAATTCAGGCTAAAGGAAGTCGGTAATGATCGACCTATAGCGCTCGCCGTTGACGGTTATGACCTACACAACGTCGTCGTCGTTTTCAAAGAAATATGGACCGATGACATAAGGAGTTTCTTCGAAATTCGAATCTAAACTTCGAGCGTAGGGGTCGACGCAACTACACCACACCGGCCACATTCTGGATCATAACTGTATGGATATTCAGTCGATCAACCGGATTTCCCTTGGGCGCCGTGGCGTAGTGGGTAGGTCCGTCGACTCCTATGCTCGATGTTCTCGGTTCGACTCCCGAAAAATCACCTACAAATCCACCTCTTTCGAGTCACTGAAAATGCTCAAAGAGTATAATTGTCTAGAAAAAGCTTCTCAAAATCGCCGTTCGGAATCGGCATTAAACTGTAGGTCCCCTCCAATCGTCAGAGAACAATAGCACACACAACACGAGTGGTTGCTGAGAAGCTAGGCCCAGGTCCACCTCGGACTGTAGCGCCGCCATTATTATTATTATTATTATTATTATTATTATTAACCGGATTTCCTTTAAGCAGATGCTGGTCCTCAAAAGTGGAATCGAGATCACAAAAGAAAGGTGCAGGAATCTATCAGCATTTTTTTTAGCTCGCCAGCACACATCTCCGGGTCACTTAAAATGTTACTTCTCACAAGCATTAACATAATTATCTATCCACTGTCATACCAATTACCAGCAGTTTTGTTGCTGGTACCAAAGACCAGGACAATTACAGTGAACACTGGAAAAAAGCATGAAACAAAAGAATAACCAGTGTTTTGAATCACTTCGGTGATAGTCCCGTCCAATCATTTAAATCCAACGAAAAGGATGTAAATTTTGCTCGAAATTCAGCAAAAATAAAAAAAAAAATGCAAAAAGAATATAACACAAGCATGATGGTTACTGAGGTTAACCGTAGAGCAGGATAATAAAAGGATGAGTACGATGTGATTATCATTCCCTTCCATCTAAACCGTCGTCGTCAAAAAACAAAAAATGGATAACCGAACAAAAGTAATCTGAGAGAAATCGTTTTTTCTCGGATGGTTGTACATATTTAATACAAACTCCTCCGGAATACACCTCCTTTATTCAAAGCCAGTAACGATGTAAGCAAACGAGGAGCAATGGAAAAGTACATCCTTTTTTTATTGTGTGTGTGGGGGAGGGTGTATGTGTTTTTACCCTACAAACCGGGAATCCTTCAGCTCTCCTGCATGAATGAACACCGCTCTTCATGTAGAAAATTAAATAACGATGCAGGATCTCGGGTAACAAGCTGAATGCAGAGATTTTTGTTTCTCTCACCCATATCTTCTGTCATCTGCCTATGATTCCTGCTCTCTATTCACCAGTGATTGGGAATGAATTTTAATGCGTAAGTATGTAGGACATTTCTATTATTCTCAAAAGACATTTTTCATTCATTTTAAATTCAAATGCCTTCAATTTATTGAATATTTTCTTTTTATTCCAATTGACCGACAAATAAAGTCCCTACATCGCGTGTACATGAAAAATGTGTGCTGTATAGCGAAAGGTATACAAACAGCAATTCAACGAACCGTCGGTAGTGTTTACATCCTACAAATACAACATTTCCAGGGCGCACCTCTGCTCAGACCTGGCCTGCCTTTGTGTAATACAAGAGGGCTCGAAAAAATTCAAATAATTCCAATTGAAATGTTTTCACGTCCCCGAAAATGGCAACAATTGAATTTCCGATTCCACATGATTTTCTCATTTCGACGTTTTTTTTTTCTCTCTCTCTCCTCGTGCCGTTGTGGGAGAGTTTCACCACCCCTACAGCACCTAAATTCCTGTGTGAAGCAGTGTTGGCATTCGTTTTGTCAGTCCCTCCACCTGCGGCCACTCAACCAACAAATTAAGGGATGATGAAATTATTCATTTGTATACTCTCCGTGTAGATCCAATCTAGTAGGTTTCGTTTTTGTTGGACAAGAAAAAAAGTCTGCAACTTTACACATCGCACATGAATTTAACTGGTAAGGTGGAGGCGGAGTGGCTTGTTTTATTTATTTGATAACGTCCTAAAATTATTTGCAAGTGAACGTTATTGCTTCATTCATACGTAAACTTTTCTGATTTTTTCGGATTCTATTTGACACTTTGAAGGCTTTTAAATACAATTAAATGTGAAAAATGACAATAATCATTATTTATTGGAAAGTAACAGCATACTTATGTAAAGGGTCTTACAATAGGGACTCATCAGTTTGACAGTTAATAGCGGTCAAATTGTTGAAGCTACATCTGTCAAATTGGCTGTCATTTATTCAGTCTGTTTTGCCAAATCGCCATGGACGGACTAATTGTTTCATCAAAATGGTTGCTCTGTTCGGGAAACCTTACCCGCGCTTCGCCCATTTTACGGTCGCCATAATTATCCTACCGAGAGGACTATTCGCCGTGTGGTGGATAAATTTGAGTCCACTGGTTCAATAAACGATAAACCAACACTCGTACGTCGACGAAACGCAGGATCTGCCGAAAACGACAACATCGCCGCTGTCCGTAAGAGAGTGCCGTAGAATCCGAGGCAGTTAATTTCGCGTCGCGTCGCTCAGAAGAACTTGGCCCTCACAGACCTTGCTTTAGTTCGTGACTTGGGCCTGCCCCTGTACCCGAACAAAATTCAACTGATCTGGGAGCTGAAGGTAAGCGACCACAGGCAAAGACGTCTGTTCGCTGAATGGGCTGTAGAGCAATTGGAAACTGACCCTAATTTTCATCGAAAAATCATCTTCAGCGATGAGAACAAATGATTACTGATTTTACTGCCATAAGTTAACCATTTCACTATTTTTTTTAAAGATGCATACATGTCGTAGGACAATAATTTAAATAAGTAACATCGATAACTTATTCGTGCACATATATAGCATCAATTCAGCACCCCCTCATGTAGTGAGCGTAAAAAAATTCACAAATACTTTTCATGTCACTTACCAGAATGAAAGAGCAAAAAAGGAAAAAAAAAATCGAAATTACATACACACTTCTGACCACTTTTTTCGCTGATGGATACCAATAAATTCTCGCTCGCAGTGACTGATTCAATGCAACGACTTAGAGAACACTTATATCCTCATCACTTATCCTGTCACTTCAGGAGAAGCGCACAGACAATTTAATGGCGCAGTGAAACCGAAAGAAAAAAAATTGTTGAACTGAAAAAATACCATGGAAATGGGCATCAGTTCCTTTTTGACAACGAAGCTATTAATTTCATTCATCGTCATCCTGCTGCTGACAGAGCGATTGTTCCAAACCCAACTCTACATTTCCAACTACAGTTTGTTACCAAGCGAACATTTTTTCCCCTCCTCCTTCTCATTTTTTTTTCAGCTCCATTCTTTGTTGTCGTCGCATCGGTCAATGTAATTCTTCATCTGGCTCTCAAAGAAGTTACAAAGGACTCTCCATGCACACGGCAGATGCACATGTGTCACCCTCACGTCATGCCAAGAGGGCTTTTCTTCTTTTTCTTGAGCAATTTACTGTAAAACTCTGGAAACTATTACGTTTAGAGGAATAAAGAACTTTCATGTATCCACTTGACTCCACGACGGCATCGCCCTCGACCGCCTCTACGTCGTCATAATCGCTGCCATAAGGCGGTACTCCTTTTCTCTAAGGAGTTGCAATATACAATTGCGCCAGGGTATAATTGCGAGAATCAAGAGTCAGACGACTGCCATGGCGTTGACAATGACTGCTGCTGCTGCTGTTGCTGCTTCTGCTAACATTGCCCCCTCCATCCATCATTAGGGCCCACCATGGAGTTGTTCAGCTCCGTCGGAGACGATCATTATGTCTGCTCTTGTGCCTGAGTTGGGAACTCTTGAGTGTCCTTTTGTACGCTGATGCGATTGCAGTGAAATTGGTCGAATAGCATACGCACTTGTGGTTGAGATCCAACAAAGCAGTTTATTATCCCTCCATGTCCTCCTTGGAGGAGGACAGTAATTAAGACTGCTGTTCGATAGTGTGTTGTGTGAGTGCATACGTGCATACACTGCACCTTATCGGAGGGATTAAAATCGAATAATTGTTTGTGCCTGCACATATGCGCACCAAAAACACGTTCGAATTATTTATTGTTATTGCCTTAACTTTTGTACAACCGCCTCGGTCTAACTCTGTAAGTCGGTGTCGGGTAATCTTCGGAATATAAATATTTATAGTTTATGGTTATGGCGTAGGGATGTTGATGCTATGTATCGCATTAAGTCGGTTCGTATGTGAATAAATTGTAATTTATTAAACGAGCTAAAGTTTCAACGATGATAACTCAACAACAACGGGGTGCATATAATTGAAAGTTATTATTGGTGTAACTTACATAATGAGATACTATTTTGCGAAGGAGTTTTAATTGCTATCTTGAGAAAAGTTCCGTCTTGTTGGCGGTGAATACCTGAAACGTAAACCACCATCCTGTCGGGGGATGATGGCTTGTTTCTGAAAATTAACTACGACTACCTTGTGGAATTTATTTTTTAATTTTCCAACTTTTAATTAGAAATCAAAAAAACGAGGAAGAAAGGCGAGGGAAAACAAGAATTGGTATAAGAAAGATACCAAATGAGAGAGAGAGAGGGAATGAATGAGGAAAAATAAATAAATACGGCTACAGGAAGAAGAAAATATCCTTCAAAATTAAAACCAAATGATATCCTTCGTTGCTTTGAATTTAAATTGCTTGCTATGAAATGCGAGGAAGTACTCGTAGCGAAACAAGAAACGAATCCGAGGAAAATGTTTTATTTTCTTTAAACGCCATTGTGACGGGTATTTACTCATTATCACAATACGAAGGCGTTCGGTTGTGACGAGCGGGGGATAGGGGGAAACGATTTGAATGCAGTGGGTGAACAGTGAGTTGCTCTGAATACTTTGCAGTTGGTCGAACATCGAAACCGCTTTCGCATAAAGCATTTAAACTCAGTGGTGGCGGAACGAAGAACACTTGGCATTCACATACGCGTTAAGTTGTTGAAGTCATTTGTTTATGTCAAGAGCAATACAAAGCAGTTAAACTTGCAACAGCTGACGGCGGGATTGATAAATCTTATCCCAAATTTGGTGAGAGTTTATACTGCATCTCCAATTGGAATTCCCACAACTTAACTGATCAGAAACGAAACCTAGACAAACTTATTGCAAATATTCTTGGCAACGGAATCTAATTCATTAGGCATTGAATCTAAGATTGGTGTTTGAATGATCTTAAAGTGACCAAGAAATAAAGAAAAAAAGTTTTGCTACTGTGCCTAGATTCATGGGTAGTCATGTTGAGCTCTATTTTAGACATCTTTTCTTGAGTTATTCCTAGAATAAATCCTCATTTATCTTTGGCTTTAGACGTATCATGTATTCGGCATTCAGTTAGCATTTAGTAGTTAATGATATTGTTGAGCACTTTTTGGGGAATGCATTAGAAGAGTTATCGTCGCCATGGCAGGTATCAGCAAATCAGATATAAAATTAGAATAAGCAACGTAACTCAGTGGCAAACACAGGCGTTTTCTCGCATTGAAACGAAAGCGTATAAAATGAGTCTAGTGGTAAACGAGGCAAAACGACTATCTTCAGAAAAGAAAGCGCAACGATAGGAAAGAGATTCAACCATGCATTTACGGGCTGTACTGCGACATGAGTCTAGTCTACGGATCTAACGCCTTGAGTGGATGGACCCTGCAGAGCCCACAGCGAACTCGTCTCCGAGTAATCTTTAACTCTGTGCCTGTAGGACACCGCAGCAGGAATGGCCACGATATAGGTGGCGCACACAAGTGACGAAAGACCTGAACCGACTTTGTGTACCTACGCAACTAGTGACAGCTCGCTACAGATTGTGCCATTTAAAAAAAAAGCTTAAAAAGCTTTAAGTTTTCTGAATCCATTGTCTCAGATTCGTAGCAAAAGCTATGATAGTTAAAATTCGAAATTGAAAAGGAAATTATTGCTTTCGTTTTTTGTATATCCTTAAAAAGATGAAAAGATAAAAGCCATATTAGACGGCCAATTATTATTTGTTATTTGTGTCCCTCGATGTTATTTTTTTAGGTGAAACCATTCCAGAATTGTTGTGTGGTCACGCCTTTGTAAGTTAAAATCGAATTCCACTCAGTTATAATCCTCAACAAAAAAGAACGTGTCTTACGATGGTACTTTTGCTTCCTTCATTCAAAAGCAAAGCTGAAGCATGTGTGCCAATTGTAAAAGGTCTTCCAATAGAGACTTCCAAACATTGGCAATTGATACCGGCCATATTGTCGAGGCTACGTCTGTTAAATTAGCTGTCATTTATTCAGTCTATTTTGTCAAGACACCATGTACGGACATAGCTTTCAACAATACGTGTAAATGATAAAATTGTTTTATCACAGATCGGCAACGTCCAGCACGCTTCGCTCATTTTGCAGTCGCCATGATCGTCCTACCGAGAGGGCTATTCGCAGTTTATTGGATGAGTTTGAGTCCACTGGTTAAGTAAACGAAAAACTAAGATCTTTACAAAACATCGTCGCTGTTCGTGAGAGTGCGCAGGAGACCCCGAGGCAGTCGATTTCACGTCGCTCACAATACCTATGCATTTCGCAAACCACAACTTGGCGAATTTTGCGTCGTAAATTGGGCCTACCACTGCACCCGTAAAAAATTCAACTGACCCAGAAGCTGAAGGTAAACGCCAATTGAAAACGACCTGTGTTCCCTGCATGGGTTTTGGAGCAGCTGGAAACTGATCCTAATTTTCATCGAAAAATCATTTTCAGCGATGAGGCCCATTTCTGGACGAATGGGTACGTCAAGAAACAGAATTGTCGAATTTGGGACGAAACCAATCCACATGAGATCCAAAAGCGTCCAATACATCTCCAAAAAAAAAACGCTGTTTGTTGTGAACTTTGGGCTGGCGGAGTCAGCGGTCCATATTTCTTTGGAAATTATGTTGGTTGCTATAGGTCTTTAATTATCAACTTCTTTTGGCCTGAATTGGATGATATGAACACCAGCGACATGTGATTTCAACAGGACGGCGCTACGTGTCACACAGCTGTGGGCTGCACATTGGAAATTCATCACGCGCGATTCGATTTCTAAGAAAAATTAGGTGTGCTGCTCGCGTAAAAAATCTCAATAGTTCATATTCGGATTCGTTTTTCACCAACTTCAATCTTGCACTTTGTTTCCTAGGCTTAATGTTTTGCATCATGGAAGGGCTTGTCATCGATCGAGAAGTTTTTTGACTTTTTGTGGAAACCCAAATAGCAGTTATATTTGGGATACCGAGGTAAGAGCATCGCTGGCACTTATAGGAAGTAGGTAGGGTAGGAAAATCTGTTCTCTAGCAGCTTACAGCCGAGGGTCCATTAATCACTTAGAAGCTTCCATCGTAGAGAACTTTTTTTTCCGTAAGAGATTGAAGCCTTCGAGATTCAGGTATGAAATTCAGAAAACTTTTCAGCTGAATTTTTTACACATCTTCAAGCTTGTCAAAGAAGTTTTTCCCCAGCTCTTTCATCTAAGCTGTGAAGAGGAGTGGATTGCATACTCTAGGGAAAGACTTCTTTCTCTGCTCTTCAATAAGCATCTAAGCTGTGATGAGGAGTGGATTTCATACTCTAGGGAAAAACTTCTTTGACGAGCTAAATTGCTAAACATGTGGTGAACAGCCTCTTTTTCGATGTCCCTACAATTTCTACAGTTGTCGCTGTGGGTGCCCCCATTTTGTAGGGATGCATTTTCTACAGAGTTCATTAAGGACTTCTATCACAATGTATGCCTATGTGCCACTAAGATTGATCAATGATTTGTTCAACTTGTCCATAGAAAGCCCTGTTTCAGGGTCCGTTTATAAAAATGAAAATGAAATCCAATTTAAGTCTACCATTCGACGAATAAATTTGCGATTCAGAGCAACGTTTAAAAAATTTAGCTTCAAAGTCTATTTTAATGTCATTTCAAAATTCAAATGTACATTCAATGAGCACTTTCATTCAAAATTACTTGGAGTATTACTTGGCTCCAATGAATTTTGTGAATCTGAAAAAGCAGTTTTCTACTTTTGGTCGAAAGCATTAAGAAATTATAAATATCAAAATATAGACTTATAGGCGGTGGGCGCCGTGGCGTAGTGGGTAGGTGCGTCTATTCCTACGCTTGATGTTCTCGGTTCGATTCCCGAAAAAACGCCAAACATTTTTTCACGGCTCCACCTCTTTCGATTAACTGACAATGCTCAAAGAGTATAACTGTCTAGAAAAATCTCGCCGTTCGGAGTCGGCAGTAAACTGTCGGTCCTCTCCACTCGTTGTTAAAAAGCTTGGCCCAGGTCCACCTCGGACTATAGCGCCGCCATTATCATATTATTTATATGCGAGATATCACAGACTAAGAGATGTCAAACATTTCTCCTGTATACATGAATTCCCTACTTAGATCGAGAAATCGACACGAGTCTCAGTGGATCTCGCACATTCATTTTACCGCTTAATAAGCAACAAAAATAAACACACACAGCCAGCGTGAGTGCTTATAACGTATGAGGCAACAGGAGATAACGCTCGATGGTAAATCTCTACATCAAATTTTCATCCGTAGCTTAAGTGTTAAATAAAAAATTGTTTATTTTTTTAGTTTGTTTGAGAAGTTCTTAAGGTGGTGCTGTAATGAAATAATGATGTGCTCTCCAGTGCTGCCTGCTAAACTCCAGTAGGTAATTCTCTTCGGTGTGGAACTTCGCATTATTATGTATCCACTATTCTGCTGAGTAGCATATTTTCTACAAAACTGCTCAAATATTTGTGAACAATCTGAACCATTCCGCCTAAGGTGGTTAAACACGTCATTTTGGATCATTCGGAGTATTCAAGGGGATCGTTCTTTTGATATGCTCAAAGAACCTCTTCAATCTTGTCGTCCAGCACAATGTGAAGAATATATTTCACGTTGTTGGCGACTATAGCAGTTTGCGAGTGACCCAGTCGACCATGTTTAAATTGAGTTGACCTAAACTTTAACCCCGTTCATTTGTCCACACTTACCTTCAAACCAATACGTCAATATGCTGCCACAACAATGCGAATGAGCAGTATCGATCCTCAATGTTAATCGATGATGATGACCCATGAACCTAACACACAATAGCCGATAATTACTGCCTGTGCTTAAGTGCATTACACTTACTGTTCAGCGTATCCGAATTAGTTTAATAAAGATGTCCGATTACTTAACCCACAAGTATACAATTTCAACGCAATATATTCCCATCACCATGACACTTTGCCCATTGACATAACCGAGTGCACACTTGATGTACATACTCGTGCATATATTGAAATTCACCATCGTCACCGTCATCATCCTCATTAGGGTTGACACATTAGCTACGCAATGCACCGATGAATGTATCCATCCGCTTGTCATGGCATTATGTTTCCGTAATGAGGATGGCTCTGTTAAATATTTGACCAACTAAATCCATTCCCTGTTGAAAATCATTGACGTGCTCTTGTGGGGTGCAATGATCTCCGAATCGGATTTAATTGTCACGTAAACACTTGGTCATTGGGTGACATAATTGAGAAGCTATGACATAGCGTCGATGGAAGGGATTAAATAAACTTAAAGCAGTACGTGTGGCTTTGTTGGTTTTCAAATCGCCATCACTGTCAGTTGGTCTAAATCCCTCGACACACACACTCTGCCAACCACGAACATTCTCAAAAAATTCCATCGTCCTTCGCGTATCGTTCTGCTAATGTCATGTGATATAATTTCTTAGTTTCAACCAACTTTCATCATCTATTCATAATATCATGCTGTTACCCAAATCACACCATTGTGCTAATCGACATTAACAAAACGAAATATAAATTGAATTACTCCTCGGGGATAAGTCGGTACAAACAGAAACCATAATTTCCCTGACATACACTCAATGGAAAGTCTAGACGCAACAGACATTGCAAATGTATTTTGAAATTCCATGGAATCCGTATTTAATTCATTTACATTTTGTAAATGGGAACTGATAGACACAATATCTGACAATAAATAGAAAACATTATGGCCCGAGTTTGTAGTTTGCCAATTTATTGATTACTGATAATAGCAAAGGTCACTTAGATTTTCAGAAAGGACATGGTTTTGGACACGCAGGGGGTTACGGAAAGGAACTAGGATAGATAAGCTTCATTGTTTAGAAATAATTTAAAATGATGGAGGTTCGACAGCTTCTTCTTTTCTCCGGGGTGGATCTGAGCCTAAACTAAAAAGCCTCTTTACCTAGATCGTTTGCAATCTGTCTCCAGTTACGACAACTAGTTGATTGAGATCCTTCTTCACTTGTGTGCCTCACCTCAATCGTGAACATCCTCATTTTTCCACAGGCTAAGAGTCGACAATTTTTTTGGACCAGAGATAAGTTGACTAAGCGCTTTAAAGGGTTCAGTCTTCTTAGGCGTCCGACTAGGCACTTGTCGTTGACTTTTCTAACCGTCACCAAGGCGAACAAGATCAGAGATCGCACGCAGAACTCTCGAAAGGACCAAGAACTTCCTCATCCGCTTTGGATTTTGTCTATGTCTTTGCACCGTAGGATGGTCAAGATCTTATGTAAAGTCAGTTGCGTTCCTAGTGAGAGTGCCATTATTCAATATCCTTTTCTGTCCAAGAAAACAACGATGGACACGGGTTATTCTGCTCTCGATGTCTTTGCTTGTTTCTTTAGTTATTTACGTCGCGGAGGGGAGGAAGAAGAAATTCATTTACTATATAGATGTGATAGATGTTTATAGTGACATGCAGAGAAGTTGTGCGTTCTTTTTCGAAGACAGCATATACTCGTACATACATACTTCGTTTTTCACTCGTTTACTACTCATTTTAACTTCTTCTATTCCAAAAACACTGATTTTTTTGAATTCATGCCGTCATACCAACGATCACTCACGTCATAAAAGAACAAATTAAGAATTTTTGTAAAAAAAAAAAAAAAATAACTTCGACAAAGAAACCACAGCTCAGATATATCGTTATTGTCAATCTCTGGCCACAAAAATTCTGGTAAATTGGTCTATGTCTGAGACCATTGACGATAACGGTGTCTCCTTCCACATATCGAAAGAAATAAGGTCCGGCAATGCCGCCATGCCATAAACTTAATTTGACAGTCAATCTTTATGGATGCGTTGATGCTTGGTCGAAGACATGTTGGATGTGCTTGCTCCTATAGCGACAATTTCTCTTGTTGACATAACCGCTGAGTCAAAAATAGACCTCGTACGAGAACATGATTTTTTGCCGAAATCCGGAACCCCGCCCAACATATCGAGACCCCTTGTTAAATGTGCTTACGATCATCCTTCTTCAATTCTTAAGTTAACACAATCTTATACGGATGAAGGCCTTAACTCAACCACAATTTAGCTGGTCGCCGCCGAATCGACTTTTATGGGTCGTGTTCGACACTGGCCGCTACGACGGCTTTGTTTTTCACCAATCGCTATCTGGTTGGTTGCTTAAGGTTCAAAAAAGTATACTGACGCTCAAACTTTACCACGGTGCTTGCACACTGAAGCCATGATAAAGACCGACATCACGAAGAAATTCACTTTCACGTTATGTGTTTACAACTTAGCCGAAATTTCGATACCAATTTTTTAATAATTTTTGCACGTTCGACAAGCGTGAAACGATGCGTGATGAAATGGCAGACCTTACTGAATATCTTGACAGCTGAAATGTCATTGGTAAATTGTATAGCTATTTGGTAAAAGATCGTCCTAGCCAGATATGCATGAGACTCAGGTTCGTCTGCGCTGTAATTCCAGAAACAAGAGAAGGAGCTGTTATTTGTTAACAATACATATTTTTGCAGACAATGGGCATTGAAAAAATACGAAAGAGATCCCAGGTCTCTGCTTTGATTTATACGAAATTTCGAAAATTTCGTTAATATCCCACAATGGAATTGAAATAAAAATTCCGATCTCGAGTAGACTTTTGAGTTTTTCGAAACAATTTGCCAAGGAACTTTTCACTTTTCAAATGATTGTTTGACAAATCCTGCGGCCAGCTATCAGTTCATAATATCTACCCCAAAGGACCATTGCAGCGAGATAGGACGTCTTTTAAAATGACACCCATAACAGATGTACCCATGATACCACAACAGAATCAGTGCGCACACCTAGAGTAACCTGCAATGCGACGTCTAAAATTCATACTGAATACACACTTAGGCGAAGAAAACAATTTTCATTTTGTTTTGGATCACTCTTCTGCAATAAAGTATCGTACCATATTCAACTGCCTACTTTAATGAAAAGCGGAAGGTGACCTATTTCACAGATGTGAGGATATTCCCCTTTCACTAAATACAGAGTAAAGGTTTGCTTTGCCATATATCAACTTTAAGTTTCCGCATCCACAATACAATACGCGTACCTCTCAACTGGAACACCTTCCGCTTTCAATGGCTTCCAGCTCAGCTTAAAATGATTCCCTTAATGTCCGTCCGGTTGGGCAAATGGAATTCCGTCTATCTGATGATCACAATTCGCCAAAGTTCTACGGTCACCAAGAACTGATTTGCATCCCATGCGTTCTCCCAAGCAGAGGACCAAACTCTGGACACAGTTTCAAAGTCACCCTCTACCGCGCTCTTCAAAGCCTCATTTCATTTTAATTACGCTCACCATGTGTGTATGGTCTGTCATTTGTTAGCAAACCGAACGAAACTAGCGTCCCTGGGCAGTAGTCTTTGGCTCACATTCCTAACGGGTAGAGATTGCCATTAAGTCTTCGGCATCCGGTGGACGAAAAATGGAGTACACTTCAGTACAAATAAGCAACCCATGAACAGAATGAATAAGAGGAACAACGTCAAACAAACAAACGCAGGATGGTGCAATTTCTCATGATACGAAGCCGGTGAATTGATTTGTCGTGCACATTGTTTACCGTCTGCGTATCCGTGGCACATCTCGGCAAGCTCTACCGCCAACATCGCCACCATCCATCCACGAATCTCCGACCCGACCATTCTCGCATTCCCAACGTCCCCAGTTCGGAAGGATGTTCTTTTTATTTTCGCTGTTTGCTGTTGATTGTTGATTCCTATTGTGTATGGAGATAAATAAACACCAGAGTGCAACAGCAAACGAGTGAGCGCTGCAGTTGAATGCACGGTTAATGACGGTCTGGTGGACTGATGGCACAAGGACGACGAAGATGATTCAAATGATATGAAGGCCACATGATGTGCAACTATGTTACGTATGTGTGCGAGATGTGCACATTCTTGTGCATGGAATCTTTGAATGCCCGGGGGATGCGAATGGGTATGGTGGCGTGTGGAATGATCATTCCGTAAACAAGCAGAGCTTCTGTATGACGTGCCTTCGAGGGTGGACAGTTCAGCGGAACGTAAGGAAATAGAGCTGAATCAACAGTATTGTATCCTTGAAAGGGGATACGATTTGATTATGCTCTCAGAATGAATCGGATATCAACTTTCCACACTTAGACCGGAATAGCCTCTTGGAGGGCTTTGGGTTCGAGGACTTTAAGTGTACTCAAATTTAGCGAAATGCAAGTCATTGTTACACTTTGTTTATTTTGCTGATAAATGAAATTAAGAAGACAGCTCTCACGACAAACTTGTTGCAGGTTGTTACTCATTTATTGTGATTAAAGCTTGAAAGCAGAATTTAGATATAACACTTAAAGCAATCTCTTGGCGAGAATGTTATAGAGGGTGCAAAACGAACATGTGATTTGACACCGTGGGACTTCTTTCTTTGGGGATATTTAAAAGAAAAAGTATAGGTCAATAGCCAAGAACAATTCAAGAGCTAAAGGATGAGATAATTCGGCACATTAACGACGAACGATTGAACCTTAATTATGTCTCAGAGTCATTGAAAATATGTACCAGCGGATAGAGGTATGCATATAATAACAAATATTAAGATAATTCTCTGAAAACTTTTTGTTTTATTTACAATATCATCGTTGCACCACCCTTTATAACAATAAGGCTTCATTTACAGAATTGCAAATGGGAATTGCAAACAATTTAAGAAAAAGTGTGGATTTAATCTTGGGAGGGGGTAATGATTTCTACAGGAGAAAGGTATGATATTAAAAAGAGGTAGAAATCCACATAAAGGAATTTGAACCGCCGCAGCGCGCCGGCTTTGAAAACTGCATTATGGTCCACTGAAACCTAAGCAAGTATTTTGCGTCTAGTGGGAAAAGGTTAAAAGTGAAAAGTGAATTGTGGAAGAGTGAAAAATAAAAGTGAAAGTGGAAAGAAAAAGTAAAATTCTAAAAAAACTAAACTGAGCAAGTGCTCAGATTCCGTCACATAATATTGATGGATGATTTCTGAATATCAGACGACGTTCCCAAATTATTTCAGTTGAATTTTTTTCCAACCCAAATCAACTATTCAACATAAATAAAGCTTATAAAGCTCATAAATCAGGCTGAATTTGGCCGATTACGTTGGCTTCGAAGGCCGCTTTGTTTTTTGACTTGCGACTTCTGAAAGCCCCAGAAGTAACAGTCTAACGCGGTCAAATCGCACGATCACGGTGGCTAATTCACATCACCATGAGATGGCCATGCCTTCGAATCCCTCGTGCAAAATTCCCTAAGTGGCGTGAGGTGTGTGGCACAAAGCGCGTCCTTTTGAAACCAGATGCAGTTGGTGTCAATGTCGTCCAATTCAGGCCAAAAGAAGTTGGTTTTGACGGTGATGACTTGGCCACCGTCGTTCTCAAAGAAAATATGTACCGTCAGCCCAAAATCCATACCAAGGTGTCACTTTTTTGTGATGCAATGGAATCTGGGATGCTCTGGAATACCAATCCACATCAGATCCACAATTCCACAATTTTGTTTGTTGACGTACTCTTTCATCCAAAAATAGGCCTCATCGCTGAAGATGATTTTTCGATGAGAACTAGGGTCAGTTTCCAACTGCTCCAGAGCCCATTCAGCGAACACACGTAGTCGTCTATATTCGGGTCGTTTACCTTCAGCTCCTGGGTCAGTTAAATTTTGTACGGGTGCCAGCGCAAGCCCAAGTCACGACGCAAAGCAAAGTTCGCCACGTTCTGGTCTGCAAAAGGCCGTGTTCTTGTGAGCGACGCGAAATCGACTGCCTTGAATTCTTCCGCACACCCCCACGGAAAGTGGCGATGTTTTCGTTTTCAGTAGATCGTCCGCTTCGTCGACGTACGGGTGTTAGTTTATCGTTTACTGAACCAGTGGACTCAAATTTATCCACCACATTTATGGTGAACGTAAAATGGAAGAAGCGCGCGGAATGTTGCCCGAGCAGAACACTCATTTTGATAACAGTTTTATCATTTGCCCTTTTCGTTGAATGCTCCGTCCATCCATGGTAATTTGGCAAAACAGACTCAATAAATGACAGCCAATTTGGCAGACGTAACTTCAGCAATATGGCCGCTATCAACTGTCAAAGTTTAGAAGTCTCTGTTGGAAAACACTTTATAAAACTCACTGTTCGTCTTGAGTAAGGTAATCCAAGACAATGAGCAACAAACCTTTTCAGCTAACATGAACTTCTATTAACTGTCTTCGATTTTGCATGCCAATTTGATGGACATCGCGGTTTAATCTTCTATTCCATCTTAATATTTTTGTCCTCGCTTGAGTTTGCCCACATTCTCAGAGTCGAATCTATGATGTCCACATGTCCTACATCTCCTACATTATTGTAAGGTACGTAGTTGCACCTTTTTTTCCTAAAGCCTCCAACGCAATTTGTATTAAAAATCGCCAAAAGAACTTTCTTCTCGAACCGACCAAGCGCCACTTCATCTGCAATTGATACCTTAAAAATATAGAAGCAGTGCAACTTTACAGGCAGCTTTAACTGCACCTTGAAATGCGCAAATTAAAATGTCATCATGATTTTCATTGACCTACCTTTCGAGCGTCAAACAAGGTTGGCATTAACAAATTGGGCAGACCACTTGACTACCTCAAAGGAAATATCCTCATAAAACAAGCATAACATTTAAATTACATCCTATACAAGTGCCATTTCCATCTCGGCCCACCCGAGTATTTAGAGTTTTATGAAAGCCCTCAGTTTTACACCTCAATTTTTATTCTTTCCCAGCCAGCCTGTGTTTCACAATATTCCTCGCAAGCATCATGCCTATAAAATCGTATTGATTCCAATTTACCATAAATGTTTTAAGCCACAATTCCCTCAGCGAGTGTGCCACAAAAAAATGAAGAAGGAAAAAAAAACATAATGTCAGGCCCAAATTACACTCCTGCGTCATGCTATCATGTCTGGCGCTCTCTCATTACCGTCGCTCCGCAGGTGTGCTGTGGTTCGTCGTCCCTTTCAGTGCTTTTGCTGCGTTAGAAAATTTCGCAAAAACCAACCTGCCACCCCTTTTTTGTTGATGTCAATATCTTCCAACGTAACAGGATATTTATCAAATAAAACTAATTCCCTTCATCGGCAGAGGGCGGCAAGAGGGGAGTCGCAACTTTTATCATAAAACACACGCACACAGACACAAAGGGCGGGCTAGAGAATTATTTTAGTGCACCTGAGGATGGTCTTGGTATTCATGATGTATGCTTTGGGTTTCCTCAACCGTTCTCTTACAGCTTTGCCCTTTTCTGTTTCTTGTGTCTTGACACCTTTAGAAATTGCCATTTGACCAGAAACTCCTTTGGTACTCCACCTCCTCGCTATCCCGGTGAAGATTGCCGACCATAAATCAGTCAGCTTGACAGGAACCTCACGCTAGGAGAGGTGGAGGTGTCGATTTTTATTGCTTACCTTCGACTGCGTAGATGGTGGTACTTTCGTAGTCTTTGCCCTCTATCGTCTACTAAGGACTACACTTAAATGTCCTTCCTCCATGCGCTTGTACGTCAATCGTAGATCGCCGCCATCGTTTGCTGGGCAATCAATCGATGGTCCTCCGTATCTTCTTTCTTTTCTGGAGCGATGTTTTATTTTCTCTTCTGTTTCTTTTTTTTTTGCTCCCGAAATCGAAGAGTAGATAAAATTGGGGAACGAATTGATTGTTGTTGTTGCTGTTGTGTAGTTCCGGCAAGGATTGAATAACTTTTCCAGTACTCGTATCGTAACTTTTGTATGGTTGACAGTTTTATATTTGTTCGCAAGGGCAGCGGAACGAATTTCGTGTCCATACTTCGGGATGTGAATTGTTGTTTGTTGCGGTGATTAGCTTAATGTCGTTTATCTTGTGTAGTTTGATAAGAAAGGGGGACAGAGATTGCTCTTAGATCGAGTGAGGGCACTTGTTGTCCATCTGATTTATGTACAGTTGCATAGGGAGATACAAATATATTGAGAGAAAGGAATGCTGGTTGAATGAAAGACTAATAAAACGAAGGAAAATCTGGCGAACAGGTGCAAACGGATCTTCTTTGGTTTCTCTACATGAATTAGTTAAAGTGTTGTTTTTAACACTTCCAAAAGTCTGAACAATGGACAATTGTCAGACATTTTTGGTTGACTTGCAAGTTTTGGCTTGGGCAGCTTCTGATGATAACCTTCGTCGCCTAAGCTAGAAAGTTCCTCTTCCTTTCAATAACGTTCCCTAGCCACTAGAATGTCTCTAATGTGCCTTGCTTAGAGGAATTATCTTTTCTGGCAGAGCAAGAAGTTGCTCTTCCAGTTCCATCGAGATTTCCACTTGCCGTTGAAGCTTCATGCAAGAGAAGTGAAACGAGATTGTTCACTAGCATTGTGTCTATTTCTGATTCATTCTGCGAGGCAAGTTTCTTGTCGGTTTCCTCGTATTCGTTTGTACTTTGTTGTTGTGCCTTTTTTTTTGCTTTTATTTTATGAATTTCTTATTGTATTTGTTGTATTATTGTGATTTTTGAGAAAGGTAAAGTTCACCCTGCTATAAATGTGAAAGGCTAGATACAACAGATACTCGCTGATGGGTCTAAACCCCCTCTTATCGTTCGTGATTGGTTTAATCGCTAGCCTTACAGCTTGGGCAATGTTTGATTTTTGCTCACCTCTAGGTTCAAATTAGGGAACAATCAACAATTAAAAAAAAAATTGTTCACGGCTCCACCTCTACCGAGTCACTGAAAATGCTCAAAGAGTCTAGAAAAAGCTTCTCAATTTCGCCCCTTGAAGTGGGTATTAAACTGTACGTCCCCTCCACTCATGGGGGAGCAACAACACGCACAACACGAGCGTTTTCTCGTGTCCTCTCTCCAAGTCCACCTCGCACTGTAGCGCCACCATTATTATTATTCTTAGGTGATAGTGCACCTCTCTATTGGCAGCCACTTCTAACCCTTTCTCCTTTCGTTTCATTTCGATGAAATTTTTTCAATATTTATCGTCCTATTTTGTAGCATATATTCCAACCATCTTATCACTAGAGAGTTTCGTTTTTTATTTTCAACATTTTTCTAGGGTAAATTTCAGACTTCCGAAGATTGTTAGGAAGTCGCCCACAGTCTTCGTCCCTGTGGTCATTCCTACATTACTTTTTTCCCAGCGCTTATCAACAGATGTAGCGGCGCTTCCGTAGATAGCCCAACTCTATATGCTGCCTAAAATTTTCTCTGGAGCATCTGGATTTTTTCAGACTGTTAAACATCGAGAATGACCAAGATTCCATTATCAAACAAAACATCCCACTTACTATGGATAAAAATAGTCAAGAATATCACGACCGACCAGCAATACCGAACCTGAGGTCCTATTGCTTGAGTAGTCAGCAGCGCTCTTCAAAAAAGCTGGAGATGAATTGTAAGGGTACATGCTTCATCTCATACACATACGCAAGATATGGTCAAAGATTGACGAGTGCAGTCTCAGAATCGTTTGTTCAATCCACTTAATCCAATGACTTTTCACCAGGTATCAAACACTGAGTCGATTTAGTACACTTAAAACCACGTGAACTTCCTGATAGTTCCTTATCAGTTTAGGAAAGTTCATAGTAGGTGTGAAGATCAGATTATGGAAATCACCTCGGAATTTCAAATCGAAACCCCCCATCCACTCATTGATTAAAGCATATGACAGCGTTTTCGTTGCCCCATTAAGGTCGATAATGATTTCACCGAGACCTTTAATTTTCGAAAAATGGTTAAGGCCAGGCGACGTGCCTTCATGTGAATTGTTCAACCTCATTCTTGAGAAGATCGTATAAAACTTACTGGTCAAGAGAGCAAGAAGATTTTAAATTTTCACTGAAGTTGGCGTTAGATAAAAAAATTGTTCTCGGCTCTATTTCATTCGAGTCATAGACAATCGCGTTCCTCAAGGTTCCGTTCTCGGTCCGTTATTATTTTCAATGTTTATAAATGACCTTCCAATGGTGTTATCCTATTGTAAATTTTGTATTTATACACACGATGTTCAAATCTACCTAAGTTCTCCTCTTGGTATGGTTGAAGATTCAGTTGCTAGGATAGACGAGTGTTTGTGCTCTATTGCCAATTGGGCTACTAAGAATGGTCTAATGCTCAATCCTAACAAGACCAAAGTCATCCCTTTATCGAAACTACCGCCTTCCTTTTCCAATTTCCAACCAATATAACTCAACTCAACCGCAATTGAATATGTTACCTGTGTCAAAAATCTTGGAATAATGTGCAATAGTGAACTTACGTGGACTGACCACATTGAAGCGTAGTGTCCAAGGTTTATCCATCTTTGAGAGGCTTACCAATCAGCAAATACATTCTCCCTATTAATGTAAAATTTAAACTCGCCAGAGCACTCATTGTGCCAATCTTGACATATGGCTCTGAGTTGTTCGCTGATTGTGATTATTCCCCTTCACAAAAATTGACAAAAGCAATACAACGCGACTGCACGGTATGTTTTTAATCTTCGAAAATTTGGTCTTGTCCCGGAGTAACGTCGCATTCTCCTTGGATGCAAACTGGAACCATTTTTAAATAACAGATCGTGCATATTACTCTTCAAAATTATTTACAAGAAACAACCAAATCATCTCATCTCATCTCATCATCTCAAAATCACTTTCTGTCGATCGAGTCGTAATGTTACATTAAAACCCTCTAATCATACTTGTTTAACATCACGCAGGCACTTCTTTATTCATGCTGTACATCTCTGGAATCACCTACCTTCACAGGTACGGTCTAAGACCGAGTTTAGACAATTTTGAACCGCTTGTTTCTCCTATTTCTCCTGCTCGAACTGAAATAATTCCCAAAAAGGTTTTTTTTTCTTTCTCTATGCATCTGTGAGCACCCCGGACTGTAGCGCCACCTTAATGGTTGAAACACAACAGTGCGTTGCGCTAGTCGACTTTATGTTCCGGAGGGTGTGCGTTGACGCACTGCGTTAATAAGCTCTTCCCTCTCTCTAAAATACCAAATAAAAAATATTCCCTCAGCTGTTTTAATTTCTAAAATGTCAAATCAAAAAATATTCTGGTCAAACAATTCAACGTTAAAGAAATTAATTGGGGAAAATGAATGCCAAGAAAGTTAAAAAATTTAAAAAAGTGATTCTTGTTGCTAATTTGGCGTATTCATTCAAATTAGTTTTGTCGTTGAAATAATTTTAGTCAGCTGTTTTCATTTCTCAAATGTCAGTTGCCACAAAATGTTCTCAATTTGAGAAAAAACTTTCAATTTAGGAAAAAACTCTCAATTGGGGAAACATTTCTCAATTTCGCTCCCACAGCACATCCCTCTGTCAAAAAAATATCCAACATGTTGAATAATTGACGTGCGTTGGGATTACGTTTTACGTTTTATTACGATCCTCTTTTTCATTTAGGTAGGTTGCTGCAGTATTTCGTGAATGTTCATTGAATTGTGTGCGTTGAAAGACAGCGCTGACGCTGACGCACTGTTGTGTTTCAGCCATAAGTAAGTAAGTATGCATCTGTGCGCTATCATATTACATTTTAAATTTGCAAATAAAAATTAATAACAATTGAAATAATTTTGATATCAATTAAATTGTAGCATGTCACTTAAGATCTAATCTTAATTTTATAATGTTCCCGTACTAGTACAAGAACAAAATATTCTTAATGTACAGAGATTAAAATCAATAAATTAAATGTAATGAAATGAAAATTAAATGATGAAAGAGTATGACTGTCTAGAAATATCCTTTCAACTTCGTCGTTTGGAGTCGGCATTAAACTATAGACCTTCTCTATTTGTGAGAGAACATTAGCTGCATATGACGAGTGGTTGCTGAGAAGCTAGGCCCACCTTGGACTGTAGCGCCAGCAGTATTATTATTATTATAACGCCATTACATCAGAATTTATGTTTTTTAGGAGTAAAATAAATGTGAAATTATCAAAACTCTGTGCAAGCTGTGTGCAAATGAAGCAGAACATTATTTTAAGAGTAACGACCTCACCAGAATCTAGAAGCAACATCATAAACTCTGTCTAGTCTGTGTTAACCCTACCAAATGTGTTCAGAAGCCAGGTCGGTAGATAAGACCTATCTACATACTACAAACATCCAAAAGTTAATTCTTTGCCTGACTTGATAAAATATTTGAACTAAATAACTGCAAATGACTGACGTCGAGCATGAATTGCTTTCACTCACATTTCCACTGAAATCCATCACCATATCACTGAATTTCCAATACGTTAAAATATCCTTCAAAATCAAATGATAACTGCTGACGTTCATTTAAACCACCATTCCAAAGCGAATCTGCAAATGTATGTCCATAATGAGAGTCGTTTTAATTAAAACTCTCTCGCCACATGTCCCGAATGGAGATGCTTCTCCAAATCAATTGGCCTTCAATCGTTAAATTCAATTAAATCGCTCGTCAGGAACAATCCAAACACAAAAAGCAGAGAAAAATCATTGTAATTGTCGAAAATACTTAAGCTTAAGTACTGCATGCAAATGCCAATCAGTGTTTTAATCACTTTTCCCGAAGGACTAAGCAACCAATTGTCCGTTCAATCAACTCATCATCACAGCTCCAACCAGCAGCCTTCACTACTTTTTATGTAAACACAATCAAAGTTGGTGCTGTTGCCAGCATTTGCATTAACATTCCTATCGTTCTCCAACTCATTGTTTGGTTGACTGCGAATGCTCCTCATATGGAGGTATATTTGCACATACATACATAGACACATTTCCATCTAATGCTGGAAAGAATCGGTGAATTTTAATTATCCGCTTCATATGTCTGTAGATCCACAAAAGGAGAAAAGTAATCATTTGCATAATTTAGCCTCGAAAAGGGAGCGCTGGGCTTCTGTCTATCGATATGCGCATACGAGTGTATGCCTATCTCTGGAATTAGGTTCATATATTTGCTTCGTTGAATTTCTTCAACTCCCCCGCATGCTCGGCAGAATAAGCCAAACGTTCAGCCTTCTCCTCCATTGACAGCCAATAAACGGGGAGTTCGAGCCTTAGCTGGAAAACCTACTGCACAGCAATTGGATTGGAGCAATCCCGACATGACAATTAAAAAGTTTTTTTTTTTCAATTGAATTCCTAAGCAGATAGGGTTGAGGCAAAACAAAAATCACTCAAACGAAAAAGGACACAGCGTGTGAGAGTTTATTTTTCATTTGACAGTAAATTACTTGGGCTGCATGTGGAAGGAAGCACATGGAACGAAACTAGAGCCCTACGAGGATTCGATTGAATTTTTATCTTCATTTGCTGAAAGGATAATAGGTAATAATATAATTGAAGGAGCTTTGTGGGTGGTGTGAGCTTAGCGTGGTTTCACAAGAGAATCCTTTGTTGTCTGGCCTTCTCCTTTGTGTCAGAATTTCGACACTTCAACGTTCCTCTGTCTGAAGGAGATTGCTAAATCTATGTTCATTGGCCTAGTTCGAGTGCTTTGTTATTTATTGCTTATCAAGCTCGTCAAAGACATGAAGATTAAGAGTCCTGGAGTGCGAGAATGCGGTGAATTAGGAATGAAGGAAAATGGAGCTTAGTTGGTTTTGACATAAAAAATAGTCTTTGGTTTTTGTTTAAATGGATCACGGCGCGACAAAAGATTTTAAAACAAAAGGAGATAATACCAAATCGTTGAGTCTGAGGATGAGGCATTAATCTGATGATGGTGAACGTGTTTTTGATGGTTGATAGGATTTGTGAACCCAGGCATTCAATTACAGGGTTTTTTTCTTATTCCCTATTTTATTCACGGATGGAGTGGACTAAGTTGTCTGACATCAAACGAATGACCTCTCATCTTAAAGAGTGTAATGAGTTAGTGGTTTAGGGCAGTTTAAGCTTACAAAAGGTATTCCTTTCGGGGTAAATAACGTGCATTACACGAAATGAGTGAATTGAATTGCAATTTTTCATACAAAATTAAATTTCTCTCAGCAAAACTATGGAAAGGCATGGTTACGTAAAATTATTTTTAATTAAAAGGGTGTAAGGTTTATAATTTTACATCTTGACTAGAAAAAACTGTAAGAACTTCAAGAGCCTTGGATAATTGTGAACAAAAAGTGCAATATGCCCAATTCAACAGAGGTCGTCCACGCGAACTTGAGCTATAGCTGCCTTCCAGCCTTTCTTCCTAAACTTTCTTGTGGAGCTCTTAAAGTCCGTGATCTTGCGATTCAATCTATTCCTCTTTCTTGTAGCGAGGGGCAAATATGCAACAATTTTTTTTTTTGAACTCGTGAATTCACTGGCAATTGGAATGAATGGGAAGGTTGTACCCTAG
The DNA here is from genome assembly GCA_930367185.1 of Myathropa florea. Classification (NCBI taxonomy): domain Eukaryota; kingdom Metazoa; phylum Arthropoda; class Insecta; order Diptera; family Syrphidae; genus Myathropa; species Myathropa florea. The sequence goes on from OV884002.1 coordinate 46,130,996, forward strand.
TCTTCAATTTTACAACAAAATGTGTATAACATGCCTTGGAAAAATGTTCGGTCTCATATCCATTTTTGTCAGCTACATTCTTGTAATTATTAATAGAATAATAGTCATAATGGCGGCGCTACAGTTCGAGGTGGACCTGGGCCTAGCTTCTCAGCAACAACTCGTGTTGTGCGTGCTATTGTTCTCTCACGAGTGGAGAGGACATACAGTTTATTGCCGACTCCGAACGGCGAGACTGAGAAGCTTTTTCTAGACAGTTATACTCCTTGAGCATTGTCAGCGACTCGAAAGAGGTGGAGCCGTGAACAAATTTTTTATGTTTTTTTCGGGAATCGAACCGAGAACATCGAGCGTAGGTATCGACGCACATACCCACTACTCCACGGCGTCCACTTATTATTAATAGAATTACTTACACATAATTCAAATATCCGCCTTGTCTTTACTGGCAGTGTTTTAAGCGATGGCTGCAATTTTTGATGACCCGATCCAATAGGTGCGGCTTAGTTCCGACAATAGCGTCTCAAATGTTGATGATGGACTCGAGTTCGTCCAAACTGGTTGGTTTGTTGGCGAAGACTATGGACTTGACGTAGTACCAGTGAAAATAACCGAGTGGTGTCAAGTCGCATGATTACGGCAGCGAATCGATGAACACTCGCTGTTAGACGATCCAGTCGCCAAAATTCTCCTTTTTCACTACTTCGAGCGAGGCAACTGGCCGCTATGGCAGTTATGCTTCCATCATTTCACACCAATCTCTGTCTGGTTGGTGGGTTATGGTTCAGAAGAGTGTAGTCACGTCAAACTTTTGCATGATGCACCGAATTGCTATCACACTGAAACCATGATAACGATCGACCACACAATGTTGCGTATTTAAAACTGAGCCGGAATTTCGATAGCATTTTTTTAATATTTTTCGCATGTTCGGTAAGAGTGAAAGCAAGAGTAAATAGCAAATCTTACTGAATATCTTAACAGAATGGATGTCATTAGTAACTGTAACAGCTGCTAGTCACCCTTTGGCACACACAACACGAATTGTTGGTGGAGAAGCAAGGTCTAAATACCCGGAAGAAGAAAAAGAAGAGAATAGAATAATAATAATAATTGTGGGGCTACAGTCCGGGGTGACCTTGTGCCTAGCTTCTCATCAACCACTCGAGTTATGCGTGTAATTGTTCTCTCACAAGTGGAAAGGATCTTCAGTTTAATGACAACTCCCAACGGCGAGATTGAGAAGCTTTTTCTAGACAGCTATTCCCTTTAAGCATTGTCAGTGACGTAGCAATTGACGCACTTACCCACTACACCAAGGCATTCACCCAGTTTTATTACAGCGTCTAGGGATAGCTGCAATACTTGTGTTTAATACATAAATGGTTTGGTACATTTCCAAATACACATTAGAAGATAATAACGATACAAACTTGATAGGATTCCTTACGGTTTTTAAGCAGAAACTTAAAGAGAACTTGGAATTTTTGTTGTATGTAAGAAATCGATTAAACTGTCTTGTATAATTTCGAATAGAAAAACACGATAACACATATTTCAGTCGAAATTGAAATACATAACAATTTTAAATATGGAAAGGCGGAAGAGCGCCATTAGAGGAATTTTTGAATCACCTCGAGTTATATCAAGCTCAGAATCCAAAAAATTATCAATTCGACTACGCCGATAGCTTATTTTACAAGCTTGCATAACGTGAACTTGATTGTACAAAAATCAAAGGAAATCATTAATCACCGTCATTCGTTGGGCAGAAGTAAAAGCTTAGTCATTAAATCGTGGCCGATGCACTTAACAAGGAACACTTGACGATTCTCGTGAGCTATTCAGCACTTACACACCAGTTAATTTGAAAAACGTACTCGTATATTCTCGTATATTCTGCAAACTTGCCATCAGAAAAAGGGGCTCATTGTTCAAGGCACGGATATCTTATGTTCACAGAATGAACGATGAAAAAACTAAACGCGTACATACAGAGCGGTGTACATAATAAATCGTTGTAGCCTTCATATGCAGCCCAAGTATGTTTTACATCCTTAAAGGCAATAAAAACTATTCTCGCATCCGCCACTTATGAATTATGTATGATCTTGTTCAGATGTAAAACCTTCCCTTTCACATTCCCTTACCATGAATCTCATAGCTTTGCAGCGATCCACAATTTCGATTAGGTCTAAACTTTGCGATGCCAAAGTAATGTAGCACATGCCGCTCAAGATAATTTCCAACGACCTATTAAATATTTAAAAAAATGCATTTGCATATGGTGGTGATGTTTCAATTATTATCCGATCGTCATCTTTACAACCTCATCAAACGATTCAATCGCTGTGAACAGAACGTTCAAGGCCTTCATACACAGCCGCTTATCACCACTGACTTTGTTTTGTGTATCTCCCGCAGGCCAAAAGTCCTTCGAATCATAAAATCCTTCACGGAGAGGAAAACAAAAAGAAATGTAGAATCAGTACAAGGAAAAAAGTTCATCTCTCACCACAACCGCACGATGCATATAAAAATATATAAAAACCAATTTCGTTAACACCAGTCGCATAAAAGGTATTTTGTTGTTTATATCCTGCGAGTGTATTGCTCGTAAAATCCACCCATGCATTTGGTCTCATTAAGCTCATGACGGGTTATGTGTTTGTACGTACATAAGGAGATGCTCCTCCTTGTTGTTGCTTTTATTTTCTTTCATTTTTTAAGCCTTCATTCGTTTATAATAAAATGTCATAAAGATTTTTTTGTTGCCCGGATTATCACAGCATTTAAGCGCCATTGCACGCGTACTCGTTGAGATCCTTAATGAGATCCCTAAGCGCAAGCGGACCCCGATGAAGCAAGCGGCACATGATTTTGCGCTTGTTGCAGCACAAACCACTGGATGCGAAAGTGTGAAAGTTATCCGTTACGACAGTGTCCTTATATTTTATGGACACCTCACCAGTTTGATAGATCTCGAAGGAAAGTGCATGGCGCCCGACACCACAAACGGGAATAAGTGACAAATTTCATTGTAGTTTTATTTTTTTTCCTGCATCGTCCTGGTCGCATTGCAAGGAAAAGTTTCTCCATCATCTGACTTTGATATACCCAAATTGATGATCGTCTCGAATTAAAAAGTACACGATGAATGGGGTGAAGAGGACGATGTTAAGCAGGCGCCCCAAAGGACTAAAACTGCTTTAGAGAGAAGTAGTTTCTCTGTGAAAAGGAGAATTTAATGAGAAAAGTTTTCATTATCCGATTTCATAATGATTTTGTTGTACTTTTATGTTTGACTATAAGCAGTGCATCCACTTCTTAGTTCAAAAGGGACGAGAAGAGCACACATGAAACCAAAGGCAGTCAGTGAATGTGTGTGTGTGTAGATTCTTGGGAAAAATAATTTCCTTCTTTTTTTAAACGTTGTTACTTGAGCTTAATGTGGAAATTAATTAGACACTGACTTAGACCACGTGTTGTTGTGAAGTGTTAGATTAGATTAAAGTGGCTAACAGCAGAATCTAGTCACACTAAGGTAAAGATAGCCCCATTTTGTCGGGTTGTATCCTATCCATTAAACTATTTTGAACTTGTAATGAAGCGGTTGAATTGGCTGATGCGAATTTTGTTGTCTAGCCCCACGTAAGGTTTCATGCGGATCGAGAGGGCGCTACAGTGAAGTGAAGGTGTGCTGCACTCGCTTCCTCCTCGTCTTCTCTGCAATTTCTACAGAAGTCATTGTATGGGAGATCCATTCGCCTAGTGGCTAATTGCGGAATTTTCCGCCAGATGAGTGTTAATCAGGCCAATCTTAATTAAAAACCGTGAACGTTTAAGATTAGGCCTGCATTTTTGACGGTACTCGTACAAACTTTAAATTTATGTTTGGATCACAATAGGGAAACCTTACGTTGAATGGATTCAGTTGAAAGTGATTAAGTGAATGTACTACATTATAGCGTGGGCGCCGTGGCCTAGTGGGTAAGTGCGTCGACGTCAACGCTTGAAGTCTGGGTTCGATTCCCAAAAATACGTCTTTGATATTTTCACGGCCTCACTTCTTTCGAGTCACTCACAATGCACAAAGAGTAGAACTGTCTAGAAAAGGCTAATGGTTCGATCCCGGACACAACAGCTCTCACCTCTAATAAATTATTGACAATGTTCAAGTTTTGGGAACCCTTTCAAACTTTGCTGTTCGGATTCGGCATAGAACTGCAGGTCCTCTTCATTCGTACGAAAAGAATAGCGCGTACAACAAAGTGGTTCCTGTTAGTTAGTTAGTTTGAATGCATTTTTTTATTTTCGTCTTTAAAGCAAATCTTACATTCTAGGAAAAATACTTACTCGTAAACTAGATATGCTGAGAAGCTAGGCCCAGATCCACCCAGGACTGTAGCGCCGCCATTATTATTATTATTAAACTAGATATGGAACGAATGGTTGATTGAAAGGAGAGCAAGTTAGCATTCCCCTAGGCAAGGATGGAACACACAAATGGCCGGACTAGGCACAGAGTGGTTCCTGTATCAGAGAGGCCATTCACTACCCTGGACTGTCGAAGAACAAAAAAGAAATGTCAAAGTAAATAGCATAATAGCGTAGTCACTCTTTCACTTGCTCATATGGAAGTAGCAGTAATCGAAAAAGGGAGATCATAACACAATTTGTTATTCTGAGCCCAGAAGTTTGGGTAACTAACCGATTTAAGTGTGATCCCGCACCATCTTAAGATGGAAATTGATCACTTTTGATAAGTTCATACAGAACTTCTACGGATTACGAGTAAGCTGCATATATATTCAATATTCAGTCCCGCGACTTAGTCTGAAAAAGATAACCCCTTAAGCCACAAAACACATTTTAAGAGTTAACCAGCGCGTACCCTCTTTCTACTGACTTCTTTCCTTTAGCTTAAAATTCAACACCAACTTTATCAAGTCTATTTACTTTACTAAATCAAAGTGATAAATAGACAGCGTAGCTCTAGATGAAATATTGAGCATCTTTATCATTCTTACACCACTTGCTGAGCACAGATTTCAAAATTAGAAATGTTCGAAATGCTTTAAGCAGCTTATTCACTATCATTTCAAAACCATAATTTCCGGGCTGTCCAAGCTACATTTTAGAACTAACATTTTTTATGGAAATGGATTTTTGCACAGTCTAAAGTGTACTTACTTACTTACTTAGCAGGCCTACGACACATGTAGGGTCTGAGCCTGATATTTCGCTGCCTTCCATCGTTGACGGTCCTGGGCACGCTGCTTCCAGTCATCAAGACCAAGCTGTCTTACGTCCGCGATGACTTAGTCTTTGTACCGGAGGTTCGGTCTTCCTCTCCTTCTCGAACCAGAAGGCTCGGACTCGAAGACCCTCTTTGCTGGAGCATTCTTGTCCATGCACTCGGTGTGGCCGAGCCAGTGCAGTCGACGGATTTTTTCCTTCCGGACTGCATCCACATCCTGGTACAGCTCATAGAGTTCGCGGTTGTGTCTTCTCCTCCATTCGCCTTCCTCGCAGACGGGAACATATGTATATCTGACGTAGAATTTTTCTTTCGAAGGCACCAAGAAACAGCTCCGCAGTTTTGCTTAGTGTCCAGCTTTCGGCTCCATATAGCAGGACTGGCAGAATAAGAGTTTTGTAGAGCATGATTTTGGTCTTTGAGTCAGAAGTTTTGAGCCCAGTTGTTTTGACAAACTGAAGTAGCATCAGTTGCCAAGCCGATTTTACGTCGAATCTCCACTGTGATGTCGTTCGTGCAGTTCACGTTTGGCCCGAGGTAGACAAACTCCTTCACTATCTCAAAATTGTGGCTGTCGATTGTAATGATCTGCCCAAGGCGGTGTGCGGCGGATCGTTTCTTGCTCGACAGCATATAATTTGTCTTACCCTCATTGATTTTAAGACCAGTTCGTTTCGCCTGTTCTTCAATCGCCGTGACAGCTTCCACTACAGCGCATTGGAAACGCGCAACGATGTCGATGTCATCTGCGTATCCCAACAGTTGGACTTTGTAGAAAATAGTACCTTCCGTGTTTACAGCAGCCCGCCGCACTATCTTCTCCAGTACCAAATTGAAGAAATCACACGACAGCGCACCTCCTTGCCGAAATCCGGTGCAGGTTTCAAACGGCTCGGAGGTCCTCTAGCCGAACTGCACGGTTCATCGCGTATGTGTTAGCGTGGTACGACACAACCGGATCAATTTTCCCGGGATGCCGAATTCAGCCATCGCTTCGAATAGTTCCTTGCGATGAATGTTGTCGTATGCGGCTTTAAAATCGATAAAAAGATGGTGCGTATCGATTTGAAACTCGCTGGTCTTCTCCGAGATTTGCCTTAGTGTGAAAATCTGGTCTATAGTCGTTTTGCCGAGCCGGAAGCCGCACTGGTACGTGCCGATTAGTGCGGTGCAAAACGGCTTTAGACATTCACACAGTTCACTGGACAGGATCTTGTAGGCGATGTTGAGCAGGGATTTACCTCTAAAGTGTACGTTAATCGTAAATGAGGAAATACAGGAAATAAAGACAAATTATGCAAGTGAAAGAGAGGGTAGATTGATTGAAAGCGTGTTAAGTTGCTTAAAAACATTCATTTTATTAAAATATTTAAGAAAATAATATAATACAACATTTTAATTAAAAATAATTATTATTATGCGTCATAAAAATATTTCTAAGTCTATTGCAACTACTTGCATTCTTTTTGTTTGTTTATTCTTTTTTTTAAGAATTGCTTATTATCTGGTCTTTACTTGTAGCATGTCAAAGTACAATGTTTGTCCACCATAACGATTAATAAATTCTTCTAAAATGCAATCTTCGTTGTAGCCTTCTATGATTAAGCAAATGACTAAGCGAGATAATTGCACACATGCTATTATTTTCGATTCAACCTTTTCTATCATTTCCAGAAAATCCAGTATTTGTGGGTCATAATTTCACTCGTGATTTATCATACCAAGCCGTGTGGCTATCTGTTTTTTCGTCATTCCATGAAAAATTTCATTTAAGAATCATGTGTAGGCTACTTTAAAGTATTTCAAGGATAACTCAAAATTCTAACTCCATATTCTTACGTTTAATGTTTAAAAGACCTTTGCTAATACAGAGAAAACATAAATAATTTCACAAGACAACATATTCTATTATTGGCTTGCATACATCATTCATTTCCTATATTTTTTCTTACTAAAATGTATATAAGAGAACCTATAAGATTCGCCTGATGGGTTAACAAAAAGTGATTGATTGTTTTGATCAGAGGAGGGACTGAATTATTTTTTTTACTGTAAAAGGAGGTTTGTTTACAGAGCCTACTTTATTTAACCTTTGATGTGAAATAAGTTTCGGGCCAGGTACAGAAGCAATTCACAAATCAAAAACCTGAAAGGGGATAGGAATCGAGATTGAGATATGACCTTTTAAAATCAGTTTAACATAGGTCAATCGGTTAACCAAAAGCAATTTGCTACATGTATTCAAGAGGGTCAGTGTTTTTGGTACATAAATCGAGTCTGATATATACCAATGAATATACATTCAAATTGAATCAAAAGAGGTTTGTATGATGTACAGTTACATTCTCAGAAGTGGTAACGCAAATGGTTATGTAATTAATCAAAAAAAGTATTTTTGTGAGAATCGATATAAATTCCCACTAAAATATAAGTCGTAATTTTTCGTGTTTTTCTTGAGCCTGTGAGTCAAGCCGGAAATACTCAATTCAGTTAGGTAATGGTCAGTGATGAATTTATTTTATTCAACATGCCCTGTTTTTCGTACGGATATTTTGAGGAGATTTTTTACCATTCTCTGAAGAAAAGCGCACCATAGAGCGACACTCAAGCTAAACAATGTATTCTTCTCCGAACTATAGAAAAATATAAGTAATAAATAATAAACTCGAAGCAGGCAACATGTATTATTTAAATGAATACATTTAAATTTCTTAAAGAAAAAATAGAACAAAATTTTTAGAAAAAATTTAAAAACGAAATAATTTTGTTTAATGTCCAACAAGAAGCTTATTAGAAATCAATCAATCAACAAATACGAAGTATATAGCACCAAGATCCACATCATTCAAGAAGCGAGATATTCTAAGCTATTCTACTCTCTCCTTGTTGAAAGGATTTTTTAAAATAAGAGTGGAAGAAATAAAAATGCATACACGTAGTTCAATATATATATATAAAATATCGATGAAGAGAGCAATCTTTTCTGTTCCATCTAAAAAAGTCTACACCAAAATCTAATTAAAATAAATAAAATTTAAATAAATTGATGAAGCCTCACACAAATATTTGAAATACAAAAGCTGAAAAGACTAGAATACTTATTTGTTTTCAATAATGAAAGGTGTAGAAATATGTCCAGGGTAGCAGATGATGTGGTATTCAATGCAGTCTCTAGAGCAGTCGGTAGGCTTAAAGAAAACTCTATGCATAAAGTCTCGTTTGAATTATTTTTTAAACAAAAAAATATAACTTAACGAATAACCAATGTACATATTTTAGCTTACGGTTTCAACGTAGAAGTCACTGCTAAAAAATTCCTAAGAGTCAACATTTATATTTTATTTTTATTTTATTTTAAGTAGAAGTCAAAAGACTCATCCAATGCAATGCAACCACTGGCAATTATTCCGGTTTCCTAAGGCAGTATATGCCCAAAGTTTAAAAATTTAAAAACGACTCTCCGGATTTTTTCGCTTTTCTGGCATTTAACAATTCTTTCCCGGAACTCGAGTAGGTCTTTTTTCAGGACTTGTGGACAATTATTGTAAAGTGTACCTTGATTTTAAATTGTGAAAATGCCCATTATGTGCATATGTAACATTTTGTTTCTATCCGATCGTATGATCTATTCGAGCGATAACAGTCCAATAGATTCAGCATATAAAAGTCATGTGTTGTATGTACTCTCTATTCAGTTCAGTTAATAAATGCTACAAGCACGGATCTTTGAGTTTTCTTTCAGTACTCCCTACAGACAATTGCTTACTTTCAAAGCCAAATAGCTTTCCGATACAACAACCTTGCTTCTATTGCTAACTTGTCTGTGCGTCAATACGCTTTTACTGACAATAGATGGCAGATACACAACAAGCTATATATTAATATGCTACTTAAATCAAGCAAAGCACAATCGTTCGAACGCAACGACATCATAGCATTCTTGGTGATCTTTAGAAAGTTCGATTATTGATTCTGATCAGAAAATGTTCGCACACAGTGTACCCGTCCTGTACAGCTGTTATCTTGACATGAGACAAGTATTCCATATTTTCGCTTAAAACATACCATGCGCCACTTTTTCATCTGCGTTGGAGGTGTGTAGCATATCGAGGATTGCATAATCAGCACACAAATCTTGACAAAGTTTTCCTCAAACCGTTAAATCTGAGCTCCGTCCTGTCAAAAACGAATGCCCTGGCAAGCAATTTATTAGTTGCTGTCATTCACCAAAATCAACCTCACCACATCTGCGACAGTCCAAAAGTTAGCTTTAATAAGTTCCACATGCTTCCGTCACACACACATACACACACTCGACGTATGTGCACATAAACGAGTAAATTGCAAGAGTGCTAAATCCATTATGTAGGTGTGATAAGTATCTCTGACATATCTCCCTTGAGGAGGACGAAGGAAGGAAAAAAAATCCCCACCACTGCATGCAAATTCTAGATCATTAATCTCCTGTCAAATTGACGCTTAGTCATTAGCTAGATTTTTCATTCATTCCCACGTCCTTAATGGCAATACACCCCATCCCCCATCCCAGCCCACCAATACTCGCCGTACACATGTGGATGTCTTTCTGTCAGAAATTGGTGCTCCCCTGCTGAGCTATGTTAATTCAAGAGGACGTGATTTCTGCCAGCGAAATCAGGTGAAAGACATTTTCCATCTTCAGTGCCATCGATTGAAGTAATTTTCTTTTAGTCAGTTTTCCCGATGGCACGAAGTAAAATTAATCATTTGAACATGAAAGGATTTCCGGTTTGCTAGAGTTGAATGGCTTAAATGGATTTTGTTGTCAAACATATTTGGCCCAGGCAATGCTTGCGCAGATTCTGACCGTACTCTCTCAAGGAACCTAAAATGTTTATGCTTTTGCAGAAAAAAAGATGAAGTCATAACAGAAAACTTTTCCGAAAAGTTTTCCTCTTGACGTCAGTCTAAAGAATAAATATGAGGCCGTCCTTCGTGTTAAAGTGATTAATGGCCAGTTGATGGGAATTTTTCAGTGCCAGTCTCCTCAGCCAGCCAAAGATTCAATAAAACTCTCAATGATGTGGACTTATTGGTCATAAAGGAAAATTTTGGTTATTTCTGCTTTTTTTTACGTAAGTATATATAACTTTTTTCTGTTGAACTTTTCCCAAGACAAACAAATAGGGGAAGAGTGTCCAACTGAGAGCACAGCCACAAATGCTCGCTGAGAAAATTATTCGGGCTATTCAGGGATTTCTTCCTTTTTTTGATTTTCTTGGATAATTTGTGGCACTTTAATGGTGTCATAAATCAATCGACCACTGGCAGGATAATGTTTGTTGGGTGAAAGTTTTTTTTTCCTTCTTTTAAATTAAAATTGTCGGCAATTTCCCCCTTTTTCCAGGAGAGCGTTGTTACACTAGGAACTGGATTGACTTACAATTTGGGAAGGCGGATATTTATGGCCTTATATGGGTGGGCGGCTTGAAAGTTTCATGAACGAAAAAGTTTTCCCACAACAGAGAGCACGTGAAATTAAGGTGGAAACTAAAATGTCGGTAGGATGTTGATAGCGTGCTGTGATTTTGAAGGTTATTTATATTATTTTACATACATATGGCGTCTGCCTTCGTTGTGCCTGGATTAGATTCAAGTAGCTGACAACCGGCCAACATAGACTCATTGTGATACCAAGAGGAAAGGACGTCTTCCATCTATTAACCCATTTTGCCCTCGCAATGAAGCGGTTGAGTTGGCTGATGTTAATATTATTCAGCGGTTAGGTTTGGGGAAATTGGGCAAATTTATTCTTAAGAAAGTCTTCTGCGAGTTCTTCGAAAGATCCCTGAGTCTAAGCGATGAATGTAGCGTGTTCCAAGCGGAGGTGGTAGCAATAAATGAGGCGGCACTTATGCTAAAAGAACTTTGCCATAGCGTTGTCATTCAATAGTCTCACATTGTGATCTTGCTTCATCATTTTGCCGGTTACGAATATCTCTTCTTCGTTGATCCTTTCTGACTGTTGCGCACGATTTTCAATCATTCTAATTCGAGCAACAGCACATTTCTCTTCCGTTCGACAATGCATTCACTTTTTCTGACCGAAGTAACAATAATATCACCATCAATGAAAAATAATAAAAATATCATCAAAATGAACAAACAAACAAAGTAATTGAATTGAACTAAAAAACGAAATGTACGTTTACAGCGCCACCTGTAGAGGAGTTTTCAAGTTTTCTTTCTCCTTAAGCTTCGCGTAGCAATTACGAACAAACCCGCAGAAGGTTCAGTCGTTTTCAAGTTTTATGGCTGAAACACAACAGTGCGTTGCGCTAGTCGACTTCACGTTACGGAGGGTGTGCGTTGACGCACTGCGTTAATAAGCTCCTCCCTCCCTCTCTCAAATACCAAAGAAAAAATATTCCGTCAGTTGTTTTCATTTCTGAAATGTCAAATCAAAAAATATTCTGGTCAAACAATTACGTTAAAGAAATTGGTTGCGGATAATGAATGCCAAGAAAAGTTAAAAAAAATTAAAAAAGTGATTCTTGTTGCTAATTTGGAGTATTCTTTCAAATTAGTTTTGTCGTTGAAATAATTTTAGTCATCTGTTTTCATTTCTCAAATGTCAGTTGCCACAAAATGTTCTCAATTTGGGAAAAAACTCTCAATTTGGGAAGCATTTCCCAATTTCGCTCTCACAGCGCATCCCTCTGTCAAAAAAATATCCAACATGTTGAATAATGACGTGCGTTGGGATTACGTTTTGCGTTTTATTACGATCCTCTCATCTCTCTCATTTTTCATTTACGTAGGTTGCTGCAGTATTTCGTGCATGTCCATTGAATTGTGTACGTTGAAAGACAGCGCTGACGCTGACGCACTATTGTGTTTCAGCCATTAAGCATTCGAATAAACCACAATCCAATTCTAATATTGCTCAGTTCGCTATGACTTAAAAGAATGGCCCCCGGTGAATTCCCCTAGATCTATAGGGAGCTATATGTCATCTTCTTGTCATCTGAACACCGGATAATGTGGATAGATTTTATTTATTTTTTATTTGTACATTGACATCTCTAAAACGTGAACGAATCATGCACGCTCCAAAACGTGAACAACAATTTGCGCATCAAGTTCACAGTAAAATTCGAACAAGCTGGATTTTAATTTGAAATTTGTCGCTCTTGGTACAAGATTCGCATCGTCTTGGTCTTTTTTTCGTCGTTTTTTTTTTTTTTTTCTATCGAAGTTTATCCAACACAGAAAATCCCTTCCATCATACACATACCCAATCACTGCTCAAGCCTGCGGTGTGTGTGTGTTCATTTCTGTTGGACATTTAGGGGTGAGATCGAAAAGATAACACTCATCATCGAATAGAGTGGCCGAACACAGCATGAAATTATGTGTGAAAATGAAAATTGTTCTCATTTTAAATCTTAGATATCTCAAAATTTCAACATAAGTCGATATTTTGAAATTTATCATTTCTTAATGCTTACACTTAGATCTTTTTAGGTCGCAGTGTCGCAGCCTTTACGGCAGGGTTGTACAAGAGGAAAAAAAAATAATGCTTACACTGAGGTCTTCAAAACTGCGTTTTCAGATCTTCAAAATTCGCATGTCGATGATTGACCGTTTTTGGCCAATATCTCCAAAAACATTAGGGCCAGAATGCTCGAAATGATTTTAAATGAAAGTACTTAATAGAGCCAAGTTTTTGTGATTTTTTCAGATTTTTAAACACATTGGTTTAGAAATGGCAGGGGGGGACGCATTTAAAAAAACTTTGGAGCTCCATATTTTCCAAATGGTATTTTGGATAAAAAAGTGTTGAAAGAAACCTCCACCTCATTTCGAAAGATCTGTCGATTGATATATATTTGGATGGGGTGCGACAATTTTTCAAAATTAATGTCAATTTCACCTGTCTTTTTGGCCCCACTTTTTAAACTTTCATGACTTTTAATTGTTCGCTATATCGCGAGTTTACTGTATCTGCAAATTATGTTGCAAATTCAGCTTAATCTACTGCTTGTTTCTTAAATACCCATTTCCCATTCAATATTTGATCATTATGAGAAACTTCTACAAAGGGTAAGCCCCCATAGTAGTAGTGTGCAGTATTATAATTTCTTTTTTTTTTGTGAAACTATTTTGCGTCGCCGTTGACGACGTCATTGAGTCCGGTGGCGATAATTGCCCTGACAAAAAAGGGTATCCCTGCAGTTTTTGTATATCCTTGTTGGGATGGCCGTTGACATTTTTTACGATGCCTACTATACAGCTGTATAGCACGTGATCCATTGAATAAACCCTTGCTTCTTCATAAAGCATTTCAGTTTTGATGAATTTCATTGAAGGGCTTCCCTGAAGTCCAATCTGTCCACATGTGTAAAATTTGCTTTCCGAATAAAAAAATCTGTTCAATGGCTGTAGTTCACATTGAATTGAAAATATTTTTTTGCATTCACAATGTGAGCCAAATAGGGTAGCCTCAGCTTATAAATAAGCAGTTAAATTTCATGATATAACGAAAAAGTCAAAACGAAGCCAGTTACGGTGAAGCTTGACAGTTATTTGGTGGTGAGTCGTAAAGGGTAGTGTCGTAAGAATTGATGCAAACCCTAGGCAAGGCCTCTGGGCCAGCTTCGATGTGGAGAAGTAGGACAACGGCATGATTGTTGTTGCATGGCTTAGCTTGTCGGACAACGTGGTTCTTACCCTATTACCCGTAAATCTCCTGATTGCATACAAAATTCCCTGGTTTAGCTATCAAATAGAATATCTTTTTCTATCTCTAGAAGAAGATGAAAGGACAGAAGTCTAGAAGTAACTTTGGGCAGATAATTGAAAGGATAAGTGTTTGAAACAATTATCGAAGCATTTTCTCTATTTTCAACGATGTAGCTCCAAAAAACATGCATTTTAATGTCACCAAAGGTGTTGATTTATTTTTGATGATCGGTAATAAAAAGACGCCACTGAGTACCATATTAGTGATGGTATATTCCATGCTTTAACTGCTACAAAACTTACATGGGTCCTATGAGAGCTTGCATTCCCTTGGTGGAGAATACTACTTGGTCGAAGATTACTTTTCCCCTTTCTCCAAAAAAAATTCAGGCAGACAAATGGGGGTGTACCAATTCGTATAGACTGTCCTACGTTGTTCTATTGGAAAGGTGGCGATATGTTCGGTTTTTTCGAAGGCGATATCGTTTCTTTGGTTTGGCTAGTCTTAGTTTCGCGATCATAGACATAGATTCATGACTCGTTAATACGTCTTTTGAAGCATCCAGATCGAGTTTTTTCAATATATCATAGGACTCAACGACACTAGCAATTGTAAAATTATACAGTTTCCAATGAAGGAAAAAAATATTGTATAACAAATGCCTAATGATCTCTTGCGATAGGTCACATGACCATCATAGATTAGCAACTCGTCTACAGCCTCTAATGTTAGGGGACCCTCACGAAATTTATTCCAGATCAAAAGACGACCGCAACAAAATTCGAAAATTATCGAAACTAGGCGGTACAAGATGGTACCTCGTCCCCAAAAGTCGAAGCGAGCTCATGGACACACTGTTTATGATTGAAATCACTTCGAAATTAAAGGTATTTAGTCATACTATAAAGCATATTGTAATATTAGATAAGCGTAAGCAGAAATCAATTAATCAAATTCAGAAAAAAAAAGTACTAAAAACAAAAGTCAAATTTGAGTGTACATATGGTTGTGTTAATGATTGTAATATATTACGACTCGTTTTCATTAAACATTTGTAAGAATGTATTTTCGATTACAGTGCCCTCGTTTGCCGTTAAAGACGCTTCCCTTTCAATATTAGCAAACAGCTCATTGACGGCTCACTGAAATATACCAGTCACGTCAGTGTCATCCGTGTAGAATTTTACGGACTTTTGAAAAATCGCGCCTCTTGTGTTAGCCAGTGAGTTCAGCAAGATCTTCTTAAGAATGATGTTGAAAAAGTCACTTGAAAAGCGTCGCCTTGTCTAAATCCTTTTTTGACATCGAAGTTCACGGTGAGTTCGTTACCGACTTTGATGGAGTATCGAGAGTTCTCCATCGTTATCCAGCTCAGTCTGACGATTTTGGTCGAGAAGTCAAAACTAGACGTGGGGCTGTATTGTTCGTCTCTATGCGCGCATTCATATACGGCCTTGAAATCGACGAATATGTGGTGAGTGTCGATTTGCATTTGGTGATGAATTTCAGGTGTTCCCACAGAATGGCATAGAAGATCTTGTATGCGATGTTAAGGTAGATGTCGGAGTCAAATGTCTCCTTTTTAATGGATCGGCAAACGATACTGTGATTCCACTTATCGTGCATGGTTTCCTCCGACGACCAGACGGTCCCCATCATTTTGTTTACTTCCTTCTCGATACTGCTGCCTCGTCTTCGTCTGGATCGGGGAGACAGAATTCTTATTTACCATTGTCTAGCTTAAATGCAATTCGTTGTCTAGTGGTCTAGTCATCTCTATTCCTGCGTCCCGACCTTACCATGGAAACCAGGTAGCTTCTGCTGACTGGAGTTGTGGATGTCGCCGTTGGCCAATTAGTTGATTAGCTCCTCCGCCGCCATCTTAAAAATAGTGTTGAGCCCTGGTAGACTCACACTCCTCACTCTCTCGTTTGCAGCCGCCCAGACGTCCCACGAGGGTTGGTTACCCCATCTTCTGTCGAGGGTACTCAGCTCCCGGATTTCACCACGGGGAGGTGAGAGTAGGAGTTCGTTAATAGAGGCTAGGTGTAGACGCTTGTGTTTGCATGGTTCGCCTATTAACGCTTCGAAAGCCGCGTACACATATTATTTTCCGAAATTCTAAGTGTCGACGGAGACCCATCCTCGCCCAGGTGGCCTACTGTTCGAACTCAACCGAAGTCTTTGGTGTTTAATCCAATTCAGAGTTAGTTTGAGGAACTGATTTGAAACTGATTTATGTTTCAGTTGACAAAAGACGTTGCAATATAAAAAATATTTTTTCCCGGTCAAATAAATAGTTAGTGATGTACATACACCCATCTATTGAGGACTCTCTGCACCACGCTTTTAAAAAATACCCTTTCAGCGTTACCTTTTGACAGAAAATATTATTATATCATCGGGATTCTAAAGCAAAGGAAATTCCACTTAAATAACTACGCAGCATCGTAGTTGTGTGAGCAACACAAAACCCTCCGCCATATCCATCCACGGCGGTCTTTTGATGGTTCAACTTTTCAAGATTCTAATAACATTTTCCTACTTCCGCCATTACTTGCGTTATATCTGCTATCATGGAATGTATATTCATGTTTGATCGCATATTTCATTGCACTCGCAAGCTGTAAGCACAGATGCGATTGACAAGCATATGATTCACTTCAGCAATATATCTTCACTTGAATGAAGGAATGCAATTCTAAATCTCAAATACTTCTGAAAGGATTCAATCTTTGCAAAAGTAAGTAAGAAATAACAAAAGTTCTTGCAGCCGAATGCATTCACCTTCACACTAGTACACATTTACAGCAAATCCATGAGGATATCATCGTTTCTAAGAAACTATACATTCCAGTAGGCAGGCACACATATAGCGATGGAGTGAAGAAGAATCCTGCTTGGAATTTAATTTTTTTTTGGTAAACAATCCGATGACGGAAAGAGGAAGAGGATATCAGCATTGAATATTCCTTGGACGTGATGTAGTCTTGTTGCATATGCAGTTTCCGTTTACGACTGTCTGACGTTTTACAAAAGAGATGAAGATCTTTTTGCCTTTGCCTCAAGACCATCTGTTGACGTCTCAATGGACAAATGTGTTCTGCATGATGAGCAGAGTAAGTCATGGGAATGAACTCATTCCGCGTGGTAAAGCATCTTGTGCACATTTTCTGCATCAGCACTTTCAATTATTTGCGAGAGAGCTTCTTTGTGGTTTTTTATTTTTTTTTTAACTTTTTTTCTTTTTCTTACTGTGCACGAAAAAGATGTTACTACCGGAGTTGAGTATAAAGGAGAACGGAAAGAATATGGTTGGTTACCATGCCAAGGTGTATGACTGTGCTTACAACCAATGAGTACCTTCATACAAAGGAAGCGGGCGTGTGGGTTTCTTTCAAAAGCAAGTAATCCTTGTTTGATTTCATTTACAATAAGCGCTTGTTTAGAAGGTCTCATCATCCACTGTTCTCACTCAATCAATCATTCTAGTTTCGACACAATAAAGGTACATTATCGGATGGATTGCCATCTGAGGTCTGGCAGATGATCGGGCAGTAAGCATGCACCAGGTTCATGGAAAAACAAAAGCATGCCCGACGCCTCATTGAAGCCTTCCTGTGTTCAACAAATCACGTCATTGGCATCCGCGTAAGCTAGCAGTTGTACGGACTTTTGGAGATCGTGCCTCTTGTGTTGTCTAGTGGTTTTTGATGAACGATCTTAAAGAAATCACATGACAGCGCGACGTTTTGTCTCAAATCTTTTTTGACATTCAAGACATCAGTGAGCTCACTACCGAACTTATTAAAGCAGCGAGTGTTCTCCATCGTCATCCTGCTCAGTCTGACGAGTTTACTTACTTAGCGGACCCCCGACCCGTAAAGGGTCTCTGCCTGAGATACGGCAGCCTTCCATGCCCTGCGGTCCCGGGCACGCTGCTTCCAGTTATCCAGACCAAGAGCTCTGGTGTCCACGATAGATTGGTCCTTAAAATAAAGGTTCGGTCTTCCTTTTCTTTTCGGACCTGTGGGCTGTGTTTCGAAGATCTTCTTTGCTGGAGCATTATTGTCCATTCACTCAATGTGGACGAGCCAGTGCTTTTGTCGTTTTTAAGGTTCCGTCTACAAAAACGGAATCTTTATAATTTCGGTGTGTGTCCGTCCGTCCGTCCATCGTGTCTGTCACACTTTTTTATCTCCGAAGTTTATTAAGATTTTGGAATTAGGTACTTCAGGCCAAGATGTCACTGCCCATGCACCCAAATTTAAAAAGTGAGGTCATTTTGGGGTCGCTCCAGTACAGGTGAAGTTCCCATTAACTTTGAAACATTGCCGCACCCCTTCGAGTTATATATCAATCGACAGATCTTTTGAAATGAGGTAGAGGTTTGCCTTACAAAGTTTTTTTTTAATGCGTCCCCCCTGCCATTTCTAAACCAACGCCTTTAAAAATCTGAAAAAATTACAAAAACTTTGCTTCATTGAGTACTTTCATTTAAAACAATTTCAAGCATTCTTGCCCTAATAGTTTTCGAGATATTGCCCAAAAACGGTCAACCATCGACATGCGAATTTTGAAGTTTGGTAATGTCAAAAGTAGACATTTGCTCGCATCATGTGGCAGTTATTCGGTGCTAATGATGTAGACTCCTCATCACAGAAGCGACTGCTGATATTCCTCCAGAAGGTCAAGAAATTCCAGCAAAAGTAGATTGCTCCCTGGTAGTACAACGGACCAGTTTTTGAATCTGAGTGCTCCAGTATATCGTTTAAAAACCTCTGACAGCGAGCTTCAAGAAGCCTGGAATAATTGCACAAAAAAGACCAATTTTAATAAGACCCGCTGTCTGGCAATTATTATGTCAAAACAAACTACAGTCGCCTCCCTCTAAGTCGAATTTCCCTCTGACTCGAATTTTTTCGCCATATTTATTTTGGCATTCCCCTCACTTTCCATACAAAAACCATCCTCTAAGTCGAACTCCCTCTAACACGAACTAATTTTGATATCCCGTGAAAATTCGACTTAAAGGGAGTCGACTGTATTTTCATCACTTTAAATGTCACACTCCTTAGAAGTTCGCAGTTCCATGTGAAAACATACAGAAGACCACTAAATAATAAATTTTTGTACGAGAATATTTGAAGAGGTTATTTTGGAACACTGTTTAAAATTAAAGAGCTTCACAAACTTGCAACTAGACTAGAACATTTTTCCAAACTTTAAATATTTTTAAAAAGAAATAATTTATTTTTCGCTTCGCTTCGTCTATGCAATTTTGATCCCCTCTTGCTTTTTTAGCACCCAGACTGTAGTTAAAAAACAACTTGAAAATCTCCGTCATACGACAGGCAGGTCTAAATGTAGGTGTTCAGTTTTCATTTGCCTAGTCCCTTCCACCTTTCTAAGTACACATGAAACTTACAATGTGTCGCCCGCTAGAAAGTGGCAACTGAGTTAAGGAGAAGCAAACAAGTTTGAATAGCTTCATTAAACACAAAGCTGAAAGTTTTTTTTCAGAAATGATGAATATGACAAACGGAATCGTCTGCATACTCTATCTCTATTAGGTGCCTTCCACAGACGTACCACAGATCTAGAGGATGTAAATAAACGCATTATTTCAGCAACGAACAAGACTGATATTTACACATAGCATCAGTTAATAACCATTGTATTCGAACGTCAAAAGAGAGACTGCACACATCTGTAAGTCGGTGCTACTTTGCTCGTATCATGTTTATTATTAAATTTTTTCGCATAATTCTCGTTTTCGTACTCGTCCTTTCAATTATAATCCATCTTGCTCCATTTGTTGGGTAACTTTACATAAAGCGGTGAACTTTATGCGGAAGATGAATTTGCCAAAACTCTTTCATTTCAACATCCAGCGGGAAAGGTTTCAGCATTTTTTTCGCACAACATTGAGGCGAAAAAAAGGAAGAGGGAAGACAAAAAACCACATGCAGCCAACGAAATAAGTTTCAAGGATAATCAACTGAACATGCCAATGTCGAGCGCTGGATGCTCTTAACGTACTGCCAGTCTTTTCTGCACTCAGGGAAGATAATACACAGCGAACGCTTTTCACTGAACACTTATCCTTCGTTAAGCCACGGGACATCGGTGTTGTCGTCGTAGCTGCTGAAGTGGCGGACCTAGTCTGCTGTGTAGTTGGTAAAGGTTTTGGCAATTCATGGGTTTTTATTTGAAAGCCTCTGACAATGGACGGTTAGTGTATGAAAGTTAAGTGGAGGGTCGCATGCAAAAAGGGATAATAACATGGTGCAACAATGGAATCTGCTGGGTAGTGCTGCCCCAGCAAGTAACTTGCAGCGGAAGACCGTTTTATGAAATTACCACAGTTAGATGGTATTTCCAGTAGTGGTGTCAGACGTCATCCCGAAATCGAGTTATTTTGGAATGAAATTCACATTTCGCATAGCATCTCCGGTTGGCTTCGAATTTCGCCTCTTTCACGTCCACAATGGGAACGGTTAAATTACTCGCCGCATAACTGTTTGAACGAGGCAAATAAACTGAAAACTTTAATTAACAATGGTATACGATCTTGTTTTACATAGTTCTATAAGGACAACAACACACAAAGCAGAACCTCGAGACCGATATTCGACTGCATGAAATCATCAGAGTCTTTGGGCATTTGAAGGTGAAAATGGGGATTTATTGACAAATATTGATTTCCTGATGGTTGAAAAAAATTCAGAATGAGGGTATTGGGACAGAAACCTACATTTAGACTTGCAAGCGGTGGATAAATTGTTTGGTGTGGACTACGAAAATATGGCATTCTATTTTGCCAGCTTTGAGGCATATGTAGGCACTAGAGAAATTATAAATTATTTAAATGTACATATCGATGAAACGTGAAAGGGGGTGTTGTGTTGGTCGACTGATGGATGTACAGTGTTCAGTTGTCAGTCGTAAATTAAGAATGAGTTGCCTTGTTGGTCAGGCACTAAAACGATTCCCAATTCTAAAGCGTGTACAATCTCAGTCTCCATGTGCGCTACATTAAGAATCATCCTTCGCTTGTCCGCGGACTTGAAGTTTACATTTTTATCCCAACTTTTTATTTCTCATGAGTAATACCTGCAGGTGTATTGTTCATATGCTCGAATTAATGGTAGCACCAACTTCACCAATTGGCATAAATGCAAATTGGAAAAAAAATTAGGCAGTACCTTGCTTCAAAAATGACCAAAGTTTTCTTCATTGGATGCTAATGCATACAAAACTGTCACGAAGATTGCTTTAACTGTTGCATTTTTCAATGGCCTCTTGAAACCAAAAAAGCAAAAACTGGAAAGAGTGAATCTTCGTTTATCAGTAATGTCCACTGCGGTGCACCTTGTAACGTTTTGTCCAAGTCGTTTGAGTCATGCACCCTTCTTGTGCCTTTTTTAATTCCGAAAACATACCGCAAAAGTGGTCAAGGAGTGGTTTAGGGTACAAAAGATTGATGTTGTGGAATGGCGTGCGCAATTTCCAGATCTCAATCCTATTGAGAACATTTGGTCTACAATAGACAGGAGAATTCTATGGAAGAGTTGCAAGACCAAGGCTATGCTTTTTCAAAAGGTTAAGAAAGCTTGGAACAGCATTTCGCAGCCAATTATTTCAAACCTTTTGGAAGCATGCCAAAAAGATGCGCTGCTGTCATCCAAAATAAGGGTTTTGCTACTAAGTATGTACTCGTACTAATTTTGTTGAATTTTTATGTTTAGTTACTTTAGTTTTATCCAGCCGAAAATGGAAGTTAAATTAGTTCATGTTTAATTTTGTTTACATCGCCTAATGAAGGGCGATTATTATTAGTACAGTGGACGCTCGATATAGTGAACATCGATATAGTGAACAATCTTGTACTTCAAAACATACGCATATTGGTAAATTTTGCTCCAAGCAGCCCACAATCGTTACAATGAACAATCTCGCTCCAGTGAACAGGCCCGGTTTTTATTAGTTCATTACATCGAGCGTCGACTGTATTACATTTTTTTTTATAGTTTAAGACACGGAAAATTAAAAAAAAAATTTTAAGATCCGACATAAGGGAGCGAAGAATATCGAAAAACAGGCTTTGCGTCAAGCCGAGTTGCTCTAGTTTTGGCCAACACTGTATGTATATTATAATGAAATATCGTTGATTTTTTTGATATAGTGCCCAATTTTTAATAACACTGAATTTTAGAATTGTCTAGCAAGCGTAAGTGGCAAAAATAGGTCTGGCGGTGAGCAAGGGCAAAAAAAGTATATGTTAACATGAAGAAAATTCGCATGTCATCGACCACAATTTTGAGGTAGTCTAGGCCTTCGTGTACGAAATTTCATGTAAGTCTCGGAAGAAAAATTATCCCAGTGTTCTATGACGCATCTGACAAAGACTAGGGCAGTGACAGAGGTAGTGAGGAGTGTCCTCTCGTTCCTCCTCATCACCGCAGCCTCTACAAATATTGTCGTCGGAGAGTCCCATTTTCGTGACATGGGTTCTAAGATGCTTATGGCCAGTAAGAGCTCCAACTACCATCGTTAGCAACTCTTTGTCGTACTGAAGGATTTTGTCAGTTTTTACTCGATCGTATCTGGGCCATAATGCTTTAGTAGTCACACATGTAGACAGACCGCGCCATCTACTGATTCCATGAATTGCTTGTGACACGTCGTTCACTGATCCTGTTTTCATTGCCGGTTATGTCCCTATATCCTGGGATCCAGCACGGATTGATCGAGTGCTGTGAGCCAAGAGCCTTTAGATCTTCGCGACAGCTTGCGACTAGCTTGGACTTAACTTAGGTTCCACGGTAAATAAAACGAACAACATCAGTATCAAGATTAAACGCTGAAACAAATTTTCCAACCACTGTTCTCATGGTTCAAAATTAATAGACATCTCTCCCGAAAAACTTTCAGCGCAAAAGCATGAACAATGCGTAAAGCCGGTGGAGAAGCTCTTGACCTTCCTAGAGAAAGGTACTGCATGTGATCATTAATGCTGTTTTCGTTGTGACTTTTTGATAACCAAGAACTGTATCGGCAATATAGCGACAAGTGTATACGGATTCAATGGGTAAGTTCAATCTTCAGCTCGCCATATTGAACAACGCAACGAGGACGTCCAAGATTGATGTGGCGCACAGACGTGTAGAAGGAGCTCAACCAACTTGGTGTGCGTAACTGGAGACGGTATTGTTGGCTTAGACCCGGATCTACCCTACATTGTAGCACCGTAAGAAAGAAAATTGTCGGCTTTCACCTAGAAGAAGAATGCAATGCGCAGGGTATTATAATATGTCAATATCAGAAATAACTAGCCTATGATGTGTCCATAAGAGGGTCCTAATTTGTGGTTCTCTGAGTAACTAGAATTTATTTTTTTATTTAAATCTTAATTTTAATTTTACTGACAAATTTGAAACAGGAGGAATAAGATAATGAAAACAAAAGCTGACGAGAAATAAAAAATTCTTAAGAGTCACACGAGAATAAATCACTTCGAATTATGCTTAAAATACCTCGTCTTAGGAAAGGATACCCTAAACAGTCGAACCAATCTAAATATCTGCCCCCATAAATGAAATTTTATGATGACAGTGTTCGGATAGAAGCACATGCAAATCAATGTTTAAAATCAATTCATACTAAATTTTGTACGCATGTATTTTGAAGCACACGCCTCGCACGGTTGGAGCTAGTCCTGAATTTTTATTACTCCTGAGTGATCGAACGCCCACCGAATGGGACATAAGGACTTAAGCGTAAAACAATGAAAACAAAAACCTGTCACATATCCGGCTCTTAGTCCTTCATCAATATCCTTTTCATTGATTTTTTGACGGAAAATAATTTATTCCATTTTGGAGGCGAAAGCACTGCTCACTTGGACCCATAACGAACAGGAAAACGGATTTTTGCGTATTCAAATCATTTGACGAATGGATATTTCATAAATAAATTTCAATGAGTTATATGCTATACCACGGGGAGTTTTAGAAACAAGCGAATACACCCCGCTATTTGCACTCGATTCCGTTTCGTTTTTTGAGTTTTTTTTTTTGTTTTGTTTGCTTTATTTTTCATTCGTGTTTTGGGATTTTTTCGCTATTCGATTCAGAGCCTCTTTGCTATTTTATTGTTATTCTGGACAATTTATTCGCCGAATTGAGTTATTGTACTTTCGACGACGTCGTCAATTTTATGTTATTTAAAGGACCGACACTAAAATAATCCAAATTGAATATTTGATAGGCAAGCTCGATGGTGGTGCCGCTGGTGCTAAGGGAGTGCGCCCGGGGCCGTGACGGGGCGGCCATACCGATGAATTGCTGATGGTGACAAATGTGACAAGATGTCGATGCAGAATTTATGTAAATCATTTATTGATGGATTGTGTATCTTCGTTGTTAGATGTGATTTTGGAACGATGATTGGCTGAATAATTGATGCAATAGGAATTTTATTTGTTTCAGATACTTTAGAGATTGTGTTCTATTCTGTGAAGTGTACTGGTGTGAGGGATGTAATGATTGTAAACTCTGACAGAATTTTGTGATAGCCTTCGTTAGGCGATGTCTTTTTATGAGAAAGTAAGACAAGGATATGACAGTTCATCATCCATTGTATCTGAATTGCTGTCATATCGTTGTTCTTATCTTTTGTTCTTCTTTTGCTATCCGGTATATCATTTTAAATGATTGATCACATATTCCTTGAATCTGTTTATTCCAACATCAGAAACAGTTTTGTACAGGTTAAGCGCGCGGATATATGCAAGGAATTGGTTTTTAAAGGTCTCAATAGCTAAGGTTAACAGCTAAGGTTTTCTGAACAGTGCAAACTGCAGCTTTAAATGTGATCGTCAAGACAAAGGTTTCAGTGCTCGGTTTTACATTTACTTGCTCATTTTTAAAAAAAGGGTACAAGTCCGGCTTCCACAAACGGTTGCCATTAAAAAATTTTAGGTGTGTTCATTTCTGAAAACTTTATGCTATTAATTTAGTCAAAGTTAACAACGTGGAAGAGTTAAGACAACACCGCCTTGAATGATTCGCGGATATAGGACTTCAAGAACTTCATAGTTGGCCCAATCGATGAATATCTCCTTCAGGTTACTGAGAGTTGAATGTTTCCTTCACTTGCAGAGAAGCTGTCTGGCAAATGTGATAGTTATTACGGCAATAGCGTCTCGAATGTCGACCTCGAGCTCGCTTGTTAGCGGATTCTAAGGACTTGACGTAGCTACAGAATAAATAATTGAGTGGTAATAAGTCGCATCACCCTGTGGGCCAATTGATGAACGCTCGCCGTAAGATTATCCAACCGCCAAACTTCTCCTTACCAATTTCGAACGTTGTCACGCTTATACATTTGTATCGCCGTTTTTTTGGAACTACAGCTCGGATATATCGATCTTGTCGATCTCTGGCTGTGGCATAGTCGGGTAAAATCGGTCAATACTTGAGACCATTGACGGTAGCGATGTAACCTTCCTCATCTCGAAAGAAGTAAGGTCCAACACAGTGCTATACGGATGTAGGCCCAAGTCCCACTGCGAAATAAGCCGGATTGACTGTCTAGCGATGCTCACCGGATCAGCTGATCGGCGCGGAATCGATATTTCTAGGTCTTTTTCGATACTGATAGGTACGGCGGCTATGTTTTCTTCATTTCACACCCATCTCTGTCTAGTGGGTGACACAAGGTCCAAAAGAGTGTACACTCAAACTTTTCCACGGTTCGTTGAATTTGTCTGAACACTTAAGCCATGATGACGACCGACCTCACGACGAAATTCACGTTTACGTTGCTTGTTTATAACTAAGCCAGAATTTCGAAAATATGTTTTTTTATGAAACGATGCGTGATGAAATGGCAAACCTTACTGAATGTTTTGACAACTGGATGCCATTGGTTACCTTGACAGCTACTGAAATATAACAATTGAAAAAACTGGTCACCCTTTAATTGTCTCAAATGTTTAATGTTCAGACATTAAACTCCATTAAACAATTTTCACTTCACTTAGTTGATTTGACTTTGAACCTTTCCAACAAACTGCACCATCACTTTCGAGCTTTTTGATGGTCTTTACCCCGACTTATCGCACAGTATTTCATCTCTTCTACTTTCATATTCTCAAAGGTATCAAAGTCCTCGCTTGATAGGGATAACCTTCAAGGGAATTCCCAACCCAATACATTGATTGAAGTTTCCATCCGCAATCACTCCTTCCAAATTCATTATCACGGATCCGAGAATCAAGAATTACAGCGCACCTTCCCCAGAGAGATTAACCCAAAAACTTCGTCTGGGATAAGCGCAAACTTCATGACCACCACACCACACGTTGAAAATACGTTTTCACAATTCGCACGCACACTCACTAACGAAACTGCCGCAAGGACGAAAACGCGACCAAATCCCGATTACCAGACACAGGAAACCACCTCGCATGTTCTAATTTATCTTTAACCAAGAGCATTGCTGCTAAAGAGGGCATCTTCGACAAATCCACATGCCGTGCTCTGTTCGACGGGAATAGTTTGAACGACGAACACACACGGTCGAGAAAGAATTCGCCAAAGAAGATTCCATCTGCCCTGTGCCGCCCATTTATCATTGCCTTCATGCATACACACATCCCTTGACTGCCATGGAATCGAATTCCAAACAAAAGGTTGCTCCCAACGATATAATCGAGCTGAAGGATCTATCCCTTAACTATTGAGATATAATGCGCTGGGAATGTGCCCTTTCCGTATATTCATCGGAGAATGAAGCTCCTCTTCTTTGTGACTGTTTGCTCGGATATTATTGCTTCTGGGGCCGACGAATCCTTACGAGTGAATAATTAACTAAACTCCTTCTTCGAGCACAGTCCGCATACATGAGTTCTATTAGCACAGCGCCTGCTCAATCCAACCCTATGCATTCGAAAATCTGCCCGCTGGTCACTTTCTGGATTCCGGAACGTGACATTGCATCATCCTAGAATCATGTTGTGTAGTGTAGAGTGTCTTCATCAAACTTCACACTCCGCTGCCGGAAACGGACTAGGAAATTGAATCTAGATTCTTACTCTGTGCATGCAAGTACATCCTCAAGTCCCCACATGCATACACGTGACCCGAAGAAGTCATTCGCAAATCAGTAATCCTGTCAATTGAAGCGATTTGTTGTAGATTCCCGTAACAGGGTATGAAGATGTGACCATTACCATGATAACTAATTTTGCGATAATTCTCCGAAGGAAGTGCTCCCAGGTGCAGGGCAACCCACAATCGGATGGCAGGACAGGATGAGTTGTGGGATTCATTATTTGAACCCATACATTCGGCTGGTTGCCTTACATTCCGGTTCACCCGTCTTACCGACTCGAATGATCTGATTTACGGGTCACTCAAATCCATTGTTTACGACACAGAAACAAATAACTTCCAAGTAACTGTGGAGCAAGGTTGTAATGGAAATTGCGTGCGAATTTGTGTGTAAGATGGATCATAGGTTTATTGACAATGGATGGGATCGTCTGTGGGTAAATGGCCGGAAGCATTAAGAATGCAGAGATACTCAAACCAGAATCGCCATCACGAAGGATGAAGAAAAACCTTTAAAAGTGTTATGACTCATAACGTCAAGAGTATTGTGGCCTATTTTCGAGCGTGGCCGAGATTATCGCATAAAAAACAAGAGGGCTGGAATTAAGATAAAAATTCAATTGATGATGGAAACTGAAACAGTGGAACTAGAATTGACAATTCTTTGGAGTTGGTTCTCGAAGGGATGAATAAGAGAATTCCCAATTTAAGAAAATCGGAAAGCGAATGTTTCTGGTGATCCCAGTGCTTAGCATTAAGCCTTCTCTGTTATTGCTACTCAATCTTTTCAGTACCTCTTGGAAAAAGTAGAAATTATTGAAATTTTTGATTAAATTCCATGACAAAAGTGCAACAGAGAAGGAGGAAACTTTTTGAAATTTATGGGACAAATAACAAATGGAGAGTGTTAGGCTCACGTGCTTCTCTCAGGTTTGGTGTAACGACATGTTGTGCGCAGTATTTATAATATAATAATAATAATGGCGGCGCTACAGTCCGAGGTAAAACTGGGCCTAGCTTCTCAGCAGTGCGCAGTATTCAGCTATCTGAAAGTTTATGGAGCGGTAACACTTCTCTGTTCCTTATTGTCTATCAAGCATCATGTCTAGCAAGAGTTGATAATATCCTATCACTTCATACCAATGTAACGATTTGATGGGTTGTGATCATGCCGAGGTAAAAGTTTGATTGGTCAAATCATGCCGAAGAGAAGATGTACTAGGCTTTGATCACGCCTGGCAAAAGTTGATGGGCTGTGATGATGATGATTTTTTTTTTTATTTTTTATTTCAAATAATAATAAACAAGGTTTACAAATGTGTGTTAGCACTTCGACTAGTTATATAACTATCGAGCAGTTTGTTTTTCATGATTAATATGAGTAAGCAAGTAAATGGCTAACAATCTACTATTTTTCACATAATTATGATTTCTTATTTGTTATAAGTTCTAAAAGATAATAACGGGAGCATAGATAGGAATTAGTCTATCCAATGCGTTGGAGGTTATATTCACTCCGAGCGCCTCTTTTCGCTCGTTGTTAACGCTCTGTTACTATCTCGTTGTTTACGTTGATCCAGCAAGGTCTGAGGGTCTTGTACGTTGCAGTCGTCGGACGCCATGTGCGTTGAGAAGACTTGTTGCTTCCTCATTAACATGCTCCTGAAGTCTTTTCTTGCGTGCTTTGGCCCTAGAGTTGATCTCTTCAAGAACAGTTGGTATCTTTAGATCCCGATGAAGGTCGCTGTTTCTGATGTACCATGGAGCATTCACAATGCTTCTGAGGACTTTGTTCTGGAAGCGTTCGATAACTGCGATGTTGGTTTGGCTGGTACATCCCCAGAGTTCAGCTCTATAGTTCCAAACTGGTTTTAGGATCTGGTTATATAAAAGAATTTTATTATTAAACAATAGATAAGATTTCCTGCCTAAAAGCCATTCTATTTTTCGCCATTTAGTATCTAGTTCAATTCTTTTTATTTTAATATGATCTTTCCAACGAAGCTTGACATCTAGGGTCATACCTAGATACTTGGCTGTATTAGCGTATGGTATAGTCGTGCTTGATATCACTATGGGGGAATGCGAGATAGTTTTGTTTGCGAAGTCAATATGTACGGATTTGCTCGAGTTTAGTTTTGTTCTCCATCTTTGAGTCCAGCTGACTAATTGATCTGTAGCAGCCTGTAGTTTTTGTGTTGACTCTAGCGTTGTGTTTCCCACCACTGGGATTGCCGTGTCATCGGCAAAGGTTGATGTCTTAGTGAATGATGTTGTTGGTAAGTCTTTCGTGTAGAGGAGATATAACAGTGGCCCGAGGACACTTCCTTGAGGAACTCCGGTCTGGATTTGCACTAGGTTAGAGTAACAGTTTTCCTGTTTTATGCGAATTTTTTTTGAATATTATTGAGTATACTAACTATTACATGTAAAGAAAAAGTTGTTGTTTCAGTCCTTGTTGCACTGCGATATGATCTTTGATATAAACTGGGCTAATACTTCCGAATGTTATCTGGACTCGGATTGTTTTAAGGCGGAAGGCGGTAATGTTATAGTACTCGTACGCCAAGGTCCCGCATGTTAAATCTGTTCCAATCTAATTTAATACCTCAAAAATCATTGCTGGATGGTTAACAAAGATTCCATATTCTATACTAGAACTTAGAGTGTTTCGAAATTTATAATTTTTTTTCACGAAATATTACGACTTGTTACCCCTTTTTAAAGCAAACCGAGTTCGTTTTCCTTTTGTTTGGAACTTCCCCGGTTCTAAAGATATCATATTCTCGAATAAGACCACTTCAGATTTGAGCTCTGAATATTTTGGATTAGATTTAAAAAGGGTGTGCACTAGAAAGCTCCAGTAAGCTCCTTCATCCTTGATCGGCTCCTTCGCCACTGTTCTGAAAAAAATGTGAATTATGGTGCTGAGCTATTATATTGTCTGGATGTGAACTATGTTACACATTAAGATAGTTCACCACTTGTAATGAATTTCATCCGTCAACGACGTTCCAGAGATATCGTTCGTTCCATGTTCTGTCGAAGTTTGCTCCCAAGTTTCGTCGTCACGTAAAGGAAGTTCGTAGGCGTTTGCTTGTGTTTCTCGCTTTAGAAAATCTCCGTCTGCAAGTGAAAATCTCTTTCATAAAAAGGTGCGAAAATAAAAATCAACCGAAATTTAGACATTTATTAAACAGAACTACCATAAATCGATAAAATGTAAATATGACACAATAACTCATTTCACTTGAGTGCGAATGCGGTGAGGACCAAAACAATCCCGCATTGTGTCAAACTGACACACGTCCATGAGGCAGTCATGCAGAGTAAAATTCAAAAAGGCAACACAAAAGATCGGCAAACAGTGCCAATGGCACAATTATTGACTGTGCATATGACGCTATTTCGAAATATCTAAAACACTGCAAAGATACGTAAAGTTCCATCAACCAGAACCGCACCGAAACCTGAAACATTTCGTCTGACTGCCCGCACTTTCCCTTATAATAACGATTTATGTTTATCTCCAACAGCTATTCAAATTGAGTTGGGTGGCAATTGGCGACAGCCTACTGCAGGCTCTGTCGAATAGAGTCCTGGATAACGTCACCGTACAACTGGGGAGTACCATATTACAACGTGAAGGGACGGCGGCTAAGCCACCCCGGCCACACCGCAAAGCACCGCATCACATCGCAGTATAAATGTGGCAATTTGTTGTGTTCCATAGGTTATGCCATGAGTACTAGTCCAGCAGCAATGGCCCTTCTACCGGTCTCCATAGTCGGCTCTGTCCCATTGGTTATTGGAGCCCGTTCATCGGCGGGTGGGGCTCGTCAACTCGTGGTGACAGGAGTGACGGGAGCTGTATTGGTTTGACGGTCTCGTACAATTCACAAAAATTAATTAATGTTTGCATTTTTACTGATGGCGTACTGATGGTTGACCTAAATACTGGGAAATGAATGCGATTGTGGCCATGGATTGTGGGGGCTCTGCAGGGGTGTGAAAATCACGAGACAGCGGTTCAGTAAGCCAATTCGCTCGCTTGTTTGGCTTGTTTTATAGCTGATAATTCTAATTATGGATGTGCGGTTGGGAATATGTTTGGTGCTGTGAAAAATTCAGATAGCAATTCCGGTCGCAACATAATGAATACGAGAGATACAAATGAAAACCGCTGCGGGCAAAAAAAGTTCCACTATTTCATTCATAAATAAACAAAGTTTTTAAATAGTTTTTGCATAAGCCCGTGCATTTGTGCAGAAATTCTGTGCAAAATGCTCAACTTAACGGGATTAAATGTTGTTTAACTCAAATTAATTTTATGTAATCAAATCGACCCGTTGGCGATACATTTTGAGTGGAAATATAAACGTTTTCGTGTCGCTAATTGAACGTTTGGCATCAGGGTCACACTAACAGGCTATGTGCATTTTTTGAAAGGACAGCGTGGATTTCCGAAATTTATCGCAAGATCGGTGGAAAATTTGTCAGTAGATCATGGCCACTCCTTATTCTGCGGATGGCGCTACAATCCGGGGTGGACCTGGGCTTCAACCAGCAAGCCTCTCCAGCTGTCACGGTCCTTAACCAGCTGCCTTCAAATAATAATAATAATAATAATAATAATGGCGGCGCTACAGTCCGAGGTGGACCTGGGCCTAGCTTCTCAGCAACCACTCGTGCTGGGCGTGCTATTGTTCTCTCACGAGTGGAGGGGACCTACAGTTTAATGCCGACTCCGAACGGAGAGATTGAGAAGCTTTTCTAGATACTCTTTGAGCATTGGCAGTGACTCGAAAGAGGTGGAGCCGTGAAAAAATGTTTGATGTTTTTTTTTCGAGATTCGAACCGACGACCTCTAGAGTAGGAGTCGACGCACCTACCCACTACGACACGGCGCCCACAAATACGCACCCCAAATGGGCTGAGGTCCTTCTCCCCTTTTGCGTTGTCTCACGGACGCGGAGCCGAAGACTCTTTAGGCTGGAGCAGTTTTGTCAATGCGCTGCGCAGGACCTAGCCATCTAAGGCCTTGAATCTACAGACGCCTGGCCAGACTCAGGTCGCTGTACAGCACTTACAGTTCTTGGTTGAATCTTCTTTTCCAAAAATCCATCAACGCTAACAGGTCTAAAGATTGATCGCAAAACGTTTCGCTCGAAAACACGGACTGTTTCATCTGCTCTTGTTATTGTCCATGTTTCAGCGCCGACCTGGACGTAGATTATCAAGGTGTTATATAAAGTCACCTTGGTCCTCCGAGACTGGGCTCTTCTATTCAATTGCCTCTTGAGCCCAAAGTAACATCAATTGGCAAGCGTTATTCTGCGGTTAATTTCGGTATTGATGGTATTCATACTGTTTACTTGGTAGTAGAGGCTGACGGAGTTCTTCTCTATCTCGAAAGTGCATCTGTCTCTGTTGACGTTGTGGCCAAGTTGTTCATGTTGCTTGTTCTTCCTTGAAGACAGTATAAACTTTGTTTTGGCCTTATTCACCGCGACTTCTTGGACGTATGTAAAAACGGCGACATTAAAAGTCAATAACCACCTATTCTCAGGGATGTGTTTGTCAGCATTAACTAAAGAATATAAAAGATGACAAATGTCAGCTGAACTCATATATACTCGTAGTATAAAAACGCACCCCCCGACAGCACAGTCAACGTTGAATTACGAAAGGGTACGATCGTTGATTTGCCCGGCGGTAGCCATTTAACCCTTAATCATTTTCAGTAGTGAGAGAAAAGAAATCGTTCACGCAGATACGTCATTTGTTCCTTTTTATCATTTTTGCTCTGTTTTTATTATGTGTTTAAAATAAGAGTCCATAGAAGTATCGAAATGTTTTATTTCATGAAAACGAACGCCGACACAAGTAATTAACGCCCTTCCCTAACCTAGTTGTCCATCTTCGGCCGTAAATCAGTTTCCATCCGCAAAGTATTCTATATATGCAGCATTAAATATTAAAACTTAATTTCTACTAACTAAATAGAAGCGTAGACGGTAGTTGAACTCGAGTGAGCTCTGCTGTTAGTACAGTCCTCTCCTGGCACGTATCCTAGCAAATGTCGGTAGGCAAAGATGTAAATTTAGAAAGCAATGTCAGAGATGTTATAATAATAATAGTAATGGCGGCGCTATAGTCTGAGGTGGACCTGGGTCTAGCTTCTCAGCAACCACTCGTGTTGTGCGTGCTATTGTTCTTTCACGAGTGGAGGGGACCCACAATTTAATGCCGAATCCCAACGGCGAGATTGAGAGGCTTTTTCTAGACATTTATACTCTCTGAGCATTGTCAGTGATTCGAAAGAGGTGGAGCCGTGAAAAAAATGTTTGATGTTTTTTTTTTTCGAGATTCGAACCGACGACCTCGAGCGTCGACGCACCTACCCACTACGCCACGGCGCGTCAGAGATGTTAAACTTATTAAAATGTCTTTCTTAAAAGAAAATAATCCAATCCTCTTCCCGAATCTTATCTTTCGCACACCGCCTTGCATTCCTTGTATTATCTTCTAATGGGTATCCACTTTCATAAGCCGATTTTCTGGGCCTTAAATCAATCCGTGGAGCCTTTACATTGAAAATGTCAAACCACACATCAACTTTAACCTCAGCTCTTTTGAATACTTTCAAATCTTTTGCTGTTAATTTCCGGTTTAGCCCCGGAAAGTACTGGGAAATGGAAGATCTTCAGCTCTCTCAACTTTTCGGAGTTCTGTGGCGAATAATTAAGCAGCTCGTGTTGCAAATTATGCAGATATTTTTGGATACATTTGGAGCAAATAAAGGCGTTTCGCATATTTACTTCGTCTTCTCGATTATATTTGTGCTCCACAATATTTGCCATTTTCGGAAAACGAAAGAGTTTTTTCCGCCTCTTATCGTTGTTTGTATTGCATCCGATAATTGCACAAATTTTCATTTTATTAAACGCTTACTCAATTCCATATGAACATAAATTAACTCTTAAATAAAACTCTTAACAGCATAAAATTGCACAAAACTGAATTTGTCACCACAGCCGTCGGACTTTTGTGTAACGTTATGATCAGAAAAAATAAATAAAGCGTTCTGGGAAATATAATTTATATAACGAACTATATATTTAATAATATTTAATCTTTATTTAGTATACTCAAAACAATACAATACAACTTGTACGTCTGTCTTCGTCGACTGCTATACTTCGAATGCCCTTCTGTTCTCCTTCTTCGTCGGGGTATCTTTTCACCGTTACATTTATTTATTTATTTATTTAATGTACCGAGTCTTTGCCCTTACAGATTACAGATTTGTGTTAATTAAATAATAATACAATTTAGTTGAACTTATAATTTAAAAGTGACTTTAGTTCAGATCTGAGACAACTTAAATCAGAGTCATTACATATTGAATTGTAAAGTTCTATACATTTTGTAATAGGTTCAATTTAGTGTCAAAGATAACTCCTAAATCTTTAACCTCGTTTTTTTTGTTAAGAATTTTTCCACTTAAAGAATAGTTATACGCAATGGGACGCGACTTTCTGAAAACTGAAAAAGAACAACATTTGTTTACATTAAGTAAGAGTCCATTTCGCCGAGCCCAATTTAAAATGGCGTTTAATTAATTTTGCAGGATAAGACAATCTGCACTATTTTCTACACGCATGAAAATCTTTATATCATCAGCGTACATTAAACATTTAGCACGTTGAAGAAATGTTGGGACATCATTAACAAAAATATTAAAAAGTAATGGACCTGTGTATGAATTCTGAATGAATTCTGTGTATTCTGTATTCTGTATAGCCAAAAACAGACTTAATGACGGAGCTTGCACAAAACTTGGCAGTAGTCTATCAGCAAATGATAGTTAACAGGAGCAGTGTTGATTTTGACAAAAGAAGGTTTTAAATAGTCACGGACTTGTTGATACACCCTCGAAAATCAGTTCTGTCATCTCCCACACTAGTTCAGTTGAACAGTTTTATCAAGTATAGTACTAGATATTTGAAATACATCCAATATTAGATGTACCCCATCATTGATGACTTGGCTTTTGATGTATTCTAAAATAATCCATCCATTGGGTGGTCTCAGCACGACAACACAAATTAAATTTCATCAACGAAAAAACACTCACAACCCAGATGGATTGGCCAGAAAGGATCATACAAGATTGAAAAAGTGACCAGATAGAAATGATAGTTTTTCAAAATATTTAGTAAGATTTGCCTTTTCATTACGCATCGTTTCACAATTGCCGAACGTGTGGAAATTATTAAAAAATAAAATATTATCGAAATTCCGGCTCAGTTGTAAATACATTACGTGAATTTCGCCGTGAGGTCGGTTGTTATCATGGCTTCAGTGAGGGGGTAATTCATAGCACCGTGGAAATGTTTGAGAATAAGTGCACTCTCTTCGACCTTAAGCGCCCAACCAGACAGAGATTTATGTGAAATGAAGAAAACAGAGCCACCGTAGCGGCCAGTATCGAAGAAGACCACTAGACCGACCGAAGGTCAGTTTTTCGGCCGAAGCCGAAGGCGAGCTTCGGCTTTTAGACCATCTTCGGCAGAAGCTTAAGCCGAAGTCGAATATGATGGTATTACGAAATACTAAGAAATCTACAAAATAATTGTTTATTTTTTGGTAGCGAACTACCAAGTGATAGCGATTTGGAACATAACATAATAACATAATAACTCTAAATTGGATTTTTAGCTGCTTTTCTGATCTACCTGAAATCCATACAAATAAATTGTGTGCTTTTATATAAACCACTTAATAGTTTACCAACTTGTAAATGCAAAATCTTTAGACTTTAAAGTTGTAAACAATCGCACTTTCAAAATACAAAATATCCGACAATAACAAAACAAAACAAAACACAGAATATAGAAAATTCAACATACGGCCTCGGCAAATCTTCGGCCTTATTTGGCCGAAGCCAAATGTTTTGCCGAAGGTGATACTTTTAGCCGAAGGTGGCCGAAGCCGAAGCCGAATGTTCGGTCGGACTCTAAAGACCACCACCCAGAAATGTCGATTTGGCGCCAATCAGGCTTATTTTGGATTTGGACAAATATCTGTGTAAGATTGTACTGATGCAAAAAATGAAGCCGACCACAGACAAGGCCGTGAGTTCGCTAATTTGGTGCTGGAAATGTTGGGCGAAGATCCGGATTATGGTCAAGAACTGATCTCCTCGGACCACGCCCACTTTGGCTAAGCGGCTATATCAAAAAGCAAAATTGCCGTTAATGGAGCGAACACAAACTACAAGTATTCGACCAAGTATCAATGCATCCACAAAGATTGACTGGCAGTTTATGGCAAGGCGCCATCATCCGACCGGAATCCGGAAGAATATACAGTTACCGTCAATGGTCTTATGTATAGAGCGATATTAACTGACTTTCTGTGGCCAGAGGACGACAACATCAAAATATCCGAGCTGTTGTTCCAACAAGACGGTCCTATATGTCATACAAGCGATGGAACGCACGAAACTTTTAAGAATAAATTTGGCGACTGCGTCATCCCACGGCGAGCGTTGACCAATTGGCCGCCGCGATCTTGCAAATTAACAAGACTCGATTATTTTTACAGTGGTTACGTCAAGTTCTTAATATAGGCTAACAAGCAAACCACTATGTACACCTTTAGAGGCCAACATTTGAGACGCTATTGCCGGAGTAAAGAATAATGCCACGACTGGATGGCGCAGTTGGTTAAGTGCCTGCCCCAAGTTCGAAAGGTCCCAGGTTCGAATCCCAGTGAAATCGAATCTGTTCCAGTCACCATTTGCCGTTGGGATCAAATTAACGGCACTGAAGTAGGTTGCTACCTGGCAGTACAATGGACCAGTTTTAAGTCTGAGTGCTCCAGTAGAGTTTCAAAAAATTCTCCAAAAAAAAAAAAAAGGATAATGCCGCACATATCAGACCAGGTCATTAAAAATTAGACCGATCGCTTGAAGCACTGCGAAACCTCCGTGTGCATTTTTCTTTTTCCAAAAGTAAAGAGAACTTTAAAGGGCCGTCGTTTTACAAGCACAGATGACAGACATTAAAATCCAAAGATCGAGTTTGAGAAGTGTTTCATGAATTGAAAGAAGCGCTGGGACAAGTACATAATATCTATTATGGACTATTTTGAAGGCGACAACATTAGTGTTGCCGCATAAGTTAGTATTTCTTTTTTTAAATTAAAACCCCCTTTATTTTCTGAAAACATCTCATACATTCATCAAAAGGATAAAATCGGTCCCTGCTGTTAATTCTGTAAAGTAGGGAGGCGGAAGCTTATAGAACATTGGAGCCACATTTCAAATGCAAATTTGTTTTTCATCCAGACATAAGAGGGCCAATTTCATTTGCAATGCAGACCCGGCATGTACTTATCACCTAAACGCTATGAGAGCTGAAGTCTAAAACGCCCAAAGTAAGTACGATATAAAGCTTCTTTCTTTTGCATAGGGTAGAGAATTTCAGAAGCTTGAAACCAGTGTTAAACACATTTCCCTCGTTATTTTAGTCAATAAATCTAAGCGACTGAGGCGAAACCATCCACCATCTCATAGTTAAGTATTACTTAAGACCCAATTTATGGCTCTTATGAGTACAAAAAATATGTGTGCAGGAAATTTTGTGTAAAATTTTAATTTCCTCTGCTCGTCCGCAGTAACAATTTATGTCCTTCCAAAAATAATAACAATTAATTCTTAGCCAAAGAAGCCATCCTCTCTGGGCTGTCTCCAGGATAACAAGTATGTCAGTCCTCCATAAACGTTCTTTCCGCATCGCTGTCGACACTCTGCACCAACTCACAAGAGACACATACCCTTTTTGTTGACAAGGAGGGGTCTACATTTATTTCAAAGTGCTGCCCATGATTTTTGAAGAAGCACAACGGGTACCTTTGCTACTCCGATACAGAAGGCCATGAACATATCCAATTACATATCAGTACCTAAGAACTGTATCGATAAAGAGAGTGGGAGGGACATATAGACCCTTCCACCAGCGATGGCTACAAGTAAGTGGCGATATCCTAGTTTGAAATCTGGGTGACTGCTTAATTCCGGGGGCATGCGAATGATATCAACATTCATGAGCATATCCGCCCATTCCTCTGGGAGCGGGAAAAAACAACATGTCCCAACGTAGACCCGTGTTGAGCTTCCTCAGACTGGCAGAGAGAAAGAAGAAGGTCAAAGGACCAAAAGCGAAGATTGGATTCCAATAAACTGCCGCCGGGGCTCCAGGTAAACGATGAACTGCTGCATGTATCATTGCCCTGAATGCAAGCACCCTTGGTTGACTTAAAGAAAGTCTAAGGATGAAGAAAAGTGTAATGTCCATGTATGAACATGGCTTCCGACGTTTGTCACCTCAATAAGCTCTCAACTGGAAAATGTTTGCGCACATAGGGCAAGAGGACATTCTGCATTCTGATGTTGCCCCTACATGTGAGGAAGCCAATATATCTTTCGAAAGAGGACAATTATTTGTTTCACTCCTCTGAGGAAGTTTAAAGTTCTCCAGGGAAGTGTTGAAAACTCCTAAGACTCGTTAAAGTATTTTTATTTCTGAAGCACATCTTGAGAAAGAGAATTCAAAGGAACCTGATCAGGCATCCAACTTGGGATTCCGTGTGGAGGTGGTGTAATTCAAACCCCACGGGGGATGAAAGCAATCTTTTTTTTTTTACCTGTTTCCCTTTCTCCCTACCACAATGATTATCTGTGACATTTCGAGTGGCAGGATAGGCTAAAAGCTAACCCCCTAATTTGATATATTTGTAAACTAAAATAGTATGAGCAGTCCATCCGCACATTGGTGTGGTATTGCCTTTGATGTGAAATTTATTTCACTAGCAGCACGATTATCCCTTCTCCTGGGTGATGGTTTTATGCTTTGAGGATTTGTGTACTCTAGGCACGTGCCGCAATTCCCGACTCAAAAAGAAAGAATACAATATTTCACATACCTTCACAAAGGGAAACATAAGCGAAGAAGGCTAGAGGGCATGACAGAGAGAACCATGAAAGAAAACACCTCCTCCTGATGGATCCTTTCGATGTACGCATTTTAATCTGATTCTGTTGAAATTTGGTAAGCACGTGCTGGCGGCCGGAATTGAAGATGAAGCGTTAACTTAGTTGGCTTTACCTTGGAAATATTATTTGATTTATATTTTGTAAAATTACATAAGTGACCTCTTACTAGGGATAATTGGTTTTTTTCTTAGAGACAATGATGTGATTTGTTGCACAAAAGAGGGACTTTCGGTAGGTAGTTGCGAAAGATTACTTGAGCTCTAAGCAATCAACAAATAAAAACATATTTTGGCGCCATTGTCCGGAGGTGGACTTGGGCCTATTTTCTATAGCAACCACTTGTGCTTTGCGTGCTATTGTTTTTTTACGAGTGAAGATGAATAACAATTTATTGCCGACTCCGAATCTCGAAATTAGGAAGGCTTTTCCTAGGCAGTTATCCTCTGTAAGCATTGTTAGTGATTCGAAGTAGGTGGTACCGTAACAATATGAAAGTTGTTTTTTTCCGGAATCGAACCTAGACTTAAAACTCCGGACAAGTAAAAAAGACGTATTTTAATTCGTTTAAGAAATATCCTTCAAATTTCCGCCGCTGGTTCTCTGGATGGCGCGCGTAACCGAAGTATCAAATCTTCAATGACTCTGGCGCATAAATCAGGCTGAATTTGAAAGACGGTATGGGTTATATTGGACTTAAGACCCGTTTTTATCTTATTCGCATAGACATGCGACTTCAGAAAACCCCAAAAGAAACAGTCCGACGGGGTCAAATCGCACGATCTCGGTGGCCAGTTCACATCACCTTCACATGAGATGACCTACGTCATCCTGTTGAAAGCACATGTCGTTAGTATCCATATCATCCAATTCAGGCCAAAAGCCGTTGGCGCTGATAACATGGCCAATGTTGCCGCCAGACCAAAATCCACACCAAACAATCATTTTTTGGTGATGCATTTGACACTCTTGGATCTCATGTGGATTAGTATAATCCCAAATTCAACAATGTCAATTTCAATCAACAGAGGGCCACATCGCTGAAGATGATATTTCGATGATTTCCCGCGATATCAACAATAAACACTATAGTAATTGATTTGAATATGATCCCTTAGCTAGATAAGTGCTCCACGAGGACCTCATATCTCCACTTCAGCTATCTTCGAAGCAATGGAATAATCCCACGTAATTGTGTCTACGCTGAAATCTGTAGGGAAGAGCCTGGAAAAAGAAACACTTTTTTATTAAAATCGATAGTCCTTTACGCTCCCAATTTCTTTGGTCATCATCATTTTTCCTTTTACATTTGTTAGCTGACAGTTTTACTTTGCTTCACAAAAAAATCGCGCACATTTTTGCGAAAATGTTAAAGTTTGACATCAGTTTTAATATCAAGTGCAAAAACAAGCATTTTCGTCATACAGTAGTCGCTCGATATAGTGAACTAATAAAAACCGGACCTGTTCCCTGCATCGAGATTGTTCATTGTAACGAGCAAATTTCATCAAAATGCGTTTGTTTTAAAGTAAAATTTATCAAAAATAGAATACAGTAGACCGGATAATGCGAATAGATTTATTTTTACATTGACTCAGCGAAAGTTGCTAAAAAGTTTCGTGATGTATATGGTCAAAAAGCCTCAAAAGAAAGACAGTGCCGGAATTGGTTTGACAGTTTTCGTTCCGGAGATTTTTCACTCAAAGATAAACAACGATCAGGTCGGTCATATAGCCCTAACCTTGCTCCATCAGATTACCATTTATTTCGTTCTTTGCAAAACTCTTTGGATTGTAAAACTTTCATCATCATGATGACGTTGTGAAGTCGCACTTGATTTAATTTTTCTCCGATAAAGATCAGAAGTTGTACGAACGTGGAATTATGTTGCCTGATAGATGACAAAAGGTCAACGAACAAAATTGATTAAAGTTTATTTGTTGTATTTAAAACAATGTATTTTATTTATCTAAAATAATCAAAAATTACTTAGTTGCCAAACTGCTACGTCAACAAAAGGTT
This sequence comes from Myathropa florea, assembly GCA_930367185.1. Classification (NCBI taxonomy): domain Eukaryota; kingdom Metazoa; phylum Arthropoda; class Insecta; order Diptera; family Syrphidae; genus Myathropa; species Myathropa florea. The sequence continues at coordinate 46,172,185 of OV884002.1, forward strand.
TTTTTTTAAATTTAAAAGACATATTTCGACTGCCATATCCACCAAAAAGTCTACTATGAAGAATATATCAAGACATAACATTAAAATAAAGTCGAATTCCTTCAATTCACCCAGAACTTGGGGTCAGTAAAATAAGTTGTGGCATGTTGTATCAATAATTGAAAAAACGTAAGGATCTTTTTTTTAAACGTATTTAATCCGTTTTCTACAAATAAGAAACAAAACAAAGTATCAATAAAATGTTTACTTATGGTAAAAAAATATATTACTTAGTTATAATATTAATTGTTGTTGGTATACAAATAACTAATTTCGATAAAAAATGTTAATTTCATTTATTTAGGAACACATTTAAAAAAAATAAAAAAATAAACAATCACCAAGCAAGATGGATCCTTTTGAACATTTGGTGTGGGCCTACTTTTTGCATAATATGGCTTGAACCCTATTCTCACTTCGAAAACTCTCGGAAAATTATTCACAGCAAATGAGGCACAAATATTACTCATCTTCGTTTTCAGATGAAGAAACTTAAAACTTCGTCACCTGTCTCTTTGGTTCCTTTTTTGCTTTAATTATGGCAAGGTTTTTCATTCTCTTCTTGCTTGTTTGCTTTTCTGGAGTATTCGTTAAAACTGCTGATTTTCTTGACCTCTGCGAAAACTTTTCTTTCTTTCGTCTGCCTTTGGAAAAGGCTTAACATCCTCTGGAGTATAAATGAAGTAAAGATCATTACGATCAGTTTAAAAAAAAAACAATAAGTGAGTTTTTACATGTTCCATCTTATCCTGGAAAAAATTTAGAACTCGTCGCCCAATATTATAATTACTTATATATTATTAATATTAACACAAAGAACGCAGTTTATATAAAATCAAAATACAAAAAACAATCAAGAATGTATCTCTTCCGTGAAAATAGCAAAACCGTGAAAAAAACAGCACATGTCTGCAAAAAAATGTCTACAATCAAGATTATATCTCTTGCGTGGCAATCGTAAAACCAAAAAAAACAACACATGTCTACTAAATTTTTTTACAAAAATGCATTTTTTTGGACCACCACTGGAACAGATACGCCAATAACTATGAAGGGGATGATAATTTTTTTACTTTTACCCCTTCTTAATTTTGGGAGAAAAACTGTTTATTTTTAGATAGTAATTCTTACCCATGTTGCTTCTAGCCCCTCTCCTCCTACTTTAATCACAAGTAAATGCAGCTGATTGTCACAGAGCAGGTTCGTGATGCACTAGACCGCAATTGGGTCTAACGTCACAATCACACAATTCAGAAGGAATTTCCTTAGTCCGAACCTACAAGTAATCAATAACTGGAATGCATTTCCTGTGTCCGGAAATTCATATATGATTATGATTCTACAAACATTTTGATATCCCTACGAATCTGCTAATGCTCCGTATATCCACATCCGATAGTTATTATTAGAGATTGTTAGAGATTATTATTGAAGATTATCGAAGGAATCCCATTATGTGCAATATGTGCAAGAGCAGGTTCCAAGATTGTGAAGGATTGTTTTTTTGGCCCTGTTATGGATAGGAGTTTTCTGGCCCTATCCAGGTGAAGGGTGAAATTAGTATATAAATATTTTACATTAATCGTTCCATCTAGAGTTGGATGCGGAAAAAAAAACGAAAGTACTCAAAGTTTCAAACTGTAATCGTTTTTGTTGGTTTCGGATCGAAGAACACGTCAAGCAGACATTATTTTGTAAAGACTGTTAAGCATGGCGTTGGGAATATGTTGATGCATGGTGGTTTTTCTGCTGATGGTTTGGGGCCATTGAATTGCATTAATTGAATAATGGAGCAATAGGGCCACAAAAGAATCTTAGAAGATGTATTGTTGCCGTAAGCGGAATGGCAGATGCAATTACTTTGGGTTTTCTAGCAGAAATATGACCCAAAGTACAGGTCTAGGCTAGTCCAAGCGTTCCTCAGTGATCACAAAGTCACGTTTATGGATTTGCCTCCTAAGTCACCAGGTTTAAACGAAAAATTAATATGGAAAATGTTAGAAGTGCAAACGATTTTTCTTAGAATAATCTCTATTCTTCTTAAAATGAAATTCCATTAAATATTACACTAAATTAAATTGAATTACTGCCAAGAAAGTGTAGTGGAGGGGACCTGCAGTTCAATGCCTACACCGAACGGCGGGATTGAGAAGCCTTTTCTAGACAGTTATATTCTTTGAGCATTGGCTGTGACTCGAAAGAAGTGGAGCGCGAACAATTTTCCTTTAAAAAATGGTTGTTTGTGCTGGGATTTGAACCTAGTAGACTGTGAAAGTCAAGGGCGTATGGGTCGACGCACAAACCCACACGGCCACGGCGCCAACATTTTAGTGTTGCTATTTTTTTCCTCTTCAAACACTCGCACTTATAAATTAAGCAAGTAACGTCTGGTAGGGCGAAACCAGTACCCAGTAGTCACAGTTAAATCACTGGGAATCTCCACGTTGACGTCGATCAGTACCTATTCTGTTTCTGCAACACCCAACCACCGACAAATTATCTTACGGTTCCTTAAAAACTCTAACCCAACTGAGCTGAAGTTCTTTCTATTCATTAACCGAAATTAAATAAGAGGAAATGCCCTTCTCAAAGGAATTGTTCCTTATAAGCCAATGGAATATACAGCCTTCCTCAAGCAAATCATAACCCGATTTCAGATTATTTCATATTTCGTAAAAGTGAAGGTCAGGAACACAATTAACGTTTGATGGTGTCTTAAAAAGTTCACCTGCGGGGTATATCTACAAGATACGTCAAAGTCCTTCGCCTTAATAACCCTAAACAAATTTAATAACTTCTCGAACTAATACAATCCCCTCTTCAAAGCTCTTAAAGTCAGATCCACTTCTGAATTTCAATGACTGAGTAGTCGAAAATTCCCTAACATTAATGTTACTCATAATTTTGTACCCACCGTCCAACGAACCACTTCAATTCACTGAAATAGAATTCGTGTTTACACAATTTTCGACATTTAAAGTGTTCCCCGTACCGAGCAAAAACAGGCCCATTCAAGCGTCAGGTTTTCAGTTAACAATTTTACAGTCGAATCACATCTCCTCCATTAACTTCCCTTAACCAAAACTCATTCCCCATTATTGTGCATAGAGGTGTGTACATCCTAGGTCAATACCACCATTCCGCTCCACTCACATCGCGCATTCAAAATAAAACAATTCAGACCACGTGGCAGCAATTGTGCCATAGAAAAGCACACAAACACCTGCCACCAGCATCAACCTTCTCCACCGCCGCTATACCACACTCACAAACAGCCACAGCCACCATCCAGCCACCAGTCAAGCTTGTCCAACGGTTGTAAATGGAAATATTGCGATGGCATTAATTGCTAGCCAGACTTACAGCGGAGAAGAAATAATTACATCTGTTGGGTTGTATTATCAAATCGCACCTTCCTCTCCCTGCCATTCCCCCTCCACCCAACTTGACAAGACTTGCAATAAAAATGTTGGCCCACTGCAAGGACTTCTCTCCTCTGCCGAACGCCAACGCCGCCGTGCCGCGTCGCGCCGGACTAAACCCAATAAGCCGTCTTGAATTACTATTCCCTCTGCCATCGCGTTTGGAGAATTTTTAACTACGGCTGTTTTCAAGTCACGTCATTTCTTAACGCCCCTACCCGCTTTGCAGACCGGAATTAATGAAAAAGAAAGGATAATGTCGCGACTGGGGAGTACCAGAGACGATGCTGGCAGAAGCTTTTTTTTCAGCCGCTTCCAAGCGAGATATTCGTGTACCAAATTAATTCAAAAATCTGAACGATGGCTTTGGCGGGCGTCGCAAAGCTGTACGTTCATTTGACGAGATGATGCATGCTACGTATGACGCCTGACATAATTTGAACACATAACCCGGCAGAAAGGATGTCTTGCATATCCCCAGCATCATAGCTATGCGCTGGAATCTACTACCATGGGTGAGGCAGAGGACATTATCATCAACATAGTCGTTAGCGTCATATGTTTCGCCAATTAGTTTGTGCCGCCGACAAGTGTGGAGGAATCTATGCCGGAATCTGGGCGGAGAAGCTGTCAAAACATTGGCCTCTAGAAGCAGGGATGCGTGTTTGTTAAATCAATTAAGTTAGCGAAGCATGTTGATTAGGCGAAGTTATACAAAACTAACTGAGATTTAAGGCGTGTGCGTTGCTTCGGGGTGGATACAGCCGCTTGCATGTGTGGGAACACAAGTTATGATTAAGTTTGATTTCGTTTTGATTTAGGTATTTCACACTTGGCTGAGTGCAGTTTATTGGTTTGGGTGGTATCTGTGTTTATTTATAGGTTTATGTTAATATGCCGGCGGATTAATGTTCGTTCTAATGTAATTAGGTTACGGCTTATCGGATCAAGTAAACGCATTGTGGTGCCGTAATTAAACAAGGTTAGCATTGTGGTTCACGGTAAAGAGGTAGCTGAGTGATTCCGGGTCGGCTGATGGTTTTGACAGTGCCTTTTATAATTCACACACATATTCGTGTATTGGATTGAAAGTCTTGCAAGGATTGCTTCAAATTGTGTCGGTAAAATTATGTGGGCGGTGCTTGATCTGCCAGTCTTTGACTCCATGCTTTGGAACACCGCAAGGGTCCTCCCTTGCCGCGATTTAAAATGCCGCACACAAGCTGAGAAGGATCCTAACAAACCTGGGGTGCAAAATTGAAAACAGTTGGCGAAGGACTCTGCTGGCTGGGGAAGTTTGTTGTTGTGTATATTGTTGCTTGACATTAAGGCTTGAAATTAATTTACGAGATTGACTGAGAACCTGGGCCTAGCTTCTCAGTAACCACTCGTGTTGTGCGCTACAGTTTAATGCCGACTCCGAACGGCGAAATTGAGAAGCTTTTTCTAGACAGTTATACTCTTTAAGCATTGTCAGTGATGCCAAAGAGGTGAAGGCGCGAACAATTTTCTTTTGAAAAATTGTTGCTTGTGCTGTGATTTGAACAACCTAAACTTAAGGTCAAGTGCGTATGGGTCAATGCACAAGCTCTTACGGCCCACAATGTTCGGCGATTGAAATTTTTAAAACGTTTATGCCTCAAATTCTGCGCATAAATCGGTATTTTGAAAATTTTTAATTCTCAATGCCTTCACTGAGACCTACAAAACTGCGTTTTCGGATCTTCAAAATTTGCATGTCAACGTTTTACCGATTTTGACCAATACCTCCAAGAATTCCGTTTTGGTGAACTGAATCTGAATAAAAATAGTACTTGAACAACTAAGCAAAAATGCTCAAAAGCGTGAGACTTCAAGTTAGGTTAGGTACAGGTGGACAACTGCGTGATAGCAGTCGCATTTAGGCCAACATAGGCCGTAGTGGTACCACGCGGATCAGATGCCACCTATCCATTGAACCATTTGGTGATTGCTACAAACCTTTTAAGTCGACTGATGCCGAGATTATCTGGATCACTTAGATCGTTCGAGAAGTAGGCTTCAAAGTGTTTCTTCCTGCGGGTATAGAAAGCGCTGCAAGTGCAAATTAGATGCATTATGCTTTCCTCTTCTACTCCGTCTCTGCAGGTTCTGCAGAAGTCGGTGTAAGGTAGACTCATTCTTAAAGCTTGTGTTCCAATGACACAATTTCCTGTGATAAGGCCGATGAGAGTCCTAAGAGATGACCTTATCATTCTGAGAAAATAGAGTGAACTTTTTAGACTGAGTTTAGGCCAAATTGGTTTAGTAGTCCGACTGTGTTGAATTGGTAGTTGTAAATCTATGTTCTTTAAAAAGAAGTTTAGCTGTAAAGAAAAGCCGATAAGGCTTTAAAATTCCCTAGAATATTACTGCCTTCCGACACCCACCTAATCATCTCGAGATAGGCGGTAATTCTGGCAGATCTTAGATTGCAAAGTGACCGAGCTGATGGATCTGATTGCTGCTTGGCTTTCTGAACAGATGGCGACGTCCTTGTACCTTGGATATCGCAATGTTCTTGAGCCAAGACACAGCTTCTTTTAAAGCCATCGTCTCAGCCTGAAATACGCTACAATGTTCCGAAAGATGGAGGGATATACTAAAGTTGGGATGCATAGAGTAGACACCTAACCCTACTTCCTCATGCGTTTTGGATCCATCTGTGGAGATACGCAGAGGACCGTCAAGTGTCTGAATATCAGATTTCCAGTCAGATCTGGAGGGTATGCTGGTACAGAAGTTTTTCTCAAGGTAGTAGGAGGTCAGTGTCGAGGGGTAGAAACTCGAGCTTATCTAGAATGGTTGAGTTACCTACATGGTAATTAATCCAAAGTTAAAGTGTCTGAAGTCTAACCCCTGTGCAGGCTGCTACCTGTATCCCAAACAGGTCGAGTGGAAGGAGTTGGAGGGGGACTTCAAGTTATTTAAGAAGAACACAGAACCATATTCAAACATCAACCTCAACGCCTACAACCTGAAGTTGAGACTCTCAAATTATTCATTATATCAAAGATTATAATTATATTACTTATATAGAAATAATAATTAATTTCATTAAAAAAAGAACAGGAAACATCAAAAACTGAAAAAAATCAAGACAGTACTATATAAACATTCTGCTTTAAAAAAACCGCTCCATAGGCTACCACCCGGGAGAAAGATCGTTCATCTTTCCGCACTGTTCGTGTTATAGAAGCGTTCATTTTTGAAACCAAACGCAATGTATTCTGATAATTCAACAAAACGTTCACACGTGAGAGAAACTATAAATATGTCAGGGACCTACCCTCTCTTCGGAAGAACAAAAAGCGAAGTCATATGTGAACAGATTTCACAATTTTCAACGTCAGGTTCGTCGTGTAATTTCTTTACATCTTGCACGTGGTTACTGGCAAAAACAACACGTTTCGACAATTCATTCACGCAACTGTGTGCTGAAAGCGGCAAAGACGAAAAGGATTACATCCCATAAAGCATACTTCCATGTACACTATCTCCAGTGGCAGTGTCACCAGGAACTACCTTCGCCTATGGTATGAAGTGACAAATTTCTTTTCATTTAATTAAGGCGAACACAACAAAAAAGACAATGGTGTATAAAAAAAGAATGGACCATTATGGTGAAAGGGTTTTCCCGGTACACGGCAAACTTACAACAGGTCAAAATGTATAGAAGACTAGGACACTCACTACAGGTTTGACTACGACTATAACTACGTGAGTTATGCCGAACGAGGGATGCCTTTCTGTAACGAACGTGTGATCGCACAAGGAATGACTTCTGGCACCTTTTGTGTTACCAAACCCTCCTCGTTGGAATTTCGCAGACTGCATGATGCCCGGGAATTAAAATAAGTGTCAACATGAGTGGAATAATGGCTAAGGATCAAAAATTTCATTAAATTCTTACCGTTTGTAGGTATGTTTCCGGTAATTACCTTCGTTTCAAGCTGGAACGTGCACTGCAAAATGTAGGCTCGCACTACGAAAACACGAACAAACACATACTCGTACATCCATCGAGTTGTCTGAATAGACACGAACAATTTAGCTGAAGATGTATCACCCTGAATGGAGCATGAAGACGGACAAGTATGCAGTAAGAAAGATGAAGGAAAAAGATACATGAATTAATTTAAGTTTTCGATGCGAATTCAGTTCAGAGTTTTGACTATGTTGGTGACGAAAATATGTGAACGCAAAATTTGATGAATAATAATCTTAAGAGATGTAGACGCCAATGTTTATTTACCATGAGTAATGTGAAAGGTCGCGATAGAATTTTTCATATTTTCTGTTTGAACATTTCGAAGTAAATGCAACAATACACAACCGAAAATATAAAGGGTCGATCATTAAGCACTTCTATCTTTAAATTTAAATAAAACAAAGTGTGTCTGAGATATTATCAATATTTGTCATTCGTTTGACAGGCCCATCGATGCCATTATGTATGGAGTTTAACATCGTTCAAATGTCCACCACGACTTCTTTGGTCGGCGCGCATCCGAAATGTCCCATTTACAATGACTGGCGCATAAATCAGGCTAAATTTAACCGATGGCATGATGACGAATGTATTTGCTTTTAGGACCGCTGTAGCTTGCGACTTATTCACATAGACCTGCGAATTCAGAAAACCGCACAAGAAAAAGTTTAATGGGGTCAAATCGCACGATCTCGGTGGCCAGTTCACATCAATTCCACGTAAGATGACCCTGCCCTCGAAGGTCAGAGCCCATTCAGCGAACACACTTCGTTGTCTATGGTCGTTTACCTTTAGCTCCTGGGTCAGTTGAATTTTGTACGGGTGCCGGCCCAAGTCACGAGACCATGCCTAGTTGTGGCCTGCGAAAGGTAGAGTTCTTGTGAGGGACGCGAAATCGACTGCCTCCGTTTTCCTGCACACTCTCACGGACAGCAGCGATGTTCTCGCAGCTGCAGATCTGTCTTTCGTCGACGTACGGGTGTTGGTTTATCGTTTGCTAAGCCAGTGAACTAGAATTTATCCACCACACTCTCGGTAGGACGGTTATGGCGACCGTAAAATGGGCGAAGCGCGCTAAACGTTGCCCGAACAGAACGTCCATTTTGATAAAACAATTTTATCGTTTGTTCGTGTTGTTAAGCGCTATATCCATCCATGATGATTTGGCAAAACAGGTTGAATAAATGACAGCCAATTTGAGAGACGTATCTTTGACAGTATGGACGCTATCAACTGTCAAAGTTCAGAAGTCTCTATTGGACCCTCATCCTCATTCTCACAACCACATCTTCATCTTCATCAGCCTACAGAATGTAGCACTTGATATATGGCCGATTTCAACTAGAATCCAGACACTAATTCGAGTGATCACCCGCTATCTCAGCGTGAACCTCCAATCTAATTGAACCAGCCACAGAAGCCCATACCAACAATGTATCTAAATGCATAGTTCATGGAACTTTATGGGGAAGCACACGATGAATGCCGAGCCCTCCGAATCTCAAACTGTCGCCCAGTTTACAGTGGCCATTAGATAAGAGCTTTCGCACTTTATGTTAAGCATTTCATTTCGTTTTACACACCCGCTTGAAGAAATATACGGCATGCCGGTAGGAGATTCAGTTACCCCTTCCGAAAAATGTTTACATAAATCCCCGCTCTTGGGAATCATTTTGCGCTATGCGCGGGTCCTATTCCCGCGACGTAACGGCTATACGCTATCGCCATCATGATTCGAATTTGATTTATGTTTATGTGTATTATGTGATGTGTCCTGTGGCGTACAGATGCGCCGCAGCTAATGCCTAGTTTCACTGCGTCACGGCGGGGCCAGAATGTGTTGTTTGGAGCTTGGAGTCCGCGGTTTTGGTGTCAAAAAGTTTCTGTTTTTGTTTGGGTCGCCGATCCTTTGAGCGGAACGAAATATGTATTGTTGCCACCGTTACAGTGACTAAAAGCACTCACTGCCTTGGTTGGTTATGATATGCGCTTTTGGCTGTGTTATGTGCGGAAAATGCCGAACGCTGAATATAAGATATTATGTTGTGTTATACGAGGATACACATACTGACACACTACACTGAGTAGATTGTTTCGTTTCTCTCCACCAGTGTGGGTTTCCAGCAGTTGACCTTTGGCGTATAAAGTTGAGGAAAAATCAGATGCTGGCAGCCCAAATTAATTACTTCCGTCAGTGGGGAAAACTTCTCCCTACGCTCAGACTCAAGTTACATGTTTGTAAATCCTCTAGTTAGGTATATCTAAATCTACGCTACCGAAAAGTGGGGGAAGAGAGAGAGATAGAGAGAGAGAGAGAGTATGAATGAAATGAAAACGTGTGAGGTTGCATGAAACTTCAACAAGTTAAGTCGATTTAAAGCGGACAACAGTTTGTTACTGAATCCCACTAAATTTGTGTATAGAAAAAGGAACAAATGCAAAACAACTTTAGATAGAAAACAAATTATTTAATCGCACACGTTGATGTAGAGGAGATTCAATAAATCATTTCTTTCTGATTCAAACTGGTCCATTGTACTGCCAGGTAGCAACCTACTCCAGTGCCGTTAATTTGATCCCAACGGCAAATGGTGACTGGACCAGATTCGATTTCACTGGGATTCGAACCCGGGACCCCTCAAACTTGGAGCAGGCACTTAACCAACTGCGCCATCCAGTCGTGTTCAGTCGTTCAGTCTTACTCAATTAATACTTTATTTACTTACTTGTAAAGCCAAGGGTCTGATGCAGAGTTGATACCGCTTTCCATCTTTGAAGGTCCCTCCAATGCTGCTTACACATTTCAAGACGAAGTCGCTGAAAGTTCGGTCTTTCTTTTTAGCATAAACACGGATGCTCGGATTCGAAGACAATCACATAGTCATTGATACTCATGCGCTCGAAGTGTTTGAGCCAGTCATGTTTGCCTTTCGGGATATGTCTACATCTTTATGCAGCTAATAGAGTTCGCGGTCATGTCTTTTTAGCAACAAATCTTCCTCTCAGACAGGACCAAATACCTGACGCAGAAGTCCTTTTCTCAAGGGTACCAAGCTCTGTTGCCGCCCCGCTTTCTGCTTTATATAGCAAGACTGCCAGGATAGGGATCTTGTGAAACACTATTTTGGTCTATCCAGTTAGAAGGTTCAATCCGTATTGTTCAAACAAACCGAAGTAGCAGCGGTTGCCAATGTCGATACTACGCCCGATCTCTCCTCCCAGACTGTAGAAGCCCTGAAATACCAGGGCGGACGTTCCCATGGTTCACACAACTGAAGAAGCCGTGGAAAAAATTGTAACAAGAGACAAAGTATCATGGGCGATAAATTCGTTCAATCCTTTCAAATCTGCGGGGCCAGACGATATTCTGTCAGCGATGCTTCAAAAATCACTGACTTATTGATACTGTACCCACCTTGTAAGCATCTTCCCAAATTGCTTACGCGCAGAATACATCCAATCGCAGTAGAAAGAGGTAAGAGTAATGTACCTAAAGCGGGCAAATCAAACCACACTTCCGCAAAGGACTATAGACCAATCAGCTCCTCGTCGTTTTTATTAAAAACGTTAGGCTCCTAGATCTATACATCAGAGGACTTATCAATTCTAACAACTTATGCAACACTCCACACGCTTACTTCAAAGGCAAAGGATCAGTGGAACGTGAAATGCATAACGTAGTTCGAGAAATTTAATATTCACTGAATTTAAAAGAATTTACAATGGCGGCCTTCCTTGATATTAAGGGGGCCTTTAACAAAGTAAACACAGAAGCTATCACAGCAGCTCTAGAAAACATAAAAGTAGACAAATCCATAATACACTGGGTTGGTAATATGCTAAACAACAGAATTATCAATACGTACATCGGACACAGATCTATAAGGAAAGTGACAACTAGAGGCACACCACAGAGCGGCGTTCTTTCTCCCCTACTGTGGCTTCTTGCATTAAATTTATTTAACCGATAATTTCATCACGGACACTTAGTCTGCTAAATGCTTAATTGAGACATGAGTTACCATCTTCATCAAGACTTTCGTCAGACTTTGAGTCAGAGGCACCTAAGGGAGACATGTCTGCAATTTTGTGTTTTTGAGACATAATTATTTGTAGATATACCATTCAAAGCAATTAAAATCTCTGAAACATAATACGCCTCTTTCCACTTACCAATTGCTCCCTCCTCATACACATACAATGATCAAGCCAAAACTAGGACAAATTCATTGCTTCCTCATCCTAGGCATCATCCTCATCAAGCCTAGAAAAAAACAAATAAACCACCACGCAAAACCTTTTTTGCAAAACTTTCTCCAATAACGTCTTCATTACTACCATTCAACCGGGCGAGCTCGAACAGACCCATTTTTCGATTAAACCGCTCACCTTTGTTCCCAGTTGATTAAGAAAAACTTCTTATCGGTAATCCATCCTCCCGCCATTCTGGGACCGAAAACAACTCCCTCCTAATATCGTGGCCATTGAATTCACAAAGGCTTGAAATTCTTAAGGGAAAAAAATTGTATCCAATTCATTACGTGCACTGGCATCTGGCCAGTCAAAACATCTTTATTCCACCATCCGAAAGGACATCCACCCGGCAACCATAAGCATCCGGTGGCATGATCATCACAACCACCACCATCATCAACGTTATCATCATCGCTGTCATCGTCAACCTTGCTTCCCTGGTATGCCACTAACCAGCACAGTTGAACGGGAGTACGCAAATTTTAATGACTTTCCGGCAAGAGTCAACCTTAAATGTGTCCTGGGTCGTACTCCAGCTCTCTCCCGTCTCTCCTGGTTTAGCAGGAAAAAAAACCCACCACACAAAGCACAGTAAAGAATCCTTTTGTGTGGCTCCGAAAAAATATATGTATATCTTAGAAAAACGGGAAAACTATCATTGTTTGGGGGCAAAGCGCGAGGGACATTTAGGAGTTAAAACAGAAAAAAGCACACCCACTCGCGGGCGGAACTCTGAAGAATAGAATAAATTGTTAAGGTGCCGCGGTGACAGTGTATTCGCTTTTTTCCTCTCCACCGGCGAAAGGACATTTTTGTGGCCTGTCGAAAATAAAACTACGACTGGACATAAAAATTAAATTTGATGTCCCTCACAAAAGAATACCTCAGGATGAATTTTGCCTTTCAACCCGGCTTAGTCGAGGATAAAGAAGAAGGAGGAGAAAAAACGCGAAACTACACGTCCACCCTCCGGAGTAGTTCGCTGGGGGAGAAACTTTTGATTACAGTTTTATTGGATACTGCCAAGACTATCAAATAACTTTGGCAGTCGCTCCACAGCGCCCTCATGCGCTGCGCCACCCACGAGTCTAATCTCCTCGGAGTGGAATGAAATTGGACGCAATCACCGTATCATTGTTATGTACGTGAAGCATGTCCCTCCTCAAATCGTGTGGGTATGCATGCATACTCATAATGAGCTTAATTAAATAATTTATTTAAATTGTTGATACTTCTAATTAATGTCCTTGAATATTCAGTTCAACGCTGAGATGTGACGCTAAAGCGGAAATCTTTACAAAGCCGGGCAGCGGGTGGGCGGGATGGTAAAGGATACAACGAAGGACATGATGGTGAAAATTACAATTTAAATTGTGTTTACATTCGCTGAATCTCATTTTCATTATCAATTAGCTGGGTGCTTAGAAATGCCTTCTGCATTGTGGATATGTGTTGGTCCTGTATTTCGTGCGCCACGAGTTTATGCCAAAGTCCTTTCAGATTATTTTTATTTTTTTTTCACTTTGCTCTCCTGTGCCACGTCCGGTTTGGTGTGTTCCACTTGCGTTACGTATGAACTCGCTGCCTCGCTGTTCTCGTTACTGGCGGTGGTGCTTTGCAGCCACTTCTACTGCGTTAATGGGAGAGAAAGTGATATATGGAAGAGTCGGTATTGTGTTTGTTTTTCTCATAATAAATTAGGTTCAAGAATGGTTTAATGGAAGGAAGTGTATGGGCGGCAGCTGGGGGAGAACAGAAAAAAAGGGCGGACGCAAAGTAGGTGCCTGCTTTTCCCCGGTATATTTTCGCGAGAGTAAGGTTATAAATTTTACTGTGAAAACGGACGTTGTTTTCCGTTTTTTATTATTTTATTAAAATTCATTTCAATGCTTTGTGCTATTAGTTGACATTACAAAAGGATTTTCTTTTTCTCTTTTATCCTGGTGCTGAGGATATCCTCGATTTCGCGTGAGCTTTTTCGCTTCGTTCCTCGTGATCTCGTGGGTGCTGCAATTAACCTTCGTATTTATATATATTTTTTTTAATGATCTATTCTCCATTATCGTGGGCCAATCCTCAGAGGAGACGATTTTTATAGTGGAAAATAACGATTTGGGGCGTGTGGGGGTGTTGTTTCACAGAAACATGGCATCAACACCCAAAGAGTTAATAAAAAGTTTAAGGCGAAGAGGGTAGAACCTCCTTAATTGCTAGACGGTAAGCAGCTCTGATCTCACTCTTTGTGCATAAAGGAATAATTGCCTTTTATTCGCGCTTCTCGTTGGAATACAAAACGACATTTCGAATGTTTAGAATAGCAATGAAATAAAATGGCAGTCATTCGAGAAATCATCGCCAGTTCAAAGGTGCGGGCATACCAACCCATGCATAAATTTGTCGTTATAAATCACTACCATCCAATAACTCTAACCAGCATTTTAAGCAGTTTTCGACTGGTAGAGAGATTTTATTTAATTTTAATGACTTTCTAAATTAAATTAAAGCAGCTGTGAGTGAATGGACGGAATGAATACCAATTTTTATATTCACTTAATTAATACAGCGTCATAAGCGAAACTGAGTTCATGTATGGTTTCGACGGTCAAACGCTTCCTGTAAGCTTCAATGGGACGGAAATAACTGTTGTTAATTACGTAGTAATAAATGCTACTCATACATATGCACAGATGAATTAACAAAGCTCAAACCAAAAAAGCTGCTGGATGGGACTTAATCACAGAAGGTGTTTTTGAAGAGGTACCAAGGAAAGCTCTCCTTAACTTTCTCTACACTCTGAATGCCTCCCTTAAACTGGAATATGTTTATAGTCAAGGGAAAGTGGCAGGGGCGTTAATGGCACCGAAAACCAGGAAATCTGCAACCGATAAAAAGCCGTATAGACAGAGCTTACTGCTTTACCAACTGATGTTGTGAATAAAACATATAAACAAAAATATGCTTGTTTAGTCACATTTCTTGGGTTTCCCAAGACTTTGACAAAGCTTGGCACGAAGGCTTAATATATAAACTGTGGGTGATGCCGGTTGAGCAATTGGACGACGAGTCTGAGGGACGGATGGCAATGTTTCGAAGAATCGGCACAACAACAACAAAAGGCATTTTTACAAAAATTTTGCAAATTTATAGTTTATGCGTCCGAAAGTAATAGGTCCCACAGGGCAAAGGACAAAACAACAAGCGCTGAACAAGCGCAATATAAAAGTATTCCAATAGAGGCGCCGTGTTCGTGTGGGTTCGTGCGTCGACCCATGCACATTAGATTTTCACAGTCTAGGTTCCAATCCAAGTTCAGACAATCAATTTTTCAAAAAAAAAAACTGACAATGATCAAAGAGTATAACTGTCCAGAAAAAGCTTCTCAATCTCGCCGTTCGGTGTCGGCATTAAACTGTAGGTCCCCTCCACTCGTGAAAGAACAATAGCGCGCACAACTATGCTCTCTCTATGGCTGAGAAGCTAGGCCCAGGTACACCGTGGACTGTAGCGCCGCCATTATTATTATTATTCCAATAGGGACTTTCAAACTTTGACAGTTGATTGGGGCCCTATTATTGAAGCTAAATCTGTCAAATTAACTGTCGTTTATTCAGTCTGTTTTGCCAAATCACCATGGATAGATATAGAGCTCAACAACACGCGCAAATGATGAAATTATTTTATCAAATTGGGTATTCTGTTCGGAATAAGTTCCGCGAGCTTTGTCCATTTCACGGTCGCCATTATCGTCCTGCCAAGAGGACTATTCCCAATGTGGTGGATAAATTTAAGTCCACTAGTTCAGTAAACGATAAACCAACACTCGTACTAGTACGTCGTCGAAAGACAAATCTGCAGCTGCGAAAACATCACTGCTGTCCGTGAGAGTGTGCAGGAGAATCGGAGGCAGTCGATCTCGCGTCGCTCACAAGAACACGGTCTTTCACAGACCACAACTTGGCGAGTTTTGCGTTGCGTCATGACTTGGGCCTGTATCCGTACAAATTTGACCCAGGAGCTGAAGGTAAACGACCACAGACAACGACTGTTCGCTGAATGAGCACTGGAGCAGTTGCAAACTGACCCTAATTTTCATCGAAAAATCATCTTCAGCGATGAGGCCCATTTCTCGATGAATGGGTGGGTACGTCAGTCAACAAAAAATATTCTCGAGTTTGGGACGTTACCAACCACATGAAATCAAGGAGCGTCTAATGTATCCCAAAAAGTTCACTGTTTGGTGTGGATTTTGGACTTTGATATCTTTGAGAACGACTTTGGCCCAGTCAACCACGTCAACGGTGAGCGCTATGTTCTTGGGTCAATGATTATGAACTTCCTTTGGCCTGAATTAAATGATATGGACACCAACGATCTGTATTTTCAAGAAGACGGCGATACGTGCCACACAGCTCAAAGCACATTGCACGAGCGATTCGAGGACATGGTCATCATCATCACTTGAACTGGCCGCCAGGATCGCGCGATGTGACTACGTTAGACATTTTCTTTTTCTAAATTCTACACCGTATTCGACTTGTTTTGACACAAGGGATCGCCTGTTTTACAAAACATTCGCCAGTTGTATCAAAGCTAGATTCATATTCGCTAACAATATACTTTTTTGGAGAAGCAAATTCTGGCAATTCGCCACGCATAATACGAAATAGTTATGTACATTCGCCATTCACCAAATTTGTATTCAACTAGCCATTCACAGCGTTATAACACAGAGACATTGCGCGTTTTTATTTTGTTGCAATACAATGATGAAATCCTTACCAATCACTTCGACTTTCACAACAGAATCTGAGGACATTTTTAACACGTTGAGTGCCACATGATACCACTTTGGTCTCTCACGAATTTGGGCTTGCTGTGCCGCGTGAGACCAGGGGTGGAATCGGCTAATGCGATAGTTGATTGTTGATAGTCACATTCGAGTTTCTTGCTCTGCGTAATGCGATTGTCAATTTAAGAATCGCAAATTTGCGATCGTTTTCATGTGACAGCTAAAATGGTGTCGTTTTCATATATTTTTGTTGATATATTCTTTCTTTTAGCTTTGATTGTAATCCAAGCTTCTCATAGTTTGTTGATTGGGATTTCTCGTTCCTCTGAAAAACCTTGCTTGTTCTGGTTTGGAATCTAGACTTGAAAGCCTAATGCCTTGGGGTCGACGCGCATACCCACAACGGCACGGCACCCACCATGTAGAATAATACATGAAATAAATTCCTTTTTTTTCTTATTTCTGTACATGAAATAAAATTAAGAAATAACAAAAAAAAAATGTTCGTTTCGCACCAGGAACTATTTTCGAGATTCAATCAACAACACGAACAAAACTGACAACCTCCTTAAGTAAACACACGAAAACACATTGCTTATCCGATCTCGTTTTCCTGGTTTTCATGAAAAAATCGCTTTGAATCAAATTACAGTGCAGTCCAAAAGTGCACTCACTCTAATTCAATGCAACTGCAAAAAGTACTTGCTTTCGCACCGAGAAACGATTTCATTGATTGCTTTAACCATTTTCGGAAAGCGGGCGATTCGAATGATGTCAGCAGATGTTCATTCCACTGTATACCTTGGAACCATGGGCAGCGGCTTTACTCACGTTTGGAAAATGCTGTAAAGGAAAGGAAATCGATTTGAAACCCGCAGCTCCCATAAACGGTTTCACAGTCAGTTTACTTTAATTTTGCAGCATCCACAATCATGAATGATAGTATCGCAAACCTGTGTGTAGTTACGAACGATAAGGATGTAGAAAGAGAGGAGTTTCAAACGCACACCTCTTTATACATAAAAGTTCAACGATGGGTAGTAGTATTTGAAAAGGATGTCGATAAAGGCAATCAGCAGGCGTAACTATCAGTAGCGTTTTTGAGATTCTTTTCCGCTAGTACTTCAACTGGTAAGTGGTTGGTTGTTAGAATCGTGTGAGATTTTTCGCACGCATACCATGAGTGTTGCAAATGGGTATTGAATGGGCTGTGGTATTTTTGCTGTTTAGTCGTGGAAATAAAATTGCGTTTCGAAACTTGGCTATTCAAAAGACACCTTTGTGTAGATAATGTGTTCATGTGCGTTATGCACAAGTGGTAATTACTGCCAATGCAAACAATTTCGTTGCGTTTTACAACAAGATTTAAAAAGTCATTAAAAGTTAAAATATTACTCTTAATTTTGAAAATGTTCTTATATTCTGTTCATAGAGCACGTTCAAAAAATATTGTTTGCTGGTAATATCTCAGTCTTTGTTGTTGGGGTATAGGGTATATTTCTATAGGGGTAAGAAGTGGTCAGAAAAAAAGCAAAGTTGCTAGAAGAATCCGGGGTAAACTTTCAGTGACGAACTGTCCGAAGGCTAATAGTACTACATACTCTCAAGATCTTCACGGCACCACCTCAAAGAACCTCCAAAAGTGTGAACCCCAACGGTGTTAAATCACATGATCGTGGCGGCCAATTAACATCGCCACGACGACACGGCCATTGAATTTCTTGCGCAAAGGATCAATTGTTTCGTTGGCTGTGTGGTGGTGGCTGTCTGGTGGTGGCAGTAGCACCTTCCTGTTGGAAGCACATGTCGCCCTGGTCCATATCCTCAATTTCTGGCCACAAAAAGTCCGTTATCATCTCACGATAGCGAACACCATACTTGGCCTTAACCTCATTTTTGAAGAAGTACGGCCCGATGACGCCGCCAGCCCATAAACCGCACCAATCAGTTACTCTTTGTGGATGCATCGGCTTTTCAACAATCACCATTTGCTGAAATTTGTGCACAATTCTACCGATTGTGGACACATTTGGTCGATTATGCTGACCAAAAAAGTCACGAAGTGCATGTAATGCATTTTGATTTGAACGAATATTTTCGTAAAAGTCTTCAACAATCTTAACGCGCTGCTCAATTGAGTACCTCTTCATGATTGAATTTGTCAAACACTGAAACAAAGAAAGGTCAAATTAAGTTGGGCAAAAGAACTTGGCGTTAAGCTGTGACTCACAATTAACATCGTGCATTATGGTTGGACCACCCTTTATATGATAATTTTATCTATCTATTAAATCTATAGCTTTAGTTTTCTCAGTTTTCTAATTTTTTCCAGTGGCTATGACCATATGTATATCAATAAAAATACGGTGAATGGCTATCAAATGTTATGGACTATAGACAGAAAACCATCCAGATGTGTGAATGGGTGTAAGGATGGATTCATAAAAGTCTGTGGAATCCCTTCACTGTATACAATCAAGCAATTTTGTTCATTGACTTTCCATTAAACCAGAAGATAGCTTTGTCGCTAAACGAAATGTTGCTGTTAAATTGAGGGCAATCATAATTTTCAAAGTACGATTATATACAGTGTTTTTCACTAAGGTTATGAACAATTTTGTATCTAAAAAAAACAGAGTACATGAGATTTCTGAAATCTATTCCAGGTTCTACAGTATTCTACAGCAACTACAGAATTTGTGCGTGCTATTGTTCTCTCATGAATCGAGGGGAATTACTGTTTAACGGACACTCCGAACGTCGTGATTAAGAAGCTTTTTCTATACAGTTATACTCTTTGAACGTTGTCAGTGGCTCGAAAGAGCTGATTGTTTTTTTTTTAAATCTGGTTGTCTGTACTGGGATTTGAACAAAAACTGAAAGTTCAGTGCGTAGAGGTCGACGCATATACCCACAACGCCATGTCGCCCACTGTAGAAGCTAGACCCAAGTCCACTTCGGACTGTAGCGCCACCATTATTTTCAATATGTTAAATATTAAATTTACGTAGGATTCGAGCTCGTTCGTATGACCACCTGGAATACCACTCTTCCACATACATCAGTCGACAAGTTACCAATTTCGCATTCTATATTGATCCTGAGCTCCTATACGTAGTTGAATTTTTGGCATAAACCAACAACCACGACTTAATGTAATCCAAGGATATCCAACGGCGGTGAATCGCATTAACGAAGTGGGCATTCGACCGTTTCTCGAAAATAAACGATTACACAACTGCCTAGTTTAATTGTTTGGCCAGCTGTGTGGCATTGACACCACCTGTCTGGTGTCAAGTTCATTCAATTCTTTTATCCCAACATAGAACAAGAACGAAATTCCTTGAGCGTAACATGGCGAAAATTTTCTTTAAAAAAATGTACGGTCCAATCAGACCTCGGCATTGAATTCAGCACAAATAGGCCACTTTTTGTGGACCCAGCTTTCTTGAAGTTTATGAAGCGGTTAGTTATTTCACAGCTTTTACCGATTGCGACTCGTAAAAGATTCAAGAAGCTTTTCAAGAAAGTCATCTTAAGCGATGAAGCTCGTTTTTGGGTAGAGTTAATTAAATAACTAACCAAAAACGAACTTCGTCGCTTAAGATGACTTTCTTGAAAAGCTTCGTCGCTTCAAATAATAGAAACCCGTCAGTTATTTATTCTTTTAATGATGTAGGTCAGCATTTTTACGCAATATTCACCATAATATTGACTGAGAGATCCCCAATTCTTGCGACTGGCTTGGTCGCATTCTGAACTGAAGCACTTACGGCTGGTTTTTTTTTGATGCTTCGACCGGTGCATCGTCGCACTAGAATATAACTAGAATATTTTGACTCAAACTTATCCACTATTGCACGCACGTTCTGTCTGGTGATACGAGTATTACAATCGAAAATTGTCGTAAGTCGAAATTTGTCGGTAAAATTGCGATCACCGACTAAGAATTTCGCAAGGAATTTTTGATAATTTCAAAACGTGTAACTTTGTAACGTTTTGATTTTGAAAGGTCATAAAAAAAAGTTAAGGGCGCAATTATATTAAAAAAATTTCGAACTGGGCCACTATTTTGAGTAACTTTTTGACCCTCTTCCACAGATTTACATCCTCTGAGTATTATCAGTGTCTCGAGAAATATAAAACCATGAAAGTTTGTGTGTTCGCCCGGATTCGAACCGAGGACTCAAACCTAAACCCTTCAAGGAGGGCTTTACGTGATTAAGTAGAAAAGCTCATTTAACCACTTGAATCAAATTAAACCATGCATGTTGTATCTCAAATTTATATGCGAAAACACCGTCTTCCCCTAAAAGGCATTGAAGAGTAAGTAACCTGGAGTATAAAGTCGTCTCACAAATTAAAAAGCTTTTGTCAGTGTCACCAAAAAAAGCAATACTTTTCTTTCAGCAGAAGTCCATACATAAAATGGTCCAGAATCTTCTCGTTTCTTTGATACCCATCTGAGCACACAGAAGGCAAAACAAATGAAAAATGGATGACTTGACTCTCTCAGTCACAGTTGATCGACTGATATTGCCCATGCAAATATATTGTTTGAACCACGAGCTGAAAATTGAAATAGATTAGGAATCCCTGCAGCAGCAAGACTAACATAATTTCCTTCCCTTTAATGGATGTAAGGGAAACGACAAACTGAAAGGAAAAATGCAATTAAATTCAAAGTGTCCTTTTGAATTCAGCTCTGCCTATAACTCATGTACATTGACGTAATTTGCTCGAACAGAAAAACTGCACTTTTCCACTCCAAGGGAAAAAGTCCGTCTCACCTACCACCCAACTGAATGGAGGCACTGGTTGGAACAATCTTTCAGCTGCCCTGGAGCCTGGTTAAAAAAGAAAATAAAAGCAACTGATAGTGATATAGACGCAATTGCAAGGAACTCAAGAGTCAGCAGAGCAAAGCGGTCTCTGCAGCATAAAATCAGGAATCTAATGCTGCAAACTTACTGAAATGGATAAAGCCATGAGACGCAAGGGACGACGCATAACAAAAAGAGAAACAGGAACAGGAACACAAGTCAAGAACGGAGTTAACAGTAAGCAACTATTTACGTACTCGTACTTCCAACATCCTTTGGCATACGAGCATGATACACAAAAGCCTAGTACGAGTACATGTGGATTTCCCTGCTTAACTGTAGTTGTGATCGTCGTTATCCTGGAATGTTAAAGCGCACAGGAATTATGCATAACGAACATGTACTACAACAAAGAGATATACCCGCAGGAAAGGCATCAAGCCAACCAACAGCAACCCAAACCGTGTCACTACCCGGCCAGCCAACTCAGTGAGCCAAGCAGGCAGGCAGCCATAAGTACAGTCTGGAGAGCACAGCTAAAAAAACACACACACACATGCAAAAAAAGGAACCAAAGGGGATATTGAAGTGACTTGGTTATTTAAATTAACCCACTCCCGTGGGGATACGCTTCAGGATCCACATGCCTATGCAGTGACTGCTGCAGAGGGCCCATAGTCCAGAGTAGGTGCTCCTGCCCATACATGTTCCTTGTTTGTTTTTTTTTTTCACTTGTTTTCCATTCGAACGCTGTGTTCCTATACACATCTAGGTTGTTAATTCGTTTCGTTGTTATCCCCTCGGATAATATTATATTTGGGGATCACGTCTCCACTTGTCAGTTTCTGTTTTTGCGGTTTCCCTGCATACAAATGGCCTGTACACGGGCAGCAGATACGGAAAGGATCACCATCGGTGGCTCCCGTATTCTTAAATTGAAAGATAACAAAGGTTACCTCTGCGCTGCACTCAAACACAGAGCAAGACTCGGTGGAATTCGTTCCTTTTTTTATTGTATTTTTTTCACTCTGTGGCTTCGTGGGCTTATACTTTTCCACGTTCTCGCGTTTGCTTTAACCTCACAAATATGATAAAGGATTCTGTAAGTTAATTCACCTCAAAGGGTGCTGTGATTCGCGTAACCTTTGTCTTTGAACGATTTCGCAGTCCTCCTACGAAAACCGAGCAAAGCGAAGCCATTGCAAAGTTTTTCACTGCTTCTGAGTTTCAGTGGAGGGAGTCCAAATGAGGCGCGTGGAAAGTGCAAGGATAAGGTCTGAGCCTTAACTCTCCCTGAGGCATTTGTTGGCTGAGACCACAAACTGCATATGATGTTCATAAGTGCATTCATTTTAAGATGTAAGATACAATTTTGCTTAATTAGAATTTATGGATGGGGAAGCGAATATGAAAGAACAAGTCCATTAGTTTATTAGGTGGTTTTTCTACCACAGAAGTAAGCACATCATTTCATGGTGTATGTGGTGACTTAGACTATCGCAGTCGTGTTGGGGGGTACTTATGGGATTGTGTGAATATATGTTCTTCATGTGAGTTGAAATTCTGTTTAAAAGATTAGAATGAAATGCTGTGTGGATATATTTCCCTTTTCATCTGTGGAACTTTACTTCATTCATTCACACTTATTTTTGGTTTCTGATGATTCTTACCATTGTATTTTAAGATGCATAGGTATTTTAGGCACTCATCAGACGGAGCAGGATAACGATGGAGGACTTTCGCTGCTCCATCGAGGTCGGTAACGAACTCACCGAGACCTCCAATGTCAAAAATAGTTTCAGACAAGGCGACGCGCTGACGTGATTGAGCGATCACAGCGAGCCGTCAATGATGCGTTTGCTGGCATTGAAACGGATGCAAAACCCAGAATATAATGTTATCGAGAAAAGACGCAAAACATCGACGCCTCGGACAGAACGCCACCATAGGCAGTAAAAACTTGGATGTAGTCAAGGACTTTGTCTACCTCGGCTCTGCAGTAAATAGTACAAACAACATCAGTACCGAGATCAAACGCAGAATACCTCTTGACAACCGCTGTTTTTTAGTCTCAAAAGGCAATTGAGTAAAAGAGCCCTCTCTCGGAAGACCAAATTGACTCTGTGTAAGACCTTGATCATCCCAGTCCTGCTTTACGGCGCAGAGGCATGGACAATATCCCAAGCGGATGAACAGTCTCTTAGTCTTTTCGAGAGGAAAGTCCTGCGTGCGATCTTTGATTCTGTTTGCGTTAATGGCACTTGGAGGAGAAGATTCAACCACGAACTGTATAATGACATGAGACTAACCAGGCGTCTAGACATCTTCTGTAGTAGCAGAGCGGCTATAACCGCAATGAGACTCAGGGAAGTCAAGATGTGGAAAGACAAACCATATGGGCACGCGTCCATCCTATCAAAATGGACAGCATCATTTTCTTTTTTTTTAAATTATTTTATTAGTATTAAATATTTTTATAAAAACATTTTTCAGTAATACATAATTTTTTACAAAATATATAATTCTCATATTAGTTCGTTTTATTAATTCAATACATTTCATTTTGAATAAGCCGCGATTTGTTTCTTCTTTCAATTCATTAGGAAGCTTATTAAAAAGTTTGAGTCCTTTTATCATCAAAGTGTTTTGAGATCTTGATGTTCTTGTTTTTTCCACCCTGTAGTTGTTAGCATTTCGAAGTTGGTAAGGTTGAGCTTCACCGACCCGAGTGGTCCTCTTCGTTAAACATATTGGTGCATTACCTATTTTTATGTTGAAAACCGCTATTATGGTATTCAGCTGTAGTCTTTGCCTTATGTTTAGCCATTTAAGCACGTCGAGCATATGTGTTACAGGTGTCATTCTGTTGCATTTTAGTATTATCCTCATTCCTTTGTTTTGAACTTTTTGAAGTCTACTTATATGTCCATGGTTGCTACATACATACAATATAGAGGCGCAGTATTCAAAGTGTGGCTTTATTATTGTATTATATATAGTCACCGCAGGCATGTAATCCATTTTGTTTTTAATTCTCTTGAAAAATCCTATTTTTTACCTATTTTCTTGCATATGTAGTCGAAATGTTTGTTGAAATTAAGCCCCTTATCAATGATAAGTCCTAAATATTTTATGTGGTCCACTTTCTAAATGATTTGTCCATTTAACTGAAGGTTGATGTCCGAATTTGAGTTTATTTCCATCCACTTTGTCTTTTGTTCATTTAATTTAAGTCTGTTCATTTTGAGCCATTTGTTTACCTCGTTGATATCGTCTGTTAATTTATTCTTACATTCGTCCTGATTA
This sequence comes from Myathropa florea, assembly GCA_930367185.1. Lineage (NCBI taxonomy): Eukaryota > Metazoa > Arthropoda > Insecta > Diptera > Syrphidae > Myathropa > Myathropa florea. The sequence goes on from OV884002.1 coordinate 46,196,827, forward strand.
TTTTCTTCCACATAAATTAATGTATCATCAGCATACAACACTATCCTGCTATATTTTAGCACATTTAGTAAATCGTTTATGTGCAATATAAATAGTTTTGGACCCAGTATTGAGCCCTGTGGTACGCCCATGTCTATATTTATGACGTTAGATGTGCTATTGTTTACCCTCGTCCGTTGTGTTCTATTTTCCAAATATGATTCGAACCATTTTAATTCTTTGTCCTTAATACTATACATCTTTAGCTTCATTATTATAATCTTATGATCTATTGTCTCAAATGCTCGTTTGAAATCCAGAAAGATTGCCATTATTTTCTTCTTCTTTTTATTTTCCATCCATTCATTTATAATATGATTTACAGTAGTTTCACATGAGTAGTGTTTTCTAAAACCCGACTGAAAACTAGATAGAATTCTATGTTTGTCTATGTATTGTACAAGCTGTTTTTTAACTACGGTTTCAATAATTTTTTTCATAATCAAGTCATATAGACACAAAACGTCGGATTGTCTGCCACCAACCCTGACTACCACTAGAAAGTTCTTTACTCGAATTCCGGACAGGAGAGATTGGGAAGAGCTATCAGCAAATGGCGGTACCTCCCTATATACAAATGACTCAAAAACAGGTGCAGGAACGGGGGCAGGGGTCTTCTGCGATCTCTTTGAAAGATCCCTAAACCTAAGCGACGAATGTAGCGTTTTCCAAGCAGAAGTGGTAGCAATAAATGAGGCGCCACTTACGCTTAATGAGCTTAGTTTGACTGAAAAAACGATAACCATGTACTCCGACAGCCAAGCGGCTATAAGAGCCATAGCGTCGGATATTGGAAAGTCGAAACTAGTCAAGCTATGCAGACAGAACGTCAACGAAATCGCCTGTCTAAATACGGTGACTCTCTGCTGGGTACCGGGGCACACAGGAGTTCAAGGAAACGAGAGAGCCGACGTGTTGGCAAAAGAGGGCTCAGAGTTAGATAAATATCTAGCACTACCTTATGTCAATATGTCGTTAGTTTCCTAAGGAAGGAAATAGAGGACGAAGCCTTAGAAAGAGCAAATGAGCGATGGTTGAATCTGGATATTGGGTCAACATCGAGAGCCCTTTGGCCAGTGTTGAACAGGAAGAAATCAATATCAATGATTAGCATAAGTTGCAAGTATATACGGACGGTGGTGGGTGTTCCGAGCATTGTCCGATAGGCACCAATGCCAGTAAGTTAGGCATCCCCCATAGCGACTACTGTCGAAGTTGCAGGGACGAGCAGGAAATAGAGTCCGTCCGCCACCTGCTATGCGATTGTTCAGCCTTCGGGGAAGGAAACTGCCAACACTAGGCAGTAACTTCTTGGAAGAGCTGGAGGATCTGAATAAAATAGAGCTGAAGCACCTCTTGAGATATATAAAACAATCTGGGTAGTTATAATCAGCAGTAAAAGTGTAGGTCTCACAGGGTAGGACAACGCAACAGAGGACGTCCACGTACAAAGTGGCGCACATATGTCGAGAGGGACCTCGGTCAGCTTGGTGTGGGAACCTGGAGACAGCTGGCGAGAGATCGTGCAGGCTGGAGAGGTATGTTGTGTGAGGTCCAGGTCCACCTCGGACTAATAAGAAGAAGGTATTTAAGGCCCTGGAAATTATATTGTTATTTTGTATATGGAGGGGATTCTGTATATCTCTGTAAAAAAAAACGGTTGTATGAACAGAAATTTTTTTTTCGAAATTCCCAAAGCGAGGATAGAAAGTCCGGCGTGCGACTATAGTGCAAATGGAACTATGCTTTAATTTCTTGTCCATGCGTGACAGTCCACATAGCATAAGCCAGCATAACAACGAATTCATGGGGCAAGCTAAGACCCTCTGAGAGACAGCATGAGTGGTGAAACGGTGATGTCAAGAGCAAGATCTATCCACAAATGCAAGCAAAACAGATTCAATAACTTTTACTCTTCGGATTTGGGATTAAGATGACCTAAATAGTTAAGCGGGCGCCGTGGCGTAGTGGGTAGGTGCGTCGACTCCTACGCTCGAGGTCTTCGGTTCGAACCTCGGAAAAAACATCAAACATTTTTTCACGGCTCCACCTCTTTCGAGTCACTGACAATGCTCAAAGTGTATAACTGTCTAAAAGAATCTTCTCAATCTCGCCGTTCGGAGTCGACATTCAACTGTAGGTCCCCTCCACTCGTGAGAGAACAATAGCACGCACAACACGAGTGGTTGCTGAGAAGCTAGGCCCAGGTCCACCTCCGACTGTAGCACCGGCATTATTATTATTATTATTATTATTATTATTATTATTATTATTATTATTATTATTATTATTATTATTATTATTATTATTATTATTATTATTATTATTAAAGAGTTAAGTGGTTTGAGCGCTTATTGAACTAACTTGGAAGGGCAACAACTCTGTTGCCTGAGTCTAAATTAAACATCGGGTTGGAAAGTGCACCAAAGTTCAGCACTTCAGCACTTCTACTAGATATCCCGACGGTCTATATTACCACAAAAAATAGGTAAAATAGTCCAAGTTCACATTAAATGCTTGAAAAGACAACTAAATGTCATGTTTCGGTAATTTGTTTAATTATACATTTGTGCCTCTGGGACTCTAAAGGCAACACCGTCTCTGGAGATTCATTCAAAGATCCACTTACTTTCCATTCGTAATAAAATGATGAGAGTCATCATACATACAAATTCATCGCATAACACATCCTGCGAAATCTCACACCCAATCCACGACACACATTACCCAGATTACATTTACATGCTTCCTCCTAGACGGACGTGTTGCATACAAATTGTGCTTAGAGCCCGTATACCGATTTCGTATTTCTTTCGCAAGTAATAAACATGCAAATGAACTTTCCAAAGAGCTCAAAATTCAAAAATTCACTTAAAAATTTCATATGCTCACATGGTACACACGGCGACCTCGAAACTGAGAATATCCTTACTCTTCCATCAGCATCATACTCGGGGCGATATAAATTATGAATGTGATCTCCAAAGAACGTCACTCAAGTCTGTTTGAACCGGAAAGCAAATAGCAGCGGATATGCTGACTTTGTCATCGATTAGACAGAACCGAAACTCTGTCCCTGGGGTCTAATACAACGCCACCTGACATGCACATCAGACATCAACGTCGATATCGGCAAATCACTTAACTAATTCCACTGTCATACACGGATACACTTGAGGGATGAACTTTTAAAGAAGCATTCTGACAGCGATTCTCCACTCCCGCCCCAGGGGGTGCATACTTAAACATTTCATTTTTTCCTTTGCTTTGTCTTTCCTCCCCTCGTCCCACTCTGCCGTGCATCAGTGATTTCCCCACCACCACCATAACCACTCACCACCCTGCACAGACATACATCACTTTCTCTCATCAAAAGGGAAATTCATTCGTTTACATTAAGACAATTTCTTTTTGCAGGTAATAAATTTACATCAATGTTTCCGTTTTATTCGCCTTTCCCCGCCCCCGCAGTGTGGGAGAGAGGGGGAGGATGCGGGTCTGCGCTTCTCGAGCGATGCAGAGTGGGAAATTGATGAGTTAACAGCACACCAGAGCGGCAAAGTCATAAATTGTTAAGATGAATACTAGAGAGAGAGTGTGTAATCGATAGCGAGTTAATGTTATGTTAGACAATCTGATAACACGAGTGGCGATGGGCGGCAGTAAGGAGGAAGCAGATGAACAATAAAAGAGGAATGCTCACATTCAGCCAGATGGTTCGCAGGGGACGAATTGTTAGCGCGCAGAGCTGAAAGAATGCATTCAGCTTTCCGATGAATGATTCTGAAGTGAAACGAGCTACGGGAGGTTTGATCAATTAGCAATTCTGATTGAAGTTTGAACTTGTTATTCATATCACAGCATGAGAGGGGGATAGTCGAAGTTTTTTTGGAATCGCTAATTCCATTTTTGCATGAATAGGAATTTAATCTGATCCAAAGCTAATATTGTAAGAAGTCAAAGGACGGGGTTTATCCCATTCTAGGGAGATGAATTAGCGAACGAATAGAAAGCCTGTTTGATTATGTCAGCACCCTGAAGTGAAATATTAGCATACGAGGGAGGATGACAAAAGGTGATATTTGATTAATTGGATTCTGTCTATCTTAAAGAAATGTTAATACTTTATAGGATGCCCCTTATTCCTTCCTACGACAGTCAAAATCTCATGCGAACCTCCACAAAACCAAAGACCCCGCATTTTACTGTATTGTTTTCTGGTGGCTTTCCTTGGACAATATCATTTCATCGCTTTAGTAAGCGTTTACTTGAATGGAAAAAGGCAGAAATGTTGGAGAGAGATCACACACTTTATGGCTGAAACACAACAGTGCGTCAGCGTCAGCGTTGTCTTTCAACGCACACAATTCAATGGACATGCACGAAATACTGCGTCAACCTACGTAAGTGAAAAATGAGAGAGAAATGAGAGGATCGTAATAAAATATAAAACGTAGTCCCAACGCACGTCAATTATTCAACATGTTGGATATTTTTTTGACAGAGGGATGCGCTGTGACAGCGAAATTGAGAAATGCTTCTCAAATTGAGAATTTTTTCCCAAATTGAAAACATTTTGTGGCAACTGACATTTGAGTTATGAATACAGCTGACCAAAATTATTTTAACGACAAAACTAATTTGAATCAATACGCCAAATTAGCAACAAGAATCACTTTTTTAATTTTTTTAACTTTCTTGGCATTCATTTTCTGCAATTAATTTCTTGAACGTTGAATTGTTTGATCAGAATATTTTTTGATTTGACATTTCAGAAATGAAAACAGCTGACGGAATATTTTTTATTTGGTATTTGAGAGAGAGAGGGAGGAGCTTATTAACGCAGTGCGTCAACGCACACCCTCCGTAACATGAAGTCAACTAGCGCAACGCACTATTGTGTTTCAGCCATAACGCTGTGCGTCAACGCACATCCTCCGTAACATGAAGTCGGCTAGCGCAACGCACTGTTGTGTTTCAGCCATTAGAAATAAGTGTCTATCAAAATGATTAAAAAAAAATCCACTAGATGGCCCACCCTGTAAATATCGCATATACCCTTACGCCAACAGCCTGATTGGTTCATATCAGTGCGGGTTCAGGCCAGCGAAGTCTAACATCAATCAGATATTCAAATTGCGGCACATCTGACAACAGACACAGTTTCAAGTTACCCCGACATCTGTTTATCGATTTTAATTCCGCGTATGACAGTATACTGCGCATTGTCTCAGGGTCTCAGGGTCTCAGGGTCTCAGGGTCTCAGGGTCTCAGGGTCTTAGGGTCTCAGGGTCTCAGGGTCTCAGGGTCTCAGGGTCTCAGGGTCTCAGGGTCTCAGGGTCTCAGGGCCTCAGGGTCTCAGGGTCTCAGGGTCTCAGGGTCTCAGGGTCTCAGGGCCTCAGGGTCTCAGGGTCTCAGGGTCTCAGGTTCTCAAGGTCTCAGGTTCTCAGGGTCTCAGGGTCTCAGGGTCTCAGGTTCTCAGGGTCTCAGGGTCTCAGGGTCTCAGGCTCTCTTGGTCTCAGACCCGCATATCATCGAGGGGAAAACATTACAATCGACAGCCATAATTTTGAGGTAGTGAAGGAGTTTTTCTACCTCGGGGCAAACGTGAACTCCACGAACGACATCACAGTGGAGATCCGACGTAGAATCGTCCTTGGCAACCGATGCTACTTCGGTTTGTCAAAACAACTGGGCTCAAAACTCCTGACTCGAAGAACCAAAATCATGCTCTACAAAACTCTTATTCTGCCAGTCCTGCTATATGGAGCCGAAAGCTGGACACTAAGCAGAACTGCGGAGCTGATTCTTGGTGCCCCCGAAAGAAAAATTCTACGTCGAATATATTGTCCCGTCTGCGAGGATGGCGAATGGAGGAGAAAATACAACCGCGAACTCTATGAGCTGTACCAGGATGTGGATGCAGTCCGGAAGGCAAAAATCCGTTGACTGCACTGGCTTGGCCACATCGAGCGCATGGACAACAACGCTCCAGCTAAGAGGGTCTTCGAATCCGAGCCTCCTGGTTCGAGGAGAGGATGACCGAACCTCCGGTACAAAGACCAAGTCATCGCGGACGTAAGACAGCTTGGTCTTGATGACTAGAAGCAGCGTGCCCAGGACTCTCCAGGGTCGTAGGCCTGATAAGTAAGTAAGTACAATATAGACTAGTCTTGGGTCCTACATCTAATCGAACTTAGTAAAAACAACATGATCGCAATAGCATCACTGGTTACGAAGGTTATGAAGGTTTCCAAAAACAGCTCCATGAGTTAAAGAAAAGAAACCTTTAAACCCTAACAGCCACAGCTACCCTAAACACAGCCAAGCCCATCAATCTTCATTAAATAGATTAGTGTTGGGGCGATGAATTTTCAAAAACAGGTATGCGAACAAACATATTCAAGTTGCTTGAAAAATTGAAATCACTTTTCCTAACTTCTCCATCCCGGTTCTGTAAATCAAGAAACCTCACCAAAAGAACCCTTTATGGTGACACTGACCGATGAAAGTTCCTCCCAAGAGTCCCGTAGGTGTGAACAGCATTTCCGAAGGACATATTCAATTCCCACGAACTTAAGCTGTCATCTCAGTGAGAAAAATCACACCCAATCAAATGCACAATCCAGACGATAAAGGGAATACTGCTCCCTAGGGAACATCTGAATGGTCACCGTACGAGAGAACAACCAGAAAACTGACCTAAAAAGATAACCCCAAGTTCCAAGGGCCTTTCGAGTTTTCCCTTAAGGCGAAATCAAAATGGGCCTCTATCGCTTGACCGGGCGACTAGGCGATGAGAGCGGACAACAGCCGCTTCAGCATCCCTATTTATTTATTCGCATGAAAATATGAAAATTATCATCAGCAACAGAAGCAAACTTTTTGCTCATCCCTTGCGTGACCTTTTTTATGGCTCTCCTTCTTGTTGGGCGTTCTGTAGCACCCCCAGGAGTACGTCCTTTCTCGACTCGTGATTACCCAACATACGTCAGGATGAGTGTACGTCAACGTTTGTCACTTTATATAAATGTCCCGTTTATTTGTCACACTTTATTGGAGTTATTATCGAATCATTGGAAACTTTTTTTTGTGCTGAGAAGCCAAGGCTAACTAAAAGCTCCACCACCGCTGTGTCAACCGTGTGTCGTCGCACACGCATAGGTAAATGTTCGCCAATTTGTACCGTGTCGTCGACAGAATTACGCCCCGGGGAATAAACTACCGAATGAAAGTTGACAACTTTGTTCTTTTTGGAATGGCGAGGGTGGATTTGGTTTATCTCACTTGTCGCTGTCGTCGTCGGCTTGACTTGGCTCCCAGAACTAGACTTTTGCAAACAACCTACTCGTACTTTGGCTGTTTCTCTTCTTTTTTTGCTTCGTTTTTTCCGTCCTTTATTGCATGGGTTTTATTCATATTGTTATGTCATAACTAATTTTCGGTATTTTATTTGTGCTGTTGGTTGGTGTTACTGTGTGGCAATCGCTGGACCGAAACGGAGAGGCAGGCAACTTCACAGAAGTTTATTACCTTTTCCTTGTGTGGACAGATGTGTCCTTAAGCTGAGTTGGGTGTGAATTTAATTTGCGCGTAAAAATGATGCGTGACTAGGGACAGAAGTTTTAGTTAGTTTTGACAATTAATTTAGGACAAGGAAACTTGTGCTGTCACGCATCCGGGCTAGATTTGTGAGTCAGTCAAAATGGATTGCGCAACATGCAGTGTGACCAGATAGGAACAACTGGAAAAGATATTTAAATAAATAGACAACGGTGTGAGAAATAAAATTAATGATGGCTTAATTTCTCAGCTACTTTCATGCCATTATACACAGCATAGCATTAAATCAGCAGTCTTGGCTTCGCTGGCAGTCTAATCAATTTTTAATAACTCGGCCCAATACGTGCGGCTTTATTTCAGAAATAGAGTATCGAACGTTGGATTCGGGAACGTCCAAAGTAATTGGGCTGTTAGCAAATTTTAAGGAGTTGACTTATCCCCAGAGAAAATAATCGTGCGGTGTAAAGTCGCATAATCGTGGCGCGGTGGCCAATTGATGAACGCTCGTCGTAAGATGACCCAGTCGCCTAACGTCTTTTTCACAACTCCGAGCATTGCGTCGCTTGTATGGCATTTAGCGCTGTCTTGTTGAAGTCACAGATCAGATACAAGGTGTGTTCGAAAATAACGGGAATTTTTAACTTTGTGTTATTATGTTGGTATACATGCCTGATGATAACATTTCCGCTGAATTTATTGTTTACTTTGTCTGTTGCAGCCGCTAACGTTAGACGTATTTGAGGAGTTCAGCGATTTTCAATTGTTAAAAAAAAATTGTCTACGAATTTATATCCAATTTTGCGTAAAGACTGAAATAAAGTTAACAAAGTGTGTGAAATGTTAACAAAGGCCTATGTTGAGTTCAGTTTCCAAGATCGCAGTGAAGACCTTGAAGTAGATGAACACCACGGATGCCCCGAATCACCATTAGAAAAGTCGCTGATGACGTTGACATATCGATTGACTTACTTACTTACTTAGCAGGCCTACGACTCATGTAGGGTCTGAGCCTGAGCTATCGCTGCCTTCCGTCGTTGACGGTCCTGGGCACGCTGCCTCAAGTCGTCAAGAGCAAGCTGTCTTACGTCCGCGATGACTTGGTCTTTGTACCGGAGGTTCGGTCTTCCTCTCCTTCTCGAATCAGGAGGCTCGGATTCGAAGACCCTCTTAGCTGGAGCGTTGTTGTCCATGCGCTCGATGTGGCCGAGGCAGTGCAGTCAACGGATTTCTGCCTGGACTGCATCCACATCCTGGTACAACTTATAGAGTTGACGGTTGTGTCTTCTCCTCCATTCGCCTTCCTCACAGACGGGACCATATATTCGACGTAGAATTTTTCTTTCGAAGGCACTAAGGATCATCTCTTGAGTTCTGCTTAGTGTCCAGCTTTCGGCTCCATATAGCAGGACTGGCAGAATAAGAGTTTTGTAGAGCATGATTTTGGTCCCTCGAGTCAGGAGTTTTGAGCCCAGTTTTTTTGACAAACCGAAGTAGCATCGGTTGCCAAGGGCGATTCTACGTCGGATCTCCACTGTGATGTCGTTCGTGGAGTTCACGTTTGCCCCGAGGTAGACAAACTCCTTCACTATCTCAAAATTGTGGCTCTCGATTGAAATGTTTTGCCCTAGGTGGTGTGAGGCGGATCGTTTCTTGCTCGACAGCATATATTTTGTCTTATCCTCATTGACATTAAGACCAGCTCCTTTCGCCTGTTCTTCAATCGCCGTGAAAGCTTCCACTACCGCACGTTGTCGATGTTGTAGATGCGTAACGATGTCGATGTCATCTGCGTATTCCAACAGTTGGACTGACTTGTAGAAGATAGTGCCTTCCATGTTTACAGCAGCCCGCCGCACTATCTTCTCCAATGCCAAATTGAAGAAATCACACGACAGCGCATCTCCTTGCCGAAATCCGGTGCAGGTTTCAAACGGCTCGGAGCCGAACTGCACGGTGCATCGTGTATGTGTTAACGTGGTAGAAACACCTTGGAGCCTACTCCTTTAACCTAACCTAACCTTATATATCGATGTTGTCAAGCGCAGAGAGTCGGTTAAACATTGCTCTATAGTTGAGACCATTGACGATAAAAGCATATCTTTCCTCATTTCGAAGAAGATAAAGTCCGATGATACCGCCTTGCCATAAACCGCACAAAACATTTAATCGTGGCTGATTCATTGAAGATTGGTCGAACATTTGTGGTTTGAGTTCGCTCCAATAACGGAAATATGGATTGTTGACATTAATAAGTACATTAAATTAATTTCATACAGTCAAAATTGCTGACAACGACATCAGATATAATGACGTATCGATTATGGAGGGGACCTACAGTTTAATGCCGACTCCGAACGACGAGATTGAGAAACTTTTCCTAGACAGTTATAATCTTTGAGCTTTGTCAGTGACTTGAAATAAGTGGAGCCATGAAAAAAATGTTAGGTGTTTTTTCGGGAATCAAACCGACAACATCGAGCATTGGAGTCGACGCACCTACCCACTACGCCACGGAGCTCCATTATATGGAATCCAATAAATAAATCGTTTACAACGACCAAATTCGTCAATCCCTTGAAGATCTTTATAATCGATTTTAACTGTTATATCCAGCTTCGCGAATAGCACCTGGCCTTTAGAATCCAGGAGAAAATATGTTATTTTTATTACAACAAAACGACCGTCGGGAATTGTAAAAGCTAGGTGGGGTGGTTATGATGCATCTACCATACAGTCTCTACAAAGCACACTCTGACTATGACATCGTTTCCGCTTGTAAATGTGCCTTTAGTTTTAAATTATAAACCACAGAAGATATCGCCTAATGCCTTTAAAACATTACTTGAAAATAGTTCAGGAAAAAAATACAAAACCATTGGGATTTTACCGAGAAAAACGAAATTCAGACTTAATGATTTTTTTTGTCGGAAGTTTTTACTACTACAATGGAGCATTTAGACGAGGTGGCTGTCTAATGTTGTCGCCCTTCACGAAGGCCCCAGCGCCAGATCCGTCATTGGTCCTGGAGCCTTCCGTGAAGATTTGACTACATTCCTTTTCTGGCTCAAATTCTGGCCAGAGGCAGTCCAGAGTGCTGGGAAAGTCGACTTTGTATGTACGTCGCAGCTGGAGTACTGGTGTCCGTGCGTCAGACGGCATATCCATAAGACTGAAATTAAAGGAAATGTGGTGCGCAAGGTCATCCAAACTCCAGTGCGAGTTTTACCAAAGACCACTTCTTTTGAAACGGAAGATGGCCTTAAGAGTGTACCCCATAATGTGGATACCAAGGGAAGGAGATTCAGCAGTGCATCAAGAGCAGAGCCAGGCGTACTAGGGAAGGCCCCTATGCAGCTGAGACAGACCGTTCTTTGAAGCTTAATGAAAGCAGGAGTTTCGTATTTACGCGTAAGCCTATTTCACCAAATGACCGATGCATAGGAGGGAAAGGGCCTTATCACAGCCGTGTAGATCCAAACTGATCCTTTGGTTACTGATTTATAGACCCCAGGACATGAAGAAAAGTCCGTTCCACTGCCAAAAAACGGACAGCGCCTTGGCAATTTTCGACTCGGTGTATTTTTTCCAGGGAAGTTTTTTATCTAGGATAACACACAAATATTCAGCTTCGTCGGATAAGCGGATAGTGACGCCTTTTAGTTCTAGTAGTGTCAAACCAGTCAACTTCCTCCTCCTCCTGAAGAGGACACAATAATTCGTCAAAGATTCTCCAATTTTGAAAAAAAATCTTTGAAAACGTTGCAGAAGCCTAAGCCGCCTAAAGCCGTCTGCACTTTCTGCTTGTTGCTTAACGAACACGCTTCAATGTACGTGCTATAACATGCATACGTGACCAAAGATCCATTAAAAAATTAACTTTAGTCGTATTGTGTTGCCGTGCCATTATGGTCTTTAAAGTTTTAAAGCATCACTGTCTTTGAATGCCACTTTCTTTTACCGACTAAAATTTTGGAATACTTTCACAGTGCCTGAACATCTTTATCTAAGAGGAAAATCCCATAGAATGCCTTTTATTTTCTCATCTAAAAGTGTAATCCAGGATGAAGCTCTAACTATTGTCGTTTGCCAACCATACAAATACCGAAACATTCTCCGAAGAAAATTTTCTTGACAGCCTTAAACCTCATTATCTAACCTCTTCATCCTAGAGTTCTATCCATTATCATCACAATTCAAACCGATTAACATATCTGCTCCTCTAAAGGTCGCTCGCAAAACCAAATAACCACTAACACCACTTACATTACATTCACAAGGTGATTTCCCAATTCACTTCGCACGGAAATCCCCCATATCCTCCCTAGTCCCCCATCAGCTTCACAAACTTTGACCTTTTCCCGAGGTGGAGTGAGAAAATAGGCAACCCCAAAACAGACAGCCTAAAAAACTGACACAAAGAATACGGAATTGATTTTCACCCTAAAACTTTCCGAGCCACAAACGAAACAACGAAAAGCCAACTTAATTAGGGGACAACGGGCAAGAGGAAGATCCCAGAATGTGCACTCAGGGATTACACTGGCCAGGTACAAGTGGTGGTAGCTTCCATTTCGGCAAAAAAGGAAGAAAAAAATCCACAAAGCAATTTCAGTTGATTGCAAACCTCTATGGGAAAGGTGATTTTCTTAGGCGCCGAGGCGTACCGCAATCACAAAAATCCCTTGGGTGGGCACAATTGTGTGCGTACGGCAACCGCCGCCGCAGGCAAAGAGTCCTGTTTGACCACCGCACCGACGTGAGATTCACACCAAACAAATGACCAATTTACGCAAATCGATAGATGTAGCAAGCGATAATTATCGCATGCCCTGGAGTGGCACTTACGGTTTCAGAGCATGGCGCTTTATGCTTGTTATATGGTAATTGAGTGGGACACACAAGGACATGCCAAATGCAGCCGGAATAAGATGTTTGCAAAGCCAGGGCTGTACTTTGGCGGTCGGAAGATTTCCCATTGTGTGGATTCGGGCGATGCACATGCCCAGGATGTGTGGTTACCGCCTCACCTAGGGAGTTGAGGATGGCAGCGTTTTCTTGCGAAGAGTAAGATGCATTGTGCAAATGAACTCCAAACGATTTGTGTGGTGAATACAGGGGTTATCCTGAAATATGCAGAGTTAGGTAATCTCTTTCAATTAATCCATTTGATTGCTCTGCCAATTGTCCATTGCCGATATTGTTAGCCTCAACCAATTGTGATAGCAGTAGCAAGATATGGGAGATACAGCGACAGCACCGATCAATTCTCATCAAGGGTGAAACTTCATGATTTTGATAATTCAACGATAACCGACGTGGTCTCTGGAGTAATTACGTTGCCTCCTACGCTGACGGGGCCCAGTCCCATTCCGGAAATAAAAACTTTCATATTTCACGTCACCCGCTCTCTAGAATCGCTGTCAATGCTCATGCATGCAGACATCGAGGCGAGATGAGTGGTTCTCGAAAGAGGATTAAAAATGAGTTAATCTCTTTTTTCTCAATGTTTCCTCTCTAAACTTGTTCTCCAATCACCGCGCATAATTCCATGCAGGATAAGTAAATTTGCGCTTGGCCTAGTTATAGGAGGAGGTGATGGAATCATAACTGAAGTGGTATTCCCCGCGAGTGCATAACAGCCGACTGTAGCGAATTTTCTAATGAAAATTGCTTTTTGCAGAATTACTCTCACTGCCGCATGGACTTACCTACGCAAAATTCGTTTTTCAGAAGGGAAACGCTGGGAATTTTCGCTTAACAGCCAGCCTACACGTATTTTCATTTCATTTTAATTTATTTATTAAAAGTATCGCAGTACATTAAGAATATTCTATCCTCGGGGCTTAAAGTATAACTTTGGATAAATATATGGTATATTGGATATATTGAATAAACGTATAGTCATCATTCCATCGACAAAACTCATGTGAATTCGAACACATCCATCACTTCGAGAATTCATCACTACAATAGCCCTCTAGCCAGGAATATCCAACTGCTCACCATTTCGTTGGCCTTCGGGCGCAGAAATCAGCTTAGTGGTTACTTTAACCCAACCCACAATATGTTCCACAAAGCTGAATATTTCCTTAATATGAAAACACACTAACATTTAAAACCAAGATATTTTCCATCTCTGCATCTTTCCTTAGGCCGATAAAGTGTCTTATGATTTTATCAGGAAAAGTTTATTTGTCTGGCTTAATTTGGACTAATCAGATTGTCGACGAGTGATTTCGGATGCATATGCAAGAGGGGTATTCTCCTTTATTCTTGTTGATCCGCTTAAAAACGATTAGGTCCTAATGTGTGTAATTTTCTGGAATAATGTCTGAAACCAGATATCAGATCTTGCGTAACTTCTGAGAATATATAATGCCTCGCTCGAATGGGAGTAAAGCACATTCCCCTATGCAAGGAATCCACCGCCTTTCAAGTTGAACTCTTTGGCGTAAATGAAGCAAACTATTGTATCAGTAGTAGAAATGTGTCTATCGTAGAAATGTCACAGATAGACAGCCAGTCGGTACTTAAAGCTCTAAAAAACCTCACATTCAAATCAAAGATTGTCTGGAAATTCAATTCAATTTCAATAACATTTTTTAATTTATAAAATATATCGTGTACATTAAGAAAAATTTATTTTAGAGTACTCAGATTTAATCTTTTGGCATTTAAAAAACAAAATGTTAAATTGAACTTACATTGGAGTTACAAAATAGGCAAAAGATAGAAAAGAATGGAATGTAATAAGGACTTTCAAATTTTGGCAATTGATACCGGCCATATTGTTGAAGGTACATCTGTCAAATTGGCTGCCATTTATTCAGCGTGTTTTGCCAAATAAACGATAATCCAATACCCGTACTCGACCATCGACGAAACGCAAGGTCTGCCGCTGCGAAGACATCGCCGCTGCCCATCAGAGTGTGCAGAAGAATCCTAGGTGCATCGCTCACAAACTCGGCCTTTCGCAGACTACAACTTGGCGAATTTTGCGTTGCGTCGTGATTTGGGCGTGCATCCGTACAAAATTCAACTGACCCAGTAGATGAAAGTAAGCGACCCGGAAAATCTTTCGAGACTGCAATACAAAATCTCGTTGGCAGAATTGAATGTGCACTCGACAGGAAAGAGTGCGCGCTGGGCATTTTCATTGATATAGAGGGTGCCTTTGACAATGCGACTTTTGATGGCATGAGCAACTCGGCCAGAGAACACGGTGTAGATGAATCATTAGTGCTGTGGATTAAAGCAATGCCAATGAATAGAACTATTATTGCGGACGCATGTTATGGCGGGGGTAAATAGGGGCTGCCCGCAGGGTGGTGTCGTGTCTCCTCTGCTATGGTGCATGCTGGTTGACTCTCTGCTCGATGCTCTCAATAGTTCTAACATCTACGCCCAGGCCTATGCGGATGATGTAGCTATTCTGTCTGTCGGATCATGCCTAGCGGCTGTGTGTTCAAAAACAGAGGCAGCTCAAAACGTGATCGACTACTGGTGTACTAAAAATGGGCTTTCAGTCAACACTCTTAAAACCGATGTTGTCCTCTTCACGAGGAGGAGAAAATTTATTGAAAATTGGGTAGGGCTTCCGTCGATGGTTGGACTTCTCGAGAGCACAACCGCAGGTGGCATGACTCTCCAGGATGTAGACAGTCCAAGCGTATGCTCCCCAACGTCCGCGACTTTCTTGTTATCTCTTAACAGAAAAGATTGTAGACAACTTACCGGCGTACTAACGGGGCACTACACCTTTTTTGGATGAATGGGTACATCAACAAACAAAATTCTCGAACTTGGGATATGCCAATCTACATGAGATCCAAAAGCGTCCAAATCACTGTTTTGTGTGGATTTTAGACTGACGGCGTCATCGGCCCCTATTTCTTTGAGAAAGACGTTGGCCTCGGACTGTGGCGCCGCTATTTTTACTATTATTAAGTGTTTAATGAAAGACTGTTTAAAGTTCCGGCTTCCAATGCCTTGCCATTTTATTTTAAACGTCTACAATTCGCTGTTACTCTTTCATTAGTGTCTTCTTATAACAAATCGTGTAAAAAGAAACATTCTTTCGTAGACATAACCTATATGTACGTCGAAAAAAGCAAAAAACTTAAAAACTTAATTTATCTGGATTTTATTGTGTTTAATTTTAAAAAATTCCTGGCATCCTTTCATTTCGGTAAAAGATTAATAAATAGACGAGACATAACGGGCACTAAGACTAAGTATCGTCTGTCAATCAGGAAATATCTCGTGTATGATAAATGTAAAAAGAAAAGTGGTGTGAATCAAGTAGACTGACATCTCTATGAACTACAGCAAATAAAATTGTGTCCACGTCATTGGAGATGAAATGTATGCCAATAGGATCTGCGCATATCCACATGTGACTCGATAAACTTTAACAAGTAATAAAATTCACAGGATTAGAGTGAATTCTCGTTCGGAATTTATGTGCTTCCAGGGTAAGCATCTCGTGTAGGGCCTGTAACACTGAGGCTCACACACAATGCGCGAAAAATATTTTCCAATATTCGATTCATCAACATCAAACTATTTCCGTTTAAGCTTTTTACTTCCGAATATTCTCAATATCTACCTCATGCGATATTCCCTAAGCACATTTTCATCCGTGGAGTTTCACAAACGTGCAGCGAATTCCCTAGCAGTCACAACATTATTCTATGCTGCGAAATCCTATTCAAATTGAAACAAACTTAGGCACTATCACTTTTTTGTTTGATCTACCAGCAGTCAAACGGTTTGCGATTCGCGAAGGCATTTTATTGATTTTAATTAATTCTGCTAAACAATGAATGGCTGCTCCTCATCCTCGTTGATGCACTCTGCGAGAGCAGATGTTATTGCATTCTTGGAATTCTTATCCACATACCATCGCGAGTGTTGGTAGCATCAGTCGGGGCGCTTTTGGCTCATCAATTGAAATCAAATAAAATTGGAAAATGAATTTACTTCCTTGAATTGATACGCTTTCGACAACATTCCGAATAGAAGCGGAGGCATTTTCCTGAATTTTGGTTTAAGTGCCGCAACATTGCCTGGAAGGCCTATGGCACGCTTGGTAAGAGTATTAGCAATGACGAAGCTTGTCTGGGTTTATGAACTTTGTTCGAGCAAATACCAGCTATTCTGTGAATTTGGTAGGAAGCGCTTCAGAAGGACCTGCTGCACAGAGGGTCAGGTAATCGCTTGATTGCATTCATGACTGACGAATCCATTTCAAAGAAGGTGAACTGCACGATATGAGGACGTAATTGGAATTCCACAAAAACCACAATTCAACAACCTTTGATGGAGTTTTCTATGGATCTACATTTAAACGCAAATCAGTTACATTCGCGCTCATGCGGTGAAGCAGAATTTCGACGAAATGTGCTTTGAGATTCTCCAAAGCACGGCGAGTAATTTAAAATTGTTGGATATCTAAGAGGAATCGCAATGAAGCATAGTTTTGGTTTTTTTTCATTCAAAGACTTCAGTTATAAAAGTTGTTCGCTATGATACTCGTAGATGATGGAATTCAATTGCGCTCTGAACGGTGTAGGAGAAATTCTGAAGTAATAATCCTTTGTCATGTCCTTGGAGTAAATAACTTTTATACTTCAGAGGATGTGAATCAATATAGCAATTGGGACGTCAACGCGTGCATCGTTTCACGCTTGCCGAATGTGCGGAAATTATTAAAAAATACGAGCATTATCGAAATTCTGGCTCAGTTGCAAATACGCAACGTGAACGTGAATTTCGTTGTGTGGTTGGTCGTCATCAGACAGTTCGTCGCACAGAAAAGTTTGATCGTGAGTACACTCTTTTGGATTTTAAGCCACCAAACAGGCAGAGTTTGGTGAGAAATGAAGAAAACATAGCTGCCGCACAATAGCGGCCGGTATCAAAGAAAATCCAAAATTCCCGAGTCGGCGCCCATTGGCTGAATTGAGCATCGACAGCGAGTCAGCCCATTGGACTATTTTGCGGTTAGATTTTGGCTTACATAGATATAAAACTGATGGGCCACGGAAAATGATAATGATGATGAGTAACAACCGATTAAAGATACAAGCGAATTTTTAGGAAATCGAATTGAATGGTGGGCCAATTACAAGCGTCTTTTAAAAAATACAATAAAATGAACAAAATTAATTTTTTTTTGTATCAGGCTTTATAAGTAAGAAAAAACATTGGCATTAATTATGAAGCACAGCGTCGTTCAAGTGGCTCCCTGTCAGCCCGATTTTCCAAGACCTTTTTTTCCAAGGTCTCGGGCTGTAGCTCACGGCTTACTGGAATGATATTGGTCTTAAGTACTTGAATCGTTTCCGGATTCTTAGCGTAACATCGGTCCTTCACGGTTCCCCACAAAAAAAGTCCAAAGGGGTCAAATCGCAGCTCCGAGGCGGCCAATCGACGACGCCAAAACGGCTGATAACACGATTTGGGAAATTAGGGCGCAAAAGATCGATTGTGGCATGGGCTGTGTGGCATGGCGCGCCATCCTACATGAGCCAGAGGTCGTCCAAATCCATGTCTTAAATCTCAGTAAAAAAAAATTTAGGTTGACTTTGTAACGCCCACCGTTGACCGAAACGTTGTTCCCAGCCTCATTTTTTTCGAAGAAAACTGGTCTAATGATGCCACCACTCCACAATCCGCACCAAACTGTCACTATCTGTGGATGCATTGGCTTCTCGACAATAACGTGCGGGTTGTTCGAGCCCAAGATACGGCACTTTTCTTTGTTAACGTAGCCGCCGAGATTAGAATGCGCCTCGTCAGAAAAGATGATTTTTCGCCAAAAATCGTTGTCCAATTCAAGCTGCTCTAAGGTCCAAACTGCGAAGCGATAATGAAGCGGGTGATCACACGCCTTCGATTCCTCAGTTAATTGGACCTTGTAAGCGAATAATCAGAGATGTTTGCGCAAAATTATCCTCGCGTGAAATATTGAGCTGTTTAGATCGATGTTCGTGAATTGAGTCTCACACTCTCGGCCACAGCAGCCACGTTCTCATCTGTGCGCACAGTACGATGACTGGGATCATGACTATTGTCCAAAAGCATACCAGTCTCACGAACTTTTTTCACAAAATTTCGTACAGCAATCGCGGTGGGTGCTTCATTTTGGTCGAAACTCCTTTTCAAAAATCACACTGTTTGGGCTACACAGCACTCACTTTGGAAATAAATTTTCAATATTTCCCAACGTTGCTTAAACGTAGAGCGACTCATTTCGTACTGCGGAGGTATGATACTAACTTTCTGTCCAAATTTCGAGTGGGAAAAAGCTGTCAGTTTCAAAATAACCTATGATTTAAAAAAAAAACACTAGGCAGCCCACCTGTAGAAATGCAAGAAGAGAACAAATTATTTCTATTAAGCGTTCGAGCTGATTGTGTATGCACAACCAATTGAAGGTGTTTGTTTCTTAAGAAGACTTTCTATAGCAGCAAATTCAGATCCCAAGAATTTCCAAAATGCTCAAAGGTACGGGCTGCGCCCTTAGTGTCAATGACATGGGGAAGTTTCAGAAATTCAGTTCAATTTATTGACAACAGAATATAATTTTAAAAAAAGAATGGGACCTATCGTATATTTTATTATAACAATAATAATAATATTGGCGGCGCTACAGTCCAAGGTGAACCTAGTGGGCCTAGCTTCTCATCAACCACTCGTATTTTGCGTGCTATTGTTCTCTCGCGATTGGAGGGGACCTACAGTTTAATGTCGACTCCGAACGGCGAGATTAAGAAGCTTTTTCTAGACATTTATAGTCTTTCAGCATTGTCAGTGACTCGAAAGAGGTGGAGCCATGAAAAAATGTTAGGTGTTAGGTGTTAAGATGTTAGGCTTGATACAAACCTTAAACCTTAAACGAATGCAGAAGTCGACGCGCCACGGCGGCACGGAAAAATAATAGATACCAATTTTAAGACCATCTTTACAAACAAAGGCCTCTAGAACTGCCAAAAACTTTTCGCATTCGATTTTGCGGCCTCACACATAATTGAGACGAAATGGAATTTGTCTTCTCAAATCCAATCACTTCCGATTTGGGTGGCATTTTTCTGGTCTCCCGAAGTGACCCCATCAGGAAGTTCTACACTTTGTCTACTGCCGACAACAAAAGATGGATCACAAAGTCAAGTTTGAGGCACCTCAATTCAATGAAGGCGCGTGTACGTAATACAACAAAACAAAATTCCAGTCAATATGTACATATGAGCTTCAATCTCTCATTCACATCTGAAACGTGCAGATTGCTTCCTCTCGAAGTCACTTCATCCACTTCCGTGACATTCCACAAATGACAAAATCCATCCATTTGTCTACCAAATGACATCATTCAATCAGACTCCCACCGAATGAACAGAAAAAAAAACCAAAAATAAAGCAGCAGGACCGATGCCAAACGAACTAATCTACTACGTTCGCCTCGCCAACTAAATCCAATTTCCGTGTCGTTTTTTCTGCATAATTAATTGCGCAATTAAATAAAAGCACTTCGCTTCAAATTGTCGACGTCTCCTTGAGACCGGCCTCCCTCCTCCACCACTTTGATGTCATAATCTCGAGTATGTTTCTGGGTGAGCACAAGAAAATAAGTATTCTACCGTTCGAGCCCGACGGCGCGGTCGGTCCCTACATCATGTTTATCTTCAAATAACAAAAAGAAAATTAAATTATTCTCGGAAAATTTGTGTCCTAAAGTACTTGAACGACTGATGGGACTGGAGTTCTTTGGAAATAAAAAAAAACAAGAATTTAGTGGGTGTAACCATTAAGAAGTCTATGGGCACATGAAGACGAACGGGAGAGAAAAAAACACAACAACTCGGCAACAACAAGAACAACAACAGGGAAAACATTGCGTTAAATATGCAAACATTTTAATGGGTGGCGAGTAAAAAGTTTTCTTTGTTATTTCGATTCTTTCCTCGAGATCACTCCCCCCTCCTTTTTGTGTTCGGTATTTTTTTCTTTTGGGTTTTCTTCGATTTCGCTTCCTGCGTGCGGCAAAACAAAGAGAAAACTTTCCAAAGGACCAACAAGCGAAGTGATAGAGATAGAGTCTGAGGACAAAAGCAAAGTGCGCGGAAAACTTTTTACTTATGCAAGCGGATAATAACACCCGCAAGTTGAATTTTTTCTGCTTTCGCATACCTGCCCTGCTCTGGGGAGATGAGGCAACACTCCTGATGGCATTTGGGGAGAGAATGAGATTTCAATTAAAATTAGCGAATAACAAATCGGTATTTAAATGAGTCGCTAAGTTCATTGGATTGGAAGAGAATCATTCACCTAATCATCTGAATCTGCGTGCTCCTAATTCATTTTAGAAGGAGGGCTCTAGAGAACTTGAAAAAATATTTGGTGGATTCTGTTGGACTTATTTAAAGCCGCCATTTTAAGAATGCTCAGGAATTGCAGTCCAATCCATTCAAAAATGTACTGGTGATAGGAAATGTCAATTGGATTCACCAATTGATATGAAAATTGGCTTTTCGCAGCAGTTAATATTTTAATTAAATTTCAATTCTAAGCCCGGATAGTGGCAAATAATTGAGCCAATCAGGATAATTGTACCGAAGAATTGCAGACCTCCGAGTGAAGTGATGGGAAAGGCTTATAAAAGAGCTGTGGAAAGAGATTTAGAAGAAGAACAGGAAGGAAGTGAGTTTTGTGCGGGTTTTCAGTTCCTGGAACAGGCATTACTATGCTAACAGTTTGGTGTATAGCAATCAGAATAGAACTGAAGCTATCGTCATTCATTTATAAACTTCAGTGAAAGGCCATCCAATGAGAGGTGTTTAAATTCATAATCCCATTCTTGAATTGTTAACATTCAACTTTCATCGCGGTGACTTTTGATAAGTAAAAACCAGGGGGCTAATAAATCTGGATGGATACGTATTCACACAACGCGTTGATAAAGTTTAAATTCGTATTCGCTTGGCTAGCTTAAAACATAACTATCGATGCTGAGCGTATGACGGAAAACCCAAATGTCTCTCTCTCCAAGGCGATTACAAAAATTATCCCAATCCGCATCCTCTTTGCACCACATTTTGCATAAAGACCTTGGCCTTCACATTCCAGTTGGCACAAGAACTTAAAAGACAGCGAACAACGTCAAAGTTTCTGTGATTGGGCGCTGGAAATGAATGAATTAGATCATGATTTTTTGCACAGAACTATTCTAAGTGAAGCTTCTCATTTCTATTTAAATACGTAAACAAATGAAACTGTCTCCCAAGAGAAATAGTGGAACAACTTCCTCATCCAAAGCGAATTATAATTTGATGCGGTTTTTCGTCTGACGGTGTTATTGAGTAATTTTTTTGAAAAATATGCTGGTGCGACCATTTCAGTAAATGGATTGCGTTACCGAATGATGTTAACTGATGTTGATTACGTGCAATAGTCATCCCCACTCTCAAGTCAAAGGGCATAGCACCACCGAAATTAAAAATTTCGCATTCCCAAATCCGATGTTTTGCATTTATTTTTTCAATTATTCATACTAATTATTTTAATTATTTCATCTTAGAGAAAAAAATGTTTTAAATAGTTAATATTTATATACAGTGCCTCACAAAAATATTCGGAATTATGTTTTTTCCTGGATCCTAGTTTGTTGCATTTTGTTGTTGCAGACAGAAAACATGCATTATTTCTGATTTTTTGTTTAACAGAGAATAAATGTTGAATTGAAACTGTTTTTTTTTTCTTGTAATTATAATAACTATTTCTTGTTAAAAAATATTAAAATTCAGTAAAAAAACATAATTCCGAACATTTTTGTGCGGCACTGTAGTTTATATTTCATGAACTTCTCACCTCCACATGCACTCTTAGCATAGCTTAGTCATATTTTTCATGTATTTCATAACCTAACCTAAGGCACCTGCTTATTCTAAATAATAAATAATTAATTTGTTCCCAAGTCCATTTGAAGTAAATCGTTCACATGTCGGGAATGTGAATTTTCATGCACTGTATTCTTAAAAACGAGTATATCCTATTTCCGATTTCCTTATACAAAATTGACATTTTAAATCCGCACCAAAATCGCGGAGGTTTCATACTTAAATTGACTTAAAAAACAGCCGGGGAAGAAGTGAATAACTGGTTGCACGGAGCTTATCAGTTGAGAGAATACAAAATGTGTCTTGAGGTTTTAAAATAAGGAAACATCTTGTGTTTACCCCTCTTACAGCTTATTGTTCTGTGGGTGACTGCATTGTTCCTTTACGCAAATTCAATTCTTAAACAAATTGATATCCTGTTAATTGTATTTTATAAAAAAAAATTGTATTATTAAAATTATTTTAGCGTTTGAAGTGTAAACAAGACCATGTCTTAATCTTAATCTTAATTTTAATTTCCAATTCCCTATTCATCTGACTTCGAAATGCGTAAAGTGATGTCGTTAATCTAGTGCATCCAGAAGATTTAGGAATACGAGTGAATGATTCGTTTGCGTGGCAAATTTTAATGTGAAGAATTCTATTGGCAGAGAAAACAATGGCTCTATTGTGTATCAAATTTGAAAATGGTGATTTCAAATGGCAGACTAGATTTGTGCGATTTAATACCATTATACGATGCCCTTATTATCTACGCCACGACAACCGCGTGTCTTTGGCATAATGTAGAAAAATATGTCAATAGGTAGGACATTTTTCCTTCTGAATCGAATAAACGATTGGTTTAGTTTGTTAAGTTTTAATGAATTTTTTAAATTTTTTCTTTGAAAATTTTTCATTCTAGGAGAAATGCTGGACATACAATAAATGGATTCTTATACTATCATACTGACCCTATGAGGACACTCCAAATCATATGTGAAACCCGGCCAACCAGCCAAATCAACGGCAAAGCCGAATTTCCATGGCGCGAAGGTAATGCTCTGTATTTGGTGGGATCAGAAGAGAGTGCTGTAGTATGAGCTGCTAAAACCGGTTGAAACCATCAATTGACAATGCTACCGAACACAATTAATCCGTCTCAAGAGAGCAGTAGCCGAAAAACGAAAAACGAGGCAATAATTTTCCATTATGACAACGCTCGGCCCCAGGTTGCTATTCCGGTTAAGAACTATTTGGAAAACAGTGAATGGGAAGTTTTACCCCACCCGCTTTATAGCCCATACCTTGCCCCTTCTGACTACCATTTGTTCCGGTCGATGCAGAACGCCCTCACTGAAATACGGTTCACATCAGAGCAGAATATCAAAAATTGGCTTGATTCATTCTTGGCTGCCAAGCCGGCGCAGTTCTTTTGGGATGGGATCCACAAATTGCCAAAAAGATGGGAAACAGTCATAGCTTCAGATGGACAATAATTTGAATAATACTATTGTACATGTCTTTCTTAAATAAACGTTCAAATTTTGAAAAAAAAACCGCACGAATTAAGTTATAAACTCAATACAATAAATGGATTCTATACTATCGTACTGGTCCTATGCGGACACTCCAAGTCAATCTATGAATTTATAATTATTATTTTTTTGTGAATTTTACATGTATTTTTTAATAATATTAAAAAAAAGCTTATACTAAGAAATACTTATTAAAAACTTAGTAATCTGAACGTTTTTTTAACTTAGATTATTAGTCTAACTAAACACTAACCTATATAACGAATTTTAATTATATTTTTTTTTATTTTTTATTTTTATGGATTTTTGTATATTTTTTGGATTTTTAAATTTTTTTTTCCTAAAATTATCCTAATCTAATGCCTAATGCCCTATACTAAATGTAATTTGGCCGTAAGCTGGGGCGTCTGATGGGACTGCAACCACTAGTAGAACCCTGGATCCCTGTTTATCTCCATTCCGTCGCGAACAGGGATAGACCTACTGAGCCGGGAATCATCCGGACTTAGTCTTGCGACATTGCCTTGGTAGAAGATTCCCCTATCCACCGTCTTTCGCACCATGTGAAAAATCAATGGACATTCCTCCACATCCTGGATTAACCCCATCCGGTCGAGGTACAAGAACGATTCTAGCGAAATGTATCCACTTCGGCGAGCGATCTAGTGATATGCTTCATTGGGGTAGTAGGCCTCAAATATCAGCTAATTTTCCGAGGTCATGACTCGTGCAACGTGTCTTCGAATCAGCTCAATAATAAAATTATCCACTCAGTTCACGTTTGGTTCGTTATACAAGAACTCGTTGGAATAGAATTTCTCGTACTCAGTTTCTGGGGTTCTGTACTTCTTCAGACAAGCCCGGAGATACTGCCTCTCAAACAGACTCATATTTTCCA
Organism: Myathropa florea; assembly: GCA_930367185.1. Lineage (NCBI taxonomy): Eukaryota > Metazoa > Arthropoda > Insecta > Diptera > Syrphidae > Myathropa > Myathropa florea. The sequence goes on from OV884002.1 coordinate 46,221,741, forward strand.
TCTGGAATGGACTTACGTTGGACCACACTGGACACGCCATGACTGGCCGGATGTGGGACGGTTAGTGTGAAATTCAATCTATTCACATAAACACATATGGCTCTGAAACAAAAATTGGAGTAGTGGTGACGTACTAAATAATAGCATCTCCTTTCATCTCGAAGACCACTGTAGATTGTTATTGGCGGAGATAGTATCAATCAGCAAAGCATTGCCCTTGTAAATGGAACCATATTACTACAAAGATGAAGCCTTACTAAGCATTACTCTACGATCAATGGAGAGGGCAGTGAATAAATAATTCGGATCCGGATTTAAATGTGCAGAGAAACTCTAGTTTTTTTTTCGAGGATTTTTGAAACACTACTGGAGCACTCAGACTCAAAACTGGTCCATTGTAATGCCAGGTAGCAACCTACTCCAGTGCCGTTAATTTGATCCCAACGGCAAATGGTGGCTGGACCAGATTCGATTTCACTGGGATCCGAACCTGAGACCCCTCGAACTTGGAGCAGGCACTTAACCAACTACGCCATCCAGCCGACTCTGGTTACAAGACGGCACTTTATGGCATGGGCATGGGAACTAGCTCCTAAAGTCGTATCGCACACCTATCTCCCGTGGGGATAAGCAAAGTTGGTGGTCTATACTGATAACGACACACTTAGGGCCACTAAAAAGCCAATATTCACCGGGTTATTGCAGATGTGCGGCCTTAGTTTCTAAAGAAATTAGTTGAAAATCGGGCCTCCAAATTTCGCTTTATTCGAAGTCACCTGCGACTGACACAGGCTGAAAATTGGATTAAAATTATCTTTCGAACAATCTCAGTACCCATGATTGATATGTGCTAAATTTGATTTTGAATTTCTACACTCCTGATAAAACACAGACGCCATAGAAGTGCTGAATCAACAGTTGCTTATGACTTCTCTTCCAAACAGACTTAACATTTTCGAAAGACAGTCTCCCTCAAATACTTTTAAAATTATGAAAAGATTTAACTAATCAACCCTTGACTAAATAAAATTAAATAAAGTGACAACAGTTAACCAAAATGATTGTGCCGTGCCACCAATATGCCCGAGGCCAACCATTATCATTTTACTCCCAATTGCCTGGTGATAATCAAAAGCCCCTCTTCTGCTTCATCTTTTGACACCAATGTACGACCACTTGCTCCCGCGGAATGCGAGAAAAAAAAAAGTAAAATAAGTACTGCGTCCTCAAAACGCAATTACAGTAAAAATTAACACCACTTGACTTCAGCTAAACAGCTAAAGTCATCTCCAAGGGATTCGCTGGTGACTGGCTTATTTCCTTTGATCCTTCAAATGACCCCAGCCCTGTGTAATTTTTCAGCCAAATATTCAAACCAACTCCTCTGTTCTGCGAAAGCAACAGCAAAGCGAATGAAAGAAATGTTCTTTAACATTCCCAACGCTTAACCGTGGTCGGGCGAGTATTTGAGCAACAGCTACCCACCCCTGTGCACACACACACACTCTCTTGGCCTTGCACAATCGCATTTCATCTAACCAACGACAGCGACTGGTCGCCAAGAGATAAGCGAAAAGGACACCATCTTACGAAATTTCCTCAACCATATCAACGGCACGACGCTTTTAGGGTTTAAGCCAACCCTAACAAGCACGAAAGGATGCGCGGCCATGGTCTTCGTCTGGGGTAATTTGCAGAATTTCAACATTTGTGTTTAATTTTGCTATTTCATATTACACCGCTCCATTGCTCTGCACTCTCCCCCCCGAAGGACGCGCCTGGTATCAACTTAAAATGAAACTAGTCAACACAAAATAATCATCCTGCGATTGGGTGGCTCGGGGAGAATTCAATTAAACTCAACGGCGAAATTATTGTCCCCACAAACGAAAATAAGCAATCATCCTGGCCACATACAATCCGCCAAAACCCCTCCGGGTGAGAGGTGCGAGGCAGGGGCCACTGGGCGGGAACCTTAAAATTTAAGGATATTTGCACCACTCAACAGTAAAGTAATTAGAAAATATTCGCGCTGACTTTGGTGTGATTTTTCATTTCCATAATCGGCTTACGGCAAAACAGGATTCGAAGCGTAGGACAGCGAAATTACTTTTCCCAAACGCGGAATATATTTTTCTCAAGAAATGAAACACATTTCGTCAAACCGCAAGGTGGACAGTTTTCTTGCCTCGGGAAATATCAAACGAACAGTGGGGAACCGTTCGGCACTTTGGGCCAATTCGCAATTAATTTAATTTTGTACTTTTGCAAATTTATTCAACTTTTTTCTTTCCTGTGGGTTTTCATTTCATGTTCGTTCACTTTTGCGGATTGAGTGTGAGGACAATCCGGCGGGGCGGCTGGCAATTAAGGGGCAGCAGTGGCAAAGCTGAGACGTGATAGTGCAGAGAAAGGGTGTTTTAATTGAAGACTGCTGCTTAATTACTGAAATTTAGATAAGTTACATTTGGTATCTTCTGCTTCGAGCCACGACGAGGACACCCCCACTCATTGAGTCTCAGTCAGACCCTTCCATATGATTTGGGTTTAAAAATCCTTCGGAATGATTAAATTCAATGCGGTTTTCTTAACTAATTGACTTATGAAAAATCTTCTCGGATTAAGCCTTTCAGAAGTTTTTGTATGAAACTTGATGACGCCAATCATTTTAAAGCGTTTAATCGACTTTGGCGAGAGAAAGTGTGATACTCGTCCTCTCCTCATACTCCATGTTTTTCTTGACTGAAGCCCAACGATTTATTCCCCGTATATTTTCTGGTAATGGAATGGTTGTCTATTATTGGTGGAATGAGGGAAGTAGGTTTAAAGCAGTACGAATGAATGGTTCGCAAGAGATTGTGTGTACTTTCTTTCAAGCTTCTTTTTTTTTCTTCTTCTTGTCGCCCTACAGTCCGGGGTGCACCTGGGCCCAACAAAGCTCTTCAGCTAGCACCGTCTTTTGCTGTCACTAATTGCGTACGCCAAGTAGGTTGAGGTCACTCTCCGCTTGGACGTCTTCTGTTGCGTTGTCCCACTGGTTTTGAGTCGAAGATTCTTCGGGCCAGAGCCAAGTTACCCATGTACTCTACATAGCCTAGCCATCTTAGGCGTTGGATCCGTAGAAGCCTGGCTAGACTCATGTCGTTGTATAGCCCATACAGTTCTTGGTTGAACCTTCTCCTCTAAATGCCATCAACGCAAACAGGACCAAAGATCGCGCGCAGAACTTTTCTCTCGAAAAGACCAAGAGACTGTTCATCCGCTTGGGATATTGTCCATGCCTCTGCGCCGTATAGTAGGACTGGGATGATGAAGGTCTTATACAGAGTCAACTTGGTCTTCCGAGAGAGGGCATTACTACTTTTGCCTTTTGAGTTCAAAAGAACAGCGGTTGGCATGAGTTATTCAGCGTTTGATCTCGGTACTGATGCTGTTTGTACTGTTTACCGCGGAGTTGAAGTAGATGAAGTCCTTTAGTACCTTAAAGTTATAGATGCCTATGGTGGTCCTTTCTCGATGACAGCATATAAAGGTTAATCCATTAAGCGCTTTTAGTCTTTCAATTTAAATAAAGCAAAGTGTGTATGAGGTATCACAGATATTTTTTATTTGTTTGAAAGGCCTATCAATGCCATTATTTACGAAATATAACATCGTTCTAATGTCCGCCGCGGCTTCTCTGAATGTTGCGTATCCGATGTCAGATTTTCCATGCCTCTGACGCATAAATTTAAAGATGGCATGGGTCCCGGCATCCAACAACGATCTACTTGCCCAAATCTAGTCCAAGCTTTGAATAGTGTTGCAAGTCTAAAATGTTGTTGCAGAATACATTGCGTGTTTTTGAGAACGGTACACAAAACAGAACTAATTTGGTCTCGAGATCACTTATAGTTCATGGCGTCGAGTTTGGTCTGAAGTTGAAAAAAGAAATATTGTTATACCTTTTCGTTAAATGCTCCTATTTCCGAAGGATCAAACTCACTTTCCAAAGGAACCCTTACATTCCTAGACATCTTGACGGCACGTATATCCAATTAATTTCTTCTTTTAAATGAAAAAGAGAAACCAAGGCCGGCAACCAGCAAGTCTCCTGTTGATTTTGACCCTACTTTTGAATGCCAAAGTCGTTGAATGCTTTTCGGACACAGGTTCATACAATACAGCAATCTCTCTCCCCGTGAGTTAGGGAATAAATTTATTACTACACTCTCATTTGCGGAACTACAGATTATTTCCTAATCAAGTCCACGTACATTAATATTAATTCCATTCAATTAACAAGACCACAATTCCAGCATCCACTTCTGCTGTTATTGGTCTCAATCCAACCACATGTGTATGTATGTATACGCAATTATTCTTCATGCTCCTGGGGGAAAAGGACCCACGTCCGGTGTATGCACGACGATGGGTCCATATTTCTTTCTTTCGTTTTGAGTAAGGAACGCAAAACAGACAAAAACAACGAAAAAAACACGAAGCCAACAAACATGTTTACTCGTCGTAGTAATGGACCAAAGGCACTAAGTACGAATTCATTTGAACCATTCCCTTATAAGAAACATGGCATTGAAGGGAGCTTCCGAGGATTTATGGAACGTACTAGCGAATAAGCTCGGTCTCTCTCCACAGTCTCTATTTTGTCTGACCCGTTTTACCGTCAAGTCAGCACCCAAGTACCGCCGCATAGCATCATGCCCCAGCGATGTGTTGCGAAGGTCCTGTCGGTGGCAAGAAATTTCACTGAGAAGGGTGTTTGCTACACCAGCGGCAGTACAAATGAAATGAAGGCAATTACATTTTAATGAAATTTTTGTTCCTGGGCCCCTAATTTAACACGTTGACACTTGTTTTAATTTGCCCACTCCAACCGTCATGTCAGCCAACCAGCCCGCTCCAACCGCTCAAACGCCCCCCGCCAGCAATCCGGCCAACACGGTCTGAGCCATTAAGTGGGTGGTGCGCTTGGTGTACCAAGTTCTTCACATTCCTCGATGTGAAACAATTAAGCAGGACTAGAGAAAGAGATGTAGAAAAAGAAAAGAAACTTGAAAACGGATGTAAAAATTTAATGGTGTACCACCCTGCAAGGACAGCACGTTCCCTTGGATGCTAGAATGTGTGATGGCGGTGCTGCATGCATGGCGAACGACTTTCATGTTCTGGATGAATTCACCTGCTAGTCGCTGCTGCATTCGTTCTAAATTAGGTGGAACGAGCATTTGTCACATGTCAGCCGGAATGTGTTGAAAGGTAATTCTCTTGCATTTACGATGACGTCTTGAAGGCTAAAATTTGAATTGCGATAGAGGACGTTGTGAATGTTCAAGTTGCACTTGAAAGTGATTTCCGTTCTGCAGACGAGAGAAGGTCATGAAGTGGGCTGACTCATTGTTCATGAAAAAGGTGAACTCTGAAGTAATGCAAGATTGCTGACAGCACAGATACACACGTAAGCACATCTGTACATGCATTTCTAAGGACGCGGAGAGCACCACTAGTGTGATTATTTTCAAGAAAGAAAGAGACTTTTTTGCTAATGGTTCGTTTGTAAGAACATAACATGCGCAACCTTTTCAAGAAATCATCTTCACAATGCGCTGGCTTTTGTTTAATTGAATAAAACGTCAAAGGTGCACGAGCAAGGACCTCTGCCATTTCAACAAAGAATAATTAACGTTGAAAAGAACTCGAGACTGGGATGAGAGGTGATTAAAAGCGCATCGACGTTTGTATATTTCATGTTGAATCTGCTGGATATACTTAAAAGACATTTGAAGACGCGTACCTTCTTGGATGTGCGATTTAGTTCTTTTCTATTGTGTCAGTGAAGTATTAAAGCAAAAAACGAAGAACTGGAACTACTAAATTAAGATCTAGCATGTCTTCCCTTAAAGACTCTGTTCACAGATGGAACTGAACGGATCTTGATCAATTTATGTTGTAACTAAAACTGTTTGCTCTTCGGAACTCTTATTTATACTGCTTTCTGAGTCGCATTTAGTCGGAGAATAAATTTTAATTTGAAGTGCTTAATGTCATTTCATTTTATTAAATCAATTCAATCGTGTTACATGGTAGGATTATTGTTATATTGATATGAGAATACAATAACTCTTAGCAACTAAAGAAAAACGACTGGATGGTGCAGTTGGTTAAGTGCCTGCCCTAAGTTAGAGGAGTCCCAGGTTCGAATCCCAGTTTAAGCAAAGTTAATACGCTTTTATCCGGTTCTTCAAGTCTGGTCCAGCCAGCATTTTCCGTTGGGATCAAATTAACTGCACTTTTACTTGAGCGGTCGATCAGTGGTAGTAGTCTGACTGTGGGTATCACAATGGACCAACATGGTCTAATTATGCTGATAAATTCACTAGCAGCCCCTTAAGCTAACCTAACCTAGCAACTGAAAATTTTATTCAAGGAAAAATTTTACAGAAAGTGGAAATACTTATGAGAAAATTATATAAAAAACTCAATAAATGCAAAGAAAAAAAATTCTGGATAAAATAATCTTGAGACTAGTTATTGGTTAACTAATACTAAATTTACACATCTAAACAAGTGAATTAATTAAACAACTTTCATGAGCTAAGCATTTATTCTCAAAATTGGTAGTAAGCGAAGAAATTTCAAATTTAATTGTTGAAATTTTCGTAATATCGTGAAATGATATTGTGGAGAAATACCATGGAAGATTCAGAATGAGTATTTTATATTGACAAATTTGAAGCTTTTTTATGTGATATTCGAAACATTTACTCCAGCAAGGTGAAGCATAAACTAAGGTTGGAAGTATAACAACTTCATAAAGAAGAACTTTTTTGTTCTTGCTTAGATAAGAATTTTTATTTATAAGTGGATAGATAATTTTAACTAAAATATTTGTTTTATTAAGACACGTGGTCGCCGTGGCGTAGTGGGTAGGTGCGTCGACTCCTACGCTCGAGGTCGTCGGTTCGAATCTCGAAAAAAAAACATCAAACATATTTTTCCCGGCTCCACCTCTTTCGAGTCACTGACAATGCTCAAAGAGTATAACTGTCTAAAAAAAGTTTCTCAATCTCGCCGTTCGGAGTCGGCATTAAACTGTAGGTCCCCTCCCCTCGTGAGAGAACAATAGCACGCACAACACGAGTGGTTGTTGAGAAGTTAGGCCCAGGTCCACCTCGGACTGTAACGCCGCCATTATTATTTTTATTATCGGAAGAACTACAAAATATTGCTGTATCATCAGCAAAAAACGTGTTTTCGCAGTTAATGTTATTAGGAAAAGCAGCAATATATAAATTATATAAAATGGGCGCTAAAGTTAAACCTTGTGGGACACCCGCTTTCGTAGGTAAAAGAATGAAAAGGCTATCTGGCAGAGATCTTTTAATAATTTTGAGTATATAAGCTAAGTTTGTGAAGCAAGCCATCATGCCAATCACTGTCAAATGCCGTTTGGATGTCAAACGAAATCGTGCCATCATTGAATTCTTTTTCATGACTCTCTTACTTTGATCGTGATCCTCTTAAATTGGTGAGTGGTCGAATGTTCCCTTCTAAACCCAAACTATTCGTCTGGAATTAGACCATTTGCTTCAACAATGTCATTCATTTTCATAAAAATATTTTTTTTTCTAAAAGTGTTCCCAAACAAAAGTAAGCTAATTGGTCTATAATTAGAAGATTTCGTCAATGTTAGAGTTTGTTCGGTTATCGGAATAATTTTAGCATTCTTCCATCTTTTTGGAATGTACCCATGCCGAAGACAATTTACAAATAATAAACTGGGCAAATGCGAGTTGTACTCGCACGGCAAAGGTTCCGTCGCATAAATATTTGTTGATGGAAGCATTTTTGAATATCGGGCGAAGAATTCAAGTTATTTGAGTCAAATTTTCTTCCAACTTGAACCCAAATCAACCATTCATTACTACGTTCGTGCATACAACCAAACAAACAGCCATCATATACCTCTAAAAAAATGTATCTTAGACAGAAAATCCCTTCCATCATATCCAATCACTGCTCATGCCTGCGGTGTGTACATTGCTGTTGGGCATTTAGGGGTTGAAATGAATGGAATGTGAGAGGTAACACTCATCATCGTTTTGAGTCGTCGATCTTCTTCTTCTTCTTGGGGCGCTACAGTCCGAGGGGACCTGGGTTTCACTAAACATGCCTCTCCAGCCAGCACGATCTTTCGCCAGCTGTCTCCAGTATTGCACACCAAGCCGACAGAGGTTCCTCTCGACTTGTGCGTGCCACCTTGTTCGTGGACGTCCTCTGTTCCGTTGTCCCACAGGCTCAGAGTCGAAGACTCTTCGGGCCGGAGTTAAGTTGTCCATACGCTATACATGGCCTAGCCATCATAGGCGTTGGATCCGTAGACGCTTGGCTAGACTCATGTCGCTGTACAGCCCATATAGTTCTTGGTTGAACCTTCCCCTCCAAATGCCCTCAACGCAAACAGGACCAAAGATCGCGCGCAGAACTTTTCTCTCGAAAAGACCAAGAGACTGTTCATCCGCTTGGGATATTGTCCATGCCTCTGCGCCGTACAGTAGGACTGGGATGATCAAGGTCTTGTATAGAATCAGCTTAGTCTTCCGAGAGAGGGCTCTACTACTCAATTGCCTTTTGAGCCAAAAAACAGCGGTTGGCAAGAGGTATTCAGCGTTTGATATCGGTACTGATATTGTTTAACTACCTCAAAGTGTTCGCTGCCTATGCTGACGTTCTGGCCAAGTCGTCGATATTGTGCGTCCTTTCTCGATGACAGCATATACTTGGTTTTTCTTTCGTTTAACGCCAGACGCATTTTAGCCGCTTCCATTTCAATACCAGCAAACGCCCCATATACGGATCGCTGTGTTCGCCCAATCACGTCGATGTCATCCACGTAGGTTAGCAGTTGAACAAACTTTTGAAAGATCGTGCCTCTTGTGTTGGCCAGTGAGTTTTGCACGATCTTCTCAAGAACGATGTTAAAGAAATCACATCGTCGATCACAGCATGGAATTGTCATTGGTCAACGTCAACGTAGCAATTTTTTTGTCGCGCACCAATTAGAGGTTACATTTACAAATCTACGCAAAGTGCTTAGTTTTTTATACGATTGCAAAAATCATTTATTTTTTGTAAACTAGAAATACAGACTTTTCAGAAAATATGTAGGATGTTATGCCTTTGAAGAGAAACTTTAATGAATATGAAGAAATTGTTTGGTTTCACTTCTAGTTCCAAAGAAAATTAAGAACAAATAATTCATGACGAATTTTGATATGGAGGGTCTCTTCGATATTTTCGTGTATGCATATATTACGCTTAACTCCATCCTACGTGATATGATGTGGCGTCGAAAGACGTGAGATGGCATAGAATGACGTGACGTAATGCGACATGAAATGAGATGACGTGTTGCGAAGTTACGTAACATCACCTCAAGTCACCCTCACGTCACCCTCACGTCACCTCACGTCACCCTCACGTCACCTCACGTCACCCTCATGTCACCTCACGTCACCCTCACGGCACCTCACGTCACCCTCACGTCACCTCACGTCAACTTCATGTCACCTCAGGTCACCCTCACGTCACCTCACGTTAAACTCACGTCACCTCACGTCAACTTCATGTCACCTAACGTCACCCTCACGTCACCTCACGTTAAACTCACGCCACCTCACGTCACCCTCACGTCACCCTCACGCCACGTCACGTCACCCTCACGTCACCCTCATGTCACCTCACGTCACCCTCATGTCAGCTCACGTCACCCTCACGTCACCTCACATTAAACTCACGTCACCCTCACGTCATCTCACGTCACCTCACGTTAAACTCACGTCACCTCACGTCAACTTCATGTCACCCTCACGTCACCCTCACGTCACGTCACGTCACGTCACGGCACGTCACGTCATGTCAAGTCAAGTCGTCAGGTCACGTCATATCACGTCACGTCAACTCATATCACGTCATATAATATCACATATTACGTATCATCACGCCATGTCACATAACTCCGCGCCAAGTCACATCACGTAAGGTGGTATAAGCGTGATATATGCATACACGAAAATTTCGAAGAGACCCTCCATTCCAAAATTCGTCAATGAATTATTTGTTCTTAATTTTCTTTGGAACTAGAAGTGAAACCAACCAATTTCTTCATATTCATTAAAGTTTCTCTTCAAAGGCATAACATACTACATATTTTCTGAAAAGTCTATATTTCTAGTTTACAAAAAATAAATAATTATTGAAATCGTATAAAAAATTGTGTACTTTGCGTAGATTTATAAATGTAACTTCTAATTGGTGGTAATTACATATAGTGGCAAATAATTGTCTTCAATGACTGTGTAAAACAGTTGGCATTAGTTCAATTTGAATACTAAATTAATTGAAAATTTAATGAATTAATTGTACGTATGAAGCTGATATTTCAATCGTCGGGTACGCTTTCGTTTTCACAAATTTTACAAATCTTTGACGTTAGGCAAAAAGGTCTTAAATCGGAAACTGCAGTTTTTCGTAAAACCAAATTGAAAATAGATTCATTATTTGCAAATCGGGATTAAATGTATTCAAAAAAAAAACTGGGCAAGTACAAGTTGAACTCGCACGGGGAAGGTCGCATAATATTGATGGATGATTTCTGAATATCAAACGACGTTGCCAAACTATTTGAGTTGAATTTTCTTCTAACTTCAACCCAAATCAACCCTTCATTCATACATTCATAGATCCAATCAAACAATCATTCATCCATACACATATCTATACCTCTATCCAAGTTTATCCAACACAGAAAATCCCTTCCATCATACACATACCTAATCACTGCTCACGCCTGCGGTGTGCGTCTTCATTTCTGTTGGGCATTTAGGGGTGAGATCGAAAAGATAACACTCATCACCGAATAGAGTGGCCGAACACAGCATGAAATCATGTGTGAAAATGAAAATTGTTCTCATTTTAAATCTTAAAACTAGAAAGAAAATGTTTTCCAAATTCCGTGGGTTTCTCTTCGTTCGTATGAAGGATTTTTTCATCGCATTCAAGGTACGGAATTCTTTTGTTTTTATTCCTAAATATTCGCGATAATTTGAATATTTTTTGTCGTGTGTATCAATTTGCGATAACATTTGGTTCCAGCCGACATGCAAAGTATTCCAAGATGTCTGAGATCTTAACCCGATTGAGCTTTTGAGGGATTATTTGGATACGCAGGTTCAAAAACAGAACATACCAAGCAAAGATTCGTTGAAGTCAATATTAAAGGATGAGTGGCGAATAATTGTTTGTTGTTTGTTTGCTTGAGTCAATGCCAACGCGACTAGAAGCTGTTTTGAAGTCGAAAGGGAAACAGACTTTTGAATTGTTTAGTTTGTTAGTTTAGAATTTCTGTTAGCCGTTTTGGTTTGTTATTAGAAATCAAAAAAGCCTTTACAAAACATGAAAAATATCCAAAATCGGAGGTCAGGAATTTATTTTATTAGTCTTTTAACATGTCACCACATACATACGAGTAGGTGTACACTTTTTTTGACGCGAAAAAAATGAAATACTTTTTGTAATATTTTTTTTTGAATTTTTATTATTATGTTATTTACAAAGCCGTTTTGTTTTATTATTAGAAAATGAAAAAACCTTTTCAAAACATAAAAAATTCCCAAAATCGGAGATCAGGAACCCAATTTACGAGTATTAATCTTTTAATATGCTACCACATAGGTGTACACCTTCTTTCTGTTTCTATGGTGAATTGAAGCAAAGCTCACATCGCATTACTTCACCTCACATTACATCCCATCACGCAACCTAACGTCATGTCACATCACATCACATCACATCACATTACATCACATCACGTCACCTTACGTCACGTCACGTCACGTCATATCACGCCTCCTCACGCCACGTCACGTCATATCACGCCTCCTCACGTCACGTCGCCTCACGTCATATCACATCACATCACAATACATCAGTTCGTCATGTCATATCACATCATATCACATTATATCAGTTCGTCATGTCATATCACATCACATCATATTATATCAGTTCGTCATGCCATGCCACGTAGGGTGGAGTTAAGTGTGATATGCATATGCACGATAATTTCGAAGAGTCCCTCCATATCGAAATTCGCCATGAATTATTTGTTCTTAATTTCCTTCTTGGTCTGTCCACTGGAAGCTGCACGTACAGTATCGGACGTGCAATTTCTTCAAATTCATTGAAGCTTTTTTTCAGAGGCATAGCGTCCTATATATATTCTGAAAAGTCTGTATTTCTAGTTTACAAAAAATAAATAATTTTTGAAATCATATAAAAAATTGTGTACTTTGCCTGAATTTCTAAATGTAACCTCTAATTGGTGCGCGACAAAACAATTGCAACTTTCAATATACAGTGAACGCTCGATATAGTGAACAATCCAATATAGTGAACACACAAAATTTTATACGTTATGTGTATGGTGCACAGCTTGGGGTTGTTTGAAGCAAATACAAAGTGCGTGTTGCTTATACATATATGGAATATATTATTTTTGCTGCGTTTTACTTTTTTTACGGTCCATTGTACTGCCAAGTAGCAACCTACTCCAGTGCCGTCAATTTGATCCCAACGGCAAATGGTGACTCGATTTCACTGGGATTTGAACCTGGGACTCCTCGAACTTGGGGCAGGCATTTAACCAACTGCTCCATTCAGTCATCTTCAATTTAATTTAGTATAAAATTTAATGAATTAATGGTGGAAATGGACCTGATATTCCAGTCGTCGGGTTAATTTCGTTTTCCCAAATTTTACAAATGTTCTGGTGCATGCTCCCTACCAGATCGCCACCAGCCTAGCGGAACTTTGATGACAAACCGTCTGAGCTTGCGGCTCTATTGTTCTTCAGCTTTTTGATAACTGTGCATTCTTCTCAGAACTGGGTGGGAAAACTACTTCATCTGCTCGAGGTGGAATTTCATCATTTTCTATCATTCTCTCCTGGTTGTTCTCATTAAGGTGTTGTACACTCCTGACATGTCCAGCGTGTCGGTTGGTTCCTTCTCTGCAAAGAGAGAACACTTTGACCCACCAAGAAGAAGTGTACCGTGATTGTGTCGCCAGAGAGGTCGTTGACCTCCTCGGAATTGAGGGCCGTGTTCACCAGGATTGAGACGAAGCTGTAGAAGGACCAGGACGAGATAAAACGAAGAATTTACATTCTTGATGAAACTGGACCCGCCCCAGTAGTTGGGCATGAACAGCCTGGAAATCTTCATCAGCTGGATATTTGGCATCAGATCATCCACGAGGCCAACATACTTTGTTTGTTGCATTGCGGTTGCATAAGTGAATGGAAGGGAATAAAGTATAATTTGATGTAAAGTGAGGAGTCAAGCACTTTACTCGTATGATCTCTAAGTACATTCGGTGATTCGTTGCCAAGCAACTTACTTCAACTTAATCAGGATGTTATGCGATACACATGGGAACTAAAACAACGCCTCGAAATGACCTACCAAGTCACTCCCATCATAAAATCTCACCTTGCTGCGGTTCTCGAATCAATTTCCTAATTATTCAGATATCTACATCATCCAATTCATCCTATTATTAAATCTATTCACAAAACTTGGAAATCATTAAATCCACTTCGACAAAGATTCAAAAAATCGTTCATTTTTAACAAAAAATACGAGTCAATTATGATATCATTTACTGCATTTTTTTCGTGTCAAATGTGCTGTTTTTTGAAAAGGCGATTGAAAATGTTTAAAATATGTTTGAGCAGGAATTTCAACTCAAATGTACGGAGCTTTTTGTGAAAATGGTAAAAATTAACTGTACTTAATACTGAGTATATTGTATTGAATAAAAAGTTTATCGAAAATTATAGAAAAGTGATTTTTTTTTAAATTTCGTCTTAGTTGAACATTGAAATTGCTGCTTACCTGGCAATGCTTGCTTTGCAGGTAAATAAAGTGAGCTATTAAACAGTGTTTTCCATTATAATACAATAATAATGGCGGCGCTACAGTCCGAGGTGAACCTGGGCCTAGCTTCTCAGCAACCACTCGTGTTGTGCGTGCTATTGTTCTCTCACGAGCGGAGGGGACCTACAGTTTAATGCCGACTCCGAACGGCGAGACTGAGAAGCTTTTTTCTAGACAGTTATACTCTTTGAGCATTGTCAGTGACTCGAAAGATGTGGAGCCGTGAAAAAATGTTTGATGTTTTTTTTCGAGATTCGAACTGACGACCTCGAGCGAAGGAGTCGACGCACCTACCCACTACGCCACGGCGCCCACAGTGTTTTCCATTACACATTACAAAAATGTTGTTGTATGGATGTGTGAAGTAATTTAAATATTTATTTTTCATTACAATACAACGTCGTGTATTCTCTGCTCAATTCAAACGCAATGTCACACGAAATAATTGAATCAAAATGAAACTAAATCGAAATCTATGAATAGTGCATTTAAAAATGCAATCGGAAACATTGAAAAACTTAACAGGTACATAAAAACATACGCGTATTCGAATGGAACGTTGCGGTTAAAATTCAAAACTATTGCTAAAGAACATTTAGCACAAATATACATTCACTTTTAGATTTATGCATTATTTGCTTATTTTAAAGCTTTCGTCTACAAAACAAAAAGTTTATAATTTCGGTGTGTCCGTTCGTCTGTCTGTCACACTTTTTTATCTCCTACATTCAGAAAGATATCGGCATGAAATTTTTGAATTAGGTGCTTTAGGACTGGATATCATTTCCTATGCACGACTATCTGAATTTGGGGGTACCGTATAGGTGAAGTTACCATGGATTTTGAAACATTGACGCACCCCCTCTAGTGATATATCAATCGACAGATCTTTTGAAATGAGGTGGAGGTTTGCTCAACTTTTTGATCCGAAGTTCCATTTGAAAAATATGGAGCTCTCCAATGCTATTTCTAAACCAAAGTTTTTAATAATAATTAATAATGGCGGCGCTACAGTCCGAGGTGGACCTGGGCCTAACTTCTCAGCAACCACTCGTGTTGTGCATGCTATTGTTCTCTCACGAGTGGAAGGGACCTACAGTGTAATGCCGACTCCGAACGGTGAGATTGAGAAACTTTTTCTAGACAGTTATACTCTTTGAGCATTGTCAGTGACTCGAAAGAGTTGAAGCCGTGACAAAAAATGTTAGGTGCTTTTTTTCTGGAATCAACCGACAACATCGAGCGTAGGAGTCGACGCACCTACCCACTACGCTACGGCGGCCACCAACCAAAGTTTTTAAAAAACTGAAAAAATCACAAAAGTTGAGCTAAGTTTTCCGTGGTAATTAGGCAATGCAGCCTAGCTATCTTAGGCTTATTAACCACACACAAGGTCACGAAAATATCGGTTTCTAACAAGTCAATTAAAGCAAACTAACCTAACCTCTAAACGTCGTCAAAGACGAAGACTCACTACAAAAAGGCACTAAAATTAGCCAACTGCAAAATGGCAAAATACCTAATAGTCTTATGAAACACATATTATTGTGTATAATAATCGATGTAAATAATACATCGAAAGTAAAGGGCGTTTTTTAGAAGTTTTGCTTTTTTAAACTGGCAACAATGTTTTTACATATCATCAATTTGGCAGTTGAAAGTTAATTTGTGGTTAGTACGCTTTGCTTTTTTACCATGAATAGCGCTAGAATAACGCGTGGAAATTGTGCCAACTTATTTTGAAAACCATGGTTCGGTTCCATTCACTTTCTGAAAGGTTTTACGGAAAGATTTTGGCATTAAAGCTTATAAGATCTATCTTGAGCTGAAACCGCGTGATGAATATCCGTCGTAGGTTCGGTAAATGGGCCGAGATTTTATTCTCCGAATATTCCCATTCTTGGTTATGGATAGGATATGTAAACCATTAAAATTTCCGAATTGGTAGTGGAAAAAACCCAAAAGGCTTTGTCGATACGCTCTTACAACTACTAAAACTCACTTTTTGGTTTGCTTTACGTGCTGGTGGAATTACCGGCACATATTTCTTTGAGGGCGATGCCGGCCAAAATGTTACCGTCAATGGAGAGCGGTATTGAAACTTGATTCCTGACTTCATTCCACAGTTGAATGGCATTGACGTGACAGAGCTTTGGCTTCAACAAGATGGCGCAACATGACACACGGCGCACGACTCCATCAGTTAATTGCGGAAAACACTTGCTGAGCGCATAATTTCGCGTGATGGACCTGTGAACGGGCTTCACGATCTTGTGATCTCACACCTTTAGATTACTTTCTTTGGGGGGGGCGCCTACCTTGACTCACTACACAGTTGATGGTTGGATCTTCTCATAATCTTCTCCTAATCGCCATCAACACAAACAAAATTAAAGTTCTCTCAAAAGACCAAAGGCATTTTCATCCGCATTTATATTGTCCATGCGCTTGCTCCACAGGCCGAATTTGGAGCGAAGAAAACCCAGAAGACTTTGTCAAGACGCCCTTACAACCATTAAAACTCACTGTTTGGTGTGCTTTATGGGCTGGTGGAATCATCGGCCCATATTTCTTTAAGGACGATGCCGCCAGAATGTTTCCGTTAATGGAGAGCGGTATAGAAACATCTAACTTCTTCGTTCCTTAGTTGAATGGCATTGACGTGACAGACCTTTGGTTTCAACAAGATGGAGCAACACGGCGCGTGACACCATCAATTTATTGTGGGAAACATTTGCTGAGCGCACAATTTCGCTAATGTGAACTTGACCTGCACTAGTGATCTTTCTTTGGAGGCACGTAAAGTCAATAGTCTATGCCAATATATCAGAGACTTTGGACGATTTAGAAGTCAACATTCGCCGTGGTATATATAGCTCCTCGATAAAGTTGTCGAAAATCGGACTTCACGATTACGCTTCATTCGAGCTAGCAGTGGCTAATATGCTCGAAATCATATTTAAACGCTAATGGCATAAAATTATTTATTAAATGAGCTTAGCTTCGCTCCTTAGCTTCAAGTGTCTTATTTCATATTGAATTTGTATACCTCTAAAAAAACACCGTTTATAATTTGAAAGTAAAAGAAGTTCTTATTTCGCATGAGAAATTAATTTTTCTTTCAGAAATAGAAACGTGCAGCTAAATCGTTGAAAGTGAATATGTGCAGTGTTTTGCACGGAATATAAGAAGCCAATAGTTGATATTTATTTATTATGAAAGGAGAACATCCGAAGTCAAAAGAGAATGGAAGGAGAAATACATAGTTGAGAGGGAGGATTGTCCTCGTAAAAGGTGAATGGTGGGCAACTATAAGCCAGACTCACGTCCTTCCCGGACTGTACCCAAATAAGAACAATTGTTTCAGTTATATTTTGTATGCTCATTTTGAAAGGATGCTCTGAATTTCTTAAGAATGTAACTCTACTCGCTCGAAGCCTTTGGTAAGAAATGTCTGTCTTTCTGTAGCTATTGTCTCTCAAAAATTATTTAATGGGTCTCGTCGCTTTTAAGTACCACACAACTGTATTTGCTCAACAAACTTGATTTATCCCTAAACCACTAATGAAAATGAATTGTGTACACTACTACCAAACATCTGATAGCTTACATTTGTATGTAAAACTGCCTGACAGACAAGCAAGTTATTCCCAGCAGCCCATCACATTACCCAGACGAATCAAGATTACACACCAAACACACCGCAGCAAACATAATAAAAACATAGTATAACAAGCTATGAGCATATCACAATCCGATTGCTGACTGCTGCACATTACCAACCAAATGACATGTAAATAGATTCCACGTTAAATGAACAGACAGGCATTACCAGCGAATAGACAGACACCGTCCCTGAGGGTCGGGAAAACCTTCAAACTTTCCCACAAATCACCAACATCATTTTGACTTGGGTTCAAAGGACCTTCCACCGAGCCACCTTCAACGCCAAAAAAAAAACACAAATTCAATGTCTTCGTCTTCATTTTCATGCACGACACTCATTCCAGCCAGTCGCCAGACTCATGACACACCACTTACACGAGGCTACACAAAGCTCATAGGAAATTACGTTGACAGTTTAAGTTTGCCGGTCGTCTGCCAAGGACATCTCGTTTTTTCTTTCCCTCTTCTTTTTCTGATCTTCTCAGCATAGGAGTTTCGAATGTGTGACGGGAAAGGAAGTTAAAAATGTGAGAACCTCTTGGAAGGAAGTCATATCATTGCAGTACTTGAAACCTTAGATAGAACAACGATGGGAAAGGAAAATGAAAAAAGAAAAAAAAAACAGTTTTATTCAGATTTTGCCATGCATACCGACGAAAAGATTTGCGACAGATAATAAATCTTCATTTCGATTTATTTCAACAAAAAGTGCATCTGAAAAGGACTTCTTCCCGGTGCTTTTTTTTTGGGACGAATAAATACATTTGTAGAAAAGGGTCATCGCTTCCGCTGCTTTTTTTTTGGGCAAGTTAGATAGGATTTTCGTTCTTTGCAAAATGTTGGCCCAATTGTTTGATCCCAAAAACTTGTATGTACAAGACATCCATCTGAGGATGATTATCTTTCACTGTCAAATTGATTTTCTTTTTATCAGAATTGGAATCATGACTTCTCACTTCAGATTCATGGAAAGTTAGAGTGAAGGAAAAAAAAAGTTGAAGTGTCATTTTACCAATTAGTAGCACAGAAGATTACTCAAAAATGACCAATATTTTGTTTATGTTCATGACACTCTTGGTAGCTATGTCCAATTTTGCACGCCAATGTACTTGATTGGTTGTGTCGCCCTCATCGTGGTTGACATCTATAGCGATATTTCATAAGTTCAAAGTCACAAATTTGTCGAGACTGAGCTGTGCTCGTCAAAGGCCCCTGAAACGTGTGTCCGCTTGTTTTCCCTTTGTAGCAAATCGAGAAACAAAGGGATTGTTGCTGAAATGTCTTGGCTGAATTTGCAACATAAGATGTGGATTGGACGCTGGATGGAGAGCAAACAGAAATAATTTACTCTTTTGCAGCGTTACTTTAAATCGATCATTTCCGACGAATGGAAACTTGACATCAAATTTCAGAAGTCAGAAACTATTCAGAACGCTGTCTTCTATTGCCTCGGCTGACATCGAAAAAATGTTCAAAAATTTCAGTTGTGAACAGAACTATTGATTTTTGAATTTTTGAATTGAAGAACACGGGGTGTTTCATGTATGTAACACTTGTACTGCCATAAAGATCTATTGTACCCCCTTCTTTTGATCTAGGATTTTAGTGCTGCCTTCAAAAAGCAGACAACTTCTCTAGATGGGATTTCTTGAAAGTCTTTTCCTGTTACGTTTGTTTGGTGTGATATTTTAAATCTTTCTCGGGCAAGACTTGGACAGACGGTCGGTATGTGTTACATAGTTTCTTTGGCCTGTCCACATCGCCTACAGATTTCTGTGCTGCTGAGACCCAATTTGTGAAGGTGGTAGTTGCATGCCCCATGTCATGTTAGTGCTTCACATAGCACTTCTAGGTCTGCTTTATTAAATTCTAGAGCTTCTTTGGCTCGTTTGGGATTGTAATTTTGTTCCATGAACATTCTTGAGTATTTGGCTTTTCCAGAACTGATTCCTTTGTTTTATAACTCATTTGTGTAGGTGTAAGTTTGTGTCCGTGTTGTTAAATCCATAAAGGGGTGAAGGTCCCGTAAAAGGTACCTGAGCACCTTTCTTGGCTTGTATGTCAGCCTTTCCATTCCCTTCATGGTTTTCATGGCCTGGCACCCAGATCAACTTTAACCTGTTGTTTCCTGCCACTTTATTTAGTATTTTGTGACATTCCCAGGCAGCCTTAGAGTTGAATGTGTAGCTCTTTAGCGCTTTAAGAGCCGCTTGACTGTCTGAGAATATGTATATTTTGATATTTGTGGGTTTTCTGTCGTTAATGCGGTGTGCTGCTTCATTGATTGCGAACAGCTCGTCTTGAAATATTGTTGACTTATTACAGAGAGGAATGTGTAGGCTGCATCTGCATCACTCCAGCCCCGACCTTGTTTTCAGATTTCGACCCATCTGTGTACCATTTTTGGGCTCCATCATTCATCCACTGGGGGTTGTTGTTCCATTCTTCTCTGCTTGGTATGAGTACTTTGTAGTGTATTTTTAAATTCAACTTTGGGCGCATCAGATCATTCACTCATGTCAACTCCCAAATGTTATCTACAACTATTGATACATCAATATGTAGTCAGATACTTGAAATCTGTCCAGATAACTAGCTATATTTTAACGACATAGCAGTTGATAGCTGCCACATTGTTCAAGCTACATCTGTCAAATTGGCTGTTATTTATTTAGTCTGTTTGGTCAAATCACAATTGACGGACATAGCGTTTAACAACAGGTGGAAATGGTAATAATGTTTTATCAAAATTGGTGTTTTGTTCGGGCTCCGCGTGCTTCATCCATTTTACGGTCGACATAATCGTCCTGCCGAGAGAACTATTCACAGTGTGGTGGATAAATTTGAGTCCACTGGTTCAGTAAACGATAAACCAACACCCGTACGTGCGACAACTTTTGACTGCACACCTCGCTAGGTAAATTTGTAGCGACAGCCAAGCTGTGCTTAAGGCCTTGCTCAACCCTTTAATCACACTACTTTCAAAATAGTTCAGGAATGAAAGTCTTCCCTGAATTTGATCGGTAGCTTAAATTCGCTAAGACTTGTCTAGGTCCCGGGGCACCACGGGATCACGGGAAATAAGATCGCCGATGAACTTGCGAGGCGAGGATCAGATGAGGCATTCTCAGGACCTGAACCTAAGCTGGGACTACCCGCGTCCTTGGTTAGGGCTTCCATCGATGGTTGGACTTTTCGAGAGTACAACCGCAGGTGGCATGACTCTCCAGGATGTAGACAAACCAAGCGCATGCTCCCCAACGTCTGTAAGAAATCCGCGGCTTTCTTGTTATCTCTTAACAGAAAAGATAGCAGACAACTTATTGGCGTACTAACGGGGCACTACACCTTCGCCAAACCCCAAAGTGTGCTTGGCGTAAGTGATGAAACCCTCTGCGACGCCTGTGGAGAAGACGATGACACTGTAGAGCACTTCCTCTGCCATTGTCCCGCCTTTGCTCGGATCAGGTGGGACTTATTCGGTGCCGGTGAGGTGAGAGCTGATGATGTAGGCTGAAATTTCAGCAAAAGTAGGTTGCTGCCTGGTAGTACAATGGACCAGTTTTTGAGTCTGACTGCTCCAGTGTAGTGTGACAAAAAACTATGACAAAAAAAAGCAGCCATACGTCGACGAAACGCACGATCTATTGAAAACGAAAATATCACCGCTATTCGTGAGGGTGTACAGAAGAATTCGAAGCAGTGGTGACTTGGCCCCGCTCCCGCACAAAATTCAAGTAACCCAGGAGCTGAAGATAAACGACCATAAAGAACGACAACGACGTGTGTTCACTGAATGGGCTCTGGAGCAGTTGGAAACGGACCCTAATTTTCATCGAAAAATCATATTCAGCGTTCAGGCCCATTTCTGGATGAATGGATACGTCAAAAAACAAAATTGTCAAATTTGGGACGATACCAAATTCCAATCCACATGAGATACCAATACAAGAACATCCAACGCATCCCGAAAAAATCACTGTTTGGTGTGGATTTTGGGCCGGCGACGTCATCGGTTCTGTGAGAACGACAACTACGTTGATTACCATGATTGATGACACTGATTACCATGATTACCAACTTCTTTTGGCCTGAATTGGACGATATGGACACCAACGACATGTGGTTTTATCAGAAAGGCGCGGCGCTGCATGCCACATAGCTCACGCCACATTGGAAATTCTGCACGAGCGATTCGAGGGCATGGTCATGTGAACTGACCACCGAGATCGTGCGATTTTACCCAGTTAAACTTTTTCTTGTGGGATTTTCTGAAGTCGCAGGTTTATGCAAATAAGCTACAAACCACAGCAGCCCTTGAAAAGAGTCTCATGGCTTTAAAATACTCTGATATTGTCACTGGTGGTGAAGGTGGTGGAGCGAAACAAGCATGTTCGGTAGTACTCTTTCATTTCTCGGTAACTAATCCAACGCACTGTATCACAACACCAGAGTTAGGATGGATTATGTGGGGCGTGCTAAAGAATGGCGAAATGTCATCCCCTTTGCCATTTAGGACGAGTTCCATAGATCAACATTCCTTTCGCCAACAACATCAATGTTTCAGTGCTGTGCTGCGGGTGAAATTTCTTATTTCACGCGCAATAAAAAATGATTTCGAGTTCCTATCTTAGCCGCGAAAAGGGGAATATTCACCGACAATTAAACAGGGGTAACTATTCCCCAGCTCTCAATGCTTAACTCCATTAATATGAGAATGTATGCAATAGGCTCTCGGAAATAGAAAAACCACCGCAATCGACTCCCGGCTATTATGGTTATTCTCAGGACGCGCACATCGGAGTTGGTGACTTCCAGTGCATTTTTTTTTATGTTCACCGGGCAACATGCTGCACGACAGTTATTACCCGATGAACTGAACATCATAACCACCACTTGGGATTGCAGTTAACTTTTATTTCCGTTTCCGCTTCGACTAAACAGAACCCCTCAAAACAAATACACAGATGGCTTAGTTAAAGGAGCAAAAAAAAAGCCTAACCACTTTGCACCTCAAAACAATGTTATTACCATATGAACGAGTTTCTCTCGGACTCAGGGATAGTATTCTCCCAAAAATGTTATTTCTCCTGAGTCATTTAATTTCCTGCCTCCGGGAAACTTTAGTTTGTCATTTAAATAAGCCCTTCAGGACCACTCAGGATGTCCTGTTCCATCCCAGCGTCCGTGACATCGTTCGCTTGCGCCACGAACACCCGAGAGAAGGAACCAACATATTCATATTCGAAATAGGATAACGAAATCATAAAACAGAAAAATTGCACACCAAACGATATCCATGCACAGGCAGCTAGGCAGACCAGAGCGGAACATCTGGTTCTGCTGCAGCAGTGGCCGAAGAGGAATTTATGCAAATCTAACCATTCAGACGGAAGCTACACATTTGTGGAATTTTCAAAAATTACATCATTTGAAAATGGCAGATGGGCGGCATATCTTGGTCGGGATGGGGCGCGACATACTGCTAATACGTTCCCCATAATGTATCATGCTCGTATGTGGAATCCTTTCGTCCGTTAT
The DNA here is from genome assembly GCA_930367185.1 of Myathropa florea. Taxonomy (NCBI): domain Eukaryota; kingdom Metazoa; phylum Arthropoda; class Insecta; order Diptera; family Syrphidae; genus Myathropa; species Myathropa florea. The sequence goes on from OV884002.1 coordinate 46,244,942, forward strand.
TTAGCTCAATGCGGCGTTGCGGTGCCGTCGGAATATTGAAAACGCCGACCCAACAATTTGTCCATGGGTATTGTGTATAGATGGTTTTTTTTTTCGGTTGCTTCCATTCTTGTTCGATAGTGGGCGTGGTGGGTAAATAAATTGTGCGCTTCCGCTTCATTTCAGGGAAATTAGAAATTTCGATTTTGAACCATGAACGAGTGGGACGGAAGCCCAGTCGGTGATGTACGGGTATGGAGATGTTCTTTTGAATTGAGGAGGACACACCCAAGCAAGACAATGGTCATGGGAATGGTCATGCGGAAGGAATACGTTTGCATGTATGTGTCAGGGATTGAAATTTAAAAATCTATCTATGCCGAGGTTCCCTGGTTTTGCTTCAGATAGATGCGATCGGGATTTGCACGGACCAGTTACTGCTGCCTTGCAGGTGAATGCAAATGCAGAAGTTTTCAGGTCCCGTGCGTAGCTTGGAAAACAATTTAATATGCAAACGTGATTTAGATTCCATACAACTTTAGATGGAGCAAATATGAATTTCTCCTCCACACGGGATTTATGACTACGATCTGTCCAATGGATTTAGATAATCTAACGAAATTTTGGAAGGCGCGTTCTTACGTCATTCGCACCAGATGCGGACTCATAATGCAGGGATTCAACTGAGATGCGGAAGCATCTCTCAGGGCCCAAGCGTTTGCATTGTAAGTGGGGAATGACATCCCCCTCATACTTTTCTCTACAAAGTCCTACAGAAGTCGTTATACTCAGTTTATTGATCCGTTATACTGCCTATGACAGAGCAAGCTCTTAGGTGAACAATAATGGAGGGGCTATAGTGCAAGGTGGATCTGGGACCAGCTTTTCAGCAACCACACGTGTTGTACGTGCTATTGTCCTCTCACATGTGGAGGGGACCTACAGTTTAATGCTGACGCCGAACGGCGAGATTTTCTCAATCTCTTCTCCTATACAGTTATACTCTTTGAGCATTGTCAGTGACTTGGAATAGGTGGATCTGTGAACAATTTTTTGTTTGAAAAATTGCTGCTTGTTCTGGGATTTTAACTTAGATTTGAAAATCTAGTGCCTGGGGGTCGACGTTCATACCCACAATGCCACGGTGCCACAATTAATTAATTGGGATCAATCCCTTTGTCCGTTTGTGGGAAACCATTTGGAGCTTTCGATGGCGCCTTACTGAGTTCACATAATGTTTTAAAGAAATAGGCCCCCAAAAATTGTCGTCGAAGGGACGCTGGGCTCAGACAAGTGCAGAGAAGATGTGAAATGTTCTCCACTTCTTCCTCATCAAAGCAGCTTCTGCAAAAATCGTTTGCCGGAGCCCCAACCTCTAGCATGTTCGCTTAAGCAGCAGTGTCCAGTGATGACACCGACGTATTTTCAATCTATCGAGGGAAATCAATTATTTAGACCGTTTGGGTTCTAGCTTATAAGTAAGTCGTAGTCTGAGTCGTTAGTCTGATGCCTCGCCGAGAAGTTGTGACTAGATCGCTTCTATTGAGGGAAGTGGTGACCTTTAGTCAGATATCAGGCTAGGCTAGGCTACCCGTCCTCGATTTTTTTATTCTATCTGCCATACCCTTGCGCCCAGGAACGCAGCTTAGGCTACAAATGCATCTGATCGTTATTTCTTGTTGAGATGTGCTGTACAATTTCCAGAGTCTTTATGGCCTCATGACTGTCGATGTACAGAACAACAGACTTGCCAACAATCGAACAAATTGACAGCAAGCGAAATGCATCTGAATTTGATTTTATTTCTGCTTGAATTGATGGCAGACTAAATGCGAGAAATATCTCTAGCGAGATTGTGTAAGCCCCCACCCCTGAGAAGTTGACAGTCTTGGAGGCATCTCTATAAATTTCCAGACCAGATAGGTTTCTAATCTTAACAGCCTAGAATTTTTCCACTGTTCTTTGGTTTCTTTCAGAATCGTCGAGGTATATAGTTTTACCCTCCATACAGGTCATTCCACCATTCTAGATAACCTCTAGTTTCTACTGCACGGTACCGACCTCCTACTGCCTCATCTGGTCTTTGAGACAAACTTCTCTACCAGCATACCCTCCAGGTCTGACTGGAAGTCTGATACTCATACGCTGGACGGTCCTCTGCGTATTTTCACAGATGGATCCAAGACGGACGAGGGAGTAGGATTAGGTGACTACTCCAAGGATCTAAATTTTAGTATATCCCTCCATCTTCCAGAACATTGTAGCGTATTCCAGGCTGAGACGATGGCAATAAAAGAATCCCTGTCTTGGCTCAAAAACAACGTGATATCCAAGAAGGACATCACCATCTGTTCAGATAGCCAGGCAGCAATCAAATCCCTGAACTCTCTTTTCTTTTCTCTCTAAGACCTCCCTAAATTGTCGCCTATCTCTTAACGAGATGGATGAGCATTTTAATATTCACCTCATGTGGGTGCCGGGACACATTGACATTCCAGGAGAGGTACGATCTCCACAAACCTTCCTAGTGGAGATCCTCCGCCTATGCCATTCGCTACAGCTAAATTTATTTTAAAAAATCATACTATTAAAAACACCAACTCAAGATGGTCAGATGGCACTAGGCACGTAGTAAATTTGGCCCAAACTTGATCTAAAACTTTCACTCTATCTTCTTAGAATGAACAGGTCATCCCTAAGGACTCTCATTGGCGTTATCACAGGACACAAGAATGGGACTCCCTCACAATGATTTCTGCAGAAGCTGCAGAGACGAAGAAGAAGAGAAAAGCATAACATAAAGCATAAAGCATAATCAGGTAAATATAAACATAAAGCAGTTAATTCAATTCAAAAGAAAGAATGGCCAAAAATAATCTTCAATAGTGAGTGAAAAAGTCTATAAAATGCCTCATATAAAAAAAAAATTGTAATTTGTTTGCCATTACCACTGTTTCTAGTTTTCATATCGGCCAGTCTAAATGTTTCTACAAATGTTTAGCGAAAATGAGCCGTTTCTTACAGTCACTGACACGACCATATGTACACTCCCACAGAAGAAGAAGACCACAGTGCTCTTCTTCTTCTCAGGGCGCTACAGTCCGAGTTGGACCTGGGCCTCACTCAAAATTCCTCTCCAACCAGCACGATCTTTCGCCAGCTGCCTCCAGTTTCGCACACCAAGCCGGTCGAGGTCCCCCTCGACTTGTGTGCGTTGTCCCACAGGCTCAGAGTCGAAGACTCTTCGGGCTGGAGCGTATGGACAACTACGCTCTACATGGCCTAGCGATCGTAGGCGTCGCATCCGTAGACGCCTGGCTAGACTCATGTCACTGTACAGCCCATACAGTTCGTGGTTGAACCTTCTCCTCCAAATACCATCAACGCAAACAGGACCAAAGATCGCAGCAGAACTCATCTCTCGAAAATACTAAGAGACTGTTCATCCGCTTGGGATAAGGTCTTATAGCAAGTCAGCTTGGTCTTGCGAGAGAGGACTCTACTACTCAATTGCCTTTTGAGACTAAAAAACAGCGGTTGGCAAGAGTTATTCTACGTTTGATCTCGGTACTGATGTTGTTTGTACTGTTTACCGCGGAGCCGAGGTAGACGAAGTCCTTCACTACCTCAAAGTTATAGCTGCCTATGGTGACGTTCTGGCCAAGTCGTCGATGTTGTGCGTCCTTTCTCGATGACAGCATGTTCTTGGTTTTGCCCTCATTTACCACCAGACCCATTTTAGCCGCTTCCGTTTCAATGCCAGCAAACGCATCATTGACGGCTCGCTGTATTCGCCTAATCACGTCAATGTCATCCGCGTAAGCTAGCAGTTGAACGAACTTTTGGAAGATCGTGCCTCTTGTGTTGGCTAGTGAATTTTGCACGATCTTCTCAAGAACGATGTTAAAGAAATCACATGACAGCGCGTCGTCTTGTCTAAAACCATAGTGCTCAGTGACGCAATTACATGCAGATCCTTGAATGCATCTAATCTATTTAAGATTTTCCTTAATCTTTAATGCTGGCATTAAAAAAAAAAACCCGTAGGTCAGTATCGGTCTGACAATTGCCATAAACCTTCATCGTGCCAACCTTGGCTGAGGTCTCCTCATGGGCCCGAATGACTTCCAACTATCTAAGACAGCAACTGTTGTCTTATTTCTACGGTCTGTTAAAATAAGCTGCAGTTTCATCAAAATCAAAATTGAATGCAGTCGATGCATCAAGTACTTTTTTATTCAGTCTTATTGCATTTGTTCCATGTCCATACTAGACTTGAGTGCAAAATTGATCAGGTCCTGCAGCTGTATCCCCTCGTCTGTCATCTTCAATTTATTTTCATCCGATGCGCAGTTGAATTAGCCAATTCCTTCCTGCCACTTCAAATATTCTCCAGTAATACCCTCCCCGAATGAGCGCATAAAGCGAAAAAGTAACAACAGATAAGGACGTATAAACCGAGTAATGCAACACTTAAATCCAAAGATTTCTTGGCAACAGATGCACATCTCATCCTTGTTGGCGTCCACAAGCAGCAAAGTACACCAATAACCCGCAACACTAAAAACTGCTTATGTTCCACTCATTGCACAACTTAGTCTCGACAAATCCAAAGGGACCCATATCAAGTAGTTTTTATTCATTTCACTTTGGTTATGCAATCCAATGAAACTAAGGTCCAATTGAAGCCAACATACTCGTATGTGTGTGCGAGGAAAAAGAAAAATCAAAGCACAAGTAATTCAGAAAAGTGGAATGACCTCTCCCAATGGAATGCACCTACCAGTCAATGCTTGCGTAGCAGACCTTAATGAGGTGAATCTACTTACCTCGCATTAGCATGTGTTGGCCTTAGGTTCGGTCAATCCTCTCCTACATTGTTTCAACTTTCTTCATGTTCGCATGACAATATTTAACTTTTTCCAAATCAAAGTCGTCAATCGAATGTCACTGAAAAATTGTCTGTTCAGTGCGGCAATGTCATTTGGTCGATAGGCGTCGAAACTGACGTGTAGTGCGTTAAGGGAAATAGGCTTTACAATATTGTTTGTTTTTTGTGTTTAAGGAAAAATGGTTCTTATTGTTAAGTATTTGTACAGTTGGATATCGTATTGGTTCAACGAGTATAAGGGTGAGCGACTCTGTCGAGTGTAATTTTTGTGTTTTTTTAAGTTTATTGTTTCCATTTTGAGATCCCCGTGTGGAAGGATTCCCGCTGTTGGGCTCGCCATGGCCAATGTATTCGATTATCGTGTTGTATCTTGGATTCGTCTTGAAATGGGGTCCAAAGTGGATGGAAAAACGACAACCGTATGATTTGAAGAACGTTATTCGAGCCTACAACGCGGTGCAGGTCATCAGCAATTTCAGTCTCTTCATTTTGGTATGTCTAAGAAACGCAACTTCGGGACCGATAGTTCATGAGTGCTTATAATTGAAGGGAATTCAAAACTCGTACTTCCGCAAGGAGTTCAGTCTCCTGTGTCAACCCCTCGATGCTACAAACAATAAGCCATGGATGCAGAATCTTCTGATAGCCACATACGGATATTACATCACAAAGTACATGGACTTGCTCGACACAGTGAGTTGCTAGGATCCGATTTTGAAGGAACTCATAACAACCCCTGCTCACTTTAGGTTTTCTTCGTATTGCGGAAGAAGAATAACCAGATCACATTTCTCCATGTCTACCATCACGCTGGCATGGTGTTCGCCGTTTATATCTTCACCAAGTTCCTTGCAGGTAACCTGCAAAGGCAGCTGAAAGGTCCTTCTTAGATTTAATATGTTCTTTTTCTGGTTTCAGGAAGCCACTCAACAATGCTGGGCGTGATAAATTTAGTCATCCACACAATAATGTACAGCTACTACTTCATCACATCAGTGCATCCGGAATATGCAAGGAGCCTCTGGTGGAAGCGCTACATCACACAGATGCAGTTGGCTCAGTTTGGATACCTGGTCTTCCACTTTGCCATTGTTATCTTCAAAAACGATTGTGGACATCCAGTGCTGGTGGCGTTTGTTGGGCTCATACAAAACCTCTTTATGTTCGCATTGTTCTTCGATTTCTACCTGAAGGCTTACGTGCGAAGGAAGACGTGAGGGCAGATCACACAGAATTAGCCATAATTTGTGTCACATCCTTTTCTGCATGCATATTCCGCATTTAATTCAAAAAAATTCGTACCTATGCGCGTTCGTTTTCATTTTATTCTTTGCCCCGAGTACAGCATGTGCGTAGGCACGTAGTATTAAATGAATAAATAAATATAGTCTTCCTCCTAAAAACCCTATTTTTGTGACTAAGTACGCAAAAACGAGGAGAGCTGTGTGTTATTTTATTTTTTCACATTTCAGCCAGCTTCAGCTTATTTCGGCGACGATCGAGCGCAATGCAGAGTTGGTAGGGTAAAAATTTAATTTTCATTAAAATGCAATTTCCGTCGGGAATACACGTGAAATGCTCAGCGAATACGACTAATTATACTGTCACTGAATGGGCTCGGGCATTCAGATTTATTTTTCCGGCTATGACGCACACGCATGCATTAGAGGCGGAACCCAAAGCGAAAGGTGTTGAATAAAATATATTTGAAATTGAATTTGCATTTTATCTCTTCTTTTTTCCGTATTTGCTTTGATTGAAATGAATTCAAGGATAGATGTCAGTAAGCATTTAATTAATTAATTAATTTAGGTTGCTTTTCGATGTGACTAAAAACTGAATTTTTTTTTATCAAATAAACATAACAGAATCATTATGCCCCGCCGGGGGTAAAAAAAGTGTTAATTTGCAATATTTAATGCAACTATAAGTGAATAATTGACAAGGTTATTAGTGCAGAGTTTTTGAAATACTAAATGATTTATTTGCCCATTTTGAAAAACATTGTAATAATACAGTAAATATTCATGAACAAGCGTGCCGTTCTTCGCTTCACCTCATTCTGAGGGGTGTAACCCCTCCTTCATATAGTGAATTTAATTATCCCCGGTGCCATTTACATTATGCCCCAAATTTCATAGATCTGCGTCGAATATGTGCTGAAATATGAGTTTTCCATCTTTTCCCCTTAAGGGAAGATGGTGGAGAAGGAGTATATAGCCTATGATCGATTCCAGACCAATCCATACAAAGTGTCAACATTTCATAAAGATCGGTGTATTAGCCTAGAAATTTATCTCATACATACGAACGAACAACCGAGATGATGATGTGCTCACTGGATATATACAGCAGACGTCAGACCAGTTCAGACACAGACACGGAATTCTTGTGTGCTGGCCAGCACTGAAGATAACCATAATAAGACAGGTAGAATACAAAGGGTCACATGCATGTGCATTACGGGGGCACTTAGATCCACACCGTCAGCCGACACTTTTTTCCGATTTTTTTTCTCAAATATGGATTGAGCAATTTCATTCGAACCTTTTGTACATTATTGAGCATACTTTTGACAATGTTGTGTAACTTTTTCATGCAGAATTATTGTATCATAAGCCGGTAACAGAGCTTCCCCCAGAACGTCTTGGGAAAAAAACAATCTACGGTGTTCACCATAACTCGGCCGGAAATTATCTGAAAATAAAAAAACATGAAAATTTGTTAAATTATAATCAAATCTTCCCCCCAACGTTCTCTGATAATTTTTTTTTTTCATTTAAAAATTTTTGGCTGCCATCAAAAGTGTGAACTGTTATTTTCTACGAAAAATTCCGCAATGTTGTGGGTGGGAAACACCCTTAATGTAAAAAAAAAAAAAAATAACTAAACGTTGGGGGCGGTATTTTATATGTCGAAAATGTGTACAAAGTTTGAAATGAATCGGTCAAGTAGTTTTTAAATGGCAGTGAACACGGACTTTGAAAAAGTAGTTTTGAGAAAAACGCGTCTAAAGTTTATGAACTAAAAAAGTGAAGAAAAAACATTTTTTTTCCAACTTACACAGAATCATCGATTCCAGCTCCATACAACAGACTTCCTGCGGCATTGTCGATATCTTCAGCCTCTTTTCTCTCAAGTCTTTGTTTTATTCTGGCTTCTTTGCTCTGCTGCTCAGCTTGAATCTCAGCCCTGTCAATGCGATTGCTGTCCGCGAATGTCGCATAATCATGAGCGCATGGGCCGACGCTGACGTTATATATCGTTATATCGGCTTATAATTTTAATGACATATTCTTGAAATGTTAAACAATAAGATAAGACAAACAAAAATTCGATTTTTCGAAAGTGAAAACCCTTACCCCGCCCTTAACATACAAACGGACATTCACTTTTATGCATACAGATCCAAATGTCAAAATGAGTTTGGCTTCAGTCATCTCCTAAAATTTGCACATTCGTGACTGTGTGTTGTAAACGGTAATCTTATAATGGTTGCTCCCTAAGCTGATTCAGGAACTCTATTGAATCTTCTGACTCCATTGTATTCTTATAAACAAATATAATCCTAACTCAGCGGCTCTCCTTGGAGTTCGACGCGCGAGTACCAGTAGTGAACTGCCACGGTGATCCTGCATGCACACACACAGGATCAGATAATAGTGTTTTTTTTTTTTTTTTTGGATGCGGCCAAGGATGTGGCAATCTTTGAAAGATACTGATAGCCCGAGCTATTGGGAGTTGGTAAATTTGTTCTCCCCGCGGCAAAGCGTTTGCAATGGAATATTACGTGCTCTGCGTCTTCCTCTTCGCCCGCGCATTCTGGACAGGAGGGTGAGCTGTCGTGACCAAATCTGTGTAGGTATTTCCGGTAAGCTCCATGGTCCGACAAGAACTGCGTGAGATGGTAGTTGCAGTTCCCATCAGTTCTCGATGTCCAGGCTTCTATCGCGGGGATCAATTTATGGGTCCATCTGCCTTTGGTTGTGGTGTCCCATCTGGCTTGCCGCAGTGCCGGTGGAAATTTTTCCCATTTCCACCTTCTTCAGGCATATTGCGCTAGTCTCCGCGTGATTTGCCGTTTGCCTGTGCATCTCTTTGACGAGAATGTCGATGGGGACCATACCCGCGATCACACAGGCTGCTTCGTCCGAAATTGTTCGGAAGCCGCTGATTGTTCTTATGGCGCACAGCCTGTATGCTGACGAAAGCTTCTTTGCTATCTCCTTTACCGAAAGAGCACCCGCCCAGACTGGCGCAGCATATAGAAGAATTGAACTTACCACCCTGTAAAGTAAGATCCTTCTTGGGTATCCGGGTGCTCCGATGTTCAGATGATAGTATTTGGTAATTCATTTGTGCGCTCGCACAGGCTATATTTATAATATTGAACCCAAGTCTTTTATGGCATCTCGATGTTTTCCGATATAATCCTTATACTTTGGATTGCATCTGTTACTGATTTACCTGTCGCAGTCGGCCGTCTAATACTCTCTCAAAGATCTTCATGGTTTTTAGAAAGCATAAAAATGAGCCTAAGTAACTCTTAACAACCTCCTCTTCATATTTGCTATGTTTTTTTCAAATCCAGCCGTTTCGAAAATTGACCCGAACAGAGAGACTACGATTTTATTGCTACAGAAGATTACACTTCAGTGCTATTAGCTGCCTTACAAGACTGCACCTTTCTGTTCGGTAACCGTGATTATGGGACACATGGCATTTGGTGAGCTTATTAACTCGAAATACAGAGATTCGATATTTCCTTTGACACATGAAGCAGTTAAGTATTAATTGTTTGGAAATACAGAAATTTGATGCTTCTTTGGACTCAAAAAGCAATTGAGTAATAGAGCTCTGTTTCGAAAAAGGTTTTTTAGAAAACCCTGGTCATAGCAGGTCAACTTTACGGGCAGATATATAAAAAAATGTCAAAAATGAACAAGTGTTCATGTTGTCATTGATCCAGTTTGTGACATAAGTCTAGCCAGGCGTCCGTGAAACTGACGCCTAAAAGCAGAACCATATAATCGTAGATAAGTCAAGCTCATGTCTAAAAAAAATGAAAAGCTCACTTAAGTCTTAACGAATCCTTTTGTTTCCCTAAATGCTGTTCACATAAACCGCTCTCTGCGGTTTTTTTTAATTCCGAATTTGTGTATCACAGAAATGAGGTAATGCGGCTAAGTGCAAAATACAATATCCGTGAATTCTTAAAGTTAACCAAGCAACTAGAAGTAACTATGGTTGGCTCTTTAAACCTACGTAGGTTATTCGTACATCTTAACGTATTTATGATGAATTAAATTCCGTTTGAAAAATCATTAACACCTAAACTGTGGAAAAACTCAAGAGGTATTAATCAAGATTTTAAGTTGGCGCACAAATATCAATCGGCGTGCGCATCTGAAGATAAAATGGATAGGAAGAAACCATGCTAGCTGCACAGGCTTATTGGTTATACCAACAAAAATTGAGAAAAAGGTCTCGGATGATATTTATTTATTGTGGCACACATTTTACTACAAAAATAATAATATAATTATCATATAATATATCACAGAAATAGTAATTACATATAAGGAAAATCCACTCTAAAAACCTTCATGGCAGAGAAGAAATTGTAATTCGGGCACGAAGCACCTACAGTGTTGGCCAAAACTATAGCACGAAAAATTCTCACATAGGAAAGAACTAAAGAACATTTAAAAAGCTTGTGACAGTTTAAAAAAACTTTTATATTTTCTTATTCATAAAATATTACTCTTTCATTTACAGTTATTCATTTAATGTTAAATCTTACCTCATTTTTTATATATTAAAATAATTAAAAATTCATTGAAAAATAAGTGGACAAAACTAAAGCACATTTTCGAACTCATAATCAAATAACAAAAAAAGTTTTTGAGACTAATACTTGGTGGCAAATCCATTATTTTTGATTACCGCAGCACATCGACGAGGCATTGAGGCAATTAGATTGTCAATAATATTGATTGGGATGTTATTCCAGGCAATTTGTGCTTGTCGTAGAAGTGAGTCCAAATTATTGCATTTCGTCCGATTAATCCTTTGATACTGTTCTATTTATGGTTGACCTTATTCGAAAAGAAAACATTCTTTATGTGTAGGGCCATTGTGTGCCTTGACAGCAATATTTCAATTAAATTAGTAAACATTTTATCGCATTCAATTGTGCTAGTTTTGAGTGTCCAGGTTCAAGCTGAAGCTGAACAATGTTCCATTTGTCCATATGTTCCCAAAGATAATGTTTGTCCAAGTTTCAGTGAGTGGATCAGGTTACCAAATGATGTTTAAAAGCGCGAACAACACGAGTGGTTTCTGAGAAGCTAGGCCCAGGTCCACCTCGGACTGTAGCGCCACCATTATTATTATTATTAACCAGCAAAAACACGATTGGATGGCTCAGTTGGTTAAGTGCCTGCCCCAAGTTCGAGGGGTCCCAGGTTCGAATCCAAGTGAAGTCGAATCTGGTCCAGTCACCATTTGCTGTTGGGATCAAATTAACGGCACTGGAGTAGGTTGCTACCTGGCAGTACAATGGACCAGTTTTGAGTCTGAGTGCTCCAGCCAAAACAGGAAAATAACGGCCTAACGTACTCGTAATAATCACAGGGAGAGTGATTTATGCGTGGAGAGAATAGGTAGATATGGGGTATATTAGTCGCGAAACTTGCATACTAGTAGTATGAAGAAGCTAACTTAACTTCCTTAGGATCTAGTAAATGAAGAGCTGTAAATGAATTCCACTACACTTAGGGTAAGCTAGATCCAATGTGATGCCTCGCGGATCAAACTTGCTGCTGATGCTAATTAAACCATTAATCTGGCTGACATTACTCTGACTCCCAGCTGAATTTTTCTGCTGATCGAGAGAGCAATGACGCATTGTCTCGTGATGACAACCGTCGGGACGATTATTGCTGACTTGCTCATTCTGATCAAGGAGTGAAGCACATATCCCAAAACAAAGTCTTAATTTTTTTCCACCGAAAATAAGTCGTCAGTTTTAAGAATTCTTGATAATTGTACACTTTACATGCTTAAGAGTGAATTACTATATGAAATACAAAACATATCTCACATTGGAATGCCGTAACTTTCTTTAAACTGATCAGAAACAAACGCTCAGGCTCATATACGCACTGCAACAGGTTTAAAAAACTATGCAGTTTCAAATCTTTTATCCGTTAATAAGTGGCATCCGAAATGTACTCGTATATTCGTTCAAAAGCTCCAACACTTTAATAGGGTATCACCGTTTTTTTCGAATTTTTTTAAAGTATTTCCAATTGTCTTGACGCATTTATTTACTTAACTTTAGTCACTAATAACAACCAAGCTCACATACTCTTATATTTGTTTAACAAAAGCTACTATAGCCCCTAGTCGATTGTACAATATTTTAGTCTTAACCTCGAAAGCTCGAAGTAAATATGCATGTTGTACAACAGAATAAACTCAAACGTGGAAATGATAATTTTCATTTCCACTCAGAACTGAGTAATCACATCTAAAACTATTTGTAGAGTGTACACCTTTGTACAGTTCTTTTTAGGTATTTTAATTGTATACGGTGGCCTTAAAGGCGATTGAATTCAAACTAATTCAAAAATTTTCAAAGAAGACTCTTGACTGAATTAAGTACCCAAGCCCTGGCTCATTGTGTTCATTTAGTGTTTTTCGGTTGCTCAGAACGGTTCTTACATACTCGCGTATAAATTACGATTGCAAATCTTTCAGACGCACTTATGTTTCATAGCGTTTAGATACTGTGTCCTTTATTGTAACAGTGCGTGTAAAATCGTAGTGAAAACGAAAAACAATGGCTTTTGTTGCCAGACTGGTTTTGCGTCAGCTATCGAATCTTGGTGAAGAATTCGAAAAGGGTACAAACGGATGTGAATTTTATTAGCTGTCGAATCTTAATTAACTGGTGTTTTGTTGTAGATCCTCGTGTCCAACATCTGCCATTGGTCGGTTCCCCACTACCAGTTATCGTAATTATTACCCTCTATGTGTTGTTTGTGAAGAAATGGGGACCACAATGGATGAATGATCGAAAGCCATTGAATGTGAAACCTTTAGTTCAGCTGCACAATGTCCTGCAGATCCTATTGAATGCCTATGCATTTGGAGTTGTAAGTTTTATCTTCTACTTTGAGCTGTGATTCTTTTCATTTCAAAACCTATTGGTGACTAATGACTGAAACTATGGCTGAGATTATCCAACTATTTCAAATATTCAAAGATATTCAAACCTAAACTATTCACTTCTCGGCTGCTAATTATTGCATTAATTCATTGTTTATTTCAATGCCAACTCGAAATCACTATTTCATTTATTTAGTTTCTTTTTCAAAACAAAGCACGAGCTTCAAGGAAAAGACAAATGTGCGTAGCACAGCAAATGCAGACTCGTGCGTCAGAGTTTTATATAACTATTTGACCTATGTCAATATATGTACATTCGAATGCCTTTCTAAGTTGGCAATGACCTTGTTATATTTTTAAATAATACGAATATTTTTCACCCTCCAATTAGATTCTCGGTTTACGAAGTTTCCTAACATTTCTGGACAAATATCTAACCAACATTTCGAAATAATGGAAGCAAATACTTCTTAACTTCAATACCAATATGAAATGTGTGTAGTCATAACAATCATTTTTCGTTTTCAACGACATTTATATTTATTCATCGTTTGAAAATTAGTTGATTGCAAGTTTGCTAACACATGATACTTATCTTTCTTTCATTGAAAATAGTCTGCTGACTGTATGCATGAAATAAGCATATGCTCCACTTATTTCAGTCAGAAACGTATTGATCATTTTGACCTGTTTACAGCAAACAAATAAAATGTTTTTTATTACCGCGCTAAAGTGATTGTTTATTGTTTTCGAGACATTTTCAAAAAAATGTGTATATTCATATTAGCAGACAGACCAAATAGTTACTTTCAATATGTCAGAAAAAACTCGCTCATAACAGCAAATTTTTCAGCGCTGTCAAAACAGTTCACTCGACACACGAAGTCTGGTTCTGTGTTTCATTCCAAGTTTGTTATTTATTCCGAATTAATTTGTCTCTGAACCTAGAATTAACAGCTCCTTTTTAGAACTTGGTAACCAACTACCAAACCTTTGTCCCTAACAGAAACCATGGAAAGTAACTTTCAGAAAACCATTAATTAGATGAATTCAGAGAAGAAAATTCCTTTGAAATATATACAGCCTTGGCCAATTGTATTATATTAAGCACACATATCTTTACCCATATCTTTTGCCAAATCACTTATCGGAAGTAATTAGTTTGAATTTTATGGTTTTCGGCGACACTATCTGAGGTTGTAAACGATTTTTATTTTTTCCTCTCATTTCATTATTTTTATTTGGCTTTTTGAAGATATGACGAATCTTAAAGGTGCCTAATACATTTGGCAAAGGCTGTACTGTTAGCTTTAAAATAAAGGGATTTTTGAAATCTCTCCGGAGATACCCATAGCATATCTCCTAAACCAATCCAATGGTTTTTGGGGCACAAGAGAAAGTAAGAAATGAACCGGATTACTTACTATCCATGACTTCAAAAATGGCGTATTTTTTTCATAGACAATCAAGCGAGCATTAAGACTCTTGACACACCGTCTGTTAGCCCACCTAATGGAGCATATGTCAAATATTCCCGCACATCTTAACATTAAATTGCGGACGAATGGAATCTTATCCTGTAATTGGTTCCAGAGAGCACCAGAGTATTCCAGGAGTCTGACCACGTAATTTTTCAAAAGTTTAGCGTCAAGTTTGTCCGACATTAATATAATTTGTGTCATAAATAATTTGTTTGATGTACGAGTAACTCCTTCACTTTCATCACTTTTGAAACTCATATGAAGCAAATCTATCGTTCAAACTATATCGTCAGATGATTGGCGCCAGGTAGAAGAGAACCGAAGAGTTAGATAAGACTGGCAGGAATTAGAAGTAACTTTTACCTAGTCCCAGGTTCGCCACAGCCTTTTAAACAATCACTTAAGCAAAATTTAGGCACATGGATAATGCAGACATCAGCAGAATTGGGAAATTTATTAACAAAACCAATCGCTGACAGAACTGAGAGACTCTTCGAGCTAGCCCTTTCATAAAATTTCAGTAATCATACCGCTATACCTCGAAGCCATCTTTACCATGAACATACGTGACAGTCACCTTAAGTAACCTAGAGTTTCAAATGTTATAGCAACAAATTCACTTTATCTTAAGAACACTGTTAATACGTACAGTACAGTGAGATCTTTTTTTTACGGAGGATTTTTGAAACACTACTGGAGCACTCCTACTCACGGCAAATGGTGACTGGACCAGATTCGATTTCACTGGGAGTCGAACCTGGGACCTCTCGAACTTGGGGCAGGCACTTAACCAATCCAGTCATTTTGCAGTGAGATCTTAGTTTTCAATTGTGTGTCAATATAGCTTCACGTGATCTTTAAACATGAAATTTATTCAGCAGCTTAGGAAGCAACATTTTGCACACAATGCACAAATTATTAAAACTATCCACGCTTCAATTTACCTGTCCCTTTATAGTTTTAAAAGTGTAAAAATAATAATAATAATGGCGGCGCTACAGTCCGAGGTGGACCTGGGCCTAGCTTCTCAGCAACCACTCGTGTTGTGAGTGCTATTGTTCTTTCACGAGTGGAGGTGACCTACAGTTTAATGTCGACTCCGAACAGCGAGATTGAGAAGCTTTTTCTAGACAGTTATACTCTTTGAGCATTGTCAGTGACTCAAAAGAGGTGGAGCCGTGAAAAAATGTTTGGTGATTTTTAGGGATACAATTTTTCCTACAATACAAAAATCAAATTTACTGGCTGTCATCTTGTTACACTTTTAGATTTAAACAATGCTCCCACCCTTTTGTTAAGAAAAATTAATTAAATTTCGTGTTTTTGTGCAAATATATAAATCGAATAATTTTGTCATAAACTTTATTGTTACTACCTCTTTAAGGCCCAACTATAAAAGGCATGCGTTTTTATATACAGTCAGCGTCAAAAGTGAGTGAACAGTCATTAGCTGAAAGTTTTTCCCTTAAATTAAAATTGAAAGGGACGATCAAACAATGATGCTTGAAATAAAAGGTCTGAAATCATACTTTAAAACAAGCTACAGTTAATTTCATTCAAAAGAAAAAAAGGGCTTAAAACAAGCGTCGAAAGTGAGTGAACACCTAACTCTAAAAAGACCTATCTTAACTACTGTTTTCAGTTTTTGTATCTGCCTGTCAAAAAGTTCCTACTAATGTCTAACTACACCGAGCCGTTATGTATTACAATAGTTGACACAACCATATGTACACTCACTTTTAACTTTAGATTATAGCACTTTTCTCTCCTAATTTGGTTAATTATTTTATGTTTAGACTTATGTTATGTACAGCTGCGGTCAAAATAATAGCAGTACGACACAAAAAACGAAGCAACTGAATAACATAAATATATATCATCCATAAATCTTTTTAAAATATTTATATTTATTGATTAAATTTAATAATATTGAAATTGTGGACGAAGGAAACTAAATTTAAGCTAAAGAGATTTATTTCAATGAACAAAAATAAATAAGAAAGATAATGGTATTTTCAATATACTGAAAATTAGTTATTATTCTGTTGTAGACCCTTTATTCTTTAGAACTGCTTCACATCGCCGTTTCATAGAAGCCACCAAAGCCTGACATCTCTCCAAGGGTATGTTTTGCCATGCTCCCTTCACTGTGACCCAAAGTTCATTACTATTCCGGGGCTTTGAAGCTGCGATCACTTTTTTTAAATTGGATCCACCACTATGAATGCATTAACTGACATTTGGAAAGAAACCGTTATATGAGAGAACATTTTTTTCTTGGAGACTTTGGACATAGCCTTCCCTACCAAAAACTATTTTAAAATGGTAAAGATTTAAAATTACTTGAATTAATGAGTAATAGATTAATCAAATTATACTAAAAAAATATACTTCGGAAAGCAACACTGCTATTATATTGACCGCAACTGTATATTTTATAGTATGACTTTAGGTTATAGGTTTAATTTGATGTAGGTACCCATCTGTCCTAGCTCAGTCCGGTGATTTTTAATTTCGTACATCAACTTTCAGCAGATAACTGACCGTTTATTCACTTTTGACACTGACTGTATTTCTACAAAACCAAATACAACGAAACGTGAATATATTTATTCATTTCAATGACTGTGTTTTTTCCATCTCTAAAAGTAGGGAAGTTATCTTGGATTCAATAGCACGATATTTCTCAACATGTTAATATGCACTTCTAAATTGTGGAAAATCAAAAGCTCTCTCTCTCCAATACTTCTGCTTTCCCAGGATCATATAAACACTGTCAACTATTTAGTTTATCTGCCATTTACCCGCCATTTACCTGCCATTTACACGGCGGGGTTTCAACCCACGATACACGAAAAATATGTTTACCGTGGTTTCAAACCTTAAATTTCGAACTCGAATCAATTGGTCATTTTCTACTGGCCATATTATATGCAGTGGTTTGTTGTATGTTTTTTATATGCAAAATTCTAATTCACTATCTATAGACTTTTTTGAATAAAGACCTAGCTATAATAGGCATGAGCGAGCATGAGCTGGTTTAAAATTTTAACGAAATGTTTCATCATACTTTTACAAAACACACGCATAGCCATATTGAACACATGTCTGCATAGCCATCTTATCACTACTTTTTGACATCTCGAAAGATTTGCATCATATGACAAGAGCAATGAGTGGATGAACTATTAAGGAAATTTCGATAATATGACGACAATCCAGCGATCGCACAAGACTCAATTTCGTGAGGAGTGAACTATATTGAACTAAATGAACTAGAAGAATAATGTTAAATGTTCACTTAACAGATTTGAACAAAACTGAGCGCTGTCTGGACTGAACTAAAATGCACAAGCCTAATCCAAATCGAAATGGTGGCTAAAACAAAACCTATTATACTTGGGACATTGTATAATTCATTTTCAAACTAAAGATTTTTTTCCTTTTCTTCCTCTTAGGGTATTTGGAACTCGTATTTGCAAAAGGACATCAGTTTCACCTGTGAACCGGTAGAGTATGACAACAACTCAGAAGTCAAATTGCGATTACTACACGCTTCGTATATCTACTACCTCACAAAGTATTTAGATCTCTTCGATACGGTAAGTACACATCACTTCACAATCTGTTGCACTACTCCTGAACTGTTTTTAAATGAATACTCCTCAGATATTTTTCGTTCTGCGAAAGAAGCAAACCCAGATAACCTTCCTGCATGTCTACCATCACGCTATAATGGTGTTTGCAGTCTGGCTTTATATGACACTGATGTTTGGTAGGTATTTGGCAATCCGCATCCCATCAGCATGATAATAACCTTTTCTTCCAGGTGGACATCCTACAATGTTGGGTGTGATTAATACATTCGTCCATACACTCATGTACACGTACTACTTGTTCTCCACAATGAACCTTAAGGTTGATCTCACACCATGGAAAAAGCTGATCACACAAATTCAGATACTTCAATTCTGCTATTTAGTCGTGCACTTTTCAATGCCAGTCCTCAACAACTGGTGTAACGTGTCATTGAATCCGATTAATTCCGTGGCTGCGATACAAAACATTTTCATGGCTGCTATGTTCTCAGATTTCTACTACAAAACCTACATTCGAAAGAGGCCGAATAAAAATAAGGAAATTATGTAAATAAATTATGTTAATTGAAGGTTGCTTCTGTTTTAATTTACTCGCATACCCGAAGACAAATGCTGAAATCGAGAGTGTCGGAGGTCCTTTGTGTGTGCTAACGCAATGAACTTGCCGAACGTGTGCAAAGAAAGCATTGGATACATAATTAATAAATATGTGGATGGAGTGTATTTATGGAAAGCACTGACTGAACGGAAGCTTATATAATTTAAATAAATTACACATTCGTGTGTGAGTGGAAGGGGCCCATCTATCCACAAGAATGTATGTTTGTCACTTATTTTTGGAAGCATTTTTTATCTTGGCTTCAGAAGGAGGCAATGGTAACAGACGTTTAGATTCCTCTTATTTTTACCAATTTTTTTTAAATCGCATGAACTCACTTAACTACGTAACATCACCCATGGCAGGTACATTGCATGCATTCAGTTCAGAAAGGACTGTGTTCAGTAATGTTTTTCTTCCGGAAGACCAACAAATTCCAGCAAATTGCCTGGTAGTACAATGGACCAGTTTTTGAGTCCAGTTTTTGAATTTTGAGTGCTTCAGGGTAGTGTTAAAAAACCCCGACAAAAAATAAATGTTTTTCAAGGCCGAGTCCACTGGTTCACTTTAATGAAACAAATACTTGGAGTTCAAGACAAAGCTTTCATGTCTAGATTCTCGTATGCACACAAACACCCCTTTCCACTCACATTGTTTTGAGGGCAATGAATGTTTGATTTTAAATAAGCCTCACTGCACGAAATTACGAAATAACTCGACTGAACTTGGTGTTAAGTTCGAAGTACGCACGTGTCTGTGCTGTACAACCATTACGAAATTTCAAAATTAGCAAACAGTATTTTGAAATTCTGGAATGTACTTAAAGCCATTACTTAATGTAAGGGAGAGAGAGGTAAATTTCTCAGGGAAATCTTTTTTTTATAAATTTATTATGAAACGATTCCCATGATTTTATCATAAAATCATCTACACTGACTGACATCCGAGCTTTAAACGGATATTGGTATATCTCATTAAACTCGCAGACTTCATTCCAGGAAAATATTTTAAATGGTTTGTATTCAGTCCTGTCTGCAAGAGTACAGTTGATGACAGAGAAGGTGCGGCAACATCAAGGATCATATAATTTGATTTGAGTAGACTGATGTTTAGTCTTTCTGCCAGGATTGAAACTGATGTACACATTTAAGCGCAAAGCAGCAGCTGGTGATAAAAAAATTAAATAAACCTGATGAAGAAAAAAAAAAAACCTACGGAAGGAGTAATATTCAAATGGCTGATGGCTCAATACACTTTTCAAGGAAATTCCAAGTATCATCTGAAGCAGATAGGGTTTATTGAAGATGTTGATTGTAGAATATGCCTGGAGGAAGAAGTGACTGCGGCACTCATTTAGTGTAAATTAACGGTGTTAAGGAGAAGAGATTCGGGGTCATTATTGGATAGAAATTCAAACCATGAGTCAGATCTCCTGTAAGCGAATGCAAGTGCTAACATGAGTAATCAAGATCGAGAAAAAAAGCTTAAAAGAAATCCAGAGAGTCTCTGTGACTAAGATGAATCGGTGGTCTGATTCGGCATCCGTCAAAGGCCTTTATAATTTACTGGAGTATCCAGCGTCCTTCGCTACGCCCTCTCTGTTGGGCGTGTCCGCTTCTTTTTCCAGGGGATCTAATTTTTCCCGGTGATCTTTACATGCGTGTAAAGTTTCTTTATTCTCCGTCGACTGTTTGCTGAGAGATGAGAATTTCTGTTTTTTCTATAGCCTCGCTCTTTTTTCTTTTTTTTTATAATTTGCGCTCGCAAAAGGGATTACGAATACCCTTACGTGTCCGGAATCAAGATACAGCACGTATAGAGGGAGAAAGGGAAAGGAGGATACCTGTGCACATTGATCTTAAATGTCTGCGGATTGTAGTGAGTGGGAAATATTGGGCTGGGAAGAGAGGGAGCTGGCTGGCGAGACGAGTATTGCGAGTGAATTCATGGAGGGGAGGAATGCAATTGGCTAGTTCACTTGAGCATCGTTTGTTAAAATAGCGATAAAACAATGACGAGGATGAGACATTACGTCGATGTTTGAACGAGTCTATCGACTTCGCGATATTACTGTTTCCCATAAGTTTTATCACTCGCTGTTGTATTCTATCAAGTAGTTGCAGCGAGGTCTCAGGAGCACCAGACCAGATATGAGCGTTATACTCAAGCTTGGGGCGAATGAAGGCCTTATAAATTGAAGCCAAATCAGAGGGGGTGAAGTATTTCTTGCATCGTTTTATTAAACCTAGACATTTCGCAACATTTTTGGCGACCTCGAATATGTATATCATTCCAACTAAGTGTTGAGTTGAAACACATACCAAGGATGGAAAGTTTTTCGGTTTCTTCGATGCAAGTACTCGTACCATTCAGGGATAATGACTGATTATTTTGGGACCGCTTAAGTGACAGTAGACAGCATTGAGTTTAAGAAGCATTAAATTCCACTCTATTGTTTTTACTCCAATTAAATATGCAGCTCCAATTCTACGGCCGAAGAACAGGGACGTGAGTCTTAGAACGAATATGAAAGCTGAAAGTACTGTCATCAGCGAAGGAGTGGATTGGATTAGAAGTAACAGACAGGAGATCATTTATAAAAATGAGGAAGAGAGTCGGAGACAAAACAGACCCTTGGGGAACACCAGCATTAATTTGGTGAATATCAGACTTGAACTCATCCAAAACAACTTGAATTGAACGGTTCGAAAGGTAATTTTTAATCCATAGAAGAAGAGACTCATCGATGCCATGAGCACGCATTTTCGACAAAAGAGCTTGATGCCAAACTCTGGTAAAATAATAATTAAAAATTGAGGTTGGCTGACGTCGTCTACTTTCGCTTAGGCATGATGAATATGAAACTCTGAATAAGGGCATAGATTGCATATATAATATTATAAACCACAAACGCATAAAAAACGCGACGAGACACTCTTGACAACCCCCTTTTCATGCCTGCAAAGTTTCATTGAAATCGGTCCAGGCATTTCGGAGATTAGCCCGAACAATAAGACACACAGACACTATGATTTTGTTAACATAGATTTCCAAAGACTCTATATTAAACATCATTGCCTCGATTATTTAATTATTTGTAAAACAAAAAAATAAAAACACTCACCGGCAAGCGTGAATAAAATGTGCACATGTGTTTTAACGATAAAAAAATTAAGCTAATTGTTTAATGAAAGTTTGAAAAAAAAACAAAACTCTTTTTGTTCAATAAACTACGAAAAAAGAAGTCAAATGCGACTGTGTATATTTACAATGCGAGTTCGATGAAAAATAACCTTATCATGATCACTCACTGACAGCTGTCAATGTGTATGCGTGTATTGGCTACAACGTGTATTTGCCGTGCGTATGACATCAGCACACAGTATACATATAGCACACGCTCATAGGCGCCTACGTATTTTTTGTTGTTTTTTTTACAAGGACAAAGTCATATGTTGACATAAAATGTCATCACTCATGAACGCTTCGACCACTTTTCATGCAAACCATTTAGTCCATCGATATTCTACATAAACTCGCAAAAAAGGCCTCTTTTCCGTCTATAACTTTCCACTATTAACGTGGATCGCTTTCCATAAAGCCGTTTCTAATTTTTGGAAACAAATCAGATGAAGATGAATTTGAATAATAAATGGATGTGCAGCAATTCGTAGCGTAATTCAACCTATTTTGCAGTGATGCTTGTGAATAAGTGAGTTGATACGTTATTATGGTGAAAGAACACTTTCGTCTTCGCCAAATAGGTTCATTTTTTCCACCGCTTCAGCATGAAAACGGTCAAGTAAATCAGCATACTGATCCATGATTGTGCTCTAAATATTCGGTAAAGATGATGCCTTGCTAATCCCACAAAAACCGTCTTTAGAGCAGGGTCGTAGTGTGAAGTCCACTGTTTCCGCCGTTCTTTCATTTCTGACGTGTAATGATAATTCCAAATTTTTTCAACAACAACACCCTGTAGACTCTTTTATATTACGCTATATACGCGATTCCATTTTTGCTCAATCCTGCGCAAACGCAAGATCGTGCCTCTAGTGTTGACGTCTAAGTTAGGTACCATCTTCTCGAGAATTATGTTAAAAGAAATCGCATGACAAAGTATCGCCTTGTATAAATACTTTTTTGACATCGAAGGTCTCGGTATGATCTTTACCGACTTTGACGAAGCAACTGTCGTTCTCCATCGTTATCCTTCAAAGGCGGACGAGATTTGCAGAGATGCCAAAACTAGACAATATAGCTCGTATCTGCCTGTCATATGCGACATTGAAATCGATGAATATATGGTGCCTATCGTTCTGGAACTCCTGGGTCTTTTCCAAGATCTGCCGCAGTGCAAATATCTGGTCAAAACTTTATTTACTCGCTTGGTTTCTGTACAAGGCTTTTGTGCAAGACTCAAAAATTTGGCTAAAGCATGTTCTACTCCAATGTGATACTGTCGAAAGCATCAAACAGTTTCTAGAAATGTAAAGTAACTTGAGTTCAATGCTCTGAATATTTTTAGTCACTTTTTTAAATCACATTTCATTACCCACTCATCTAAATAATCTATATATCCCGTCTGTTAACTAGAGATGCTGATTTATCACAGAAGGACCACTGAATCACTCCTACCGAAATGAGGCTACAAATGTGTGTACAAACAAAATGCCCAACATTTCTTGTTCCACATAACCACAGACATTCAATGAAAAATTAAAATGTTCACACTGACCCAGTTCCTTTGACTTGAGATGCCCCACTTAATTCATCAAAACAGAATTACTCACCTTTTTTTTCATGCAATACACTTGCCCACCAATAAAGCGTAAGCCCATCGATAAATCATTTGGACTTCCTTCAATTCAACCACACATTCAATTCTCAAATAGACCACATCTCCACGCTCCAATAAGCCACCAAAATTTCCCAAAGACCTTCAATGACCGAAGTAAATTCCTTTTCAGTCCCAAATGCTTTTGAAACTTTCCACGACATCTCATCAACCTTTCGCGTGAGTACGAGTATATGTACATGTTTATGCCTCTTCCACTGCTACAGCCTGCCACTAGGGTTTTCACTTCTATTTCGGGCCTGACTTTAATGTTTTCCGGTCGTCTATGGCTCATAACTTGGACTGTCAAAATGACAATTGAAACCCGAGACCACATACGTCAAGGCGACCGTACACATAATATTTTACTCGAATTTGACAGCCTCTCGCCCGCTTTTCAATTTCTTGCCGCATCTCGCCACTGCGAAACTTTGTGCCACCCCATGTAAATCAATCCCTAAAGCCCAAGGTAACCACTGGTTGTGATTCCGGCAACAAATGTCTCAAGACGACTTCGTTCCTGTCCTCCGGCCACCGCCAAGTAATAGAAGCCAACACGGAGGGATACCGACGTGAATAGGACGGGCGCTTCTTCCTCCCGACAATGAATTCAATTGTATCCTTAATTTCGAAGAGAATTGTTTTGTCCTTGTCGTCGAGAAACTGTTAAACAGAGTAATTACAGCGACAGTATGAGACTATTTTGGGGGAAGGTAGCTATTCCCGTTCCTCCTCCAAACATAAAACTAAAAGGACTCAAGGACAGTAAGGAATGGCAAAAACACATTAAATGATCCGCACTGCATAATGGGTCACTTCCTGGACTTGTCGTCTTACCACCAACCGCCGGTGTAGCTGCATCCGGTTACATGTTTTTGCGCTCCTTCAAACGTTGGCAGGGAGGTACGAGTTGATAAAGGAGGGTTTATACAAGAATATTTCCATTTCCTGTTTCTGCTTGTGGTTGGCATTGCGGGATTCGTGGACTTTTGTGGTTCGTTTCTTTTTTTTTTCTCTTTCTGTTTTTTTTTTGTTTTGAAAAATAATAATTTCCTTAAATTCTGTTAGTTTACTTCCGACGTCGAAGAAGACGTCCACGACGGGAGGGTCGTGAAGAAGGACAGTCGACAGGAGACGACAGGAAATGTGCGAGGGAATAATACTAGAGTAGAGCATATCCTGCAATAACTAATCAGGATGCTGAAATGTCGCTGGCTACGGATAGGTGGTTTCAATTTTCTCAACATTTCTCTGTTTCTCCATTCAGCAAGGACGATCGCCCGGAAATAGTTTCACAGACGTGTTATTACTGCGGAAAGGTAAAGCTGAGAGGTTGGAAAATTTTTGCGTTTTTGTCATGATATATGACAATGAATGGAGAGGTTTACGTATGGTATTTAAGAATTCGGGTTTCAGCAGGGTACATGCTTGTGTTTTTTATATTTTCTTACTTGGATTTTTTCAGTAAATTAATTAGGTAGGAAGAAATGGAGTTATTATGTGTTTAAATATATAAATATAAAGGGTCCTTCATTAAGCGCTTCCTATCTTTAATTTTAAATAAAACAAAGCGTGTTTGAGATATCATCGACATTTTTTATTCGTTTTACGAGCTCATGAATGCCATAGATGGCATCGAACATAGAAGCGTTCAAATGTATTCCGCCGCTTCTTTGAGTGGCGCGCATCCGATATGTCAATTTTTCCATAACTTTGACGCAGATAGAGAGAGCTGCTGTGGCTTGTGACTTATTCGCATAGACCTGCGCCTTCAGAAACCCCACAAGAAAAAATATAATGGGGTCAAATCGCACGATCTGGGTGGCCAGTAGAGTCCGACCGAACATTCGGCTTCGGCCGAAGGTGATGAAAAAGCCGAAATTTTTGATTTCGGCCGAAAATCTGGCCTTCGGTCGAACTCTAGTGGCCAGTTCACATCACCTCCGCGTAAGGTTATCATGCCCTCGAATCGCTCATGCAGAATTTTCAATGAGGCAATAGCTTTGTGGTACGTAGGCCGTCCTGTTGCAACCACATGTCGTTGGTGTACATACAAGTATCATCCAATTCAGGCCAAAAGAAGTTGGTAATCATCGACCTTTAGAGCTCGCCGTTGACAGTTATGACCTGGCCAACGTCGTACTGATAGAAACATGGACCGATGTCGCCGCCAGGACAAAATTCACACCAAATTCGACAATTCTGTTTGTTGACGTACCCATTCATCCAAAAATAGGTCTCGGTCTCATCGATGAAAATGATTTTTCGATGGAAATTAAGGTTAGTTTCCAACTACTCTAGAGCCCCTAGTCATTGTCTATGGTCGTTTACCTTCAGTTCCTGGGTCAGTTGAATTTTGTTCGGGTGCAGGCCCAAGTCACGACGCAACGCAAACTTGTGGTCAAATTGTGGTCGGCGAATTTTTGTGAGCGATGCGAAATCAACTGCCTCGAATTCTTCTGCACACCCTCCAGAGAGCGGCGATGTTTTCGTTTTCGGCAGATCATGCATTTCGTCGACATACGGGTGTTAGTTTATCTTTAACTGAACCAGTGGACTCAAATTTATCCACCACACAGCGAATAGTCCACTCGTTTGGACAATTATGGGGACAGTAAGATGGGCAAAACGCGCGGAACGTTGACCGAAAATAACACCAATTTTGATAGAACAATTTTATCATTTGCACTTGTTATTGAACACTATGTCCATGTAATTTGACAAAACAGATTGAATAAATGGCAGCGAATTTGACAGATGTAACTTCAATAATTTGGTCGCTTTGTGCTGTCAAAGTTCGGAAGTCCCAACTGGAAAACCCTTTGTATTTATAACCTACTCTTCCGCACGTTGATGATCAACACAACAGTCGCCAAACAAATCGGAACCTCTATATGTCTGGAGAACAAACGAAAAAATCATTGAGACAAACACAGCACGTAGTACACCGGACGGTATTACAGCGGTATATCGGCCGATCAGAGACAGTAAAATACATCTTCCCTCTTCACTTCTGCTGCAGAGGGATATATCAAAATGGGACGCATTTTCAGATCTCTCCTGGAGAAGTAGCTAATTTTTTTAAAACGTCCGGGAAAACGGTTTTTCTTTTTTTTCGAAGAATTTTTTTGAAACACTACTGGAGCACTCAAACCCAAAACTGGTTCATTGTACTGCCATGTAGCAACCTACTCCAGTGCCGTAAATTTGATCCCAACGGCAAATTGTAACTGGACCAGATTCGATTCTACTGGGATTCGAACCTGGGACCCCTCTAACTTGGGGCAGGCACTATACCAACTACGCCATCCAGTCGATGGCAGTCGGGAAAAGGGTAAGGTCTTCTTCAATTTTCTTGAATAAAGGCGAAGCTAAATTTTACATATTTTCTCAACATCATTGTTGTTCTCTTCAATCACTTTCAACAAGAACGTACAATGCAGCTCTTCGTATAGGAGTTCCTGAATCACAACTGGCACTAGGTAATGCCTGTGCTTGATGGGAACTTTTTCGTTTTCCGTGTTTCTTTGACCCCAGTCTTATCCAATCCCTTAAACAGTAATTTACAATCGCCGTCGATGGATTATTCATCGATGCTCAGAGCGACGTTAACTTTATCTGAACTGGCGTAAGACGGACTTTTACTTCCTACTTTCAAAAGTAAATATTTTCAGGAAATTAAGATATTCAATACTCATCCGGACTAGATTACCGCGATTCAAAGCATCTCTTCATCGTAACATTTGTATCCATAAGTTTTAAATGAAATAATACAGTCATCGAATTACCACAAAGGTCTCTTCAAGCCACAGTCCCACTGCAGTGTTCTTATTTCAAAATTCGATAGCACATTTCTTCACCCTAAGACTAATTTGTTGTTCGTTTTCTCAGGTGATGGTGAACCTGAGCCTGAGCCTCTCCCCTAACTCGATCTTATCACATCAAGCCGCCCAAAATTCCTTTCAACTTGTATGCGCCAACTTAACTATAGCCTCGGGCCAAGTTGGTCTCCTCCTTCGAATCACCTGTATGTTTGGTTTAAGGACATAGAGAATCAGGTTTGAAATTCAAATTCCCTCAATTCGACTGTGACGACGCAACAGAGGACGTCCACGTTTGAAGCGGCGCACACCTCAACAAACCTAATGTGGGCAACTGGAAACAGCTGCTAAAAGATCCTGCTAGCTGGAAAGGCTTGTATATTCAACCCCGAGTACTCCCGGACTGAAGCCTAGTATACAAAAGAAAGATAATTATTCTCTATACAGTATGCAGCAACCCTTTGCTCCTTGATGTACATACAAAGCATTATTGCAAAGGATTCTTTGGAGTCTTCAAAGTGCAACATTTTAGAAATGCTTTTAACCCATGAAAGGCATATTCTATGGCTAGCTGTGTACACGTACTTAGGAAGACATAAAGGAAATGGCATAAATACCAAAAATGATTGGTAAGGCAGTTTCAAATGCCATATATCGTGATGATTTGTTATCCTCCCATTGACATCGACAATTCTCGCAGCACTGATAGTCATGTTCATGTTGCCATGGTCCACGTCAGAATCTCTGTGTCAACCCACAAGCCGCCACGTGAAAATGAGGACCTCGCATTCATCAGATAAATCACGACGTATCAAACGAGAACGAGAACGAGAACGAAAACCCTACCAAAAACACATGAGGACACCCAACCACTGAGAAGGATATTGAGAACGAAAAACTTGGCAACTGTTCAAAATGAATTATCACAGAGCCATTAAGCTCAGGTATCGGCTTCAATTTGATTTGCGCTACACGTTATGAGGGCACACTCGCACATATCAATCCCCGCAGGAAGGGCACTAAAGGCCGCTTCATCATCCTCGATTTCTGTTACGCTCTATGTGCACGGGTATAGAGTGTAAAGCAGAAAGCACTCACACTCGCACTCGTCGTCCTATCCTCGTCGCCATCGCAATCATTCCTGCTGCCGTTGCAGCACAGATAGCAACATCATCAATCGTCGACGATGTTCAAGTATTAATAACAGTGCGCGACATTAATTTCCCAATGAATCGTAGCAATTATGGCTCGAATTGCGCTGAAGGATTCTCGACGGAAATCACCGTGGAACGGCGAAACTTTTCAAATTTCTATCAAACGGGGTCAATATGAGTTATCCTCGGAGGGAAAATGAGAAACACTGCGAAACGTGCAGAAATAATTAAGCAGACTTTAAGGACTCCAACGGAGAAGTATTTATGTTCTTGTGAATTCTTTAAAAATAAAACTCTGCACTTTATTGTTCAGAAACAACGCGACCAATGCGAGCCAACCGGCACGCTGGCATCACTCGACAGGGTGTCCGTCTTTTTTGTCCTCCATTTTCTGCAAAAAGGTTCCGTTGTCCGAAAATATGAGATTATGACCTTTTAGGGATGAATTAATAAATTTTCAATGATCCCGAAATTGTTTTGGGTGAAAGTTTTTTAATTCTTTTTTTTTCAATTGCTCACGGAGTTTGCCTAAACATTCGAAGGACGATAAATAAAAAATTAATCGAAAGGATCCGCGGATTTCTAACGAATATTTTTCAGGGTCTGGGGATGAATGATTAAAATACTTTTCTTTTCAGTTGATTTATGATTCGTGACGACTTTTTCCTCTTTTTGTTTTCACGCGACACAGCGGAATGTTGATGAGTTATGATGTGTACTTAATGCAAGGATTAAAATAGATAAGGACCGAAATCAGTGAGCAGTATAAGAGATATCACATTATGTTGCTTAAGAACCTTTTTCTTTCGGGGCAAATACCATGATTGATTCAAAACTGATGGGGGTTATTGGAAGGGAATGCGTTTTAACGGTTTAACAGTATTGTGAACTTATAATGGATGGGCTGATGTGAGCAGATCCTTAAGGGGAATGATGAATTATGGCCGCCTTAATAGCGATGTCACTTAGCGATTGTGTATGTGCAGTCTTTAGCTCATCAGATTGGGCCTTGTCACTGCCTGTGCAGTTTTTTTAAGGACGTAATTTATATCGGGTAAATTGATAGTCCTTCTCTTTCTTCTGGTATTCAACAGAAATTTCCGGGCGGCAGGAAGGGTGAATTTTGAAATTGTGTATAAGTATATATTACTTCTGGTGGGCGCCGTGGCCATGTGGGTTCGTGCGTCGTCCCATGCGCACTAGACTTTCACAGTCTAGGTTCAAATCCCAGCACAAGCAAACATTTTTCAAAAAACAAAATTGTTCGCGGCTCCTCCTCTTTCGAGTCATTGAGAGTTCTCAAAGAGAATAACTGTCTAGGAAAAGCTTCTCAATCTCGCCGTTCGGAGTCGGCATTAAACTGCAGGTTCCCTCCACTCGTGAGAGAACAATAACAACACGAGTGGTTGCTGAGAAGCTAGGTCCAGGTCTACCTCGGACTGTAGCACTGCAATTCTTATTCATATGTTACTTCTTCCTCTCTTCTTTATTTTTATCAGGGTATACCAGGGCCCCAACCAACAAGCCTCTACCACGATCGGTTAAGTCGGTTATGTTCTTCTCCACTCGAGTGCGTCACCTCAATCATCCTTCGCTGCGTTATCCTAAGTTGCGCATGCGCTCTACATAGCCTAGAAGCTGTCTAGACTAATGTCGCTGTGCAGGCCGTGCAACTCGTGGTTGAAACTTCTCTTCCAACTGCCACCAACTAAAACAGGTTCAAAGACCTAACGTAGACCTTCGGTCAAGAACTTCTTCATCCGTTTTGGATATTTTTCAAAGCTCCTTAGAGTGGGACTGGAATGATCAGGGCCTTATAAAAATTCAGCTTGGTCTTTCGAGAGAGGGCTCAATTAATCAATTGCCTCTTGGGCTAGAAATAAAACAGTGGCTGGGAAGAATTTTACTGATATAGAAGTGAATGTAACTACAGGGTGACCAGATAGCAATGACAATTTTTTCCAATTATTATGCTTGAGCAGCTGTCATAGTTACTAATGACATTCAGTGGTGCCGTGAACGAAGGCCATATGAACTAACGCCATAATGGCGTTAATTCGCATTTGAAAGTGAATTAACGCCATAATCCACTTATGGCTTTAATTCACTTTCAAATTTGAACTAAAGCCATATGGCGTTAGTTCGTTTTAGGAAGTGGCCTTAGTTCACATTTGAAATTGAATTAAAGTCACTGGCATCAATCTCAATAATTAACATTATTTACATGGTCTTGTAGGAAAAAAGTTTACGGCGTATAAACAGTAATGTTGGAATGGGGGGGCATGCTACCCCCCTGCAACCCCCCTGCTGGACCACATGTAGGATTTGAAGTAGGCGCGAGACTGAGTGTATCCATGATTTGCATGAGTTTAAAGAAAGTAAATACAATCAAACTCGCACTTACTCCAAATAGCATATGTGGCCAAGCAGGAGGGTTGCAGGGGGGCAGCATGCCCCCCCATACATACCTCATATGTATGTATGCATGTAAAGGGCAAGGGAGGTAGGTTGGTTGGAAACTAAACGTGGTCCGATCATGGTGGGACATTGGACATATAACGCGCTTTAGAGCTCAAATACATTGTATGGCATTAGTTCACATTCGAAAGTGAACTAACACCATATGGTTAAGTTAAGTTCAATTTAATGTATGGCTTTAGTTAAAATTTGAAAGTGAATTAAAGCCATAAGTGGATTATGGCGTTAATTCACTTTCAAATGCGAATTAACGCCATTATGGCGTTAGTTCATATGGCCTTCGTTCACGGCACCCATTCAGTTGTCAAAATATTCAATAAAATTGTCCATTTCAGCATAGTTTCATGCTTGTTGAATGTGCAGAAGATGTTATCGAAATTTCATCTCAGTTGTAAATACGCAGGCAAACGTGTTTTTCGTCATGAAAAAGTTTGAGCATGAGTACACTCTTTTGAACTTTAAACCTCCAAGCATAAAGAGATTGGTGCCAAATGAAAAAAACATAGACGCCGTAGCGGCCAGTATCGATGAACACACAGAATTGTCGATTCGGCGCAGATCATCTGAATTGGGCATCGCCAAAGAGTTAACCGGGCTTATTTTGTGGTTAGATTTAGGCCTACAACCATATAAAATTGTGCTGATTCAATAATTGAAGCCGGACGAACATAAACAACGCCATCTGCTAATGCTTAATTGGGCACTAGAAAACCGGGGTCCGGAAAACCGGACTTTAACCAAAAATCAACTTCTCGGACGAAGCTCATTTTTGGCTTAACGACTACATCAACTAACAAAATTGTCGTTAGAGCGAACACAATCCACAAATATTACACCAAACATCAATGTATCCAGAAAGATTTACTATTTAGTGTGGTTTATCGCATGGCAGTATCATCGAAACGACTGGTTAAGTGAATGCATCTAGTTCGAGGGGTCTCAGGTTCGAATCCCAGTGAAATCGAATCTGGTCCAGTCACCATTTGCCGTTGGGATCAAATTAACGGCACTGGAGAAGGTTGCTACCTGGCAGTACAATGGACCAGTTTTGAGTCTGAGTGCTCCAGTAGAGTTTCACCATCACCATTTTGGACTAGCTCGAGGTCAACATTCGAGACGCTATCATCGGAATAACGCCGCACATATTGAACTGAGTTATCACAAATTGGACCGACCGCTTGAAACACTGCCTACGAAACTGAGGCGGCTATTTGAATGATGTGCTATTCCAGGCATAATGACATAAATGTAGCTTCAAAATAAAGCCAGAATCAATTGAATACCTCACGCCATTTTTGATTTATTAAATATATTTTCCCTGGGTCTTATCTTGTTACCCTGTACTTTAAGAATGGACTTTTTTTTCGGTTAATTTTTTTTAAACACTACTGGAGCATTCAGACTCAAAACTGGTCCATTATACTGCCAGGTAGCAACCTACTCCAGTGCCGTTAATTTGATCCCAACGGCAAATGGTGACTGGACCAGACTCTATTTCACTGGGATTCGAACCTGGGACCCCTCGAACTTGAGGCAGACACTTAAACAACTGCACCATCCAGTCGAAGAAGAATGGACTTGGACCTACCTTCTACAGCAGCCACTCGTGTTGTGCGTGCTATTGTCCTCTCAGAAGTGGACTGCGAATGGCGAGATTGAGAAGCTTTTCCTTGACAGTTATAGTCTTTGAGCATTGTCTGTGACCCGCAAGAGTTGCAGCGGTGAAATTTTATATTTATTTTGTTCTGTACTGGAATTTGAACCTAGACAGGAATTCTAGTGCGCAGGATTCGGCGCGCACACCCACTATGCCCCGGCCGCCACAAATACAGCATATCCATCGAAAAACTTAAACTTAAAGTATGCCTGCAGAAAGTAACATTTTGATCAAAAGAACCATAAGTGGCCATCAGTTAGTCTTAGCACTCAATTTCCCCAGAAAATTGTCTATTTGAAGTTCACACCCAATATGCCTTCGATATTTCAGTCTCATTTGTGTTTTCATCTATTGTCATTCTACAAAACAAACTGTCCCAAGTCATTTTTTACTTTCACAGTCCTTCCCATCGCCATAAATACTTGAACATAAATTATAAAATTATCTGTTCTGCTCGATGAGTGCTGTCCCGATCAATTTAGCAGCACTTACGTATTCATTAGGGTATTTTCATTTTTAATTACCCACTCTTATCTGTCTGCCAAACCCAGCCACAGAGCAGCTTCCCCGAATCAATGAATGCCTCCACCTACGAAGGCTCTAAATTCCCATGACCCCCTCCCGCCACACAATCCATCCTGATTGTCCATAAATCGGACATTTCAAATATTCGAAAATGATAATTCATGGGCAATAACGCAAGTCATGTCGTTTCATTTAGGGTTCTCTGCATTCCGAAGCAGGTTAGCAGGACTGGGAGGCTTAGCGGCGCCGTTCCCAAGAGCTTATCACATGGCTCCTGCCACACTCCTCCGTGTCGTATATGCTTGGTATCTGTTTCGAAATTCGTTTCGTTTATTTAATGTAGGTGGGCGAGTGTGTTTTCGTATCTATGCGGGGCGATAGGAGTGTGTCTCTGACGGAATTCCCTGAATTGCTGAGCTTGGGAATTCTCAGCTCGGTTGTTGCATCGTCGTTTATCCCGATCTCTTGTACTAAGCGGTTATGTAGTGTTTCCATGTGCAGAGCCACTGTGCCACCACCCACAAGGCAATTGTCAGACACTGGCTTTCTCGACCGACTAGGTGTAGATGGGGCGGCGGCACCTTAAAAACCAAACGAATAAACAATATACAACCACCACCAGAAGCACAGAAGCAGCATCCAACGCCAGGCGAGTACAAGGTCCTTCCGAAACAAAACTAAATCAAATGCAGGGGTGTAATAAATCTACGATATATGTACGGATGTCATACTCACCCACACACACATGCTCGCTCCTCGCAGAGAGTAGGTGATAAATTATTTAAACCGAAGCTCGGCCATGTCCTTTGGAGATGTTGGTGGAGGTGTGTGCTCCGTGTTTGTTCGGAGGCCCTTTGCTTGACTCCATTCATTCATTTATTTGCCCATCAGACATGTGTTCTGCTGGGCGGCGTCGGAGTGTGTTGCTGGCGGGGGTTGATTTTCACTATGGAGCGTGTAGGCATAGTTGCGGTTGTTTTGAAGGCTCATAATGAAAACATCAAGTCAGGAAACTCACACCGAGCACATGTACATAAAGTTGACGTCGATGAGCGAACGTTTTGGGCCAACGACTACGTTTGACTCGCAAGTCTCCGTTTTTGACCACCGGAAACGGTTGCAAGTTAAACAACGAAAATGTTGTGGCAAATTGACAGGATTAATGGGAGAATTTTGAATGGCAATCAGTTGTGGGAAACCTGACGTTCCCTTATTTTATTCGCACGTCCTTTTCCTCTCCCACTGCATAGTTTCATTATTAATGCGGGTGTTACGTCCTTCTCTTTGGGGGCGTGGGAAATGGCATGCTTCTAAATTATTTGCTGTTTGATTTTACTCAGATAATGCATTTTCTGAAAGGAATAGGGTGATGGCTGTTACTGAAAGTACTCTCCAGTTTGCGGTTGTGTTCCTTTGGTTAACGTCGTGCCTAAATAAGTTGTCTCTCGAAAGTAGGTCTAGTGGGGGGTAATGCGAAAGTTTCTCAGTGAAGGCCTAATTGATTTCAGATTAAATTTGCTTAAGGAAAATTAAACGTTGCTCTTTGATGTTGATGTGGATGACTGCACCTTGAATTAACTTTAATTGGGGCAAGACTTGAAAGTTTACGTACATTCAAGAGGCAAATGGATTTTCTTTGTACTAATTGGCATTATTTTTGAAAAGCGGTCACTGGGGAAGCTACTAAATAACTTTCATCGGCACAGATTCAATAGACTGTGGAAAAGTGTTGGCTACTTTTCACTTATTTCAACTTCAATTTTTGGTACAGCGTCCTCGAGACGACTGGTGGTGAGTGTTATCCTTTCATAAGTGTGGCATGTTGAGGGTAGACATGAAGCCATGCAAGCAAGAGAAACGCCATTGCCATCGCTATCGCATACTGTTTACAAAATTCAATTACACAGTGATCAGATAAGAACGATAGGACATTTAAATAAAATAGTAGTATTGCACATTAAATTAAGCCTTATTTTGTAGCCACATTAATGCTTTTGTGTATGGAATAGCACGTCAAAAGGCCACCTCGATCGGTCCAATCTCTGATGACTCGGTCCAATATATGCGTCATTGGCTTTTTTCCGGCAATAGCGTCTCGAATGTTCGCCTCGAGCTCAATGTGATTGGTTTATTAAAGGACTTGGTGTAACCCAAGTAAAAATGGTCGACCGGTGTCATGTCGCATGATCGCGGCGGCCAACTAATGAACCCTTGCCGTGAGATGACCCAGTCGACAAATATCTCCGCAACTTCGAGCGTTGTGTCACTTCTAAGACAAGCAGCGCCATTTTGTTGCAACAACAATTCGGATATATCGATTTTGTTGAGCACTGGCCAAAGAAATTCTTCGCATCCTCGAAAGAAATAAGGTCTGATGATGCAACCACGCCACAAACCCGCACCAATCAGTCAAACCTCGTGGATGAATTGAGGCTTAGTCGACCACTTGTGGATTGCGCTCGCCATAATAACTATAATTTAGCTAGTTGACATACATAGCCGAAAATGGTCCTCGTCCGAGAAGATAATTTTTTTTTCGATCCGAGAAGACATCCAAAGTCCGGATCTCTGGCCAACTTTTCCAGCACCCATTTAGCGAACTCACGGCGTGTTCTATGGTCGCTTGGCTTCAATTCTTGCATCAGCACAATCAGATATGGATGTAGGCCTAACCCCAACAGAAAAATTAGTCAATAATTCTTCTCCGATATTGGCCGCAAGCTTTTTCATCTGTCCTACTCTTCTGGCCTCTTTCCGAGTGGATGGAAAAGAGCATTTGTCCAGCCCGTCCCTAAACAGAGCAAATCTTCGTCACCCTCCTCCTACCGACCCGTAGCACTAACGTCCCTTCTTTCCAAGGTCATGGAAACGCTGATAAACCGTCAGCTTATGAAATATCTTGATTCGCGGAGGCTTCTTAATGACCGGCAGTACGGTTTCCGCAGCATCAGGTCCACGGGTTATTTGATGGCATATCTCACCGAAAAGTGGAACCAATTCTTGCACAATGCAGGGGAAAGCAAGACCGTTGCGCTTGATATTTCAAAGGCATTTGACAGAGTTTGGCATCAAGCTCTTTTGTCGAAAATGCGTGCTTATGGCATCGATGAGTCTCTTCTCCTATGGATTAGAAATTACCTTTCGAACCGTTCAATTCAAGTTGTTTTGGATGAGTTCAAGCCTGATATTCACCACATTAATGCTGGTGTTCCCCAAGGGTCTATTTTGTCTCCGATTCTCTTCCTCATTTTTATAAATGTTCTCCTGTCTGTTACTTCTAATCCAATCCACTCCTTCGCTGATGACAGTACTCTCAGCTTTTCATATTCGTTCCAAGACTCACGATCCTATCCTTCGGCCGTAGAATTGGAGCGGCAGCGTATGTTAAGCACCTTAAATTCCGACATATAGCATATTTAATTGGGGTAAAAACAATAGAGTGGAATTTAATGCTTCCAAAACTCAATGCTGTCTACTGTCACTTAAGCGGTCCCAAAATAATCAGCCATTATCCCTGAATGGCACTTGCATCGAAGAAACCGAAAAACTTTCCATCCTTGGTATGTGTATCAACTCAACACTTAGTTGGAATGATCACATATTCGAGGTCGCCAAAAATGCTGCGAGATGTCTAGGTTTCCTAAACCGGTGCAAGAAATACTTCACCCCCTCTGATTTGACTTCAATTTATAAGGCCTTCATTCGCCCCAAACTTGAGTACAACGCTCATATCTGGTCTGGTGCTCCTAAGACCTTTCCGCACCTACTTGATAGAATACAACAGCGAGCGATAAAACTTATTGGAGACAGTAAAATCACGAAGTCGATAGACTCGCTCAAACATCGCCGTAATGTGTCATCCTTATCACTGTTTTATCGCTATTTTAACAAACGATGATCAAGTGAGCTAGCCAATTGCATTTCTCACCTCCATGAATTCACCCGCAATCATCAGTTCACCCTTAAGCCTGTTTTCCGACGTACAGTTAAGTTTAGAGAGTCGTTTTTTAGCCGCACCACACGAATATGGAATGCTCTTCCTAGCCCGATATATCCCACTCACTACAATGCGCAGACATTAAGACCAATGTGCACAGGTACCTCCTCTCATTTTCTCCCTCTATATCTTCGGCCCGTGCTGAGTCCTGATTCCGGACACTTAAGAGTATTCGTAACCCCTTTTGCACGCGCAAATAATAAAAAAAAAATTAGGTTTTGTTTTCTTCATTATGCACCAATCTCTGTGTGATTGGTAGCTTAAGTATCGACTGCGAGTTTACTACAAGTTGTTCATTCACGTACAGGCTTCTGTCCGAACTTTATATCCTTTCTATAGTAGTTTTATCCTCTGGTAAAACATTTGGACATCATTCCTGTCATAGCACCTCTCCACCTCCTTTATCGCGCACTTCTCCTGTGCGTTTTTTTTTTCTTCCTGAGAAGCCGGATCTCTGTCCTTCGTTTCTGTTCAAAGAGCTCGCGAACAGCTCTCGTAGTTCGATGCAGCGTTGCCTAGTTGGCTTCTTGCTAGGGATGGTTCTAGGTTATGTCGTGAACCCCAGCGCATTTGGAGCGACTTCTCTGATTGTTTTTTGACAACGTTTTAATTCTTCTTCTATTGTTTGTGCAGGTGGCGTCGAACCTTCGGAGAGTTTCAGAGTTCCTAGCGGTCCGTTACGATTGTAGCTTTCCGAAGTCAAACCGTGTTTTGGGAAAATTGGAAGATTTTTTGCGGCTCCTTAGAATCATTCAACAGTTTTTCTGTGACTTGAAATGCTTGTTGAAACGAGGAATTCCCCTTGCCAATCACTGTTTAGATTTGATTTGGGGAGGATTTGAGGTCGCGGAATTCCAAAACAAAACAAAACCGAAAATAGTGTAGAGGAAAATAGTGTAGGCGAAGAAGCAAAGCTTTATAGAGTCAAACCGAAACTTCAAGCCTGATTTTCATCAAATGGCCTTGAAAAAGAAATGATGTGGCTTTTTAATTAAGACCGGCAGCAGAATCACTTGTGTAATCAGCTACTTATGCGAGTTTAGCAGCTATAAAAGTATTCACGGTAAATCCTTTTAACATTACATCCCTTTTAAAATGCGTCATTTTCACTTGCACGCGCTCTGTTTTTTTTCGGTGTTCGCCTTCCTACACTTGACACTTTAGCGACTTCTAGATTTATGCACATATGCGCTCGCTGTAAAGCACTCTCAACTCTCTCCGGATTGCCTGTTTATCTGACTTATTTCTCAAAGTTGAAAACATAAACAAATTACTTATTCAACCACGCACACATGCTCGCAATGTCACTGCCTAATTTATGCGTGCCACTGTAAGTGGCACACACATGTGCACCACGCTCATCCGCGACTTTGAATTTGCCAAAAAGTATGTGCCTTGTCTTTCCCTCACGCTAATGCTTCAAACTTGACATTGCAGGCAAACAGCAAACCGAAGATAAACATGTCGCCGAAAGACAAACACACTTAGCAGACACATTTTCATTTCGTAATGAAATTATTCTTCTAAGATTTGAAAGGACGAAGCACCACCCACTGGCTTTTAACGGGCCTCTGCTGTTTGTCAAAACAACAAATTACAAAATCAAATCCGTCCTGACAGGATGTCATTAACATTTTTTATCTCCTTTCAAATGTTGAGCCAATTCCGAGTGTTCCTTGATCGCTATTCCTGGAAGGACGTCAATCTGGCAGAGGTGTTCTCTCTCGAAAAGAATCTTTTCTTCGAACCGAAATGAAAACGAAAACAAAACATGACTAAATTGATTTCCTTTGAGGATTAAAGGACCTCCCCGCTAGATATTCGAAGGAAGAGCCAGTTCGACATCATTACCGTTTCGATTTGAACGCCTCCACCTTAGCCTCAGCCTCAAACGCCGTGCGAAATTACCTGGTCCCAAATAAATTGGTATAATTGAAATTTGCATTTTGAACGCAAATTCAACGCAAATTAAACAAATGCTTTCCAACCCTATCTCTCCGGAGAATGGTTACCCGACCCTTGAACATGAATTCCTAATCACTCGCAGGGGGAGCCCTGCAATTAAATACATTTTGATGATGCATAATTTCAGCAAATGGGAGGGTAATTAATAGGAGGATTGTGGATATGAATGCTGAACAAATGGGGGCTGATTTACTGCCGTCTGGGTCGTAGAAAAAGTAAGTGTCCAATGGAATTGAGATGCATTTTAATGGGATGAGTTGAGGAGTTTGAATATCCTATGGCCGCCAAGTGCTTTGAAGTTACTTCAAGTAGCTCGAATTAGCTTTGATATACTGAAATGATCCTTCTCTCTTAAGGGAATCTCTTCGAATTTCTTGAGTTAAACTTTTTATTTTAGGAGCTCCTTGGAGTGGCACCATGGAGGGTGAGTAAGTAGGCAGTTATGAAAGTAGATCAATCTTTTGGACGAGGGGTAAGAGATCCGCTAAGACCAATAAAAGTGGCTGCAAGTGGATCTGCAAGCAGTACATCTACACATTCACTCTAAGCGAACCACTTTTTTTTCGGAGGTTTTTAAACAATTCACTGAGGCACTCAGACTCAAAAAATGGTTGTACTACATTCATGGTCGTCCGGAGGAAGCTTAGCACGCGCTTCTGTGATGAGGAGCCTACATCATCAACTAAGCAATGAAACCATCTGCGACGTCAAGCACATTTAGGTGTTTGACGAAGGTACGCCGGTAAGTCGTCTGCAGCCTTTTCTGTCAAAAGATAACAAGAATGCCACGGATTTTTAGAGACGTTACGGCGCATGCGCTTGGTCTGGCTACATCCTGGAGATTCATGCAACCTCCGGTTGTGCTCTCGAGAGGTCCAACCATTGATGGTCCGCCCTAACCAAGGACGTAGACAGTCCTCGTCGTGACCCGGGACCCAGACAAGTCTTATCGAATTTAGATTATCGATGAAATTCAGTTAAGACTTGCTTTACTCAGACGATTGGCTGGCCCAGTTGGCTTGCCCTAAGATAGAGGGGTCCCAGGTTCGAATCCCAGTGAAAGCATAGTTGATACGCTTTTATCTGGTTTTTCTTATCTGATCTAGTCACCATTTGCCGTTGGAATCAAATTTACGGCACTATCACTGGAGCGTTCGATCAGTGGTAGTAGTCTGACTGTGGGTATCACAATGGACCAACATGGTCTAAGTGACTAGTAGCCCGCTAACCTAACCTAAACCTTGCTTTACTCAACTATCCTGGAAGTGGTTAAATGGTTGATCAAGGCCCACAGCACAGCTTGGCTGTCGCTACAGACACAAATATTTAGTCCCTTTCACCTGTTCTTCACAATAGAGTTTGTGGCTATTCGTGGCTAGGATCGCATAGATTTTCGCTTAGAAAACCCGACTCAAATTTACCTAACCAGCGCCAGATCCTTTGTCTTGGAGCCGTCCATGAAGATTAGACTACAGTCCTTTCCTGGCTCAGATTCTGGCCGTAACCAGTACTGAATGCAGGAAAAGTCTACTTTCTATGTACGTCGCAGCTGGAGTACTGATGTTCGTGCGTCAGGCTGCATATCCATAAGACCTGGGGTGGATATGGATGATACCAGACTCACAGTATGTATTGAATCTAATGTCATTCTAAACTATACACCCAAGAGCCTGTTAGGGTTGTCTTGGTTTTCGGCTGTGAGATCAATGTGTCACCGTACGGAGCTTCGAACTTGCTATACTTGCGCGTATCAGTGTTGTCATCATCCTCAACATCACTGTAGACTACGTTTCCGACTACTTCGTCTATTATTGCATCTACCTTATTGAGAAGTTGCATCGGGTTTTCAGAATCCGGTGATACTGGTTCTTGAAGCTGCTCTGCAGCTAAGTACTTTACTGAAAACACTTACTCCGTTTTCTCCCGTTGGAATTTGCGGTGACACATTGGCATCATGCGGCTTCTCGGGATTCACCGCAAACCTGGTGGCCGCAATAAAACAACGGTAAAATGCAAAAAACACGCAAATAAATTCATCTAAAATCATTTTCCGATAGTAATATGTACACTTTCTGCGAGGTGTCCTTGATGCCCATGCGAGGTGGGCAATAAGTACACTTTCTGCGAGGTGGCCTCAATGCTCGTGCGAGGTGGGCAATAAGTACACTTTCTGCGAGGTGGCCTCAATGCTCGTGCGAGGTGGGCAATAAGTACACTTTCCGCGAGGTTGCCTTAATGCTCGTGCGAGGTGGGCAATAAGTACACTTTCTGCGAGGTGGCATTGATGCCCATGCGAGGTGGGCAATAAGTCCACTTTCTGCGAGGTGGTCTTAATGCTCGTGCGAGGTGGGCAATAAGTACACTTTCCGCGAGGTGGCCTTAATGCTCGTGCGAGGTGTGCAATAAGTACACTTTCTGCGAGGTGGCCTTGATGCCCATGCGCGGTGGGCAATGAGTACATACCTAAAATCGAAGTATCTCCCAAAAAGTAGCAAGTCTCCAAAAAACAGTGATTCCATCATGATATTTTATTGGCCACTGCGATTTTAGAACAACTGAAGAACTAAGTCTTTCAGAAAGTGAATTCTATTCCACTTTTGACAGGGACATTCTGTGCGTAACGGGGTTTTGGATTGTCATCACATTCATTGATAAAGTATTTCAATCTTCACTGCACCGGAGATTATTCAATTGATTCCCTTCTTAACATTAAATAGCTTGACGTAAGCAATTAAAATCGGGAATGGCTTCAAAATATTAAGGCTTTAATATCCTAAGTCGCAAGTTAAATCTGATCGTTATTATAAATATCCTGTTTCGTGTTTTTGATCACGGAATCGAGGCCTTAATTGTAATATGCCCAAGATCGGTCTGTACTTTGTTCTAACCCAAAAGAAGTAGTCTTATTTAGATAAATTAAATTAAACACAATTCTTAACAAGTTCACGCATCAGTTCGTTGTTATCATTTATCTGTCCTGGTGTGCGAACACAAGCGCCTGCTTTAATAAAATGTTTATTATTATCGCTGTACGACCGGCATCAACACATTAGCACATTTATTGGAAGAATTGTAGCACACCTACGCGATAGTATCAGCTCTTATTGTGAAAAAAAGAGAAAAAATGAATCCAAAAATATAAACAAACGTCAATTGAGCGGAAAAAAAGAAAAACGTCATCTCAGCTCTAACCACACTGTGGTCGCCCCGTCACTCCTCAATTGATAGCGAAAACCTGACACTATGGAGTGCAATAAATTGAACCCCCTCTATCTCTCTTTCTTGTCTTGATAAGAAACCGCTTATGTCCAATCATTCGAGTGCTATGTCGCTCTTCGCGGTACACTCGCGCTCTTTCGTTTCTTTCATCTGTTTGCTCGCAAACGTTGTTCAGCGACATAAACAATTTTAGTTTATTTTTTGTGGTTGAACTGGGAGCACCAGCTGGCAATCAAGCAAATCTTCCATAATTTCATCAAATTACAGTGTTTAGTGAAACTAGTTTTATTTGTGCTTAGGCTGTATACGTGGATTTTTAAAAAGGGTACAAAATGTTGTCTCTTACCGAAGACATTTTTGGGAGTGCAAACGATCCATTTACTGGTAATGTAACGCCCGTTCGCCGCTTTAGCTTTGCGAACGATTGTGATATGTTAGTCCAGGTTAGTCAATTTGGTTGTCAGCAACATGTGTGTTTGTGCGTCGACCCTTACGCTCTAGGCTTTTAAGTCTATATTCCAATCCAAGCTCAGACAGACAATTTTTCAAAAAAAAAAAATTACATAGATATAGAATAAAATCGTATAAACTTTTTCAGAAATAAAATAACTTCTAAAACAGCTTTTGAATCTGACACATGGATGTGCAGTAAAGTGTACTCTGTCTGACCAACTCCCTGTCATTAGAGCTGGGCAATCGCAGAACTGGAGAGGTACAGATTATATTCTTCCTCAACCCTGTATGTTAGGTTACGTGAGGAGGGCTTTATGCTGTTCCCAGCAATTGTGTATGCCTGTAAGAATTGCATGCTTATCGAGAATTAACGCAGGGTCAGTATGCAATTACCAAAACCACCCCGTTCTAGTCAGAAATTTCCTTAGGTCAGGGATCTGTACCTTCGCCACATCGCTGAGCTCGTGAAAGAACCTTGATTTCAAGTGAGTGATTTCAAGTGAGTGAGCCGTCTTTCTTGTAGAGCAGGGCAATGGCAAAGGATATGCTCTACTGGTTCAATTTCTTCTTCATCCCTACAGCTCCTACAAAAATCGTTCGCCGGGAGGTTTAGTCTCTTAGCCTTTGCATCTTTCGTGCAGCGGCCAGTGAGAACCCCTATTAAGATGCGTATGATTTTCTTATTGTTGGATATGAGGGATTTGGTCTTGTTGATATCATATTTAGGCCATAAGCAGTGGGATATGACGCAGCCTGGTTGGCTTTACCACTGTTCGTTTGTTGATGACACAGATACTTGTTCAATGAGTCTTTTGACTGAGCTAATAGGAGGATGGATAGTATTGTCAGCCGATTCTGCGCCTGAACTTGAACCTGTCCCTGTCAATTCATCTGCCTTTTCCTCAACCCTGTAACTTT
Organism: Myathropa florea; assembly: GCA_930367185.1. Lineage (NCBI taxonomy): Eukaryota > Metazoa > Arthropoda > Insecta > Diptera > Syrphidae > Myathropa > Myathropa florea. The sequence goes on from OV884002.1 coordinate 46,288,689, forward strand.
CAGGGTGGTACACCGGTGTGGGCGGTGCATAAACACTTTAGTTACTACATATTGCACACTGTCCGGTAAGGACTCTTATCATCAGTACATCTTTGCGACGACGATGGACCAATGATATTTATTTCCTTTTGTTAAACAATGGACACAGGGCTAACGTCGTTTCTTCTTCTTCTTCTTCTTCTCCTTAGGGCGCTACAGTCCGAAGGTGGACCTGGGCCTCACTCAACATGCCTCTCTAGCCAGCCCGATCTTTCGCCAGCTGTCTCCATTTTCGCATACCAAGCCGGCCGAGGTCCCCCTCGACTTGTTTGCGCCACCTTGTACGTGGACGTCCTCTGTTCCGTTGTCCCACAGGCTCAGAGTCAAAGACTCTTCGGGCCGGAGCTAAGTTGTCCATACGCTCTACATGGCCTAGCCATCTTAGGCGTTGGGTACGTAGACGCCTTGCCAGACTCATGTCGCTGTACAGCCCATACAATTCGTGGTGGAACTTTCTTCTCCAAATGCCATCAACGCAAACAAGACCAAAGATCGCGCGCAGAACTTTTCTCTCGAAAAGACCAAGACACTGTTCATCCGCTTGGGATATTCCCGTATAGGTGAAGTTCCCATGAATTTTGAAACAGTGACGCACCCATCTAGTGATATATCAGCCAACAAATCTGAAATGAGGTTGAGGATTTTTGAACACTTTTTGGTTCAAAGTACCGTTTGAAAAATAATTTCTAAACCTAAGTGTTTAAAAAAATCTCCCATATCACCGCTCGTTTTTGATCCGTCAGTGTATAGAGCTAGTTTCCTCTTATCCACTGCTTCCTGCTTCAGCTCCTCATTTCTGTCAAGAATTCAATACTCCTCGCCGAACTTCCCAACCTAAAACTTGAATGTAAACAAACACTCCGTAATGTTTGTTGATTGTGCAACTTGCAGTGCTCATAGAGTTTTCGATTGTTGTTATGCATCAATTGACTCTCTTGAAGAAGATAAGAATACACAATCAAACTTATCAGTATGTGCTGCTGCTCAACCTTGAAAGCCTCTTTAAGAGGGGTTTGTAGATCAAATATGAAACTTTTTAAATGGAAAACAATTTCTTCAAACCAATATCTGCCTTCTTTACTTTTCGTAGGTACTTCAAGTATGAATAGCCCCAAAAATGCAAACCTGACACACTCGTAAGTTGGCATTTTTGTGTGAAATTGCATAAATTGCTCCACCAGCATTAGTATGTTATCTCATCAAACTATTCATTTAGAAGCTATAAAAGCATAAAGAATACCACATTCAATTTGGGAACCGCACGAACATGTTTTACAACATTAGCCGGTTTTACGTTGCAACTTGTGGCTCATGGCAATCCACTTTATTTCACAGGTTATTACTCTGGGCGCGATAATTACAAGCATTCAAGTACCAGACAAGAGAGGTAACGTTGAGGATGTTGTTACGGGATACGACGACGTCGCTAGTAAGTTCTTTCTTCAGCATTTGTGCCAAAGAACACACATGACTTCTCTTCATTTTCACTCATTAAAACAGATTATTTGAAAACAAAGGGTAATCCTTATTTCGGTGCTACTGTGGGGCGTGTTGCCAATCGTATAGGCAACGGAAAGTTCAAGATCGATGGTGTCGAGATTCAGGTAAGTAAGAACCACGAGGGCAAACATACCCTGCATGGGGGGTTTGTTGGATTCAACATGGCCCACTGGACGGTTGAAGAAGTAGACCAAAAGAATTGCGTATTGGTCTTGCAACATGTGTCAAAGGACATGCACGAAGGATTTCCCGGGGAAGTGACAGTTAGAGCTCGTTTTCAGCTTCTCCCTGGAAATCGCTTCGTTATCTACTACACTGCCACAACTACGAAGCCCACTCCAATCAATTTGACAAATCATGCATATTTCAATTTGGCTGGTCACGTAAGTAATTTGAGAATAAATCGTTGAAACTCTATGCTTAACCGTGTGTTTCATTCGCACAGAAATCTGGAAGAGCCGCTTTATTTGATCATCTTATTGCAATCAATGCTGACAAAATAACCGTCACTGACGAAGATTCCATCCCAACTGGCGAGTTTAAGGATGTGAAAGGCACACCGTTTGATTTCAGAGAGCTGACCGAGTTGAGTCGGCAAATGGGGAGAACGTCTGGAAATGGATTCGATGATAATTATTGCTCCAACTTGAAGGAACATAACACGACTGTCGTTGCAAGGTAAGACCAGGATTTGAACAGACATTTCATTGAAAGCTAATTATTTTGACTCTTTGTTCAGAGCTGTTCATCTTGAAAGTGGTCGCTACTTGGAGCTATCCTCAAATAAACCAGGGCTGCAATTTTACACTGCCAATTTTCTGCCAGAACCTGGTTGTAATGTAAGTATTTTATGAGGTACTTCTTAACTTATCGTAAGATTTACGGTTAGGTTAGGTTAAGGGGTTGCCAGTGAATTCATCAGCACACTTAGAGCAAGTTGGTCCATTGTGATACCCACAGTCAGACTACTACCACTGATCGACCGCTCCAGTGATAGTGACATTAATTTGATCCCAACGGCAAATGGTGACTGGACCAGATTTGAAAACCCGGATAAAACCATATTAACTTTGCTTTCACTGGAATTCGAACCTGAGACCCCTCTAACTTGGGGCAGGCACTTTACCAACTGCGCCATCCAGTCCTTCAACAACACGGTTAGTCCCATCAACTCAGGGAATATCTTAGTTTCACTTGTAGTAATCAATCGGCGTCCAAACTCTAGTTTGCTGGGTATAAAATGGGCCAACAAGTTATAGGAACTATTTATTCAAACAGATAACGAGAGCAAACGCAACACCCAATGGGCCGCGTATTCTTTGGTCCAATGCATTGCCTTGGTTCTCCCTCTTGTCTTAGGGGCCAAAAAAAAGTAACCGAATGGTAATTTAAGATCACTAAAGCACCCGAGCGAGTAAACAAAAATGTTGTACCGTGACAAAGCAACCACTTCGTTCAATTTCGATGAGTTCGTTCACTTTTGCAAACTTATGCAAGAGCGAAATGCAACGCTCTCTACGTTTAAAATGTTAAGGCCCGACTATAATAGGCATAAGCAAGCATGACCTAGTGTAAAGTTTTGATGAAATGTTTCAGCATGTTTGGACAAAACAGACGCATAGTCATAATGAAAACATGCGTGTATAGCTGCCAGAATTTCAATTGAAAATTGTCGTTCAACAATATACAACTTTGGGATTTCTGTGTGTTTAAGTGTCATCTGTCAAATTCGCATCTGTGCGGTTCGGTTCAGAATGCATTATAGTCCATTATAGTCGTGAGTAATAACACGGTCCAAAATATGCGCCATTGGCGTTATTCCGGCGCCTCGAATGTTGGCCTTGAGCATCGCATATCAGCATAGACTAAGGACTTGACGTAGCCCCAGAGAAAATAGTCGAGTCACATGATCGCCAAATAATGAACGCTCGCCGTGAGATGACACAGCCGCCAAATTTGTCCTTCACAGCTTCGAACCACAGCATAGTTGGTAAACACGCCGTATACGAATATTTAAAAAAAAAAAAAACGGGGAAAAAATACCTGCAATGCCATTTGATACTTAAAGAATTTTTCATGCGTGTTGTGCTTCACGGAATAAATTGTGTTTTCCTGTATAGAGGGTGTGTTACTTCATATCTCTTTAAAACCTAAATAAATAAATAAATAACTGCTATGACCAGGCACACTCTTATTACAACTGATGACAACTCCCGAACTTTACTCATCCCTATTCTTCAATAAAGAGCACTGTGGTTGTTATCCCATAAAATTCGAATTTATACTAATTGTCTGCATAAATCCCTTTGACCAATATCATTAGTCAAGTAGCGCGTCTCCCTCACAGGCGTTAAAACAATTTTATTGTCCCGTCTATAAATAGCTTCATAAATTCGCTATTAACACTTAATTAACATCATCACAGAAATAGAATGTCCTTTAAAATCTTCTGCCAAAGCATCGTTGTGGCCCTATCCATACCGAGAGTGTAATTGAAATTCAAATCTTAAACACAACTTTAAGCAATAAATTTAATGACAATCATTTCTATTCTCCAAAAGGATCAACCTGCAAAAGGAGGAGGCACTTATCATAAACAAGGTGCGTTTTGCTTTGAACCTCAAGCATATCCAGATGCTGTCAATCATGTGAGTATTCCACAAGAGTCTTGCTTAAGTCAAAAACTGGTATTTCGAATTCTTAATCTGTTTAAATTTATTTCAGCCAAACTTTCCAAACTCTATTTTGAGACCTGGAGAAACGTACGAACATAACATAGTTTATCAATTTGGAGTAACTAACAATATTGAAAAGGACCAATGGTTACGCAAATTCTAATTATTTTCTTTTGTTATTTTCCAAATGATCTTCACAAAAATTGTCTTTTTGAAAATGTTTACTATTTGCAATTTTCTCATTTCATAAAAATCTTGGAATCTTTTTCATATATTTTAGTTAATTTTTTCTGTGCAAACTTGAAAGTTTTTGAATAAGTTTTAAAAGTATTCTTTTAAGAACACTCTTTTTCCTTTTCTTAATTCAGTTTTGTGATCTATATTGTTCATTTAACGATTCTGTCATGTTAAATTCGTTACTTCTATTCTCATGATAATGTTTTGCAAATCTTAATAATTTGATAATATGTAACTTCAAATCTTTTTTTATTTTATTTTGAAGCAATAAATGAAAAAAAATGAAACAAATAATTTCGATATTTTTACTTAAATTAGATAATGAAGTCATATCAAATGTAGCATGCAATTGTGAGGAAGGTAGGTACACATACATTTGTTTCTTCGACATCAACTTGTTTTCAACTTTATTCTAATAACTATAACATCTTTCTTGCTTTAGGAATGGTAATTAATCGCTAAGGCGGGCGGGAAACAGGCCCACTCTGTTTCAAGTACTGTGGGACACACAAGGTAACAAAAAAACCCTCTGTTCCTTTTTATTTTTGACAGTTCCACTCCGGAACCGCTTTCGCATTACTTCAGAATGGTATCTTTCTTTCTTTCCCCTGTGAGACGGACTTTTTCTTCTCGTCTTCTGTTGAGGGTTTACTATTCTTGCCGATAAGGCTTTAGATCCTTTCTTGCTTTCTCTTCCTAGGTCTAAGTATTGTTTCTATAAAAACTACAAATCTTTTTCGAATTGACTTCACTTTGTCTGAGTAGATGTTGTCTACCAGAAGAAGGCAACAGTTACGACCACTGCACTGCCCACTTACTATTAAGAAAGGAGATATGGTAGTATTCGTCTTCTCTGATGACTTCGTACTGACACCCTGCGCTGTCTTTCTTTCCCCATTCTGTAGAGATACCGATTGAAGTATCCATGTCCGGTTAGAAATGGTTCACCTCATCGTGTTTCTAAATGAGTAGCCCTTGTCGGTATAGAGGCAATGTGTACCGGCGATCTGTAACCTTCTCTGGCTCAAACTAGAAGCGAACCTCCTAGTTTTTTCTCCTCGCTCGCAGGAAATACATTCCATTTTGTACTGCCCTGAGAGTTTTTTGTGAGCTATATATTTTAAAAGGGTTACATTGGAGTGCACCAATATGAAAGAACTGGGTGAAAAACTAGAAAAACTGTGTGAGTATATTATTCCTTAACTGTCTTCCAAAATTGAGGAAAACGAGAAATGACTCTCTTCCATAATAGAACGCCAAGTCCCTGACATAAACAGAAACGTTGTTGAGATCGAAAAACGCGTTGCACAACTAGATGTTTTAAAACACATTTATTGATTGGTATGAAGGCGCTTAAATTAGAAATCAACTTAAAATCGACACGGCTGGATGACGCTGTTGGTTAAGTGCTTGCCCCAAGTGAAAAGGGTCCTAGGTTCGAATCCCAGTGAAATCAAATCTGGTCTATTCACCATTTGCCGTTGAGATCAAATTAACAGGTAGGTTGCTACCTGGCTACCAGTTTTGAGTCTGAGTGCTCCAGTAGGGTTTCAAAAATCGTCCGAAAAAAACTTAAAATCGTCTCTCTCGGATGCCAAAAGAGAACTCACGGATACTAAACGGAACACAATAACTCCGCCGAACCTTCTGAGTTTCCAACTGCTGCAGCAGTCGAAATCAACGCAGTGGGAGTTGATTTGGAATCTCTAAGCAACAGAAGGGCTGCAGATGATGCGGTTCTGTATGAAGTCTCCCATGTACCCGATGCAAATTTAAGACAACACATCAATCGCCTTTGCCACACTGTCTTGAAAGACATAGTCCCCATTCGACTGAGCAATGTGTCACACCGACCATCAATTTATCATTGATCAATTTTTAAGTCGATACATGATTCGACGCGTCGATGATTTGGCGCGATGTCTTCTTCTTCTTTATGTGGCGCCACAGCCCGGGGTGGACCTGTCCAGCTATCACGGTCTCTCGCTAGTGGAATCCAATTCCGCACACCAAATTGGTAGAGGTCCTTCTCCACTTGTGTGCGCCATCCACAATGCGGACGACCTCTGTTGCGTTGTCCCAATGGTTTGGATTCGAAGACTCTTCAGGCTTGAGCTGTGATGTCCATACACCCTACATGGCCTAGCCATCATAAACGTGTTATCCGTAAGCGCTTGACTAGGCTCTTGACGCCGTACAACCCGTTCGTTGATGAATCTTCTCCTCCAGATGCCATAAACGCAAACAGGACAAAACATCGCACGCAGAACTTTTTTCTCGAACAGACCAAGAGCTTCTTCATCCGCTTTTAAAAGCGTCTAGGTCTCTCCACAATAGAGCAGGACTGGGATGATCAATGAGTTATATATGGCCTACTTGGTCTTTCGAGAGAGGGCTCTATTGCTCAATTGCCTCTTACGCCCAAAGAAATAGCGATTGGCAAGAGTATGATATTGTTTCCCTATTTACTGTAGCGCCGAGGTAGACGAAGTCCTTGACTACCTCGAAGTATTTGCTGCCAAGTTTGACGTCCGTCCGAGGATTCGATGTTGTGTGTCCTTTATTGATGACAGCATGTACTTCGTCTTGCCCTCATTTACTGCCAGACCTATTTCGGCCGCCACCGCTTCGATGCCAGCAAACGCATCATTGACGGCTCGCTGTGTTCGCCCAATCACGTCAATGTCATCCGCGTAAGCTAGCAGTAGAACGGACTTTTGGAAGATCGTGCCTCAAGTGTTGGCATATGAGTTTTGTACGCTCTTCGTAAGAACGATGTTAAATAAATCACATGACAGCGCGTCGCCTTGTCTAAAACCTTTTTTGACATTGAAGGTTCCGTTCGTTCCGACCTTAATGGCGCAGCGAGAGTTCTCCATCATCATCCTGCTGACGAGTTTGGTAGGTATGTCAAAACTAGACATGGCATTGCATAACTCATCGCTATGCACGCTGTCCTATGCATCCTTGAAACCGACAATTAGGTGATTTGCATTTCTTGGATCTTTTCCAGGATCTGACGCAGTGTGAAAATTTGGTCTATTGTGGACTTCCCTGCACTAAAACCACACTGACAAGAACCTGTCAGGTTGTTTACAAATGGTTTCAGGCGACCAATCCCTCGGTAATTGGTGCAGTCATACGGGTCTCCTTTCTTGTGGATCCGGCAAACGACACCGAGATTCCACTCGTCGGGCATGCTTTCCTCCGACCATATCTTACAGATGATGGTGCATACTCCCAACCAGAACATCCCTACATGCTTTCAACAGCTCTGCGGACAGTCCATCCGCTCAAATAGCTTTATTCGACTTCAATCTCGATATTGCCATCTTGACCTCGTCTAAATCGTGGGATTTTTCGTCGGAATTTTCGACAAATCCTGGGGTCTTTCACCAAAAAGATCCGTTTGGATCTACACACCTATGATTTGGCCCCTTCTCTCCTATGCATCGGTCGTTTGGTGGAATAAGCTTTCGCGTAAATATGTACGTAACCGCTGCTTTCACCAAGCCTCAAAGAACAGACTGTCTCGGATGCATAGGGGCCTTCCCTAGTACGCCCGGCTCTGTTCTTAATGCACTGCTGAATCACCGCAGATGGCATGACTCTCCAGGATGTAGACAAACCAAGCGCATGCTCCCCAACGTTTGTAGGAAATCCGCGGCTTTCTTGTGATTGCGGACAACTCACCGGCGTACTAACGCGGCACTACACCTTCGCCAAACACCTAAGTGACGAAACCCTCTGCGACGCCTGTGGAGAAGACGATGACACTGCAGAGCACTTCCTCTGCCATTGTCCCGCTTTTGCTCGGATCAGGTGGCAGTTATTCGGCGCTAATGAGGTGAGAGCTGATGATGTAGGCTCCTCATCACAGAAGCGCCTGCTAGTCTTCCTTCGCATCATGAAATTTCAGCAAAAGTAGGTCACTGCCTGGTAGTACAATGGACCAGTTTTTGAGACTGAGTGCTCCAGTAGAGTTTCAAAAATCATCCGAAAAAAAAATAATGTCTTTCAAGACAGTGTGACAAAGGCGATTGATGTCTTGTCTTAAATTTGCATCCGGTACATGGGAAACTCCATAAAGAACCGCATCATCTGCAGCCCTTTTGTTGTTTAGAGATTCCTAATCAACTCCCACTGCGTTGATTTCGACTGCTGCAGCAAAAACATCCGACAAAAAAAAGGTCATGGGAAATGGATTATTGTCCATCGCATCGTCGTCCAAAGTGAGTGGAACATGTGTCTTGAGACACATTAATCCGCAATGAATTAGTGCGAACTGCTCGGGATTTCATTGTTCGTCGGCGACAAGCTCGCATATACATGTTATCACAAATTTGAATAGTACCTGGGTCATTTTCAATTTTTATTTTATTTTGATATTTAAAAAAAATATTCCACGCAATAAATTAAAAATAAATTTGCGTGCCCTGGAAATAGTATTTTAACTCTCTCTTCATATTTAATAGCCGCAGACGGTATAAGCTTGCTTACTTAGCAGGCCTACAACCCATGTAAGGTCTGTGCCTGATATATCGCTGCCTTCCATCGCTGACGGTCCGCTACTTCCAGTCATCAAGACCAAGCTGTCTTACGTCCGCGATGACTTGGTCTTTGTACCGGAGGTTCGGTCTTCCTCTCCTTCTCGAACCAGGAGGCAGGGATTCGAAGACCCTCTTAGCTGGAGCGTTGTTGTCCATGCGCTCGCGACGGATTTTTGCCTTCCGGACTACATCCGCATCCTGGTACAGCTCATAAAGTTCGCGGTTGTGGCTTCTCCTTCATTCGCCTTCCTCGCAGACAGGACCATATATCCGACGTAGAATTTTTCTTTCGAATGTATTAAGAATCATAATTCTGCTTAGTATCCAGCTTTCGACTCCATATAGCTGGACTGGCAGAATAAGAGTTTTGTAGAGCATGAGTTTGGTCCTTCGAGTCAGGAGTTTATAAGAAATCAGGAGACGGTATAAGCGCATTCTTTAAAAAAATTAGTCAATTCCCTCGATGTTGTCAATTATTCCCTTCAGTAGCTTCATAAGCTGTCCTGTTATTTTGGATAACCACCCTTTGTTGAACTGTTTTTTTTTTGGTTTTACACACAACGTTCCCATGATTTAAACCTTATAAGAAATTAAAAAAATATATATTAGCAGTAGTAGCATATTAATCATACAAATAGTAAAATTACCTTTTAGGGTAAAAACCAAATCCCAAATCGGGTGTGCATCAACATAACCGTTATGAGGTGCGTTAGTGCATGCGACGTTGATTTGGAAAGCAAAAAAAACAGCGCACCTCGTTGGGAATACATTTCATTTATTTTCTATTTTTTATCTTGGAATATTTTTTTTTAATTTAACCACACAAGTAAATATTCCCAAGTCAACAGAGTTGAGTGCAATGCGTAACCTTGTATTCCATTATTCCTTCATCGAACGCACACTCAATAAAAATAGCAGCAGTCCCACCCCACCGAGCAGAGAGAAATGCCCGACACATAATGTCGTTGTTTTAAATAGTAAAAAATCGTCGCTTTTATATACATAAAAACTAATGAAAACAAAATTTATTGTATGCAAAATCTTTTATTTTCACATGCGTAAACACAGTAGTTTTTACTTAAATATAAAATAACTTGTATTGTACTAGCGTTACTTCTGTATAATAGTTAATGTCTGCTTAAAATTACATTGTACATGTTAATTTGTTAGCATTTACCGCACTAGCATTACTCCCAGTACAGAATGTACAGAATGCGCACGTACAGGTCTAACATCTACCGGGGGTCTTGAAACATTGGGCTTTATTTCCGAGTCATTAACTTCTAAAGTGATAGAAATGTATATGTTTAATTATAAATCTATTTGCTTTGTATAAAATATTTCAAATACTTACTGCACATTTTGTAATTTATAAAGCTAACTATCTTCACTGTCAATACTGTTTATTTAGATTTTTTGATTTTGTTTTTTTTTTTTTTTTGTTAATTGCAAACGTACTGTTCCCTTTCCAGTGATTTTCGTTACTGACAACTATTTTTTTTTCTTCCTTTCCAATATTGACATTTCCAGGCATCGCATTGACATAAAAAGCGCTGGCGCAGAACCATAAACGGCAGTCTGTTGTATCGAAATGTTGGAGTGGTTGAGACGATACTGCTTCCACACTTCGAACTTAAAATCAATTCCTATTTTGCGCAAAGAACCTGGCGGTATACATATTTTCACAACCACCGTAGTGCGAATGCGGAGCAGCGTCAAAAACAGCTGGTCTTGAATGGTGGGCTCAACCATTAGTGTGTTATTCAATAACTTTTGAGTCGATGTACGGTTCGATTCACCTAATGCCTTTCGGCAGTAAATAATTGTACGTTGTGATCTTAAGACACATTGATACAGAATGAAATAGTGCGACTTGTTCGGGATTTGGTGTCCATTCAAGCCGGAGACAATAGCGTTTAATATTGATGATCCGAGCAAGGGGTGGAGTTCCAAACAGTATTAGTACACATAATAAGTAAAAATCCAAAGCGGCTTATACTGCAGACTACTGGAACTGACTTAAATGACATTTAAAAGACACATTAGTTGTTAATCACAAATTTAAAATTGTATTTTATTATTTATTTAAAATTTTATTTAAAAATTAAAAAAAGACATTGTACCCAATGATTTAGGATCGCAGCCCGATCAGGTGGTCGCGAACGTTTGATTATCTCAAATATAGTCAAGTTAAGTGGGGCGATAACCCCATTCATTACGTTTAATACAAGCAAGGAACTTAGAATTTCGTAGGAAGTCGAAAATTCTTCTGACCGATATTTAATAAAGCCAAGCGCAGAATAATTGAGTCTGATTATAATATAGTCAATGTGAGAACGGAAGTTAATTTCTCGATCACAAATCACGCCTAGATCGCGTAAAGATGAGACAAAAAGGACTAATTCGCTGAAGAGGAAAGAGTTTCGATAGGGTTGCGGGAGGCGTTTTCGGGTGAATGTGATGGATAGACATTTTGACCACACTTTCTACAACATCTTGATTTGAACAATGGGTTAGAAGGTAGTTTAAATTTAAACGGCGCCTCAAATCGTCCAACTGTGGCATCATTGCATTATTTGACTGAATAATTCCTGAAAATAATAAAAATGAGCATTTAATTAAATTATTAAACGACAATGTTTCTTACCTCTTTGAAAAATTAACAGGTTTTCCTCCTCTTTTTCACACCGACTTTTTGAATTCCGATCACCATAGTATTTCAAAACGATTTTTTTAGTTGGGAGCTTCTTTCTTTTCTCCTAAAGGATGAAAGTAATTTTATGTTATTATTGTGACTATTATTTGAATAGGCGTGGACTTACCTTACTTATCACAATTTTTCAAGAGAAGACATCAAAGTTTCAAATCAGCACTACTACTACTGCTTAGGCTACTAGTTCTTGAAATAACTTCTGTTTAAAAAAAGATACAGATATAAAATATTTTGTGAAAGTATTTTTAAAAATGCTGAACATAATGATAGTTATAACTTATTTTTGTCCTAACTCGAGTTAAGCGGTTATGGTTTGTGGCCACAGAATTATCCATGATTAACCCTGGAATGCTAAATTTTTTTGCAAATCTTCCTATGCTACCTTGGGGTACATACGTATCCCACTTTCGAATATCAGCATAATGACAAACACTGCGCCGGCCGTCAGTATCACACGTTCAAGCTTGTAGCTTCACCTGCTACTGAGTGGCGGGAATTTTAAAGGCTGGGGTACAAATGTACCCCAAATAGTATTCCAGCGTTAACCATCATCTGCACACAGTGGATCAATAAAGAACACGGACACCTTCCTTCTTCCCTTTTTAAAACTCATCCAGAATAAAACCGTTTTAAAAAAAGACAAAATTATTTTCCTACAGTTTTAAAAACAAAACATAAAAACGAAACTGTACAAGATTGATTACATTTCTCGGACAGTTATAATTCCCTTTAATTTTTCTGCAATTTCCTAAAACATGTTTGAATTTTTATTTTACATTCCCTGTGTAAACTCGACAGAAGTATGTACATTTAAGTCACAAATTCGAGCATTTTTTTTTGGAATATATGTTGGAAATTAAAATGGGCGCGACTGGATGGCGCAGTTGCTTAAGTGCCTGACCCAAGTTAGAGGGGCCCAGGTTCGAATACCAGTGAAATCGAATCTGGTCCAGTCACCATTTGCCGTTGAGATCAAACTAACGGCACTGGAGTAGGTTGCTACCTGGCAGTACAATGGACCAGTTTTGAGTCTGAGTGCTCCAGCAGCGTTTCAAAAATTCTACGGCACTCCACAGTTCATGACATATGTAGTAAAAAAACAAAATCAGTTGAAAACAAGCCCAAATTTGGCAGGCCTAAAATATTCAAATATTCTGACAAACGACGAATTGTGCGGCAAATTAAAAAAAAACCTAAGCTAAGCGCTCCGAAATTGGCCACAGAAGTGTTACAGAGTCTTCATGAAAATATCCACTCTGAGACCATAAAACTCGTTCTGTTCTTGAAAAACAATTTCAATGGAAGAGTTGCCCGCAGGAAGCCGTTCATTAACAAACGCAATAGAATAAAAAGGTCAAAATTTGCACACAAAAAAAATATGAAAATAATGATTTTTTTTTCGAAATCAAGTTTTATTCGCCGATAAAAGTATTTAATAATAAATAATAATAAAAAGATAAAAGTAAATAAATTTAATTTATTTAGATCAAGTGGTTTTATCTTACGTGTAGCGAAAACAAAATGAAGAGCTAAAGGAATCCAATTCAAGAGCCATAGTTAAACACGGCGGTAGCTCCGTGCTCCGAGGACATAATAAATAGAAGAAAAACTAGTTTCATTTCTTATTTTTAGGGCGCTTCAGTCCGAGGTCAGCCAGCACGATCTCTAGTCAGCTCTCTCCAGTTTCGAACACCAAGCCAGCCGAAGTCCCCCTCGTCCAGTGTGCAGCACCTTGTACATGGATGTCCTCTGTTGCGCCGTCCCACAGGCTCTTCATTTATTGCACGTAAAATTCTGAAAAAATTGTAGAAAAATCAAAGGGAATCATATTAAAGAGAAATGTGAAAAAAAAAAATCCGAGCTATACTTACATTTATATTATATTTTCTTCATCATCACAATAAAATCGGCCACTCCATTTTGATTTTCCTATTACTGGTTCTATGTAACTGAAACACCATATTTATTTTGAATTTTATTTATTTGCTATTTTTTATTTAAAACATTTTTAATTGCTATTTTTTTCAAATTTAATTACACAGGAGAATATTTCCAATTCACCAGAGTTGAGTGAAATGCGTTACCACGTATTCTTTTATTCATGCGCCGACACACACTCGACACACACACGCCGACACAAAGGAAGCAGCAGCAGTAGACCCACCCCACCGAGCAAAGAGAAAGAGAAATGCAAGACTCATAATGTCGTCGTCTATAATAATGAAAAATCACCTTATTTACAGGAAAACCAATCAAGAAAAAAACATTTATTTCTTCGAAAATTTTTTATTTCCACACACGTGAACTTAGTAGTTCTTACTTAAAACTAATGAACTTATAAAATTACACAGAATTTACTTAAATCTAAAAATAATTATTTTCTACTTATAATTACACGGCATAATTTTCTTTTTTTTACCGCACTAGCATCACTCCCAGTACAGAATGTGTCTGTACACGTGCAGGTCTTACAATTGGCGGTGGTCTCGTCACTTTCGGCAGCACATCCGCATCTTTAACTTCTGAAATGATAAAAAATAAAATGATTTATTATATGCCGTCTTTTGTATAAAATGTATAATTTGTTTGTATAAAAGTGTTCAAGTACTTACTGCACATTTTGTAATTTATTTATTTCTTGTCCTTCAACACTGCTTAGTTTTATATTTTAATTTATTTTTTTTATTTGATTTTTTTGTCTATGTACTTTTTGTTAAGTCTGTATTTACTTAAGCAGTACTGTTGCCTTCCGAGTGATATTCTTAACTGACATCGATTTTTTTCTGTTGGCTATCCTTTGTTGTTTTATCACATTTCAGCAGTACAGACACTGTGCGTGTTCATTCACGCATGAGATGAGAGGAGTGTGCGTGGAGAAGAAAGGCTGGCTGCACAGCTTACGATTTGTTTGTCAAATCGAGTTTGATGAACATTTTATGGAACGAAAGGTGCATGTTGACGCTCATCAAACGCGTTGTCCGACGTGATTTTAAACGTTCTGATTGCAGCTCCCAACTTTTTTACATTTTTTAATGCAAAAATTGCTAACTTGGGTTTAATAAGAACTTATTTCCCTCCTTAAGGATTTCGATGAACTTCCTTAAAAGAACAATATCCACCACTGACACCATTCATTTTTAAAAATTTCAGGGAAAAATTAAATTTATTCATTCTCTGACGATGCGCGTCCGTACTATCAAATTTCTTTGTACACGCCAAAGAAAAAACGTTTTTTGATATAATCAAACACGTCGTTTAAGGCGGCCACATTACCAAATTTCCGTTGGTCAAACAAATTTGACAAACAAATAGTTAAGTGAATTGCTCGTTTCAGTTTCTTCAAACGTTTATTGCCCACATACATTTCCCTTACCGCTGAATTCCTGCAGGTAGTCCATCACCAAGTCTACATCATCTTGTTGTCTTTTTCTAAAAATTCGGTTTTTTTTCTGAATTTTATTCCGCCGACAGAGCTGAATGGACTTGAAAAAATGCGTGTACGACTGAGTTGAGGGGATAAACAGAGAAGACAACAGTCCCTTCGTCCCTTTCCGTTTAACAACGCAACCCTGGTCGTGTCTGTTCAACCCTGTCTGGACGACCCGCACTTGGATCGATAATTCAACTCGATTTCTCGATTCTTTCCACTCATTCTCCCTCGCAATTTTATTGCTTTTTTCTATTTGTCCATTTTCTCATATGTCGTTGCATTCCATGCAGTCCCCTCATTGTCAGATTTACCCTACCTGAATTATAAGCCGCTGCACATTATAAGAAAAAAAAAAGGTTTTTCGAATGTTAGGTATTTCCCGACGGAACAGATGTTTGTTTCCGAGTCCCTGAATGTTTGCCTCTATTTTTATGATTTTATTGTTAGTCCTATAACAATGACAATTTCGAGGGTAAAATCGACACATATTCAGCAATTCTATAATGCGACGACTTTTGATGCCTTCTTTTTCTTGTTTTCCTCAGTTTTACTGTTTGTTTAACTTTCGAATTTGTGAAAATACAATTATACTAACTATGTAGCTGTCTATGTACATATATCTGCACCAGATTTCATTCAATGCTTAGAGAAATTTAAGAAAATTACTGTTTTCGGAGTATGAACATTCGAAAGTACAGAAAAAATCCAGAAAATCGTTCGTTATTTTTAACCATCGATAGAAGTTAATTGAAGAAAAATGCATACGTTAATGTAAAATTGCCTTTTGTCATGTTTGTTTGGTATTTATGAGCGCAACACACTTTTATATTGCTTTTAGTGACCTTGTTTAATATCAGAACGCAACTCTTAACATCTTTACCTTGGTATAAATAAGAACGTCATTCATCTGTAAATCATTCGATTACTTGAATGTACACCTTATAACGTGGCCAGGGCAGAACTTTTTCTGAACTCTGCGCATCTCTCTTTAATAAACATACATTTCATTCCCTTACGATTCTAGCTTACGCACGTGCATCTAATTCAAAAGTCTTTCTTCCAAACTATCTATTATAAGAGGAATCTCTATGATTAATGTATCTCACTTTCTCTTTGACCATCTCATATAATTTCACTATCATCTTGTCCCCAATAGTTTTCACTTCCTTGTGTAAATCCTATATTTCCCCTTTCATTGCTGCCCATAAAATAAAAAAATAAAAAATAAATACTTCTAAATCGCTACAAACACTTGAATTTTAATAAAATATTCAATTATGTCATCAATTGAACTCTTTTTTATGCATCCCATGTTAAGGGATCCACAGGATCTTCTTAAACAAACTATTCACTCAACAGCGAAAAGCCGTAACTCCGACATTTATTTGGAAATCTTGAATCTGCCAGTGCTTTTTAGAAACTGCTTCTCAAGTAGATTACATTATAAAAACATGTACTTGTGCTCAGAAACTAAAATTTGTAAAACAATAATATATAAGGCACACAAATACGATAGCAGAATATTAAATTCTCAATTCAATTTAATTTTTCCAAGCTACGAGTATAACGAAATATCTTTGGTTTTCAAAGCAATATAGGAATAGACCGGTCAAAACGGTAATCAACGGTATCAAACGGTGAAAACTTGAACTTTCTTCTTCTTAGGGCGCTACAGTCCGAGGTGGACCTGGACCTCACTCAACATGCCTCTCCAGCCAGCACGATCTTTCGCTAGCTGTCTCCAGTTTCACACACCAAGCCGGCCGACGTTCCCCTCGACTTGTGTGCGCCACCTTGTTCGTGGACGTCCTCTCGAGTCGAAGAGTCTTCGGGCTGGAGATCAATTATTCAAACTACAACCAGTTTTCTTAAGTTTAGAACATAAAACAGAATTACGACTGCTTTCAGAAAATTAGTATGCATCCAATTTGCAAATCGCAAGTACTAACCAATACCCAGCAATTTAGAGCACGAACTTCTTTTTCTGCCTACTATTGTTCTCTCACGAGTGGAGGGAACTTAAAGTTTTATGGCAACTCCGAACGGCTAAGTATGAGAAGCTTTTCTCGACAGTAATACTCCTTCAACATTTTGATGAATTATCAAAATTCTTGTCTGTGCCGTGAATTGAACCTGGACTTTTTTAATAAAGTCGACATCATAACCACTGACATAATTATGATTTGAGGCACCCACAAAATGATGCACTTACGCACCAAAAATATTAACATAATTCTCAACTCTGCATACCGCTACATCGCTGTCAAATTTTCGAATGCAAATAATCATTCTCAGCTTCTTGCAGGGCGTCGACTGACATTCAAACTATTCTTCCAAGACATTTGAAGCTTCCAGATCCGAAGTACTGGAAGTACACTTCAAAGTACACGCTATGGAGGACGTACTTATCTCGGGCATGCTATCCTTGGCGTAGAAGCCACGGCCTTAAGAGCGAACGAGGAAAACTGAGTCAAACCCCCAGCTAAATCATAGGGTGATGAAGACGAACAGAACAGCTGTTCCAAAAGTAGAATAACAGGTCCGATTCCTCCGAGTCAGAGATGAGAGATTTCCGAACGTGCTGATCATTGGCTAGGTCGAAAGACATAAATTAAGATTAAGTCTAAGCTAAACTTAATCTGAAATAATGTCCGCGGAAAACCAGTAAGTTAAGTTGAGCGACTGGATGGCGCAGTTGGTTAAGTGCCTGCCCCAATTTCGAGGGGTTCACAGTGAAATCGCATCTGGTCCAGTCACCATTTGCCGTTGGGGTCAAATTAACGGCACAGGAGTAGGTTGCTACCTGCCAGTACCAATTTTGAGTCTGAGTGCTCCAGTGTAGTGTTTCAAATAATCCGAAAAAAAAGTTAAGTTAGAAATAGAATAAGCATTTTTGTCCAGCACATAAAGCCAATAAATTACAGAAATAAAAATGGTTTGAAAATGAAAAAAACTGGTGCAAATAAATCTCCGCATACTTAATGTTTAGAAGATATCGGCCTCATATGATAACTTGATGTCTCAAATCAGGGATGACCGCGTAGCGGGACTGAGAGTAAAAAAATAATTATACTACGATCTAAAGTCAGGTAGATCGAGAGCACACATTCTTGCGAAATACAAATTAAAAATGTTCTTTCTCCCCCGGTATAGCGATATAGACTTCATGTCTTAGGGGCTAGACACATATGATAAGAATGAGATTTTGGAATCTTCAGTATACTCGCTACATATATGACGACGAATGACAAGTACCCGCGAACAGCATACAAGAGCCAGTCAAGACCACCCAAATAATAAAGATTTCCCTGGTAATAGGACCAGACGCCAGCATTCATGGTACAATACTAGGAAGCAGCAACATTTGGGAAGGTTCAGGGTTCGGAACCTACATTTATCTTTGCGAGAAGATTGAGGTTGAGTCTAGATACCAAAGTACCTTTTAAAACAGAATTGTATTGAACATAAAATATCTTTCGGCCTACAGTTGTTGGTTCTGCTGGGGCAGATAACCTCTGACTGCAAACATACCCAATTATGTACGTTAATGTTATCATCTCAAGTCTCTTGAAGAGTAGTGTCAAGTTGCAGACATTCTCTTTTTATGGCTGGCCAAGTTGACTGTCCTACGTGCTTTCAAACATTCTGCCACAAAATTTCCTTTCAACAATTATAAACATCATATCGCCCGCATGATACACGATAATGATAACCAATCTTATTGGGGCTTTATTTAAAAAATGGAATATCATCCCTTCATGCATGCATCTTACACTCAACCACTGGCCGAATTTAATGTTAAACTTATAGTAGTTTTACGTTTAAATCTTAAGAGTTCTCTGTCCTGCCAAACTTCTTTACTCGTCGTTTCGCCTTGAATTATGCTCTCGCTTGATACTTATAACTTCAATTCTAAACTTGAAGAACCTCTGTCTGGCTTCTTCAGTAATCACCCGAATTGTGTTGCGCGTGCAATTGTTCTCACACGAGTGGAGTTACCCATAGTGCTACACCTCGACTCTAAACGATGTCGAATGAGAAGCTCTCCGTGAAGTTATACTCTCGGGGAATCGATATTGACTCTCGAACTTGTACCGTAAAATTAAGAATTGAAATTACCTTGTCATTTCTAACGTGGATGGATCCTGAAACCGTGTGGTTAGGGGTCACAGTACTTGTCCACTGAGCCACGGCGAACAAATAAAATAATTGAAGAAGTTGAACACATCAGCGTGCCGTTGTCCACAGTCTCAATTGTATACCCATCAAAGCAAAGCGCTATCTTGTCAGCACGTCAGGCATACCTCACTTAGTAGCAAAAAGACTGTGGACGCTGGTGAATAGTTGGAAGTACGTCGAATCCTGCGCTGAAGTTCGCACATAACAACTTTCGTATTTCCTGGCACCACCTCTCTCGAGTCACTGACACTGCTCAGTTAGCAAAAAGTTTCACGCGTGAGGGAAAAAAAGTACAGACAACACCAGTTTTTGCTGGAGAAGCTGCGTCCAATAGCCAATGGGTCATTAACCAACTTAAATTGAATTTAAACAAAAATCTGCTACTCAACAACCAACTTTCACTCAACATACTCGTATTTACCATTTAATCCTTTAGCAAAACATTAAAATTTGTTCACCCAACCAAAACAGAATCCCAATTGATTTGATGTCCATGCTCTCCCTCGACGTAATCAACACCAATCAAACTTCAAAATGTCTCAAGACAGTCCTGTTGCTGCTAATTTCCTTTATACACGCCTAACGCAGACATCATTGTGTGTATAATTGCTCCCCCTTACCTTTCTTTCTTTCGTCACCCGATACACCTCCAGCAAAATTAAATTGTACTTAAACTCTCCATTCGGGCGAAGTGTATTTATACTTGACTAACGAGTGTACCATGTCGTCTAAGCACTTTAAAAATCATTTGCTTGCGTTTCCAACTTAAACCTTTCCATTTATTGGGTTCAGAGCGCCACAGGCAAGTATCATCTTCCGAAAGGTAAAGTATGCCCTTCTAAAAATAAACAAAAAAAATAAGAAATCCTTACCAAGGATAATTGAAAGTGACATCGATTTGGCCGTGATGCCACAAAATTGATTCGATTTCGCGAGGTAAAAGTATTTGATTAGGATGTTGCCTTCAAATGAAACGAACTCTGATTTGGTTGGCATTGTTTTCCCGAGAACTCTTACCAGCCCCTGTGGTGATGGTATCAATCAATTAATCACTTAATCAATTGCTACGGATAACAACGTTTTTAGGGGGCTGATAGGGAGATAAGGAACGTGGGCATATTTCATTTGTCACTGCGGAGCGAGGACGTAAGTAGGTGAAGGCTTTTCTTTTTACGTGTGTTATTAATTAGGAGCACAGAAATAAGACACATATCCTTTTTGGGAGTAATCAATCAAAGTCACACGTCAGCGAATCAATTTTATTGGGGAAATTATTTTTTTTTCTATCGAATACTTTAATGTCATCTCACTTTGGGGTAAAGGGTTTGAAACACATTCTTTGAAACTGTAAGTCGAGAGGAATGGATCTACGATGAAGCCATTAAAAAGCGCTCCCAGAAAGGGATTGCATTAATTTTAAGGACACTATTGGAAGCTTGTCGGGGAGGGCGCCGTGGCGTAGTGGGTAGGCGCGTCGACTCCTGAGCTCGAGGTCTAAGGTTTGAATTTCGAAAAAGCACCTAACATTTTTTCATGGCTCCACATCTTTTGAGTCACTGACAATGCTCAAAGAGTATAACTGTCCAGAAAAAACTTCTCAATCTCGCCGTTCGGAGTCGGCATTAAATTGTAGGTCTCCTCCACTATTGAGAGAACAATAGCACGTACAACACGAGTGGTTGCTGAGAAGCTGGGCCCCGGTCCACTTCGGACTGTAGCGCCGCCATTATTATTATTATTATTATTGGGAGCCTGTATTCTTCTTTATTTGGCAATACAGTCCAAAATGGGCATAGGCCATAGCCAGAAAGCCTGCCAAGCCAGCATCACCCTTCGTCTTGTGCGTTAAATTGCCCACACCGAGTTGTCTGAGGTCCATCTATTTTGGGTGCCACCATTAACGCTAGCATCCTTTATGGCGTTGTCTCACAGACTCTGAATCAATGATTCTTCAGGCAGGAGTAGTGGGATCCGTAGAAGCCTACCTAGACATTTATCGCTGTACAATTTGTGATTTACTTTTCTCCTCCAATCGCTATCAAGGCAAACAGGTCCAACGATCACCGGCAGAATTTATCCAAAGCGAATGAAGAAGCATTTTCCTTTCTTCATCTGCATTGCTTCTGCACCGTAGAGCAGTACTGGTCTTGTAGAAAGTCAGCTCGGTCTTTCGTGAGGGGCCTCTATCACCCAATTGCTGTTTAGGATCAAAGAAACAGCGATTATCAAGAGTAGTTCTGCGTTTGATCTCCGTGCAGTCGTCATTCGTGCTATTTATCATTAAGGCCAATTTGTCGAAGTCCTCAACTACGCCAAGTTATGACTGCCTTTGGTGACATTATGGCCGTCCGTTGATGTAGTGTGTGCTTTCTTGAAGACAGGATATACTTCTTTTGGTTCCCGTTTACCTTCAGACGTATTTTATACGATTCCATTTCACTCGCTTTGTTGTATCAATCACGTCAGTATCATCAGGTTATGACAGCAGTTTTTTAGACGTCTGAAAAAATTAGACGTCTAGTATTAGCCAATAAGTTTTCTTCTAAAGAATTCTGTTGAAAAATCACAAGTGAGCCTTAACCTTTTTTGACATTGAAGGTGTCGAGGAGTTGGATACCGACCTTGACAGAACAACTCGAGTTCTCCAGCGTCATCCTGCACAATCTGACGAGTTTGAGGAATATCTAAACTAGACATGATACTGTAAGGGTCATCTCCATGCACGATGTTATATTTGAATCTGCGTGACTGTTGGGTGTCGATCTGTATTTCTTGGATCTTTTCAGGG
Organism: Myathropa florea; assembly: GCA_930367185.1. Lineage (NCBI taxonomy): Eukaryota > Metazoa > Arthropoda > Insecta > Diptera > Syrphidae > Myathropa > Myathropa florea. Next base: position 46,310,800 of record OV884002.1, read on the forward strand.
ATCTGACGTGAAAGTATCTTCTATTGTGGATTTCCCCAAAGCTGAAATCCCACAGATAAAGACCTTTTAGGTTGTTGATTAACGATTTAGAGGCGTTCACAGAAAACGGCGAAGAAGATAATGTACACGATATTTACGGCGCCCTTAGGGTTATCCTTACTTGTGGACCCAAAAAACGATGCAGACATCTTTTTCACCGATTTTAATGTCATTTTGTCTTGAAATTCATTTTGATACTTGTTTGATGAATCGGAATGTCAACATTTCACCTTTCAAGCTCTAACTTCTAAGCTCTTAAAAAATTATCAGTCAGAAAAGTTGACCTTGTTTCGAAGTGGGTCTCTCCTTTTTAAGGTTCCGCCTACAAAAATGGAACACACAGTTTCAGCGTGTCCGTCCGTCCGTCCGTGTCTGTCACACTTTTTTATCTCCGAAGTTTATAAAGATATCGGCTTGAAATTTTGGAATTAAGTAGTTTAGGCCTAGAAATCATTTTCCGTGCACGCAAATTTGAAAAGTGGCACCATTTGGGGTTTTCGATTTCGATTTTGATACATTGACGCACACCATCGACTGATATACATATCAATCCACAGATCTTTTGAAATGAAGGCAAAGTTCTGACAATAATTTTTTGATTCACGGTGCCGTTTGAAATATATAGATCTCCAAAGCCGGTTTTAATGGGTCCTAAACATTCCTAAACCAGTATTTAAAAATCTAAAAAAGTTTCAAAAACTTGGCTTCATTAAGTAATAATAATGGCGGCGCTACAGTCCGAGGTGGACCTGGGCTTAGCTTCTCAGCAACCACTCGTGTTGTGCCTGCTATTGTTCTCTCACGAGTGGAGGGGACCTACAGTTTAAAGCCGACTCCGAACGGCGAGATTGAGAAGCTTTTTCTAGACCGTTATACTCTTTGAGCATTGTCAGTGACCCGAAAGAGGTGGAGCCATGAAAAAATGTTAGGTGCTTTTTCGAGATTCGAACCTTAGACCTCGCACCTACCCACTATGCCACGGCGCCCACAAGTACTTCATTAAGTACTTTCATTAAAAACAATTTCGACCACTTTGGCCCTATTAGCTAATTTTGAAGATTTGAAAGCATAAGATTTTTACCTCAGCGTAAGCGCTAAGAAATAATAACTATCAAAATATCGATTTATGTTTAAATTTCGAGATATCAAAGATTTAAAACTTAAATAATTATTACTTTCACACATAATTTCGATGTTGAGATCGACAGATCATACAGAATCCGATGATCAGAGTTGTCTCTCACATTTATTTCAACCCCTAAATGCTCAGCAGCAATGTGCACACAGCAGTTATGAGCAGTGATTAGGTATGATGGAAGGGATTTTCTGTGTTAGATAAATTTGGGTATAGATACATACATTGTATGGATGTTTGTTTGTTTGTATGCATGAATGCAGTAATGAATAGTTGATGAATGAATCAAATGAGCAACGTGTCGTGCATGATCGCGTTTCGACATGCCTGCTAAACCCATGAAGTTGCGTAGGATGGCGATGAAGAACTTTCGCAGCTTCTCCCACGTTGAGGTGACGAACTCACCGAGGCGATATTTTAGAGATGACTATGCGTTATTGTTTGATTTTTTCCAATATAAGGTCATGCAAAACTCACTGACCTATACTAAAGGGGAGATTTACCAAAATCCGTACAATTGCTACACCAGTCACTTGATTGGGAAATACAGAGAGGCGTTAGCAAGGCGTTTACTAGCAAAGCAGATGAAATTAGTCTGTTGTTAAACGAGGTCAAGACGAAATGAAGATAGCATTTCAAGAAAGGATGCATAACATAGACGACTTGGCCAGAAAGTTACAATTCTTCTTCTTCTTCTTAGGGCGCTACAGTCCGAGGTGGACCTGTACCTCAGAAAGTTATAATTGGTAGCTATAATTCTGACTTAGTCAAAGACTTCGTCTACCACGCCTCCGCGTTAAACAGTAATCATTGTTTCTGTGAGCTAAAGGGGCGATTGGGTAATAGAGTCCTCTTACCAAAGACCGAGTTGACCGAGCTTAATCATCCCAGTCTTATTCTAAGGGGCAGTTGCGTGGACAGTCTCCAAGGCAGATGAAAAAACCATTTGTCGTTTGCCCGTTTGCGTTAATAGCGGTAACTGGAAAAATTCAACCACAATTTGTGCGGGCTGTACAGCGACAAGATTCTATCCAGGCGTCTACGGATCCAACGGCTAAGGTGATTGGGATATGATTAATCCAGCCCGAAAAAACTTCGCCTATGTGACCACGAACAGATTACGCCCAGGATAGCACACAAAAGTAGAAAATGATTTTGACCAACTTGGTGTGCGGAACTGTACGCAGCTAGCAAATTACTCTGTTAGTTGAAAAGGCTTTTTGGTTGAAAAACAAATCTGCATCACGGACTGTAGAACTACACAAGAACAGTTTGAAAAACGCATTAAAAATTAACTTTATATTTTAAAGTACAGCGCTACTTCTGGGCCAACTTTCAAAACTGGAGTACAAACATTTGCATATAAAGTGGTAAGTCTTCAAATCCAATCGAAAGCCACATTAGACAAAAACAATCAAATACCTTTATCACCCTTTCATTTATTGGCAGAAACAAAATTGAGTGTGGTAATACCGTCGAGAGGCAGTGAACTCATCTCAAACTGTCAGAATTGAAATCAGCTGAATAAATATGGTTCACGTCCTGATTCTATGAGATTTCAACAAAGTTTGAGGGTTATGACATTCCTCTCAGGACACACACCACGGGTTTGAACATTTTAACAAACGAACGAATTTTAACAAACGAAATTTTAGCAGCAACGAACTGAACCAGAAACTGACGTTGGTTTGAGGTGAATTACTCTGAGAGCTCATGGAATGAAGAAAAGTATTCACCAGTGTGGTTTCGAAATTTGCTAGGCAACATTGCTCCTAGATGTAGACAATAGTTGTTTTAAATTTAAACGTCTTGTGCTCACCGAACGTGCAGCATATAAGAAGTGCTAGTGCTTCAGATTTTTGAAATATGCCGTGAGACATAAACAAATTTAATCAAGTGCAAATCAATCTTTGGATAATCTCCGATAGCCTATTTTGTGTAGATTGCAACAGAAGACAATTTGCTAAAGCGTAGCGACAACCTACTCGCAAAGGAAACCGGTCACATGCTCACTGCGTTAAACAGCGGCTATCAATTCCATTGACATGATCTTGATCAATTTGAAGATAATTGCGAAAACCAAGTTCATGACTAATCGGAACCCGGAAATCCCAACTATTTGCTCTTCCAAGTAAACTGCATATCAGTTGCATAATTCGATTCGATTACATTCCCGGTCTACATGTATCACTCAAGATCCCCTGCCACGTTTTAAAATACAGCCCCTCCTACTCATGCACATGTGTGCAGTGGAAACCTGTGCACATTCATTGGCAAATTGCACATCATCACCCCACCTCGCTCAGCGAAGTGTACATTGTATTCCCATTTACCGAACAAAAGCTTGCTCAAATTCAAAACCCCCTTTGGCTTGCAGCTTTATTCTCCGTTCTCTCTCAATTAGACGGTTTCTTCGATCATTTTATCTTTATCCACTTGAATGCGATTCTCAAGTATGGTCGTCGGCTTTCCGCTCGGTGATCCACTTAAGCTGCGCTCCGCTGTGCAGTGTGATCCTCAATAGGCTCATGAATGGGTGGCTTGAGTTCTGATGACTCCGCATCGGCTGATCTCCAATCCAAAGAATTCCACTGCAAGATATTATGACAGAAAAGGGGGCTTGGTCATTCAGTTGCATTGCAAAATGTACCGGGGCACTCTCATTTGCTTCCATTTCCTCTAACCTTTGTTGGATAATCGGACGACGGCAACGAGACGATGACCGCCGCATCTCGTCAACCGAATAATAAGACAACTTGTGCTTTTCTGTATGTTTCCAATTTCAGCCGAATAGACCACACACTTCCAGCGGCGGGGACGTATTTGCGTTAAACTGCGATTTTACGAGTTTCATTTATTGGATTTAGTAGGTAATAATGACGCCATTTAGACACAAGCGCGCTGATTATTGATTCCGCTGTGCCTAATGAATAGGCAGATGGGGCGACATTTGTATTCGCGGCAGAGTTGCGCGCCATCTGAACGACCGCTTTAGGGGGGCAGCTCCTATTTGTCGCGTTAATTTAAAAGGTGCGGATTGCAATGGTGTAATAATTGAAAAGAAAAACCGCGCATGTTAAGGCGGCGAGTATCTTGTTTGAGTTGTAGCCGGACAATGTCACGTAGGCGCTCAAAGGTGGTCAAAATTTAATGAAATACTCGTATATGGGCCCGAGCCACATAGGGGGTGGAAACTTTAAAAGTTTGGTTCTTATTTGTCCTCCTTTGGGAGCCAGTTTGGGTGAAGGTCTGCTCATTGTATGTGCCATATTATACTCCGTTGTCAACGACTGGATGGAATCCCAGTGAAATAGAATCTAGTCCACTCACCATTCGCCATTGGGATCAAATTAACGGCACTGGAGTAGGTTGCTACCTGCCAGTACAATGGACCAGTTTCGAGTCTGAGTGCTCCAGTAGCGCTTCAAAAATCTTCCGAAAAAAAAAATACTCCGTTGTCCCACAAGCTCGGAGTCGAAGGTTCCTCAGGCTAGGTGAAGTTATGTTATTGCTACTCTCTACACAGCCTTACCACATTTTTTATTGTTGTAGAATCTTGTTGGTTGTAGACCAGTATACCGTGCTGTTTGCATGCACGACTCGCGACATCCACTCTCCACGCAGTATTGTCATTGGGTATTGGTTTGCAGGGGATTTGAAAGCGTTGACATGCGAACCATGCGGACATAAGCCTTCGCACTTAGCCCCTGTTAACGAAGTCCTACTCACACCTCCCCGTGGTTAAATCTGGGAGCTTAGTACTCTTGACAGAAGATGGGGTAACAAACCCTCATGGGACGTCTGGGCGACTACAAACGAGAGAGGAAGGAGCGTGAGTCTACGGCGGAGGAGCTGATCAACTAATTGGCCAAACGGCGGCATCTACAACTCCAGTCAGCAGGAGCTCCCTAGTTTCCATGATTAGATCTGGACCCTAGAGACGGCGACGGATGAGTCTTTTTCTTAGGGCCAAAAGCGTCGCTCACAGCCTGCAAGAGGCACCGGATTATTCTGGACCCCATTGTCTGGGGACAAAACAAATCGACCTGTCTTCTAAGTTGGAGTTTGTGCGTGGGATTAATTTCCTCACCACATAAAAAAAACTTTGAGTTTGGAAACGATTACAAACCACGGATACGGACGGATCAACTGTTGACGATCCCAGCAAACGGAAAAAGGGCAATGATTTTCGGTTGTGTACGTGGAATGTGAGGTCTGTTAACAGATCACATGCACCCGATGAACTCGCCGAGACCCTAATCTGCTATAAAGCAAACGTTACCATAATCCGGTGGGAGGCGTCGGGCAAAAAGAGGATGAAAAACTGCAACATATACTACAGTGATTGCAACAAAGAGCGAAGACAGCGCTTATTCGGATGTGAATTTGTTGTTCGAGCCAAACTGGAAGACTTAAGCTTCAAGTACGCGCCTCAAAACAATCCGCATCAAGGCTATATTCGGCAACATAAGCATAATGTGCACCTATGCTGCAACGGAGGACAAATATGACGGTAGCAAGGATGACTTCCATGATCTCCTAAAAGAACATACGATAAATTCCCCAGCTACGACACCACGGTCGTTCTAGGAGATTTTAACGCTAAGCTGGGTAAAGAGGACATCTTTCCTAGAGTCATCGGTAAACACAACCTGCACAGACACCACGTCCGAAAACGGAGTGAGGCTAATGGACTTTGTCAAGGGGCGAAATATCTCTATAGCTAGCACGCGGTTCACACATCTCAACATTCATAAAGGGATCTGGCGGTCCCCTGATCAACCAACCATGCGATCGACGTCAGACACTCCTCTAGTATTCTTGATGTCCGAACGTTGCAAGGAGCCAACATCGACTCGGAACATTTCCTTGTTTTAGCCAAGGTAAGGACACGGATATCGAGAGAACAACGGGGTCGAGAAATAACACAACGGTTTGATGTCGGAAAAGTACAATCGCAACAGACCGCTGGGAACATTTCCGAACGATCGAGTCTTTCTAAAACTCTACGAATGTTCGACCCCACCTGCACAAATAATAGAGGAAGAATGAAAACATTGTCAAAAAGCCATCAGAACAGCCTTTACTGATGTGCTGGATTTCACGACACCACCAAGAACCACCCCTGGTTTGAAGACGAGTGCAAGGAGGCACATTCAGCAAAGCAAGAAGCCTACCAGGCAACAGTATCTGTTCGTGATATCCACAAGCACAAAACGAAGAGAGCACCGTCTTCTCAGGAAGAAAAATAAAGAGCGTGAGAAGCGCGCAATCGAGGAGATGTGCTATGGCAGGAATGATGTCCGAAAGTTTTACTAGAGGTTGAAACTACTATCGAATGGACAGATCGTGCTAGCTGGCTAGGTTTGTTCTTTGAGGCCCAGGTCCACACCAGACAGTAGTGCAACAAGTAGTACAAGAAGATATCCTCAACAACACTAATAATTTTGGATTAAAATGCTTCAATTGTTGATGGTTTGTCAGCGTAGACTATCGAGTCTACGTCTTCTCAAAAAAAAAGAAATATTCAAGAGGCGTCGATTCCACCACGCGAATTTATGCATTCTTTTAATTCACTATTCCTCGGATAGGTAAATAAAAGTTTAAGAATTGTAATCGGTCAATACAAATGCTGCCTCTAAAAACAGCACTTATACAAAAGGTTAACAGAAAACATCAATGGCGACATTCACCTCATTCCACCACACCATCAACTTTATATCGACGGGCATATGTTCCTATTGATTGACTTTTACGACGTAATCAACAGAACTCTCATCAACATCATCACCTACAACTTTCGAAACAGTGACGCTGCCCAAGTACTTACCGCAAACACATTCCACAGAGAATACCAACACGCATACACCCAGACCCACATTTAGGTCAATTGACCAAGTAGCCAGTTATGTAATCATCCTTCACAAACTTATTTAGTAATAACCCAAGGCGAAAACATTTGCTGGACACAATGAAACTGTAAAGGAACTTTTAATGGTCGACATTAGAACTTCATACCGTCGTTCGATGGCTTAATCGAAAACTCGAATCGATGCCCTCTCAACACGCATCGATATACTACTGCGGAATGCGTCTCGCAATTCAAAAAGTAGCCAATAACGATTGTTACGTGCCTACGAGTGTGGCAGCCACCCGTCAAAATATAGTGCCATTGTCGGTGAGTGAGCACATCAATATTCACTCGAAAAGGCAACCGCTTCGCGGACAATGTCTACGGCATCCCAACTCGCCAATTAGGCTAATCTTCAGATCGAATAATAACACCTTTCATGGCATTCGCATGGAAACGATTCGCCGTAAGACTGGAGGGTGGGTTTACGTCACAATTCTGTGGTGTTCAATATTTTTCTTCGGTTCGTCGGGGATAGGTGGTAGCTTCATGAATTCATGAAGTGACACGCGGGAAACAAATGATGACAGGTTTTAATTATTTCTTACGAATCGAATTGAATTTCGTAACAGGAAGAGGCCCACGTGCCTAATGGAAAACGAACATGAAACAGATGCGTGGATGAGGTGAAGCATTGCTTGCATTGAAACATAAATATTGAAGGCATTCATTTCATATCAAATGTTCAATATCAATTGAAGGAATATTGGAAGAACATTCTTGATGAAAGTCGTGGTGCTTTTGTAAGGAGTATTAAAGGAAGTAAAAAGTAAGGGGTGTGGAAAGAGTATCCGCACATACAGGTCTTGATAAAAGTAGCTTTTGACAAAAAAATCGTAGTAACATCCACCGACGACTGGATGGCGTAGTTGGTTAAGTGCCTGCCCCAAGTTAGAGGGGTCCCAGGTTCGAATCCCAGTGAAATCGAATCTGGTCCAGTCACCATTTGCCGTTGGGATAAAATTAATGGTACTGGAGTAGGTTGCTACCTGGCAGTACAATGGAACAGTTTTGAGGCTGAGTGCTCCAGCAATGTTTCAAAAATCTTCAAAAAAAAAAAAACACATCCACCGTAGTAACTCGGAAATTGTCTGATCTTTGCTTGGTTACACCCCATTTAATGTTATAACCTGTTTATCATTAAAAGCGTCTGCATTTTTGGATAAGGTCTAAAAAAAAAACATTTATTTTCTACGGGTTGTGGTAGATCCCAATTGTTTAGGTAAAACAATTGTAATTTCTCACTTCTTCTTCTTCTTCTTAGGGCGCTACAGTCCGAGGTGAACCTGGGCCTCACTTAACATGCCTCTCCAGCCAGCACGATCTTTCGCCAGCTGTCTCCAGTTTCGCACACCAAGCCGGCCGAGGTCCCCCTCGACTTGTGTACGCCACCTTGTACGTGGACGTCCTCTGTTGCGTTGTCCCACAGGCTCAGAGTCGAAGACTCTTCGGGCTGGAGCTAAGTTGTCCATACGCTCTACATGGCCCAGCCATCTTAGGCGTTGGATCCGTAGACGCCTGGCTAGACTCATGTCGCTGTACAGCCCATACAGTTCGTGGTTGAACCTTCTCCTCCAAAAGCCATCAACGCAAACAGGACCAAAGATCGCGCGCAGAACTTTTCTCTCGAAAAGACCAAGAGACTGTTCATCCGCTTGGGATATTGTCCATGCCTCTGCGCCGTACAGCAGGACTGGGATGATCAAGGTCTTATATAAAGTCAACTTGGTCTTCCGAGAGAGGGCTCTACTACTCAATTGCCTTTTGAGCCCATAAAAACAGCGGTCGGCAAGAGTTATTCTGCGTTTGATCTCGGTACTGATGTTGTTTGTACTGTTTACCGCGGAGCCGAGGTAGACGAAGTCCTTCACTACCTCAAAGTTATAGCTGCCTATGCTAACGTTCTGGCCAAGTCGTTGATTTTGTGCGTCCTTTCTCGATGACAGCATATACTTTGTTTTGCCCTCGTTTACCGCCAGACCCATTTTAGCCGCTTCCGTTTCAATGCCAGCAAACGCATCATTGACGGCTCGCTGTGTTCGCCCAATCACGTCAATGTCATCCGCGTAGGCTAGCAGTTGAACGGACTTTTGGAAGATCGTGCCTCTTGTGTTGGCCAGTGAGTTTTGCACGATCTTCTCAAGAACGATGTTAAAGAAATCACATGACAGCGCGTCGCCTTGTCTAAAACCTTTTTTGACATTGAAGGTCTCGGTGAGTTCGTTACTGACCTTGATGGAGCAGCGAGAGTTCTCCATCGTCATCCTGCTCAGTCTGACGAGTTTGGCAGGAATGTCAAAACTAGACATGGCGCTGTATAGCTCGTCTCTATACACGCTGTAATATGCGGCCTTGAAATCGACAAATAGATGGTGTGTGTCAATTTGCATTTCTTGGGTCTTCTCCAGGATCTGCCGCAGTGTGAAGATTTGATCGATGGTGGACTTCCCGGGCCTGAAACCACACTGATACGGACCTATCAGTTTGTTCACGAATGGTTTCAGGCGTTCACACAAAACGGCAGAGAAGACCTTATAGGCGATGTTAAGGAGACTTATCCCTCGATAGTTGGCGCAGTCAAAGGGGTCTCCTTTCTTGTGGATCGGGCAAACGATACTGAGATTCCACTCATCGGGCATGCTTTCCTCCGACCATATCTTACAGATGAGCTGGTGCATGCGCCCTACCAGATCATCTCCAGCTGCTTTAAATATTTCAGCGGGCAGACTATCTGCACCAGCAGCTTTATTAGACTTCAGTCTCGATATCGCTATCTTGACTTCGTCTAGGTCGGGGGGACGGTATTCTCTTCTATCATCGTCCGTTGTATTGAGTGGAACATTCTGCCTGACAGCGGTATTTGTGTCCTCATCGCCGTTCAACAGTCTGCAGAAATGATTTTTCCAAATTCTCAGTATCGACTGCGAATCTACTATTAGTTGTCCATTTTCGTCCCGGCATGCTTCTGTCCGAACTTTATATCCATTCGATAAAAGTTTTACCCTTTGGTAAAACTTTCGGACATCATTCCTGCCATAACACCTCTCCATCTCCTCGATCGCGCGCTTCTCGTGCTCTTTCTTTTTTTTCCTGAGAAGCCGGTTCTCTTCCCTTCGTTTCTGTTCGTAGAGCTCACGAACAGCTCTCGTGGTTCGATGCAGCGTTGCCCGGTAGGCTTCTTGTTTTGCTGCATGTGCCTGCCTGCACTCGTTGTCAAACCAGGGGTTTTTCCTAGGTGGCGTTTTAAAACCCAGCACATCAGTAGCGGCTTCTCTGATGGCTATTTGACAACGTTTCCATTCTTCGTCTATTGTTAGTGCAGGCGGCGTCGAACTTTCGGCTTAGCGTTAAAATCTCCTAGAACGATCTTGGTGTCGTAGCTGGGGCATTGATCGTACGTTCTTTCTAGGAGATCATAGAAGTCATCCTTGCTATCGTCATCTTTGTCCTCTGTTGGGGCGTGGGCGCAGATTAGGCTGATGTTGCCGAATTTAGCCTTGATGCGGATTGTTATGAGGCGCTCGCTTATGTACTTAAAGCCTAAGACTTTTTGCCTAAGTCTGCCTCGAACAACAAATCCACATCCAAATAATCTCTGCCTTCGCTCTCTGTAACAATCGCCGTAGTAGATATCGCAGTTTTTCATCCTCTTTTTGCCCGGCCCATCCCATCGCACTTCCTGGATTGCGGTAACGTCTGCTTTATAGCTGCATCGGCTGCACGTGGTCTATTCAGGGACCTCACATTCCACGTGCAAAACCAAAAGTCATTGTCCTTTTTTCGTTTGCTGGGGTCGTCAACAGTAAATCCGTCCATATCCGAGGCAGTTTGTGCTTTCTGAACTCGATAGTTTTTTATGTGGTGAGGAAGTTAACCCCACGCACAACCTCCAACTGGGAGGACAGGTCCATTTGTTTAGCCCCCGGACAAAGGGGTCCGGAGGGGTCCGGTGTCGGTAGCCTTTTGCAGGCTGTGAGCGCCGCCGTTGGCCCTAAAAGAAGGGCTCATCCGCCGCCATCTCTATTCCAGGGTCCCGACCTTACCATGGAAACCAGGTAGCTCCTGCTGACTGGAGTTGTGGATGCCGCCATTGGCCAATCAGTTGACCAGCTCCTCAGCCGTCATCCTAACAAGAGTGATGAGCCCTGGTAGACTCACACTCCCCCCTCTCTCGTTTGCAGCCGCCCAGACGTCCCACTGGGGTTGGTTACCCCATCTTCTGTCAAGGGTACTCGGCTCCCGGATTTCACCACGGGGAGGTGAGAGTAGGAGTTCGTTAATAGAGGCTAGGTGCAGACGCTTGTGTCTGCATGGTTCGCGTATTAACGCTTCGAAATCCTCACTACTGCAATTTAAATAAAACTTCAACCCTTAAAGACAATGCTCCTCAAAACTAAAAATCAACATCGAATGGTATGACAGCGATGTGATATGACATCAAGGATGGTCTGACCCTACAGCTACAAAAACGGAAAGATACCTGGTATCATAAAAAAAATTGTCCAAAAAGCGTTTTTACGGCTCACACTACAACGACCTGAATAATGACTCTAACAAGAGGAAAGTATGATATTTTCACATACACGAATAGGATCTAGCGCCTTATAGTAGGATAATACAGTAGACTCCGGCTAATGTGAACACCGGATAACGGAAGCAGATTTATTTTTACACTGACATCTCTAAAGCGTGAACAAATCATACGCTCCAAAACGTGAACAACAATGTTCGTACCAAGTTAACAGTAAAATTCGAACAAGCTGCATTTTTATTTGGAATTTGTCGTTCTTGGTACAAGATTCGTGTCTGTTCTTGTGTAAAAAGTTGTGTTAAAATAAAATAAACTGGACAAGTGCGAGTTGAACTCACACGGGGAAGGTTCCGTCGCATAATATTGATGGATCATTTATGAATATCAGACGACGTTTCCAAACTATTTCAGTTGAATTTTCTTCTAACTTCAACCCAAATCAACCATTTATTCATAAATTCATACATCCAAACAAACAAATATTCATCCCTACATATACCTATATCTCTATCCAAGTTTATCCAACACAGACAATCCTTTCCATCATACACATACCCAATCACTGCTCATTCCTGCGGTGTTTGTGTGTTCATTTCTGTTGGGCATTTAGGGGTGAGATCGAAAAGATAACACTCATCAACGAATAGAGTGGCCGAACATAGCATGAAATTATGTGTGAAAATGAAAATTGTTCTCATTTTAAATCTTAGATATCTCAACATTTCAACATAAATCGATATTTTGAAATTTATCATTTCTTAATGCTTACGCTAAGGTCTTCAAAACTGCGTTTTCAGATCTTCAAAATTCGCATGTCGATGATTGACCGTTTTTGGCCAATATCTCCAAAACCATTAGGGCCAGAGTGCTCGCAATTGTTTTAAATGAAAGTACTCAATGGAGCAAAGTTTTTGTAGTTTTTTCCGTTTTTGTAGACGGAACCTTAGAAATGTCAGTTACGCAAGATTATGTTCGATCATCTTCAACAGAGTTGAGTTGCCTCTAGTATATCCACTGTTTTGACTATCTCTTCATCTCATGTGTTTGGTGGTGTATCCATATTACGGACACGGTCTGTTTCTATGGCTGAAATTAAACAAAATTGTGACAGTGAGGTGAAAATAGACAATAATTCGATTACGCGATTTTATCTTTGATCTACTGTGACCAGTTAGGCGCACACACGATTTTTTTACATATCAAATTATCAATGTTAATTGGATAGACGATGTGATGATTCTGGTATGCTAATCATATCTTCTCAATTGTATATCCTGAACTGTGCATGTACGAGTATATCCAGTTGCAAGAAGTCTTAAGTGCTTTTGCAGATATTCTGAACTTTGTTTAAATCGGCTTTTATTTCTTTCAGTCGTTTGTGAAAGTGGAGTCACGCGATGTACTGAAAAAAGGGAGGCAGACGAATAAACTCTTTGTACGAATAACAAACTTTAACGACGTCTTGTCCTCGTACACTCGTATCTTTGAAAAGATCTGATTTGACTCATCCAGACGTAGTAGCTGCCTCTGATTTAACTGCCAATTGGTTAACATTTCTTTAGTCCATTATTATTATTTTGTGGAGTATACGTTCTGACCCGCAGTAGCTTAGCACAAATCGTAGAAGAAAGGAATTTTTGTTTATTTTCCATCTCCGATTTCGAAATTCTCTCCCACCATTGATGACTGACCGGATTTATTTTTATTGTACGCATATTTTTCGTCGAATTGAGCATTAACTTCTTCCGGATCCGAACAAGGGCAATCGCATTGCATGTAATTCCCTGCGCTGCTGATTACTATCCGATTGCTATCGCGGAGTCTTCATTGAATACAAACTAAACTCTTCAGGCTGTTGTTATTTTTCGAAAGAGACGTGAGTGTTGTCGGTATTAAGAGATAAAACACATTTGTATTTTCAAAGATTGATTTGTGCCTCATTTCGATTTGATTACAGACTTCACTGTTTCCTTATGCAACTCTTGATAAAGCAAGATAGCTGAAAAAGAAGGAATCGCACAAATCAATCTAAGAGATGATGAGATTGAGATGCTAAATCAATTTGCATAAGATCCTAATTGAGAAGTAGAGTTTCCCATGAAAATGAAAACAGTATTCTAAACATTTCCTGGATACGTATGTATCTATTGCCCAATCGTTAAGTTGAAAGAGGAAGTCGCTACCGCTCGTCGTTTGTAAAGTGAGTTGTAATAAAAATTTATTGCAGAGCTTAATAAAAACCAACACATGTCCTGCGCATGTAATTGCTACAAAATGACCGAAAACGAATAAACAAAAACACAGGAACACATCCAACACACATCAGATAAGTTATCAAGCTTAAGTGTACTCGCTTGTATCCATTCAGACCGTGCATAGACGCTTTCAAACACACATACACAGAATGGAGGCAGATACAGATGTTCCTGTTGCGTCAAAAGTCATCCAATGTGTCTGTTGGGTATTTACGATTACAATCCACCATTCATGTGGATATTTTTAGCTGCAATCGGGCAGTAAATAGGTACGCTAATAGGTTCATAACTCATATAAAAAGTTATATTTAGTTAAATTCCCAAGGAACATTGAACCAAGGTGATTATTTCCGATTCGTCTGATGAACAGAAGAGTGGGAAAAACTAAGCAAGGCCATAAATAGGAGTGAACATTGTTTTTAGGAGGACTGAGAGCAGAAACGTTACATTGCAACCGATTCGTATATACTGAAAGCCTATTGCATGAGACTTTAGATTGATCTTCAAAGCTCAGTTTTTAAATGAACAAGGGTTTGTACCTTTAAGTTATTAAGTACTCAGTGTTGAATGTGATGCGCTGTCATGTAGTAGTTTTTCGCCCGGTTTTGACTTAAGCTTAAGTACGGCTTCTAGTTGTTTTTCGTTCGGCTTTGATATAAGCTTAAGTACGGCTTTTGGTTGTTTTTCATTCAGTTTTGACATAAGCTTAAGTACGGCTTCTGGTTGTTTTTCGTTCGGCTTTGACATAAGCTTAAGTACGGCTTCTGGTTGTTTTTCGTTCAGTTTCGACGTAATTATTACAGCTATAAGAGCTGACCCTTTAGCGTGACGCAACCGGATCAATTTTCCCGGGATCTCAAGTTTGACCATCTCATCGAACAACTCCTCAACTCGAATTGAAATCGATAACAGAAGTTGTGTATCCATTGGAAACTTGCCAATCCTTTAAAAGGATTTGTCAAAGTTTGATTGGTCTATAGTCTAGTCTACAGTCTGGTACATGCCAATTAGCGCAGTGCAAAAAGGCTTTAGTCATTCACCTATATACTGGAGCATATGGGGCTGATATTCTAGTCGTCGGGCATGCTGTCGTATTCCTAGGCTCTACATATAAACTTGTGCGTGCTTCCTACCAGATCATATCCGCTAGTACAACGGTGAAGAATGAACTTCGTACAAATTGTTTGCCCTTTCACGCCTATTCTAGAAATGACTTGTCACATACTACATTGTATCTTTCCCACACCAGAGAAGGATATTTAAAAATAAATTTCATATTATTTCCAGTATAGCAAACTTTTTTATGAGTAATTGCTGATAAAGTTCAAACAACTATCTTCCAGTAGTCTACTCAGCATGCTTTATGCTTGTATTCATGCTTCATTCATGTATGAAAGTGAACTATTTGGTAATCAGTAGCTACAAATAAGTAAATCAACAAATGCAACAAGTCAGTCTGAAGATGACAGTCTTTCAGATTAATGTTTATGTTGTCTTACTTAAGGCCCACACAACTGAAAGCAATTCCTCCGAAACACACTTATCGTTAATCGAAGCGAAACGTTTGTTTCCATTTCATCTTCTTGTGGTTTTATATTCTTTCGGTTTTGATGTGAAGACAGCGACTAGTCAATATTTTCCAAAGTTGCTAAAATAAATCATCGCAATCCTTTCCGATACAAATTACATCTCGCTGGCTGTGATTTGCTGTGACAAGTTTGTTGGGGTGATGCCAATACTTTCTTTAATTATTCTTGACATCTGTCCTCTGATTCGTGGTATGTATGTTTTAATTGCTTGTGGCGCAAAATTAGCGGTTGTGACTGTCCTTCATGAGTGCCCGGTAAGTTTACTAGTAAATGGAAGTGTGTGGTGTCTCTGCGTGACACTGAAGTCGATGTCATTCCTCCCTTTTTGATCAATGAATCCGTACCGGATTTAGAATCATTATTTTCGGAAATCTAGTTCAAGGTTCGTGCGATGTTATTGTTTGGTCGCTCGGATTTCTGTAAACGTCATTTAATATTTTACGATTGGTCATAAATGCCACAAGTGACGTTTTCCATAATGTGTTACAATAACTCATACATGTAAGTGCATTAATTAGTCATTAATGTTATTTCGGTTCGAATAGAAACATGCCAGCCACGCGCTATTACGATTAGAGGTTATTTTCAGAATACACCAGCGTTATCTGGCTCATTCCCCTGAATTCGTAGACGATTCTCTTACCGTGATATGCATATATCCGACCAGTGAATCATTGCTGTGACGTTGTTATGATGGAACGAGTAATGTGCTAATTTCATTAGTAGTCCTGGTCAGCGCTGCTGGACTTCCAAATTTGGTAATGTAAACGGTGATTAAAGACGTATCCGACTGAGTTATGATAAATGGAAGAAAAACAATATTTTGAAGTTGGAGCTTTTTGTTGATTTTCCAAAAGCGCCAGTAACATTCAGGGTTAATTTTCTAAGGAAGTTACAGTCTCCTCCGAATTTTCGAATTTTCACGGCGACTGTGTTTTAAAAGCAGAGGTTAGAAATCTTTGGAGAAAAACTTTTGTGATTTTCGAGATTTGAGCGACGAGTTGACAAAAAGTCACTTTCTTACAAAGAAAATTATTAAACGAACGAAGGACGTTTACAAATAATTAAAATGTATAATCAAAATTTCGGTGGCGGCCGTGGCGTAGTGGGTTCGTGCATCGACTCCTACGCTCGATGTTCGCGGTTCGATTCCTGAAAAAAACACCTAACATTTTTTCACAGCCCCACCTCTTTCGAGTCACTGGCAATGCTCAAAGAGTAACTGCCTAAAAAAGTTTCTCAATCTCTCCTTTCGGAGTCGGCATTAAACTGTAGGTCCTCTCCACTCGTGAAAGAACAACAGCACGCACGAGTGGTTGTTGAGAAGCTAGGCCCAGGTCCATCTCGGATTGTAGCGCCGCCATTATTATTATTATTATTATAATCAAAATTCCGTGTCGGTGACGGTAACTTTAAGAACGTTAACGTAAATTTTTGGTCGTTATTCTTATTTCCAGGGAACAAGCAATTCATAGTCTAGTCAACAAATTTGAGTTAACATTTCCGTTGCTGGATGTAACCGAACCAGAGAGATTGGATATTGCTATGACCACACGGTAGTGAATTTTGTGAAAGGGTCTTGGGCCGCACCCTTAAATTAATTCCATTCGATGATATGAAGGGACGTACGTTCTCGAAGTGGGCTCTAGAAATGTTGGAAGAAGAAGACCAATTTCGTTGTGAAATCAAGCAGGAGTCTTATTGAAAACTCAATTCGATGAACGTGTTCTATCTAGCAATGGTCTTGTGGGTTGGATCGTGTGAACTCACACTTCTAGACTTTTTTATGGGGCTACGGCAATTCATTGGTCTATGCCAACACCCGGCGTCGTCAGAGAAGCTCAGAGCCGTTTTCGTCGAAACCTGTGGCCGAGTGATCGAAAATTGGGTTCAACAAATCGATCGCTGCAAACGCAAATCGCTGCAAAACGATGGACATATGAACGACGTCGAATTAACATTTTTGAGAAATATCAAATGGTTTTGCGTTTTATTTTTAAAAAAAGTTGTCATATCCTTATTGGAAAACACGATCTGGGTTATCAAAGATGAGGTGTTATTTCAAAATAGTAAAGAAAGCTTAATACGACTGGATGGCGCAGTTGATTAACTGCCTGCCCCAAGTTAGAGCGATCCCAGGTTCGAATCCCAGTGAACGGCACTGGAGTAGGTTGCTACCTGGCAGTACAATGAACCAGTTTTGAGTCTGAGTGCTCCAGTAGCGTTTAAAAAAATCCTCCGAAAAAAAAAAGCTGAATTTTTTAAAGAAAAGCGATAATTTTTCTATTCGACTCTAAAGTCAAAATACTGGGCTTAGAAATGGAACACAGTATCCGCCAAATATATACCTCGTCTCTGCCTGCAAACAGTCATTCATTTAATGAGATTTTTCATCGCATTTTTACATTATGCTGGCTGAATTTGGAGTAAAGTGAATCGTTGAGCATGAGTGTAAAGCTTTGATATTCTCTATTGGTGTATGAACAGTTGTCAATAAAAGGATTTAGATAAGGCGACGGGCTGTCGTGTGATCATTGGTCCTGTTTGCGTTGATGGCGATTGGACAAGAAGATTAAACGACGAAATGTATGGGCTGTACAACTATATGAGCCTACGGATCTAAGGCCTAAGATGATTGGGCCATGTAAAGCGTATGGACAATTTAGCTCCGGCCCGTTTACTCTGAGCCTGTGGAACAACGCAACAGGGGATATGCAACCCTAAGGTCGCGTACACAAGTTGAGAGCTACCTCAAGCAAATTAGGTGCCCCCCCCCTATAGCAACTTCACTTTTTACATGTGTATATGTACATATTACAACCAACAAACATTGATTACGGTAAAGTTCACTTGTTTTTCTAACAAGGACGGCTTTCTAAATTCGATTGCCTTCTATCTGAATTCGGTTTTATTTCACAAGCAATGGTCGGCGTTTTGTGGTGCCGTGAAATAACGCCGAACGCCGAAATCTAGAATTCGCTTTCATAATTCACTCGGCGTTATTTCACGGCTCCACCAAATTAATGAAGGATCGGGCTATCTGGACTGGGACTCCGGAAAACGACTAAAACAGACATTGCACTTAAATTCCCCGAAGGAAATCAACCGCACGATCTCGGATATCAAGTAAAGTCTCCGTTTCAAAAAATACAATGCCAGGAAATTTGTCAGCTACTGTTTCTGACATGCTCCATCAGTAGCACAAATTCGTGGCAAAAAATTGATGTGAATATCTACCTATCCTATATCCCATGAAGGGCCTACGTCCCATGAAGGGTCTATGTTCCATGAAGGGCCTACGTCCCATGAAGGGCTTACGCCCCTGAAGAGCCTACGTCCCATGAAGGGCCTACGTCCCCTGAAGAGCCTACGTCCCATGAAGGGCCTACGTCCTCTGAAGAGCCTACATCCCATGAAGGGCCTACGTCCCATGAAGGGCCTGCGTCCCATGAAGAGCCTACGTCCCATGAAGGGCCTACGTCCCATAAAGGGCCTGCGTCCCATAAAGAGCCTACGTCCCATGAAGGGCCTACGTCCCATGAAGAGCCTACGTTCCATAAAGGGACTGGGCCTGAGCTAAAGCTGTCTTCTATACATGGTGGTCGCGGTCATGCTCCTTCCAGTCGCCTAGACCAAGCTGTCTTGCGTCCGCGTCTTTAAACCGGAGGTTCGGTCTCTCTCTCCTTCTCGACCCAGTAGGCTCGGATTCGAAGACCCTCTTGGCTGGAGCTTTGTTGTCCATACGCTTGATCTAGCCGAGCCAATTTATCCTACGGATTTTTGCCTTCCGGACTACGTTTACGTCTTGTTACAGCCTATAGAGTTCGCGGTTATGACTTCTCCTCCATTCACCTTTCACGCAGCTAGGACCATATATTCGTAAACTGTCAGCTACAAAGACTATATTTTCAGCCAGCATTGTCGGACGAACACTAGTTTGAGTCTTTACATCACTTTACGGCCCGAGATGTTCAAATTTATGGATTTAATTCACTATAGCTGTGCAAGAAGGTGCTTGATGATGACTGAAAGCAGTATGAACATTACGATACATTTCACCGTTTTTGCGGATAGTTTTCACTATTTCAACACGAATATATTCAATAATATCCTAGTTTTTATTTGTCAAAATTTATCACAATCAAACTTGAATGCTGACTTATCAACAATGACGTGAAATTCAAAATGACACCTCTTGTTGAATAACCCTATCTTATGCTCCCAAATGACTAATATTGAGAAATACAACAAAAGCGCCGCATTAATTCTTGAAAACAAGTAATAAATCTTCACAATTTCTTGCCATTCTCTGTCGCCTCAGGAGAAGTTTCAGTTCCAATTAAAGCCCCATTGAAAGGAACTACTAAATTGCCATAGAGCATAACTCTACCAAAACTTCTTCAGCCGATTTTGCAACAAGCAACACAAATATTCTCAACTGTATATCTCACTATCAAACGTAATGATTCTTCTTGCATATCAATGAATGCTGCTCCCCTATCCGGCCTCGAAATACTTCAATGACTGCACGCAGCATGCCCACTAATATACTCAAATTCGAAATTCACCACTTTGTCACAAAAGCTTTTACGCTACTCTTCAAGCAACTCAACACACAAGTCAACAGAGAAAAGCTCTCGTCACTACCCTACAACAGAGCCACCCCTCTCACTGGTCGTTGGGGATGAAGAAAAAATAAAACAACGTATATCTTAACATTTAATTTATTTTGCCAACCCGCACAGGCCCTCCAGTAACACAGAATGTACTCGTCCGTCGATCGGAGCAGTAGTCGTTCGCTGCCACACAAATCGTACGAAGTAAATCATCCGCGCGCCGCATTTCGAATTTATCAGATAGCTTGTCGCACATGTTAGCAAATTGCTTGTTATTTTATTCTCTCGTCTTAAATTAATTTTAATTATTTAATGCTTTTCCATTTAAATTACTAATTATGCGGATTTCGTTGATTTTTCTATTCAAATAGTCGCGATGTGCGGTCTAAGTTTCGTGCGCGTTAGAAAGGGAAGTGCCCCAATCAGACCCGGAAAGGTTGGGCAGATGAGTGCCTGAAGTATTTCAAAAAAAAAAATCCAAAAGTGTCACCAGATTTCAAGTGAATGAATGATATCGTGTCCAGATACACAAGGAAATTTGCTCGTGCTTCAAAAAGTGAATAGAGTGTCGCGCAAAGCGAAAGTTTCAAACAAACACAAAACATTGGTGGATTAATTAATTATATCGAATATTTCCTGTTTAAGCCGACGCAACCCACTGAGCGTGCATACCCCAATCACAGAGATTGGGGCGGAGGTTTTCTGAGATTCCTATCCATCTAATCTCGTTTGGACAATCGTCTTGAGCAAGTAAGTGGCGCTTCTTGCATCGTTTATCTGTTAAACAGTGTTTTTCCTTTTGTTTTCGTAACTCTCCTAAATTAGCAAACAGTCAGTGAGTACACAAACATTCAACCGAACCAACTTTATCTATCACACGCAAACAAGTGTAATTTGTTTAAAAAATAAAACTAAAAAAATCTACCCTTGGGAAGACGAGGTTTTGGTTGGAGTTTTCTTTTGTATCTTCTTCATCCACGTATTAACCCTCAAAGCAAGTGCGGATATGTGCGCTGGTTCCGTTCGTGTTCTGTTCATTGTTCATTGCCCAAATGTCTGGACAGTATCGATGGTGTATCAGCCCGTTTGATATAACACCTGTTGAATTTGAAATTTATTTGATGTGCGTATCTACACTCGTTCATCACTGCAGTGTAGTTAAGGCAGCAGATACGTTTCTTTCATACTCGTCCGCTTTGTTGAAAATCGCGGTATTTTCTTTGGCGCTTCTGGATAACTAACGACAACCACATGATTATTCCGGTGGCGGTCATCATTTAGCACCTTAGTAAATAAATAAATAAATTCGTTGTGTACCAATTGGAGGTGATGTCGTCGATAGCCGATACGGGTCGGTTTCGGCCGGTACCAGGTTTCCGAACCGATTGACGGCCTGCTTTGCACAATTTATTGCCTTTTCGTAATTATTTTTGTAAATTTTGTTGGTCTTCCCCTGCGAAATTGTTTTCTGTTTTTTTCACACATCACAACAATTGAACGCTTTCATTAGAGATGGGTGTTTCGGAAGGTGAAGGAAAATTTCAAAGTTTCGAAAAGAAGATATTTATTGTGATTAATTTATAGACGCGAACTGTGGCTAGCGAAACAAATGAGTTTCTATTTAACCCCGCGATGGAAGATTACTTAGCAGCAAGGGGTTAAACGATAAACAATCAATGGCAGATAAACTGATTAATCTCCGAAACCGGTTGTGTTGACGGAAGAAGCGGTCCGCTGCTGATCGGTGACTTTACATAAGTCTCCTCCTTAGTTCTTGATAAATTGCATGCAAACTGATTGGATTAGTTTGTTTTGAAAACTTCTATTTATCACTTTTCTGATGACAATGTGCTCTGAAAGTAGGAATGAGCAATTTGTGTATTTTCCCCAGATCAGTGCTTGGAATTCCTCTCGTGCAGTTAACGCAGCGCGATGCTGATATCATCAGATACGCCTTCACATCGAGAAGATAGCGCATCTTTTAATTTATCTCAGGCAATACGTCTTATTTCGGTACAAGAACTTATTCTGGAAGACTTTAAAGTCGTAGATGTTGTTTTTAAAAGTGAGGAAGGCCTGAAACGACTGAAAATCTGTTTTTAATGAGTGAATCGCTACAATAGATTACAACACACAAATGTAATCAGTCTGAAACAGCAGCATATGCTTAGTTATAACATAAATAGTTTCCATCAAGTCAATGACACATACGCAGCTCTCAATGTTTCTGTTTCTGTTTCTGTCTGTTGGACACAGGAAATTATTCATAAGATATCAAATTAACAATTTGTCTCTGTGCAAACCGTACGAATGCCAAATTTTGATCGCACTGTCACCAGACGAATAGACGCAGCGGGTATTAATCACTTTCTGCCTTGAAAATAATGTGTTAGTGAGGAGCATAAAAATATTTTTTTATTCATCTCATATTCGGAATTATTCGGAACGAGAATGGAAAGTTTTTCAAACATTCATCCGTAGAAGAAGTGAAAAGTGAGAAGAGATCCAATGATCAACTGGTAAAAGAGAAAAAGAAATGTTTGGACGCGGTTTCACAACTTTTTCTTCTCTATATGGCGGTACAGTTGCTACAGTGGCATAAGGCTCTACCAACAATTCCCTTCAACCAGCACAATCTTTTATGTCATTGTTGCGCATACCAAGCGGCTGAGGTCCTTCTCCACTTATGTGCGCCAAATCAATCGTTGACGTCCTCCGTCGCGTTATCTCACAGTTTTGGAATCAAAGATTCAAAATCAAAAAGAAGATCGCAACTTAATTCAAATGCTTTATTGATCTGATCCAATATCAGTGGCCCCCGTAGCGGTATGGCTGAATGTCCTGAGTTCGATTTCACAGCAACGATGGAACCATCTATCTCTCAATTAACTGACGATGAGGGTATAGGTTCATTTCCCGGCTCAACAAGTTTCTCATGTCACGCCACCATTTCCCTGGAATCACTTCCAATCTTCTGTACTCTCTGAGCATTGTAAGTGAAGCTTAGAGTCTAGATTCATTCCCCTACACAGGCTATAATAATAATAAGAATAATGGCGGCGCTACAATCCAAGATGGACCTGGGTCTAGCTTCTCAACAACCACTTGTGCGTGCTATTGTTCTTTCACGAGTGGAGGGGACCTACAGTTTAATACCGGCTCCGAACGGCGAGATTGAGAAACATTTTCTTCACATTTATACTCTGAGCTTTGTCAGTGACTCGAAAGAGGTGGAGCCGTGAAAAAATGTTAGGTGTTTTTTCGAGATTCGAACTTTAGACCTCGAGCGTAGGAATCGTCGCACCTACCCACTACGCTACGACGCCACCTACACAGGTTCGGTATTTGCTTTATCTATTGGCAAACTATTTAAAAAATGTCGGCTTTAAAATAGGGGCCCGATGTATTTTATTTAGGATTTATAAATTCTCCTAACGTGCAATGGTTTCCTTAATCTTTTTTTGTTAAATATAAGTAAAAAGTGTAAACATTTAAAATAAAAAATTAAATTTAATTAAAATTAAAAATTTTAAATTTAATAGTGTTCCCTTATATCCTTCTTGCAGAACAGCTTTACTTTATTGTTAAATAAATGTACCCAACTGTTGGTCTCAGTGAGCCGCGACCCAATCGCAAGGGTTCTACCCTCCTTCCTTACCTACCTACCTCTACTTACCTTTCTTATTGTTAAATATATCATCAAATCTAGGGTCCTTGAGTGCGCTGACGTGTAGATATCGGTGACTAGAGTCCAGTGGATGTTCTTGCACAGGAGCTACAATGGTTGGATCAATGAGGGTGTTCAAAAACTTGGTTGCCGGTTGCATAATATACCAGGGTATTGACATTATTCAGTTGGCGTCATGGCGTAGAGGTAAGTGCGTCGACTCCTACGCTCGAAGTCTGGGTTCAATTCAAAAAACCGCCTTTGAAATTTTCACTGCTCCACATATTTCAAGTCACTGACAAAGCTAAGAGTATAAATGTAAAGAAAATGTTTCTCAATCTCGCCGTTCGGAGTCGGTATTAAACTGTAGGTCCCCTCCATCTGTGAGAGAACAATAACAAGCAAAACACGAGTGGTTGCTGAGAAGTTAGGCCCAAGTCCAACTCGGACTACAGCGTCTCCATTATTAGGTTAGAAGTGGCTGACTGTAGATAGCAGTCACACTTAGGCCATTTTAGGCCCATTGTGATACCACGCAGATCTGATGTTACCTATCCAAAAAATCATTTGGTGCTTTCAACGAAGCTCTTTAGTTGATTAATGCCGACATTGTGCAATTCGCTCAAGTCGTTGAAAAAGTAGGCTCCAAGGTGTTTCTTCCTGCGAAAGGAGAGAGCGCTACAAGTGCAGAGGAGATGCGTTATGCTTTCCTCTTCTTCTTCGTCTCTGCAGCTTCTGCAGAAATCATTGTGAGGGAGTCCCATTCTTGAGGCGTGACTGCCAATGGCACTGTGTCCTGTGATAACGCCAATGAGAGTCCTTAGGGATGACCTGTTCATTCTAAGAATAAGCCATTATTATAATTATAAAGATCTCAATCACCCCAATTTCCATTTCGCATTCCATATACTGATCTGATAGCATATCGCACCGAAAAGTGGGAGCAATCTGGTTGAAACCAAGAGCTTTGCGCTTGATATTTCAAAAGCATTCGACAGAGTTTCGCATCAGACACTTTTGTCGAAAATGCGTGCTTATGCTATGGACGAATGTTTTCTTCTACAGATAAGAACTACCCTTTCAAAGCGTTCAATTCGAATAGTTTTTGACGGATCCAATTTAACAGTCCCCAAAAAAATGCTGGTGTTCCCCAAGGTTCCGTTTTGTCTCCAATTCTCTTTCTCGTTTTTATAAATCATCTTCTGTTTGCTACTTTTAATAAAATCAACTAGTTTGCTAGTTACTCCCAGCTTTTCATATTCGCTGCGGACTCACGACCCAGTCCTTCGGTAGCGCATGTTCAACATATTAAATTCCGACCTTCCGACCCAATCATCGATTGGGATGAAAATAATGGAGTCGAATACATTGCTTACAAAACTAAATGAGTCTACTCTCAATAAAGCGAATCCTTAATAATCCGCCATTACCCATAAATGGCGCTGTGTCGATAAAGCTGAATGACTTTCCATCCCTTGCATGTGCATTAAAACAACTCTTTGCTCGAATTATCACATATTTGGTGTGACCAAAAGGCCTGAAAGTGTCGAGGTTTTCTCAAACGATGCAAGAAATTTTTCATCGCCTCTGATTTGGCTTCAATTTATAAAGCCTCCATCCACGCTCATATCTGGTCTGGTGCTCCCAATATCTCCCTGCACCTACTATGTACATACAACAGCGAGCGATAGAACTTATAGGAGACAGTTATACCACGAAGCCAATAGACTCGAACACCGACGTAATGTGTCTTCCTTATCACTGTTTTATCGCTTTTTTAAGAACCGATGCTCAACTGAGCGAGCCAATTGCATTCCTCCCCTCCATGAATTCACTCGCAATACTGGTCTTGCCAAGAACGCTTTACAGTTGGCCCTTAAACCTCCTTTCAAACTTGCAGTTAAGTTTAATCGTTTCGATCGAAGTGAAAATCAATTTTAAAACAAATTTCGATCGGAACTTGGAGCATAGCTGAGCAGTGGTTGTTTCAATTGTCTTAAGTTTCCTTACAGCCATCATGCAGTTGACTCCTAAGACCTTTTGGTTACCATGCAATCATCAAGTGAACATGCAAACCCAGGATAGACCGTCTCATAAGATTATTTTCTAGCATTTGTGGCTAACATCTGATGCATTGACGCACAACAACAACCATCATTACAACAACATCCCCAAAAAATCTATACACAATTTTGTGTAAATAAAATCAAATGCCAAGACACTGTAAAATAATAAATAAATCTAGCTAAATTTTCATCGAACTGGTCATGTTTTCTGGTTTGATTCTGTACGTGAATCATCGGTTTATGGCGTTTCACCAATTTTATAGAAGTGTTCACTAAAATATTTAACGATCTAAAATACATGGAGTAGTCAATTAGAAATAATAAAAACAAAAATTAGTAATCATCCATGAATTTGAGAACTTCCACTGACATCTTCATCGTTATTAGCAATAATTGAGTAACAACGATTTTTCGGAGAAAAGTGTTCAGTGATTCAATCTTGAAGTTTCTTATTAGACTGGGACCGAACTTATTTGCAAAAATTATATCATTTGTGTACACAGACGTATGCAAATGCTCGATGTTATTGGTAAATATAGAGACAACACCCGAGTTTGGGAGGCAATCAGATGAAATGTATGCTTGTATGTTTACTTTGTGATTTATGGAATCATTCTTGCACAATCGAATTATTCAAGGTATCCTTGAGGCAAAATGTATGACACATAAAAGAGTGAGGCAAATTTATTCAGTTGGATTAGATTAGGTCTTCTCACGCTTTTTTTGAGGAGATGAGGGTTTTCGGTTTGCAGGAAAGATTTATTAACGTCGCTCTGCAATGAAAGCTCAATTTTTTTTATTATTGCTTTTTTACATGCTTAAAGCATGTGAAGCTGAAGCACCGAGCCCCCTTTCGGGTTCCTTTAGTGAAAGTGGCGTTGATCTTGAACACTGTATTAAGATGAAACATAACCCTGTTCATTTAGCTATTTTTGTTAATCTTCTCTGTCCTATACTTTTTTGTTGGCTGTTATGCTTTGTTTTCTTTTCACCTTTTCCTGCCTCCTATAAGCTTGTTGCAATGGGGTGGCGTACAGGTAAACGACACGAATCGCCGCATGGGACGTGCTTAAATGGTATATCTGACTTAGCGATTGCAATAAATTCAAAAAAGTTCTCAATAAAGTTTCTCTGAATTCATGTTATTACTTTGATTTTATACCGGATAAATGAGGAGCAATTTGAGAAGTACCTCAACCAACTGGGTGTCCGCAACTGGAGACAGTTAGGAATAGATCGCCTTAGCTGGCTGAAGAGACTTGTTGGTTGAAGCCCAAAACTTCCCTGGACTGTAGCGCCGAATGAAGAAAAGAACGGAGTTAATGACACTGGGAGGCGGCCATAGTGGTTTTAACGATCCTCGTAAGAATAAACTAATTTCCATTGGATATTGAAACTGTGGTCGACATGGGTAAATACGTTGACTCCTACGCTCGAAGTTTAGGTTCAATTCCCGGGTAAAAACAAAAATGTTCATACTTCACGGCGCAACCTCTTTCGAATCACTAACAGTTCAACTCTCAACAACTTACTTACTTACTTAGCAGGCTCCCGACCCGTGAAGGGTCTCTGCCTGAGACACGGCAGCCTTCCATGCCCTGCGGTCCCGAGCACGCTGTTTGCAGTTATCCCGACCAAGCGCTCTGGCATCCGCGATAGCTTAGAAACGGAGGTTCGGTCTTCCTTTTCTTCTCGAACCTGTGGGCTGTGATTCGAAGATCCTCTTTGCTGGAGCGTTATTGTCCATTTGCTCGATGTGGCCGAGCCAGTGTAATTGTCGTTTCGCTTCTTCTTCAATAGCCGTTAAAGCTTCTATAACGGCTCGCTGGGAGCGACCTATGATGTCAATGTCGTCTGCGTAGCCCAGCAACTGTACGGATTAGTTGAAGATAGTGCCTTCTGTATTGACGCCTGCCTTGCGCACTATCTGTTCTAGTACAACGTTGAAGAAGTCAAACTACAGCGCATCTCCTTGCCGAAATCCGGTGCATGTTTGGAATAGTTCGGAGGAACTATTCCCAAATTGCACATTGCACCGCGTGTTTTCCAGCGTGACACGGCACAGTTTTCCCGGAATCCCAAAGTCGGCCATGTCCTTGTAGAGCTCAAGACGTTGGATGATGTCGTATGCGGCTTTGAAGTCGATAAATAGGTGATGAGTCTTGACTTGAAACTCGTTGGTCTTTACCAGGATTTGTCTCAGTGTAAAAATTTGGTCGATTGTCGATCTGCCGGGTCGGAACCCACACTAGTACGTGCCGATTAGTGTGTTGCATAAAGGTTTCAGACGTTCACACAGTACGTTAGATAGAATCTTGTATGCGACATTTAGCAGGGCTATGCCTCGGTAGTTCTTGCAAGAAATAGGATCGCCTTTCTTGAAGGCCATAACAGACCTGATAGTCCAGTCATCGGACATGGCTTCATCCACCCATACTTGGTTGATAACAGACCTGATAGTCCAGTCATCGGGCATGGCTTCATCCACCCATACTTGGTTGATGATTTGGTGCATGCACCCTACCAAAACATCACCACCATGTTTGAAAAGTTTCGCTGGGAGGCCATCAGAGCCGGCGGCTTTCTTGTTCTTCAGCTTTTTGATGGCCGAGCTGACCTCTTCAAAACTGGGAGGGGGATGGCTTCTTCATTGACTTCTTGCCCTATCACTCTCACTACGTGATGCCCATTAAGAAGCTGCTGGGAATGCTCCTTAAATACATCTACTATTCCTTGCGCTTCGGCAATATCAACTCTCAACAAACGCTTCTCAAATTGTAGCTCTACTCCACTCGTGAGAAAACAAAAGCACGCGCAAAAGGAGTGGCTGCAGCAGAAGGTAGCTCCAAGTCCACTACGAACTGTCACATCATCCAAAGACCAAAAAACCGTAATTAAAAACATTTTATATTTGTAAAAAGTAAAACTAGAGACTTTTCAACTCTGAACACTTTTTGGGTGTACGTCTACTGTCGAGTATCCTTCGATCCCAGAGAACTGCATAAGCCCCTATTTTTACTACTTAGAATACACTCACGAAAAAAGCGGTGGAACTGCCAACAACCACCGCAAGCTAAGCGACCAATAGACTATGTATCTCTTATAAACTCGAGTACTACGTTTCTGAATCATTTCATGCTATAACACCCCATATTCAAATCGAGTTCGAGTAAGCGGTGGTACGTGTGATCGCTTGTGAAAAACGAAAACGGTTGTTGTGATCATACCGCGAGGCTGTATGTCAACTTGACCTGCGCAATAACAGAGATCGTTTCTGGCATCCCGCCAAGTTAGGAGCGGCCAACAACTTTGACCTGTATGCGCTGGCCCTGCCCCCTGTAGCCATCACTATGATCTAAGGAAAAAAATATCCTAACACCGCATAGTACTTGAATTGATGTGATCGCATGATCTTCATAAGTGTTTGCAGTAAATGAAATGCGGTAAGAAAAAGCAATTTTTTTATGCGGAATTAATGCGCCAGAGTAGTATAAAGCAGAAGTGTTTATGCGGTGTAATAATGTTTGCGGTGTACCGCTGTAGTTCTCGGATCCCGATACATGCTCACTGTATCATTGTTGCATAATTTCCAAAACTTAACCAATTTCGATGTCTCCTTTTGCACCAATCTTTAAGGGATCTTGGTAGTGATCCACTAACGTGATCCAACCCATGTTCAAAACTTAACCAATTTCGATGTCTCCTTTTGCACCAATCTTTAAGGGATCTTGGTAGTGATCCACTAACGTGATCCACCGTATATTCACCGTTTAAGCTACATTTTGTGGGAGTCAAGAAGTGCTCTAAGACAGTGTCGCAATGAATCACAATTGCTTCGATTTGTTCAAATGATTAAATTTGCAATTCGAATACATGATAAACTCATTGAGGGTATATAATGTATCTTGTAATAAATAAACGCACCATAAACAATGCGCGTTTTTTATTTATTTGTTAATCCAATACTAAAATTAAACAGTTACAGCTGTCAAACCAATTGTCAGATTGCAAACTGTCAGTGTCATTTTAATTCGGTAGTCGTTGCAATTGTTATGACGCAAGAGTTTTTACGTCCGCGACAAAGGGTTTAACAAAAACACGCACTTTTAACTTTAATTTTAACCAAATTCTTTATTTCTCCGATCTTGGTGTTTCCACTGTGCAGGCTAAGCGAATACTACCACAATTGGAATTGTCTCTCAATTTTATACATGAACAAGGATGAATTCAGCAATATAATTCTGTACTATTTAGTTTGCGGTACAATCGCGTTAGTTCTTCTTAATATATTATGTAACAATTTTATGTATAACAGGATGGTTCAAAAGTAATATATCATTTAGCAATATTTCATTTAGACAGAGAAAAATAAGAATACTTCATAATTCGAAAGGATAATAATAAAGAAAAATATTAAATTCTACATCATAATACGTAACATTTCGGCCCCCTTGATGTATCTGTAACTACATCAACTTCATTCTGCTTTCGGAATTGGAGCCACCTTGTGTATAGCGCGCCGAATATTTCCGTTCTTCGTTCTTAACTCAACAACTCGACTGTAGCCATCTTTATCAGGAAATGTTTTAATTGTTCTTCCCAACAACCATTGCTTTGGTGGTAAGTTGGTGTCGGATACCAAAACTAAGTCTCCTTCTACTAGGTTACGTCGTTTTCCAGCCCACTTCGCTCTTCTTTGCAGATCGAGTACATATTCAGACGACCACCTTTTCCAAAAATGTTGTTGAATTGCTGTTAGCCGCCGCCATCGGTTCAGATGCGAAACTGGTTTATCTTCAATAAAAGGCTCCGAAATACCAACCAAAGGTTCGCCTACTAAAAAATGCGATGGTGTTAAGACAGGTTCATCAGATGGATCATTTGACATTGTCGTTAGTGGTCTTGAATTAAGTATCGATTCCGCCTCTGTAACTACTGTGCTGAGCTCTTCAAACGTCAGGAAAGATTCGCCTAGAATACGGGTTAAATGATACTTAGCCGACTTTACAGCTGCTTCCCAAAGCCCGCCAAAGTGTGGGGAACGGGGGGGGATGTGGCGGAAATTGATGTTACGGCCTGCACAATAGTTGGAGATTAAACCTTGCAATTTTTGATCGCAAAAGGCTGCATGCAATTCCTTCAGCTCTCGTCGTGCACCCACAAAATTAGTAGCATTATCACAAAACAGTTGAGCACATACGCCTCTACGAGCAATAAACCTCTTAAGGGCTGCGATAAAGGCATTTGCCGAAAGGTCAGAAACTACTTCCATATGAACTGCTTTGGTTGAAAAGCATATGAAAACTGCAATATAACTTTTGGTAAGTCTCATTCCTCGTTGTTTAAAAGTTGTCATTATTGGTCCACAAAAGTCAACTCCTGTGGAAGTAAATGGTTTTGCAATGCTGACCCTTTCAACTGGCAAATTTCCCATAAATTGCTGTCCCAGGCGTGGTTGACATCTAAAGCAACGTAAACATTTTGCAGTAACAGATCTAACAACTTTTCTTGCATGCACTATCCAAAACCGTTGTCGAAGAATTGCCATCAAAGCCTGCGTACCTACATGCATATTGGTTTCATGCAAATAGCGTACATAGCTGCGTACGAACTGACTTTTAGCAGGTAGCAAAATTGGATGTTTTGTATTATATGGTAAATTGGAATTTTTAAGCCGACCACCTACTCTTAAAATGTCGACATTATAGTATGTGTCAATAAACACGTTCAAATTCTTAATTTTGCTTGAGGAATTCAATTCAATACCTTTTTTAAGAGCTTGGTATTCTGAGCTGAAGAAATATTGTTGCAAGCAATACATACTTCGAATAGTTGCTTCGTCTAACTGCGTTGCTGTGAGTGTTGGTAATTCGCCGCCTGAACCCTTTATTCGACGTGCCAAGCACAGAACTAGAGCAACTCGCCTTCTTGCCTTTTCGAAGTTACTTCTTCCCTCTAACCATTCCAGCATATAATTCTTCTTGACTTCAACTGTTAATGTGGACTTACATTTGCGTCTCTCTTCGTCAACGCTTGCTAGTCTACGTTTCTTGTTTGCCGGCCATTCATCACAAGGTTTTGTTAGAAACAGTGGACCTGTGAACCAGAAAGAGTTTAGTAATTCTTCCGCATACATACCCCTTGATATTATATCTGCAGGATTTTGGAGTGAGGGTACAAAACGCCAAATCGCAGACTTGGTTTCTTCTTGTATTATTGCTACCCTGTTGGCTACAAAAGTCGTCCATTGTGACGGATGCGCACTCAGCCACTCAAGCACTATCTCCGAATCAGTCCATAAGTATACAGCATCAGTCTGAACAGGAAAATTGTCTTGCAGCTTTACCATCAATGTTGATAACAAATGTGCTGCCATCAGCTCTAGTCTTGGCAAGGATTTTGTTTTTAGAGGTGCAACCCTTGATTTTGCACTCCATAGCCTTACGGTAATATTATCATTGTGGTCAATGCACCGTACGTACATGCAACACCCATAAGCTCGCTGGGAAGCATCAGCAAATCCATGCATTTCGACACGCACAAATTTCGCTGGACTCAATACGTATCGAGGAATTTTGATGGCCGTTATGTCTTTCAACTTTCTCCGAAATTCGTCCCATAGAGTATGAAGATGTAAAGGCAAGGATTCATCCCAAGCTACTTTTAAAATCCACAAGTCTTGAATAAATATTTTGGCTTTTACGATCACTGGATTAACTAGACCAAGAGGGTCGAATAATGACGACATTTCTGCCAGCACAATCCTCTTCGTAATAGCCTTTTCACTGGACATATCTGGCCAAACATACCTGAACACATCCAACGTCGGTTCCCATACTACACCAAGTGTTTTTATGATTTCCGTATCGTTGACTCGTAAGGTCTTTTCCTTGTCGCTATCAGGCACTTGTTGTAACAACTTCGAGTTGTTCGAGTACCACTTTCTTAATGTCAAATGAGCGGAGTTCGTGATCTCCACAACTTCTGCATAAATTTGAAGCAGCTCCTCTTCGCTTTGTGCTCCGCTTATAAAATCATCCATATAGAAGTCCTCCAAGATCTTTTTGGCTCCCAACGGATATCTTGCTTGGTTGTCTTCACCTAGCTTTTTAAGACAGCGTGTTGCGAGGTATGGCGCCGATGTTGTGCCATATGTGACAGTAAGTAAGCGGTACATCTTTAACCTATCATCCTTTGATTTTCTCCACAATATGGCTTGGTACTTCGTATCTTCTGGTACAACCTTAATTTGTCGATACATTTTAGTAATATCGGCTGTAAGTGCATACTTGTAACACCGAAATCGTAGTACAATGGACAATAAATCATTTTGGACTATAGGTCCCTTCATCATGACATCATTTAATGATAAGCCAGTACTGGTCTTACAACTGCAATCAAATACAACCCGAAGTTTCGTGCTTGAAGACTCCGGGCGCAATACATATTGATGCGGTGAAAAGTACCTTAAGTCCCCAACCTTGTTTGGTTCCACTTCCATCATGTGGCCAAGCCTTATGTATTCCTCCAAGAATTCCGCATAAGACTTCTGTATTGATGGATTCTTAGAAAGTCGTTTTTCCAACGCGGCGTTCAGCCATTTGCAAAGAATCTCCTAATTGCTTCACATTATCTTTGAAAGGTATTTTTACAATAAATGTACCATCTTTATCTCGTTGGACACTTTGCAGAAAGACTCGTTCGCATTTTTCTTCCTCTTCGGTCAGGAACATGTTTTTAGAAGGAATCTGTTCAGCTTCCCAAAAGCTCTCTACCATTTTGTTGAGATCACTTTCTTGCACTTCTTTTAATGTCATACAAGATGTTGCTTCTTGACCATGTGTTCTTTTTTCCTTGGTCTGTTTGGTACCACCAGACACCACCCAACCAAGTACTGTTTTCTGGAGTCTCGGGAATCCATCTTTGAGTCTGATTTGCCCAACGGACAGCAAATCTAGAAAGACCTGTGCACCCAGCAGTATATCCACACGCGCAGGCATGTTGAAGTTCGGATCCGCCATCATGATATTTCTTGGTATTCCCCATTGCGAGATATTAACGAATTGACTCGGTTTACTTTCTGTTATTTTTGGCAGAACGTAGTACTCTAACCACACTTCAAAATTACTTGTTCTCGATTTAATTGCCGTTTGCACCTTCCTGGTTATACAAGTGCTTATTTCACTAATCCCATTTGCGTTGAGTATACATTGAGATGTCACCAACCTTAGAGTCTGAGCCAAATAACTGCACATAAGATTTATTTGCGATGCTGAATCCAAGATAGCGCGCGCTGGGTGATAACGACCGGAAGCATCTTTCACCAATATAAGAGCAGTCTCTAGAAAAACTTCTTCCACCACGGCTTTAGGCAAACTCGTACACAATATGTTTTTTGATGGCGATAGATCCTCTGTATGATCTTCCTCTTTCCTTTGTACATCTGTTGCCGATGCTGTTATCCCGTCCCGGTGCAACAAAACGTGATGATGTTGATCACACTTGCTACATCTTGCAGCACTACAGTTCTTAAACCAATGCCCTTTCTTCAGACAAACGATGCAGAGTCTAGACGATCGGGTAGCTGAGTAGCGTTCATGTGGACTCATCCGTAAAAACTTGGAGCAATTGGATACTTCATGTCCAGTCTTGTGACAAATAGTACAAACTGCATGTGCTATAGCCAGTGAGGTTGTTTGGTTTCGCTTCGGGACTAAGCTTTTCGATTTACACTCCCGCCGCAATTCTTTAGAAAACTTTTGTTTTTCGTCGATGCGATCCACCTTCGTTTCCCGCGCCTCCAATGTCTGGCAACGTCTGGTCAAAACCGCTGAGCAATCATCCCACGACGGTAATTTTCTGTAGTCGACAGTTTCCTCCCATTTAGACTGCGTTTCAGGATCCAGTTTCTCCATAACAAGAAAAATGATTAGAGCATGTGCAATATTCTGATAGTTGCCTAGTGAAAGCATTGCACTCAAGCGCGCATTTGTCGTATTAATTACGCGACGCAATTGTTCTGCAGATCCCTTCATTGACTTTTGCATCTCAAACAGAGCCGCGATATGCTCTTCAAACATTAGAGCCTTTTTGTCGAAACAATTCTTTAAGCGCTCGAGTGCCTTTGGATAATTATCCTCCGTTTCATCAAAATCCGCAATCGCAGATAATGGTCTTGAACCTAAACTTTCTTTGAGGATCAGAAATCTTTCACAATCATTCAGACTTTCGTCTTGATGTACCAACTTGGTAAACAGTGCCATGAATTTTGGGTACTCGGAATACTTTCCCTCGAACATAGGCAATTTTATTTCTCGTCGCAGACGCGATGCGGATGGCAAGCATGTAGTGTTATTGGTTGTAGTTTCCAAGGTAACATCCTTCACTGATGTTCGCTGTTTGGCAATTTCTTTCAAAATATGAGATTTAGCACCGATATACAGTTCCTCTGTTTCTCCCATAAAAATGACATTATTTACCCTATCCGATTCTGGGCAAATTCTATCAATATTGGCCTGAACTGCTAAAATTTGTTTGAAGTAGGATTCCAAAATTCCAAGTCTGCATTCTAATTCTTCTGGTGTTAGAGTTGATCCTCCCTTTGTAAGCATTTTTTGAATCCGTGCTATATTATCCCTCGTCGACGTTCTCAGTGATTTAAATTCCAACAGCCTTTGATGATTTGTATTTACTTTTGTTGCTTTTACTCCTTCAGCACCGATCATTTCTCTGTCATCATCTGAAGCCATGTTTCTTTACTTTATTTAGACAAGTAGTTCGACGAAAAGCTTTGGCAGATTCGTTAAGTTATATATATTTTTTTTTTTTTTTTTTTTTTTACTTTGACAGCTACGTTGTGTCCGTTGTTTTCTAAGAAGCTGTCATTCGGTTTCGCTGACAAAAGAGTGTACCAATGCACAACAGCTCTCTTTTAACCACTCACACTACCTACCAATGCGCGGATAACGGCGATCGCGACTGTGACTTCTTTTCAACCAATGAAATTTTTTTTTTTTTTTTTTTTTTTTTTTTTAAAGAAACTTTACGCGGATAAGACAATTTAATGCACGCCCGTATTTCGCTTACCCTGCTCGGATTTTGGTTTTTGCGATTGCCACGAATTATGTATTAACCCTTTACTTCCAATGAAGCTTTCGCACACAAATTATAACGATTGGGACCAATGTCCCGGGTTTCGGCACCAAATGTTATGACGCAAGAGTTTTTACGTCCGCGACAAAGGGTTTAACAAAAACACGCACTTTTAACTTTAATTTTAACCAAATTCTTTATTTCTCCGATCTTGGTGTTTCCACTGTGCAGGCTAAGCGAATACTACCACAATTGGAATTGTCTCTCAATTTTATACATGAACAAGGATGAATTCAGCAATATAATTCTGTACTATTTAGTTTGCGGTACAATCGCGTTAGTTCTTCTTAATATATTATGTAACAATTTTATGTATAACAGGATGGTTCAAAAGTAATATATCATTTAGCAATATTTCATTTAGACAGAGAAAAATAAGAATACTTCATAATTCGAAAGGATAATAATAAAGAAAAATATTAAATTCTACATCATAATACGTAACAGCAATTTTATTAAATTTGTTTCCAAAATTATAGCTTCGTGCGCCAAATACTCGCACAATATTACACCCGACAGAAATCACCGTATGAGACTTTTCGCCGCGTTGTTGAAAGTTTTCGCACAGCATTTTCTTTGCAAGGTGCAGTAGCAGCTATACAAAGTGGATAAAGAGAGAATTTTGATAAATGGAACCAAAATCTACTGAGAATTTGTGTTCAGCGATAAGACTAATTTTTGGCTAAATGAGTATGCCAATGAACTAAATTGTTGCATTTGGAGTGATGAAAATCCACATGAGAAACGCCTTTAAATCCTGAAAAATCGTCAGTATTGTACGGTCTATGGACTGGTGAATTCATCGGACCGTATTTTTTTTTTTGCAAAAATGAGGTTATTCAGCGTGTTACGGTCAGCGGTATTCATGATTAATGACTTTTTCACTCCCCGACTAAACGTCATGAATGTGGAAGAGATGTGGTTCCAGCAGGATGACACTACGTGCCATACGGTAAACGAAACAATTCACTTATTGGAGGAACAATTCGATGAAAGCATCATTTTGTGTAATGAACCTATAAATTGACCTCCAAGATTTTATAATCTAACGCCTCGCGATTATTTTGAGAATTTGTAAAGTCCCTAGACAACGTTGACAAACTAGTAACAATTAACGCATTTGCAGCCGATATTATTCGTGTGTTCGAGGCTCATACGGTCGCAAATGCTTGAAAAGGCGGTCGACAACATTGTCTCGCGGATGAAATTTTATCAGATCCGGCCATGATAGCCACTTGCCAAACTTGTATTTAAAAACTCATTGCGGAATGTGTTCGCTCGATTTAACACAAATAAATTAATATTTATTGAATTTTTATTTATTTTTTATTATTTATTATTTAATGCCTTTTGTTAAAAATCAATGTTGCTACATACAGTCGACTCCCTCTAAGTCGAATTTTCACGGGATATCAAAATTAGTTCGAGTTAGAGGGAGTTCGACTTAGAGGATGGTTTTTGTATGAAAAAAAAACGGCCAAAATAAATATGGCGAAAAATTCGAGTTAGAGGGAAATTCGATATAGAGGGAGTCGACTGTATTTTAAAAAACATCTGATGCTTGCAGATTTCGATGTAAATTTAATAACTCGCAAACACTCTTATCGCTTTCTTAACACCATGCATCATTCATTTACTTAGACGATGGCCCATCTTCTCTTTCAAACATCTTCCGTGAGGAACAATGAAAGATGTGTTGCCTACAATAGCTTGTAATAATACTGCTGTATAATGCATAGATTGTTGAGAAGCTAGGCCCAGGTCGACCTTGGATTGTAACGCCGCCATTATTATTATAATTATTATAATTTCTTCTTCCCTTGAAACTGTATATTTCCACGTCTTAATTATGC
The DNA here is from genome assembly GCA_930367185.1 of Myathropa florea. Lineage (NCBI taxonomy): Eukaryota > Metazoa > Arthropoda > Insecta > Diptera > Syrphidae > Myathropa > Myathropa florea. The sequence continues at coordinate 46,348,614 of OV884002.1, forward strand.
AATCCCAAATTTTTATGATTAGCCGCTAATTCAGGCAAACCGTGCAACTCAAAAATTGATATTGAACTAAAACGAAATTAATTACTTCTCTCACATGTTCTCTCCCTTATTTTTGAAATTGTAGGATTTCCTCGAATGACGTCAGTTTCCTGACCTATCACAAGGCGACTATGGTCGTGCATAATTTCGAGATAAGTTCTATTTTTAGTATTGTTCACTTAGTATGCACACTACTTCTGATATTTTTTATTCATGATTCATTTTAATTTCACTCTTATTATTTTTCAATCGTTTTCATTCCTTGAGCTTGATTTAAATTCGCATAAAAAAAAGTATGGGGTCTTTTTTCCTGCAGTGTTATGTCAAAATAAGCATCATTGGCGTAATTATTCAAACTTATGCAAGCGATTTTGTTTAAATTTATGCTGGTCTCGATTTTATTTTAGACTGTATGTACATTCTAATGAATTAAGCTCATTTGAGTTCAAATCCAGGAGAAGAACAAATATAATTACAAGAGCTGTGCACACTTTCGATAAGAGGTCAACAACCCAGGGCGCGTCTAAAATCAAGTTATGGTCGCCTTTTTACCTCCACGGTGCTACGCACGCTTCTTTAAGCCTCCCTGCCTTATTTTTATTAACATTAACTTTTTTTCTGTAACAGAGGTTTGGTTTTCCTTTTCTTCTAGAACCAGGATGTTGGAATAAACTCTTGATTGAAACATCCCTGTTCATTATCGACGTGCGCGAAAAGGGATATTCGACGGTTTCATGCTTTCAAGGTTTTTTTTGCAGAACTTATAGTGTTCGTGGCTCTATCTTCCTCTTTTTCAATCTTTCTCAAAGGACCAATCCCTGACAAAGCATTTAGCTTTTGAAGAAATCCTTGAAATAGTTCGAATGTGTTACTTACCATACATACACAGCAGCACAGAAAACTGTAGACACTGCAGAGAATCAAAGGAGACCATGGAACACCTATTAGTCGAGTGTCCAAATCTGACACCAAGCAGATGTAAAATAACCAGCAGATTCACATTAACAGGAACAGACTACCAGGACATTCCATTTAAAGAGATCTTAAAATATCTCAAGGTAGCTCTGAAGTCCTAGAGAAACAAAAGGGTGCACAATAGACCTATTGTGGTCGCAGTGCTATGTAACTATACAGTCACTCCCCATTCTCTTCAATACTTACCATACAGTTCTGGGCTCTACATAAGATGGGCTTAAAAGCTTAATTTTTGGGGTTCTTTACGATTTGAAGCCAAGGGGCGTCGATTTTTCACTGCTCCAGCGGTACAAAAGAAAGGGTTTTCTTTACCTCGTTGTGACGGGTGATGAAAAATGGATTCATTACAGCAAACCAAAGAAAAAAAAGTCATGGGGACTGCCTAATCGTGCTTCTACGTCGTAGTCTCGGCCGAATTTTCACGCTGCGAAGGTTATACTGTATATTTAGTGGGACAGGTCGGTGGCATTTACTATGTTGTTCAAACCCAACGAAACCATCACTAGGGAACGGTATCCACTTCAATTGATGCGATTGAGCCAAGCAGTGCTCGAAAAACGCCCACAATACGAGCAGAGGCGCGAGAAAGTGATTCTACAGATTCAACAACCAACACGGCCACGGCGCCCACGTCCATAATCAACACCAAATACAAAACCATTTTTTCACTGAAATCGGGATGCGCTTCCAAATTGTTCCAGAACACTGTCAACTTTCTTTTGAGCGACGCGATGCGGCGCGGAATCGGGTTCTCTTAAATACTTCCACAGGCAGCGGCGATACGTTATGTTAACGTACGAGTTGTAGCTGATTGTTTACTGAACCGGTTTACTCGAATTTAGACAGTCCATTGGGAACGACGACCATGTAAACCATAAAATGCGCACATCGTGGCAAAAGGAGAACTTTTTGATAACAAAGTTTCCTCATTAACACGTGTTCCTTGAATCTGTAATTTACCATGGCGATTTAAAAACACAAAAATACAAACAAATAAAACAACATGGCCACCATCAACTGTCAAAATCTGTCTGAAAAACCCTTCAGATTAGTAAAGTCATATACTAGCATAAAGATGCTCGTTAGAAATACTTGTTGGTCACAATATCCGCTAAATATTGCATAGGCAGCAATTGACGAACATTTCCTTGTAATAGCGCACGCACTGCATCTGTCTTACAGCACAGATTACGCATTGACGATCCTTTGGCAATGACTAGTTCGGTTTCGTGGTCTGTTGAAACAATACTTCCCAAACACTGGAATTCATAGATTCATTCAACGGATTGTCCAGTAGTCCTGTACTGAGCTGAGAGATCGTTTCAAGGACTGATAATTGCGTTTTCTTAATGCTAACTTTCAGCACGACGATGTGCATACACATTTGATGCAATTTCGTGGAGTTCCATTATTTTGCGCAAAAAATATACAGCCTTGACCAAATGTATGAGGCACACTTTAAGATTCATCATATCTTTAAAAAGCGAAAAAATTAATGAAATGAGAAAAAAAATAAAAATCGTTTAAAAACACAGATAGTGTCGCTGAAAACCATAAAATTCAAACTTATTACTTCCGGTAAGTGATTTGGCAGCAAAGACAAAAAGATAAGGGGATCTTCGGCTTTGTTACTTTGTTCGAAGCACATTGCGTATCACCAAAGGATTGAAAATTGCTGACAGGATGCAGCCTTGTATTACTTCACATTGAATTTCGAATCCCTCTAACAACCAACCTCTGTGCAGCACGTGACATTTGGATACCTCGGTCGTATGCCTGACGATAGAAATTCGTTATGTGAATTTTGGCTTAGGACACTCCAGATAAATTCTGCGTTCACTCTGTCGAATGCCTTATCGAATAGCAGGTGAAGCGGTGATTGATATTCAACACACTGCTCAATAACTATTCGTTCAACGTACGAAGATCCACTACGTTAACCACCTTGTTTGGCGACAACTGCATAGCAAACCATTCTATGCAATGGAACCCTTTAGGAGAGGACAGAAACCTGGCAGACCAGATAAAACTTGCCGCAGATCTATGGCAAGCGAAGCACTGTATTTGCCGGACATTGCCAGAAACTAAACGCGATGATGAGAAGGCGTTGTTGAGGCTTTGTGCCTCCAGAGGACACAGGACATAAAAACGATAGATGTATATATTCGTAATCTTTTATGTGACAACGTGCAGGGATATATTGAGTTGCAATCCCAATCCCATCCTCCAGTGCTTAACAGCCAACGTTTGGTAGAAAACAAAAGGTCTGAGTCTATTAAATGAGTAAAGCACAAAACTGTTGACCACTACTATGAACTTCCCAATTCGAGAAAATTTCCATTCCAAAAATAGTTTTAATTGCTACCAAAAACTTAATTAACCCTTCCAAGAGCATCAAGAGGAGGCGAAGTAAATAAATTAAACCGGATTATATTTGTGCGGATATGTACATAAAGAAACCTAATAGATCCTCCAAAGTCCCCTGTCTGTAATAAATGAGCATAACATAATCAATTCAGTGGATGCAAGAGCGAAGGGTTAATCCATACCCTACACAACCCCCACTTCATAACACTCATCACTTCATCGCCATCATCTCATACCCCTACAACCTCAACCTCGTTCAATTTCACACAGTAACTTTAATCCCGGAGTCGAAGATTCATCAGAATTCAAACCCCTCCGCAGTCCACTCGATGTAGCACTTTTCGCATTATCTCATACCTCATTACTTATCATGCAGCTTGTATTATTACTAAATGTAAATAAATTGCGCACAATCGTCGGGAAGTTACACACACGAGTGTGGCAGTGTGCAGTGTCGTTAGGCTTGTCGTCATTGCTCTGGAAATTATGTGTGCGCTCATCCTCCCCCGTAAATTCCATACAATCTCGGACACGGAGATGATGATTCTTGAAATCAGCGAACAAGCTGAATGAAACTAGTTAGGAAAACGTGCACGACGAAATCAATAGATTTAAATTTTCTTAGCTTCGTGGAGGAATTGCACTCAAGTTAGCACACACGCACACGTGAGGCGAATGGACATCGACAGACTTGAAGTAGGACGCCCGCATGTTTACCAATGAATTTATGTAATAGCTGTCAATAGGAGGTTTGTTTATAAATTCAATTTGAAAAGATGTGTAGCTTTTTTCTGAAAAAAATTCAACTCATGTGCTTAGACTTCTTTGTGCAACATATTTTAAAGGATGTTTAGGTCTTTATTCAACTTATGGACATACTCGTGGAAACTTTTGAAATTAAAACAAAAATTATGTTTGTTCGTCTTCCTTCTTGTTTGGCTCCCAGTAGAAGTAGGTGGCAGAATATGCCAGATATTTCCCCAAAAGCATTTGTGTCATAAAATGAGTGAAATAAGTCGTTTTTGGCGTGTTAGAAAATGTTTAGAACATGTAACGGGTGACCAGATAGCAACGACAGCTTTTTCAATTGTTATGTTTCAGCAGTTGTCAAAGTTACCAGTGATATCTAGCTGTCAGAGTATTCAGTGAGGTTTGCCATTTTATCATGCATTATTTCACGCTCGCCGAATGTGCGAAAACTATTAAAAAATATTATCGAAATTCGGACTCAGTTGTAAAAACGGGGCGTGAATTTCGTCGTTACGTCGTCGGTCGTCTTTATGGCTTCAGTTTGCAAGCAATTTTTCGCACCGAGGAAAAAATTGAGAGTGAGTACAATCTCTTGGATCTTAAGCCACCAACAAGACATAGATTGGTCCGAAATAAAGAACACATAGCCGCCGTAGTGGTCAATATCGAAGAAGACCCAAAAATGTCGATTCAGCGCCGATCAGCTGAATTGGGCATCGCCAGACACTCAATCCGCCCTAAATTTCAGTGGGATTTGAGCTAACATCTATATAAGATTGTTCTGACGGAAGAATTGATGCCGGGCGACAATATACAACGCCGTGCGTTCGCTCGCTTGCCACTGAAAATGTTAGCGGGAGATCCGGACTTTGGCGAACAAATTATCTTCTTGAACGGGGTCCATTTTTGGGTCAGCGGTCAACAAGCAAAATTGTCATTCTTGAAGCGAACACAATCCACAAGTGTCCGACCAAGCATCAACGCAAAATAACTGAACTTTCAGCTGTGACGTTCTCTTGTTTATCTCGTTGGTAAACTTTACCGCCAATGCAAAATTTAAATCCTGTGTGGGAAAACATTTACGTTGTTACTGCATGTATGGGAGTATATAAACATTTTATACATAAATACCCTTTTAAAAACAGTGTAATAGGTCTAGCTATTTTTGGAACATCAGTCATCACAGTCTTTGAATGAAATTTCAGCAGGAATATATGCGTTAAAAGAGTTTGGAGCAGTAAAATCTTATGAATCGTGCGTCGCCATCAACCCAGTCAAAATGACTCCAAAGTTATTGCCTCAGTTGTAGGCGTTTAGTTTTGCTGTACGTATATAGGTCTTTAAAATGTTCTTGACATAAACTATGAAAAGAAAATCCGTAGTAAAAGTAACAAAAAAACTCTTTATTTTTATTATTATTCCATTTTCATTACATTTAACGGTAAGTTTTACATCTCCTTATGCTCTTGTATATTTGTGAAATTCATTTAAAAGAAGTTTTTGCACTTCATCTAATACTGTTGAGTTCGAAAGGGGGAAGTATTTATATTGAAAGTGGGTTGATTGGAAGCAAACGTGCCTGGCCTGCACACTCGGTATGGCTTACTTAGACCAATTAGATCCACTGTGTTTCCACTCGAGTGAACTTATGTCATTACTTTTGTAGCCATTATGATTTGTGAATAAATTTCTTGATTTTTCTGATCACATTTGATCGTTAAGATCAAATTCCACTGTATATATTTTAAACGTTGAAGAATTTTATACATCCTTAAAGTGTCACTGAAGTAACAAAGAGTATAACTGTCTAGAAAAAGCTTCTCAATCTCGCCGTTCGGAGTCGGCATTAAACTGTAGTTCTCGTCCGCTCGTGAAAGAACAATAGCACGCACAACACGAGTGGTTGGTGAGAAGCTAGGGTCAGGGTCACCCCGGACTGTAGCGCCGTCATTATTATTATTATTATAAAGTTGTCCTATTATTTTAATTGCCTGTGTGGTTTGTTAGACAATTTTTGTTGCGATGACTATTGACGGACTATATTGACGGAAGTCAATGTAAAGAGTACCATCGAAAAAATGTATCCACTCTCATTTCGAATTTACTCCAATCGTATGCTTCTTTTTTGTAAATCTGGGAATGCTTCGATTATTATTCAATTTTGTGTCATTTCTGTTTGGTAGTTAATATAATCAACATGGTATTTGAATTAGATATAAGAAAAAATATTATTAAGTGGCACTTAGCACACGCAGGATGAACGTATATAAAAATCGCAAAGGAACTAAAAGTTAATAGGAAAACAGTCGCTACTGCTATTAAAAATTATAAAGAGAACCTGTCAGTTGAAGGAAAAGAAAGAGCTGGTCGAAAAGCCGATTTTATGAACTCAAAAAAAGGTTTGAGCCTTCTTGAAAAAAATCCGAATATTTCTGAACGTAATTTGGCAAAAAAAAACAGAATGTTCACATTGTTTGGTTTATAAAGTAAAGAGAACTACGGGCTTCAAAACATATAAAGTCCAAAAGGTTCCAGATAGAAACGGAGAAAAAAATGGGATGCGAAACAACGGGAAAAACTATTGCAATCAAATTTTTGGACCAAATTTTCATGCATTACAATATAATTAGAGTCCGATCGAACATTCGGCTTCGGCTTCGGCTTCTGCCGAACTGTAATTATAATGGACGAAGAATCGTATGTTTTTGCTGATTTCAACCAGCTTCCGGGCCAAGCATTCAAGAGCAAATGTTGAAACAAATTTCGAACCCAAACGAAAGCGATATTTCTGAAAAAATACCTTGCTTGGCAAGCAATTTGCTCTTGCATGCTCATAAGCTAAACTTTCATCACGACTGGCTCAATAAATTGCGAAATTTATGTAAATGAGTGCCTGCAGAAGCGCCTTTTTACAGACCTTTACAGACCTTTTTACAACAATCATCGAGAACTCCCTTTATTTTGACCTGATCTTGCGTCATGGCATTGTGGAAAGAGAGCCATGGATTGGTATGACCTAAACAGCGATTCGGTGGTGCCCAGAGGGGCGCATAATCTGAATTCGCCAGAACTTAGGCCGATTGAAAGATATTGGACCCTGGTCAAAAGAGAGTTAAGGGCCACCAAGAAAGCTGTCAACACACTGGAATAATTCTAAAAATGTTGGAAAAATAGCTCTAAAAAGGTGACAGATGAGACCATAAAAACAATGAAGTAAGGTTCCTGAAAAAGTTAAAAAAATTATTAAAAAGTAAGATTATTTTTTTGATAATTTTTACAAATTTAGAGACATGAAATAAATACTCTTAATTTTTTCTTTTCTGTTTTTACTGTATTTTTGGTTAATTTTCGGTGGACACATATTTTCGATGGCACTCCTATACAACACAATAAATTCAAAAAAAAGTTCTTTATTCAATTACATGGTCACACTCATTTCAGTTTAAATCAGTGTATGAATGAACAGACTCCCGCAGGCTTCTCTTGATTGTAAGTTTTTCAAAGAAGAATCGTTTTCTTGAAAATTATTAGATCAAACTACCTTGAAAGTGTCTACAGCTATGATTCACCATCTAATGACACTGAAGCACCAGATTGATTAGCATATTTTGCTACTATTTGCTGACTGCATCTAGTATGTATACATGGATTAGGTTGACGAAGTTGAAAATCAACTCGAACTTAATGACGATACAATTTCAAACTGTTAATTTTTTCAATGAAATAAAAAACATCTTCCATTCATTGATTCGAAAAATATTTTCAATCCGATTAAGTATTTCTCGAGCTCGGTATTTCTTGGTTTTCATCACTGAAAGAACATCAAAGTAATTAATTAAAATGTTGTTCTCACTTTGGTTAGTTTTTCCAACTGGTTACTGGGGGGAAAATGTACAGACGTAACAAAAGTGGGGTTTTTTTTCGTGAACTTTGAGTTATACTAAACGTCATTCATGTTGTCAGTTGGGAACTTGTGGTTTATTTTGCTAGGGTAATGTATTCAATTGAACTTTGATTGAAATTTTATGACATGATTCATATGGAATGCCTATCAAATACATTTATTTCTCTTTCTGCTTCTGATGGCGCTACAGTCCGTGGTCTGTGCATTTATTTATCTAATGTAAGTTCAAGCATCTTCTGGACTTTTGATAGTAGTAGTTTAAAAATCTTGAGCCTTATATGAAAACAAGTTCCTTCTCTTGATCAAATAGAGTTTTATTTTCAACGTAGTCTTCTTCTGAGTCTATAAAGTATAACGAGGGATGTATTTGTATTTGTATTTGTATTTAGTTTAAGCAACACTGTACATCAAGTATAACTTATAGCTAGTACAGGATATATGTTTACATTAAAACTTTAGGAAATGATTATAGAAAAAAAAAAGATTATAAAAAACAAGAAAGATAAGCAATAAGAAAAGCAAAACAAGAAACCTATCTCAAGACAGAAAAGTGCTCAGAACAGGCATCAAGAAACCTTCTGTGTTCAACCTCTGACTTCACGTGATTGGGTAGTGCATTCCAGACTTTGACAGCATAAACGCAGCTCTCCTAATAATAGTTGATGTTTCAAAAGCAGACGTTTTCGTATACGATGATCTCACCCTAAAACTTTTGGCTAAAGCGAACCTTTAAAATTAAAAAAAATACGGTTTGGAGTCGAATTGGATTCTTATTTGGACTACAGCGACTTCCATAGTCTTAGCAAAACCATTTCTGATGGAACAATACGTGCCACTTTATGCCGCGTTTCTTTTTTTTCTTTTTCAAGGAACCTTGCTATACTCTTGTGTGCTCCAAAACACATTCGATATACTCGTAATATTCCTGAACGATGGCAAATAATTCGCCTTTTTACCGCAGATTTCCTTTAGCGCTTCATTGCTTGGAGCGTTCTTCCATTTCAGGCATAAAGGGAGAGATCGCAGTTTCATTTGCATTGTTTCTCCGTTTAAACGACTACAACAAAGACTTGGAAATGCTAACTCAAAAGTGCTTTTTGTTGGCACCCAAAGCACGGATGTCTAATTCTTCAGTTGTCAATAGTCTCTACTATTTCTCAGATGTTGGTCAGTTTCAGTAACTATCAGCTGTCTTAAAAAGATTCTTATAACCGCCAATTAGAGTTGTAATGTTTTTATACGAACGCGCAGCAGGAGATGTTGCTGAAGTTAAGCAAAATGTCGCAGGGGCCCTTACTTCCGAATTAAGAGAGTTAAGAGATACTTAATCTGTAAATCGAATTTATTGTAAAAGTCAGGGATTTATGATTAACTTTTTTCCGTCGGATAGTCGACAGAGTTATGCTTTTAGTATTTTTGTATCACAATAATATTGTGAACTATATTTTTTAGATAAAAAAATCGTAATAATATCAAATAAAAATTAAGTAAAATACATAAATCTTCTCATTTTTGGTAGGAGTCATTTTTAGCTTGCGTGTGCCACTTTAATAGCGCTTTTCGTCTGTTACGTTGTCCCACTGAATCAAAATTGAAGACGTTCGATTGTTCGTTAAATGATCATATACATACAAACATATGAATAGAACTTAAGAGCTAACATAAAAACATTTATTCTAGCGCGAGTACATAAATAATAAAGACATCATTAGCTAGAAATTCAAAGGTGTTATAAATAGTCTTCATAAAAAAATAATCATTTTCTTGCAAGACTAAAGCAGACTACAACGTGTATATTTTAAATGAATCCTCTGAGGATGCCAATTTCAGTTTGATTTGAATTATTTATCGTTATGAACTACATGCCTAGCGAACTAAGAACTAAACGAAATTGAGCATAGAAGTCAATATCGAGGAAAATAGTGTAGGCCTCTTGTGGGATACACTAATTTATTATTAAATTATGATCCTAATGGTCAGCTGTGTCTACTCTTAAACTTGGATGAAAGCCAAAACCGTATTTTGGACATGCTCAATATACTCATAATCACAGAAGCACGTGTCTTGTTTGATTTTACTTAGATTTTCCTTAATAGTGCCAACTCATACTGAGACTTAAAATAAATCCAAGAACTGCTTGAATGCGAATCAGACATTAGCGAGAGACTCTCGCGTGGCGGAAGTCATCCCTAGTATTTTTCATTTGAACACTTGTGCTTTTAATTTTTTATGTCTGCGATACAACGCGCAAATCAGGTCACCGCTGATGAAGATTCTTATTTATTTTTCCATAGAAAAATATCGTTTAATCATCTTGTTACCTTCCTTTTCATATGACGAAGGACCATATTATCGTTTCTAATTTATAATGGCGTGCTGTGTGTTCTCGATTTCCAGACTGATATTGGAAGTTCAGCAATTGTATTAAACAGACTGCAGCTACATACCACTGAATTACTTGTGCATGTTTCCTGTTAATTTATGAAGTTGTGCATTAATTTTTCATGTGTTCGAAGATATCGACAAATAATCAGTGCAATTAATTGAAGTCGTCATTTTTTTATCTACTCAAAGTTCTCATGAATTTGAAAAAATAATTTAGAGGGTCTAAGATTGAATTTTTTCAAAGACTTTTATGATGCTGCAAAATAAGACACTAAATTGTATGATGACAGTTTCAATGGCATATCATAAACGATAATATGGCAGTCGAAAATTAAAATTCAAGGAGCTTACTCTTACGTACTACCAACATGCAATTTTCCGGCTTTTACTCCAAAACACTCTTACAATGAGCTTATTTTTTGTCTTTGAGGTACATGTTTTACAAAAAAATAAACTGGGCAAGTGCAAGTTGAACTCGCACGGGGAAGGTTCCGTCGCAAAGTATTGATGGATGATTTCTAAATATCAAACCACGTTTTCAAACTATTTCAGTTGAATTTTCTTTTAACTTCAACCCAAATCAACTATTCATTACTACGTTCATACATCCAAACAAACAAGCATCCACCCATACATCTCTATCCAAGTTTATTCAACACAGAAAATCCCTTCCATCCATACCCAATCAGAGGTCGTGCCTGCTGTGCGTGTGTATGTATACTGCTGTTGGGCATTTATGGGGTTGAGATCTATCTCAGAAATAACACGCAACAAAGCATAGAGTGGTCGAACACAGCCTGAAGTTTATGTGTGAAAATGAAAATATTTATCATTTTAAATCTTTGACATCTCAAAATTGCCAAATAAATCGATATTTTGAAATTTATAATTTCTAATGCTTACATTGATGTCTTCAAAACTGAGTTTTCAGATCTTCAAAATTCGCATGTCGATGATTGACCGTTTTTGGCCAATATCTCCAAAACTGTTAAGGCCAGAATGTTCGAAATGGTTTTAAATGAAAGTACTTACGGAAGCCAAGTTTTTGTGATTTTTTTAGATTTTTAAACACTTTGGCTTAGAAATGTCAGGGGACCAATGGATGAATTAAAACAAACTTGGAGCTCCATTTTTTTTGTGACGTTTTGTCCAAGATGGCCCCATTTATAAAGCATATATTTTTTGTCTTTTTCTCAGCTTGTTTACCCCGTTTTTCAAGCGCCTTAAAAGCTGAAGCGCGTAGCAATGTCTTTGTCATCCGGCAACAGCTGGACCGATTGTAGATTTTGCATTATCTACTCCAGAACCTCATTGTTTTGGGGAAAACAAAACAGATTCCTATCCGGCGCTGCAGCTTGGGTTGGCCCTGGATCTAGCTAAAACCAGTTGTGACGAAAACAACATCAACAATCGAAGGTGTAGTTTTCAATAAAAGTGGTCACAGTGCAAGTGTTAGGCTAATAATAATAATAATAATAATGGGGGCGCTACAGTCCGAGGTGGACCTGGGCCTAGCTTCTCACCAACCACTCGTGTTGTGCGTGCTATTGTTCTCTCGCGAGTGGAGGGGACCTACAGTTTAATGCCGACTCCCAATGGCGAGATTGAGAAGCTTTTTCTAGATAGTTATACTCTTTGAACATTGTCAGTGATTCGAAAGAAGTGGAGCCGTAAACAATTTTTTTTTTTAAAATTGTTTGTCTGAACTTGAATTCGAACCTAGACTGTGAAAATCTAATACACATGGGTCAACGCACGAACCCATACGGCCATGACACCCACATTAGGCTAATAAACGACTATCAAATGGCTGACAAAAGCTTTCGAGTTTCGTACAAGACGAAGTGGATTTTTAAATCATTTTAAGAAGCAGAATTGAGGAAACTTTGCCGGGATAACATGCACAATATTGTGCAGCCTTGAAAATGTTAAGAACACACAACACTTAAATATAAGACGCAATTCTCATCTTTTGTAGTTCATTCAACTACGTGGAATAGTGTGCGTGTTGTGTGACAAAGAGTTTTCAAACTCAATAAATCTAGTTCAAATTTTCTTATTGAGAAAAAAAGTGAAAAAGAATATCCAATCAATTAAGACGCAACAAATCACTGTGAGGTTATATTTCCGGAAGAGATCTCATAATTGAATTACTACCCTCCTGCAACCGAATCCCCTGACATCCCCAAAAGCCGTCACGAGCAACAAATGCGTGGGGTGAAGTTTCTTTCTGTTTTGTGTCGCACTAAGTTCACGACATCACATATGTCATCATTGTAATCAAAACATTCCGCACCACTCCCATTCCATTTCGAACTCAATTGGGATATTTTGTACACACAGTCACACCTGTCATATGTGAACAAATTACTACAATCCAAATATTTGACATTGACGATGTCCTTGCCCAACATCCAGAGACCATGAGATTCTTGACACACAATGACATTTGGCTCGTGTACACGGCGATGGGGAAAGTATGCTGAGTCCCTCAGGTTGTGACGAATGCAATAACCTTTCGATATAACAAATTCCCGAAAAAATGGATACATTTTCGTTAAAATCAATATTCTCTTGGACTCAAGGCAAAGTCGTCGTCAGAGTTGGCGTCACTTGAGTCGTTCGTCACATCATTAGATTTTATCTCACGTAATGGAATGACATAAAAATGAAACCAACTCGTAGACGTTCAGGTTACAACACGGTCTATGAAGTCATAAGTTGGAGTTGCCTAATGAACCAGATCGATTTGTCATTTCGCGGGTGATGTATTTTTAAGCAGCCCCATTCTGTCTGATATGCCCATTTGACAGATTTCACTTTTGCATGACTTCTGGCAAAGTCATGTACACAATTTTATGTTTTTTTTTGTTCTCTGAGACTTATTTTTGGATTCTTTATGGCAAATTTGAATTTTATCGATTTACTTTTCAAAGTCAAAGCAACAAACGAAATGTTCTCATTTGTTTCAAAGACAATTTTCCACGCATTAGAACCGCATTGAGCTCTCTTACATGAAGTTATTTATAAAAAGACAGCGTGTGCACTGAGGAACAGATACAAATTAAAGATACACAGAATCCGCATGCGCTTCCGGATCGTTAAAATGTCATACGTTTGGGATTTTGTACGTGAGGCTGAAATACTTTTCTGTAGCTGATCAGGCTGGGAATATGTAATTAGACTAGTTGATAATTGTCAAAGGGCCATAATTGATGCAGGAATTTATTTGTTGAATATTGGTCGTGTTATGCTTGAACAGATGTGCATTAAAACGGATGCAGTAAAATTAAAGAAGCGGTCACATGTGTCTACTGCTCGACCACGCGTCGATGCAAGATGTCTTCATTTGATGCAATCCACAGGTAGTAGATGGGCAAGATAGAGCAATTTAGTACAATTTTTGGACTCTGCGTTTCATGTAAGTGAATGTTTACAATTCAAAGTCGACCGCGCAAAATAGAAATGGAAGCAAAATTTGGGAGGCGTTCCTTGAATGCGATTCCATCAGGTAGGCGACCGCTTAGAAGACCCAGGACGAGATGGTTGCACCATTTCCAAAAACTCGCCTGGTTGCGCTTAGGCATAGCTCCTGATGAGTTAGAGTCGATGACGGAGGATCGGCCTGGAGGCCTGAAGATCTTTCGTACATGCATTGCCCCTGCGTCACTGAAAATGATGATGATGATGATGAACAAAATTGATTGATTTCAAAGGCAATAACGAAAGAACTATCTTCTTTAATTATATAGGCCTTTCTGCATTAATGGCAGAAAGAACTTGTTTCCCGGTATCAATTTTCAATTTTCACAATGACAGCAAACTTATCCGAAAAGATGATAAAATTTGCTGCACTTCTGTTTCATTGTGCATCACTGCACGCATCATTGCATGCAGTATTGCTGTACAAATGTCCCAGGCTTAAAAGCTTTAAGCTTAAAAGCATGGATTCAGCTTGTGCAAAAGTTGAATCCGCGTCACCATTATACGCGTCGTAAGTTCGGTGATAGTGATTCAGCTTGATCCTCATTTTCAACGAAAAAATGTTGTTCTCCGATAATGCCCATGTTTGGTTAAATGCATATGTAAAAAAGCAAAATTACCTAATTCGGAGTGGAGAAAGCCTGTAAGCCTTTGTCGAGACGCCCTTGTAACCATTAAAACTCACTATTTGGTGTGCTGTATGGGCTGGTGATATATATTTCTTTAAGAACGATATTCTTCTTTAAAAACGATGCCGGCCAGAATGTTACCGCCAATAGAGAGCGCTATAGAAGCAGGATTTCTGACTTCTTCGTTGCTCCGTTGAATGGCTTTGACGTGACAGAGCTTTGGTTTCAACAAGATGGCGCAACATTTCAAACGGGACGCAGAATTTATTTATTGCGAGAAACATTTGCTGAGGAGAGAGAACTGAGAACTCCAAGATCTTTCTCCAGTCTATGCCGATAAACCAGGGATAGTGAACGATTTGGAAGTCAGCATTTGCCGTAGTATTGCTGTTATTTTTTCCCCAGTTGCTCGATAAAGTTGTCGAAAATTGGACTTCACGAATGTGCTTCTTTCGAACCTTTCGTGATGAGAATATGCCCGATATTTTATATTTAAATACTAAGTTATAAATAAATACGAATATAAAAAAAATACTAAGTTATGTCCTTAGTTTATTATAATTATAAATTATTAGTTATTATTATAAATTATTATTGTATACTTCTAAAAAAATACCACTCTTTGTAAAAAAATACCTTCTTGTTTGATTATGTTTGTCCGTCGGTAAAAATAAATGGCTTCTTCTATTCGTCCGATTAAAATTCATTAAACACCAAGCTGACTGTCGTACGCCTTTAAAACACAGGCACCTGCTACAGCCGAACTATGCACATAGTCCTTATCGTGAACGGAAAATCAGAAATCTTTAGTTTTTCGCTGAGGAATATGTATTCGTAGTCATATCCAAAATGATATATGACTTGGTGACAGATGATGTGCAGAATTGATGTGCACAGATGATGCCACTCCTCCTCGTATAAATTTGTTTTCACTTACAAAATCAGCTTGGAATGTGCATCTCTTCATGTGCCAAAATTATTTTGCTACATCTTAAGCGGAACAGATGCCTCCTGATGTAACCAAAATGTAAGCTAAATTACGAAACAATTTTAATAGTTTTTGCGGGAACGAAAGTTTGTTCCGGGTATTTATTGGCCTACGACAACAAGTAAGGCAGTTCGAAATATTTTCATACATGAGTACCAAACTCTGTTGACATTTTATGGACGCACACAATTTTCGGACGAGGGAGTTGAGGAAATACTGACCATTACATGTACTTATTTACTCAGTAAAGCCTTATCTGTTATTTAATATAATAATGGCGGCGCTACAGTCCGAGGTGGACCTGGGCCCAGCTTCTCATCAACCACTCGTGTTGTGCGTGCTATTGTTCTCTCACGAGCGGAGAGGACCTACAATTTAATGCCGACTCCGAACGGCAAGATTGAGAAGCTTTTTTCTAGACAGTTATACTCTTTGAGCATTGTCAGTGACTCGAAAGAGGTGGAGCCGTGAAAAAATGTTTGATGTTTTTTTCCGAGATTCGAACTGACGACCTCGAGCGTAGGAGTCGACGCACCTACCCACTACGCCACGGCGCCCACCTTATCTGTTATTTAAACCAAGTAATTTCTATACTGTGGGCGCCGTGGTGTAGTGGGTAGGTGCGTCGACTCCTACGCTCGATGTTCTCGGTTCGATTCCCGAAAAAACACCGAACATTTTTTTCACGGCTTTCTTTCGAATCGCTGACAGTGCTCAGAGAGTATAACTGTCTAGAAAAAACTTCTCAAACTCGCCGTTCGGAGTCGGCATTAAGCTGTAGGTCCCCTCCACTCGTGAGAGAACAATAGCACGCACAACACGAGTGGTTACTGAGAAGCTAGGCCCAGGTCCACCTCGGACTGTAGCGCCGCTCTTATTACTAATTTTTATACTAAAATGTATTGTCATCCAACATGGGGTGTCATTTTAAATGTCACTTCATAATTAAATTGCTCAACTACTCAGCCATAAATATGACTAATTCTTTTGGCTTAAAATTGATGATGAACGTGGGCGACATTTATTTTTACCAGGATGGCATCACTTCCCACACAGCTGGTGAAGCAATGACTCTATATCGTGACAATCTTCCTGGAGATCAAAATGGAAACTTCAATTGGCCACCGAGATCATGAGATTTAAAATCATTTGACTTATTCCTTTGGGGCTGTATTAATGATAATATCTACCACCATTAATGAACTATAAGAATATATTAAGTGTATATATACAGAGCCCATATTCGCGAAATCCTACCGCATTTATGCGAAAAGATGATGAAAAATTACATTAAAAATATGAATATATTTACGCATATTTCATTTTAACTTCAGATTAAAGTTAAAATATCATCACTTTTTACAAAATATCGCCAGTTTCCTATTGATTAAAAATGACACGTCTTGTTGGATGACATTTTCTTCGAGAACAAGAAGAGGAAAAGGCATTAGTTTTTACCTACGTAGAGTTCCACCACATATCTCTGGAAATGTTCTCACAATTTTCGAAAACACAAAATCCTATTCTTACAGTCGGCTTAAAACTATTGCTGCTGTTCTGCAAGATTCGGAATAGTTAAAAGTCGCTAGTTTCGATCCATCAAATCTTGAAGAAGAAGACACATTTGTTGTCCCATTTGCAAATTCATTTCGTTTTATTTGAAGTGCTTTGAGTTCACTTCTGAGTTTTTAAAAGGAGAATTAGCAAATTTACCACTGACTGCAAGGAATTACATACCTCATGGTGACTCATTCTCTTTTAGGTCACCCAAGTTTTAATCTCCGCTGTTGGTGTGGGAATAATATTGTTCTCCCACAAATAATGTACACACTTTTTAGCAATTAAAACCAAAAGCACTGAAAATTTGACTTACAATTTCTTGAATTTGCTTTTCAGAAATCATGAAAGCTCAAGGATGATTAGGAATCCACTCGCACAAAATTCGTTAAACCGCACTTGTTCACTGACACTGCCAACCAAAAATTATCATTCTCTGTAGTAATTTAGGCTCATAAAGTATTATTCCACCAAAAATCTCCTTCATTAATTATTTATCTTTGAACAAGTTTGTAAAAATAATAATTTCTTGTCTAATGTGTTCTGTTAATGAATTTACATTAGAACCTTAATGAATTTATTTAAATATATTTTTCCATTATCTGAAGGCGTTAATTGTGTAATACTTTTATATGTGCACCTTGATGAGCATACGCCAGCATGAAGTGCTAATGGCATCTATATAACACAGCGGTCGAGTTGGCGTCACAAAAACTGGCTCGAGTCAGTATTTTGGTCAAAAATATTTGTTTTTCTTTTATCTGAAGCTAACAAAACCTTTTTTTAATGATTCATAATATACTTTTTTCAAACATTACACCTGACTCTCGTTGAATTTTTAAATCAGTCGTCTTGATAGAAGGCTTATTTTATATAATATTTGAGTACAGGGTCGTCCAATTTGTGGTTCCGAAAACAGATTTAAATAAAATATTTTCGTAATTTAAATTTTAATTAAATTTTTACTTCAATACATTGTATGAATGTTGCGGTTATGAATGGAATGTAAAGTTCTTCAAAGGTTTTCCATAGGAGTTCTTTCAAACTCAATATTGATATGTGTAATTTTCGATAACTTTCCGGAACATATCGGTGAATAACTCAACCATAATTTGACCATTGATTGCTTTCAAAACGTTGGAGATTGTATGCATAAAGACTCTTTTGTATAGCACCACAAATAGAAATCCAACGATGACAAATCACACGATCTTGGTGGCCAGTTCAAATCACCAAACCTAGGAAATAACTTATCCAGGAAATTTGGTTGCAATAAACCTAAAATGAGTTGTGTCTTGTCTTCTTGAAACCACATATCATCGATCTGACCTTAAGAAAATAGGTTATTACTTGGCTATATTGATGAGATTGACGGGGACGGTGAAATACAGCGATAAGTCATCTCTACATCAACGTTAAGGCTATATCCTTCTTACTACAATATACAATAAATATTGCTCCATCTCAAAGCAGCTTTCTACTGCAATAAATAATGTACTGTTTACTTTGGAATTGTCTGTTTAGTTTGAACTTGTCTCAACCTAACAACTTTGTCTTGCAGAGTCACCATTCAAAGTTTTTATTATTCCGTAAAGATGACAAGACTTTTGAACTCAAGGCATAATGTCAGGATATGCATTTGTCAACAACATTTTTTAAAAATCGACCACAATTTTTTTAAAGAAAATTACACATGCAAAGGTACTAGGACGAGTGCATGTCAAATGACCTTTGGAAGATTTGAACCTAGAGTTGAAAGTCTAGTGCTCATACCCACAAAAGTACGGCGCCTTCACCTGGAAAAAAGTGTAGAAAAGACCACCATCAGCGCAACTAAGTTTTCGCTGTTCCGTTTTTCGAAAATGCAACTTAATTGTGAAAAAATGGTTACAAATAAATCATTCAAAGTATTGAATATCGCCAGCTACAACTTTTTCCCATCTTTCTGGAGGATCTCAAATACCGTTATGGTAAAAGTATTCATCTTTTAAGGCTATCTACGAATCAAGCCATTTTGTCATGTTTTCATAGGTGCAAGGATATAACGCCAAGCGACATAAGGCCAAATTCTACTATTTGGCCATATGAGGCTTTCTCAAATCCAAAACAAACAATTGGCTTTAAGTCGCTTGGCGTTATGTCATGGCACCGTTTTCATATGAGCGGAACTGCTGATCAGCCAGATCATGTGCCATTGAACGGAAAAGTTATAATTAGATGGCCCAATATTTGGCGCCGTTGCGTAGTGGGTAGGTGCGTCGATTTCTACGCTCGAGGTCTCAGGTTCGAAACTCGAAAAAAACATCTAACATTTTTTCACGGCTCCACCTCTTTCGAGTAACTGACAATGCTCAAAGAGTATAACTGTCTAGAAAAAGCTTCTCGGCATTAAACGGTAGGTCCCCTCCACTCGTGAGAGAACAACGGCACAACACGACCGGTTACTGAGAAGATAGGCTCAGGTCCACCTCGGACTGTAGCGCCAGCATTATTATTATTATTAATATCTGGCGAATATAGCATTTTACCTTTTACAGGTAGATTTTAACGCACTTGGCGACGTGAGGTCGAGCATTGTCATGCTTTAGAATCACTTTTTCATAACTCCGCTCGTATTGTGGCCGCTTTTCGTGTAGTCCTCGGCTTAGAAATAGCTTGGCGGGTAACTCCTAATGCTAAAGCAAGCTGTTCTTTCATTTTTTACGGATCCTCATCGAGCAATGCCTCCGATTCAACGTAATCGAATGGTTTTGGCCTTCCTTCACGCGGACGGTCGTCAACATCGAAATCACCGTCTTTTAAGCGACGAAAGCAATCAAGGCACTTTGTTTCACTCAGAGCAGCATCTCCGTAAACTTTTTGAGCTCTCAATGCGTTTCACCCGCCGTTTTCTACTAATGAAAGAAGAAAATCAACACTTCTCGCAAATTTGCGATTATTTGGCACAACCAAAAATACCGCCTTGGCCAAATGTATTGGGCACCCTTTAAGATTCCTTATATCTTCAAAAAGAAAAATAAATAATGAAATGAGAGGAAAAAATAAAAATCGTTTACAACCTCAGATAGTGTCGTCGAAAACCATAAAATTCAAACTAATTACTTCTGATAAGTGATTTGGCAGCAAAGACAAAAATATAAGGCTGCCTAATATATTTGGCCGAGACTGTATATGAAGCAGAAACAAAATCACTATTGTGTCAAGACAGTTGGTTGGTCTAAGCTTAGTTCATGATATTATGGATGTGTCAAAATCGACCAGCACTTAAGCACCATAACAGCGAGAACTTAGTTGCGCACCTAATAATAGAAATGCATTGATGTTTTCTTACGCTAAGAAACAGCAGAACAATTGTCCACAGGATTCTCCTCGTCTTGGTCGGGCTCTATATCTAAACGGCATGAATTTTGATCTTCTTATTAAAAGTAATTCCTGACGGCCTTGATCAAATGAATTGATTGGTCTTGCTTTTCAAATAGTTGGCTTACAACTATATTTCTTTTTGTGTCTTCGAAATTCAAGTAATTTAATTTGTTGAAGTGATTCTATTGAGATATTTCTAAACATTACGGTCGATAATATAACCTTTCTCCTTAAGATGTAAATTTGAGTAGGGCTAGATACAATAGTTGACTGTCAGGATGACTTAGCAAATCAATTCAATTCAAAAACGTATTCAATTTCAAATGTACGTCCACGGCATCATTTGTTTTATGTCGTCACAGCATCCTTTGCTATTTCCTATAGAAGCCACCTTCATCCACTAATCCATGCACATCGACAAAGCACACTCACCCACTGAAAGTTTATTTTTGGAAAATTGTTCAAGCGATAGGTTTAAGATGGCTTATAGCTCTTATTGAAATAAATCCACAGTAATTTTCACATCGCTGCTGTGCATACCCCTAGGCAAGCGCTCAATCTTCATCATCCTCAAATTGAAAGGACACAGTACTTTACACTTCATAGATCCATCATTTATTTTGTTGAAAATCCTCTCCTGGCAAGCCCCATGACTTACCATTTATCCATGGTTGACTCAGTTCCACACCGAATTGACGTTCCCTTGAGTCATTTTTAGCCCCTTTTAACTCAAAGGTTGTGTTCCGTTCCATTAACAAGTGGGTTCACCTCAAATCCTTGTGATGGATTGATTAAATATGAACGTGTGCTTGCAAAGGTGAATACTCTATCAAGCTTACGAATGTGTATGCGTGCATTTGAATATGAATTGGTTTTGACGTTTTTGAAAGGCGCAAATGTGAGATTTATTAAACTTGACTGTGACGACATTGTTATGAGCTCAGTTTAATGAAGCGG
Source organism: Myathropa florea (assembly GCA_930367185.1). Lineage (NCBI taxonomy): Eukaryota > Metazoa > Arthropoda > Insecta > Diptera > Syrphidae > Myathropa > Myathropa florea. The sequence goes on from OV884002.1 coordinate 46,370,011, forward strand.
TTGACGTTGCAAACAAGCCAAATTGATTCGAGATCAAAATTTGGGGGCGGAAGGGAATGCGTGTGTGTTGGAAAAGTTTTCTTCGTACATAACTTTCATTCTGCGGGAAGAAGAGAAGTTGATTTGCATACCAATGAAATGAATGGAAAGGAATTTGAATTTATGTTTGACATTGGTTGAGACCGAAATATATTTGGAATCAGATGTTGGTTTTCGTTTTTTGAGATCAAGCCTGAGGCACAACGCAGAAGAGAGCGTTCACTGGCGCATTGAAGAAGAGGGGAACCTTAACCAACTTGGAGTGTGTAACTGACAAAGAATCAAAGATAGGCTGATAACAAATGGTTAAGGAATCTTAAAAATGATATTTGGCCAGAATCTGAGCCAGGAAAAGAATGTAGTCGAATCTTCACGGACGGCTATAAGACCAATGAAGGATCTGGCGCTAGGTTCACAACATTAGATTGTACACCTCGTTAGGTAAATTTGTGTTGGTTTACCAGACGAAATCCTATGCGATTCTATCCGCCGCGTATTATGCTGTGAAGAACAGGAGGATGCGGCAAAGTATTTGTGTCTGTAGCGACAGCCAAGCTGTGTTTAAGGCCTTGCTCAACCCTTTAACCACTTCCAGAATAGTTCAGGAATGCAAGTCTTCTCTGAATTTGATCGGCAGTCTAAATTCGCTAAGAGCCGATGATTTCACCAGCCCATAACGCACACCAAACTGAGTTTTAATGGTTGTAAGGGCGTCTCGACATATGCTTCTAGGTTTTCTCCACTCAAATTCGGCAATTTTGCTTGTTTATACATCCATTTAAACAAAAATGAGCCTCATCGGAGAACAAAATTTTGCGTTGAAAATGAGGATCAAGCTGAATCATGTTTTCGGTCCGTTAACCGAACCTACGACGCGTGGAATGGTCACTCGGTTTCAACTCTTGCACAAGCCGGATATTAAAAAACTTTTAAGCCAAGATCTCTCCTTAAAATCTTCCACAGACTGGATGGGCATAGCTCCAATAGCGAATCGACTGGTTCAGATTCTCCTCAACACTGCACTCCACAACGGCAATAACTTCTTCTGTCCGCACTGTTTGTCGTCTTTGGGGATGTGTATTATCCACTAGAGTGTACGTGGTGCGAAAAGGATTCATCGTGTTTCAAATAACTTGCTCGACCGTAAAATAGACGTAGCGCACGATAAGTTTGGAGATCCGAACCATGGTTTTCCAAATAAGTTTGCACAATTTACACGCATTGTTCTGACGTTTATCTATTCATCGTAAAATGAAAGACTTACCACAAACCAACTTTTAACTGTTGACAATCTGTAAAAACAGTGTTGCCAGTTTAAAAACCAAACCTTTAAAAAACACCCTTTATATACATAGGTGTCTAAAAAATACAAACTTTCAACTAATCCTTGTTAAGTATAATTTACCATCATTCAGCAGTCGGGTTACTTATCCCATCCTGCCTTTTCAACTCAATGGGTGCATTTTGAAAAGGTGTCTGATATGCTAATTGATGTACTACTCTACCACTTATTTTTGTTTTTATTCGATTGATGTTGTTTCAGAAGCTGAATCACCCCTTTCTCATTTGGCAGTCGATTCGGAAGTATTATTTAAACAGCTTCATGCGCAGATATTATCATACTGAGTTTGGCCCCTCAATCCATTCAGAGGAAGCATTTCGTTTATTTATCCTAATCAGCTGTTATATCAGCGAAATACGCATAAAACAGCTCATGGGGTGAGTTAAAATAACGCGCAAAATCATTCAACTCAAAATTACTTTGGTATTTGTCATCACATGATCGCATGTGGTCTTTGGTTTTTGTTTTATGTTCGGTTTCATGTCAGCCCCATTCATGAGCGTTTTTATTTGGCGCACATGACAGTGAATGCAAAATGAAAATTGTCATTACACATTTAAGTCAAACCATTGCTTTGTATTATTATTACGTTACTAAATTTGAGGCATTTGCTTCTGCTAGAAGATTCTTTTATTGTTAGTGTGTCAGTCAGGTCTCGCAGCAGACGCAATAAATTATTCCGTTTACATAGATTAAGCTCCAAAATTTGTACGAGTAAGACAGGTATTAGCATTGAGGACATAACATCTTCCCTGCTGTCTACATTTTGCAGAACTATTGCATTTAAATGTGCGTGTTTTTAGAGTTTTTTTTTGCGATTTTAGAGATTTAGTGAGAGTGGTGATTCCTGCGATTGTCCCGAAATGGAAACACTTTAGTTTCCTGTCACATTCTCAGCAGCAGCATTAACTTTTCGGCTGTCGTTATATTAAACGGCGTTTCATTAAGCGCTTCCTGTATTTAAATTTAAATAAAGCAAAGTGTGTGTAAGATATTATCGACATTTTTTATTCGTTTTAAAGGTTTATTGATGCCATTATGTGTGAAATATAACGTTCAAATACCCGCCTCAGGGTGGCGCTCATCCGAGTCTAATATCAGACGGACTAGGGGCACTGCCAAACCTCAAGATTGATCTGGCCAAAACTAGGTCCCAAACTTTCCATAAATTGAATATCACTTAAGAGATCATTGCTACGTACAATGGTAGGTACTATTGAGGGACACTCCCTCACAGGTTCCCACTTTAAAAGTCATGGAGTCTTCTCCAATTACTTTTGCGGGAACTTTCTAGACAAGGAGGAGGAAGAGAATGACCACCACTTCCTATGTGCTTGCCCGTCTCTAGCGTCATTAAGACGATTGCTCTTGGGAGCCTACTTTTTTGAAAATGTTGGTGATCTTGGGCAGCCAGATATCATCAATCTAATTCGCCTTATTCATAGTTCTGGTTCTGGTGGAATTCACGTTCTGGTGGAGTTCACGTTTGCCCCGAGGTAGACAAACTCCTTCACCACCTCAAAATTGTGGCTGTCGATTGTAATGTTTTACCCTAGGTGATGTGCAGCGGATCGTTTCTTGATCGACAGCATATATTTAGTCTTATCCTCATTGACCTTAGGACCAACTTGTTTTACCTGTTCTTCAATCGCCGTGAAAGCTTCCACTACGGCGCGTTGGGAACGCGCATCAATGTCGATGTCATTTGCATAATCCAACAGTTGAACAGACTTGTAGAAGATAGTGCCTTCCGTGTTTACAGCAGCCCGCCGCACTACCTTCTCCAGTACTAAATTGAAGAAAACACACGACAGCGCATCTCCTTGCCGAAATCCGGCGCGGGTTTCAAACGGCTCGGAGGTCCGCGAACCGAACTGCACGGTGCATCGCGTATATGATAGCGTGGTCGTATATGATAGTTTTCCCGGGATCCCGAATTCGTCCATCGCTTCGAATAGTTCCTTGCGATGAATGCTGTCGTATGCGGCTTTGAAATCGATGAAAAGATGGTGCGAATCGATTTGAAACTCGCTGGTCTTCTCTAGGATTTGCCTTAGTGTGAAAATTTGGTCTATGGTCAGTTTGCCGGAACGGAAGCCGTACTGCCGTATGCCGATTAATGCGGTGCAAAACGCTGCACACAGTACGCTGGTCAGGATCTTGTAGGCGACGTTGAGTAGGGATATACCTCTATAGTTGTTGCAAGAGGTAGGATCGTTTTTTTTTTTTTGATGGGGCATATAGAGCTGATATTCAAGCCGTCGGGCATGCAGATTTCTTCATTCCCTATCACTCTCTCCTGGTCCGGTCCGCTAAGCAGCTTTTGGAAGGGCTGCTTAAACACATCCACTATTCCCTACGGGTCCGTAACTAGATTACCCTCACAATTTCGAAGAGCCTGGGAGCCTTTCTTACACTTGCCAAAAATAGATCTGAGGATATTAATAGCCCATTCAAAAGGTCTATGTTCTAGTCAACTTGCGAAGTCTTCTTGGTAAATATTTCCCTAAATTTTCTATTTTCCTTATTCCTGGCTTCTTAAGCTTCCTCTGAAAGTTAGCCGACTGGAAGAATACTCTGTTTTTGACTACATAAAGGTCTTATGTGTACACTAATAGGCATACAATATTATCCTTTTAAACCACATTCAGCAGACAATTCGCTTACCATTCTGTTATGGAGGTAGCACTTTGTTTTAGCCTCTTAAATTTTGTGATAAGAAGTCATAAAATTGGAAACAGGTTTACTTATTTTTTGCGGTATTATTTCGTATTGACGAGTTCTGGTTGGTTACTCTAAATTATATTGTAGCCCCCATTCATATTTAGGACCTACGCCGCTGCACAATGGACCTGTTGGTCTAAGTGATTTCCCATAGCTGGGGTCGTATTCAACCTAATCTAAGCATTCACGATTGCAATTTAAAAGGAAACGTTCAAATTGAACAGAATTCGTGTTTTTTGACATCATCAAAATCGGATACGTCATCAAGGTATAATTTCTCAGTTATGTATATCGATAAAGGACTAAAAGAGCTCTGAAATTCTATTGTTGCGGCTTTCGGTAACTTAAGCAATGCAAAGATACACAACAAATGTAGATACACAGGCATGAAAGTCATTTGAAAACGAGGGAAATCCTTGGCGTATACATTTGAGAAACGACTTCCTCTACATTGTTCGACTTCCAACTGTAGTCGACTTCCATACATACACTCTTTTTCTTTGGAACTACAAATGATGGCAAATAAATTCGTACCAAGATATCTTTGTGTCGAAGGCAACCAAATCCGACAAAAGTTTAGGTCCAGATGTATTTTAATGGTACTCAAATTATCCATTCCTTCCTCTCTTTGTTGTATCCTCCTTAGGCTATGTCATTAATTCAAATATTTCCCACATGTGAATTGAAAAAAGCTCATTCTCCTTTTCCGCCAAGCATGACCATTTCATAATTCTACGAAAGAACACGTGCCAGTCACACATGCACAACATGTACTCTCTCTTGCTTCGAAGTAAGAAACAGCAAGACGACACAAGTCGTGTGATAGGATGGAAGCCTGGAGGAATGGAAACTGCTTTCATTGAGAATATCCAAGTCCCTTTCAAGGGCGTACTAAAATTCTATAAACGCTTGGGTGTAAGATATTTCTGGAATGCCAAGCATTCCCCAGCGCAATCCCGGATAAATAAAATACAAATCGTGACTACTCCAAGGAGGTCTCTCTAAAATCTCAAACTGCTGTCGCATAACTACGCGACACTATGGCAACAAAGCGAATTACCCTGAGCTATGTAAATATGATCAGAGCAAGGGGCACTTGCCGCCATTTCTATTCGAAGTCAATTTAGTGTGAACGCCGTCTTCCCCCTCAGCCATGACAGAATGATGAGCTTTTCCTCGCTCGGAGTGGGTTGCCTCTCCCGACCAGAGTTAAGTGCGTTCACCCACTGGTGGCGAACATATGGAACTATTCATGAGCAGCTCTCGATGAGACCGAATGAGGTGGCCACGTTTTTGTTATCATCGATAACAAGGAAATAAAAAAAAAGTCGCTTTTTGGGTTGTTGCTGCTCAATTGTCCTTAGATAAGATAAGATGGTTTCGGGTACTCCTCTTTCCGCATTAGTATTCGGTAATCGATTTGACATTCAATTGTGCGTGTGTGTGGGCTCTGGGCACTTTTGAGGTTTGATTCTTAGAATGGGTGTCATATTCGGGGATTATGACAGACAAGAACTTGAGACGCACTGAAATGACCGAGATTTATTTTTATGTCTACATGAACATACGTTCTTCTCTGGTGAAGGATGGTTGAGGGGTTGATTGTGAAGGTCACTTTGATAGTTAGGCAGTGTTCTGAGGGATTGGAGGAATAATGAATGCGATGTACATGTTGTGTTATGCACAGGGTGCTTCTAATGTTCAGGATCAACGTTTTCTTTTTATATTTTTAAATGGGTTGTAATTTTTATCTTATTTTTTATTGAATGAAAGTATGGTCCTTAGATTTATGTATGGAAGGAATATGATGTCGGTCAAGTAGGCTCTTTAGGGCACATTTTTGGTATAAATTTCGCAGACGTCTGGTGTTATTTCAAAAATGTTGTTTCGAATATTGCCCCTAAACGTCAATAACGTGGTTAGTTCCGTTTGTCTTCAATTCATCCTTCAAATAGGCCAATAGGTAACAATCGAAAGACGTCAACAGAGGATCGTGCGGGTCAGTCGATATCGACATTATTCTGCTATGAAAAAATGTTCGTAAAATTTGCATCTTACCACGAGCTAATGTATGATTGCACCGTCTTTTTGAGACCAGAAGTTCTGTGGGCCTTATTAATTCGTTAAATTTTTAATAGGTCTCTCTCATTTTTACACAATTGTATCCTCAAAGACCGTTCGGAGTCGGCATTAAACTGTAGGTTCCCTCCACTCGTGAGAGAACAATAGCACGCACAACACAAGTGGTTGCTGAGAAGCTAGGCCCAGGTCCACCTCGAACTGTAGCGCCGCCATTATTACTATTATATCCTCAAAGACATTTAGGCTAATAATGCCACCGCCGGGCCAAATGGAACACCATTCAGTTGCACTTCGAGGGTTAAGTGGTCTTTGGTCTATTATTTCAGGCTTTTCGGTACGCCATTCATACGCTATTCAGTTTATTTATAAAGCTTGCTAAGTTAAAATAGGCTGTCAAGTCATGTCAATATTCACAAATTTTTCAGTATGTTGCTGCCTGCACCAAGTTCGAGGGGTCCCAGGTTCGAATCCCAGTGAAATCGAATCTGGCAGCGTCACCATTTGCCATTGGGATCAAATTAACAGCACTGGAGTAGGTTGCTACCTGGCTGTACAATGGGCCAGTTTTGAATCTGAATGCTCCAGTAAAGTTTCAAAAATCCTCTGAAAAAAAAAAAATGTCGCTGCAGCGTTAACAGCTTCACAAAAAACTTTTTGATTTGTCGATATCTTTATGACTGTCAAATGGCAACAGACAAATGTCACCTAAACTGAAATAAAGGCCAATCAGAATTTACCTAAATCATAAAAAAACACCTTATCCTTAAGGCTTAACTAGAACTCTTTTATGGTGAAGCGTTAGAACGATGCAATTTGAAAGCCCTGGAGCTAATTCCAATCAGAAATCTATTTAAAACTCAGTCTTTCACCATAGTCACAAGAAATCTGTTATGGAAGCTGTCGTAATTTTTGATGTCACGCAGTATTCTTGACTTCGTTGACTGCCATTCCTGTGCACAATTAAAATACGCATTTTGCCAATAGCTACCAGGTGGAGATTAAACAATAAAAATTATTTATTTCATACTTTCGTGGCATTTATGGTGCGTTGTCATTTGTTGAACATAAAATCTGACTCAAAAGGTAAGAAAGATGTGTTTGTTGTCTGGTTTACGACTTATTACTTTTTCAAAAATTCTTTATCGATGAGTGGCTTTAAATATGGTTGTGTGTTTATCAATGGGTATTGATATTAACTGGAAAATAAAATTCAAAAATGATTCGTTTGCTTGATTGTGATTAAAATGCAAGAGACTCGATTATCAGGCTCGATTGTTGTTTTTTTGTACAAAATGTGCCCAACTAATGAGTATGATAGTAATTCTGCGACAGCAGAACACTGCCGCATCGGTTTTCGGACAACAGGTCTAACATCAATCGACTTTGAAGCCAATAGGTATCAGAAAATTTAGGGCGTAGATCCAGTTTTAATTGCGGTCACCCAGAAATTGCAATAACTTAAAAACCGATTTAATTTAAAGTTTCAATTTAAATCTAGTGGCAGATTGGTATGGAACCCAATTAAGGTGCAGTTTAGATATCAAATATGGGGTCGTAAACTACTACTAAAATAAAGCGTGGTTTTTAAAAAAGACATTAATTCCTTGGGGTATTTTTATCAATAAATTCGGGAAACTGGTTACCAGGTGGCAACTTATTCAACTTATGTTCTCTTTTGGGAAACAACACATGGGTTCTGCATATGAACTCTTTCATGGACATGTCGCTTGGAGTTATTGGACCTAACACTCCTTCTTTCCAGTATGCTCGGCCTCGATGACGGAAGTTCAGTGATTATGTTGTTTTTTTAAACCAGTGGTGGCCAGTGTTGTAGACGTATAATACTCAGTGTATTAAACACACTTTTTTACGCGTATAAAAGTGTGCATTATACATCTGAAAAATTTTGCTGGTGTATAATAGTGTATAAAAGCAGAGAAGAGGTATAAAACTGAAAAAAATGTATAAAAGTCAAAGAAATACATAAAGAATAAGCACTTATTATTGTAGGTACTTGTAAAATTGTATACACTTTTAGATACTTTTCTTCACTTTTATACACTTTCATAGTGGGCGCTGTGGCGTAGTGGATAGGTGCGTCGACTCCTACGCTCGACGTCGTCGGTTCGAATCTCGAAAAAAAACATCAAACATTTTTTCGCGGCTCCACCTCTTTCGAGTCACTGACAATGCTCAAAGAGTATAACTGTCTAAAAAAAGCTTCTCAATCTCGCCGTTCGGAGTAGGTCCCCTCCACTCGTGAGAGAACAATAGCACGCATAACACGAGTGGTTGCGGAAAAACTAGGCCCAGGTCCACCTCGGACTGTAGCGCCGCCATTATTACTATTATTATATTATACACTTTCATATATTTTTTACACCATTTCTTACAATTTTATACACTTTTATAAAATTTTGTACACTTTTATACAGTATAGTGTATAGAAACCAAAAAGTGTGACATTAAGCAACCCTGGTGGTGGCACTGATAATAATCTTAGGTATGTGCGCTTGTGTAAGTGCGTCGACACACCACTCATTCTCTTTCACGTACCTCGACCCTCGAGTAACTGACTATTATGCCAAGGAAAGCTAATTATACTTCCCCACTTGGAGAATATACATACAATTTAATACATGTTCCCTCAATTCGTTAACGAAAAATCGCACGCACAACACAAGTGTTTGCTGCAAAAGGTAGACCTTTGTCCAACCCGGACTACTGTTATTCATATCTCTTGAGTTCCTTGAATTAAAGATTAGTCTTCAAAATTAAACAAGTTTGGCTATTGTTTTCTTTTAAATTTATTGTGCGACTTTTGAATAATTGTTTTATTTGTTAATTCTTTAATTGAGAACCTTTGAGAGTTTCTTTTGGAAGTTTAAGTGAAAATTATCTAGTTTACTTATCAATACTACGAATCTGGTTCGATGTTCCGCAACAATCCCTGAAAGTCTAGCGAAAATACGGAACGTGTTTGTAATCTTAATTGGAATGAAAATCAATTACCCAATTGAGCACGTAGCATATCTATGGTTAGCATAATTGACTCGGGAACTGTTAGTAAAGCAATAAAATGGGGCTGATTTTCGATATCCATGTAGACGAAGAGTTTCCTCTGTGCTTATGTCACATCCGATTTTCAAGATTCCGTCTACAACATTTTCCGTCTACATTTCGGTGAGTCGATCCGTCCGCCCGTCCTGTCACTCTTTTTTATCTCCTACATTTTATCTGCTACATTTATAAAAATGCATATATATGTATATATAGAATTTCGGAATTAGATACTTCAGGCTTAGATATAATTGCCCATGCACTCAAATCCAAAAATTGGGACCATTTTGGGGTTGCTCCCGTATAGGTGAAGTAGCCCTTGATTTTTAAACATTGACGCACCCCTTCTTGTGATATATCAATCGACAGATCTCTTGAAATGAGGTATAGGTTTGCTTCAACACGTTCTGATCCAAAGTACCGTTTTGCGTTCCCCTAGCCATTTTTGTATTTATTGTTCATATTCTCTTTTTTTTTCATTATTTACAAAATGCATCTTAATAATATAGCTAAGGTACATATGTTTGAGAATAGAATAGTGCCATTTTGAATTTAATGAAAAATTAAATTTAATGAAATTTCTAAACCAAAGTCTTTAAAAATCAATAAAAATCACAAAAATGAGTAGTTTGATTCATGGACATGCATTTTGAAGATCAAAAAACGAAGGTTTGAAGACCTCGACGTTAGCATTAAGAAATGATAAATATGAATCAAAATATCGGTTTATGTGTAAATTTTGAGATATCAAAGATTTAAAATATTTTTATTTTCACATATAAAGTGCTGTGATCGACAACTCCATACGATAACGATACTCAGAAAAGATTTTTTCAAAAAATATTTATGCTATGGAACTAGAGCTTGACAGAAGGCCAGTTTTTTACCCGAAGCCGAAGCCGAACTTCGGCTTTTTGAACACCTTCGGCCGAAGTCGAAGCCGAAGCCGTATATGATGGTATTATGAAATACTAAGGAATTTAGAAAATTATTGTTTGTCTTTTTGGTAGCGAACTACCAAGTAACAACGATTTAGAACATATTTTGCAAGTTGCTTGCACATTTTTTCACCGATATTGCCCTAATTGGATTTTTAGCTGCTTTTTTGATGTTTTTTCTACCTGAAACCAGTACAAATAAATGGCATGCTTCTATACAGACAACTTAATAGTTTACCAACTTGTTAAAGCAAAATCTGTTCTTTTTAAAAGGAAAATACCGTAATTCTATTTTCCAGAAAACAGAAAATTCAACATTTGGCTTCGGCCAAATGAGACGGAAGATTTGCCGAAGGTGAATGTTCGGTCGGACTCTAGATGGAACCTTCCCCGTGCGAGTTAAACTCGCACATGCCCAGTTTATTATTAGAAGATGTACCACGAATGTAACGCCACATATCAGATTTATTGTATCGAATAGTTTATCCCTAATAGGGGTTAGGACACTTAATTAACCTTTGGACCTAGTTTACAAATTTCAACAGGACACAGCTTTCCGCTGCTATATTGAAAAAGTCGGTTTCAATAGCAGAGCAAGCGTTCAGATTAATTCATCTTGTCGCAGCATAGCTGGTAGAAATCATCTTTCAAGAGACATATTTACATTAGATAATACTTAAAACCCCACTGGCCATTGAAACAGTCTATTAGAGTTTGAAGACACTTACATATTTCCTAAATTAAACAAGTTTCTAGACTTTTAAAACCGTACCAAGGAGTAGAGTTATGTACAAAAGGAAAGTTTGCATCACTTTTTACAAGGTTATATGCCTTCGATGCCTTTGAATCCTTCGGGGCAAGATATCCATGCTATTGTGACGACGATGTTATTTCTGCTATAAGCTCATCAAGTACAATTAGATAGACAGCATCAGACTAGCCTTGACTGTAGATTGTAGGAGTCAAAGGGATTTAATGCGGCAAGTACCGTGATGTGTCTGTATAGGCCCTTACTTACTCAAACTGTGTGTTGGTGAATTCCCCATAGCAATGACTATACGAAATCTTGGTCTTAGAACACCAGCTCCGGCTTATATAGTGTCAACTTCTGGCCTTGGTTTTCTATTGAAAGAAGTACAGGAGAAATGTGAAGGCGTTAAATCGCACAGTCTCGGTCTCGGTGGCCAGTTCACGTCACGCGATATAACAACGCCATCACATCATCAAAATTCCATTTCGGTGACGTACAAGTGCTCTGATAATAATCATAATAATTATTTATCGAACTTGGCGACCACACGTCTAATAGTCGACTAGGCAGAACGGTTGTGGCGTGGATAAAAATCAAGTGATGCGCGGAGCATTTGTCGAACGGACCAATGGTTTTGAAAATAAAACTTTATGATATACACGCTTTTTTTATAAATAACCATTTACAACAAATTTAACAAATGTTGCTTCAGCTTCATGGTAGCTACAAGCCAACAGATTTCGAGCAAATTTCTAGTCTTAACTTTAAAGCATTCAAAAGTTATGAACCAACAAACAAGCAGAAAACGATGCGAATCCATAGTGTAATGTTATAACCATTTTCCCATGGAACAGTGCTATTTTACGTTAAAACTCCAAGTTACCTAAAATACCTTTTTCCCAATATTTAATTAATTCTGTGCTTCTGTGAGCTTTAAAGTCACACGCATTCTCGACGGAAAAGAAAGTTATCCCTTAATTCAGTTACTCAATTCGATTTCGAAGAATTAACAAAGGAGAAATCATCAACATTCCTCCTCCAAAATAAAGCTTGTATTATATCTGCAAGGAGTCGTACGTGGATATTTTCTTAATTTTATTAACTGGCATTGCATAAAGGAGACCCAATGCTGAACACAAAAGTCGCCCTTCAGAAAATGTATCCCCCATCCACAAGGAAGCGTCGCAAAATTGCAGAGCCACAATTTCATTAAGCCTACCTTGGGTGCTTTCACATTCCAGCGCTAATGCCGAACACCATTTAATTACCATAGCTATCACTGTCACGTTAGGGTAAGTAAGGAAGTTAATACAATTCCATCTTGACATTGACATACAGCACAATTCGAACAGCAAAGATGAATTTTCCCACCCCACGAATGGGGGGTGTGTGCGCCGGAGGGAAGATTAGTATTGTCATTGACGAGCACTAAGTGCAGATAGGAAGGAGGGCGCAATAAACGAGGAAATCATTGCAGATATCATCTGTATGAAAACAATTTAACTGGATTTTGCTTTTGACAGGAGATGTAATTCTTCAAGGTCAAACCATTGAACCAATTTAATGGCTTTATCATCAGCACTCGGGAATACAATAAAAACGCATGGGGAAGCACAGAACACATGTGGCCTAATCTACCAGAAGAGATACCACTCAAAAATACGTTAAAGCTAATCTTTGTATTCTCATTTATGGCGCTAATGTCCGAGTGGAGTTCGGTCTAGCTTCTGTAGCAACCATGGGAGTGGTGCGTACTATGGTTCTCTTTCGATTGAAGGGGCCAACAGTTTTATATCGACTCCGCAGGGCGAGTTTTGAGTTGACACAAAAAACAGACAGTAATACTCTCTGAGAGTAATCAGTGACTAGAGAGAGGTGGTGCTGTGAAAATGTAAGTTGATGTGCCCGGGGTCATACCATGGATATTGAGGTTAGTTGCTGATGCTGATGCTGATGTTAATGTTGACGCTGATGCTGATGCTGATTCTGATGCTGATGCTGATGCTGATGCTGATGCTGATGCTGATGCTGATGCTTATGCTGATGCTGATGCTGATGCTGATGCTGATGCTGATGCTGATGCTGATGCTGATGCTGATGCTGATGCTGATGCTGATGCTGATGCTGATGCTGATGCTGATGCTGATGCTGATGCTGATGCTGATGCTGATGCTGATGCTGATGCTGATGCTGATGCTGATGCTGATGCTGATGCTGATGCTGATGCTGATGCTGATGCTGATGCTGATGCTGATGCTGATGCTGATGCTGATGCTGATGCTGATGCTGATGCTGATGCTGATGCTGATGCTGATGCTGGTGCTGATGCTGATGCTGATGCTGATGCTGATGCTGATCCAGCTGATGCTGATGCTGAAGCTGAAGCTTATGCTGATGCTGACACACTTCCCCCCTAGGCACCGGCAGCCACTATTTTATTCCCTTTTGTCCACAGTTTCATTAGAAATCACCCTCTACAAGGAAAGAACCACCATTTTATCGATTTTTTTTTGTCGAAATGAAGAAGAACGAATACACAGTTCACTGAATCCGAACGAAGGACGAAACACTATAAAGACTCTGTCGATGACAATGTTCCGTCACCCTGAGATTGATGACATAAATGAGGACAAAAGAGACAATAATTACGAAACTAGTGAATTGGATTTAATTGCCCAGTCGAAATAAACCAATTTCTGAAATCACGTCATCCCTTCTTCTTGATTACCGATTAATTTCAAAGCGTCCTGATTGCCCTATGCCACTGAACCCACTAACTTCATCGCATTTCGAGGTCACACCGGGACATTCAATTTCATCTTCATTTCACTTTACCACTGACGAATGTGGTGCGGTAATGGCAAATGACCGGCACGTGTTGTTGATATAAGTGATTTGCTTAGGTTTGGAAAATAATCGAATCTTATGAAACAATTATTTCTTTGGTCAGTGATACATGAGGTGGTCAAATGGTCTGTGTACCTCAACTAATCATGTGTACAGAGTTGGGAACCCATCAAGAGGTGGAAGTTTGAGTTCGAAGAAAATTTCGTGAAAAGCGACGGAGTTTGGGAAGCATATTTGATTACTCGTAAGAGGTAGTGCCTTAGCATGAAAATTGATGTAAAGAAACGAAGGTGAGACTTGCAATTGATAAAAGAGGAAGATCTAAATGACACGGTTATTGACTGCAGCATCAAAAATACTCTTCTTCTATCTCGTATGGCGCTTCAGTATAAGGTGGACCTTGGCCTTAAAAACCAAGCCCCTCCAGTTAGCACGATCCAGCACTAGCTGTTTCCAGTTGGGCACAACAAGTTGCTTGAGGTCCTTCTCCACTTGTGTGCATCACCTCAATTGTGTCCTCAAGGGCGTTGATCCACTGATGCAGAGTCGAAGACTATTCAGGTCGGAGATAAGTTGTCCATTCGCTCTACATGACCAAGCCATCGTAGGCCTTGTATCCGCATACCTAACCAGACTCATGTCGCTGAACAGCCCGTATATTCCACGGGTGAATCTTCTTCTTAAACCGCGGTGAGTTCGTTACCGACCTTAATGGAACAGCGAGAGTTTTCCATCGTCATCGTGCTTTATCTGACGAGTTTGGCAAGAATCCAAAACTAGATGGCGCTGTATACAAGGCGACCAGATAAGAACACGGCGCTATATACAAGGTGTCCAAATAAGAACGATAGAAAACGAAATTAAAACAAAACAATAACGGTGTGAGATAAAATATGTATTCTTTATTAAGGTTCCGTCTACAAAAACGGAACCTTTATAATTTCGATGTGTCCGTCCGTCCGTCGTGTCCGTTATCTCCGAAATTTATAAAGATATCGGCATGAAATTTTGGAATTAGATACTTCAGGCCTAGATGTCATTGCCCATGCACCCAAATTTAAATAGTGCGGCCATTTGGGGGTGGCTCCAGTACAGGTGAAGTTGACATTAGTTTTGAAAAATTGTCGCACCCCAACGAAATATATATCAATCGACAGATCTTTTGAAATGAGGTGGAGGTTTCTTTCAACACTTTTTTATCCAAAATACCGTTTGGAAAATATGGAGCTCCAAAGTTTTTTTAAATGCGTCCCCCCCTGCCATTTCTAAACCAAAGTGTTTAAAAATCTGAAAAAATCACAAAAACTTGGCTTCATTGAGTACTTTCATTTAAAACCATTGCGAGCATTCTTGCCTTAATGGTTTTGGAAATATTGGCCAAAAACGGCCAATTATCGATATGCGAATTTTGAAGATCTGAAAACGCAGTTTTGAAGACATCAATGTAAGCATTAAGAAATGATAAATTTCAAAATATCGATTTATTTGGACATTTTGAGATATCTAAGAATTAAAATGATAACTGTTTTAATTTTCACACATAAACTTCATGCTGTGTTCGACCACTCTATGCTTTGTTGAGTGTTGTCTCTTAGATAGATCCCAACCCCATAAATGCCCAACAGCAGTATACATACACACGCACAGCAGGCACGACCTCTGATTGGGTATGGATAGAAGGATAGAACTTGGATAGAGATATATGGGTGGATGCTTGTTTGTTTGGATGTATGAACGTAGTAATGAATAGTTGATTTGGGTTGAAGTTAGAAGAAAATTCAACTGAAATAGTTTTGAAACGTCGTTTGATATTCAGAAATTATCCATCAATATTATGCGACGGAAACTTCCCCGTGCGAGTACAACTCGCACTTGCCCAGTTTATTTATTACTATTTATCACATTCATGCCATTTGTATAATGTAGCCACTTCTTGGCTTCTCTGACAGTGCTTCAAGCAGTTGGTCAAATTTCTGATAACTCGGTCCAATATGTTCTGGGTTATTCTGGCAACTCCGTCTCGAATGAGCTAGTCCAAAGTTGTTAGTTTGTTAGCGTAGACTAAGAACTTGAGGTAGTCCCATAAGGCGGCGATAACCAATTCAGCTGATCGACGACGAATCGACATTTCTGGGTTTTTTCGACACTGGTTTGGGCCACATTTGTCAGTTGATATTTAGCAGTCGTTGGGAATGGTCGTAGGGAATGGATAACAATTTATTTTCAACCTGCTAGGGTCGCAAAAACAAATTGAAATAAATATTTAGTTGTGAATTTTGACGGAGCTAGTTAATAAAAAGAGTATCCCCTATTGGGGTATAGAAAACACTCAATTGATGCACAACTACACCTTCTTAGGGTAATGCGTGGTGCGCTATTTTGGCGGGTGGAAACATTGGGCCCTATTTCTTCAAGGGCGCAAGGGGCATTGCTTTAGCGTTAACTGATCATCGCTATCGGGACATGTTGGAAAACTTACTTGTGTTGAATTGGAATGTCGTTCCAGATACAGGCAATTCATGGTGCATTTCAAAATGTTGGGATTAAGTTTTCCCGGCTGAAATATGTTATAAAATGATACCAGAGGTCTACGAATTTGTTATGAAAAGTGTGTATATAAGTGGTCGATCTGTACTACAGACACAGGTCGCCCCTTGACCGATATCAGACTATTTATTTGGTCAAAAAAAAAAATAAAGCGAACATCCAAGGCACCCTGTAAATGCTGATATGAAGGGCTGCAGTGATAGGCTCTTAAGCTTTCGAAACTAATTTAAAGCGTAACGTCAAACGTAAATACCCAGCGTCATTCTACAGTAATTACCAAAGATGCCAGGGAAAACACTGTCTTTTGGGAATACAGCTTAATAAGCTACAGTATGTACTGACATGAATCAAGTTCTGTTCTGCCCCTAATTTGTGACCCACTCCTTTTCTTCTGCAGAATTATGAACCGTGCCCTCTAGGTGCCTGAAGCATTTTCATTTGCGAAACTCTTTTGAGTGTCCATTCGTGTGCATGCAGCACGTGAAAGTCGTTAGGGGGTCTTAAAAGTATTTTTTTCATTTCGCAATTACTTCCCTATATGCACTGCAGAGACGCTGAATCATCAAATTTTCTCATAAACGTATGTCCGCTTACTCATCCCCTACATACGAGTATTACGTGTAATTACTCGAGGAGTGTTATGCGCAACGGGTGTCGGCCTTCGTTTGCCTTTTACTATCACGCCCACCACCCACCTCCACCCCTAAACACCGGATTAAACCGCCAAACCCTATCTGTCACTTCATTGAGCAACAGTCACAACAAAAACAAAAGCAAAAACAAAACATAATATACTTACCGTTCGATTACTGTTGTTAACCACTTCGAACAAGAGGAAAACCACTACAATCACGTGAAGCACCACGCTTGCACTTGCCCGGTGAATGCTATCCAACAGAGAGTTCGTCTCCTCTGCCTCACTTGGTCCTCGGTAAGCCCCAAAGCCCTGGTGATGTTCGGTTCTGTCAAAGCACCTGCTTATCCGAATCAAAATTCACACGAACTATGAACTGAAAGAGGTGTAGTTGACGACATTTCTGTAGTCTGATGCGTGAGTGTCGGGGCAGTGAATAACCGATGAGTGTGATTTATATCAATCGAGTTGGATAATTGTTTTGGATTTTTTGTTTACTCTCGTAAGGGAAATTAATCTGCTGAGAATGTGTAATGTAGACAGAAACCAATATCGCGTCTAACACGACGACATTTTTTGATGTTTTGATTGTAATTGACTTTTATGCGCGTTCCTGGTTCGAGAGGGTTCACCAAATTGATAGATTTCGATGAGTGAATCTTATTTCATGGGGAAGTGAAAGTCATTCGGGTAAGATATGAACGACATGCTATTCAAGGACTGCAGACAGTGATAGGAAGTGTATGGACATATGCTTGTTTTCATGTATGTCTGCCTAATCAGTCTCTCGTCTTACATACAAGTATGTTAGCCTTTAATTAATTGTCGACAAATAGTAACAGTCGCCATCTTTATCCTTGGAATATTTTTTAATACAAGTACGGAACAGAACGCCTAGTTCTCATGACAAGTAACTTCAAAAGCAGTTAATTTGGAAAGACCCTGCATTACTCTTCATGCACTCATTAAAAAACAATTTATTCTCGCGTTTGATCACATTGTTGGTGAATTCGTTTGTGGCACTTCAACTTAGCACTTCCCCGAATTATTAGAAAAACATCCGACTTTCAATCAGCCAACATTTTTCAAGCACGATTTGCTCTTTGTGACATAGCCATAAGTCGATGGTCTTGCCATAGGTCTTGCCCGATAATCGAACGAAAAGATGCACATATGCATAAAGGCATCCAAGAAGTGGTGTCATTTTAAATGTTACGCCATTATTGACCTGTTAACATTCAACTAACCATCGCGATAACTTTTGATGAGTAAAATTTAAACGGATATTTAGTATAGATCGACATACACTCGCACAATATGTTGAAATATTGCAAATTCGCTACTAAATGGTAGAAATATCGCGGTAATATTTTGTAAAATTGTTGATGTTTTTGGTCACCATCAAGCGCCTTCTCGTGGATTTATAATAATAATAATAATAATAATAATGGCGGCGCTACAGTCCGAGATGGACCTGGGCCTAGCTTCTCAGCAACTCGTGAATTTAATCGATAAATTTAAACGTTTCGAACAGGTCTAAAAATATCGCTACACCTTGCTAAAAGAACCATAGGGAACACCACCTTAGAGCACCACGCATCTCTCCATCCACAACGAGTGACAGTTTGATGCGGTTCGAGCTGAGGATGTCATTGAACCATATTCTTTAAGGTTCCGTTCAAAAAAATTAGGCTTCAATGTGTACTTACTTACTTAGCAGACCTACGACCCATGTAGGGTCTGAGCCTGAGATATCGCTGCCTTCTATCGTTGACGGTCCTGGGCGCGCTGCATCCAGTCGTCAAGACCAAGCTGTCTTACATCCGCGATGACTTGGTCTTTGTACGGATGTTCGGTCTTACTCTCCTTCTCGAACCAGAAGGCTCGGATTCGAAGACCCTCTTAGCTGGAGGGTTGTTGTCCATGCGCTCGATGTGGCCGAGCCAATGGAGTTCACGGATTTTTGCCTTCCGGACTGCATCCACATTCTGGTACAGCTCATAGAGTTCGCAATGAGTACTTTCACTTAAAATCACTTCGAAGCATTCTGACAAAAGTGCCAATTTCGAGATTAAACATATTTCTTGCACACATTAATTCTCTGCTGAAATCAACTACTCAACACGCGTCTCAGTGGATCTCGCGCATTCGTTTTCATAGCCCTTAATGTCCAACAACAATATACACATACCGGGTACAGGTCGGTTGAGGTGGCCAGGAAGTGCACTTAGACCAGAGTTGATCCATTGTACCGCCAAATAGTTTGATTGAAATCAATCCACTAGTACATTTGTGGGAAACCAATTATAGCTTTCGCTGAAGATTATTAATTACTGACTTACACGATCTTTCAAAGAAGTAGGCCCCCGAAAAATTTCGTCGAAGGGACGCCAGAGCCGGGCAGGTGCAGCCTATGAGGCAGTGTCAAGTGATGACACCGACGATAATATTGATTTTTGATCTATCGAGAGCGATTAAATACTAAATACCAGCCGAAAAGTGGGCGCCGTGGCGTAGTGGGTAGGTGCGTCGACTGCTACGCTCGAGGTCGTCAGTTCGAATCTCGGAAAAAACATCAAACATTTTTTCACGGCTCCACCTCTTTCGAGTCACTGACAATGCTCAAAGAGTATAACCGTCTAAGAAAAGCTTCTCAATCTCGCCGTTCGGAGTCGGCATTAAACTGTAGGTCCCCTCCTCCGCTCGTGAGAGAATAATAGCACGCACAACACGGGGTGTGGTTGCTGAGAAGCTAGGCCCAGGTCCACCTCGGATTGTAGCGCCGCCATTATTATTATTATAGTTTGAATTCGTTCCCTGTTCGAGTATAACTCGCTCTTGCCCAGTTTATTTCAAAAATGTTGCTGGTGCAAAAGTTTTACTGAGTGGATTGCCTACCAAAAAATTTTCCTTTATTTGTTGCTATGGATTTGGACGAAGTTTTTTTTCGGCATGACGATGCCACATGCCACACAGCTGGTAAAACAATGACTCTATACAAACATGTATTGAGACTCTACTGTCCAAAGTGGACTTGACCGTAGCAATTAAGTTAGCCTCTCACGTTGTGCTTGCTATTGTTATATGCAATATCCATGAATGAATGTCTGGATTTACCCATCATTGACTTCTTCCTCAAAAAGCTTAGCGGAGTATTTACATAGAGTACAGAGCTAGAGACTTCTTCGACGCTAAACCTCTAATTGCCTCTTGTCTGTCGAATCATCGATTGCTCAGTCGAGACCTCAAGTCAATAGAACTGCTTCATTTATTGCAGCCACTTCAACTCGAATCAAAGATGAAGTCCACGCCAATGCCCCACCAACGATTGATCAACTAGAAATTGGCTAGTTTGAGAGGAAAATTCTTTGGGTGATTTTCAGTCCCGTCTGCATAGAGGGTGAGTGGATGAGAAGACAACGAACTGTACGAGCTGTTCAGCGACATTGACTTGACCGTCAGGACTGGGACGATTAAGGTCTTGTACAGGGTTACCTTGGTTGTTCGAGAGTGGGCTTCGTTTATCAATTGCTTTCTTAGCCCAAAGAAGCAGCGATTAGCAAGAGTTATTCTTCGTTTGATTTCAGCGCTAGTGTCATTGTTTAATAGCGGTACCTAGGTAGACAAAGTCCTTGACTATCTCAAAGTTATATCTGTCTGCTGTGACTGTCTGTTCTGTCCGAGACGTCGGTGTTGGGTGTCACTTATGGTTGACAGCATATACTTGGTATTGCCATCATTTACCGTTAAACCCATCTTCGCGGCCACCGTCGCAATACTCACAAAAGTGCCATTGACATCACGCTGTGTTCTTCCGATTATGTCAATATCGTCGGCATATGCGAGTATGCGAGACTTCTGAAAGATTGTGCCTCTGGTGTTGGCGTGCGAGTTTTGCACAATTCTTTCAAGTTTGATGTTGAAGAAGTCGCATGACAGCGCGTCGCCTTGTCTGAATCCTTTTTTGACATCAAACGTCTCGGTTAGGTCTTTACCGACCTTGATGGAGCAGCGTGCATCCTTCATCGTCATCCTACACAAACGGACGAGTTTGGTAGGGATGCCAAGACAAGACATTACTCTGTATAGCTCGTCTCTATAGATGCTGTCATACGCGGCCTTAAAATCGATGAAAGGGTGGTGGGTATCGATTTGTTGTTCCTGGGTTTTTTCCAAGATTTCCCGCCGTGTGAATATTTGGTCGATGGTGGATTTTCCTGGTCTAAAGCCACACTGGAATGGACCGACGAGGTTGTTGACGAATTGCTTTAGGCGTTCACACAACACGGCAGATAAGATCTTGTATGCAATGTTCAGAAGACTGATGCCTCTATATTTGGCGCATTTTAGAGGGTCTCATTTTTTGTGGATCGTAGTAGAATCCGTAGAATTCACTTGAAAATATTCGAATACCCAATTTTGTCCATGGTATTCTCAATGAATTCAATGACCGCAGACACTTGAAGCCATACAATCCCACAACATCACACAACCTCCTCCGTGTTGTACGGAGAAGCTTTATTTATGCGCTGTGTTTAGTCCTTTCCAAACAACTTGCATATTACCTGATCGAAAGTGGTTTATTGTTGTTCCGTTTGAAAACATAACCCAACTTTCTCAAAAGCTTTCTAGGTGATGTACATATTGCCTAGCAAACTCTATTCTCTACAATTTTTTATAATTGTCTTTATTCTGATAGGTGTATGCTCAATTTTCTGAGGTACTGTATTTGGTTTTTTCGTTCGCATTAGCCGTTGGCTTGCACTCGATAAATATAAGTTCTTGCTGTATTTCATCCACCAGTATTATCCATTGGAGCGGAGATTTATTTTGACAATTTCCAGATTAGACAATTCCATTGGTTAACTTATTCCTTATCTATTCTCGTATACTTTCTTTAACGTTAATTTGAAGTAACGCCTTATAAATATAACGTTCTTCTTTATCGACCAAATTGGAACTTAACAACCATGCACTTAAATACAATCAACAACAATTCCAAACGATTATTCGTGCGATCTTATGCGGTAAAGCCACCAGCCAACAGCAACCACAGTTCTCATTTGAGAAACCACCCAAATTAACAAGGACAAGAGTAATTCCACCAAAAACGACGCCTAAAGTCGATCATAAAATTGTCTAAATTGCAGAAAAGAAATATTCATTTAGCTTAAAGCAAGCTCCATCCCATCGCGCCGCAGTACACGATATAAAGTGGGTTTACGTGTCTTTTTATTATTATTTCTTGCAATCCAATTTCCACTCTTCAAACTGAAATTCTCCCCCGCACACACACGTCTCACTGCCCTCGCAGAGTTCAGCTTGTCACCTTGCTGAACGGAGGGGAGCTTCATCGCGTATGTCAACATTAATGGATTTCTAAAACGTTGTCACGTAAAGGTCACTATTCTGTGCGAAGCTCGCCTGCATTTGATTGCCTTTACGAAACCATCCCAATCGCACCGAGGGAGTGCTGGCGTCAGTTCTTCTTCCATGTGATTAATTTAATTCACTTTGTCTTGTCCATCACTGCATTTGTTGGCTGCATCATATAAGTCCCTTCACATCGACTCGAGTCCGTATTTCGTGACATCGAAAGTCAAAACAGTCAAAGGTATGGTTAAGTGCTTCACGGAAAAATTCCGCAAAGGCTGTGTATCCAGGCGGTGGTCTTCGGACATGAGCGCAATGTTTCATATTGTCTTATGCCGATGGCAAGCGAAGACCTCACACTTTCCGAGTTGATAAATTGCCAAGGGGTGGACACCTTCTCCCACCTTCTGGAATTGATATATAGTAGAAGGAAGATAAGGCCATCATTGTCTCCGTGTAATGCCTCTTCATGATGGGACATAAACTTTCATAAGGGTATAGACAATCGCTCCTCACAGTTGACCTCATTTAAAGCGGAATTTATTGCCCCAGCCAGTGGCATGTGAGACGTCCTGTGAAATGTCGGTAATCTGGCAAAGAAGGTGAGGAGGGACAAGCGCTGCCAAGTGTCCGACTCTCCTTCTTCGCATCAATTAAAAGTAAATTTGTGTCGCCTGGAACTCGTTTCAGAAATTAATGAAGTGCAAAACGAACGCTACAGGATCATATGGATTTCAGACTGTGCTCAGGACGAAATTTTCATTCAAGTTCTTCGTGATTTAAGTGCTTGCCGCCAATTTAATGGGATTATTGTGAATTAGAACGAACGTTGCTCGCCACAATCGTGCCAGAGGGCGGTCTGAATCTTATGTCAAGCTGTTTCTACTGAAGGGTGAAAATCTTTCGACTTTATTTCCACCACTCTGCTGTATATATTTGAAACAAATTGAACTGGGAATGTGTACCATCGTCAAATCCTTGTGTCGCATAAAATTGTCATCAAGTGACAGAGCTTCGGTTAAGTTTGAGTAATTGAACATTGTAGTTGAACCATCAATCAGAGATGGATGGAATTTTATGCGAATTATTTTTCCTCTGATCTGCTGAAACTCTTCAAAATATTTGCGAACTAAATGACCACAATTATCTGCGCAGTAAAATGATAACAATCGACTCCATTGATTTCTGTATTAACACCATCATTCGATGGCTGTCAAAATGGATCTTCTGTTTTCGAAGGCATTGACATATTTTGGTGTACAGTGGCAAATGACGGAAAATAACTTAATGAACGTGTTAATTTAATTAAAACCGAAGGTGGCTCCGTTGTGTTAAATTTTTTTATGGATTCACCGCAGACTGAGCTGAGCTGTGTAATTTACGGTGATGCTGTAAGGGCATTGAACATTAGGCTTTTTTAGCATCTGCTTATTGATTGGGAGAAATTCTGGAAAAATTTATCATGAAGAGATGTCTGGTTATATTTATGGTTTAACATTTGATCAAGTCATCCGTAGTTGACCCGTGGTGCATAAAGGGTGAACAAAGAGATACCACAAGGAGGAGTACTCTTACCACTTCTATGGAGCCTGAGGGTTAATGGGATTATAACAACGTTGGAGGGGAATAGATTTACAGCAGTCGCATACTCAAATAATGTTACGATCCTAGTACCTTCTTCTATTAGTCATGGACTAATGTCTGGTCAGTGTCTCAAGGCTAAACAATAAATCCAAAATGGAAATTTTTAAAGTTGTAGGCAAAAATACCAATGAGTTTGATATAAAGGTTCTCTAAAACATCAAACGTGTATCGAGGCATGACGCTCGACTCAGTATTAAACTGGAAGGAAACCATCGATGCCCGGACATCCCTAGCTTTTTTTTTTTTTGGATCCGTCCAGATGTGGCAATCTTCTAAAGATACTGATAGCCCGGGCTATCAGCATGCAAGTTTCGCAAACCCGAGTACTTGATTTCTGGAATACGCCTACGTACTAACCCACACCCTACACACTTCAACCACTCACCACGCGGAACTGCCGTTAGGTATTACTTCGCGGGACTGGTTAGCATATCACACTATGTGCCACATATTGTCCAATTCGGATTTCCTTATTCCTTCGAGCCTCCTTAGCTCGTTCTGGACGCTCGTTATAAAGGAGCAAATCTCCAGCTATTTGTGACTTGAATCTATTATATGGCTAACTAAGAGTTCGGGAGTTGATAAATTTGTTCTCCCCGCGGCAAAGTGTCTGCAATGGAATATTGCGTGATCTGCGCCTTTCTCTTCGCCCGCGCATTCTGGATAAGAGGGTGAGCTGTCGTGACCAAATCTGTGGAGGTATTTCCGGTAACCTCCATGGCCCAACAAGAACTGCGTGAGGTGGTAGTTGCAGTTCCCGTGAGTTCTCGATGTCCAGGCTTCTATCGCGGGGATCAATTTATGGGTCCATCTGCCTTTGGTTGTGGTGTCCCATCTGGCTTGCCGCAGTGCCGGTGGAAATTTTTCCCATTTCCACCTTCTTCAGGCATATTGCGCTAGTCTCCGCGTGATTTGCCGTTCACCTAGCCTGGTAGACCCTGTGCATCTCTTTGACGAATGTCGATGGGGATCGATCGCGGGTATGGTCCCCATCGACATAGGCTGCTTCGTCCGAAATTGTTCGGAAGCCGCTGATTGTTCTTATGGCGCAGAGCCTGTGTGCTGACGATAGCTTCATTGCTGTCTCCTTTACCGAAAGACCACCCGCCCAGACTGAGGCAGCATATAGAAGAATTGAACTTACCACTCTCTTATGTTTCTTTAATAATCAGCCGAGTCATCTGTTTTCACGGATTTATTTATTAAGAATTCACTTTATTTCGCAAGTATTAAATTACAATTTAGTGATCGTACTTATGTACTATTAAGACGTTCGCCGGTGATGAAGTCGCCCACAAGAATGACGAACGCCGCAAAGAGAATACAGTTATAATTGTTATTCTTCCTATATTCGTATGTCAAAGAAGTGGGTGGGCACACTCTAGAAAGCAAGATCCTTCTTGGGTATCCGGGTCCTCCGATGTTCGGCAGCATACCGGAAAATGTTGTCTGTGTCTTTAACGCTTTTCTGCTGCAGTTGTCGACGTGCTTTTTGAAGTTAAGTCGGTTATCGAGCATCACTCCTAGGTATTTCAGAGAATCATTGGATCTAATTTGCTGGGAACCAACCCGGAAGTTTAGGTATTGCACAATCTTTCGGCTGGTTATTAAAACAGCCTCTGTCTTGTGGTCCGCAAGTTCGAGGTCGGAAGATTCCAGCCAAATTTTGATCCTGGCGATTGCTTCGTTTGTGACGTTCCCCACTTCGTGGATGTGCTTGGCCACCATCACGACCGCGGTGTCATCGGCAAAGCCGATTTTCTTGACTTCATGTGGCAGCGTCAGTCTCAGTACCCTGAACCCTGTGGAACGCCTGCCGAGACGTCGTAGTATTTAATACCATCGTCAGTCTGGTACCTGAGTTTTCTATTGCTGTTCTCGTCCTATTTAATACTCTAACGATACAGGACCAATTTGCCGAGTTAAACGCGTTTTTGATGTACAGCGTAACTACGGCGCAGTATTTTCTTGTGCCGCCCCTCCATCTTGAACCCACATCCCTAACGTTATACACGTGCAAATGTGCACACAATCACAAATATCTGGTACCGTAAGCCGCGCTTGGTGCACTGGTTATTTACAACAGTAGTAAGACTTATCCTTAATCTAATGGCAAGAGAGAAGAAACAACATTTTTCAAACCTTCCGATTATTTATTCAAATCAGCAACGACAGCAGGACTCGAAATCTGTTCCAAAAAGATGTTCCTGTTCTCAATGGCTCTGAGTTAACGAATTAATAGTTGATTTGAAATAAAATGCTTGTGTGAGCCAATTCAATCATGAGTATCCTCTCTAGGTATCACACAAATCATGGAGATGTAGCTAAGATATTTTTATCCCTAGAGGATTTAGCGATGAGTTGTCCAATGCAGTTCAATTTACCAACGAGACGAGAAAAGCATTAGAAACAAAAAGTCATTAACAAAAATTAACATTTTCCGACTTGTAGATTAACCGAATTAAAGCAACTTCAGCCATCGAAGTTAAAAAGAATAATTTTGTTCTTCTCCTTCTTTTCGATTGCAGTCACGTGATATGTACATTAACATAAGTCCTACTCGGTGAACCTGTCATTTGAAAATATCAATGTCACACCAAGTGTTCTTCAAAGTCCTCTGCAATTAACATACTTGTTTAGTGGTCGTTTCAATGAAACACACGCTCATTGCTTTAGTTTGCCCTACCGATAAGTATCTTTAAAAAACACGTGGGTCAACGTTTTAGTAACGATTTCCTTGGGAAACAAGGAACAACGTGTATCCGACAATCAGTGCGCTTAGGACGCCATAATGTACCCTTCAGTTGAACAACATCCCTTGAAATTACTTCAGTAATGAATGACCTTCTTTCAATTACCTAAAACAACCCATAAGCACGCAACAATAATTCGGGGAAATAATGGTTCGTGCACGACCAAGGCTTTCGAGAACTTGAAAACAAAGAATCGCCTCGTCAAGGACGTCTTTGAACTTTCATCCCTACTCGCGTGAGTTAACACATTGATTGTACATGCTGAGCAGGAACTTTGTCTAGACCCCAACTCATTTCAAACCGGAAGTGAGAAACAGAGGAGAAATGTTGTAGTGGCGATCAATCACCAAGTGAACCCATGGTGGTGCCATACTGACTTTTGGTTGAGATATTAATTTTCGGTGGACACTGACAAACGAATGTTGAGAGGACATTCAACAATACCTGATGCAATTCTCTGTAAAAGAAAAGGAAACTGTGAAATTTAACAAGCAATTTCAGGAAACTGCCAAGAAGACGAGGAAGTAAAAAACATTGAATCGACACTGAAGTGAAGAAAGTTTCTGAAATGTTTTTGTAACTACAAATTGTATTAGTTTTGGGGAGTGACATATGTCAGATGGAACATGCTGGATTGCTTTTTAATAAAGAAACTTAAACAATAAGAAAGGAGCAAAGTTTATATTTCAAGGACTACATGCATATAAATGCAAAACCACGTCTGTATTTAAGACCCACTTTAGTTATTTTTTTCTTCTTTGGGCAACGATAAAATCCGAGCGCTGTTTGGGCCTAGAATATACAGCAAGCCCAAGTATTATGCGTGCCCAGTATTGATTTCTATATAGTGGAGGCTCCCAACAGTTTTCCGCGGACTCCGAATGGTGAAAGTTTCGATTTTCTTGGTAGTTATGCCCTCTGATCAATGTCATGGAGAGAGGGTGCCGTGAAAAAGGAAGTTGTTTAGTGTGTGGGATCGAACCACGAGTCAACAGACTAACCCTCTACGCCTCGGTACTACTTAACTTACCTACATCATATCACGATAATTTGGTTTCCATGTGCTATAAATTTGACCTATTTCCTTTCAAAAACAAGGATCGCCAGAAAACCCACTACTGTACATCCTTGAAGAAGTGTTTATTCTTGGAACCCACTTCTAATGCTTATGAGTTTCTCTTTGTCGACACTCATAACCGCTGTCGATAGACAATTCAAAATGACACCACATTTAAATGAAAATTGTGTGTTTTGTTGGGAAATTCTTAGAAAACTTCTTAAACCAACAATTTTATTTGTTTCCCTGCCAAGTACCCCTCCGCCAGTCAATTGAGAACAATCTCAAACAATCGCTAGCAAATTAAATCGCTTCGCCTCACAATACAGCGGAAGCAAAGTCCTTCGTCACCACTTGAGTGCGTGACTTAAAAAATAATTACCACAAAGCAATTAAATTGGAAACTTCTCCCTGTTGCGAGTCCATTGGCTTACCGCGTAAATACGCTCCGCGTGGTCTTATGTCGCAGCATTGTGGTGAAAGTGTTTTTAAATTCCGCATTTTCAAATTGCCCTGGAAATCGCTTTCAGCAGCATTTAGATGGGTTCAATTGGGTGAACAATGTTTACGAAATGCGTACGTTAGGTAGTTGAGATATTTTCACGAGTGGCAAAGGTAAATGACACTTCAGTTTGTGATTTACGCAGAATATGTGTAAACAAGCGACACAAACAGGTTGAATGAAACACGCAATTGATTGAAGGGGGCTCATGGCAGATACTCCTGTAATGGGATTTGGAGATTAGTCAACAGCGATTTTCATTAGGTGAGACATCATTTGGCGCTCGAGTCCTTGAATAATTTATGAAATACGTTTGAAGATTACAAAGTATTTGGAAAATGTGATGAATCGAAGTACGCAAAAATGGATATCAGTTTGGAAAATTACGCAACCAGGAAATGAATCACGCAGCGATGAAATTATGTCTTGGGCTGTATGATATGTGACACGTGTCTTTTTGAAATTACATGTCGTGTACATCCTTATCTTTCAATTTGGGCACACAAACTGGATTATCCAATCGCGATA
Source organism: Myathropa florea (assembly GCA_930367185.1). Lineage (NCBI taxonomy): Eukaryota > Metazoa > Arthropoda > Insecta > Diptera > Syrphidae > Myathropa > Myathropa florea. The sequence continues at coordinate 46,398,832 of OV884002.1, forward strand.
TCAAATGCTTTGGATTACTATTGCCTGACTAAACGATTCAATTTCAAAGAAAAATTATGATGCCTCTAGCCCTTTAACTTTCAAGTGTCATGATATCTTCTTATTTTTCGATTGAAAAGCATATTTTAGACAGTTACACCCTTTGAGCATTGTCAGTGATTTGGAGTAGGTGGACCCGCGAACAATTTTTATTTTTGAAGAATTGTTGCTTGTGCTGGGAATTGAACATAGACTGTGAAGTAAAGTACGCTCGTGGACAACACTCATGGTCTCCGTCGTCGTACGGTGCGCACAGATGAGAATGAGTGACAGTTTGGTGCAGATTGTGGAATGGTGGCAACATTGGACCATTTTTCTTCGAAAATGAGGCTGAGAGCAATGTTTCACTCAATGGTGGGCGTTACAAAGCCATGTCAACCGACTTTGTTTTTACTAAAATTCAAGACATGGATTTGTACGACCTCTGGTACAATCGATCTTTTTGTTATCAGCCGTCTTGCCGATGTCAATTGTGCGCCTCGGAGCTGCGTTTTGACCCCTTTGAACTTTTTTTTGTGGGGAACCGTGAACAATCCGGAAACGATTCAAGCACTTAAGGCCAATATCATCCAAGCAAACCGTGAGCTAAAGGACGAAACCATAAACAAAGTCTTGGAAAATTGGGGTTAACAGAATGCGCTACTGCGAAGCCAGTCGAGGCATGCCACAGGACTCAAACTACACTTTACTTCTTTCTTTCAATTCGCCATAAGCAGAGCGTTCTTACGGTCTTCTAAAATTATTGAAAGAAGTATCAAAGATAAAAAGTCCCAATAAGACTATAAATTCCACCAACCGTAAATGGACCAAAGGTACTACACGCTTTACTGTTCTGGCTTTTCCTAAATTTGAATGCTTTCTCTAACTCACACCACGCTTGGTCAAAATGAGAAGATCGGCAATAGGTGCTCTGATAAATGTTATTATGGGGCACTGCAGCATTGGAAGACGCGCTACTAGACTGAGACTACAAAGACTTCTGCCAAGGTCTAGTGACTAAGGAAGGGATTAATTTCTAATTTGGATTAATTTCTAAGTAGCTATGTAGAAATATTGTATAAACTTAGGAAAGTCCTTTTGAACAACTTCAGGTAGCTTAGTAAAATTAGCATCAGTCAGTAAAAAGAGTTTCATTGCAAGCTCAATTGATATTAGGAGAAAATTAGAAATGCTTGGTAACATAGACCTAACTTGGCCTAAGCCTAAATGTTTCTTAAAGCCTAGCGCAGCCTTACTCTGGGGAGTATCTTATAATTTAAAAAAATGTCACATTAAAGCTGTAACTGAAATAGCAAGCTATTACCTAAACGTAGCGTCTTATTAAATGTTGTCGTACAATAAGCGTAGGTAACTACACCAAGCATGGCCTATGAAAAGTTATACGAGTTAATGGCAAAAAATTAAATTAATTTATTCATGCAAAATGATTTTTTCGAAATATTTTGCGAAATAATTTTTTTAACTATTTATGGATAAATTTACAGGACAAACTAATTATTTAAGTTTTGTCTTAACATAAACTTTTTTTCAAGTCGCAATTACAAGTGATGGCTTGTCCAATTTCTATTTGCAGTCAATTAATGCTATCGTTGTATAATCCCTAACTAGACAGATTTATTTCTCAATTGACGTGTCATTAAATTCAGTGATTTGTGTCCGTTTTCATCGTAACTATAGCAAGTCCGATGAGCTGAGGAGGGACTTAACAAATCACATCAAGCTGAAAACATCAATTGAAGAAATGGACACCGCTGTGACACACAACAATTAATTATAAGTGAAATAAAACGTATCCATTCAGAATCGAATTTCATTGCGATGGCACACTTTTCCAAACTATTGTCTGGCATACGATGTATCTCGGATGAGTAGTCCTGGAATCGACTACTTCAATAGCCAATCTGTCCGTTTGACACAATTGCCGTTAAGATGATGAAACGGAGATTGAGTGCTGAAAGAGAATATTTCATAAAAAACCAACGATGAAAATGAGACGTCTTCCCTCTTGATTGCAGAAATAAGAACGTGTTTCCTTTGCAGGATATCACACACTTGTGTGTCTTTATGTGCTTGGGAGAGAGCTTCTGTGATGATGAAACATCATTTATTATGTCCTGTGCAGGATAACGGAAGACGTAATGTGTAATAAGTCATCTTCTTGTGCCATCACATCCGAGAGAGGATTATTTTTGCTTCAAAATGATTCCAGTAACTTGATGTTACTTTGACGTAAGAATTGCTTAAGAAAATAACTTAACAGTGATTTAAGGAGACAGTGAGAGCTTAAATATTTAATTTTCAATTTTTGACTCAGAGGACATCAGCGCTTTTATGTTTGAATTGAATTGAATTAGCTTCTTGGTTGCTTTGTGTCGTTTTGATGAGAGATGTCAGTTGACGACAAATATATTCACACTCCTAATTCCATATCGTACACGTGATATGCTTTATTCATCGGGGAACGACAACGAAATCCGAACCATTTCATACGACGTCCACTTTCACAGAGTCAAGTTATCAGCGACGGTTTTCCTAGAAGTATCGATCGAAACGAGTTGCTGACAGAATGTCTACGGTGGTTTGACTTTTGCCAATTCGATTATAAAACATGTTGATCGATTATTGTAGCTAGAGGTGTTTTTTTTTTTTGTTCCACATACAAAAGTTTTTTTTTGGGTTCATATCGCAAACAACTATTATTTGTCATATGATTTTTAGATCAACACAGAATCAGTTGATTCAGTTCTTGTGGTTAACCAAACTGATCACAAGTGATCTCAGATCACACAGTTGATGCGTGAACATTTGGATATGCAATTAGCAGGTGTTAAACCTTTTGATGATATGTAACCATTTAGGCGTCAGTAAATAGCATTAAATTGAGTCTCTTTTAAGTATATTTTGTGATGGGGTTTCTAAAAATCTTTGGGCTCAAAGATCGGCTATCATTGACTGAAAAGTAGAACAAATACTAGTACTTGTACTTAAATATTTGATTATCTTCATTCAACGACTGGATGGCGCAGCTGTTTAGGTGGCTGCCCCAAGTTAGAGGGGTCCCAGGTTCGAATCCCAGTGAAATCGAATCTGGTCCAGTCACCATTTGCCGTTGGGATCAAATTAATGGCACTGGAGTAAGGTGCTACCTGGTAGTACAATGGACCAGTTTTGAGTCTGAGTGCTCCAGTAGAGTCACTAAAATCCTCCGAAAAAAAAAATCTTCATTCAAACCTTCATTAAATATGATACATCCTAAAATGAATGCTCATTAAATTTTAACGGTGAGTCTTTATTGCAACTCTGCACTCTGCAGTGAAATGTACATGCAGACAGTTATGCTTCCAGTAGGAGCCATCACAACGCTTAAATTTTTATTCATGACCAACTTTTGCATTCCATGAAGCTATAAGTTCAATTGCTCATTCAGGTAATAGAAGAAGTATGCTCTTAGGCACATACTTCTATTGAGCCTGAAAACTAAGGCAAAAGTCGGTATCAAAGGACTTACGAGTAATCTAGTAACGCATCTTTCTATGATGCAGTGTCTTGTAAGGACACGGACATAAGTGCCCATATTGCTGATCTTTTAATTTCGATCAAGTAGAGCAACCGTTTAAGGTTCAGCGAATGTCAGATACCTTTACCAGTGAGACAAGTAGTAACTTCGGTCCACCTGAGTTTGGAGAAATTTGAAGAGTGCAGCTACATTGATAGATTCATTTTCAACTGAGATGGAGTGGATAACTTGTTACACATATGGTGAGTTAATCGGTTTCATAATTTTCTGGAATGTGAATGTTGGAGTGCTCGGTCATTTCATTCAAAAATAACTGAGTCTAAAGATGTACACCCCAGCTGTCAGCAAAAATAATAATATTTTACACAACAGTGCCTATTTATTTCCACCTGGAAAACTCAGAAGTTGACACCCAACTATGCAGATATAGAAGTCACTGGAATAAATACCCAGTCACAAACACCTAATCCGTTTGTGAAATAAAGGGTGGTCTAACGAAAACGCACGATAATAATTATTAATAAAACAACAAATTTTTAGAGAATTATCTTAATTTTTTCTTATTATGATAGAAGGATCTACGACAATTATGTGTGAAATAAAATATCGGCCAAATGCTCGCCACGGCTTCGGTGGCATACCTCTATCCGATGGTCAATATTTTCAATGACTCTGAGACATAATTGAGGTTCAATGTCGGCAATGTGCCGAATTATCTCATCCTTTAGCTTTTGAATTGTTCTTGGCTTATTGACGTATACTTTTTCTTTAAATATCCCCAAAGAAAGAAGTACAACGGTGTCAAATTACATGATCGTGGCGGCCAATTAACATCCCCACGACGTGAGATAACACTGCCATTGAATTTCTCGCGCGAAAGAGCCATTGTTTCATTGGCTGTGTGGCAAGTGGCACCATCCTGTTGGAAGCACATGTCGTCCGGTCCATATCCCCAATTTCTGGCCACAAGAAGTCCGCTATCATCTCGCGATAGCGAACATTATTCACGGTAACTACTTGACGGCTCTTCTGCCACACTATCGCGAACAACAGCAATGTTTTCCGCAGAACGAACTGGGCGAACATGCTGAAATTTGAGCACAATTCTACCGATTGTGGGCACATTTGGTCGATTATGCTGACCAAAAATATCACAAAGTGCACGAAATGCATTTTGATTTGAACGCCCATTTTCGAAAAAGTCTTCAACAATCTTAACGCGCTGCTCAATTGTGTACCTCTCCATGGTTGAATTTGTCAAACATTGAAACAAAGAAATGTCAAATTAAGTTGGGCAAAAAAACTTGACGTTAAGGTGTGACTCACAGTTAACATCGTGCATTATGGTTGGACCACCTTTATGTCAAAGGGTGGAATATTGATGGCGATTTTGGAATTACGATCGAAGATTGATCCACCTGACAACTGGACGAACTGTCTTCTATGCCTGTCCACCGGGAGGAGGAGAAACAGAATGTTTAATGCAGCAGACGACATGGTTCTTATCGCTCCGCTGAGGTAGATGCAGGTCTAATCTTAAATTCGAATCAGGAAATTAGAGCAACATGTTACACCATACAGAATTATGTTATTTGTTCAAAGTTTTTAGTCAATTATGGATTTTAATGGTATTAATATTTTAAACTTGTAAATTAATATCCCGATTTGACAGTTTCGCACCATTAGTTACACGAATAAAATATAAATAATAAATACATTTTATAAATAAGGACTATCATTCCACAAAAATTTCCAGTCCTTATTCATTCATACTTTTTGTAGATAGGTAAAAGTTATTGAAATTATACCATAGGAAAGACCGTCCTATTCTATTATAATCTCATTCTTTTCCTTCCTCCCCTTATTTCTGCACATTCAATCACTTTTGTTGAGACATTTTTTCTTTCAGTAAAATGCTCCATTGTTCAGGTTGCTGCAAGCAAGTTATCATATTACTCCGTAATATCTTCGCCATTATAACAATAGCAGATTCATATCTCGTGTGTATATTAAGAACAAACATGGATTTAACAGGAGATATGACATATATCTTGAAGGTTATGTATTCATATAGTCAATAACGTAGTATGCAGTGAAGATATCCTTGAAAACTTTAAAGCAGTTGCTTTATGATGGTCAGTCGTTTGACATTACTATGACAAAAAAATGGTTTCTCATCATATTATCCATCCCTAACAATACATAAATCAATTTTCGTCTATTGCATTCAATCTGCAAGCACTTGATACTTGACAGACAAATACACAGCGTGAGCACAGATGCATGTAATTTTGAAAAAAGTTGTTTATATACAGTGATGGACAAAACTATTCACACAGTGCCACATTTGAAGTACACGCAGCGCCCAAACAAAACATAACTATTCTTTTTTTTTTTTTTCATGAACCATTTATTCATTCGTAATCATTCAAAATCACAAAACAGAAAAAATTAAAAAAAAAATTCATACTCATCACATACAACATTGCACATACTCTCTCAAACCCCCCGCAATCGAATGGACCTCAATCCGATTGAGCATGTGTGGAATGAACTGGAAAATCGTATTCGAAAACATAAAATTTCAAATAAAAATCAGTTAAAACAAATACTTCAACTGGAATGGCAAAATATTACGGTTAATTATACAAAGCAACTTGTTGATTCAATGCCGAATAGATTAGAAGCTGTTATAAAGCAAAAGGGTGTGTCAACGGGGTATTAAATTTGAGATTTAAGCGTACGTTTTCTACTGTGTGATAACGTTTGTCCGTCCTAAATTACGGAGTTTAATGTACTTTTTGTAATTTTTCAATGAAAATTTTTTTTTAAATTTTTTGTGTTTTGCGATTTTGAAAGCTTAAGAATGAATAAATGTTTCATACTTCAAATGTTTGAAGTATTGAGCGCTGCTTATACTTCAAAAGTGGCACTGTGTGAATACTCTTGTCCATCATTTTAAATAGCTGCCCTACACGAAACTAAAGACGGAGCATGCTCAAAATTTTACAGTAAAGGTCAATTGACGGTGTTGATTAAAAATCATAATAAAATTCCTTGCGCTTGGTGTTTCTTAGACATTTGACAAAGTTTTACGTCAACCTCTTTTGTCGAAAAAGCGTGCATATTGTTACGATGAATCTCTTCTACGGATTAGAATTCACTTTTCGAAGGGTTCAAGTGAAATTGTCTGATTTTCACCTGTCTTGTTTTCGATTCTCTTTCTCATTTACATGAATGATTACCTTTCTCCTACGTCTAATCCAATCCACTCCTTCGCTGATATCAGTATTCTCAGTTTTTCCTATTTTTTCCAAGACTCATGACTCTGTCCTGAGGCGTATTTTAAGCACAGTGAATTAACAGTATTTAATTTTACTGGTGTAAAAATAATAGAATTTATAGCTTCTAAGACTCAATGTTGTCTACTGACACTCAAGGAAATCCTTAATAACTAGGCATTATCTATGAATGGTGCTTATGTCGCAAGATTTTGGTGTGTGCATCAACATACACACCTGATCAAAAAAAAATACATACACTTCCATTAAACTTACATTTTTCGTCTAGTGCAGCACAATGAAAGAAAATAGTTAAAGTTCGCTAAAAAGGCTAATATATTTGTATTCTAAATAAATAATAATTTTAAATAATTTTTTTATGAAGATTAAATTGCGTTAGCTCATAAAAATCGTGTGATCAAAAAAATTTATACATTGTATTGTTTTCCAAAATATTTAAATGAAGAGCTAAAATGCTTGTTTATTTCAGTTACAAAACCCACTACACTAATAACCTGGGAAGTTAACCTTTTGCATTACAAATTTGGTCATCCTTTTAGGCATACTGCTCTTGAATGTTTAAGATCTCTCTACTTGTATTTCATAACAAATTTTTGAACAACTTACCACTGTTTGTCCTTATTGACAAATATTTGGTTAACCAATTTCTTCTTTAGATGTGCCCACAAGTTTCTAATAGAATTTAGGTCTAATGATTGACTTGTCAAACTAGCAGGCAGGTCGATTTTGTTGTCTTTCATTGTGCTAAACTAAAGACGAAAAATATAAGGTGAATGGAGGTGTATCTATTTTTTCATCAGATGTTGGAAAGAGCAGATATTTGAGGTCACAAAAGCTGCAAAATGTGTAGGTTTTCTTAAACTGTGCAAGAAATATTTCACCCCTTCTGATTTGGTTTCAATTACTAAAGACTACTTTGATCCCAAGCTTGAGTACAACGCTCATATCTGGTCTGGTACTCTCAAGATCTCTCTAGATCTGACACGATCGTGTGATTAAGCTCATAGGAGGAGTCATTTCACGAAGCCTTTCTTCTCTGTTGTTTTATAGCTGTTGCCCATATAAGATGCTCAAAAGAACGAGTCGATGGCATTCCTTCCCCTTAAAAATTCAAACGTAATACCCCTCCTGCTCAGTAAACATGCTCATCAATTTGCCATTAAGCCTAATTAAGTTCTGAGAGTCGATATTTTGCCGAATATGGACTGCTCTTCGCAATCAAATATTGTCCACTGAAATCAAACCTCCTCTCCATTTCATCCTCTAAAACTTCGGCCCGTGGTGTGTCTTAACTTCAAACACCTCAAGGAATTTGTTCACCCTTTTACACGTCCAAATTATAAAAAGCATCAAGGGGACAGCCCAAAATATGTGAATATAAAAAGGTTGGGCTGTTATTCAGTAAAAGTTCTTTGTTTCCAAACGGACAGGGAATGGAACAAAAAAAGAGTCCTGAGAGAAAATTAAGAAGAAATTTAAGTTCAAAATGTAAATACATTACCGCGCAAAAGAATTTTGTGGTGGTAATTATCCTTCATCCATATCTTCATATGTAATGGACTCAACTTGTGTCCAAAAAAGGGCATGGGTAAAGCAGGATACCCAAAACCTTTAAAATGTTATGTTTTGAAATCGCAACACGGCTAGTCTTAATAATTTGGGACTATGATATTCCGCTTTCTATGCTCTGACCAGGCACTCATTAAACTTTGACTCGGTATTCACTCGCAAAAATGTGACAAATTCCGCTTATGCCAAGAATTCGAATCATCGTCCAAAAATGTTCTCTTTTCTCAGAAAATGTTCTCTTTTCTGACGATGATTCGAATTCGTGGCAATTTGGCATTGGAATTTATTCAAAAGTTCAGTGAAATCGACATGAGTTGTAAAATTAAATGAAAACTGAGCTACATGAGCTCAAATGTAATTTCCCCTTTTCGAATGATTCGTCAAATTGAAGTCTGAGAAAGTATCAGTTTCATGTCACATCCTTACATCTCGTATGTTCGCAGTTTGTCAGGCAATTTCGCTGCATGGTCTCATTTTTGTGATTTCAAAATGTTGACAACAAAAAGGAAGTAAATTATTCGTATTCAAAGCGAATGTCTAGCAAAGATTACCCCTTCCAAAAAATATTATCGGCCCGCTAAACAAGTAATCAAGAAAAATTAGACTTTTGTACGTCTTTAAAACGCAAATTCTATTTAGGCAATTAAACCGCACTCATTGCTCGGTCGAAAGGAATTTTTTTTTCAATTAGAAGTGAGGTCGACACGAACATTAATAAGTGTCACTTCAGAGCGTAAAAAATGTTGTTTGCATACCTCCTTCACAAAGCACGTAAAGAGATACCGAACAAAGCTAAACAGCAAAAACTGTTGGAAACGCACATGCCACTAATTACTTAATGGGGCGAGAGATTGAATAAAAATAAGTGAAAAGCTCGTCCTGGATGCATTTGCATTTGAATTCTCTTCGCTTCCCTCGGCTGTGCCTTAAATTGAAGAGCACATCCTAAGGATGCGCCCCGTTGTGAGAATAAATTATCGCGGTTTTGACTTTCATTCATTTCTCGCTGTCGCTGCGAGCCCAGTTGAACGGCTTCTCTTCGTCTCTGTGCTTCTTCATTGCATCCCATTTTATCTCATTATTTTACGGTCGCAATCTCCAAGGACGTTTGTGTGAGAATGTGTGTAGTATGTTCTGTGGCCATGGGTTGAAAGTTGATAGCGAGAGTGTGATTTATGATTTGAGGACAAATGTTATCACAAAAGGGGCGTGTATCATCTTTTGATATTCTAAAGGATCCTTTAAAGTCTGGGAATTCTTCTTTGTGCTGGTTCTGCCGATGGCAGAAGAAAAAGGAATTGGATGTTTGCCATATCATGCGGGGAAACTAAGAAACATAAAACATATCTGCACTTGATAAGGTAACGAGGGGTGTGTGGGTGTATAACGTTGTGAAGTATTTTGGGTGTGTGTACAGAGTTATGTCAGTTGCAGTTTCACCAACTATTTTTTATCCTTCCTGAAGTGTCGACAGATGCACTTTGGGGAAAGTGGTTGCAGCAGGTGGTGGTTGTTAGGTGGGTAGGGAATGTGGCTGACTTCAGCTGTCAGTAGGTTTCGCTTAAACCAAAACGACCGAAAACCATTTCATTTATCTGGCCTTCGGTTTTTGGCTTGTTTCTAGTGACATGTCCCTGTAAAAGTAAAGCGTTTTCTTTCGAAGTTTTTCTTGGTTTATTATCGAAAGGAGAAACTTTATGGTCATGAACCCGGAACAGCATTAATGTGTGCATTTATTCGATATCTCATTAAAATATTTTCGAAAATGTCTAACAAATTTTGGATCTTTCGCGAGTGACGCCGAACGTCCAGGTTGCCGAAAAGCGTTTGTCATGGCATAAATCGTCGATGAATTCCATGGAGCAATACTGAATGATCACAGATTAATGTGCGTGAGGTGAAGCCTGTAGGCATCACATTTTACAGGAATATTTGGATGTGAAAAACCTATCCGCGCAATGGGTACTGCGATTGCTCACACTCGACCATAAGCGCAACAGTGTGATCACTTCAAAAGAGTCCGCATACCGAAGGAGCTTTGCGCCATTTCTTTGCCGTGAACGAAACATGGAACCATCACAACACACCGGCTGAAAGTTCACCAAAGAAGGCTAAGGAATGCCTGTTTGCCAACAAGTTCATGGACACTGTTTTCTTGGAATCATTCACTCCGCTTACCTTGGAAAGGATAAAAGGATCACCTCCGGAAATTTATGCTTTTGCACAGATAAGATATTGATATGAAGCTGAAACGACCGCATTAAGCGAAGAAAAAAGTGTTATTCCATCAAGACAGTGCACGGCTACACAGGTGTTTAGTCGCCATAGAAAAAAACTGACCTGTCAGACGGACCATACTCACTCATAGAAACAGTTCCCCCTCTCTCTCTCTCTCTCTCATCTAAAAACTGTTTGACTGCAAGCTAAATGTCTCCTAATCTGGTGCAGCAATCAATGATTTATGTGTTTAAAGAAAACAATGGTCTTTAAAAATTAAGTCATAGCGCCTTGCAGTTGGATCATATATTGGGCATGATAATCTTTTTCAGAACTCTGATTGAATTCTTATTTGTTCAGATTGATTTAATCAAGTCACACCCAGAGCCGACAGATTGTTTATTAATGCTGTACTCGTCTGGGTCTTAGTATACACGTCAGAAATAAATGAAAATTTCATCAAAGGGAAGAAGATGCTGCGAAGTTGACATTAACATAAATTTCAATCAAATGTGTATGCTTTACTTTTGATATCTGATACTTGTAAGAAAATAAAATAAATGAACTAAGATGTGTAACGTTTTTTATTTAATTTCTCCTGTATCTTCTTCCAAAATGAGGTCCTCGTTCCTATTTAATAGTTTGCAAAATGATTTATACAAATTTCATGTATTAGCTCCAACGACACCAAAAATTGTTCATACTCATCCCGACTTTGTATCAATTAAATAATAATTAGGTCGTCTGGAAAATTTTCGAACATCTTGTCTGCTGTCTCCATGAACTAATCACACTCTCCTCATGCTCTTTCTTTTTTCGTTCTAAAAAACCAGGATTCTTTCCATCTCGTCTGCTCGTAGATCGTGGTGATTAGATTCAGTAACCAACAAATATCCAATGCACAAATATACCTAACGACTCAAATTAAACTTAGAAAATAGTAAAGAGTATAAAAAATTCTTATATAAAAACTGAATACATTAATGAAGGTTTTTGTGTAGCTTTTCCTTCAAATGTTTTTCAAAGATCAATAGTGACATATTTTATTGTAATTTGTAATGCTTTTTCGGTAGTAAAGTAGCTCATACCACATCTCTGTAAATTGTGTAATGTAGTTTTAAGGAAAATGTAACATTTTAGTTAAAACAAAGAAACTAAAAAAAATATATCAAATACAGGATTTAAAAAAAATTCAAACTTCTCTGGTAACCGAAACACAACAATTTCGCTTCTAAGTCCAGAATAAAAGCAAATGTCGGTATACTTGCAAGAAAATTGATTCCTTATATACAGTGCCTCACAAAAATATTCGGAATTATGTTTTTTCCTGGATCCTAATTTGTTGCATTTTGTTGTTGTTGCAGACAGAAAACATGCATTATTTTTCCTGATTTTTTGTTGACAGAGAATAAATGTTGAATTGAAACTGTTTTTTTATTATAATTATATTAATAATTATTTGTTGATTAACAATACTAAAATCCAGGAAAAAAACATAATTCCAAATACTTTTGTGAGGCACTGTATTTTACCTTGGACATTTTATTTCTACAAGTTTTCAGGAAATTTTCTTTCAATAAATTTCCTTGGCAAGTCTGAAGTTCCGTATTCAACATTTCACTATTAGCAACGCTAGGTACTTGGAGAATGTTAAACATTCTCTTACTACGATTTAAATTTGTTTTTGTGAATATACTGATAACCCCAAACAATTTTCATTACACGAGCTAAAGGCAAATATCTGGACAAGTGAAAAATAAAAGAAATTGTACCAAGTTTTGAAGACTCGTGTGATGTGGAACTTGGGCGTAACTTCGCGGTCAATTCAAAAGCAGCTTTTGTTCAACAAAGCTTTACACGGGTACAATTCTGCTAAAATTATTTTGAAAAATAAATTTGTATCAATTTGTATTTCTACTTTCACGTATAAAAAAAAAGCATTTTCGAGTTCTTTAAGATTTTGTCAGATTGATATCGGTCAGTACAGATCACTGGCCAATAGGAGACCATGCAACTATACCAGGTATCCCACACAGTTCATACTGCCGCAACTACAACGGCATAGCAAAAAGAAAAATTTGACCCACTTCCTTTGCTCAGAAGAAAATAAATATTGAATCGAAGTTGAGACATTGTGCTTAGGAATCGACTTACTCATTACGCTATCGCAGGACATTGGTATTGATGACATAGAAAGAAACTTTAAGAAACGAGTTATTGATGGTTTATTGCTCCTATGTGCAGCGTAAGCAAGACGAAAATGCTCAAATCTACAATCTACTGCAAAACGTAGATATCTGTTTAGGGGGTATTTTAAATAACAGAAAAGTTATTTACTTTAGTCATCTGAAACGAAAACGCTAAAGAAGGTGCAGATAAGTTTAATTTCTCTTCTTATTCTTTGTATTATAACTTGGACTTGCACACCAAATAGGTTGAAGCCCTTCTCCACTTGTACAAGTTGTAGATTGAAGAAGAGTCGAAACGAGCTGATTTTAGAGTTAATGAGGACAGAACAAAATATATGCTATCGAGTACAAGTCGATCCGTCGCACACCACCTGGGACAAAATATCACGATCGACAGCTACAATTTTGAGGTAGTGAAGGAGTTTGTCTACCTCGGGACAAATGACTCTACGAACGACATCATGATGGAGATCCAACGCTAAATCACCCTTGGCAACTGTTGATATTTCAATTTGCCTAAACAGGTGGGGTCAAAACTCCTAACTCAAAAGACCAAAATCATTCACTACAAAGCCCTTATTCTGCCAGCCCTGCTTTATGGAGACGAATGCTAGACGATAAGCAGAACGGCAGAATTTATTTTTGGTTCTTGGTACCTTCGAAAGATAAAGTCTGCTTTGGATATATGGCCTTATTTGCATGGAAGATGAATGAAGCACTAAGATGTAGACGTAGTCCGGAAGGCAAAACTCCATCGACTACATTGACTCGACTACAGCAAATGCAGAGATAACAATGTTACAGCAAAAAGGGTTTTCGAATCCGAACCTCCTGGTTCGAGAAGTAGAGGGAGACGGAACCTCCTTGGTCTTGACGACTGGAAGCAGCGTACTCGAGACCACCTTATATGGAACACAGCTTTAGCTCAGGCTCAGTCCCTCAATGGGACGTAAGCCTGGTAAGTAAGTAAGTAAAGTTTAGAAAATGTGGGTAGGTAAGCTTAGTTTTGGTTTAGACTAAACAGCTTCTCTAATTTTGTGGGCAAGGCATTTCTTTTTTCAATATTTCTTTAGTCCAAAGTCTCTTTGGGAATAAGGATTCCTTTTCTATCTATCTTTTTACCGCCTTTCATTTCTTAAAGCTAGCTTAAGGCAGATATTGATGGAATCGGGTAGTATACGCATGAAAGAACAAGAACCGTCCATTCCTCAACACCGAAGCTGCCCCTGCTGTGGTCCTGGTTCCAAAGAATTTTAAATCAAAAATTCGACAAGAGATACCATCTCACCAGTCGGTGATGCCCACGTGAGAAAAAGCACATAATAGTCTGGGAATAACATCATAGCACCTTCTTTCTGGACTCACACTCTTTTATTATTTTTAGGTTAAAAGTACAAAGCGGAAACAATGGCACGCCTATAAGAACGGCTATTTTTAGAATTAAGTAAATGCTCGTCTAAAGACCATTTGTACCCCGCGGCACCTCCTCAAAGCACTTTTCCTAATAAGATCATGAAGTCGACCCTACTTCCACGAAACGAAGCATCCTCTGCCCCTATAACACACAAAAAATCATACAAAACAAAAATATCCAGATTTAAAACAACTTATATCAACTGTCCCCAGTGGTGTACATCAACAAATACATTTACTCCATAGTCATATTTTATATATACACACCTGTCAGCAAATTCTTCTTCTTCTTCTTCTGCTAGCGCTACAGTCTGGGGTGGGACTGGGCCTCAACCAACACTCTGTCAGTACATTGGAACATACAAAATCCCCCAAACCAAATGAAGGCTGCGAAGTACGGGTACAAGGCGTCTGATGAATTTCCTTCCAAAAAATTGTTACGTATACGCCACCGTATGATGAGATTTTTATTTATTTCGTACTTTTCGGATTTTATTGAGTTTTGCTTGTAGCTCCATAGAAGATATATTTGTAACCATAAAAATGTTGAACTTGTGATGGAAGCAAATCATTTTTAAAGGGCCTTACGATTCTGATGTCACTGAACGGATTTTAGAGAATTTTTTATTTTTATTGATCATTAAAAAAATTTGATTACAACCGGACGCAGGTAATCCAAAGGCATAAAGTTGTCAAAAATGGGAGGGGGTTATCACTCAAGCGATGACTTCGGATGGGTGACATTAAACGTTTACGGGATTGGAAAACCCAAAATGACTTGTCAGTCATCCGTATTGAATGCAAAAAATTAAGGAACATCGTGCGGTCATTTTGGTCTCGAGAGAAAAACAAAAACATACTTCGCATCAGGCTAAAGATATTTTTATTTGTCATTATATTAAGAGTGTGTCATTAGAATTGCGTGGACGTGGTGATTACTGTCCACTCGTAATGAAATTCTTGAGGCTTTCTTTAAATACCACTATCACATGTCGTACTTTGTTGAATTCGTAGAAACATTGAGTGATTTTTATGATACAGCTTAATGATACAAATTGTGATGTTTATTCGAAATTCTCCTCTTCATTTCCATTGAAGACTTCAAAGTTATTGAACATAGGAATACAAAAAACATAAGTGTCGATTTTTATTTTAGATTATCATCATCTTGTGGGCGCCGTGGCGTAGTGGGTAGGTGCGTCGACTTCTACGCTCGAGGTCGTCGGTTCGAATCTCGAAAAAAAAAACATCAAACATTTTTTCACGGCTCCACCTCTTTCGAGTCACTGACAATGCTCAAAGAGTATAACTGTCTAGAAAAAGCTTCTCAATCTCGCCGTTCGGAGTCGGCATTAAACTGTAGGTCCCCTCCACTCGTGAGAGAATAATAGCACGCACAACATGAGTGGTTGCTGAGAAACTAGGCCCAGGTCCACATCGGACTGTAGCACCGCCATTATTATTATTATTATTTTCAAATGAGCTGTAGTTTCTATAAGACGGTGCAGCATGTCACATAGCGTGAGTCACAATCAATTAATTAATCAGAACATTCGATAATCCCTTTCGCTATAAGGGTCCCCATTGCGCATTTTTAAGACTTTCTTGCAAAAAAAATCAAAACTCTTAATAGGCTTTATATTTACGTCAATGTTCAAGAAGTCAGCAACGTAATCATACAATTCAAGACTTCAAATTCACTGAATTAAATATGAAAGAACAGTAATAAAATGAGTCACGTGCTGACATTCCCCTGTCACCAAAATATGTCCATTAAATTAGGTCAAATATGGATTAGAAAATAAATGTTCAAATTAGGTCGTCAATTTTTCTGCCTGAATAATCAACGCATTATAATGTATCACAAGAAATTGTCGACGAATCAATAACCAAATTATTCTTTGCGGCTTCTGTTGAAAGTAATTACACTCCCAAAGTTTAATCAACCAGAAAATAATTGTCACATCACTGGAAACGAAATGGAAAGCAAATAAAAAATGTTGCAAATTTCGCTAAAAGAAGGCGATGTTGGCTACAAATTCGCTATAAAATTAAAATTCAAAAAAATATAATTCTTGCCCCGTTGAGAGAGTTGCTTTACTACAAACGTTTGTGTATAAATTTGTATACTGAAGAAAATAAGTTTGAAAAATAGTTGATGATAATTGGAAGCCATTTTTTTTATTTGCTTCTTCGTTAATTAAATGAATAAAATAAAAAAAAATAATTAAATTAATTAAGAAAAAAACTCAAAATATACTGCTAAATAAAGTCTTTCCCAACGAAGGACCTACATGTCCATCTTGGGATGAAAAGAAAAACGATTCTAGGGTAATTTTGTTTTTTTTTAATAACTCTTAAATGGAGACAATTTGATAATAATATTTTATTGATCGATTAATTGAACCTTAACATTATGTACAGAACGTGATGTCGGTCAAGTGACCGCCCCTGGCTGTGACGCAGAGGCGGGCTCTTTTTTCATAACAATTCCGCTTTATTTCATCAATTTCGTTTTAAATGCTGTCATTAAACTTACAGGCAGTGATAGGTTTGTTGGGTTACGCATTTTGGCATTTTTCTTCAAGTACATCCATAGGAAGAAATAGAAAGAGGTCGAATCAGAGGGTGGTGGGGTTCAGTTGACTCCACCACTTTTTGACTTTTTTTTTTGGCTGAGAAAAGTGTCTCTTTGCATCGTAGCCCGAGCTGTGTGTGATGTGGAACCATGGTGATGGAACCACATGTTCTGAAAGCCTAATAGATCCAATTCGAGCACAGGACAATTTTCCAACATGTTCCGACAGCTGTCATCAGTATCTGTTAAAATTTTGCATCTAGTATCCTCAAAGAACTATGGCCCAATAATGCCACCGCCGCCAGCCCAAAAAGCGCACCATTCAGTTGCTCTACGACGGCGTAGTGCTTTTTAGTGTATCAATTCTTAATTTGATTGCCAATCACTTTCAAATGTGCCTTGTAGAACATAATATATTTTTACCCATATTTTTTAGGTTAGGGAGCTGCTTGTGAATTCACCAGCACACTTAGACCATGTTGGTCCATTGTGATACTCACAGTCAGACTATTACCACTGATTGACCGTTCCAGTGATAGTTCCGTAAATTTGATCCCACCGCAAATGGTGACTGGACCAGATTTGAAAAACCGGATAAAAGCGTATTAACTTTGCTTTCACTGAGACGCTTGTGTCTCCATGGTTCGAAGGTTAACTCTTTGAAATTAATTTCTAAGACCAGTTTCCCTAATTATCTTCAGAGTTGATTAAGTAAATCGACTATATTTTGTACGCACATTTTCAACTCCAACTACCAAAACCGTGGTCGCAGTGGCGTAGTGGCTATGTACGTCGAATCCTACCCACCCGACTTTTAGTATTTGTTTAATTCAAAGCACAGAAGGAAATGATTTTCAAGTCACTGACAGTGCTCGAAGACTCTAAGTGTCTGGAAAAAGCTTCTCAATCTCGCCGTTCGGAGTCGCCATAAAACTGTAGGTGCCCTCCACTCTTGGGACAACAATAGCAGGTACAACAAGAGCCGTTTTTATAAAAGATAGGCCCAGGTCCACCTCGGAGTGTAGCGCCACCACTATGATCTCATCTCATTTTCAGTGACCCGCATGTTCCACTAAAGGGGTCGCGGGGGCAATGCATACACGAGGGATCTCCAGGCCACTCAATCCTCCGCCATCGACTCTAACTCATCAGGAGTTATGCCCAAGCACAACCAGGCGAGTGTTTAGACTTGGTCCAACCATCTCGTCCTGGGTGTGCCAAGCGGTCGCCTACCTGATGGAATCGCATTCAAGGCATGCCTCGGAAGTCGTGATGATGGGGACATTCGTGCTACATGACCAAACCAACGAAGTACAGCCCTTTCCGTTCGAAGAAGCAGCTGCCCAACATTGAGTTCCTCGCGCACTATGATTCTTTTTATAATTTTCGAGCCCAAAGGGAGTTACGAGTACCCTTAAGTATACGGAATCAAGACACAGCACAGGCCGAAAGCGTAGAGTGATAAAGGGAGAGGAGATGCACCTGTGCACATTGATCTTGAATGCCTGTAGATTGTAATGAGTCGGAAATATTAAGCTGAGAAAAGTATTCCATATTCGTGTGACTAAAAAAACGAGTCTCCGTACTTTACTGTACATCCGAAAGCAAGCTAGGTGGACGTGTACAGTGAGAAGATTCGCCAACGTTTCTCACATCAACCCGAAAATGTCCCATAACAACAAAATACAGACACCAAATATACCGACTCCGACGTTACAAAGGTAGTCGAGCAGAATCGAGAAGTGAAAATTTCCATTAGCTTTCCAACCTCAGTGGGCACCGTGGTGTAGTGGGTAGGTGCGTCGACTACTACGCTCGATGTTGTCGGTTCGATTCCCGAAAAAACACCTACAATTTTTTCACGGCTCCACCTTTTTCGAGTCACTGACAATGCTCAAAGAGTATAACTGTCTAGAAATAGCTTCTCAAATTCGCCATTCAGAGTCGGCATTAAACTGTAGGTCCCCTCCACTCGTGAAAGAACAATAGGTCGTACAACACGACTGGTTGCTGAGGAGCTAGGCCCAGGTCCACCTCAGACTGTAGCGCCGCAATTATTATTATTATTATTCCCAACGTCAAATGCATGTGTAATGCCCACATACCGATTGAAGTTAGTCCACCAACAATTTGCACTTCTGAATCCGCTACGTCAGATGCTGCGCGGTTCCAGTCAATGCACCAGCCCGTCTGATAAAATCAAACGAGAGTTGCAGCCGAGAATGTCGGATGCACTCGGCACGAATCATTTCACTGCACATTTATTTTTTTCCGGTTGAGCACTAATCACTCGCGAGTTTTGAAGTGAAAAGGGCCACTCAATTTTTTTTGTTTAACTTTATTCGAGCGTTAGGTACGGAAAAATCAAGTGCACGCATCGAAGGGGTCGTTATTACTATTTTTTTCGAATGCAAACGCTTAGCTTGGTTTGATTTTATTAGGCGGGCTGGTGCATTGACTGGAACTGCATAGCAGCTGACGTAGCTGATTCACATAGTGCTCCAGTTTTAGTAGCCCTTTTCTATAGGCTTTTGCGCGATCTTTTTTTGTGCACACTTTACCGCATAAATTTAAATTATGTGTACATTTTAATACACTCTTTACTTTATCAGTAAAATAAATTCTTAAATTTCGGATTGTTATAAAACTAATTCGTTCTTCATCTCATCATTCGTTGCCCTGTGCCCAGATATCATCTACCTCTGTGTCACCAATTTCAACGATTTCCTGTCAAAACGTATGAATATTGATAATGTCAACGAACGCAAGGCATCCATCGTGCTATTCCAACCGCCATGAAAGTTATTAAGTATGATTGAAACTTATGTCACAAGGATTACCGCCTAAATCCATTTTCAAACTTTCCCCATAGAATCCTTCTTCCCCCTTCAGTAAGTTAAGAAAACAATCCATTTAATCAGTGAATTACCCTTGAATCCCTCCAAATCGATGGCCAACAATTACCTCTAATCCCATCTGACAGAAAGCACCACATCGAAAAACTTCTCAACCAGCTCACACCCCGAAAAGGAGGACGAAAAGAAAAGATGAACCTCCTTTCCTGCTGCCACATTGTCACGAAATTCACAAAAGAGGATTACTCCAGCTTTAGTCTGCCGTTGCCAACAGTTAAGTTTCCTTTCTCCTCCGTCATTATCCTTGAAAGTGCTTCACCCTTTTCTTTATGAGACCTAATGAACAGAAGCATTACGTTGTATATGAATATCCAGATACACAAAGTCATTAGTGGGGATATACCTCAGGATAATCGAGTGCGCCATTGAACGTGCGCCGGTACACCGGTCAAAAGTACAAACTCATAAAAATCAAGCCGAGCCGAGCTGAGCCACCCATTAAACCAGTGAACGTGGCGAATGCGATATTTATCGTCGACCATAAAGTATTCGCCTATTTACTACCATCCCCCACACACATTGACGGTATTTAGGGATACGCAATAAATACAAATGCGTCTCATGTTTAGACGAAATAAAATAATTCCGAGTATCAGTTTTGGCGAACAATTTTAAGTGAATGACAAACTAATTCTCTGTGAACTTGCACATTATCCTAAATCACGGTTAAAGTATCCTGTCGGAAGGGACTGGAAAAGGATAATTACGAAATTGGACACCAAATTTGGCGGTCGTGTTTACAGCAGAAGCACGCGAATCCACAAACGAAGGGCTCCAGGGAGTTGCTACAATGCTTACGATACGGCCACGAGGAAACGACAGACATACGAGAGGAATTATAGTACGGCTGTAATTGTATCCTTTCACGCATCATTAGGGATAATAAAATGTCTGTATGCGTGAGATGTGTAAAATTTTGTTCTAAAACATTTCACTGACTGTGCGGTCGAGAGTAGTTGACACCAGTTGCTTTTGGGGTCAATGGGAAATTGCTTTACGGCTTGCGTTTCACTGCACACTCGAACGAAGGGTTTGTGCGGTTTGTGCGTAGGTTCTGTGACCGGAAATGAGATTCAAAAGCTCGTTAAAGCATTTTGTTTGTTTTAGCCACACGAAAGGGGAACAAAAAACGAACAGAATATCATTATCCTTTGACACTCAATACGCTTTTAAGGGGATTCCTTTCCTGGCTTCGTCGGGACACGAGTATCAAATGGTAGTCCTACTTAAGATCATTATTTTAATTCATTTCTCAGGAATTCATCTTCGTGCTCGTGCTGCTGAATAATGACTCTTGGGAAGAATGTTGTTAGGAGTTCATTGAAAATTCCATAAAAATCAGTCAGAGTTCGAGGAAAATGAATGAAAACTTGTTGGGGATATTTTTGTGTTTGAGTATGAACCGTCATATATCCTCTGGCTGTTATTAAAAACAGTTCATTACGGTTTTCCTTTGTGCAACTTTGAAATGTGAAAGTTAATTCGCTCCGACATGACATGGCTAAAAGTGATGTAAGCAGTTTCTTTCGTGGGGAAAGAATACAATGCAATCGTGGTTTACATATGAGACCAACACGCCAGAGGATTAAGGGATAAAACTAATTCCACAGCAAACAACAAAGGAGAATGGTTCCCTTCAATGGCTTCTATTACGTCACAAACTGAGTACAATCTGGAAGGAGTCAGAAAGTATCAGTGTGCTTGGTGAGACGAAAGATACCAGCTTACGTCCATGGACCTAATTAATTGAAAACTATGAAACAAGAGAATGAGCCTTGTTTGAATTTAATAAGAATGAACTTAGCTCTTTGTTACAGATTTTTCAAATGTCCCAAAATGATGCATGGAATTGTGTGGTAGCTGATTTTTTTTGTTTTTAAGTCAGTGCAGCTTCACTCAGATCTGGACGATGAGAACTAATCAAACAGTGGCTGGTAACGGCTTTTATCTGATCAAATTTTACAAAACCCCTTGTCGACATAAATTATTTAATAAATATATGAAAGCAATCTTTGCGTGAAATATCGCTCTTTGGACCAAAAGCGACGTAACTTCGTGAAGGCAATAAACTTTCACGCGGTACTGTCATATTATGATTTTGGTTCGTATAGAAAACAAGATTTGGGACCTGAATAAGGGTGGACGAAATAAAAAGAGTGTCTGTTATCGAAGGGTAACGCCAAAATTGTCGACAGGAAATGGAGACCAAACGCCAAAACGATCCTATGGATGTACAGGGTGGGCCATCTAGTGTTTTTTTAAATCATACGTAATTTTGACACTGACAAAACTTGACTGAGAGAAAGTCAGTATCATACCTCCGCGGAACGAAATGAATCGCTTTACGCTTTAACAACGTTAAGAAATATTAAAACCTTATTTCCAAAGTCAGTGCTGTGTAGTCCAAACAGTGCATTTTTTGAAAAGAAAATTTGGCCGAAATGAAGCACCCACCGCGACAGCTGTACCCAAGTTTGTGCAAAAAGATTGTGAGAGTGGTATGCTAGTGGACAACACTCATGGTCCCCGTTGTCGTACGGTGCTGTGGCCGAGAGTGTGAGACTCAATTCACGAAGATCAACTCGCCGTCGATCTCAACAGCTCAACAATTCACGCACTAGCCTGAGGAAAATTCTGCACAAAGATTTCACATTATTCGCTTACCAGGTACAATTGACTCACCAATTGAAGGCGCGTTATCACTTGGGCCTTAGAGCAGCTTGAATTGGACAACGGTTTTGGGCGAAAATCATCTTTTCTGATGATGCGCACTTTCATCTCAGCGGCTACGTTAACAAGCAAAATTGCCGCATCTGGGGCTCGGAAAACCCGCACGTTATTGTCGAGAAGCCAATGCATCCACAGAGAATGACAGATTGGTGCGGATTGTGGAGTGGTGGCATCATCGGACCATTTTTCTTCGAAAATGAGGCTGGGAACTACGTTTCGGTCAACGGTGGGCATCGCAGAGCCATGTTAACCAACTTTTTAAGGTTCGGTCTACAAAAACCTTTATAATTTCGGTGTGTCCGTCTGTCCGTCGGTCCGTCCGTCCGTCGTGTCTGTCACACTTTTTTATCTCCGAAGTTTATAAAGATATCGGCATGAAATTTTGGAATTAGGTACTTCAGGCCTAGATGTCATTGCCTATGAAATTTAAAAATTGGGGCCATTTGGGGGTGGCTCCAGTACAGGTGAAGTTGCCATTAATTTTGAAACATTGTCGCACCCCATCGACTTATATATCAATCGACAGGTCTTTTGAAATGAGGTAGAGGTTTGCTTCAACAGTTTTTGATCCAAATTACCGTTTGGAAAATATGGAGCTCCAAAGTTTTTTTAATACTTCCCCCCCTGCCACACAGTACAACTCGCACTTGCCCAGTTTATTTTTACTAAAATTGAAGACAAGGATTTGGACGACCTCTGGTTTATTCAGGATGGCGCCCCTTACTACACAGCCCATGCCACAATCGATCTTTTGCGCCCTAAATTCCCAAATCGTGTTACCAGCCGTCTTGGTGATGTCGACTGGCCGCCTCAGAGCTGCGATTTGACCCCTTTGGACTTTTTTTTGTGGGGAACCGTGAAGGATCGATATTATGCCAACAATTCGGAAACGATTCAAGCATTTAAGGCCAATATCATCCAAGCAATCCGAGAACTACAGCCCGAAACAATCAAAAAGGTCTTGGAAAATTGGGGTGACAAAATGCGCTACTGCGAAGCCAGCCGAGGCAGCCACTTGAACCACGTTGTATTTCATAATTAATGGGAATGTTGTTCTTACTAATAAAGCCATAATACATGGAAAAAAATTAAGTTTGTTCAATTTATTGCATTTTTAAAAAGAAACTTGTACTTGACCCACCCTGTAGTAGGCAGAACTACATTTTTAGAAGATGTTATATTGCATAGGTTCGGTTAGGTTAGGAGGGCTTTATGCTGTTACCAGCAATTACACTCAGAGGCTGTGAAGGTCCATTGTGTATGGCCTGTATACCGAGAATTAACGCAGGGTCAGTATGCAATTATCAAAACCACCCCGTTCTAATTAGAAATTTTAGGTCAGGGATCTATACCTTCGCCACATCGCTGAGCTCGTGAAAGAACATTGCTTTCAAGTGAGTGAGCCATCGTTCTTGTAGACCAGGGCAATGACAAATGAGATGCTCCACTGATTCAATTTCTTCTTCATCCCTACAGCTCCTACAGAAATCGTTCGCCGGGAGGTTTAGTCTCTTAGCCATTGCACCTATCGTGCAGTGACCAGTGAGAACCCCTATATTGCATATCTACTCTGAGAGTTCGCGCTTTGGACTAAAATAAAAATACTACCACCCATGACAAAAATCTTCCCTTTTTCTATTGATTTGATATGACACCTCTTGTTGAATGACCCCTTAAAACGACCCCTGATTTAGATCTAAATCCATTCAAAAAAACCTCATTCATTCACGTGTGTGCATTGTCTCCACGGTCATTACTACTCGATCAACAACTGATTGTTAAAGTCTTTCCCTGTTATCATTCGGATAAATGCTTTATTTCCACATGTCACTCGACGTTGGCCTTGATTGTAATTCACTCCTCCAGCATGTATCGTCTTTCTAGAGAACAGATCCCATGGTTGTGAATGGTCAGTGTATTGATTGAATATCCCACAAATCGACATCAACAACACATCGTCCCATTCCCACCAAGGTCATGGTATTCACATAATTGGGACGAGAAATGTCGAACCTGACTTTTCTCACGTTAGTCGAAGACGTATTGTACATTCCCATGTGCGCACATGTTAATAAAGTACATGAACTCTTTTCGAGCTACCTTGGCGTGAACGATGCTATATTTAGGCAAAATCATAAATATTTTATATGCTAAACGTTATTCCGGAAACATTTGTTTAAAGCACTCGCAACATGAACCGCTTTCGAATTCACACAAAAGTCGGGCGGCAAGACTGAATTCAGATTTATCGATTAGCCTATCCCCAAGGTATGGTGCTGGCCCCCAATGTCACTGCGAAGGAGGTCATTCAATAAATTCGGTACAAATATGAATTTTAAATTGTACTTCCTCTCGTTTAATGCAATTATGTAAGCGTCCGAAAGTGAACACACCAAAGAGTGTGTTGTCAACGGACGCACATACCTTTCCGAGGCACGTACAATTACGGAGTGTTGGGTGCGCTCACGCTGGGACCACATTTGAATAGCTCAGCCAGTGGAGGTTTTATTAGTAAATGACCATAAAAATATAATTGAATGATGACAACGTTGACAATGACAGTGCGGGCGAGTTTTTAACCATATCACTTCACACGAAACACGGCCGTTTGGATACGTGGGGGATTCATTGCTTTTTTTTTTTTGTGGGGAACGGTATTTGTTTGGCACACGTTTGCTTTTGGTGCTGTGGTGCATCGAGATAGCAAACACAACATGTGCGGAAATTGTGCCTTGGAGTGGAGACCGAAGGGCTGTTGAGTCGTGAAGTTTAATGGGGTGATGAAAAAAATGCTGATCGCATCGTCGCTCTTTCATTGCCAAGTTGAATGACAAATAATTTGGACTAAATTTGCCCCAACCAAATAATGGAAATAAAACACGCTGAGTAGCAAAATGTGTCAGTCCATTTTCTGTCTATTTGCTGAATCGTTTGCTAACTTATAACGACATTTACTGAATAATCGAAAGGTCGAAGGACATAGTCCAGTGAGTAAAAAGTTCGGAGATATATAGCGTTTTGCGGTCCTTCCTGCCATTTTCTTGCCGTATTGATCCTGTGGAGTCAGATTATACCTGAAATCAAGTGCATCTGAGGGGCGATGCTATGCCCGCCGCCTATGCAAATGCAAGTCTGTCTTTGGAGTCTCGAACTAGTGTTTAGTTTTGTTTAGAAAGAGTCAACACGAAATCAGCCCGCAGATTGAGATTATGCCCGAACAGCGAACACGTAGATCCAGTAGGTCATAAGCGGTTGTAGACCCCTCATTTTCCGGTTTTCTGCTCGTGTAAAAAGCTTGAGCGGCCTTACGTTCTCGTTCGAGTATATTTTGTTTCCAGTTGAGCTTCTTATCTTGGATAAGTGCCAAGTAATTAGCAGTGTTCCAGACGACAGTTGGTGCCGTTGATGATTGTGAGGTCAGTATCAAGGATTTTGTATTTCCTAGTGGAGAGAAGAATTTTAGGAAATTACAAGTTAAGCAAATTTTTCACGCTGACATAAGCACCATTATTTCAACAGTTGTGTGGCATGTTGCGTCGTCCTGCTGAAAATAAACATCGTCCACGTCCATGCGACAATCAGGCAAAGAAAAAATCAGTGAACTTCATTCGGCAATACAATTCATTCACTGAAACAGTGTCATATTCAAAAAGTTATGGTTAAAAACCTCTTAAACAAACACTCGTTCTAACTGAATCACTATTTGTCCCGAGGAGTAGTGAATAAGTTTATAGACTTTTAGTGTAAAGGTCAGGGTATGATTTTGGATACAATAACTTCAATTTTCACGGGACCACCTTTCTCGAGTCATTGACATTGCTGAGAGATTATAACTGTCAAGCTCCTCAAGCTTTAGCCATGAAACTGTAAATCCTCTCCAATCATAAGAAAAGAACATCATCCACAGCAGTAGTTTAAGAAGAAGCTAGACCCAGCAAGGACTGTACCTATACCCAGAAATATGAAACTATTCATATCGAATAATAAAAAAAATATTTCTTAATATCCAGTTTAACGTAGAAGTGTGATGCCTAGATTCTTTGCTTAAGTTCGACCGAATTGATATTCTTGCGTGGGTACTGTGAAATTATTCTTTACAGTTTTTTGTTAGCAGAAGTATGTGACTGAGACGTTGATTTAGCGCTTCGATAAATTTTCGAGACAATAAAATGACTACGTCTCGTCTGCTTACGCGGCAACTGTCACTTTCCAACATCCATATGATCTCATCTACCACTAAAATCCATAGTAGTGGTGAGAGGAACCCGCCTTGTGGTATGCCTCTATTCACCTTACAGGTCACCATAGACGACTGGATGGCGCATGTTCGAATCCCAGTGAAATCGAATCTGGTCCAGTCACCATTTGCCGTTGGGATCAAATTAACGGCACTGGAGTAGGTTGCTACCTGGCAGTACAACGGACCAGTTTTGAGTCTGAGTGCTCGAGTAGAGTTTCAAAGACAATTCGAAAAAAAAATAAAAAATAGATCACCATAGTGGAGCGGAGCTTGACTTCATACAAATACAATTATTTGTAAAATGTCAGTTCTTCATAAGCTATCAGCTGCTTTTTGGATGTAGAGGACTTTAGCTTGAAACTTGTTACATCCAACTAAAGCTCTGCATTTGGTTAAGAGTACTATTATCCCATTACATTAGAACGTCACGCATCATTTCATGCTTGTCAAACGTGCGGAAATTATTGGAATAATTGGCTCGGTTGGAAATACGCAACATGAGTTTCGCCATAAGGTCGACTGGTTTCGTGCAGGAAATTCGTCGCACCGTGGAAAATTTAACCGTGAGTACACTCTTTTGGACCTCTTTTGGAGCCTCTTTGGAACCAGACAGAGATTGGTGCGAAATGAAGAAAACTTTGCGGCCAATATCAAAAAGGACCCAGAAACGTCGATTCGGCACCGATTAGCTAAATTGGGCATCGCCGGGAGTCAACCCGGCTTATTTCGGGGTAGAATTTGAGACTAAATCCGCAACAGATTGTGCTGACGCATGAATTGAAGTCGGACGACCACAGATAACACCGTGAGTTAGCTAATTAATAATAATAATAATGGCGGCGCTACAGTCCGAGGTGGACCTGGGCCTGGCTTCTCAGCAACCACTCGTCTTGTGCGTGCAGTTGTTCTCTCACAATTGGAGGGGACCTACAGTTTAATGCCGACTCCGAACGCCGAGTTTGAGAAGCTTTTTCTAGACAGTTATACTCTTTGAGCATTGTCAGTGACTCAAAAGAGGTGGAGCCGCGAACAATTTTTTTTTTTTGAAAAATTGTTTGTCTGAACTTTGTTTCGAACCTAGACTGTGATAGTCTAATGCGCATGGGTTGACGCACGAACCCACACGGCCACGGCGCCACGGTCCTAATTGGGTGCTGCAAATATTTGCCGGAGATTCGGATTTTGGCCAAAATACCATCTTCTCAGGCAAGGCCCATTGACGGCTATGTCAACAAGCAAAATTTCCATTATTGGCGCGAACATAATCCACAAGTGTTCGACCAAGCATCAATGCATCCACAAATTGACTGTTTGGTGCGGTTTATGGCAAGGCGGCATCATCGGACCTAATTTCTTTCAAAATGAGGTAGGAGACACCGTTACCGTCAATAGTCTCTGGTATAGAGCGATGTTAACTGACTTGACGACAGCATCGAAATATCCGAGCTGTGGTTTCAACAAAACAGCGCTACATCTCATATAAGCGACGCAATGCTCGAAGTTGTGAAGGAGAAATTTTGCGACTGGGTCATATCACGACGAGAGTTCATGAATTGACCGCCGCGATCATTCGATGTGACACCACTGGGTTATTTCCTCCGGTACTTAAGGACTTAACGCTTAAACAACGCCAACAAGCCCACTTTGGACGAGCCCGAGATCAACATTCGGGACGTTATCGCAAAAATAACGCCATTGGAGTCATGAGAAATTGGACCGAGTCATCAGAAATTGGAGCGACCGCTTGAAGCACTGCCAAAGAAGCCGAGGCGGATATTTGAATGATGTGGTATTTCATACATAATGGCATGAATGTAGCTTTAAAATAAAGCTAAAACTGACTTTCTTATCTAGTCACCCTGTATAAGTTACATTACCGTGCCTAAAAGGCATACACCTGCCACCATTGCTTATGTGCTGCTTAGGTCTTATTTGGAAGTATGAAGTATTGCGTTTTCTCTGACATCGGCTTTAAAGAGTTCGATCCTAAGTCGTTGTGGAAATTAAAATTTACAAACAAACGCTCACTTCAACTGACTTCACACGAAATAAACCAGAATCCTACCCAATCGAAGGTCTGTTAAAAAATGTTAGTCCCATCTGATTAACTGTCTGAAGTTAAATTTCAACACGATATCACACCGCGCACAATCTATTCCTTTTTGTTGTTGTATAACGAATAGTATTGATCAAATCAATCACAATTTGTCAGAACCCTTCCTGTAATTGAATTTCACTTCCGTCACATACTGCCGCGATGCACATTCAATTAAGACTCAATAAGGCTAATTAAATGCACATTCAAATAAACCTCCCTCTCTTCTTTTTTCAGGTACAAACCAATCAGACAACCCACAAAAACTTCCCCCCGCCATGCTCGGCCTGGGGAGAACTTAAACAAGAGGATAATTCGAGCAAACCCGATTTCAAAGTGAAATTATCGAATGGATGCATACGCGTGCGGCAACCACGGTCTAATTTACATTCCGACGATGTCCTGCATCCACACCGTCACTGCTCAGCTGTGCATATACGAAAATTCATTACTGCGTCCCATGCGGAAATTACTCGTCAATTATCCGGCGAAGAATTATACATGAAAAAAAACGACTCCCACAAGTGCACTTGAATCTCTCACTGGCATTCTCCCACAGCGGGCTCCGATATCGACTGCATCCAGTTGGAGGATACTCCCACGGACACGACAAGAGGGCGCGACAACGTGTGCGCCCATTCAACAGGAAGCCCTCACAGGATAATTGAATCATATCGAATCAAAGGAGAAATTCAAAAAAATAACGAAACTATCTCGGACTCATCTTTGCTCACAACACAAACTTGAAGTGCCAAGTGCCGCAGCGTCGCAATGTCAGAATTCCGATTTTTCTTCTTCACCGACGATCACGTTTATCAATCGGAGAACCCCATTGCCCTGCCCATTTCACGGTTTCAGCCGACCAGCCGGCTCGCCACCAACAGCCTCGACGACGAAGAGGTCTCCACGGAACTTAACATTCCATATGCGGTATTCGAAATCCTTGTGGCTGTGTTCGCAATCGTCGGCAACCTCATGGTAATTATCGTATTTCATCGTGACCGAAAGCTGCGTAGACGGACAAACTACTATATCGTGTCGTTGGCAATGGCGGACTTTTTGGTCGGATTACTTGGCGTTCCATTTGCCGTGCTGGCCTCTGTGGGACTCCCAAGGAATTTGCATGCCTGCTTGTTTACTGTGTCGCTGCTTGTGGTTCTGTGCACGATATCGATATTCTGCCTGGTGGCTGTGTCTGTGGACCGTTATTGGGCGATACTCTACCCCATGGCATATTCCAGAAATGTGCGGACCAAGACAGCTATTGGTGAGTACATATCTTTTTCTATATGTATCGTTTTGTTTGTCTCTTTCGAGGGTGACAATGAAAGGACTTTGAAAAATTTCTATTCGCCCATCTGCCGCGGAGGCGAAAACAAAAAAGTATCGTTTGAGTGGGCTGCTGGGAACGCGAACAATAAAGGTTTTGTGTCTACATTTTGCGCGTTTTGTATTCGTGTTATTTGAAGCGCCTTTATTTTCAATTCCAACGATTTTTTCCACCAACATCATCCGTTTGCAGAAGAGTGTTAAAGTGGCAAAAAAATTAAGCTTAGTAGGTTTTTTTGGTTTTGAATGGATATGATTTGGTTGTTGAATAATAGTGGACTAAGCACATCCTATGTTCTACTTTTTTCCAAGGACTGTATGGAGCCCTTGAGTTTATTTCAGAGCATATTTAAGCCTCTCATTGTAGCGGAAGGTGCACTTTTCTATGGTTCACTGGGCTACCCGCCTTTTTTTCGTTTTGCCTAGACCCCAACTATAAACTCATTTCTATAACAGTTTCCGATTTTCAAATGACCGAATAGCCTTGTCATATGGGGGTCTTTTGTTTCACTGTCACAGAAAATAGAAGAGGCATAAATGGAATATCAGCATATTATGCCCGTTTCAGTTTAAAGCAGTGCTTTTGATGCATGACCTTTTGATGTATGTCCTTAACACCTTACACAAGACCCTTTTTTGCCCTTTTGTTGGATAGGTCGAAACATTTCATTAACGTTCTTATAGGTCCTTTTCCATTTAGGAGTAATAATTCATCCATTTAGCTGATATAGATTTTAATACTGCATATGACAGTTCATAAAAACAAACTAAAAACCACCATCGCTGCCACGAACAAAAAGTTGTGCAGGATTGGGGACGAAAATTCTCACTGCTATGTCTTTAACGAACGAACATAAGTCCATTACGTTAAAAGCATTAATGCAGAACGACGCGCTATGTAATGTAAAATCTTTAACATCATAATTAAAAAGTTTGTGCAAAACTCCCTATGAAACATTAGATGCATGTTCTTCCTAATTGTACGCACAATAATTAGCGAACGCGGATGACATTAACCTAATTGGGCGGACACAGCGAGTCCATATTTAAACAAAAGCGTCTAAAATAGGGATAGCTGCAGAGAAAGGTACATGTACCACCTTGGCAATGGACAGGTTCACCAACCTCAAGGGTGGTAAAGGATATTGTACTTGGTGTTTTTAACCCAATTTCAGGCAATTATATCTGTCAAACTGACTGTCAGATTGCGAACTGTCAGTGTAGTTCTTATTGAGATTTCTATGCAATTTTATCCTTGCACAAAATGAATTTTATAAGCTTCAAGATATTTGCACAAAATCAAGCACAAAACAACACTGAATACATATTGAAAGTATGTATCTACAGTCAGCGTCAAAAGTGAGTAAACAGCAGGGCTGTAAAGTACTTCAGTATTATCTGACTTCAGTACATTACAAGTACAAGTACCGAGTACTGATACTTGTACTTCAGTACGGCGGTACTTGTACTTGAAAAGAATGAAGTCCAGTGGTACTTGTTTTTTTTTTTCCTTTATTCGCCACAAGTATTAATTTTTACGTACTTAAGTACATAAATAAGGACTTAAGTACTTTATCGGTACTTACAAGTACTTTCAAGTATTTACAAGTACTTTCAATATTGGCAAGTATTTTATTAAAAAGGATTTAGCAATTAGTCGTAAGTATTTCGACCTATACACAGAAAGTACTGCTCAAGTACTTGAAAGTACTGCTCAAGTACTTTATTAAAAAGGACTTGTACTTGAATCAAATAAAGTACCAGTACCAAGGTACTGAAGTACAAGTACGATTCCAGGTACTGGTACTGGTACTTATATTTGTACTTGATTTTGTACAGCCCTAGTAAACAGTCACCAACAGTTAAACACCTCTAAATTAAAATTTACTGGGATGCTCTACGTCTGACATTAATGCCTCAAATAAAAGCTCTGAAATCACACTTCAAAATAAGCTATATTTCATTTAAAATAACAGTAAACATAAAGAAGTATATTTAATTCAAACGAAAAAAGGGGCTAAAAACAGGCATCAAAAGTAAGTGAACACATCTCTTTAAAAAAAACAGTATCTTTTCGAGAAAAAATTGTACTTTGTATGCCTTTACCGCTTTTTCAGTTATCGTATATGGCGGTCTTAATTTTCATACAAATGTTTAACAGAATATGTCTTACAGTCACTGACACAACCATAGACACACTCACTTTTCAAGGTAGTTTTTAGCACTTTTCTCTTTAAAATTCAATTAATTGTTTTATATATAAACTTATGTTAAATATTATTTACCATATTTCAAAGTATGACTTTTGAGCTTTAACTGGATACACCTTCAGCAGATGACTGTATGTCATAATCGCTGTGATATATACAGGGTTACAAGATCCATTTTATACAAGAATTGAAGCCAGATCACCATCGTTTTGCGTCAAAATTTCGGCGAATGCTTTATAATCAACTGGCATTAGATCCGGTCTTTTATTCAAAAATTGGGGTGAGTTCGTAATCGCAACATTAGCGCAGTACTGCAACGTCAAGCGTTCTTAATTGCAAACATTTTGCAATGATGCTTTGCATCACGTTCTAAAATACAACATGAAAGGAACGATGCGCAAACAAAAGCAACCAGCGCATCATAGATTATTGTGATGCGATGATTTTTTTTTTTTATTTTCCGACTCAATTGTCTCTTTTTCTTGTCTAAAATATATTGAAGTATGTTGGCATTGTAACTGCCAAAATTATTTAAAAAATCGTCCCCAATTTCTTTGACATTTTTACAAAAAAAGAAGCAATTGAAACACAAAACAATAAACCGTTCCGAAACGCCAACAAAATTAAAGCATCGTGCTGCATCGCAACATTAAAAAGTTGTTGCGTCGCATCACATATACAGTGATGCTTACGTGATGCGCATTTTGTTGACGTTTACGAACTCTGCCTTGTTTTCAGCGCTGATGCGTATTTTTTGGCTCAATGGGAAGGCCAAGAGCATAATTTTCACATTTGTAGTTAAAGTAATCCACATGAGATTATCGAAACGCCGTTATATTACCTAACCTAAACTTGCCCTTAACCACTTCCAATGGAATATAGACTAGTTGCGCCTCAGATTTAAAAGCTACTCCTCTCCTAGCCAGCACATCAACTCTCTCATTGTCTTTGAATCTTTATTTTCAAATATTCTTCTTCTTTGTGTGGCGCTACAGTTCGGGGTGAGTGACTTACCCACCGTGGATCCAGCGTGAATCAAATTGGTTGAGGTCCTTCTCCAGTTGTGTACACCATCTATAACGAGGAAGTCCTCTGTTACGTTTTGCCAATGGCTCGTATTCAAAGACTCTGACAGGGCTAATGTTGGAGTGAGAGCATAGTTGTCCCAAAGATGGCAGGCTGGCTGATCTAACAATAAATCTTTAAATGTCGGTTAAAATAGTGATGTTGGGCGACGTTAGGTTAAGTTAGGTTAGGGGGCTGCTAACGAATTTACCAGCACACTTAAACCATGTTGGTCCATTGTGATACCCACAGTCAGACTACTACCACTGATCGACCGCTCCAGTGATAGTGCCGTTAATTTGATCCCAACGGCAAATGGTGACTGAACCAGATTTGAAAAACCGGCTAAAAGCGTATTAACTTTGCTTTCACTAGGATTCGAACCTGCGACCACTCTAACTTAGGGTGGGCACTTAACCAACTGCGCCATCCAGTCGTTGGGCGATGTTACTGAAAAACTGTTTGTATGAAGTTATTTGTAGGAGAGTAACCCGCATTTTTACTTCACCAATGAATTCTCCAAGTGACAATGAGCTATTGACCTCTCGGTGACAGTTTGATAAAAGTGACACTAGTGAAATGGAAAAAATAATTCGAATTATCCGCTCCACTGCTGATCCCAATAACACCAAGAACTTCAAAAGAATAAAATTTGAGACCTCTATATAAATATTCTGGCCGAGTGCCAGTTTTATTCCCGTGGCGATAGTTTGACGGACAGGCGGACGGACACAAGGTTTCGATTTTGTGAACCTTAAAAACAGGTTATCCCTAAACATTTGTTAACAAAGGGAATTATAAACGTATTAGGCAGGGTTGACTGATTTTTCCGAGATCCAATTTTACCCTTCTTGTCCGATATTCTTTGCGGCCTTCTACTAGACCAGTGACATGTCCAACTATTTCTGATGGAATGTTGACAGGAGAACGAAGCAACTAGTCCTTAGATTCTAAATTTATATCAACACCACAAGTTTATTACGAAACTTCCACCATTATTACGCACGAGACTCCTCGTCCTCTATCAGCTATTTTTAAAACACGAGGAAGCCCTCCAATTACACCCTTCGAAATCATATCTGTGTTGTATGCCTTATGTGGAAAGCTCACTGACAGCCTCGAAAGGAAAGTAATTCATCTCAATCGACGTGCTACGTCAAAGGGCCAAGCCCCTGCCAAGTGCTTTGCCCCTTTGCTGATGTCAACAACGAGAAACGCGTCTTCTATTTTTAATCTTCCAGCGCAAGGACATGTGTACACACAATCTCATTTAGGCTGTGCATAGCGTATTATCTCAGCTTCGCTTCGCACTCACTTATGTGTGCACATCATAGATCTCGTCTGGGAGTATGTCTTCCTTGTAATTGTTCGGGAAATGTTTCGCTTTTTTGTCCCTCTTGTCTGAAACCTGGTGCGGTCGGTGACTATTCAACGCGATAGTACACTGTATAGCACACATTAATCAATTTGTCAGTATCCCATATATTGCACGTATAGACATAAACTAGAGGGTGTGGTTGACGCGTTGCATGTGGGTTATTGGAATGAATGATTATCTTCGTCGTCGACGACGGTCCTTCACTGTCTTCCGCGCGCTCCAATTTAGCCGGACGAGTGAATAGTGCTGAAATGCTTGCAATTTATTTACAAACTGCTGATGATGTGCTGCAGAAATTAATTAACTAAACCGTAGTGGGTGGGTGTTAAGTTGAGTGTAGTCCCTTTTGAAAATTGGATGATGGGTCAAAATGAATGT
Organism: Myathropa florea; assembly: GCA_930367185.1. Classification (NCBI taxonomy): domain Eukaryota; kingdom Metazoa; phylum Arthropoda; class Insecta; order Diptera; family Syrphidae; genus Myathropa; species Myathropa florea. The sequence continues at coordinate 46,433,996 of OV884002.1, forward strand.
TATTTGTGCGAGTTTAGGTTTCAATTTTATCAAGGCCAGCACTATAGTTCTCAGAAACGGGTTGTGTGTCAAATGGCAAGAGAATTGTGCGTCAGTTTTCGGTTTCAACGAATTTAAACAAATGAATAGCCAAGGCGTATAATTGTATCTCTCACTCGCTTTCGTGGTCGAATAATCAAAATTATTATCCACTGAGCAAAATGGAGTGAATTTCGAAACTTGCTTCGATTCTTACTCATCGTACCGAAATAAAGGGGTTGAGAAAGGAAACAATGGTTTCAATGGCTCTTAATGATCCAACGTCTAAGGTAAAGATAAGATAGAGCGTGTGGGCAATCTAGATCCGATCCGACCAATTCTTGACGTCGAGTCTGTGAGGCTATATGCCTACGCTTAAGGTAGCGCAAGTGGTAAAAGACTTCGACCAACTTTATGTACTCAAGCTGAGACAGCATATTTTTATTTCTGGAACGAATATGATATAAGCATTAGGAAACCCCTAAACTTAATTAGCTTAGTATATTCACGTTACTTGTGGGCGCCGTGGCGTAGTGGGTAGATACGTCGACTCCTACGCTCGAGGTCGTCGGTTCGAATCTCGAAAAAAACATCAAACATTTTTTCACGGCTCCATCGGACTGTAGCGCCGTCATTATTATTATTATTATATTCATGTTACTATTCTAACTGGCCCATATTTTGCGTGAATGACAGACACGCGTTCACTCTGTGGTAAGACGAAAACCGAGTTTTTTGAATATATAAAGGGTCTTCCAATAGGGACTTCCAAATTTTGACAGTTGATAGCAGCCATATTTTTTAAGCTGCATCTGTCTAATTGGCTGTCATTTATTCAGTTTGTTTTGCCAAATCAACATAGACTGACATAGCGTTCAACAACACGTGAAAATTATAAAATTGTTTTACCAAAATGGGTGTTCTGTCCGACAACGTTCCGCGTGCTTCGCCTAACATGCGGTAGCCATAATCGTTCTAAGGATAGGACTATTCGCAGTGTGATGGATAAATTTGAGTCCACTGGTTCAGTAAGCGATAAACCAACACCAACAACTGTGCGTCGACGAAACGCAAGATTTTCCGAAAACATCCCCGCTGTCCCTGAGAGTGTGCAGGAGAATCCGAGGCAGTCGATTTCACGTCGCTCACAAAACTCGGTCTTTCGCAGACTACAACTTAGCGAATTATGCGTTGCATCGTACTTGGGCCTGCACCCGTAAAAAATTCAACTGACCCAGGAGATGAAGGTAAACGACCATAGAAAACGACGTGTGTTCGCTGAATGGGTTCCGGAACAGTTGTAAACTGACCCTCATTTTCATCGAAAAATCATCTTCAACCCATTTCTGGATGAATGTCGAATTTGGGACAATACCAATCCACATGATATCTAAGAGCGTCCAATGAATATCGAAGAAATCACTGTTCGGGTTGGATTTTGGGCTGGCGGTGTCATCGCCCTATACTCGTATTTCTTTGAGAACGACGTTGGCCAGGGCATCACCGTCAACGGCGAGCGCTATTTGTCGATGACTACAAATTTTTTTTTCGCCTGAATTGGATGATATAAACACCATCTGTCAAATTCGGCCTAATGTATGCGCCAAAGTAATAGAAAATTTGACATTTCGGTTGTGCGACACCCAGAGAATCCGCGGCAGACATTTGAACGGTGTAATATTTCATACATAATGGCATCAATAGGCCTTTTAAGCAGATAAAAATCTCTGTGATTTCTCACATACACTTTGTTTTATTTCAATTTAAAGATAGGAAGCGCCTAATGAACGAACCCTGATTCAAAGGAATGTTCAAGGATACCTGTTGATTGTGTCACATTCTCACTAAATTCTCATCTCTCTTCCATTTCAACTTAATGACCACATTTTTTAAAACTTTTTCTATTTCCAGGTATCATTTCGATGTGTTGGGTTGCAGGAGCAATTGTTGGGTTCCTACCGCTCTTTGGTTGGCATGCCGACGTTGGTCACAATGCAGCCTGCCTCTTCGTACAAGTCATGGACTACGACTATCTCGTATTTTTATATTTTGCCACCATCATTACCCCAGCACTGCTACTTTTAGCCTTCTATGCTCACATCTACCGAGTTATCATTAAGCAGGTCTGTTAAATTCAATTCCAATCCCAGTCCAAGACTTATCTCTCAGTTTGTTTATCTCTTTCAGGTTCGGCAAATAGTTACTATGAATCCTGTTGGCGACAATAGCCGAAGATCATCAACAGCTCAGATACAGGCTACCCCCAGCCGAATGTGTCACGGCGGAACTATGCTCCGAGTCCTTGGTGCGGCTAGGAAACGAGACGTTAAGGCTACGCAAAATCTATCCATAATCGTCCTTTTCTTCATGATCTGCTGGATACCGCTGTACACAATCAACTGCATCAAGGCGTTTTGCCCGGACTGCTTTGTGCATCCGAAACTAACGTTCTTTTGCATAATCCTGTCGCATCTGAACTCTGCTGTCAATCCCGTCCTCTACGCCTATCATCTGAAGGACTTCCGGGCGGCGCTGAAAACACTGATCTTGAAGGTGATTGGTGTGGAAGTCGAGCAGCAAATAGATGCAGCCCACAGGTTCTCCCTGGCCAGCCAGCACAGACTGCATTCGATTGAGAATAAGCGATCATCTCTGCACGCGAGAATCTATGTTGGTGAGACAATCCCATATGCGCCATTCTCGAGCATACTTCAACATCTTTTCTTTATTTCCAGACTCTCCCATCTGGCTTCGACAGCAACAACAACAAACCCTCAAGAACGACCTCTCAGGCCAAATGAGTCCCCGCAGCAGATCATCGATATCGAACAGCCTTGTCGGGGTACACCAGACTGTATCGGCCGTTGCATCGGCTACGGCCGACATCGACCGTGACATTTGGAACATAATGGAAGCGTCCAGCGGTGCCGAAAAGGAGGAGGACTCTCCGAAGCATCCATCCTCGTCCATCGAAGGACGTGACAGCCCGTATTCCTACGAAAATCACAACTATTCCTCCAGCCCTGACGATCTAGACTACGACGAGGTCTTCCTCAGTGTCGAACAGAGCAACCATCAGGCATCCAATGCCAACTCGATACGCGACAAACTGCGCTCGGACGACGATTCCTTCAATGAAAAGTACAAATTAGCACAGAGGGCTCTAACAGACTCTTCGTTTAGTGATTACGAAATTCCAAAAAGTCATCTCATCCCAGCCTCCAGCGAGACCACGGTCAGCTTTAGTCCCTCGCAAGGAGGCCTCGAAAACTGCCCACCTCTAACTATGAACACCGACAGCAGACACTCATCCACCATATTCGTAATAGAGAACGACACCAATCCTCTGTCGCCCGGGCACAAGCCGAAGTTCAGAAAGTCCCCGCGACTCTCAGTCGGCTTGGTCGGCACCCGCGCCAAATGCCGGATAACCCGATCCTGCAGCTGCACCGGAGACACTGAGCTAGCATCGTCAAATAGTAATAATAGTATAAATAATTTAAGTAGCAATAACAACAACAACAACAGTCCCACGTTTGGAGAGAGATTTAGTCCGCTGAAGGTGATGAGCAACTTCATCTTTCCCCCAGTCAAGCATTCCAGTTTTATTCACATATTCGCTGGAGGTGATAGCAGCCAACAGCAGGAGCAGAGGAAGCCGAGTCAGGAGAGCTGTACGTCGAACGGCGGCGGCATGGTGGTCAAGCAGCGCACAGCCTCCGATAGTTAAGGTCTAAGCTCTAGGATTGAGAATACTCAAAGCATTCGCATTCGGTTTGATTCCTTAAGCTACGTTTTTAAAGTTTTGTCATCCGTTAGATTTTTGGGCGAATCCTTTAAAGGCTGGAGATATTGAAAGACTGACTTTGAGGGTGATTTTGGGTCATCTAGCGTGTAGAAGAAGTAGTGATTAGGGAGGGAGCCACGATCAGAGGAAAAGTCAATTTTGTTACGAACATTTTTTAAGCACGGTGAAGGCTGAAACTAGTATTGGGGTGACACTATTTTCGAAATATGGTTAGAAAGGCATAACATGACACCGTCTTCATAATTTGATTCAATAAAGTCCTGGGGATACATCTTAATTCGATGAATTGTACAGTTTATAATTTCTGGGCATTTGAGATTTTGATTTCAGAACCGTTTTTCATGCAGCCGAAGCAATTAAGGTACTTTTCTAACAAGAGGTCATTCAAGGCAAGAGCAAGCTCCGAATGAAAAAAAAAGAGGATTAGTAGGTGGGTCCCGTGGGCGTGTGGGTTCGTGCGTCGACCCATGCGCATTTGACTTACCCAGTCTGGGTTCGAATCCCAAAACAGACAAACAACAGTCAAAAAAAAAAAAAATTGTTCACGGCTTAACCTCTTTCGAGTCACTGACAATGCTATGACAAGCTAGGCCCAGGTCCACCTCCAACTGTAGCGCTGCCATTATTATTATTATGTTTATGGCAGGTATTGGCATTCAAAGTTATTTAAGGACTTTCGAAGTCACTTAACCAGGTCGAGAGTTTAAATTGAACCTGCAAAAGCGTGGGTGGACGCTGTGGCGTAATGGGTAGGTGCGTCGACTCCTACGCTCCAAATCTAGGTTCTATTCCAAAAAAATGTCTTTCATTTTTTCACGATTCCACCCGAGTCGCTGACAATACTCAAAGAGTATAACTGTATAGAAAAAACTTCTCAATCTTGCCGCTCGGAGTCGGTATTAAACTGTAGGTCCCATCCACACGTTAGAGAACAATAGCTCTCACAACACGAGTGGTTGCTGAGAAGCTAGGCCCAAGAAAGCAAGCTCTGAAATGAATTTAAGAAGGTTCGTGATTTCTGGTCAAAGACGATATTTGTTCTCCAATAAATCGTCGAAGCGAAACGCCGTCAATATCTAGATCAAATGCATTGATGCTTGCAGAAATGCACAATAAAACTGACGTGCAGTAAGATTTAACATCTCTTCGCACAAGTTAGCTGTCATTGTGAAAAGTGAAAATTGATTTTGAGAAGCAAATTCTTTTTGCCATGAATGTGGAAAAATGTAATAAATTAAAGAGAGTAATTGTTGGGCGCCCCGTGGCGTAGTGTGCAAGTGCGTCGACTCCTACGCTCGATGTTGTCGGTTCGATTCCCGAGAAAACACCAAACATTTTTTCACGACTACACCTCTTTCGAGTCACTGACAATGCTGAAAGAGTATAACTGTCTAGAAAAAGCTTCTCAATCTCGCCGTTCGGAGTCGGCATTAAACTGTAGGTTCCTCCACTCGTGAGAGAACAATAGTACGTACAACACGAGTGGTTGCTGAGAAGCTTGGCCCAGGTCCACCTCGGACTGTAGCCATTATTATTATATTATTATTAATTTTTTTTTGAAATCAACTGATTTCTCGTCCATTTCTGATTTCGCAGTCGACTTCAAGCTGTAAACATTTGCTTACATAAAACGCTAAGTGCCAAATTGTACTAAATTGCAGTATTTTGCTGATCTACTACATGTGGATTGCATCGTTGCATGGCCATGCAGTAAACACATGTAGTCACTTCCACATAAAGCCAAGTTCTTTAATTTTACTGCACGTATTTTAATGCACCTCTGTTTCAAACATTGTTTCATCGTGCAGCATAATAATTGTCATCCATGACAGAAGCATTGATAAGTGGTAACCATTGCCATAGTTCTCGTTGTCGAATATACGTTTCCCACGAGGTAACCGAGGATGAACCACTTAACTAACTAAAAATTTGAGATGCCGATTATAATATTCTAAGCTTTCCACCATAAAGTATAGACCTAAATGGCTACAAATGATGTTCTCGGCCAAAGCCAACTCTGGCTGAAGCTCTTTCCACTAAATGCTTTACCACTTTTCATCGTGAAAATATCCACTCGTGTTCAAATTGATAAAGGATTAGTCTCTCCATTTCCAACATCTACTAAAGCTTTAATAATTATTTGAAAAAGAAAAGAAAAAAGGTTTCAAACATGTAAAAGATACAGTTTAAGCGAAAGATTTAAATAAATTATTTATATCTATACTAAAACAAAATGTCTGTGATTAAGATCTAAATAATAAATGAAATTATTTAAATGCATTAAATGGCGAAGCTATGCATTTCTTTTTAAGTTTTACACATTCTAATTCTAATTTATTTGTCTGATTAGTTTTTGATTTTCGGTTTTTTGTTTTTCGAGAAGAAAACGAATACATTGCTCAAGTATTAGATAAATTAATGTTTGTAAACGATGCTTTTTTTCAACCTATTTATAATCATTATCATCTTGTTTACGCATGTAAATGCGAGATGAGAAATTCCTTGTTGAGATGTCATGTATATAGGAAAATGTATGTACCTTTATAATGTATACTGTAGAATAGGGAAAATATTTAAGCAACAGCTGTTGATGTACAACACGGCATGTAGAAATTACTATTTTTTAATGTGTATTGTATTTATTTATAGTATTTTCTTTACATTTGTTGTAAAAATGGAATTAATGGATGAATTGGATTCCAAATAAATGTTTAAAGCTCTTAAATGAAAATTAACGTCTTTGAATTTTTCTTTGTGATTTTTTCGAGGACTTCGAATCCTACGCTGAAGGTTTAGGTTTGACTCCAGGCACATCAATTTAATTTTTGCAGCACTAACCCTCTCGAGTCAATGACAATGCTCAGAGAGTGTAACTGTCAAAAAACCACAGGACCGTTCCCTGAATTACTAAAGAGTTGATAGATGATCGAAATTGTAACCATCGCGGAAAGTCCGGCTTCTTCTTCGAATGAGAACTACTACAGTTTTGAATAATGCATTCGTCAGCAACATACAACTAGAGTCCGACCGAACATTCGGCTTCGGCCACCTTCGGCTATAAATATCACCTTCGGCAAAACATTCTGCTTCGGCCAAATGAGGCCGAAGACGAATGTTAAATTTTCTGTTCTCAGAAAAATAGAAGTTACAAGGAATGTTTTGTTATTGTCAGATGTTTTGTATTTTGAAAGTGCGCTTGTTTACAGCTTTAAAATCAAAGGATTTTGCATTTGTAAGTTGGTAATAATAGTTTAATAGTGGTCTGTATAAAAGTATGCAATTTATTTGTAATTTTAGTTGGAAAGAACATCAAAAATGGCAGCTAAAAATCCAATTTGGGGTTATTTCGTAAACATGATGCTAATGCAACTTGCAAAATATGTTCCAAATAGAGTCCGACCGAACATTCGCCTTCGGCCGAAAAACTGGCCTTCGGTCGGACTCTACATACAACATTTAAAAAGCGTGACTAGATAAAAACGATAGTTTTTCCAGATGCTATGTTTTAGCATCGCCGATCGGAGTCGGCATTAAACTGTAGGTCCCCTCCACTCCTGAGAGAACAATAGCACACACAACACGAGCGGTTGCTGAGAAGCTAAGCCCAGGTCCACCTCGGACTGTAGCGCCGCCATTATTACTATCAGGGCTCGGATTTTTATGCGCTAAAAAACACAAAATATGTACATAAAATATACATAAAATGAGAAAATATGCGCTTAAAAAGCAAAAATATGCTTTGAAAAGTAATAAAAAGTCGTTGAAAATTTAAAAAAATTCAGTCTTTCATTTAACAACAATAACAGAAAAACTTCAAAAATAAATAATCATAAAATAAACTTAATTTCATTGAAAATAAAATTAAAATATTACATGTTAGTCTCATTTAAATAAGATACTAATTGTCGAAGTTCATTGAATATGCTTTGTTTACATATACCAAAGGGTGTTTTTTTGAAATTTTCAAAAAGAAAACTGAAAAGCTGGGATTGTGTTTAGTGCTACCAAGTTATTTATTTCATGTAGGCTGGAACTAAAAGTTTTAAGGTGCGTATGGACGTTTTTCAAAGTAAAGATTACGAAAATATGAACTAAAAATATACATTTATTTTAAAAATATGTCCAATAAACCAAAAAAGCGTTTATATGCATTTATAGTAACATATGCAAAAACATGCTTGCATGCAACGATTATATGTCATTTTAAAGGAAATCTACTAATTCGAAAATTGAAATTATTTGTTTGCTTCCATCTTTATCCAAAAAAAATTAGTATTAACAAAGAAATACTAGCCCTGATTATTATTATTATGTTTTAGCAGCTGTCAAAGTTTCAAATCACACCCGATTGTCAAAATATTCAGTAGGCTTACCATTTTATCATGCATCGTTTTATCCTTGCCGAATGTGAAGATTATTAAAAAATATGATCGAAATTCCGGCTCAGTTGGAAATACGCAACGTAAATTTTCTTCATGAGGTCGGTAGTAATCCTGGCTTCAGTATGCGGGTATGTTGCAGCTAGGTTGGCTACGCCACGGTGACGATGAGTAGGACGGCGGCACGCTTGCGACACTAGAAGGGTGTTGTTTCGTGTAGGGCTAAGCTAGGTAGTTTTAAGGTAGATTAGGTTTAGTTTAGGTATAGTTTTAAGTTAGGTAGATTAGTTTAGGTGTAGTCTAGGTTAGTTAGCTTAGCTCCGCGAGCACCCTTCCGGTCTCTTTTGGTCGTAAAGGCATAGACCTTGATCACCTTTCTTCTCCTCTTTCTCTTCTCTTTTCTATCTTTTAGTTGTCCGTCCATGGTCTGTTAGGGTATTAGGCTTTCTTCTCTCTCTATCTTTTTACCTCTTTCAATCTTCTCTTAGCTAGCTACAGGCACGATATTTTTTTTGTTTGCAAACTGGTGGTGTACGAGTGGGAGGACAAGAACCGCCCCGTCCGACGAGCTAAGCCGCGCAACCGCAAGCGTGCCGCCGTTCTACTCACCATCACCGTGGCCCAGCCAACCTAGCTGCAACAGGTAATTCATCACACTGTGGAAAAGTTTGAGCATAACTAAACTCTTTTGGACCTTAAGCTACTAACCAGACAAACATTGGTGTGAAATAAAGAAAGCATAGCCGCCGTTACCGCCAGTATCGAAGAAGATCGAGAAATGTCGACTCGGTGCCAATCAGCTGAATTGGGAATCGCCAAAAAGTCAACCCGGCTTAATTTGCGGTTGGATTTGGGCCCATATCAGTATAACATTGTGCTAACGCAAGAAAAGAAAAACCGAAGGACCATTGACAACGCCATGAGTTCGCTAATTGGGCCCTGGAAATGTTAACCGTACCCCGGATTTTGGTTAAAAAATTATCTTCTCGGACGAGTTTCATTTTTGGCTCAAAGCTTATGTCAACAACCAAAATTGCAGTCATCGGAGCGAATACAGTCAACAAGTGTTCAACCAAGGATCAATGCATCCATAAAGATTGGCGGTATATGACATGGTGGCATCTGCGGACCTTATTTCTTTCGAAGTGGAGAAGGAGATACCGTTACAGTCAATGGTCTCAGTATAGAGTGATGTTAACCAACGTTTAGTGGCCAGAGCTCGACAACATCGATATATCCGAGCTGTGGTTCCACAAGAACCAAGACGGACCTACATGCCATGCCAGCGAAGCCACGCTCGACATTGTGAAGGAGAAAATTGGCAGCTCGATCATCTCACGGCAAACATTCGTCAATTGACCGTCGCGATCATGCTACTTGAGACCACTCAAGTATTTTTTTCTAAGGCTACGTCAAGTCCTTAATAATAATAATAATAATGGCGGCGCTACAGTCCGAGGTGGACCTAGGCCTACCTTCTCACCAACGTCAAGTCCTTAGTGTAAGCTAAAAAGCCAACTACCTTGGATGAATTCGGAAAGCTATTGTCGAAATATCGGCGCACATAATAGACCGAGTCATCATGCTTGAAGCATTACCAACGAAGTCGAGGCTGCCGCTCCAATGATTTTCTATTCCATACATAATGGCATGAATGTAGCTTCAAAATTAAGCTAGAATCAGTTTTATATCTCATACCGTTGTTGTTTTATTTATTATTCTTATCTGGTGACCCTGTACTACGATGAATGCGTGCTGCACAGAGGCATATGATGTCGGAGGATCAACAATGGAGTAAGTCCTTATACTGTATGCCCCGATACCCAATGCAGGGTTACCGTCTTAAAAATATTAATTGCGTTGACGCTTTGTCTGCAGAATTTCACCTTTTTCGGTGTCAAAATATCCGATTAATTCTTTATTGAACGCTAAGCCTAGATGTTAGTGTATATGTCTAACGATACAACGATAAGGTTAAGATTCCTTACCGATTGTGCTATTTCGATAATTGGTGTCACTTTCGCTAGAAAGATGCCGCAGCAGATTTGCAACAGAAATTTTGCTGACGCCGTTTATTGTGCTTTCTATGGCGAGAAGGTCTCCCTTGCTGTTATAGTCACCCATTAAGATTGGAACAAAGTCTTGAAGATTTGCTTGTTTTTTTGATGAAACCATTCCAAGTTCATTTTAACCGCTTTTGTTTCAATTCCGCCTTATTGACTAATTTATTTGTTCACTCAGTCATCATTGGTTTGTCATTAAACGTCGGGTATTTACTACGGGCCCACGAAGAGGGGCTCAGGATATCGATCACAAGTGTAAAGGGACTCAATAAAGCGGTATATTTTGAAATCCCAGTATGACAAGCATCAGAAAATACCGTTATCATGCTTACCCTTATAAGTTTGACGCTCTTAACACGAAGACCTATCAAAATTTAAACGCAATAGCTGTTACTTGCTTCTACTTAAATAATACCTAACTGCATTCAAACTTTCACCTCGCTCAAGGCGAACGACCCGGATTTCTTTCGATCGGATGGAATGGAACTTTTTATCTGATCGTCTTTTACCAAATCTGAGCTACAAGTAATTTTATGGCTAGAATCTGTATAAAAAATTAAATTTTATTGACACATATATGCCAGCTATAATCGCCGTGTCCGCCCTCCAAAGTTTGAATCATTTTTCTGGAAACGCATCTTTATAAGATGAGCTATGGCCACCTTTTTAAAATGTCACCTCTTCGTGGGAAAGACTGTAATAATAACTTAGAGAGCAGTCGCTAATGAAATGACTTCTAAGGAAGAAATTATCGACTTTGCATAATTCTTAATTTTAATTTCTTCCGTATGCCTTATTCTTAAGAAGGGATATACATATGTGGCGACCTCTCTCAACGACTAGTGACGTATGTACTGTGGCGTCCTCATACAGCGACTTCTAACAACAGAAGTTAAGCTTCCTGTATGAGGACCATAGATGACGCCACAGACATTGCAACAGTCAAGATCCCTGCAAAATGCAACGCATTCGTTGTCAGTCGCGTTCCATACAGAAATCAACTACAGAGAGATACTCAACTCTCGAGCTTTTTTCGTCTCGCCTATGACCGTCCATTTCCAATATTTTTCCAGATTTTCCAATATTTTCGTTAAACTTACGCATACTGCCTTATTTTTACGCACACTGCCAAATTTTTACGCACACTTCCACAGAGTTTAACGAACTCCCGTTATCCTGGGACATTTGCCCACGAAAATGGCGGATATTTGCCCACGATAGTGTCATTTTTTGTCGAATTTGCCCACAACTGGAATAATGCACTGGTTGTGTTCATGAGGCCGAACATTTTTCAAATATTAAAAAAACGTTGGATATTGTTGTAAAAATTTTGCTTAATATATTGACATTAAAAATTGTATATGTTGTATATTTGGATACTATTTAATTGTGTAAGATGATATTTCATAATTATCACTCCGTATTTATTCACATTTACACTGCATTGTTGTATATAAATAACAAAATTAATTCTTCAAATAAAAAAAAACACGATTGCATAAGTACAAATAAATTAAAAAAACAAGTTGTATACATAACTGTATATACTTATATAGATTCATGCATATTTAATTTCATCCGTAGTTATTTGTGAATATAGCCTTTGAATTCCTAAACAAAGGAAAATATAAAAATGTTGAAAATAATATTGTCTTTTTTAAGGATGTTTTGAAACATTAATGCATTATCACGAAAAAACTAAAATAAATGCATAAATCCATGGAATTCAAAACAAAAAAATTTTCTGAATTTCAATATTAACGTTTAATAAAGGAACACTTTGAAGAAACAAACCAGTTGTTTTCTTAAATCTGAAGACCACAAGGAGATACTTCGGTCATTTCAATACTTAAGGATGAATTTAAATTTTGTTAACTATTTTATTTGATTTTCTCAGGTTCAACGTCAATAAGTACATTTATCACTTATCTCTCTGATTGTTTCAGTATTTCCAATGAAATTAGAATAAATAAAAAATATATCAAACCTATTTCCATATATTTCATAATATAATAATTTAAACTTCAATTTAAAAATAACCGATAATTAAAAGTTTCCAATAGTCCTTCCAGTCGTAATTATTTATGTAAAATGAATGCTCTTACTGAACATTTCGTTTTCGTTGAACTTCCCCTTCTTTTCGTGGTGAACGTATTGCAAAGGATTTGTGATAGCGTTTGGAAAAAAAGGAGAGTGGGGGTATGGCCAACCCCCTGATAGATTTCTTCCCATATGTATGTAGATAAGGAATGCATGTTTTGCATGAATTTGTTTGGAGGGGAAGTCAATCAGCTGTTCAAAACAAATCACACGTATTCACGGATACTGTACGAAAAAATGTTATAAAAAACGCTGTCAGATGACGTCATGAGGGTAGAAGGGAAAGAGTTGAGTATCTCTATGTAGCTGATTTCTGGTTCCATACATCACCAAGTAAACTACTGTGCAGTTTACTTCATTGTGCTATTTCCTTTGTCTATTTTCATGTAACATACAAACAATAGTTCTTTCTTCCTTGTTAAACAAATCCAATAAAACCTGTTACAATTTTACCTAATATAACAACCGTGCTTTTCAATAACAATCCACATACATATCCACACATATTTTTCTTGAGAAAATAAAAGATCAATAAAATAATCTGTATGAAATATCAGTGCAAGTTGCTCATTTCATCATTTTTCTTTACACCATTGTGAATTGATCACACATTAATGACATTTTCAAAAATCATTTACAAACGACGCAAGAGGTTACGTCGAAACGTCAAAACAAACGAATATCTCACGTGTATAGAACTAGATTAAGCGCGTTTCATTTAACTTTCGTAATTTTTTAGAAATGTCTTCGTTTTTCGTCAAAAATAAACCTAAAACAGGAAAAAAACGAAAGGTAACATATTTCTTCGTACAAAGAAACTTATTTAATTCACTAAATTTCAGCATGAAACACCAAAACCATCAAAATCCACCAAAACCACACCAAAAGCATCCCATTCGAAAGATGACGAGGAAATCGAGAGTGATGATGCGTTCGACAGCGCCGAAGGTGAAGGAGCCACAAACTACGTGAGTGATGAGGAAATACAAGAAACCGCACAGGACAAGCGACTGCGATTGGCCAAAAAATATCTCGAGGAAGTTCAGAAGGAAGAGCAGAAACGTGCCGAGGACAAGGAAATCTATGACCATGTGTCACATCGATTGCAAGAGGAATACCTTGAAAGTGTTGGGAAATTAAGAAAGCAAATTGCTTCGTCGATTGTTGGATTCAGTGTGGATACAATTCTAAAGCACAAGAAACAAAAATTGCCTCTCACGTCAGTGGCGTTGAGTAGCGATGGGAAGTACATGTTTTCCGGATCCAAGACACAATACGTCGTCAAGTGGGACATGGCCACTCTGCGACCTGTTGGAGTATTCGATGTACAGCCTCACAGAGAAGAACCTGACTTGGGGAAAAAGCGGAGATCACATGTGATCGCTATGTGCCTGTCGACGAACATGAAATTCCTGGCAGTCGCCGAGGGTGGCAACAACATTCAAATTTGGTGTCCGCACGAGTTGAAACACCTGAAAACATTCAAAGGACACAGAGATATCGTGAGTGCCTTGGTCTTTCGAAAGGACACACACGATCTGTACTCCGGCAGCAAGGACAGGTCGGTGAAGATCTGGTCGCTGGATGAAATGGCATACGTGGAGAGTTTGTAAGAAATTGCTTGACCAGCCTGGGATGTGGAGATGTCACTTTCTTTTTTTCTGTTTTCAAGATTCGGTCACCAAGCACCTGTTACTGGAATCGATGCGCTGTCGAGAGAGCGAGCCATTACGTCGGGAGGAGTCGATTGCAGCGTACGGATATGGAAGATCACGGAGGAGTCGCAGTTGATTTACAACGGCCACAGAGGGAGCATTGAGAGTGTGAAATTCGTAAACGATGAGAATTTTGTTTCCTCCGGTGACGATGGGTAAGTTCGTTTTGTTCACTTGACAGCGGGAATGGAATGGTAATTTTTTTGATTGCAGATCACTTTGCTTGTGGAGTGCGCTGAAGAAGAAATCACTCGCCACGCAGACAACTGTGCACGGGAATCAAACGAATGGAGAACCGAACTGGATTTCTGCGCTTGCGGTGGTTGTGAACACAGACTTAATCGCTTCAGGTGAGTACAAGTTTGTTTGTTTTTCTGGCTATCTGTCAGATTGGCAGCTTGGTCGTTGAAGACGCAACAGTTGGCAAAAGATCGTGCTAGCTGAAAGGGCTTGTTGGTTGAGGACCACGTCCATCCCGGACTGTATTGCCACAAAAAGAGAAACGCCAAGACTCAGCCAAAGCCCTTCATGCATTGCCTGCCTCCTCATGGAACTCGGTCACGTTTCTTCTCCGACAACTTTGCTCCAAATTCAACTTTAGCTCCTAGTCTATCCTCCCAACTTCACGTTGCTTCCTATTTATCCCCTCTTCTCTTCACTTTCAGGTTCCTGCGATGGTTTCATTCGTCTCTGGCAGATGAGCGACAACGGGCGGAAACTCACTCAAATCCACGAAATTCCCGTGACGGGCTTCATCAACAGCTTAGTCTTTACCCAGGATGGTCTAAAGCTCATCGCATGCGTCGGCCAGGAACACCGACTCGGGCGCTGGTGGCGGATAAAGGACGCGAAGAACCAAGTGTTAGTCATTAACCTGAAAACCAATACAACTTGATAAGACAAAAACAATGCACGGGTTTTCTTTTTTGTGACATTTATTTAAACTTTTTGCTTGAGACTAGAAAATATGATGCGCTGCGCGAATACCGCGGAATGTTGAGGGAGAGTTTTATCCAATATCCGAGCCACCACCCTCGCCGACGACGTCTGCGATGGTTGCGACCAAGCGTCTGCAGTGTTCGATCGCGCAGGTGGTGGTCACGAGGCCTAAATGCATGCAGAATATCTCATAGCACTTAATCTTCCCGGGCGATGTCTTGGGGAAGCCAAGTTCGGTGAACTGATGGTAGAAGTCGGACGCCATGAGTCCCGGTGCGTGCTGGGGTTTTGCTGCGGAATGATTGTAGAAGTGGCTCTGCAAGTCGATGGGTTTCATGGCGACTGAGTTCTGGTCCTCAAACCAGAGGAAGTACGAGTAATTGAAGGTCTTGTCCTTCCACATGACCGTAGTGTGGCCCTTTTGCAGGTAAGACCGTGTGAACTCAACCATTGACCAAATGCGCGGAAGAACTGGAACCATCTTCTCTTCTTTTGTGAGATCCGGCGCGATCATGGTGCCCTTGGTCCTGTTGATGTAGATGAAATGGACGAGTCCGGGAAACTCCTCTAAGTACGATTCAATGTTGAGATTGCGTTCAGCCTTCACGCTCAGAAACTCGGAGAATTCCAGCAGCTTGCCCTCGACGAATGATGCAACGTCGGGAATCTGCTCCAAGGCGATTTGGCTGCTGTCGCAGCAGGTGCAGGTGAAAAGCGATTTGAGGTCCTCCAGGAACGGTGGTATATTCGACTCGATGCGCACAGCGATCTCCTTCTCGTAGTTCTTGAAGTACTCCACGTACATCTTCTTGATGTTTTCCCACTTGGAGGCGAATTTCTTGTGACAGGCTTCGATTTCATCTCCCCGAAGCTTCGCCTTCTTGAGCGCATCCAAGGTTTGCTTGACGTATATTTCCAGGTTGTCAAACGAGGGCTTCACCGTGTCGGTGTCGCCCTGCACTTGAACGTTGAGGATTTTCTGCAGCACAAAGAACGTGTCGAACATGCTGCTCGCCACTTGAAGATTACAGTACTCGATGACGAAGATGACAATGACGCCCTTGTCCAGCTCCGAGCAATGGGCTATGCACGGGATGCATCCTGAGACATTGCTGGCGTGGTCTCCTTCAAGAAAAACAGCAACCGAACGGTTGAGCTGTCTTGTCTTCTTTGTCTTCTGCAGTGTTCTTCCCAAGAGAGACAGGAAAAGGATATCCGAAGCACTCAGTCCCTGGGCCGTGCGTGAGGAGAACGAACCAACGAACTTATTGCTGACAAACAGGAGGGCATGTGACCGATTCGAACCCACATCTTTTAACTTTTCCGTGGCGACCTCAAGAGTGCGCTTGATGGAGTTTTTTATCTCCGAGTTTATCATCAACTGAGGCATAGCCTCCACGTGCATACCTTGATCAGTACGAGACAAAGACTCATAGACATCAACTAAGTCGTCGAATAGGTCCTCCTGAACCTTATCCGCCGCAAACAGATTCGGTCCGTAAAGATGCCGCGCTAAAGATATGGCAACGTCACAATTTCTGCGCATAACTTCAATAGGAACCTGTCCGATTTTAATGAAGGAAAAACCGAGGAAATCACCAAACGTGAAATTTAAATCATCTTCACATTGTATACTGCTGTATGTATTATCAAATTGACAAAACATTATCCTCTGGGAGTTCACAAGTGGTGAGAATATCTGAAGGACTATGTTGGTGTCGATGGGAGTGTCTGCGTCTGCAAGTCCTTGTTTCTGAGCGATTTCTTGTATCTTCTGCATGAGATCATGATTGAACTTTTTAAATACAACATCACTGGAACTATTAAATGCAATTATTCCGTTCATGGTTGAGTATAATTTGGTTGCGATGGGATTTATTTCATTTTTCTTTCTCGCAAGTCAACTGAAGAGTGATAAGAAAATTATTTCATTTCACGTAAACAATTTTTTTGTTTGTACTTTGACGTAATGACACAGGGATGTTATGAGGTTATGAGGTATAGTTAATTTAATTATAAACTTTCTCCATATCTGAGGGAATAATGCACGAGTTTGAATCTTAATTCTTAACATTTTATTGGTTAAAAACTAAATGATAAATTGTTTTAAATAATTTTATCTACCCTTTAAGCCCAAAACCAAACTTTTTGAAACACTATTGCGCAATAGACTAAACTTTCTGCATATCTGAGCAAACAATGTATGTGTTTGAATATTAACTCTTAACCTTTTATTTGTTAGCTAAATTAGAAATTGTTTTAAATAATTTAATCTATCATTTGAGCACAAAATCAAACTTTTTGAAGCAATTTTTTCCCGATAGACTTTTATACCGATGCACAAAACGCTTCAATAAAACAAATTATAATTACTATTGTGAATTGGTCTTGAGGTTAGGTGCGTTTGACAAAAACTTAAATCAACTGTCAAAGTTGAGACGGCTTAGCTAGTCCGACTGCGATTTGTGATAGGGATTCATCAAAAGATTGTGATAAAGAAAAATGGGAAAATTAATTGAAGAATACGTAGTGCAAGGCCACAAAGGTCGCATTTGGGGAGTAGATTGGCACTTCAAAGGAAATGCCTTTGCGTCATGTGGAGAAGACAAAACCATTCGAATATGGTCACTAAGTGGCAGCAAGTGGACGACAAAAACCATTCTGTCCGACGGACACAAGAGGACCATTCGAGAAGTATCATGGTCGCCATGTGGACAATACCTAGCATCGGCCAGCTTCGATGCCACAACAGCTATTTGGAGCAAAACATCTGGTGAGTGATACAAACCAGAAAAGTATGCATAAAATGTCATGTTTCACATTTCAGGAGAGTTTGAGTGCAATGCGACTTTGGAAGGTCATGAGAACGAAGTGAAGAGCGTATGTTGGTCAAAGTCGGGGGCCCTGCTGGCAACTTGTAGTCGTGATAAATCCGTGTGGATTTGGGAAATCGTGGGAGACGATGAATTTGACTGTTCGGCTGTGATGAACTCGCACACGCAAGATGTGAAAAAAGTCGTTTGGCACCCGTTCGAAGAGATTTTGGCATCGGCAAGCTATGACAACACCATCAAGCTATACAAAGAGAACACCCTTGACAGCGACTGGGAATGTACAGCAACACTAGCATCGCATACTTCCACGGTGTGGAGCATCGCGTTTGATGAGTTTGGCAAGCGCTTAGCCTCTTGCTCTGACGACAAAACGATCAAAATCTGGCAGTCATACCCTCCAGGGAACGAAGAGGGCATCGCCACTCCCGACAATGAGACAGTGTGGAAATGTGTATGCACAATTTCCGGCGAGCACACACGAGCAGTCTATGATATTTCCTGGTGTCACAAAACAGGCCTTATAGCCACCGCGTGTGGCGACGATTCGATTCGCATATTCAAAGAAGACGAAGGCTCCTCGAAGAATGAACCCACGTTCTCTCTGGTTACGAGCGTGGACAAGGCACATTTGCAGGATGTGAACTGTGTGAAATGGAATCCCGCAAACCCCGGCCAGCTCTTGTCATGTGGCGACGACGGAAACATCAAGATTTGGAAATATGTCGAGTGAATCAAAAGGTTCCACATACACTTTAGAGTAGTTGACGAAGAGGCAGAAATATATTTTTTTTGATGAAATTGTTGTGTTTACTTGTTCAAAAATGGTTCGTGCAGGGTTTTGTACAATTTCTTAGCTTTTCGTGGACCCAAGCCTGTTACCAGCGAAAGTCTGTCTTCACTGGCGTTGATTATGTTCTCCAGGTTCCCGAAATTTTGAAGCAGCGACACAGCATCCGTTTTGTTCACTGGCTTGATGTTAGTCAATGCTGTCACAAGCTAGATTTAGGGGATCTTTGGTTAATCAAGTTCTGAATCGATTTTTCCAGTTTTCATTACCTTCTGGTGTGGATTCGAATCCACACGCTCCATAATTAGATCTGGAGGTCGGTTCTCAAACAATTTGTACGTCTCGATGATTTTCCCTGCCTCCTCAGCATTCCATGCCAGCATTAAGGTGAGGTCAGCTAGAAGACTGATACGAGTGAGGTTTTTCAACGCATTGTGAGGCTCCTAGAGGTGTGGACAATTTGATTAACCCAGTCACGGGAATAAGTCATTCATTTACCGGAGCATCAACTTGAACAAGGAGAACCCTTAACGCATACTGTTTTCCAAGATCTTTAAGCCGTTGACAAATGTATTCTGGATTCAGATTGTGATACTTCAGTGATAAATATAGAATACACGCTGTTTTCCCAACCACATAGTCCGGCACGATATCCCTGAATTCATAGGGACAATTCAAAATACTTTTCAATACGGGATTCCCTCTCTGTTTTGAATTGACAAGGATACAGTGCGGGTTCGCAGGAGTATTCACTTTAACTTTGTCAGGAGCATCCTGACTTGTTGATGCTGTGGGCAATGACTCCTTGGCCGTGCTGTTATGAACTGTTGTTTGAACTTTTGGGATTTTCGGTGCGGAAGGAATGTCGATGTTGGCCAGTGCGTCGTCGATTGAATCGTCGAAATCATCTTCCATGGTTTTTTTTTTATGAATTCTTGAAGATTTGTTCAAACGGCTTCTTAGGAAGATTTCAAGACTTCTTGAAATAACAAATATGCCAAATAAGCTTTGACAGTTCATATATCAAAGACTCAAACCACATTACCAAGAATTTGAGTGCTTTCTTTCACTTTAAATTTTTCTTAAAGGTTCGTCTAGACTGCGTGGATGAAAAAAGAAAAATTCCACAAAAAACATAGGGTACATATAAGCGCGGTTAATGGGAATAAATCTGAATAAATGTGGAAAAAACTCTAATGCCTAGCAACGAAAAGCACAATTCATTCATAGTAGATTCATAATAATTCATTCGTGTGTCAACTGAGTTAAAATATTATAGTCAGGCTAATTTTTGACGTTAACATTTTAGGTTTTTTGCTATATGGATGGGGACGTAAACCAAATCTGAAATAAAAGGAATTGTACCTTCTTAGTTATATACATCTGTCAAAAACTAACACATAAGATCATCAAATTTTATTCAGCTTCAGAGCAGGTTGCACATCTATTTTCACCTTTTGTGTCTGAGAATAATAATATTTTAGCTCAGTAAACACATGACCTTAAGCTTAAAACTGGATTTTTAAGGGCCAACCATAATGGCCTTACAAAAAATTAAGTCTACACTCTGTCACAAAAGCACACTTTGTTGGTTGTGAAGGAATGATTGTTTACAATTTGCGAAAACCGCTAAAAACATCACCTCAATCACCGTATTTAACTGTCATCAAGCATTCGTGCGACCATCTCAAGCGCCAAAGCGCGTGATTACATGAGTGGAAAAAGGCAGGATTGCCGGGGACACAATATACGATAGGGACGATATACGATGGGAAATCTACCTTCAAAGTGGATTCTCGGGTGCAGCAGGCATGTTTTCATCCCTTTTCGTTTCGTTTTTGACATGTTTTTCTCATTTTCTGGTGATCGTTGATCGAGTAACACCTCACTAGAGTCCGACCAAAGACCAGTTTTTCGGCCGAAGCCGAACTTCGGCTTTTTGATCACCTTCGGCCGAAGCCGAAGCCGAATATAAAGTTACCACGAAATACTAAGGAATTCACAAAATTATTGTTTGTTTTTTTGGCAGCGAACTAACAAGTGACAAAGATTTGGAACATATTTTGCAAGTTGCTTGCGCATCTTTTTACTGAAATAGCTCTAAATTGGATTTTCAGCTGCTTTTTTTTATGTTCTTTCTACCTGTGACCAGTACAAATAAATTGCATGCTTTTATACAGACCACTTAATGGTTTACCAACTTGCTAAAGCAAAATCTGTTGATTTTAAAGCAGTAAACAATCGCACTTTCAAAATACAAAATATTCTACAATAACAAAACAAAAAACGCACCGTTCCTTGCAACTTCACTTCTACTACAATTGACACACTAGCAAATTTTGCAAAACCAAACGCTTAGTTCGCCTAATCACGTCAATGTCATTCGCGTATGCCAGTAGTTGTACGGACTTTTGAAAGACAAGAGGCAGGCTTTTCTATTGGTCAGTGAGTTTTGCAGAATCTTCTCGAGAATGATGTTAAAAAAAAAACACATGACAGCGCGTTGCCTTGTCTGAGGCCTTTCCGACATTGAAGGTCTCGGTGAGTTCGTTATCGACCTTTATCGAGCAGCGATTTCTCCATTGTCACCCTACTCAGTCTGACGCGTTTGACAGGAATGTCAAAACTAGACATGGCGCTGTATAGCTTGTCCTTATGCACGCTGTCATATTCGGCCTTGATCGACGAATAGGTTGTGGGTGTCGATCTTTTGTAGGATCAGCCACAGCGTAAATATCTGGTCTATTGTGGGATTCCCTGGCCTGATACCACACCAATAAGGACATTGATTAGAATGCAAACAAAAAATTCTGAGATTCCCGTCACCGGGCATGCTTTCGTCCGATCATATCTTACGGACGAGCTGGGTCCCTAAGGACCTAAGTGAGGCGTGGCTTGTGCCCGCCTACCCGCTTACCTACCTACCTACCTATGGACGAGCTGATGTCTACGCCCAATTAGATTATCTCCAACTACTTTAGAGACATCAGTAGACAGTTTTTCCGCACCAGGAACTTTGTGTGACTTCAGTTTCGTCTCCAGAATGATCTAGTCAAAATTAAATCCAAACTAAAAGTCACATATCTAAAAGCCAATGGTGCCAACACGGGGAAACTGCCTCATCTGTAGATACGCCAGAATATTTGGACTCATAAAAATGACAAAACCTATCTGAAAGAAAAAGAATGGGGAGAATATTGTATACTAGACTAGACACCTCTTGGCTCCATTGTCTTTCAGACGCCTGTACTTGGCACCCAACTTCTGGAAAAATATCCGTCACCGTAATGAGATACTTACAAGAAGTCTACTCTGGTTCATATAAATTGGCTTTCAAAGAGTGGATAAGCGGATGAACACTTCGGAGTTTCACGTGGCTACACAATAGAATTTTCTTGTCTTCCCTCGGGGGGCACACCCGCAAGTACCTAAGCGCATTTAGTAAATTGGGAAAACAAGATTTACACGCCTTATTAACCAAAATGCATTCAGAAGCTATTATTTCATAAGTTTATTTAACATTTGACTCGGCGCATAATTAGCAGCACGATTGTTGATGTAATTGAATGGGATTTATTTAACACAATGGATAAGAGCAAACCTACGACTACGTCTGTACACATACACTTGATACAATTGAAATGCTTCAGTCAAGGCCACATCAAATAGACGTATCCAAAGCCGGTGTTCAACAGAAATATTCTAGTCTGCACCTAATGCAGTCAGGCCTAAGAATGGTAGTCAAACTAAATTAATTCCAAGCCAATTAAAAAATCGACGTTGTATCGCCATGAGTCTTGTTCAAATAACAACAATTCCTACACAGTTGTGTACGTACATAGATTTGCATACGCCATTCCCTTGATTAATGGAGCGAACGGTGTCACAATCGTGAGCGAGAAAAAAAAAGCGTTGTAATTGCACACATCCCCTGCAAGCTGATCATTAGAATATATCACTCTATCAGTTGGAAAAATCTTGCAAATGTATCTCAGCTTACCTCGCATTGCATTGCATTCCATGGCTTCGGTTCTGTCACACCCCCGCTTCAGAGTCTGTCCGTAGCTTGACAGCTGCTTGCGCAAAACACTGCGCACAAAAGTGATCGTGCGCCGCACAGTCGGTGGCAAAATCGAGAGGCGGCAATACTTGTACTTTCGGTTTCAGCGAACCAGCGAAATGGAACAATTTCCCGCTTTTGTCGCCTCCACCGGCAACCTTCAGTGGGGAAAACTTGATTATAACCGTTGGAAGGAAATATATTGCGCGGACTGTAATCAGATATGACTGTTGAGTGGGCTAGGAGAGGGAGAATGGAGAATGTCTGACAAAACTTACCGGCTGAGAGACACTTAAGGGCACGCGTTGAATACGCATCAAGTGGCATTTTGATTGACGGGTCATTAAATGGGGAATGCTTGAGTCAGGTGGTAAAATGCATTCGCTTACTTTCACTCAGAAATGGTTGATCTTTGTAGAAAAACAAACGTCGAATTTCTAGAGGGTCAAGGCTGAACTTTGAACAACTAGTCGTGTGTGGAGTACCAACATTTTGTTTTAATGGATATTTAGTGCAAATGAAGAAGGCCTTAAGTGCGTTACACAATTCGAACGGTGATTGTACCTTAAACGTGTTCAGCGTGCTCTGTTCGATATGAATTTATACGGAGTGGGATGGGATGGGACTGTTTTTCATACGAGTATTTCATTATTATTTTATGCCCTAGATCCAACATCTGGAAAGCTTAACAAGGCTGCTTGAGTTATTTAACGTATGATGGTAGACATCTTCGTCTTCTAACCTACATTTTGGAAAACATGTACTCGTACTTAGACGATTATTGGCAAAAGGTGCCTCAAAATTCATACAGTATGAATAATTTTAACAGAAAACGCAGCTCTTTTTTTAATCATTTTTTAAATTTTTATTGATTCATAATGTGTACATGGAATATCATATCGGATAAATTGGCTCCACGGCCTTGCTGGCACACAGGCACCCCTTTGTCGAAAATGTCCATGAATGTTTTGCATAATTGTGACAGAATTTCGTTGAAAAAGCTCATGTGCTTCTTGGCACAAGCCTTGGACATCGAAATAACCAAAAGAAACACGCCCAACTGTGTTAAATTCCATCATCTGAGCGGATAATTCTTTTCAAAACAGAATATTACATGACCAGAAAAGGATGATGAAAAAGAAAGTGCAGTAATTGAATTGTTTCTTGGGTTATGTGTCATTCCGTTCATATATGTATCCTGTAGACAAAAAAATCTAGATTATGAAACCTCCATTACGAGCAGCACTAACTGCTATTGTCTGTCAAGCCGTATATTTTCAAAGAAGAATGGTCCGATGTCGCCTCCAGCCCAAAATCATCACCAAACAGTGAGACGTTGAGAATGCATTTATTTCTCAACAATCTCTATTGGACATATTGAACCCCAAATTCGATCGTCATAGAAATGTCATTAACGTCAAAATAAGCCTCATTGTCCACCATGATTTTTCATTTGAAAAATAAATTTGATGAACTCCATTGTCTGCCTGTGGCCAGTAGATTTCAATTCGCTATAGAGAACTTCTCAAAACATCAAATTTTTAAATTGATGCTCCTGAACTCTCAGCAACACTTTTCCGGTTCGATATTTTATCTTGAATCACGTCCAGAGTGCCTCATGTAAATAAATGAAGACAGTTCAAATGGTTTTAGACGTTCGCTTAGTACGGTGGACAGCATACATTGGGCCAGAGGTTATCACCATCCTTACATATTGAAAATAGCTTACCAATTTTTTTCTTCAAGTTAGTGATAATAATCTTTCTTTTTTACTTGAACTTGAAAGCAAGCAGATTTTTAAAATATTTCTTATTCTTCTGGTGTTATTTCAAAAATTTCGTTTTCCTTAAGCATAAATCTAAACTTGCATTGTAGCAGCTGTGTATGATATGACATCATCTTGTAGGAATCCAGTGTTCTGTTGTCCTAGTTCATCAAATTGAGGGACAAAGAAGTTTTCCAAGATGTCCCTTTAGCGATTACCAGTAACTGTAACTGCACTGCCTTGAGCATTCTTAAAGAAATATGACCCATTGATGTCATCACCGGCTCAAATGGTTCACCATGCAGTTTTCTTCTTTTTCTGAGGATTTTTTTTGAAACGCTCTGGAGCACTCAGACTCAAAACTGGTCCATTGTACTGCCAGGTAGTAACCTACTTCAGTGCCGTTAATTTGATCCCAACGGCAAATGGTGACAGGACCAGATTCAATTTCACTGGGATTCGAACCTGGGACCCCTCGAACTTGGGGCAGACACTTAACCAGTTTTCAGTGCCCCCATAGCGGCTCTTCTGTTTGTTAACAAAGCCACCAATGTGAAATGACCTTTGACGCTCATAAAAATTTGAGTCCACTGGTTAAATGAACGATAAACCAACACCCGTACGTCAAAGCAAGAAACGCAGGAACTGCCGAAAACATTGCCGCTATCCGTGAGAATGCGCAGGAGAATCCAAGGCCGTCGATTTCGCGTCGCTCACAAGAACTCGGCCTTTCACAGACTTGGGCCTGCAATCGTACACAATTCAACTGACCCACGAACTGGAGGTAAACAACTATAGACAACGACGTGTGTTCGTTAAAGGAGCTATGGAGTAGTTGGACTGAGCCTAATCGAAAACATCGAAAAATCATCTTCAGCGATGAGGCCCATTTCCGGGTGAATGGGTACATCAATAAACAAAATTGTCGAATTTGGGATGATACCAATCCACATGAGATCCAAAAGCGTCCAATGCGTCTCAAAAAACATTGTTTGGTGTGGATTTTGGGGCGGCGGCGTCATCGGTCCATATTTTTTTGAGAACGACGTTGGCCATCAAGCTCAGGGCCACCGAGATCGTGCGATTTGATCCCGTTAGACTTTTCCTTATGGGGTTTTCTGAAGTCGCGAATAAGCCGCAAACTACAACGGTCCTGAAAGCCTAATTTATGCGAAAGACTCATGGAAAATTTGACATTTTGGATGTGCGCTACCCAATGAAGCCACGGAAGGAATGAAAAATTTGTATAATATCTCATACACTTTTAAATTTATTTAAATTTTTTTTTATTGAAAAAATTGTATTATTTATTTTTTATAAATTTTATTTTTAAAAATAAAAATTTATAAAAAATAAAATATTTAATTTTAATTTAAAGATGGAAAGCGCATTTTTTTCCTCTTGTACAACCCTGCCGTAAAGGCAGCGACACTGCGACCTGAAAAGGTCTATTGTATTGAGGGGTTGGAGTTAATCCAAAAGATTAACCACTTTCCTTATGAAAGATAGTATATCTTTTGTAGTGGAGTTTTTCAATTCCACTAAAGTCAGTATTTCCCTGTGGAGAATACGTTTCCTTAACCAATGTAGTGCCGGACATTCACATAGAATATGCTGGGATGTTTCGTCTTCTTTAAGACATGGAAAGCGCATAGTGAACAACCCTTTATTTCAGTAGAATCAATACGAAAGACACATCAAACTAAGATCGGCTAACAACCATAAATTAATGCAGTTAACATTTTTACGATTCTTCAACCAAACCTCAGCACATTTGACTCTTAATTCTGTAGACTTCTATTTCCAAAAGCAGTGTTTGATAAGTCAACCGGTTTCTATAAAGGAACATAACTTCCCGTGTCATTTTGTCATTAAGAAGTCTTGAACTGAAATATTTACTGACTGCAATGCCAAGTTAATGAAAGAAGACATAATCGTTAATCAATTGCTTCCAGAGAGAATATATGACACTATTAGAAACGATTACAAAATGTGACGTAATTTTAAAACAAAGAATAACGTTTTTTTATTATTTTAATTTTTTAATCCCGTATGGTAATTTTTTGATACAACGTTTTTTGCGAGTCATCATTTCGGTAGATACTGTGGGTGTCAAGCAACAATTTGTTCCATCACCTAAACAGTTAAATCTTAGGTCACCTTTCCTTACAGAGCGCACATTTTTTTTTGGCGAAACAAACCTTCCCACGCTTATTTCTCTAATGACTAATTTCTTCGTTACACAAAAAAGGAAATCACAGCAAAACCAAAAAGCCAATAAAATAAAACATTTCTAACTCTGAGAACATTCTCATCCGTACACAATCGTTTGTATATAACGTGTAATTTATTTCCAATCAGGTCCAACAAATCTTTTCATTTGAGTGAAAAAAAGAAAAAAAAACAGGTAACTAGATTTAAAATTCTTAAATGTATTCACATCGTAGCCCATCGACTGCATCTGCGTCTAGATACCCTTCACTTTAGCCTTATTCTGGTCGTGGTATTTTTTCTTGACTGAAATGCGAAAAAAAATGCCGCACATTCGCACTTAATTCAAAAACAACATTTCCCGTCTGAATACTCACTTGTTATCAGGGTGTCGGGATCCTCCTCTTCGTCGGTGTGCTTGACCTTCTTCCGCAACTTTTTCAAATATGCCATTTTGTATTCCTCACTCGGTTTGCCACCCAGTCCGTAGCTGACCTCGTAAACCGATAGGGGAATCACAGTCGAAGATACAGGTACCAGATCTAGAGAAAAATGATGATTTTTAAAGTGCATCCCACTTCTAATCGTCTCAAGGTTTTAACTTTCACTAGCTAACTAGCTACGCACCTGGTTCGTATTTGTCGTTATCGTTTTTCTTATAGAGCATCGGAGTAGCCAAAGCTACACCCACAAGGAGCACGAGGATAAACAAGCGAGAAAATGTATTCATTTCACTTTTCAGCGTATTTCACACACAAACGAAAACTGAAGGCACTCGATTCGCACGGAGAGACGCGAAATCAGCTTGTACGAGCGTTGCGACTTGAAACTGCAAACTGAATGAAAACCAGGTCTAGAGGCGGTTTGTTACCTTGGCGGCACACAGTATCAAGAGTTGTATAGCATATTTAAGTTTATTTTGGTTAGCGGAATAAAAACAACAAATTGGCATTCAAGCTTTAAGCGCCGCTGACTCCGTCTCTGTCTCGCTTCTGCCGCACTGGTGGGAGGTTAAAGCCACCAGTGTGTCCATTGGCATTTCATGGGTTTTGTTTTGTGGTCTTTTTCGCGAAGCTAATCTCGGATTGAGTCTTGTTTTATCATTTGTTGTGGGGAGATTTTCTCGTGATGTTGTTTTGCAGTCAGTTGCATGATATTACCCAACTTTTGGGAGAAGATTAAGATGAAAGTGAGAGGAAAGTTTATTTTGCTGCCAGAGGTTGTTGCTTTCCATCTATGCATGGTCTCGAATTGAGGGATTGCAAATGTTTTGGTGAAACACAATTAATTGGGCAACGGGGCGTATGTGGAATAACATACTCGTATGCAGATTGTGCTGGGACAGTCGGCTCAGTGTTGCTTTTGGTTACGGCTTGAGAAATACGATGTCCACTGGGAAATACGACGAAGAAATAAATCACACATAGAATGGGAAAGCAATCTTAATGTTTGCATTCGGTAGATATTTTTAATGATTATTTGACACCGGTCTATCTACAAAATATGTCCCAATTCGCTTTTATACTGATCGGTAATAGACGCCTTTCGATGTGAAGCTTGACCTTCCATTATGATTTAAGAGAAAAATAAATAGAGCAAGTAAATGGCATTTTTTTCTGGGCAGATTTTTTACAGATGTGACAAAGTACACAAAGTAAACTCGTACATAATTTGCAAAAAAAACCGGCATGCTGGCTGACAAATTTGTAAGTCAATGCGGAGCATACTTCTTCTGATGGCGCTGTCCGTGTTGGACCTGGGCCTCAAACAACCCTCTCCAGCCGGCGCGATCTCTATCCAGCTGCCTCCAATAATACACGCCAGGTTGACTGCATACATTTGACATCAAAAAGAGGCGTGTTTTATTTACGAGTGTATAGCCCGCTCGTCAACTGTCGTAAATAAAACCATCATACTCAATGAATGTCAAAGGTTCTGTTATAATGGTTGAGGGTAAACATCACAAAATCTGTCGTAAAGTCAGGTCACCGCAAGTGTAACGAATCGTGTCATACAAGCGATTTCAGCGCCGTCTAGAACTCGACTTCTTAAACAGTCTATCTAAAGCTCAATTGCTAACAGATAACATGTATTGTCATGTTAGCGTAGAGCATAGCGTAGCCCCAGAACATAGCGTAGCCCCAGAACGGTGAACGCTCGCCGTGAGATGAACCAGTCGCCAACTTTCTCCGTCACAACTTCGAGCGTTGCATTGCTTGTATTGTATCGGAATTTTGAAACTCTGGTCCCATTTCGAAAGAAATAAGGTCCGATGGCACTGCCATGCCAAAAATCGCACAAAAATTTATCGATTGTATTCACTCCCATTACAATTATCAAACCCATAGCTTTGTCTATGGTCCTCCAGCTTTAATTCTTGCGTCAGCCTAATCGGATGTAGGCCCAAATCCAATCGCGAAATAAGTCGGATTGACTCTCTGGCAATGCCCAACTGAGCTGGTCGGTACCGAATCGACATTTCAGTGTCTTTTTCGATACTGACCGATTTCGCACCAATCTCTGTATGATTAGTGGTTTAAGCTTCATGACAGTGTACTCACGCTTAAACTTCCCTATGGTAAGGCTAACTCCCTACACACTGAAGCCATGATAACGGCGAAACTCAAGTTGCGTATTTACAACTGAGCCATAATTTCGATATTGTTTTTTAATAATTTCAACACGTTCGGCAAGCGTGAAACGTTGCATGACGAAATGGCAAACCTTACTAACAACGCTAAACAAACTAGCATTGCAATCTGGTCACCCTCTTCAACTAAACTTGTATGCCCAATGGTCACGGTGCTAACTTTATCATAATTAGTTTGACTGAATGCAATCCAGTTAATCATTGAGAATTGAAGAGTAGCCGGTGCGAGGCCTGAATCAAATGGGGGTGTGCACGACTGGATGGTGCAGTTGGTTAAGTGCCTGCCCTAAGTTTCCCAGCTTCGAATCCCAGTGAAAGCGAAGTTAATACACTTTTACCCAGTTTTTCAAATCTGCTCCAGTCTGCATTTGCCGGCGGGATAAAATTAATGGCATTATCACTGCCTGTGGGTATCACAATGGACCAACATGGTCTAAGTGTGCTGGTGAATTCACAAGCACCCCCTAGCCTAACTTAACCTAGGGGGAAGGTAGGGAATTATGTATGTGCAGCAGATGGTGTCTTTTAGCGGTCCATTGAAGCAAATACGGGTGGGTTCGTAATCGCAACATTAGCGCAGTACTGCAACGTCAAGCGTTCTTAATTTCAAACAATTGGCAATCATGCTTTGCATTACGCTCTAAAATGCAACATGAAAGCAACGATGTGCAAACGAAAGCAACCAGCTCATCATAGATTATTGCGATGCGATTGATTTTTTTTTTATTTTCCGACTCAATTGTCTCTTTTTCTTGTCTAAAATATATTGAAGTATGCTGGCATTGTAATTGCCAACATTATTAACCAAATTATTTAAAAAAGTCGTCCCCAATTTCTGACATTTTTACAAAAAAAAAAAGAAACCATTTAAACACAAAATAATAAACCGTCCCGAAACGCCAACAAAATAGAATCATCGTGATACATCGCAACATCAAAAAATCGTTCCGTCGCATCACATGGGCAGTGATGCTTACGTTTACGAACTTACTGAACATGCTCTGGCCTATGCGGAAAGTTTAGAATAGCAGTTGGTTTATCGCAACGTTCCATAGAAAGGAAGAGAGTACACCACCTTGCGGTGCTCCTCTATTGACCATTCTCTGGGTTCCAGCATCACCAAATTTTGGGTTTATTACTCTGCTAGTAAGTATCTGATGAATAAAAGTGATTCTCTCTTCGATTTTGTGGTTGGTAAGCGCAAGTGTGATTGTCTTAAGTTTGATATTGTTGAAGCCTTCGATGCTAAATGCTAAAATGTTACAAGGATTTTTCCATTTATTCGTGGATTTCAGTGAACATTTGAGAATTAGATAAAAATGGTAAAGGCAATAGGGCTATTTTGCCGTGATTGGTTTCGTCGCTTGAAAGACGGTGACGACCGTCCACGTGAGGGAAGACCACAATCCTTCGGAGACGCTGAATTGGAGGCATCACTCGATGACCCGCCAAACCATTACTTTTGTACTAAATAAAAAAATGATTTTGAGTGATGGAAATCTTTATTTGGACCTTTACAAATTTTTCTGCTAAGTGGAAAAGATGATATCCACCAAGTGGCTGCCGCCAGTGTTGATACACATTTGTGCCCGTTTTATTGCATTTTCCATGATCTCAAAAAATACGGCCCAATCACTCCTCCCGCGTGAACGCCGCACCGCACAGTGGCTTGGAGTGGATGTAATGGTTCTTCGTGCATTACACGCGGATATTCAGTGCCATAGAAACAACGGTTTTGTTTATTGACGTAACCGCTTAAGTGGAAATGCGTCTCGTCGCTCATGATGATTTTCGACACAAAATCGTGATTGACGTACGACGCCATTTGCAAAAATTATAATATCTTCCGATAGAACGATTCATTTTGCGTCACCTTCTATATTGTATTTGTCTCATCGTATCCATTCAGATTCGAACATGGGACGCTATGCGTACGACTTGAACTAACCCTCCACTCCACGGTGATCACATATAGTATTATATAGTATCATACAGTATCAATCATATAGTAAAAAGAAAACAAGAAAACTCATTGTTTAAGTATACATTTATTGCATTGTTACTGCCGTCTGTGCCTACACAATAGTTTAACAAACACCATTTCATTTTGAAGTTCATTACACTGTTTGGTTTCATTTTTTTTTTTAGTTTTTGTTTCTCATTGTGTATACTTTGGAAAAAGCATTTAAATAATTTGTTAAAATAAACAAACATTTCATAAAAATAATCTCTTCCTCATAAAATATGTTTGATTTAAAATTTAAGTTTATTTACTTCACCTTCAAAAATGACTAGTTAAGGTTTCGGTTTTCTTTTTGTTTTTATTTTTATTTAGTTTTATGTTTATTAATTAAATTTTATGCCTTTTATTTTTGTTTTCTTCATTTTAAATATATATATATACTTCAATATATTTTTTTTTGGTTTCAACAAACTATTTACACATTTATTCAAAATGAAACAATAAATTAAAAAATGACTACATGTTAACTTTAGTACTCAAACAATTCCACTTCACGCTTCATTTGTTTTTGTGTTATACTTCATTTCATGGGTTCATCTCTCTTAACAATTTTCATTAAGTTAATAATTTGTTATGTATTTTAGTAATTTCATTTATTTGTTCATTGTTGCTTTGGTTGTTGGTTGATGTTATCCTTGATGTTTTAGTTCGGTCGGCAGTGTTTTTTTATTTTTTTTTTATTTTTAACAATAAAGGTTTTAGCTACATTCACTTAAAGCATATATTTTGGAATTTCCTTCACGTTTTGTTATTTCTGAATGGTTGCTTGTTTACGCGACAAGTGGTTTTCTTGAAGGGTTTCGTTTTTCTTTAGAATTTCACATTTATAATAAATATATTTATGTATATATTTTCTTTATTTAAAAAAGGATATTATCTACAGTAAATATGAAAAATAATTCTCTTTAACTACACTCTCTTCAACAGAACATATATTTATGTACGTTTGTATATCCATGCACTATTGCGCGCTAAAATTAAAATAATAACAAAATTCTAATTATTTATACAACAAATTTTATATTTGAATTTAATAAGCGTTTTCTTGGGATTTTATTTTGTCATTTCCGAAATGAATTCTTTAAAAATTTTTATTATACATTTTTAATTTTCATTTTTTTCAAATAAATGTTAAGAAATATTCAGCAACATATTAATAAATAGTTGTTCGTTCCATTTAGGCGAATTGAGACATTAATTGATATTAATATGGGAGATAGAAGACACAAATACCAACGTAACACTTAACATTTAACACTTTTGTTTAATTGTTTCCATTTATTTATGACATTTTTTTTATTTAAATTCTAAGTATTATATCTCATCTTTATTTAGGAATGACTTAATTTTTTTTCTTTTCTTTTTATTTTATTTATATTACTGGGATTTAAATATATATATTTAACACTACACACATATTTAGTATATTTTGTTTTAAATATTTAAATTTATGTTGGCTTTGTTGTTCATTGTTGCTTATTTATTATTTTGAAAAATGTTTAGTGTGTTTTATTGCGAAGCAAAAGTAAATTATATTTGCTTAGGAGGTTTCTTTTCATTTTTTCTTGTTTTGACAGCTAGATGGTCCTTAGGAAGATGGCTTTACTTAAGATATCATAAGAACTTCAAATTTTGATATAAAATGCACTTTGTGCACACTTTGCCAATTGCGTGCAAGCAAGTGATATATTAGGAATCTGGTTTATTTTTGTTTGAAGTACTAAATTCTGGAAGTTTAAATACAAGTGTTTATCCTATCCTTAGAAAGAAAGTCATTCATTCCATGGCGCTATTCAGAGGCAAGCAGAATGTAAAGACAGCTAAATACAATATTTCTACGTAGCATTTTCGAATTGAATGGAATTATAGTAGAATCAAAATAGAATCAAATAATCGGCAGCTTTATGAGTTTAAGGCAGTGTCTGTATGCAAAATGATTGAAAAACTGGAGTGAACGGCACGATAGTAGGCAATTTTAGACTCACATTTAGAAAATGTCGTTCGAATAAACTTAATAAATTGGAAAAGTGTGAGAAATCAAAATCTCTTAAAGGTTAGTGAAAAAGAAAACTAAGCTGGGTAAGTACGAGTTATACTCGCGCGATGAATGATCCGTCATTTGAAAACACCATTTGATTAGTATATCACTCGATGGGGTTCGCAAAAATTTCAAAATTCACCTCAACTATACGGAAGCAAAGTGTAAATACCTCTAATTTTTAAAATGCCATGCACAGAAAATGATATTCAGGCCTAAAGTAATTCCATGCCGATATCTCCACAAATCTTTAAACTCTGGACAATATGACAGCAGAATAAAATACCGATTCTGTGAACGGAACCTTAAAAAGATGATTCGATTTCAAAGCCATAGGTATATGAGAGGTGCATAAAAACGAGCTATACAGCTCCAAGTCTACCTTTTACATTCCTGCTAAAATCGTTAGATTAAGCAAGATGATAATGGAGAACTCTGACTGCTTCATTAAGGTCGGTAACGAATGAACCGAGACATTCAAAAAAGGTTTTAGACAAGGCGACGTACTCTCTTGTGATTTTTCCAACATTGTTCTTAAGACTCGCTGGCCTACAATGGAAGCACGATCTTACAAAAGTCTGTACAACTGCTAGTATACACAGATGACATTGACATTGTGTTTTGTCAAGCACGGAGAGCCGAAAATAAGGCGTTTGCTGGCATTAAAACTAAAGGGGTTATAATGAGCTTAGTGGAAAATGTCGGCAGAACAAGGTACATGCTGACATCCAGAAAGGACGCATAACACGAACGACTTGTCCAGAATGTCACAACTTCGCAATAGTCAAGTACTTCTTCTTCTTCGATTCAGCAGTGATCAACAATAACAACATCACGGAGAGCAAATGTGGAAATACTCTTATCAGGCGCAGTTTCTTTTGGGTTCGAAAAATATTTGAGTAATAGAGCTCAAAAGACTAAGCTGACTTTGTATAAAACCCTCATCATTCCAGTTGTACTCTACGGCGCAGGGACATGAACTATATCGAAAGCGGATGAAGAAGCTCTTGGTCTTATCGAGAGAACTGTTCTGCTTGCGATCTCTGATCCTTTTTTGCGTTGATGTTGACTGAGGAGGAATCTTCAGCAAAGAACTAAGTAAGTAAGTAAGTCTGCAGATTCAGTGTCAAATATAACTAGCCAATGAATCTTCTACTCTCAACCCGTGGGACAACGCAACAAAAGACACCCACGATTTTAAGTGATGCATAGAATTTAAGAGTGGCTGCTTTCAAATTGGTGTGCGCTATCGAAGGATAATGGTGGCTGGTGAGATTGTGCATTTAAGCCTATATCTACCCGAACTGTAGCGACACACAAGGTAGGATTAGGTTAGGTTGGAGTGACTGATAATATCTGTAAAGACATTGGCTCACTTAGATCTCACAATGGATCCTTTGTGTTGTCACTGTCCGGTGTTTTATATCACCAGTCTCCTCATTGGCCGCATGAGCGAAAATTAACCAATACTTCCTTTATTTATTGTTCTCCTTTATGATTGGTGATCCACTGCTTATTCTGCGTTAGGAACTTGATTATGCTTTAAGATTAATTGGAATAGGAATAACTTCCCGTAGAATTGAGCTGAAAACTTGATCATTCCGCCAATGCATCACTGCGCTCACATGGTGCACTACAAACTACTACTAATGTTTGCTGCTGGATGTTTCTATGAGACAACTAACTGAACTAATCGTGAGATAATGGGTTGAACGAAATGCCGAGTATATTGCTGCCGTTCAAGCGTCCGTTGCAAACGATCCAAAACCGTCGATTTCACGGCGTTCTCAAGAATAGGGCATTACTAAGACCACACTATGGCAAATTTTGTAAATGTTATTGTTCTCGCACGAGTGGAGGGGACCTACAGTTTAATGCCGACTCCGAATGACTAGATTGAGAAGCTTTTTCTAGATAATTATACTCTTTGAGCATTGTCAGTGAGTCGAAAGAGGTGAGCCGTGCAAAAATGTACGGAGTTTTTTCTGGAATCGAACCGAGAACATCGAGCGCAGGAATCGACGCATCTACCCACTGGTGGTTTTCATGCCGGTGGTGTCATTGGACCGTTTCTTTTTTTATTTTTCAATGGCGATCGCTTAAGAGTCATGTTGCAACGCGATTTCTTTAGCTAATTGCATGGACTAGACATTAATGACATGTGGTTTCAACAAAACGGTGCCACACAGCGGGTGTCACAAACGATTATGAAAACTTAAATCGATGAAAGTGTTACGAATATATAACGAAATCGTCCTGCCTAGATCATGTGATTGAACATCTCTTGACTTTTTTGCGGGGCTACGTTAAATCATTGGTCTATGCCAATAACCTGCCGTCGTTAGAGGAGCTCAGAGCCAATATTGAAAAGACGATACCGACCGAGTCATCGAAAATTGGGTTTAACGAATCGACCGCTGCAAATGTGTCCATGCTGGACATATGAACGATATCGATGAATTGCATACATAAATATTTAATTGTATTTCACACCAATTATAACATTTTCGAGATATCTTGGGCTTTATTTAAAAACAAAAACTGTCAAGTCCTTATTGGAAACCCGATATAACACTAGTCTTTTTGCATACAATTAACATTTGAAAACTGTCTAAAAAACTTACTGCAACAGAAACTCTATTGAAAATAACGGAATCAATAATGATGAGTTTAAATGCAAAATAATCAATAAAGAGGAACTTTCTCATTATTATATGAACGACTAGAGGCATTACATTAAAAGTGCAACTTACAAAATTTGAAAGAATTTTCTAAGGATGTTCCACAGCAGCAGTATTTAGTTCTACTCTATAAGCTGCTATTTGACAACGGGAATCATAAACTTCAAACAAACTCAAAGGCAAAGCTGAAAGGTCAAGAATCTATTTCTACTTTGTATCAATTTTATCTGTAAGTGCATGACTATTTTCTCTATTCAGAATATAAGCTGTGTACAACGGAAGCCATCTACGTTTGAGACCATAAGACCCTTAAACAACCCGTAATGACCATTTTTTTCTTTAAATATTGCGTCTCCTTAAAGAGAACTCGTGGGAAATTACTGGTGGTATATAATACTTTTGTTTTCAATCTCAGTTTCTTAATGCTGAATCATTTTTTTTATATCTAACTTAGTTTTTTTTTCTTTTTTTTATAAAAAGTTAACAATTCACTTAACAATAATTTTTCTTCTTCTTTTTTTGCATTTGTTTTTTTTTGCAGTTCAAGTTGCTTAAAGTTTTGTATAAGTTATATTTTTAAAATATTTCGATTTTTATCATTTAATTAAAACATAAAAAATAATTTAATTTAACGTCACAAAAAATGTAAAATTAAATAGTTTTCGTGGAGTTTCTGTTTACCTTTTTGTATTTTTCTTTTAGAATCTTGAATTGGAATATTTTACGTATAAACAAAAGGTTTGAGTTTGTAGTTTTCGTGGAATTTTTTAGGCGAAACTGTTAAAAATAAATTCCATCTGTATCTCTATGTAGCGCAAATTTTTTAATTTTGTTTGTTTCTGCTGTTTGCATGTTAAACTATTTTGATTTTTTCTTAGTTGGTTTGTTTCTAATTCAATAAAATTAATGTTGTTTCATTTTTCATATATATAAATGTTGCTTTGTCTTTTATTATTTTTTTTTGTTAACTTATTTCTATTTAAATATATTTTTTTTCTCTTTTAGTTTTCCTTGACTTTTGTTTTGGTTACATTTACTTGGTTTCATTTTGCAAAATTGAACTAGGATACGGATGTAAAAATTTTAAAGGACAGTTTCCATTTCAGCAATCTCCGTTTTGTAAGACCTAAAAGCACACTGTCTTGTCAAAAATGTATTCAAAAGTGAACCAATCAAGTTTTAAAAGCAATTATTCTTGAAAGTACTTACTTTGATGTTTGCTAAATGCTAAGGGAACAAAATTAAGTTACATATTCCGCTCAACTAATTGACAAGGACACCATGCAAGAGTCAAGCATTTAGAAATATTTTTAGTGGTTTACTGTGAGGGTTACATGTTTCAAAATGGAAGGAAGGGGGCGTATTGCTAAACAAAGGACTGGGAATTTCTCCGTCTCCACGAGGTTTCCCACAGCTGAACATGCTTCTACACAAATTAAAGAGGAAATAGTTGCAGGACACAAGGAATATCTTTGTTTTCGACGTACAATAAAGTCTTGTGGAGTGGCCAAGACCGCTAGAATTCATACGGTGATTTGGCAAGCTTATTTTTAGCTTACGGTTCGTGGTGCTTTTCTTTATTATTTTTGTATCTGATTCGGGAAGGACGAAATCTACAGGACACTGGTTT
Source organism: Myathropa florea (assembly GCA_930367185.1). Classification (NCBI taxonomy): domain Eukaryota; kingdom Metazoa; phylum Arthropoda; class Insecta; order Diptera; family Syrphidae; genus Myathropa; species Myathropa florea. Next base: position 46,471,697 of record OV884002.1, read on the forward strand.
AATGTTACAAATATCAAGAGCCAGCGACACAGGTCGTAAAAGTGACTTATCATTAAAAAGGAATACGAGTGTGTCGGTGATAATTGAGTTTGTTCGGCGAACAGAAGTTGGGGAGGGGAGCAATCTTTGCGACTTAATGCAGAACAGAAATTAAAAGGAAAAGTAGATAAAAGAATATATTCATTCCCGAAAGACAACGTAGCCAGGCAGTGGGTATATACACACTGCGTGTAAGTACAGTACATTGTAGTAGTGTTTCAGAACCCACTTAAGAGGACTCATTTCTTGTGAACAATGCATGACTATCGCGGACTTCATCCCGCCCCATACGTACTTTTTGCAGATAAATATCGTGGCAGTGAAACCAATTGCTTTGAATTTTATCCAAGGTAAAAGATCAACCATTGTTCCATTTAACAATGGGTATACATTTTTCTTGGGTAAAAAAGATTTTACTTTTCATCTCTTTGAAATTCTTTCGTTGTTCAATGGACACAGCCCAGTTGTACGGTACCACAACCCCCATTTCAGCGAAAGTTCTTTGAAACTTTGGATAATAATATCAAGTGTGGTTTAGTTACCAGCGAATATTAACTAGATAAGGGATGTGGTTTATGTTCCAGGCCGAAAATGTTTGGCTGTCATTTGGGTTTGGATGACATATGTCAGATGGCATTTGACAATAGTAGAAGGTGGTCGACAACAATTTATTATGGAGCAGTTAACGTCGTTGGATTTCGAAGCGTTAATAGGCAAACAATGCAGATTCCAGCGTCTGTAACTAGCATCTATTAACGAACACCTACTCTCACCTTCCCGTGGTGAAATCCAGAAGCCCAGTACCCTCGACAGAAGATGAGGTAACCAACCCTCATGGGACGTCTGGAAGGCTGCAAACGAGAGGGGGAGTGTGAGTCTACCACGGCTCATCACTCTTTTCAGGATGGCGGCGGAGGAGCTGATCAACTGATTGGCCAACGGCGGCATCCACAACTCCAGTCAGCAGGAGCTATCTGGTTTCCATGGTAACTCCGGACCGTAGAATAGAGACGGCGGCGAATGAGCCCTGCTCTTAGGGCCAACGGCGGCGCTCACAGCCTGCAAGAAGCTACCAACACCGGATCCTTCCGGAACCCTTTGTCCGGGGGCTAAACAAATGCTTAAACTACGACAACGAAAACCTCCAGCAGATCTTTCTATAGCAAATATTCAGTTTGTCTTTAAAACGAAGACTTACTGAGGAATTTGAATGCCTCAAGATGGAGCAGGCCGAGTACCAGAACGAAGGCATCAATTGGGAGAACATTGACTTTAAGGACAACCTTAAGTTCTTCGCGACAGTTTGCGAATGGCTTGAACTTGATTTCCGGATCCTTGCGGACCCCTTTATCCGGGAGCTAAACAAATGGACCTGTCCTCCCAGTTGGAGGTTGTGCGTGTTCCGTTGTGCGTTCCTCACCACGTAAAAAACTACGAGTTCAGAAACAACAACCTGCCTCGGATATGGATGGATTTACTGTTGACGACCCTAGCAAATGAAAAAAGGACGATGACTTTCGGTTCTACACGTGGAATGTGAGGTCCCTGATCAAACGCAGAATAACTCTTGCCAACCACTGTTATTTTGGACTGCAAAGGCAGTTGAGTAATAGAGCCCTCTCTCGAAAGACCAATCTGACTCTATACAAGACCTTAATCATTCCAGTCCTGTTATACGACGCAGAGACATGGACAATATCCCAAGCGGATGAACAGTCTCTATAGGTCCCCTGCAAACAAAATAGCACGCACAATACGAGTGGTTGCTGAGAAGCTTTGCCCAAGTTCGCCTCGGACTGTAACGTCACCGTTATTATTAACGCAACAGCGTGTTAAAATTATTAAAACATTTTATTGAAATAATTGTTCAAATAGGTGGAGAAAATTAGATGCCTATTTTGGTGAAAATCATGTGCCGAGCAAGTCAACCATTCAAGCGTGAAATGAATATTTTCGATAATATGCATACACTGGGGGTATAATTAATGCTACATTCATCAAAAACCAGATGCAGTGCAGCAGGGTGTCGCTGAATATCCTAGTAACATCTTCTCTACTCCGTACACAAGAATTGGAAATGTCTTCATCATGTTTGATGCAAATTCTCAAAAAAGATTTACATATTTACCCGCATAAAATTTAACACTACACATCAGCTGCAGGAAAATGAACGGCGACGAAAATGTGGTGCTCGAATCGTACAGTTCAATTTAGACGGCCACACTTTGGACAAAAAAATCATTATGAGCAACGAAGGAAATTTCGATTAGGCAGGCCGCGAAATATCACTCCTCCCTCGTAGAGAAACTGAATGGTACGTCATTTGGACCGGTTCGGCATCATTGAATCATATTTCTTTGGAGGTGCTGAATACTGGTAGCGACTATCGGGGGATGCTAGAAAACATTCGATCAATAAGCCCTAAAGAATTTTTAGTGCCAACAAGACAAACTTTATTACAAGTTTCTCACGGCTTTTGGTAAAATGTAGTGATATCAACAGACCCCACGATCCACTGATTTGACCCTTCTTGATCTCTTTCCATGGGGACACTTGAGTTGAAAGGTGTACGCTAGCAAACCAAATTCGATGCTCTACGAAAGCTTTTAAAACAAATTTCTACATTTTGTTTTCATTTTTTGCACTTTTGTATTTTGGCCTAAAATGCGTGTAATTTCACAACAAATGATTGCTGACTCTAGAGTACTGTCTCCCATCTTTTTCTTTAAGTCAGAGTCTGATGACTTCGTTCATTAATTTTCATGAGATGGGTATATTTCGGATCCTTTTCTGACAAGTTCTTCAGATCCTTCATTGGCGACTCCCTGTGTTCAGGAAGCGCAAAGTTATCGAGGTCCTTTCGTTCAAGGAGGACGAGTGATATTCAGCCTGCTGGTGGCCACCCTGATACTGGGGAACATCAAGTTTAAGGGATTTGTCGTCCACAATATGGACTCATGCGAGGTGAGCGACAACCAGAAGTCCACACGAATTGCGCAGTTCTTATGCATCCTCAAGGCAATGTTGTACGACGCTCTGACGTACCAGACAGTCTTTGTGCAGGACGAGCGCGTATTGACCTCGATATTTAAGGACTCGGCGGTAAAGGGTCGTGATGCGCTCGTAAAATCTCTATATGGGAAGCTCTGCATAAACTACGACATCGAAAACTTCCAGCAGCTCTTTATGTAGCAAATTTTCTAGATAGGCTACCTTCAGTTTGGTTTTGAAACGAAGACTCACTGAGGAATTTGTACGCCTCAAGATGGAGCAGGCTGAGTACCAGAATGAAGGCATCAATTGGGAGAACATTGACTTTAAGGACAACCTTAAGTTCTTCGCGACAGTTTGCGAATGGCTTGAACTTGATTTTCGCTGCCAAAAATGCTTTCATGCCTGTTTGATTGTCAATAAGAATGGTAATATCAGCTGGTGGTATTGCTAAAATTGATAACATTCTGGCAGCTTCTTTAACTGCCATGACCTTCGCTTGAAAAAGGCTACATAATCAAGGAGACTGATAGAGAAGTGCATTTTTAAACAAATATGCTTACAAATTTTTGAAGGCAGCACACAGCTCACGCCACATTGGAAATTTTGCACGAACGATGGAAATGATGTAAACTAGCCACCGATTTGACCCCGTTAGACTTTTTCTTGTTGGGTTTTCTGAAGTATGCGAATAAACCACAAAACCATAGCGGCCATCAGTCAAATTTAGCCTGATTTATGCTCCAGAGTCATGGAAAATTAGACATTTCGGATGCATGTTACCAAGAGAAGCTGCGGCGGACATTTGAACGATGGTATACCATCCATCCATACATAATGACATCAATAGGCCTTTCAAAGGAATGCAAAATTTCGATGATACATAACCCACACTTTGTTTTCTTTAAATTTAAAGATAGGAAGCGCTTAATGAATGGCCCTTTAGTACTCACCTTCTAAAGTACATGTAGTACCCTCATGCTTCTGAGTAATAACCTACGCATCCAAGAGCACACTATTTTACAACTTAAGCGAGCTGAAAAACATCAGCACCATTCAATTCAATCGCTTCATCGCCATCTAAAGATGATTCAATGGGTGGCCTAAAAGTGACTGTGCATTCTATAGTCTGCCACTCCGACTTTTTACTTAAAGTAATCTAGAAAGTGAGTATGTTCTAAAGAGTATTTCTAAAGAGTCATCTAAAAGTACTGTGCACAAGGCGTTAGCCTTCAGCTATCGGGGACCATCAAACGGGAAATATTTAACCACAAATATTTAAGCCCGATTTGATTTCACTTCAGTGTCAACTCTGTACCTCTCCATTTCCATAGCATCTCATTCAAAACATTCAATCCATTTCTGAGCAAATATTTGCTACGAAGTCTTGTGCTAGGTGTTAGTTACTAGAGTATGAATTTAAGGACTACACCTCTTGGGGATTTTCACATCCACCGCTGACTACCGTTGCCGTATGTAATAGCGACAGACTTATTGAAATGGGTAAAGTTAATCTTTCAATTTATGGTTTAACTAAATGGGCCAGCATGCACATTCCGTTTCAAGCAACAACACAAATAGTAACAAACTTACCACCTGTATAAATCTTGAGCACTGCCTCCTAAGCTTAGGTTTCCCAGCAGCGGCGGGCGCTCCTTCATGTGGTGATGGTTCAGCAAATCGCTAGAGGATGCCAGCCTACAGGAAAAACCAAATCTAAGACCTCCCCAAAGGGCATGATGACACAACTAAATGCATACCTTAATTGAGGTGGTTTGATGCCATGCTTGTCCATGGCCTTCTCCAGTTGTCGAATTCTCAGTCTGGCCATGTCCAGCTCGTGTTTGACTTTCCACAAATGCGTGTCACATATGGGATCGTTACAGCGATGTTTCTTAAGAATTTCCGTCGCCTCAAACACCGCCCCACGGAAAGTCAACGACTTTCCCATCGACAGTGAGATCAAAGCGCAACAGCCACCCCTATCGGATTTCGCTAAACGCTTACGGAAATACTTAAAATACACGTGCTCTAGCAATAGCAGTAAGGCTGCCAACAGGATACCAGCCATTAGCAGAAGGAAGGCTGACAAGAATTGCTCCAGGGCCAAGGGATCTGATGACTTGTGCTCCTGTTTGCCCGGCCGACAACTGCCTGTCATCCAGTATCGACGCAAACGTTCCAAATCTCCGTTGGCGCGAAACTCTAGAAGTCTTTTGTTGAACATCTGCACGTACTTCGAGTTGCGACTAAATGCAAGACCATAACCTGTTGAAGATTGGGTTAGACACCGCTAGCAAAATGTTGGTTCTGCTCTTACCAGTCATGGCATACCAACTGCCAACCGTCAGCAACCTGCAGTCTTCGTCTTGGGCAACCAGGTAATCCAACACAGTTCCGTCGTAGATGAAGCAGTCCAGGTTCCCATTGAGCACCGAAGCAACTCCTTCTGCAACGCTGGTCTTGTTGAACCTTGAAACGGGGAAGAATCCGTCAGTACTTAAGAAATTGCAGAACTCTGCGGCGAAAACTTACTCCTTCATGTAGTAGTGCATGTGCTTGAAGTACTTGTTGATGGTGGAGTCTGTGTGGCTGTATGGTATGGTACCGAACTTAAAGGAAGGCTTATGCGAGTACGGGAGAGTTAACCGGGTGTCATTCAGCCCACTAAACTCATGGAACTCCTCTCTGCAATAAAAGGAGACAGTGAGTGTGCACAAAAAAAGTCAGAATTCATGATTTAACCTCGTTATCATGAAGGCAGCCAAGTTGGCAGTGTATATGGCCAAGAACACTACAGCAAATAAGGCCCAAACATTGGTCATGAAGCGCGATGTAAATCCCCTCGGAGAGTCCACATGCACGGCCGCTTGAAAGAGCACCGCCCACACAAGCCAATACGTCCGAAACAGCGAGAACCTATAGGGAATGACGGAGCCCGTCTGCAGGGATAATTTCATATCAAATCCACTCGGCGAAAGCCACTCAAACAGAAATATCATAAATGTCGCGGCTTGGATTGCAACAATGCCGACCTGGGAAACAATGGAACGATTAATCTCTGCGGTGTGCAACCGAAGCAGCGGTGACAAAAATTAAAACCCACCAACATCCACGAGGCAGTATCGAAGGGTTCCAGAAACGCTGTTGGCGAAATAATTCCCGTCCTTTTGGCCACAACGATGGCAATCCCCGTCTCCATGAACGGTTCGCTGAAGTCCACAACCGCTTCTCGTTCTGTATTTATCATCAGTGACGTAAGAACCATATCGGTCTTTCGATTGACCAAATCCGCAATAAGTCCATTCCATTTGCCGTTCTCCAGAGTGCCCCATTTGCCATCCTCCACCCGTACCAGTTCGTACGTGAAACCGAGCTCTTCGGCAAACTTCTCCAAGAGATCTATACAGAATCCACTGCAGCACTGGTAAAAGGATTCATTACGATGAGCCTGGCCTATATCCACGTTGGCGGTCATTTCATGGTCGGCCGCTACACGGCAAAGCACACCTCTGTCCATTAGGCATTTACCGCTGACCGGGTCAGCTGGTGAGAGATTAATATAAGGCGCCTCCTCGAGGAAGGTAATTTTTAAATGAAACTTCTCCGGTACACCCTGTGGTGGGGCGTGTGAATTCCCCGGCCAAGCAATGTCTCTGATATCGAGCTTCTGAGTTTCCCACGATTTCCACACACCAATCTGTGGGAGAGAAGAAAAAGCAACAAACCGTTAAACACTCCTGACATGGGAGAAATGTGTGCGTGGATATATGGAGGGAGGAAAATGAAAATATTAGTGGACAACATGTCCTCGAGGATACTTGACTCTAACGATTCATGATGGAATATAACGCAGAACTACCCTCCGGCGTAATTTAATTAAATTCACATCCTCCATTGCGTTTGCTCTCTTATAGATCTTTGGGGCAGGCAACTCCTCGCATGACAAACACAAACATACACCGCATGAGGAATTCTTTCAGAAATGATTTCGATTTCCCTCTTCCATCATAACTGCAGCTTCAATGGGGATTATTTTCTGCTAATCCTTTACTTACTGAATTATTCATCATTTTGTTGACAGAGTCAGCACCTTTAATCAGATTAAAATGTGCGCTAAGTGGGATCTGTAGGAGATTATTGCCACTCCTTGTCTTCGCATATGGTTGATGTAACTCAGAGTTCAAAAGTCTTTCTAACGCAAAATCTTCGGTGAAAGGAGAAAGGTTTTCCCTTTCCCTTTTACAGGGTATAAATCAACTACAACGTGCATTTTTTTGGATCTATTGCATTTCAAGGAAACACGATCCACGACACGATTATAAAGAGATGTCATGACTCATTCTGGGAATAGAAGCAATTGCTTCCCAGAAAGAGTCCTATTAGCATCTTTCTTTAGTAAGCACTCGTTTTGTATTTACTATCGTCCTCGTATTGGATGAAATCAGTCCAATAATGTAGGAAAAAGTCAGTGGAAGTAATCGATCTTTGGTTTGGTATTCAGGCGTCCGTTTTTCGGGTGAGCTATGGGACGTTCCAAGAGAATGACGAACAATGTTCACCCCAAAAGCGTGAAACTAAAGTCATACCACCGCCAAGGACTGTAGTCATATCAGCTTTTCGTCCTTCTTACGGAATACAACCGAGAGATTAATATAAATGTCAGAGAGGTGACAGGCGATAATGGCCGTGACCGTGTCGTAGTGGGTAGGTTAGGTCAGGTTGAAGTGGTTGACTGTAGATAGCAGTCACACTTAGGTCAATTTAGGCCAATTTTGATACTACGCGGACCTGATGTTACCTATCCAAAAAACCATTTGGTGCTTTCAACGAAGCTCTTTAGTTGATTAATGCCGACGCGACGTTGTGCAATTCGCTCAAGTCGTTGAAGAAGTAGGCTTTAAGGTGTTTCTTCCTGCGAGAGGAGAGAGCGCTACAAGTGCAGAGGAGATGCTTTCCTCTTCTTCTTCTGCAGCTTCCGCAGAAATCATTGTGAGCGAGTCTAATTCTTGAGGCGTGAGTTCCAATGGCACAGTGTCCTGTGATAACATCAATGAGAGTCCTTAGGGATGACCTGTTCATTCTAAGAAGATAGAGTGAACGTTTTATACCAAATTTGCTTTGTGGTCGTAGCGGGTAAATGTGTCGACTCCAGCGCTGAAAACCTAGCTTCGATCCCGGACATACCAACTTTCACTTTGCAGGCACTGCCACTCTCGGGTATAATTATCAAGAAAAGATTTTCAAACTTCGTTATTCGGAGTCGCCATAAAACTGAAAGAACAAAAGTACACCCAACACCCATGATTGCTGCAGGAGCTAAGTCCAGATCCAACCCATACTGTAGGGACACCCAAAGAAAGAAGATGTTCCACAAGATAGTCCCCACACTTGAAAAATGTCTTACTTAATAATAATAATAGCGGCGCTACAGTTCGAGGTGGATCTGGGCCTAGCTTCTCAACAACCATTCGTGTTGTGCGTTCTATTGTTCTCTCACGAGTGGAGGGGACCTACAGTTTAATACCGACTCCGAACGGCGAGATTGAGAAGCTTTTTCTAGACAGTTATACTCTTTGAGCATTGTCAATGGTTCGAAAGAGGTGGAGCCGTGAAAAAATTTTAGGTGATCTTTCGGGAAACGAACCGAGAACATCGAGCGTAGGAGTTTATGCACCTACCCACTACGCCATGGCTCCCACAATGTCTTACTTACTACGCAATTCATGTAAGCCTTCGCATTGAATGATTCGATGTTTGATTTTGCGAGTGAATAGACATTATGTTACCGTCACATCTGATCAAGTTCCCTCCAAATAAAATATGTCGTATGAGGAGGATGAACAGTGGGACACGGCAAGGCAGAGTCCTCTTACCAATCCTACGAATGTTAGAGATAGACAAGATCAAAACGGCGATGGAAATACATGGAGTCACAGTAGTCCCATTTGCGGACGAAGTTGCAAATCTTAAAACAGCCTTCCATCAATGACCAAATTGTCTTGCATCGCCGATCACTTAATATTTATACGATCTTCCTCTCCTTCTATAATTCGAAGACTCCCTTAATAATAATATAATAATGGCGGCGCTACAGTCCGAGGTGGACCTGGGCCTAGCATGCTATTCTTCTCTCACGAGTAGAGGGGACCTACAGTTTAGTAACGACTCCGAACGGCGAGGTTGAAAAGCTTTTCTAGACAGTTATACCCTTTGAGCATTGTCAGTGATTCAAAAGAGGTGGAGCCGTGCATTTTTTTTAAATTGTTTGTCTGAACCTAGACTTGAACCTAGACTTGAAAGTCTAGTGCGTATGGGTCGACGCACAAACCCACACGTCTATAACGTCTTACGACCTTCATTTTCATGCCGACACCGAACGGCGAAGTTAAAGTTTCTTTCGATAATTATACTTTTTTGTTAGTGACTCGAGAAAGGTAGTGCCATGAAAATAAACCTTCATGAACCCGACTGGCGTATTGCCAATGCAGCCATAAAAATACTCCTAACTAAATAGTGGATTGCAAAAAAAAACATTTTCATCAAGAAAATTCGCAACAGACAAAGTTACCAAACCATTTCATTCAATTTCGAGAATCGATATTCTGTACAAATTTCCTTTGTTACTTAAGACGCCTAACGTTCTAATCTCTTTAAGGGAAGATTAACAAAAGTTTTTAACGACGAGTTTATGGTTTATTACAAACATCCATAAAATCAACGGAAATGAATCAGCTTAGACTGACTTTGCGATTTAATAACCTCTACTCGTCAGCGATGAGTTGGAATCAATTGAGTGGAGAATGCTCGGTCATTAATAATGAAATGCGATTGAATCGGGGTTACAATTTAAATCCGACTCTGGTGTAAATAATAAATATTTACATTCATAATGACATTTTAATTATTATCGGCGATATCCGTGAGTTTCGCGAACATCCGATTTCATCCGCACAATGCTACAGTTTGGTATAAATCCTGGAAAGTTTCCATGACTGTGACGAATCCGCTTATCGATCAATGAAAATAAATTAATATTGGGCCCCGACTAAAGGGAAGAGAGCAGTTTCAGCTTCCGTGAAATTTATACATACAGTCACGCACTCAAAGATGCAAAAGACTTTTTTTTTATTTTTCTTTTGAAGTCCGTCTATTGTCTGGTGCTGGTATGCAGTATTTACTTTTTGTTTGAAGGGCAAATGGTTTATGCAAATTTGTCCGCATGATTTGTGAGTTAACTGGAAGTGGTGGCAGGAGGTATCATACGCAATGTTGATACAAGCAATTTTTTGTGAGTTACCAGAGGGGAATTTTTCAAACTCTTTATTTGAAGAATCGAAATGTATTGTCCCATTACAGTTTAATTATAAGTGATAATTTCTTATGCAACGAGGTGACCCGATTAATCCCGCCAGTCTTGCTATATGAAGCCGAAAGTTGGACAATAAGCAGGACTACAGAGCTGATTCTTGGTGCCTTCGGAAGAAAAATTCTTCGTCGGATATTTGGGTTTGGCATAGCCCGGAAGGCAAAAATCTGTCGATTAAACTGGCTCGACTGGGCGCCGTGGCGTAGTGGGTAGCTTCTCAATCTCGCCGTTCGGAGTCGGCATTAAATAGTAGGTTACCTCCGCTCGTGACAGATCAATAGCACGCACAACACGAGGTATTAGTGAGAAACTAGGCCCAAATCCACCTCGGACAGTAGCGCCGCCATTATTATAAACTGGCTAGGCCACTTTGAGCGGATGAACACCAATGCTCCAACCAAGAGGGTCTTCGAATCCGATCCTCGTGGTTCGAGAAGGAAAGGAAGATTGAACCTCCAAGTGATCACGGATGCAAGACAACTTGATCTTAATGACCGGAACTAGAGTGCCCGGGACCGTCTGTGAATGAAGACAGCAATCGCTCAGCCTCAAACCCCCAAAGGTCGCAGGCCTGATAAGAAAGTAACAGGTTGACTAGATAAGAACGAAAGGAAAAACGATTGAAATAAAACAACAACTGGCTTTATTTAAAAGTCATTTTGTACCATTTTGTACGGAATAGCTACGATGACCATCCGTCCTCTTTTTTTAGAGGACAGTCCTCTTTTTCGGTATCGTGTCCTTTTTTTGTTTTCTTGAAGAGGACAGTAATTTGTCCTCTTTTTATTAAACTGTCCTTTTTTTTCTTTGAAAACTTTTTTCTATGATTTACACAGTAAAGTACTTTCTTCTACTTAATGATTTAAATACAAAAAGACAGCACTGGTTTGAATAATTCAGTTCTATCTGTTTTTTTCTATTGTGAATGAATCGCAAACTGTTATCGAAGTTCATTCGATACATTTTTATGACATTCTTTTCGCTTTTTGTTTGTTTCTTGGAAATGATAAGATTGTCCTCTTTTTTGCATCTGCAAAAATGGTCACCGTAGGAATAGCACATCATTCAAATGACCGCCTAGGCTTCGCTGAAAGTGATTCAAGCGGTTGGTACAATTTTGGGTGACTCCAATATGTGCGGCGTTATTCCGACAATAGCGTCTCGAATGTGGGTCTCGAGTTCGTCCAAAGTGATTTGCCTGTTAGCGTATACTAAGTATATAACGTAGCCCCAGAGCTAATAATAGAGTGGTGTCAAGTCGCATAATCGCTATGGCCAATTGAAAAAGCTCGTCGTGAGATGACCCATGCGTCAAATTGCTCCTTCACAACTTCGTCCGTTAAGTCGCTTGTATGGCAAGTAGGTCCGTTTTGTTGGAACCACAACTCGGATATATTGATGTTGTCGAGCTCTGGTCACAGAAAGTCGACTAACATCGCTCTATACCTGAGACCATTGTCGATAACGGCGTCTCCTTCGTCATTTCGAAAGAAATAAGGTCCGATGATACCACCCTGCCATACACCGCACCAACCAGTCAATTTTTGTGGTTGCATTCATGGTTGGTTGAAGGCTTGTGGATTGTGGTCCCTTGTTGACATACCCGTTGAGCCAAAAATGAGCTTCGCCCTAGAAAATGATTTTTTCGTCAAAATCCGAATCTCCCGCCAACGTTTCCAACGCCCAAAAAGCGAACTCACAGCGTTGTCTATGTTCGCCAGGTTTCAATTCTTGCCTCAGCATAATTTTATAGGGATGTGGTCCCAAATCCCATCGCAAAATAAGCCGGGTTGACACTTTGGCGATGCCCAATGCAGATGATCGGCCCACAATCGACAATTATGGGTCTTCTTTGATATTGGCCGCTACGTTTTATTCATTTTGGACTAATCTCTGTCTGGTTGGTGCCTTAAGGCCCAAAGAGTGTACTCACGCTTTTCCACGGTGCGACGAATTGTCAGCACACAGGACTCATGATGATGACCGCCCACACGACGAAATTCACGTTGTGTATGCGCAACTGAGGCGGACTTTCGAAAATATTTTTTAACAATTTCCGAACGTTCGGCAAACATGAAACGATGCATGATAAAATTGCAAGTCTTACAGAATATTTTGACATCTGGATGTCATTGGTAAAAAGGTCTTCCAATAAGGACTTCTGAACTTTAACAGTAGATAGCGGCGATATTGTTGAAGCTACATCTGTCAAATTTGCTGCCATTTATTCAGTCTCTGGAGAATCCGAGGCGGTCGATTTCGCGTCGTTCACAAGAACTCGCAGATCACAACTTCGTGACTTGAGCCTGCACCGGTACAAAATTCAACTGATACAGGAGCTGAAGGTAAACGACCATGGAAAGAGACGTGTGTTCTGAATGGACTCTGGCGCGGTTGGAAACTGCTTTTCATTTTCATCGAAAAGTCATCTTCAGTGATGAGGCCCATTTCTTGATAAGTCAAAACACAAAATTTGCAAAAATTACAGTTGCTCTCAAGCCAACATAACCCATGCCATCGCTCAAATTCAGCCTGATTTATGCGCCAGAGTCAAGGAAAATTTGATATTTCGGATTCGCGCCATCCAGAGAAGCTGAGAAGCTGGACATTTGAACGATGTTATATTCATTATGCAATGACACCGATATGCATTTCAAACGAATAAAAAATTTTGATGATATTTAACACACACTTTGTTTTATTTATATTTAAAAGTAGAAAGTGCTTAATGAATTGCGCTTTACTTTTAACAGCTGCTTAAACGCAGCAATTCAAAAAGCTATCGTTGCTATCTGGTCGCCCTTTAAATGTTCTGCACATTTACTTAATAAATGCAATGCCAACTAACTTAGTTTTCCCAGCAATGGGGGGACTTAATTGAATGACAAAGCATACACATGCCAACACCAAGAGACAATTCTTAGAAGCTTCTCCTGGCTGTAACATAAACTCTGCGGAAATGGTGCCACAAAGCCAACATTCTTTTGAACTACCCCCGACGACGACCCACTGGAGTACTTCACGCCGCATCCCAGGGATCAGCCACCGTATCGTTTGTGTCCTCTGCTGAGGATTTTAAATTACAAACCATTAGTGGATGTATCAAAGACCAATAAATTCATTTATTCAACGCTGCAGCACAATTCCAACCGCGAACAAAGCAAAAACACTCCTCCAAGGGTTAAGAGTTTCCAAGCACGTCCTTAACCTGAAAATGTGTTACATCGCCGTTACTCCTCCCACAATTATCGCTCGATGGAATAAGTTTCGCTGCGAGAGGGCTTTATTTAATAATCCATTCCATCCAGATTGACCCCATTGTTCTTGTCAAAAAATAAAGTTATTAATTTTCAGGAGAACTCAAAATAAGATTAATTAAATCAGAAGCACCCACAAGCCACCCCCTGTGTGTGGCACACAGCAGCAAACACGATTCACTACTAACTATTCGAAATGAGTGAAATAACTTAAGTCAAAAGTTGCCCCCCCGGGAATTGGATAAGTTTTTGTCAAAAGGAATTTTGGAAACTATTTAATTTTCATTTACGAGTACGTACCTCTTCCCACACTAAATTCTTGTTGTTTGCACTTGGACGGAGGTTCATAATTTTCAATTCGGCAGACTTCAGATCACCATCGGCTGTGAACTCAATGTTTGGCTTATTCAGGTCACCCTCAATCGATACATTACGCAGATACTTGAAGAAGCTGTAAAATACAAAAGATAAAGTTTAACCACTTCAACTTAGGAATTTCCTCTCCTCTCTTTGTTTTTCCACTCAGCGACTACTGGCTTTATCGTCATCGTAAACATCATCATCAGCGTTATCTTTACTCACATTTCTCCGTTGTCCCATCGACCACGACCCTCGTCGTCGCACGAAAGTGATTGCGTTGTCAACTTTCTCCCAACATTTGCCGGATCTGTCAAGTACGCTTCCACTCCATACCCATAGATCTTAATCGCATTAGAAATCTCATTCATCAACGCTCCGCTGCTGGTGTCAAAATGCACTCCCAGCATCCCCACCGGAAATTGAGGATGTGCATCCTTCTTTTCAATTACAGACTGACTCACCACCCACACGTAGTTCTCGCCCGTCAACTTCAAATCTTCGGCCTGTTTAAGGATATTGATGGCTTCACCTTGAGTGGCGTAGAGGAGCATCACTCTGGCCTCGCTGTTCACCAGCTCCCTCAGGTCGGTTGGTCGTGTGACGACAATCGAATTTAAGATTGTGAATTTGAAATGTTCCTGCATCTCGGCGACACGCTCTCGCACCGCCTGCACAAAGTCATCGTGTCCAGCTATCTGCGAGGTGACCACCGAGAACTGATGCCACTTGTATCGCTCAAGAATGCTCAACATGGCCGCACTCTGGTGTTCTATGCTCGGGGCCAGTTGGAGTTGAAGTGTAGACTGGGAGGCACGTCGTTCCAGGCCGGAATTATCGGCATTCCATGAGATAACCGGAATGCCCAAATATCCAGCCAGTTGTAAAAAATACTGGGCCGATGCCGTGCTGTGGCCGAACTGCTCATTGTTCATCATGTAGAGGATGGCGGAGACGTTGACGTGCAGAAATTCCTTGCAGAGGGTACTCAGGATCGCTGCAGAGGAGGAAATGGAAAAAAGAAAATCACTAAAGTATGCTTATGAGATTCATATTGGTATTTATTAATTGAAATTTCATGACTGAAACAGTTTCAAAGGAATTCGGGACTGAGGAGGACACTCAGGAGGATGGACGTAGGTACTCGTGTGCCTTGGAGAGGTAGTGAATGGTATGTTTTAAGGTTCATTCCGCACGTATTCAATTATGTGTAGTTTTTAATTAGAAAATCTCGTCAGAGTAGTGTAGTGTTCCGGGGATATTGGAATTTAAATTTAATTTAAATGCTATCCTGTCCCCCTTGACCCGAGATTGACCATCTGTTGCTGTGCTCGGGTCTGACTTTTGCTGTTTGCAATGCTAATTTCTGCAAGGATTGCAGAGCAAAGGATGCATTTTTCTTAATTGCAGAAATATTATTGACCTTTTGTTGAAGCGTACGTACTGAGTTGTGGCAGGTGAAGGCATAGCAAATAAATGAAGAAATGTGCACACGAGAAAATCAATTGTGAGACGTAAATGAAGAGGATTCCTGGACGTGCATTTGTGTGTATCCGATGATGTCTGCAGGATAATAGTTCTTCTACAACATTGCTCAGATTAAATCAGTTATGCACCAAATAGTTTTCGAAAGGTTATGAAAAATCTCTGAATAAATCCTTGGGCAAATGATGTACTGCGAACAACAGTAATTCCTGGATTTATACTTACTGGTCTTATGGGGACGGACCAAAGTTTAGTGAATTGCATCTCTCCAGATGGATTAAAGATAATGTGTAGTTTGGATAAACACATGGGTCTTAAATTAAAATCAGGGCTTATTCAAAAAAAGAACAATCCTGGTTTTTCATATAGTAACTGCTTGAGAATCTGCCTTTGATCTCTGTGCGCGTCTTCTAGCCCTAAGAAATCACACAGATAAAAATGCCGTGGATATTAATTCCCCAATAGTTGAGGCAGTCAAGGGGATCTTCTTTCTTGTTGAAGAAACTCGATTCAATTGACTTGACATGCAGATCACAGGTGAGTTGATACATCGAATCATCAGTTTTGCATCGACTCCTACGTTCAAATCATAGGTTCAATGAGAAAACATAAACTTTCATTTACATGGTAGCAACTTTCTCGAGTAAGTAATAATAATAATAATAACCTACAGTCCGAGGTGGACCTGTGCCTAGCTTCTCAGCAACCACTCGTGTTGTGCATGCTATTATTCTCTCACGAGTGGTGAGGGGACCTACAATTTAATGCCGATTCCGAACGGCGAAATTGAGAAGCTTTTTCTGTACAGTTATACCCTTTGAGCATTTTCAGTGACTTGAAAGAGATGAAACCGTGAAAACATTATAAGTGTTTTTTCGGGAATCAAACCGACAAAATCGAGCGTTGGAGTCGACGCACTTACCCACTACGTCACGGCGCCCCTCTCGAGTAAGTAACAATGCTCAAAAAGCAAAACAAAACTAAAACTAAACAAAAACTAAGGAAAAGCTACTCAGAACATCGCACAAAACGGTCCCTCCACTCGAGAAATAACAATACAATGCACAAGTGGAGGTATTGCTGCAGAAGTTAGCCCTAAGTTCGTGGCGACTGGATGGCGCAGTTGGTTAAGTGCCTGCCTAAGTTAGAGGGGTCCCAGGTTCGAATCCCAGTGAAAGCAAAATTAATACGCTTTTATCTGGTTTTTCAAATCTGCTTCAGTCACCATTTGCCGTTGGGATCAAATTAACGGCACTATCACTGGAGCGGTCGATCAGTAGTAGTAGTTTGACTATGGGTATCACAATGGACCAGCATGGTCTAAGTGTGCTGGTGAAATAACTAGCAGTCCTCTAACCTAACCTAACCTAGGTAAATTTGGATACAAATACTCGTATACAGTGGTGTTCACATAAATAGCACACTTTTATTAAAATTTTTATTTGTTTGCACAATACACTGTACTTAACAGCTGCACAGGAGTAAAGCCATAATATCGTAAGGTAGTACCTTTATGAATATAAAAATATACGGAAAGACGATCCCGTTAGTATTTCTTCATTATACGATCGTGCGAATTGGTAATCATTGCAAATTGCGTGTTCATATAAATAGCACATACATATTTGGTTTCTCATTAAAAATTCGTTGTTTCAGTGATTTGAATGAGGTTATTATAAATATTTTTAATAACAAAGACAATTAGATTCATTTAAAAAGAAAATAGTAGAATTTGAGAGGGCAGAGGAAAGCACTGCAGGGAAGAAAATAGAGCTATAATTGGTAACATGATACAGAACGGAAAGACCATTTTAGAAGTGGCAAAGACATAAAGTTGCTCCAGGAAGCTTATACAAAATGCAGTAAAGGTCATACGATGCACTCAATCTGCCGCAAATCCCATTAGGAAAGACAGAATAAGAATAACGTCAGAAACGAGTGACAGGATTATTCACTGAATCAGCGGTAATGATCCTTTCTTAACCTATCCGGAGATAATTCAACAGTTAGCCGACCAACACGATGTCTAAATATCAGACGTAACTGTGCGTCGGAGCCTCATTGAATTCCAACTCAATGGAAGAATTGCCACAAAAAAGCCTCTTGTCTCCCAAAAAAAACCGGAAGAAAAGATTTATCTTTGCAAACGCTCACAAGAACAAATCTTTGTTCTTTTGAAAAAATATCTTGTGGGACAATGAAAATAAGCTTAATATGTAGGTTGGGATCAGATGGAAAAATTATTTACGGAGGTCAGCGAACCAAGAGTACAATCCCAGGTATTATAATAAGTACAATAAATAATAACAATAAGTCCGTCAAGCATGGCGGTGGCAGCATAATGTTGTGGGTGGCGATGTCATGGCATGGCGTTGGATCAATCTTAAAAATTAATGTCATTATGGACCAACATTAGTATAAGCTATGGAACCAAATGGAGACATAAACTGACGACTCGATGCCTCTATCATGGACTTTTTTGCATGATCCAAAGCATATTCAGCGCATAGTGAAGAATTGATTTTCGGAGCTACAAATTTCCATGCTTGATTACGACGGTTCAAAGTCTCAATCTGAATCCTATCGAGAATCTTTGGAATGATATTGACTCGCTTGTTAAGGACTCCAATATAAAAGTTTTGGATGAACTTCGGCAAACCATAAAGTCAGCTTGGGAAACTGTTCCTCCCCAAAGATGTAAGCGCTTAGTGGAGAGTTTGCCTAAACTTTGTCAGCAGGTCATAATGAACAATGGTTATTCATCCCAATATTAACAAACATTTTAGTTTTGTATTAGTTTTTCGAGTTATTTATTAATTTTTATAAACATTTCGTTGACTGTGCTATTTATATGAACAACAACTTTTTACGTTTTTCCTTATTTTGAATTATTATTTTTACGTAATTTAAATTAATTTTGTGTTTTTTTTTTATAAAGTGTACAAACGATTATCTGTTATAAAAAAAGGAAAATTCAGATTCTCATTTCAAACTTTTGGCGCAACAGAATTTACGCACGAGAATTTAAGGGTGTGCTATTTATGTGAACACCACTGTATGTATGCATGGATGTTTGAAGAAAATTCAACTGAAATAGTTTGAATTCGTTGCCTGATATTCAGAAATGCATCCATTAAGAATTATTTATGCGACTCGAACGGGGACGGTTCGAGTACTATTCGCACTTGCCTAGTTTATTTCAATTACATTCTGTTTCCAGACCCGCCTCCTATGTAAGATGGTACTTGGCGCTGTCAAAGAAATCACAACTGCTGGTTGTTGTTGTTGATGGTTGGAGGCTGTGTGGATTTTTATATTTCCCAGTAAAGAAGACGTTTTCGGTCCTCTGAGAGTTGACAATAAGGCCATTTTTTTAGTCCACTTGAAGAGTACAGAGAAAGAGTTTTGTATTATGTTCCTCCATACAGATGGGGATCTGGTACTAGTAGAGAGCAGAGAAGCAAAATTGTATTCAAAATTAATCAAAATGCAACATTAAGTTGTTCTACCTCTGCGGTTGTTTATAAGATTTGACAATGGTCTCATATCCTGTACCATTATTTGACCATTCCAACTGTAGATCTGGTTTTAATGTTTTTTATAAACTAAAACTATTTTTTCCTGACTAAGACTAAGGATAAATTCATCCAAATATTCTCAATCGATTTGGTATCCACTGATTATGCAGTTGTTTTAAGGACACTAGGACATTTAAATATCAATCAAAGTCTTTTATTAGGCGGCATATGTTTGAGGTCATTATTTGATAGAGGTGATAATGGTCTATCAGACACAAGTTTTTTACACTTAGACGTAGATTTTGCTTAATTAAATTGATGTTATACAAATGCTCCAAAATTCCATCAATAATCGTAAAATTCCCTACACCTGAGGCGGCCATACGCATACACTATATATGCGTCACTCCTCATCCACCATTTTTTTTTGTGAGCACTAAATTTATTTATTTTTTTGCGACTCCGTGAACAAGTTTGCACCAAAAAAATTAAATTTGCTCTCACCACAAACATTTGTTCCACACAGAACACGAACACTTTCATTTTTCGCTTTATGTACATACTCGTACCTACAGAGTACATATACTTGAACATATTTATGATTAATAACTTCGTTTCCGTGAATGTAAGGATATTTTATGTCAAATTTGATTTATTCATAGGTAGACTCTTTTAGACGACACCGCACCTCATTTCTATTCAATATACCAAGCGAAATGTATTATTCCATTCCTGGAATTCACTGGATTCGAATACTGTTCCTATTACTTTATCAATCTTGAGCACCATCTTCAGCAGAGATAATGCAACAACCAATTGAATTGGATACTCTTCTGAGCATAAGCACTCCTAATAGTTGTTCCTGGATAAACATATGTGTACTCGTATATCCCTACCTATGTACACACATGTTGCTTTATCTTTGACATATGTAAACTCCTCAGCAAGTCTCTTGTTGACGTTGCCAACGGTGACATCCTTTCCTTCGACGAGCGATGTATACAGTGTAAGCTATTCAATAAACTTTGTTTCATTTGGTGCTACTCCGTCATTCTAAGACTAACTTTGTGCACTCATTTTCGAAAACTACGAGTATCAATTCGCATGCGACAGCTCCCTGGTAACGCTGACGTCGATATCATATTCACTTAAGAACGGAATGGTTTTGAAAACAACATGCATTCAGCTCTCAACACAGCATTAGGACTTTTGAACTCATTCGAATAAATTGTTACAAGAATCTCTGATTTCAAAATCCCCTTACAAGATTTGGAGTCATTTCTCATATGAAAGAGTTGGAGATCTCATTAGGGGTTTTTGAGTGAGGGCTTCTCTCCTCCTTTCTTGGAAACCGAACTAGCAATCGATCCGGATGCGGTGGACATATGTTTAATGTTAAACAATACACATTATCTGGCGTGTTGGAAATCGACAGTGAAACTTGAATGAAAACGAGGAAATCTAATAATTTTTTTCAGTTCTAACTTATCTTGTGGAAAGCTTTTTTCTTTATTTTTTGTGTTGGGCTGCAGTCCGCGGTTGACTTAGCCTAGCCTCTACAGTAACCACTCGTACTGCCCGTACTATCTTTATCCAAATTTATCTAAGACAATAAAACATTCTCCAATATCCCTTGGTTTATACTCAATCGTTGCTCATGTCAGTTGTGTGTACTCATATATTTTTGTGGGGGATAGTACTGAAACTCGTGTTGAGTTGTCGATCTCATCCGGGAATTTATGTGCAAAATTTGAATAATAGAAAAATCTTTTATAACTCAAAATCTGTACATAAGGGGGCGCTCCGCGTCGTACGACAATGGGCCCAGGAAGAACCGCCAGTCATTCTCTTAGCCAGGGCTCTCATCATGTAATATTCGAACGACTATCGTCGAGACTAAACGATATCGGAAGTTACTTGCTTCACGTAAAGACCCAACTGCTATTACATCATGCCTATTAGCATGATTGAACAAACGCGCATGTGTCGACGAGACAATAGTAATTGACAGTTTTCAAATTACGTGAAGCAGGCAAAACAGTACCGTTCAGTGTATATCATTTTTTAAGGTTCCGTCTACAAAAACGGAAGAAGATATCGGCATGAAATTTTGGAATTAGGTACTTCAGAAATAGATGTCATTGCCTATGCAGCAATTTTAAAAAGTGGGGCCATTTGGGGGTGGCTTTAATTTTGAAAAATTGTCGCACCCCATCGAAATATATATCAATCGACAGATCTTTCGAAATGAGGTGGAGGTTTCTTTCAACACTTTTTTATCCAAAATACCGTTTGGAAAATATGGAGCTCCAAAGTTTTTTTAAATGCGTCCCCCCCAACCATTTCTAAACCACAGTGTTTAAAAATCTGAAAAAATCACAAAAACTTGGCATCATTGAGTACTTTCATTTAAAACGAGCATTCTGGCCTAAATAGTTTTCGAGATATTGGCCAAAAACGGTCAATCATCGACATGCGAATTTTGAAGATCTGAAAACGCAGTTTTGAAGACCTTAGCGTAAGCATTAAGAAATGATAAATTTCAAAATATCGATTTATGTTGAAATTTTGAGATATCTAAGATTTAAAATGAGAACAATTTTCATTTTCACACATAATTTCATGCTGTGTTCGGCCACTCTATTCGTTGATGAGTGTTATCTTTTCGATCTCACCCCTAAATGCCCAACAGAAATGAACACACACACACCGCAGGCATGAGCAGTGATTGGGTATGTGTATGATGGAAGGGATTTTCTGTGTTGGATAAACTTGGATAGAGATATATGTAGGTATATGTAGGGATGAACATTTGTTTGTTTGGATGTATGAATGTTGTAATGTAATAAATGGTTGATTTGGGTTGAAGTTAGAAGAAAATTCAACTGAAATAGTTTGGAAACGTCGTTTGATTTTCAGAAATCATCCATAAATATTATGCGACGGAACCTTCCCCGTGCGAGTACAACTCGCACTTGCCCAGTTTATTTACATTTACGTGAAGCAAAACTATCGTGATATCGTCATACGTGATTAGAGCCCTGTTTTTGTTTTTGGACCTCCATGGACCTCATGGACCAGTGCATGCGGTCTTGGAGTTAATCGGCAAAAAACGGAACTAGTACTCTTTACGAGGAAATATAAAATTCCCCCCTTGGACCCTCCCTTATTGTGTGGCGTTACGCTTACAGATAAGGCCAAATGCCTGGGTCTCATCATTGATCGAAAACTAAGCTGAAAGTCCACCATCATGGAGCTTATTAAGAAAGCTACCACTGCGCTCTATTGCTGTAAAAAAGCAATCGGATGTAAATGAGGCCTACAGCCTAGAATAGCATACTGGCTGTATACAGCCGTAGTCAGACCAATCCTACTATATGGAGTCTCAGTATGGTGGACAGCTCTTGGCACAGCCGTCAACGGCAACCTTCTCAACAGCGTGCAAAGAAATGCAAAAATATGCATCAGTGGGTTGCTAAGGACGACACCATCCGAAGCACCATTCTACTGCATTTCCCTCCACTCGACTTGTTTGCCAGACAAGTAGAAGCTTGCACAGCGGTAAGACTCAGAACACTGCACCTGTGAAATAACCAACATACAGGTCATTCCACCATTCTAGATAACCTCGAGTTTCTACCGCACAACACCGACCTCCTATTGCCTCATCTCGTCTTTGAGAAAAACTTCTCTACCAGCACACCCTCCAGGTCCGACTGGAATTCTGATACTCAGACGCTGGACGGTCCTCTGCGTATTTTCACAGATGGATCGAAGATGGACGGAGACGGAGGATTAGGTGTCTACTCCAAGGATCTCAATTGTAGTATATCCCTCCACCTTCCAGAACATTGTAGCGTATTCCAGGCCGAGACGATGGCAATAAAAGAAGCCTTCTTCTTTTTACAACGTGATATCCAAGAAGGACATCACCATCTGTTCAGACAGCCAGGCGGCAATCAAATCCCTGAACTGGGTCACTTTTCTCTCTAAAACCTCCTTAAATTGCCTCCTATCTCTTAACGAGATGGCTGAGCATTTTAATATTCACCTCATGTGGGTGCCGGGACACAGTGACATTCCAGGGAATTGTGAAGCCGATGATCTCGTCAGGAGCGGTACAATCTCCACAAACCTTCCTAGTGGAGATCCTCTGCCTATGCCATTCGCTACAGCTAAACTTCTTTTAAAGAATCATACTATTAAAAACACCAACTCAAGATGGTCAGATGGCACTACGTGCCTCATCACAAAGCAAATTTGGCTTAAACTTGATTTTAAACGTTCACTCTATCTTCTTAGAATGAACAGGTCATCCCTAAGGACTCTCATTGGCGTTATCATGGGACACTGTGCCATTGGCACTCACGCCTCAAGAACCGGACTCTCTCACAATGATTTCTGCAGAAGCTGCAGAGACGAAGAAGAAGAGGAAAGCATCTCCTCTGCATTTGTAACGCTCTCTCCTCTCGCAGGATGAAACACCTTGGAGCCTACTTCTTCAACGACTTGAGCGAATTGCACAACGTCGCGTCGGCATTAATCAACTAAAGAGCTTCGTTGAAAGCACCAAATGGTTTTTTGGATAGGTGACATCAGATCCACGTGGTATCACAATGGGCCTAAATTGGCCTAAGTGTGACTGCTATCTACAGTCAGCCACTTCAACCTAACCTAACCTACCCTCCATAAATGCACTCCTCTTCATAAAACCGCTGAACCCCAAGGTCTGAGTTACATGAAAGCATTAAATCGTGAAATTGCCCAACGAACCTTGTTAAAGACAGTCCAGGATCCCATATGGCACGCACCAAACCTAATGTCACAGACCATTAATCATAATAACAAGTTTGCACTCATACTGAAATCCTGTCGTTATTTTTTTAAAACGAAAACATCCTTTAAATGCCCCTAGAAATCTGATACGCATAATATACATGCAAAATCAATTCAAAAATCCTGACCATTAGTTTCTAACTTCACAACTATTCAACTTCTCCGTTTTATTAGTTTGAATGTCCATTAAACATTCTCTCTCATCTCCGTCGTCATCGTTTATGACCTTCTGGTCCGCCCGTATCGTTTTGTTGATTTTTAAGTGCCCTTGGAACAATGTGGTTAATATTCCATGTTGACTTCAATGCCACGCCAAAAGCATTTGCGGTTAGTCAATGACATCAGAAACGCATTTGTACTCTCTGTGTTGTACAGTTTTCGCTTCTCTTGCGGGATGGGTTCGGTAGGTTCCCGCATGGGGTGCTTTTATCGATTACAATAAAATCTTATACGGCGCAATTATGCTAAAATAGTGATTTAAAGTAGCATACCCATCAGGACGAATATAAATTTTATAGTCCTAATCAAATGGCTCGCATTCCGTGCCACGAACATTCCCAGATGCTGTGCTTTGCAATTTTATGACTTAATGAGAACACTACGCTGGTTTTCGGCCGAGGAAGACCGATTTTCGATAAAACATTCATTTTATTTGTCGTTTGAAAGGCATACGATTAAACCGCTATCCAATAAATCCGACTGTTGTCTCAGATTTACAAAGGGATGTGTCCGTAAGGTGAGGCTTTCTAAGTGCCAACACAACTGTCAATAACTCAAATAGTGTGCGCGTCAAACGGGAGAAACTATTTGAATGAAAAATGGTATTTATTCGGCGATAATTTATAGCTCCGTGGGCAAATGATACATAACGTATTTCGAACTAAGCATTAACGCCCATCCTGACAATTTCAGCTATCTGGGCGAGGTGTTAAATAGGCAATGGCAACTGAAGCATAAAAATATTTTCCGCCGCCATATAACTGCAGTTAAAGTTGATGATTACAGATACTACCCACAGCCTTCGTCATAAGCGATAAATATACAGCGGTTATGAAGCCAATCCGCACATACTGGGTAATCTGCTGGACCTTTGTTGGTTTGTTATTGTTTGCAAAGGATGCCAATTAAACTGCAGAAGCACTTCAAAGTCGATTATCGGTCTATTATGGGCACCGAACAAAAACTGCTTTTAGTGACCTTGATGTGAGTTGGACAGGAATCGAATGCACACCATCGAGATGTGGTTTACTTCGATATCGAAGGGGATTTGGGAGAGTTTATCGGGGGGGAAATGGAATCCGAAGGCAATCGGAATAAAAAGACTGCTGTATTTGACTGAAGTTTTGGTGTCTTCAATTTTTATTAGATTTCGAAATTTGAATAAGAACTGAAATGTGGTTTGGTATGAACCCAATTTGCACTAGGTACCGCTTTGATACTACAGCTCTTGATACTACAGCTCTCTGCCTTAACCACACGAAGCGGGATGTCTCAGTTGGGCAATGAAGAGTCATCTGCCTATACAGTTCGTCATCAGGGAGGACAGTCCTTTTTTCAGCTATTTATCTTTCCTGTAGTCCGTAAATAAAACTGCAAAAACAATAAATATCTTGGTGATAATCCGATGCAGAATCGCCCTTGGCAACCACTGCTACTTCGATTTGATCGTTCGATTCCTTGGAAGCACCTCAAAATGCACGACACCCTTCAAATCCCACCAAATTGAGACCAAAATCATCTTTTGGTATATCAGCTTTCGAGATGGATTGTGCCAGCTCTCACTATTAAAACTGACATCAAACTAATACCTTCCAAACTAAGGCCTTTACAAAAATACCAGCAATTTGCTTCTAAAGCAAAGTAAGACTGACAGCCAACAAATGTCAAAAGGAATAAAATACGTCATTGACAAAAGTCATTAAAAAATGTGGTCAAGGAGATCTATGTGTTAAATCGGCACTAACTTACATGCCAACTCAATACATGGCACTATCCTATCCGGATTCCAATCACACACACATTTTAATCCGGATAGTGTCTTTATCCGATCGAATGTCACTACCTTAATCAGTAGGTCTCCTTTACTCGTGAGCGAACAACAGCACGCACATCACGAGTGGTTACTGTAAAAGCTAGACTTCTGGCCATCCCTGACTGTAGCGCCGCAATATATGCCATCCAAACAGTCAATGCCAAAATTAATTAAAAAATGTATTTCTAATGTCATCTACAACGCTGTCGATTCTTTTATGTTGGCAGCACTTGCATATGACACCTCAGTTACGACTTAACCAGTGCAACTGACAACTTCACAGATTTCGAATACAACCCGGGAATTGTTTCCACCACTGTTGGCTGAATAATAACATGAAAACGATTTTTCGCGGAATTTTATTGTTATTCCCTCCATTTTACAGATCGTGTCCACTTCATTGAATTACCCTTGTTAAATGACGCCCGTTACTGTCTATGACATCCGCAAAGTGCTTCAGCGAACATCATCAATTAGTCGTCCTACAAATCAAACTTTTGCCCTCTGCGGCCATCAACAGTAAAGTCATTCACCTGCGGTATGTCGTCATTCCGCAACCACGTTGTTATGTTTTTCCGTGGAGGAACTGTTATTACCCCCGGGGCTGTTAAGTGCTCTCTCACTCACTGAATCAGCACACGACTGGTGCACCCTTTTTAGTTAAGGTAGCCACAGTTGGGGAATTCCATTTTATGAGGGTCTTGTCCTTTTCAAATTAGTTAAATGTTTCTGCATCCCCTACGTGCTCTACCGCACTTTCTGCTTTATTGTACTTTAAAAAAGTTGTGAGCCCGCTCGAGCCACCTTTAGTGGTGATACTTTGTGAACACACTCCGTCAGATGACATTTATTCATGTGCCAAGGATGGGTCTCATTTGCATATTCGCTCGGATCCTTAATCTGTTCTAACTCGACTATGGTTGTAAGTTTATTTACGGTAGGGATTATAAATGGTCTTCCAATAGAAGCTTTCGAACTTTGATACTTGATGGCGGACACATTGTTGAAGCTACATCTGTCAAATTGACTGTCAGTTTTTAAGTATATTTTAAGTATATATCGCCATGGATGGACACAGCGTGCAACAACACGTGAAAATGATAAAATTGTTTTATCAAAATTGGTGTTCTGTTCGGAACATAATCACCATAATCGTCCTAGTGGGAGGACTATTCGGACAAATTTGAGTCCACTGGTTCAGTAAATAATAAACCAACGTCGACGAAACATGGCAAGATCTACCGAAAACATCGCCGCTGCCCGAGTGTGCAGGAGATCCGAGGCAGTCAATTTCGCGTCGCTCACAAGTACTCGGTCTTTCGCAGACCACAACTTGGCGAATCTTGCGTCGTGACTTTGGCCTGCACCCGTACAAAATTCAACTGACCCAGAAGCTGAAGGTGAACGACCATAGATAATTACGTGTGTTTGCTGAATGGGCTCTGGAGCAGTTGAAAACTGACGTTAATTTTCATCGAAAAATCATCTTCAGCGATGAGGCCAATTTTTTGATGAATGTCGAATTTGGCACTATACCAATCCACAAGAGATCCAAGAGCGTCCAATGCATCCTGAAAAAATCAATGTTTGGTATGGATATTGGGGCGGCGGCGCGGTGTCATCGGTCCATATTTCTTTGAGAACAACGTAGGCCAGGCCATCAACGTCAACGGCGAGACCAATCGTCGATGATCACCAACTGCTTTTGGCCTGAATTGGAAGATATGGACACCAACGACATGTGGTGTCAACAGGACGTGCCACACAGCTCACGGCACATTGGAAATTCTGCACTAGCGATTCGAGGGCATGGTCATCTCACGTGGAGGTGATGTGAACTGGCCACCGAGATCGTCCGATTTGACCCCGTTAGACTTTTTCTTGTGGGGTTTTCTGAAGTCGAAGGTCTATGCGAATAAGCCACAGCGGCCCTCAAAGCCAACATAACCAATGCCATCGGTCAAATCGAATTCAGCCTGATTTATGGGCCAGGCTCATGGAAAATTTGACATTTCGGATGCGCGTCACCCAGAGAAGCCGCGGCGGACATTTGAACGATGTTGTATTCGATACATAATGGCATCGCTAGGCTTTTCAAACGAATAAACAATGTCGATGATATCTCACACACAATTTATTTTATTTAAATTTAAAGATAAGAAGCGCTTAATGAAACACCCTTTAGAAATCGTTTTATTCCGTATTAGCGCATTATTCATTCGAGGGAAATCCCCAGCAAATCTATATTTAAAAGCCCACGTTGCTCCAGCGCGTGTATTCAGCGGCGCTTAATATTCTCCGAACATTTTTATTCAGCACTTATTGTTTCACCAAGGACAACAGTGGAATATTAACACCCAGCCTCACAGTCATTGTTCCGTAATCCTTAATCGCTTCAAGGCTCAATCGCCTTTTTCTTTCTCATCATCATCGCCATCATCGTCATTGTCATCGTGGGATACAAAAGTCGCAAAAATCACAAAAACCAACAACAGAACGGCATTTCACATAAATCCATTACTATTCGTTAGAGATGGAAATCAGGGTAACCCGCTGAAACTCAAAATCAATAAAATCGATGAGCACAAAATACGAAAAAGCAAGTTCACAAAGCCTTGTACGACAATAAAATGTTTTCCTTTTTCTTTTCTTTTTTTTTTTTTTTCATTTTTTTGCTAACCCCGGAGGAATGGCTATTCCGGATAAAGGGATACATGTGACTCAAAGAAAGCAATGAACAGAAAAGAAACTGTTGTGAGAACTTTCTGCCTTGAAGGACGAGAGCAATGCCATTTAACCGTATCACTAGCCAAAATGAGTGCTTTTGTATACACATCCTGACGTATGTATGCCTAACTGCGGGAGGGCATGTCTGTATATGTATCTGTTCAGCAGACCGGAAAACTTAAGTTCCTAAAATTTTGTTACGCCTTAAATTCGTCTATTCGGACGAATTGCGAACTTACTGAGAAGACCTATCGTCCTGGTTTAGTTTTGTAAATGAAATTAGTCCACAGTACGTATTGCTGAGTCAAGATTGACGGGAAAAAAAAATGATTGGGATCTTTGGGGGGAATAGAAAAACATTTGGATGAGAGAATGCGGAATGTCCTGCGTCATTATTTATAGCTTTTCCCATGTTGCTGATGACGTCTGAATGGAAATTAAATAAGATTGATCGGTATTTGAGTGGCTAAACGTTATAAATTTGGGAAGATTTAACATTTCATCGAAGCGGTAATCTTTGAGTGACAACAATTGAAATTGAGCGATATGAGATGAGGCTGGCCGCGATGAGTTAGTGCACTTTGTGAAAAGGCTTACGAATTTCTAATGGAAGTTTTGAAATTAAAGTTTGTATCAATCATTGTCACGATAGATTAGTTGAAAGCCATCTATTTTCTCGTGTCCTTTTTATGGAGTGTAAACACTTTAACCTAGGACAGGCTGATTTCTATGGTTCAGGTCGGTATTTTTTGTAATAACTTTTAAGTGAAATACAATTTTATTAGATACATTTTACACAAGCGTCTGCAATCAGCCTCTGTCTGCGAACTTTTACTCTTACCTTCCCGTGATAAAATCCAAGAGAGGAGTACCCTCGACATAGGATGGGGTAACCAACCCCAGTGGTACATCGTTGGCGGATCGCGAGAGAGGGAGAGAGGGAGGAGAGAGGAGTACCCTTGACATAAGATGGGGTAACCAACCCCAGTGGTACATCGTTGGCGAATCGCGAGAGAGGGGGGAGATTGAGTCTATAACAGGGGCATCTCCTTTTCAAGACAGTGGCGGAGGACCTTATCAGTTGATTGCCCAACGGCGGAAGCCAGAGCTCTATTCAGCAGGAGCCTTTTAAAGCTACTCCAACATATTTTGGAGTCCAGTTCTAAAAGAATTCCTCCGGGACCACGAAACTGAGAAGGCGGTGGATGAGCCCTTATTCTTAGGGCCAACGGTGGTTCCCACAAACTGGTACTCCCGACTCCAGATACTGCCGGACCCTTTATTCAGAGGCTAAAAAATAAAATGGATGCCGTGTCCGTGTGGGTTTGCGCGTCAACCCATACGCATTTGACTTTCACAGTCTAGGTTCAAATCCCAGCACAAACACCAATTTTTCAAAGCAAAATTGTTCGCGGGTCCACCTCTTTCGAGTCACTGACAGTGCTTCAAAAGTATAACTGTCTAGAAAAAGTGTCTCAATCTCGCCGTTCGAAGCCGGCATTAAACTGTAGGTCCCCTCCACTCGTGAGAGAACAATAAGCACGCGCAACACGAGTGGTTGTTGAGAAGCTAGGCCCAGGTCCATCTCGGACTATAGCGCCGCCATTATTATTATATTATTAAAAAATAAACCTGGTTTCCCAGTTGGCTCTTGTGCGTGGTGTTGGCTTCCTCACCACGTAAAACGTGTTTGTTCAGAAACAACGAATTGCCTCGAATACAAACAAATCTACTGTTGACGACCTCAGTAAACGAAAAAAGGACAAAGACTTCCGGTTCTGCACTTGGAACGTGAGATCTCGTAAAGGACTTGCAGCCGATGAAATCGCGGAGGCCCTAGGCTGCTAAAAACCATACATCTTCGGAATCCAGAAAGTGGGGTGGGATGGGCCAGGCAAAGAGGATGAAACTGTGACATCTATTACGACCACTGCTACAAAGAGCAAAGGTAGCACTCATTCGGATGTAGATTTGTTGGTCGAGACCGACTAAGGCAAAAAGTCTTGAGCTCCAAGATTGTTACCGAGCGCTTCATCAACGCTCATTTCCGCAACATGAGACTGATTTCTGCACCTGCCCTAACAGAGGACAAGGGTGCCAATAGAAAGGATAATTGTAATATGATCTCCTAGAAAAGACCTAGAAGATGTCCCAGCTGCGGAAATAAAATCCTTCAATGATATTTTAACACTAAGCTGGATAAGGAGGACATCTTTGCTAGAAAAATCCTGCATGACCACACGTACGAAAACAGGCTCAAACTGGTCGAGATTGTCACGGGGCGTAACCTTTCTATAGTTAGCACTCAGTTCCCACACCTCAAAATCCATAATTCCCTGATCCCTGATCAGTTAAGCGCTAACTAGATTGATCACATTGCAAAAGACATCAGATATTCCTACAGTATTCTTGACTTCACTCTTGACGAGCCTACATAGATTTGGACCAATTCCTCTATGTAATCAACGTGGTACAACAAAAACTCACGGCTGAACTTCGAACAGAAGCATGCCGGGACAAGAATGAACAACTTGCAATAGAGTCGAAGTCGAAACTGAGAATTTACAAGAATTATTTCTACAGACTGAGGACACATCTACCGCTGTCAGGCAGAATGTTCCACTCAACACAAAGAACGATGATAGAAGAGAATACCGTCCCCTCAACCTAGACGAAGTCAAGATGGCGATATCGAGACTAAAGCCTAACAAAGCTGTTGGTGCAGATAGTCTTCCTGGTGAAATGTTTAAAGCAGCTGGAGATGATCTGATAGGGCGCATGCACCATCTGTAAGATATGGTCGGAGGAAAGCATGCCCGATGAGTAGAATCTCAGTATCGTTTGCCCTATCCACAAGAAAGGATACCCCTTTGACTGCACCAACTGTCGAGGGATAAGTGTCCTAAACATCACGTAGAAGATATTTTCTGCCGTTCTGTGTGATCGCTTGAAACCTGTCGTCACCAATCTGTATCAGGTCCGTATCAGTGTGGTTTCAGGTCAGGGAAATCCACCATTGACCAGATTTTCACACTACGGTACATCCTGGAAAAGACCCAAGAAATGCAAATCGACACACGCCACCTATTCTAAATTTCAAGACCGCATATGACAGCGTGCATAGAGACGCTATACAGCGCCATGTCTACTTTTGACATTCCTGCCAAACAGACTGAGCAGGTTGACGATGGAGAACTCTCACTGATCCATTAAGGTCGGTAACAAACTCCTCGAGATTTTCAGCGCCTAAAAAGGATTTAAACAAGGCAACGAGCTGTCACGTGACTTTTTCAACATCGTTCTTGAGAAGATTGCGCAAAACTCACTGGCCAATACTAGAGGCACGATCCTCCAGAAGTAATTACAAATGCACGGCATTTTCACGGCTCCAAGAGTATAACTGTCTAGAAAAAGCTTCTCAATCTCGCCGTTCGGAGTCGGCATTACACTGTAGGTCCCCTCCACTCGTGAAGGAACAATAGCACGCACAACACGAGTGTTTGCTGAGAAGTTTGGCCCAAGTCTACCTCGAACTACCATTATTATTATTATAAAATGCATCTGGCGGTAAACGAGGGTAAAAGGAAGTATAGGCTGTCATTGAGAAGGGACGCACAACATCGACGACTTGGCCAGAACGTCATAAACGTCACAGCTATAACTTCGAGGTAGTGAAGGACTTCGTCTGCCTGTGCTCCGCGGCAAACAAACCAAATAACATTAGTACCGAGATCAAACGCAGAATAACTCTTGCCCACAGCTTTTTTAGGGCTCTAGAGGCAATTGAGTAATACAGCCCACTCTGGAAAGACCGAACTGACTTTGTATAAGACGTTGATCATCCCAGTCCTGCTTTTTGACGCAGAGGCATGGACAATATTCCAAGCGGATGAAGAGTCTCTTGGTCTTTTCGAGAGAAAAGTTCTGCATGCGATTTTCCGTTGATGGCATTTGGAGGAGAAAGTTCAACCCCGAACTGTATGGGCTGTGCAGCGACATGAGGCTAGTCAGGCAACTAAGGCTATGCCATTCAAAGCGCATGAGCAACTTAGTTCCGACCTGGAGAATTTTCGGCTCCGAACAAGTTGGACTACGCAACAGAAAATACACCCTTTTGAGTTGACGTACACAAGTGGGAAAGACCCTCAACCTTTCCTTATAACCTGATATGCACTAGCTGGAGAAGCTTATTTGTTGACGCGTAGTTCAACTGAGCCTGTAGTGCCATAAGAAGAAGAATCATGAGCTATATGTTATTGGAACCACATTTTCTCTTGGTCTAATTAATCCAATTCGGACACAAGAAAGTTTTCCAAGATGTCCCGATAGCGGCCATCAGCAAATGTTACAGCAAATAAATCTGGTCGAATGATTCCGCCGGCACAAGTAGGGCACCCTGCAATTATTCCACAAGGGTGGAGTGGTCCTTTGTGTATAATTGGGGGTTTTCGGTGCTGCAATTCTATTTATTAGTGCAAGTCGAATTGTGTTTCATAGCTCTTATTGATTAGTAGGTAGCAACTAATTTAGGTACGACTGGATGGCACAGTTGGTAAAGTGCCTGTCCCAAGTAAGAGGGGTCCCAGGTTCGAATCCCAGTGAAATCGAATCTGGTCCAGTCACAATTTGCCGTTGGGATCAAGTTAACGGCGCTGGAATAGGTTGCTACCTGCCAGTACAATGGTGAGTCTGAGTGCAAAAACAAAAAAAAAGAAAACCAACTTTAGGTCATTCAAATAAAATCTCGCTATTTCATAATAAATTGCTAACCAGCACTCTCTTGGACTGTCAAATATCAACTGACAAGTGTCGTTCAAACCCAAATCGCGGGAACACAAAATCCATCTGGAACATAAAAAGCACCCTGTACCTCCATACAACATACACATGAATGTGCGCATACAACACTGCTCTGATAACCTTGATGTACCAAAACTTTTTTTTATCTATAAGCTACATGCCATGAGTGGATATCCCGTTTGTGATGAATTTATGTTCATAATTCTCAATAGGTTGCTGTAAGCAATTTATTGAAACTTTTGT
The DNA here is from genome assembly GCA_930367185.1 of Myathropa florea. Taxonomy (NCBI): domain Eukaryota; kingdom Metazoa; phylum Arthropoda; class Insecta; order Diptera; family Syrphidae; genus Myathropa; species Myathropa florea. Next base: position 46,505,351 of record OV884002.1, read on the forward strand.
GGAAGTATAAGAGTGTGTTCCTTAAAAAGATAATTGGCTTCTGATGACAAAGGAGATATATTTTCGTGGTGGAATAAATTGAAAAGTATCTCATACGAACAACAAAAGCCGAAGTTTTCAATGACCCATATTATACTCGTATTCTATAATTAAAAGAGGATACGAATACTTTTGCATGAGAATATACCCGCGTACTCGTTCAGCATTAAAAGAAAAAGGTTCGTTTGTGTTGTTTTGCGTGCAAGCATTAAATTGTCTAGTTTCTTTGCTGAAATGAATTTGTGAGGTTGACGTTTTTTTGGGTATATCGGTGGTGAAAAGCGGACACTTTCTACATTAAAAATTGATTACGGTGCCATTTAATCGCCCCGCGCCATACTTAGCTAGAACAATGGGATGAGTTCCAAAAAAAGAAGACGAAGGACGTACTCACCGATCTCAACGGTTGATTATTAAGAGGAGTGGTTAGTGTGGAAGTTAGGCCCAAGTCCACCTCTTACTGTAGCGCTACAATATTATTGAGTGAATATCTGCAGCAGATCCAGAAGTGTTGTCATTGCATTCGAAGTGTCAATCCTGTTCTCAAGGTGTTTTCAGCTCGAAAACCCATCTGCAACAGTTCCACTTCAAGAATAAGCACTGCCTTGTGAACACATCCCTTGCACTCTTGTTGTGCACTCGTAAACAGATGTCTACGATGAATCTTGAGAATATTTTGAATAAATTGCATTTTAAACGAACACCTTTAACAGAGAAGAGCACGACGTCGTGATGGAGAAAACGACTGCGGATCAAACACGCCATACGGAATGAAGATAACGAAATTGCAAAGTACAGGGCACATGCATAGGTCATGCGGTGAAATCTGCTCACCCAGGCGAGCCGAACAGCAGGATGCCCTAGGCAAACAAATGAGTTGAAGGCAGCTTAAGCGCTCTCCATAAATCCGAACACCCTGGCATGCAGGCATTCTGGACACCCGATGCGCCCCGATGAGTTAAAGGATTTAAAAGAAGGAAGATTGACGATTACAGATAGTGGTCATAAACTATGATTCAAAGAATTTTAATTATTTCCTTACCAAGCGAATCCCACAAAGAAACAAATCCCAGTACAAAAATGTTGCGGTTAGGAGTTTGGTTAGATAATAGACCGGGGCTATTTGTTATTTGACCAAAAATCAGTGTACGCTGATGTCTCTAGTGAGAGACATTATTCACCAGAAATGTTAGAAATATACGTTCTGAGTTGTGCCCAGTAAATGTTTGCATGTTTATGTGAGGGGGTTTCTTTTGGGTGGTTTTGGGCCTGCATACGTTAGGGTTGGTTGAAAATCGTCCATAGGTACATAGGGTCCATTATGCAGCCTCGTTTGTCCTAAATATAGACGAGGGCTGCTATACAAGTTGGAGTAACCAACCAGAGCATTCGATTTCTGATATATGCCTTTCTGAGGTCACTACGATTGTCAAAGAAGTAGATTTCCATTGTATCGTCTCAACGACTTTGAAGCCGAGCTAGTACACAGGAAGTGGAGGACATCCTTTCTCCCGTTTAAGCATCCTCTGCCAAAATCATCGGAGAATATTCCGCTGGCACAAGTGCATACTATCTAATGGAGCCTATTTTGAAGGCGATATAGACGAATAAATAAATATTTTTTTTCAAAAAATTAAAATACTCGTTGTTTTCTTAACACACCTCGCACTAAAGGGTGGTTCAACCATAATGCACGATGTTAATTGTGAGTCACACCTTAACGTCAAGTTTTTTTGCCCAACATTTCTTTGTTTCAGTGTTTGACAAATTCAACGATGGAGAGGTACACAATTGAGCAGCGCGTTAAGATTGTTGAAGCCTTTTACGAAAATGGGCGTTAAAATCAAAATACATTTCGTGCACTTCGTGATTTTTTTAGTCAGTATAATCGACCAAATGTGTTCACAATCGGAAATTTCAGCAAACCGAGTCTGTAGGAAATGTGAAAACACCTGTGCATGCTCACCCAGTTCGTTCTTCGGAAAACATTGCTGTTGTTGGGCTGGTGGCGTCATCGGACCGTACTTCTTCGAAAATAAGGTCGGCCAAGCAGTTACCGTGAATGGTGTTCGCTATAGCGAGATGATAACGGTCTTCTTGTGGCCAGAAATTGAGGATATGGACCTGGACGACATGTGCTTCCAACAGGATGGTGCCACTTGCCACACAGCCAACGAAACAATGGCTTTTTGGTGCGAGAAATTCAATGGCCGTGTTATCTCACGTCGTGGCGATGTTAATTGGCCGCCACGATCATGTGATTTGACACCGTTGGACTTCTTTCTTTGGGGATATTTAAAAGAAAAACTGTACATCAATAAGCCAAGAACAATTCAAGAGCTAAAGGAAGAGGTAATTCGGCACATTAACGACATTGAACCTCAATTATGTCTCAGAGTCATTGAAAATATGAACCGTCGGATAGAGGTATGCCACCGAAGCCGTGGCGAGCATTTGGCCGATATTTCGTTTCACACATAATTGTCGTAAATCCGTCTATCATAATAAAAAAAATATTAAGATAATTCTCTGAAAACTTTTTGTTTTATTTACAATTATCATCGTGCGTTTTCGTTGGACCACCCTTTAGAATGAAAAAGTCACTGTTTAAAGATGAAGTCAATAGTTACCCCAATATAACTAGGTATACCCCTCTAAACTACAAATTGAAAAACTCACATTTTCATCGAAAATTGGATCCAACCAACTGCTGTATTGCACCGATTGTGCAATAATTTGTTTGACTACATAAATAAACCACATTTTTACAAATGGGAACACGAATACTCTCGAATATTAAGTACTGAATACAGAAAAACTAAAAGTTTCATATCGATTTCGACCGGCATGCAGTCTGAATGAAGTCGCTTTTGTATATTGCTCTATCGAGCAATAATAAAACTTTATTTTTTGTATCACTTGAACCAAATTCAAAGTGAATTACATATGTATGGCTGGAAATAAAGTCGGCATTGAATGGAAGTTGAAAATGAAATCATTTCGCATATACCCTCAGAGTTCAGCGTGAAGCAACACTTTGTAAGAAAACCTCCCTTTGCACAACGACGAGCGTCTCCGGAACTTTGCCATTCATTCCTAAGCAAAATTTAAATCTTGCTTTCTCCACTTTGACCTCAGTGAAATTGAAGTTCTGCTACCTTATGTGGTGTAATTCGCATTATTTCTGCATCGATGTATGGTCATGTGTATGTTAGCGTTGTACTCAAGTTTTGTTCGGATTCCTAATCAAAGGAGCGGAATATTTCTTGCGTAGGAAAATATTTTTCAAATCCTGCTTAAAATGTTGAATATTGGAGATTTTTTTAGAATTTCCTTAATGTTATGTAATGGTCTTTTAACCTTCTTAAAATCCTTTACCGTAACTTACCTTTATGTGGCGCTACAGTCCGAGGTGGACCTAGGCTTCGACCAACAAGCGTCTCCAGCCAGCTCGATCTTTAGCTAGCTCCAGTTTGGCACGCACAGTTGGATGAGGTCCCTTCTTAAAATAGTCTTTAAAAAAAATAATGCGTCGAAGATAGTTATTGGCGAAAAGTTGAGGAGAGGCAAGACAAGTTACCAGAAATCGAGATCGAAGATGCCGCGTTTACGTATAGAGTTGAGGAATATAGTAAATAATGAAATGAAAGATAGAGTCTTGGCTCATCGTTAAGATATCGTTTGACTGACAGAATATAGCATCCAATTTTTGGAGCTGAGTTCAAACTCTGAGGTAAGTCCATATATCCGCTTCGACTAGGCCCACAAATAGTCAGTATAATGAAACTGCAAAACACGTTTTTTTTTTGTTGCAATTGTCACCAACCGCACATATCCCCGCATGAAGGGCAGACAACCTCAGAAAATTAAGAATGAATGAAATGTAATTTTGAGGGGCAAATAATGGCTGAAACACAACAGTGCGTCGGCGTCGGTGCCGTGAACGAAGGCCATATGAACTAACGCCATAATGGCGTTAATTCACTTTCAAATGCGAATTAACGCCACAATCCACTTATGGCTTTAATTCACTTTCAAATTGGAACTAAAGCCATATATTAAATTGAATTAACGCCATATGGTGTTAGTTCACTTTCGAATGTATTTGAGCTCTAAAGCGCGTTAACGGTCCAATGTCCCACCATGGTCGGACCACGTTTAGTTTCCAACCAACCTACCTCCCTTGCCCCTTACATGCATACATACATATGAGGTATGTATGGGGGGCATGCTGCCCCCCTGCAACCCCCCTGCTTAACCACATATGCAATTTAGAGTAAGTGCGAGTGTGATTGTATTTACTTTCTTTAAACTTATGCAAATCATGGATAAAAAAAAGCATGGATACACTCAGTCTCGCACCTGAGTGTAACGCCATATGGCTTTAGTTCAAATTTGAAAGTGAATTAAAGCCATAAGTGGATTATGGCGTTAATTCGCATTTAAAAGTGAATTAACGCCATTATAGCGTTAATTCATATGGCCTTCGTTCACGGCACCGTCAGCGTTAGTGTTGTCTTTCAACGCACACAATTCAATGGACATGCACGAAATACTGCATCGACCCACGTAAGTGAAAAATGAGAGAGATGAAAGGATCGTAATAAAACGTAAAACGTAATCCCAACGCACGTCATTATTCAACATGTTGGATATTTGACAGAGGGATGAGCTGTGAGAGCGAAATTGAGAAGTGCTTCCCAAATTGAGAAAATTTTGTGCCAACTGACATTTGAGAAATGAAAACAACTGACTAAAATAGTTTCAACGACAAACCTAATTTGAATGAATACGACAAATTAGCAACAAGAAGCACTTTTTTAATTTTTTAACTTTCTTGGCATTTATTTTCCGCAATTAATTTCTTTAACGTTCTTTCTTTCTGTTTGACCAGAATATTTTTTGATTTGACATTTCAGAAATTAAAATACCTGACGGAATATTTTTTATTTGGTGTTTGAGAGAGGGAGGGAACAGCTGATTAACACAGTGCGTCGACGCACACCCTCCGTAACATGAAGTCGGCTAGCGCAACGCACTGTTTTGTTTCAGCCATAAAGAAGAAGGCATTACGTTTTATGTGTTCAAAGAGAACGGTTATATTGGATTTAAGTACGATAACGAAAAACGAGGAAAATATTCTGACACAATTGTATTTTAGCGATTTTCATTCAGTAGAAACTGAGAATCACATCTCCAGAAAATTTGTCACCCTATGGAATCCACGTCCTTATCATCAATTCGTTAACATAAGACTGAACTGGCTGAAACCGTCGCATTAGCAACATTTACGAAGAAAATACGGTCCAAAGACACCTCCAGGCCAAAAACTGCACCAAATGTTCATTCTTTGCAAATGGAGTAGTTGGACCATTTTTGTTCGGTGCCATGACATAACGCCAAGCGACATAAGGCCAAATTTTAAAACTTGGCCTTATGTCGCTTTATCAAAGAGACGTAAGACCAAATTTTTGCTTTGGCCTTATGTCGCCTTCCGCTGTATATCTGATTTTGCTTACCTTATTAAAATATATCTCCCATTAAACATTCTGAGACATTGAAAACTGAAGTTGCTATGGGGGTATATATTACTTTTTCAAATCCATTCTAAATATCAAAATAAGAAAACATTGGGTACCACCAACCTCGCACTTATCCCACATCTTATCTGCGGCCAAGCAGAGGGCTGCATACTTCACTTTTTACCCGTTCCCTCATACTAACTCCACTGTTCAATTTCATTTTAATTACACATATACATGTTATTAAAAATTGTGGAATTATGACCCACTTGATGTTTATTGATATTATTATTTGGAGTTATGTCTCAAAAAAATTTGGCGTTATGTCGCTTTGTCGAGCGACATAAGACCAAATTCTAAAATTTGGCTTTATGTCACTTAGAGAAAGAGACATAAGGCCAAATGCTAGAATTTGGCCTTATGTCGCTTGGCGTTATGTCCAGGCCCCTATTTGTTCTAAGTCTTGAACCCTAATTTAATGGAGATGCTGTTTACGGATCCAGACAAATAGAAATGAACTTAATCACTTTTAACTTATTCACTTTCAGCACGCAATAAGCGAATGTATAGGCGAAGGTATAGGATTGAAATAGAAAATAAAGGGTGTTTTAAAAATGTACCCAATAATTAATTTTAATTTGGAAAAATGCTATGCAATTTGACGTCTATAAATCCATCTCGTCCGCCTATAAAAGCAACGACTGTCTTTGAAGTTCTTATGCAAGACTGTAATACCATGTCCGACTAAACGCCCACTACGGGGTAGTTAAGGTCATCAAAGGACACTGCTCGGAAGACTGCCTATACTGCGAGCTGGTCGACATCCTAAACCCTGGCCTATAAACCAAGTTCTGACGCTGTCAAAGACCACCGGATGCAAGGTAAGTTCTATATGAAACCACAAAGACTTCTCCACTACAAACTCCGACGTGCAGTACTTCGCATTCTTGAGAAATTATCGTCGATACCCAAGGCCAAATAGAACGAGAAACAAAAAGATTGTTTCGAAAGGCTCAAAGATGACCGCAGAATGCGGCAGAAGAACACAACCTTTCAAGGGTGTTAAGCGCAACAGATCACTGCAACCTGCATCGGTTCCCAAGAGAGTAAAGTAGAACATAAGTCAGGCCAAGTCAAGCATAAGACCTTATGATCGTGGACAATGCAGATTCAGATGAGAGTTTCCAAGTGGGTAAATGAGGGAAAGTAGAGGCCACACTATCCACCGCTCTACTCACTATAAATGGCAGCGCTACAGTCCAAGGTGGACCTGGGCCTAGCTTCTCAGCAAACTCACTATCTTTAGCGAAAATCCAGGATCTGCTGCAACTTATGAAAACGGAGACTTAGGAGACGGTTCCAAGGTATTAACCGATGAGAATTAGCTTTTAATTGACATTCTCAAGGAAGGATAAACCAGGTGCGCAGCACAAAGTCTTATTATTACTTATGCGGTAATTATCCAAACGAGCAGATTCGGCTGCCATTCTGGACCTATTCAGAATACGTAAACCCAAGCTGAGAGTCGGTAGGCTTGAGAAAAGATGAGACCAAATCAATAGGGTTAACTTTTTAACCATCCTACCAATTTCCATGAAAATCAGTGATTTAAAATAAACCTCACGGGAAATCATCACGCAACACAAATCAAACAACCCTTTTCTATGTAAACAAAGGTAAGTGTAGTGTGCAAACAGAGAACAAATTTGAAGTCTGTCAAGAAGTTTCAAACTGAAAATGAATTCAAAATACCGAGCAGGATTTACCTTTCTTTTGGGTAAATTTGAATATACGAGTATCACTTCCTTTGCTTCAAAACAATGGAACAAAACCAACTCAACAAAGGTGCAAAATAAATCCTAAATCTCAGTGGAGACACACAAATCCCGAATCTATTTGCTAAATTTCGGATTTACATATTATAATTGCTAGCGCACATACACTCTTTTGTCAAAAGTTTCCATGGCCGTTTTGCATATATCTGACTGAATCGGGGTTGATACAACGCTCCATTTACTACTTCACATATGCCTGTCTACAAATTATACTTTTAAAACCCCATAAAAAATCCAACAACGTTAAGTCGCATGAATTACCTTACCAGCCGCAAGAGTGACACGTTGCCGATGAACTTGTTTTTTAAGAATAGAGAGGTTTACATGGTCCGGCAAGTCGGACAGACTTGTTCGGATGAATGTTTGACAAATCGAAACCGTTTGCATTTACATGGTCAGTCTTATCGCGAGATCTCATTTTTATCGAATTTTCAAAAGCGGCGGATGCACTCCAGCTTCCGAAATTGTATTTATCATAGCATTCATCATATCGAAGAAATCAATGACATTGAATAAATAAATTGAGCAACAAAATACCTCTGCTGTAAATTTTATTCTTTTTAATCACGTTTTAGGAATCATTTTAGCACTTTTAAATTTTGCGTGGACAACCGCACAACTTGAGTATATTTTCAGAAATAGAATTTCCTTCCAGTCCGACAGTTTTGCGTTTACTAAGTCTGCCAGATTTCAAAAATATCAAAAATGTGTGAAAATCGGACAATCGGACAAACCGTCGTTTATTTCGTTTACAATACTCAATTTTCTAAGCCCCAAATTAACCAATTTTGAAGAGTAACAAACTCTCCAAAATGAAAATAACCCTCATTCTCCTTCTTTTTCTTTTTGTGGCACTAAAGACCATGATGAGCTTGGGACTCAATCAACACGACTTTCTAGCACTGAATTAACACTTTGTATAATTATAAAATTATGAATGAAACCATTCATTAAGCACTTCATATCTTTAAATTTAAATAAAAGAAAGTGTGTGCGAGGCATCATCGACATTTTTTATTCTTTTGAAAGACCTATTGGTACCATTATGTATGGAATGTAACATCGTTCAAATGTCTGCCGCAGCTTCTCTGGGTTACGCGCATCCGAAACGTCAAATCCGGTTGAATTTGACCGATGGCATGGGTTATGTTGGTTTTAAGGCCCGTTGTAGTTTGTGGCTTATTCGCATAGACCTGCGACTTCAGAAAACCCCTTAAGAAAAGTCTAACGGGGTCAAATAGCACAATCTCGGTGGTCAGTTCACATCATCTCAACGTGAGATGACCATGCCTTGAATCGCTCGTGTAGAATTACCAACGGGGAGTAAGCTGTTTGGCACTTAACGCCATCCTGTTGAAACCACATGTCGTTGGTGTCAATATCATCTAATTCAGGCCAAAAGGAGTTGGTATACATTGACCTATACCACTCACCGTAGACGGTGATGACCTGGCCAACGTCGTTTTCAAAGAAATATAGATCAATGAAGCCGCGCCGCCGCCTCAAAAACCACACCAAACAATGATTTTTTCGGCATTCATTCGACGCTCTTAGATCTCATGCGGATTGGTATCGTCCCAAATTCGACATTCTTCCCGAAATGGGCCTCATCGCTGAAGATGATTTATAGTTTACTAGACCAGTGGACTCAATTTTATCAACTACACTGCGTATAGTCCTCTCGGTAGGACTATTATGGCGACCGTAAAATGGGAGAAGCGCGCGGAACGTTGCCCGAACAGAACATCCATTTTAACAAAACAATTATATCATTTGCGCACGTTGTTGAACGCTATGCCCTTCCATGATGATTTGGCAAAATAGATTGAATAAATAACAGCAAGTGGGCGCCGTGGCGTAGTGGGTAGGTGCGTCGACTGCTACGCTTGAGGTCTAAGATTCGATTCTTTCGATTCACTGATAATGCTCAAAGAGTATAATTGTCTAGAAAAAGCTTCTCAAACTCGCCGTTCGGAGTCGGCATTAAACTGTAGGTCCCCTCCACTCGTGCAAGAACAATAGCACACACAACACGAGTGGTTGCTGAGGAGCTAGGCCCAGGTCCACCTCGAACTGTAGCGCCACCATTATTATAAATAACAGCAAATCTGACAGTTGTAGCTTCAACAATATGACCGCTATCAACTGTCAAAGTTCGAAAGTCCCTATTGGAAAACCCTTTAGTTGTAGAATGATTTTGGTATTGCAAACTCCGGGTAAACATTTAAATTAAGTAAACTGTTGCTTCTGGAACTTAATGCACTTTCCCTTATTTACGCAAACTTTACCCCGCTCCTCTATTATTTCCGTAAACTTTTCCGTCCACCACAACCAGAGCGGCGTTTAAACTGCCTGCAAGGATTTCCCCTTAAAATGATTCGTTTATTTAAACAGGAAACGTAATCCCTATGAAGTTCAATCTCGAGAGGAGAACCAACAAAATCCTGTTTGTTGAATGAGCAGACAGTTCCCACTTCAATAGCCGAGATTTGCATTCGTGCTTTGTCACTTTCGAGGATGATAACTATAATTCACAAGACATTCTCTTCCAAGCGTGATGTATACTCGTTCTCAATTTTAAAGGAGAAGTTCATCGAGCCTTAGAAATGTGGATGCTCCTCCCTCCTGCAGTTTTGCTTTGATGAATATTTACTATGCAACGAAGATTTTATGGAATTTTAAGTAGAAATGGCAATTTTAGTCTGCGGTGAGAGCGAGTTTGACAAATGGGCGAATGCATCATTCAGGGAGGAAGGAAATTGAAGCATTTCTTCATAAATGTTAATAAACATGAAAATTTGTAGGATCCGTTAATATTCCATAATGTTCCAAAATTCAGGCAAAATTAGAATTTGCGTGATAAAGTGTTGCCAACGAAAAAGAGAAGACATCGTGACAGGTAACAGTTGAGGTTTAATATGAATGGAGCGCGTTTTATTTTCGTTATGAAACAGCAAGTAAATGCTGAGGTTTAGAACAAAGTCATCTCTAGCGATGAGGGTCGATTTCAAAAGCACCCATAAGAGGGACAAAAAAAACTGAAATCAGGTCACCAGACTTACATGTCGACCTACGAATGGAATACCTTCCAACCACTTGATTGACACATGGTTTCCTAAGCCCATTTATTGGTGCTGGCAGGTATTTTTGACTTTCGTTTATCAAACCATTCACCCTTTGAACGGAAATACTTGCCAATGGCCGATTCAAGAACCAATTTATAGTCTCAGTCGGAGTCAAAAACGAGTTGAAAGTCAAGTTGATTGCCAAAATCCTCTTGCACAAGAGTCTTAATGCCCACATTGCATGTCTCGTCTGCACGGGGAGCATGCAACTTGTGCCGATACCGCATGGCAAAGTACTTTTTCGGTTCACGATTTAGTATTTTAACCTCAAAGAGGGCAAACTTGCTCTCTTCGTGCCGTGCTTGTGTTTGCCTTGCAGAATATTAATTTGAGAACAATGTGCGTTTGTTCAGCAGTAAATCTCAGCAAAAGGAGTTCAATCTTCTTTGTCATCGACCCTTGATGTGGAAATGTGATACACAATGACTCAGGCGGCTCATTGCTTTTGTGGCACATGCATAGTTTGTTTTTGTAACGACGCCCTCGACTGGAAATTAATCCGTATCAAAGGCGAAAGTCTGGCCTTAAAAGGAAAACATTAAGTTTCCATTTTATGCGTGGTCCCTGGTGGACATGCAGTTAATGTGTATAAATTAATTCATCTGAAATGAGTGAACGTGGTTCTTGGGGATGCCTCAGATATCGATATTTTCACAGATGCGTGCACACGAATGCATATCTGTGGGGGATAAGAAGATAATCAATTCACACTTAATATTTTATTCATTCGTTCTCCATGCATACATATACACGGTCTGCACTTTCACGTAAATGAATCCTTGATACACACATTTTCGTTATAATTTTCTCCGTTTGCACGGGTTGGTCAAAGATTTTGTATTTCCCCACGGAACTTCGAATGGAAACATCAATAAGAATCATTTGGCTTGGAAAAGAAAGGAAGCTTTAGGTAAATTGAAACGATTGAATTGAACACGCTTAAGAACTGTTTAACCAATTTAAGTAACCAGGAAAACGTTTTCAAAAATATACAGCCTTGGCCAAATTTATTAGGCAAATATATTAAGATAACTCTTCAAAAGGCAAAACAATTAAGGAAATGAGAGGAAAAAATAAAAATCGTTTACAACCTCAGATAGTCTTGCCGAAAACCATAAAATTCAAACTAATTACTTCCGATAAGTGATTTGGCAGCAATGAAAAAAAGTTAAGGGTCCCTAATACATTTGGCCAAGGCTGTATAGCAAACGTAACGGCAAAGATTTTAAAGTTCGATAAGTGACCCATGCAAACACAAGCGTCTGCAGAGTTTCTAGGGGAGATGGCGGGGGAGAAATTGAGCAGTTGGCCAAAACTCCAGCAGGCGGAAACTACCTGATGAAGGAGGTGAGGCGGCTACCTCCGGACCCATAGTCCAGTGGCAAAAAAATAGGCTTGGCATCTCAGTTGGGGGTTGTGTGTGGGGTTAACTTTCTCAACAAAAACGTTTAGTTCAGAAACAACTGAAAACCTCGAATATACGTCCACGGTGTATCTGGATCTGAACCGATAAGCCTCTTCAACTAGAACGAACTTTCGCTAGCAGTCTTCAGTTTTACACATCAAGTAGGTGATATCCTTCTTCACTTGTATGCACCACCTTAAAAGCAGATTTTGTTTGATACGCTGTCTTACAGGCACGGAGTTAAAAGCTCTTGGCGCTGGAACCAAGCTACGCCGTAGAAACCGTGGAAGACTGAATAGAGGTATGTCGCAGTTCTTAGTTGAATTTTTTCTTTTAATCACCAGCAACACAAACAAGACTAAAAAAGTGTTCTCCATCGACATCGTACATAACCTGACGAGTTTGGCAGAAATGTCAAAGCTAGAGACGAAGCTGTATAACTCTTCTCTATGCGCGCTATTGTATGCGGCCTAGAAATCGACGAATAGCTAGTGGGTGTTGATTTGTATTTCTTGAGTATTTTCCAGGATCTGCCATAATGTGAAGACCTGGTCTATTGTGAACTTCCCTGGGCTAATACACTTACAAGATTGTTGACTAACGGTTTCAATTATGAGTTATAGTTATGCGACTGGATGGCGCAGTTTGTTAAGTGCCTGCCCCCAGTTAGAGTGGTCCCAGATTCGAATCCCATTGAAATCGAATCTGGTCCAGTCACCATTTGCCGTTGAGATCAAATTAACGGCACTGGAGTAGATTGCTACCTGGCAGTACAATGGGCCAATTTTGAGTCTGAGTGCTCCAGCAGGGTTTTAAAAATCATCCGAAAAAAAACCCATCCGAGACGTTTAAATTTATCGATTAAAATCACAAGAGCTGTGCGAGAAGATGGTTGACAATGACCAAGAGAAATACGAAATTTAAGTAACGATTATGCGATATTTTTACCAAGTGCTCATTTTTGCGGAAAAAAAAACAACACTCAAACCAAGGAAAAGCTTGGTTAGTATCATGGGAACTTTGAACCATGAGTTTCGTTGTTGTCACTGGAGTCCAACCGAAGGCCAGTTTTTCGGCCGAAGCCGAACTTCGGCTCTTCGATCACCTTCGGCCGTAGCCGAAGCCGAATGTTCGGTCGGACTCTAGTTGTCACACAAGCACTAGTGAACGCCAAACGTTCTCGACTATCAATTACAGTACATTTCAAAATGACACCTCTTGTTGAACGAACCTGTGGGCGTCGATATTGGTCAATCGATTTCCGTGAAATATGCGTACTCTTCGATTTAATTAGAGAAAATAAAACCGAATGTGATCGGCGGCATGTGCGATGTAACTCTGTGTTAGTTTACCAAAAACGATTACACTGTAACAAGAGAATTGATGGTAAAGTTACATTCAAAATGAAAAAAGTCATGACAGTTTCGTATGCCTATAATAATTGTATTTATAGCCAAAGTTCGGTCTTGACCTCCTTCATTTGTTCTCTCAACCGAACTCTATAACGAGACGATATCATTCAGTTGGGCACTCCACGTGCGTACAAAGAGAAATTGGTTCAAGGATTTCTGCAGAAAACAGAGAGATGATGAAAACATTAATTTCTTCCTCCCCCACCCCAACACAACGACACCTTCAAAGGCCTAATAAATTGGCAAGAAAAAAATGCAAATGATTCTAGTAACACGATAAAGCAGCAGCCTTCATTTGGGATCGATACTCGGGACTCGTTGGAGGTTCGGAATTGACTGTCACAACTAACCCTGAACTGCCATACGTCTAAACAGTTTCTCTTCTTTACGATGCCATCACAATGAACCTCTTCGGATCCTCGTGTGACTCAATTCACTCTCTATGAACCATTTTACCTAATTTCATTGAAACGAAATGTTTCCCAGAAATGAGGATAACACATCACATTGTTACGTTCTCCACCTCATTTTGGAGCGATAATCTCAAGCACATGGAGCATGTACTCGCATTGTCGTCTTCAAGTTCGTTCATTTACTAGGACATGTGCACACATCACCGGACGTTTCTAATTCATGTACGATAGTCATTGGGAAATAGGACACATACAATTATTCCCAAGGTCATGGGGGGCACAACGAAATGGATTCATTTCGTTCAACAACATGTGCAATAGAGTCCGACCGAACATTCGGCTTCGGCCACCTTCGGCTAAAAGTATCATCTTCGGCAAAACATTCGACTTCGGCCAAATGAGACCAAAGATCTTGCCGAAGCTAAATGTTGAATTTTCTGTTTTCTGTAAAAATAGAAGCTGCAAGAAAAGGTGTTTTTTGTTTTATTGTCGGATATTTTGTAGTTTGAAAGTGCAATTGTTTACACCTTTAAACCAAAAGGTTTTGCATTTGCAAGTTGGTAAACTATTAAGTGGTCTGTATAAAAGCATGCAATTTATTTGTACTGGTTGCAGCTAGAAAGAACATACAAAATGGCAGCTAAAAATCCAATTTGTTGTTATTTCGTAAATATGATGCGAAACCAACTTGCAAAATATGTTCCAAATAGAGTCCGATCGAACATTCGACTTCGGATTCGGCCGAAGGTGATCAAAAAGCCGACCAACACCGGTACTCGTACGTCGACGAAACGCAAGATCTGCCGAAACGAAAACATCGCCGGTGTCCGTGTGCAGGAGAAACCGAGGCAATCGATTTTGTGTCGCTCACAATAACTCGGCCTTTTGCAGACTACACCTTGGCGAATTTTGCATTGTGCCTTGGGCCTGCACCCTGAACCCGTATAAAATTCAACTGACTCAGGAGCATAAAGTAAACGACCAAAGCCAACGATGTGTGTTTGCTGAATGGGCGGTGGAGCAGTTGGAAACTGACTCTAATTTTCATTGAAAAATCGTATTTAGCTCTTCAGATGAGGCCCATTTCTGGATGAATGTCAAATTTAAGACGATACCAATCCACTTGAGATCCAAGAGCGTCCACTACATCCCGAAATATTCACTGTTTGGTGTGGATTTTGGGTTGACGGCGTCTTCGGTCTATAGTTCTTTAAAAACGACGACGACATTGGTCGGGCCATCACCGACAATGGTGAGCGCCAAAGGTCGCTGATCGCCAACTTCTTTTGGCTTGAATTGGATGATAGGGACACTAATAGCATGTGGTTTCAACAGGATGGCGCTATGTGCAACACAGCTCACGCCACATTGGAAATTTAGCACGAGCACTTCGAGAGCATGGTCATCTCAAGTGGAGGTTATGTGAACTGGCCACCGAGATCGTGCGATTTGACCCCGTTAGACTTTTACTTGTGCGGTTTTTTGAATTGTATTTCAGGTCTATTTCAGGTCTATGCGGATAAGCCAAAAACCGCAGCGGCCTTCGAAGCCAACATAACACATGCCATCGGTCAACTTCCCGCTGATTTATGCGCCAGGCTCATGGAAACTTGGACATTTCGGATGCGCGCTACACAGAGACGCTGCAGACATTTGAACGATATTATATTCCATACGGCGCAGTAGCGTAGGGGGTAGATGCGTCGACTCCTACGCTCGAAGTCTAAGACTTCTCGATCTCAGCGTTCGACATCGGCATCAGCGCTGCAAGTGATATTTTTCAAAGTGCCATCAGTGTTACCAAAAAGTGTCATCTTAAGGCCTTGGGTGCACAAACGAAAATATACCAAAAATATGTTTTTGTTTGTTTGATTTATCCAAAAACCGCTATAAGTTACTATAATATATAGCCTTCTTTTTTACATACATATAATATTGTATATGACTACCCTGGTCTTCACACAAACAAATTATGATGAATAACAGATAATAGTTTTTTCTGAGGTGTGTTCAACGTTGTTGAGAATGAATGCGTTCAACTATTTCGGAAGGTGGATACAGCGATTGTTTCATAAACGTTGACGTAAATATGTTCATTTTTAAAATGTTTACTAGAGTGCCATATTCAATCTTAAAGTGCCACAGTGCTATTTCTGTGAAAAAATGCCATAATGGCACGATCATGACACATCGGCAACGCTGATCGGAATTAAACTGTAGGTCCCCTACACTCGTGAGAGGACACTAGCACGCGCAACACGAGTGGTTGCTGAGAAGCTAAGCGCAAGTCCACCTCGGACTTTATCACCGCCATTATTATTATTATTATTATTATTATATTCCATATATAATGGCATAGATTTGCCTTTTACTCGTAAATAAATAAAAAAAAATCAATGAAATCTTGCACATATTTTGCTTTATTTAAATTTAAAGATAGGAAGCGCTTAATGAGACACCCTTTACTTGAGAAAATCGTTTGCGGACCAACACTAGAGGCCAAAAACGCGTACTTCTGCTAGCACACGCGGATGACATTGACATGATTGATCGAACTCAGCGAGCCGTCAATGAGGCGGTTGTTGGCATTGAATCGAAGGGGGAGCTGAAATGGGTCTGGCAGTAAACGAGGGCAAAACGAAGTATATGCTGTCATCGAGAAAGGACACACAATATCGACGACTCGACCACAACGTCACAATAGGCAGTTATAACTTCGAGGTAGCGAAGGACTACCTAATTTGGCTCTGCGGAAAACAGTACAGATAACAGAATAACTCTTACCAACCGTTGTCTTTTTTGCATTCAAAAGCACCTGAGTAATAAAGACCTCTCTCAAAAGACCGAGGTAACTTTGTATAAGACCTTAATCACCCTAGACCTTGTATCGTAACACACGCAGAGGCATGGACAACATTAAAGGCGGATGAAGCAGGTGATCCTACAATACGTTGGTGACGATTAGAGGTGAAGATTTAACCACGAACTGTACGAGCTATACAGCGACATGAATCTGGCCAGGGGTTTACGGATCCAATGGCTAGGCCATGTAGAGCGCATGGAGAATTAAGCTCCGGTTCGAAGAAATTTTGATACGGTTCTATGAGACAAGGCAACAGAACTCCCTTATGACATGATGGGCACTAGTGGCGAAAGACCTCAACTAACTTAGTGGGCATAACTGAAGATAGCTAGCAGAGAATTTTGCTAGCTGAAGACGCTTGTTGGTTGAGAGTCCCATGTTCTTCCTTGTCTGTAAAGCTGCGGCCACGCCATGAGCGACGAGCGATAGAGCGACGAGTCTATGTGATGGGTGGCTTTTTACTGAACATCATCGCTGAGCGATTAGGTGCGAAAATGTAATTTTCAAGTTCAGTTTAGTTGTAAGTCGCGTTCATATGAATAATCCTCTGGCTGTCGCAGATTCCCTTCAATTGGACCTGGAACAACAGTCTGCTTTACGAAGCTCATCATTTCAAAAAACAATTACAAATGTGTCCAACTTCATTCCACTGCTTTTCGTTGACATTTTTATTTTTATAATCCTTGTAGCTGTCCTTCCATAGAACTGGGCGGTTTTGAACAGCAGAGATCAAACTTTCTACGTTTAGTTTCTCTATGTTCTTATTTCGTCGCTCAGCGATCGACTAAAAAACTAAAACAGATTTGGTTGCCGAGCGTCGTCGCTCTGTCGCTTAAAAAAATCGCAAATCGCTCAGTGCTTACGTGCCCACCTCCATATTTCAAGTGTTTTAATTTTTTTGCATCGCTCTATCGCTCGTCGCTCATTGCATGGCCGCAGCCTAATACAGAAACAAGAAGTCTCTTATTTAAAGCAGTCTACTTTAATTGGTATCTTTCATCTAATATTCTTGAACGTTCACAAATATTCTCTTAAAGCTGTGAAAACTCCCTCCATTTTTGATATACATACTTACATGAAGTTTAATGTACTAAATCTTGTTCAAGGTAATTGCATAGTTCCCGTACGTTGATGTAAGCCGCTTACCAGATAAATAAATTCTGCATGAAAACACCCAACCTCCCCTTAGCCACTTTGACGTGTGTGCATCTGTGTAGGCGTAAACCTCTGGTTTTAGGAAGTCATTTGAAGAGTGATTAGTTGTAAAGTCTAATTAGATTGTGAATGGAACTCCTACAACTGGCCAACCACAGCCATCCACAAAGTTTCGTCTTCGACAAGTGCAAATACACGTAAGCATATATTCATATATGTGTCTGAAGCAAATGAATTTCACTTTTTCTTTTCCAACTGTCATCGAAGTCAATTAAGACGAAGGGACTTGTGTGCACACACAGGGAACATACGCAAGGAATGTTTACTCTCGACGTTTAGATAAAATCACTTCGAAAGTTTTTCTGTCCCCCTGTGTGCTGTGCTGTGTGAACGCCACAACGTCGTCGGAATGCCTTGTACCCGAGTGTGTTTTCCCTGACCTAGATTCTGCAAAAATTACTAATAGCAAGCAATAAAGTGTTACTGAAATGCTTTTGAGCACCTGACACAAAGATAGGTGTCAGCTCTCAACCGATCACTAACAACGCCTTTGACGAAAAAGGATTCTCCGAAAATGGAAGTGCTTCCTTTAAAACTCCAAGTTGCAGCCTCCCCTCAGTGCCGTCGGACATCGTCCACTCTGGTCTCGGTATGGATAAAAATTAAACCCCTTCCAAGCAATTCGAGGTGCATTGAATCGCAACAAATAGTGAGGAAGGGAATTGAATCCAACAATGCCATCAAGGGAGCGGGGGCGGGAAAAGTTGGACAAGAATTTCTCTTGACAAGCTGGCAATGGCTGGCGCTTATTGCAATCTTCTGCCTTTCAGACCCTCATTCCCGGTAAGATGCCATCCGGGCAAGTTACACAGCTCATCCGACTGTTGCTCCATTAGGGATACTTTTTTAACAGGCTGCAATACATAGTGGCTGCAATTCCGAGAAATTTGAAAGGGGAAGTATTGTGGAATGCAGTTGGCACACCCCCCACTCCCACCTCTGCAGTATTTTGTGATGAGCGTGGATGAATGGCGGCGCTAATCGGTGAAACTGTCAGTCCAAGTTGAAGCACTTTTTTCGGGTGCGGGGTGAAATGCAAAAAAAAAAACCGGAATTTTCGGAATTATTTTCACAAGAATTTGGATTCTTTTGGCCACGCCACGCCACTCGAGAATTAATTTCCTTGATGGCGTTTTTGTATTTCATATTTAATGCGAGTGCGGCTTCCGAAGACGGTTCTCGGTTTTGTTTCAGTTCGGGTTCGGTTGACGGTTATTGTTCCGTTTGTTTTTTCCTTGGAAACTCAATTTGAAAATGTTTTTCCCTCCTCATTCCGAAGTCATTAAGCTTGAATGTTGGATTTGTCTCGTTCCCCTCTCGAATCTCCTTCGGGATTACTTGTATTTTCCAAGTTTCTACTCGAGTTCTCCGCCGGGACTTCTCGTCTCGTTCTGTTGGCTTACTTGAGTAGTTCTTTGTGTAGCGCATAAGTTCTTGTCAGTTTCAAATCTCATTCGGATGAACCACTCGACGGACGTTTTGAAAGATTGAAGATTGGATATCCTTGTGCAAAAAACAAGATAAATATGCCGATGAAGTGCTTGTTTGTGTAGTCAAACGTAAATTCGGTAATTTGTATTTAAATTTATTCTATCAAAAGTTTATTGACATTTAAATAAACGACAGGACGGGGCACTGTAATGGATCTGTAAATGGTGTACAAATTAACAATCTGATAGAGTGTGTATCCGGGAATTTAATTGGAGTGTGCTCGCAATGAATTGGGCCTTGGAAAATTCAAAACGAATTGAATTTGTTTGCTACGGATTGAAATGACGATTAACTTTTCATGGGCTTGATTAATGGGGATTGTTAAATGAATGTCTGTCTTCCGTTTCCTTTTTCCTTTTGATTATAGTGGTAATTAATGTGAAGCTAAGTGTTGCGTTATCGCGACTTAGTGGAACTCATTAGTTGTTTAGTATTAACAAGTGGGATCTAATTACTTCTCCAGCTCTTTAAGATAACACATTTTGGTGCCTCTTCAAATAGGAAACTTCAAGTCGCAGGCAGCCGATTGCCACAATTCATCTAGACTGACTAGTTACTAGTTCCGTAGAATAGTGTCCACTAAGATTCGATTCTCATAAAACCTCTTTCATATTTTCATTTCTCCATGTCAGTCACTGACAATGCTCAAAGAGTACAAATGTCAAGAAAAAGCTTCTCAATATTTTTCTGAAACCATAGCTTAATGAGTAGACTTCTAGACAAAAGTTGTCAAATTTCGAAATAACTTTCTTAATTTTTTTTTTCGGTAGATTTTTGAAACCCTGCTGGAGCACTCAGACTCAAAACTGGTCCATTGTACTGCCAGATAGCAACCTACTCCAGTGCCGTTAATTTGATACCAGCGGCAAATGGTTCGATTTCACTGCGATTCGAACCTGGGACCCTCTAACTTGGGGCAGGCACTTAACCAACTGCGCCATCCAGTCGTGCAACTTTCTTAATTACTTCTCGTCTAAGCCCGAGCCTATGCTTTCTTCCATACCTGACGGTCCCGGGCAATCTGTTTCCAGTCATCAAAGCTTTTCTTGCTTCCGCCATCACTTGATCCTTTCACTGGAGTTTCGAACCTGCTGGCTCAGATTCGAAGACTCTTTCAGTCGAAATATTCGTGTTCATGATGTGGACGTTGTCCGGAAGGCAAAAATCCGTCGACTGCATTGGCTCGGCCACATCGAGCGTATGGACAACAATGCTCCAGCCAAGAGGGACTTCGAACCCGATCCTCATGGTTCGAGAAGGAGAAGGTGACCGAACCTCCGGTTTAAAAACCAAGTCATAGTCAACGCAAGACAGCTTGGTCTAGACGACTGGAAGACAGCTAAAGCTCAAGCATACGTCCCATGGAGGGACCGTGCCTGAATCTAGATAAAGACCAGGCCCATGTAGGCCCTACATTTCCTACGTCCCATGGAGTGACTGGGCCTGATAAGTAACTAAGTATTGATGTTCATGCGGAGCCAATGTAGTCTTCTGGTCTTTATCTAGATTCTTGTAAAAATTATAGAGTTCGCTGATATGTCATCTCCTCCACTTACATTTCTCACCAACAAGGCCAAACGTCAACTTAAAATTGTTCTTCCGCCGACACCAACAATCAAGTCCGTCATGTTGTTTAACATCCAGATTTTGGCTCCGTTTAGCAAGGCTGAAAAGATAAGGGTTCTTGTTTCTTCGAGTCAGAAGTTGTTTGGACAAACCGAACTAGCTCCGGTTACTTCTACGTCGCCTGTGAAAATTACGTGCGCCCGAGTTAGATAAGAGATCTGGCCCATCGACTGAATTTCTATCCAACAAAAACCCAGAATATATTTTCGACTATTGTTCAATACTGATCGTAGGCAGAATAATTTGTGCAGTGCTGTTCAAAAAAATGAAAACAGGGTTGATTTAGGTAATAAAAACGTGCGCTACAAAAGCCGCTAAATTTATGAAATAAATTCTGTCAAACCAGCCGTCATTTTGATACTTTACCGTTAACTCAAAATAAATAAAACTAACAACAAACCTGTGAAGTTAAATTTGTTATTATTTTGCACAGCACTGTATACATATGTGCGCAGTCTCCTTTTTTCTGCGGACATAGTCTACAAGCATCATCATCATCCCTCGCTCCAAGTTTACAACTGTTCTCTAGGCAGCAGCTGCATACATTTTTATTGTCATTTTCGCCTGTCTACATCCTTCCATGGTTAACCAATTTCTTTGGTGTTCCGCTACGACGCGTTTGTTTGTGAGGTATTCAACCTAAAACAGCAAATGGTTCCGGAACAATCAGCACCGAGATTGATCCCTGCTAGGAAGTTCCCCTTTCCGTTGTCATCGATCCCAGCGTGTTGTATTACCCAAAGAAGTGTGACCTCATTTTGAAATTCGCACTCATTTTGCCTTTGTACGCACTCACTCATTCATGACACTCATGACATATTAATGTGTTTGGTTCATGGTGGAATAAAAACAATTTTTCGGGCAACGCATGCAGCAAGGCAATCTTCAGAGATTAGCAAGGTTGGGTATTTTCCCCCCTGCTGTTTCCAGTTCCCTAGAGAAAATAATTGCATTCACCTTGCTCTCTGCCATGGATCCAACCGTAAAGATGGCTACATCTCCAGTCTTCTTTTCCGAAAGTGATCCCTTATCAATGTGAGTTTTGTATTAACCTTCGATAACAGGCACTCTTGTTATTCCATCCATGGACATATTCAGCTCCCAATCTCGTTTTTATGTAAAATCCAAGAACGTCCTACGTCCATAGACGGTACTCTATGACGCGCATTTCGCTGGAATTTAATTTTCCTCTGCCAAAAGTGATTAAATTTCCTTTGTTTGCATTTATATCCTATCAACAAGGGTGACCAAATACTCGTAGCACTGGTAGTAGTAAGCAGGCAATTCGTCGCACCGTGGAAAAGTTTGAGCGTGAGTAGACTCTTGTAGAGCTTAAGTGGCCGACCAGACAGAGATTGGTGCGAAATAAAGAAAATACAGCCGCCTTAGCGGACAGAATCGAAGAAGAGCCAGAAATGGCGATTCGGTGCCGATCGGCTGAATTGGGCATAGCCATCGAGTCAATCCGGCTTATTTTGTGGTGGGATTTGAACCAACATCTGTATAAGACTATTCTAAGTAACTGCTATGATTGAATTGAAGCCGGACGACCATGAGACCATGAGACTTTAAATTCGCTAATTGGGCCTTGGAAATGATGGCCGAAGGTCCGGATTTTTGCCAAAATATCATCTTCTCAGACGAGACCCATATTTGGCTCAGCAGCTAAGTCAACAAGTAAAACTGCCGTTATAAGATCCAACACAATCCACAAGTGTTCGACCAAGCATCAATACATCCACTGTTTGGGGCAGTTCATGGCAAGGCAGCATCATCGGACCTTACTTCTTTCACAATGAGGAAAGAGACGCCGTTACCATCAATGGTTTGAGGTTAGATCAACTTTCTGCGGCCAGACCTGGACAACATCGATATATCCGAGCTGTGGTTCCAAAAAGACGGCGCTACATGCCGTACAAGCGACGCAACACTCCATGCAGTCAAGGAGAAATTTGGCGACTGCGTCGTCTCACGGCGAGCATTCTTCAATTTGCCGCCGCGATCATGCGACTTGGCGCCACTCGATTATTTTGTCTGGGGCTACGCTAACAAGCCAACCACTTTAGTCAACCACGTTGCCAACAATTGAGAAGCTATGGCCGGAATAACGCCACACATATTGGACCGAGTTGTAAAAAAATTGAACAGACTGCTTGATGCAATGCCGTGAGGTGATGGTGACGTGAGGTGAGAGTAAATTTTATATCTCACACGCCGTGGCATAGTGGGTAGCTGCGTCGACTCCTACGCTCGATGTTGTCGGTTCGATTCCCGAAAAAACACCTCAAAATTTGTTCACGGCTCCACCTCTTTCCATTCACTGAAAATGCTTAAAGAGTATAGCTGTCTAGAAAAAGCTTCTCAAACTCTCCGTTCGGAGTCGGCATTAAACTGTAGGTCCCCTCCACTTGTGAGAGAGATAGCACGCACAACACGAGTGGTTGTTGAGAAGCTAGGCCCAGGTCCACCTCGGACTGTAGCGCCGCCATTGTTATTATTATTATTGTTCCTATCTGGTCACCCTGTAATATTCCACAGGGAACATCTAAATCTTTCTCTTATTCTCGAGCATCCCCTCTGAATATTCACCGCCCTATTTTTGAGCATATTGTTCATCTATCTATTAATGCTACGCTTTTCTGTAGCTTGTTTCAGACTTATTTGGATGAGCCGGTAAGCTGAATATTTCTCTTATTTGGACGTTACTACAGTTCGGGTGGACTTGGTCCCCACTCGTATCATGTGTGTTGGTTTTTTTCACGAGTGGAGGGAAGAATTTACGGGTAGCGGATGCACAGAAACTTAAGAGAACTGAAGCACCCTACCGAATGCGCATAAACAATACGCTGTGACCATATCAATTATTTCGTTAAGTTCGTTCAGTTTTGACTACTAAGACGGGAGCGAAATGAATCTCTGTCTACGTACGCAAATGTCAGTAGATATCAGAATTCTCCTTAAGTTTCTATAAGCAATGGAGACTTTTAATTTAATGATGCTTCTGTTTATTTTTCGTTCGCTTTTGACATAAGCTTAAGTTTTCAAACAGATATTAAGTTGGCCCTAAAGTTTGGCAAGTTTTACCTAAGAGTTATACATATCACTTCAAAGTATTGTAAGTGACTCGAGGGAGGTGATGCCATGACCACGAAAGTGAGTATGTCCTGGATCTAACCATGGTTACGGACTTGCCCACTATGCTACAATGGCCACAAGATGAGTATTTGGACAACTATAATTATTTGGATTGAATTCGCAATGTTGCGGGTACCTTTTCTTGATTAATTTCCGATTATTGAATAAACAGCAAAATCAATAAATGCACTTAAATTAAGCAATTGTGGTGACTCTTGTGACAGCCTTCAGAGGAAGGCATTTCAAATGTTTACCAGACGTGGTGTGCAAGGAGGAAAGAAGGACTAACTAAAGACAAATTGGAATAAGATCTCCACCTCTCGCATATCAAAAATGATTTCAAATCTTACAAAACAATTTCGAAATTCGAGATTCCTACAAGAATTTCTACGAACGAGTTCAGAAGTTCTATTAGTTCTGTGTTGACAGCTGAATGCATGTCATTCCCAAGTGCATTCCGTCTCTACGTTGGGAATATGATATCAACGTCAGCCTTCCCAAGGAGCTGTTGTGTACGAGTTGATAGTTTTCGAAAATGAGTGTACAAAGTTAGTCTAAGAATGACAGAGGAGCATCTAATGAAATAAACTTTATTGAATAGCTTATACTGTGTACATCGCCCGTCGAAGGAGAGGATGTCACCGTTGACAACGTCAACAGGAGTCTGTTTGAGGAGTTTTGCATATATCAAAGATGAAGCAAAATGCGTGTACATGGGGAGGAATATGGAGGTATATTCATCCAAAAACAACTACTAAGTGTGCACGCTTATCCTCCGAAGAGTATCCAATTCAATTGGTTGTTACGTCAGCTCTGTTGACGATGGTGCTCAAAATCTCCTAATCCAATTGATATATAGTAATAGCAACACAATTTGAATCCTCTTAATTCCAGGAATGAAATAATACCTTGACATGTTGAATAGAACAGATTACCGGCGTACTTCATTGTTTTGTGACGGTTGTCTGTGAGAGTGTACCTATGATTAAAGCAAATTAGGCATGAAATATCCTTATGTTCACAAAAACAACGGTATTCATCAGAAAAATAAACGCACACAAAGATAAAAGAAATGTGCTCTTGGGCCTAGGTTCTCAGCAACCACTCGTGTTGTGCGCGCTATTTTTCTCTCACGAGGGGAGAGAACCTACGGTTTAATGTCGACTTCGAACGATTTTGAGAATCTTTTTTGTAGACAAAGAGTTTTTTTGTCAAAGAGTATAGCATGACTCATGGAGATGGAGAAGTGAAACAAAACAAAAAATAAGTTATCAGAAAAAAATATTTGACTACAATGAAAAAAAAGATTTGGTTGGAAAGATACCTTTTTTTTGATACAGTCTCATTTTCGCCATTCACCAGATTTCCTTACCTAGGTGGAACGTCTCTCCAGCTATCACGGTCCAGTTGCGCAATCGAATCCGGTTGAGGTCCTTTTCAACTTGTGCATGCCAAATAAGGTGATGTGTTCCTCTACTGTGTCGTCCCTATGGGTTAGATTCGAAGTTTTTGCGGGCTGGAGCATTGGTGTCCATTCACTCTATATGTCCTAGCCGTCTTTTTTGGTTTCGTGCGTCGACCCATGCGCATTGCACTTTCACAGTCTAGGTTCAAATCCAAGTTCAAACAAACAATTTAAAAAAAAAAATGTTCACGGCTCCACCTCTTTCGAGTCACTGACAATGCTCAAAGAGTATAACTGTCTAGAAAAAGCTTCTCAATCTCGCCGTTCGAAGTCGACATTAAACTGTAGGTCCCCTCCGCTCGTGACAGAACAATCGCACGCACAACACGAGTGGTTGGCTGAGAAGCTAGGCCCAGGTCAACCTCGGATTGTAGCGCCGCCATTATTATTATTATTATAATGCCGCTGAATAGCTAGTATAGTTCGTTTTTAAATTTCCTCCTTCAAAGCCCGTCAACCCAAACAAGACCGTATATTTTACGAAAAGTCCATGCTTCAGCGCCATAATAGAGGACTGAGATGACCAATGTCTGATATTGAATCTCCATAGTTGTTCAGTATAGGGCCTACTACTCAATTGCCTTCTCAGCCCAAAGAAACAGCGATTGGCAAGAGGCATTCTTCGATTTATTTCCGAGGTGTTATTGACGGAGGTTATAGCAGAGCCAATGTTGACAAAGTCCCTTACTACCTCGATGTTATAGCTGTCTATTGTGAAGTTGTGTCAAATTCGTCGATGTTATGTATCCCTTCTTGTTGATGTCTACTTGGTTTTGACCTTATTTAGTGCTAATCCCTTTTTAACAGCTTCCGCTTCGATGCTAGCGAACGCACCAGTGACAGCCCTCTGGGGCCTGTCAATTATATCAATATCGTCGGCGTACGCTACTTGTCTTAAGAATGAGTTGGTGTATGCTCTCTACTAACTCATTTCCAGCTGCTTTGACCAGCTCAGCCTATAGGGCGTCAGGTCCGGCATTTTAAGTTTCGATATTGCTGTCCTCACTTCGTTTGGTCAGGTGGGTGGAAGTTTTGAGTATCATCGTCTACTGGATGGCGCAGTTGGATAAGTGCCTGCCCCAAGTTAGAGGTGTCTCAGGGTCGAATCCCAGTGAAATCGAATCTGGTCGAGTCACCATTTGCCGTTGGGATCAAATTAACGGTACTGGAGTAGGTTGCTACCTGGCAGTACAATGAACCAGTTTTGAGTCTGAGTGCTTCTGTAGAGTTTCAAAAATCCTCCGAAAATAAAAATCATCGTCTATGTTGAATGGTCCATTCTGACTGACAGCGGGATGTTATTTTCTTCTTCATCTCTAGAGGTCCCTGTATGGATCCTGGTGGATTGACACGTTCTTTTTGCCTTTTAGTAAAACTTCTGTAAATTACCCCTGGAGTATAATCTCTCAATATCTTCGAACCAGCGCTTCTCGTGCATTTATTCTTCTTTTGGAGAAGCCGATGTTTTTCCCGTCCCTTTCAGCTCTCTCGAAGCAGCTCTTGTCCTTCTTTGCAACGCCTCTTTTTATGCATTTTGTTCAGCTGCCTGTGCTTGCCGGCATTCTGCGTCAAACCGGGGGTTTCTTGGTGGTCGGGTGAACCCCAGCACATCAGCTGCAACGTTTCTGATGCCATGTTGGCAATGTTACCACTGGTCTTCGGCACTTGATGATGGCGACAGAGTAGTCATAGAGAGGTTTCGGGATACGCGTTCGGCGAATATTCTGGCGGTTTCTTGCGATTACAGCTTCTCGATATCATATCTTCTCACAGTGATCATTTTTCTTGTGCCTCTTGGCATATCCGCATCCGAGTTAACGTTGGCTGCCCGGAATTTTCAGATATCCAGAATACTGGAGGCATGCCTTGTGTCGATCGCAATGTAATCAATTTGATCGATCGTTTGATGATCAGGAGATTACCATGTTCCCTTATGAATATTGAGGTGAAGAAACCATGTGCTTGCTATAGTGACGCTTCGCCTCGCAGCGAAGTGAATGAGCCAAACGTGATGTCGTGTAGGCTGCTTCCCGACTGTCCTACCAAAAATGTCCTCCTTTCCTATCTCGCATAGCATCCTTTTAACGTCGTCTTTAGGATATTGTTCATAAGTTTTTTCAAGGAGCTCGTAGAAATCTTTGGTGACGTCGTTCTGGTCTTCTGTGGGGACAGGCTTATGTTTGGCGAATTTAGCCTTGATGTGGATTCTCGTAAGACGTTCGCTCACGTGTCGGAAGCTCAAGACTTGTTGCCTAAGTTTGCCGCGTATGACAAATCGATATAACGACACATGACAAACGCTGCTTCTGCTTCCTGTTGTAATCACCGTCCGTCTTATTTTTGCTCGACCAATCCCATCGCAATTCTTGGATGGCGGTAATATCTGCTTGTAGGAGTCCAAAGCCTCTGCTAAATCTTCGGCTGCACTCGGCCTGTTAAAGGTCCGAACAATCCACGTGCAAATCTGAAGATCATTGTCCTTTGTACGTTTACAAGGATCGTCAATAATATCCGAGAATTTTAGTTGTTTCGGAATCAGTACTTTCTTATGTAGTATGAAAGTTACCTCAACGCACTGTCTATTGAAAAAATATTTCCAAATTCTCAGTATTGATTGCTACTCTACAGTACAACTAACAGTTGTCCATACCCATTCCAGCGCCTTCCATCCGAACCATAAATTCATTTGAGAATTGTTTCATAAGTCTTTCGGACGTCGGTCCTAAATTCGAATTCGACTTTTGGACATCATTCCTAAATTTAAATTTCAATGCAAACCCACTTGTTGCCTGCAAAAACAATGGGAAATGCTTGAAAGATTGCCTACCAGTATTTTCAATGCGAAAACATGAAGAGAACCTAAATAAAAGCCTCAATTATTTGATAAAATATTCCACAATTCAGTTCTACCACATGTGACCAGAAATAAAGGCTAGAATCGTCCTATGGAGTAATCAAACAGTGATTTGTTAATAGCATAAGTACTTATAAACGTCACAGCAGTTGTGCCGGGGGGGTAGCCAGTGGATGGTTGCATCGTTGAACAACAAGAAATGCAAGCTGGAAGAGACAACAACTGAATTTACGAGTACGTATTGTTTGTACAAAGTTCAATTATATTTCAATCACATGAACCCTCCGGTCACATCCCGAACACTTAGAGATTTCCGTTGGCAATCTCGAGTAAAAGTGCAGTGTTGAATTAATCCAACTTATGTACGAGTATATATCGGACACATCCGCCCAAGTGTCAAGGAGAATTTTTTTTCACTTGAACACAATTGAATTGAGGGTGAAGGTGCGGCGGTAAGTGGGGCAAACTCACTGAGTTTTTATTGTTGTTTTACTTTCGCAGCACCTGTGTCCTTGTTGGAGAACAAATTGAAACAAAACGAAAGTAACTTTCTGTAGGACTATTTTTAAAATATGCTCAGGCAGGACTTTTGAAGGGTTTCTGATTCGTTTCGGGTATAGACACATCTTGATTTATTCATGTGCTTGGGTGAAAAACATAAATTTCGGCTGTAAATGAAGTGCTGTGAGTGATTAACGGTGAACCAGGACCAGCACACAGATAACTTTTCAATCTAATTTTTCAAAGTAAATTCATTATGAATATTTGGGGGAATTTGTGTTGACTTTGAAACAATGTTTGCGCGCGCTTCACGTTTCATTTATTTTGTGGAATTGGGTACCTTGATTAATAAATCGTTTAATATTTTTTGCAAAAATTAATTTTGAAGTCTGTCTAACGGTAACTTTGTTTTATTTGTTTAAGGATACAATTCGGCTGGTTCAACTTATTTATATGACATGTGCAGCTTTAGACACATTTAGACAGGTTTCTGCGGATTCATGCTTAACTGGTTCAAGGACTGTTTTCAAAATAGATTTCAAAACTTTAAGTTGGATGACACAAGGAGCGACAAAAAATTGTTTAACTTGGGTGTACCACAAGACTCTGTCTTGGGTCCAATTTTATTCCCTGTGTACATAACCCCCTTCCCGCACAAAATTTCAAAGACTCGCCTACTGCTTTTGCAGATGACATAGGTATCCCGGATACACTGAAGGAAAGGGGTAATATACCGCTGGCTTTTGGTGTAAGTGAGTCATGCTAAAGTTCATCCTCGAAGAGGGCATGGCCCTAGTCCAAGAACCCAAGGGTTTATAATGACAGGGTGATGGAACTAAATCGGACTTATGCTACGAACATGTCAGATCAACTCTGCCCTAGGTGACACGTACTGCAGAAAGAAAGCAGACCGCCGATCCTCTTACAACTTCTTTGGATCCTAGTAGCGGACGAGATCATTGAGTGGACGAGATCATTTTGCTTGTTAACGGCGCCAGAAAGTTTGAAATAGTACTTGTCAGTCATCAAAATTTGCTTCCAAAAATCAGGTTCAGTGTCAACCATTTGTAAGACTTAAGGTGGCGCTATAGTCCGGGGTGGACCTGGGCCTCAACAAACAAGCGTCTCCAGCCAGCTCAATCTTTAGCAAGCTGCGTCCAGTTTTGCACGCACAGTTGGTTGAGGTCCCTTTCCACTTGCGTGCGCCACCTGAGTCGCGGTCTTCCTCTACTGCGCCGTCCCTCGGGGTGGATTCGAAGACTTTCCGGGCCGGAGCATTGGTTTCCATTCGCTCTACGTGACCTAGCCATCTCAATCGTTTGTAAGAATGTTTAGCGATATTCCAAGCGGCGTGGACAGACCGCCCGTCGGCAACATTCCTTGAGTCAATTGCAATTTATACTGAAACAAACGCAAATTATCCCTCAAAATGCGATCCAAGTTGGTTCAACTGACGCCAAAATTCTGAGCGGGGTGACGATGCGACGATTGTGGGTTCTTGGCACCGGTACCGCTTCAACCAGTTCATTGGACCGTCTTCCACGTTGATGTAAAGCATATCGACGATCTCTCAGTATCCCTTGCTGAACAAAATTTGACACCACGAATTACGAACAGTTTTATCAGACGGTGCTTATTGGCCACAATATTTTCCACGATATGCACGTTGAGTTAACACAACTGAACGACTATTTTCAATGTCCAGCGTCACTATTTCGGCGCGTTGTTACGATGTGAAGCGATTCTCATTCAACTGACGCCAAAATTCTGAGGGCGGTGACGATACGACGATTGTGGGTTCTTAGAACGGGTACCGCTTCAACCAGTTCATTGGACCGTCTTCCGCGTTGATATACAGCATATCGTCAATCTCCCACTGTCCCATGCCATGTCACTATTTTGGCGCGTTGTTTCGATGTGCAGCGATTCATGATTAAAATTGTACTGAATTGACGTTTCAAAACATGTCTACTCAAGTAAATCGGTTGATAAATGCCAAAGTTATTCTATGTTTACATAAAAGATGGTGCACTCTGTACTTAGAGTTTTCTCAAACCAGTTATCTCTCTCGGCACACAACTGGTTTACAGACAGCACTGTCAGTCCCCATAGATGACAAGTAATTATTACAAGTCCCTCTACAAAAACTACCAATCAATGATCGAAGTTTTTGCTCTATTCCCAAAGCACCAATCGTTGTGGCTAACTTCACTTTAATGTCAAAGATCAACCCCGAAATAATAACAGCCCACAGTTTATCTGTCTACGTCACACTGAACCGAAAACAAAAGCACATATGTTATGGTGAATAATCCCCAAACAGATGAAAACTTTGGATATAACCATGAATTGAATATGTCGTTAGTTTTATGAGGGATAGTCGACATAATTCGCTTAGATATCTTAGCAATTTACGAGCCACCATTGTCTACATTACCCCCTGCAGAGGTCTAAGTTTCGATGTCACTCGCAATAACAACTCCTTAACCAAGCATCTACGGACTGTAGCGCCACCGCACCACCCCATCCCAAAGAAAGAACCGAACAACTTGGAAACATGCAAATTTAAACGTACAAGATTTGTTTGCACTTGTTGTAGCTACTCTTTAGTGCGCGAGTTCAGAAAAATGTTGCACTAAACATTTTACGATAGTCGTTTAATCCGTCGTGCTTGAGGAACTCTTATAAATTCAACGAGGACACAAAAACTTTGAACAGTAAAAGATGGTCCTCGCAACGGCTCTCAAACACTCGTTCATGAACAAGCGTGGTTAGAAACTCTTGAAATTTTAAAGCAATAACGGAGGATGTTGACACTTAGCGCACTCTCCTGGGAAATTCATTCGAACTGCGGCACAACTAGCCCGAGAGACTACAGCATCAACAGCGAACGTGGAGACAATCATTTCAATAACAATGGGGCTACAAATTCGAAATATGAAATTTCAATGCCTACGACTCTACACATGTGTTGAGCGGCGAGTGTGTACGTAGTTCTTTTATAGACACTTACGTATCTCGTACGCTCATGTGCACATGAAACGCGGATGATTTTTACAATTCAAGTTCCCAAAATTGTTCGTCATTTACGATATCATTTAGGATGCTCTCAAAGGAATGTTTTCCAATTTGTGTGTGTTTTTATGGTTAATTTCATGGAATTTGTTTCGAATAGGGTACACACGCAAATGCAGCTGGAGCGAGAGTGGAGTTACATAGTTCAATTTGAAATAAATTTGATGGAGAGTAGTGAAAGGGAAAAGTAAGCATTTTCAAAAATAAATTTCAGTTTTGTTTATGGGGTTTAAATGAGGGAAACGTGCATTTATGTGCGAAAATGTAATTTGCATTCAAAAACACATTTGAATCTATAGCTGTGTAAATAAAGCAACGAATGTGTACCTATTTTAGTTAAAATAATTAAATATTTATCAAATTTCATTGCAGCTTTATTTTGAATTCTAAAATTTTAGGGATTCTACTTTCAAAATACTTACGTATTCTAACTCTGAATTCATTTAGTGCAGTACGGTTTTAGGACTTTCGAACGATGTGAAACCTGCGAAGGATTTCGACGAGGAGTGGGCTGTCGTATGACTTCTTGAATCTAGTACTAAAGACAGTCGAAGGTCTATAAGTCAGTCTAGCTGATGAGCTACGCAAATAATGTCGAGATCGTCGCGCGTCTGTTGTAATTAGAGTCCGACCGAAGGCCAGGTTTCCGGCCGAAGCCGAAGCCGATGCCGAACTTCGGCTTTTTCATCACCTTCGGCCGAAGCCGAATGTTCAGTCGGACTCTATTTGGAACATATTTTGCAAGTTGCATTCGCATCATTTTTACGAAATAACCCCAAATTGGATTTTTAGCTGCCATTTTTTATGTTCCTTCTACCGGAAAGCAGTACAAATAATTTGCACGCTTTTATACAGACCACTTAATAGTTTACCAACTTGCAAATGCAAAATCTTTTGATTTTAAAGCTGTAAACAAGCGCACTTTCAAAATACAAAATACCCGACAATAACAAAACAAAAAAAACACCGTTCTTTGCGACTTCTATTTTTACAGAAAACAAAAATATCAACATTCGGCTTCGGCAAAATCTTCGGCCTGATTTGGCCGAAGCCGAATGTTCTGCCGAAGGTGATATTTATAGCCGAAGGTGGCCGAAGCCGAAGCCGAATGTTCGGTCGGACTCTAGTTGTAATAGGTGACCTAATGGCAATTATAGTTTTTTTTTTAAATTGCTATATTTTAGCAGCTGTCAAGTTACCAATGACATCCAGTTGTCAAAATATTTAGTAAGCTTTGCCATTTCATCATGCATCGTTTCAAACTTGGCAAGCTTGCGAAAATTATTAAAAATATCGACATTTTAGCTGATTTGTAACAACACGAATTCCATCAACAACATGAAACAAATTTTGAGCGTGGGCACACTCTTTTCGACTTTCAGCCACCAGCAAGACAGAGATTAGTGTAAAATGAAGAAAATATATCCACCGTAACGGCCACTATCGAGTAGACCCAGAAATTTTGATTCGTCGCCGATCAGCTAAATTGTGCACAGCCAGAGAATGAACCCGGCTTATTTTACGGCTAGATTTGGGCCAACATCCGTATAAGATTATATTGATGAAAGAATTGAACTCGGACGACCATAGAAAACGCCGTAAGTTCCCTAATTGGTCGCGGGAAATGTTAGTCGCATTTTACCCTAAAATCATCTTCTCGTACGAGGTCCATTTTTAGCACTGTGGCAATATCAACAAGTAAAATTGTCATTATTGGAGTGACCACAATCCACAATTATTCGACCAAGCGTCAATGCATCCACAAAGATTTACTGTTTGGTGTTGTGCATGGCGGCATCATCGGACCTTATTTCTTTCAAAATGCGGATGCAGACCACGTAACCGTCAATGGTCTCATGTATACTCGTAGAGCGATGTTAACCGACTTTCTGTGATCAGAGCTCGATAATATCGATACTCGTATATTCTAACTGTGGTTCCAACAAGACGGCGCTACGTGGCATATAAGCGACGGAACGCAGCGCCTGAAATTGTGAAAAAGAATCTTGGCGACTGGGTCATCCGCCCGCCGAGCGTTCATCAATTGGCCGCCGCGATCATACGACTTGACACCACTCGAATATTTTCTTCAAGTCCTTAGTTCACGCTAACACGCCAACCATTTTGAACGAGCTCCATTCCAACATTCGAGACGCCGCATATATCTGTGGCCCCAAAGCATAACCGCTTAACTCGAGTTAGGACAAAAATGAGTTATAAGTACCTTTTGTTGTTCAGCTTTAAACAAGATTTAAACATCTACTTTAACAAAAATGTTTATGTCTGTATCTTTTTTTAAACAGACTTAGGCGGTTATGCCTTGTGACCACAGATATTGGACCGAGTCATCAAAAATTGGAACAGCCGCTTGAAGCACTGCCAGTAAAACCGAAAAAGGTTATTTGAATGATGTGGTATTCCATACATAATGGCACATAATGGCTTCAAAATAAAGTCAAAATCAATTTTATATCTCACACTGTTCTTGTTTTATTCAAATTTATTTTCCTATCGTCTCCCTGTATAACCAAGAAGTAATCAAATCGATAGTCACTGACTTTGATGCAAGATTGCAGATTTTGGGCACAGACAAAATACAAACAGGTCCGTCAAACACTTTAAAGAGAGAGAGAGTTTAAACAGATGTTCTTCTCTCTCGCCCCTTGCTTTAATTTGACAGCGTTTTTTGTGTGATTTTTTGTACCATGTCTGTGAATACATTGGAGCTGTTTTAATCAGATCGAAAGAACTTTGGTTTCTGAGATTTGGCCAAAATGGAAAAATGTGAGTTTGATGTTTTAATAAAGTTTTGCGGAATGGGACTGAAGACAAACTTAAAAACTTTATGGAATGGCGTACAAGTGGTTCACCGAATTTCGGTGCAGTCGTACAAGCACAAAAGGCACTCAGGACGTCCAAATCACGTCATACCGGAGAAATAATCAACGAAATCGACGAAAACGGTACACCGTTGGACTATCACCGGGTCAAGTTTCGTGAGATTGAAGCAAATAATACCGTCATTTGAATGTATGGCCATTTGGGCATGAAATATGATATTATCGGAAAGATAGATGCCGTGTTTGTTGACGGTGGACCAAAATGGATTCGGGGGAAGATTTCAAAACAGAATTTGGAATACAGAACTAAAAGAGATTTAGGCAAATGAGAAATCTTGCAATTCAGCTGCACATAACTTTGCAAGCAAACTTGGGCTAAGCTAGATTATCGCAAAACGCACTTTTGAAGATGAGTAAGAAAAATCTACTACGCAATCGAAAACATCGAAAACAACAGCCTTTACACTTTCTCTGTAGCATTCAATCACGTATTTCACACATGTCCATTTAATCGGTATCCCCATTGACCAAATACCCAAATAAGGACCAAATACCAAAGAACTTTTCTCGACCAAAGACGTATGCACACTTTTCTCTTGAATTCACAAAAATGTGCAGTTTATTTTTTATTTTACTTACTGATGGTCTTAAAACAAAAAGAACTGTCAAAAGCAATTGAATAATAATACTTCGCAACAAAAACAATTTACTTTCAAATTAGTTTTGTTGTTGCATTTATGTATGTACTTCAAAGACGAAATGTGTGCTAATCATAATACGACAACCGACCCAAATTGCCAGAATGTTCGGCTAATCGTAATAACGGTGTTTATGGCAAAAATTGACTTCCGTAGAAGTTTACGATGTCAACGTAATTTGGTTCTGTGAAAAGCGCCTATCACCATCAAAGTGTGTACACGATAATCCAGCACCCGAGTTTCGTCATAAAATATTCACAATTTATAATCCATAAAAAGATACTAGGTTTTTTGGGATTTAAAGTTATCAATTTTGAAGCCAAGATATTACATTTATACGATTTGAATTGCGCCATTGAAAAATAAACTATCGCCACGAGTCGATGATAGCCGCCGCCTAACTGAGGATTAGGTTGGATTTGGTGGCAAAATGAAAATTGAAGTCGAGTTAGGCCCATTGTGGCACTACGTGCAATGAAACAATTGAATTGACTGCTGCCGATGGTATTTAGTGTCCTTAAATTGTTGGAGAAGTAGAATGCCATCAAGTAAGTTTTTCTTCGATACGAAATGACTTTACATGCGTAGAGAAGGTGAGTAATGGTATTCTCCTCCTCCTCACCGCTACAACCACTACTGAAGTCATTACATGGGGACACATCCAACTGTTCAGTGTTCTGTTACTACGCATATGCACGGAAGCTTTCCACTTGGAAAGAGTGAAGTGACACGCCTGGCGAGTTCGACAGCTTCGTAATTTCCTGGAATGTGTCAGCGTCCCGGCACTCATATCAGATGAATGTTTGTTGAAATGCTTGCCCATCTCATTAAGGGATAAGTGGCATTTAAGGGATTTCTTTGAGTGAAATGCGACTGAATCCAGGGATTTGATTGCAGCTGACTATCCGTACAAATGATGATTTTCCTTTTGGGTACCATTTTGTATATAAGCCAC
This sequence comes from Myathropa florea, assembly GCA_930367185.1. Lineage (NCBI taxonomy): Eukaryota > Metazoa > Arthropoda > Insecta > Diptera > Syrphidae > Myathropa > Myathropa florea. The sequence continues at coordinate 46,541,820 of OV884002.1, forward strand.
GACAGAAGCTCTTTAATCGCCATTCTCTTTATATGAAAAACGGTACAATACTTGGTAAGGCGTAAGATGACAATAATGAGATCCATCAAAAGAAACCAATTCCCATTCCGAATTCAGAACTGATGGATTCATCTGTAGAGAATCGCAAAGATATACTGAGAGCCTAAAGGTCTGTCACCCATGCCGATTAACAACTTTTTCAACTGAGGATTACTCTGCCTAGATATTGAACCAGGAAATTCTTTTGTTTATTTCACTAATCATACCTAGATTCTGTTTTTAAAAGTGACTGGGAATGAAATATTACATTTGTTCGTTAGGCAAGACAAAACACTTCTTAGTAACACATTTCTCTTTATCTCTGTTAATACCTAAATTATTTTTGTTACAACAATTTACGATATTTCTACCACTCTAAAATGTAACATGTTACAAGTGATTTGAAAACCAACAGTCATTTTTTTGTCATGTTTCTTTTAATTCTTTGTTCTAAAATAAATCATTAATCTGTAAAGACGACACGTCTTCAAAAATCTTTTTTTATCGAAGCAAACCCAGAGGAGAACAGGAGGACAAAAATGCTTGATTTTCAATGCTTGCTGTCATCGAGAAAGGACGCACAACATCGACAAATTTTCGCGAACGTCACATTAGGCAGTTATATCTTCGATAAGAACAGTACAAACCGCAATAAACAGTACAAACGACATCAGTACAGAGATCAAACGCAGAATCACTCTTTTTTTTTGGAGGATTTTAGAAGCACTACTGGAGCACTCAGACTCAAATCTGGTCCATTGTACTGCCAGGTAGCAACCTACTCCAGTGCCGTTAATTTGATCCCAACGGCAAATGGTGACTGGACTGATTTCGGAATCGAACCTGGGACCCCTCGAACTTGGGGTAGGCACCTAACCAACTGCGTCATCCAGTCGTAGAATAACTCTTACCAACCTCTATTTCTCTGGGCTTAAGAGGCAATTGAGTAATTGAGCCCTGTCTCGAAAGACCAAGTTGACTTTGTATAAGACATTCCTCATCCCAAGTTCTGCTTTACGGCGCAGAGGCATGAACAATGTCGAAAGTGGATGCGGAAACTTTTGGTCTTTTTAAGAGAAAAGTTCTGCGTGCGATTTTTAGCCCTGTTTGCAGTGATGGCATTTGCAGAAGAAGATTCAACCACAAACTGTATGAGCTATACAGCGACGTGAGTCTACGGCTCCAACGCCTAAGATGGCTAGTCCATGAAGAGCGCATGAACATTTTAATTTCGGCACGAAAAGTCTTCGAATCTGAACCAGTGGGACAACGGAACAGAGGACGTTTACGTCTAAGGTGGCGCACCCAAGGGAAAAGAGGCTTCAAACAACTTGGTGTGCGCTGTTGGCGACAGCTAGCAAAAGATCGTGATAGCTGGGGATGTTTGTTGGTTGTGGCCCAGGTCCACCCCGAACCGGAAGTTTCCGCATTCCCATAAACCGCACCAAACAGTCAATCTTTGTGGATACATTGATGCTTGGTCGAATACTCTCGGATTGTGTTCGCTCCAATAACGGCAACTTTGCTTGTTCACATTGTCGCTGAGTCAAAAATGGGTCTCGCCTGAGAAAACGATTTTTTGGCCAAAATACGGATCTCCGTCCAACATTTCCAAAGCCCAGTTAGCGAACTGACGTTTCATGCGTCAGCATAATCTTATATAGATGTAGGCCAAAATCTAGCCTAAAATAAGGCGATGCCCAATTCAGCTGATCGCCATCAAATCGACAATTCTGGGTTGTGGACTTCTTCGATACTGGCCACTATCGTGGCTATGTTTTCTTTATTTCGGACCAGTCTTTGCCTGGTTGGTTGCTTTAGATCTCAAAAAGTGTACTCACACTCAAACTTTTCCACGTCAATTTTTCCACGCGATTGAAAAGGTTGCAGGTGACAAGTTGTTGACATGGTCCGACTACCCATACTGGCAGTAAGCAATGCGTAGTTGTAGTCCCCGCTTACATTCTGTGTACTGTCGTTCTTAAGTCTACACTAATCCTTCAATGATTTAAACAACATTTCAAGGGTAACACAACAAGCAACCCCAGTCCTCATTTTTATTCCAGGTCAAACTCAGTCCATTTCGAACCCACAGTTCGATTATAAATTTTATAAATATATCCTTGCGCATGTACATATGTTTGCATGCAAAAATTAATACTCACGCCCCATTGAACACGTTAATATAGAACACATGCCCGTAGATGTACACATATCCTTGCACAAATGACTGTATTAACGAACAAAAACCCATTAGAACACCCCTTTTGTTTATGTTCACACAACAGAACAATCTATTAATTGATTGATTGATAGAATAATTGATTGATTTCAAAATGCGACCAAGGCGGTATTGAATTTACCTCAAGCACTCGGATACACATAAATCTTTCTATTATATGTACACTATAATCAGGAGGGATATACACAGAATCCACAGAATCCACTAGTCACACTATCGCTTTAATGAAGTGTTAAATATCAACAAGAAGTGTGAATATCGCTCTCTTCTCCGGTCACTGGAGTATACATACATGTGTGCATTAGTCACTGTCTGAGCTGAACGGAATGAGATAAGACTCCCCTTATTTTGAGTTTCTTTTAATATGGAATGAACATGTTTGATGAAAACGCGTTTGTTTATGTATTTCCACGCTTGAGGAATCATTTCATCGAACTTTTTCAATGCACATTATTGAATATGCACACTTTTATGAGTCTGTGCAAGGTAATGTAAGTTGATATTAAAATGAACGCAAAATGGAAGTATCTTGCCAATAGATACAAAGGATAATCTCGTTGTAACTATCTTTTAGCTCGTGTTTCGTTTCTATCTTCTTAGGCGGCATAACCCTCAGCTTAGAGCGTAGGATTAACACTCTGGTGATAAGATGGGTGGACAATATGCTAAAAAATAACGATAAACATTTAGACAAGATTCTTGAAACTAAAAGAAAGAAAGGGCAGATGTTGCCCGCAGGGAGGGGTGCTATAATCTTCTTCTTCGGGTGGCACTATAGTTCATGACGGAGCTGGGCCCATTTTGTGCAGCAACCACTTGTGTTGTTCGCGCTATTGTATTCTCGCGGAATTACTCGTGAGCAGCAATGGTTTGAGAAGCTTGTTTTGATAGTCAAGTGCTGTAGATATAAACTGTCATCTGCCATCAGCAAATTTTGACACTTCATTCACGTGGCTTTTCTTTCGTCGCTGAAAGCCGCGATATCTTTATTCAACAAAACATTGACATTTCATTTTTTCGCAGCTAGAGAATGAAGGATTTTTTATCGCAATTTTATGGATAGGGACAAAACTTGTGGACCTCTTTTGACAAATCGCGAAGTAAATTATTGGACTGGGGGAAAATGTAAAACTAATTATTTTTATTTTTAAGTTGAGTTTCTAAAACTAAAAAAAATACTTAAATAATAGCGCAAATTGTATGATACGAAAACTTAAGCATTTTGCTGGTATTTACCGAAAAGTGATTGTTTCACAAATTTTTTCGTAAGTTTCGGTTCATGAGTACAGCACTTTATACTCTTTCACCATTGGCAGGTGGAGCACCTCAAACAAATATAATTCGAACCATGAACCTTCAACGTTGGAGTCGAAGAACTTATGCAAGGAACCCAATAATACGTTTTTGCGTTACGTAGGCAGTTCTTCGGGCTTAATTTGAAATGACAATTCAAATTTATTGTCCGTTTCATTACTCAAACACACAAAAATAACCCTAAATTTATATGGGAATTGTTAAGAGGCACGCAAATGATGTTGAAACATGTTGAAAGATTTGCGTGATAGAGTGCGTTATTTATTTTGATTACGATGTTCTCATTTCTTAACAAACATTGATAAGACTGCTAGCACAACGCAGTATTTCGAGCTGAGCCATTGTATGGCTTGTGTTGGAAGTTAAACGTCACTCGTCACGGTAGCACCAACGCAGTATTGTGTTCCTGACACTACCCATTACGCCACGGGAGCTGCTATTCCATACATGTACACTCCATAAAAAAATTCCACATACAGGGTGGGTCATCTAGTAGTTTCTTTTTAAATTGGGTATTTAAAATTTGGTTATTTTGATATTGACAGCTGTTTCCCTCTCGCAATCTTGACAGAAAGTCAGTATCATACCAACGCGGAACGAAATGGGTCACTTTTCGCTTGAATAGCTATAAGAAATACTGAAAACTTATTTCCAAAATGAGTGCTGTGTAGTCTAAACAGTGCGTTTTTTTAAAAGAAAAATTTGGCCGAAATGAAGAACCCACCGCGACTGCCGTACGCAAGTTTGTACAAAAAGTTCATGAGACTGGTATGCTTGTGAATAACACTCATGGTCCGCGTCGTCGTACGGTGTGCACAAATGAGAATCAGATGAGTGGCTGCTGTGGCCGAGAGTGTGATTCAATTCACGAACATCAACTCGCCATCGATCCGCACTAGCCCTAGGAGAATTCTGCACAAACGTCTCGGATTATTCGCTTACAAGATCCAATTGATTCAGCAATTAAATCCGCTTGTTATCGCTTCGCAGTTTGGGCCTTAGAGCGGCTTGAATTGAACAACGATTTTGGGTGAAAAATCATCTTTTCTGACGTGACGAGGCGCATTTTCATCTCGGCGGCTACGTTAACAAACAAAATTGCCGTATCTGGGGTTCGGCTCGGAAAACCCACACGTTATTGTCGAGAAGCCAATGCGTCCACAGAGAATGACAGTTTGGTGCGGATTGTGGAATGGTGGCATTATTGGACCATTTTTATTTGAAAATGAGGCTGGGAACAACGTTTCGGACAACCGTGGGCATCACAGAGCCATATTAACCGACCGTCTTGGCGATGTCAATTAGCCGCCTCGGAGCTGCCTTTGGACTTTTTTTTTTGTGGGGAGCCGTGAACCACCGATGTTATGTCAAAAATCCGGAAACGATTCAAGCACTTAAGGCCAATATTATCCAAGTAATCCATGAGCTGCAGCCCAAAACCATCAACAAGGTCTTGAAAAATTGGGGTGACAGAATGCGCTAGTAAAATCAAAATTTGAGGATCTTAAAACGCAGCTTTGAAGTTCTCGGTGAAAGCATTAAGACATGATAAATATCAAAATATCAATTTTTGGAACGATTTCGAGATATCAATGATTTAAATCTTTTGTTCGCACATAAATTCTCTGTTGAGATCGACAACTGAGATACGAGTCTCAGTGGTATCTCTCATATTCGTTTCAACCACGAAATGTCCAACAACAGAGCAGAGATTGGAGAACTTTTTCCCATGTTAGATAAATCTATATAGAGATTTGTGTACAGGTATTTATGTATGGTAGTGCGTAAGTAATGATTAGTTGATTTGGGTCGAAGTTAGAAGAGAATTCAAATATGCTTCTATCAAAACGATTAATGCGAGTACAACTCGCACTTGTCCAGTTATTTACATGTATTTCTTCTATGTATTAGTACTAATATGAATTAAAAACAGAAAATAGCAGAAAAGTTACAGTTCGTGACATATAAAAAGCTTCACCCAATTTAACTGCTGTGTGTAAAATTGTTTGATGCAATGTATAATCCTTCTATTCCTATTCCAATCGATAACAGCATTCTCCTTAAATTCTAAATGAAATAAATCGTTTTTAGAAAATCAACAATGTGCAATGAACAAGTGCTTTTCCATTGAGAGTGAACTACCCTGGTATTGTTCATTTTCAGCATTTGCAATCAGAATCCGTGTTCGTCGAAACCCCATAAATCAAATCAAATCTTCCAGGAAATAAATGACCAACCATAAGTATATCTGTTCCTTCATCATCAATGTCTCATACGGAATTGCAATAAATTCCAAAGCGTAGGACTTGTTTCATCAACTTAACACATATATTTTGTAAACAACAAATCATTGAAACTATCCCTTCATCATTGGTACATCACCTGAACAATAATTCACAGAAATCACCAACCAAGCTGTTGTTCCCCGAAGTCGTTGCCCAATCTGCCGACTCAACACATCGGCACAGTGTTTGCTTGTGGGTAGATATAACAGACTCTTTGAAAATCGTTGAGATCTAATAAATTATGAGATATGTCAGAACAAGTTAGAAAGAAAAAGTGAAAAAAAAAACTGTTCCAAACTATCCGAAGCTACTTCATAAATCTTAAATGAGATTAATTTTTGACACAATACAACAGTTGTCAAATCGAGAAAAAACATTTTTTTCTTAACCTTTGGGTTTTTATTGAAAACACAAATTTTACTGTATGAAAAACCTTAATACTTTTAAAATTTTTTGATAACTGATGGTTACAATTGAAAAGTATGACAGGGTTAAAATTTGATTACAAAACTTTGTCGAAGTTGCCTTCACTCTGTGCTGCCAGATCGTGGTAAATTTACTTTTTATGGCAAATTTCAACACCCATTCCACACATTCGGTAAAAAGATATTTTCGAACGAAAAAAAGGAAATTCCCTCTAAAAGAATATCCTTCCACTTGGTTGTATTCTTTAATAATTCGATGGAATACCCTTAGTTCACAGGGTACTGAAGTCTTTGCCAAAGGATAACACAAACGCGAACTACAGAGCGCGTGAAACTACATTTTTTGCCGAAAAGCAAACATAATAAAACACTTATAGAGGGTCTTTCAATGGAGGCTTCCGAACTTTGACAGTTGAAAGCGACCATATTATTGAAGCTACATCTGTCAAATCGGCTGTCATTTATTCAGTCTGTTTCGCCGATATATGGACAGACACAGCGTTCAACAACGCATGCAAATGATAACATTGTTTTAACAAAGTGGGTGTTCTATTTGTACAACGTTCTGCGCTTCATCCATTTCCCGGTCGCCATAATCATCCTACCGAGAGGACTATTCGCAGTGTGGTGGATAAATTTGTTTTCCATTGTTTCAGTAAACGATAAACCAATACCCGTACGTCGACGAAATGAAAGATCTGGCGAAAACATTGCCGCTCTCCGTGAGAGTGTGCAGGAGAATCCGAGGCAATCGATTTCGCGTCCCTCACAAGAACTCGAACTTTCGCAGACCACAACTTGGCGAATTTTGCGTCGTGACTTAGGCCTGCACCCGAACAACTGACCCAGGACCATAGACAACGCCGTATGTTCGCTAAATGGGCTCTGAAACAGTTCATCAGTCGTCATCACCAATGAGGCCCATTTCTGGATGAATGTCGAATTTGGAACAATACTAATCCACATGAGATCCAAGAGCGTCCAATGCATCCCGACAAAATCACTGTTTGGTGTGGAATTTGGCTTAAATTGGATGATATGGATACCAACGACATGTAGTTTCAACAGGACGGTGCGGCGTTACTTGTCACACAGCTCTGGCCACATGGGAAATACTGCACGAGCGATTCGAGGGTATGGTCATCGCACGTGGAGGTGATGTGAACTGGCCACCGAGATCGTACGAATTGACCCCGTTGGAGTTTTTCTTGCGGGGTTTCTGAAGTCGCAGGTCTGTGCAAATAAGTCACAAATCACAGCGGCCATCAAAAGCGACATAGCCCATGCCATCGGTCAAATTCAACCTGCTTTATGTGACAGATTCATGGAAAATTGAACATTTCGGATGTGCGCCGCCCAGAGATGCCCCGGCGGATATTTGAATGACGTTATATTCCATACATAATGGCATTGATAGGCCTTTCGAACGCATAAAGAATGTCGATGATATCTCACACACACGCTTTGTTTTATTTAAGTGTAGAGATAAGAAGCGCTTAATGAAATACCCTTTATTAATGATCTTTAGCACTTCATTGTTAGCTCCAATTTGTTAATTTGATATCATGCGACAGTTTGGCCCACGTGATGTAACAATGACTCTAGCTGACTGTCTTAACTACAACCTTCCATTGAAAACTTATACAACCTTCATTCCATAGCATCTAAAGTGAGAGACTGAACAACTTTACTTCCTTCCAATCTGTCTAAACATAGATACATGTCGTCATTTAAAACTTTACAATTCATTCCCACACAGAATCTCTTACTTTCCAATGTTTTGATTAAGATACAACTCGCAGCGTTTTGTTATCCAGACTAAGTTCACTTGATTTAGTTATCCCAACAAAATTGAATGTTGAAGAGTGAAAAGAGGGAGCCCGTTGAGAAGCATAAACTGTACCGTAATTCGTGAACGATGAGCTAGAACGACATCATCCATCGCGAACGAAAACCACACAATTGCACATTACTTGGCCACAAAACTTTAATCAAAAAGATCTTTGAGTACCACCCGCAGGCACAAGGCATCAAGTAAAAACGAGTGTTTTTTCTTCTCGAATAGAATTTGTACTTCAGATGGTATGGAATCTTGAATCGAGTATAAATAAGAATTTCTTTTCAAGAGGAAGATACCATTTGTGGGATGAGATTGCTGTTATACAGGGTGCTTCTTAGGTTGCGAATCGATTTTGTTTGGCCGCCATCTAGATTTTCGATGACATTTGTCACATGGCGTTTGACAGGAAGAGAGTGTGCACGATAACACTTTAGCAATAATGTGTTGAAATTATTAAAACATTTTGTTGAAAGAACTGAATATGTAGAGAAAATTACGTGACTTTTTTGGCATAAATCATGTGCTGAGTAAACCACAAGAGAAATTTGCATGCACTGGGGAATGGAGTGAAAGTGGGTGACAATTAAGCTACATACCAGAGAAGATTAATGCAGTGAAGCAGAGTCGAGTACGACGTCATGCACAAAAATTGAAAATGTCTGCATTATGTTTGTTGAAAATCTCAAAGAACATTTTAATTTGTGTATATTATGTGAACAGTCAGTGTCAAAAGTAAGTGAACAATAAGTCATCTGCTAAAAGATTATCCACTAAATTAGAATTCACCAGAATGAGCTAGGACAGACATGGATACATCAAATTAAAGCACCAAAGTCATAGTTTTAAATATACTGCATTTTTTATAAATTAGCGTAGACATAAAACAATCAATCAAATTTAGAAGAGAAAATTGGTAAAGGAGCAGTCAAAAGTGAGTGTACATATGGGTGTGTAAGACAAAATGGCTTGCTTTCATTAAACATTTGTAGGAACATTTAGACCGCCAGATACGAAAACTGGAAACAGTGGTGAAGGCATACACACTACTATCTTTGTCAATGAGATAATTCCTTTTAAGGGTACACTCACTTTTGATGTTTGTTCCTAGTGGTCTTTTCTTTTGAATTGAATGAAATGCTTCAGTATAATAAACCGCTATATGAAATAAAATATAGTAATTTGAAGTTTAATTTTAGAGCTTTAATTTGAGATAACAATGTCTAGCGTAGATCGTTCCGGCCAATTTTATTTTTGGAGGACAGACTTTCAGCAAATGACTGTTCACTTACTTTTGACCCAGACTGTACATTGTGGCGCTAGAATCTGAGGTGGTCATGGGCGTTGGTTCTACAGCCAATTTGCATTTTTACCGTATAAATTAAAAATTAAACAAATAACACAACTGTTGCAGGAAAATTAACATCAATTGCAGTACAATTGTGGTTTTCCAGCTCAGTGTAGACGATTACCATTTTTGGCAAAAAATCATTTTGTGCAACGAAGCACATTCCGACCTAGCTTATTTTGTTAATAAACACAATTGCCACTATTGGGGCATCGAAGGTCCTAAATTTAAACACCAAAGTTCACTACATCCTCGAAGAGTGACTTGCATGGTGCGCTATTTTAGGCTGGCGGCATCTGGGCCATATTTTTTTGGTAGAAAAAAGTTACATGTGGCCGCAGTCGGGTTATGTTGGAAAACTTAGATGTGGCCTAAATAAAAAGTGTTTCCGTGGGCAACGTGGACACTAGATTTTCAAGTCTAGTTTCAAATAAGGACGGGTCTGACAATAGCGGTAAACATCCATGGGATAGTCTTCGGGTTTGGTCCCCATTTTTTACCAACAGTTTTAGTGGAGATGTAAAGAGCGCATAAAGCTTTTTTGACCCCTATACCGTAAATAGTCTCAGTCATAGATCGGTGTTAACCGACTTTCTGTGGCCAGACCTCGATCTTATTGATATATCCGACCTGAGGTTCCCCCAATATGGCGCTGCATCCTATGCAAATGACGCAACGCCCGAAGTTGTGAAGGAGGAATTTGGTGACTGGGTCATCTCATGACGACCGTTCGTCATTTGGCCGCCGCGGTCTTGCCGCTTGACTCTACTCGCTTATTTTCTCTGGGGCTACGTCAAGTCCTTAGTCTATGCTATTTATTATAATTGAGGGTATATTGCACCGCGATCTTTAAGATCTATTGTGCCCCCTTTCAAAACCTTAGCACAATTACGAATTCCCCTCAAATACAGTTCTTCTCAGGCTCCTATTGTGAATAAGTGAAGAAATCTGTTCTAGAGTATTCTCTCTAAGCCAGTTTCCCTAAGGAGTCTGAGAATGAGAGATGGTTCTAGTGATTGCAATTCTTCTTCTGATAGTCTTCCCCAGACATATTTTCTTTTATGGGCTAGTGCCTCACAAAATCCCAGTACATGTTCTGGAATTTCATTAAATTCTCCACAAAATCTGCAGAGACCTTCTTCCGATACCCCTAGTTTCCTTAGATGCTCCCTGACTCTACAGTGCCCCGTTGGGAAGCCTGTTAGGATACGGAGGTTGTTCTTGCTCATTTTGATGCATGCCTCGAACCTCTTTCGGTTATATTGCCCTAGAAGTTTCTTGGCCTGCTTCAGTCCACGAACGTTATTCCGGGTTTCTATCCAGTTCCTTCTTTCTAGTTCCCTGAATTTTTCTCTGAGGAGATGGTCTCCTACAGCGCAGAATGGTTCAGGTTCTGATGCTCCTTTACTTGTCAAGGAGTCGGCCATTTCATTGCTCATTACTTTCGACGAGGTCGAGACCAACTTTCAATACGCTATTGCTGGAATAACGCCAGACATATTGGACCGAGTCGTCAAAATTGAACCGATTGCTTGAAGCACGGCCAGCGTAGCTGAGATGCAACATTCCTTTAGGTGGGTGACAGCTTGGCAGACCCAAGACGAAATGGTTGGACCAAATCCTAAAACTTGCCTGGTTGCGCTTGGGCATAGCCGATGGCGGAGGATCGAGTGGCGTGGAGATCTCGCATGCGTGCATTGCCTCCCGCGATCCCTTTAGTGGAACATGCGGGCCACGGAAAATGTTGATGATGATGATGAAAAATTATTGAAAAAATATTAACCCGTACTTTTAAATTAAATGTAAGGTCTTGGAAATAAAAATATATTACGTGTCAAAACGTAACCTAATAAAGGATAAATACATTGACATGAGTCTAATTCTCTCGGTGTGACTGTTGACCATTATAACATTGGGAATAGTTGCTACGTTGTCAACGTGAACAAATCCGTTGAAATTGAATACTAAAACCACATTCGCAACAAATTATCAGAGTCACGCACTCAATTGGATAAAATGACATAGTTTTCAAAAGTGTAACAATTGCTTTAACCACAAACAGTAACAACAATAAACATGTTTCCAGATATGTGCATACGACCCTTTTTACTTGCTTAATGAGGACAATTTGAACCCCAAACGACTACCATTTCGATAAAACTGAAAATCAAATCAAATTTGAAGGTAACCCTCAAACGTCACACCCATTTTATGTCAACCACAATATCGCTCAACATCATCCTTCCTCAAACCCGTATTGACATACACACGACCACGTACATATAAGCAATTTGCAATTACAACGCACATCACTGCAATTTGTAGTCACTTCTCGTTTTATGATCTCCCTCCCAGTTAGCTAATATTTAAACTCAAACACACAGCACCACCGTCGATCTCATAACGAAACCGAGTTCATTAGTTCATCAATTAGGAAATCTTAACAAAATACATTTAAGGAAATTAGATTGAAAACTAAGGCAAAAGTCAAAAGCAACCAAAGTTGTGTGACAATCTAAGAGCCAAGTCCTCCTCGACAAGGACTCTTCATTCTTCATCAGTCGAGCACACTCTAATTATCTCACAACTAAGCACATTTAGCACTAAATGCAATTCCCATCTTCGCCATTTGGTTCTATTATCATCCCCCGCACACACGCCCCGTGTCGCCTTCCAACCTCTCCTTAACCACTCAAACTTCGAAAGACATTAAAGAGAAAAGAAATAATAATCAATAAACACCCCCACCCAACCACCCATCCGCGCCTTTCACAATTGTCTCTCACCCCGCGCATCATTTTAAACACGTTCAACAGTTTCATTTTAAATACCCATCACTTCCACCAGCAGCAACTACAACAACAGAAACTTCTGTATTCCATATTCTCCTGCCCTTGTCATCCCAACCCAGTTCCTAGGAAAAAATATAAGAGCGCGGGAATATTGTGCTGTGACACACTGGCTAATAGCCTCCTTTGTATTCACCTCATGCATAATAACCATTAATTGATGTTAAGTAGCAATTCACCACAAGGATTCTCACTTTCCTATCAACTGGATGAATTTTACAAAACACAAAGCGTAATGAGCGGAAACCATCCATCAACGCCTTGAAACGAAAACAAAACCAACATCCAATTTATTCATTCATTTCTAGTTCAAAAAGTTTTTGTGATTTTTCAAAAAAAAAAAAAAAAAAAAAAAGAAAAAGAAACCAACGACTTCCGCATGACCTAACGGCCGTCCTTTCCGGGAACACCACAAAAATACCGTAGCCTACTTATCTGGCCAATGGACAAAAGTCGACAAGTCATCACGAATGACTCTCCAAAAAGGGTGGACAGTTAGGTTAATGACGGCCGCATCAGAAAACAACAAAAAACCATGTTCAAGTGCACAATTTAGTCCCTTGAGGCTTGAGCCCCCAAAAGCTAGCGGTATCGTACAGAAACAGATCAAATACAAATTTTTTTTTGTTGGTTTTTGAAATGAAAAGAGAGAGAAAGAGAAATGTGCTCACCTGTTGGACTTGGGGTCAACGACATCATGTCAAAGTGAATATTCTTTGGCTCGAACATATAGTCCCTGAGAAATGTCAACTTAGCACCACGTGTCTTTGTTAGCCCTTGTACAGCGGTATTAATCGCACGCAGATATTCACGTTTGCCAAAATTCGTATGTGGTGCTATTAGACCGATATTCAATTGCTCCCGACTGGCACCCGACGTTTTCCCGATGCCGTTTGTCAATCTCAAGCCAGTCGTTGGGCGTGGTACACATAAGCTTAAAACAATTACCATCGCTATTGGAAATATGAACTTCCACATATCAAACATTATTGTTGTCAGCAGCATCATTGTTTTGTTGACGTCTTCGTGGCGTGGTTTACTTAAAATGACAACAATACTCGCACATACACCGTTACATACGCGCTGCGCCTCCTTCTTCTTCGTTGTCGTCGTCTTTGTCGTCTTCTGTATCCTTCTCTCGTGTGTCCTTTGTGAAATTGAAACTCGTTGCTGTTTTGTCGTGATTTAGATTTTTCTCTTTCCCTTGTTGTTGCTATAATTACTATTTTTAAGTTTTTTTTTAATTATTGCTGCTAGTGTTGTCGTTGGTTATGGCATGTACTTGGAGAGTGTTTGTTCTAAAAAAAATGTTATTTTGTTGTTTTTCTTTTAGTACATTACATGTCGCCATTTAGAGGGAGAATGGCATTTTTTCTTCGTGCTCATCACTTTCAATTCGTGGATTTTCCTGAAAATCCAATTATTTCATCTCATCTCCACTTTCAGACTCGTGCAAAAAAACAACTATTTCTTCTAGGTTAAGTTTAGGTTAGTTTTGAAATGAATTTAAGAGAGACAACGCAACACAAAGTAGAAAAAAAACAACAGTAAATCAAATACGATGCAAGTGAAAATCGTGGCCCCTCCCACCGTCTACGTTCGAAACCGTTTACGACCTATAGACATTTTATTTTTTTACAATTGCACTCGCGAAGGCTTTGCATAATTTTCTTTTCCTTTTTTGGGCGTTCACTGCTAACTTCATAGCGATTTGATTATTTTCATTATTTTTCTCTTCACTATTTCTTTTTCTTTTTTTTCAGGGTACACTACACTTTTGAATTTTTAACATTTAAACGTTTCGCGAACACTTAGCCTACACTTTAGAATAGTTTTTTGTAATTTTTATCACAAATTTCCCTGAAAATTTTCACATTTTCACAGCAGCGATACAGGTCCACACCCAAAAAATGTTATCTCTTGTTACACACACGGAGCCATAAACCCATGGAGCAGTAGCACCAGCATCATCAGCAGCACACAGCAGCAGCAGCATCATCATCGTCTTCCACAGTTTCCGAAGGTTGGGGAATGGAAAGAAAAAAGAAGGAATATCCTTTAGTACATATTTTTGTATGTACTAAAAAATTTTAATGTACACGTCGGACTATTTCCCCTCGTTCAGAATGAAAACCAAAACCAAACCCATTTTGACAGATGACAGTGAAAGTTAGGATCGCAACGGTAAGTGGTGCGGTTAAGGGGTGATAAACAATAACTGGTACGCATGGTGCGAACAGTAGGGAGACCACGTGTTGCATATTGTTTTGATTGTGCGCAATGGCAACGCGGGGAAATGTTTTTAGTAAGTTTTCCAAACAATGTCATCGACAATCGTGAGCGAGAGAGCGAGCGAGCAGAAGAGAGAGAGAGGGCGGAGACAGGCTTGAAATTTTAAATTAACATTTGCTTGCCGTGTGACGTAAATAGTTTTGAATGTTGTCCTCTGTGTATCCTATTTTTTTGTGTGTTGTTTTTGTTTCTGAGAGTGGTTCAGATAAATCAGCTGCTGGGCTTTTGTAGAGAAGGTTCTTCATTCTCCTCTGCCATGGCCCTTCGGGTCGGTGGTGGGTGTAGTCCGTTTGTTTGTATAAATACAGAGTTTTCGCACGTGTGACCTAGAAAGGGGGAAACGAAGGGTAAATGAGCGACATCTGTATGTGGTTACATCCTCCATGTACGAGTTTACTCGTATACGGGTGATTTCGTTTTTTTTCGGTTCTCTGTTGAAATGTCGGAGTCTTTTAGAGAAGTTTGGGTGCAAAGTAGTAAGACAGTGAGATGGAAATGGGTTGGTCTGGCGCAGCGGTAGGTGGCAGTTGTTAATGACGTCGTGATTCTTCAATCAAGTA
This sequence comes from Myathropa florea, assembly GCA_930367185.1. Lineage (NCBI taxonomy): Eukaryota > Metazoa > Arthropoda > Insecta > Diptera > Syrphidae > Myathropa > Myathropa florea. Next base: position 46,557,011 of record OV884002.1, read on the forward strand.
AATGGAAGTTATGTTACGGTCTGCGAAGTCGAGTGGGGATGAATGGTGCGACGACGACGGTTGTAAGAAGAAAAGAGGTTCTCATAAAGTTTTGTCATGCCCTGGCATAAGCAAGAGGATTTTCTAAGGGTTTTTTGGGTGTGTTTTATTATGTTTGACGAGTGGTGATGGTGTTTGAGTATCCACTTCTTTTTTTGTCATCTTTCTTTCTTCGGTTCTCTCTTCAGTGATTTTTTTCTCGATCTCTCTCTTCTGTTTTTTTTTTTTTTGTGTCAACATTATGTTTTATCGTCGCTGTAAATGGGATTATTTTGGAATTTCGGGTAAGATTCTTTGGCCTTGGAGATTTTGTTTGGCAATAGGTTTTGTATTTCAATGGGGATAAGAACTGATTATTCTCTTTCGAACTTCTGAGACACATCAGGGGCTGTTAATTATTTTTTGAAATACTAAACTTGAGGGGATAAGATTATATTTTATTATGTCTGGACAAAGGATACTTGGGTGAACGCATTCGCATTAAGAAGGAATCTGGTTAATTAATTGACTTTTTTACGAGGCGTTAAAAAGCTTAATAGCGTTTGCTTTGAGGCGGCGTATTTTCAAATTAGAATTTTCCCGTCTGTCTTTCGTGTTGTTATCTTAAGAAGTTTGCGTGGGTGTAAGATTGATCATTCAAGTTTGTAAGATTTGTCATACACTTAGCGTCGAAAGAGAATGAACAATGATTAGCTGAAAGTTTGCCCTCTAAAATAAAATTGCCCGGAATGATCTGCGCCTATAATTGGTAACTCAAATTAAAGCTCTAAAATCGTACTTAAAAACATGCTATATTTTCTTTACATAAACATAAACATAAAGCAGTTAATTTAATTCATAAAAAGGGCTAAAACAAGTGTCAAAGGAGAGTGTTCACCCACCTCTAAAAAAATTATCTTTTTGAAACAAAAAGGAAAATGGGAGTGGTGGATGGAATGAGGAGGGAATAAAGTTTCAAGATTGGTGTTCACAAAAATTGCAAATGCGCTTGTGTCTTTTTTTGTGCTACACACTCTCCTTTCGTTTAATTTAGAATTATATTTTAAGTGACTGTTATAACGAAAAAATTAAAACAACAAGGATCAATTAAGCCCGTTTATTAAAATTCTTTTTCATTGTGTAACAACAGCTTTTAAACAGATCTAGGGATATGGCAGCACTGGAGGCAACAGTCAAAAATGACTGAAGCGAATTATGATCGGGGGTATTCTGTACAGTAATCTATGTACCTTGTCTGGTAGAGGATCGCTCTGAGTGAAATAAAATATTGTTGTTTAAAATCAAATTGAGTTGTTTTTTAATATAATATTAAACTTTGAAATAACTGTTGTTAAAATTGCAAATAAATCATCGCATTTTCGTTAAAAAGGAGTATTTCAAGTACAGAATAGACCAGATTATTACACTTTTGGCAAATCTAAGAAAATGGATCTGGCGATAAACGAGGATAAAACAATGGTGTATAGTGGTGTGCAAAATAATAACAACACACTTTATTTCCCAGGTGTTCCTCATGTCTACAGTTGTTGAGGTCTTCAAGCATAGGAATTTGTTTTAAGTTAACTATAAAGTATCAACAAGTCTGCTGGTTTAAAAGGACTTATTCCAGTAATTTTTCGATTGTTGTGCGTGCTATTGTTCTCTCACAGGTGGAGGGGACCTACAATTTAATGCCGATGCCGAACGGCGAGATCGAGAAGCTATTTCTAAACAGTTATACTCTTTAAGCATTGTCAGTGACTCGAAAGAGGTGGATTTTTTTTGAAAAATTGTTTGTCTAATTTTGGATTCCAACCTAGACTGTGAAAGTCTAATGCGCATGGGTCGACGGACGAACCCACACGGCCACGGCGGCCACAACGAAGAACGTTTACATGTAATTAAAATGTATTACCAAAATTCCGAGTCGGTAGCGGGAACTTTAAAAGCATTAGCGCAAATTTTTCATAGTAATTCTCATCAGTCTAGTGAACAAATTTAAGTTTAAATTTTCGCTGCTGGATGTTCCCATGTCACGGATTGGTCGAAGTACCGAAAACACTTGGGGGAATTTTGCAAAATAATCTTGGCCTGTGCCCTTATAAGATGAAGTTAACTCAAGAACTTAAGCCTCTCGATCATATGAAGCGACGTATGTATGTTTTCGAATTGGGTTCTAAAAATGTTGAAAGAAGATGACAATTTTTATCGCAAAATGTTCTTCAGTGATGAAGCGCATTTTTATCTAAATAGCTCCGCGTTATTGGTCAGATGAAACCCCTCATGTGCTTCCAGAAACAGCACACTACAGTTTTATGCCAACTCCGAACGGTGAAGTTAGAGAAGTATTTTCTTGACAGTAATACGCTTTGAGCATTTTCAGTGACTCGAAAGAGATGGAGCTGTGAAATATGCTAACTGCTTATGTCTGAAATTGAACCTAGTTTTTGAGCGTAGGAATCAAAGAACTTATCCACTATTCAAGTTCCCACCCCACTATTCAAGCTCCCTGTTTTCGAACGATTCACATGCTACACATGGACCTCTTCATGCTAATTCGGCCTTGAGATGCAAAAAATCAGATGACTAGAACTTCAACACTTCAGCCCATGGAAACATTTTGAATAAATCATCAGCGGAGAAGGAGGAGAGAGGCTATACACTTCCATTCCTCGACTTCGAATAGCCCTTTATGACTTACCTCTCTTCCGAGCTGAGTAGAAAACAAAATATTCCATCAACAACACGATCATTAAGGTTTACACCGATGGATCAAACATAGAGATATGCACAGACGCCTCCTGATTGAGGCAGTGCTTTTCAGGCGAACGTCATGGTAGTCAAGGGAGAGGCCTTAATAAAATCAAAGTTGGCAACACTACTAACCATTCTTATTAACCGCCACATAACCAATATTTGCTACAGAAATTAAGCCCAAAATTATCCTCATCCTTCCATGAAGGCTCTTAGCTCATAGCATGTACATAACTGATCAATGCTGGCCCCCTGGACACAAAGACAACCGGCAACGCGGTACCCGAGAAACTGGCGAGGAAATGATCCGAAACTGAGCCATCTCGAGCAATTGAATGGATCACACCTGAGCTGTATAACATAAATAAAAAAATGGACGACAGGATTTTAGAGAAGACAAATGGTGGTCAGGAAGCGATCACTTGTTAAATGATTAGAACCTACATATAGCCTAGGTCTTAAACCAACAAACTCCTCCAGGATGACAAAAAGTTCCTAAGAATGATAGTTGGATCACATGCAGACCATAATATTCTGGAGAATATAGCATTGAATGAAACTCACCAATGACACGGTATCGATGATGATGAAGGGGTGATGAAGAGGAACAGGAGAATACCACTCACTACCTCTGTCGCTGCCCTAAAATGTACCATTTGAGAAATACAACACTTGGAAGTCACTTCTCCGAAAACCTTCAGGAAATAACCAATAAAATTCTATACGATATCCGGATGACAAGAGAACACGCAATAACACGGCACTACGGTACGGGTCCAATTGATTCCTATTCCCCATCAGGATAATAGGTCCGGAACAACCCTAAATGAGAGGTGGCTTCCGCCTCGTCTACCTACCTCTTTCACTTTTCAGTATAGAAAGTCAGTTTTTAGAGCACGGAAGAACCTTAAAGAAGCCCATTCAAAACACCGGAAAATCTTTTCGGAACGGAAGCAATAAAAAAGATTTCAGAAATGGCTGAGAGAGTGTTGTGGAAGATGCAATAATAATTACGAGTAAATTGATTGTTCTCATGGATAAATTTAGTTTTTTGAGAATATGTTCTCGGGCGCAATGAAATCAAGCATAATCGCATGGAATCTGATGACAAAATGCGTTTGAGAACGTCGACAAACTAAAAAAAAATGTGGAAACGAAGTAATTCTTCAATTCTCTTTAATTTTTACTCATAACATTCGAAATCAATACAAATGTTAAAACATTCATGAAGAACCATTCAAGAATCATACCGTTGCATGCCTTTCAAAGTGCTGACTTTCGAAACAACGAATTTCCGATTTTCTCATAAATCGGATTGAGAGAGTCTTTAGTACCCCAAATTTGAAATTAATGGTTGAGAACGCAAATCCAAAGAGAGATTCAACTACAAGTTTGTAGCTTTACGAGTGAATGCTATTTTTAGTGGCCTATCAAATGGCTGTCAAGCAACATTACTTCCTAGTAGTTTGACCTAGTAGCCCATTTCCCTTTTTATTGTTTGTTTTCCTTTATATTTATGAACAATTTGTATGATTGTTCGACCGTAAAATTCTTGTAAAGGTTCACGCATAAGAGTTGTTATTATCTGCGTCTACATTCTTTAGGTAAAAAAATCAAAATCGATATAAGTTTATGGTGTCTATTCGCACATACTCGTACATATAGTCCCTTCAAGCCAAGATAGCTTACTTATTGTTAAGTTTATATACAAATTCTAATAATAATAAAATAATAATAATAATACTTTATTTCATGTAAAATCTTAAAGCTAACATTAATGTTTCTTATCAAAATACATTAAAAATGGAGCGACTGTAGTACAAAATATATCTTTAAATAAGTTACGATCTGCTCCAAGGTGTCAAGTCAAGATTTTTTTTTGCCGTTTCTTAAAATAAGAATAAGGATTAATTATATTAAGCCTTTAAACGGCAAGCCAACTTTTAAGGTGCGTTTCCATTTGAGAGTCCTTTCGCCAGTAAAATCTAGAGAGTTACTTTGAGAGTAATATTTGCGAGATTTTAATACCGAGAGCTCTGTTATAGACTTTTGCGATCTAAGTTCCTAGGAGTACTCTCATAATGGTGTCCACTTGGCATATTTCCCCCCATAGTTATCAGTTGGAATTGACATTTTAATTATTTTCACTGTTTTCACCTGAAATAAAAAAAGTAAATAATGTAATAAATAAACAATAATTTTGCCTGTTTCTACAAGGTCCGTGGAATTGGAGTTGGAGTTTCCATGAAATGATAGATTTACCATGACGTGGCAGTACTGCTCTAGAGCATCTTCATAGCGACACACAGCACTGTTTAATATTTAATGAATTTAAAGAAGAAGGAGGTTTTACCAAAAACTAAACAAAAGCCATTTATCGCAGTAAGGTATATTGGTTATAATTTGCGAGTTCGATTTCTTATCTTGGGTCTCTTGTAGAACATAAATACGTCATTAAACAAAAAACTATATTAAAAATGATTCAATTAAACTGGCATATGTTTAAACTGCAATTATCTAAGCATTGTTTGTTGCAGGCCTCGTACTTTCATAGTGATTTTATATTCAAAGCAATTTGTCGCATTTTAATAATGTATTAAAATTGACATAAAAAGCTACATAGAACATAAACACAAGAAAAAAAAAGGAGCAATTCTTATCTGATGAGAAGACCTTTAATTTTCGTACAATAATTGCCCATTTATTCATACATTTACGATTTTACCAATGTCATTGCAGCTTTAATCTATCATCTACTACTGTACTATTCCGACAAAGCTACTACAATTCAACTTCAACTGAACGAAACATGGACCTTCGTCGTGGTGACAAAAATGCCGCTCTGCCATTTTATTCTCGCTCCCAGTGGCATACACAACGTGAGTTCCGATTATTTTCAAAGTTATCTCGAATTATTTTTCAATGTATTCAAAAATTCTAATTGAAAGATAACTTAAATTTATTTGTGATTTTCTTACGTCCATTCTTTGTAAAAATGATTGGGCAGTATGCTAAACTTTCTATTAAATCTGTCAAGTCAAACTTGCCACGTGCTCTGACAGTCGATAAATGTTAAATTTCAACAATGTATCTAAATTCTAATTTTTGTTTGTGAACAGGTTCTCGTAACTCTCTAAAAACGTTACAATGTCGGGAGGATTACCTATTTTAGCCCTTAAAGAGGAAGATGTTACCAAGATGTTGGCCGCCTGCACCCACTTGGGCAGTGAAAATGTCAACTTCCAAATGGAGCAGTACGTTTTCAGGCGTCGTCCCGATGGTGTTAACATCATCAATTTGGGCAAAACATGGGAAAAATTGATGTTGGCTGCTCGTGCCATCGCTGCTATCGAGTATCCCCAAGATGTAAGTACAACAACGAGTGCAACAATTGCATTCATAAGTCTACATGATGATTTAACTACTAATCTTTCGGGTCTGAAATTTAATGACGACACTCAAGTGCTGATTAAAGATCATAAAACACATTTCCTTTCATTAGAGAGTTGGATAGTAATGAGGATTTCTTTGGTTTTTTTTTAGGTTTACGTCATTTCGTCACGTCCACTTGGTCAGCGCGCCGTATTGAAATTCGCCAAGTACACCGATACCACTCCAATCGCTGGACGCTTCACCCCCGGTGCATTCACCAATCAAATTCAAGCCGCTTTCCGTGAGCCACGTTTGTTGGTTGTCACCGATCCATCAACTGACCATCAGCCAATCATTGAGGCTTCGTACGTGAACATTCCCGTCATTGCCTTCACCAACACAGACAGTCCATTACGTTATGTTGATATTGCTATCCCATGCAACACCAAGTCCCCACACTCAATTGGTTTGATGTGGTGGTTCTTGGCACGTGAGGTCCTTCGTCTTCGCGGCACAATCTCCCGCGTCGCTGATTGGGGTGTTGTTGTTGATTTGTTCTTCTACCGTGATCCTGAGGAGAGCGAAAAGGAGGAAGCAGCAGCCAAGGAAGCATTGCCTCCACCAGTTAAGGTTGAAGAGGTTGTCGAGCATCCAGTTGAAGAAACCAACAACTGGGCCGAAGAGGTGGTTGCAGCTGAAAGTGCCAGCGCCAATGTCGAGGACTGGGCTGATGACAATGTCAAGACATCATGGGGTGGTGACGGTAACTTCTAAACAGATGACCCCACAAAAGCGACTTTCGTTGCTGACATACTTTTTACACATCTGAAATAAAGCATTTCAACTGTAATCTGTTCATAAATCGTTGTTTTGTTTTGGTACTGATAGAGGTTTCCAGTAAGTCGTCTTTTATGGCTTGTCAAGGATGATTTGAGACTGTTAAGCGACATGAGTTAAGCCAGCTGTCTATGCATCCAATACGTAAGGTGGCTTGGCTATGTACAGCACAGTCCGAAGAATCTTTCACTCTGACACTGGGACAAGCCAACCGAGGAGGTCTACGTTTCAAGATGGGCCGCAGATGAAAAGAGGTACCTCGACCAACTTGGTGTGCGCAGTTGGAGACAGCTATCTAAGTGCTATCTGGAAAGACTTGGTTAAGCTCAGATCCTGTCGTAGAGTAGCGCTCTATGAAGCTGAAATTACTTAAAAGCGAGTAGTTAAAAACAACCTCACTTAAGTCATAGAGGACAAGTGATGCCGATGGCAGTCGTTTACATTCAAATTGGAAAGTAGTGGCACGCATAAACTCAATCCATTTGAGCCTAGTGCATGCAAAACTACTCCTGGGATCCTTATGTATGACAGGTAATAACGCCAAGTCCACATTAAGCTACTGTTCTTAAAGAACCAGAGTTCGGTTAATCTTTACAAACTAACAAACAGAGATTAGAAGAGGTTTTAGAGCGGTGCAAGACTTATAATCGTATATAGTTCGAAGGCAATACGAACCTCATTTGAAAGCGAATCTGGTTCCATCTAAATTTCAAGTGTTCACTTTGCTTAATCAGGGCGAGGATGTCAGTATTTAAGACACTCATCAGCATCATAACAGACCGCTTCGCAATGAGCAAGCACCCCAATAACATGGGTCTTCCATACAACAGCTTCTGCATAGTTGCAGAGACAAGGAGATAGCTATCACCCACACTTTGCACATCTAGTGCCCGCTCGTTCTCCAGAAAGCCCATTTGAGGTACACTTTTTTGTACTTAACATCAGCCTATTTAACCGCTTCAAAATGGGTAAAAGAAGTCGTAATCTGCGTGCTATAACAATGGATTTATGTTGGCCTAAGTGGAAAAATTAACTGCTAGTCAGCTACACACTTAATCAAAAAGATTTTCTAAGCACCGTACTTTAAAAAAAAATTACCGAAATCATTAAAGAATTGTATGTTCACTAAACGCCTGAACGATAATCTTTACAACATATTCTCTGATTACCTGTACAAGCATGTGAATGATGTCAAACGGAGTAAACAAAAATCCGAACCAGATCAGAACCAAACATGACCCAGTACAAGATCCTAGAATTATTTAGTGGAATCGGAGGAATGCATAGTGCATTTAAATGTAAGAATTTATTAATTTCCCAATACCTCATCTGAGAACTCATTCTCACTTCCAGACACTGAGCTCCAGGGAGAAATTTCCGCCGCAATGGATATAAACACAGTTGCAAACGCGGTTTACGAACACAATCACCCTCAAGTTCGTCTGCTTAACAACAATATCCAAAAGATAACATCAAAGTTTGTGAATAAGCTCGAGGTTAACATGATCCTTATGTCGCCGCCATGTCAGCCTTTCACAAGAGTTGGAAATCAGAAGGATATAGACGACGCGAGGACAGATGCCCTTAAGCACATCTGTGATATTCTTCCTGAATGCAAGAATATACAGTTCATTTTAATGGAGAATGTTAAGGGATTTGAGACATCAAAAGCCAGAGACGTTTATCTGGCCACCTTAAAGCAATCTGGATTCTTCTTCAGAGAATTCATTCTGAGTCCATCTCAGTTTGGTGTACCGAACACACGTTACCGGTATTATTGCTTGGCGAGGAAGTCAGACTTTCCCTTCGAAGGAAACATGATATTTGAAGACTTGCCGAGGGGAGTAGAGAGGCCGGCATCACAAGATTTTCTAGTGAAGGATATTTTGGAAGCTGACAGCGAAATTCCCAGCGAACTGCTGTTGGACGATAAGGTGCTAAAGAAACGCGTTTGGTTATTTGATATAGCAGACCCAGAATCATCGAACACCATTTGCTTTACCAAGGCGTACACTCATTATAGCGAAGGAACAGGGTCGATATTTACTCCCCGCACTCGGGAAGAAATGAATAATGTGTTCGAGCAAGTGAAGCCTCTTGATCCGTCGTCTGATGACTGCCTTAGACTTCTGCATTCACTGGGATTGCGTTATTTCACTCCGCGAGAAGTCGCAAGACTGATGAGCTTCCCGGATACATTTAAATTTCCAGACACGAGTCGAAAGCAAAAATATCGTCTTCTGGGAAATAGCATTAATGTACTAGTTGTTGGTGAATTAATAAAACTCCTGTGTTCATAGCCTCTATAGTGGAATTTAATTTACGAACAAGCAATAAATTATCTTTGGTTTAATTTACAATAAGTTATACATAAAAATTATATTGAAGGGGTACATTTTAACCCTTAGAGAGAACGTCTCCCCATTCTCGAGCCATCATAAGGATGGTCTTTTGATTTAGTTTCGGACCGATGAGGGGGTTCATTTGAGTCATGTAACAGCAGAGCCAGAACAGCCAGCAAGTTGCTCCAGTCAGCATGAGAACACATTGAATAAGTCCTCGATGTGGTCCCTTTGGTGTCATCATTGGCAGAATGATGCCTACTCCTCCGAACACAATGGTGAAGAACAAAACGGGGAGTACGGCTGCACCCATTTTGTGTCTTTTATTTGCTTTCAATTAATAAATAACTTATTTCTTATGGAAAATTCTGCAAAACTTGAACGAGATCTAGATCCAATCGATTTTTGTTTTCATTGGTATACCAACCTTTTGGAGGAAAATTTTACAAGTGACATGACCATGACAGGCATTGCCATACAAAAACTGAAGTTAAGGTAAAGGTTATTAAAGTGACAAGCTTATGGGCAACGTCGAGATTTCAGTTTAATTTGTTTAAAAATATCAAAGGCATATTCCCCTCTAAACCATTTATTGCACAGTTATATGAATTTTATCAGTAATTTACCAAAAACATTCAATTATTTTGTTCTTTTTTTCGGAGTAATTTCAAATCGAACACACTTACAGCAATGCCTTCGACATGACGTTTCATCGACAAATCTGTCTGTATCGTAATGACGTTGAAGGGAGTGGCTAATAGCTTAATGTAAATGTCAGATTTGTCATTAAATCTGAGTTTGTTTTCCCAACTGTTGATGTTTTCAATAAAATCATTTTAAAAACATGGAATTTTGGAAAATTTGCTTAGTTTCAATTGTTGGAATATATTTGTGTGTAAATGGTAACTCAATCCAATTCATGAAACTCCCACTATTTCCATTAATTGTGCCTCTTTCAGTTCAATTTGTATCCGGACTCGAGTGCTATGTTTGTTCGAATCAAACTGGAAACACTGAAAAATGCTTGAACACAATTAAAACCTGTGAACCAGGAGAAGATGTCTGCTTCACAGAGATCCGATGGGGAAGTCAGCCATATTTCTCACAAGGAGCACTCAAGCAGTACTATGTCTCCAAGCGATGCATGGCCAAGAGTCATTGTCAGAAGGCGAGAAAACGCTTCATGCCATACTGCACGCATATTTGGTATGAGGATTGGTCCTGTGCCGAATGCTGCCAAGGAGACAGATGCAACTATTTTGTCATAGTGAGTTAAAACATTAAAATGTATATTTACTTCTCCAATGTGAGGTGATATTTTCAGAGTGGCTCGAACAAACTTGACATTCCAATGACATCTCTGGCCATCGGATTACTTTTGATGTCCTACAGACTCTTCAAGTAGAGCCGACAAACACACAAAAATTATACAAATCTCGAATAGTAACTTGAATTCGTCCAAATGAACAATTGTTCGCTTTAGAATAAGTCCATAGTGCCTTGTGAAGTATACTTTTATATAGTATTATGAGTGAACAGACATCCGTCCAATTTATCATTGTTTTAACTTTTAAGAGTAATTGACCATAAAGCATTTTTACAAATTTTGTATAATAAACTTTTTTTTCCTTAAGTTGTTTTTTTATTTTTTGTTTTTAATATTCGCATGTGCGTCATGCGGAAACCCATTAAATCCGTTTTAAACCACAAGCCCACACCACAGAGTGGTGTCACAGTGACGACTCGAATGTGTGTGCTAATGATTGTTTGAGGCTTGCTTAATTATTATGCGATTGTGAACTCAAAACGGATGGCTTCACATAATAATGGTCAGATTTATTAAGAACAGAAGCTAGTGAGAGGAGTTAGTTATAATTTTCAGACATCATGGCAGGTAGTTCGACGAATAAGACTGGAAAGTGAGTATTTCATATATGGTAACTGAGTGTGGGTTAAAATAATATTTTTAGTAAGCTTGGACATTCCGAACAGAAGACCAACTGCTTTTATTTCTCCGCCAATGTTGTGATTGGTGTGCTTGACTGGTTTTTGACGTCAAGACTTTTGATGTGAAAATATTAACTTAAGAGATGCTTGAGTGAATAATAAAATTATCAGCAAATATTACTCATGTTGTAAGTGTTTATTCTTTCTTACTTTTGAAGCATTTCCAGGAAAAACTCAGGGCAATCATAACTTGTCCTTGAACTATATGCCTGTGGCACATAGCAACGGAGGACGTCCAGGTGGCGCACACAAGTGGAGAGAGAGACCTCAACCAACTTAGAGCGCGCAGTGAAAGTCACTAGTTGAAAAGACGTGTTGGTTGAGGCTCAGATCCATCTCGGACAATGCCAAGAAGTATTAGAATTCGGAACTAGTGGTTTGTAAACATACTATCGTCTGAAACTGTTGTTCTATGAATGATTTATATATTTAGTACTGAAAGGAGATTTTTATTTTCATGGATCTTCAATGAAAATATTACCGCATAGAGTGCAATCAGAACTCGCAAATTCATAACGTTTCCGTTTCTTGGGATATATGTAAAGGCTCTGAAATATTGATAGGACAAAATTTCCAAGAAAATTAAGAACAAAAGACAAGTGGATTTCCTCCTATTGGTCAATTTATGCTCTCTCGGCAGTTGTAACGATCTTTGGTCTCGTTTGCGTTGAATGCGATTGAAGATGATTCAACCATGATCTATAATGCTGTACTGCGATATGATTCTGGTCAGGCGTCAGGAGTGTATTGTCAATTTTGCTTCGGCCCTAAGATTTTTCGATTTTGAGCCTGTGTGAAAAGGCCACAGAAAATGTTCATACGCTCTACATGGAGTTGCAATCTTAGGCGTTAGATCAATAGACGCCTGGCTAGACTCATGTCGCTGTACAGCGCATATAGTTCGTGGTTGAACCTTCTCCTGCAAATGCCATCAACGGCAAAAGTCTTAAGTTTTTTTCTCTTATTTTCATTTGAAATATTTAATTAATATTACGTCGAAAGACAAATTTAAAGAAAAAATATGTGTAACTTAGAGCGCCCGTATAGGGCCAGTAAGTTAGGATAAGATAATTAGGTCAGTTGAGCTAGTTTTAAGCGTTTTTGTCTAGCAAGTAAAAGTAATGGAAAAAAAAAAACAAAATGAAAAAAAAAAAAAAAAAAAAAAAATGCTATCAACGCAAACATGCGGAGACTCTTCATTCGCTATCGGTATTGTCCATGCCTTTGTGCCGTAAAGCAGAACTGGGATGATCAAGGTCTTATACAGAGTCAATTTTGTCTTCCGAGAGAGAGCTGTATTACGCAATTGCCTTTTGAGCTCAAAAAACAGCGGTTGGCAAGAGCTATTTAGCGCTTGATCTCGGTACTGATGTTATTTGTACTGTATACCGGAGCCGAGAAGCCAGTTTTTAACCAGAGCTATCGCTTCATTTCAATATAACTCCTTCTCTTCCAACGGCGATATCGTTCGCAAACCTTATAATGGATGCCTCCCTGAAAACTAGGAGTTATAAGATGTTATCTTACATCACATTCCAAAACAGAGCGCCCAGCACTGAGCCTTTGAGACACACCCCCGGTACTCTGTACCTCTTCGTTCCATCGTCTGTGTCGTAGGGTAGGATTCTATATGTGAAGTAGCTCGAGATCAGTTTTAAAATACATGTTGTATTCAGTCTTGGCATTGCATGATACGCGACCAGTTCGCCGAGTTAAATGCGTTTTTAACGTCAAGGGTTACTACGGCACAATATTTCTTACTGCCTCCTTTCCATCGTCTGCCCTCTATGGTTGAGTGGGCTTTGTCTGTTACGACTTTAATTGCATCTAATGTCGATCGAGCCTTCTGAAAGCCGTACTGGTGTTCCGCGAGTCCATCAATGGCATCAATGATAGGCTGGGTTCTGTCACATATTTTCCGTTCTAATATTTTTCTCATAGTGCCCAACATGTATAGTGATCAGTAAGAGTAAGGCTCTTTCTGTGGTTTGTTTCATTTTGACAGGAGGACCATTTCTTGGGTCTTTTCAGAATCTGCTAGTGTAAAGACCTGGTCGATGGTGGACTTTTCTGGCCTGAAACCGCACTGATAAGGACCTACCAGATTCGTGACAAAAGGTTTCAGGCGTTCACACAGAACGGCAGAAAATATCTTGTACGCGATGTTTCATGAGATGTTGCAAAACAAAAACGCGATAATATTCAGCTGATTTCCATAAATATTAAATTGATTTTATTACATATAATTTAATATAAATTATTTATATCGAATGGCAATTCCAAAACACCTGAAACCCGCAAGCGAAGTCCCCGTGTCCAAATGTGACTTCGCCGGAAAATTGAACAATTTTGTACTCACACCAATCTTTGGCGAAGAACGCAAGCACGAATGTTCACTTCCCCCATACGGCGGTTGCTTAATGAAACTACAAACTCTAATGCTGAATCTCAAGTGCTTTGGAGTAGCCCAGATTAAAATATTGTAAGTTTTAAGAAAAACCCCTTAGCACAACTGAAGTAATATCGATATAATACAGGTGAACAAAAAACTGTTGGCAAAAAACAATAAAAAATTAATTAAAATATGTACATTTGTATTTTATTATTAGATTTAAGGGACAAGGGAAACTGTCGGTTTGGGACATTCAAAGAAACGCCAGCCAGGCATTAATAACTTAAGTGATATAGTAGTAACCGGGTTTGTATGAAATACAGCTAGAAAATAAAGAGAACGTACTCGTACCTTAAGTTAGTAAAGTCACACACATAAAGCATCAATTTGGAGCGAAACAAAAAGTGAATTTTAGCTCAAAAAATTGAATGATGAACTTGTGTTGTGTGTTGTTTTTTAATGTTACACTGTACTTCGTAGAGGAGGACAGCTTAACTTAACAAAATATTGTTTGTGGTTTCCTGATTGCAAGCACTAAATATTTCATAAATTTCTGTCAAACGGATTCAATGTGTTCTCCCTCTTATATCCGAGAATTCAACTAAAAAATGGTGGAATCAAAAAGAAAACTATATCGGACCAAGTGTAATTTGGGGGATCTAAAATTATAATTCGTCCTTCAGCAGGGTGTAGCGATTCTTCGAGGGACCCAGCTTCTTGAATGTGGACTCAGGTGGTGACGTGTTTGCTTTTGGTTGGACATCATTTGAATCATCACTCGATGGATCTGGCCCGTAGTGGAATTCTCTGAAATTCACAAGATGATTAAGATTCTCTCGCATGAGAGGGAGGGTGTATTTTGTGTGTACCTGTGCAGTTTTCCGTTGTAGAGATCTTGCAAGAAATTCTTGAGTTTTTGTGGTTTGTACATGTCTTTGAAGTCTGGGAATAGATACATATGTCTGAACGAATCGATTGCTATCAATGGAAGGTCCTCCTCCGACTTTCCCAAGTGATGCAGAGGATGTGCAAATCTCTTGCCATCGGCCGTAAGGAAGTTAACATTTTCTAAATAACGACGAAGCATTTGATTAAGTATACCGCGTGCACATTTAAAAGAATGACTTACGCTTCTCAGAAAGGAGTTCATTTTCGATAATTGCCTTGTAGTCCTTTATTGATTCATTGTCGTCGGGATTGTGGAATAGGATCAAGAATGGCAAACCCTCCTCAGTCAACTCTTCGGCATTTTCGAATGTTATCTCTCTAACCAGAGGCACACACTTCTCCTGAACCCAAATGTTGAGCTCGTCGAAAACAGAGAGACTGCCCTTGTATGTTTCATCGTTCTCATGGGATACAGCTACGTCTGGTCTGAAGACAATTATGGGAGTTCCTGTAAGCGGTTTTGAAAGACAACTGTTATTTGAGAATACATCTGAGTTGGTGTAGAGACAATGAATGAACGGGATGATGAACAGATTACATTTGCTTATGAGTGAAATTTTAAAACACTTTTCACTCTTAGAGTGGTTGTTAATAAGTTATGTCAGTTTGTTAAGATGATTGCAATCAGGAACCAAGGTTAGAATTACAAATGGAACACAGAGTTTTTTTTTAGAGGGTGCCAGTGGTGAGGAACTTCAGTTTAGCTAGACATTTATTAAAAAGAATGTCTGTTGTTTTACTCCTTCTGGCGCTACAGTCCTGGGTGGATCTGGGTCTGAGACAATATTCCATGGTTTTGTGCTAGTTGCTTTCAGCTACGCAGGTTTAGATGATGGAGGTCCTTTCCCAGCTGCGTGCGTCACAGAAGGCGTGGTCTTCCTTTACCGCGTTGAAGTTGACGTACGCTCTGCATGGCTTAGTCATATTAGGCATTTGGATTCGTAGACGTCTGGCTAGACACATCCCACTGGAATTACTATACAGTTTGCCATCAACGTAAACAGAACCTAGGGATCGCACGCAGAACTTTTCGCTCAGAAAGACCAAGAGTTCTCCCAACGTCATTGTCCATATTGTTCGTATTTGTTCGACAAGGTTAGACTGTGAATACAAATATTATTTGGGCGTGTTAAACTGATTGTGGGACGGAATTCATCGTGCCTGAACGGAGTGCAAAAAAGTTAATTGTACTCCATTTTTTGCCCAAAAAGAGCATCACAACCCACCGTGCTGGCCTGATCTAACAAAAGATCATGCTAACCATAGAGGCTTGCTGGTTGAAGCTCAGGTCTATCTCGGACAATAGCGCCACAGGAAGACGAAGAATGCCCTTGGAACTGTGAGCATCATCTTGGTTTGACATCATCTTCTTTCTTCTCTTTCGATTCGTGTGGAGACTTCCATGACGCCCTTTGCCTTTAGGTGGGTGACTCACATCGAAAGCACCACGTTTCGGTAGTTACGATGGAAGACATGAATGCAGGGTTCTTCTTTCTTCTCAGATTCCCATATTCGTTCCAAGGACAACAACCCTCGCCCTTTGGCGATAGAATTACGACGGCAGCGCATCTTTACCACATTGAATTCCAAACTTAACAGCATAATCAACTGGGGTGGATATAAAAAGAGTGGAATTTAATGCGTCTAAAACTTAATACTGTCTGCTGGCACCCTAGCGAAATCTTTATAATCAAACATTATCAATGAATGACGCTTGCGGTATGTCCATCAACACAATACTTAGATGGAATGATCACATATTTGAAGTCGCCAAAATCGTTGCGAAATGTCTAGGTTTCCTTAAATGACGCAAGAAGTTTGATTTTGATTTGCTTGAATGTAAAATTCATATCTGGTTTAAAGTTCCCAAAACGTCGCTACAACTAGTAGATAGAATTCAGCACGAAACGATCAAACTTATAGGCGACAGAAATATCGCGAAATCAATAGACTCGCTTGAACGTTGACTTAATGTGTCTTCCTTGCCACTGTTTTATCGCCAATTCAACAAACGATGGTCAAGTGAGTTAGCCAATTGCATTCCTCCCCTCCATGAATTCACCCGCAATACACGCCCTGCCAGGAATGGTCATCAGTTTACCGCTAAGCCTCCCTTCGTGCGCAAAGTTCAGTTCAGAGATTCGCATTTTAGCCGTACCATACGAATATGGAATACTGTTCTTCCAAGCCCATTATTTCCCACGCACTACAATCCACAGGCATTTGGGACCAATGCACAGGTATCTGGTCTCCGTTTCTCTCTATGTAACTCCGGCCCGTGCTACTTCAAGTCATAAGATCCTATTCGCTTACGTTAAAAATATTGTAATTTCCAGCGGAACAAAGCGCCCTGGAGAAAGTAAGAACTTTCCCCATCGAGGGTTCTTAGCTACATAATTTTCTTCCAGCTATTGCAGAGAACTTCCTCCCGTACACTATTCTTCGTTCATTTAAAATGTGAACTATTTTTCCGTCCAACTCTTTCGTTAACTTTTGCAGCTTTGCTTCTTTCGAGACACTGTCACCGCACCACTCCTTCAAATGCGAGAAGAGACACACCAAAGCTTTAAATATTATTTACATAAAAAAACAATACATTTTCCATCAACTCATACGTTGATCAGGAATAACACAGAGCTTCCCCATCACCTAATATGTGTTGTGTGATAATCAATTAACAAAACATGCATTTTTATAAATTACCTAAGGTCCTAGGTTCCTCGCCTTTTTGAGTTTTACGGAGCACATAAAGAAATCATGCATGTTATTCAAATATTAGTTCTCTATGCATCAACTGAACAGTTCGTGTTTGATTAAGAAATTACCTGGAGGATGCATTGCAGCCGACGAATCACCAAACCCAACGTGGAACTGACAATCTTCCTTCAGATTTGTTGCCACTCTACGGAATGTATTGTACTCTGGCTGGTCGCGACGGTCGAAATAACCGATGATAATACGCTTTTTCGAGTCAAGATTTTCCAAATCTTTCAACGAGTGGAACTCCTTGATGGGATCTTCGAGTTGCTTCTTTACGAATTCCAAAAATGCTTCAGCTGATCGTTGCCCTCGGTATTCTCTCTTTGTCAATTGGCCATTGCGTACGACTTTCAGTGTGGGATATTTTGTGATGTGGAAGCGAGATGCAATGCTGGTCTCCTTATCGCAATCGACTTTTCCTAGAACCACACGTCCGGCTTCGGGGAATGCTTCTCTTACCTTTAAGGAAACGATGTTAAAATTATAATAGGAATAGATTAATTGAATGTTTTGTTGTGTTACCTTATCAGCAGCTTCATTGAATATTGGTTGTAGAATATTACTGAACCGACACCACTCCGCATAGAAGTTCAAGAAGACTAGTTCATTGGATGCTAAAAAGAATATGCGTTATTTTTGGATTGAAAAATTGAAACGAAGAGTCCTAAATAACTAAAGTCAATCAGTGGAATAGATTATTGTTTATATCTTTTTATATGTAGCTAAGCCTGTTTGGGAGACTTTCTCATTCAACGGGCTAACCGAGCTGAAGCATAACCTTATAAATCAACTTAAGCGCTTCATTTTAAGTACAAAATGGATACGAAATATTCGATCCGTAACGGTCATATGCTGGCCTAAGTGCAACGGGTTTCTGCAATAAGCCACTTGCACCTAACATAGATACACAAAAATAATAAGAAGACAGGCTTTAATTTTCACATCTGAGCTTCCAATATGAAATAGCTTTAGCCGCCACATTTAGGTTAGGTTAGGGGGTTGCTAGTGAATTCACCAGCACATCCCACACTCAGACTACTACCACAGATCGACCGCTCCAATGATAGTCCCGTTAATTTGATCCCCCCATGACTGGACCAGATTTGACAAACCGGATAAAAGCGTATTAACTTTGCTTTCACTGGGATTCGAATCTGGGTCCCCTCCAACTTAGGGCAGGCACTTAAACAACTGCGCCATCCAGACGTCCAGCCGCCACATTTAATCTTCTTCTTCTTGTGGCGCTACAGCCTGGGATGGATCTGGACCTCAACTCACAAGCTATCCGATCTTTGGCTAGCTGTCTACAAACGCGCACGCTAAGTTGGTTAAGATTCCTCTCCACTTTAGTGCGCCAAATTTATCGTGAACGTCCTCTGTTATGTTGTCCCACTGGTTCGAGGTTGAAGATTTTTTGGGCTGGAGCTAAGCTGTTCATGCTCTAGCTCTGGGGAGAGATTATGCACTTCTAGATTGATCTCTGGTTTTGCATTTAACTGTGAGTTTGCTTCTGTCTTCTCTGGCTCTTGCTCTTGCTCTGGTTATGGCTCTGGCTCTGGCTTTGGCTCTGGCCTTGGCCTTGGCTTTGGCCTTGGCCTTGGCTTTGGCTTTGGCTCTGACTTTGGCTTTGGCTCTGGCTCTTTAGGCGTCGAAGTCGGATCTGCAGAAACCTTCGCGATTGATGGCTTCTAATTGCTTCAACCTTGGAAAATGCTGTGCATTAACTTCGTTGGCCCATTGCCCTGATCTAAAAGGGTGCTCTACATGGCCTATCCACATAATATTCCCGTCGAAGACTGTCAATAAAAATGTCATAAAAATAATGGGTGGAGAAGGCCTACTACTGGCCTCAGTGCGATTGTAATCTGCAGTTAGCCACTCAAACCTAACTTAACCTAACCTGAAGGTTCCAATATGGCTAAAATGTTGACCTTTTTGAAACAAAGCTAACTCTCATATACCGACCAGTTTCAATGATCAGATTTTAACTTTTGTCAAATTTGTCGAGAATGAAGAAGATTTCAGATTTGTCAATTTTCTTAGCATTTTGTGAGACTAGAAACGTGGGCGACTGGCACAATTACATGTCATGTGATTTTGCAGCGTTTCATTAAAAATTACACACTATTGAATAACTGCGCGAAAAAAATGTTCGACATCGGTATATACACATAAACACCGTGACAGTGTGCCCAAATCAATTATAAAGACCTAAATTAGATTGATACAGTACCAAGATCTTTTGACAAGATAACAAAATTGTCTGTGATGTCGTTTTGAATTTGTTGGCAGGGAATATTTTATATATATGATGCCGGACTAACTCAAACGACACCTAAAAATGATTTTCAAAAGGATTTTCAACTTTAGACATGCAAAGAACTTTCTAAGCAGCGGGCTGTCACACCATGACAGTCGTCACTTCTGCATTCACATCCTCTGAGTACCGGGGTACGGTGATATTTCTGGAAATCACGATGTGGATGAACTCGTTAGGAAGAGGGAGAGAAACAATGCATGCCAATTGTAACAACAATCTCAATTAGGGTATACTCCACAAATCTCAACAAACGTTGGTGGACAGAAGGCAGTCTCTCATTTTCAAACACATCCCGCACCCCTTAACCCCAAACATGATAGGTACCACCAAGGGATACTATATCACTACAAGAAACGCAGCTGGATTGAGTTTTTCTGCCAACGACTATTGTCATAGATGTAGAGATGAAGAAGACGAGAAAAGAATCCCTTACCTTCTTTCTGTCTCACCATTCCCCAGCTTCTTTTCTCCTGCAGTGTTCTCTTGACCCACATAAAGTTGCAGCTGAAAGCGTATTTCTTCAATAATCCAAGCAAACTAAGCAAATTTTGCAGCACTCAGCTCGTGTGCTTAATTGTAAACTTCAAACGTTTCATTTAGTATTAGGAGAAAGTTTGATCTGCATGGAAATGGGTCTAACTTAGCCCGAGCGTGGCTGTTTTCAATCCAAAAATCAACATCCTACTGCAGGGATTTAAGCCTTAAAATTTGGATATACAACTTGATTGGAGGAATTAAAGGAATTAAAGGAGGTACAAGTAAGCCCTCCCTAAATGCTTTAATGTTCATTTCATGCTTATTAAGGTCTTCGGGAGGTATAAATACATTTTGGTTTGAAAATGAAATGCTGTTCGTAGATAAAAATGAGAACATGCAGCTTAATGCAACATCTAAATGCAATATCCCAAAGATATCTGGTAGGGCAAAAATGTTGCATCAATGCGGTTTAATCGTTTGGGCATAATTTACGCAAATTTTGCTTTTCCTAAAAGACTCTACCTCTAATTCGTCGATCTACTTCTGTTGGCGAATTTAAGTCGCATTTGAAATCTTCATATTTGCGAAGATCTTCAAAAAACACAAAAGTGCGTGTTCAATTGTGAAATGATCCATCAGCAGCTGAGTTTTTAAATTAGTTTATGCAGATCCAAAACATTAATAATATAATAATGGCGGCGCTACAGTCCGAGGTGGACCTGGGCTTAGCTTCTCAGCAAACACTCGTGTTGTGCGTGCTATTGTTCACTCACGAGTGGAGAGGACTTACAGTTTAATGTCGACACTGAATGACGAGATTGAGACGTTTTTTCTAGACAGTTATACTCTTTGAGCATTGTCAGCGATTCGAAAGAGGTGGAGCCGTGAAAATATCGAAGGTGTTTTTTCGGGAATCGAAATCAGACTTTGACGCACTTCTCCCCCTACACCACGGCGCCCACATTATTAACAATTTTTGCCATTTTACGCAAAAAAGAATCGATTCATAGCACAGATATAAAAAAAGAATAATTTTTCATTAAGCAAACGAGCAATATTGACAGAAATATGAAAAGATGTCAATAAGCCAGTCCAAATGATTACATTCAAATTAGTGGTGAGGATTAAATTGAACACGACTCTGCAATGGTAGACTTGCAGACGGCGAGACAAACAAAGGCAATTGATACAAAGGCGAGGAATTTGAGATTCCCCGAATTCAAATGACTACAACCGATTTGTCATTTGATTATGAACGACGTCAATTTCCTGTTCGGCTTTCTTTTGCGACCGCCGATAATAAAGGGTAAGGCCAGTTTGTGCAAATTTACGGAATAAATTATTCAGTTTCCAGTATCCAGTTTTTCAAATGGAAAGCTGTGTGTTGCGTGATCACGTTTAGGCAAATCATCGGAATTATTCGCTCTTACAAAAGATGGAAAAACAGCAAATTTTGTAAAAATCTAAAAAAGGAATATTACATTATTGCGTAGCGTAGAGAAGCGATAATCCCTAAGTACTGTAGACAAATTAGGAATTTGAAAGAATTTATTGACGAAATAATCACACTTTTTGCGGTTTTTGTGACGTAGTTACCGTCTACTCCTACGCCCATGGCTCCAAATTCGACTCGACGAGATATACACAAACTTTCACATCAAGACGCTACCCATCGCGATTATCTAGCAATGTTCCGAACAATGCCCACTGTTCAAAAAAAAGCTAGAGCGCAAATTTAGAATTATTAATTGATGAGAATCTCCATGAAATAAGATAAGATATTTGCACTAGCTCATGTTTCATATTTCATATTGACACCTCATAGCCAACAGCCATACGTCAACACTTTCCATTTCCGATCACTTCAGGTTTCAGATAAGATTCCTACTACTCCAAGCTCCCGCTTAATTTTATTCAACAATGCATGCTTTTCGCGCAACACAATAAATAAATGATAAAAACTAAGATATACAGAAAACTTATTAGACAAGGCATTGCCTGTGATTGAATTGTTAAGACTGATATACTAGAGTGGTGATTATGTGCTGGGCAGCGAGCATTCCCACTTTCGATTCTTGTGAAAATACAAAAGCTAAGCTTTCAGCTACCTAACCTTCAGTCAGAACCGGATACTAGAAAATACAACACATTTCGAGATAACAACCTCAAGACCATGTTCACTGCGTTGCGATTTGGCGAGACGAAATAAAAAATGCAAGTCTCCAGAACTTCAAAGATGTCAGAAATGAATTTTTGCTAATTTCAAAGTTCATGTCACACAGAAATACACAATGTGGTAGATAACGAGAAGAATTGGGCTTTTCTGATCCCATACGCGTCATGGGAATTCGGGATTGGGGAGCATAGAAATTTCAGTGTTGGACCGATAGCGACTAAAGCAAGGTCAACTGTGTACGAGGCATGTGGCAGATACAACTCACACAATGCAGCCGGCTTTCTTATCAAATTTCCCCGAAATTTAAAAGTCTTGTATACTATTTAATCAGATGCTACAGGCGTCCCACATTCGATGCAATACATTCGATCTCTTGAGGGTATTTGAGCAGCTGACAGCTTTTGAAACATAAACATCTAGTTGACATCAATAAAATCTCTTGAACTGTCGTTCGCACGCAAATATTTGCAAGCCCCTTATCTAGTGATCTCACTAATAGTAAATCTCAATCTTTATTGCTTTACAACAAACGATAACCGAGTGTCTGTCAAATTATAATGAAAAGCAAAAAAACCAAATATCAATTATTTCAATTGCAGAAGAGGCAGATAATGTTCGAAATCAAAAACCATTTCCACTAATTAGACCATAGTCACAAAAGCGTGTAATTAGTAGGACCGCGGTGACACGTAGAACGACGGCACACCAGCAGTGAGATGAACTTCAAAGAAAATAAAAAAAAATATTGATTGTTCCTTACCAAGAGTCATGTCAATATTTTGACTATTTAATTCCACAGCTCCACTGTCGGTTGGATTGTAGAAGACATAAAAGACCTGAAAAGAAGCATTCATTAGTGGGGCTTTGCAATTTCGAATTTGGCGAAAATAAGATTTGATCACAATCGAATTCAAATTCTCTTTCTCATCATATCGAGATGAATAGCAAATGAGTATTTATTGAATAGGGCTGTGAAAGTTGTTGCGCTTATTTTTTTTTTATTGAAAATTTAACAAAACTGATTTATGAAGTCCCCACTCTTGCATTTTTTTTTGTTGTACAGACCAGGGATTTGCCGCAAAGTTAATTGGATAGATGCGATATTATTGAACTTACCATTAAGAGTTGGAAAAAAAGACATTTTGTACTGCTGAATAGATTCATGTTTATTGATACTGCTATGGATTAAAACACAGATTTTACGATATTCTCATGAAACAAGATAAAAAAAAATATCGCCCCCGTCACCAATCAGTATGACTCGCTTTTTGACTTTTTCACTTCATGCACGACAGCGACGGCTAAAAATTGATGACATTTCTGAAATGCTACCAACATTCAGAGCAAAAATTATTTCATGGTGATAACCGCGACATCTGTGAAGCAGTAGCTAAGTGATAAACGTTTATTTTATATCGAATTGTGGTTGATGGTGGATTAAGGTGAATGAGAATGAGGCAAAGTACATGCCCCTGGACAGAAATAAATCCGTTTTGACGGATTTGTTTGCTACATGGTCTTATCTGGGACGGAAGCCAAAGCAAGCTCGAGCTGTATAAGAATGCGGCCCATAGTACAGGGCTACATTGAATACATTGACTACATTGAATATGAGCAGTGATTCATCTAAGAAATTCAGGCTTTAGGGTTGTGCCTGAACGGCACTTTCGTACCGAAAACCTGCTCTTAATGTAGTGTTGACCTATATTTTGATCCCCCTAGTAAACAGACAAAAAAAGCAATGTTGACATGAGCCATATTGGCAGACAAAACTATAACCCAAAATTGATTTCATGGAAAACTTTATTTAACTAATCTGTTATAATGCTTTCTTCGCCTCTCTTCCTCGAATGCATTGTTTCGTGCCCATTCTTTGATGTTGCCTTTGGAACGCAAAAGAGCCGATTTTGAGTCAACATCACGCACCACGAATGGTGAATATCCAGCGACGTAGTCCTCATCCAGAGCATTTGTTTTTGTTTTGGCGACACGTGAAGGCATCTGCCTTGGCATTGGCTGATCCTCGAAGAGAATTGGGTTACGGGAATGCTTGCCACCCTTAAATCTCGGTAAACTCTTATTCTTGTACTTGGCGGTGAGCGGTCTCTTCGTGTTAATATGAATCTGAAGCAAACAAAACAATGGATTCACAAGTTGTTCTTTGAACATCCTTCAATTACTTACCACTTGTTGACCATTCTCATCAAGACTTACTGCGACTTTTTTCAGTGTTTTGTTACCACAATTTGGACAGAACATTTTTGTCATGACGCTGGTTGTTTTAAAACAAGCGTAGCAGCGAAGAATGTATGTCCTGACGTGTCTGATCACTCTTCCATTGAGCGCAGAAATATTGAGGTTCATTTGCTTGAGAACGTTTTGTATTGCAAAATCTGTCGACATGCAGGCAACTGTTGGAACATCCTCATCTTG
The DNA here is from genome assembly GCA_930367185.1 of Myathropa florea. NCBI lineage: Eukaryota > Metazoa > Arthropoda > Insecta > Diptera > Syrphidae > Myathropa > Myathropa florea. Next base: position 46,581,847 of record OV884002.1, read on the forward strand.
CTCGATTCCCTCTAAATTTTTCTTCACTTTCTTGATATTCGATGGTGTTATCCAGCCACTGTCATCGTTGTAATCGTCGTCATTCTGCTCGTCAGATTCTTCGCCTTGTTCATCTTCACCTGAGGACTCTTCTTCGCTATCTTCAATGTGTGTTGGTTTGAGGATATCACAGTTCTCCTCTTCAGATGGTTCGCACTTTAGTTTCGCGAAACACTTTTCCAACTCCTCTTCTGTGATTTCATCGTTTTCCTCTAAATTCTGTGGATCATTTTTAGTTTCGTTTGTGTCCTTCTCCACAGTTTCAGCTGACTTCTCTTCCACATCCTCAGGTTCATCTTCAGATTCGTTTCCATCTCCATCAGATTCCGATTCATCTTCCTCGCCCTGTCCTTTTTTCGGAACATAGAATCCCACCAGCTTCGTGTTATCCACGAATTCCTCTGGCTTCTCCTTTGATGCAACTATCTTCGACACAGTAGGTTCAGTTTTTATGTGTTCTGTGCCAACATGTTCCTTCTCCAGTTCATAAGTCAATGCGATCACTTTCAAATCAATAGCAGACAAACTTGCATAGTCACCAGTTTTCTTTGACAATTCAGTAACAATCTTAAGGCAATCAGATTGAGGCTCTCGAACCTGCAGATCGAACGGCAGCACAACTAAACGACGTATTTGTCGTTTGTTTTTCACCTCTTCTATGACATCCGGCACTGTAAAGATGTTTTCCGCGTATTCCTGAAAATAAAATACAATGTAGACAAATTATGGAAATATTTGTTGTGGTATTTTACATGTAATTGAACAACATTGATGAAAGCAGTTGTATCCGCAACCAAATGTTTAATCTTCTTTTCTGCCATAACTTTCAATCCACGTGCAGAAATTAATGAAAAGAAAAATAATTTGAACTGTGACAGCGAAGATGATAAATGTCACTTTTATAAATGAAAACAAACCGAAAGTTTTCTCATTGCTGATATTGATGAATTGTTAGAATAGAATTGCCAATTAATTCGAATTTCGAAAAGAGCCTCCTATCAGTTATATATCGAAAAGAGATTCAAATAATTTAAATTGTGTAAATGTATAATTGTGTTTGCTTTGAGTTATACTTTCATATTAGAGATATCGGATATAAATATGTGTAGCGGTTTATAGTTAGCTGATTAGGTTAAAACTTAGTTGATAACTAATTGAATTGTGTCAATAGCCCACAATGATTTACACGGAAAGGTCGTGCAAGCTGAGGAGACTTGTTAATTAAAGCCCAGGTCCACCCAGGTATGCATGTAAGAAGAAGAATTTGAAGAATGGACCTTGACAACCACAGTTACTCCAACATCTTCGAACTTGAGTCAAAAAATCTTACTGGAGGGACCAAAATCATCCCTTATCCTGTCTGTCTTGCTATATGGAATCAAAAGCTGAACGATTAGTAAGACCGCAAAACTTCTATTAAAAAAAAATACGTGTACATTTTTTAGACTTAAAGAAAAGATTTAATTTCACTCTAAGAACAAATTTTTTAAAGCACAAAAAACGTTCTCAATGTTGCATATAGCCGTTCATATAAATTGCACAGTCAAATATTTTAAGTTTTATCCGGGATTGTTAAAAACGGATCGCCAACAACTGACTCAGCCAACAATCCTCGCCAGCTGGCACGATCTTTAGCCAGCTGACTTTACTTAGCCACACCAAGTCGGCTGAGGTTTAGCGCCCCATTCTTCAATTTTGACAACATTAGTCGTTTCCACAACGAAGAAATATGCAGGGAGAGCTTTAGAAAATTCTGTAATAAGATCGTCATTATAGTAAAACTTTGACAACTCCCTTTCTATTGACATAATAGAGAAGCTTAGAAGTCTTTCTTGAGTCATGGTTGTGCTAAGGTCATTTTTTATTATCTGTCTAAAAAAACTACGTTCTCCTGAAGCTACTGTGACTGGCATCGTGTTTAAAATGTTGAGGCTAATAACTAGATTGGGATCAAGACCTTCTAGGTTTGAACTTAATATAAAATTCAACACTTCTAAACATGAGCTTTTTGCTTTTACAAGAGGGCCTAATACTGACTCTCGATACAATTCTGTCGCATCTGAATCTTTCAAACCTCCAAAAGTTAAAACGCTTTTGGAAATAAAGGCATGAGGAACGTACGCAACATTTCGCAAATGTTACTTAAAAATGAAAAATTCGCGTTATATGCTTCAAGTTGTTCAAACTTTTCTTTAATTGATCGAATCGCTTGATTTAGTATAATACTTGGATATAAAACTCTACCTTAAATCTCTGTTTTGTTTTTAAAATAGTTTCGTAACATTCATCAGTTCAGCCTTTTTCGCCGAAGAGATCATAAAGAAGATGTTTCAAGAAATTAAGATAGTATTGCCAGACTACTATTGTAAAAATACGCTCAGGTAATTGAACATAATCATTAATTTTTTAATCTGAAATTTCAACCAAAGTACTTGTAGGTTTAATATTTTCTAAAACTTTAACATTTACCGACAAATTAACAGACGGTCGGTTTTATTGGTTGGTTTTATTTTTTCTTGAATATTAAGCCAACATATAAACATATAAATGTAAAATCATAAGTTATATTTCCTAGCGACTAGGCGATGTTTTTAGCATCGGAATTTCCCCTCTCAAACAATTCTATGAATAATTCATATCTATCTCCTAAGTTTGTTTTTAAGTGTTTTAATGCATCTAGTCTGCCTTCCCAATTTGTTTCTGAAAGAGGTTTCACAGTAAAGTTTAGTACTTTTTTTTATAGATGTTCCATCGGGTTGTGGTTGCGGCTCCACCTCTTTCGAGTCATTGACAATGCTCAAAGAGTATAACTGTCTAGAAAAAGCTTCTCAATCTCGCCGTTCGGAGTCGGCATTAAACTGTAGGTCCCCTCCACTCGTGAGCAAACAATAGCACTCAAAACACGAGTGGTTGCTGAGAAGCTAGGCCCAGGTCCACTTCGGACTGTAGCACCGCCGTTATTATTATTATAATAATAATTCGTAATGCAAAACTCAAAAAAAAACCTTTTCAATTTAACTACCATTAACTTTTGTAGACAATTCTCTTGCCTTGTTGTCACCTTACACACCATACTTTCTTATTCTATGATATTACGAGTTTCTTTATTCTTAGTTCAGAAGCCCCGTTAATTCGTATTTTTATGTTTTCCATCCCGTTAAATCGAAATCTCGATAATTCGTAACCTGAGGTTACGCTGTTTCCTTGCCATTTCGAATTATCGGGATTCGACTGTACTTCGTTTGCCCTCATTTAACGCCAGACCTATTTTCGCAACTCCCGTTTCAATGCCAACAAACGCCTCATTGGCGGTTCGTTGAGTTCGACCAAAAACATCAATGTCATCCGCATATGCTAGCAGTTGTACGGCCATTCGCAAGCGATATCTCCCGGGATGTTAAAAACGATTCGCTAACAACTGATCCTTTATATGATTCTATCAGTTTTTATTAATGCTTTTCTCACTCAATATTTTCTGTCCGGATTTTCTTTTAATTTGGTATGAGGAATCACTATCAACCTACCATCCTATCAACTCTCCACTCCTGATATTCTTGTTCTGTCTCATATGATGGTCCCGATCGATGCTCTTTTTTCTTCTTTCAATGCTCTGCTCTACCCGTTACGAATCTTGCTATTTAAGATTATTTTATTATTAATTTGAAGCCCATCGTTTTTATGACAAATATTTATTTATAAGTGAAAATCACTATAATTTGGGATTGACTAGAAAACTGGTACCTGTGCTATTTATGTGAACACTATTTATGTGAACGCAATCTACTACAATGTGTAACAATGTAAACAATGCAATAATGCAATGCAAATTATTTTTAGGAAGGTTTACACTATCCTACATACTTGACGGACTTCATTTATGACAGAAACTTTGAAGTGTGAGCATGGTTGAAAATCAAGGAAAATGAAAGAAAAGAGTAAAGATAAAAACGAATATAGGTAAAACCTTAAACAAAAAAAAGGATTTCTTATTTTCCGTAAATTTATTTAGACAATTGAACGTCATATGTTCCTGTCCGCGCTGATGTTGACTCATCGAAATCACACACAAGAATGAAAAAAGGCTCTGAAGTCGGACAACAGGTGTTCAAACAGAACTACAAGTCGAACTACCATACGACCGATCAGAACGACAAATTTCGTCCATCAAGCAAAATCAGAGGACCAAGTTGTACGCCTTGTAAAAAAACTACTTTTTATGCCGTTAATGGGTTGCGATATTTTGATTTTCCTCCAGATCAATCCACAATTACAGTCTGATTAGCAAAAAAGGACACATTTTTCTGGGAGTGTGCCGTTTATCTGAAAACAACTGTAAATTGAATATAATTATCATTTCATCAGTAAAATTGAAATCGAATACTATAATCCTTCTCTAAACCCTTTGCTACTGAATTTGTTCATCTATTTTAGAAAGTTGAATTAAAGTACTGGTAATACTGACAAAAAATGCTTCAATTTAAACAAAAGTTACCATAGAAACAATAGTAGATCCACACGCTCGCACAAATATCCAATTTTCATACTCATTTTGAACACCTTTTCATTTTTTCTTTTCGAAACTACCCTACATCCTGTACCCAATTCCATGCGACAATGCCTAACCTAAATCCTGACTCCTGATCATCTGTTTTTCAAAAACAAAACGTCATCGCTGTCACGCAACTATTATTTTCACACGGCTTTCTACTGTTTCCCATTTTGGTTTTTCCGCTTTTCCGTCTATTCATTCTTGTCATGTAAGAACCATGCTCTCGGACTCAGATAGATTTTCCACCCCCCAAGTGGTGATTTCATTTTCAGTCGAGCGCAAAACGTCGAAGGAAACGGTCGTCGTTCACCGACCGAACTTGGTTGTGTTATGAAAACTTTCACTGCTACTAAGATACATCGTTTCATTTATTTGTTGGTATTATGATTGTTGTTACGAAATCACAATCGGTCCGCATAAACTCGTGCAACTGTTAAATTCTAAATTCTTTTGCTAACAACAACTTTTGATGGCTGGCAGTTACAGTCGCAGTCAGTGTTGTTAAAGTGCGACGATATTCGTAATAATATGGGAGGATGTCTTCCAATGCTATAGTTTCTCTGTCATCCTTTAACTTATTATTTTTCACCCAAGGTAAATTTTATTCGATATTATGTGAGGCACGCATTTATTTTCAGTGGAATAGAAAATCATAACAACTACGCTTCGATGCGATGCAGTGGAATGGAAGTGAATCGAGTGTATTGGGGGCCAGGGGTTTTGTGGGTTTCGTGCTTGTGGTCGGTCTATTACGAGATAAACATTGATTTTTTCCTTTTCTGAGTGAACCCCCCAACGAATGGGCCTCTGCGATCGACAGGGCGTATACGTAATATCCTGAAGGTGTTTCTGAATGTGTGAGATGTGCAAAAATTATTCCCTTCCTCGAGGATATTTCAGCTTTTGAGCCTGAATATTCACTCATAATTTGTCCGCATTCAACAGCAGTTGTAGGGACAAATAAATATAATGATTCGCCAAGAGGGCTCTTGCGAGACTCGCGATTCCTTGAACTCTTCGGGCGGTGGTATTTTGACTTTGGTACTTGTGTGTTTGTCGAGATTTTCTTTTTGTGCAGTATGTCAACAATTTTACTTTTATTCAGCCAAGGACTGTGGGTTTTCGTTTTCTTGTGCTGTTTGTTTACATTGAAGTTTCATGGCTGGATGTTTTTAATTTTATGAAAAGCTAATTGTCTTGGGCTTATTGCTGTTGTTTACTTTCCTTTTTTGTGGCCGAGGGGGTGGTTTTTATGAAATGAAACCACAACGGTGCTTTGGGATTGCTGTCAATAGCCACTAAGGGGCTTTATCGACATTGGATAAGTGATGAGTTTTTCGCCAAGCTAATGCCTTCAATTTGGCTTAGTGCATATTTATGCTAATTATTCAGTGTTCGGCTGAAATCCTTATCATGTGTCATTATCGAGTATTCTTTGGTTAGCCCAACTACCCCTACCCCCGCTGAATTTTCTAGTAAACAAATCCCAGCACGTAGCTCGGGGGAAAATTCCTTGAGAGTAAGCGAAGATAATTTGCGAATGTTGCGTAAAGAGCAATTTTAACTTCGATTTATGTTCGAGACTTACGTAACTTACCCGCAGCTAGTGTTCCTTTTTTGGTGGGCTGTTTGTATACGAGGACTTTGTGATTTATGACATTCTTAGAAAATAGATTAATTTCAAAACGTTTCCTGAGATACTCGTATACCAGCAGCGACCAGGAGGACATTTTTCAATTTAATGAGTTTCATTTTCCATCTTTGAATTTGAAAATATGGCTGCAGGCAATCTTTTGTAATCCGATCAGAATGGATTTCAAAGCTGAAAGGAATAAATGCAAAGATCTTAAATCAAGGCAAACTTTTGTAAACAGATTTATATTGATACTTGACAAAGAGAGCAAAAATAAATTCCGTGTTCTATGAAGTAGATGGTGGAACAGGTCAGAAAGAGGATATATAACTAGGTCTCTTCTATAATCCGTTAATTAAAATAATATTTTGAATTCATTCATTCATTCATTCATTGAATTCAAACAAATTTTCGAACAGAAGGGGAAATATTTGATCTTTTGCACACCCAGTCAACATAAAATTGATTCGATTTATACAGAGTGCTTTTTTTTGTTCCACCTAAAATCTAAAAAAAATATAATTTATAAAGAGTCTTTCATTAAGCGCTTTCTATCTTCAAATTTAAATAAAACAAAGTGTGGTGTGATGTACCATCGAAATTTTTTATTTTTGTTTGAAAGGCCTATCGATGCCGTTATGTGTGGAATATAACGTCTTTCAAATGTCCACCACGGATTGTCTGGATGGCGCGCATCCGAAATATCATCATAGACCCCTTGTCTATGGTTGTTTACCTTCAGCTCCTGGACCAGTTGAATTTTTTACGTGTGCAGGCCGATGTCATAAAGCGAAATTTAGCAAGTTGTGGTCTGCGAAAGGCCGACTTCTTGTGAGCGACGCAAAATCGACTGCCTCCTGCACACTCTCACGGACAGCCGCAATGTTTCGGCGTTGCGTTTCCTCGACGTGCGTGCGTTGGTTTGTCGTTTACTGAATCAGTGTAGCTGAAGTTGGAAGTCCTTGTTGGAAAACCTTTTATTTTCTTGATCGAATTTGTTGTCTTGAGTAAAAGGTCATCTAAATTTTGGTTCCAAAAGAAAATTTATATAAAACAAATTTATGATTTGGATTTTAATCAAATTATTATTTCAATATTTTGCTTGCATCATGCGATTATGAATACAATACAAAATCTTTCAAATATTTTCCACGGATACCTTGAGCTGACAAGGTAATTTTCGATAAATTTTCGACACATATCGGACAATAGCCCAGTCTTACTTAACGAATATTCTTTTATAACCCGTCAAGAGTCTGTGGATTGTGTCCATGAACGTGAGTGCATGAATGTGTCCATGTAATGTGTCTTGCAATAAAGCCAAGGCGCAGTCCTACGCTCGATGTTCTCGGTTCGATTCCAGAAAAAACACCTAACATTTTCTCACGGCTCCACCTCTTTCGTGTCCTTTTTTTCCTCAACTCGTGAGAGAACAATAGCACGTTGCTGAGAAGCTAGGCCCAGGTCTACCTCAGACTGTAGCGCCGCCATTATTATTATTATTATTAATATAGCCGAAACAGGTCGTGTTGTGTAAGATGTGGCACATTCTGCTAAAACCATATGTCCACATGTGCACCATACCAAACTGCTAAAAAAAACAATAACTTCTTGTGAATGCAATGGTTTTTTTTTTACATGTAGATTTTCACTTCCCCATAACGGAACATTTTTATAGTGAAATTATCCACCAAATGAAGAAGATGCTGTGGGATAATTGATTATTAAAACACTGTTGTTCAAGCGACCAATCGGCTTACGATCTACGCATTCCGTAGCCAGATACCTTAAATTCTTGAGCGAGTTGAAATTTATAAGATGATTTCATAATGTGCCGTAAGACAATCTCAAATGCTGTGCTCCAATAAATATGGGTCTTCTCCACACTTTCACTAACGCCATCCATATTTTCTGCGTGCATTTCGATAATGGATAGGCCTTAAGTATTCTACATTAGAGCCAGTTTCTTCGATTTTTTTACAGTTTTGCCTAAAGTATGCTCAGATGGACGATTACATATGTCGACCATAATATGCTTGTAATGCGAAAAATTGACCTACTTCAGGATTACTATTTTTGTAAGTAAGTTAGTAGTTAGTTAATTAATTAGTTCTTCTTCTTCTTCTTAGGGCGCTAATTATTAGTTAGTTAGTAAGTTTTCACGATCTTACCACAATCAGCGATTATTTTACGATCCATATTGCAAAATCGCAAACCTTTAAGCTTAAACACATGTTGTCTCGAATGACAGTTCGGTTTAACGTGTGTAATTGAGCACATTTTTCATACATACAGTGCCTCACAAAAATATTCGGAATAACGTTTTTTCCTGGATCCTAGTTTGTTGCATTTTGTTGCTGTTGCAGACAGAAAACATGCATTATTTTTTCTGACTTTTTGTTAACAGAGAATAAATGTTGAATTGAAACTGTTTTTTTGATTATAATTATAATAAATATTTATTGTTTAAAAAAAAACATAATTCCGAATACTTTTGTGAGGCACTGTATATATAAGTTTCACAGACTGCTGGTTCTATTTTATCCATTACGTTTAGTTCTTACACATCAAGATTGTGGTTAGTTTGTGTGAACACACATTTTCATCATGATCATTAGATCATGGGGACGGTATCACATTCTGCCTTGAAAAATGTGTTTTTTATGTGCCACCGTTCTGTTGAAACCACATGTTCTGTAGTTCCAATAGATTCCATTACAGCAACAAAGAAATGTTTTCCAAAATGTCTCGATAGCGGTTACCCCTAATTGTTACAACATTGTTTTTAGCATTCTTCAAGGAATACAACCCTTTGAAAACCTACGTCTAAATGACGCACCATTCAGTTCCTCTACGAGGGTGTACATCTAGGTATTTGATATATCAATTGAGAGTTACCGGGGAGGTTTGGCTGCTCCATACTTAATTGTTATCGACCTACGAATGTTACTTTTCTTTTCATTTTTTTCATTTATTAGAAATAAATATTGTTTTGAAATTGCAATCATAATTTCCCATGTCACTATCTAGGCAATATTGATTGGTTTTTAAGATAATTGTAATATTAATTTTAAACAAAATACATAACATTTCATTAAAAACCATTTATATTGTGTCCAATCGGTGGGCGCGGTGGCGAAGTGAGTAGATGCGTTGACTCCTAGGCTCGACGTTGTCGGTTCGATTCCCGAAAAAAGACCAAATATTTTTTTATGGCTCCACCTCTTTCGAGTCACTGACAATGCTCAAGGAGTATAACTGTCTAGAAAAAACGTCTCAATCTGGCCGTTCAGAGACGGCATTAAACAGTAGAATCTGATATGTTATGGAAATGTTAAACGAGAGACAAGATTTTCGTTCACTTTTCAAGAATTTATGAATGTAAGTCCTCAATAATAAGAGTAATGTTAGCTTCCATTTCCCAATGCGCCAATTGTTGTTGGTTTGTCAGCGAAGACTAACGCCTTGACGTTGCCTCAATGAAAATAATCAAGATGCGTCATATCACAAGTTCTTAGATGGCAATTTATAGGCCCATACACGTAATTATTTATTTATCAAATTTTTCCTTCAATAAGTTGATTGTTCCGTTTGTTGTATGACACGTAGTTTACTGAATCTACATATATTTCTTCCACGTTCATGTCGTTCAATCGAGTAACGAAAAAGTTATAAATTAAGCTTCACAGCGAAAACCGTTGACTATATCATTTTTGAAAAAAATATGGTTAGATGAATCCACCAGTTTGCGGGATGTACCAACGTGAATGTAAATGCAAACATTTTTCTCATTAACGTACCCATTAATAAATTTTTTTGTTAAAAAATGTCTATAAATTATGGAAGCATGACCATAATTTTGGAATCAAATTTCTTAAATTTACCAATATTGCTGAAGCGCATTTATCACCACGATGGAATTAGAAAGGCTTCCGAATAAAAATGACACCGCCAGCTTGAGGATAATAGTAAATTAAACAGAAATACAGACAAACTTCGATAACTCGAACCATCACTTACCACAAAAAAAATTCAAGTTATTAAGACTTCAAATTATCAAGAAAATACAAAATGTATAGGTATAAATATTTATTTATTTGCGTCAAAACTCATATAACGTACAGGAACATAATTATTATTTAAAGTAATCTGTCATACATACATACTCGTAAATCTTTTGGTTCTAACCATTATACAGTGTATCGGTTGTAGGTAAGTTCTGCTTCCTTTTCATTTTAAACGATTCCAAAACTGCTTTGTCCACATTTTCGTACATTGCTTTTTTAAGTCTCTTTGCACTTCCATTTACAGCACCATTTTCAATTGCACTGTTCACTCTGTGTATGATTTTGTCCTCCACTTTGTGTTTTTCTAGTACAAAGTAAGTGTTACATGTCTTCTACGAGTATTGTGTGTTCTTACTCCTTCTTAAGAAATCACGATTTTCTACACGTATGTATACTAGTTCATAGGAACATACAAAGATAGTGTCTCGAAAAATGCATTATAAAACGAACATGTAAAATACGCAGACTTTGGGAATTCCCTTCAGAATTCGATTTATCGAAGTTGAAGCCAAATAATCTGTTCGAGTTATCAAGATATTCAAGTTATCGAAGTTCGACTGACTGTTTGAATTCGTTGCATAATATTAAGAATAGACTTTTTCAAAAATTGTTAACGGCAATCAACCTTCTATATACAGAATACAACTCGCAACATCAGAACCGAAATCAAATGCAGAATAACTCTTGTCAATTGCTGTTTCTTTTAGCTCGAGAGGCAACTGTGTAATAGAGGCGTCCCTCCGAAGACCAAGCTGACTTTCTTTGAGATCTTGATCCTGCTTAAGGGAGCAGAGGAATGGACAGTGTCTAAAGCGGCTGGAGAAGCTAGTGGTATTTTTGAGAAAAATGTTCTGTGCTACCTTTGCTGCTGTTTGCTTTGATGGCGATTGGAGTAGAAGTTTCAACCAAAAACTGTACAGGATATTTACGAAAAATTCTCCATTCTGTTAAAATAATATTCGCCGGGTGTGTTCCAATGGTGCATATTAATTTTGACATGTATCAAATTCTGAATAATCTTATGTTCTCTACTCCTGACCAAATGTTGATGAACATATTGTATTTTACAGGAACAATATAGCAAATGCCCCCCTTTACAGATTCCCAGCACAGATTCATGATTTCTTGTGTTTGACATTTCTATTTAAAAAATCGTGTTTCAGATCTTTCCTTCAAATTTGCAACTTCAAGTGGCAATTAGAACTGAAAGTTTGCATATTTTTAAAATTCAACCGGTTACTGAAGGGCCAACCACAAAAATTAAGCTTATGCCATAACCAAAAGAAAAGCAACCAGTAGCATCGCAAAGTGTCCATAATTGCTTATAGAATCTTAGGTAGAATTCAACGGTCAACTGACATTTGCATACGCAGAGAGCGATTCATTTCACTCCCGCATAAGTAGGCAAAAGTGACCGAACTTACCGAAACTGAGCGGAGTGGTTACTACGGTGACATTGCATATTTTTCGTGTATTCGCTTGATTTCTTCAGTTCTCTAAAGTTTCTGTATGTCCATTATGGTTGGTCGTTGAGGCATATTCACTTAACGCACCGCCTATTATTGTTGTTGTAGTACAGTTGCAAATATTTGGCATTTTGACATTGACTTCGTGAATTTAGTGATTATGTAAATTAACCCATTGAGTGAAGAGTGATAAAGATCTACAGTTAGAGCACGTTTCCGTAGGCAATCTAGCAGAGTACGATGTACTTACACACGCCTTAGTCCTTAACTTCCATTTATTGTCTGATGCAAGAACAATCATTGAAATCTGAAACCCAATACGTTTCCATTCTCTCATTCAGATTACAAAAAAACAATAAAAATCAGTAACGTGCACTGTTCAAACGGAAGCACATGTAAATACTTATCACCTGCCATCGAACAAAAAGATACTTTTCGTATCCACTCGAGCGTCGTAACGACGTTTTTTTACACTCAACCAACATTTCATTGCGTTTCAAAACTTTGTCAGCGCATACCGTGACTTCGGCTTTTTCAGGGCAGTGCCATCAGTACATATCTAATTGTATATTCGCGAATGCAAATTAAACTTGTCAAATTTACTGGCTGAATGTATTGTTGATTTGATGCACGAAGTATTCATAAATTGCATGTTATTACGGTTGAAAGAGTACGATGATTGTTCGTTCGGATAATGAAAACAGCAGCAGTCTCGTTCCATATGTAATGAACCCTATACCCCTAGATACACAGTAAGGTAGATTTGCGTATTATCACACAGGAAATAACTTTAAAAAATATATATTTTTATGGCAACAATGATGCGGACATTTTTAAATTTATGAAATCTTTCACTCTTTAGTCATGACACAAGTGACTATTCGGTGTCAGTGAGAAGAACCTCCACCAAACAGAATTCATCCAATTCTGGGTTACATAAGCTAAAGTTATTCTTAGGCGCCATTCAACTTCAGAGTGTTTGATACCAATCTCCTCTCCACGTCGTTGATATCTAAGTCAACAAGAATGGAAAATATTTTTGCCAGTTGTTTGCGACCGTGGGGAATATGTGGTGAACACAATTATCCACCCTCACAGCAGATGGGCCTCAATAATTTTCTCCGCTTTATCCTTTCATCCAAATTCCATTTCGACGGAGTGCAGAAAAGGAATCGAAAGCCTATTACATTACCACTTGTTGTTCTTGAAAAAAAGGTTGAATGACTTATCATTTCAGGGTAACGTTCCCTAGATATGGTGTAATCTCACAACGAGATGTTCCAAGAATGTTCATTGCTATTGCGGCAAAAGGGATGTACTTCATATGAAGACTGTGTAATTTCGAATTCTCTATGTAATCTATTTAATCTTAAGATATGTATGTATTTACCGTTCTTGGTTCGCAAAGCTATTATTCTTCGGTAGATTTCTGCGTTAAAAAAGAACTAAATTACGGTGGTAATATTTTATATCTGTTATAGCGAGGAGAAGAAGGGCCTTATTTCTCATTTAATGGCGCTGCAGTTTATGGTAGACTTGTTTGTTTTCTTTGTATGGCGCTACAGTTCGATGTAGATTTGGGCCACAATCAACAAGCATCTCAAGATAGCACGATGATTGGAGACAGGCCTGGGCAGGTGCAGAGAAGATGTGGAATGTTCTCCCCTTCTTCCTCATCTAAGCCAAGCCTTCTAGCATGTTCGCCTATGAGGCAGTCTCCAGTGATGAAACCGACGATAATACTGATTTTTGATCTATCGAGTGAAATTACCAACTTTGATCGTTAAGGTTAGGTTAGAGGCTGCTAGTGAATTCACCAGCACACTTAAACCATGTTGGTCCATTGTGATACCCACAGTCAGACTACTACTACTGATCGACCGCTTCAGTGATAGCGCCGTTAATTTGATTCCAACGGCAAATAGTGACTGGAACAGATTTGAAAAACCGGATAAAAGAGTATTAACTTTGCTTCACTGGGATTCGAACCTGGGACCCCTCTAACTTAGGACAAGCACTTAACCAACTGCGCCATCCAGTCGTCTAACTTTGATCGTTTAGGATCTAGTTTAGGCCAGATCATCTTGGAGATTCAGCACGTTCAGCCTCTCATCCATCTATTGTTAGTTTTTCGAGTTGTGTCTTCTCGTAACAATAACTTGCATGGAATGCAAACCTAATTTGCTGCAATTTGTAGTTAGAGGCGGTGTGGCCGCGATCCTGGCTGGTTCATTCGCTGCACAGTTGCCTGGAATGTATCTGTGATCTGGTACCCAACACAGGGGTAAATTATTCGACCATCTTATCCTAAGATGAGCGACAATTTGTTACTAATTTAGAGTTTAAATGCAATAGTTCCAGGGCCTTCGTGGCTGTTAGAATGTTCGTGAAAATGCAAATATCACGCGCGGATAATATATTCTATTTGAGCCAGGACAAGCCTTCACGAATTCCCATTATCTCCACCTGAAATATGCTGCAATATAGTTAATATCTCTGCGCAGTAGATTAGGACTGGAATGATTAAGATCTTGTGTGAAGTCATCTGGATTATTCGAGAAAAGCCCTATTACTCAATTGCATTTTGAGCCCAAAGACGAAAGCTTTGACTAACTCGAAGTTATTGTAACGTTCTGATCAAGTCGTCGATATTGTACGTGCTTTCTGGATGTCATCCAGCATGTACTTGGTTTTGCCATTGTTGACCGCTACAGCCAATCCAGACGCTACCGTTTCAATGCCAGCAAATGCTTCGTTAAAGGCTCGCTGAGTTCAATCACTTCAATGTCATCCGCCTATACTAGCAGTTGTACTGACTTTTGGAAGATCGTGCACCTAGTGTTGGCCAATGAGTTTTGCACTATGTTCTCAAGAATTATGATGAAAAAGTCACATGACAGCGCGTCGCCTTACCTAAAAATCTTTTTTGACGTTGAATGTCTCGATGAGTGCGTTACTCAACTCAATGGAGCAGCGAGAGTTCTCCACCGTCATCCTGCTGAATCTGACGAATTTGACAGTTCGTTACCGTAAAAGCTTCTACAACGGCACACTATAAAGACTCGACGATGTCAATATTTTCTGCGTAAGCCAGCCAGAAAGGACTTATAGACATTTGTGCCTCCCGTTAAAGAAGTCAAACAACATCACATCTCCTTACCGAGATCCGGCGATGGTTTCAATACGGTTTGGAAGTCCCAGAATCGGATTGTAAAGTGCTTCGCGTATTTCAAGCCTGGCGAGACACAGTCAAATCAATTTACGTGGAATTCTGAATTCGGTCATCGGTTGTGTTCCTTGTGATAAATACTGTTATGAGTACTGGCCTTGAAATGAATTAAAACATTGTGCGTATTGATTTAAAACTTGCTAATCTTTTCCATGAATTGCCGAGTGAGTGAATTGTGAGTTTTTGGTCTGTGGTCGATTTACGTGGTCTGAAGATGTTTTGGTACGTGCCAATTAGTGCGGTGCAAAATATAGACGTTCTTACAATACGCTGGACAGGGTGTTTTGAGCTGCAATGAGCAGGGATGTAGTCGGGTGTATGGGTGCTTTTTTGTGGATGGGACATACACAAACATTTTCAAATCTTCTCTATCAACCAAGGAATAAAGAATAAGAAATGTAGAGCAGTTCCGGAATTTCGTCTTAAAAGCAACGGGTATCAAGGAATACTGGTTAGTTAACACTGAAAACTTTTTCTTACTATTTACCTTTCAAATTTCGGTATGTCCGTTCGTCCGTCTGTCACACTTTTTCATCTTCTACATTCATAAAGATATCGCCATGGAATTTTAGAATTAGATTCTTTAGGCTTGGAAATCATTTTTGATGCACACAAATTTAAAAGTGGGGCCAAAAGTGAGGGAGTTGACATGGACTTTGAAATGTTGATGCATCCCATCGTGTTATATATCAATTGACAGATCTTTTGAAATGAGGTGGAAGCTTAATTAATTGGTCCAGAGTACGGTTTGGAAAATATGAAGCTCCAAAGGTTTTAATGCGTCTCCCCTGCCATTCCTAAAACAAAGTGTTTACAAATCAGAAAATATCATAGAAACGTGGCTTCAACGAGTATCTTAATTTAAAACGATTCCGAGCATTCTAATAATTTTGGAGATATTGGCCAGAAAGGGTAAAACATCGACATGCGAATTTTGAAGATTTAAAGACGCAGTTTTGTAGATCTGTATGCCGAAATATCGACTTATACCCAATTTAAATTTAAAAGATTACAAATTTCAAAGATTTTCATTTTCGCACACAAATTCCATGCTGAGATCGACGACTCACCACGAGTCTCAGTGGTATCTCTCACATTAATTTCAGTGAGCAGCGATTGGGTATGCTGTAAAGGATTTCCTAAGTTAAAAAATGTTATATGCATGTATGTATGTATGTTTGTTTGTTTGTATGTATGTATGTTGTGCTGAATCATTTTGGTTGAGGTTGAAGAAGAAAATTCAAATGAAATAGTTTGAATTCGTTGCCTGAAGAAGTGCTTCTATCAAAAATTATTTATATTATGGGAGTTTTTTATCCAACATGAGGCCCAGAAGTTTAACACTATCTTTGCATGATAATCTCACACCAGAAAGCAAAGTAAAAGGAAGGATTTTATATTTCCTTGTCAAGAGACCTTGGTCTGGGCAGCTAAAATTGAGATGAATTTACCAGAGATGGCAATGGCGACATCATCCGAGTAGGCGACAATCTTACAGTTTAAATCCTCCAATGTTAACAACAGCTCATTAACGTCTGTGTTCTATAAAGGAGGTGAGAGCGCACCTTTTTGTACTCAGTGTTATCATCGCGAATTTAGTGCGTTGAACAACGTCACTTGTGTTCACCATATTCGACGTTTGTTCCGCCTCACAAACTATCGGATTTTGAAAATTCTACTGACGGATCTGTGGTTCACGAACTAGTTATCTACTGTATCCGTTGATACATAGCTTGGCTGTAGAATTCACTATTGAATGGATCATTCATGGTGACATTCTGTCAAGTTGTGACTTAATTGATGACACAGCATTCATTCCCTAGATTTATTAATCCCATTACTTTCTCCTACGACATCACGTATGACGTGCAGCAGCACAAAATAATCCCACATCTGGTATCATGATATGCTAAACATTTGCGTTCACATTTTAAGTCACAAAACAACGCCCTGTCCCCATACAATGAGCAGGAAAAATTATGCCCATGACGTCTGTTGTGTGTGCTTTTAGTTTTCATAAATCTCAGCAAAACGTTTAAAATCGGCTACAAGAACCCTTCTCCTCGGGGCACCCATTTGAAAATGTGCAATTAGTGTTTGTTTCACCTGGAATATGGTAATCCGTTTGAGTATCATTAGGGTGGCTATTATTCAAAGCAATATGCTAAAACGTTTCTAATTGTCTTAACCTAATTAAAATTTTGAAGCAGCCAGCAGTTTTTCCTCTCGTTAGCTTGAGTTGTACCTGCTGAATTTGCACTCTATACTGCTTGCATGAGTGTCACTGTCCACAGGTTAATGGACAAAAAAACGTAACGCCAAGCGAAGTGTGAACAAGTGTTTCATACCATGGAATTGGGGGTTCACATTCAAGCGTATGCGAAATACGATTTTTTTATTGTGCAATTTTCTGGATCCCACCATTAAAAGGAAAATCGGCGACATGTACTTCTGTTGGAGTTTGCAGAAAAAAAAAATGCGATAGTTGTTCCATGAAATTAATTTTGTTCGAAAGTTGAATGAATCTAACACATGAGAGTGTGAGCTTTTACTGATAAAGGAAAGTTTGAAAATCATGCAGAAGTTTTGTGTAGACGTCATTAGTTCCTTCGGGACCTTTTATGCGGGTGCTTAGTGTTATGTGTTTTTCTCGACAATTAACATGAAGGATTAAAAGAAATTGGATTATTGTTTAATTTTGGGTGACTTTTTAAATATAAAGTTTGAGCTAGAAACTTGTTAGGGTAATCTCCTTCCTAATATTAAAATAAACTGTGTAAGTGCGAGTTGTACTCGAACGCAGGATGTTCCTTCGTATAAATAATTGTTGATGGAAGCATTTCTGAATATCGTTCAACGAATTCAAACTATTACAGTTAAATTTTCTTCTAACTTCAACCAAATTCATTCAGTACATCATGCAATCAAACAAACAAACATACATACATACATATACAATTTTTTAACACAGTAAATCCTTTGCATCTTGCCCAATCACTGTTCATGTCTGCTGTGTGTACATTGCTTTTGGGTATTTAGGGTTGAAATTAGTGTGAGAGATACCACTGAGGCTCGTGTTGAGTTGTCGATATCAGTATGGAATTTATGTGTGGAAATGAAAATCTTTATAATTTAAAATCTTTGATATCTCAAAATTTGCACATAAATCGATATTTTGATATTTATCATTTCTTAATGCTTACGCCGAGGTCTTCTAAACTGAGTTTTCACATTTTCAAATGATTTTTTTTCGATGTTTTACCGTTTATTCCCAATATCTCCAAAACTATTGGGGCCAGAATGCTCAATTTTGAATGAAAGCACTCATTGAAGCCACGTTTCTGAGATTTTTTCAGATTTTTAAACACTTTGTTTTAGATATGGCAGGGGATGGGGACGCTTTAAAATAAACTTTGAACCTCCATATTTTTCAAATGGTACTTTGGATCAAAAAGTTTTGATGCTAAACTCTACCTTATTTCAAAAGATCTGTCGATAGATATATCACAAGATGGGGTGCGTCACTGTTTCAAAATCCATAACAACTTCACTTATACGGGAGCTAAAGCCCCAAATGGCCCCTCCTTTTATATTTCAGTGCATGGTAAATGATTTCTAGGCCTAAAGTACCTAATTCCATTTTCATGAAGATATCTTTATAAATGTTGGAGATAAAAAAGTGTGACAGACACGACAGACGGACGAACGGACGAACACACCTAAATTATAAAGGTTCCGTTTTTATAGACGGAACCTCAAAAAGAAAGAAAACTAAAATATAAAGCAATATCGGTTATCAGCAGCAGGCGTGGAACACTTTAAATCAATTTCATTCAATTAACAAACTCAATAATGTCACGTCAAATTAAATCCAATAATAGAAAATTTCGCACAACTGCCTGACTCATTCACATTCGATCTTAGCACAAAATTTAAAAATAGAAAAATGTAATAGCTTTTATGTGACGAGACATTTCAAAACTTAATTACTTCATAGACAGACGTTGTGCATCCATTTTTTTCCCAACAAAAGCTTCGAAAACTGGTAAATTCATTTAAACGTGGATAATGGAGCGTATTTTTCATTTTTATTGAACCACATGAATACGTTTGTATGTGAAATCTCGGCAAAAACACCTTCTGTACCCAAGATTCATTGACGTAACAAAAGAAGAGAATGGAAATAAATTGACCTTTTTGTCAAATCACTCGTACCCTAAGATCTATTCAATAAAAATTGTCTTCCTAGAACTGACACACAATTACTTCAGCTCTCTCCCTTTTGTATCTGTACAATCGGCTCGCTTTATGTGCACTACATACAATTTAAAAAAGTCCAACCATCAAGAATTCAAAGTGAATGCATGTTTTCCTAAGTCCCCGTTCCTATTGCAGGACATAATTAAACACAAATACATCAGCAGCGTTCGGTTTCGGTGTGAACACTGCGGCTATGCAATTCTCGTTTTCAATTAGAATCTCTATCCACCAGCATTAATTTTATAAGAATTCAAAGGGAAAAGGACACACGATTTAATCTACACCAACAGAGTCATTGTTTTGGACATCCTTTCACTTTTATCAAGAATTCCACGGGCAGTGGAATCCAATTGAGCCATTTACTGGAACCATGCGGTGTTGGAGTAGTGGCGGCAGTAAAGTGTGTTCTATACCCAATGCCATTATGATGGGTATTGCGTGTGGTGTTTGCAAGGAATAGCGACGTATGACGTCATTCGGCTGATAAATTACCCTCAAGGTGAATCGATATAGTTAGATAAGCAGGACAAAATCAATATCGTTAAGTAGATTTGTTTTCGGCGTTCTTTTCGCAAAAAATAAGAAAAGGGTTTACAACCAACGTTTGCATAATATTTATACACGCAAATGAGGGAAAGGTTGACGGCAAGTGGTCGTTACCATGGGTGCGTCAAGAGGGTTAGTACACAGCCAACTTTAGCATAGTTTTTTTGAGTCAGCTTAAACAATGGTGGTAGTGTAGGTTTTGCAATTTAATCTGAAATTGTTTATTATACTCGTACATCATCTTAAAATGAGATTTTTTAATGGCTATTGGTAGTCTCGAGAGAACGCGTTGTCCCACTGGTTCAGAGTCCAATATTCGTCGAGCTGGAGCTAAGTCCATGCGTTCTACTGGAATATGATGTCTGTAGTGCCGGTCTGTGAGTTTTGCACGATCTTCTCGAGAATTATGTGGAAAATATTACATGCCAGCGAGTCGCCTTGCTTTTGACATTTAAGGTTTTGGTGTGTTCGCTACCAACCTTGATGAACCAGCGAGAGGTCTCCAATATGTATTCAAATACAAAAAGTCGGGCCATTTAGGGGTGAGTCGCTTATAAGTGAAGTTGGGATGGATTTTAAAATATTGGCGCACCCAATCGGGTGATATATTAATCGACAGGTTTTTTGAAATGAAGTGGAGGTTCGCTTATAGACTTTTTAGTCTAGAGTATCGTTTGATAAATATAGAACTCCATTTCATGTCTAAACCAAAGAGTTTAAAAATCTGAAAAAAAAAATGACAAAAAATTGGCTTCAATGAGTACTTTCATTCAAAATTTTTCAAACATTCAGCCTCTAATTGTTTTGGAGATATCATCAAAAAAACTTTAAACCATCGACAAGCGAATTTTGAAGATCTGAAAACGCAGTTTTATAGATCTAATCGAAAGCATTAAGAAATGATAAACAAATTTCTATTTATGTGCAGATTTCAAGTTATCAAAGACTTAAAATTTCCTCTTTCACACATAAAATCCCTGCTGCAATCGATAACCCAACACGAGCCTCAGTGGTCTTAGTTACCGTCATCGATTCGGTGAAACAATGTACTTAATTTCGAAGTCCAGCAATCATGTTCTGCACCTGAACTAACCCCGACGGTCCCAGCCACACTGCTTACAGTCATCAAGATTAAATATCAGTGAACACTTGATCTTTATTCCGAGGATTTGGGCTTCTTCTCCTCCTCGAACCAGGAAGGTCGGACTCTGTTGTCACATACTGAAAATTATGTTCCTCTTCCTTTAAATGAAATAAAGGCTCACACTCTTAAGTTCTTTCAAAGTAAACAGACATGTTTTATTCATTCTCTACGAGAGACGTTTTTGTTATAATAATATATAATAATAATAATGGCGGCGCTACAGTCCGAGGTGGACCTGGGCCTAACTTCTCAGCAACCACTCGTGTTGTGGTGCTATTGTTCCCTCACGAGTGGATGGGACCTACAAATTAATGCCGACTCCGAACAGCGATTTTGAGAAGCTTTTTCTAGACAGTTATACTCTTTGAGCATTGTCAGTCACTCGAAAGAGGTGGAGTCGTGAAAAAATGTTTGATGTTTTTTTTCAAGATTCGAACCGACGACCTCGAGCGTAGGAGTCGACGCACCTACCCACTACGCCACGGCGCCCACGTTTTTGTTGGTGCTCTCGAATCAGCCTAGACAGTGTAGTCGACAGATCTTTGCGTTCCAGACTATATACAGATCTTTATTTCGCTCGTAAAGTTTGTAGTTATGTCTTCTTCTCATATCACCTTCCTTGCAGACAGAATCACAAACCCCACGCAGAATTATTCTATTGAAGGCACCAAAAATCAGATTTGCCGCCTTTCGTCCAGCTTTCGTCCACCCTAACATGGTAAACAGAAAAAGAAAAACATTTGTCTTCATTTAACCTAAGATGATTGAGATCGCATCATTTAACTAGTGCTAAATCTAAATCTTTTAGGACTTATACACAGTCTTGAATATTTGTAATACGAAGGAAAACTTTTAGCTCAGCCAAAAGACTCATTGAGCAAGTCATTAGCAAACAGTGGCAAAGCCACCCAGGCTGCGTCATATCCCACTGGTTATGGCCCAAATACATATATATCGACAAGACCAAATCCCTCATATCCAACAATAAGATAATCATACGCATCTTAATAGGAGTTCTCACTGGCCACTGCACGATAAGTGTAATGGCTAAGAGATTAAACCTCCCGGCGAACGATTTCTGTAGGAGCTTTAGGGATGAAGAAGAAATTGAATCAGTGGAGCATCTCCTTTGCCATTGCCCTGCTCTACAAGAACGACGTCTCACTCACTTGAAAGCAAGGTTCTTTCACGAGCTCAGCGAGGTGGCGAAGGTACAGATCCCTGACCTAAAGAAATTTTTAACTAGAACGGGGTGGTTTTGGTAATTGCATGCTGACCCTGCGTTAATTATCGGAAAACATGCAATCCTTACAGGATATACACAATGGACCTCCACGGCCTCTGGGTGTAATTGCTGGCAACAGCATAAAGCGTTCCTAGCCTAACCTAACCTATGGGAAATCTTAACATCATATGCATACATTAAACAATTGACATGATCAAGAATTGAAGAAATTTCATTAATGAATAAATAAAATAGTAATGGTCCAAGGTGACTGCCTTACGGAATCCCGGATAATACATTAATGGTTCTTGATTGACAACTTCCAATTTTCACAATTTGGTTCCTATTTGAAATTTGCTTTTTTTAAAGAATAGCATGACAGACTGTGTCTTTTAAAGTTGGTAAAAATCACATCAATTTGATATCCTGACTACTGAGTCAAAAAGGTATTTTGCAAATAAGTCAAGTTAGTTAATGTGGATCTACCGGGCATAAATCCATGTTGTCGTGTGGATATTTCTTCTTTATTTCTTTCTTTAATTATAAAGTAAAGTTTTTGCGTTACAATTAGTTCAAATAACTTCAGAATTGCCGATAGCTTTGAGATACATCTGTAACTCTCAATTTTATGTCGAGATCAAGTTTTAAAGAAAGGACAAAAAAATGAACATTTCCATTCTTCTAATTATGTTCCTGAGGACAAAGATAAGTTTAACAAAATGGCACTTGCTTTCAGAGATATCTCCTTTGTATTCCATACACACCTGTTATCAATTGTTCGGCAAAATCAGCATTGGTTCCCATTGTCAAATCAATTTTCTAGTTCCTCAGTCCATTGAAAGTACCGTTTGAAATTCTGTGATATTTTACTGCTGCAGTTCGCCTATGTGGATTGCATGTTATGTTTATTGATTCTTCTTCACTCCTTTTTATTAGGTTACCAACCCAAGTGTTAACTACCTTCGGAAAAGGACTTTATTGCTCAGCTTAAATGCTTAAATCTCTGCGTAAGTTAAGAGGTTTGAGCTAATGAAATGGAATAGGCCTTAAGTTTTGAAATGAGAATAACCTAGTATTTTTATACTGAAGAATAAATGTTGAAGTAATCAGAAAAATATCGTTAACTGTTTTTTATAACCTATTGATTTTCTATCTTTTATATTGCTATAATAATTCTTTAAGGTAAGAGAATAAAATTCAAGTATGGGGGCAATGGAAATGTTCGCATTTTATGGGTGAAATCTAGCAGCAACTGGGAATTGTATGGGAAATAGCAAAAACCTTGATTCATTTGAATATACTCGTGTGGTCCTTATTTTTCTTTGATTATAACAAGGAGTGAGACAAGTGAACAAGTGAAATGATCAATTTTTCTTTTTACAGAATATACAGTAGAAACTCGAAAACTTGAACGATTCTAAAAGGTCTTCCAATAGGGACTTTCAAAATTTGACAGTTGATAGCGGCCATATTGTTGAAACTACATCTATCAAATCAGCTGTCGTTTATTCAGTCTGTTTTACCAAATTTCCATAGATGGACACAGCGTTCAACAACCTATGTAAAGGATAAAAATGTTTTATCAAAATAATTGTTCTCTTCGGGCAACATCCCGCGCGCTTCGCCCATTTTACGGTCGCCATAATCGTCTTACCGCGAGGACTTTTCGCAGTGTAGTGGGCAAATTTGAATTCATTGCTTCAGTAAACGCAAAACCAATGAAACACAGGATCTGCCGAAAATAGAAAACATCGGCGCTGTGCGTGAGAATGTGCAGGAGAATTCATTGCAGTCGATGTCGCGTCGCTCATAAGAACTCGGTCTATCGCAAAACACAACTTGTCGAATTTTGCGTCGTGACTTGGGCCTGCACTCATATAATTCTGACTGACCCAGGAGCTGAAGGTAAACGGTCATAATCAACCACGTTTTTCGCTGAATGTGGTCTGAAGCAGTTGGAAAATGACGCCGATTTTCATCATCTTCAGCAATGAGGCTCATTTCTAGATGAATCAACAAACAAAATTGTCAAATTTGGGACGATACCAATCCAAACGAAATCGAAGAGCATACAATGCATCCCAAAAAGTCGCTGTTTGGTGTGAATTTTGGACTGGTGGCGTCATCGGTCCATATTTCTTTGAGAATGGCGTTGGACAGGCCATCTCCGTCAATGGCGAGAGCTATAGGTCGATGATTACCAACTTTTTTGGACCAGAAATGGATGATATGGACACCAACGACATTGTCCACGTTAACCTTTATCCCAGCATCACCGCATACGGCCACAAACCTATCTATCGCGCGCTGCAGGACGATGTGAGGATGACTAAGTCATCTGCAAAAAGAAGATGACTTATCCTCAACTCTCCCAATATGAAACATTCTTCGCCTCGACTGCACTGCAACATCCAGTCCATATACATATATAATGACAAGACGTCTCTTTGGCAAAGTCCAAAGCCCACGGTGAAAGGTGATGATTTACTACCGTTAACCCGAACACAACTGCTACAGTTTGTGTATAGGAACTGAATGGGCCCAGCAGGGAACCATGAATCCCATACTCCTGCAGAACACTCCAGAGTTTACCTCGAGGAACTTGGTCGTATCTTTATTTCCAAATCTACAAAACAACTGTAGACCAGTTTGGTACAATCCCAAAACTTTTCGAGTACCATTCTTAGAGTGAAAAGCTGGTCAGTTGTACTTCTGCCGGGACGAAAATCGCACTGTTCATCTCCCATCCTGGACTCGACCATAGGTTCAGAACGCGTCTCCAACACCTTAGCGTAGACTTTACCGAAGAGACTTAATTGAGATATGCACATATAGTTGGAGCTCTCTCTTGTTACATGTTTTTTTTAAATATAAAATAA
Source organism: Myathropa florea (assembly GCA_930367185.1). Classification (NCBI taxonomy): domain Eukaryota; kingdom Metazoa; phylum Arthropoda; class Insecta; order Diptera; family Syrphidae; genus Myathropa; species Myathropa florea. Next base: position 46,606,884 of record OV884002.1, read on the forward strand.
ATTTTTATTTTGATATACATATGCAATGTTTTATGTATGGCATTCATGTTCTCATTTATGCCTAAATAGATGAACATTTCGAACTGGGCCGTATTTATGTATGTTCATCTTTCCGGGATTCTACTTTACTGCACTATTTTATAAATAATGACCCGAAATCCCTCCCATTGAACTGGGACTGTATAAAGAGCTATGACGTATGTACGCTTGAACAAATGCCAGTTGGTCGTCAAATTAGAAGCAAAGAGATACGTTAATCAATTACCTTTTGTTTTCCATAAACAATGCGCATAAAATAACTACTGACCTTTCCCCCTTTCGAGAGAGAACAAAAAAAGGCACATATTCATGTTTTATCTACTTCCTTCACAAAAGCGGCATGTATTGTATGCTTGAGTTAGGAAGGCAAGAAGGTCAAGTACCTTCGTATCTTCAACTGGATTTCAACAGGCGATTCCATTCGGTTTTCCTTTCAATTGTGAAGATTCTTTTATTCTCACCCTTCGTACACATCATCAAGTTGTTTTTATGAAAAATAAAAAGAAACTCTATTTAAAATAACCATTCTGTTTTTTTGTTTTTCCTCAGTTTTAACCGTTTTAACATCTTCAATTAAGTACAACGAATACGTTACCGACAAAGGGAAAAATATCTCAATACCGTGTGATGCAAATGGATCTATCATGTGGATCAAAGAAAATGGAAACAATACTAGAGTTATTCAGGTAAGCTTTGAAAGGTACTCATCGACTAAAAGCCTTAACACTCCAGAAACCGAGTATATCCCTATTCCAGATGTACGAGTATTTTACTTACACCACTCACTTCTTTTTTTCACAATGCAATAGCGAACAAGCCAAGGTTATGTTTGTTTCAAGAGAGCTCTCTTGAAATTTTCCCAAAAATATTGCGAAAAAGTTTAAAGCACGTCATGATGATATGAAAAGCAATTTTAGCTGCTTTACATGAACTTTACAAATTTAATAACCTCCGAGACTTCATATGCGGACTGCAAGGCATAACTTAGTCGTAATGTGGAAATGCTTCGTATGCGGGAGGGGCACTCTAAAATGTAAAGGGTTGGTTGCTGAGTGTGGTTGAGTTACTGCAGGAGATAGATGGCGAATAGTTATAAAGGTTGGGTTATAAAAGTGGTTAGCTTTTTGGTGGTGAATTATTTATAATCGAGTTGCAAAGAATAGATTTATTGTGATTTGGGGTGTTTTCTTCCTGTGTTCGAATCCCACAACACATAAATCTGTGGGATACCAATAGAAAACTATGGAAAACTATGGAATGAATAATGAATAAAAGGTTTCATGGGGTTTTAGTACCACACTTAGGTTCCTAGTACTAATTGAAACAATTGGAGCTTACAATAAAACGCTAGAGCTGATTTATATTAATGTTGCTTTGCTCACTAAGGTTATTGAATACGACTGGATGGCGCAGTTGGTTAAATGCCTGCTCCATGTTAGAGAGCTCCTAGGTTCGAATCCAGTGAAATCGAATCTGGTCCAGTCACCATTTGCCGTTCGGATCAAATTAACGGCACTGAAGTAGGTTGCTACCTGGCAGTACAATGAACCAGTTTTGAGTCTGAGTGTTCCAGAAGTGTGTCAAAAATCCTCCGAAAAAAAGGTTATTGAAGGAATGTACTTCTGCATCGAGAGAGCACTGCATATGCAGGAAAGTTGATGGGATTTTGTCTTTCTCTTGTTCATTTCTACAGCTCCGGCAGAAGTCATTGACAGAAAGACGCGGCCTATTGGCTTGTCTTGCAATGATGCAGTGTCACTTGATGACTCCCGTGAGTGTTTTTATTACTGATCTTTTCAACCCAACCAAGTAGAGTAAGCAGTAGAGTGACTCAAGATGGGCAGATTTGTTTACCGTTGTGCCCTATCTGCGCCTTCTGTTGGTGGAATTTGTAGTGTGGAGCTTTATTAAGCATTTTAGTAAAACCCTTTATGACTGCCGTGACGTAGTAGATACGCTGAAAGTCTAGTTTCGTTTCTCGATAAACGCCTTTTATATGCTTATGGATCCATCTCCTTTGTGTTACTGACAATGCTGAAAGAGTACAAATGTCAGGAAAAAGCTTAAAAGACTTCGCCGTTAGGAGTCGGCATTAATGAGATAAATATTCAGAGACAAATGATACATATTCTGTCAAAATATTACCGGGGATTGGTCAATGAAATACAAAATATGTTTTATTCATCCAAAGTTATTCTATCGCCAAAGCAAGCCCTTTGGGAAATAATGCACATATGTACGCCATCGAATAACCCAATTATCAACACATTTTTTTGAATCAAATTCTCTTTAATGTCATCTATAGGGTTATTCACATGAGTGGCGAACGGCGAACAGAGAAATTCACACATTTTCACACTTCATTCACATTCTCTTTAATCGCCGGTAGACGCGAATTGTCAGTGTGAAATTTCAAATGATCCCGAATTTTTTATTCGTAAACTTTGTGGACCGAGGTGGCTGTCTGTGGAATGCGAACAGCTCATTTTGGATCGTAAATTCAATTTCAGCGAAATCGACAGGTTTTTTATTTAAACAATATTTTTTTGGGTTTTTACTTCATGAAAAAATTCTATAATTCAAAACGCACATTCTGGCATACCAAAAGGTTTACATTTTTACTGATATTTTCTGAAATTTTTTATATTATACAAAAAAACTGGAGTCTTATCAAGAGAATACGGTGGCTGATCGATAAGATTCGTTGAGTTTTCGGCCAGAAATTCGTTCATAATGATAGCTTTGTGAGATGATGTGTTATCGTGATGCAAAACTCGTGAGCTTCCTTTTCACAAATCTGATCTTTTTCTCCGAATTTCTTAAACGACGCATAACGTCGTCCCGATAATATTCTTTATTTACTGTTTCACCTTTTGGCAAGAGTTCCGCATACACAACAGCGGTCATAGAAGAAAACTGTCAACGTGATATTGGCTTCTAATCGACTTTGACGGACTATTTTCGGTTTCGGCTCAGTTGGAAAGCGCCATTTCGAAGTTTATGGACTTGTTTGTATGTTAATCACTAGTTCAGTCGGAATTGACCCGTTCTGTCATGTCATCATGATCCTTACGCGATTAAGTTTTTGTAGAAAATTCAGTTTTTTCGCAAAACACACATGAGATGAAGACAAAATGGCATACTGTAAACAAACTAAATGACTAGTAATGAATATAGAGGAAAGTCATGCCAACTGAGCGATAAAAAGAATTTCGACAATCCCTGTAAGCAGGCTTTATATATGATTAATTCCTGGTACTTTCTTTCTTGATAGAATAGTTACCATTTTGTGTTTTAGCCATCAAACTGACTTCCAATTTCCATTTTTCCGCTTAGAAGACGCTGCAATGATCAGACATACTTCGACATATATATAATGAGGCTACTTTTGTATTCACTTGTACTCAAGTGGCCTGAATCTACATTCGCCGATGTCTGCGTGATCATCCTATAGGTGCCTAGGATTAAATAAAATTAGTCTGCGTAGGGGGTTGTTGTTCTGTTGGCTAAGAAATGAAGGAACTTTCTCGCCAATCCCTTTTGATCCGGGGTAATGTAGTTACTAAAATGAGGAAAATTCCTAAAAACTGTCTTGCAGCTGATTGCGGGCTTGTCAGCTTCCGATGGTATATGGTGTAGGTAGGCATACATGGTGTAGGGCAGTTTTTAATTTAGGCTGAACGAAAAATCATTCATATTTCCTAAAAGTATAAGCTTAAGATAAGCTTATTATTTTCTAATATGTTTTAGATTCAAACAACGGGTTTTGTTCTTAAATTTTTGGTATCTTAAATGTTACTCGTATTAACTTCCCATAGATGCTTTGCGTGTAAGTATGTTTATTCGTGATGAAAAGTGAAGAATATTGATCTATTTAAATTATGATTTTTTTAAGTTGATATCGCCCCCTGTTCATTCGTCAATTGGATATAGTTTTATACATTGATGTTGTGGGGTACAAAACTGTTGACCTATTTGGAAAAATGTTCTCAGACTTTATTTGCTGATTTAATAAATGATTATAGAACTTTCCATATTTGGGTCAAAGTTTCTTTTCAGTTTTTGATTGAACTTCGTGTACCTTTTCTTGAACACATTTTAATTCAATACAGCGCTGTTCAAGAAGATTTCTTAAAGGGAAAATGCTTTTGATTATTTTTGCAAGAGAGATGATTCAGAAAGGCTTGATGGAACATTTTAATTGTGGCATTTCTCCAAAATCAATGGTACTAAATACATTGTGGTTTTCATACTACGGGTCGAATATTTTTTAATGAAATTTTATTTTAAAGGTTATATTTAATTTGGGCGCCGTGGCCGTGTGGGTTTGTGTGTCGACCAATACGCACTTCACAGTCTAGGTTCAAACATAAGCTCAAGCAACAATTTTTCAAAAAAAAATTGTTTACGGCTCTACCTCTTTCGAGCCACTGACAATGCTCAAAGAGTATAACTGTTAATTTACCAAATATAGTGGTTTTTAGTATTATTTATGGATCTGAGGTCTAATAGCGCTAAGACAAGGACATTTTTCATAATATTTTCATAGACTTCTGGTTGTCTTTCTGCATCAAGATTAGGAGAGGAGTCAATTCAGACGATGATAGGGACCAATCGATATAACTATTTTTCGGTCGGGAAGTTTTATTTTTTTAAATTGGAATCATAGTACGACCTCTGTATGATATGGCACGATCATTGCAACGACATGTCTTGTAGTAATAATTGACCTAACTCGAGCACAGGAATAGCTTCGAACATATGGTCTCAATAATGGTTAGCAGTATTTTATAGCAATCCCTCTAGCATGCTCAAAGAAATATGGCTCAGTGATGCCGCTGGACCAATTGTATATTTGGGGACCCAATAGCGATCTGTTTGTTAACAATGCCAGCCAAGTCGAAATGCGTTTTGTAGCTCATAAACATTAGTTGTCAAAAATGGCGAAAGAACTTTTGGTTATACAAATAAAATGTTTTAATTACTTTAACTAGTTGTTGCGAACACACTCCTCGGCTATAAAATGCCAACTGTCAAACATCATCCAAACTAAAATGGCGACCAAACAAAATCGACCTGGAATATAAGACAGGGTGCGTCTTAAAAAAGTATAAAATGTGCTTCGTCAATAGATCTTTGCAATCATAGTCTGTTTAGACCGCAAGTGATGAGTCAACAGATTCATGTATAATTAATTTTTTTAAATTAAATAAATTGACATTTAATTTTTTTAAAAGTTCTGCGTTCTAAACTTTAAAAGGAATAGACTGACTTTTTCAAAATCTTGCAAATTTTACATGTTTGTCATCTATTGCATTCATAACTATTTCCATTTTTCTTTATTTTCATTTTCTTCTTTAGACAGGTAAGATTTTAGTTCTTACAAATGTTTCGGAAGCAGATAGAGGCCTTTACATATGTCTAACATCGGTTGCAAGTGATACCAACGATGACGATACAACAAGCAATAATGAAACCTCTTCCGCAACTGATGTCAACGAGAACGCCTACTTCGATAACACAACATCGAATGTCTCCCAATCGGTAACACTGTTAACATCTACAACGACGACACCAAATGCCGAATCTTCAGAAATCACACAGAATCTCACCCATATTGAAGATGAATTTCAGGCATACCTCAAAGCCAACCTAAGCGTACGTACAGCTCCTGGACCTGTTTCGCAATTATACTTCAAAGCCTCCACCATTCTCGGCTTCCTCATATGGAGATTCAACAAAACCAACTCGGGTGGCTATCCCATTCGCAGCTTCACAGCCGAATTCAGAAACATTTCGTACGGTGACAACGACAATCGAAAGTACGAACACGAATGGAGTCGCATGGATCCCATCAACATTGCCCCGAACGTCGTAAGTATACACGTCGTCAGCTCCCATCCTAGGAGTTCCTCTTAGCTTGCTCAAAAATGTAAATACTCGTATATAATCGTATAAAATCGGATATTCGTTGTTTTAGTTGAGTTCAAAAGAAAATTGAAACCGTAATTTGTGTGTCGTTGAATGTAGTTGAAAGAAAAGTTGAAAACTTTTATAGCTAGGGTTGTTTAACTTGTTGCATTCCCGTGTTCAGTTATTTTAACCGTAGAATACTATGAGTGTTTTGTAAAGTAGAATTAGAAGAAAAAAAAACAAATGTTGATCTTTCATAACGATGTTAAGTTTTATGAAATTCTTTTCTTGAATTTTTTAAACATATTTTTGAATCCCTTTGATTTATTAGCAACAAACCATAAATTGGAATGCATTTCTGTCAAATAACAGATAACACTCTTGATATCGAATGTTAGCTGTTATTTGTGGTTTTTTTGGACCTTTAATTCGAATGAAAAGTGGTGTATTCTTTGATTTCCTTCAGTTATTCGATCATTTCTATTACAGGTATAAGAAGAAGCATCAATTTGGCGGTAACATTGTCGATAAGGGTGTTTGAAAATCGGTTAATTAACGGTTTTGAAGTCTGAAATCCAGCATAGGCACGTATCAATGGTGCCTTTCTTTGGTAGTGCCGAATTTTGATCTGCTAAAACCACCACGACCACCCTTGGCAATTTTTTTGTTTATTATTCCCACGCAGAATTACCGCTAAGTATTACTTCACGAGAGACAGTGTTGAGTTTGCTTTATCACTAAAATTTAAATGAACTCGTCATGCACTATTCGTGCTGCTGAATCGCTTACAGAAGCTTTTAACAAGTCTTCAACGGTGGTGTCTGGTGTTGGTTGGTTAAACATTTATCAAAGGGTATTTCCCTGTCACAGTGGCCGCTGTAGCGTAATGAGTGAGTGCGTTGACTTCAGCACAGAAGGGCCGTGGATTAAATCTCGACGAACACACCAACTATAATTTTTACGGCAACAATTCACTCGAGTCCTTGACAATGTGTCTAGAGTTCAACTGTCAAAAAAACTTCCCTGTTCGCAGTCGATAAAAAACTGAAGATCGCTTCTGCTCGTGAGAGAACACTAGCATGCAAAATACGTGTGGTTGCTGTAGTTCACTCGGACTGTAGCGACACCCAAAGAAGAAAACAGAATTATCTTTCTCCTAACGTCCTCAATATTTTCCACTGTATTTACACAGCATGTGTAAAACTTGGCTGAGTCGCTTGAATAGGTATTTTCGAAAACAGCCCTATTCAGTCTAAAACTGGATTGATTATTATGATCATTCGTTTCATCCACATCCCTTTTTGGAACGGATCCCACTGTTGTTGCCTCAGCGCTGTTTTCCCAGTCTTCTTGCGATAATGATTACAGATGATCTGTTTTGCACACGACTGTCGTACAATCCTTAGTCCTTAGTGAGGATATGAATGTGTGGTATAGAAAATATCACGCTGCGGGATCGCGTTCGAAAAGCACAGTTGGCTTTTTCTGCGTATAATCTTTACACGGATTTACACCTTTCATGATGATTTATTTAAATCTTTGTGTCCCGTACGGCTCTATTGAAAACCACTCACTCGCGAGCCTTGTCTCAGGACGATTTCTCAAACGCGTTTGATTGTGATGCCTATACGATTTCGCGTTGCTCACAAGAACTACGTTTTTCGCAGACTACAACTTGGCGAATTTCGAGTCGTGACTTGGGCCTGCAACCGTACAAAATTCTGATAAAACTGACCCAGGAGCTGAAGGTAAACGACCATACGAACGTGTGTTCGCTGAATGAGCTCTGGAGCAGTTGGAAATTGACCCTAATTTTCATCGAAAAATCGCCTTTAGTGGAACATGCGGGTTACTGAAAATGAGATGAGATGAGAAATCGCCTTCAGCGATCAGGCCCATTTCTGGATGAATGGGTACATCAACAAACTAAATTGTCGAATTTGGAACGATTTGAATCCACATGAGATCCAAGAGCGTCCAAATCATCACCTTTTAGTGTGGATTTTGGGCTGGCGGCGTCATCGGTCCTTATGTCTTTGAGAACGACGTCACCGTCAATGGCGAGTGCTATAGGTCGATGATTACCAACTTCTTTTGGCCTGAATTGGATGATATGGATTTTTCTCACCTTTGGGTCTTCATCCGCCGTTACTTTGTTGTCAATTGCAAAGCTCCCGAATGAAACTTGCCAAATCAACATCGAATGTGGCATTCGTTTACTGTTTCATTCTCAAATGCCTCCTTAATCCGTTTTCCGTCATGGACGCATTATGTCTCAGGAAGAGATTTAATTTTATTCGTTTTCAAATAAAAAAAAAAGGTTTAGGTTAGGTTGTTGTTGCTGGCTGTATTGAAAACATTCACATCTGGGTCAATTAAGGCCCATTGTGATACCACCCGAAGCCTCCTAAGCCTGTGTCCAGCGTAATTACGTGCAATGCGGTGAGTTTAATGCAAGCACATAACAAGATCGAATTAATATTGGGATATGTACTCGTATGTATATGTCCAACGAAAACATGATATTGCGGGAAACGAAGTCTTTGCATCGAATGCATTTTTTGATAATCAGATTGTTTTGATTTTACCCGCAATATCGTGTGGAAAATAAACAATGGAGCTGCTTATTTCAGAAGTGCAAAAGCGAAATGTGTTGTGAAAAAGCACTGGCCCTATACAGATTGAAGGAATGCGGAGAACTAATGGGATACATTAGCTCAAAGTGATGTACGTACTTACGCTGGACTAATGGGATACAGTAGCTAAAAATGCTGTACGATTTCCGTCGAAACTTCTCAAAAAATTCGAAAAATTAAATTTTTCAAAATGTTCTTTTCAAGTCTTTTTAAAATGTTTAGTACTTGGTACTCTCATTAACACGTACCTGAAACAACAAAATGTTCATATGGATGCGTGTGGGCACCGCACTACACGTAAAACTCATGCCCATGCTTATGCTGGACAATACTAATTGAATCAATTGGATCATCTAAAGATTCACCCCTTTATATGGAGCGGGAGTGCGCTACACGAGCAGAAAAGGTGAGGAATTATTTACTACTCTTCTTCATCTCTATCTATTGGCGTTCCTTCCAATGATGAATATCTTGTTATGACAGCTGTAAGATACCATATGGTGTTTTAACCACAAAGGTGCCTCCTCCTTAATCACCATTATTTCAGGCAAAAGCTTAAAGATACATGTAATGAGATTAATGAAAAACACTCCTGATTCCGTCTTTAACCCATCTGTGATAAGTTTTAGAGAATCATTTAATGCCCGAGAGCTAATCACCCAATCTTCTCTGGGTGGATTGGTGGTAAAAAAAACTTTAGACCAAGTAAAGCTGAGGGAGAGAGTAATCTGTATCCTGTGGAATAAAGTTTAATGACTTTAGAGTAGTCAAGTAACCAGCACGCAGTCAGACGGAATCAGAAGTGATTTCCTTCTAGTAAATGTTATGAACTGCAGTTTAGCGAATTTCGTCAACTAATCAAAAGAGATAATTAGTTGCCTTGAAGTGTATTACCTAGAGTAAGACCTTTTTTGGATGGGTTTTTGCTATGCAATAAACCAAATGAGACCGGATGGTGCAGTTGGTTATGTGCCTGCCCCAAGTGAGAGGGGTCCCAGGTTCGAATCCCAGTGAAATCGAATCTGGTCCAGTCACCATTTGCGATCAAATTAACGGCACTGGTAGTAGTAGGTTGGTACCTGGCAGTACAATGAACCAGTTTCGTTACTTGTTTCGCAAGGATCTTGGTCTAAAACCTTACAAAAGTCTGCTCATTAAAAAACGGAAGGTGAACTACCTGCCATAATGTCGAATTATCGATGAATGGGCTTTAGAAAATCTGGAGGAAGATCCGCTTCTTTTTTTTATCTAAAAATGGTCTTTAGAAGCAAAGCTTATTTCTAGTGGGGTCTAAGGGTTAATAAACAAAACTGCCATATTTGGTTCGATGAGCAACGTAAGGCAACACAAGGACTGCCAATGCACCCCAAAAAATGCAGGTTTCTGAAATCACTGGCCATTTTTTTACAACTTCGCTGTGTTTTTTTTTTTGACAGTTAAAAACCAAATGCTTAAAAAATCACCATTTATATTACTTCAATAATGTAAAGGATATTATACTTAGTGCGCCAAGGGTCAGTCTTTTAAATGATATCAAATAGAAACTTAAATGCCTACTTCAGCCGAAGCAGTTTTAGATTAAACTTAATATTCTCACTTCGAAACCTGATAAAATACTCGTCAAAGTAGCGGTAATAAGCTGGAAGAGAGGGTGCCATGCTTTACTAAATGATTACTTTCTTGTTTCTTTTTTTGTTTCTTCCTTCATCTAAAAATGTCTGATCTTAGTTTATTATTTGTTTACATGTGCAAAGTTATTCTTAATTTTGTTCATTTAAACGAAAATGTAGAAAAAAAAATATAAATTTCAATAAATAGAGTGTGTTTCATTTCGGTAGCTACGATGTGACATTTTTGTTAAAGGGCGAAAACATAGATTTTGAAATTTCCGCACTCTAAATTCTATATAAGAGCCTATAAATGGTATGGAGATAATTACAGTGATCAGTCTTAATAAGAATATGATCGTACCTATATTTTGCGAATGCATCTACCCATGAATTTAAGAAATATTCTTTCGAAGTTTAATAAAAACAAAACTCAAGTTGACAACTTCTGAGCGAAATAGGAAAAAAAAACTACATGAAACGACATACATACTTTGTTGACTTAAATCAATTTTAGCATAATTATCTTTTAACCAGCGACAAATGGAAGTTTATCGGCTAGAACCGAACACGACGTATGAGTTTCGAATATGGGCGAACAATCATTTGGGACCCGGCGAAATTGTAACCACAAATGTAACGACTCTTTCCGAAACAAAGGAGGAGGGTAAGTCATTCTAAAAATAATTAGTGTGTGATAATGTTTACACCTAACAATGGAAACAATAAAACTTTAAATTACAAAATTTAGTACTCATATGTTTATTTGTTAGAAGAATAGTAGCTTATCGAAACGGATTATGTAACAAAATAATTAAAATTGTGAATTTAAAAATGTGTTGTTTAATTCACATTTTGTTGCAAAATCTTTTAATAAATTTAAAAAAGTAGTAAAACAAATAGGGTAAATATATCCGTGTCTCCTGATAGTTTTCTTTGCATGAAACACCTTCAAATCTAATTCATTATATAATCACTTGACAATTGCCCATTAAGCATTTAAAATGGGGTGATTGTTGATCTTGGACACTCTTGACACTGATGATTTAGAGGAAGTGGGGTATGATGTATAGAGGGGAGTAGATTAATTTACTTAATTTACTTAATTTACTTTAATTTGTTTTTATTAAGTGTTTCATTTGTATTGGTATGACTCCATCCCCATACCCACTCCCTCCTCCACTCTCCTCTATACATCATACCCCACTTCCCCTAAACCTAAAAGCCAATCATACTCTATATAAAAGTGCAATTTGTCATTCTTTCAGACTTGTTCAAACTTGCTCACATGCTGAAATCCCAAAGACTTCAACGGAGACGTTTGAAGTCCCAAAGATTTCATCGAAAATGTTTGAAGTCTCAAAGACTTCAACTGTGTGCGGGTGAATTCAAGTGAATGGTAAGGACTTCAAAGTGATTTCAGTGAATGCACTGTAATGCCAGTGACTTGCATTCCATTGACTTCAATCATAAGAGTGGTCGTAAAGACTGATCCAGTCAAGACATCAAAAAAGATATTTTAATGCTGAAGTCTAAGTCTTCAAATAAATTCTTTCTACTTTCCAAGAATTCAGGGATTGCATTACAAAAGATTGCAGTCTTTTACAACTAAGAAGTACGTATCGACTTATTGGTATGACAGATTTTCCCATGTTGTGTGCAATGTCCCGTACCGGTTTTGTTGAGTCTGATTCTTCCCCTGCTTTCAATATATTTTTGTCAATTACGGTTTTTGGTTTTCAGCGTGGTTCGTTTTTATGGTTCGTATGGTGCATTTATTTACCGCTACATACTCAAATCCGTCATAAATGTTTCCCATTTTAAATTCGTAAAGGCAGTGGGTGGGCATGTGGGAGCCGGTGCCATGACATAACGCCAAGCGACATAAGGCCAAATTTTAAAACTTGGCCTTATGTCGCTTTATTAAAGTGACATAAGACCAAATTTTTGCTTTGGCCTTATGTCACTTTCACAAAGCGTTATGTCGCTTTGTCGAGCGACATAAGACCAAATTCTGAAATTTGGCTTTATGTCACTTTGAGAAAGAGACATAAGGCCAAATGCTAGAATTTGGCCTTATGTCGCTTGGCGTTATGTCCGGGCCCCGTGGGCGCCGTGGCGTAGTGGGTAGGTGCGTCGACCCCTACGCTCGAGGTCGTCGGTTCGAAAATAAACATCAAACATTTTCTCATGGTTCCACCTCTTTCAAGTCACTGACAATGCGCAAAGAGTATAACTGTCTAGAAAAAGCTTCTCAATCTCGCCGTTCGGAGTCGGCATTAAACTGTAGGTCCCCTTCACTCGTTAGAGAACAACAGCACGCACAACACGAGTGGTTGCTGAGAAGCTAGGCCCGGGTCCACCTCGGACTGTAGCGCCGCCATTATTATTACTATTATTAAAGGCAGTGTTTTCAAATTTGAACTGCCGACAGCATGGTAAATAATTCCTAAAAAAAAAACGGTACTTGTAACGAACGCTAACATTTTCACACGTCAAGCACACGTACCACAACCACTTTATTTTACAAAAAAAGAAAATTTAACGTTTTGCCACAGATGTTCACTTGTATAAGAAGTTCTTTCTTATTTCCGACCGAGCGAAATTCGGTGATACATCCCAATAATAACCGATACATATAGCCAGTGGATGGTACTTGACAGAAGTCCTCGTTTGCATTGAATAGCCGTCTTACAGCCATAGACAGCGTAATCTGTAAATGCATTGACTCCTAAACTAAAGGTCCACGGTTCGATTCAGTCAAGACCGGACACCCCAACTGTAATTTTCGTGTCACAACATCATGCTTCAGGAGAACAACTTTTAAGAAATGCTTCTCAAAATTCGCCGTTCGATGTCGACAAAAAACTCTATGTCCGTCCACTCGTAAAAGAACAATAATGGCTGAAAAACAACAGTGCGTTGCACTAGCCGACTTCACAGCGCACCTCTGTCCAAATATCCAACATGTTGAATAATGACGTGCGTTGGAATTACGTTTTACGTTTTATTACGATCCTCCCATCTCTTTCATTTTTCACTTACGTAGGTCGACGCAGTATTTCTTGCATGTCCATTGAATTGTGTGCGTTGAAAGACAACGCTGACGCTGACGCACTGTTGTGTTTCAGCCATAAAACTCACGAACGAGAAGATGAAGAAGAAAGAGAAGAATAAGGGTCTAAAACAAATCATCAAATTTTTCACTACAGAAGTAGCTATAAACTATTTTAGTGATTAAGTTTAAAGAAAATGTTAGGCAACATAACTTACCTAAAGCACACCGGAAAAACAGCATGACTGCAATAATCTTGAAGAAGTAACACGAATCCACGTTCATTTTGAAAACATTACTCGCATTATTTTCAATTGAAGTTTTGAATATTTTAAAGTTCCTTTCAGATAATTAATGTTTCCAGATTTTGTTAGGTGTAAACAAGCAACACACAAATGCACACAAAAACTAATTCATTCCCATACGAATTATCATCTAATTTCAAATTTAAACTTATTGTATCTTTTAAGATTTGATACGCCTTATACAAGCTGACTTAGATAATTTTGATCCACGAATATGGATAGTCGCTGTCAGTATAGTACTTGGAACCCTTGTGATATTAGCAATCGGATTGTGTATAGTTTTGTCAAAAGAATACTATCAATCATCACAAATGGGTACATCTACAACTACTACTTCTACTAACGACTGCAAGTTGGATGTTGTAATCGCTTGAATTTTGTTTTTTGTTTGCGTTGAAGTTCAAATGAGAAGAATATGCAAATACATATAAATAGCCAAAGGACCTTACTAACACCGGCAAATCTTTTAAATAATGATAGACAGATACAGCAAATGTTTTATGTTTTCGCCTATGTGTAGTGAAATTAATTCATTGTTGTTATGTTTGAGATTTATTATTTTACATTTTTTCTTGTTGTGTTGTGTTAGAAATGTTCAAATGCAAATATTATTATTATTTTGTTTTTTTATTTTACTTGTTCTTCTTTGATTGATTGAAAAAAAAAATTGTATTGTCAAAATAATTAAATTAAATTGTTTGGTGTTGTTGTCATTTTGTCAAAATAATAATATTTTAATTGTACATACAAGTGTGTTATATAGAAAATATTTATTCAAATTTAATGCTTAAAGTTCGTAGAGAAAAAAAAATATATATATTTTAAAGTTTAAAAATATCGTATGTATGTATATATGAATATAGCCTAATGATAAAAACAGTGTAATGCTTAATTCAAACATAGAGCACATAGATAAGCAAAAACAAAACAAAAAAAATACAGTAGTCGTAGCGAAACACTTATTACAAATCACTAATCAAATCCAATGTGTGCTTCTTCTCTTCTTTTTTTCTTTCATTTTCATCGGGCTTAATCGCGATGGTGCGGTTGTGTTTTGATGGCGGGCGATTATAGCAGACTACGAGGATGGTTGGGATAGTATAGAATTGATTCCAAACATAATATTAAATCCAGGATTCTGCGAATCAGATGATCAGGATGCGCCATATACCCGAACGATTATATTTGGCGAGGACGACGAAAGTGATGGTTACGATGATGAATCCGACGATGAACCGCCGATGGAGCGTTTCAAGCGAAAAGTTTCGATATTTTTTACCGGACCCACCATCAAACGTATTTGAGAGTACAAACAAAATGTAAATTATTATTACAGCGTTTATTGTTATTACAATTTTAATTATTTACCATATGCAAAATTATTATGAAATGCGAGCAAGCGAGTTAGTTCGAAAAAAATAAGCGAAACAAATAAGAAAAAACCAAAAACATTGTTTAATTCTGTGATTAAATTGTTAATATCGCACACTTACTAACTGCTGGTAGGGTTGTGCTTAAGTATTACCTAAGTATATTAAATTAACTGCTGAATTCCCGAAAACAAAAGCAAAAAAAAAGTTGTTATGTTTGAAGCGAAGTTTTAAGGTCAATGCACATTGATGTTTGAATTTTGAAAAAAAAAGTATGTTCTGTAAGTTTTGATTCACAAAGGTCAAGTGCCTAATAAATTAAATTTTTTAATGAAAACAAAAAAAAAACTTAATATGTAAACTAAATAGGGATGTATGTATAAGTTGTGTGAGTGTAAATATAACGAGAAAAAGAAGTGAATGATATTTTGCATCCTTCGTGAGGAGTGAGAGAATCAAATACCAGTGGTTTGCTCTTAAAATTTATTTCAATTATTTTATTGTGATAACGAGTATTTGCACATTATTATATAGTAAATTAGCTTTAGATTTGATTATGGATAAAATATTTGGTGAGTGGTTTCCAAAATTTAATTATTTATGAAGTTCTTTAAATTTAATATCTAAACATCTAGACATTGGACGCAATAATGTTAAACGGGCGAAATTTGTAATTTGATAAAACTTCAGTATATTTTGATTTGAAAGCAAAGAATAGTTTTAATTTTGACTGTAAAATATAGGGTTGCTGAAAATGTAGAAGAGGTTGTAAGACCGTCGAAAACGCAAAGGGCTTACCCAAAATTTGTTCATCTATTGTTTGTAATTGTTACATAAGTGGAATTGTTTACCTATTTCCTTGTAGTTAAACTTTTTCCAAAGACCTTAAGGACCAACCATAATGGCCGTGCAGAAACTTAAGAGAACTGAAGCAATCAAGCGAATACATAAAACTAATGAAATGTGACCGTAGTTCGTTCAGTTTCGGCAAGTTCAGTCGCTTTTGCCTACTAACGCGGGAACGAAATGAATCACTCTCTAGGTGTGCAAATGTCAGTTGACAGCTGAATTCTCATTAATTTTCTATAAGCAATTATGGACACTTTGAAATTGGACGATGTTTCTAGTTACTTTTCGTTTGGTTATTGACTTTTTGTACGGTCATTATGGTTGTCTCTTTAGTCTGCTAATGACAGGCTGCAAAATGTGTAGTCAGGTTTAGGCCATCCTAAGCCAAGCAAATGGAACGATCTTCTGTAACTAAACCATTCTGAACCATTCTGTGATGAAATGGTTAAGTTGGCCATTTGGCCAATACTAATATTTTTCAGCTTGAAGAAGGAATATCCATTTCCTCTGGACACTAAATGTGCAGAGAAATTGAATAATAGTTTCCTCCTTCATATCATCTCTGTCAGATTTCGTTTTAAGTGAGGTTCATTTGGTTGGCATGTTTGCAAATTATATAGAAACCGAGAACTCCCTATATTGAAAATAATACCCTGAAAACTTAAAGTGAAAAATCCAGGCACTGGGTTTACATGGGCTCTGTTATGACCATGGATGAAGGAGCCAGTATGAGCGAACCCTTAATGTTTAGCAATAAACAACTAATTTGTTCTTTAAATAATTATATGTAACTAAATAGACACTTTTTTATATAGCGACAGATTGTAAAGCAGAAACATTGGTTTATTTCAAGCGCCAATTTACTTGAAAACGTACATCCACTGCCAATTTTCATTCTTAACCTAAAAATACAAAAATTCGCTTTGATGATTTGTTTCTATTATGTTCTATTTCTGTCTGTGAAAAGATTTTAAGATTGAAAAAATTGTAACTTGTCCTGTGATTAAGTTTTCAGTTGACAAGTGAGGTTATTGCTTTTGTTTAGATAAGATGAAAAAATATGCAATATACAACTCGGTCTTGTAATTGTATTATTCTACCATTTTAGTAACTTGATTCCTTTCAAAAAGGTTAGTGATCAATTTGTCTTTGTTCAAATCCCAGCACAAGCAACAATCCAAGAGAATTTTGACAGATGATGCATAAACAACATGGCCGCTATTAACAAACAAATTTCGAGCACAAATTAATCATATAGAGATCACAAATTAGTCATATAAAGATTTTTAAACATCCATAGGCATGAGCAAACATAAGCTAATGTCAAACGCGCATGGATGAGTGAGAGAATACTCACACCGCCATAAGAGCGACTATAACGGAGTTCACGAAAGATTCTGAACATTTCGTTAAAGCACATGCGAATTTAACATGTGGCACACAAAAAACAAATGTTTCGTCAAGCTGGATCTTATGCGCTCTGAACCGCACCAATCCAATTCAAGCTGCTGCAAAGCCCAACTGCTCCAACTGCATAGCGATAACGAAGCGGATGGTCGCGCGCCTTCTATTGCTGAGTCAATTGGAACTTGTACTTAAAGAATCCGAAAACTTTGTGCAGAATTCTCCTCAAGGTAGTGCATGAAATGTTGAGCTGTTGAGATCGATGGCGAGTTGATGTTCGTGAATTGAGTTTCACACTCTCGGCCACAGCAGCCACATTCTCATCTGTGCGCACCGTACGTCGACGGGGACCATAAGTGTTCATATCATATCTGTCTCACAAACTTTTTCTTGCGTACAGCAGTTGCGGTGGGTGCTTCAAAATAACAATCAAAATAACATAACACTTCAGTGTCAAAATAGCATATGACTTAATAAAAACGCTAGATGGCCTACCCTGTAAGTAATAGTATTTGTATTTTCCGTTGGTCAAGGGGGAATGAACCGTTATATGACTGGTTTGTAATTTCGAGC
The DNA here is from genome assembly GCA_930367185.1 of Myathropa florea. Classification (NCBI taxonomy): domain Eukaryota; kingdom Metazoa; phylum Arthropoda; class Insecta; order Diptera; family Syrphidae; genus Myathropa; species Myathropa florea. The sequence goes on from OV884002.1 coordinate 46,624,635, forward strand.
GTCCCTATGAAATAAACCGATGCTTTTTAAATCCAACTGTAGAACAAATTTGAATAATATGAACCCAAAGGAAGGTTAATCGATAGATAATCTAAATTGGAGTAAAGGTTTATAATTTGTAATTTTTTTATGGAATTCACATAAAAGATACTTATACCATCTTAAGAACCCCTGAATATTTGAAAGTTGTTCCTTGCTGTCCAATAGAATAAAATCGAGTGGCCGCCATGACGTACTTTGTACCCTGTTTACACACACGATCGTACATAATTAATGTATTAATAAATCTATGAGCTTAAAAACAATAAAAAAAACATTCACAACCAGGGTCTTTTGAAAAAATATACTGCTTTCAATTACTACATACATTACTCTTGACAGTGTAGCTTAAAAAAAATTCCCATTTTTGTTTATACTAAAATTAATAAACAATATTTGAAAATGAAAATAATCGTTTAAAGCATGAAAATACACATAAGCAAATCAACAGAGGTATACATTTATTCTAAAATGTTCCGATTCATTTACGACCCATTTATTTTAAAATATAACCTCGCTGGTATCCTTTGAATTCTACGCTGCAAGACGTTCTTGGTAGTCCAATGCTTTAGTGTGTTGCTGGTCAAACACTTGAAAATAGCATATATATAGTATATATAGAAACAAAACCGCATCTTATCTATAAATATTTCGCATACTACGCTTGGAAAGAAGTACATTGCATAACATACTTAAACGCATCACCAGTAGTTCCTTGGAATAAGCATTTTTTTACATCACAAATAAAACTCTTAAATTAAATTATGTAGAACATAGAGAATAAATGCACAATAGCGTTACACGTCGTACGAAATGTTAAAAGCTATGCTTCTAACCTGTGATGAGTTACCAACTCTACTTCTACCTTCACACGCAACGTTTAATAAATAGAAGATAACAAACAAAACCAAAAAAAAAAAAATATTAAACAGCAAAATAACTAACAATCCAAAATATACACACACACAATTTGCTTCCATGTAAACAATTAATCAAATTAACAAAAAACAAATGAAAATGGCATAAAAGGTTTATTAAAAAATGAATAAGAAAAAAAGGAAACACATTGAAGGTACCTTAATTGTTATAGATGCGAATAAAAAAACTAAACAAAATGAAAATATAACGTATGCTGTTTGATACAATGTATTAATAAAATAATAATAATTTTGAGGTAATTAATAAAGACTGTAGTTAATTTTTTAACAAATCGCAACAAAAAAAAAAACAAGAGAAAAACAAACAAGAATAGATTGCAATTTAGGCATTTGCATGAGTTTTAAATGAAACGCAATTAAAGTCTAGTATTATGAACAAGATATACATACATATATAGTGAGATCAATTTGATTTGCTTTAAAGAGTTTCTTTTTTTATAATTAGCGAATATTTTATTAGTCTTGTACTTAAAGGTCACTTAACGTTTTAATCATAGAGCAACACAAACTATTTTGAATCGTTTGAGTAGGTTTTGTTTACTCTCTTTTTTTTAAATGAATTTAATAATGCCTTCAAAGCTTTCTGTGTAAATTGCGTTATAATCAATTATTTGAAGACAAAATGAAAAATAAAATTTATACAAAACCTGAATGGAGAGTGCTTAATTTTCAATGGAACAGAGTCGTATCCTGATATTTTTAGGTGGTGTCTTAAGTTAGATTAGGATGGCGTCTGATGCTCAAAAAACATTTTTGATCGTTAATGATATCATATAAATTAACATACCGACTTACCCTCCACTCTACCCAATTTGAAGTCGAGGAGAGCTAGCGGTTGATCTTTTGTAAATGCCTGCTGCCATCTGTACTACGACTCACTTTAACTGGCCGTCTTTACTGGTTCGGAGTTCGGAGGATGATTTTAATTAGCGATGATGACAATGTCAGCCTTCTCAAGCGGCTTCTACTTCTTCTTAGGACGTTACAGTCCGAGGTGGATCTGGGCCTCACCCAACGTGCCTCTCCAGCCGGTATGATCTCTCGCCAGCTGTCTCCAGTTTCAAATTGGTGGAGAGGAGAGTGAGAGTAGAATCCAGAGTGTGAGCGGGTGGTACGTTGTCAGAGGGAGAGGGAATGAAAGGTTTAGAGGCTGGATTGAGAGTGGGCGGGGCAGAAGTAGGTTCTAGGTTGAATGAAACTATATATATATGGTGTAGATCTATGTCGGGTGCAAATCTGAAAATTAAAAGTGAAATAAGGCCGACTCGGCGTTATTGAGTATCTTCAGAAGGTGGAATAGAAGGTGGTGAGATCGAGCTAGCGCTATTATTTCACTCGGCGTTTTTTCACGGCACCGAGAAGTGATCCAGTGTGTATGATATTTTTCTGATGTCTCCAGCTAGGTCGCTTATTATTATGCGATTACTAGCAACCTCGTTGTGTAATTTACTCATTTTTTAGCAAGTTCCCTGATCCGACGGTCTCCGCTGGTGTCTTGAAAGTGAATTTCAAGATCTGAGCGGAGAGATTTGTGAAGTTAGCGTGTTGAGTGAAGAAAAGAGTCCATAGATGACTTCACATTTTCACTTACTACCGCGAGCCATGAGTCGAGACAAGACTTAATGCGGGAGTGGAGGGTTATAAGGGGGATAAATCAAGCTCACGTGGGGATTTCCGAGAAGAGTCTATGTTGCTGAGTTGTTTCGTAATAAGTTTAATCTTCGATCCAAGCTCATTGATCGAAGCATGTATATTAGCGGGATTTTCTTCAAGGGCTTTTTTTTTGTGACACAGATTATTATCGCTGGTAAAAGAGGCTATTGAGTCACTAATACACTTTATCGCGAGTATAATGTGAGACAGAGAAATGTTTTTGCATTCGTTGAGCAATTGATTGAGACGTACAGTATAGACATGGTTGAGGTGAGATGTAATTGGTGCGGACCGTCTGACTTCTGAACTGGATGGCGATTAGTGCGATATTGCGCTACCTTGTAAGTGGACGTCCTCTGTTGCGTTGTCCCATAGGTTCGAAGTCGAAGACTCTTCAGGCCAGAGCCATCTTAGGCATTGCATCCGCAGACGTCTGGCTAGACTCATGTCGATGTACAGCCGTTATAGTTCGTAGTTGAACCTTCTCCTTCAAATGAAATCAACGCAAACAGGACTAAAAATCACGCACAGAAACTCTTTATCCGCTTGGGATATTATCAATACCTCTGCGCCGTAAAGCAGGACTGGGATGATCAAGGTCTTATACAAAGTCAGCTTTGTGCTTCGAGAGAGGACTCTACTACTGAATTCCTTTTGAGCCAAAAAAAAAACAACGGTTGGCAAGATTTATTCTGCGTTTGATAATCGGTGATAGACGAAGTCCTTGACTACCTTGAAGTTTTTGCTGCCAGTGTAACGCTGTGTGAGGTGTCGATGTTGTGTGTAATTTCTTGATGACAGCATACAGCCTTGGCCAAATGTATTAGGCACCCTTATCTTTTTGTCTTTGCTGCCAAATCACATATCGGAAGTAATTAGTTTGATTTTCATGGTTTTCGATGACACTATCTGAGGTTGTAAACAATTTTATCTGTTTCCTATCATTTCATTAATTTTTTTTTGCTTTTTGAAAATATAACGAATCTTAAATGATGCCTAATACATTTGACCAAGGCTGTATATTTCGTTTTGCCCTCATTTACCGCCAGACCTATTTTGGCAGCCTCCGCTTCAATGCCAGCAAACGCCTCATTGACGGCTCGCTGTGTTCGCCCAATCACGTCAATGTCATCCGCGTAAACTAGCAGTTAAAAGGACTTTTGGAAGATTGTAGGTGCAGGCTAATTCACTTAATTAAAAAAAAGAAAGAGATATAGGGAGAAAAAAAACACATTTCCTTATGTATATGTCTAACTTTCGCATTTTAACATAATTTATTTCGTTACATAATAATGTCTTAACAATGTGAATAAAATATTTATAATAGTCAAAAGTAAATTATCTCGTAGATAAATTTATTTAAATAAATTCAATAATTATATCACTGAAGTCAGAAAAGAGAACTAATTTAAAAGCTTACAGCTAACTTAACGGTAAATAAAAGCAAAGGAATCGGCTTAGCCTAGTTCAAATTTTAACAATTTCTGTTTCTATAGGATATGCTTGAATAAAATAATCATATTCAAAAGTCTTTCATGAATACTCAGTAATAATTAAGTTAATAGTCCTAATAAGGAATACGAATATTGTTGGATGTCTTTGACGGTATGGACTACATATATTTTTCAGGCATTTTGTTATATTTTAAATTAAGTTGAACACTTTGTGAAAACATTTTAATTATACCGTAATGCTTATTGGAAAATACCTTTAAAAAGCTGGGCACGTTTTTTGTAGCTAATTCTGAGCAGAATTGTGGATACTTTCTATAGGCGGGTTGCATTTCATCCCAAATTGTTAAGATATCACACTCATCACTGAAATGAGAAGTAGTTATATTTATTACAGAGTGTATAGTGCTGGTGTGTGTGGTTCATACTTAGCCTTGGAGCAGTCGCTGAACGATAAAATCAAGTATTGAATTTTAAATTGTGAACACTGATTGTAGATTTCAGAAGATTGCTGTCTGCTGAAGACGGAATAAATGCTTTCGGTACGTTCACTGGAAATAGATTTTTTATATTTGTAGAAAATGGTTGGATGGTTTTAGGCGAATAATAGTGAATTTCTTGTTCAAAGTTAGTTCTGCGTACGATCTTTGGGCATGTTTTACGTTGATAGGACGAGAAGTATCACTTTTCTCTGTACTGGTGTACAACAATATACGGCAAAAGAAGTTGGGTCCGATCCCGAACACAATCCTGTGGTATGTACCCGCCGGGTTTGCATGATACATAAGTGAATCATGCAAACACAATCGTCAGCACTTAGCCTTTGTCTGCGGATTCCTACCCTAACTTCCCTCTTGTAAAACCCGGAGACAAAGATGGGATAAAAGCACCGTTGTTGGCGGCTACCAACGGGAGAGTGGGTAGAGTGAGTCTGTACCAGGTCTCATCTCTCCATAAGGATAGCGAAAGAGCTGATCAGCTGATTGGCCAACAGCGGCATTAAGAGCTCCAGTCTCCAAGATTTACCTGATTCACAATGCTTTTAACGTATGCCAATGTAGTCTGGTGGAAGAATGCACTGAAATCTATTGATAAGGGTTTAACGAAAATACAAAGCCTAGCATGTCTTAGGGCTTAAGGTCCGATTAATACTATCACAACAGTTGGCTTGACAGCTTTATATGCTGCTCTTTATGCCGGCGTCGGGTGCAGAAACTGGCATGAGAATTAGCCAAAATTGGTACCTGGATTTCATGCGCAACAGGACATGTTAGTGAGTGGTTCATTGATTTTGGAAAGTCCTTTCAATTACTACTTCCCCTCTAGGACTGACTGAGTAGCAATGATCGCATCTATTAACCGGCCATTAAGGTTTATACCGGTGGGCCGAACAAGGTGCAAGACACCACCGCGGTTATATTTTCCGAAAAACTAAGAAAAACTCTAAAGGAAAAACTAAGAAAAACTCTAAGAAAAAACTAAAGGAGATTGCCAACAACATGTTAGAGAAGGTACGAATCACTTTACGATCTTTAAGCGAAGATGACGTGACACACGAATATTCACAACAACCGAGTCGTGTTACCAACAAACAACTTTACCTTATTTGATGCATGTCTAAGTGCGCGTGGTTAACAATCGGCCTCTTGGTTGTCAAGTGAACAGTTCCAATTATCTCCACTGGGCCTGCAAAGATATAACAAAGGATACAAAACAATTATGATTGGAAAACCAAATGCAATTTACCACCAAACACAGCGCTTTTTTCAGTGTTTAGATTGATCCATTCCAACATAGTTTCCAACTCATCAGAAGGACCTTTGGACGGCAAGTACTCCTCGTTTACATTCTAAAACCAAACATTCATGCTTTACCCACTGTGCAATGTGAACATTCCTAACTTACCATTACTCCTGGATACCCAATGTTTGTGAGGAAAACTGCAAAGGAAATCATTAAGATCAGATCTCGATGTTTGCCAGTACGCAACTTGGAGTACAGCGTTGGTGCTAGCACACAACCTTGAGTATAGCAAAGGAAAAATAACTTCTTAATACTAAGACCAATTAAGGCGAATATGGCCATTTGGGCCAGACTGTAGAAATAGTGATAACTGAAAGTCTCGCTGATTTGTCCGGCTGACATTGGCTTTGTCTTTTTGGTTTCGCGTTTTTGTACATTATCTCCGGAAGAGCCCGTTCGCGTCGAATCCTCTGCTTGGCTTGTGCTCTCAGATGTTTCACTTGGAGCACTTTCGTTCTCTTTTTCGGGCGTAGGTGCCCGCTGTGCGGATCTGTCGCCCTTCCGGTCTTTGTTTTGATTTATTTGTTTCTTAAGGCATTTAATTTCACTCAAAAATGATTCGTGTTCATTCTCCACTTTCTTCTTCAGCTTATTCTTCTCCTCCTTGTATTTCTGGAAATCATAGTCGCATCGCTCGAGCAGCGCCAAGCACTCGTCAAGTTCCTTTTCAGTTTTTTCATTTGACATGTCTTTCATCGAGACACGATTTTCCTCTAGGAATTCCTCGAGCACATATTTCTTTGCCCTCTCAACGTAGTCTTTGTTCTCTGATTTTGGTGCTTGTATTCGCCATTTTCGAAGGAATTTCGCCAACAAGACCACCCCGTAGACGCAGTACGGCTTCGCGAACAGCACTTCAATCACTTTCCACACATCGTAAAGGTCGACGTCTGCGTAGTCGGAGTTGCATGCAAGAAGACACGTCGTGAAGTTTGTTCGTCGTTGCAATGTCCACTGCAACACTAGATCTCGGTATACCGAGTATGGATTGTCTGAAGAACTCGCGTAGCCGGAATTTTCCAGCAAATCGGTGATTGTCCCTTGCGAACTGATGGCCAGTAGGATACCCAGAGTGATGCTTTTTAAGAAGTTTTCTGACCGTATCTGCGACTCATATATCCGAACTAGACTGATGAAAAACAGAGCGAATGCTGGTCCATTTTGCCACGCGAAGAAGTACTTCTTGTTCTCATAAGTCAGATAGTAGGCGAGGATGTTAGAGAAGATCTGGGATAACGTGTAGTCTATTGAGAATCTGATAGAGACAAGACCAAGTCTCCACGGTGTGATCATTATGAGAATTTGTGTTGCATATATCACTGAGGCGAATTGCCAACACAGCAATGACGCCGTTGTTAGGGCAGTCAACTTTATTATCTAGACGGGAACAAATGCTTTAAGCGGAGGTTTTTGAACAAATTTAAGAGTCAACTTACCATGAATGGGTTGAAGTACTGCTTGCCGGCTTTTTTATGTCTTGACGCCTTCTCTATGCAAAGGCATAGGTAAAACATTTGCCAGAAAATTAACGGAAAGGCGAAATTCTCCCTGGCGACAGGCCGTTCGTAGATCTTTGAAACATTTTTATGAAAAATAATATAAGATGCAACGGCATATATTCCTCCGAATACGCTTTTACTGTAATGAAATTTGAGGATCATTAAGGTAAATGGAATATAGAATCGGTAATTCTATGTTTCTGATTAGTTTTAAACGAAAAAAGAAAGTCGAAGGATTTTTTTTTTTTTAAATATGGGGTTCGAAGGTATTATGTCTCATCTCATAACACTGAGACAACCTGCGAGCTATTTGCTAAAATCTTGGAATCAGTGTACGTTGATCATTCTAATGCGCATTTTCTACATGAAGATGTACATATATGAGATGCGAAAGAATCAATCTCTCTCTTGACTCGTGTCAAAGTCCTGGTCCTGACAATGTGCTGTCTATCATTCTTAGACAATATAATGTATCCTTGTCTCTAATATTGACTTGACCAGCCACTTTAAATAATGTCAGAAGATTGGAAACATTGTCTAATAATTTGACCGTCGTTCAACTTCATATGTAGAGAAATGCAATGCAAACGAAACTCAATACCGAAGTGATACTCTTAATGCGCCAATTGTTGTGTTTACATTAGACATCGAGATCAAATGCTTTTTCCAGTAGAAGGAGCACACTCACACATCCAAAGTTCGTAATAATTGTGTGAATGCCCAAACATAAATTCGTACATCTTGTTCTTCAGACATATTAATTAGGGGTCTAACCTCAATCTTAGTGTAAACAAAATCCAATTCTTTGTTAATAAGATCCGTTCATCTCAATTTGACTTACCTCAAAAACGAAGCATACATGTAAATTAAGAAAACTGTAAATCCACCAAATAGCCAAACAAATTCTAAGTAGAAATGAAACGGTTCTCCGAGACCATCACAAGTGAAAATAGGATCCGATAACGGATTTCTATCATCAGCCCAACATGATATAATCGGTATATCAAAACTCCTGCTTACACGTCTAAACTTGTGGTACAAATAACTGCAAAACAAAAAAAAAATAACATCATTTCATCACAACTGCCATGATAGGGGTTATCAATTTCATACCCTATCACAATCTCTGGAAACACATGAAATCGATGTACAACATTAACGCTATTGGGATATTCGATTGTGGTGACATTTAACAGTTTTTCATAGCCCCGATGAAAATCGGTCTCCTCCACAATGGTCTTGTAGAATGAATAATACAAAGCATCCTCCTTTCGCAACAATGCCTCCCGCTCAAGAGTTGAGATTTGTCCAAAATTAGTCCGGGATTCAAATATAGACCGTACATGATACACATAAAAGAAGAAGCATCCAATAGCTAGAAGAGACAAATAGTTAACCCTCCAAATAAGGAAGTGCCAAAGAAAATTGTCTTACCAATGAAAGCATGAGACACAATTAATAATAAATAATGTTTTTGTTTCATTTTTTATATATATTCTTGATCATAAGCACTTTTTGCATTATAAATTCACGGATTAAAAACTATTGTTTATTACAAAATATGTAATCGTTTGGATAGGATCTAAAAAAAACACAAAAGCCGGACTAATCTGATGGTATGGGGAAAATAATACTTAAACGTCTAACACAAAACAGCTGACATTTAGCACAAATGTCATTGCACTTTGCTGGGTTTACAAAGCGAGTGTTGTTTTAAATGAGAAATAAATTGTGAGACAGGTTGGTATATTTCTTATTAGATTATGACGAAATCGTAGAATTTTGGATATTTAGACCGTGTTGAATAAAAATGCCACCCCTTTTAGCTAATTTTTGACGTTTCGCGAGTACAAATTTAACTTTTTACTGTCTGAACATTTTAACTATAACAATTAAAATAGAAACAAAAATAATTTGAAGCAATTCAGGGGACCTACAGTTTAATGCAGACTCCGAACTGCGGAATTAAGAAGCATTTTATAAACAGTCATACTCTTTGAGCATCGTCAGTGACTCCAAAGAAACGAAGCCGCGAATTTTGTTTAGTTTATTTCTGTACTGGAATTTGAACCTAGACTGTACGTGTAGTACCTAAAGGCCGACGAACATGCCCACAACGTCGCGGGTACTCACATAGGACCGGTATTGAATGGAAAAATGTATGCAACTCCAGAGCAGGTTACAATTTTAACCTCCATATTCACCTTATAAATGTCAAAAATTTACCAGAGGATACAATTTTGAAGCAGTTAAAAGACGGCCTTAATCTTGAAATTCAATAATTATGAAGCCAAATATACGATTAAATTTAAAATCATTGTTAGCTGAAAAAAATGTTAGACATTTTCTGTAAAGATTTCATTGATCTGGCAACACTCATAAAACATTTTGACAGTTTGACAGCAACATTTTTTTCCAATGAGACAGTCCGCCGAAGATGGCTTGGGTAACCAAAATATTTATCTTTTATCTTTAAATTAATTTTAATTAGTATTTCCTTACAGCTATCGAACTTACACATTGCTCTTCTATTTGCTGCAATAACTATCACCTCTTCAAATGCCTACGACAAGGAAATGACAGTTAATATAGAAGCTGGTAAACTTGATTGTTTCTATCACCATGTAAAGACCGGCGAGGTAATCGACATTGAGTATCAAGTAATCGACGGAGGTCATGGTGACCTAGATATAAGCTTTTCATTATCGGAGCCTATTGGCTTAATAATTGTATCCGATTACAAAAAGTCTGAAAACATTCATCGATATGAAGCGAAAAAGGATGGAGACTATCGGTTCTGCTTTGACAACACGTTCAGTTCCTTCAATCGTAAAACGGTTTTCTTTGAGCTAATTGTTGAAAAAGAAGGTGAAAACAGTGAGGACGGTGGTGCTTGGCATGATATTCTTGAAGGTCTCTCGCCAGAAGAATTCTACGAAATGAAAGTCCAAGACATCATGGACTATATTGGTCGCATTCGAATGCTCATTGCGAAAGCTCGTCAACTTCAGGATTTACTTCGATCGAACGAAGCAAGAGACCGTAACATCGCCGAAGAGAACTACTTTAAGGTGAACGTTTGGTCATTCTTCCAAATCTGCGCCATGATCTTCGTGGGATGTCTGCAAGTCTTCATGGTGAGGAGCATTTTTGAGACAGACTCAAAACTGAAGTCGTTTTGGAAGAAAATTGGTCTCTAAAGCTTTCACTTGCCGTTGCATTATTAAACATGTGTCATGACAGTTTTAACAACCAAAGAATCATAATCATCATCACAATCCCTTGCTGCCATAACGTGATTATTAAGTTTAAACAAATGATTTATACATTAAAAATTTTATTCATCGCTCGAAAATAAGAATATATCAAAACTAATTTTGCAGTGGTTTAATTTTTTTGTTCTTCACAATGGACACACCCGGTTCTTTGTGTGATGATCTAGGGAATCGCTTGATCTTCCTTGGTTTCCTCTTTCCAAGTTCCTTCGTTGTTGGCAGAATGTTGCGCTTTTGGAAATTCTTGAACCGATCAACCAGGATACTGGTTTGAACTTTGACGTTACGTAAGTTACCAGATATGTCCTCGGGCATGCTGAGGTCTACGTCGGGTTCTTGGAACTTCAAACGTCCCAGACGTTTGGTTTCGAATTTCTTCTTAGTATCCACTATCTTTCGGCGTTTCTTTATCTGGTTTAATTCCTCCTCTTCGTTTACTACTTCTTCTGTGATTTTCTTTAATCTGAAAGGGAAATGTTTGAAGAAGGTTCAGAACAAGATCAAATAGAGGATGAGAAGAAAAACTTGTGCACTACAATTTCTTCGACTCTAAATCAAATGGACAAAGCAACAGACGACGTCCACGTCTAAGGTGACGCACCAAAATGGAGGGGAACCTCAACCAAATTGACGTGCGCAACTGGCGACAGCCCAGGTTAGCTAAGCCCCAGGTCCATTACGCACTGTAGCACCACAAAGAGAAAAATAGGAATATTTACCTGTGAAGGTCAACGCGCTGTTTCTTAAGCTGCTCCTTCTTTTTCAACTCGTTATTCAATATTTTCTTCTCCTTCTGTTTGCGTTTCTTCTGTTTACTTTTCTTCTTATTCTCCACCGGAGGATTCACCGTTTTATAAGGTAATTCATCCTTAGATCCTTTCTCTGCTTCCTCTTCAATTTCCTCCTCGCCATCCAAGCCGGCAGACATCTCCTTAAGACGCAATGCCTCGCGTTCCTCGGCGGTTACCTTCGAAAACATTTCGGTGGTCACCCGCTTAAGATGTTTCTCCTCCTTAATAATTCCCACTTCCTTATCTACAACTTTGTTTATGAGATCTAGATGGGCACTCAATGATGGGTTGTAGCTTGTTCCGGGATGTGGCGGTTCAAATTTTCTGCAAAACAATGGTTGGTTAAATTACTCAAATAAATTAATTCGGATGTCATACTTTGCTTTTGTTGTCTTGTGTCTTATACTGTCATGCACTTTGATTGCACCTTTTCCAGTTTTCTGAAGGACATACGTGGATAAATCTTTGCTTATCCAATCATTCTTAAGACCCGGCAAACGTTCACGAACGTCTTCTTCTGTCCAGACATCCTTTGCGAATTCCTTAACTTTTTTCTCCTTAGACAATTTCTTCTCAAGTTTTTCATAGTACTTCATACGGTCTTTATTTGCTTGAATGTGCTTCTGAGTCTTCGGATTGAGGATTTCCTCTTCCTTATTCCGTCCGTTTTTCTTAATTTTCACATGATTCCTTCAAAAATTTACATAAGATTTCTTGTGATGAACATCTTGAGTTTGGAGTAAGATGAATGGATTACCTTTTTACGATGGGATCCTGCACTTTTGAGGTGTTCTCTAAGGATATCAAATTTTTCAGCGGCCTCAGCGCATTTACCTTACGTTTGTTCTTCTCACTAAGAACTTTCTTTACAGGAATTTGCACGTCAACTTTAAAAAGTTCTTCATCTTTTTTCTCCGAAAATGTCCTATCAATTAAAAACAAAGTCAGAAATGCACATTTCTTGAATATTTTCAATTTTGTGCTACAAACCCAATACGCTCCTCTTGTCGCTTTTCTTCAAGAAAATCCTCCACATCTTCGATGTTTGAATGTTTCCGCCAGGATGCTCTGTTTTTCTTTGAAACCCTCTTTTTCTTAATCGTTGTCATTGTTTAAATAAACACTGTCTTGTAATTTAAATTATTTTATTGGACATAAACGCGAAATCAAGTAAAATTTAAATGTTTTTGCTTAACACGTGTGTTCACTTCTCATTTGTAGAACTGTCCAAATAATGGACACTTTTGTTGAAAAATGCTGTGCATGGTACTGTTCGTTTTATGAAGAAAATTCACCGACCGGATTCTTTATTTGCTACAAATTTCTTCAATAATTTACTCAAATCCACTGAAATATATCAAAACACAGCTCGCAATCATTAGAGTTTAAAAACACTTAAATAAAATATGAATTATTTTCTATCATTTATTCTCTTGCAATTTATTTTGAAACATTTTCAAAAGAACGTATCTTTGAACACTGCATCAAATTCTGTCATCTTGTCAACATAACCCCGGAATTTCGCTTAATCAGCTGTCTGTCAATTTGTTCAATAAATTTGTGACGTTGTGCTGTTGTAGTTACAGCAGATGGTCTGTGCATAAATTTTTTGTGTCACGGCCAGGTCATCGAATCGCTTTTAAACTCGTTGGTACGTGGCACGCGAATGGAACCCGAGACGCTCACCGGTTGCTGAAGTTCTAATTCAATCATAAATTCACTAAATAATTTGAAAAATATAATGTTTTCGTTTAAACTTGTCTTTTGCTTAATGGTGCTACTGCCATCCGTGTGCCTTGGTCTTCTTGATGGATTATATTGTGGAAAACAAGACTGCTACGATGTCCTAGGAGTAACAAGGGAATCATCAAAGCAAGAAATTGCTAAAGCATATCGTGCCCTTGCACGAAAACATCATCCAGATTTACATCGTGGAGATGAGGCGAAGAAAATTGCGGAAGAACAGTTTAAACTGGTGGCAACGGCCTATGAGATACTTAAAGATGATGAGTCAAGAACTGACTACGACTACATGTTGGATAATCCAAATGAGTACTACGCTCATTACTACAGGTACTACAGGAGACGTGTTGCTCCAAAAGTGGATGTGCGCTTAGTTATCGTGGTCACTTTGTCCATTGTCTCGGTCATACAGTATTATTCTGGTTGGCAGCGATATGATTCGGCGATTAAGTACTTTGCAACTGTACCAAAGTACCGTAACAAAGCTCTAGAGATGGCTAAGGATGAGATCAATGAGAAAATTACCAAGAAGGGAAAGAATCGCTTATCGAAAAGTGATCAGAAAGAAGAGCTCGAGAAAATCATACGCAAAGTGATTGAGGAAAAAATGGACGTCAAGGGAGGCTACGCAAAACCATCGCTATTCGACACTATTTGGATTCAACTCATCATCATGCCATACACTGTCACTAAGTACATCATTTGGTATGCAAAGTGGACGTGGAAGTTTACAATTATGAAGCAGTCTTTCGGCGATGGGGAGAAACTTTATTTGATACGAAGGTATATGGGAATGGGCCAGAATCAGTTTCTAGCACTAGAGGATAAGCAGATTCAGGAGTATTTGGATTTGGAGCTGTGGAAGAAGGATAACTTCGTGGCATGGAAAGAAGAGCAAGATGAAGAAATGAAGAAGTCGTTAGCAGAGAATGCGAGGTACAAATCATATCGTCGTTACATGAAAAAGCATGGGCCATCAAGACTTACGTTCGAAGATTAAATGAATCCTATTCAATACGCTTCTTTAAATTAAAAAATAATTTATTTCCATATCCATACACATAACGACATTCTGGTAATCTTCTTCTGTTAGCTGTTTTGACTGATTACAAAAATCAAGTTTTATTGATTTTCTGTGTAACGTTGCGAACAAATTTATTGTTTCTCAAAACACTAAACCACCAAGAAACTTGTAAATAACAATAAATGTAATAAATGTGCTCAATTTCGTAATACTTTTATACGTATCATGAAAGACAATTGTTTTATTTTCTTCTGTGTTGCAACACTGTTGGGGTTTCAATTGAACTTTCTCCTTCAACGTAATGAATGGCTTTGGGCTACTTCGTCGTCTAAGTGCTCTTAAGTTGCATGATTTTTCAATGAGATTCGTTTTCAATTGGAGATTCATCAAACTTGAGTACAAAGTGATTGTCTCAGTGATCATCGACACAGTATTAAAATGCAAACAATTTTTGGTTTTATTTGGCGTATGAGTTGGCATACATTTGGTCAGCAGATTTTGGGGTGCTTTAAAGAGTTCCGAGATTACGTTGAATCTCGTAATTTTTGATTTGTATACATAATCTCATTAGTTATATCTTTTTAAAGCTAACATGGTCCTGCTGAAATGCGTAGCCACTTAATCCGTCGTTGTTGTACTCTGAGGCTGTATTATGTATTCATGGCTGCATTGAGAATGCCTTCGTGCCCTCTTTAGCCTCAATGTTGTCACAACTTTTATTAAATTCGTCGTAGTTTCAGGGATACCCTCCAAAAAGTTGATAGGAAATAGCTTTTTTTTAAATTAAATAATATTTAAAACACATAATTATTTATAAACACAAATTTAACCTTCACTCATGTTGATTCGCAAAAACAAACAAAGCTCATTGTGTTCACACCCTAAAATGTAGCTTGTTTTTAACTTATGTCAAATGTCAAACTTTGTTTCATTACGCTAAAATATTATTTTATTTTTATTTCTTAACAAAGTTATTTATTGTGCATATAAAAGCAATAATATATTCTGATCACAAGTAAAAAAGGCAAAATAAAAGTAAAAAATATGACGTGTTTTGTAGACTGGGTTAATGTGTGCTTGGTTTGTTTACAAAAGGGCGAGAATCGTTGCGTTTTCCAAAATGATGACGATGGAGGCTATACGATTGCTGAAAAAATCATGAAATGCTCTGATTTTATCATCGAAAGAGATTCAGATCAGCCAAACAATATTTGTCTGCAATGCTTAAGGGATCTGAATGTGGCGTACAAGTTCCGCCTTAGTTGCGAACAGTCAAATTCCATCATAAGGGCAATTCTAAGCAAAGACAATCGTGAGCTGGAAGTAAGTGGAATGCGGATCAAAATACCAGCGGCTCTACAGGTGAAAAAAATCCATCCAGAGTCACCAGAGAATACATATGATAGTCAAATAAATGACGATATCATAAAGCAGGAAGAGGAGGATGAGAAAATTTCAGATGAATGCGAGAACATGGATACCGCTGATTATTTGGACAACACCGACACTTTGGAGAATGATACAATGGATCATTATATTGAGGATAATGAAGAGGACGTCGTGCATGATGTATTACCAACCATAGACAAAGTTACTTCGGAAAGGTTTGTAATCATTCCCGAGGTGAGTGAATTGAAGGTTGTTCGAAAAAGTAAACTGAAAAGCAAGGATGTGGAACCGCAAAAAAGAGGCAAAGGACGTCCGAAAAAGATTCTCAGCCAAACCCTTGAACCTGGAGCGGCCTATCAACGACCATTACTTGAAACAGGAAGAAGAACTCACGAAGCTAAGCCGCAGAAGATATGTGATATCTGCGGTAACAGTTACAAATATCAGCATGCACTTAACAGTCACATGAGACGTCATAGGAACGAAAGGCCTTTCAATTGCGAATTCTGCGATAAGGCGTTTGTTTCCGCGGTGGAACTTCGTCGTCACATGAGAGTGCACACCGGGCAAAAGCCATACGAATGTCAATATTGTGATCGCCGTTTCTCAGATTATGGCAGTCGGATAAAGCACGAACGTACCCATACCGGCGAGAGACCCTACGTATGTACGACTTGTGGCAAGAGTTTCGCATACGCTCACGTCCTTACCGTTCATATGCGGACCCATACGGGAGAAAAGAAGTACATTTGCCACAAATGCGGAAGAGGTTTTACGAAAAAGGCTTACCTAGACAACCACATGACACACCATAGCACAGACGCTGCGAATGACACGCTTTTCGAGGCGTCAGAGGCAGCGGCAACCATCGTGCAGGAGTACGAACACAAAGTCGAAATGGAAGATGAATTCGTTGTTGTACCTAGTCTTACGAGAATCAAACCAAAAGAGGAGGAATGTGACGATATTGTGATTCAGGATAATATTAATATCATAACGCACGTGACGATACCATAAACAGAATAATTGCGGGACTTTTACTAACGATTAATGTAAGATGCTTAAAATCAATGTTAAACTTAAACATCCTTTGCTTCTGGGCGTTTTTATTGAATAAATATTAACGTAACTTAAGTGTTTTAGAATAAATAGTTAAAATTTAAAATTGTTTTATTCATTATTCTTGTTGGCGCTAGCATGGTTCCACCTCGGCTACTTTCCTAATTAATCTCCCAACTGGAGATCGATTTTTGAAGGTGTATTGGTCCAATCAGTCTCTAAATCAAGTTGGTTTTGATCAATGCTGTCGAATTCTACCATAAATGACGTACTACTCAATTGTTGTGGAGATGGAGAAAAGCAAGATTTGGTCGTCGATAGTTACGTAGAAACCGAGTTCATAAGATTCTCCGCAGATCCTTGTAATATTTGATTATATTTTTTTTATTTTTTTATGTCCATCACAGCACACAGAACACTACGTTTTCTTAGTATCGTTTTTTTTAAGCAGATGTTTGCTGTGCATTATGCTTACACAATCCCGCTAGGTTTTGTATATCCGATTTAAACTTTATGCAGTCGGTTATACTATTCATCGATAAATATAATTTGAAGTCGTCCGCAAATGATAGAATTTCGCAGTAATTAAATATTTCGTGAACATTGTTTATGAACGAAATACATAGTAAGGGATACAGATGGCTACCTTGCGGCACGCCCGATGTTACTTTATTACCCGAGATCTAAAACTATTGATCTTTACCATTTGCTTCCTCCCTGTTAAGTAATTGGATAACTACCATTGTTGAGTGAATTCTCAGCGACATAGGCTTGTTTAATAGCAAAAGCAAAAAGATTTCTCAAATACTTTCGAGAAATCAGTGTAAAGTACATCGACTTGTAAACGATTTTCTAATTTTGCATATTTGTAATTCGAAAAAATGATAAATTAGTAAAACATGACTTACCCTGCATAAAGCCATGTTGGCTGTTACTAAAAAATAATTTTCTTTTACAATGCTTTCAAACAAATTTGGAATCGACGAAAGCTTTGATATAGGTCGATAGTTTTCTACTTTTTGTATTAAACCGCTTTTTTAAATTTCTGTTAGAAAAGAATACATCCATTCATTTAAAAATGCACACTTTTTTAGCGACTGGCTAAAAATAATTTTAAGTGATCGATAAACCGAAAGCAGACTTTTATAATAATGCAGACACCATCAGGGCCTGGGCTGTTGTTAAGTTTAAGGTTTTTTAAGGCATTAATTACATCGTTATCAGTTATTTGCAATATATGTACATGTCTAGAACCTCAAGTATATTTGAGTAATGGTTCATTTTTGTCTAAACTTGGGAGCCATTATAGACCATTTAGATTAGTTAACGATACGTTCCCTAATTCCATTCCCTTAGGCAAGTCTAAGGAATTTCTTTCAGAATTAACGTGATTCCAAAATGATTAACCATTGTTCTTTACCGAAGATTCCATGGACAAGACATATTGTTCATCTACTTATACTCTTTCCCAAGTCTCAAAAATCGTTCACGATTGTTTGATTGTTTGAAACAAAGTTGGAATATGTTTTCCTTTTAACGTTTCTCTAATTTACCAAATTTGCTTACGATCTGTCAGAATTCTATATTCCTTTGGCAGGGACAAAAAATGCCGCTACGTGGTAACATCATCCCTTTTTCATTCTCGGAAATTGAATCTTTCTCTTCATTCTCACGTTCGAAAGCATTCCTTAAATAAAATTCTCTTTCTCTTGGCGGTACAATGTCATTTTTCTCAACGAAGAAAACAATTTCTTGAAATAAACATACATGGAAGTCTACGTGAGGTTTACAAGATTTCGCAAAATCTTTACCATCAAATACAAAAATCACCAGAAATACATATTACAATTCCCAAAAAAAATTCAATCGAATTCGATTGAATTGACGCTTCAAATTTTCTTCGAAACATTTATTCCGAGGTGATAAAATGTCACATAAAACAAACATATCTTTTGACTTGTCAAAACAGTTTCTGCCGTCACTCCTTTAATTTGGCATTTGTGACAACTGGTAAAAAGAAAAAAGAAAATCTAATCTAAAATAATTAATGAATAATCCTTAAACGATTTTCATTAAAATACCTTCACCATGGCTCTAACAAATGACAAAATCTTAGAAACAATGATTGGTAATAAATTTCTATAAAATACTCTATCTAATAACAAGGGGATTTCCCTATTTGTATTGTAATCTCTTTGATTCAGATCGAGCTACAAATCCATCGGATAGAAATGTCGATGAACTTGCTGTGCAAATATTCTGTGTGACTGTGCGAAATGATCCAAGTTTAATTCCCAAAGCGCATCTATTGATAGTATCGAAAATTCAATCTTCTAATGTAGCACAATCCCTGCGAGCACTGTCGGTAAGAGAAATGCACAAGGAATTGCAACCCTATACACATACTTATGTATTTTGTTTGATTTTTCGAAAAGCTTCTGGAGGAATGCATGGCCAAATGCGGCAGTACTTTCCAGGATGAAGTATCAAAATTTAGATTTTTAAACGATTTAATACGCCTTGTCTCCAAAAAGTATCAAGGTGACAAAACGCCGACTGTTCTACGTGAGAAGATAATGGATTGCCTTCTCCTGTGGACAACTGAATATCCAAGCAAGACAAAGATCCGTGACGCCTATGATTTGTTGCGTAAGGAAGGTTTTGATCACACACCAGTGACAACACCCGTGAAAAGAGACAATATAATGGGAATCGATGAGGAAAAGTTTCGCAAGTTGCTGCAAAGTGGCAATGCGGAAGACTTGAAAAGGGCCAATCTTTTAATACAGTCTAGAGTGAATCAGGTAGAGTTTTTGTAATTATTTGATTGGTGTGGTTTAGCAAAGGTTTTCCCAATAGGATGCAAGGAGAATGGAACTGGTTTGCCGGCATAAAACCGAGCTTGAGGAGATTCAAAATACAGTTGCTTTGCTAAATCAAATGCTTGACTCATATGAACAGAACAAGAATGACGAAGAAGGAGGTTCGCTTGGCCTGATTAAGGAGCTGCATGAGTCATGTGAGAAC
Organism: Myathropa florea; assembly: GCA_930367185.1. Taxonomy (NCBI): domain Eukaryota; kingdom Metazoa; phylum Arthropoda; class Insecta; order Diptera; family Syrphidae; genus Myathropa; species Myathropa florea. The sequence continues at coordinate 46,644,326 of OV884002.1, forward strand.
TATGTACCAATAATGGAGCGTCTTCCCGAATTAATCGATAACACAAATGAAGATCTTATTGGTAAGTGTATACGTCAGTGCATAATTTACACCTCAAAGGTGCTAAAAACCGACTAATTCGGCAAACAAAGTTTAATATCATGTGTAGTGTTGGGTTGGTGATAGCATACTGGGTGTACACAGAAGTAGTCAGACCAGAACTAATGCACGTAGTTACGGAATGGTGGACAGCTCTTGACAAAGACGTCAACTGCAAACTTCTGCAACCGTGCGCAAGGATTGACAAGCATTTGCATCAGTGGAGCTGTAAGGAGAACACTTTCAACTACACTGAACACAATTCTCTACCTTTCTCCACTGTTTGGAAGACCGGAAGCAGCTATAACGGCTTCTTTTTATAGCGTTACAGGCCGGAGTAGACCTAGGCCTCAACCAACAAACCTCTCCAGCTAGGACGATTTTAATTGCACACGCCAAGTTAGTTGACATTTCTCCCCACTTGGGTGCGCCATCTTAGACGTGTCGTTGTCCCACTGGTTCAGAGTCGAAGACTCTCCGGGCCGGAGTCAAGTTCACTATGCGCTCTACATGGCCTTGCCATCTAAAGCGTTGGATTCGTAGACGCCTGGATAAACTCATGTCATTGTACAGTTCACGCAGATCTTTGCAAAATCTTCGTGCCTTTATCCAGCGTTCCAGCTGTCACAGCCGTTCGACTTAAAAAACTCCATCTGTGGCGTGAGTACCACACCGTATACACCACTATTCTCGACAAATTGGAGTTCCTTCCCCAAGATACTGAATACCTACTAGCCCTCTGTTTATTTGAGAAAAACTTCTCAACCAGCATTCCCTCCAGATTTGACTGGAAGTCTGACGATCCTTTGCAAATTTTTTTAGACGGATAAGGGAGTAGGAATAGGTGTCTTCGGCAAGGATCTTAATATAAACATATCCCTCCATCTTCCGGAACATTGAAGCGTCTTTCAGGCTATGACCATGACAATAAAAGATACCGACGCATCCACATCCCAGGGAAATGTGAAGCCGATGAACTCGCCGAGCGTTGAATCGTCTCATTACTTATTACCCAGTGGAGAATAATGCTGCATGTTGTCCATACGCTCGATGTAGCCGAGCAAATATAGTCGCCAGATTTTTGCCTTCTGAACTACTCGTATGTCCACATCTTGGTACATCTTCCTCGCAGATAGGACCATATAGCCTATTTAAGTTGGTCGTACGAAAACTTAAGTGTTTGTCAAAACCAAACGAAAAGTAACCGCATCGTCAAAATTTCAAAGTGTCCACAATTGCCTATAGAAATTTAAGTACAATTCAGCTCAGTTGACACACGATTCAAAGAGTCGCTGTTGTGCTTTCTTTCCCCCCGGCAATCTCCTCCGCAGATGTAGCGCCTTCTCCATCCGTAGAAAAACCTATCTAGGAGTCTAATTCTTCGATGAATTGAGTGAGATGAACAACGTCGGCATTAGTTAACTTAAGTGCTTCACAGGAACCACCAATTGGTTTAACCCGATCCGCGTGGTAACACAAGGGTAGGTCCCTTGGCCTAAGTGAGATTGCTAACCTGCAGTCTGTTAGTTGAACTTCACCCAACCTAACCTAACCTCGGTAGGGGAATGGGACACTTAGGTCTACGTGAACCCATTGCGGTGCACGAGAGGGAGTAGAGAACCTATTCTAATCCATAACGTGAACCTATTGTGCCCTGTGAGTGCTCCAACCACAATGCTAAGCAACCTTTTGTTGTACTGAAGAAGTTTGAGGGTTTTTGACCTATCGTACTTAGGCCATAACGTTCTGGTGATTACACAGGGGTCCAATAATTGCCACCTGAGATTTGTGAACTTGAGAAACTTGACATCCGCTTGTTCCTTTAAAACACTGGACTTTAGTCATTAGCTTCATTAGAAGTTTTTTGAGAAGCCTGCGACCAAGCCACGTAGTCATATGAAAGTATTGGTCTGACTAACGCAATCTCTAGAAAATCGTGAACCCTACATAGGATTGCTCTAACATTTAGTTTCTATTTTGCAGCTGAAACATTTGAAATCAACGATAACTTGCATGCTATTATAGACCGCTACAAGACCATTGTGCAATCAAATAACTCCTTCGATTCGAATACATCACCAAAATCCCACACAAACTCGAAAACAACTGCAGTTGCATCAGATCTCTTAAGTGGACTACTGACGCAGCCACTTAACCCAACTGCAAGCAAACCAACCGAAAGCATAAATCGAAATCCCCTTGATGAACTGACTGAAATCTTTGGAAAATTCCAAGATAACACTTCAACAATTCCACATTCCATCTACGACAGCATCGACCTCTTGGAACCCATCACAGTAACAGAAACAGAAAATATTTCCCAACCTCAAATAAATGAAAGCACATCACAGAAGTACGACTTCAGCCGACTGAAAGACATAGACATCCTAAGTGAGGAATTGCTCAAGGAAAATCTGAAAACCACCGAGAGGGTGAAAAGCTTCAAAAAGTAAGTTACAATTTTTATGTACTTTTGACTGACTTTGAGGTTATGTGTTCGTTTTCACAGAGAACCAGAGAGAATAACACTGAATGAGATGGCGAAAGAGAAATCCTATGGCGGTGTGGGAAAACCAACTCCATTGCCGTCACCAGAAAAAACTGATCTACGAGTTTCTCTGGATAATTCATCTCCGAACGAAGTGATCCAAGTCGAAAACGATTCCACGGAAAACAACTCAAAAGAATTCCTATCCGAGGAACTGCACCAAGAGAAATCTGATGAAATCATAAAGAAGGATAAGGCTTTGCCCGTCGTGCATTTGGCTGACATCAACGTGGATCTGGATGATGTAAATCCCACGAGTGAGAAATTGCTCCTGGATGATGATATCAAAGTGGTACTGAACTTTACATCGGATCGACCAAGTCCCAATGTGTCCGTGATTGTGGTTTCGATTACAAATCAAAGCAAATTGCCTGTGACCAGTTTTCAATTTGATGCAAGTGTTCGAAAGGTGAGTGAGTTGAAATTGGACTATTCTTCTGTTTCTTCACCTTCACGGGTGTCTATTTTTTCTTGCAGCCAAGTAAAGTTAGACTGTTGACGGCGACTGGAGATAGTATGCCTGGGGTAAAGCCATTCCGACCGCCAACACCTATAAATCAAGTTCTGCTCCTACTGAATCCAACTAAGTCTGCCGTTGATGTCACCTGTATTGTTGGGTACAAGCTGGGCGATGATCCCGATCCAATAAAAGAATCAATCGTGGCAAAAGGCATTGCCTACGTTGACTAAACGAGTTTCCATTTATATAGCTCTGTTGATGTCATGTATTTACTTAATTTATTAATAAAAGCTCAGCTTAATTATTGTTTAGGTGAAGATGGATATAACGTGTCAATTTGTAGTGATTTTTCAGAGCAGTGAGCTATGACATTTGAAATTGTTTTAAAGTCAATCAATTTATCTTCTTTTTTGTGTGGCACTACAGTCCGGGATGGACCTGGGCCTCAACCAACATGCCTCCAGTTTCGCACACCAAGCCGGCCGAGGTCTTCTTCGACTTGTGTGCGCCACCTTGTACGTGGACGTCATCTGTAGGGTTGTCCCAAAGGCTCAGAGTTGAAGACTTCCGATCGGAGCTAAGTTGTTCATACGCTTTACATGGCCTAGCAATCTTAGGAGCTGTATCCGCAGACGCGTGGCCAGTCTCATGTCGCTGTACAGCTCGTATAGTTCATGGTTGAGCCTTTTCCTGCAAATTCCAACAACGCGAACAGGACAAAAAATTGTACGCAGAATTTTTCTCTCGAAAAGACCAAGACCTTCTTTATCTTCTTGGGATATTGTCCATGCCTCTGCGCCGTTAAGCAGGACTGGGATGATCAAGGTCTTATATAGAGTCATCTTGGTCTTCCAAGAGAAGGTCCTACTACTCAATTGCCTTTTGAGCCCAACAAAAAAACAGCGGTTGACAAGAGTTATTCTGCGTTTAATCTCGGTACCATATATTGTTTGTACTATTTACGAACTCCTTCGCTACCTCAAAGTTATAGCTGCCTATTGCTACGTTCTGGCCAAGTCGTCGATGCTGTGCGTCCTTTGTCGATGACAGCACCTACCTCGTTTTGCCTTCATTTACCACCAGTCCCACTTTAGCCGTTTCCGACTCAATGCTAGCAATCGCCTCATTTACGGCTCGCTGTGGTCGCCTAATCACGTCAATATCATTCGCAAAAGCCAGCAGTTGTACGGACAACTTGGAAAATCGTGCCTCTAGTGTTGCAATGTGAGTTTTGAACGATCTTCTCAAGAACGATGTTAAAGGAATCCCGTAACAGTGCGCCGCCTAGTCTAAAACCTTTTTTGACATTGAAGGTCTCGGTAAGTTATTTCCGACCTTGATGGAGCAGCGAAAGTTCTTCATCGTCATCCGTCATCAGTCTGAAGAGTTTGGCAGGAATGTCAAGACTAGATTTGATCTATTATAAACTTCCGTGGCTTGAAATCACACTAATACGGACCTTTCAGATTGGTGACGAAAGGTTTTCGCCATTCACACAGAACGGCAGAAAGGATCATGTTCAGGAGACTTATACCTCGATAGTTAGCGCAGTCAAAGTGTCTCATTTCTTCTCGATCGGGCAAACTATACTGAGATTCCACTCATCAGGTATGATTTCCTGCGACAGTATCTTGCAGATGAGCAACCCCATTATCTGCGATCCTTTCAGCTTCTGTGCGCCACTTCGACGTGAACGTCCCCTGTTGAGTCAAAGATTCTCCACCAATAAACTCAAAAACACACAAAATCTAGATTTAGATAAAAATAATATAAAACACTTTATTAAATGACTTTTATATTAAGTTTTGACTTTAGGACTGTTTTCTTTTTTCGTCTACTCAGAAATGATTTCGTCTTTAAATGATAAAGCAGTTATTGCTTTAGTGTGACCAATGTACTTTCGTTCAGGATTTTTGGTTTCTAATTTCCAAAGTCTTGCTATACCGTCTGACGAAGCGGTAAATAGATATTTTGAATCGGCACTAAACTCGGCATCCCATATCCAGTAGTTTTCTACGGAAAGTTCTTGCCACATTTGAAAATCATGAGCCTTCCAAATGCGTGCCGTCCCATCGCCCGATGTGGTGACGAGGAGACTTGAGTCTGGACTAAACTTACAACGAAGGACATACCGCTTGTGTGCGCAGATCTTTTGTTTTGCATGCAGTGTGCTTAACTTTTGATCTTTCGACGATGTTAAAGTCCATATATAACAGTTACCCTTGTTATTTACAGCTGCCAAATACATGCCATTCGGACTGATTGCAATGTCTTGAATAGATGCGTCTACCTCAGGAACTAACTGATCATTGTTTTCTGACTTCACATCCCACAAAAAGACCCCACCACTTTGTGACCCAACTGCGATCTCAACTTGATTCGGATGCAGACAGGCGGCGTTTATAGGCGCTTGGCAATCGAATACACGTGTGCAAGATGGTGTACTATATCCGAATGGCATGTCCATGTCCCATATGCGAACACGGCAATCTTCGCCGGCAGTGAACATCCATTTGAAGTCTTCTTGAAAGCCTAAACGTGTGACATTCTTTTGAGCACCATCGAAGGCAATGAAAGGATTGTTGAAATTTGTGTTCATGTCGTACATTCGCACGCATTGATAGCCGCAGGCCGCGACCATCGTTTTGTCCGGTGAGAATTCCAACGCATTCACTTGCTGCAATCGATTTTGAGAAATTATTTATAAGTCAGCTTGCTTTGCATTAACACTTACCGAAGACTCGTGAAATTGTATGGTCCTTATGCAGTTGCCAGTGTGGGCCTGCCACAGCCTGATTGTATGATCATAGCCGCCTGTGGCTAATATTAGCTGATCGCCGGTTGTTTCCATTATTGGTTTCATTTAATTCATCTTTTGAGCATTAAATAAATTGAGATTAATTGTCCTTCCGAGTGCCAGTTTGTATTTTTCACCTTTGACAGCTGTCTGATGGTTTTTTTTCTTTATTTGCTTGGCATTTACTAGTTTGTTTACCTCGAACCATAAGAACGTTCACAATAGCAAACGGGTGGTGAGTAATTATTTGACAAAGGGGTCTATCGGAGAAAATTTGGTAATTGTTTGGCAAGGGAGGCTATCATGAAAAACTGATTCTGAAAAACATATTTTGAGCTTAAACTATAGGTAAAATTATTTAGCATATATTTTTGTTTAAGGCTTTTGCGTTTATTTGCAATATACGTTTAAAATTTAAACTGATGCTTTTAACGCAGATGTATTAATCTTTTCTATTGTGAATTAGGCCATGTTCAAAAATTTGTTGACAGCTAGAACATATAAAAATTGCATAGTTGTAGGTGTTTTTAAAAAGCATTTTTATTATCTCCACATATTTTTAGACAGTCTTTAACTGACAGGAAAATGAAAATTGACTCATTACACACAGCTCTGTTCAGCAATGTCATAAATTTATTTCAGTGAATAATGGAAAATTTTAAAACTTACCGGATAACAAATTGAATACATATTTTCGACATGGAATATGTTAGAAATTTCGCCCTGGCCGACTGTTTAGTAGTTATAAATAAAAGTGATAAAGAAATTAGTTTACAGAAACTTTTTATGAAACGCTTTTCAATCTATTAAATGCAGTATAAATGTTTAAAACTGCAAATAAATGTTGATTTGAAGCCCAGCTATCCAAATTTTTCCCCTTCGACTAGCAAATAATTATGAAACAATAAAAATTCCATATTTTTAGGAGTTGTTCTAAATAATTTTGTTGTCTTAACATAGATATTTTTTGATTGGACCTAGGGATGCAAACGATACATCGATGTTTGCAAAACATAAACATCGATGTTGACATCGATGTTTTGCTAACCGATACATCGCCGATACATCGACGGCAAATTTGTCAAACATCGACATCGTTCATTTATTTCGTTAAACATTCCCAAAATGTGTTATATATAAAATGTGCTTGTATTCTTGTAATAATAATGGGGTGTAATAGAGCTAGAAATGCGCAATACAATGTAACTTTTTGCATATCTTAGCCTCTCCTTTTTTAATATCCTACTCCGAACCTCCAAGTGGTTTACTTTGGGCATCGAGCAACCCTCAAGGAGACCGGGTATACAACTCCTATGGAACTGTGGGCTAATCGGAGAGGGCTCATGTTTTGTCATGTATTGGCTGGATGCGTAAGCATTGCAGACCTTGTGTCAACAGCCAAACTAGCGCCTGTTGACCAAAGGGGTGCGGCTGGGAACGGTTGTCGTTCTTTGAGCAAGCGACTCGCTATATAAACGTGCATAAAGTGCCCGCTCGGGAACCCTAATCCCGAATCGTAGAATCCTCCAACGTTACCTTGGGGTTTTTCGTTCGCCCGATAAGCCACAAAGTAAAAATTCAATCATTAACGAAACGGAAGACGGAGAAGGTTCTTAGGTTGAAACTGGTACGACTAGTATGTTTTGTTGTTTAGGTATAGTACATCGTAAATATAGCCAACAATTCGTGTGATGTAGAATATAAATAAAACATCGGAAAAACATCGATGTATCGTTGTTGATACCGATGTTTTTTTAACATCGATGTTTGTCCTGGAACTATCGATGTTTTTAAGAACGGTGTTGCATCCCTAGTTGGACCAAGTCCAAAAACTCACCTGGTTGCGTCTTAGCTAGAATAGCTACTGATGAGTTAGAGTATCCAACCCCAACCATTGTGGAGGAACAAGTGGCCTGGAGATCTCGCGTGCATGCGTTGCTTCCGCGACCCACGGAAAATGTAACATGCGACCAGTGACGTTGGAGGATCCTACGGTGTGGGATTAGGGTTCCCGAGCGGACCCTTCATGCACGTTTATATATCGAGTCGCTTGCTCCAAGATCGACACCCGCTTTCAGCCGCACCCCCTTGGTGAAAAAGCGCTAGTCTAGCTGTTGACACAGATGCTTACATATCCCGACAATCAGGAACCAACTTCGATTAGCTACCTACTCACAGTTCCATAGGTGTTGGATACCCAGTCTCCTTGAGGGTTACTCGATGCCCAGCGTGTACCATTTGGAGGTTCGGAGTAGGACGTTAGACTAGGAGAGGCTAAGATTTAACAAAGTTGCATTGTATTGCGCATCTCTAGCTCTTTTACACCCCATTATTATTACGATGCAAGCACATTTTATACAACATATAACACATCTTGGAAATGTTTAACGAAATGAATGAGCGATGTCGATGTTTGACAGTTTTGCTGTCGATGTATCGGCGATGTATCGGTTATCAAAACAACGATGTTGATATCGATGTTTACGAACGAAACATCGATGTTTCGCAAGCATCGATGTATCGTTTGCATCCCTAGATACGAGGACTGTTCGATAAGTCAATGAATTTGGAATAAAATACTTGTTTTTTTTTTAAATTAAATTTATTTATCAACGTAGTATCCTTTCATCGCGATACAATTTTCCCAAAGATAATCCAACTTTTTTAACCCTTTCAAAAAATATAATTTCTCAATCTTCGCAAAATAAGCGATTCTTTGGAGCACATTCGTTTGTAGGATTCCATTGCTTTGATTGCTCCTTCATTTCTGTCTGTTACGAAACGCCGTAAACGCTTGGAGAGTTCCAAATTCTGTTTTGAAATCTCCGTCCAAATCCGTTTTTGGTTTACCGTCACCCAACACGGTACCAAATGGCCACACAGGATTCCAATAACGGTATCATTTGCGCTACAATCTTAGTTTTCCGACGAACCTTGCTTGACTCGGAGATCTTTCAACGCAATATCCTAGATTTTCTTGACCATTTATTCCGTTGTGGAGTCATTTGGACGTTCTGTGACTTCAGCATCTTTTGTGCGCGTGTAACCGTGGCAAAATGCAATGAATCGCTTGCGCACCATTTCATGCGAGGGAGTTTACTTACTTATCAAGCCTGCGATCCTTGGGTGATCTGAGCCTGAACAATTTCCGCCTTCCATCGCTGATGGTCCTAGGCACTCTGCTTCCAGTCTTCAAGCCCTTGGTCATTATATCGGAGGCACGGTCGAGGGAGCAGAACCTCCATAATATTTTCTTAGTGTGTCTTCAGTCTATTTAATAGCTTTATCGTGCTTTATAAAAACACGAAACTCACCTTTTTCCATTTTCGCCAAATCTTGCAAACCAAGTTCTTTCGATAACAGTAAAAAGCTAAGCGTTTGGCAGCTCTATTTGATTTTTTTTTTTTGTCTATGCCCAGAAAGATGTAAGAAAGATGCAATCCGAGCGCCATCTTGCATTAAAGTCACTGAGTTTTGCTTTAAACAGACGCGCATCAAAATGCTTGCAGCAAACTTATATAACATGACTTTATACGCATGTGGACACACGTGTTTACCGTACCGTGCAAGTTGTCCCTATTTCTAAGTTAGATGCAAGCCATATGTAGTAGATCAGCAAGACTGTACAATTTATTACAATTTTGTGATTTGACGTTAGTGGCATGTAAGTGAGTGTTTACAATTTCAAGTCAAATGGGAAAACGAAAATGAAAGAGAAATTAGTTAAGTTCAAAAGCAATAACAAAGTAGTTATTTTTTAAAATTCTTAACGCCTTTCCAAAGCCGAGGCAAAAAGGATTTGTTTCCCGAATCAATTGTCGCCTTTCACAATGACAGCAAACTAATGCGGCGATATGTAAAAATTTACTGCATGTCTGTTTCGTTGTGCATTGCGGGACAAATCAATGCACGCTATATTGCTGCACATCTCTTTGAGACTTTATCGAACAACCCTCGTATATTTCATAAATGGGGAAATAAAATCGTAGAAGAAGCTTTTCAGTATAGACTGCAACCCCATAGAATTACTGCCGAAATTGACGGATCTTAAAGCGCTATTCTGACACTGATATTTTCAATTTCCTCATCTTTATGTGTTCTATTAAAGATGCATGTATATAAATGTATATTGTGCGCTACAGTCCGACGTATAATAATACAAGTGCAACCACTTGTATTGTAAAATCTAGGCCCAATCCCATGCCTAGATTTTACAATACAAGTGGTTGCACTTGTATTATGAGTGCTATTGTTCTCTAACGAGTGGAGGAGAGCTACAGTTAAATACAGACTCTGAACGGCTCGCTGTGGCATAGTGGGTAAGTCCGGGTTTGATTCCCGAAAAAAACGCCTTTCACATCTTTTACGGCTCCACCTCTTTCGAGTCACTGATTATGCTCAAGGGGTATATCTGTCCAGAAGAAGCTTCTCAATCTCGCTGTTCGGAGTCTGTAGGTCCCCTCCATTCTTGAGGGAACACTAGCACGCACAACACTAGGTGTTGCTGAGAAGCTAGGCCTAAGTCCACCATGGACTGTAGCGCCACCATTATTATTATTATTGATCATTAGGTAAGAAACATGATAATAGAATTCACCACCAATAAATTATTCAAAGTAAATGCTTACAAAAAAGTCCAAACGATTCAATTAAAAATCATGCAAAATCTTCACAACACAGGAGAGCGGTGAATTATTGAAACCATTTAAAAAAGTGGACTCAAACAGCAATCCCAACAAATTAAGATAAGAGCAGAATTTCTGAATTTATATCACTTGTCAAATAGCACCCAAGAAAGCCATCTGATTTGAATACATTTAAAATTAAAAGCGATAGACGACCTATTGGCAGAACACAATTTGCTGGGAAATAAGATCTTGGAAGTTAATAGGCTAAGATGACCAGCTATAAAATTTGCATTAATAAATCACTGAATGGTAGCCTAATTTGTTACTATATTCGTAGAATCCTATAATTTGGTCTACGTGACGTATACGTAATATTTTGTAAACTTAACTGTCATTACTGAGCATAACGACATTGGAACATATGCATACTTTATTTTTGTTGTAATTTGCAAAAGAGATGGTCTTAGGTTAGGTTAAGTTGATTAGGGATTCTCTGAACGGGGGAGTGCACATAGACAAGCTTAAATCTATTGTGCAACCGTGTGGGTCCTAAATATGTAAGACAACTTCTGTCAAGTTAGAGCAGCCAACCAGAGCTTTATATGAAGCAAAGATGGATACCTCTCTTAGGTCAAGTTTCTCTGGTTTCGGATCAAAATAAATAGTTTTTATCAGGGCGATAAGTGACAAACCAGCGACTTCCAGTAGACGATATATTTTAAAAGCCTGGCGGAGGAATATTTTGATGCGGTTTTTTTTTCTGTGGCTGGTTTTAGTCTATAGGGTTTAATTAATTAGATAATGGACCAATGGGCACACAAAAGTATTTTAGAGGATGATGAGGGACTGTGAGTTGCTGTTGTTTTAGGCCTTCTAGCAGGAAAGTGACACAAAGTACACGTCTAGGCTAGTCCAAACGTGGCTCAGTGATCACAATATCATGTTATGTATTGGCCACTTCAGTCACAGGGTTTTAACCCGATAAAAAGTCTTTGAAGGATCTTCAAACGCAAAATTAATAGTGAAAATGTCAAAAATGCAGACCATTTTTCTTAGACGAATAGAGATGGCATAAAATGAAATTTCATTAAATATTATACTAAAATAAATTGAATAAATACCAAAAAGGTCTAAGACAGTCAACGAAAAGAATTATTTGTAACTAAAAACAGATTTTTTGCTGTTTTTTTGTAATTCCATTGAAAGTTGCAAATGTTTTGTCGCGCACCAATAAGAGGTAACATTTGCAAACCAACGCAATTCTTTAACATGATTTCAAAAGTTATTTACTTTTGTACAGTTTAAATAAAGAACTTTCAGAATATATATACTCGTAGGATGCAATGCTTTTGCAAAAAAAAAACTTCAATTAATTTGAAGAAATTGCTTGATTTCGCTTCTAGTTGCAAATGTTTTATCTAATACTGTATATCATAGGAACCATACAATGGAAAATAACTCCCTAGAGAATAACTCCCAGCTCCAATATGATCTGCATTAGTGGTTTTTATCACAGTGTCGAATTCTTCTTTGTCGAATTCAATAACGATAACTTGGCAAATAATCCCATCGTCGACGAGGGGTTTCATCCCCCGTTCATATCGAGAAGTGAGCTCCAAGTAATCTTCGAATCGCCTAAAAAGAAGTCCGTGGGAATCGAAGGGACTTCAACAATATAGTTCGACATCTCGCTCTGGAAGTGATTAACGTTTCACTGCTTATGTACAGTGATTGATTAAAGTTTCACTGAATAATGCGCACTATCCGGAGCATTGGAGAACGGCGGTGGTACAACCTACGAGTATACTCAAACGAAGGATATACTGGTGCCGAATATCCGACAGAACAATAGAAATAAATAATGCCCCTGTGCCTGGCTAGTCGACTTGAAGAAGCTTTTTGACATCACGTGATTAGGAGTGCTTTCCTATAAGCTCTGGGAGCTAGGCAATAGCAAACCAATACTGTTCCTACTTGGTAACGTGCTCAAAAATGACGGTTCGTAGTTAAGAAATGCAATGTGACATTTGATGGTAAAAATGGTATCCAACAGGGTCTTTTTAATGCGCCGAAAATAATCTTTATCTCGAGACCGGTCCAGAATCTCATTCGATTCAGAATGAAAAAATGCATGTGAATTGGAAAAAAAAAAATTTTTAATTTTTTTAAATATTGTAATTCCGGCATCCATTTTGTCTATTGTTTGAGTTATTAGGTTCCACTTTTGCACTACCGGCTATAAAAAGATAATTGCTAGAATGCATTTCCGAGAAATTCACTTAATAAAATGGCAAAACGTATTAAGCACAAATAAACTTTCAACTGCAAAATTGACAATCTGTAGAAACAGTGTTGCCAGCTTAAAAACCCAACCTTTAAAAACAACACCCTTTATAAGCTTTCAGAAAACGAAAAAGTTTTGACCGGAGCTCAGTGGATCTTTTTTTGTAATCAAAGTCGCATGGTATAGTTAATCTTCCGTCAATCTCTATAATACTTCTTTACCGTGACATATTTATTTATTATATGTTTCTAAAGGATTTTTTAAACGTTACTAACGTTTAAATGATTAATTTTCATTGAAATGGCTTTTTGTGTGAAAACTTTTGTCCACCACTGCAGACAAGAACAGCCTGATGCAGAGCAGTTTAGAAGTACCGCTCATCATTCACATCGTCCGTTCAACTGTGAATGAACCCCAAAGAACGTCTCCGGATCAATAGAGCCGTATCGATCCGCGATGATGACCGTGTCCAATGATCGTCTTTGCAAATACCTCAATATTGACCACAGAAATTCGTCCATGGATTATATATCAGCTTGTGCAAGATGTTAGTGTTGTGTAAGATGTTTCTTTATTTCTTATGCCACGAAATGTTCTCAACTTTATTTTCTGAATATTTGGAGCTTATTAAGATCAATAGTTCCGCGGGAAAATCCAGCAATCAAGGATTTAAATACACAAGAATTTTCTGATATTCTTTAATCAGCGAAAAGTTAATTGAAATCTCACCACTGTCGTCATGGCTGATGCAGTGCTCTCGCTTTAATATCCTCATTAACATATTCATTTAAACGACAGCCGTCTTCAAAGCACAACACACGACTATGGGTGTAAAAGATTGGCATTATCTGAGGTTTGCTGGACGAATTTATTGGAATATATTACGGTTCTATTTTTGATCCCGCGGTGAATTATTGTGCTAATTAAATACTGTACGAAAGTTCTTCGAGTCAAATCTTCTAATCCGCGGTGCGGCTGTGTTCAAGACGTCTCTAATTAATGCGAAAACTAATGGAACTTCATTGTCGTAGAGCTTTTACAGCTTCTTCATTGCGAACAAGACGATAAAACATTTGTTCGTGACAGATGTGAGCTTATAACCGGGCTTCTCAAAACGGGTGATAAAGATTCTAACCACTTTTTTGACGGGTAACTGCCCCGAGAGATAGTTTATTTAATCAAACGATTGGCTGCAAGTATTTGACCTTTATGTGGTCAGTAGCCATTTCGGTAGCCATGAAATTCCATTAGACTTTTGCTAATCTATAAAAATGGAGACAATATAGAAACGCTATAAAATGGAGGTCATTTATTCTACCGTCATTGTTGAGTATTTCCATGCATTCCTTACCATTTACAGTATTACTTTTGACTGCGGAAAAGACACAAACTAAAGTCTTTCAGAATTGCAATAAACTTAAGGTTACGCCTTGTGTCTTCCTTTTGGATTTTTTACCTTAACTGTCTTAATTGGTCTTGACCATCTTAAGTTCTAACTTCTAAGCTAATGTCTTAAATACTGCACAGCATGACAAGAAGAGTATCACACAGACCGAGTTTACTACAACCTTTGTATACAGCCGCACGCGTTCCCATTTAATGGTCGCCATGGTCGTCCTAGCGAGAGGATTATTCACAGTGTGGTAGATAAATTTGAGTCGACTGGTTCAGTAAACGATAAACCAACACCTGTACTCATACGTCGACGAAACGCAAGATCTGCCGAAACGAAAACATCGCCGATGTCCGTGTGCAGGAGAATCCGAGGCAGTCGATTTCACGTCGCTCACAAGAACTCGGCCTTTCGCAAACCACAATTTGGCGAATTTTGCGGCGTGACTTGGGTCTGCACCCGTACAAAATTCAAATTCAACTGACCCAGGAGCTGAATGTAAATTACGTGTTTTCGTTGAATGGATTCTGGAACAGATGGAAAATTACCCTAATTTTCATCGAAAAATCATCTTCAGGAATGAGGCTCATTTCTGCATAAATGGGTATGTCAACAAACAAAATTAGGATGATACCAATCCACATGAGATCCAAGAGCATCCAATGCATTCAGAAAAAATCACTGTTTGGTGTGGATTTTGGGCTGACGGTGTCATCGGTCCACGACATTGGCCAGGCCACCACCATCAACGGCGAGCGCTATAGGTCGATGATTGCCATCTTTTTTTGGTCTGAATTCGATTACATGGACACCAACGACATGTGGTTTCAACAAGACGGCCGCGGCGCTACGTGCCACACAGATCACGCCACATTGGAAATTCTGAAAGAGCGATTTGAGGGCATGGTCACCTCACGTGGAGGTGATGTTAACTCGCCACCGAGATCGTACTATTTGACCCTCTTAGACGTTTTCTCGCAAGGTTTTCTGAAGTCGAAGGTCTATGCGAATAAGCAACAAACAACAATGGCCCTCAAAGACAACATGACACATGCCATCGGTAAAATTCAGCATTAGTTATGAAAAATTTAACATTTCGGATGGCGGATGCGTGCCACCCAGAAAAGCCACGACTGATGATGTCTCATACACACTTTAATTTATTTCAAATTAAAAATAGGAAGCGTTTAATGAACTACCCTTCAGAAGACAACTTGAAAAAGCGATATTTTTGCCATAAACTACAGGCAAAATTGCGGCTTAAATTTAAAAACTAACCGAATCGCAAAAACAGCTTAAAAGACAAGAAGCTTTTCTTCTGTTGCTAATTGGCAAAAGGTTTATGCAATTGTCAGATCCTCTAATGTTGCTCAATTATTAAAAAAAACACCACTAGTCGCCTCTGCTACAACTCAACCTGCTAAACAAACAAGTTCCTTGAACTTCTCATAAATGGGATACATCATTCTAAAACCGTTAAATGTTTATTCATGTTAGGTAATCTTTCTAAACTAAGGAGACGTCTCCAATCTCAAGTCACTATGGAAATTTCGCAATAACCTGTGAATATTAGCCGGACAAGAAAAAAAAATTACAACCAACATCAACCGAGCGCTGAATGCCTACATACAAGTACCCGCCTGTAGGTGGTGTAGACGAAAATTACGTCGAAATATTGTTTGGGTTCACACCAACGCTCAACCCGAAGCCCACCGCTTGTGCGTACACAAAAAGTGGTCCAGACGCCGAAGAACTTCCACGACCATGACGTTGATTACTCTGAAGCTGGTAAAGTCTCAATTACCAACTTCCGACGGTGCCCCCTCATTTGTATTCATTCACTTTGAATAATCTAGGCACCTGCTACAGCGCCGCCTACACCCCAATCTGCGGCGGCGGCTGCTGTAGTTCATAAATGTCTTTCTCACGACATTGTATGGGCGTCAGCTTGTAAACCGAAGAGCTCCATAATCTGTCGGATGTTTAATAAAATTCAACTTTAGGAGCATAGATTATTATTTCATCCTCAATTATTAATCACATACAAATTCATCCGAGCGTCAGAGTGGCGCTACTGCATCTACGCAATTCGAAATTGCTCCCAGCAAGAAGGCACTCATAGGGGACCTCACCGCCCATCATACAGTCTTCCTCTGTCGCCAAGAGATAAGATGTACTTTAGCCATACGCGCATCCATCCAAGTGCTAATTTATAGTCATTTGAACTCATTACCACAATCGTTTTTTACCATCAAAATGTCAATACTCAATTAGACCACTTGTCATTGGGTTCTAGAGCGAGCGGCTCGCTAGCACTGGCGCTGGCTTTGGCTCTGGCCATTGTCCACTGGCTAGTGGCCACTGCCCACTGCCCACTGGGCACAGACACTGTCTATCAAAAGGGGAAAAGATTGATCTTCCCTTGCTGGTGATTGTGTTCGAAATTGAAAATAAATTCGATATTGATGGACGTACTAGATAGACATAAATCGAAATGCAAAAATGCAAAACCTGGCACCGTCCACATTAGCATTCGATGTCGACCATCGACCATCGACCATAGACTATCGGCGAATTTCGTGCAATCGGTCAACTGGGTGTAGTTGTGTATCAGTGTTTCATTCATTAACCGTCGATAGCAATACCATCAATTGACCAACTAGCAGCAGCAGCTTACATCGGTTCTTACTTGATTTACTAGCCAATAGTTGTCAGAGAGAGAGAAGTCCAGCACTGCAGCATTCCTCACGTTCGCATTTGCCCGCCGATCGCAGTGGCAATTCATCTTGATTTTTGATTTCTTTCGTTCAACTCGTGCAATGAATAAGCAATTACGTTCATTAAGATATTTTCCAATAAGTTGATAAAATTGAAGTAAGTCGGGAGACAATAACCCGATAAGGCGAAAAGGAGCAGTCTATCTATGGCGCATTAGATGAATCAAGCAGATTGACGAGGTGCCGGCATAGTTGCATACTCGTACTCGTATGCAAATGTATCCATGTTTGTGCGAATGGAATGCTTCAATTTAGTAGTGCTTAAGAATGGATGGGGAACTCTCTGCTTCCCTCGTTTGCGATAGAAAGACGAACGGCAGACGAGCCTCTGACTGAACAAATTGATTATACGAGTACCCGTACTGACTTCTGCATGTACTCGTACTTGACGGCGCGCCATTAAGCCGTCATGGCTATAGTCGTCAAGATATTTTCACTGAGGACTTAGACAATCAGTCATAATGTATTTATTGATGGGTCGACTAAGGGTGAATGTGTCGCGTGTTTTGTGAATTTTCTTTAATTTTTCATGTTCAGCTGTAGGCTTCGAGTTATGCTGCATGAGAGTGTGTGTACTTGCACGTGTATGTTTTTTTCTATGGAGTTTTGTGGTTGGAAAAATATATTACTCCTTTGGGTGGGTTATAGAGGCTGTCTCCTACAAAAGGAGGGCGCATTTAGATCAAGAGGAGTCCATTTTGCAGCAAGAGGAGTTCATCCATATATTCCCTCTATAAAAACCAATTGGAGTTTGCTGTGAATAGAAGAAGACTTCTAAAAGGTAACTTGCTGAGATTGTCGATGAAGTAGGCTACCAAGTGTATGCGTCTGAAAAACGATATACCTAGACAGGTTAAGATAAGGTGGAGAACGTTCTCCTCCTCCTCTTCGTTGCAAATCTTTTGCGAAAGTCATTTGAGAAGAGATCAATGATACACACATATGAGACAGAGTCCTATGATCAGTAATGTCAAATTTTGATCTCTTAAAATCAGGCTTTTAGAGCGTTTAGAATCTAAAAGGTCCAACATTAAGCGCTTCCTGAACGACTAGATGGCGTAGTTGGTTAAGTGCCTGCCCCAAGTTCATGGGGTCCCAGGTTCGAATCCCAGTGAAATCGAATCTGATCCACTCACCATTTGCCGTTGGGAAATTAACGGAAGTGGAGTATGCTACCTGGCAATGGCCTACAGTTTTGAGTCTGAGTGGTCCTGTAGCGTTTCAAAAAACCTCAGAAAAAAAAGCGTCAAAAAGCGCTTCCTAGCTTTAAATTTAAATAAAAAACAGTGTTTGTAAAATATCATCGACATTTTTTATTCGTTTAAAAGACCTTTTGATGCCGTTATGTATGAAATGTTCAAATGTCAGCCGTTGCTTCTCTGGGTGGCTCGCATACGAAATGTACAATTTTCCATGACTGTGGCACATAAATCGGGCTGAATTTGACCGATGGCATGGATTATGTTGGCTTTGAGTGCCGCTATGGTTTGTGGCTTATTCGCGTGGACCTGCGACTTCAAAAAATTCCACAAGAAAGAGTCTAACGGGGTCAAATTGCACGATGCTGGTGGCTAGTTCAAACCACATCCACGAGAGGAGACCATCCATCCACGTGAGGTGACCATCAGAATTTCCAATGTGGCGTGAGCTGTGTGGCAAGTAGCGCCGTGCCGTCCTGTCGTTGGTGTCCATATCTTCCAATTTAAGCCAAAAGAAGGTAGGTGGTAATCATCGATGGTGATGGCTTGGCCAACGTCGTTCTCAAAGAAATATAGACCAATGAAGCCGCCAGCCCAAAATCCACACCAAGAAGTGATTTCTTCGGGATGCATTGGACGCTCCTAGATTTCATGTGGATTGGTGTGGTCCCAAATTCGAGAATTTTGTTTGTCGACGTACCTATTTATCCAGAAATGGGACTCATGGCTGAAGATGATTTTTCGATGAAAATTTGGATCAGTTTCCATCTACTCCAGAGACCATTCAGCGAACACACGTCGTTGTCTATGGTCGTCGTTTACCTACAGCTCCTAGGTCAGTTGAATTTTGTACAGGTGCAGGCCCCCAAGTCACGACGCAAAATTCGCCAAGTTGTGGTCTGCGAAAGGCCAAGTTCTTGTGAGCGACGCGAAATCGACTGCCTCCGATTTTTCTGCACACTTTCACGGACAACGGCGATGTTTTCGGCAGATCTTGCGTTTCGTCGACGTACGGGTGTTAGTTTATTGCTGACTGAACCAGTGGATTTAAATTTATCAACCACACTGCGAATAGCCCTCTCGGTAAAACGAGAGTGATGGTGACGGTAAAATGGGTGAAGCGGGCGGAACGTTGCCCGAACAGAACACTCATTTTGATAAAACAATTTTATCATTTGCACATGTTGTTGAGCGCTGTTTATTGCTTATCAGACTGAATAAATGACAGCCAATTTGACAGATATAACTTGAACAATATGGCCGCTATCAACTGTCAAAGATCGGAAATCCCTATTGGAAAACCCTTTATATGCTGTGCGTCCTTCTTCGATAACTGCACATACATCGTTTTTCTCTCGTTTACCTCCAGGCACATTCAAAACCACTTTCGTTTCATTGCCAGTAAGCCTCTCATTGACGGTTCGCTTACTAATCGATCTTGTAGGTGTCTGCCTAGTTTGGGCTAAATGTAAGAATGCTTGTTATATTTGTTGGTGTACCAAAAATATAGAATGAATGATTTTTTTCCTTCTTCTTACCAATATTTTACATAGTTCTCATGTTTTATTATTTATATTTTTATTTATATTTTTCTATTAAAATTGATCCTGAAGACCCGAAGGCTATGCTTAGTCATTAGGACTCACCATCAAAACTGAAGAGAGTAGACAACAAATCTACACCAAAGCACAGATCGCGCATCCACAGCAATGCCTTGCTGTCGTTCCATTCAAGGGTGCATCAGCAAGTTTATTATCTTACGTGAGGATATTTAAAATGTTATTGGCAAAATCGTACATTTGTTGTACTTTCAGGCAAGACTCAACAATTTACATATTTTTTATGCATCTCCTGCTTTTTCATTTTTTATAGACTTTTGCATTCATTGCAACCGGTCTTCAATGGGTCACTGTACAGGAGTCACGTCACAAAGGTACAATGATTTTGTAGACTTTTTCTTCCCCAAACGTGCGTTACTTCGGCGCCGTAAAACGTCAATCCCCTTTGCACGTTAACAAAAGCCGTAAAATGCTATTGTCACGACGAGACTGACCGGAATTTGTTTGCTCTTATTTTCATGTCTGCTGATGCGCTCATGGTGATGCGTTAATAAGTCTCTCGAATTATGACTGTGAAATGTCTATTTTTGGTTTATATGTACACAATGTGCACTGCAAGGTAATGAGCAGAGAGGAATTATGTAAGTATGAATGTGGATATGGACGTGGAATAGTGTGTAGACTTGTTTGTGGATACGAACAGGGCGGAATTATGGAATGCTCCAAATTGACTAAAAAAAACTGGTATGTAAGACTAACTTGTCATTTAAATGTACACAATTTTTGGACAGTTCAATACAGAAATTAAAAAATATTCTTATTTATACTTTTTAAATGGCTTAGGCTTAATTCTGAGTGGTTAACCATGTTGGTAGCACCCTAAGTAGCTTATATGTTTTACTTCGCAACAGATACCTACTGCTGAAGCATCTTATCTGTTAATCAGTTTAAAGATCATCCTCTAGTCCCAAACTAACAGATCAGGTCAACGGTGCAGACATGTACCTTTAAATTAATTGGGGTCAGTGAATGCAAAGTGAAACAAGAACGCTTATTAAATAAATTCAATGCACTTGCTGCACCTGGACTCATTCCAAAAAGCGGTCGATAAAATTCAGAAGACAACAATATTCAATCGACTCGCTTGAACACCGACGCACGTAATGTCTTCTTTGTCACTTCTTTGTCTCTTAGAAAATTCAACCGCAATTCAAGTCTTATTGGCAATACTCATTAGTTTCCTTTAACCATTTCGGACGCACAATTAAGTTCAGAGACTCGTTTTTTGCCGTACCAGACAAATTAAAATGCCGTTCCCAGTCCAATATTTCACATTTATTATTACTTACAGACGTTTAACACCAATTTAACATTCGTGCCTGCTCTCTTTTTCTCCCTCTCCAATTAAGATCCGTGCTTTGTACTGACTTCCGATAATAATAATAATAATAATGGCGGCGCTACAGTCCGAGATGGACCTGGGCCTAGCTTCTCAGCAAATCGCTCGTGTTGTGCGTGCTATTATTCTCTCACGAGTGGAGGGGACCTACAGTTTAATACCGACTCCGAACGGCGAGATTGAGAAGCTTTTTTTAGACAGTTATACACTTTGAGCATTGTCAGTGGACTCGAAAGAGGTGGAGCCGTGAACAATTTATTTTAAAAAAATTGTTTGTCTGAACTTGGATTCGAACCTAGACTGTGAAAGTCTAATGCGCATGGATCAACGCACGAACCCACACGACCACGGCGCCCACCTCTGATACTTAAGGTTATTTGTAACTCCATCTGCTTGTGGATATTATAAAAAAAAAACAAGTTCTGACAGTATAAATCGTAGATTCGTCCTAGTATCAACCACCTCCTGAAATAAGCAAGCATTTACCACCTTTCCTGAGGTTGGTAGAAATCCTATTTCGTAGAATCCCCGATTACAGTTCAGTGGTTATTCTGTCGTATCCACCGGAATTTTTTGAAATCCTGTAAATATCTCATCTCATCTCAGTTTCAGTGATCCGCATGTTCCACTAAAGAGTCGCGGGGCAATACATGAACGAGGGATCTCCAGGCCACTCGATCCTCCGCCATCGACTCTAACTCATCACGAGCTATGCCCAAGCGCAACTAGGCGAGTGTTTGGACTTGCTCCATCCATCTCGTCCTGGGTCTGCCAGGCGGTCGCCTACCTGATGGAATCGTATTCAAGGCACGCCTCGGAAGTCGTGATGATGGGGACATTCGTGCCACGTGACCAAACCATCTAAGTACAGCCCTTTCCGTACAAAGAAGCAGCTGTCCAACGTTGAGTTCCTCGCGCACTGTCGTGTTCCTCACCCTATCCCGGCGAGTAATTCCTACAACAGCTCGAAGAAATCTCATCTCGGCAGCTTGTATTCGCGATCTTATTCTTTCGATCATTACTCAAATTTCATGACCATAGGTGAGAGTTGGAACAAATACTGCGTTAAAAACCGTTAACTTGGCTTTGACACCAAGCTCGGCCTTCCTCATTACAAATCGAGCAAGCTGTTTCAAAATTGACCCAGCTTGACCAATCCTGCAGGAAAGCTCAGCATTATTTCTCCCATCACTCGTGAAGAAGATCCCAAGATACTTAAACTTCTCCATCTGTTTCAATGGGACTCCACTTAAATGTAGAGTGCATTGAACAGGGGTTCTGAAAATAACCATAACCACGTTAACCTTCATCCCAGCATCAGCACATACAGGCCGTACGTAAACATTTCAAAAATATTTTTTTCAATAGAAGCTACTCTAGACTAATTCTAACGGTTGAAAGTAAAGTTTTAAAACCTACTCGTAGCATTTGCAACACTGTTAGAGTTTCCCAAAACCTTTCTCAACGTTGTGCCTTCCTTGAGTCCGATATACATATGTCAAATTATAGTGAGTGGGAGCTTTATGTCGTTTTCTCTAAGGGTCAACTCAGGCGTGCCTCAAGGATCCATAGTAGGCCGTTTACTTTTTCAACTCTCAAGCTATGTTAAGAACTGCAGCGTACACATGCATGCGGATGTACAACTACCTATCAAGATAAATGTATGAAATTCTAGCCGAATCTACACGCCTCCCTCAAAATCTACGTACAGTGCCTCACAAAAGTATTCGTAATTATGTTTTTTTCCTGGATTTTAGTATTGTTAATCAACAAATAATTATTATAATTATAATGAAAAAAACAGTTTTAATTCAACATTTATTCACTGTTCTGTCTGCAACAACAACAAAATGCAACAAACTAGGATCCAGGAAAAAACATAATTCCGAATATTTTTGTGAGGCACTGTATGTACTTCTTGCCGAATCTACAGGCCTCCCTCAAAATCTACGTACATACACGGATGCGAAATTGTTTGCAAAAGTTGGTAATGAAAGTAACTCTTAGTTTTCAACAAGATCATTGGTTTCGCGTATGTGTACGATCGTTTTTCTAGTTATGCAAAAAAAATCATTGATTGTTTGATCTACTGTCACCTGAAATAGACAACGGCAAATAAATTGCAAGCACTACAGAGGGTTGTCTGTCTTGGCATAACAGTTGCTCTACAAGAGCTCTAGAAGTAATCGTCGGGCTAACACCCTTACCCATCTTCGTTAGGAAGATAGCTGTTGAAATATTGGATCGTGAAGACTGGTCCACTGATGGTCCAACACTAGACCCCAGAAGTCTAGTATGGTACACACACGGATCGAAAATGCACTCTGGAGTTGGCGATGGAGTCTTTGGACCCAACACTAGGATCTCTGTACTTATGGGGTCGAGGCCTGTTTGTTAAGCTGAAATCCACGCCATTGAGATCTGCGCTATAAACAATCTCCTTAAGATTGTGTTATAAGGACGCTAGAATACAAATCTTTTCGAATGGCCAGGCAGCACTTAAGACTTTATCATCCAATCTAATGGACTCCAAGATCATCAAATGTTGCTACGATGCACTACAAGCCCTTGCCAAACACAGCACAGTGAAACTTGGCTGAGTCCCTGGTGATTGCAAGCAACGAATCTGCAGATGAACTCGCTAGGGCTGGCTCGGTAACTGCCTTCACAGAATCTGAACCGTACTGTAGTGTCAATTGGACAACAGCTACAACGCTGGTTAACGTGTGGGAAAACAAACTTCGCCTAAACCACTGGACCAACACGGATGGTCTTGGGCAATCCACGATTAATCAGACCCTACTGCTATAAGGAAATCCCATGCCTTAACAAGGAAAGTAGAAGAATGCTAACGAGCTTTCTTACTGGCCACTGCGGTCTGAATTATCACCTTTACAAAAGTTTTCTCCACTCATGAAAGAGTGGTTGCCTTAAGAGCTAGACTCAATTCAAACTCAAAGAGTTGCGTAACCCAAAGAAGATGATTTACGCTTTAATTTTGAAAACATTAACAAATAACTGTTTCAATCGTAGATGACTTCAAATCACAATCTGTGATGTTAGGCTTTGTTTGTTTTAAAACAAAGAACGAAAAAATAATAGTTTCAATGACGAGAGTTAAGATAATGGAATTATTTTAGTGTTAACTGGCTGATTTCTTCAACAAGTCGTTTTGATTTATCGTTAGATCGTAAGACCATCGATTTATTGCAAGAATAATTTCTTGCTGATTTATTTCGAGAAGTGATAATATTAACTGTCGAATGAAGTTACTTCAATCACTTTTATTCAAAAATTGACATATTCGCTGACGAATTATCACCACACGTTTATTTTTTGTTTTTTCAATAAAGAAAAATATGAAACATCTGTTTCAATTTGTTGCCTTTTTGAGAAGAAACTGACAGCCCGTCCTATACATGGTCCCATCCCTAGTCAACAAATCTGACTGAAAACTTAACACATCTTCGATTATTAACATGCCAATTGGAAGCTGCAAATCTTGTGAAAAGGCTTTTAGATGTCCAGTTAATTACGTAGAATTTAGTAGAAAAATAAAGTAATTTAAAGTCTAGACTAATACGACATAGAACTGCATTTTCCCACAGCAAAACGTATTCATTATTTATGAATATTTATTAATGTGACATTTAGACCTAGGATGGGC
Organism: Myathropa florea; assembly: GCA_930367185.1. NCBI lineage: Eukaryota > Metazoa > Arthropoda > Insecta > Diptera > Syrphidae > Myathropa > Myathropa florea. The sequence goes on from OV884002.1 coordinate 46,669,115, forward strand.
GCCAGCGTGAAGTGGTTTCGAGTTGATTTTCCTACTAGGGAATGTTAAACACTGTGCCGAGTTATCACGGTGCCATAAATTAATGCAGGCGTCATTAATAAGCAATATAAGAAAAAATTAAATAAAGTGATGCATACACAGAGACGACACAAAAATATATCTCAATCTCTCTCTTCAAGAAAATCTTTTCAACCAGCTTTCCTGGCCTGGCTGAACGTAATAATAAAATAATAATAATAATGGCGGCGCTACAGTCCGAGGTGGACCTGGGCCTAGCTTCTCAGCAACCACTCGTAGTTGTGCGTGCTATTGTTCTTTCACGAGTGGAGGGGACCTACAGTTTAATACCGACTCCGAACGGCGAGTTTGAGAAGCTTTTTCTAGACAGTTATACTCTTTGAGCATTGTTAGTTACACGAAAGAGGTGGAGCCGTGAAAAAAATTTTAGGTGTTTTTTTCGGGAATCGAACCGACAACCTCGAGCGTAGGAGTCGATGCACCTACTCAACACGCCACTGCGCCCACCATTTATTATCTGAACGTCAAACTTCATACGTTCAGATAATAAATGGTCCTCAGCAAATTAAAATTTTCACAGATGGATCCAAGACGGATCAGGGATTGGAAATAGGTGTCTATTCCCAGAACCTAAATATAAACACATCTCCTCACCGTAGCGTCTTGCAAGCAAATGCTATTGCGATTAAAGAACTTTTGTCACCGCTGCGGTATTCAAAAAGACATCATCAGCCTTCGATCCATGGATTCGGTCACATTTCAGGACAAACTTAGACTGCCGTCTCCCCTTGATGCGCATTTAAATATTCACCTCACGTTAGTGTCGGTACACTGTGTCATAAACTGAAACTGTCATTTGTAGCACCAAAAAGACATCCGATCCGCGTTGTACCACAACTGGACTATGTTGGCCTAAGTGTGACTGCTATCTGCACTCTGCCATCTGAATCAAGTCTAAGCATTCATGCCTTTACGATGAGCCACTCACACCACGACTTCTGCAGAAGTTGCAGAGATGAGGAAATGGAGGAGATTGCCACACACATCCTTTGCACATGTAGCGCCCTCTCTATCCAAAGGAAAAATAAACTGGGCAAGTAGGGTTCCGTCGCACAATATTGATGGATGATTTCTGAATATCAAACGATGTTTCCAAACTATTTCAATTGAATTTTCTTCTAACTTCAACCCAAATCAACATACATTCATACATCCAAATAAACAAACCTTCATCCCTACATATCTCTATCCAAGTTTATGCAACACAGAAAATTCCTTCTATCATACACATACCCAATCACTGCTCATGCCTGCGGTGTGTGTGTTCATTTCTGTTGGGCATTTAGGGGTGAGGTCGAAAAGATAACGCTCCTCAACGAATAGAGTGGTCGAACACAGCATGAAATTTATGTGTGAAAATGAAAATATTTCTCATTTTAAATCTTAGATATCATTAAATTTCAACATAAATCGATATTTTGAAATTTATTATTTCTTAATGCTTACATTGATGTCTTCAAAACTGCGTTTTCAGATCTTCAAAATTCGCATGTCGGTGATTGACCGGTTTTGGCCAATATCTCCAAAACCATTAAGGCCAGAATGCTCGAAATGGTTTTAAATGAAAGTACTCAATGAAGCCAAGTTTGTGTGATTTTTTTCAGATTTAAACACTTTGGTTTAGAAATGGCAGGCGGAGACGTATTTAAAAAAAACTTTGGAGCTCCATATTTACCAAACGGTATTTTGGATAAAAAAGTGTTGAAAGAAACCTCCACCTCATTTCAAAAGATCTGTCGATTGATATATATTTCGATGGTGTGCTACAATTTTTCAAAATTAATGTCAACTTCACCTGTACTCGAGCCACCCCAAATGGCCCCACTTTTTAAATTTGGGTACATGGGCAATGACATCTAGGTCTGAAGTACCTAATTCCAAAATTTCATGCCGATATCTTCATAAACTTCGGAGAAAAAAAAGTGTGACAGACGCGACGGACGGACGGACACACCGAAATTATAAAGGTTCCGTTTTTGTAGACGGAATCTTAAAAACAAGTTGGAGCTTACTTTTTCGAGAATTTGAGTGAGCAGAATGGCATCAGCACTATTCAGCTTATGCATTTTTGTAGATAGCCTATCCCCGTGGTACTACAATGGAGTATGTTGCCCTAAATGAGACTATTGTCTGCGGTAAGTCACTTGAACCTAACCTAATCTTACCACACAAGAAATTAAAAACGCAGCAAGAGAAGATCCCACTTTGACGAGGTCAACCTTTGGTTGTAGTCTTACTGCTTGATCTGTTGTCATCTGGGCCCGACCATAATAGCCGTAAAGAAATAAAGTCAACTAAACCAACCGAGCGAATACACAGAAATGAATCACTGTGACCATAACCACTTCGTTCAGTTTCGTTAACTTCGTTCACTTACAAGTGAGAGCGAAATGGACAGCTCTTTACGTATGATAATTGTTGTTGCATGGGATTGAAAATATTATGAGCGTTATTATTTCTTTCTAAATCGTCTACTTTTTTAAATGGACTCAATGTTTCAATAATATCACGAACTATTCGGTGCGCAACAAAGGTCCCGCTGTTTGTCAATATATGGCTCCAGTAGTAAGTGCTGGTCGGTTTTGACATATCCAAAACGTCATAAACCGATCCTAGGCAGATGGTAAACAAACTGTTTCGACACATTAGTGATTTTGTTTTGGAGTTTATGCGGATGCGGATGTTGAACAAGTCGGTACAGGAACGACTTAGCGGCGACTTAGAGTCCCAAAAAAATATAAAAGAAGTCAAACAAAAATGTAAGAAAATTTCAACTCATTTTAATCATTCAACAATTGCTCAAAAACAGCTTCAAAAGATTCAGGATATACTTAATCAACCGCATCTCAAAGTATTCCAAGACTGCGTAACCAGATGTAACAGTACTTTTTATGTGTTCGAGCGGTTTTTGAAGGTAAAAGACGCATTAAGTTACTGCATGAATAACAACGAAATGGCCCCAATTATGCCAGAAGACTGGAAAATAATCGAATGATGTGTCCAGTTGCTGAAACCTTTTGAAGAAGCGACACGAGAATTGAGAGTGAGACGCTCACATCATCTGTAATTCCAATAACTCAAATGCTTATGGAAAAACTGGATGACCATTTAACAAGATGACAGGACCCTGATCCGATTAGACTGGCAGTCAACACCTTAAAAACGGAAATGTCTTCTAAATTCTCGGCGTTGGACGAAAATCATTTATTTTCTATACCCACTTATTTAGACCTGCGCTACAAGCACACATTTTTCAAACCGTTGACAGAAGAAAAAATTAAAGAAGAAATACTGAGAGCTCACAAAAAACGTCTTCAGGATCACGATCATGACCGCAGATGTTCTCCAAATCTAAACTACAACCAATCTAAAAGAATGAAAATGAGAGATTCCTTGGATTTGGTACAGTCGATTGACCATTCTTCAGAACAACCTAGCACGTCCGGTACCGCTAGGAAACCCTGTTTGAAAAGTGATCTGGAAGCGATGCTTGATTCGTCAAGTGAAGATGACGACCTTGTCCAAAGATCAGACAGTCCCGAAAATGACCTTAAAAAGGAGTTAGCGTCATATCGCAGCAAAAAAAGGACAAATGTATCGGAAAGTCCTCTTATCTGGTGGAAAGGTAATAAAGAGTTTAAGATGTTATCTGCCATAGCACGAAGATATTTGTCAGCTCACCCAGCCAGTGTTCCTAGTGAACAATTGTTTAGTGGTGCGGAGCTAATTTATGACCCTTTGCGTAATCGGCTAGACCCAGAATGCGCATCAGCATCCGCAGATGTAAGCCTTTTAATATCCGCATCCGCATCTGCGGATGTCAAAAAATCTGCATCCGCAACATCCCTAGTGTGAATGTCTGTTTTGTTTTTGCGCCAAATAATCGTCATTTGCGGGAATGTTGATTTTCTTCTTTCATTCGAAGAAAATGGCGGTTGAAGCGCTTCGAGAGCTCCAAAAAATTTACAGATACAGATACAGATGTTTTCGTTGATTAAAAGGCGATGATTCCATACCATCCACGTGAAGGAAGGCCAAAATCCTTTGAAAATGCTGAATTGTAGGCATTGCTCGATGAATGTTTGTGTCCAACGCAAGTTACCTGCCAATCCATTTCCAAGCGATTGCATGCGAAAAACGGCCACAATACGAGTAGAGGCACGAAAAATTGATTCTACAGCATGACAACCTTGGCGTCACATTGCCAAGCCCGTTAAAACCTACCTGGAAACGCTCAAAGGGGAAGTTCTACTCCACCCGCCATGTTCTCCAGATATTACGCCATACGATTATTACTTGTTCTGTTCGATCGCACATGGTCTGGCTGATCAACAGTTCCGCTCATATGACGACATCAACAAATGGCTGTATTCGTGGATAGCCTCAAAAGATGAACACCTTTACCGTAACGGTATTCGAGCTCTGCCAGAAATAGGGGAAAATGTTGTAGCTAGAGAGTGACGTTACTTTGAATGATTCATTTGTAATAATGTTTCCACAATAACTTAGTTGCGCACCTATTAATTGTCAAGAAAGGCGTCTTAAACTTTGGCATTCGTAGTCGCCATCAAACAGGGCCTACAGGCCCCTCGAGGTAGGGTTATAGCACGCAGTTTTCGGGCTAGAGCGGCAGCTGTAGAAACTAGGCCAAAGTACACCACGAACTATTGCGCCACCCAAAGAAGATGAGAACAGAGGGCTGTTGGGGAAGGTTTAGTTGGTCTTAAGGTTCAATTTATATTACGGTAATTTTCTTGAATATGAAGCAATTTCGAGCGTCAATGTCTAGCTTTTTCGTCAGTAATTTGAACTGTTTGTGTTGCTAGTGTTAGAGAAGTGAGTAAAGCTGCGGCTTTACACCAGCCCTGCCCAGATGCAGCTGCCCAGCAGTGCCGCTGACTGGTGCATGGAGTTCATGATTGCTTCGATTTGATCTTGGATGTGAATAAATTCACCTTCAAATGCCCTGTGGTCGCCCCCGCATGCGATCGCGCTGCCATCATCCAATCAATAGCTCAAATGATTTCATCGAAATTGCAAAGACGACAAATCTTTTAATTTAGTGTGACAGTTCTATCGATACATACGTAAGCCCATATCGATTAACTGAAACCCAAACACATCGTCATACGACATACGAGCACATAGACGGAATGGAATAATTAAAACATCAGCTCCGTACGTACGTATGTTAGGACTGTTGTCGTTGTCGGACCGGGGCTCGACTCGACACACTCCGCACAGTCGATACACTCCAGTTATAAATCATTCAGCAAATTAATTGAAGCGTAATAGAAAGACATTCGGCATGCCAATACCCGTACGTGCACATGTGTGTGCACACACTTAGGAACAGGAATAAGCTGCAAGCTAATACGCTTGTGGCGACAAAGCTTATTATAATCTGAGCACATTCGAAGCCGGTGGCGGAGCGGCGGTGGCGGCATGCTGCAGGGGTGTACGAGTAGAAGACGCAAATCGATGCAAACTGAAAGATAAATACACGTACAGCATCAGAAGCCGCACTATAACGCCCCATTTCGAAAAGCACCGGACTGATCTGTGGCGACAGAGAGTCTCTCGTAAAAAAAAATGCCCCCGTCTGTTATGCAGATCTAGACATTAGAGATTCCGCCCATCGCTTTATGCATTCTTCGGTGCGGTGTGAAATAATTATTTTCGAAAATAGCGATGTGCGGATACGGCAGCGGCAATGGCAACGGCAACGGCTATGACTACAGTTGGTGGCTGACGTGTACTCGTATGCCCGCGTTGAAATGCAGTGGAAACTTTAGCAGTGAATAAGAACTTAATTAGTTCAGAGCGGAAAATGTGCGCAATGACGACACCTGATGAATTGTAATTTATTGATGATGACTTGTGCCGAGAGAGGGTGTGCACTTGGGTGTACTTAGGCAGTCATTGAGTGGGATTACTCAGTGTGTACTCGTAGATCGTAGCTGAAGTTTACATAATCATTTCGTGTGAATACGTAAGTCCAGATACACTGTATGCTGCTACTGCTGCTGCTGCTGCTGCATTGATGCAGGATATGCAAAAGTTTCGCTGTCGTCTTGCTTTCAGATTCAGAATATGTAGCTGCTGTAGCAATTTTTATTTTGTTCGTTTTTCGTTGTTGTTGTCATGGGTTTTCCGAAGCAGAATTGATTTAGCAACTCAGTTCCGTTTTCGCTAGATTGATCGAGATTGATTGAGGGCACTGATGCATCCTGTTCGCGTTGTGAAGGTCTGCATGTCAAGCAGTTCGGGGTGCACAACAACTGGCGTGAGAAAAAATTCAACACAAAAGTCCTTGAAGGTCTGCTCGGATATCCGATAACTTTGGGAATAGATTTTCCACCATTGTGCACACGTAAGTTCGTATCATTATGAAGTGATGGACACAAAGTCACTGTCACATGCGATCGGTCTTGTGATGCGTGAGCTGTAAAACTGTGTGAACAGCTGAAAAGAGTCGTATGCTATGCACAGAGTTGACCTTATCAACAGATGAACACAGATGAGAACTGGTCTAGGCTAGTCTAGGGGATAATCACTAAATGCTGCTAAACCTGCCAGAAATTCAGAAAATGGAACAAATATTTGGTCTCAGTAAATAGTCTATGCTGCAATGGGGAGGTTGATTATAATGGTTGTGTCCCACACTATCCATTGTACAGCAACGTTAATCTTCGAAGAGCTCAGCCACTCATTCACTCTGTGGGAACGATTTGAATATTTCCACAAAGCGGACTAGAGATGTATCTCGATGAGGTCGCAAATAATATGGAAAAAGTAGACTTGCAAGTCCAAGTCTGAAAGAAGGTAGATACGGACATATGTAATAATGGCGGCGCCACAGTCCGAAGTGGACCTGGGCCTAGCTTCTCAGCAAGTTCTCTCACGAGTGGAGGGGACCTACAGTTTAATGCCGACTCCGAACGGCGAGATTGAGAAGCTTTTTCTAGACAGTTATACTCTTTGAGTATTGTCAGTGACTCGAAAGAGGTTGAACTGTGAAAAAAATGTTAGGTGCTTTTTCTGGAATCAAACCGAGAACATCGAGCGTAGGAGTCGACGCACCTACCCTCTACACCACGGCGCCTACTACGGACATATGTAGAAAGTAGAAAACGTTATCCTGCTCTGTAGAGGTTATTTTAAGTCATATAACACTCCGTATTAATCAGAAAATAGGTCTAGATAGGCCAATTGTGGTACCACGCATATCGGATATTATACATAGTTAAATAGCGCTTATGATAGTTGATGGCTTTGCTTTCCTGATGAAATTGGATGAAATTGGTTCCTTAAACCCCGAGGAGCAAATTAAGCGTCATATTATCAAAATACAACCACATTTTTGCTGAACTGTCATGAAAAGTTTTGACAAAAGAGCGTGTATGTGGCAACGAAGTCGTGGAAGCCATTGGGCTGATATGCTATTCCATACATTGCCCTAGAATCAATACAAACAAATTCAATTTTTAATTAAGAACCTGTATTTTCTAATGGAATTACTTCTTGTGAGAACTTTGTGACACCCTTTGTGACGGCTAGATAAGGACGTTTGCATTAAAGTTCATGTCTTACACAGCATTTTTCGACGAGACTAGTTTAAATTAACAGCCAATTACAACGCCATCTCTGATTCATATTTTGAAGTTTGTAGACAGATCTTTCATCTATCTTCACACTTGAGTTGTTCTGCCGACAGTTATGAGAGAATGTAAAGTTTTGTTTTAAGTTAAAAAAAATTATTCAAGTATCATTTATTATTCATCACATTCGAATCCCTTGGCCATTTCTATTCCGTTCACAAATATTCTGCTTTTTTTATGGTCGTGAATGACGAACGCTCATCAAAGCCGAGACAAACCCCTCTAGGAATAAAGAAAATGAGATGAGAAAATCAGGAAAATTCTGCGCTTTTATCGTTTTTCTAGTCGCTAACAGTGTCAATTATCAGTTTGCTGGAATTACTTTTCTTTCTAGTCGGGTATACGCATTTTTCTTCATGTTCGCTATCTGCTGTTGTTCCACTGGAAGGAAGTCGAAAGTTTTTCGGATTTATCATGTGCGTACACTCTGCAGTGTCTATACATTTTTCGAGCTGGATCTACAAGGACTTAAATAGGCGACGTTACAACAAAACAAAAACAAATAGTCTCAGATGAGTTATTCAGATGAGCTCGAAGAGACATCGCAAGAGTCAATGGCCGATAGGAGATCACCCAGCTGGACTGAATAGTCTACACAATATACACTATCGCAGCTGAGACATGTTTGCAGCAAGAGTTAAAAATAATCCAATAACACTGAAAATGTTCGGCACTCATATTTTCTTAATTCTCTTGACGGGATTTCAAAAGTGTCCATCAAACAAATAATAGTTTTCTCAAATTCCACAAGTTGGTTTTGGAACACACCTTGACAACCAAGTAACAGTTTTGTGGTTACAAAACGGAACTCAGTGCTAATTGGGTTCTCACTTCGGAACCGCCACTTCTACCTGCCTATCTATCCCCATGCCGTTTTCCAACTCATCGATCACGTTCTCCTTCATTCGCCATCAAAGTTGATTGAGGTCCCTCTCCATTGTGCGTGCGACACATCAATCGTGGACGTCCTCTGTTGCGGTTGTCTCATAGGCTCAGATTCGAAAATTTACATGGCGTAGTCATCTACGTTCGATCCGTAGACATCTGGCTGGACTCACATCGCTGTACAGCTCATAAAGTTCGTGAGCCTTATTCTCTAATTGCTATCGATGGAAATAGGACCAAAGATCGCGCGCAAAACTTTTCTCTCGATAAGACCTTCATCTGCTTTCGATATTGTCCATGTCTCTGTACCGTAAAGCAGGAGTGGGATAATCAACGTCAACTGCAAATTCAAATCGTTCGGGAGAGGGCTCTACTGCTCAATTGCCTTGTGAGCCGCAAAAACAGCGATTGACAAGAACTATTTTGCGTTTGATCTTGGTACTAACGTTGTTCGTACTGTTAACTGTGGAGCCAAGTTAGACAAAGTCCTTGGCTACTTTGACGTTGTGGGTGCGTATTATGACTTTCTGGCGTCTTCGATGTTTTGCGTCCTTTCTTGATGACAGAATGTACAGTCGACTCCCTCTAAGTCGAATTTTCACGGGATATCAAAATTATTTCGAGTTAGAGGGCGGTTTTTGTATGGAAAATGAGGGTAATGCCAAAATAAATATGACGAAAAAATTCGAGTTAGAGGGAATTCGATTTCGATTTAAAGGGAGTCGAGTTCGATTTAAAGGGAGTCGAGTTCGATTTAAAGGGAGTCGACTGTACTTCGTTTTGCCCTCGTTTACCACCAGACCCATTTAAGCCGCTTCCGTTTCAATGCCATCAGATGCCTCATAAATCGCTCACTGTGAACTGATACTCACGTCAATGCCATCGCGCATGTTGGCAGTTGTGCGAATTTTTGGAATATCGTGCCTCTAGTTTTGGCCAGGGAGTTTTGCACGACCGACGTTATAAATTAGCGAGAGTTCCCCATCGTCATCCTACACTACATGACGAGTTTGACAGAAACATGGCGCTGTATAGGTCATCTATATATGCGCTGTCATATGAGACCTTCAAATCGACGAATAGGTGTTGGGCGTCTATTTGGGTCTTTTCCAGGATTTTCCGTAGTGCTAAAGCACCCAGCAAAAATATGTCTGTGTTCTGTGATCAGAATTGCAACAATCCCAAGAAAGTCTCCGTCTCCGAAAAGCAAGCTTATCATCTTCTGACTATGGCGCCAGTCATTTGTGACAACAGCGAACTGCCGTCCCCATTCCCCAGTCATGCAGCAATCACCAATTGAAATCTAGAGCGCCCCAACCGAAAGTAACCCCAATCGCGATGCTACTTTCTACCGCCGGCCATGCATACACCGAAGTCCCTCTTCAATAAGCGCCCCTGCGAGTGCACAGATTCACAGTCACACAGTAATCAATCATAAATGAAATAACGTAGTAAAATCTATTATTAGCAAAAACGTCGCTTTGTGCACCAGAAGACGTTGCACAATCAGCACTCCCTCCCCATTATCGCCTCATTGTAATTTCGCGACCTTGCCATAAATGCGTATATTGTTTATAGGAAGCCGAGTGTTTACTCAAAACACAAAAACACTCAAAATCGAAGTAAACGAGCAGCGTTCATTTGCAAAAGTCAATCTAGAAGTAGGTGTGACCGATACAAACTTCAGCAGATTGCGATCGCGGGGTTGGATTTGTAATTACCTGCGCCAAGAGACGCTGAACGGCGGCGGCCGCGCGTATGTGTCCGGTAATTGGCATCGCTTAAGTCACCAAGTCACCGGCAGAAAATCAGAAAATCATAGACTCCTCTTAAATAATTAAAGGTGCACGCTGAGTCGTGGGTGGGTCATGCGCTCACACGAGTGACACGCTATAATTAAGTTTCACCGTGTGTGCTACCAGTAGGGTAAAGGTGAGCAGCGAATACTTCAAAAATACCTTTGCCGTCAGAGCTTGAGTATGTCAGCGTTACGTCCTTCGAGTGGCGTTTCGGTCGCTGAAGTCAGAGTGGCGCAATGCTGCTCGCCGGGTTGGTCATTACTACCTGTACGAGTATCTCCGGCAGCCACATCCTCCACCTAGGGGCGATTTGGAATTCGTGTCACATTTACATTTGTTTCCACATAGCAAAATTAAAAGGCAATTACGGAATACCTAGCAGTCTGTGGACTGAATACACAAGCCGGGTGTCGAGTGGCTGCCTCTCAGAAGTTATTTCTAGGTATTCGCTAAAGAGCGTTCTGATGAGTGTTATGAATTCCTCTTCGAATATGCGGAGTTACGCGTGCGATAGCTGGCACACATTTTTCTTTTGCTTTTCAAATCAATTCCGATATGACCTCAAACTGGAGCTATTTCGATGGTGTGTGTGTGTGTGGGGGGGGGGGTTTATTGCGGAATTTCGGACTTGGGATGCTCCATTCCATGCGGGCAATCTTAGATTTGCGAATGGCTAGACTTGCCAAATTGGGCTGGACACACGTTTGGAGATTATGGAGGATTTGAGCTTCTCTTCTGATTGGATGGTGTCAGAGGCAAATGAAATGGCTGGCAATTTGGGGCTTGACGCTTGGCGGCACTTCTGGGAAGCAAAAACCATTCTCTGTGAGTGGAAGAATGTAACAAATCATTTGCGGAAACTATAAAGATATCTAGCGTCCAACGTGAAGTCACGGGAATAAGTCAGAAACGCACCAAAGAGCACGTAAAAACAACAGGACAAGGATGTGCCGGTCCGAGTCCTTATGAAGCGATCACGTAGACAACCAGCGGATCCTCATTGAATCGTTCGTGGAAAAAAGAACACCACATCTGTTTTTTATTGACTGAGAAGCCATACGAGCACGATAACCGGAATTTCATGTACAAATATCCCATTGGCTTGCTAGCTATTTCTTGAGGTATATGCCCCAGGCAGCGCTAGCAGTAGAAGCAAAAAATTCAGAGATATACGCTGATATCTCCTTACTGGTGCATAAAAGCATGGATTTTTGAAACGCTACTGGAGCACTCAGACTGAAAACTGGTCCATTGTACTACCAGGTAGCAACCTACTCCAGTGCCGTTAATTTGAGCGGCAAATGGTGACCGGGCCAGATTCGATTTCACTGGAATTCGAACCTGGGACCCCTCTAACTTGGCGCAGGCACTTAACCAACTGCGCCATCCAGTCGTATATGTGAATAGCTTAGAAGCTAAAGACTGTTCTTAGGGGCACAAACTAAAGTTCTTAGCCTCCCGGACAGCAGCGCTTAAGCAAACAGTTTCCGATAACAAGTCAACCAAGTTCAGAGCTTCTTTTATCTAGAAACTGTTTCCACTTAAACCTCATCAGTACAGCAGAAACTCAGCATGTCCTAAACAAAATGGTAATCTAGCTTAAGTGAAAGGTTATCAATGTGAAAGGTTCTTGCAGCAAAGCAAAAAGCCTACAAGTCGACGCTGCATTGAACTACGAGAGCTGTTCGCGAGCTCTACGAAGAAAAACGAAGGGATCCGGCTTCTTAGGAAAAAAATAAAGCGCAGGAGAAGTGCGCGAACTAGAAGATGGAGAGGTACTATTGCAGGAAGAAAGTCCAGAGAGTGAAGTGACTATTAAATAGATACAAAGTTCGGACAGAAGCCTACCGGGACAAAGATGAACACCTGGTAGTAGAGTCGCTGTTGATACTAAGAATTTGGAAGAATCACTTCTGCAGACTGTTAAACGACCGGCGATGAGGACACAAATACCGCTGTCGGGCAGATTCTTCCACTCAATTTGGAGGATAATAGAAGAGAATTCCACGCCTCTGATCCAGATGAAGTCAAGATAGCAATATTGAGCACAATCTTTTGATATTTATGGTTCTGGATCTGGTTGGATGCATGCACCGATTCATTTGTAAAATATGGTCGGAGGAAATCACGCCCGATGAGGGGAATCTCAGTGTTGTTTGCCTGATCCATCAGAAATAAGAGCCTTTTGACTGCGCCAACTATTGAGGGACGCCATTTCGTAGTTCGTCGACTCCTACGCTCGATGTTGTCGGTTCGATTCCCGAAAAACACCTAACATTTTTTCACAGCTCCACCTCTTTCGAGTGACTGACAATGCTCAAAGAGTATAACTGTCTAGAAAAAGCTTCTCAAAATCGCTGTTCGGAGTCGGCATTAATTTGTAGGTCCCATCCACTCGTGAGGGAACAATAGCACCACAACACGAGTGGTTGCTGAGAAGTTAGGCCCAGGTCCACCTCGAACTGTAGCGCCGCCATTATTATTATTATTATTATTAACTATCGAGGGATAAGTTTCCTTAACACCGCGTATAAGATTTGTGTGAACGCATGAAACCTTTCGTCACCAATCTGATACGTCCTTATCACGCGGTTTTAAGACAGTAAAGTCCACCATCGACCAAATCTTCACACTGCGACAGATCCTGGAGAAAACCCAAGAAATTTAAATCGACACACACCACCTACTCGTCAATCTCAAGGCTGCATATGACAGAGTGCATAAAGACCAACTATACAGTGTCATGTCAAGTTTTGACAATCCTGCCAAACTCGTCAGACTGATCAGAATGACGATTGAGAACTCTTCCTGCTCCATCAAGCTAACCGAGACCTTCGGTGTTTAAAAATGTTTTTAGGCAAGACGACGCGCTGTCATGTGATTTCATACAATAGTTCTTGGGAAGATCGTGCAAAGCTTACATGTCATCACTAGAGGCACGATCTTCCAAAAGTCAGTGCAACTGCAAGCATACGCGGTTAACATCGACGTGGTTGCTCAAACTCAGCGCTTGATGGCTTTAAAATGGAAGCGGCTAAAATTGGTCTGGCGGTAAATGAGGCCAAAACGAATTATATACTGTCATCGAGAAAGGACGCACAGCATCGACGACTTGGCCAGAACGTCACCATAGGCAGCTATAACATCAAAGTATTGAAGGGCTTCGACTACCTCTGCTCTGCAGTAAATAGGGACTACAACATCAGTCCCGAGATCAAACGCAGCTTAACTCTTGCTAACCGCTGTCTTTTTGGGTTCAAAAGGCAATTGAGTAGTAGAGCCCTCTCTCGGAAGACCAAGTTGACTCTATATAAGACCTTAATCATCCCAGTCCTACTTTACGGTGCAGAGGCATAGACAATATCCCAAGTGGATGACAAGATCCTTTGTCCTGTGTAATCTTTGGTCCTGCTTTCATTGATGGCATTTAGAAGAAAAGTTTCAACCACGAACTGTATGGGCTGTGTAGTCTGTCTGTCTAGTCTAGTCTAGGCGTTTATGGATAAGCGTATGGACAACTTAGCCCCTGCCCGAAAAATCTTCGACTCTGAGCATGTGAGACAACGCAACAGAGGACGTCCATGTAAAATGTGGCGCATACAAGACGAGAGGGACCTCAGCCGACTTGGTGTGCGTAGCTGGAGACAGCTTGGAAGTGATGGGCTAGGCTGGAGAGGCATGTTGGGTCCAGGTTCACCTCGCACTGTTGTGCCTCAAGAAGAAGAAGAAGCAGAAGAAGAAATTATCTGTACTTGCATTTTGAAAACCTGGAGAATTTTAATGAGTTACACATTTTTCTGTGAATGTTAAGGCTTTCCTAAAAAAATCTGCATGGTGCTTCAAAATAACATTAATTAATGCTGCTATAGAAAAGTAACCTCCGATAACGAATTTAGGTTGATCGACTTTGTTGCGGGGCGAAATGTTGTAGTAGACCCCCCCATCTCCCCCCATCCCAATATTCACAAAGGAACATGAAGATCTCCTGATCAAAGTGATTGATTGCATTGCGATCGACGAAATGCACTTCTCCAGTATTATGGATGTCCGAACGTTTTGAGGTACCAACATCAACTTGGACCACTATCTTGTTGTTGCCAAGGTAAGGTTGCGGATATCTCGAACATCGCCAAGACAAGAAAATACTGTGAGGAAGTTCGACGTCGGACGGCTACAATCGCAAGTGATCGCCAAATCCTTTTCCAATCGAATCTCTTTTAATCTCAGAAGAAGTCCTTTGCAACACCAGAGGCACAATCTTTCAAAAGTCCATCCAACTACTTGCATATGCCGACCATATTGGCATAATAGGAAGAACACAGCGTAATGTCAATGGCACTTTTGTGAGTATTGCGACGGAGGCCGCCAAGATGGGTAAATGAGGCCAAGACCAAGTATATGCTGTCAATGAGAAAGGACACCCAACACCGACATCTCGGACTGAACGTCACAGCAGACAGATATAACTTTGAGGTAGTCAAGGACTTTGTCTACCTAGGAACCACTATCAACTCAGACAATGACACCAGCGCTGAAGTCAAACGAAGAATAACTCTTGCTAATCGCTGCTTCTTTGGGCTAAGAAAGCAATTGATAAACATAGCCCTCTCTCGAACAACCAAGGTAACCCTGTATAAGAAACGACTGGATGGAGCAGTTGGTTAAGTGCCTGCTCCTAGTTCGAGGGGTCCCAGGTTCGAATGCCAGTCAAATCGAATCTGGTCCAGTCAGCATTTGCCGTGGGGATCAAATTAACGGCACTGGAGTAGGTTTCTACCTGGCAGTTCAACGGACCAGTTATGAGTCTGAGTGCTCCAGTAGTATTTCAAAAATCATCCGAAAAAAAAACCCCAGTATAAGACCTTAATCGTCCTAGTCCTGCTATATGGCGCAGAAGCATGGACTTTGTCAAACGCAGATGAGGTTGCTCTTGGCTGCTTTGAGAGGAAAATTTTTCGGGTGATTTTCGGTTCCCTCTGCATAGAGGGTGAGTGGAGGAGAAGTTATTACAACAAACTGTACAAGCTATTCAGCGACATCGACTTAGCCAGAAGGGTGAAGATCCAACGATTGAGATGGCTAGGTCATGTAGAGCGAATAGAAACCAATGCTCTGGCCCGGAAAGTCTGCGAATCCATCCCAGAGGGACGGCGCAGTAGAGGAAGACCGCGACTCAGGTGGCACACGCAAGTGGAAAGGGACCTCAACCAATGAAACTGGAGGGAGCTAGCTAAATATCGAGCTGGCTGGAGACGCTTGTTGGTTGAGGCCCAGGTCCACCCCGGACTGTAGCGCCACCCTAAGTAAGTAAGTAAGTAAGTAAAGGAAAGTAAATCTGTCATACGAATACTGCCAAAGAAAGTAGTTTTCGGGGACTTTCTTTGTTATGATCGAGTACTCAAGTAGTTTTTAGTGAGTTGTCTTATCGAGATCTCGAAAACGGTTTAAGAATATGTTTAAGAATTAAATTGTTTCATCAAAACTTGTGGCACTCGCTCTGTGTAAGTGAAAAAACTCCAATTGACTTCAACTTTCAACTTACTTCTGGGCTAATCAAGTAGGAAAGTTTTCGCATCCCACCCAGGAGAAGAAGGAGGTATTATGCCTTCAATTCAAATTATTCAAACAGTCGCATAAACTTATCCTTTGATTTAAAAAACAAAAGTTCTTATGTCTCCAGATCAGCAATGGTGGCCATATTTACGATAGGTAACCTAATAAGCAAGCGTAATGCCAACAAAATAAAACGAAGTCCAATCTATTCTGTTGAATTTTCGTTAATTTCTACTGTGACCCAGTCTGATCTAACCTTCAGCGATGATTTACCAAGAACTAGAACTAGAAATATTAAAGCCCCACCAAAACTTAATCGCCTGTGAAGTTTTCAAGAAATAATTACAAAATTAAAGCTTCTTAAGCCCACTTTTAAAGGAATGATTTCGAAACGAGTTGTAGGTCTCACATAAATGTGTGTACAAATCCAAGTTTGCTTTACCCTAAGCTGTTTTGATTTCTTTTTTGTCAACACATCAAAAACCAGAAGTACTAGCGCTAGATAAGATTTTATTAGGAACATCATCTTTCATCGTCTGCCATACGGCAGAGAATATGTTTTCACATACGAACACGTGAGCGTATGGCACTCCAAAATTAACGACCTTCCCACTAGTCGACGACATTGTAGCTTTGAATTACTCACCTGAATTCAATGTCCCTGAATTTTTGGTCGCTCTATTGTATTCAAAATACCAAAACCCAATTCTACGTTCAACACGTACGATCTGCTGCGCAAACACACACACACCGTCGACCGTGTTCATAAATGGTTGGAAAGGGATTTTTATGACTTTTTGCGCTTAAGGCTTTGACAAGTACCAAAGAAACAAAAATTATTATCACTGCCCTTTGTTTAGTAAACGTTCCAAAACAATCAAAATCACACCCTGACATTTGTTTGTGTCTGCGGAGGCATCTACCGTCTTGGAATTGTGATCGGAATCGATGCCTTTGAAGCAGAAGTCATTACGTCCATATGTTGCTAATTCAATTTGGTTTTTCCCGGCCATCCGTGAAAATTCCCAATTTACCACCTGATATCGGGGTAATTTCTGCAAGGACCCCGAGCATTGCACTAATCCATGGTGTTGCTCCTTGGATCAGGTAGACAGTGTGTCGTGCCTTCGAAGCAAGAAGCCAATTCAAATTCGTCCACGGTTGAGATCTACTTTTATTATGCAAAGTGCCCCTGACGGCCTTTATGAACCTGCACACCTTTGAGTATACGCGGTGTGGCGGTGGCACCTATTGCACTTTATGTTGGGATTTTCCCCGCATATGGACCGAACATATGCGCCAAATAATGTTTTCAGTTTTGCGATAGTTCTTGGTAATTGATACGTTTACTGTTGAAATAATGAAAAGGGAATTTATGGAATCCTTGAGAAGGTGGTGTAGATGCACATGGACATAAATGTATTTCTGTGAGTACTTTGAAGTGATGAAATTTCGTGACACTTTCTCAAACTTTTCTAAAACTCCAAAATGTTGCAATGTGAATGAATCCCAGAGGAAATCACTAAACATTTACTATTTTTTCAAAATTTAAGACTGACATGAGATGAGGAGAACAGCACCTAATGATCCAATCATGGGCTTTCCCCATGATCACGCATTTATTATCCTCTTCAGAACTGCCCGTAAACACAAAAGTTGTAATCCAAAAAGTCAGCAATTCTGCGGTGTGAATATGAACATAAATTTATGCCTGAAATTCAGTCTTTGGATTTCAATCAATCATCCATGAAATGTTGTTCCAAATTCAGAATCTTACAGTGATTTTGGTAATTCAATAAGAACATTTCGGAAGATGACACTCAGCACAAATTTTCGACTTTAATTGTCGCTTAAACTTGAAAGCTAGACGCTGACAACAGATATACAACCGTTCCAAGCAAAACTAGCTCACTTGTTAAATACCGTCAAGTTTGGTAATTAAGTTTAAAAACAAAGGATTACGAATATTAATTTTTGCTTTTTGTGGTAATTAAGAACTTGAGATACTTAATTTTTTGTTTCATTAAGTATTTTGTTTCAAAATGGTTCATTAAATTTTTATTTTATTATCGAAGTGACCAAATTTGACTTGGAGTGACTGTATATACATTTGTTCTCTTTCTGGTGGCGTTACAGTCCGGGGTGTACCTCTGCCTCAGCCTACATGCCTCTCCATCCAGCACGGTCTTGTGATAACTGCTTCCAGCCATGCACGTTTACAGCTATGTACGCCACCTGAGGCGTGGTCTTCCTTTACCGTGTTGTCACTCGGGGTTGAAGTTAAAGCCTTTCCTTTCCTTTCCTGAGACGATAGACTCGAATTCGTTTGTCCACGTTTATGTCGCTGTAAAGCCCGTACAGTTTGTCATTAATTATCGTTCTCCAAAGACCATTAATGCATACGGGATCGAAGAAAATCCACTTTCCTCTCGAAACGACCAGGAATCTCTTCTTTGACTTGTGCTTTTGCTTATGTCCAATATTCTGCGCCATCGTGCTGCACTGGGACTATCAAGGTCTGATATACAGATATCTTGATTCTTCGAGAGATACTCGTAGCTTTGTTCCTCAATGGTAAGAGTAATCCTTCGATTGATCCCTGTGGTGGTGTAATTGTTTGAATTTATACCGGAGTCTAGGTGGACAAAGTTTTTCATCAAACATATAGTACAAACCATTTTCATAATGGTGAAGTTCATGAACGAAGAACGTTTACAAATGACGATGCCGATGACGATGACGGCAACTTTAAGAGAGTTAGCGTAATTTTTTGGTCGTTAGTCCCATAAGACAAGTCTAAATGTTTGCTATTGGATGTTCCTGTTCCAGTGAGACAACGGGTTGGTCGAAATGACGAGAATTTCGCTGCCGTTAAAGCGGCCGTCGCAAACGAACCAAAGAAATCAATCGATTCAACGGCGTTCTCAAGAATTGGGAATCACTAAAGCCACTGTATGGGGAATTTAGCGGAAGGATCTAAGCCTGTACAATTATAAGATGAAGTCAATTCAAGAACTAAAGCCACTCGACCATTGGAAGCGACCTGCGTTCTCGGATTGGGCTCTAAAAATCTTGGAAGAAGATGACCAATTTCCCCATAGATAATCCCTCATAATAATAATAGTAATGGCGGCGCTAAAGTCCAAGGTAAACTTGCGCTTCTCACCAACCACTTGTATTATGCGTGATAACGTTCTCTCACGAATGGAGAGGACCTACAGCCGACTTTGAACGGCGAGATTGAGAAGCTTTTTTTAGACAGACAGTCGATTCAGTGACTCGACCTGATTCTTTGAGTCATCTTTATGTTTCTCAAAAGGATAACATGGCTCGGGGAAAATATTCAGCTCAAACGAAGAGACTATCAATAAGATGGAAGCGTATTTCGAAGAGTATGACAAGTTATATTTTTTGAAGGGATAAGGTAGTGGCAGAAACGTCGGCAAAAGGGTATTGACTGAAAAGAAAAGACTTGATCCCTAAACATGAGTTTGTGTATCATAAAAACCAAGTATCCCTTCTTGTTTGCGATTGCGTAGTTTTTTTTTTCGGAGGATTTTTGAAACTCTACTGGAGCACTCAGACTCAGAACTGGTCCGTTGAACTGCCAGGTAGCAACCTACTCCAGTGCCGTTCATTTGATCCCAACGGCAAATGGTGACTGGACCAGATTCGATTTCACTGGGATTCGAACCTGGGACCCCTCGAACTTGGGGCAGGCACTTAACCAACTGCGCCATCTACGCGTGATTGCGTAGTTAGTATCTACATCATGTCATGCGACCCGTGCTGATGATCAACCAGGCTGAGGGCCCAGACAAATAGCTCAGTCGCGTACGGAGCATCCAGATACCTGGCGACCTCTGGATTAGCTAGCCTTACCTGCGTACACGGAGCCCTGCGCAGGTGGACCACCCTTTCTCCGATACTCGTGGGAACCAAATTTAATGTCTACCAATAAAAACACAAATAACACACAAAACAATAATAATATAAAACCAAGAGAGGAAGAAGGTTCAAGTCGTGAACCGGTGGGGGAACAGGTTAGCAAACCTACCCCACCCCTCCCGAACCCCAGCCCTTCATCTGGATCGGTGAGGATAACTTCCCCCCACTTGTCCAACTCGGACTCAAATAAACCTCTGCCGGGCGGCTCGCCTGTAGCTCAAGCACGGGACAAACCCTGCACGAGCAAACAAGCGCGTGCTGCTGCTAGGCCAGCAAGGACCCTAACGAACCGTATCAGGAAAACCGCGCCTGTTAAAGGATCCAAAGCCAGCAACCTGCCCACTAAGACAGGTTCTGGTACGGCTCCAATAAAGCAGGCGAGGAGACACCATCTGTCCTCAACGGATGCTAGTACTAGCAACTTTAAGGAACGGCGCGCAGCCACTCGTATCCTCGACAAGCTGGCGCCCTTCCCTAAAGACAGCTGGAACAGCAAACAGAAAGAGTCATATGATTGGGCCATTAATAGACTCTCCTGCGCCAAGAGAACCTCCGTACCTCTTGCGGTCAAACGCGATAGGTCGATGGAGGAGCAAACGGTGCAGGCCCCGGCCCCCAAAAGAACAAAGAATAACACCGATACTGCCAAACAAGACAAGCAGTACAGCGATGTCCTGAAGAGCCATACCCTCGTTGGCGTGGTTGATAAGGCAGATCCAGATGGGAGCATCTCGGCGGACAAGTGGAGGAAGGTAGAGGCAGAGTTGGCCCCTGCCCTCCTCTCGATCCTAAGGGAGCGACCAGGACCTGCTCCAATCTGTGAAGACGGGGGATGGTTCCAGGGGCACGTGAAACTGCTTGCCTGTGCGGACCAAAGGTCGATTGACCTCCTCATCGAGGCCATAGGGATGGCGGGAGAGGTGTGGCCAGGGGCTCGCCTGGAGGTCTTGTCATTAGACAAGATACCCAGCAGGCCCAGGGCTCGCATCCGCCTTCCGGCCAAGCCCTCGGACTCTACGTCCATTATGGACCTCATTAGATTATGCAACCCGAAGCTAAACACTAGGGATTGGAAAGTAGGCAGGCTGGAGGAGCCCAAGGGGGACACCCGTTCGGTGGTAATCATCATCAACGAGGACTCCTTGGCTCAACTTGCTGCAGACGAGTACAAAATCTACTTTGGTTTCGGCAAGGTACCTATTAGGGTATATAAAAAAGACTCGGAAAGGGTGTCTGCCCCTAAGGCAGATATCCCCCCGACTGTAACAGTTGCACCTGGCACGTCATCTGCCCCCAATATGGAGATCTCCCCCTCAACGGTAGTCACTTGTCCAGACGAAACAAGTGCTACCCCCACTGACAACGAACCACCGGACGCATCAGAAGAAGTCCTCACGACTACGCTCAATACTCTGGGCATAGACGACGATACACTTTCGTCAGACTCAGAGTTTGAGCGGTTCTTCACCGCTAACTTATACCGTCCACCCCAAGAGAAGGATGACTTCATGTCCTCCGACTCGGACGAGGCCAATGACACTGTGGTGGAGGCATCTGCAATCAGTCGCAATGCTGCGGGTGATTCAGATTAACCTTCACCACTCCAAGGCGGCCTCCGCCAACCTCCTCATTCGTTTAGCCAAGAATGGGGAAGACATTGTCCTGATCCAGGAGCCCTGGACCGCGAAAGGTCTGGTGCTGGGACTCAGGACAGTGGGCTACAAGCTGCTTTACACCAAAAATGCAGGTAAACCTAGATCTTGCATTATGGTTAAAAGCTCTATTAACTCATTCCTCATTTCCAACCTTAGCGACCCTGATAACACGGTGGTAAGCCTGGAGCTGAGCCAGAGTACGTGCTGGATGACCTCAGCTTATCTCGCATACGACGGACCAATCCCACCCACAACACTCACAAGGACGGTCGCTACGGCGGAATCCAGCAACGCTTTCCTCGTTATTGGTTGTGATGCCAATGCACACAATCAACTATGGGGTAGCTCCAACAACAACGAAAGAGGTGAGTCTCTGTTAGACTTTATTCTAAATAAGAATCTAGTTGTATGTAATACAGGAAATGTACCCACCTTTGTTACCAAAAATAGACAGGAAGTACTGGATATTACCCTTGTCTCAAATAACTTCTCCAACTACATTAGTAATTGGAGGGTTTCTGATATCCACTCCTTTTCGGACCATAGATATCTCCAATTCGACCTTAACGGTCTTCCCCCCGAGCAACCTCCAGTCAGGAACTATAGGAAAACCAACTGGTCTCTCTATAAAAGTATCGTAGGGAAATCCCTTTCGGGAACACCTCCCTCCCCCACTGACGTCAATGAGCTGGAATGGCTAGTCAACTCTTTCACCATTGCCCTTAATGAAGCAATGGATACGGCCTGCCCACTCAAAACACTGAAGTTTAACTCCAAGCCACACTGGTGGAATAGTGAAATTGAACATCTTCGTAAAGCCAGCAGGAGGAAGTTCAATAAAGCTAAGTCCTCCGGGGATGAGCTCCACTGGGAATCCTATAAGGAATCCCTCAGAATATTCAAATCCAAAATGAAAACGGCAAAAAGGAAATCCTGGAAGCTGTTTTGCGGAAGAATAGAAGATATTTCGGAGACATCAAGACTCAGAAAAATCCTCTCCTCGTGTCCTGCCATACCAAGCTACTACATGAAGCAGGACGGCACTTGGACTACGTCTAGTAAAGAATCACTTGAGATTCTACTTGATACTCACTTCCCCAGCTGCTCTGATGACCAACCCTCCTCAGCCATGGGTTCTGGTTACCCCATCAGCAGCCTCGTGAAGCTCACCACTAAGCGCAGAATAGCATGGGCTATTCGTAGCTTCAAACCGTATAAATCCCCTGGTCCGGACGGTATCATACCAGCGGAACTCCAACTGAACTTAGACCTAATTCTTCCATGGTTGGAAACTATCCTCAAAGGTTGCCTAAGCTTGTCCCATATCCCCCTGGGATGGAGACAGGTGAAGGTGGTCTTCCTACCTAAAGCTGGTCGCAGTTCTCATGTTAACCCCAAAGATTTCAGACCTATCAGTTTATCTTCCTTCCTACTCAAAACGTTGGAAAGACTCATAGATATCCACCTTCGCTGCAATATAGACCCATCTAGATTGTCAGCCTCCCAACATGCATACACTAAAGGCAAATCAGTTGATACTGCCCTACATTCGCTTGTATGCTCCATCGAAAAATCCCTTCACCATAAGGAATTCACTATGGTAGCCTTCTTGGACATCGAGGGAGCCTTCAACAATGTCTACCCATCCTCTATCATTAGTGCACTGGCAAATCTTGGCGTGGACATAGGACTCTGTAGATTGATTTACCAACTGCTTGTCAGTAGAGTTATCATATCGAAGCTGGGTTCTACCACAGCAACCAGAGTTGCCAGCAGAGGAACACCACAAGGTGGAGTTCTATCTCCCCTGCTATGGAACATCGTAGTCAACGAACTACTTTTGTTGCTAGATAAGGCAGGGTGCAAGGTGATAGCCTATGCGGATGACATTGCTGTCGCTGTCTCGGGAAAATATCCATCAGTGCTAAGGGATCTCTTGCAGCATGCTCTCTCGAAACTTTCGGCGTGGACCAAAGTCAACGGTTTGGGCATTAATGCTTCAAAAACGGAAATTGTCCTCTTCACACGAAAATATAGTATCCCCTCGATCGACCCCCCTACCATTAACGGCACCAGTTGCAAACTTTCGGAGTCTGCTAAATATCTGGGGCTCATCCTAGATAAGAGACTAAACTGGAAGCCGAACTTAATGGAGCGCACCCGCAAGGCGACGCTGGCTCTCTACATTTGTAAAAGAGCATTAGGAAAGAAATGGGGTCTCCAACCTCATATGATCCACTGGATCTACACAACCGTCGTTAGACCCATTCTGTTGTATGGAGTACATGTCTGGTGGCCAATACTAGACAAAGCCATACACTATAATCTCATTAGGAAAGTTCAACGTCAAGCTTGCATTTGTATAGGAGGTGCGTTGAGAACCACACCCTCAGATGCACTGGACGTTATAATGAACCTATCCCCAATCGACATTTTCGGCAAACAACTAGCAAAGAATACTGCTATCCGTCTTACAGCCTCTTCCCAGTGGACCAACAATCCATTTGGCCACTCCACTATACTAAGTTCCTCTAACTTCCCCACGAGAACTCTGGACCATACCACACCCCTCTACTTCCCTGACAGACTTTTTGAAACCCTCATTCCTGATAGAGACTTCTGGAATGATAATCCCAAACCTTTTGCAGACTCCCTGCACTTTTTCACGGATGGGTCTAAAACCCAGGAAGGGGTGGGTAGTGGTGTTTTCTCTGATAAACTAAATATAAGTCTCTCCCTTCGCTTACCTGATTACTGTAGTGTGTTTCAGGCGGAGATTATGGCGATTAGTGAAGCGCTGTCTTGGCTCAAATGGAATGTAATATCCGCTCGTGATATTTGCATTTTCACTGACAGCCAGGCAGCCATCAGAGCCCTGGAAATGGTCTCTACAAACTCCAAGACTGTAATAAACTGCCGCTCATCTTTAGACAAGATGGCCGACCAGTTCAACATTTGCCTGTGCTGGGTGCCAGGACATAGAGACATTCCAGGCAATTGCAAAGCAGATGAGCTCGCCAAACTCGCTACTTCACAGCCATTACTTCCCAAACACAGCAGCTTAGGTATGCCCCTCACTACTTGCAAATTGTTGCTCTCATTAGAGGCAACTCGCGAAATAGATAACAGATGGGTGAATGGCACTTCGTGTCACACCTCCAGGTTAATTTGGCCTAGGCTAGATTCCAAAAGATCTAAGGATTTATTATCTCTTCACAGATCGAATATAAGCTCTATCGTCGGTGTCATCACAGGACACTGCCTCATAGGAAACCATGCCATCAGACTAGGTGTCCCGGCTAATGATTTCTGTAGAAGCTGCCTTGATGAGGAGGAAGTGGAAAGTGTCCCACACCTCCTATGCTCCTGTCCGGCCCTGGCGTCTATTCGACGTCAATATCTAGGGGCCTACTTTTTTGATGATTTGGGTGAACTTAGTACGGTTCCCATAAATAATCTACTTCGCTTTATTACAGGCTCCAAATGGTTTCCCTCAGACAACTTAGTGGTTTGATCACGATCAAACCTTGTGGCAGCACAATGGATCAACTATGGTCTAGGTGCACACACACTTACACACAGGAAAGCCACATCTCACATACATAGTATCTACATCACAGTAATGTAGAAATTTGTTAAGATAGTCCAAATGTATGCTCCATGCCTTCTGTTAAAGCGCTTGCAATTGAAACATGCACGCTTGGGTTTGTTCACGATTGTACCATGATATCATGTCGCCTCAATTGAACTGTCGAAGGCTTTAAGATTGAATTTCAAAAATACTTGCAAAAGTCCATACTTATCAAATATTCAAAATGACAAATATCTTCTTTGTCAATTTTTCCTTTTTTTTTCTCATCCTAATTCAAAGTTCTACTGCTCAACTCGAAGCTGTTGGGAATGACCAAACAGAATATTCGGGATCATTGAACGCTTAATGGGAAAACCATAATTACCCGCCAATCTGTATGAATGCCAAGACACTGTACAGAAGTGTCATCATCGACGCTTAGGGAATCGACGAAACATTTCACAAGTATTTCTCATTGCTAATGAATGGGAATTATGTAAAGAGGAAGACACCCTTCTTTGTCGAACGGAGAACATACCCCACATGCCAACGCAGCTTTTGGGAATAACAAAACACCAAGGCGCGTTTTTAACAACAACATGGCGAGTGATCGTGCCCGATGACAGGCCTATCATCTCCTTATGCGTCTTAGATCGTTGGCACAAGTGAAGGTATTTGGTGCTTGCGTTGAAATAAAGGCCTTCTGTAACAAATTGAATGGCACTGCATGTTTTGAACGAAGACGAGTTATGAAAAGAAGAACAGTTTCAAATAAAGACGCATCTCAGGTTTGCTACCAAAAAGACAGGAAACAAGAAAATTCTGTTAATTTTCAACGAAACTCGACGTTTTCGGTAGATTCAATCTGAGTATCAAAATAACACTGATTTCGACTGTCACTCGAAGCAATTTAAGGCAAATGCATTTGAAGCGGTTCTTGATCGTGTCTACCAGGCTGGTCATTTCCCTGTTCAATGGTTTTATTTTTTTCTTTTTTGGATCGCGTTACAGTCCGGACGGACTTAGACCTAGCTTCCGCACCAACCACTTATGTTCTCCTTAATTGGATGAGTTATTGGAAGGGACTTTGATCAACCCCCTACTCAGTGCTCTCAGCAGTGATCATTATCATTCGCGGCAAAAAGTCATTGAAATGCCTGGAGATCTTTGTGGCGTATTCCAGGCTGAAACGATGGCTATTAGAGAATCCCTGTCTTGGCTCAAGAAAAACATCGCCATCTGTTCAGACAGACAAGCAGTAATCAAATCCCTGAGCTCGATCCCTTCCTACTATAAGTAATTACTTACTTAGCAGGCCTACGACCCATGAAGGGTCTGAGCCTGAGCTATCGCTGCTTCCAGTCATCAAAACCAAGCTATCTTACGTCCGCGATGACTTGGTCTTTGTACCTGAGGTTCGGTCTTCCTCTCCTTCTCGAACCAGGAGGCTCGAATTCGAAGACCCTTTTAGCTGGAGCGTTGTTGTCCAAGCGCTCGATATGGCCGAGCCAGTGCAGTCAACGGATTTTTGCCTTCCGGACTACATACACATTCTGGTACAGCTTATAGAGTTCGCGGTTGTGTCTTCTCCTCCATTAGACTTCCTCGCAAATGGGACCATATATCCGACGGAGAATCAGCTCCGCAGTTCTGCTTAGTGTCCAGCTTGCTCTACAAAACTCTTATTCTGCCAGTCCTGCTATATGGAGCCGAAAGCTGGACACTTCCTACTATAAGACCTCCCTGAATTGGCGTCTATCTTTTGACGAGATGGCTGAGCATTTCAAAATTCAACTTATGAGGGTGCCGGGACACAGTGACATTCCAGGAAATTGTGAAGCCAACGAACTCACCAGACGTGGTACAGCCTCTACAATCTTACCTGGAGGAGTACCACCGCTCATGCCTACAGCAAAGCTTGTTTTAAAAGAGCACACAATGAGAACTACCAATCTATGACGATCAGAAGGCACTACCGGTCTCATTGCAAAACAATTATGAACGAAACTCAACTTAAAACGTTCACTCTATTCTAAGGACTCTAATCGGCGTTATCATAGGACATTGTGCTATTGGCACACACGCTTTAGGATGGGACTCCCTCATAACGACTTTTGCAGAAGCTGTAGAGACGAAAGAGGAGAGGAAAGCATAATGCATCTCCTCTGCATTTGTAGCACTCTCTCCACCCGCAGGAAGAAACACATTGGAGCCTACTTCTTTAACGACATGAGTGAACTGGACAACGTCGGCATTAATAATAATAAAAAATAATGGCGGCGCTACAGTCCGAGGTGGACCTGGGCCTAGCTCAGCAACCACTCGTGTTGTGCGTGCTATTGTTCTCTCACGAGTGGAGGGGACCTACAGTTTATTGCCGACTCCGAACGGCGAGATTGAGAAGCTTTTTCTAGACAGTTATACTCTTTGAGCATTGTCAGTGACTCGAAAGAGGTGGAACCGTGAAAAAATGTTTGATGTTTCTTTCAAGATTCGAACCGACGACCTCGAGCATAGGAGTCGACGCACCTACCTACTACGCCACGGCGCCCAACGTCGGCATTAATCAACTTAAAACCTTCGTGGCAAGTACCAATTGGTTTGGAGACATCCGATTCGCGTGGTACCACAACGGGTCTATGTTGACATAAGTGTAACTGCTATCTACAGTCTGCCGCCAAAACCTAATCTAACCTTAGGGTGTGTACACTGACAAAGTTTTAAGGTTCCAAGTCCCAATTGGAAAATCATTTACATATGTGCGTCCAAATGCACTGGTTAGCACTGGTTGTGGCCAACTTTGGGTGATGTGATAAAAATATGGAAATTTCAAGAGAGTTCAAAGTCAAGTTCAAAAACTGACAGGTGGCAACATAAACAAAACAGGGTTAAATAATTTTATATGCAATTTTTTTATTCAGCACAACTTTGCAGGTGGCCAACTCGACAGGTTTCTCTGTATCATAAGCATATTCTGACGATCAGTTCTCCTAACATCATACGCAGAGTTTGACTGATGTTTAAGGGCTCAAAAATATATTAGCGACAGAATATTATTAATTAATTAGTA
Organism: Myathropa florea; assembly: GCA_930367185.1. NCBI lineage: Eukaryota > Metazoa > Arthropoda > Insecta > Diptera > Syrphidae > Myathropa > Myathropa florea. The sequence goes on from OV884002.1 coordinate 46,697,335, forward strand.
CCAAACCTTAACCCATCACATGTTCGTAGTGCCCTAAAACATCAATAAAAACGGGCCAAGCCTGTCGGCACCGGTTAAATCCGAAACCAAATAGATACAAGCAACTCAAGAACCGCTTCACTCTCAAACGAAACGAGAAGTATGTAAGTTTTAATAACTCATGAGTAAATTTTCAGCAAGACTTTCGCGCGTCCCGAAGAAAGTCCAACGGTCAATAAATCACCATGACTTCTGCGAGCTTACGTCAGCCACGTCGAGGCCTCAAAATGATGACTCACAGCGTTTGGCTTTTGTGTGAAAATCTACGATTCTCGAATTCCCGTACATTCACGCCGAACTGTTGTATTTCAGCAGCAGGTTTTCAGTAGCTGATCCCTATCGATCTGAGATTGGGATTCACCTCATGGGATGACTAGTATCCTCTTTATTATTCGCAGCGCTACTTTCTCTCCGGCAATAGCAATTTGACCATAAAACACTGCCGAGCCACAAGCATGGCCACCTAATCCGTCGTCTAGCAGCCCGAACATCATCGTCAGGGAAATGAACTAGTAAACGTGCTGGAAATGTTAATTACCTGCTTTAGCATAACAATTTCACGGACTTCAGCTCGAGATCTGCCAAGCAGATACTTTTCGGCATTTTTTAATGTCTAATAATTTATGTTCTATTCTTTGTTTTTTAAGTCCTATTAAGTGGCTCCACTTTGACCGGCGTGTTGTTGAGGAATTTGGCCATTCGGCCATTACCCACCCACGTTCAAAATGACGAATGAAGCTCGTTCCTGGGCAAGGCTTCTTCGTGGCCGATAGGAGAACCAGATAATCGCAGAGTGTGCATCGGTAGTTATTGAAATTATGTAGTGAGAAGCAGTCGATCGTTATTTGATTTGCATATTGAAGTCCGATCTTTGAAGCTGCACCGCCGCCGACGCCGATAATGAATTCGGAGTTATCTTTTGCAGACAAAGAATATTTTTGCACACTTAAGCTGACCTTACTTTTGGGATTGAAATAGAATTATTGATCCTGATAAGGCATGAACCGCGTTGAGCAAAGGACATCAATCATGCGCGGGCTTGTGACACCTGTTTCAGTTCTTTCTAATCAATTCCAAGAGATCTTGCTTTTTAAGCATCCTTGTTGTTGCTCTTTGAGCGGCGCTTTCGTACGGGTGGATTTGAGTTTAGCTTCTACCGCAAACACACGTGTTGTGCCTGTGCCTGTGCCATATTGTTCATTCACGAGTGGACCTACAGTTTTTTGTCGACTCCAAATGGCGAAGTTTGATAAGTTAAACTTTTTTTTTATTTTTATTTTTTTTTCTGGAGGATTTTTTTGAAACACTATTGGAGCACTCAGACTCAAATACTAGTCCATTGTACTACCAGGTGGCAATCTACTTTCACTAAAATTTCATGGTCTTCCGAAGGAAGACCAGAAGGCGCTTTTGTGATGAGAAGCCTATATCATAAACTGTCACCTCATTGGCACCGAATAATTGTCACCTGATACGAGCAAAGCCGGGACAGTGGCAGAGGAAGTGCTCTGCAGTGTCTTCTCCACAAGCGCCGCAGAGGGTTCCGTTAGGCCAAGCACACTTACATAAGTGTTTGACGAAGATATAGTGCAACGTTAGTACGCCGGTGAGTCGTCTGCAATATTTTCTTTTAAGTGCCGTTAATTTGATCCCAACGGCAAATTGTGACTGGATCAGATTCGATTTCACTGGGATTCGATCCTGGGACCCCTCTAAATAGGGTCAGGCACTTAACCAACTGCGCCATCCAGTCGTTTTTAAGTTAAACTTACTCTCTGACCATTTTCAGAAACTTGAGAGAGGTGGCGCCTCAAAAATGAAAGCTGGTGTGTCCGGAATCAGACCACATCGCCACGGCAGCCTCCTGAAACCTGCCCAATTATACTGTTTGATTTTTATTTAATTCTATTTGTTGCGTATTATGTTATACCGTCGCATACAATAAGAGGTTACTGAAGAAGCTAGGCCCAAGCCTACCTCAGACAGTAACGCCACAATATATATGAATATCCAACAAGAGGTGTAATTTTAAATCTTTAGAAAAATGCAACATTTCCAAGAAAAATGGAAATAATTTTATTTCAATCTTAAGCACAAATGCTAAGTTCAGTAATGGAATATAAATTCTGTCAAATGCCCGCAACAACTCTGCACACAATACGTCATTATCATGATGAAATTTTTCATCTCGTTTTTACATAATTGCGGTTACAAAGGGTCATTCATTAAGCGCTTCCTATCTTTAAATTTAAATAAAATAAAGTGTGTATGAGCCATCATCAACATTTTTTATTCGTTTGAAAGGTCTATTGATGCCATTACGTATGAAATATAACATCGTTCAAATATCCGCCGTGGTTTGTGTGGGTGGTGCATCCGAAATATCAAATTTTCTGTGACGCTGGCGCATACTAAGAGTATGGTAAGGGGTATGGCTGAATTTGACCGATGGCATAGGTTATATTGGCTTTGAGGGCCGCTTTGGCTTGTGGCTTATTCGCATAGGCTTAGACGACTTCAGAAAACCCTACAATAAAAAGTCTAACGGGGTCAAATCGCAAGATCTCAGTGGCCAGTTCACATCACCTCCACGTGAGATGACTATGCCTTCGAATCGCTCGTGCAGAATTTCTAATGTGACGTGAGCTGTGTGGCACGTAGCGTCGTCCTCTTGAAATCACATGTCGTTGGTGTCCATATCATCCAATTCGGTCCAAAAGAAGTTGGCAATCATCGACCTATAGCACTCGCCGTTGACGGTGAGGGTCTGACTAACGTCGTGGACCGATGACGCCACAAGTCCAAAATCCACACCAAAGAGTGATTTTTTCGGGATGCATTGGACGCTCTTGGTTCTCGTATGAATTGGTATCGTCTCAAGCTCGACAATTTTGTTTCTTGACGTACCAATTCATCCAGAAATGGGCTTCATCGCTGAAAATGATTTCCAACTGCTCCAGAGCCCATTCAGCGAAAAAAAGTCGTTAATTATGGTCGTTTACCATCAGCTCCTGGGTCAGTTGAATTTTGCACGGGTGCAGGCCGAAGTCACGACGCTAAGTTCACCAAGTTAAGATTTGCAAAAGGTCCAGTTCTTGTGATCGACGCGAAATCGACTGCCTCGGATTCTCTTGCACAATCTCACGGACAGCGACGGTGTTTTCTGTTTTCGGCTGATCTTGGGTTTCGTCGACGAACAGGTGTTGGTTTATCGTTTACTGAACCAGTGGACTCAAATTTATTCACAACACTCCTTTCGGCAGGACGATTATGGCGAAGCACGCGGAACTTTTCCCGAACAGAACACCTACAGTCAAAATCGGTTATGACGACCGTCAAGGGACTGACGAATTTGGTCATTGTAAATGATTTATAATGCTATTGGATTACATATAAAGAAGCTCAGACGGGACTCAAGAATTCTGTCGTTATAACCGATACGTTATAAGCGATTTTGACTGTATTTTGATAAAATACGCTGTGTCTGTCGAAAGTGATTTAGCAAGTGATTTAGCAAAACAGACTGAATAAATGACAGTCAATTTGACAGATGTTGACTCAACAATATGGCCGCTATCAACTGTCAAAATTCGGAAGTCCATTTACAAATCCAAGGAAGAAGTCAACATTTGTTGGATCGACATCTTTGGCATGTTCACGATGTTCAATTGAAGAAACTGTGTAGGTAAACATTGTTTTTGAATGAAATTTTTTTCTAAAATTTGTCTTGACAATTTGAAATTATTTTACTTCAATTTCTGATTCTGAGCATGTTGCCTTCAAATTCTTTCCTGGAACCGATCAGAGCGTTATTTTGAGGGTAAATTTATTGAGTTTTCATCTCATATCTCGACGACTGGATGGCGCAGTTAGTTAAGTGCTTGCCCTACGTTAGAGGGGTCCCAGGTTCGAATCCCAGTGAAAGCAAAGTTAATACGCTTTTATCCGGTTTTTTAAATCTGGTCCAGTCATCATTTGCCGTTGGAATCGAATAACCGGCGCTATCACTGGAGCGGTCGATCAGTGGTAATAGTCTGACTGTGGGTATCACAAAGGACCAACATGGTCTAAGTGTGCTGGTGAATTCACTAGCAGCCCCCTAACCTAACCTAACCTAACGTATCTCATATCTTAAAATCTTAAGCTACGGTCGCAATTTCGCTAACCCAATACGGCCTAAATTATTCACGGTTCTGATTTAGTCATATCCACAACTTGATGAAAATCAAAGAGGTGACTCCTGTATCCCCTCAATCAACGGCCCTTATCTCATATTGGGTGAAATGTGACACATTCAATGAGTATTCACATAATTTGAACTGGAAAATCCAAGCACCTAGCGAAATTCCGGCGGCAAAAGTCACGTCTGAATACTATAGAAATACAGGCAAGGGTTCCATCCGTGCATTAATTACCACATGCATCCACACAATTCGCGCGCTCCCAAATATAAATATTCTTTTTAATTTAAGATTATCAGCGTTGCTTAACAGGGGTTTTCCTGAGTCGTCGTCAGAACCTCGCAAGCAGCTATTACTAATAGAACCGCTATGGAAGAGCGCGGTTTATTTCCCAAAGACGCATGGGTATACTAATTTCTGATACATCATAAACCGTTTGATTTAATTAACAGTTACTCACTTCCAGAGGAGCCAGATGCGTAATCTCTGAGGTATAACAATTTTTGAAGACACATTACTCAACCGTCTGGAAACACGTTAACGTTGCTCTCAGTTACAAAAAAAATATTGTGACGAACATTCACATAACTAGTTTTATGCCATCCTATTAAAAGTAACCGAGATGACATAGACCTGTCACTGACGCAGAGAGTACACACTACATGCGATTGTGATTGTGCGGAGGCAGTGGTGCTACTTCAGAGTGACTTTGTTTTTCTCTTTTAATGAATGCCGAGTTTCACGTAATCTTGTGTAACTTGAACTGATAAACAATTTCCAAGCGATCTTGTATCTCACACGGACGAATGGATTTGACGTCATGCCAGCTATCGTGAGATTGAGACCGTGGGCGGAGTAGATGAGCCATTCTCCTCTTAATCATGCATAAGTGCATTGGCGGAGATCTTGCAATAGGTGGTGACGTCTGGCCGAGATGAATAATTGCATGCACTCAAGGAAATTTGGTTCTCGGGGAAAAATAAAGCAAACATTCTCAACGAATATTTTTTGATGTTTAGGTGGGTTGAAATGGCTTAATAATGCACTTAGACCGGATGAGGTTCGTTGTGCTACCACGTGGTTTGATCATGGGCTAATTCACTTGTCTCTCGAGAGCATAACCGGAGGTGGCTTGACTCTCCAGGATGTAGACAGACCATTGTTATCTCTTGCCAGAAAAGACTGCAAACGACTTACTGGCGTACTAACTGCCCATTACACCTTCGCGAGACACCTAAATGTGCTTGGCCTGAGCAATGAAACTGACGATGTAGGCTGCTCATCACAGAAGCGCCGGCTAGAAATCGCTAGCATTCGCGGATGACGTGATTGGCCTGGCATCGGTGAGGTATTTGTTGGGGTCGAAACTGATGATAAAATGGATCTGGTGGTAAACGAGTGCAATACGAAGTACATGCTTTCTTCGAAGAAGAACGCACAACATCGACGTTTTGCCTAGAATGTTACTATTGACAGCCTCGATATAGCCTCGAGGTATTCAAGGACTTCGTCTACCTTCGCTCCGCGGTAAACAGTACTAACAAATTCGGCATGGAGATCAGAATAACCCTGCGTGCCATCTTTTGTCCAATTTACCTAAGTAGATGACAATTGGAAAAGAAAATTCTGCCACGAGCTGTACAGATTCTGCTTTATCTAGGCGTCTGCGGATCCAACAGCTTAGGTTTCGAGACCATGTAGTTCACATGAACACCTTATTTCCGGCTACATGTCCCTCGCAAAATGAACATCGAACCTCTTATAATAATAATAATAATAATAATAATAATGGCGGCGCTACAGTCGGATGTGGACCTGGGCCTAGCTTCTCAGCAACCACTCGAACCTCTTCTGCTGATAATCAAATTGATCCATCGCACATAACCCGGGATAAAACATCACGATCGACAGAAGTGAAGAAGTTTGTCTCCCGGGACAAATGTAAACTTCACAAACGACATCCTGGTGGAGATCCGACGCAAAGTCGCTCTCGGCAACAGTTGTTATTTCGGTTTATCTAAACAGCTAGGGTCAAAACTCCTAACTCGAAGGACCAAAATCATGCTCTACAAAACCCTTATTCTGCCAGTGCTGCCTTATGAAGCCGAATGCTGGACGACAAGCAGAACGGCAGAGCTGACTCTTGGTTAATTCGAAAGAAAAATTCTGCGTCCGATATATGTTCATATCTACGAGGAAAGTGAATGGAGGAGAAGGCATAGCTGCGACTCTATAGGCTGTCCCAAGATGTGGACCTAAAGCGGAGGGCCGTCAACTACTTTGGCTCGGCCACATCGAGCGTGCGGACAACAATGCTCCAGCCAAGATGGTCTTCGAATCCGTGCCCCCTGGTTCGAGAAGGAGAGGGAGACCGAACCTCCGGTTTAAAGACCAAGTCATCGCGAACGCAAGATGATTGGAAGAGGCGTGTCTGGGACCGCCATGCATGGAAGACAGCTATAGCTCAAGCCCAGCCTCTCCATTAGACGTAGGCCTGATAAATAAGTAAGTACGAGTAAGTCAAATACGACTGGATGGCGCAGTTGGTTAAGTGCCTAATCCCAGTGAAATCGAATCTGGTCCTGTCACCATTTGCCGTTGAGATCAAATTAACCGCACTGGAGTAGGTTATTACCTGGCAGTACAATGGACCAGTTTTGAGTTTGAGTGTTCCAGTAGTGTATCAAAAATCCTCCGTAAAAAAAAGTAAATAAGTCCGTCATCTCTTCATATTCCCATACATGCACTATGGTTTGATGTATTGTTTGGTGTAGGTTAGGTTAGGTTAAGGGTGATGGCCGAGCCTCCCACAGACCAATTTTGGTCCCTAGTGTTACCACTTACAGGTGTAGTGTTGGGCCTACATGTTTGATCAGCTCGGCTGGTATACCATCAGTTCCTGGGGCTGATAATAATTTTTGAGCCTCTTTGTACTTCATCAATGCTTGATGACTGCAGTATGAGGTTGATCCGTTTGAATCTACACGGCTATGATTAGGCCCCTTCTCTCCTATGCATGGATCGTTCGTTTGAATAAGCTTTTGCGTAAATACGTAACTGCTGATTTCACTAAACTTCAATGAACGGTCTGTCTCTGCGGCATAGGTTCCTTCCCTGCCTCTGCCGAATCCCTGCCCCTGATATCCACATTATGGAGTGCACTCTCAAGGCCACCTTCCGCTTAAAAGAAGTGATCTTTGGTACAACTCCCACTGGAGCTTCGATGACCTTGCGCACCGCATTGTCTTTGACTCCAGTCTTATGGATATGCCGTCAGACGTACGGACAACGGTACTCCAGCTGCAACGTACATACAAAGTCGACTTTCCCTGCACTTAGGACTGGCTCTGACCAGACTCTGAGCCAGGTAAGGATTGTAGTCGAATCTTCACGGACGACTGCAAGACCAATGAAGGATCTGCCGCTGGCGCCTTCATAGAGGGCGACAACACTAGACTACATATCTCGTTAAGTAAATTTGCGTAGATTTTCCAAGCGGAAACCCAAGCGATCTTAACGGTCTTGTGAAGAACAGGTGAAATGGGCGAAGTATTTGTGTCTGTTGCGACAACCAAGCTGTGCTTGAGGCCATGCTCAGCTCTATAACCAGTTCCAGGAGAGTTCAATAATGCAAGTCATCTCTGAATTTGATTGGCAATCTAAATTCGCAAAGACTTTTCTGAGCCACCACGAATTCACGAGAAATGAAATCGCCGATAAGCTTGTTGGACAAGGATCAGACCAGATACTCTTAGGACGCAGGGATAGCCTGCGTCCTTGGTCAACTGAATCTCGCGCTCTAATTCTTTCCATTTCACAGAGTATATTTTTCTCTCAAGCTGCCTTTCGTTGTCTGTGGAGATTTTTTCTGATTTACGAGTATGATCCTTGCCAGTTTATAAGAACAGGATGGCTGGAGAAAATTCTCTGACGTTAGGGTGGAGAATGACGACTGGATGGTGCAGTGGTTAAGTGCCTGCCCTGAGTTAGAAGGGTCCCAGGTTCGAATCCCAGTGAAAGCAAAGTTAAGACGCTTTTATCCAGTTTTTCAAATCTGGTCCAGTCACCATTTGCCGTTGGGATCAAACTAACGGCACTATCACTGAAGTGGTCGATAAGGTCTAAGTGTGCTGATGAATTCACTAGCAGCCCCGTAACCTTACTTAACCTAGGATGGAGAATGAAAAGGGACACTGTTCCCCATCAGAGCATCACAATGGGCTACTCAACAACCTTCCATCCTACATAACATAACTACATCCTACATCCTACAAACAATCCTACAAACAATCCTACATAACAATCTTGTGGGCAATTTAAAACGTTTACAATGTTTGTTGTTATGTCCACAGCAATACTCCTATCATCATAAAACACCATAGATGTTCATACAAACACCATGGAGTTCAATGCATTCCTCTGAATAGTCCCCAACAGTTTAATGGTAAATGAAAGAGTTAGATGTTCATGTCCCATTATAAACGTTATAATTATGTCTATTTAAATACCCATCATCCGATAAACGCAATTAACTGGTAGGTTCTGAAATGAATGCACACTTTGTTTATTATCGCCCGCAATAAAATAAATTACAAATCCAGAGCATCTACAAACATGCAAATTAGAGCGCTCAACAAAACATCTCTCAACGCATTCGCACTGTTGACACAGCGAACACACTAGTTGGGGAATCCCGCAAAGAAATTAGCGCAGAAGAGGTAATCAGTTGGGTTCGCTTTCGATTTATGTCAGGTGCGCCGATGGTTATCACTACCTACAGAACATATGTGGAGGTGTAATTGCGAGTAAAAAACACACATTTAGTCCACATTCAAAAGGTGTACTTGCAACAAATACTGATAAACAAAAAAGAATTGACCTTGTTTCCGTGCACAGAGATGCGCTAAAGCCCATAAGCAAAGGATAGAGCACGCCTGTGTGCACAAATATACGTGTAGGCTCACTCCTTGGGCCACGGGTATTTGTAAATTTTCCTCGAAATCCGATTTATTTAATCCGCCTTGCAGATCCTTTGTGTGCACTGCGACGTGTGAACAGGAGACGTTTATGAAACCGGGTTTTTCCGATTTTTTACTCAGCATCTGGTGCAGTTCAAATTCGTGGCCTTTCTCCGAGGTTCGTTTTGAGGAATTCGATCTTGATCTGTTGCCTTGGAAGATGCAGCCTTTGATTATGCAGTTACAGGTTTCTTTTTATTGGATTTTGGTTTTAAATCTCTTGTTTTGAAATTGACAGAGATAGACAGATGCTTATGACACTTTTGGGGCACATGTCAGATTAAGGACGATGGGACTAAAAAGATACTCAGATTTTCGAATCTGCCGCAAATGTTATTTGGAATCTGCGCTGTAGTAGCTTAGATTAGGTTTTCGTTTGTTGGCTGTTTGAATACTGCAACACTTAAGCCAAGTCAGGCCCGTTGTAGTTCAAAGGGATCAAGTCTCGTCCTCATTTTATTTAAACCACTTAGATCTTGCAATGAAGCGATGGAGCAGTTAAGTGGTAAAGTAACTCAGAGCACTACACGAGCAAAGAAGGTGTTTTCTCCTGTTTCTCCGCCTGTACAGCTGGCGAAGAAGTCGTTGGCAGGAAGATGCAGTCTCCCGTGAAGACATCTGTCAGTGCTCTTCTTGCTGATCGACTCAATCTGAATGAACGATTGCGGCTCAGAGGAGTTTACCATTATTTTCCAATGAGGTCTTCGTTAGAATTTGTAAAGTCGTTTTTAAAACTTTTGAGTCACGAAAAGTTTCTCTCCATCAAGATGCTGTGTACAGTTTGTGGATTTCCTTTGAGTTGGTCGCCTTCGCAATTTTCCAGAATGCAACTGTGCCGCAGCATCAGCATGGATGGAGTGAAAGTGTAATCACTCGACTAACTCGTTCAAGGACAGTCGGTAGCTTAGCCTGAGCCTGAGTTAATGATTCCTTTCATTTCTGAAACTACCGGGCACCCTGCTTTCAGTTATCAAGACTAAGTAGTCTTGCATCCGCGACCACTTAAACTTTGCACCCAAGGTTCTGCCCTTCTCTCGTTTTCGAACTAGGAGGCTCAGATTCGAAGATCGAAACATTTGTGTACATGCGGTCGATGTGGTCGAGTCAGCTAAATCAGCGGATCTTAACATTCGAGCCCTATCGATGTCCTTTGTCGAGACTGTGTCTTCTCCTCCATTCGTCTTCCTTTCAGACATGACCAAATTATCCACGCAGAATTTTACTTTCACAGGACCAAGAACTAGTTCTGCTATCCTGCTTTTCGTCCGGTTTTCGGCGCCAAAACTAGCAGGATAACGTTTTTGAAAAACATGATTTTGGTCCTTTTTGTCCTGAATTTTTATTCAACTTGCTTGGACAAACTGAAGTAGCTTAAGGCAACTCTACATCGAATCTCCGCTAAGATGTCGTTTGTCGATGTTGCAAAGCCTTGGCAGGGCCACATCGAGTAAGACATAGTAAAGAGGATTATTTGTTGAGGCCCAACTGTAGCGCCATCCAAAAAGAAGGAAAACTCGACCACGTGAGTATGGATATCATGAAATTTTTATAAATTTAGGGTCAGTTTTGCAGGTGACTGGCTATATGACGAGTCTAATCTAAGCGACATTCGTAAATCTTCTAACGCTATCGGTACCCACTGCAATAATAAATAGACGCCACTAAATAAAAATAAATTATGGAGCTGAGCCATAATACCCATTCTGCTGATATTGCGTACTTTTGGGTTTCCATTGAAATGCATAAAGATTATATTTTTACTGCAGATTGTCTAAAGAAAGTAACAGGATGTGGCCTAGATTAAAGGTTCAGGAAATATTAGAGTCTCTGGCCACTGAAACGTATTTCAGGCAGAGATAATGGCAAGCTGGCAGAGAAGAGGCTTATTGGTTGAGGCCCAGGTCCACTCCGGACTGTTACCCGGTAGAAGAGGTTTTAACATTTTAAATGTAACATCGTGATATTTGCATTTTTACGTCCAGAAACGCAGCCATCAAAGCATTGGAACCATTGTTTCTAAACTCTAAAGTTTTAACAATCTGCCGCTCATCTTTTGATAAGATGGCTGAACAGTTCAACATTCGCCTATGCTAGGGTACCAGGCCTAAGAGACAATCCAGGCAACTCCAAGGCGGACGAACTTACACCCAGGGATGAAACCATCTACCTATTAACGATGAAACATTCAAATCAAAAGATGAATCAGATCCTCTAGATATCATCAACGCACTCAGGGCCAAAAATCGCACACAGAACTTTTCTCTCGAACAGACCAAAAGCTTCTTCATCCGCTTTTAATAACGTCCATGTCCCTGCACCATATAACAGGACTGGGATGATCAATGTGTTATATAAGGCCAACTTGGTCTTTCAAGAGATGGCTCTATTACTCAAGTCCAAAGAAACAGCGATTGGCTAGAGTAATTCTATGTTTCAGTACTGATGTTGTTTTTCTCTATTTAGTGCAGAGCCTGGTAGTCCTTGACTACCTCGAAGTTTTTGCTGCCAAGTGTGACGTGGTTCAAGTGTGACAGTAGCGCATTCTGTCACCCCAGTTTTCCAAGACCTTGTTGATGGTTTCGAGCTGTAGCTCACCGATTGCTTGAATGATATTGGCCTTAAGTGCTTGAATCGTTTCCGGTTTGTTGGCATAACATCGCTCCTTCACGGTTCCTCACAAAAAAAAAAGTCCAAAGGAATCAAATCGTAGCTCCGAGGCGGTCATTGACATTGCCAAGACAGCTGGTAACACGATTTGGGTATTTGGTGCGCAAAAGATCGATTGTGGTAGGGCGCGACATCCTGCATGAACCAGAGATCGTCCAAGTTCATATCTTAAATTTCAGTAAAAAAAAAAAGTCGGTTAACATGGCTCTGTAACGCCCACCGTTAACCAACGTTGTTCCCAACCTCATTTTCGAAGAAAAATGTTCGAATGATGCCACCAGTCCACAATCCACACCAAACTGTCGCTCTCTGTGGTGTTTCATTTCGGCCAAAACTTATTTTCAAAAAAAAGCACTGTTTGGGCTACACAGCACTCACTTTGGAAATAAGTTTTCAATATTTCCCAACGTTTTTCAAACGTAAAGCTACTACTTCGTTCTGCGGAGGTATGATACTGACTTTCTCTTAAGATTTCGTGCGTGAAAATAATTTGTGATTTAAAAAAAACACTAGATGGCGCACCCTGTACTTCGTTTTGCCCTCATTTACCACTATACTCATTTTGACCGCCTCAGCTTCAATGCCAGCAAACGCCTCATTGACGGCTCGCTGATTTCGACCAATCACGTCAATGTCGTCTGCGTATGCTAGCAGTTGAACGAACTTTTGGAAGATCATGCCTCTTGTGTTGGCCAATGAAGGGGTATTTTTCCAAGTTCTGCCGCAGTGTGAAAATTTGGTCTATTATGGACTTCCCTGATCTAAAACCACCCTGAAAAGGACCTATCATTTTGTTCACAAATGGTTTCAGGCATTCATGAAAAACGGCAGAAAAGATCGGTTGTGCTAAATCTTCTTTTTTAGGCACTTTAACCTGCCTACCTAGTTCAGAAAATCATTTTTGATTGGTTTCTATTCATTTCTCAGGCCCATTGAAAGTCTGAACTTGGATTTAGGCTCAAGATTTAAGGTCACGCTGCTTTACAGCTATGAAGACAAAATTGCACTACATTCGCGATCATTTGTTCTTTTTGGACGACTCTACTTGCGCGGAATACGAACTGGCAGAGGTCATTAATAATAATAATATTGGGGGTCGTACAGTTCGAGCTAGGTGGGCCTAGCTTCTCAGCAACCATTTGTGTTGTGTGTGCGAATGTTCCCTTACGAGTGGAGAGGACCTACAGTTTAATACCGACTCCGAACGGTGAGATAGAGAAGCTTTTTCCAGACAGTTATTCTCATTGAGCATTGTCAGTCACTCGAAAGAGTTGGGGCCGTGAAAAAATCTTTAGGTTTTTTTTTCTGAAATCGAACCGAGAACATCGAGCGTATGAGTCGACGCACCTACCCACTACGCTACGGCGCCCACGACAGAGGTCATTACTAACTTAATTATATGAAAAAAGACAGCAAGGCGAGTGCATTATAAGAATCGAGCAGACCAAGCTTTTTTGCTCAAAGTTGCGGTCGATATTGTTGGCTTAAATAATTGAAGAATTTAAAGCCGGATGGAGATGGAGATGGAGATCTGGTTTTAGGGGGAAAGTCCATTGATGACGCATAGGGAAAAATCTGAAGATACCTTAGAATAGCAGACTGGCTTATGAACATACTCGTATAGATAAATTGATATGATGAGTTAGACAAGGAAATTTATGACAAATAAAGTACAAACGCCTATAAATCATTGACTATGCAAGGAGTTGCAATGATTTGTACTTATTTGAATTGATGGGGGAATAGACTGATCACCGAAGGTCCTTTGATGAACAATTGAGCAACTTTCATTTTAACGACAACGCCTCCCTCGAGTCACTGACAATGTTCAAAGAGTCAGATTGTGACTTACGACTGGATGGCGCAGTTGGTTAAGTGCGTGCCCCAAGTTAGAAGGGTCTCAGATTCGAATTCCAGTGAAATCGAATCTGGTCCAGTCACCATTTGTCGTTGGGATCAAATTAACGGCACTGGAGTAGGTTGCTACCTGGCGGTACAATGGACCATTTTTGAGTCTGTGTGTTCCAATAGCGTTTCAAAAATCCTCCGAAAAACAAAGATTGTGACTTAAAGCTTCTCAAACTTAGCTGCTCGGTGAAGGCATAAAACTATAGGTCTCCACTACTCGTGGAAATAGAATAACACAACACGATCTAGACCGAACTATACTTGGAACTGTAGTAAACTGTAGAAGAGTAATAGGTTAAATAAATACATTTGTCGCGGTCCTACGATGACCAAAAAACACTGGGTCCTCGAGCATTAGACGGTCCGCTAAGGCTCCTTACGGACTGATCAAAAATTGAGTTGAGATTGGAACTGGGAGCGGTCTCAAGTTAACTCACTTTTATGAACAATTTTCGTTATTTTTTTAAATGTTTCTTGTTTTTTTGAAAATAAAATGAATAGCTATTTTGTTATAACGTAACGTAAGACTATATGTTCTCCTTTATCTAAATGTTGTTGCTTGAAAAGTTGAACAATTCGAATTGATGAACGGGACCTGTTCTACATCTGTTCATCTTCTCGAGATTCTACTGTACTCAATTAAATTTAATTCAACTTTGTTGTAATTCGTTATTAAAGTCAAGCGCTCTTTAAGACAGCGCACGCCAGACACTTGATTATTCTCCTATGAAATCACTTTCTACGATCGTAGCTATAGATTCCACAGAATTTCGTCACAGACCCTCGTTCTCCAAGAATTATGGCTCATCTTAGACATAAACCGTAATTCTTAACGGCTACCAAGAAGCTCGCATAATGTGTCACTCTCGAATGTTAGTCAGTGATTTCTGATGAAATACGTAACCAAATTAATTCGTAATAAATCAATTCCATTGAATTACACCTGCACATATCTTAGTGAGTGTTATTCTTCAAATTTCAATACTTTGCCATGAATATGTTTAATATTTGAGCCCGAAAGCGTTCCTTAGATAACAGGAACAATTCGGGGAAAACCACAACTTTCTGTGTCTCAATTTATTGGTTCGCAGAAATACGAGTCCTAATCTTAAATTAATTGCTTAACATAATCTACATATACTCGTAGATTTGTACGAGCAATAAGTAATTCGAAGCGACAACAAATTCTTATCCATTTCACGGTAAGACGTTCAAAATTGGCGCCATATTAAAGTTTTATTCTCGTATGTACACCTGAGAGGCTACAGAGCAGGGTGGGCTTGGGGCTGGCTTCTGCAGCAACCACTCGTATTGTGCGTGCTATTGTTTTCCCGAGAGTGGAGGACACCTACAGTTTTGTATGAAGTTTGAGGAGCTCTTCTTGGCAGTAACACTATAAAATCATTGTCAAAGGTGGAGCCGTAAAAGATGAAAGGTGTCTGGTCCCGGGAATCGAACCTTGACGTTTGGCGCAAGAGCTGACGCACTTACCCACCACGCCGCAGCGGCGGCGGCCACATGTTAAAGTATTTATCTGTCTATTTATGGATTTCGCGGTCCGATAATTTGTTTATATTCCAATTGATACGTAATCGAATATGAAACTCACGTCAAAACTGTGTTCACAAGTCCAGATTCAGACATGATTACGTTGCGTGATAATGTTCGAATGAGATTCAAATTGAAAGGAAAATAGGGAAATCGATCATTTTCTCCTAAACAACGCTCGAAATGACTGTCCAAACCTGAACAATTTTGGATAAGAATGATAAATTTCTTTTGTGATATAGTTAATTCAGCATATTTGACTTTTTTATGAAGACATGTGCCCTGTATTGGCGTATTCGCGTGCAATCTGCAAATCGATCATTGTCAGTCTGTTTAAGGGAATGGCCTACAAACAGAAATTATTACATTTTTTATGTTGTTTCGATGATCTGCAGGAAAGGAAATACATCTTCTGCTAGACTGAAAAAGGAAATTAAATATTTCTACAAATTGAATTTCATATTTAACCCAAAAACAAAAATAAAGAAGCAAGTCAAGATGACTGGATGGCGCAGTTGGTTAAGTGCCTGCCCCAAGTTCGAGGGGTCCAAGGTTCGAATCCCAATGAAACCGAATCTGGTCCAGTCACCATTTGCTACCTAGCAGTACAATGACCCAGTTTTGAGTGTGAGTGCTCCAGTAGTATTTCAAAAATCCTCCGAAAAGAAAAGATTGTGACTTAAAGCTTCTCAAACTTAGCTGTTCGGTGTCGGCATAAAACTATAGGTATCCACTACTCGTGGGAAAATAATAACAACACGATCTAGACCGAATAATACCTGGAACTGTAGTAAACTGTAGAAGACTAATAGGTTAAATAAATACATTTGTCGCGGTCCTTATATAATAATAATGGCGGCGCTACAGTCCGAGGTGGACCTGGGCCTAGCTTCTCAGCAAGTACTCGTGTTGTGTGTGCGACTGTTCCCTCACGAGTGGAGGGGACCTACACTTTAATGCCGACTCCAAAGAGCGATTTTGAGAAACTTTTTCTAGACAGTTCTACTCTTTGATCATTGTCAGTGACTCGAAAGAGGTTGAGCCGTGAACAAAATGTTAGGTGTTTTTTCGAGATTCGAACATTAGATCTCGAGCGTAGGAGTCGACGCACCTACCCACAACGCAACGGCGCCCATTTGAGTTTAGCTTTAACCGGCTGTAAATATGAGAAAAAAACTAGTCTAGTCATAGCGTTCTTAGCTTCCTTGTTTGTGAGGTGTAAGTGATTGTTTTATCAATGATTTGCGGAGATGATTAATATTTCCTCGATAAGTGGTCTTCCGCTTCCGCGTATGACTATTGGTCAGGGCTTAAAAACTCGTTGTCCACTTGACTTTAAGTAAATACAAAGTTTTAGAATCATTGCGGTGTCTCCTTCCGTCTGGGTGTCCGGCTTCAATTCTGGTCAATTAAGACGCAGTATCTGCACCCTTCCTGCGACGGCATATCGGTGGACACCTCGCTGTCTGTTCGCACGAAACCTTGAAAGCCCCCTTTCATTTGATTTAGATAAAATTGAAGATTATTGTGCATTTCTGGCAAATGTCATTCCAACTCGATGTTTATCAATATTTTGCGGAGTGGCTGTTGGTTTAAAGATAAACTTGCTTGTTTGATTATCAGTCCAACGACCCTTGAGAGTCACGCCACTAAAATGATTATCGATTGCAACCTTCAATACTCAACGGTGTCAAAGAGGTTACTTCCATTTAGTTGCGGCACCTTAAAATTTCCTCGATTTTTGATGGTGGATATGTATGTCCTCCCCTATTCCCACGTTTGCACGCATTGTTTCCGCTAAGAAAACCCGCATGTCTTAGACAGCGTGACCTCAAAGACCGTGTCAAGCATGTTGGCACACGCCGTTTTCCCATATCTTAACTGCATCTTATGATCACTTCAAGCGACACATATTTCATTCAGTTCAGTCGTTTCACTTATCTGTACTCCAAGAACAACTCGCGTAGATTATGTTAATTGAGATTAGCTTTAAAGCCCGCGTATTTGCCGCGAGTGTATTTTTAACCCAGTCCGACTGATTGCATTTCGACCATAAAAGTTAATTAAACCTTTTAAATGTGAAGTAATGAAAGACATTTGCTTAATCAGCGCAGATATCAATTCATTTCGTGTCGACGTAAGACACTACTACTGCAAAATTTGTTATGCTATTTTGTGTGAACCCCGGAAACTGTTTGTGTGACAATCTAAAAGTTCATTGCCAGTGGGATTTTGGGCCAGGAGATCATCAACTGGTAATAAGTGACGCACCTCTTGAGCGAGATGATGAATTAAAGTCCGCATTAAAAAAGTGCATTTAAAAAGAAAACGTCTAACTATACAGAACAATGTCAAATATTCAAATTTCTGTCAAACTTATCAGTTCAAAAATCTGCCGTTAAAGGATTTCAGGGTAGTATCCACTTTTATCTGATAAAATGTTTGCCAATATTAGAGGCACGATCATTCAGAAACCCTTGAAAGATTATTCTTGAATGATCGCAAGGGGCTAACACAAAGATGATTACTAGTATAAGCTGGCCTTGACTCGGAACAAGTCAACAGGTGACGCCCTTGTTTATGTGGAACACACAAGTGTAGAAGGTTTTCAATTAACTCTGTGTGTTGGCAAAATATTGTGCTAATTGGAGGAGCTTATTAGTTGAGGTTCGAATATCCCCGGACTTTAGCGCCATGCAAAGATGGAAATTGCAAAAAGTGTCAGGAATGATCTTTACGTCAATCGATAGGAAATTGAATGTAGATGTGAAATGAGGTACTACTTTCTAACGGAAGTGCCGTGGTTGCTGTTTACGAGAAAAGTTCTGAGAGTCCTATTCGGTCGCATGAAATTTGCAGTTTCGAAGACTTGGTGTCTTCTGAAAGGATTTGCTCGACACACAGCCACGACGGAGAGCGGCAGCCGCCGTGGTCTAGAGGTTAAGTTATCGTACTTCGCATTCAACAATCCTTGATTCGAATTCCGGTCAAAACACCAACTTTCACTTTCAAGGCACCACCTCTGTATGAAAAATTGTAGTGCTCAAATGTGTAAAATGTGTGACAGAGAAGCGAAAATTGAACAAAAAAAAGGCAGTCTACTTCGACATCCTTCGAAACAATATACAGCGCGACTTAAACCCTACTGAAAAATTGTACGCAGAAAAGGGCTTAAAAAATGCAAAACCCATTCAAAAAACTCCGCACACCTCTTCTAAGAAATAAAAAAAATTTAACCTGGCCACCACTGTATATAATACTGAGGCAAAAAAATTGCGAATCATTATCGTTGCCAGTATCATTCCACCGTCAATGGAATTTTCAACTTCCACAGTAAGGAAGTTAATCCAATTCGGTTCAGAACAATTGACAATGTCAGTGCTACCAAAAATGTGCCTGGCCAACAGAAAAAAATAGATCCTGGGTGACTGCATGGAAATTCAGTCGATGAATCCGATCTTCACCAAGCAGATGCTTCTATTAATCGAGGAATTGAGATCAGAGAAGAACTGTGACAAATTAAGAGTGTCTCCATGACTTAGAAAAAATCGTGGAAGAGGTTTCATCTATCTATGGTCGTCTAATTCAGCATTCTTCGAAAGCTTATTTGATCTTATTTGTCGAAGCAGACGATGATAATGACTTAGGCCACATATTTGATCGTTCTGTGATGTTAGAGTGTATTTTCGTTGTCCAAATTGAATGAGTAGTATAATTTAGTGACCTGAAGAAATGGTGTCCTAGCGTTTTGTATCTGGTTCTGTCGGGCAAAAGCTGAGGCGGTGTTTCGATACACATCTCAGTGAAGACCAAGCCAGCTTTACAACCATGATAGTGCATTTGGCGTCAACTTTGATAAGTCGATTTCTAAAGGGAATTCCTAAATTCTGCGTATTTTACATGTTCGTTTTATAATGAATTTTTCGAGACAAAGTCCTTGTATGTTCCTATAAACTAGTATACATACGTGTAGAAAATCGTGGTTTCTTAAGAATTGTCATATTTTTTATTAGTAGGAGTAAGAACACACAACAAAAGACAAATAAAATTTTGTACTAGAAAAACACAAAGTGGAAGACAAAATAATACACAGAGTGAACAGCGCAATCGAAAATTGTGGTGTAAGTGGAAAGAGACTTAGATCCAACGTACGAAAATGTGGGCAAAGCAGTTTTGGAGACGTTTAAAATGAAAAGGAGGCAGAACTTACCTACAACCGATACACTGTAAAATGGTTAAAACCAAAATAAAAAATTCTCTCTTCAATCATGTATGACAGACTACTTTAA
Source organism: Myathropa florea (assembly GCA_930367185.1). Classification (NCBI taxonomy): domain Eukaryota; kingdom Metazoa; phylum Arthropoda; class Insecta; order Diptera; family Syrphidae; genus Myathropa; species Myathropa florea. The sequence goes on from OV884002.1 coordinate 46,716,985, forward strand.
ATAATAATTATGTTCCTGTACGTTATATGAGTTTTGACGCAAATAAATAAATATTTATACCTATACATTTTGTATTTTCTTGACAACTCGATTTTTTTTGTGGCAAGTGATGGGTCGAGTTATCGAAGTTCGTCTGTATTCCTAAATTTTTATTTATAGGCCACGCTTATGTTGAAACCACATGTCATTTGTGTTTTTTTTTTATAGATTTTTAATATTTTTTTTGCGGAAAAAGAAAACCAAGTTGTTTGGCGTCCGCGATCACTTGGTCTTTATACCGAAGTTTTGGTGTTTCTCCCATTCTCAAACCAGGTTCGGAATCGAAGACTCAATTAATTGGAGAATTGATGTTGATGCGCTCGTAGTAGTAGTCGTCCGCTCGTTTTCCTGGCTACAACCACATTTTTGTACGCAAAACAAAACCAAATATCCGACCCAGAATTTTTCTGCCGAATGCACCAAGAGTCAGCTCTGCAGTCCTGCATCTAGCTCTCGGATCCAGATAGAAAGACTGGGAGAATAAGGGTTTGTAGAGCATGATTTTGGTCCTTCGAGTCAGTAGTTTCGAAGTATCATGGGTTGACAAAGGCGATCCTACGGCGGACCTCCGCCAAGATGTTATTTGAGCACTTATATTGAATTGATCTTCTAGTTCATAACTGTTGTGTTCGAGGTTAGCAATGAGTCCCAGACTTTGTATTTGATTAGAATCAAGTGGGCAATTAGTTTTTAAGTCCTGACCAACAGTCATACGCGGAAGCGGAAGACCACTTATCGAGGAAATATTAATCATCTCCGCAAATCATTGATAAAACAATCAATTACACCCCACAAACAAGGAAGCTAAAAATGCTACTAGACTAGTTTTTTCTCATATTTACAGTCGGTCCAAGCCAAAATCGGTCACTTGCCCAATTCTATCAATTTTATAAACATTTAAGAGCTCCTCCAACAGGGACTTCCGAACTTTGTCAGTTGATAGCGGCCACATTGTTGAAACAATATCTGTCAAATTGACTGTCGTTTATTCAGTTTATTTTGCCAAATCACCATGGATCACCAGCGTTCAACAACACGTACAAATGATAAAATTGTTTTATTAAAATGGATGTTCTGTTCGGGCTACGTCCCGCACGCTTCGTCCATTCGTGGAGGTGATGTGAACTGGCCACCGAGATCGTGCGTTCGACTCTATTTTGTGGAGTTTTCTGAAGTCACAGGTCTATGCAAATAAGCCACAAGCAGCAGCCCTCAAAGCCAACCTAGCTCATGCCATCTGTCAAATTCAGCCTGATTTACGAATATGCGCCAGAGTCATGGAAAATTGAACATTTCGGATGTGCGCCACCCAGAGAAGCCGCGGCGGATATTTGAACGATGTTATATTCCATACATAATGGCATCAATAGGCCTTTCAAACGAATAAAAAATGTCGATGATACCTCACACCGCCTTTTACTGTATTTGAATTTAAAGATAGGAAGCGCTTAATGAACCACCCTTTAGCTAATTGGGAATTTAGAGCGCAGATGGTTCTCTTCTCTTTCTGTATAAAATCTAAGGAAAATGTCGTCGGCTTTTCAAGAAATCTGTTAATTTATTAAATGTCCCACGAAGTAGAAGAATTGTGCAAAAAAAAATACAAATTACTTGAACGTCTTTGCACATATCGACTGGTTCTTGCGACAGAAGTATGATCTTAGACCAAGTCTAAGCAAAACTTCACCTGCAAGCTAAAGCCATCCATTTGCATTTCAAGTTGTTCGCTACATCTTCCGGTTGAGTTAAGAGCCACCAGACAGACGGTGGAAGAAAGAAAAAAACAAGTAAGTCCCACAAACATCTAACCTCTAATGCACATCCATCTCAACGGCAGAACCCATGTAATTACATACATACGTCAAGCTCGGCTACAAATTGAGTAATGCCCCACGTTCTACGAAGGAGCAGACATTCCATCGTGGTGCTGGTAACTTGCAAGAATGCCTGTTGATACATGGAATTGCATGTTACACACTTTGGCATTGTTACAACATATGATCGCGACCAGACAATTGTCAATTACTGAAGAGGGATGTGTAGTGGTCAGGCTTTCTCTCTCCCTTATCCCTCTCGTCAGCGCATACCACCACCAGAACCAGTGCCAACCAACGCGCCAACCGGTAGACAGTTTAGTTGGTCTCAAAGTGGAAAAATATTCAGCGTCTCTCCTAATTGCAGGAATTGCCATAACTTTGTGAAACGATCTTCACTGGCTTGGTCGGTCTCGCTCGCACTGTGGCACACCGTGGCGATCAGCGTGATCTATCGGCACTTTACCTCCATGCTCAGCTCAAAGTCGACCTTACGATTCGATGCTGCCTCAACTCCCAGGCAAGAACAAGCGCGCACTTTAGCCGCAGATCACGGTAATTGTGATCACGATCCGATATGAGTAATGATATAAATGTTCGCGTCCAACGTTTGTCATTTTGGATCGACGCGTCTCGCACTGGTTGCTCGCTCTATCTATCCATGGGCATCACTGTATCCGACATCACCTATAGGTACGAGAAGTATCTATGTACAGACCATGTATCTTTCTACGCTTTATGTTGTCGCCATTTGAAGTTGTTTTCCTTTTAGAATTGATCAATTTTCTCGACGGTTAAAGCTGGCCTCTCAGATGCTTATTTGAGCATCTACGTACGAGGAAAGATACGGATACGTGTGTATGGATGTACATTATTGTATAATAAGATTTTTATTTTCAAACATACAATTGTCGTCATTTTGCGCGCACATCTTTTGAAACCGAATCATCATCGAACTAGTCCTCATTTTTCAAAAGCCCCCATTCGTTCGTGGTCGGTCGTTCGCGTTGTCGCTGCCATCACCATAGATGTTGTTGTTATTTGTATATGCGTTGCCGTGTGCCACTCATAGTACGATTGCGAACAACCGCCAGCCACCAGCCACCAGCCACCACTTTTGCCATCGTAGTCGTCTCCGCCGTCGTCGTTGTCGTCGTCCCCATAGCCTTCGTTCGTCTCTGTCGGTTGTTTGTAGTCGCTGTTGCCGTTTGCCGTCGTCACTGCTGCTGACTGTTTTAGTTGATTTTTAGCTCGCCACCCGACCGATTTTCTTTTTAGCCTACCCACTCGATTCAGTTCGCTAAAGACTGTCAACGTTGAGCGTTGGGATTCCAATAGCTCAGCCAAAAACAGCAACAATAAAACGTATAAAATATATTTAGTATTCACTTATACTCGTACTCTCTCTCTCTCTCTCTCTGTCTCTCGCGATCGCGCTCTGCGACGTTGATCTCTGCGCGCAATTGTGGAAAACAAATTACAAATACCTTTTTTTGTTGTTGTTGTTGTTGTTGTTGTATTCTTAAAAATAAATACAAAAAAAAAGAAAAGAGAAGATTTTTAAGAATAGATACAAACGCGCCAGACGTTTCAAATCGATCGCGCCGCGGTCTTGTGTAGTAAAATATCTTGCTCGCGTCGAGGCAGTCGTCGTCCATCGTATTGACACCGTCGCCGCCGCCGCCGCGATAACCACCTCTTCACGCCCGATCACCTCCCCTCTGCGAGTCTCCGCGATCTTCGCGATCTTCTCGATCTCCACGATCTTTTGCGATCACCGTGGTCAACCGTCACAGTCACCGTCACCGTCATCGGCACGGCCACCGTCACCGTCACCGCCACCGTCACCTTCACTGTCGCGATCGTCGTCGTTGTCGCTGTCGTCGTGATCGCAGTCGTCGCTGCTGCTGCCAACGTCATCGTCGTTAACATCTAGGATCAATCAATATTACATATGCGTACAAGTACTTATGTGTAGATACAACTTTTGCCAGTGTCAGGGCAGTCAACAGATACCTCAGATTTGTTGATACATTTTCTTGACAACTTTTGTGTTATATATACGAGTACATTTATTTATTTATTTTTTATTTGCCGTGCTTTCAGTTGCCTTGGTGCGCCCTTTTGTGATTCCGCGTGTTTTCTCATTCTTATTACATTGTGTCTCAAGTTCGCTTAGAACGATATGTAAGCGGTTGTTGTATCTGTGACCCCATGTGATGATGACGATGCCTATAACGATGTTGATGATGATGATGATGATGAAACATGCACACGTTAGTTTTTGAGTTTTAAGAGAAAAAAAGTTTATTGTATCTACGACACACGACACAGGTTGACAGAACAAAAAATAAACGTACATTTTATTTGATTTCCCCTTAGATATCTCTCTTGAAAGTCTGTTATCAAATGAGAAAAACAGTTCGGATGAGATATGCGCGAGCTAAGGTGTAGCGTGACTTATCAGTCAACAATAAAGTAATCATAAAAAAGTGTAGCACCCGTACGTGTGTACCTACATACAAAAAAAATGAACTAGAAAAACTCACACTAGACGTGAAGAAGTGTTATTTCGATGTCAGATTACGAATGAGTAGGGGTATCTATTCTCATTTTGTTTTCGTTTTTTTTTTCTCCTAGGGATTTCTTTACTCTTTTGGTTTCTGCAGCGAGTATGTATCTAAAGGGTGCTTCATTAAGCGCTTCCTATCTTTAAATTTAAATAAAACAAAGTGTGGTGTGAGGTATCATTGAAATTTTTTATTCGTTTGAAAGGCCTATCGATGCCATTATGTATGGAATATAACTTCATTCAAATGTCTTTGGCTTCTCTGGGTGGCGCGCATTGAAATGTGTCATTCTCCATGACTCTGTCGCATAATTCAGTCTGAATTTGACCGATGGCATGGATTATGTTGGCTTTAAGGTCCACTGTAGTTAGTGTCTAATTCGCATAGACCTGTGACTTCAGAAAACCCCACAAAAAAGTCTAAGGGGGTCAAATCGCACGATTTCGGTGGCCAGTTCACATCACCTCCACGTGAGATGACCATGCCTCGAAACGCTCGTGGAGAATGTGTGGCACATTTCTTGTTGAAACCACTTGTCGTTGGTGTCCATATCATCCATTTAAGGCCAAAAGAAGTTGGTAATCATCGAGCTATAGCGCTCGCCGTTAACAGCGAATGCCTCGGATTCTTCTGCTCATTCTCACGATCAGCGGCGATGCTTTCCACAGATCTCGCGTCGACCAACAGGTGTTGGTTTATCGTTTATTGAACCAGTGGACTCAAATTTACCCCCCTATGGTCCGACCATTGCAAAACACTGAATAAATGTCAGCCAATTTAACATATGTAGATTCAACAGTATGGGCGCTGTCAACTGTCAAAGTTCGGAAGTCCCTATTGGAAGACCCATAACTTCGAAGGAGATTTGTGTAAATCAACAGTTTTCATTGGAAGTCGAAAATATTTTCCTCCACTACGATTTGGCAAAACAGACTTAACAGACCGGCAACCAATTTGACAGATTTAGCTTCAATTATATGGCCGCTGTCAATTGGCATAATTCGGAAGCTCCATTGGAAGACTCTTTTCTTCGAGAGAAATTTGTGTAGGAAATCAATAATTTCCATGGAAAGCTGACAACATTTTCCGCCATTATAATTTGGCAAAACAGACTAGACTAACTGTCAGTCACTTTTCTAGATGTAGCTTCAAAAATATGGCCGCTATCAACTGTCAAAGTTCAGAAGTCCTTATTGGAAGACACTGTAGATGCAATCAATTCGGACCAATGTAATTTATTCACACGTTCATGTATGTGCCTTGTGTGTGAATCCGTTGGATCCATACATAATTATGGGTCTCTAGATAGAATCATCAGCACACAATGTGAAATTCCACACTCTACACCGCTAGTGATCGGTTCAGATCGGCTCTGGCACGGTATTCACCACATCCATCCGGCGTGGCATTATGCACATGACTTCACAGCGAATCGTGTTCGCCGTCTAACCCGCCTTCAGATGACCTAAAGACTAACTTTGGTGTTAGCCTCGCCAAAAAAAAAAGCTAATTTCCAAAATTCATGAATGTGCCGCGATCAAGGTACTCGTACTCTCCTCGTGTGTGGGGGGAAGGTGTATAATCCCCACACGAAAGAAAAAAAAAGATAATAAATACCACCACACTAAACTAGTTGTCTATAGAGAGCTGTGTGTAGACAATGTTATTGATTGAGGCAGGTCGAGGCGGCGGCGACGACGACGGCGGCATAGAATTCACGCGCGCAGTGATCGCCGGAGCCGACAATCGTCGCGGCGGCTAAACTAGATACAATCATCGTCAAAACCCTAAAATAGCGAAGCACAATACTTGTACAAAACTAAAACAAAAACAAACAACAAAATACCACACAAAAGACACAAAAAAAAGCTCAATGAAAACAGCAACAGATGAGAGCGGTAGCAGCAGCACTCGAAGAGGTGTAGACTTATTTTTGGGGGAGGGGAGCAGCATTTTTGCCGCACCCGGCTACCGACCGCTGCCGACGAACACGGGCGCCGCCGATTGTATTCGTAACAAATTTGTTACAAACGAATAAACATCGGCGGCGGCATGGGAGAGGGTGTCTTTTGCGTACATTCGATTTGATTTATTAACTCAACCATGGTATTGTTCACTTTTCACGATTTTGTACACACACACTCGCATGTGTACTTTATTCATTTGTGCTTTTTAGATCGACTGACAGGGGGGGCACACACCATCTGCGGGCCTGTTATGCATATTTTTTTGCGAGGCAATTACCAAATTTGCTAATTCGCTAACCAGTTGGCTAAGCGAAGAGCTGGAAAAGGTCGGTTTTGTCAGACGGTTTTGTCTTGATTCGGAAATCATGGGGAAGCTTATTAGCCTAGTTAGCTTGGTATTCGTTGAAAATGGACACAGAGAGCAGAAGAAATCTCCATATCTCGTTGGATTCCTTTTCAATTCAGATGCTGGGTGTCTTTATGTTTAATAAAGTGAATCACTGAATGAGTTGATAAAGGTCGCATGGAAACCATAAATCCTCGGTTGAATATCGGTTATGTAGTCGGAACTGGTTTTCGGTTATGGTGATACGATGTTGCTGCTCCTGGTTGTTTCCATGACGGAAGATCACAATGACATTCCTTTCGAACAGTTTAACCATTCACCTTGCTTGTGAAGCTGTATTTGGGGTTGAAACAGGTAGTCCCTGTATGAAGTGCTTTCAAAGACATGAATGGAAATCTCGACTGATTCAAAATTGAACAGGGATTTGTCGGATCAAACAATAAATTCTGAGCTTAAGCCTTTAAAAATCTTAATCTTTTTGAAACTGAATTCCTCGTAGCTCCTATAATTCTTTTGGTGGAACCTCCACTTCAGGTTCTCCTTCACATGTGTGGGTCAGTTTAAAAGCGGGCGTCCTTTGTTGAGTTGTCTCACAGTTTCGGAATCAAAGGTTCAAAGTTGAATTGTTCACATGGGCTAGCCACCCTGGGCTTTGAATCTGTAGACACGGTTCTAGATCCATGCCGGAGTTCTTCGTCCGACTACAACAAGCCTCTCCAGCGCTGTCTCCAACAGTCGTTGTCCTGAAAAGTAAGTAAGTAAGTAATTCCTTACTTATCATTTTCTTTGAGTGATGCTACAGTCCGTTGTGCAAACTTGGGCCTAGGCTCTACAGCAGCCACTCGTATTGTCCTTTCTCGAGTGGAAGTCGATTAGACCAAAAGATCATCTTTGATCACTTTCACAGTCGCATTCCCTTCCATCAACACTCCATTTCCAACGACACAGTCGAAATTGTCGCACTTTTGACTCAAGGAATTACAAGAATGCTGGTGCAGATAATTATGCAAATACTTCATTTCATAAATTTGATGTAAACACTGGAGACATATTGATTTAAGCAGTCGCATTACTAGTACCTTGATAAACTCGTCTTTTTTTCCCTCCCGTAAACTGGAAATGCAGCATTGAGCATGTCTCGTGGGTGACGTAAGAAGTCGGTTTTTCTATAGAAAATTGATTAGAAAACTCAATGACTTGCTGTATGAGATAAAAATTGTGTAAACAATTTTCCATCATAACAATTCTTAGCAAAAATTGGCCAATAGTGGGGGAGTAATTGGAATCTATCTTCTTAGTTTTGTGGGATTTGACGACGGAAATGATGTTCAAGTGTCAAACCCCTTAGAATTCTGATTCTTAGAGAGAAACTCCTGTCAACTTTCTGATCAAAATGACGTTCAAATGTCAAACCGCTTAGCATTCATAGCCTGGAAGAGAACCTCTTGTCAGATATACCATAAAAATGACATTCACGTGTCAAACTTGTTAGTATTCTGAGTCTGGAAGTGAACCTTCTGTCAGATCTCCAATAAAAATTACGTTTAAGTGTTAAACTTCTTCTGGGTTTAAGAGAGCATCTCCTGTCAGCTCTATGATAAAACATTATATTACAATAAAATGTCAAAACTCTTAGAGCTCTGAGTCGAGAGAGTATCATGAATAATAATATAATAATAATAATGGCGGCAGTTCAGTCCGAGGTGGACCTGGGCCTAGCTTCTCAGCAACCACTCGTGTTGTGCGTGCTATTGTTCTTTCACGAGTGGAGGGGACTTACAGTTTAATGCCGACTCTGAATGGCTAGATTGAGAAGCTTTTTCTAGACAGTTATAATCTTTGAGCATTGTCAGTGACGCAAAAGAGGTGGAGCCGTGAAAAAATGTTAGGTGTTTTTTTTTTCGAGATTCGAACCTTAGATCTCGAACATAGGAGTGGACGCAGCTACCCACTACGCCCCGGCGCCCACGAAAATTACACTACATGCCAAACCTCTTAAAAGTCTGAGTCCGAGAGAGAATCTCCTGTCAGATTTCCCATAAAAACGAAGTTAAAATATTAAACCTCTTAGAATTCAGAGTTTCGGAGGGGACCTCCTGTCAGATCTCCCATAAAAACGACGTTAAAGTGTCAAACCTCTTAGAATTCGGAGTTTCAGAGAGGACCTCCTGTCAGATCTCCCATAAAAATGACGTTAAAGTGTCAAACCCCTCAGAATTCTGGCTCTAAGAGAACTCTGACAGAACTTTGTCAGAACTCAGATAAAAATGACATTCAAATGTCAACATTTTTAAAATTGGATCTGGATGAGTGAATGAGTCTGGAAGGCAATCTCCTGACAGATTCCCCATAAAAATGACATTCAAGTATCAATATTTTTAGAATTGGGTCTGGATTAGTGAATAAGTCTGGAAGGCAATCTCTTCTCAGATCTCCCATAAAAATGATATTCAAGTGTCAACATTTTTAGAATTCTGAGTCTGGAAGGCAACCTCCTATCAGATCCCCCATAAAAATGTCGTTAAAGTGTCAAACCTCTTAGAATTATGACACTGAGATGGACAAACTGTCAATTCTTCGACAAAAATGACGTTTAAGTATGAAATCTCTTAGAATACTGCGACTGAGAGAGACAAACTTTCAATTGTCCGGCAAAAATGACGTTTAAGTGTCAAATCTCTTCGCAAATATGCCAAATATTCAAATATTCTATTTTTGTAGTAGTCATGAATGACTCAAACGATTGACACTTTTAGAGGTTCGGCCTATCGTTCATCCTTGAAGATTCAACTTCGTTGGACCATCGTTGGCATAGACTCCTCTGACGTCTTGTCTGACGAGCTTCATTTACATTCGTTGTACAGCGAGTAAATTCCATTGCAAAACTTGAAATTTCTTGAAGAATCATGATCCAGTCCCTGGTACGACACAAACAGATCAGTTCTGTCTGTCTGCCTTATTCGGACATGGCGCCCTAAAGACCAGTGACATGAACGTTGTCGTGGGCGTGTTTTTAGTCAACAAATACCGCATCATCAGACCTACAAATTTTGCTAACTAAATGGCAACTAAAGGGCCGTTTGAGTGAGCCGCGATTGTAAACCGCTTGTGGACCCAAACACCTACCATCTCCAAACTGCACGACCTCCTCACTCAGACGTTTGACCAAAAAGATCATAAAATCATCAAGAAGATCTGATGACAAGATACAAGCAACACTGTGTCATGTGGTAGAGACACACTTTCATTTGTCATCTTTGAGATGACAGTTTGAATCTCTGTTTTTTTCTTGTGTTTCTCCGTCTCTGAGTATCTCTTGTGTTTTGGTTTTTTTTTATGAAAAAGAACCCACGAAAATTCGTGCCGACAGGAAATGGCGTTCAGATTGTGAAACCACACAATTTGGTGCGCGCTGGCTGGCTCTGCAAACGAGTTTAAGCCGTTTTTAAGGTTCGCCCACAAAAACGATAAAGGCCCACACTCAGCCCCAATACGCCCATTGGCACTGCATCCGAATACAATTGCGCGCTTGCCATGCACGCATACGCATACGGAATAATTGCAATTATCGTCGCGTAATAAAGTATACACGAAAGAGTACATATTCAACAAAAAAAAATCATTCCAGAGCGAATTTGCGTCCTCTGCTCGTTTGGGTCTGCTTGCGACAGCCGAGTACGCACATTTATTCAATACGCGCCATCCGATCTATCTTATGTCAAAGCTCTCTGTATCGCTCGCCGCCCTGCCAGCCCCCGAATCGCATTTGGTCGCAAGATACTCGCGACTCGCGAGCCACCCTACATCCACATTATCACCACCACCCAATACGCACACACTCGCACGCCGAGGGAAAACAATTGAAGAAAATACGATTTAATCAAATGGTATTGTGCATTCACGCAAATATTCCGCATCTCTGTATGTATGGCCGTGTGTTTGAATGCGACTAACAAACAGTCAAACCGAACCGAACCGTATCTGTGTGAATTGAGCGCGCGAGCGAGAGTAGGTAGCCCAGCCACATGCGCACAATTCGTAGCGCAGCAGCAGCAGCATGGCAAGCAAGATATTGACTCGAATCGGGTGTATGACGAGTATAGTGAGCCAGAGCCACAGACGGAGCGAGCCGCCGCAAGCAATTGCTATTGCGCCTGTTGCGATCGTGCGATCGTTTTGTGCTCATTCGGTTCGTGCTTTATGTGTGGTGCTCTCTTTCTCTACCTGTTGTCATGGTATGAGTGTATGCGCGCATCTGAGAGCGCTCAATCTCAATGTTGGCTCTGGCTGACTGACTACGGGGCTATAGAAAAAGAGTTTTCATCAGTTTTTCGTTTATTTATTCAACGACCGATCCCGCGTGTGGACATTATTTTCCAAACGCTGTTCTAAGCCTTCAGCTTACCACAATATTTCAAATACAAAATAATATTTATATATATGTGCGAGTATAAAGAACAACAAATACAAATTCGTATCTTGCCGCATCGTACTTTAAATTGTTGCATTGCGCTGTGAGTTGAGTTAGTTTGGCAATCGATCTGGTTACTTCAAGTACAACTTCTCTCTCTCGTGTGTAATAATTCAGTTAAATAAATATATTTTTTTTAATTTGTTTTCTCTTCTGGTTTCGGTTTAAATTTCGATTTTTTGTTTTAAACTTAAACGTGTCTAAACTGCAAAATGTTCTGTTAAATGGACGAGTTCATTTTTTAATATTTAGTTTTCTTTCAATTCGAAGGGGATCGCTATGATCGCTGCTCAGCGATAATTTTTTTTAAACAATTTAATTGATTTGCCAGCAAATACAATTAAATCAATTAAATGTGAACAAATGTGTGACCGTCTCAACAAGTTCGAAAAATAAATGCAAATTTTGTTTGAAAAAAAATTCAGTGAAAAGATAAGTGATCTTAAATTGATCTGCATCCCAAAAGGAAGGGTGCAAGAAATTTGAATACAAGTGATAGATTGTTGCAACCAAAAAAAAAAAATTGATACACAAGGGGAGAAATAAAATCGTAATTTAATTAAAATCTCAAAGGAGGACTGGCTAACATGGCATTGTTGGTGAATTTATTGGGTGCATTCAAGGTGTTCCTACTCTTGAGTGTTTTCCTTGTGACTATCAATGCCCGCAAACATTCGCCGCTACTGATCGAAGATCCAGAAGCTAGGCGTCCAACACGACAAGGAGGTGAGTTAAATAAATCTTTTCATTTTGTTTGCCTTAAATTTAGTATTGAATTTGTGTGAATTTTTGTATCGATTAGAATTTAGAAAAAAAAAAGAAAAAAATGCCCTGTGAACAATTTGAAAGTGGAGCTTGCATTGTTTGCTCTGTTTTGGTAGGCGGGTGTGCGAGAGGGGTTCAATCAACCATTCGAAAGTTGCAAGTCTCGTCGTTGTGGCTTTTAATGTGTTTGACTGTGAATTCGTTTCACACAACGGATCTGAACAAAAGAAACTACACTTTGTCACGAGCTCTGGTTTCAGTTTTCAGTTTTTTTTTTATTTTGTGTGAATTGTTTGTGGATTTTTTTAGTTAATCTGATGATCAGAAAATCTTAGTCTTGTGCTTAGAGAATTTCTCGGTTTTGGAAAAACCCTGTACTCGATTGAGATTGAGCTCAGGTCTCTCTGAAGACCTATGCAGCGACTTGGTTTTTGGCGAAATTTCATTCAACTTTCTCGATTGGACTGTCCATTTATTCTCTTCAGGTGAAATTCAATTTCTTCAGAATTGTTGTCCCAAAATCTCCATGAAGTAATAAAAAATTTGTTAAACTCTCTGAAAGAGATCGTCGATATTTTGTCCTTCATCCAGTTCTGCAAAAATGTGATTTTCTCCACCTTAATTTCTTGTTGAGAATCTGGGCCCAATTCCACCTCGGATTGTAGCGTCGCCGTTATTATTAATTTCTCCACCGTTAGATGTATTAATTAATTCATCATTTAAGTGTAAATTTTTTTCCTGTTGTGCAACCCAACAGTTGTACAACAACTGACACTGATCTATTGTATCGACTTTGAGTGTACATAAAACTGCAGCACAGCGGAGCTGTTTATTGCTTCATTCCTTAACCTAGCCCAACCCCTTACTCGGTAGGGTAGGGTTTTCGCTATTGTCTGCTCCAACGTGACTCAGTTATGATGCTTTATCTTTACGCTACAACTTAGGTCTTAGTATCAGTTTTTAGTTTAAAAATACCGTAGCATCTAACCTTGCCTCTTTTTCTTTCGGCTAAAATCTGACGGAATTTCAAAATTTTTTATCAGTTTTTTTTGTTTAAAAAAATTCAACAGTATCCAATCTGTCGGATTATTCTTTCGGCTAAAGTCAGCAGGAATTTTAAAGGATCTTTCTTCTTTTTTTCTCGTTTGGTATTCCTCAACTTCTCGAAAAAGGAAGCTGAGATTCTAAGACTCTCAGTGCCTCCATCCTCTCTCCCAGCTAAAATCTTCCTGAATTTCAAATGATTTCTAATTTGAAAATTTGGACTCAAATCGTGTATGTCAATCCTAGCTGTTCACATTCTAGATTTTTTAGTCTTTCGAGACACATTCAGTTATTTTTGAATAGACCAGCAATAAGGGGTCTGAGTCTGTACAAGTGCGGCATGTCATCCATGACTTGACACTACTTCCAGCCGTCGATACTAAGTTGGTCTTCCACACCTTCCAAAAAATGGAGGCTGAGATTCTAAGACTTTCTTAGCCCATTCTCTTTCAGCTAAGGTCGGCTAGAATTTCAAATGATCACTAAGTTTAAAATTTGGACTTAAATCGTGTATGTCAATCCCAGCTGCTGACTGTCTTTCTAGCCACATTCTTACTCCTCAGGCCAACAAACCATTGGGGGTCTGAGTCTAAATAAGTGCGGCACTCCATCCTTGACAAGGATCCTAGTATACTGCAATCATCAAGACCAAGTTTTCCGGCGTCCGAATTCAAACCATCTCTTTGAAAACTTGGACTTGAATCATGCATGTCAATCCTAGCTGATAGCATCGCAGATTTTTCAGTGTTTTTAGACATTTATTTGTCTTGTTGATTTGAATAAGCGTGGTACTTACAAACAATAAATGGTCTGAGTTTGAGCTAATGCGGGACTCCATCCAGTCGTTACGACCAAATTTTATCAGTGTCTGCGTCACCGAAATTCGATCTTCCACTTATAGAAGCCAAGAAGGAGCTTTAGTGGGGCCGAGCATGTTTACTCGACGGGTCTTTGCCTTTCGGGCTCTATCCACATTCTTGTGAAATTCATAAAGTTCGAGGTTATGTCTTCCCCCACATTTGCAGGCAAGATCAAATGTCTGACGCAAAGCTTTTCCTTCGAAGATCAGCTTTGCCGTCCTGATAACTTGATAGTGGATAAGTTCTCCTTTTCTCGCAGATGGGACCAAATATCCAGCATAGCATTTTTTTCCGAAGGCCCCAAGGTTCAGCTTGTCGCACTGCTTCTCGCCTAGCAAAATCGACCGGGGCTCAATCTTCTCTTCTCTTCTCTTCTCCTCCATTCCTCTCGCAGCCGGGACCGAATATCTGACGTAGAATGTTTCTTTGGAAGGCCTCAAAAGTTAGCTTTGTCGTCCAATTATATTGGCAAGAGTTAAGTCTTCGTTTTCTTGCAGGCGCCACTAAGCATCCGATGCAGAGTTTTTTTTTAAGACACAAAGGATCAGTTTTGCCTGTCCAGCAAAATTGATCGGCGCTAAGTCTTCGCTTTTTTGCAGACGGAGTCGAATATTCGACGCAAAGTATTTCTATCGAAGGCCCAAAATATCAGCTTTGCCGTCGTGCTTATCGCCCAGCAAGATTGACAGGGGATGAGTCTTCGCTTTCTTGGAGACGGAACCAAATATCCGACGCAGAAATTTCTTTGGAAAGCCCCAAGGATCATCTTTGTCACCCTGCTTGTAGTCCAGCAAGATCGACAGGAGATAAGTCGATTCTTTCTCCCAGTTGGGGCCAAACATCCAACACAGAATATCTCCTAAGAAAGCCCGAGGATTAACTTTCCGTCCCTGCTCGTCCAGTAAGATCAACACGGGATAAGTTTTCGCTTTCTATCAGTATTCCGACGTAGATTTTTTCCGTTAAAAGCTTCGAAGATCACTTTTGCTTATCATCCAGCAAGACTGTTGGGGGATAAGGTTTCTTTAGAGCATGATGGTCCCTCGAATAAATTTGAAATTGTTCAAAATGTAGCCAACTTTGCCACCCTTTAAAAAAATGCAGATCTCCCGGACGATCATAAAGATCTTCAGTTTTTTATTTTTGTTTCACCTTTCATCTCCCCAACCGATCCAAGGCCTGCAACCAAGGCAACCGTGGTTTTTCCTCATTACCCCATGACAAATTCTGTTGCCATTAACGACAGCACTACGATCACAGTAATGTCATCCCTTATTTGTGTTTCCCATTATTCCTGCCCACATCGAGGATAAACAAAAGAAGCAAAGCAAAAAAGTTAGAAAAGAAAACAAAAGCCAAACACAAAATTTCGATTAATTTCACGCCCGGCCAAGAAACAAATCCAAATCCAAATCCAAATCCAAACAAAAACTCACATTCGCGCAAAGATCATCCCCCATAATACACCACGCATCGTGCGTCGTCGTCGTCGTCGTTCGTTTATGATCTACACCGTTTTTATAGTTTTATAGCTCATCCGCCCAGATTTACTTGTCACTACAAATCATAATATATCATCCCTAATCGATTGTGTCAATTGAATGGAAATCCCAGTCACTGCCCGCGCCCAGATGTGTCAGTCAGTCTGCTTGTCTGCCTGATCCGGAAAATTGGGAATTCCCATCCGAATTGTGTTCTCGATTTTTTTGTTCTCTCCCTCTCATTGAGGGATGTTGTTGATGATGAGAAGGAAATGCATCTCTCTTAACACGTTTTACCTGTTCCTAATTGATATCTATGTTGAATGTTATTTTTTTGGTAGTTTTCATAATTTCCACAAGTCTATCTGTCTATGGAGGGCAGACAGGTAGTCTAAGAAAACACGGAGAGTGAGAGAACGCACGCACGCACACACTTCACACGGTTTGAATATGGCCCGATGATGGACTTCCATTCGGATGTTATAGAAAAATCTGTGTATTCTAGTTGGCGGTGCCAATTTGTCTACCTGATGAGGTGGTGGTTTACCTATACCCTAAGCTCTTTAAGAGATCGATTCTGGTGATGTGTTGGAAGCAGATTTTTGGGTTAACATTTGTTTCTCATCCCATCCGATGGGTATTAATGAAAAACACACGGGTGCCTTATCCCATAATGAATAGGACCATGATGCACACACCGGCAGTGCAGTGGCTGCGGCGGCGACGGCGACGGCGGCAACAGCAACGGCAGCGGTGTGTCTGTGGTGGCGGTATTCCTCTCTCTTCTCATTGTTGTATCAATGGTACCGCAGCTGTAAAGGGGATGCCTCCGAAAGGGAGATTACAAACAAAATGTGTTGTAGAATGGATAAACATTAATTTGGCTTAGGAATTTAAGGAAATGATGAGGTTCTTTTTTTCTCTCTCCCTTCTCTGCTGCCTGCCACCAGGTGGTCGACGGACGATCCTGCACACACTTCATTGTTCCAACTCTTGGAGTGTGAGTAGATTTCATTCAAAAAAAGAAAGAAAGAAATAATCCGAAAAGAGAGAAAGAAAATCCAAAAAAGATCAGATCCAATCTGACTATGCACCAAGGTGGTGTATCTGCTGTGAGGTGGGGCGACCGTTGATTATTGAATGGGACGCGTATATGCAAATTAAAAAGTAATAAATACACAAACAAACACACGCGAATGTGTGTGCGTTAATGGTATACACACATTAAGTCATATTATAAATTTCCGATCCCAGGAAACAGAAAGAAAAAAAACATGAAACCGGCTAAAGAGTCAACACGAGACTCTGTGGGCATGATGCACGGTACTTCGTCTGCCCACACGTGACAATGTGGGCGAATACTACGCCAAAATTCACAGATTCTTTTTTTTTCATTTTTTTTCTTCTCTCTTCAATTTCTAGTGAATGTGAATGAACGTGGTGGAGTCCGTTGAAAATTATACACCTTTGCCGTTTTCCATACGGCATCTGTATCTATCTTCAGACGGGGGGTGAGGGAATAAGATATTCCACCTAAAAACATGTATGGCCACTTCCATTCATGAGTGTCGAGTTAGACATTTAATTAATGATCAAAAAAAACGAAACAATCATCTGGGGAATTGATGTCGCCATAAGTTTCCACCGCGCGAGAGAGAGACTTTGCCGAGGGAAGTTGGTACTTTTGGTTTGGCTAATGCCATCCGCGCACCCCAAATGGATGTTTCTTTTTCATTGTTTGCTTTGAAGTTGCACTCGTGTGTGTGTCTGTGCATGTTCTATGGAATCTTGTGGGCGTCCCATTCAGTCTTGTACGACGACGAGCAAATCTCGGACCTTGGGCATGGGCGGGAGTTTAAATGAACGTGGGACTATTGGCGGATTTCGCCGTCAACGCAGGGCAGTGCATTGACTCTGCTTGCAGATAGGAACAGAGGCAGGCAGAAAAGAAACGATAATCAATACTTGGGATAACATAGAAACCTACTTAGTGCCAAGGTCAATGCCCCCTATAAGACGTTCAAGTCCAATCTAGAGCAATGGCGACATGAAGGCGCACCATTGTTCAAATTTGACTTACATACCAATGAGCTGGCAAAAAAAACTAGCACCGCCTTCTGCTAATACGCACTTAGTATTCATGAAGACCCAGAGCGTGCGAGGAAGTGGAAGAAGACATCATCGAATTAATTGTCGGGATTTTGTTGTTGATGTTGTTGTTTTAATCCACTTGCCGCTAGTTGTCATGTCATCAGAGACAAACATCATCGCTTAGCATCTCATGATCGGAGCAGGATCGATAGCGATCAGTTGAATGATTTTATACATTCTAAATTGACCGATCTGCACACATAACATTTCTACAATAGTGACTTTCAATTAAAGCAAAACTTACATTGAACAGGGGACTTGAGAGGAACATTCCTCAGTTTTCTTTTTTCTTTTTCTGTGTTTGTTTGACTTGAGATCTTGAGATGATCGCGAAAAATTGCATGACGCACCCCCATGGCAAAAGACAAGGCAACAGATGATAAATTAGTTGCTCGTCGTTAGCAAGCTCACTGATCGTACTTTGATATTGAAAGAACTGAAAAGATCATGTGTATTTAGCTCGTGTATTGTTTATTTAGCAGACAGAACGGCACATTTAAAAATTAGATACGAGGCGAGTATGGGGGTTTTTACGAGGAAGTAATATCCCCGGTTCCGGTATATTCTGCTTAAAATCCTATACAATTCAGAGAAGAACAAAAAATAAGAAAAGGCATTTCTTGAAACTGTCTCTAGTTTATTTTTGTATTTTGGACACAGAATTTCCGGCTAAAGAAACGCTGACTTTTTTGTGTAAACACACATATTTTTGCTTTTTATTTCACGAGTAAAAAGTATGAACGGTCTATATTTAGACACGCATCAGCTTAAAGCAACACCTGTCTGTTTTGGGAGCGAGCTGAACGCACTTCTCTGACACCGAAATTTTTGGCGGCAGATATTTACTGAATTCCACGACGTCATTTTAGTATGAGTCTTAACCATTCAGAAGCTAATCAACTAGAAAAACTTGTCGTCGAGACATTCACGTGACATTTAATCTGATTGCAAATTTGCTTAGACGTCAAATTTTCGAATGAGGTGACAGATCCGTCGTCATATTTTTGAAAGAAGTGACAAATCAGAATTTGATTAGCCGTCAGCTTTTCGAAAGAACTGACAGATCAAAATTTGGTCAGACGTCAACTTTTCGAAAGAAGTGACTGATCAGAATTTGGCGAGGCATCAGCTTTTCGAAAGAGGTGACGGATCAGAAATTCATTGGACGTCCACTTTTTAAAGAAATGACAGATCAGACTTCAAAATTTCGAATGAAGTACACATCAGCTTTTCGAAAGAAGTAACAGATCATGATTTGGTTAGACGTCAAATTTTCGAAAGAAGCGTCTGATCAGACTCCAAATTTTCGGAAGAAGTGACACATCAGACAAATCTTGACGACTGTTCTCTTGATTCAACTTGATTTTGTAAGGCATTCTACACGATGACACTCACAATACGCTTGTTGACTTAAGCAGATTTCCCAAACAGTTCCGCCTGATTCCAATCGGCTATGCTAAGCATTCCGCCATCAATTCTACGCCGCATTCGTGTGTTCTAGCCGGCCTCGACTGACTGGGAAAATCATAAACCATAGGACAATGCCACCCATGAATCAATCATGGATCGTTTGAAATCAGTTCCCCATCTCGTACACACGAGTTTTGTCTAAATATCTGTGCAGCACGTTGTGTGCGACTCGTTCGTCTGCAGTCTTCATGAATAAGCTTGCATCACCTTTACGTGGCTTCTTGCCAAATTTTCCCCGCTCTGTAGAAGCTATGTACCATTGCCAAATCGCCATTATCTTATCATTACTGTATTGATCGAAGGATACGACCGTGAAATGTCAGATCTATCAAATACAATGAATGAATGAGTTGTTCACCTGACACAATTTCACCTTGACAGGGTCTGTTCGTAAATAGTCTAACTTCTAATTAAAGACATGACCAAAAGCTGACTAATCAACAACATCGGACAACGTGTTTTTTCCCACGAAGTCCCTGCGCAGATCTCGTGACTTTTCTGAAAGTAAATTGTCGATAAAAATGTACATTGCCACTCTCACACCTTGCAACATGTGCTGTGCGAAATGAAAGATAAAAATAGAAAATCGAGAGAGACGAACATAAAATGCCAGAAGTCAATGCGAATCCGTTTATAATCACATCGTTGCATGTTCAATTCGTCATTTCCGTCACACCGATCCTCCGATCGATGTACTTAGCCAAAAATACCTTGAATCACCTGAAAAGGATAAATATAAACTTGTAGTCAAATGGATAAAATATCTATCTGCTTGTCGAGCCCCCTAAACTTGCAATTAGTTCTCTCTCGCGATCGTGAGTAATTCGCTCGATCAATTTGTGGTACTATCACGTGCTTGTGCACAACATATATCTCGCTCAACGATGTTTCTATTTTCAACAAAACCTAATCAATTTGTTATCTTCAATCGTTATGGGTATTCAATTGAATTCTTTTTTTTTTCCTTCATAAGCATTTCGCCGCCACTGTGTCTTGTCGAATGCAACGAATCGGTCGCGATCATAAATCATAGAAAAATGAAGAGAAACATATTTCATTCGATATTTAATGGAGTTGATTCTAGAACGAAGAGAATATATGACTTTATTCAAGTTAGTTCCCCATTTTTTTGTGTCAGAGCGCCACATAGCGGACACATACATCAGCCGTTCACGCCTAATGCCCTAACGAGGACATGCAATACCCCGCGATCAGATTGAGGCTCGAAATCGTAATGTAAATATTTGTTCCGTTCAAAGTGATGTTTGAAGTAAATCTTAAAAGGCATGATATATGACTTGTTATGCGATTGACAGTTCAACACTCTTAGCTGTCAAATTTACTTCAGTAAATATTGAGTTTACTCAAAGTTTCAAATTTGTTTGTCTTCGGCACGGAAAGAGACGCCATATGCCGCCGGTTCCAGCCCTCTGTGCATTTTTAATTTTTATCGAATAAATTCAATCTCTCTCAAGTATTGGGACGTAAATTAAATTGAAATACTAAATTGACAGGCCGCATACTTTTGAACATAAGTGTAACGCTTATGGATCTTAATCGTAACCCCTTTTTTTTTATTGGATCACTTTGTAAACATGAGTGGGGGATGGTTGGTTGGTGGATGACGAAGGAGAGAAAGGAATTTTGTTTTAAGTATCTTCGAACGTCATATCTGTCATCTGGCTATTTGATCGTTCGCCGAAATGTAGGTGAATTACTCGACACTCGACATGGATTTCCTCAATGAAACTTCAACAAATGTATTTATACTGACCGAAAGATAATTGATTTTCAGATATTGCGTCCTCACCACCGAGGGCATGACGACGACGGCGTGTACTCAAAACTCACACTCGTAGTATATGATTATTTTCATAAATTTTTATTATTCGTTTTGATGTTTGCCTTTAACCGAAATTAACTCGGGGAAGGAAAAAAAAACACACAAACAAATATTCGGACTCGATCGACTGAAGGGAGTGAGTCAAAAAAAAAAGTTTAAAAATAAATGCCTTTACAAAAATAAATAAAGCGTAGCAGGAAAGCAAAAAGAATAAGTACAAGAACTATTGTATGAGATACAGATAGACGTAGCTAAAGATTGGAGATTATATTGAGTACACGATGTTTTTAATTAAAACACGATTGTTCCAATTTATTGGAACATTTTTGGGTTTTTCTGACATTTGATTGACGTGTGGAAAGTATGTTAACCTGACGATGGAAACACGTATTAAGTGTGATGTTTAAACAATTCATTTGTAGCGCAGTGTTTGCTGAAATACACACGAATCCACGATGTCTGATCGAAACATGAGTGCACAATTCAGGCCAACAAGTTCCAAAAAATCTATTTCTCTAATGTTGGCAGTGTCCAATTGAAGGGAATTTCGAACAATTTACATTTTTCAGAAAGTCCACATTTGTTCCAAAACAGTTCCAAAAAGTCTAACCACTTCCTTTAAATTTAGAACTGTCCAATTGTAGGAATCTCGAACGATTAACACATTTCAGAGAGTGCCATATTTTTTATCTTAATTTTCGATGCACCCTTTTCGTGATATTTTCGTGTCCCCCTTTTCTGATACTTTACACGTCTGTCACATCCATGCATCAACATGTCAATGATTCATTCTGATCGTTATTTCATTTCCTTAGTCTGAGTTTATTTCGCGAACGCTTAGAAACGCGAAACACTGACAGACTTAATTGGTTGAACACTCTTCACTTTTAAGATATTTTCTGCCTTGTGCTGATTTTCGTTCGTGTACTTCTCTGGCGCTGCTCGCATTCTATCATCATTTTCGATTTCGTACGAAGTACGAGTATGTTGACAAACAGTTGACATTCAAAAGAAACGCAAATATTTTTTGAAGTTCTTTTTTTCAATTAAAAAATTCAAAATTGAATATGTCACATTCAGTTTTTTCGAAAATGCTCTGTTGACTTCCTAGGCAAGAATAAGGGCAGACAGCAGAATGTATGCGCTCAACGGTTTTCCTCTTCCTCGCTGCTGTGCAGCAAAAAGAAATTGCAACACCGCCCTCAAATATACAAAATGTCGAAGGAGAAGATATCTAATTTAGAAAATCTCTAAGGAAACGATGCATGAAGAGCCGAACGTATCTTGTATCTCCTCAGTGAATGCATAATAATCGCTTGGGCGTTCTTTTGTGTGCATCACAGACGCCCAACACACATTCCAGACAAAGTTGTTAGATACTTTGACAAAAACCACCAAAGAATACATGAATGCTGCAGCATATATTCTCCTCCTATCGTAGATATTACCCTATTAATATTATTGAGGCGACAATATAGTATAGAATATACAATGTAGGTATGTACCGCGTACTTGTATCTTATTTAGTATGTTTAAAATTCTATTGGGCTGTGTTCGTGAGCACACAGTGTGTGTGGCTGTGTGCCGCAAATAACCTAGAATACGTTGCACGTCGCACAGAATAGGGAGTGCAATGCACTTATAAATGTGCAATTTTTAACTTTATGTGGTTGGCCAGACAGCCAGGACGGATATTTGCGCCCGTAACTTACTCTATTTTTGCGCGGCGCACACATTTTGATGCGAAACGACGTCGAGACGCGTCAGACTCAAAAAATGATGATGGCGATGAAGGCATTGGAAAAAATGCCAAAATAACGAACAAAAAAAAATTTAAATATGTATGTATGTCTCTCTGAGCACACATTTACGAACACACTCCGTCCGATTGTGTGCTATTTCGTCCGGTTTTTCGTCTAGGAAAAAGATTTACCGAATCAAATGTCAAAAAAAACGCTAAAAACAACAGATCACTTAAAAACTTTCAAATGCCTGAACATGCGTCAGTGATAGACGCACAATGTGCGCGGCGGGTATATTGAAATGATAATTTCGCATCTGAATGCACCCAAAACCAATTTAGGCCTGAGCTCTGTGAGCGGTGCATGTGGGTGGTTGCATTCACGGGGATGTCTATTCGGATTGCGTCTAGACACTGATCGAGATACAAATTTTGTTGTTTTTGTTACATTTGTATGAGTATCATTTAATCCAAATGACAACATGACGTTTAGATGACAGCTAAAGAGTCTCAGAGGTTTTGGTCGCCGCCGAAAACCGGTGTGTGTACACTAGCTTAGCCTATTAGATGCACTTAATTAGGACGAGGAGAGAGAGAGAGAGCGCGCGCACGGATATCTATTGGATATTAATTGAAAGTGTCAGATTACAACCACAGAGACATCCCATCAATGCGCGGTTTAAGGGAAACGAAAGGAATATGAAAAAGATTGAGAGACAAGACGAAAGAATGAAAAAAAAGATGAAAGAAAAGAATTTAGCGGTAACCTCAAACCAGCCAGAAAGGCAGCAAACGATAAACAAGGAGTGCGAAAAATAACACCGAAAACAGACAGTACAAACTTCGGGGACAGTAGGAACGAACGAACGAATGAACGAATGGATGGACGGTTGGACGGAAGGTTGGTGGATGCTTGGATGCTTGGACGGGTGGATAGTTGGATGGTTGGACGGATGGACATACAAAACAAAGGAGAAACGAAAAGAAGATATTTATCGAAATTCTCATTCGAAGAGGTGTTCCCTTTGATAATAAACGGCTGCATATATTGTAGTTGGCAGTTTCTCTTTGGGGGGAACAAATAATACGAGTGTTGTTTCCTCACGTTGTGTTTTCTTACAAATTTTTCTACATACACTGATACAAACATACATGAATGTAGTACATGTGAGTAGATTTGTATGGTTGTTTCTTCTTTTTTTATACAGTTTTCTGTGTTTTTTTTTTGTATGTTCGGTCACTACTTCTTTTATTTATTTCCGGCTGATGGCGTTAAACCGCACTGCAAGTTGCCAGCCACAATCCTGCTCCCATCCAATGTTGAACATGAGAAGAGGGTTATATTAAGAGAAGGTCCACGTGACAAGAGCATGGAGCATGGAGCATAAAAGATCAATGTTACCCTTGTTGGCTGGCGGTTTCATGAAAGTCATTTTTTTGAATAGTTTGTCTTGTCTGTCTTGTTGTTGTGCGGCGAGGTTGTTTGTAATGCAATGCTTGTTACAGATATGCACTTGAATATGTTCAAAGTGCAAGCATTTTTTTGTTTTATAAACGAAATCAAGACATGAAGTTGTGTATACCGTAATTTTCACTATACTTCTAAATTGGCTGTTAGCACTTGCTGCGTTTCTTTTGATGAATGCATCAGTTGAGTGGGTAAAAATGTAACGCTTTTTGAAAATCATTTGCTGCTTGATTTGGTTTTTGTGCGCTTTTGAGGATTAGGTTAGGTCAGGTTTAGGTGGCTGACTGCCAATAGCAGTCACACTTAGGCCCATTGTGAAACCTTGTGCTTGCCACAAAGCTTCTTTCTTCTTCTTTTATGGACTGACAGCATGCATTTTTCAACAGCGAATGATTTATTAGTCGAGGAAGGATGTGTTCACACATTAAAATCTGCCCTTAACGATTTTAAAGAAATAGTTTCTTGACTTCCCAAATTGAATGCGTCAGTGGTTGCTGCAGAAACTAGGCCCAAGTCAAACTCGGAGTTTTGCGCCACCATTTTTGTTAGAGTATAACTGTCTAGAAAAAACCTCTCAATCTCGCCGTTCGGAGTCCGTATTGAACTGTACGTTCCGTCCACGCACAACACGAGTGATTGCTAACTAGACCCAACTTCACGTCGGACTGTAGCGCCGTAATTCTTAACATTATTAAAGCCATTATGAGCGAAGAAGGACATTTTGCTTTGTATGCCTTCGTTAACAAATAGAGTAGCCTCTAATGAAGCACCGAAAACTCTCAATTCATACACAAAAAATCACTACTCCCTCATAGAGAGTCTGCATGATCCGAAATTTGTGCCGGCGGCATTTTTGGGCTACATTTCTGACATTTCTGACAGTTACTGGTGACCGTTACTGGGACATGCTTCAAAACTTTCTTGTCCCAGATTAGGATCAATTAGGTCTGCAGAACATGCGATTCCATCACATCAGGCACAGCTCATGCCACGATCCAAATTTTGCTAAACATCTTTTCAGACAGTTGAGGGGGCATGTTCAATAGTTGTAACATACCAACAATCGATGGACTTCTTTACAGGAAATGTAAAATACAAGGACTTTTACTCAGTCGCATACAGTCGCATATTGAGGGCTAGTTAAAATTAGTATTTTTTGCAGTCGCTTCATGCCAGTCTCGCTCACAGTCAAGTTTCCAGTTTAAAAAAAGCAAACTGGTTTGCTTAAGAAATATTTGTTTTTGGTTTTTTGCCTCAAATGGGAAATCGAATTTGTGGAAATAATTAAGATTTTTTTTTTCCAAATTTTGGATTTTTATCTAATTTTTGAAGTGAGCCAGTTAGGGCTTGGAGCGACTGTATATCAAAAAAGAGTGATATATATATAGTGGCCTACGATCGCCACGATTCCTTGCTGTTGATTAAATGCGCAAAAGGCTTTGTATTTCGCACTTCTTGTCAAGAAATCAATCGATTTATGGCATGTTACAACTATTGAACATACCCCGTCAACAAAATTTATCGCAAAGTCGAGAAAATGATTGATGGGATTTCCAATTTAGGTCAATTTCGATATGAAAGCGGATATTTTTGACCGTTATACAAGCTCACAAAGTTCGAAAACGCGCACATTTTGGGCATCGCTAATATTGTGTATTAGCACTGTCAGTTTATGGCGAAGGCGCGACTTTTCCTTTTGACCTGTTTCCTTATTTAATAAATTGACAAAAGAGATCTGTTCACTCTGCCTCTGAGTGAAGACCTACACAGTAAAAAATGGCGTAGGTACACGTTAAGCTTCCTTATTTTACCTGAATCGAATAAATTCAAAATTGATTAATGAAAAATGTATAACTCTTTAATATTCGTGAGCGTCCTACGCTCCATCAGAAGTACTGCCACCAAGTGGGTTTTACAAAACTCATATCGAAACTGAACAGATCAGTGGCATAGGTTTTTGACCAAAATATGGGAATTATGAGTGGGTATTTAAAGACTATCTCAAGCTAACAAAAAGCCATACTCGTTTACAAAAAATGTGGTACAAAATTCCATTCACTTGTGAAGTACAGAGAGGCAAGCAAAAAACAAAAAAATACAACATATTCCGGTTTGTAAGTAAAATAATTAGCTTCCAAGGTCTATTCAAATTCGAAAAGTAAAAATAAATTAAGAAAAAATACAAAAAAACGAGCTAAAAAAAACATTAAACAAAAAATAGTACTGGCGCCACATGTCATGTCACAGCCGAATTCATTGCCTAAAAAACTGCTGACATCGTATCTGCTACCAGATTATCAACAACAAAATATACGTTAACGACATAAAGCATTGCCCATAAATTGGTGTTAAATAAAATTAATTAACATCAAAATAGCGAAACCCTATACTCATTTCAATAAATACAAGTATCTCGTATAGTTTTTACAGTGAAATGAGAATCATTACGGCGCATGTATATGCATATGGACGTAACGAAACCATCAAGTTTTTTTTTTGTTGCAAAAAATTACCAATTCAAGCGCCGCAAAATATATTAACTTTATCGCAGACATTCAGCCAAAATAATTGGTAGTTAAAAGCAATATTTTAAATTAGAAACCATAAACCAATATAATACGCGATTCACCCCCCAAAATGAATTAATCTACATAAGTCTTGGCGATCGAAATTCCAACTGTCAAGTGAGAGGTACAAATGAAAACCGAAAAAACTGAATAAAATCAGAGAAAATACAACAAAAGCAAAAATAATACTGCCCATAGATACATGCAAACGTATAATACGTGTCTGCGTGCTTTATGGCGCCAGGAGAAGCTTATTTGTTTATCGCGAAAATACGAACTTGTACTTATGCCAATTTTTTCCCTGATAGCATCTTAAAGTATCTTTCGGTTTTTCTTTTTTTTGTTTCTTTTGCCTTCAATTTTTACAAGTCAAATCCTCAAGTGACATCGAAAAGTTATTACACCTGCCAATGTACATATAATTGGCTTTATCATGGCATTACACACTCTTGTGCATTGAACGGTGTGCACGATGGCCTGTCAAGGTGTGAGCACTGAACACACTCCTCGATGTGGGGAGATGCACTTGTCATGGTGTTCCAAATATTTGACAATTGGCAGGAAATTAAAATAAACAAATCCCAATACACTGTCCAAATGTTGTGCTCAATTAAGAGTGCACTGAAGCAGTTGGTAGCGGTTCACCGCCGCCGTTGCGCCGCCAGCCGTCCGCCGTCGGCTGCAGATACAAGTATCTGAAGTACATTTTGCAACGTCGTCGTCGGCGGCCATCCGTACAAAGTGTAGGTAAATGCATTCACACTTTCCTCGCACTCCTCGCACACTTCGCGTGTGTTTGTCCGGCAGAAACTTAATCAAAATAGAAACTGATTTTTCAATTAGTCTTTTAATGGATGAGGTGGGCAGTGAATATACTCGTACCTCATTTCCCATCAAAATATACGCGAATAATTGATACGTTTGTATACACAAACACAAAATGAATTGATTTCGATGTGAATGAATTGAATTGAATGCTCTTTCGAGTTCTTTGCATTTCATTTCAATTCGCGAGAGATATTTTCCACATTCACATGAATGGCGCCAGTGTATCTTTTCACGCCCACATTTTTGTTGCATTTTATTTTGTATTCGTCGCCTACCGCCACCACCCTCCGCCACAGACGAGAGCTTTTCTTTTTATTTCATTTTTGAATATTTACATACGCTATTTGTAAATTGAAAAAAGGATGAAGAGAGAAAAAAAAGTATCTCTAAGCGTTATTGAGGTCACCGACCGTGTTTACTATTTCAATGTACACGACTTATCAAAAGCGGCGCATGGTTGTGAACGGGATGACGGATTGAGCGATTGCAAGAGAAAGGTGTTACGAGATTATTTCTGGAAGCAACAAGTTTTGATTAGTCATACGGGGAAGGAAGTTTAGAAAGGAAAAAAAAACACGCAAACACAATTTTATAAACAGATGATGGGGGTGAATCTGGTGAATATTTAGATTAGCAACAGGTAAGGCGAGCGCCAAAGATGTTTATCTAAAACAGATGTTCCTGTGTTGTGAATTGAATGTGTCCTTTTTGTCGAATCAGAATGATGTTCCGTGGGAAAGAAATGTTTTCTTATTGATAACAGACAAGTGATGGACAGGCGACCATCTGCAAAACTGAGAACGTGGTTTTAAGGCCCAACTACAATAGTCGTTTGAAAACTTAGCCTTATGCCAAAAGCAAACGAAAAGTAACCAGAACTATAGTCAAATTTCAAAGTTTCCATATTTGCTTATAGAAACTTAAGGAGAATTCTGCTGTTAGCCGACATTTGCATACGACATTTGACAACAGTCTTTAACAATATGATGTCTGTCAAGTGGACGCAACGCAAATTTTGCTTAAAATCTTGCATCAAGGTTGTAGTTTACTTGTTGTTTCTTTTAAATACTGTCAAAGGTAGAAATTGAGATATGTCGAAATCACCCCTTTTTGACAAATGTTTGACGTTTGACTGTTGCTTTATAAAAACGTTTAACAAATACCCTACAAGTGTCAAATGTCAACTGAGAAATATCGTGCTGACCAACGTTAGCTCCTTTACAAAGAAAATGTTACCGACTACATTCTGCGACTATCAAATTTTAACTGACAAATGTCGTCCAAACTTAAAGGGTGGCCAAAAAGACTCGAAAACTGTAGGTCATTTATACTAATTTCAACAAATTGTTGCTTCGTTCTTCTCAGTAAGACTCTTCAGACCAGTATAGGCTTGGGCTTTAACTAGAAAGCCTCTCTAGCTCGATTCCTCACAACCTGTTTCCAATTTCGAACACCAAGTTATTTGAGGTTTCTCTCCACTTGTATGCGCCACTTTAATCGCAGAGTTTTTATGACATTAGACAGCCCATTATAAATTGTTGTTAATCGCTCTCTTAAACTGTCAAATATCATCCAAAACGGGATTAGCTGCTTCATAAAAAATTGTTTCCGAACATACTCTCCAAAGTCAAATGTCAACTGACAAAAATGTCATCCAAGCCGATAGCTGCTTCATTCAAAATTGTTACTGAACATACCCTACAACTGGCAAATGTCACCTAACAAATGTTATATCGTTTTTAAAACGTTATGGCAACGCTGAAATTTTAAGATTAAAAGCCCAAAAAGCGAGTAAATTCTCGTACTATTTTGAAAAGATCGGATCCCTTGGTCAAATTAAATCACGGAAACCGCCTTTTTAAAATACAATTCCATTAATATATGTGCCCATCAGTCTTTTGTACAAAAAAAAAACAGCCCAGTCTGCTTTCCCTAGTAAAATTCACTTGACACCTGTCAATTAGCAACAGACATAGTGTTGTTTGACAGATGTCAAGATGACAAATACGAAGTGATAAACTCTAAAATTATCACTGGCTATTATCGGCAAAATGGAAGTCCTATATATAATATGTGTTTTATCACACCAAGGTTGTGGTTCGAAAACGGAAAACATACAAAATAATCTTATCTTGACTCACGTTTTTCTTGAACTTTTATTAATTAAAGCATTATTCTTGTGAACAAATTCATAAATCAACTATAATCTTTGATCTATCTTCTGCTAGTTGGTAACATATGCCTGCAATGAAAAAAAGAACAGGAAAAATAAAAGATATCAGATGCCTCCTCGTGGCGCCCCCATCTCACCTTGTTTTGCATGAAGTGTTTTCAATTCAATTTATTAATTTCCAATATATATGAGATCATCTCATAGTCACATTTTCTTTTATCTAAAACGAATGGTACGTGTAGCAGTCTGCTCGCAATTAAATGATGAAATTTACAATCTATAAACATAAGCACACACACTCGATATATAGGTTTGAATGTATGCATACTATATTTTTTTGCGCTGGGGTTTATTATCTGCAAAATATTTTTTTCCTTTTGAATCGATTTTTTTTACGATGGTTTAAGCGGCTTATAGCAGACCGCATAAGTAGCCGATATTTTCTGCTTGATTGGATTCAAATCAACACACAAAAAAAAAATAGAAAAAATGGCAGGAGATACTTCTCTGGCTGGATAATTCAATTGAAAATGATACAACTTTTCAGGTCTTTTTTTCCATTATTTCGTTCGTTTTATTCTATTTTTTCAAATCCATCAATTAAAGTTCAATATCGTTAAAGTGTAGTCAATTGAAATGATTGTTATTTTACTTCTCCATTTTTTTTATCAAACAATTGAATTGATTTACTGGCGCCACCTATTTTTAAGTAATAATAGTGGGCTCCCATATATTTTCTTGTTGGGGGCTCTGATAGAATAGTTATGAATTCATAAGATACGTATAGATAGGCTTTGGCTATTGTTTTCTTTTCTGCTTTTCTTCCATCGTTTTGTTTTGCTTTTCCCTCTACTGACACTGACAATAACAGGAAGTGTATAATATAAATTTTGTATAGATACGCGAGTGTGTTTAGTTCAATGACCAACAGGCGTTTTAGCCAACTGCTTAATTCATTCGGGCTCATATCTTATCTTGCGCAAAAAAAAAAAACGTGGACGTTATTTGCCGCTTTATAGGTACATGCGTGGGGCTAAAAATGTGTTTTTCTTTTTGTTTTACAAAATTTATTAGTAGATATGTACATTTTTGATAAAACAAAAAAAGAATAAGAATTGTGTACTCATCATTGAATTTTAAATTTATTTCTTTGCAGCTGAGTGTCAATTTGGCAAGACATTGCATGAAATCGGTTCAACATGGTGGGCAGATTTGGGACCACCCTTTGGCGTCATGTACTGCATCAAGTGTGAATGCGTTCCGGTAAGTTGTCAGAAAAGAATTTTTATGTTTTTTTTATCATTTCTCGTGTCTGGCTCCTCCAAAAAAAATTACAAGAACAACAAGAACTCAACGACGAAAAACAGAAATAATTGATGAAACATACGTTATTAAAAAGAAGAAGAAGACAAGAAAAAAAAATTCAAAAATATACATTTCCAGACGTTATAAATTTAAGAACAAACAAAAATACAGAAAAGATCGTTTGCATTTTGAGAAACTGCGTGTTAGTCAGATGGAATGTATAATTTTTCCTTCTCCTGTTTGTTTTTGTATTTTTTTTTGTATTTTATGTAGATGCAGCTATAAGATTTATCTAAGCAATAATTTACTTTTAATTGAATTTTTGATTTTAAATTGACTTTCGCAGTGGCGGCGGGTCGTTATCTAGTAAATAGACTACAAAGCTCCCTCTATTATCTCTGTGCGAGACCAAAGAGCGTAAGCGTGCCAAAAACTAAAAGTCAAAATCAGAAAAAAGAAAACGAATCCTACCGACTCAGTGAAGATATAAAAACTGAATTATGTCCCTGGAAGCAATGATTAATGTTTGAAAATGGCGAGAAATAAAAATCTTTGCGATCTATTATTTTTCAAATATCTATATTGGCTTCGTTGTCGAGTGTCTTCTTTTTTTTTTGTTGTTGCAAGCTTATAAAGTTTTTTTTTTGTTTTTTTTCTTATATAAAAGAAAACCGCAAAATGACACATAAAAAATGTCTTTCGTCGGCAGCTATCAATTAAGCCGAGCAAAATTCGTTGTGTTGCTTGGTCGAAGAGAATTGTTTAGTATGCGTGTCACATTTCAATTTAATCTAGATTGTGGATCTCTTGAATTATGATGCGTTACTCATCGACCTTCTAATTGGATAAAGTCAACATGGCTCGATTAGAATGAATATTAAAGGAATTCTCTTCGCTATAATTGTCTGTCTTATGGATGACCCCTAAACGTAGATGAAATTGTGAGAATTATGGTTGCGTAAGGAGTTGTCATAGGACATGGGGTATGGCTGACTGACTGACGTATCTATGTCAGTGATTTTTGTCCATGCCTCTATCAGATCATGTGATTAAACTTGTTGTGTGGTTGTTAAAACAAAAAAAGAACGAAAAAATAGTGCTTTTGTCCGAGAAACGATTTTTAAGTGGCACTTGGGTTTTTATTGTGTGACAAGATGAGTTTTTATGACTTCATTTGTACTTCAGTCTCCATTAGACCAGGGCCTATAATCAGATTTTTTAGTGTCCATTGGCTGAAACGTAAGAATGAGCACAATTCTCAGCTTTGTTCACCAACAGGCCACAGCTTGCTATCATAGGTTATGTCAGAAAACAAAAATTTTCGACTACGTTTCAAATACGTCAGACAATATCCCTGGACAGCTGAGGCTTATTAGCACTGGGCGCCTCAATTTCTCAATATGTATCATGATCTGAGCTTCAAGCAACAAGTCTTTTCAGCTGGTACGACCTTTGGATCTTCTTCCATGTGCGGCGCTGCACTCCGGAGTGGACTTGGGCCACAAACAACGAGTCTCTCTAATTGGTACGATCTTTTGCTAGCTGTCTCCAATTGTGCACACCAAGTTGGTTGAGGTCCCTCTCCAGTTGCGTGCGTCAATCTTAGATTAGACGTCGTCGTTGCGTTACCCAAATGGTTTAGAATCGAAGATTCTTTGGACCTGAGCTCGTGGTAGGCCTTGGCTTCAATAAACAAGTCTAGCACGATCTCCAGATCTCCTGTGTGTGGCAGTAGAGTCTGGGGTGGACTTGGGTCTCAACAAACAAGCCTCTCTAGCTAGCAAGATCTTCAGCTCTTC
The DNA here is from genome assembly GCA_930367185.1 of Myathropa florea. Lineage (NCBI taxonomy): Eukaryota > Metazoa > Arthropoda > Insecta > Diptera > Syrphidae > Myathropa > Myathropa florea. The sequence continues at coordinate 46,749,687 of OV884002.1, forward strand.
TTCTTTGTTCAGCGCTACATCCTAGAGTAGATCTGGGTCTCAAATTAAAGGGCTCTCCAGCTAGCACGAACTCCAGTTCTTCTCCTTTGTGCAGCACTACATCCTAGAGTGGACCTCGGTTTCAAAAAAAGGTCTTCTTCAGCTCTCATAACCTTCAGTTCTTCTTCTTTGCGTGGCGCTACAGACTGTGGTGGACCTACGCCTCAACTATAAAGCCTCTCCAGCTATCAGGTTCTGGGTGGTGAACATCCAAAATGTCAAATTTTCCATTACTCTGGCTCATTTGACCGGTGGCATGGGTTATGTTGGCTGTGGTTTGTGGCTTATTCGCATAGGCCTGCGACTTTAAAAAACCCCTCAAGAAAAAGTCCAATGGGGTCAAATCGCACGATCTAGGTGGCCAGTTCTCCACGTAAGATGGCCATGCCCTCGAATCGATCGTGCAGAATTTCCAATGTTGTGTGAGCTGTGTGACACGTAGCGCTGTCCTGTTGTTGTTATTGAATGGGCACAGCTTGTTGTTGCTGTTGAACTGGCGCAGCTTATAGAGCGGGAGCAGACTGCTGAACGGCTTGTTGAGCAGGGGCGACTTGCTGAACTGGTGTCTTTTAAGCAGGAATTGATTGCTGAGTTGCTGCAGCTTGTGCGACAGGAGCCACTTGCTGTATGAGCACTTGTTGTTGAGTGGGTTGTAGGTGTGGCTGCTGTTGCTGCTGTTGATTTACTTTCTTTTGGGGTTGCTATTACTGCTGTACTGGAACTTGCTATTGTACAAGTATTTGCTTCTGCTAATACTGCTGTTGCTGGCTGGTATTGTTGCCGCTGCAGCTAACCCTGTTGGTAAACCTGATTGGGGTTCAACTGGACTGGCTGACCACCTTGAGGGTACTATTGCTGTTGCTGCATAGTTTATGGGTGGTCCTGTTGATGTCCTTATCCTTGTCCTTGGTAGTGCATTTGTTGCTGCTGATTGGCGTATCCCTGCTGAGGATGGACTTCATAACCGGCACTTGGATCCCTTGGGCGTGTTTGGATGAGAAGGGAAGAGTCCCTGGAAAACTTTGCACTTCCTCTTTACGTTGTCGCTCGAACTCGAAATATTCCAGCCTGAATCGGCTTGAAACTATTGTCTCTTCGTTTGCTCGAAAAATTCCGGAAAAATAATTAAACCATCGCGGTTGGTGTCGATTTATTTCAAAACGTGCTCGCGCATGCGTTCCATTCTCTCAGCACGCTAACGCATATCGTCCTCAAGCTGACGGGATTGGCAGACCTTGTCCAGTTCCAGAGCCTTGTCCAAAACAGAGCCTTTACCTCGTTTTCATTACAAAAAACTTTGCTGTCCACATCGGGTAGCATGAAGAAAGTCTTGGGGTTGAAGTCGTTCCTATCCAGTTTCTCTCAGACCTCTTCCAACTGTGCTCTGTTTTCTGCATGGTCGTTGTGCTTCTCCTCTTGTATCTTCAGATCTTCTTCGTACTTCTTCTTGTCATCTTCGGTCAATTCTCGAATTCTTTTTGCATTTCTCTTGACGCTTCCTGTCAGCCTCGGGAAGGTGTTCAGAAGTCTGCAAAATCAGCTTCCAATCTCGAATGTATGCTCGTTGCCATGATCCAAATGCTAACTCTTCGATTTTCTGAATGCAAAGCACGCAATTCCAACACACTTATCGCTGCCCAAAAAACGTAGACTCACTCCAGATCTGATAGCAGTTCAAAAACCAGATAAAAGTTACAAACGAAATGAAAAAAAATAAATCAAACTTAAAGCAAGCAAATCTAACACATCAAGATAGCTGCAGATTATACTAAATTTAAATCAGTCACAACATCGAGAGATGTTATATGGCATGCATGCGTCCGACTCCATCTGTTTCGTCGAGTCCAAAAAGAGAGCTCTAGCTGTCTGCCAAAACATGACACATCGCGCCGACACGCTCGCTTAGACGCGTGTATTTATTTATAGTTAACCGTTTTGCTTATGCCCCGTGGGACATAAAGATTTATTAAAAAACAATAATCACAATCTATCAACATGTCCCAACATACATCGCATATAAATCCGCGTTTCATACAAATTGATATCTTTCGTCATGTGGTGGCCCCTCCATAATGCCCAACACGGTTCGCTCTGGGAACAGCCGCACACTGATCATTCATTTTGTCGCCGTGTCTGGCTAAGATACTAATAAAGCTCGAACGCGATATAAAAAAAGAAATCGCTAAAATGCGAAAATATCAAACTCACCATAAATGATATGATTGCATTGGCGCCGGTAATTCGTGTAAAAAAATGCTATTAATTAAAAAAAAAAGCAGGAATTTGAAAAAAAAAAAATATGAAAATAAAACGATTTCCAGTAATAAAAGTATCTAACTGCTGCTTGGGTGCTTTGCAGTGATAGCGGGGGATATCTCAAAGTGATTTTGAATATTTTACGATCGTCATTTTGGAATTTCGCCGGCAATGAGAAATGAAATAAATATTTTCAAAAATCTACTCTTTTAACTGCTTTTTAATTGGAAATTTATTATTTGTTTGTTTTTTTTCTTTCTCTCTCATCTCATGTATAGGTTCCCAAAAAGCGAAGAATCGTGGCCCGAGTTCAGTGTAGAAATATCAAAAACGAATGTCCACCAGCAAATTGTGATGATCCAATTTTGTTGCCAGGCAAATGTTGCAAAACATGTCCCGGAGAAACTTCTGGTGAGTTTTTAAAAAAAAAAAATTGTGTAGATATAAACTGATTCATTATTTATTTGTTTTTTACCTTAATTTATTACATAATTTGTTATGTGGTGGACTAGAGACATGCTTTGACAAGCATTTATGTTTATTAGGCTCCTCTTTTTTTTCTTTCATCTCTCCGAAATTCCAACTGCACGAAATATGATTAATTAAAATTTTTCAAATACGATCTTCACTCGAGAAAAAAAGAACGGAAAAATCATTTCTTTGGTTTCATTGGTATCTATCAAAAAGTTTGAACTTTTTCCTTACTCCCGCCTTGGCTTAGTTCTGATCTTTTTTTTTTTGCATATTTTCTGAAAATAACTTTATGGTTGGTTAACCAATAATGGAATTCTCGTTGTCACGGTTTTAATTATCAATAAATTTGAACAACAGAATTCTCTAGTCCGCGAGGAGGACACGATGGACACATGCGAAAGATATTTCATACCCTCCTATAGATGTGCTTGACTTTCTTTTTTTTTTAAATTAAATTTAATATTAATTTTTTTTTTCGTGCTGTTCAGTCTGAAAACAAATTCATAAATTTATTTCTCCTTCCAAAAGTGATTTTTTATATTTTATTTTCATAATTAGGATCAAAAATACAGACACACTTGTGTATATACAGCAAACACGAAAATATATACAATTTTTTTTTTTTTTGAAAATAAAAAATTCGCTTGTCGTGCGGACGACGGGCGGGCGCCTAAGAGCAGGGGCTTGAGTAGCAACTCGTGACAAAAAAATGTTCTTAGTTAGTCGCATGGACACTAGATAGCGGCGGCGCGACTTAATCATCAAAGATTTGAGAATATTATTTCAAAAAAATCCTCTTTTTTTTTTAGAATTTTTGAAAATCGTAGACATTGGTCAGTCATAAATCATAAATGTATAATTTTATCGAGACAGAAATAAATGTACTGCGGCCCGATGCTAGACATTCTATAAATTTAATCAAATACTTTTCATATAAGTCATACACATGATCAACCATAATAGCTTGATTAATGTAAGGAGCAAATCTGTAGGAGTACTTTAAATTGGACACATCCATGCGGCGCGACTCGTTTCGACTTGGTGGCGGTCGTCCCAAATTAAAATGAAGAAGCTTATTGGCTATGCTGGTGTTTGCTCTTTTTTTGTTTTCTTTTTGGACTATGAACATTTTCAAAAAAAAAATCTTTTTTTGTCGCTTGTCGCTATTTTCGACAGTCTGTATTTGTGCGAAGGACAAGTCAAGAATTATGACCAAAACTGGAAGAGGTCGTTTTTGAAATAGGAAGTGGTGATAATTGCTTTGGAGTTTATGTGATTATCATTACGCACGATGTTTTGTGCGGCCGTGTGTATTTTGCTAGCACTTTAGTGATTTTTTTTCTCTCACTTGAGGTTGTCTCGGTGCTGGATGACTGCCAGCCAGTCAGTCCGGATAAATACTTGTGTTTATTTATTTTCGTCGGTTGATTTAACTTGACTGATTTTACATCATCCGTTGTGACATTTGTTTTGATTGTTTTTTTGTTCCCTTTCCGCTTGAGGGCATCCGCTTTCTAGCAGTCTGATGACGTGAATGAGTTTGGAGACTTTTTTTTTCAGACATTTAGTGCCGGACAACAGCATTTTGAATGAGTTAGTATCAAAATCTAGCGTATTTTCTATTTATTTATTTCCTTTCCGCGTGAGGGCATCATTTTCCAGCAGTCTGGGGGACCGGATGAGTTTGGAGATTTTTATTTGGACATCTAGTGTCAGACCAATTAATGAAGTAGAAGCATTTGGATGAGTATCAAAATTTGGCTGTTATCCTTTTTGTTACCTTTCCGATATATGGCATCGTTTTCTAGCAGTTTTATGAAGATGATGATGACTTTGTAGACTTATATTCGGTAATTTAGTCCCGGATATTAAGTGTCCGGCCTATTGAGGCGGCATTTGAATGAGTTTCAAAATCTGGCTGGTTTTCCAGACCGACTTTTGTTCTCTTTCCACTTGGGGCATCTGCTTTCTAACAGTCTGATAACGCGGATGACTTTGGAGACTTTTGTTTGGACATTTAGTGTCGAACTTATTAGGGAAGCAGACACATTTTGATGAGTATCAGAATCTGACTGACCTTCCAGACAGACACCTGATCCTTTCGCCCTGAGACGCATCGTTTTATGAAGTAGATGAGTTTGGAGACTTTTATTTTGACATTTAATGTCGAATCAATTGGCTGCCCCAAGAAGCTTCGGATGAGTAACAAAATCTGGCTGATTCTTCAGACCGGCTTTTGTTGCCTTTCCGCTAGATGATATCCGCTTTCTAGCAGTCTGATGACGTGAAAGAGTTGGGAGAATTTTTTTCCGGACACTTAGTGCCGGATATTAAGTGTTGAACCTAATGGGCCAGAATTAGTAATAAAATCTGGCTAGTTTTCCAGACCGGCTTTTGTTACCTTTCCGCCAGATGACATCGTTTTTTACCAGTTTTGACTTTACCAGATGACTATGGAGACTTTAATTCCGACATTTACTGTCGGACCAATTAGGGCAGCAGAGGCAAGCGAATGAGTATCAAAATTTGGATGGTTTTTTGTTCCATATCCTCTTGAGAATTTCCGTTTTCTAGCAGTCCGCTGATGCGAATGCGTTTGGAGACTTTTATGCTGACGTTTAGTGTCAAACCATTTAGGGCAGCAAAAGCATTCGGATGAGTATCAAAATCTGGCTCTTGAATGGAATTCTTTAACAAATTCCCCTTCTCCAAGGTTGAATCTACGTTGCAGCCTTTTTTGGTCTCAGTTTTCCTCCGAAGACACAATCGAACGAACCTTACTGCGTTATGGGACCTAATTTATTTCATCCATACCGAGGTACTGAGTTTTTAATAAGGATTTCTCACACAAATGCATGAGGTAAAATACTTCAAGGCACGAGCTCCAAGAACAGCAAAAAAAGAAGCAGCAGCAGCAGCTATCATACCGATCAAAGTGCCAGTGCATCGTAGTCTTCCCGGGCGACTATAAGTATGTACATTTAAGCCACACATCATGCACAGTGCCATTTCTAATGAACAAATCCAGCTGTGGACCTCACCCGGAGTGCATTTTATGGAAATGGTTAAATTCCATCAGTTCAAGTTGTGACTTAGAAGGATGATGATACCGAGAGACGAAGAAGAAGAAGAAGCTCGCTTCGTGATTCTATTTACCATAAGACATACATAAGACCAAAAATATTTATACTATTACTTATCTAAACGGAATTAAATATCTCGTGTATGTAGGCAAGCAAGGAATACAGTGGTAACAAATTAAAAGAAAAAAAAACCCGCATATGCCCAAAAAGAAACCAGTACCAGTATGTCCAGTGCTATCTCCCGATACACATACGAGTCTGTAGAGAATGCGCCTGGCTGCAGTAATGCCTGCCAGAGCCAACCAGCCTACCTATTTTAAACGATGCCAAATAAGTAGATTTTGTGTAAGAGAAATAAAACAAAAAACACTTACTCACATATAGGCAGGTACTCTAGATATGGTTTGACAAAATAATGACCAACAACGTCGCCATCCTCAACCGCTGACCAACCACTCTCTGATGACAACGACGACGACAACGACATCGGGCTGCGACGATGGCGACAACGCCAACGATGATGATGATGATGACGACGACCGACGACAACGACAACGACGATGACCAGGCTCAAGCCATCTTGTGATTACTGCAGCACTCGCTCTGCGTGCAATTTTCACTTTTTATGAACAACTCGTTTCCATAATAGTAGGTAAAGTGTTTTTTTTTTTTCTGTTTTTTTGAAACAAGTTCGATCATCATCGTCATATTACGAGTATGCTAGTTAACAAATGTGATGTGCGTAGTGCAGTTCCTTTCGCCCAGTGAGTACAGAGAGGCCACTCTTCTGGCACACAGACCTGCGCAGGCCATTGCTGTCATCGTCAATGCCCAAACTCATTTAATGTTATCGTCATCTTCATCATCATTATCGTCTTTTATTAATAATTTAACCCGCGCCAGCTCGCACAGGCACGTCGGTTGTCGTACCAAAAATGTGCGGCAAAAGTTAAATAATCTCAAGTCAGGTCTACACCGAGTCCGAGCCCGGAGAGATGTCTCAAGCGGACACTCTGTAGTGGCGACGACGACGCCGGCCACCGGCCGCCGCCCCCCATCACATTTGTGAATTGTAATTCAATTTCATTTTATTCCTCGTTACTGCGGCGATCTTATGTGTGAAGATATGCGGTATTAACCTATGCACCAAATAAAAACGTCCAAATTTAATTGGAGCCTCAAGGTGTGTGTGCTGATCAGTTGATCTAGGGTATATACGTTAAGACGCTATTTAAATTATGTATCTCAGATCTGTTTCGAAACAACAACAACATCAAGTGGAATTTAACCTTTTTCTGATGACTCTCTGATAATTATCGAAATTCCAGAGATTTCCTTTATCTCTTACAATCAAAAAGAACTAAACAGAGAGAGGGAGAGAAGAACAAAAAAATTGTCTCGATATGGTCACACAAAGGTTGAGAGTGTCGGGCTGATGTGACCTACGAACACTCAAGCGTTCTACAGCGCAACAAACGCATTCCAACCTCCTGATTCAAATTCTCCACACTTCGTCGTCTTCCGATCTCATTTATCTTCTTGAAAAGAAGAAAGAAACACTCACTTTATTCATTCATCTCCTCCGCCTCCTCGTCGTGTCGTTTGTGGTCCTCTCCTGATGCAAGAGAATACAAAAAACAAAAAAAAACGAACGGCCAACCCAAAACGTAACTACCAAACTATAAACATATATAAAAAACGATGGAATTCCAAATCCATAAAAATAAAATGGGAACCAAAGACGGGATCACGTCGTCGTCGTCGTCGTATTCGTCGGCACAGCACACACGAAAAAAAAATGAACACCAAACAGAAAAAGTAAGATCAGGCGATAAGATCTGCGCTGCTTCCACCACCACCACCGCCGCCAACCAACCAACCAACCACCATCCACCATTCAACATCCACCACCGCAGCACCAGCAACAGTGCAGCGGCAGCAGTAGTGCGGCGGCGGCACCGACCAGTATGGTCCTTCCCTGGGTGGAGAGGCAACGAAAAACAGATAAAAAACCGACCATAGGTATACAAGGTGTCAGATTTGTCGCCCTTCATTATAACACCACAAAATAATTCTCAATCTTCCCCTACCTTGTTCCTCCTCCCTCCCCTTTTGTCCGCGTTAACTCGGTTTTGCTACTCCCCATCTCTCTGGCTGAGCAGCCGCGCACACAGGCAGAGGAGCCTCTGAGCGGCACATGCAATCATCGTTTTTCATCTGAAAACTATGGCAGGCAAGAGAGCACAGTCAGGCAGCAGGCAGCAGGCAGCAGTCAGGCCGACCCGAGCCTTTTACGCGGATGCCCATGGCTTTCTTTGGTGTGAAGGTTTAACTTCGATGGGCGTCGTTTGGCTCTTCGTTATGCACATTCGCATTACTCTTGCTGAATGTATAATATTTCTAGCAATCGATGATTTCAAAACCTCTCCACTCACATTTAAGGCATAAGCCGCCGTGCCGCCTCGCTCGTTCCGTTGTAGTCATCGTAGTCGTTGTCGTTGTCGTTACCATCGACGTGTTTCATACCCACACATCTGAGTTGGCAACAAGATCCATACCAAAACCACCATTCCATGCCCTGCCCATGCTAAACCTTATTTATCCGTCCATTCATCGTTCCGTCGAAATGACCTCGAGGTGTATATGGGTTTGCTTCATTTAATGGCAAGTAATTTTCAGATTTTAGCGCCGTGGAATTGTGCCGTCGTACACACACTCGTACACATCGATCCCAACGTCCCATTCAGTCAGATTAGTTAGGAGCGCTGCCGTGCTGGTGCTGTCAAAAGGTTTAATAAGATCTTTTTAGCCGTAACACATTTCTCAGCATTTATTAGTCTCAGTTCAGAACCGGCGTGAAATCCCTTTTTGCCGAAGGGTTTGCCATTTGACCACGATTCCCACGTAAAGTTCTTAAATCTTCTCAAACTGCAGCTGTTGCTGATTGGTTTGAATTAAACTCTCAGCTGTGGGGTATACACTGTCATCGCAAATGATGAATCATCCTGTCATCTGTCAAGGGTTTACGTCGTGAATGGAATTAGGAACTGTTCGGAAAATGGTTTAAAATTTAATTAAAAGAAAACAACCCACATCCGCTTTAAGGAGCCCACCTCATCGAATGTCCACCCAGAATTACCTCCGAAATCCTCTCTCTATATGTGTGTGTGTAGGACTTAACCTCATAAATATCAAATTGAAATTTATTTACTTCTCCGGTAGTGGCAACACACTAGACGACCTTTCAGTTTCGAACAAAAACGACACACGAAAGGAAACGAATAAAGCGTTAAATTTAAGATCCTATTCAATTTCATGATTATGTCCATTGATGTCGATCGGATTTTTGTCGTAATATTTCCTAGAATTTTCATTAAAAAAAAAAAGTATTTCTCTACCTACTTCATACCCTAACTGGTGTCAGTCGGATCGGGGTGTGCGGTGCTTTTGACTCTTTAACATTTTAAGAGTCCTCCGTTCATCTCAATCCTCACCTCATTCATTTTCATTCACATTCCTTCTTGTATTGTGTGTACTCATGTTGAATGTATTTATTTTTGTGTCTTTGTCAGATCCGGAAATAGCCCAAGATGTCCCAGTGCCAGTGAATAATGAAGAGGAGGAGCGCAACATGAAACGTAAGTATATACCAGCACCAGCCGGGATCCCTTCTTGTTCCCACGCCTTAACCCACTTTTTTTTTTTTCTTCTTCGTATCATTTACAGACTTTGCTGCTCTTTTAACTGGAAGGACATCGTATTTCTTGAAGGGTGAAGAAATGAAAGCCATGTACTCGACACATAATCCACAGAATGTTGTGGCTACAGGTCGCTTTTTGTTTCACAAAAAGAATCTTTACTATTCATTTTACGTATCGAGCAAAATCACTAGACCACGTGCCATTCAATTTGTAGACGACTCCGGTACCATACTTGAGGAGCACAATCTAACGACACCATTAAACGGACCGTTGAGTGTTTATCAGAACACGACAGGAAAGATTTGTGGCGTTTGGCGTCGTGTACCGCGTGACTACAAGCGTCTGTTGCGCGATGAACGTCTGCATGTGGTACTTTTGTGGGGCGGCCAGTATCAGGCTGAACTGGCATTAGCGGGAAAAGTTGCCAAGTACACGGCACTTCAAACGGAGTTATTTAGTACGTTGATGGAACCGGCGCCAGGAACTAAATCAGATCAAATGGCCGGAGCAGGTGGTACGGCAATTGTTTCAACTAGTAGTGGTGTTGCGTCATCGGTTCACTTGACTCTAGTATTCAATGGAGTGTTTAGTCCCGATGAGTATGTCGATGTGCCAGTTAGCATTCGCATTGAATCGGTTGAGCGTAAGGAGGTTATTTTGGATGAGCTACAGAAGGTGCGCAAACCTTCGCCGGAGGTGAATGTGCTGCAGATCTCTTCACCAATATCGATTCCAAATCTTCGTCTGCTGAGCAGGGGAAAGCTGATTTTGATTGTTGAGTCAAAGCGAAATCCGAACTTGCGGATTCAGGGTCAAATCGTGACACGAGCTACGTGTGAACTATTCCAAACGCTCTTGGCTCCGCACAGCTTTGAATCAAAGGCTAAAGCAAGTGGACTGGCCTGGGTGTACATGAACACAGACGGAACAATGGCCTACAACATTCTCACCGATCATCTGAACCCCAAGGAAAGACCGGAGATCAGTTTGATGGAAGACATTGGCAAAAGGAAAACCGTGCTGGAAGATCTGACGCAGTCCTTCAACTTCGATCAAGCCATTGGAACCATCGATAAAATCAGTCCCAAAATAATCGAGTCTCTCTACGGCGGCGACTTGGGCGTGAACATCGGAATCGAAGCCGACCCTAACCTCATTCGCGGTCGTTTGATATCCCGCCCGGTTGCCGACGCCCGTGACTCGGCAGAGCCAATTCTCCTCAAGCGACAAGATACATCAAGTCCCTCGCACGTCATGGGAATGGCGTGGATTGCCATCGACAATGACTGCAATTTACACTACGAGGTAACAGTGAATGGATTTTCTAGCAACCAGCAGGAGTATCAGATTTACCTAGAAGAGAAACCCATTGAGGCAATTGGCGCACCCATCACACGGAAGAAACTGGACGGTTTCACTGGTCCCTACATGGAGGGCTTCGAATTGGGAATGGCGGCAAATGAGTTAATAAAATTAGAAACAAGTGTGTGCTACCTGGAAATCTACACAAAGGACCGCCAGGAACTCCTGCTGCGTGGCAAACTTAAGTCGACCAAGGTGCCAAGCCATTGTTTCCCCTCGTACACCGATAACAATGTGCCGAGCGTTATTGTGCCGGGCGATCACAATGGACCGATAAATCCGGAAACGGATACTAAATGCTATCATTCAGGACGATTCTACGATGAATCCGAACAATGGCGCAGTTCGCAGGAAACCTGCACAATGTGTGCCTGCCAGCATGGACGTGTTACCTGTGATGCCATAAAGTGCCCCGCATTAAAATGCCGACCGGGTGAGGAGCAGATTCTACGTGATGGTGAATGTTGTCGCACATGCATTTCTCCGAATATCGTTTTGCAAACGAACAACTCAGCAGAACGTGGTTGTCGCCTCGGAGATCAATTCCATTTGGCCGGAGCCACATGGCATCCATATTTACCACCAAACGGGTTCGATACATGTGCCACATGCACCTGTGATCCCCTGTCATTGGAGATACGCTGCCCACGTTTGGCCTGCCCATCACTAACCTGTCCCGAGAAATTGGCGTATCGACCAAATAAGAAAGCTTGTTGCAAGGTTTGCCCCGAAGGCAAGTCAACCCAACACGGTGACAAGTCAGGCCCCATCAATCCCAATGTTCTGCAGGATCAAGCATCACCTCGTGGCGGTCTCAAGTCAACGGAGGAGATTCTCGCGAACGGCGGCTGCAAGGTTGGCGCTTCGTTGCACGAAAACGGACAGGAATGGCACCCGGTTGTGGTGTCGTATGGCGAACAGAAATGCATCAAATGTCGCTGCAAGGTAAGTTATCATAGCTCTGAGTGCAGAGTAGATGGAATCTATAATAACGAGTGTTTCCTTTCCTCATTTTAGGACAAACAAGTGACATGCCAACGGCGCTGTACACGTGCGGCGTGCAACAATCGAGTCTCATCGAAGAGAAAAGCTTTCGGAGCGACAGACAACGACGAATGCTGTTCGGCACAGTGCAGACGATCAAGAAGACACCAACAACACAGACGAGTACACCGGGAAAGAGAAGACAAAACAGGATCAGCGGGCAAAGCATCCAGCCGCAGCTGAAGATCCACATTCGCCCGCGTTCACATCATTTAATTAACTATTCACACACTTAATTATATTTATACATATAATGCACCACTATAGTCGCACGCAAAATACGCACAGAAATGAAAAAAACAAAAATCAAAAAAAAAAAACACATGAGTTAATCTTAAGAATGAAAATTATTTATTCGAAAGGACTTGAAATACTATGGACTGCTAGGAGAAGGTATTTGCAAGAGATTCACAATAAATTCCAAAACCTTTTCTCCCACAAAATACTTAAAAAACGAACACAAAAAAGGCCAAACCATTGGATACACTTTTTATATGAAAATCACAATCAATCGAGGAGGACATTGAGGCACACATCCCACACAGAATGACCAGCGCTGACTGGGGGAGGGGGAGTACAAAAGGCTTTTCATTTTCACATGGATTTTGTTTTTGTACTGTATACATAAGGAAAACGCATAACGGATATCAATTCAATGTATATACAGAAAACGATGAAAAGAGTTAAGAGATTTTTCAAAAGAAACTAACAAAGTCAAGAGCGTTTGAGAGACTCTGAGACGACAGAGGGGAAGAATGAGAACAATTTCACACACAGCAGAACCCAAACGAATAAGGGACCAACCAACAATATTCGGAGTAATTTTTGTTTAAGAAAAATTACGCATCAGATGTGTGGTCTTATCCTTGCTCATCACATACGCATGAGATCATACTGCGCGAACGTACGCACGCACTTACATTCGGATCCTGTATTTGAAATGAATACACACTTTCGCATGTAGAGTCATGGGCTGAGTCAGTCAACCAAATGAATTTTATTTTTGTTTAACTAGGACTGTTTGTTTTGTTATTATTTTAATTTTTTTCGGCAAAAAAAAGAGAAGAGAAGAACACGGTAACAAATTGCATACAACGCTACGACAAAATGAAAAAAAAAATGGAAAAGAAAGAAGAAAAGATGAAAATTTAACTGACAATGAATACTTTTAGCTTTTAGTAAGTGTATTTTGTATTATAGAAGAAGAAACTTTATTATTTATTTATAATTAAAAGTATAATACACACAACAACAAAACAACTGATTTTTTTAAAACTTTAGATTTAATTATTAGTTTTATTTTTTATTTTTTAATTTTTTTTTATTTTTATTTTTTTTTTTTAGTATTGAATATATCTATAACCATTATTTGTATTATTTCGGCATAGAGTTAAGAATAACGATGGAGCTTTATTAAATCTAATTAACCACAACAGACTATTTCAAAATTTGCAAAACAATGTAAATGTGATTATTTTGAAATAATATAAAATATACAAGAAGCTTAATACACAAAAGAAGAACGCTTGAGTTTTTTGTTTGACTTTTCAGCTTAATTTTGGACCAAGGAAATGATTAACTCGGAAATGTCACGCATATCCGCTTTCTACTGGGTTTTCAATTTGTAGATGGATTTTAAAACAATTCAATGCTGAGGATAGAATTCGGTTGACTCATTAAAATCTTCTCTAGTTGGTGAAATAGTCGGGTTGGATCACTTGGTTTTGTGCCAATTCTGAACGGCAAATTTGACTGTGACTGACTGCTCTCTGGACATTGTCAGTTTTTCGAGAGAGGTGGTGCCGCAAAAATAAAAGTTATTCTCTTCAGAATTGAACCATCGATTTTCAGCGTAAAAGTCAATGCACTCACCCAAAACGGTGATCAACCATTGATCAATCAATCGCCACTGCCTTGTTTAAATGGGTGTGTATATCTCAAATCATGTTGTGATTGAGTAACTTTTGTCGATATTATACATATACCCCATACTTTGTCAGCGATGAAAAGAGGCAATTGCTGAGGCTCAGACTCTCCATGGATCGTTGGTCTGATGAGCAAATAAGAACATTTTGCCAGGTAAAAAGGGAACCTGACGTCTCTTAAAAAATCGCAAGCACTTAACACTACTGCATCTGGAAGGGTTCGATGTCAGATCCTGATTTTCGTCGCATGATAGCAAAGCAACTTCATTAAAGAATTGTTCAGAAAAAGTATTTTTTATTGTTCTGTTGAGATTTTGCCTTGGACTGTAAAGCTAAGCTGTTGATTCATTCCAGAACATTTCAGTTGACCCACAATTTACTTTTGATGTGAGAATGTGATCATTAGAGCTAATAAATACCTGTATTCCGTCCCATTTCATTCAAAGACAAAGACAGAAATACCGCCTGTCCCTCAACAAGATGACTGAATTGAATTCATTATTCACCTCACGTGCAAGCTGGTACAATGTGACGAACTCGCTAGGTTTACCACAATCTTTTCACTCCTTCCCAAAGAAGAGCTTCTGCGCAAACCCTTAGCTACAACTAAGAATTCAATAAAGTTGATGCGCCTAATTAATAATAATAATAATGGCGGCACTACAGTTCGAGGTGAACATGGGCCTGGCTTCTCAGCAACCACTCTCGTGTTGTGCGGGCTATTATTCTCTCACGAGTAGAGGGGACCTACAGTTTAATGCCGACTCCGAACGGCGAGATTGAGAAGCTTTTTCTCGACAGTTATACTCTTTGAGCATTGTCAGACACTCGATAGAGGCGAAGCCGTGAAAAATTTCTTTTGAAAATTGTTTGTCTGATCTGGGATTTGAACTTAGACTGTAAAAGTCTAGTTCGCATGGGTCGACGCACAAACCCACACGGCCACGGCTCTAATGCGCATAATTAATAGCCTAATCATTCAGACGACTGGATGGCGCAGTTGGTTAAGTGACTGCCTCTAGTTAGAGGGCTCCTTGGTTCGAATTCCAGTGAAATCGAATCTGCTCCAGTCACCATTTGCCGTTGGGATCAAATTAACGGCACTGGAGTTGGTTGCTACCTGACAGTATAAGGGACCAGTTTTGAGTCTGCCTGCTCCAGTAGTGTTTCAAAAATCATCCGAAAAATCGCCTAATAATCACTGGTGATACAGAGCAAATTTGTCCCTTGCTCGGCCTCAAACGCTAGTTCTGGATGGTCATTAAGAACAGGCCAACATTTATGAAACAGCCGACGCTGTTACGCGGCACTGCGTTATTCTCAATCGTGTCAATAGAATGTGGCTCTCTTATAACAGCTAATGTAGGAGTTGCAGAGGTGAAATGCCCTCTCCAATCGGTCTCCAAACACTACTGAGGACATACATAATTCTTTAACAATTTGAGCAAACTGGAAAACAGAAGTATCAGCCAACTTATTCGACAATTCACAGCTCAAAATGGTTCGATAGGAAGTTAATCACCCAATTCAGGTGGTTTAACAAGCTGGCCTAAATGTGACTGTACATTACTTAATCGCAACAACTATGCACAAGACGACCACAAATAAAGATTTATTTTTAAATAGCGCCACGGGTCCCGGTTGTTTACCACCCATTGCTTTATGCACCCATTTATTTATCTTTGATTTGTCTCCCCAATGTAAATTAATCATTTACATATTTGTTTTACAAGAAATATCTTTTTAATTCTTTCTGCCGTCCCGAAAGGACTACGGGCTCAAACAATATGCCACTTCGCCAGGGCGATTCTTTCCATATATTTCCATATCTATTTCCACTGCCGCAGTACGGCCAAATTCTGTTCGCCTTGGCTTCTACCCTACAGTGTTGTCGCCCCAATTAGACACTGCCGTCCAATTAGATCTAGCCTAGAAATATTATAAGAAACACTTATTATCAATTATTCCCAATAGCAGTTGTCCGCTTTATTGGGATATCATTTTACCGAGACAACCGACCAATGTCTCCGTAATAAGGAGAGTCCACTGTATTTTTGTACATTTAGTTGAAACCGTTCTACTCTATTCAACAGCGGTAGATGTATATGTACATTTTTCCAAACCAATCCAATTCCATTATTTCGGCATAGGCTATCTCCAACAAAAGCAGTTAAACATTGAATACAATTTGAAATAAATTATGCCTTCTAAACCAAATTTTTTATGATTTGTCTTTGATTAAGCCTCATCTCATCTCATCTCATTTTCAATGACCCGCATGTTCGACTAAAGGGGTCGCGGGGGTCATGCATGCATGAGAGATCCCCAGGCCACTCGATCCTTCGCCATCGGCTCTACCTCATCAGGAGCTATGGCCAAGCGCAACCAGGACTTGGTCCAACCATCTCATCCTAGGTCTGCCAAGCGGTCGCCTACCTGATGGAATCGCATTCAAGGCACGCCTCGGAAGTCGGGATGATGGTGACATTCGTGCCACGTGAGCAAACCAACGAAGTACAAACCTTTCCGTTCGAAGAAGCAGCTGCCCAACATTGAGTTCCTCGCGCACTGTCGTGTTTCTCACCCTATCCCGGCGAGTAATTCCCACAACAGCACGAAGAAATCTCATCTCGGCAGCTTGTATTCGCGATCTTATTCTTTCGGTCATTACCCAAATTTCATGACCATAGGTGAGAGTTGGAACAAATACTGCGTTAAAAACTGCTAACACGTCTTTGACACCAAGCTCGGCCTTCCTGACTACAGATCGACCAAGCTGTTTCAAAATTGACCCAGCTTGACCAATCCTAAAGGAAAGTTCAGCATTATTCCTCCCATCACTCGTGAAGAAGACCCCAAGATATTTGGAAACAAATCGATATTAAACAACTTTCATTAGATTTGGCATAACCATTGAATGCCCCTTCCATTGCATTACTCCACTGAATGCTAGAATGGACCTGTTTATCTATGCGGATGGTTGGTAAAAAGCAAACCCGTCATCTCATTTTTTTAAATCTCTTATATATTACAAGCTGACCGCACTATCCGCACATAAGTTGTGCTCTTAATCTGTGTATTCAAGAATACAACGGCATCTTATTTTCGATTGAACCCAACTTCCTTATTTTTAATTTCCGCTGGTTGAACCTGATTTTTCCATTAAAGACTGAATGTATGTCTACGAATTCCTAAAGACTTCTAAACTATTGACGCTTCAAACATTGTTAGTTTCTCGTTGAAAATTATTGCAGTCCTTTGTAAATTTTAGTTCCCATACTATTTTATCTCAGCTTTCAATTCATCATATCCAAAATGAGACGCACGCGAATTGGTCAATAGAGACATCCCACAAAGTATACTCGTAGATAAAAATTAAGCTCAATAGTCTTGAATTGATAAAGAAGGCCACATGCCATAACTGACGGTGGGGATTACAGCCACGCATTGCGTAGAGGCTTTTCGTATCAATAGTCAGACCTTTTTTAATGCACGTAGTCGTAATTTTTTCATGGACAGTTTTAGATAAAGCTGTCAACTGCATCCCTCTATACCGCATATGAATTCAGCTTGTACGCATAAATATTAGTGAAGCATTGAAAACAATTCCATTTGCTGCACTGCACCTACTTCCCCATTTTTCTCCGCTGGACATATATGACGTACTAGTGGGCGCCGTGGCGTAGTAGGTACGAGTAGATGCGTCGACTCCTACGCTCGATGTTCTCGGTTCGATTTCCGAAAAATCACCTAAAAATTTTTTCATGTCTCCATCCTTTTTCGAGTCACTAACAATGCTCAAAGAGTACAACTGTCTAAGAAAAGTTTCTCAATCTCGCCGTTCGGAGTCTGCATTAAACTGTAGGTCCCCTCCACTCGTGAGAGAACAAAAGCACGCACAACAAGAGTGGTTGCTGAGGAGTTAGGCCCAGGTCCACCTCGGACTGTAGCGCCGCCATTATTATTATTATTATTAGTGGCGGTATGGACAGTGGTGAAATTGAAGTCACTCCATTTGGATCCTTTTCTCAAGACACCTACCTCACACGACCACACACATTTCTGCGAGAAAAACTTATCAACAACCATTCCATACAGATCTGGCTTGAAGATTGTTTCAAAAGAGATGAGGATCTCAATATTAGCCTATCATAGCACCTGTGAAATCACAACGCTTCGTTTTCTTTGAACTTATGTGAAAACTTTGGTTCACTAATGTACCAATAACGATATGTTTTTGCTACGCCGGGTGTCAAAAAAAAAATACCACTTACCATTTAAATGTAAAGTCAAGTTGAAATCAGATCCCTAGATTTTGTCGCATTTCACTCAAAGTCATCCCTATAAATGCCGCTTATCACTTATCTGATGACGAAGCATTTTAAGATTCACTTCATATGGTCCCGAGACTTTGTGACATTCTATATTTTAGAATGGCGGCGAACTCGATAGGCATTGCAGATTCTTAACGCTGATTCCCAATGAAGAGTTTCCACGCATGTCCGTAGCTAAAACTTAAAATTTGATAAAACTTGGTGCGATCAATTTCACAAATCGTAAGTCGTCTGAGAGCACACGGTGCCATATTAAAAAGCAAATCTGACACGAGCTCAACATCAAGCACTTTATTTAATCAGAATATTCCTAGAGCACTCATCGGTATTGTAACACTACACATGGATGTAGCAACTTCTGTAGAAGTTACAACAATAAGGGGGAGGAGGAAATGTCCTGCCCCCTGGATGTAAAGAAAAAACATCAGATAAAGATACAGTTTAAAAATAAGAACTACGAGATAAAGTAAGTAAATAAGTTATGTGGCCTTCGACTTTTAGGGGAGTTGCACTTAAATCAAAGTAGCTCCATTGTGGCGCCACTTGGATTACCAAAAAGTTCCCCTTATTCTCTTATAGAAAACTGTTTGGAACTTCTGATAAGCGATGTAGACTTCTTATAGGTACTCCACTAAAGTCGCAGATTTGAAATAAGGTCCCTAATGTAAACATCTCAGGAAGCCACAGCTGGACAGATTAAAAAAAAAGTGGAAAACAGCCGGGTTGACTCACTGGCGATGCCCAATTCAACTGATCGGCGTCGAATCATCATTTCTGGGTCTTCTTCGATACCGACCGCTACGGCGGGTTTGTTTTCTTCATTTCGCACCAATCTCTGGCTGGTTGGTGGCGTACTGACGTTTAAACTTTACTGAATATTTTGATCGCTGAATGTCATTGGTAACTTTGACAGCTGCGGAAACATAGCAAACTGTCACCCTCTATTTTTGATAGAAGCAGTGTGGGGACATGCCTGTCAAGTTCTTCTGCTTTACAGGTACCTGGAAGTGCCTATAGTCTGACACAGATGAATGTTGAACTGTTCCATCATCTTGTTGACAGGTGAGTGACAGTTTGTTACCACTTTAGAATCTATGGACACAAGGGTTTAATTGTTGCCTGACTATTTGTGGCGATTAAAATATCACGAGCGGAGACATTTGAGCCAAGACAGTGCCTCACGAATTGCTTTAATGATCAGATATGCAAAAGGAGTGGGCTCCGTGGCGTAGTGGGTAAGTGCGTCGACTCCTACGCTCGATGTTCTCGGTTCGATTTCCGAAAAATCACCTAAACATTTTTTCACGGCTCCACCTCTTTCGAGTCACTGACAATGCTCAAAGAGTATACATAACTGTCTAGAAAAAGCTGCTCAAACTCACCGTTCGGAGTCGGCATTAAACTGTAGGGCCCCTCCACTCGTGAGAGAACAATAGCACGCACAACACGAGTGGTTGCTGAGAAGTTAGGCCCAGGTCCACCTCGGACTGTAGCACCGTCATTATTATTATATTTATGCAAAAGGAGAGACATACATTTAGTTCATTACCTACTCCTTCCATTGTTTTGGATCCATCCATGTACACTTCTCAGGATTTCTTAAAAAGTACAGTACTGAATCCACAGAAATATCCGTCTGGAATTAAGGCTCAAGATTTAGTCTTAGGTTATTTAGACTTCAAGTGCTCAATTTGTCTTCCAATAAGGACAATGTCTTGAGGGAGAATGCGTCAATTTTTTTTAAGGCGCCTACAATTACTGACCGTTAAACCGGTTAAATAAATCAGTCAAATGCTAATGGCAATAATCGGTGTTTGTATAACATACCGTTTTATTTTTCCAATCAGGATTTACGAGCCAGTAGCGACCCCGAAAAGGAAATTCCACAACACGTCTCATTCGGCCCGTTAAAATGGTATGTAATTTGCTAAAACTACACCCATAACTTCCCTGCAAGCTACCTAATTATGTCTAAAACCACACGCATTTAACCCGTCCACTTAATATTCAGCCCATTTGCATACGGCAGAGATTCCAAACGAAATACAACCTTAACCGTTTCGATACTCTATGCTCGTAGACTAATTCACACATGGTCGGCGGAATGCAAATTCAGTTGACCGAATCGATCGCGATCATGAGTTATTGATACCAATATGACAGCTCGGTTGTGGTTTTCAGTCAAGACCACGTTTTATAACATCCAATTACGTCCGCACACGAGTGTGTGTGTGTATGCCCGGGGGTCTAGCGAAGCGGATGAAGATGCTATTAAGGAGAAACTTTATGACCTGACCGTAGTATAGTGTTACTCGTAAAACCGTAGTGGGTAACTAAAATGTCATAACTATGAGTTGAAAAGCACAGCTCCTACAATACGACTTCAGATAACGGCTTCCGGAATCAATCGGTTTGATGCAGCTGGACAATATTATGATAATGTGAAACACTAGGCTCATGCATAATGACGTCAATATGTTTGAATTTCAACATCTTGAGCGAATTTTATCACAGATGTATTGGCCTCTTGTGCGTCACATTTTTGATTTTGATGATTATTAAATCATCCATCGCCATGAAACCATCTAACTCACACATTCTTGGTCGTAATTCAGCGTCTATAAAGACACTAAGTCATCCTGCTTGAATGCTACTCTCCCGTAAACAATAAATAAGTCATGAAACTTGGCGTCTATTGAAAGTCTATTGGAAATATTCTCGTTTCCTGTCAATAAACACAGAAACATTGTTTCGAAAAATCAATCGTTCACTTAAGGAAACTTCGGGGGCAATCATATCATCTCTACTAAAGTAAGAAACAAAATTCATTGAGAAAGTAGAGTAAATGCCCGCTAAGAAATAAAATACAGTCAACTCAACTTAACTGCAACACCAAAATTGCAGTAAATTTGCTTTAGTTAAGCGGAGTTTTCAGTTAGCCAATCTTCGGATAACTGAAACTAGTTTAGCCATATAGAATTACTTGTTTCAGTTAACCGATTTTTTCATAAAAGTGCATTACAGTTAAGTGGATTCGACTGTACAGTGATCTTCATATTCTTCGCTCCTATTCTAAAATCCTGAGATCTACTTTTGACAAGCAATCTGCTCTAAATTTTCTTTGGCATCGTAGAATTCGCCAGGGATGGCATTTTGCCAGATATTGTTTTAGGTCATTTGGTTCGAACTTCGGAATTAGAAATGTCCTTGGGTTCGATTTGTTACTGACGAGATGCATATTAAATTAGTTTCGTCATTCTTTCCAAAAGGTTGATTATTTAAGATCAACTGCATGTCTGGCTAAGTGAGATGGAACCTTCTGCACCCCACCAGTTGAAACTTTTAATTAAATAAATGCAACCTCTTCTGCTTTCATTTTTAACACTTTATAAGGACCACTATCTGTTGCTGTGGCGTTGTGCTTATATGCGTCGACTCCTATGTACTTAACTTTCAGTCTAAGCTCAAATACAAGCACAGAAAATAATAATTTTCACAATTCAAGGCTCCACCTCTTTCGAACTCGATTTGGACAATATTATTTTAAATTACTTTTCGACACAATAATTCGATCATAACTTGACGAATGTTCGTTACCAAACGTTAAGAGTTTGCAGACTGTGTAAGTAAACAATATTTTTCTCATAGCCCCACAAAAAAAAATTCAACGGCGACAAATCGCATATTCTTGGTGGACAGGTCACATCACCAAAGACGAAATAAAATTTACGATAACCTTTACATCTTCCTCATTTTCGAAGAAGAATGGGCCAATGACAACACTAGACCAAATTGCACACTCTACAGTGAATTTTTGCGGCTGCAATGGTTTTTTGACAGTTTCACTTTCCCATATGCGACAATTTTTCGGTGCTGAAGAAAATGTTGTGAGAAAATTTTTGATACAAATTCAGTGGACAGCTGACTTAAATTCTGGAATGAGTTGAACTTCTCAGCAACTACTCGTGTTGTACGTGCTATTGTTATCTCACGAGTGGAGGGGACCTGCAGTTTAATGCCGACTCCGAACGGCGAGATTGAGAAGCTTTTTCTAGACAATTATACTCTTTGAGCATTGTCAGTGACTCGAAAGAGGTGGAGCCGTGAAAAAATGTTAGGTGTTTTTTTTGGGAAGATGTAAGTGTAAGATGTACGAGTAAGTTCAATATCGAGTTAAAATCGAACCATCAAACATCATCTAGGATAAAACGTCACAATCGACGGCTACAATTTTGAAGTAGTTAAGAAGTTTACCTCGGGGCAAATGTGACCCCACAAACGACATCCAGGAGGAGATTCGACCCAGAATCGACCTTGGCAACTGCTACTACTTCAATTTGGATAAAAACTCCTGACTCAAAGGACAAAAATTATCTTCTTCTTCTTCTTCTTAAGGCGAGGTAGACCTGGGCCTCACTGAACATGCCTCTCCAGCCAGTATGATCTTTCGCCAGCTGTCTCCAGTTACGCGCACCAAGCCGGCCGAGGTCGCCCTCGAATTGTATGCCCCACCTTGTTCGTGGACGTCCTCTGTTGCGTTGTCCCACATTCTCAAAGTCGAAGACTCTATGCTCTACACAACCCTAATTCTGCCAGTTTTGCTATATGAAGCCGAAAGCTGCAGGACTACAAAGCTGATTCTTGCTGCCTTCGAAAGAAAAGTTCTACGTCGGATATTTACTCCTGTCTGCAAGGAAGGCGAATGGAGGGGAAAACATAACCTCGAACTCTATGACATCTACAAAGATGTTGACATAGACCGATTGGCAAAAATTCGTCGACTAAACTTGGCTCGTCTACTTTGAACGAATTAACACCAATGCTCCTGCTAAGAGAGTCTTCGAATCCGAGCCTTCTGGTTCGAGAAGAAGAGAAAGACCGAACTTCCGGTATAAAACTCAGTTGATCGCGGATGTAAGACAGTTTTTTTTTTCGGACGATTTTTTTTAATCATTTCTGGAGCACTTAACTTAACAGTGCCGTTAATTTGATCCCAACGGCAAATGGTGACTGGACCAGATTCGATTTCACTGGAATTCGAAACAAGGAGCCCTCTAACTTGGGACAGGCACTTAACCAACTGCGCCATCCAGTCGTCCTAAGACAACTTGGCCTTGATGACTGGAAGTACCGTGCCCGGGACCGCAACCAATGGAAGGCTCAGCTCGGCTCAAACCCTCCATGGGTCACAGGCCTGATAAGTTAGTAAGTAAGATACAAATACAAAATACGCCATAATGGGCCGTACGGCAAGCCCAAAAGATGTGTCCGCCCTGAAACCGGTAGATTTGGATTCTCTTCCACTGCAGACATATTTTCTGCAAAGTGTGCAATTCGTGATAAATATGCCTTAAGATACGAGTAATAGTCAGTAATAGAGCCAGTCTCTTTGAATTTTTTCAGTTCTGTCTTTTATTATTATTATGTCGACCAAAGCCTGCGCGTAAAGCGCGAAACACTCCTACTACAGAATCAGTATTTTTGTAGTTTGTTTTCACAATTTGAACACGTTCAACAATTGTTAAACAATCCACATTGTAAAACGTCTAACCTTAACCCTACAGTCTACGATCGTAAGAAAGTCGAATTTAAAATCTTATAACACAGATCTTTGCCTTTACCAACTGGAATTAAGTTTTTTTTGGAAGTGGTTGTTGGCAAATGGTTATACCCAAATTTCATCCCTCATTTTGTGACTTGGAATTTATTAGGCGACTGCCCGAAGAATTTTCGAATCTAACGCTGTCAAGCAACGAAACAGAGGAAAATTGAGGCGGACCGTAAACAATTTGGCATGCGAAACTGAAGACATTTTGTTTTCAGGAGAGACTAGTTGGTTGGGAGTATTTTCCTTCTCTCACGAAGAAGATGATGATAAACCTCCTTAGGCACCTTAGCCCGCAGTTCACAGTGTAGTGAGATTCTTTCTCTCAATAAGTGCTTTGTTTTTTTAATGTTCACAAGCACTGAGTAACCTCAAGAAGTAGTTTAAGTTTCAAAAGGAATTCGCGTTCATAGGTGCCTGTAAACACCTGCTGTACGCATGTTAGCAATAAAGTATAAACTTATTACTCACGTTCTTTTCGGTTTGCCGGATACACGACCAACTTCGAATCGTCTTTATTCATTCATTGTTGTTTTATTTATGGCTTGCTGTGCTCCATAAAATGACAAACAAATTCAAAATATTTTGCAACAAATAACACACTGTTTGAATTATGTATTCAATGCGTAATGCACGATCGTAATTATTGACGTGTTTAGTGTTCACTTAATAGCAAACAAAAAAATAATCGGTTTTTATTTGTTCTGTTTTAAGAGATGACAGACATGATCCTTTTACATAAAATTAACTGCTGCCCTTAGATTTACGACCGATTTTCTACCAACCAAAATATTCCAGTTTCCGGTCTCCTTTTTGGAATATAATATTTCGACGATATAAAAGTGGCAATTTTGACACCGAAGACGGGGAACGATCTGGTCAAACGAAAAAGTTCCATAGACGAAGATTTGAAAGTATTACTCTCTGACTGACTTACACGTTGGAAGCGGCACAAGCAGAAATTTTCCTTGTTTCTAAAAGCATTGGGATTTATGTATACAAAAGCAATGAACCTGAATGCCATACGAGGTGAAGCGATGCATGTCAAAAATACATCTTGAACGCAACAAAAAAAATCATTTTTACATCCGAAGAAAAATGGACGCTTCCTGTCTTTAAATTTAAATAAAACAATGTGTGATATGTGTGTGACATATCATCGAAATTTATTCATTTGAAAGGCCTATCGATGCCATTATGTATGAAATGTGGATGACGCGCATCCGAAACATCCATGACAGGGATTATGTTGGCTTTGAGGGCCGCTGTGGTTTGTGGGTTATTCGCATTTGAATTGGATTTGAATTGAAGAACTCGGGGTGTGTCATGTATGTAACACTAGTACTGCGACCATAAAGATCTATTGCACCCCCTTCTTTTGATCTAGGATCTTAGAGCTGTCTTCAAAAATTTGACAACTTCTCTAGATGGGATTTCTTGAAAGTCTTTCCCTGTTACGTTTGTTTGGTTTGACATTTTAAATCTTTCTCGGGCAAGACTTGGAAAGACGGTCAGTATGTGCTCCATAGTTTCTTTGGCCTGTCCACATCGCCTACAGATTTCTGTGATGCTGAGACCCAATTTGTGAAGGTTGTAGTTGCATGACCCATGTCCTGTTAGTGCTTCACATAGCACTTTTAGGTCTGCTTTATTAAGTTCTAGAGCTTCTTTGGCCCGTTTGGGATTGTAATTTTGTTCCATGAACATTCTTGACTGTTTAATACCCTCTTGGCTGTTCCAGAACTGATTCCTTTGTTTTATAACCCATTTGTGTAGGTGTAAGTTTGTGTCCGTATTGTTGAAGCCATAAAGGGGTGAAGGACCCGTAAAAGGTACCTGAGCACCTTTCTTTGCTTGTATGTCAGCCTTTTCATTCCTTTCATGGTTTTCATGGCCTGGCAGCCAGATCAACTTTAACCTGTTGTTTCCTGTCATTTTGTTTATTATTTTGTGACATTCCTAGACAGCCTTAGAGTTAAATGTGTAGCTCTTTAGCGCTTTAAGAACCGCTTGACTGTCTGAGAGTATGTATATTTTGATATTTGTGAGTTTTCTATCGATAATGCGGTGTGCTGCTTCATTGATTGCGAACAGCTCGGCTTGAAATATTGTTGACCCATTACCAAAAAAGTCTGACTAGATCAAACGGCACGATCTCGGTGGCTAGTTCACATCACCCATCTCACGTGGAGATGGCCGTGTCCTCGAATCGGTCGTGTAGAATTTTCAATGTGGCTTGAGCTGTGTGGAACGTAGCACCGCCGTCCTGTTGAAACCACATGTCGTTGGTGTTCATATCATCCAATTCAGGCCAAAATAAGTTGGTAATCATTGACCAATGGTAGCTACACTCAGCGTCAGAAGTAAGTAAACAGTCATTAGCTAATAGTTATTCCACCAACGCTCACATAAAAGCTCTGGAAATCATACTTTAAAATAAGCTATATTTTTATAGAATCCAGCCCTTATGTCTTACAGTTATTGGAACAACCATATGTAAACTCACTTTTGAAACCCGTTATTAGCACTTTACTCTTTTAATTTTCATTAATAGTTTTATGTTAACCTTTATGTTAAGTAATATGCTCTATATTTTAAAGTATGACTTTAGAGCTTTAATTTAATGTATGTATGTCTGCTATACGTTATTCCGGTGAATTTTAATTTAGTAGATAAACCTTTATCAAATGACCGAATATTCACACACTTTGGACGCTGACTGTAGATTGAAGGGTGCCCTTGCGACTAGCGTCGCGGCTCACTTAGACCAACAGTTTGGGTCTATTGTGCCCCATCATCGACCCTTAGCGCTCGCCGTTGACGGTGATGGCCTGGACAATGTCGTTCTCAAAGAAATATGGATCGATAACGCCACCCAGCCCAAAATCCTCTTCAAACAGTGATTTTACGGTATAAATTGGACGCTCTTGGATCTCATATGTGTTAATATCGTCCCAAATTCGACAATTTTGTTTGTTGATGTGCCTATTCATCCGATGAAATTGTGGTTTACCTTTAGCTCTTAGGTCAGTTGAATTTTGTATGGGTACAGGTGTAAGCCCAAGTCACGACGCAAAATTAAAATTCGCCGAGTTGTGCTCTGTGAAAGGCGAAGTTCTTGTAAGCGACGCGAAATCGAGTGCCTCGGATTCTCCTGCACACTCTCACGAATCTCACGTTTTCTGCAGATTTTGCGTTTCGTCGACGTACGAGCCGTGCTGCCAGTTTGTGGTAAATTTACCTTTTCGTGGGAAATTTCAAATCCCATTCCACACATGTGGTAAAAATGTACTTTCACACAGAAAAAGGGAACAAGGGATGGCTGGAACCTGTGCCATAAAAAAGCGAGCTGCAAAGCTAAGAAGCAGGCCCACGTCCACCTCGGACTGTAGCGCCCTAAGAAGAAGAGAATAATAAGAATAAAGCACGGTGGAGGAAGCGAACATTAAAAGAATACAAATGCAGTCCAACACCTGCATGAAATAAGGTGAAATAAACAGTTTTCTTCACGGAGCATAATGCCAAAATTAACGTGGTACAGATCATTCCGTTTCTTTTAAAAAAACAATATTTATAAATTTTGAATTTGCAAAAAAATGCTCATAGCTTATAGCTCACATTTTTTGGAAGTGGTAAATTTTAAGTGATATGGTAATTTTTCTTCTCCTGTGTGGTAAATTTTACTTAAAAATACTGGCAGCACTGCGTACGAGTGTTGGGTTATCGTTTACTGAACCAGTGGACTCAATTTTATCCACCATACTGCGAATAGTCTTCTCGGGGGGACGACCGTAGAATGGGCGAAGCGCATGGAATGTGCCCGAACAGAACACCCATTTTGATAAAACAACTTTATCATTTGCACGTGTTGTTCAACACTTCATGGTAATTTGGCAAAACATAGACTGAATAAATGACAGCCAATTCGACAGATGTAGCTTCAACAATATGGATACCAAAGTTCGGTGCCTATTGGAAGACCCTTGAGATGGTTTGTCCAGAGCTTTTATGACCGCCTGACTATCTATGTACATAGTGATAGATAAACCGTCTATCGAATTCGTCGACAGTAAGCGGACAGCCTCTTGGACAACTTTGACTTCTGCCTGGAAAATACTACAGTAATCAGGGAGTCGAAGGGGCAGGGAGAGAGAAATCTCTGGCGATGTCGCGAAGACTCCTGGTCCGTCTAAGACCCACCTGTGTATACTTCTAGAGTGACGGATTTTCTGTTTAAATCATTTGCCCAGTCTTCGCTGTCTGAGATCAGTGTTTTGTACCCATATTCGAACTCCTCTATTTGTTCCAGGCAGTCTGTTTGCTTCCGGATCTTCGCATTCTTGATTGATATGTCCTTAGCTGCGTGTTTTACTCTAGCAGTTGCGTGAAGACGATCTTACCTATCTTCTTGTTTGTTACTAATTTCAAATTTATACACACCAATTCCAGGGCCTTGATGGCTATCTGGCTGTCCAGGAAAATGCTAATATCACGAGTGGATAGTACATTCCACTTGAACCAAGACAGTGCTTCTCGAAAGTCGGAAACGATATTGAAATTCCATTCATCAAGCATGGTTTCCTCCGTCCATATCTTAGAGATTAGTTGCTGGATGCGCCCAGTGAGGTAATCCCCAGTAGCATTCAAAATTTCAAGACTTAGTCTGTCCCCAAAGCGAACTGTATGGCGCAGTTGGTTAAGTGCCTGCCCCAAGTTAGAGGGGTTCCAGGTTCGAATCCCAGTGAAATTGAATCTGGTTCAGTCACCATTTGCCGTTGGGATCAAATTAACGGCATTGAAGTAGGTTGCTACCTGGCAGTACAATGGACCCGTTTCGAATCTGAGTGCTCCAGTAGAGTCTCAAAAAACCGCCGAAAAAAAAACTGCAACTTTGTTCAACACGCGCTGTACTGGCGTAAGTCGATCAGCTGCCTGCTGCCAAATCAGTTGTCGATGGAAAATGTGCTACTGAGTCGAAAAAGAAAGTTCTAAAAAACACCCTTTACTCATTTACCTCTGGTATTCTCCTCTTTTATTATTTTTTAATATATTTCATCGCCATTCCAGGTCCTTGGTAGAACCACCTCCTTGCTCCACCAGCGAACCGCGACTATCCCCAGACAAAAAATACCTCCCTACAGCATTCCAGCTCATCGCTAGTGAATCATGCAAATCCATAGCATTCCAAGAAAATTACACGAAATCACTCGATGATTAGAGCAGATCCTTGATCCTTGGAATCGTTCACTTCACACCTAAACGCCGGCATTTTTGTATGCAAATAGAAAGGAAAATTTCACAACCATCTCAAGGCGACAATTTTTCGACTGTCAAAGTCACACCTTGTTCTGTGTACTTGCGGCGGCATAAGGCAATAGCAGCGCGCACAGTTCCTAAGTTGGTCTTTTTGTTGCTGTTGTTGTTGTTATCGGCGTCGATGTCGTTTTGTTTTGTAAACAGTTTCCACTAATTTCAAATACAGCATTCACACCCACACCCTGAATCGTGTCACTCCGTCTGTCCAGATTCAGTCGATTAACATTTTTATGTTGAAATAATTACACCTGAGATACATCGTGTCGACCCGCGCCGATGGCACGACAACCAAAGCGGCGCGGCGTGGCGGCTGCGATTGTAGCGGCGGCATGAGTGCATATTGCACAAACCTCCAACTGGCGACAGTAGATTCAATCGCGGACATACATCTCTCCATATGAGCACATAGTAATTCTCTTGTCCTGACGCAGTATTTATGATTGCAATGAATCTCGGCGGCCAATCAGCGAAACATTCAAACACATTCCGTGTGCAGCGCTGCCCTGCAATGATCTAGCAGAATTATTTTCAGGGTTGTGATATCATAGCGAAGTTAGCAGTCGTCTGTGGAGGACTCAATTTGGATCAGTCAGGCGGCGCATTCGTCGTCTTCTGGACGTATGGGTGGCAGTAAAGACTAATTACCTGCGCCGGGGTTATGGGGCGCCTTCGAAGCCGCAGATCGGCGTGTTTATTTACTGCGAGAGCAAAGTCAATGAATATTTTAAACTTAATTAGGTGACAATTAGCATACTATTAGCAAGCCTTTTATAATTGAGTCAAACGCTGCCTCCATTCGACGGGCGGGTATTTTATTTATAAATACTTGTGCTGACAGAACGGATGTATAACTTAATTAAATGTGAAGCAAAAGAACGCAGTAACTTGTTGTTGAAATGCGAACAGAGGTACATGCCTCTGTCTGTACGGGTACGTACGTCTGTGTGCATATAAGTAAGTAGTTGAGAGAGAAGTTGCTAAGTGTTTCCGAGGAAATTCCAAACATAAACAATTGGGATCGGTTTTATAGTCTTGTCAAAAATACATTATCGTGAAATAGTCGTTAAATCGTATCTGTTTGGCTGTTTGGGAAAACCTCTGATATAAGCTTTCATTCACTCCGCCTGGCATCATCTGGAGAAACAAAGTTGATTTTATGTCTTGATTTGTGGAAATTTTTTGTTCCAAAGTTGCACGAGATTCGACTTTGTCTGCCTCATCGTTCATTCGCCCAACGAGGTTGCTTTATCTTTTGCGTTTGAATTTGGAAAGAACGTAAATGAAGGTGTTACTTTGTATAGGTTTTTAAAATCTAAAGTAATGTTAAGTCCTTCAGTCATCTCAGATGAGTGGAATCTCAGTATCGTTTGCCTGATCCACAAGAAAAGAGACACCTTTGACTACGCCAACTATCGAGGGCTAAGTCCCCTGAACATGATCTTTTCTGCCGTTCTGTGTGAACGCCGGAAACCTTTTTGTCACCAATCTGATAGGTCCGTATCAGTGCGGTTTTAGGCCGGGGATGTCCACCATCGAACAAATCTTCACACTATGGCAGATCCATCAAAAGACTCAAGAAATGCAAATCGACACACACCACCTATTCATCAATTTCAAGACCGTGTATGATAACGTGCATAGAGACGAGCTACATAGCGCCATGTCTAGTTTTGACATTCCTGCCAAACTCGTCAGACTGACCAGAATGACGATGGAAAACTCTCGCTGTTCCATCAAGGTCGGTAATTAACTCACCGAGACCTTCAATGTCAAAAAAGTTTTTAGACAAGGTGACTCGCTGTCATTTGATTTCTTTAACATCGTTCTTGAGAAGATTGTGCAAAACTCACTGGTTTATACAAGATGCACCATCTTCCAAAAGTCCGTTCAACTGCTGGCATACGTGGATGACATTGACTTGATTGGGCGAACACAGCGAGCCATCAATGATGCGTTTATTGGCATTGAAACGGAAGCGGCTAAAATGTATCTGGCGGTAAACGACGGCAAAACCAAGCATATGCTGTCATCGAGAAAGGACACACAACATCGACGACTTGGCTAGAATATCACCATAGGCAGCTATAACTTCGAGGTAGTTGAGAACTTCGTCTACCTTGGCTCCACGGTAAACAGTACAAACAACATCAGTACCGAGATCAAACGCAGAATAACTCTTGCCAACCGCTGTTTTTTAAGGCTCAAAAGGCAATTGAATAGTAGAGCCCTCTCCCGGAAGATCAAGTTGACTTTGTATAAGACCTTGATCATCCCAGTCCTGCTTTACGGCGCAGAGGCATGGACAATATCCCAAGCGGATGAACAGTGTCTTGGTCTTTTCGAGAGAGAGCTCTGCGCTGTTCTTGTTTGCGTTGATGGCTTTTGGAGGAGAAGATTCAACCACGAACTGTATGGGCTGTACAGCGACATGAGTCTAGCCAGGCATCTTCGGATCCAACGCCTAAGATGGCTAGGCCATATAGAGCGTATGGACAACTTAGCTCCGGCCGGAAGAGTCTTCGACTCTGAGCCTGTGGGACAACGCAACAGAGGACGTCCACGAACAAGATGGCGCACATAAGTCGAGGGGGACTTCGGCCGGCTTGGTCTGTGAAGCTCTGAAACTGCTGGAGAGGCATGTTGAATGAGGCCCAGGCGCTCTAAGAAGAAGAAGAAGTGTACACTATATGTACTTTGGTAGGAAATTTTCAAATTTCTTGTCATCTAAAATTCGTCCGTGGGTTGGCATACACCCTGGCCCACTGGCTTGCTGTTGGTATAGCAGCGTTGGTATAGCATATTGATTAAGTGGCCTCCGCGGTTTTGTTGTCACATACGCTCCCTTTTGTCGAAAATTTCCATAACAGTTTTGTGCAAAAATTCGACCAATTTTCATTGATACAGTGATCAATTTAATTCTTTAAGGCGTAAACGGTCATGAACTAGTTAACAGATTTGAGATAGTTACCTGGGATTTCATAAAACCCCAACAGAAAAAGCCCAACGGCGCGGCTTTTAATGGCACGATTTGATCTTTCAATTCTCGTCACCACAACGGGAAATAACACGATTATTACATGACTAATGCAGTAATTGAATTGTTTTGTTTACTATATGTCATGTAGCACCGTTTTCTTGAAACCACATGTCACCCACATCTAAATCTTTTTTCAATCTTTCAATTTAAGCACAATAAACTGGATAATCATTGCAGAATAGCGAAAACCACTAATTGTCTTCGCTTGCCAGCCCCATTTTCGACGGGGAATTTTCCAATGATGCCAATGATCCAAAATTCACATCAAACAAAAACATGCAGTGGATGTATTTGCTTGTTAAAAATCACCCACCCATTTTCACAACCTCAAATTTTAAGGTAGATGAAAATGAGCCTCATCGCTGGAGATAATTTTGTTTGAATACGAGTATATCAGCTTCGGCTTTTT
Source organism: Myathropa florea (assembly GCA_930367185.1). NCBI lineage: Eukaryota > Metazoa > Arthropoda > Insecta > Diptera > Syrphidae > Myathropa > Myathropa florea. The sequence continues at coordinate 46,782,272 of OV884002.1, forward strand.
GCTGCTCCAAAATCCATTTTACGAACTCTATGTATTCGTGGTTTCAATTTTGAATAATCCTGAACTGCCAGCTGTTGAGAAGCCGGATCTGTCCGTAAACGAGGGCAAAACGATTGACTTCAAGAAAGGTTGCATAACATTAGCGACATGGCCAGAATATCACAGCAATAACTTAACGGAAAATTTTTGAAACTCTGCTGGAGCACTCAGACTCAAAACTCCATTGCCGTTAATTTGACCCCAACGGTGATTGGACCAGATTCGATTTCACTGCGATTCGAACCTGGGCCTCTCGAACTTGGGGCAGGCGCTTAACCAACTGCGCCATCCAGTCGTGTTTGAGATAGGCAGATATTTCGTCTACCTTGGTACGAAATAAAGAATACGAAAAATTCAGTACAGAGATAAAACGCAGATAAACTCTTGCCAATCCCTGTTTCTTTCCGCTCAAAAGGCAATCAAGTAAAAGAGTCTTCTTACAAACGGACACAAAGAAACCTCTGTCATACCAGTTCTGCAACGGACAGAGGCATGGACATTGAACAATATCCAAGGCGGACGAAGAAGCTCTTGGTCTTTTCGAGAAAAAACTTCTCCGTGCGAACTTGGTTACTGTTTGAACTGATGGCAATTGGAGAAGAAATGACATGAGTCTAACTAGGCATCTTCGGATTCAACGTCTAAGGCAGATAAGCTCCGTCCTTTCTTCTCCTCGGAGTCTGTGGGACAACATAACAGCGGACGTCCACGATTGAGGTGCGCACAAGTGTAGAGGGAACTTGGTGTGAAAAACTGGAGACAGCCTGCCAGGGATAGTGTTGGCCGGCAAGGTCCACCCGGGACTATACCGCCGTACAAAGAAAAAGAAGGACTATCAGCTTTTCTTCTTTATAGGCGCCACAGCGTACTCTCGGAAGATCGACAAATATGCAATGACTGTGTGAAGAATGCAAGAAATACGGCTCTATGACGAATGGTTATAAACGTTTGAGTTCAAAAAACAACAAAAAATATTAAACCCTGCAGAGTCTACAACCATGTAGGCGTAATTTTGGCATTACTGCACCTTGGTAAGGTGACACGAATGTCCCCATCAACACGACTTCCGAGGCGTGCCTTGAATACGATTCCATCAGGTAGACGACCGATTGGTAGACCCAGGACGAGGTGGTTGGACCGAGTCCAAAAACTTGCCTGGTTGCGCTTGGGCATAGCTGCTAATGAGTTAGAGTCAATGGCGGGGGATCTAGTGGCCTGGATATCTCTCGTGCACGTATAACCCTTACGACCCATTTAGTGGAACATACGAATCACTGAAGATGAGATAAAATGAGATGAGAATTCAAACTATCTTAGACCCTATCCGAGCAACACAGGATGCCCTCGTGGAGAAGGACCTCAATCATGTTGGTTGGATCATTTGCGGACAACTAGCACGGACAGTCGTGCTAGAGAGCCTTGTAAGTTGAAGCGCAACAAACCAACGAATAATGAACGAATGAACAGAGACAATCTATGAATTTACTTGCCTGCCGATCTGATTCAGAAAATTCTTGACCTGCCCAACAGTGTTTTCCCCATGCCAATAGCCATGATTCAACATCTGGCAACAGATTTATTGGCCGTCTGCGACTGAACACCGACATGTAGTCTCGTCTTGAGTAGAATTCAACTATTTTGAGTGTGTCAACTTTTATTCGAAAGCCCACACAACCTAGATTCCCCGGCAGATATCGCTGTCAACCCAAACAACCCTTTCCAAGCACAATTTGCAACATACGACCGCATTCGTATCCAAACTCCTCACCAGGCTCCCCCTCGCGGCAAGCGAACTTTAAACACCCGTCCAATAAAACGTATAATAAACTTAAATAACACATCTGCTATCGATTAGGAACACTATAAACAGCAAATGAGCTATTTCAATCGCCTACGTCATTTTATCTATCCAATCGATGGCCTAGTGGAAACAGTCGGGCACCAGTCCGCCGTATCTGAAGGCAGGGTGGCGGCCACTACGAGCACATTGTGTCGCCCAATGCTAATCAATTCCGTTTCTACACGACCACAGCTTTACATATTCTTATCTTAAAATCTCCCAAGTCCATTGGGTTCAGTGTCAGACTCATGTAACTCTCACCGCCGGGCTCATATCCACCGCAGCCGATGCAGAGGTCTTCGGGTAGCATGTGTCAATTGAATTTCCGTGTACTTACAAGCCAGCTACTGCAATAAATCACCGAGCGACTAGGGAACATTTGAGAAATCTTAGAAAATGAATGATATCATTTAGTAAAGCACGTTTTTAATTTGTAACAATTGCTTCACCCCACATTGTTGGGTAACGCGGCAATTACTAATTGTTCCCATTTATCATGAGCCTTATTCAGCGGAGTCGTGGCTTCGATTGGATTGTTTACCACAATTTGTCACTCTGCCCATGCATTAGTGATTGTTTTGACGGGATTTACATGAGCTTCATGGATTATTCCACCCGCATTATGTCATTTTGCCATTCATTTTAGATGCTTACTAAGATTGGATGGAAAAAATAAGAAAGCTTCAAAGATGGATGATAGTGTTAGCAGTGCTAGAACACTATTTTTGATATTGGTTACTCAGATCATAATAACTACTAGTTGCAAGGATAGTACTTACTTACTTCAAAGCCCGGTAACCCATAAACCGTTGATGTCGTTTTTCTTCCTTGACGATCACCGGTACGCTTTTTCTAGTCATTAAGGCCAAGATTTCTTGCATTGGCCATCACTTGATCATTACAACAGAGGTTCAGTTTTAGGAGATCAAAACCAAGGAGCTCCGATTTGAAGGCTAACTTTCGCCTACCGATGTGGCCAAAGCAAGTTTAGTCGACGAATCTTTTCCTTCCGCACTATATTCAAATTCTTATATAAAGGGTGGTTCAACCATAATTAATTGTGAGTCACACCTTAATGTCAAGTTTTTTTGCCCAACTTAATTTGACATTTCTTTGTTTCAGTGTTTGACAAATTCAACCATGGAGAGGTACACAATTGAGCAGCGCGTTAAGATTGTTGAAGCCCTTTACAAAAATGGGCGTTCAAATCCAAATGCATTTCGTGAACTTCGTGATTTTTTTGGTCAGCATAATCGACCAAATTTGCCCACAATCGGTAGAATTGTGCGCAAATTTCAGCAAACCGGGTCTGTACGAAATGTGAAAACACCTGTGCATGCTCGCCCAGTTCGTTCTGTGGAAAACATTGCTGTTGTTCGCGATAGTGTGGCAGAAGAGCCGACTCGTCGTCGTGCCCAACAATCATCGCAAGAACATCAATGATGCGAATTTTGAATAAAGATTTGAATTTACACACTTACAAGGTTCAATTGACTCAAGAGCTGAAGTCTACTGACCATTTCAAGCGCCACTTGCCACACAGCCAATGAAACAATGGCTCTTTTGCGCGAGAAATTCAATGGCCGTTTTATCTCACGTCGTGGCAATGTTAATTGGCCGCCACGATCATGTGATTTGACATCGATGGACTTCTTTCTTTGGGATATTTAAAAGAGAAAGTGTATGTCAATAAGCCAAGAACAATTCAAGAGCTAAAGGATGAGATAATTCAGCATATTAACGACATTGAACCTCAATTATGTCTCGGAGTCATCGAAAATATGGACCATCGGATAGAGGTATGCCACCGAAGCCGTGGCGAGCATTTGGCCGATATTTTGTTTCACACATAATTGTCATAGATCCTTCCATCATAATAAAAAAAATTAAGATAATTCTCGGAAAACTTTTTGTTTTATTTACAAATATCATCGTGCGTTTTCGTTGGACCACCCTTTAGCTCATAGTCCGAGATTGTATCTTCTTCTCTTTTCGCCTTCCTTGCAGAAAGGAGCAACTGTCCGACACAGAGTTTTTCCTATGAAGTCAGTAAGAATCACATAAAAACATGTCAGAGGCTCACTTAGACCTTGGAACCGTGGAAAACCTAAAACTTCTATGTATCGACAGCTAAGTTAAGCCACCTAAATATAGATATGTATCTCAGGAGTTTGTTAAACTCTATTTTCCGTAGATCATCCAGTTCCGAAAAGTAGAATCTTCCTAGGGTTTCCTTCCTCATAACGGCTAGTGCAGGACAATCACACAGTAGATGCCGAAGGGAGCTACAGAGCTAGAGCTTCTACAAAAGTCATTATGGGGTATTTCCAGCCGTGTTGCGTGATTTTCTACCGCACAGTGTCCTGTCACGACCCCAACGGCTGTTCGTATATCCCTTCGACTTAGTTTTATGAGATCGGTAAATCTTCTCTTGTCGTAGACTGGCCATAACGATTTAGCTGTAGCTGTCTAATCGACACCACCGTGTATTAGTTGCCTCGTTAGATTCAATGTCTATTTCCCTGTGCAAGGTGCTAAGCGGTGTGCTGCCCTCAGGCAGGGAACGCGAAGAGCTTAGATGTGACCCAACCCTGGCCACTTCCGCCATCTTTTCGTTGCCGGAAATTCCCATGTGGTCGGGTACCCAACAGAGGGGCACTTTATTGGCTACTGAAATATCGTCCAGTCTTTTGATGGACATTTTTACGACCTTGGATCTTATCGATTATCAACATAAATACTGATTGTTTGTCCTGAAATATTTTCCCTAACTATCATATCCGCAGCTTGTTTTATTGCAGCAACTTCCGCTTGAAAAACACGACAACTATCCTCTAGTCTGAAGGACCGATTTGCATTTCGAGACTCACAGTAGACCCTAGCACCAGTACCATCTAACTTCCTACAATAGCTACAAGTCTTTTGTTATTGAATCTTTGCGAACCCTATTGAAAAGGTGATTCAGTTTAAGACTTGATGTTAATGATGAGGATATTATTTATTTGATTGTATTTACAGAGTGAATAAATGTTTCTGAATCTGGTTTCCATATTTAAACAACCCTGCTTTTGCGTTCTAAGGCTTGTTAGACTACCAAAATAAATTGAAAAGTTGGCAATCTATCGAGCCACCGTCAAATCCTCAAACTCTTTCCAACACATTCGATCTTCAAATCAATGCTGCCAGTATTTTCAAGTGAAATTGAACACACTGGAGAATAATAGTTACCATATCACTCAAACTTTACCACTTCCACAAAAATGTATTTTAACATAGAAACTGTTAATGTATGCTGCAGTGAGGTACACTTTTTTCGCTATTTAAAGCTTAATAAAGACAAATGATCCGCCATGTTAATTGCTGCTCTGGAAAGAAAACTACCAGTTTTATTTCGCCATTTTTCGTTGCTGAATCTTTTGGATAATTTAATGTTGTGTTTGTTGGACAACATTTATATTCATTTTACTGTTTGCTTTTCCGGAAAAAAAATTAGCTCCACACGCACAGAAGCTCGCTTTTACATATTTTATCTTTTGGCACAGCCTTCTGCCACCACTTGATATCAGGGTATTGTTAGAGAACACAAACAAATGGAAAGAGATTTTTTCAGAAGGAATTTATCATATTTTGTAGAGGTGTGACGGATATCCGGCAAGTATTCGATATTCGGCCTATCCGGCTTCTTTCATACTATCCGGCCGGAGCCGAATAGTCTTTTGATATACGGCCGAATATCGGGTAGTCGTTTTTTCAGTAAAAACCAAGCAAAGGTTCACTATTCCGCTCAAAATAAATTGTTTTGAGATACAAGTCAAGCTCGTTTTTTTGGCAGAACAATCCATCTGACTAGTCTTCCGCAACCTCTTCAAAAATGTCCCAAAACATTTGCTGTGTAGAAAGTAAGAATATCTTGTGGAGGAGAAGGGAAAAATATGTTTAAGTTGGTTTTACTTGTACCGGTCTGATTTGAGTATCAGACCACCAAACTATTATACTTTTAATTTGGGCAGATATCCGGCCGCCGAATATTCGGTTATCCGAGCTAGCTGTAGGCCGAATATAGGGTATCAATATTATACATAATATAATACATTTTTACCAAATACTTGGAATGTGAGTTGGAGTTTCCTACGAAAGGTAAAATTATCACGACCTGGCAGCACTGCTTTACTCAGACGTTAAGATAAAGAGAATTCCTTTTTTTTTTTTTAAATCAACACCATCCGTAGTGACAGACATGTTTTAAGAAAGAGAATTTGATATAAAACCAAGCGTCCGAATTTGCCATACCGACAGGTCGAAATTCGACGCCAGATAAGCTGCAGCTGGTATTGATGGACCAAGATATCAAAGGGGCAACTCGCACATCGTCTCCCAACTAGATGTCTAGGAAATATAAGCCTGCTGACGCGGATATAACAATGCTCACATCCTTTATTGTGAAAAAAGTTAGATGCTCCCAATACATGGTAACCAATGCCTTAAACTGACACAAAACCAACGAAACGCGAGATCGCCAACTTGTAAAGCTTGCCCTTTGCCACATCGACCATAAGAAGGATACTTATTAATAGAGTTGTACCGAATAGTGATTTGTTCGAATACCGTATACCGAATATTCAGCCTACAGCTTGCCCGGATAGCCGAATATTTTGCGGCCGGATATCTGCCCAAATTAAAAGAATAATAATTTGGTGGTCTGATACTCAAATCAGACCGGTACAAGTAAAACCAACTTAAACATATTTTTTTCCTTCTCCTCCACAAGATATTGATACTTTCTGCACAGCAAAGTTTTTGGCACATTTTGAAGAGGTTGCGGAAGGCAAGTAAGATTGAGTTTTCTGCCAAAAAAAATACCGCCAACGAGCTTGACTTAAATCTCAAAACAGTTTATTTTGAACGGAATAGTGATTCTTGGGCTTGGTGGTCAGTAAATGGAAGACAGTACCCAATTTCGTTCAAATTTCCCAAAACTTATTCTTCATCTCCATGTAGCAGTGTATACAGTAAGAGACTCTTTTCTGAAACATGCTTCGTATACGAAACCAAACGTAATAAATTACTACCCCTGAATGCAGAAAAACTAATTTTCATTCATCATGATTTGGTTTTAGTAAAGTTCCAATATTAAATTGTTTTTTTATTTTGTTGTTTTTTACTGAAGAAACGACTATACGAATACTTGCCGGATATCCGTCACACCTCTAGTAAAAATATTAAGAATAATGAAGCACATTAATGAAATATCCGAATTTCTTAAAAATATTCGACACGAACGTTAGAAAAATTTGGAAATGTATCCACAAATCACAATTAATCCAAGAGTAACGGCACATGTCGACTTTATATGCAACATAGTGGACTTTATTGGCTTAAGTGAACCCTATCTAGTGCAGAGGGTTGCACCGTATCTACTTAAGCTCAACTTCTTATCTCTTCCTTTTGTACTTAAAATACATGTATCTGGCAATGACTAAAATAACAACTGACTAAAGAGAACAATCTCTTTGCATGTCTCTTTGAAAAATCTCTACTCAATGAAATACGTAAGAGAACGATATACAAAAATGGCAAAAGTATCTTTCTTCCCCATGTGCTAACCGGTGAGTGTGCATGTTTGTTGATTGCGTAGTGTATCTACGCATTCAATGGGATGTTTGATGGATTACACATAAACACAGTTATTCATGTTTTCTCAGTACAAATAGAGTTGCCAAGTGAGTGAAATAAATTTGTAGAACATCTAGAGAATCTTATTTAACAAGAGTTATATATATAAATGGTTAAATATGCGATTTAGGATGAATTTAGGATGAAAGTGAAGCCAGAAACAAAATTCTTATTTTAGGTTAGAAACAATTAACTGAGCCTCAACGCTGGCGAACGTACATTTAAATGATAGTCTGGAAAACAGATCTAAAATGAAATCGAATCAATGCCAGCGTAGTAGTCTAGAGTTATTTGGACAATTATACTAGATTACAAAAGCAGTTGAAGAAGATGTTATGATCGCGGATTTGAAAAATTGAAGACTGTGCATGGATTAGAATTCCAGACTGAAGGAGTACATTTGATTCAAAGTTTAATTCGATTGGTCGTATAAAAACATAGAAACAAATATACAGTGGAAGTCGCTTATAAATGCAAAGAAACTGAAAATGTGGTCGAAATAACCGGCGGTGCTATAAACGACGACCTTATATCCGATAGTTGAGTAGTGTGTAATACAAAGAAGCCAAGCAAATGAATAGCTGTTGTCGTTGGTAGTGTACTGGTCGTTGATAAGCGACTGATCGTTGGTAAGCGCACTGGTCGTTGGTAAGCGACTGATAAAACTGAAACCCGCCTTTTTCTTTATCATAAGTTAGGACTTAGACAAACCCTGTTGATATCTCAGGCGTTAAATGGAAAGCTTGGTAGTAGAGACTCTCTTGAATTTCGTCTACAATCCCATTGTCACAAGTAGTGCTATGAAGACAATGAATGCCAATGTGCTTCCAACTAAATTTCGGTCAGTCCAAAAAATGATTTTCACTCCATATACATATTTTTGTTACTCCCCATAAATCAGCTTAAATAAACTGCACTGCAGTGTTAAATTTGTCAAGAAACACGTTTGGTTTCAAGTTAATCGTCGCTAATTTACAGTAGATACACACATCAGCAAGGTGTAATTAAAATTGTCTTCAACACACAAACATGGCCAAACCTCAAAAACATCGTTCACAGCGCGCGGTAGGTATATGGCAACCCTGAGAGAAACCTATACAAAACACAATTCTTGCTGGTGTGCAAACATTTCGAACTGTGTGCGCAACACATGTCCACTTCACACACCGCACACACTCTTAAAACGATCAATTCGTTTATTTTTACTTACATAGGTTAGGCGTAGCACTTAGTTTCGTCGGTTCTTCTGAAATTGTCGGTGTTTTTTTCCTCGTTTTCGTGGTTTTCCTCTCAAGTTCAGTCTATAATCCATAAATTCTATACTTATTTCGTGAAAATCCAACCGAATTAGTGCGTCGACCTGCGGAGGAGATACACATAATTTCGATACAATGGTTATCGTGGAATCTAATTAGCAATTCGTATCCACGTTCCCATCGCTGAAAGGTGAAAATTATCAATACGAGTGGTGGAATCATTGCAGTGAATGTAAGTCAACTGGGGCTTACCGCAATATCAACAGTTTGCGACACCAGCAAATCAACAATTTGCGTATTCTTCCCTTTGACGAAGTGAGATACATTTCGTTTGGCTGTCGATTTCCTTATTAAACTAAAAACCGCATGTTCTTCTTTTATTCGTGACGTATCTGTTCTGTTTTTTGTTTTTTTTTTCTCTGTATCGTTCGCGCTGGCAATTAAGAATATTATTTCACCTGAGGAGAGTGCTAATCGTACGGGGATTCGGTGCGGATTGAGTGTAACTTAAGTATCTTAACGACAATGTTGATGGGGGTAGAGGTCTCAATGGGAAATGGTTTTGTTGTTTTCATGATCTTCTCGTTTGACTCTTGAATACGTCACTTTGATTTGCGGTCGTCGATGAATGGGGAAGCCTTAAAACAATCAAAAGAAAGGAAATGAATGGGATTAATTGAAATGTTGGAAAATGATGATGTGAGTTTGAACAAAACAAACAACCGGAAATTGTGGAATCTTACCGCTAGTTACTGATATGTATTGAATTGCATTCAGAGTGTGGCGAACCTTACCGGTTAACTACAACAGATGTTTACCCTACGAGTGCATGCATCTGTTAAAATGTATCAACACAACCCTTTCACATGTGTGCGTGTGTGTGCCTATCTTCTATTCTCTTAAATTAGTATGTGTTCGGTGCAAAATTCCTAAAATAGTCCAATCTAATTGATTTGGAGTTCAAAAAACTTCAATGTTTAGTAACACTTCCCTCGTGTGATCAAAGTTCACTGATATGAAAAATTGAATGCATAACCAGTGGGATGGGAAATACAAAAAGCTTGTTCCTTGGAATCCAATGCCGTCAGAGAGAGATTTTTGCAATCAGACTAAGTCAGTCATTTCGTTTCCAAAGATACTTAGACGTCATGATTTGCTTAATTGGACACACATGCTTACACTTAAAAACATCGCCAAGCAATTTGGACACATCTGTTAATGCAAGAATTTTGTCAGAAAAAAATTGCTTTGGTGGACTTTTTAATGGTCCTCTATTATCTAAACATCCAAGCAAGTTGCTTATTTTGCTCACATTTTAATCATAAAAACTCATTGTTGCATTTGTTTTCTTGTTGTAGGATTTAAGCGGTAACACATGGTTTCTATTCATCGATGAGAATTGGTTTTCGACGCTCGCGCCACGGCTTGTTCGAATTAAGAGCAATTGTGAAGTCCAAATTTCCACAAATTTATCGAGATACTGGGGCCGTATATCAGAAATAACACACGTATATCAGAATGTTGGCTTCCTAATCCTCCAATGTCTCTGGTTTATCGGTGCGGTCGCATCCACCTTGAACGACTGGATGGGGCAGTTGGTTAAGTGCCTGCCCTAAGTTAGTTCAATATTGATCTAGTTTTGCTGATTTAACAATGACAGAAATGCCTTGACCATCAGTACAAGCGTGTACACGGGCGCACCTTTACTGGGTTGATCATGATTATGATTTTGGTTCCTGGGCATAGTGACATTGCAGGCAGCAAAGGAACCGACGAGCTAGCTAGAATTGGAGCGGGCATACTACTGGCAACTGAACACCCTGATTAACATCAAAACTCTTTCTCTGGTTAACATCAAAGCTTTCGAAATCGAGAATTTGTTTTTTTTTACGTTCCATATATTTACATGAAACAAATAGATTCAGTGACCGGCGGTCTGCAAAGGTTAGAACATACATACGAGTATGTCGGCATCATGTTTTTATTTTGACTTTGTCCTTGGCATTCACTTTCAGATTTGTCTGCAGTCATGGGATTTATACAAACTACGATCGACAAGTCAAGTACACACGCATGATCTATCGATATCCAAATAGATGCTACACTTTGTGTACAGTCATGCAATCAGCCTTGATTCGTTGGGAACTATCCAACAAGAGAGATTCTGACAAACATCTTCAGAAAGATTTTGATACAAATAAGTTAATTACAAACATTCCAATCTCCTTGTAGCTCTGCAAAAAAGAACGAGTTGTGGCCATAAAAAAACCACGAAATAATTTACCACAAGTAGTTAAAAATGTGTGGATACACAGTGGGACCAATATATATAGAAGATGTGTGTTCCTTTACACAATTAATTGGATTTAAATGCGTAGATGGTAGTAGCATACGCTTTGGTGTAATTAAATGACACATTACGTAGTTTGTTTGTGTTTGTGGCATGATGGAGCATAGGACTAGCATAGGAATTAACGGTAGATCACTCGTGTGAGAACATCAGCACTAGTTTCTGCTGACGATACTAAGCAAGATTTATTAAGTATTGTAAGTAGCTAGTGGCCGCCGAAGCGTAGTGGGTAAGCGTGTCGACTTTTATGAAAATCTACATTCAATCCCTGTAACAGACAAAATTCCATCTTTCGAGTCACTGACAATGCTCAAAAATTACAACTGTCAAAGAAAGGCTTCTCAAACACCATCTTTCGGAGTCGGAATGAAACTTCAAGTCCCTCCACTCTTCTTATAACGCATTGCTACTGAAGATGCTGGCCATATGCAAGGAAATACAAACGACAAGACATGTGTATGTAGGTATTAGTGGCCAATTCCCACGTAGGAGGGACGCAATTAGACAAAGAGAGACCCATTGTACAACCTCATGGATTTTCGAGGAGTTCATCCACTCATTCACTCCAATAGAATCAATTAAAGCTCGGATTGAAATGATGTATTCTTCTTATGGGTACCTCGCTGATGTCGCAGAAATTGTTGAATAAGGCTAACAAGTGTAGGCGTCTGAGAGACGTAAAAGCCGGACAAGTAAAAAAAAGTTGGAGAATATTCTTCTTTTACTGCACCTTGCGCAGAACTAATTTGAGAATAGTCCAAGTTCTCTGGGATGTGTACCAAAGAGGCAGTGTCCTATGATGAAAACTATACACACAAATTTAACATTTCTTGATCAAACTTTTGAAGCGATTTGGTTTTGGTTAGACCATTCTAGAGGTCTGGCAAATAATACCCATCTATTGTTTGTCTTTTCAGTTGCAACTTTTCGGAGCAACAGTTTTCAAGTAGCTAAAAGTATATCACCACCACAGTGTATTGTTGAATGAGGCAGTGTGTTACAAGACCTGCAAGTTTGCCATCTTTGCAATTTTTTGGAATGCCCTATGGGTTTGAATTCGGTACAGGCGAATGTTGAACTGTTCTGTTCATCTCCTCAAGAGATGAGCGACAGCATTAAAATTTTTAGAGACTAATTCCTTCCTCTTCAATGATGTTTGATTGATAGCATTCAGAAACTCTGAGAAAACTTCTCAACCTCAACCCCAACCTTAACGCACTCTTCAGATTGGACTGGAAGTCGGATTTTCAGACTCTGGACATTCGTCCGGTGCGAATGTGAACTTCACATCATGCTCGGACACTGACATTGCGGGCAATTTTAAAGCCTCCCGACTCAATGGCTGTATGTTGGCCTAAGTGAGACTGCTAGACAATTTGTCCCTGGAAATAGCTCATCCAATATGTTAACTAGCGATTTGTCTAATGGATTGTCTTCCAAGAAAATTCACGGTACATTCATCGACCACTTACACGGTAAAAAGCAACAAATTCAACCAAGAAATTAGATGTAATTGGAGCATGTCGGCTTCTTTTTCATCTTTGCTCCAACCATATGCGAAGACTAAAGATCCGTTGCGTAAATCCGGCAGAAAAAGGCTCGTAAAACATATTCAAAAGTAAATCACTCCTGTATTTGTCTGATGTGTCATACCTGTCTGGATTGGTTTGGGAGATATATACGTAGCGTGCATAAACGAACAAGCATTAGACTGGTACACGATCATATTACTCAATTAAGGCACCTATGCAATCGTTTTTATCACTTAAGAGTGGGCATTCTGCTGGGGAGACCGAAACACAGACGAAATAAATTACAAAAGCGTGGGCGGTGCACTTTTTCAATCAAAACGTACATATCTCGCGACCGACAAATGATAAATGCAAACGAATGAATTCAATGAATGAATTTATTTCCAAGCAAATACACACCGAGATAGTATATATGTACATATATTCTCATACGACTTTTTTTCTGTTTTGATATCATAACGCTACCTACAAATGCAACCAGCGGATGCAGCGTGAAAACAATCTTTAAATTGCTTACAAATGACGGAGAATATGCAGACGCAGTTCCTTTTGATTGTTGGACAATAAAAGAGCTTCATTCATTCATTAAAAATTGTTTCGCTGTGAAAAGGAAAATCAAATGTGAAATTGTGCAGAAAGATACTTGGATATTTGACGTACATGATTGCATCGTTTTTAACCGAATGATTGGCCGGATGAGAGTGAATCTAATTGCATTTCTTTGAACAGCAAAAATATACAAACCGATGGAAATAATTGTAATAATAATTTTTTTACAACTTAATTGGATTTATCAATCAAGCACATAAAATCATTTCACCAGTGAAATAATAGAGAACTTGATTACGCGGGTCGAGATATACTCGAAAAAAACTGTCGGAAAACTCCTTTCCGAGTTAAATGAGTTCTCTTAAACTTTGCAGTAGTTTTGTTGCACAGTCTATTGTTGCGCGATGTTCAGATTCAGGTGCGAGGCGTCTTGAAAACCGTTGTTCTCACGCCCTAAATACAGTAGCTCCCAGCTTATTTGACCCAACCCTCATTTACAATTTTAAATGAGTGTGGCTCCTAATCGAAAATGTTTCTGATGTGCAGTGTTGTATTCAGGAATCATCAACTGTTACAAAACGCCGCAAAAATTGACTTGAGTTACTCTTGAAGAGTTGCAAATGTTGGGCAGCTGCTTCTGTTTTGAAATCTTCACCCGAATCCACCGTCAGCAAAGGTGGCACCCACCATCGATCCTCCACCATCGACTCTAACTCATCAGGAGCTATGCCCAAGCGCATCCAGGAGAGTTTTTGGACTTGGTCGAATTATCTCGTCCTGGGTCTTCCTAGCGGTCGCCTAGCTGATGGAAGCGCATTCAAGGCACGGGACATTCGTGCTACGTGACCAAACCATCGAAGTACAACCCTTTCCGTTCGAAGAAGCAGCTTCCCAACATTGAGTTCCTCGCGCACTGTCCAGTTTCTCACCCCATCCTAATTCCCATAAAAGCATGAAGAAATCTCATCTCGGCAGCTTGTATTCGCGATATTCTTTGGGGCATTACCCAAATTTTATGACCATAGGTGAGAGTTGGAACAAATACTGCGTTAAAAACCGCTAACTTGGCTTTGACACCAGGCTCGGCCTTCCTGAATACAGATCGACCAAGCTGTTTCAAAACTGACCCAGCTTGGCCAATCTTACAGGAAGGCTCAGCATTACTCCTCCCATGACTTGTGAAGAAGACCCCGAGTTACTTTAACTGCTCCACCTGCTTCGATGGGACTCCATTGACATGTAGAGTGCTTTGGTCAGGCGTTTTGAAAATAACCATAACCTCGGATTTGTCAACGTTAACCCTCAAAGATGTCACAAAAGATCCTCTATGCATTCCGAGCGCCATATTGCATCAAAGTCACTGGCTTATGGAACAGCCCTCGTTAATGTCCCGAAAAAGCCTCTCAAAACTTCGCCGTTCGGAGTCGGCAATAAACTGTAGGTGTCCTTTACTCGTGTGAGAACAGCAGCACACACGACACCAGTAAAAGGCTACGCTCAAGACTGTATCGCCACTCCTGACTGTACCGCCACAATATTATTAATAGTGTTGACCTTATGTTAGAACGATTTTGGGTCATAAATGCAATCCTTAATATTTACTATATCATTTTTCTAACAGATCGATCACTGAAGATCTCCCCATAAATAGCCTTGTCCTTAGTGGCGTCAAAAACGAATGCGTCATGCCTTGTACACAGGTAACTCTATTCACATTCTCAAAATCAATTAATTGCACATTTCCTACTTTCATTCATTACTCACAGAACACAATGTCAAAGAGAAAAACCCTCATATTCTCCTGCTTCGGCATAGCAATTGGTCTATGCATAGGTACCGTATTGAAAAACTACCGTGCATTGGAAATAGTTAAACGATGTAATCTAAAACCCGGCAATCCCAACACTCCATTCGAGATAATTGGAATGAAATCAGAGGATACGATTTACAATTCTCAGAAGAACCTCGTTTTCGTTGGAGTAATGACGGCAAAAAACTTTATTGAAGGACGAGCTAAAGCAGTTTACGACACATGGGGCAAAGAAGTACCCGGTCACATAGCATTTTTCAGTGCGGAGGGTTCGTTCTCGGAAGATTTGCCGGTGATTGGTTTGAAGAATGTCGATGACAGATATCCACCTCAGAAGAAATCGTTTATGATGCTCTACTATATGTACGAGCATTTCATCGATAAGTTTGAATGGTTCATTCGGGCGGACGATGACGTTTATATGGATCCAGATAAACTCGAGCGGTTTTTGAGATCAATTGATAGTTCGAAACCTCAATTTATTGGTAAAAATGTTAGTTTTTGTTTGGAAGAGATTTTATTCAGGTTTTTTGTGTGAATTTAGGTCAAGCTGGCAAGGGGAACAGTGAAGAGTTCGGCTTGCTTTCCCTGGAGTTCGATGAAAACTTTTGCATGGGTGGTCCGGGAGTAATTCTGAGCAGCGAAACCTTACGAAGAGGTAAACACAATGCCATCATTTGATTTTGATTGATCATACGACGTCTGCTTTCCAGTGGCCCCTCACATACCCACGTGCCTAAAGAACCTCTACAGTACCCACGAGGATGTGGAAATCGGTCGGTGTGTGCAGAAATTTGCTGGTATTCCCTGTACATGGAACTACGAGGTGGTTTTTCCTCGTCTCACATAACACTTGGTTCGACTAATGGTAAATGCTTTCAGATGCAATATATTTTGAGGCATAATTCAAGCGGGAAAAATGCATTCACGGGGACCCTAAAGCGGAAGGAAATTCATAACGCTATCTCATTGCATCCGATCAAGCAGGGACCTCTAATGTATCGATTACACTCCTACATACAAGTAAGTGAAAGATTTCTGTTGATTGTGGATTCATTTCATCTCGCAAAATGTATAACTCGAGGGCCTGAAAGCGGAAGAGATCCGCCAAGAGTCGCTTCTACTTCATCGGGACATAGCAAGAATGGCAAAATTGCTTCAAATTTCAAATGAGAGTAAGTTTCTGACTCCAGGGATATCTCTCATTCCAGAAATTGAGAATGGCAAGCAGTACTTTGAAGATCACAACATTTTGGGTAAGCCCACAAGAGAAAAAGTCTCTTTCCTTTCAACGAAGCATTGGCGATTTAAATCGCGCTTGTGCTTAAATTGATAACTCACCAGATGACCAATTTCATTTTCAAAGGAATTAGTCCCGATCTGAACAAATTCACACCGACATCGACGAAAGATCTGCTAGAATGGTCATTCATAGGAAGAAGCTTCTACTCCACGGAAAACGTAAACCCCAAGCACAAAATCGATTCAGCAATGCGTGAGGGTTTAGAGGATGTCGTCAACGAAGTGATGGAGAGCATAAACAACTACTCCCGACAAAGAGGACGTGTGATAGAATTCCGTGAACTCCTGTACGGTTACTCTCGACTAAACGCCCTGCACGGACAAGATCTTATTCTCGATCTCCTGCTGATCTACAAAAAGTACAGGGGTAAGAAGATGACTGTGCCTGTTCGCCGACATTTGTATGTGCAGCGATCGTTTACTGGAACATTTGTGAAGGACTCCGAGGAGGACTTTTACAATGTGACGCTTCAAAAAAGTGAGTATGCCAACACTTTAGCCCAAACAACAACTCGTCCTCCTTTCTCCTCTTAGATCTCTTTAAGGACATCATCAACACTGGAATGGAAAAGCTGGCGAGTAGTTTCACCATTCCCGGCTTCGGAAACAACGACGGCAGCTCTCAACTTGTGAACAAATCAAAGATTGTGTTCGTCCTACCCATCGCCGGTCGGTATACCACCTTCAAACGTTTCATCAACAACTACGAAGACATTGCAATCAAGCAGGATCAGAATTGCGACCTGGTCATTGTAATATTTGGAAATCAAACATCAGTTCGAGATCATTTGATGCTCATCCGAGAACTCCGCCACCGAAATGTCTACCAACAAATACACTACATCCACCGGAATGAAAACTTCTCACGGGGCATTGCCCTGGACTCAGCTGCAAGATCATCCTTTATTCGTGACAATGACATCATTCTCTTCATTGACGTGGACATGGTCTTCAAGTTGGAGACATTGCAGCGAATCCGAATGAACACAGTGGAAGGGAAACAAGTCTACTTGCCCATTGTGTTCAGTCAGTACGATCCGAAACGACGCAATTCAACGCACATGCTTGCGGATGAAATCAACAACGACTCGGGATACTTCCGTCAGTATGGCTTCGGAATATGTTCCATCTACAAATCGGACATCTTGGATCCAGACATCAATGGCTTCGATCGCGATATAACCGGTTGGGGTCTGGAAGATGTCAAGTTCCTGGAGAAAATCGTGAGAGTCGGTAACCGACAAGGGGCATTCCTTGTAAACACAGCCGACGTACCCACGGGTTACAACGAAAGAGCCGAGAAGCATCGCCGTCTTAGTATATTCCGTGCGCCTGATCCGTCGCTCGTGCATGTCCACCACGACATCTACTGCGACGTGAACCTGGAAGGACAACAGTACAACATGTGCCTGGGAACGAAAGCGAACACAATTGGCAGCACAAAACTCATGGAATCGCTGTTCTTTAGCAACAAGGCGAACATAGACTTCATTGTAGACTTTAATAGGAGAAAAGAGGAGAGGTAGTTGTCGGGTGCCTCTGGAAAGCGACAAGCTTTCCTTTCAAGTATTATTTTGATATTTTTCTTTGCTGTCGTAACTTTGTAAACGGTTTTTCGAGATCAGTTTCCAAGAAGGGATGCATTCATTCGTATCAAAGGATTAAACAACTGCGAACCCTCGCATGTAGTAGTTTTTAAGATATATTTTTATATTCCGGCAAGCTAGAGTGTATAGTTTACAGAACGATGTGCGTATGACCTTCATATTATTACGCAATATTTTATGGTGTAACTTAATCTGTGTTATGAAAAATAAAGCCATGTCTTTCCAATTGCAATAAATTTTACATTTCTGTCGCTTGCGGCATTAGTGAATGTTGTTATTTTCTTTGCGTGGATTTCTAAAGCAAAATATGCTTCTAAGAGATCTTAACGCTAAGCTGGATAAAGAGGACATCTTTCCTAGAGTTGTGTTTACAAATAAACACAGTCTGCAGGACACCACGCCCGAAAACGGATTCAAGCTGGTGAACTTTGTCACGGGGCGGAAACTCTGTAGCTAGCACGTGGTTCCCACACCTCAACATCCATAAAGGGATCTGGCGGTCCCCTGATCATTCAACCGTTAACCAGATTGATCACGTTGCGATCGACGTCAGACACTCCTCCAGTATTCTTGATATCCGAACGTTCCGAGGCGCCAACATCGACTCGGACCTTTTGGGCTCGAAAGGCAATTGAGTAATAGAGCCCTCTCTCGGAAGACCAAGTTGACTTTGTATAAGACCTTGATCATCCCAGTCTTGCTTTACAGCGCAGAGGCATGGACAATATCCCAAGCAGATGAAGAGTCTCTTGGTCTTTTCGAGAGAAAAGTTCTGCGCGAGATTTTTGGTCCTTTCTGTTTCGATGGCATTTGGAGGAGAAGGTTCAAACCACGAGCTGTATGGGCTGTCTAGCACGACATGAGTAGCAAAACGTCAACGAATCCAACGCCTAAGATGGCTAGGCCATGTAGAGCGTATGGACAATTTAGCTTCGGCTCGAAGAGTTTTCGACTCTAAGGCTGTGGGACAACGCAACAGAAGACGTCCATGTACAAGGTGGCGCACACAATTCGAGTGGGACCCCGGATTGTTATGCGACATACATGCGAAACTGAAGACAGCTGTCGTGAGATCATGCCGGCTGGAGAGGCATGTTGGGTGAGGCCTAAGTCCACCTCGGACTGTAACGCCCTAAGAAGAAGGCTCTCCCTTCAGAAGTTAATTAAAACAAGGTGTGAACGTTTTATGACGTACATACATACGAATGTATTAAAAAACAATTTAAAATCTTTACCTTAGTTCTATCAAAATCAAATCAATCTATTTATGTTCTTGCAGTTATGTATATTACAGTAAATTTCTGACTCGTAGCTTTCAGCTAAATGTTTAAACACAAGGCTCAGCATCTTTTTCTCATCCAAACAAGATTGAATTCAGGTTCATTTACATAAACTGTACAGGCTCAATATCCAGCAGAGCTAGTGCGGTTTTAAACACTTCCCGGATGGCTTTGAGGAGGTATATTCTTGCATACAAATGAGGCATTAGTTGTTTCCGTCTTTCCTAAAAACAAGAACTATGTTAGTACGATTTCAAAATAAATTTGTGCATTATGCAGGCCGTACGGTTAGAATGCGAATTCGTGAATAGTAACCACTAAATTGTAGTACAAAACCATTGAGGTACTTTATCAAGTTGTGCAGCCCAAAGGATCCAGAATCGATGTACTTTATGCACTGCTCGACGATATTTCGAAAACCAAATAAGTACACAAACATCAACTCCCATTCGTCCTGTAGGATTGAAAATGGAGATGTCAGAAACAACAACTTGCAGTAAGGAATACGAATTTTACCTCACTTGACAGGAGTCCAATGTCAATATCAGATAGATCCGGCAGCCTATCGTATTCTCCTTCTTCGACGCGCTCAGAAAAAGAACGAAGTAAAGACTCTAGACGCGCCGAGTTGTATAGAATGAATGAAGCTCCTGGGATGGAGAATTGTCAATATGTATCTTCAAAATTGGTTTTGTAAATAAACATAATTACCCTTCGTGTTACCGTGACTATTTCGAATCATATAAACGGGACTTGCGACTTTCACTTCTAATAGATCTACAGTCACAGCAGCCTTGCCTAGCTTTTCAATGAGTTCGGTAAACACTTTCTTGTCCTTCGCTCGAATACCATATTTGTGTGTAGCCATGAGACGCATGTCGGTCGAACGAAGTCTAAATTAAAGAATGAAAATTAAAGCAATGTGTTCCTCAAGGTATACCTTAATTGATTATGGTCTGTGTCTACCAATATTTTCATTTACAACTGAGAAACTGGGCTTTGTTAGTTGGTGAAACATGTACAATCGCTATTCGTTTATATTTTCTAAGATATCCCTCCCGCTGAATTAAACTTCCTTTAATGCTTCTTTGTGTGAAGATCGATAGGTTATAGTGGCCTTGTTACATAAAGGGGGACGCTGATAATAAATTATTAATTCTTAGGAAATGGGCGCCGTGCCCGTGTAGGTTCGTGCGTCGATCCATGCGCACAAGACTTTCACAGTCTAGGTTCGAAAATCAGTCCAGACAAACAATTTTTCAAAAAAAAAATTGTTCACGGCACCACCTCTTTCGAGTCACAATGCTCAAAGAGTATAACTGTCTAGAAAAAGCTTTTCAAAATCGCCGTTCGGAGTCGGCATTAAACTGTAGGTCACCTCCACTCGTGAGAGAACAATAGTACGCACAACACGAGTGGTTGCTGAGAAGCTGGGCCCAGGTCCACCTCGGACTGTAGCGCTGCCATTATTATTATTAATTCTTAGGAAACGAAGTTCCAACATGCAGTTGTCTGCGGTTAGTCGAAAAAATGTAATCCAGAGAGCGTGAGAAAGTTAAGTACGTCTTATCTGACCACATTTGGAAACAGAACTACGTATAACAAAAATCCTAACAGAAGGCGGATCTTGCTGAACACCAAAACTCAACCGAAAAAAAATGGATACAAAAATAAATGAGAGTTACTGTTCCCTTAGAACACAAATCGATACGACATGAATTGATGCCGGGTACACATCACTTAGTAACCTTACCAAGGAGGAAGCCATCAACATGGGATGCAATGCACTGGCAGATGACCAATGTTCATTGCACTCCCTAATGCACTGTAAAAGAAGAATCACATCAACTTAGTATTAATTGTGCCTTTCCGCTATCAGATTCGCTTAAATCTCTTCAAATTTGAAGGATTTGTAGATCTAATCGATCTAGCTGAGAAAACGTAGCAGAGGACGTTCGAGAGGGACATCAACCACCTTGGTGTGCACAACTGGAGACAACCAGCGAAAGATTATACAAGAGAGGTTTGTTGTTTGACAGACAGTAGCGCCACAAGAAGAAAAAAAGAAGATCTGACCTCTCAGTCACAAGCAAGTTTGGTCTCCAAGAGAATATTTTTCCAAAGCTATTGAAAGTAATCTTTCCTTTAAATAATATGCGAAATAAGTAAAATAAATGCATGTCGTGTTTCCAATTCGAATTCTTTGCAAGGTATTCATCATCAAGCTCGTCGCAAATTGTATCAACTTGGCATTTCTCAATTCACTCCTGTGATGAACGAACCTCAAATCCTAGAGTATAGTTCCAAATATATATGTTCATAATCTCCCATTGTCAAAAAAGCAAAGTTTCAATACTCTTTAATATAAATTACTCTTACTTTAAATACTCCCCACCAGGCGTCTTGGTAAGTCGACCATCTTGGGGATCCAACACGGGACCACATTTCACTAATTTCATCCATCGATTTTCAAATTTCTGGATATTATTTGTCAAGCTAACAACCCCCACAGAGAGTGCGTCCTCTTCACTCAAAAACTCAACTACTGTCCAGTCTGATATTCCAACAATCCTTCTCAAAGTTCTCTCAACTATTCTCGCTCTACAGTCTGATAGAAAGCTATCATCAAACTCTGTGAGTTTCGCAATGTGAATCTTTTTGTTTGGATCCTTTTGCTGAGCATTAAATGTTTTTGAAATGAGAATGTTGTGGAATAGGACTTCAGCTACTCTTTTTCTGCTTAAAAATAATGCACATCGGTCGTGTAGTATTTTTACTTCTCCTAAGGGATATGTCCACTTCTGACTGTTTTTCTGTAGTTTGGTTTTGGGATCTTCTTCTTCGTCCTTTTTTAGATTAAGAATATTGTCTTCTCCACAGTTTAGGGATATTTTCAGACAGTTTGCCCATATTGTTGAATTTAGGGGAAAACTTATGTCTCCGGTGTCTGACAATTTTTTATCGTGGAACTTTACTAGACTTGAACAGCATTTCGTTGGATTGTCAATCAATGAATTCACTATTTTGTCGATCATATACTGTGTCGGATTGTTCATTTCTCTGGAAATCATAGAACCGCAACTGTTGATTGTTTATCGGGCGATGGATATGCAGGTAAATTGATAATTCTTATTATTTATTGCCAAAATAAATACCACTTCTGGGTAACAAGTGTTCACTTTTGATTTGTTTATGTGTACAGAGGGAAATCATATGTCACCACCCACAATAAACGTCAAAATGGAAGACCTGTTCAGTTGGTGAAATGTGATTGCGTATTACGTCGTTTTAATGTCTTCGGAGGAATTCGTGAAAAAATAAAATTCATTTGCTGATAATTTTGGAATAGATTCTTCAATTCGCAATTTTAGATTAAATCAAGTCGCAGATAGCCTTTGTTTAAAATATCCTGTCACAGAAATTCGCAAAAATGTTGTTAACTTTACCTGAGATCTGTTTGACTTTTATTGAATTTTCCAGTTCTGCTGCGATCGTGGGTTTTATTTTATTCGCAAATTGAACGCTCCTCCTATCAATATACATAGACGACCACCCTGTTAATTCTGCAACCAACCAGGTAGCATAAAAAAAATATGAACAAAAAAACGAACAATCCTAGGGAATTTTCAGTTTTTCAAGCGCTTTGTGTCAAATCGGTGTCGAGTGACTGTCCCCTTCGCTGTCCCCCCCTTGGATATAAATTGTTTATAGGCATTTAAAATTTTCGTTTGAGCTCCTTATTTTGCTTTTTTTTAATTGTTCATCCATTATTATATCGCCAACATGTCTTGTACTTATGCGGATGGCTTATCGCCTTACGAAAACAAAGGAATTCTTGGAATAGCAGAGGTGACAAAATTCGCAAATCAAATCTGAATCGAGCACTCAATAGGTATATTCAACAGAAATTCGATAAAGAAGACGAAGTGAATGAAAAATGTGAGCAGCTCGCTAAAATGATTGAAGGCTCTCAGCATGTAGTAGTCCATACCGGGGCGGGGATAAGCACATCCGCAGGAATCCCTGATTTTCGGTAACTATATGTGTATGTTAGACTTTGTGTGCTTTGTCTAAGAAAATGTATGTATACTTTAGAGGACCTAATGGAGTTTGGACGCTTGAGAAGAAGGGTGAAAAACCTTCTATTAACATATCTTTTAATGACGCAATCCCAACAAGAACTCACATGGCACTGAAGGTGTTAATTGAGAACGGATACGTGCACTACATAGTGAGTCAAAATATTGATGGACTCCACATGAAATCAGGCTTAGATCGCAAATACATATCAGAGCTCCATGGTAATATGTTCGTGGAGCAGTGCAGTAAATGTCGGAGGTGAATGCACATTTTAAGCATATTAAAGTTCGAAAACCAATGTTATTTTAGGCAGTACGTGAGAGCTACAGCAGCCGAGACTGTTGGTCAGAAACCATGCGGTGATATCTGCAAGGGAGGACCGAATGCTCGTCCTTGCCGTGGGGGAATATTACTGGACAATGTCCTCGATTGGGAACATGATTTGCCAGATCGGGATCTGGACATGTCCCTCATGCATTCCACGTACGTCTGACTACTTTGCGGTGTGCAGACGAATAATGTTGACTCATGGTTTCGCTCTTTTTCCATTTTTAGCATAGCAGATTTGAATATTACTTTGGGAACCACCTTGCAAATCGTACCCAGTGGTAATCTTCCGCTGAAAAATAAGCGATACGGTGGAAAGCTGGTTATATGCAATCTACAACCAACAAAACACGTATGTATTGATGAAGTATTTTTGGGCGGTCTAAATTAATCTACAACTAACGAGCAGGATAAAAAAGCAGACATAGTAATATCGACTTATGTCGATGACATTCTGATAAAGCTCTGTAAACGTCTTGGTCTTGAAATTCCCGAATACTCAAGTGAGACTGATCCCACTAAAGTTGGTCTAGGTAAAGAGTGGACTCTGCCGATCGAGATGACCAAGGAAATGGAGCAGGTTTACAATCAAAAACTGAAAGAGTGTTCAAAGAAAAGAAAGTCAAATGGAGCCGTTCAAAAGAGAAGTCCAACGAAACTCAAGAAAGCCGAACCGTGTGAAGAGAAGAAAGAAATCAAGGACGAGCCAAGTGCATGAGTTTTAAGAAATATTTGAACATTTTTTTTGCATTTTTTAATAAATAAGAGCGTATGTATAAATCTTTGGTTGATTTAGGCGCAAAATGTATTATATTTCGAGTATAGAAGTAAAACTTGTTTTATTAAGTTTTTATTAAATGTTTTCTTTGACAAATTGCATTTGATTGCGAAATTAGAGTTTCAAAGGGAATTCCAATTGTTCAGTCATACCTTGTTCGCTAAACAAATCCTACACATACTCGTATATACTTGTTTGCATGTACCTGTATACAGCGTTTAGGGAGGGGTGAAACTAATTATGAATATGCATTTATTCGGTCAGACGATTTACCGGCAAACTTCAACAGTGGCGTGGTCTACGCAGACTTTAGATATTTGCAATGAGTTTTATTACGCTCGTTAAAATGTTCGTGGTACACTACGTCCATAAGTGATGCCGCCTTGCCCATAAGTTATAAAAATTTTCAAAAAAATCATGTGTGCCTTTTTGGCATATAGATTTATTAGATAAATTTAGCTTTTGAATACTTGATTGATTGGTATTCTGATGCAGATTTGATCAATAAATGTTATATTTGCTGATTCGAATTCCTGTCGCTAATGTATCTTGAACAAGTTTCTGTTAAATGCGGAATATGTACGAAAGTCGATCTAATCTCAATCTTTGTTGCGATAATCTTTGCACACCGAATTGAAATTGTAAAATTCAAATTCACGAGGAAAAATGAAAAAAATGAAAGCTACAGCAATATGCCTTATTCATTTGATTCAAATCGAAAAATTGTAATCCGGGTATTGAAGTCATTGGTACGTTGCGTTGATAGCGAGGTGATAGGCTTCAACCAAAAATCGTTCTGGCTGTATAGCGATATAATTCTTGCGTCTAGAGATCCAACGCCTAAGGTGGAGAGTCTATGTCGTCGAATAATCCAACACTGCCCCGAAGTATTCTAGACTGTAGGGACCCTGTGGGACGGTGCAACGAGGGACGTTCCCGTTTAAAGGGCCAACCATAATGGCCGTACAAAAAATTAAGCTTATGTCATAACCAAACGAAGAGTAATCAGAAGCATCGTCCAATTTGAAAGTTATATATAGTTATATATGCTTATAGAAACTTAAGGAGAATTCAGCTGTTTACTGACATTTCCAGAGAGAGAGTAGAGAAGGACATAAGCCAATTTGCTATGCGCAATTGGAGATAGCTATTGAAGTAGAGCATTTGCTAGCTGGAAAGGCTTGTTGTTTGATGTCCAGATACGTTCCGGACTGTAAGGTCAAACAAAGAAAGAGAAGTTCCGCATGACAAAAATACATTCCCCCACCCATTAGGAGTAAACTTTTAACCAATCCCAACTTTTCCTTAAAACAATCTTGCTTTTCACACACGACGCCTGTTATCGAATTGATATCAATGACATCATCCCGACGCGAGTCTGTGGTCTTATCCATATCTGTATTCTGCATCAGAAAAATATTTGTTTTATGTCAAAAAGCTTCTACATCCTGAACCTTTCTTTTGCCTAAGTTCGTCCGCTGTTTGTGGAGGCAGTTACTATAAACTCCAACACTGCTTATTTCAGGGCATTCACAAACGGGTACTATATTTGGTTAACTTTAGACACGAAATTAATAGTAAAGTTTATAGTAAAACAACTTTAGCAGCTGCTCAGCCTAAGGTATTACCAAACTGTAGCTTCATAAGATCTTGATGAATCCCTGGAAACCTTCGACAATGTTTCATCAATTATGATCTTGCAGCAAGTCTGTTTTATTTTACATATCGATTTGATTGAAATTTGAGGCTATGTTACGCTATGGTTTTGTGTGGTGAACCAAGGTTCATAATGATCAGTGTAGGTATGTAGGTATGTATAGCGTTACCACAATTCTCTAGTCAAAAACATACGAAAAAAAAAGGACAATTCCAGCCCATGTAGACATCAAGGGAAACAAAATAGCGGACAGGCTTGCTAAAAAAGGAGAAAACATCGTAAGCAGAACCCCGGAAAACATTTCAATGTCGAGCAGACTACAACGAATAAAACTGTACTTAACAGATCAAGAACTAAAAAGTGAACATTCCGCAATGGAGAGGAAAAAGTACGAAAATATTAAATCCCTTTATAACACCATAGCCCAAGCACCAAGAAAGGACGCGGAAGCAAGACTTAGACTTACCACAGGACACAGCTGCCTAGCCACACATCTGAACAAAATTGGAATACTAGAATCTGACGTATGCAGCCTATGCAGTATGAACGCACGACAGGATGAATATCACTTAACAGCGCTGGACGAAGGAAGGCAACAAAGCACCAATATAACGCACCTATACTGGGTTGCTCGGGAGAAAATGGCCTAAGGCAACTAACTCTCCATTGGATAACAATAACAGATTTTTCTATCGAAAAATTTATGTTTTGTGATGAATTTTACTTTCGTCTCACTTTGGTATTAATTAAAACTTTTAAATTTGAGTATGAATCTCTGGAGGCTTTTCATTTAATTTCTAAACAGATCTTTGAGCTAACCAAAGACGTTGTTGCTTCGTATCTGTATCCATTGGATTAGAGCTAGAAGAGACGAATAGATTACATTTTTTTCCTATAACTCTTACTGCAGCTAATGTGGGCGATACTAAAGCACACTGCGTGTGTACCTATTGTGCAGTGTCCGGTATTGACTGCCACAACGTACATTCTTGCGACTGAGGTTGACTACTAGGCTGATCCCCATTTCCAAAACGCCTGCTACAGAGCTCGCATCGTTGCACCAATATCTAGGTCCTGCCATCGTTTATTTGCTTTTTCCTCGTTCACTTCCTTCTTTAACGGCTTACTTGCACGGAGTAAAGCTGGATACTACCTTTGAGTCCTTTTTACAAGTACGTCAGCTTTTTCGATTTCTTGGATCCCCATGTACCCTGTTGCTTCACATAGGTTTGCAGTAAGTCAACTCTCTTGGTTTGCGAAGGAGAGGAAGACCGAACCTCTGATATAGAGAACAAGTAATCGCGGATGAAAGACAACTTGGTATTGACGATTAAAAGCAGCGTGCCCGGGATCGTCAAGGATGGAACGCAGCTACAGCTCAGGCTCAGAATCTTCAAGGATCGCTGGCCTGCAAGTAAGAATATTTGGTCTATAGTCGATTTTCTGGTACATACTGGTTGGTACGACATTTAGCAGGTATGTAGCTCAACATTTGGTGGTTGATGTAGGGACGTC
The DNA here is from genome assembly GCA_930367185.1 of Myathropa florea. Lineage (NCBI taxonomy): Eukaryota > Metazoa > Arthropoda > Insecta > Diptera > Syrphidae > Myathropa > Myathropa florea. The sequence goes on from OV884002.1 coordinate 46,809,867, forward strand.
TTTCTTGTGATATGAATAGTATATTGGCCATGAGTCACATGAATGACATCGCCTCCACGTTTATAAAATTGACTTAAGGTATTCAAGGAGTGCAGATGGCAACAAAGATTGGAAACATGCCATCTGACCAGTGACCACTCACTGAACAAGAGCAACATATACCAACAGAGAATGTTGAAATTAAAGACAGATTTTTGTATGCTGATTAAATTGTTTTTATATTTCTACACCATAATGAATTTCCCTAAAATTAACATTTTCCATGGCAGTAAATACATTTTATTTACTAATATAATTGTATATATGAAATGATTAATATTTGACATGATTCATCCTTACAACAATTAAATTGCAATATCATTTGTTTGTCTCCTCGTTTTTTGTTTTGTTTTCATCTCTGCTTCCCTTAGAAGTACGTAAGTATATAAATGTATACATATAAATATGTCATCTATATATTTTTATATAAAAAAGAAAACTATTCATTAATGTCTGTATATGTAAACAATTGTTTGTGTCTGCAATAGAAATCTTGACTTTTAATCTCAATTAAATCGTCATAACATATGCGCGCACGTACGTCTAACATTATTCTATGCAAAAAAAACGGTTCTCTAACAACTAGTCATTGTTAAAATTTGTAAAATAGTGATTTATTTCTACAATATATATGTATGCATGTTTGATTGATTGATTGAGAGAGAGAAGTATTTTTATTTTTATATATAAATTTGCCTTAAGTTTATCTTCTTTTTTTGTCTAAATCTGATTGAATCTACTGTTTCCTAAAGTGGTTAACATTCGCATGATGCCAATAAGTGATAACTCGCTTGTTATTCCACAGAAGTCAAAAAATTGAATGCAGAAATGCTTAGAGAGAGAGAGAGAGTTGGTGAGATAGAGAGAAAGAGGCGGGGGCATAAAGATAACCCCCATGGATATAGTATTTAAATTAATTTAATTTAAATAAATAACAAATTTACCTAAATCTTGTGTGTGGTGAGTTTTACCTAAAATAATTAATTTAAATCACATCAAATGTTTTGGAATTTCATTATTATATCTTTACATATATATAAAAACAAAATAAACATTTCTCTTTCTCTGGCATCGAATGCCTACGCTATAACATGAAATTTTCTAAGTCACTAATACTCCTTTGCCTTCGTAGAGTTAGATTATAATCATATTTTGGTGCTTGTTGCTTTTTTTTTTAAATATAAATGCACTTGGAATTGGAATCTCGTCATGACATGGTGAATGCGTGTTAAATTTTGCTTAACAATTTGAGAGAGTAGATTCAATTGTTTTTCGTTTATTCTCTTTTCTAAATAAATATTAAAATAGATTGTTATTCTCATTCGATCGTTAATAAATTAGAACTTGTTTGTTTTTTCTTTGTTAAATTAAATGCAAAAACAAAAAATAGTGTGTATATATATATATAAACAATGTTTTAGATTTTATTTATCAACGAATATGCAACTTTCTTCCAATACTGAGATGGATATCACTTTATACATTTACACTTGGTGTCACGGAGGCATCACTTTTAGACCGGCTTAAAGTACATGCTAATTTGGACGTTAAATACATAAAGTGTATAACCAAAGGGGCACACTACAACTCGGATACAACTAGAAGTTTTTTTTTGTTTTGTTTATGGTTAATTCTTACACGTTGATTGATTGTTATTATTATTGCTATTGTATTTAGTCTTTACGAGGATTATCTTTTGACTAAGACTCTGCATAGACGAGGTAGAGATTATATTGCTACTGCCGTTGCTGCCGGAGCCATTCAGTATGATGTTCGTCGCTGATGTTTTGCTTAGATGGCTAGAAGGCGCTGTTGTACATGACGTTGATGGTAGGGTGATTATGTTCGATGATGCTGATGATGTTGACGGTGTGGATGTTATGATGGCTCCATCCTGAGATGGTTGACTGTAGAGAGTATGCATTTTTTGTGTTACTCCACCGCCGGTTACAAGTTGCGCGATTTTAACTCCATTTCGATTCTAAAAATGAATTAAATTACGCTATCAGCAAATGAACACTGAGATTACATTTTTGAAAATTATCTAAGTGGTTTTTTCTAGGTAAGCATACAATCCTTACAGGGCATACACAATGGACCTTCACGGTCTCTGGGTGTAATTGCTGGCAATAGCATAAAGCCTAACCTAAGGGTGTGGTGTGGGGTATTCTTATTCCATTTCACAAATTTATGTCTACGGGTACTAATCTTGACAAGGATTCAAAAAGCGTTCTAAATGTCATCGAAAAACAACGCAGTCTTCTAAGAGCCAATCGTGTACAGTACGAACTTAACGACCCTTTCTGTTGGTCGAAAGTAACTCTGTCACATGTTACCCAAAGACTTGACTCAAATATAAGTCTGTTTGCTTTTTTTTTGAAAGCTGAAATTGATAGTTTTTCAGTTTTTCTTCAGTCTGGAGAAACTTTAACTCCGAGCCTATGGGACAATGCAATAGAGGAATATGAACCAACTTCGTGTGCGCAGCTGCAGACAACTAGTCAAAGATTGTGGTAACTGGAGAAGCTTGTTGGTTGAGGCCCAGGTACAAGAAAAACAGGGTACCGTTGTTGTGAATTTTTAAATCCATGTGAAGCATGTATACCATGCATTCTCCTACAGACAAGAAATTGATGGCCGTTGAGCGTTAAGTGCATTCACTGTTGCAACATTAAATTCTCCAAGGACTCCTAGACAACAAGAATATTTATTTCACGGAACTTACTATATAATCATTGACTGGCAAGAGATCAACAAGAATACATTGACTGATCGACGGCGGCAGATGCCAAAAAGAAAAGCTGAGAAATTTGGCAAGAGTCCATCAGTTCATCGATGACACGATGTTAAAAATATTCCAGTTGACAATTCGCGCATGACCATGAGTAACTCAATTATCACATACGGCAATTATGTCAAGATCATTTCAAAAATTCAAGTTCAATGAGTCATGTCTTAATGGAAGTATCGAGAGATCTCAAAGCGAGGGTGAACGGTGTGTCTGATTGGAGGTTAAACTTGAGGTTTTCGTTGAGCTCTTGAGGAGGAATGAAGAGTTGTTGGAAGTGAATCTTTGCTTCGACAGATACCTTACGTAAGACGAATACGTATCTTTTCCAGTGGCTCCACTGCCGCTTAAACTTTTGTGAAAAACCTAACGTGGTCCGAGATTTTGTTCATTAGATTGAACTGGTGGGACAAACCTAATTTGAGATTTTGATCTATTTCGTGCCTGTTTCGCCTCATTTCACTTCAAAAAGTTTTGATTTGAAGTCAGTAAACTAAATAAAAACTTACGTTCTGCATCTGCTTTCGATTCTGCAATATTTTCGCTGCCACATCATTCCCTGCGAGCAGAAGGTTTGGATGTTGACCATGAATTTGTACACCGCTGGCAAGATACATTGTCTGCACTGGAATAGCCATGATTTTCTTTTCACTCTCATCCTGCTGAAAACAAGAATATCCATGAGATTACCAAAGAAAGAGATGACGAATGCTTTGAACTTACCAGTGGACTCACAGACTTTCTGTCCTCATCGAATCCTGAGTCAGAGGAATTATCATTGAACTTGGTGGCAGTAGGCTGCGTTGAGGTGGCTTGTCCGCCGGGTGGATTGTCTGTTGGTGATTTTTTAGCTTTCTCCTGTGCAGCGGTAGCAACAGGCTTTATCAGGAACGATTTATCCACAGTCTTGACCAGATTGTGCACATCAGTCAGCTCGGATGGCTTCAGTCGAAGTGTGCTGAATTTTTCTAAGGAATGTTTGACAATTTTGCCGGTATCTGATTTGACTTTATGCAGAAATGAATTCGATTTGTTGTTTGATGGTTTGTGCGCAGTTTGGTGTTGTTCGTAGGCAGCTGCTGCTGTTGCTACGGTGGCCACTGCTTTTGCTGAAGTCGTCGGTAAATGGGCGCCATTGTGAAGGCCATTGTCGACGGGATTCAATTTTGCGACTTTCACTGCAGACGAGGTAGGAATTGTGGTGGGAAGAACTTTGATATCTAGTACAAAATCAGTCTTGGAGGGGTTTGTTGTGTTGTTCAATTGTTTCATGTCGCCCAGGGGGAAATTCTCCGATTGTCTTTTGAAGAAGAGATGGTGTTTCTTTAACACGGGCGTGGGGTTACGATTTGCCGGGGGATTGAATGATATCTGGTGTGAAGCAGATTTTGTGTTGTATTGTTGCTGATTGCTTGGCTGCTGGACTGTGGCTTTCACAGTCAGATCGTTGCGTTTTCTTCTGTGCTCCGCACAGGGGATATGATTCTCCAAATCCAATATGATAGCACCAAGCTGCTTGTTCTCGAAGACAATTCCGCAACACGATTTCCGCCTGACCCACAGATTCTCATCGAAGAACTGCACTTTGTCTATGTTACTGCTCCGGAATTTCTTCGGTGGCAAACATTTTCGCTTGTTACTGCCGCTCCGGTTGATTGCTTGACGAATTTTAATGCTCGCTGATTCGATTGCTGACGTTGGTGAGTATTGCACATCTTCGCAGTCACTGTCTAGCGATTCGGGTGTTAGTGGCAGTGATTGGCTTTCCCATGTCTTGCTGGACATCGCTGAAAGTTGTGATTTGGTCTTGTCCTTGCTCTGCTTCTTTTTGTTTTTCTTGAAAATTTTCGAGAATTTTTCCGGTATGAGAGATTTCTGATTTTGATTTCGATCGGATGAGTTTGTGTTTGACGGATGTGTGGATTCTTCCTTGAGTTTCTTGCATTTCGTCATGGATTTCATTCCTGGACCAGCTCTGGCGTCAACAACCTGAAAATACATATTTCTTTAAGAACTCAAGGATCTTGATTGAGGTGGTCTCTTGTACTTACATGTCCCCAATGGCGATTGCTTCCAGTTGGAAGACGTTTGTACCTTTTCACTAAAAGTACGCATGCATTGCAAATCTCTCCTTGGCGTGGTTCTTTCAAATCAAAGCACTTTATCGAGTCCTCTTCGTACTTCTTCGAGTCCGTGAATCTGGAACTAAATCGAAACAATTGAGTGAAGACTAGAAGGGATAAAAAGCATGTTTTCTGTATTTACCTGCTAGATTTAGCCCTGCAGATGCAACAGCCCTCAGCTGAGCGATAAACGCGTGGCTTATGAAATGTAAACATTTTAAAATTTGTTTTTTTTTTTTTTGTTTTTCTTTTTTTGCAAGGGATTCCCTTGTATTGCTTTTATGGTTTCCTTAAACTTCCTGATATCTTACAGAATTATTAACGACGACAACTGTGTAAATATGATATATCACTCATCCATTCAGTAACATTTCCAAGAATAGAACTGGAATTGAAAGAAAGATTTGATTAAATAAAAAAATGCATGAAAGTAATCGGAAAATAAAGAAATGTGCTGATAGAGGTCAAGACAAATGAATAAAGGAGCTCTCACATCGAAGCGGCACGCAATAGTGAAGAGGATTTCATGACGCTCCCTTCAGTCAAAACGAAACAAAAGACACCAAGACAGCGTTTTAAAAGAGCAAATTCGTATGCTTTTCGAAGATAGCTTGGCATTGGTTTAATTAAAATCTTTTTTTGTGTTCACCTATAGTGCACACATAAGGGTGCTGATAAAGCACAACTTTTTGAGGTTAGTCGCTGTGTGGATATTTTTGGAAACTAACCTATTTCTTCATCACCGCAAAACAGATTAGTTGGAAACGACTTTTGCGGTCTATCTGAAAAAGGCCCAGTTCTGGATGAATGCGAACTAAATGAAAGACCCTTTAAGAGTACGCAGAATAAGAGGTTGCTGGAATAGCTAGACCCAATCCCATCACGGACTATATCGCCTTCCGATAAGGAAGAAGTTTAACTCGACCTCCTATTACCCGAATTTCAAACATTTGCATAACACAAAGTCTGACATATTATAAAGTTCAGCGATGATACTTCAAACTGGCAATGATTGACAATTATATGAATGTGCACCTGAAAAGCAATAGCAATGCAGCAATGTTTAAGCCAACACGTATGCATAAGTAGCTTCTTGTCATTTAATGTTGATTCTTGAGGAACTAGGAAAAACAAACGACAAAAGTTTGAAGTATTTAAATGTAAAAATGTACGCAGTTAAGGACTTAATAACCTCAATTTTGTCTGGATTTCTCTCTGGTGATGAATCATAGCAGTGGGAGCTATTTAAAGGAATAAGTGGCAAAAGCAGAAGAGTTTGTAGACGATAACAAGCTCCACTCCTTTAAGTTTCTAGTTTCATTTCCGTGATTATTGGTGTATGTTTGGTTAAAAGTTGTACAAGGTTTCAAATTGAACTGAGATCAGTCAGATTTGAAGATTACTGCATCCCTATTGTTTTCTCCATGTTTTGAAATTAATGAAGATTTCGAAAGAAATAGGAGGGTAGTTCCGTATGTTGAAGAGAGAAAAGACGGACTTCACATTTATTGATGGCCATATGAGTTGTTATCCCTTGTAACTGCCTGAAATGCATATCTGGCAAGTTTGTACGCTTTGCAATTGTTTGGAATTTGTCTATAATCTGGCCCCCAGGACACGCGAATGTTAAACTTTTCGGCCGTTATGTCAATAGATGAACGGCTGCTGATATTAATTTGAGTTTAAGGAGACTAGCTCCAAGGCTTTCTTAGCTATCTGGCTATCAGTGAAAATGCAGATATCGTGAGCGGATATTACGTTCCCCTTAAGCAAGGACAGTACTTTGCTTCAAGGATTGCCATTATCTCTGCTTCAGTGGTCAGGAAGGGGAAGTATCAGTCTGTTATTCAGTTCGCTAGAATAGACTCCGCTACCCACAGTTTTCAATCCATTCGTATAAATCCGTACGAAGGTTAAACAGTTGCCTTCCTAGAACCCCTTGGCCAGGATTATTGTTCCAAAAGGACTGTGGGGAAAGCTTTGTAGCGTGCGAATGTGAATGTAGTTAAGCAAGGAATTTATCAACTGTAATATTGTAGATTGTCTGAAAGATTTCTTCGACCAACGAAAAGATGCATATAGCCGAAACGTGCGATTTGCCGAATAAATCCAGGAGTGTCAGATCAAAATGGCACAACGTGCAGCAGAGGATGTGGTTCTAAGCGCGTCACCTACACAGACACAGACCTGTTACTGAACTTTAATGTGTTGCAGTGTATGACTTTGTGTAGAATGGGCCACAGCACGATCAAGCCATACATTACGATACGCCCAACAACAGCGACGTAGATCCGGTGGCAATACAAGATTTTCTTGTTCATTTAAAGAGCCAGTGTGCTAGCTAGAGGGCTTCGGTTTCCAGCTGAACTTCTTATCTAGGATAAGCTCCCCAGTATTCAGGGGTGTTTGAGAAGACGCAGTTGGTGCCGTTGATGGTTGGAATGTGAGAGACTCTATATTTCATGGTAGAAAGGAAATCTTTGGTCTTTTGAGCGTTAACACTAAGACCAGTCTTTCTGTTACATTAAGGGAGTTTGAGGAAAAGTATGGTTACTTGCTCGAGATGGATTTAGCAATGTCATCTGCATATTTGATCAACCCCTTACACCCATCCGTCCCAAACTCTCCAAAAGAGATTAAAATTTAGCATCATGGTAGGAGGTCTCTTGTCAAATAACTTCCGCAGAAGCTGTTTCGACGAAGAGGAGAATAATGTCTTCTACTTTCTGTGCGCCTGTCTGGACCTGCCTTCTTACAGACTTGTATCCTGCATCTTCTCTGCGACATTAGCGAGATAGATCTCGTCTGCTTCATAGAAAACCAAATACTTTCCAAGATAGAGTAAGTGGATTAACTCCTTGAAGATCAGCGTGGTTGTGCGATAAACAGTATGTGTCCCCTCTTTGTGGGATCAATTTTCCCACTGATGCATATACTATAAAGGTAAGACAAAATAGTTGTTACTTTTTCTGACGGTATCACAATGGACCAACACGGTCTAAGTGTGCTGGTGGATTTCACTAGCAGAACCCTAACCTAACCTACTTTTTCTTGATCAATGCGAGGTATTTTGTATTTCCTAGTGAAAATGACAATTTCAGTTTTCTGATCACTCTTTTCTTAATCCACTGGCGAGGGCATTCGAAAAGAAGCAACACTTGAGTATTCAACTGTCATTCTCATCAAATTTAGGGAAGGTGGCAACGCTTCTAGTCATGATTATCTTAAAATGCTGTTTTGATTGAATCTACTAGCCAACCTGCGTTAATAATTTTTTCGAATATAATTTTTTTAAATACCACAATAAAGTAATAGATTTGAGCAGATAGATTTCTTCTGTAAAGAACGATGATGTGAGAAGATGCAAAAAAAGAAGTGTATCCTGAGTCATGACTAATAATCATTTGCGCACATAGTGTGTTGATATTGCCAATTTTGGAGGTAAATAGATATATCTCAGTCGAACCGATGGGATGTCACCGTATATAAACTTGATTAGTGCATATGTAAAAGACACTGGACCAGATGACAGACGATCAAACGCAGTGTTCCATCAAAAATGTAGGCTCATTTCAAAAATGCCCGAGGATAATAATGCCAAATTCAAATAACTTGTTTCTGCAGATGAAGTGAAACGTGTCAACAAGCTAGCAACACACCCAAGGCAACAATTTTAAGACATTGGCTTAATCCGCGTCGAAAAGTCAGATATAACAAAAGAAAAAATGCTAGGCGGCATTGGCGTCAAGTGCATTATAAAAAAAAACCAAATGAATACATTTGAAGAAAAAGAAAAGCAAGAAAGGATTTGTTTGAATGAATTTTGTTCAGAAGAAAATATGGTGAGCAGAAATGAAACAACATTTCACTAAGAATCATTTAATCAAACGCCATTTTTTCTTTTGGGGGCACCTCACTCAACGCACTGTATCTGCCCCAATACACTTGGAGCAATCACAACTGTATCGACAAGGCGATCTCCATCCACAACACAATGCGCGAAAATTACAGAATCTGCCATTTTGTCACGATGTCGCGTAAAACAACTTGTAAACAAATTGCAAACAACAAAAAATATATTAATCGACAATTCATTTAATCGCATCACACAATGTTCTCACAGAGATAATACCTACTCGTATGCATAGCACAGATATCATTTCGAGCACTGCACAAAACAGGTATTTCTTCTTTTTCTTTGCTCTTTTTTTTTGTTTTTTGTTTCTTGTTATTTTCACTTCACCGAGAAATGTTAACCCGCCATATTACCTCTTGATCATTTCTCCAAAAATGCATCAAAGTCACACAAAATCCACACGGGTGCACACACAATTAAGGCAAAAAAAAGCAAAACGAAACAGCACACACAGAGGAAAATTTTCTTTTACAAAATATGTAAGCGTCTCTTCTTTTTGTCAATTTTTTTTAATTTAATTTTCTTCTTTTGCTCTCATTTACGGCAGCTAAATCATAAAGAGAAACTTTATTATCTTTTATGCAAAATCATTGCGCGGCCTCTGCAATGTCTGGGCGGCAACAACCAACCAAAACCATTCAATTCACAATTCAAAAATGGACAACATTCAAGAAATTAAACCTCAAAAAAGAACGGACAGCAACACTAAAGCAAACACCGACAAAACCGAAAGAAAAGAAAAACAAGAAAAGACGAGACAAATTGAAAAATATGTCAAAGCAGAGGGTGCGATTAGCAGCTGGCCGCAAAAGAAACACCGAACATGCGCAAAAGGGAAATACGAAAAAGATTGTTTGACAACAAAACGAGAATCTGTCCCATCGTGTGATGTGATGCCTTTTGCCTCCTTCTTGTGTGCTGTGCGGTGTACGTTGAGATTCACACGCATACGCGCCATCGTCATGCATGATGTTGATTTCTGATGTTGTGTATACATACGTTCCAGGGCGAATTGGAAAGTTGTTTTCTTCGCCGTCATGTCTACGTGATTAAAGGGGAGAAACGAAAGATATAAGGAAAACACACACCAATAAAAGGAAAAAAGGCGCAAAGTACTACCGAAAAAAGGGAAATTCCTCTTCCTCCTCCTCTTTGCTGATGTGCATTCGGGGAAAAAAATGTCATCATAAAATCATAAACCAGGTAGAAATCGCAGAGGGATACATATTTTACAAGAAACTTTTAAAACGTTTCCTTTGCAATATAGAACACAGTGAACGTGTAAACAGGTCATTGATCTGACGTCACAACGATGTTGTTATTGTCGCGTTCGTCTTGATACCCACATTCGCGTTCTGTTTCAATAATAAGACACCCTCACACCGTCTTCGTTTTGCGCTACACTTTACTGGGGAACGAAAGACAACCACACAACCACGGCAATGACGACAGCGACAACGACAACAGACTTTTGCACTCAGTGAAGGATGTGTACAAATTTTTCACAACTGTACCTGCGCAGAAAGACCAACAATTAGTAACAACGAAAATACTTTCAAAACAAAATACAAATGTATGGTAGAATCATCACATCTTCTCTCAGTTTTTGGATGGTTTTACATTTATTTATGTACACTGGCGTTCCTTATCGATGCAATTGCGGTGTGTGCCCCAAATTGTGTCGGCCATCGTGCGTTTTGATTCAAGACAAACAAATTGAAAATAAAAGAAAAAAAAAACTTGATTTAGAGCGGGGAATTTAGTATACATTTTTGGCGACTCTTCAATAGAATCCATCGAGTGAGAGGGACTGGTGGTATTGGTTACGCACAGACACGGCCTTGTACAATGAAGAGCAAAAAAGACAAGACACTTTTTCGTACAAAGCTCTGTGTACGGCCCTGAGGATGGAAGCGCCACCACAAAAAGAAAGTAAAACGCTCTTTGGGTATTACACCGAATAAAAAACAGAAAAAAGAATTAAGTAATGCTACAAGTGGCACAGTTACCAAATGCTGTTGCATACACCAAAGCCATCAAGACACGTATCAACAAATTATGCCCAAACTACAGGATCCCAAGGGATGACAATACAATTTATCGTTATCTGTTCGAATAAACTTTTTCCATCACCAACATCCTAACTAACAATCACATCGGAATTTCGCTAAAAATAAATGAAAATCTGCACCTTTAAACACTGACGCCTGATTTCAGTTTGAACTCGAAGATTTGAGGGTGAATCCCACTCGAATTTTTTCCTGACACCTTGTCAATTCGATATTAAATGTTAATACCAGTCTACTGTGAGAGTTTTCACTGTTTCACAGCACAATTTAATGAGTTTATATGTAAAAATAAATGATAAATTATAAATCACTAGTCTAATATGCAGTAACACTCACCAACTTCACTTCAACTGGAAATCACTATGAAACAAAAATGGCCGTCTCCTTGGTACGTTGTCGTATATATCGTCGGCGAACAAGCAGGTAGATGAGAAAGAGATGAAACAATCCCTCACACAATGGGGGTGAGAAAGAGATGAGATGTGATGTGAATATATCCAGCGGCAACACACAAAACGATGGTGGTAGTGTTTCAATTTGCCGAGGTCATTGTGGATAAAAAATGCAAATTTTTATTGAATATCTGCAGGATATCGCACAAATGAATTTCGTTGAGAGTTTATGAATTTGCTTCAATGATTTATAGAGAATTTACTGACAGCGATGATGTGTAGATTTACTTCCACTGATATGTTAAATGTTCTGCAAAAAATAAAGACTGATACCGTCCCAGCTGATGTATACAAAACGAAAGAAGAAGCGATCCGAGCGAATTGATAGATTTGTTGACCAGCATGCGGCGAAGTAAACAAACTTGGAACGCACCCCAACGAAGTTGTCTCGTTGTCATTTTATTGAGTGAAAGAGTTCAGGTTAGATTAGCGGTTGATGTTGTTTATGGCCTGCAGATGGCTCTGTTCAGAAAATTTAATAAATACGAGAGTTTGTACGATTTTTACAACTCCATTCTAAAATTTAAGGGGAATTCAAAATATAATGTTAAATGATAAATTCGGTTTAAGTTTTGAAATTATTTTGGTTATATTTTGCAGCACTCACGAGAAGCAACATGTAAAAATGTAAGTTTTTGACATGTAGCAAATCCATGCTCACAATTTGAAAGATAAAAATTGACATAGTTTGTCAATAATTGAATTGTGGTCACTGTAGTAGTGATAAGTCATTGACTCCTATGCAAAGGCTTACGGTTCGATCTCGAATTTTATTTTCAAAGCAAAGTCTCCATCCGTCAGTCAGTGGGTGAACTGTCATAACTGCCGGATAAAGCTTCTCAAACGTCGTTGACATGAAACTGCTCACTTGGGACATAACAATACTCACGACAGGTATAACTATACGAAAAGTAACCGGAAGCATCGTCTAATTTAACTATGTATGCTTATAGAAGCTTAGAAGGAATTCAGTTGTCAAATGACATTTGCATACGTAGAGAGAGATTCATTCCACTCCCGCGTAAGTGACCGAACTTACCGAATCTGAGCGAAGCGGTTACTATGGTCGCATTGAATCATTTTTGTGTATTCGCTTGATTGCTTCAGTTCTCTTAAGTTTCTGTACGGCCATTATGGTTAGCCCTTTATTATTATATGTATGAATCCTGCGCCAATTCATGAAAATCATTAACTCATCTAATGTGAGCTACTCAAATTCATTGTAACGTTTTTGAATCGTTGATTTACTGCAGAAATATTCGGAATATTTGGGTGGATGACATTTTTTATTTGATTGTTTTTCTTCTTCTTCATCTTACCAGGTGTCAGAGATTGGAGTTATCGCGCATCTTATTAAAACGTCACTTTCCCAAAGTATTTGTTTTTACATCAACGCCTGAAACATAATACTGCCTTGGGTCTTCCGTCGAGTGACGTTTAATTTCTAACACAAGCAATACTATAGCACAGCCCCAAAAACAACGTTTTGCTAGCGATCTTACATTTGCTAAAAAATATGAGCAATGGGAGCAAATTGATCGTCAAGCAAAACAACGCCCTCTCTTGAGCAAATCTTCCAACATGCTCCCATGTCTCATACAAATTGAGAGTTTCTTGTGTGTTTTGACATTTCATTGTAAAATTTGAGAAATAAAATCAGCTGATTAATTTGGACTTTCAACAGAACTGAAAAGTGGTAGCATCTAAACAGTACTATGTTTCTCGCATAACTCGATCAATCTACATGCAGTTATATAATTCGCCTTTGCATGCTGTCAAATCAAAGTGACAAAAGTGTGGTGCTTAATGATTTGTATTTCGTGCTTCCTTCCATAATCTGTCGAAATGTAAAAATGTTGCCTAGTTAGACTTCCCTCCTTTGAAACCACAAGGAGTTGTTGGAATCCTGACGAACTGATTCAGGCGTTCATTCTAAATGTCAGATTGGATTTTTCATGCGATGGCTAGAAGTGTTATCCTTCCATCTTTGGCGTTGTTAATGAGTCTCCTTTTTGTAGATTAGGAAAACCGTGTTTCTTTCCATCGAGTGTTATTTCTTAGGAGCAGTAAATCTCCAACCGGGATATCTCTAGCCACTTTAAACATCTTGGTCTGTTTTGTCTTTTATCATTATTAACCTCACCGACAGTGGTATTTGGCTCTCAATCGCAGTTTAAAGGTCTGCAAAGAAGATTTTCCAACATTTTTAGTGCAGTTCTACTACTAGGTCTTCACTTTCTTTCGGCAGTCTGTAGTCCGAAATTTGGCCCTCTATGATAATTGTATCACCTTTTAGTAAAGCTTTTGGACATCATTCTTCTTTTTTAAAAAGCCCGCCATCTTCCGTCTTTTCCTTCTCATAGAGCTCGTCAAACATTGCTTTTCTGCTGAACTATTTTTTTAAAAAACAAAAACTTGAAGATTCTTTAACAGTGACGATTCAAGCTCTCACAACATGTTTAAAATAGTAAAGTTCGTACAGCTTTAGGTTCCCATCAAACGACTTTTCGTACAGCTATTGTGAATTGAACTTATAAAACTGAACTTCTGGGGAGGTTAGTGATTTGGAGATTTCAACTCGTGTTCGGCCAGCAAGATCAGCTGAAAATATCGCTGTAGTAGCTGAAATTGCGACAGAACACCCAGATGTCTCCACTTCGATGCAGTTTTAGGAATTAGGCTTATCCGCAATCATTTAACACCGCCTTTTGGAAAATGATTTTGCTCCACATGTCAACAGATCGTACTTTTACGAAAAGGAATAAATGAGCCAGATCACGACTGCTTTATGGCTGAAGCACAACAGTGCGTTGCGCTAGCCGACTTCATGTTACGGAAGGTGTGCGTTGACGCAGTGGGTTAATCACCTGTTCCCTCTCTCTCTCAAATGCCAAATGAAAAATATTCCGTCAGCTGTTTTCATTTCTGAGATGTCAAATCAAAAAATATTCTGGTCAAACAATTGAACGTTAAAGAAATTAATTGCGGAAAATGAATGCCAAGAAAGTTAAAAAAAATAAAAAAGTTCTTCTTTTTGCTAATTTGGCAAGCATACACGGATTTCAAATTAGTTTTGTCGTTAAAATAATTTTAGTCAGCTATTTTCATGTCTTAAAAGTCAGTTGCCACAAAATGTTCTCAATTTGGAAAGCATTTCTTAATTTCGCTCTCACAGCGCATCCGCATCATCAGTCAAAAAAATATGCAACATGTTGAATAATGACGCGCGTTGGGATTACGTTTTACATTTTATTATGATCCTCTCATCTCTCTCATTTTTCACTTACGTAGGTCGACATAGTATTCCGTGCATGTCCATTGAATTGTGTGCGTTGAAAGACAACGCTGACGCTGACGCACTGTTGTGTTTCAGCCATACTCAAAATTATTCTGTTTTATAAAGCTGGGTACATAAACAAACAAAAATGTCGCATTTGGCGCACCGAAACTCCTAGTCATTGTGGAACAACTTCTGCAGGCGCACGACGAGTGATAATTCGATGCAGTTGTTTCTGAATGATGATGGTACGATCGTTTCAGAGGTTTTTTGACATTTGCTTACATCAATTTGATGCTACTTTTATGCAGATATCGTGCATTTACAAATTAATTCTTCTCGTCCATCGCGCAATATAAATGCTGCGGTGTTTGACGTTTTGTTTCACGCACAGTTTATTATTATTCGTCGATTGATTTCCGTTTAAAACAGTGCAAAATAGCTCATACGTATTTATACAGACAAAAACATTAAGCTGTCGAAATGTTCTGTGAAAGATAGGAGTTGAAAATCTCTATATCAATGATTTGTTATTATATGAACGATGCTTATTTTCACCAGGACAATGCCACATGCCGCACAGCTAGTGAAACAAGTGAAGTCACAAACAACCAGGAAAGTTCACAATGCATGAGATTTTCATACTACAACTTAAGACTGACGTCCGTCACTTATTCGTCTATTTCAAGACCGCATATGACAGCGTGCATAGAAACCAGCTACACATCACGAGTTGCACTCGCTAGGTTGTGCAAAACGACGATGAAGAACTCTCGGTGCTCAATCAAGGTCAGTAACGAGCTGGACGAGATTTTCAATGTCAAAAAAGTGTTAGACAAGGCGACGCGCTGTCATGTGATTTTATGAACATCACTGATCACCTCTAGAGGCATAATCTTACAAATGTCCATACAATTACTAGCATATGCGGATGACATTGACGTGGTTAGTTGAACATAGCGAACTGTTGACATAAGGGCAAAACAAAGCTGTCTTTGAGAGAGGATGCACAATATCGATGTTTATTGTGTATTTAGCTTAAAAAGATCAATATCCAGGAGTTATTGTGCATATAGCTTAAACAGAAGAAATTTTTTGTTGTACTTTTACTCGTTACTCGTTGCAATTAATTCTAGAAGTTATAGACCCACTTATAATAATAATAATGGCGGCGCTACAGTCCGAGGTGGATATGGGCCTAGCTTCTCAGCAACCGCTCGTTTCGTGCGTGCTATTGACGAGAAGCCATTGAGGAACAGCACCACGTAGCGGCATTTTTTCTCTCTGCCAAAGTCTATTGACGAGAAGTCATTGAGGCACAGCACCACGTAGCGGGATTTTTTGTCCCTGCCAAAGGAATATAGAATTCTGACAGATCGTTAGCAGGAACAAATTTCCATAGAATCTTTTAATTCGGTCGTGATTTAAAACGATATTATCTATTAGAAAATGAATGCTTTTAACTACAGTAAATGTTTTAATGTTGAAAGCATGTACCAAAGTCTGGATTTAAGTGGTTGTCAAGTGATTATAAGAGACAGTTCAAGTATAATAGTGCTTTGAAAAATGTGAAAATTGCACTTGTGGCAAGAAGAAATTGTTGTTTTTTCTTCTTTAATACAGCGTTTGTTTATTTAATTGATCAACAAACACAGTTTGCATTATGTACTAGTCACTTAAAATTCAATTGAACATGAAAAACATATAAAATTTCCTCGAACACACGTGTTTTTCTTGCATCTTTCAAGGCACAATTGTGTATAATGTATCACTTCTAAACACTTCACAACCAACAATATCAAAAGCAACATATTTTTACTCGATATTCCATAATAAATTGTATTTGAAACTAACAATTTTATGTTAGCTTTTACAAATTTATTTCTCCACCAAATTTCAAGTTTCAATATAAATTTGTTCCCGCCGTTGAACTGTCAGAATTATATATTCCCCGGTAGCTACAAAAAATTTCCGCCAGAAGTACTTCAAGTCGTCAATAGAATTCTGACAGATCGTAAGCAGGAACAAATTTCCATAGAATCTTTCAATTCGGTCCTGATTTAAAGCGATATTATCTATTAGAAAATTAATGCTTTTAACTATAGTAAATGTTTTAATGTCGAAAGCATATACCTAAGTCTGGATTTAAGTGGTTGTCAAGTGATTATAAGAGACAGTTCAAGTATAAAGTGCTTTGGAAAATGTGAAAATTGCACTTGTGGCAAGAAGACATTGTTGTTTTTTCTTTTTTAATACAGCGTTTGTTTATTTAATTGATCAACAAACACAGTTTGCATTATGTACTAGTCACTTGAAATTCAATTGAACATGAAAAACATATAAAATTTCCTCGAACACACGTGTTTTTCTTGCATTTTTCAAGGTACAATTGTGCATAACTTATCACTTCTAAACACTTCACAACCAACAATACCAAAAGCAACATATTTTTACTCTAAATTCCATAATAAATTGTATTTGACGTCAATTGACGACTTGAAGTACTTCTGGCGGAATTTTTTGTCCCTACAAAGGTCCATAGAGTTCTGACAGTTCGATGGCGGGAACAAATTTATATTGCAGCTTGAAATTCGGTAGGGGAAATAGATTTGTAAAAGCTAACACAAAATTGTTAGTTTCAAATACAATTGATTGCGGTATGTCGAGTAAAAATATGTTGGATTTGGTATTATTGGTTGTCAAGTGTGTAGAAGTGATAAGTAACACACAATTGTGCCTTGAAAAATGTAAGCAAAACTCATGTGTTCCAGGAAATTTTATATGTTTTTCTTGTTCAATTGAATTTTAAGTGACTAGTACATAATGCAAACTGTGTTTGTTGATCAATTAAATAAATAAACACTGTATTAAGAAGAAAAAACAACAATTTCTTCTTGCCACAAGTGCAATTTTCATATTTTCCAAAGCGCTATTATTCTTGAACTGTCTCCTTTAATCACTTCACTTGACAATCACTTAAACCCAGACCCAGACTTAGGTATTAAACAAACAGCAAACGGCAAACATTAATTTGCTAATAGATAATATCGCGTTAAATCACGACAGAATTGAAATATTCAATGGAAATTTGTTCCTGCTTACGATCTGTCAGAGTTCTATGGACCTTTGTTGGGACAAAAACTCCCACTACATGGTGCTGTGCCTCAATGGCTGCTCGTCAATTGTTCTCTCAAGAGTGGAGGGGACCTACGGTTTAATGCCGATTCCGAACGGCGATTTTGAGAAGCTATTTCCAAACAGTTATACACTTTGAGCATTTTCAGTGACTCGAAAGAGGTGGAGCAGTGAACAAAATGTTAGATGTTTTTTTCGAGATTTGAACCTAAGACCTCGAGCGTAGGAATCGACACACCTACCCACTTATACAAAGCTGAATTCCATAATAAAGATGAATGAATTAAACTCTTACTTACTTACTTAGCAGGCTTACGACCCATGGAGGGTCTGAGCCTGAGCTATCGCTGCCTTCTATCGTTGACGGTCCTGGGCAAGCTGCTTCCAGTCATCAAGACCATGCTGTCTTACGTCCGCGATGACTTGGTCTTTGAACCGGAGGTTCGGTCTTCCTCTCCTTCTCGAACCAGGAGGCTCGGATTCGAAGACCCTCTTAGCTGGAGCGTTGTTGTCCATGTGTTCGATGTGGCCGAACCAGTGCAGTCGACGGATACAGCTCATGGAGAATGAATTAAACTCGCTTTTTGATAAGTATACAACAATGACATGGCCAGAATGTAATAATTGTCGGCTGTGTATAACTACAGAGTCTGACTCTCTGTTATAACTTGGCGCCGCACTAACCTAATGTCGTTACTGAGATTAAACGCAGACTGATTCCTGCCCATCGCTGATTCTGCTTGTGAGATTTAGTGCCCTTTCTCGAAGTTGGCTCTATACAAGACCTTGATCATCCCACTCCGAGTTGTTGGCTCCTAGGAACGTTGTGACATCAAAAAACTGTAGGAGTACCTAACTCGAACGCAAGATGATCAATCTGGTTAACGGTTGAATGAACGGAGCTCTAGGTTCTTTATGGACCGTGCGGAACCGCATTTTGGATGCGGAAAGGTTCCGCCTCGTGACGAAGTTAACCAGCCTGAGCCCATTTTCGGACGTGATGTTGTGCAGGCTGTCTCGAACAACGAATTCACATCCAAATAACCACTGCCTTCGCTCTCTGCAGCAATCACCGTAGTTCACAGTTTCTCATCTTCGCGCGGCCCATCCCACCGCACTTCCTGGATTACGATAATATCTGCTTAAAAATAGTCTAGGGCCGCTGCGAGTGCATCGGCTGCACGTGGTCTGTTAAAAGACCCCCCTTTCCATGCAGGACCGAAAATCGTTGTTCATTTCTCGTTTGCTGAAGGAAGATGTTATTATGGTTATTGATGGATCCACGAGAGTTCTTCATAGCATACATTGGAATGTTTACCTTGTACTTATGTCAAATTTCGAAATGGCTCTTTACACTCCCCAATTTTCAGACAGGAAAACATTTTCGAATGCACGTTGCTGTGACTGAAAACCCACTTAATTTCAGTTAATTTTAATCCAATTCGACCTCAAAGAGCCACGATGGAGAAGGTTAATTTCCGTAGGCCGCCAAAAGGAGAATTCGCACCAACGCACCAGATTTCAGTTTCGCAGATTTGCGAACCTTCCAGGAGCCGTGATTTTCGAGCCATCACAATCACCTCGCGGTACTCAAACACAAGGCGCACAAATTCCCCCAATCGCTGCAAAATAAAGGCTCCTGAGCGGAACAATAAGCGATTAATAGCACATATGCGCGCCGATTACCTGGGATTGTCCCTCAATTGGGGCCCGTAGCGAGCAAAAACAAAAAAAAGGACAACTCCCTTCACAATTTGCCGTCCGCCATTCGCATGTCCACAAAAAATAACTCCGGCAAGTCAATGGTCATTATGAGCGAAGCGAAATCCCACACGGGATACACATCCGTACTCGAAACAAGTCGTCCTTTATGTCCTTGCATTACGAGTACTCCTTTTTTTCCGATATTGGATTGAGCTGTCGTATTATTAAAAGGGTCCAGCCGATACCACACGGCCGTTGTCGGTGGTATTAGCCGTGAATGTCCACTCCGTTGACGGCTCTTCCGTTCCCAGAGGCGCTGTGTGCATACCGTTTTGCCGGATTGCGCCCCACCCTCCACCGATGCCACAGAATAAAATATCAAATTTTATTCAGCGAAAAACACACGCGTCCTCTTTCGTGCCCAAACGACCATCAGGCCCCGGCCGAAGTTGGTCCGTTGCGTTGTTGTGGTCAGTGCTTTTATATTGGACTGTGTAAATTGCCGGAGGGCTTTCTTAGTTGCTTTTAATAACAGTTTTACCACCCCCTAATGGATCATTATGCGGGCAGAAAGGATTCCGGCAGGCGAGAGTACATGTAACGATACGACCGGCCCCGAGGTGTTTATTTCGGACGGGACAGCCGGAGAAGCGGTCGGCATAAAAGGCTGTTCCATTGGCATAAACCTCCATGAGAACCCAGTGACACTAACAACCACTGAATAATGTAAACATAAAATGAGAAGATGTAGTTGGTCTGCTGACTTCACTTCACTTCGGGGAGTTAAAGTGCGTCCAGAGAGCAGCTTTCGTTTGTTCGAACGAATGTGGTTGTGATTCTGTTCTCAAATAGGTTCCGGTCCCAGCGGATATCCGAGTTGTCTGTGATGGCGCGATGGCAAGAGGTCGGTGAATACCCTAGGGGGATTATTAGGACTATGATGTAGTTTAATAAAAATAAGAGCATATTGTTGATGTAATGGGAACGGAGATAGGAGCGCCTTTTATTTGCCCATACAGCGGTATCACTTACAACGTAGTCCTGGCCGAGATTGCCTCATTGTTTCAGAGCAACTTATGGCATTTGATGGCATTCCGGTGTGGGGCGGACGATTGCTCATGCGAGAAATGCGAGGGCTTACTTTATCCTAAGTCGCTTGTGCTTGTGTTTGAGGCGGACAGTTGTTTGGCGTGTCCGGTATTAGGGTGCTGTTTGCTGTTTGAGTATTCGGTTCTTGATCGATAGCGGCGGGTGGGGGAGGGATATGGCGAAGGGCAATTATCGGATGCCGAACTGAATTTGATAAATGACTTGCTCTCTTTACGACACACTACGAGTATATCGCAGTAATAAGGACGCACATTTGACTTTAGTGGACATCGTGATCGTTTCGAGTGAGAGAGTGTCTTTGTCGCATAACTGATGCTTTTGTTTTATTTGAAATGCCTGAGTGTTAGAACTGTTTGATTACGCAAAGATTATTGGGAACATCAGTTCGAAATAAAATTTCTTCAGACAGTTACTTTTCGCTCGCGCGAGTTAAGTGGAGAAAAAAAGTATTTTATTGACCTTTGGCGTGGTTTTACGAGTATTTCCTCCATTCTCCACTATTTCCTTCCAGTAGAATTAAAGCACTGCTTCAGTGTCTTGTGCACTATTAAAGGGATTTCATAAAAGCCAGTTTTAAACTTGCGAGCAACTCTTGAATCTGAGCAATTGGAGACGGACTTAAATGAGCCGTTGATTCCTTTGAGACAACGCAACAGGAGAAGAATCTCAACCAAGTTGGTGTGCAAAATTGGAGGCAGCTAGCAAAGCATCATGCTGGCAGATGCTAGCAGATCCTTTTTGGACTATGAAATTTAAATCCGGCAGATTCACCGTCAAAACACTTTCTTTTTCTTTTTTTTTGACACAGTACTTCAGGGTAGGCTGTCCAGAAAAGAGTTCTAAGCTCGAAACGAGCAAAATCAAAATACATGTATGTACAGTCAGCGTCAAAAGTGAGTAAACAGTCATTAGCTGAAAGGTATTCCTCTAAATTAAAATTGACTGGAATGGTCTACGTCTGACATTGATGCCTCAAATAAAAGCTCTGAAATCATACTTGAAAATAAGCTATATTTCATTTAAAATAACAGTAAACATAAAGAAGTTTATTTAGTTCAAACATAAAAAGGGGCTAAAAACGAGTGAGAGAGAGAAGTGAGTGAACATATCTCTTTAAAAAACAGTATCTTATTGAGAAAAAAATTGTACTTTGTATTTTTTTATAGCTTTCTCAGTTATTGTATATGACCGTCTTAATTTTCATACAAATGTTTAACAAATTCGAGCCTTTGTGTGTTACAGTCACTGACACAATCATATATACACTCACTTTTCAATGCTGTTTTAGTACTTTTCTCTTTTAAATTCAATTAATTGTATACACTTATGTTAAATATTATTTACCATATTTCAAAGTACGACTTTTGAGCATTAATTTAACATATCCATGTCTGTCCTCATTCCGGTAAATATTAATTTTGTGGATATACCTTCAGCAGATAACTGAATGTTTGACGCTGACTGTACATGGAGAACAGGAGACTGCGGAAACACGTTGTTCCAATGACTGGTATTCGCCAGGAGAAAAAAAGAGACCTTGGGTCATTACTGGTTTTATCGGAATGCAGTCGATGCATCAGACGTTCATAAAGCAGATTCAGTTGTTAACACGAGGAATTAATATCAGTGAATAATTGTGGGGAATTTCAGAGTCTCCTTGATTGGGATAAGTCGTAAAGAGGGACGAAAAGGATATCAATATGCTAGTCTGATACGACATCCTCCGAAGCAATATATGCTTAGATATAGTCCGAAGGAACATGTCAAGTGCGTTCAAATCCCAGTGTCACCTCAACAGAGTCGTTTTCTGTCGCGGTATTTTGTAGACTTGGACTTGAGGATTCTTGGGGAAGGTGTCTACACCATAGCCATTATTCGTACAACGGAATACCATGATGTGTTTAGTTACAAAGGATTTGTGTTGACCTTATCATCAGTGTTTTAGTTTCAGTTTTTCAACAGTATACTGTTTTTTTTTGGTAAGATGGCCTTCGTCAAAGCAATCAACAACCAACGTTGATATAAAAATGCATAGCAATTATGGTAATTTATAAGTGATTTATAAGTGCTGGCGTATGCACTCTGACATTACAGAGCGAACGTTCGAGCTAAAGTTCAAGCGAGATTTGCTTTGGAATGGAGTACGCTGTTCCCTGGGACCACCTCCGTTTAGTGGAACTGTTTGGTGGTAAAATGTTGTTGCTTGGGCATGCATGGAAAATATTCTTTGGGAAAGAGTGAAGAGACAAGAGAAGAGCTGATGAGTTCGTCGGCTTTACAATTTTCTAGAATGTCATTCTCCCCACACCCACATGAGATGAATGTTGAAATTCTTGGGAATCTTACTAAAATATTAGCTGCATTTAAGAAATATCTCTGAGTGGAATGCAACAGAATCCGGGGATTTGATTGCAGTTTGACAATCGGCACAATATGCTAACATAAAAGTTGTGGAAACCGCACACATAGAACAAACTCAAACAGTCAAAAACACGTGGAAAAGAGAGCAGTCGATTCTCGAAAAGTCCAAAGTTGTCCAATATCTAACAATAACCTTTCTAAGCATACTTTACAGAAGGTTAATTAATGCAACGCTGGCTGACATATCCGTAAAAACCGTATCTTCAAGGAGTACACCATAAGGCGGTGTGACTATGAGGTCTTGGAAGAGCTTGGATACTCAAACAAAAGCAAACATTTTCGCAGACGACATGGTTCTAATTTCAAAAGGTAAGTTCCGACTGTCACAATCTTTGACCATTGTCAATGATTAGAAAGAAGTTGATTCGTGAAAATATGAAAAGTGTTTGCGGGAATCGAACCTAGACTTCGAGTGTCAAAGCACTTAAAAACTACGCCACGGCGCTCACTTTGTGGAGGTCAAAACACAATCCTGTGGATGTATGTATATGGCTAATGTTAGCCGCGCCGTGGCGTAGTGGGTAGGTGCGTCGACTCCTACGCTCGATTCCTCACTGATAATGCTCAAAGAGTATAACTGTTTAGAAAAAGCTTCTCAATCTCGCCGTTCGGAGTCGGCATTAAGAACTGTAGGTCCCCTCCACTCGTGAGAGAACAATAGCACGCACAACACGAGTGGTTGCTGAGAAGCTAGACCCAAGTCCACCTCGGACTCTAGCGCCGCCATTATTATTATTATTATTATAATGTTAGACGCATACTAATGAATGGCAGTGTTGTTTGGTGAAATTCATTATATTGAAGGCATTAACGAAAATACAAAGATTCTAGGAGTCTAAATGTGCGTAAGAGCTATACTTAGACCTGCCTCGGAAACTATACTTCATATGCTACCAATAGATCCCATTGAAAATCGTCAGCATCAAAAAATGCCTTGAGAATCAGCCGACTGTGACTATCCTGAACAAATTATCGATGGAAGAGGTAGAGAGTCGATTTCTCGATTTTGAAAGATTTTTCAAATTATGCTTTCCTATTCCATTCTTATTCAAATCCAAGCGGAAATCAATTCCAAGCTGGTCGGATTCTGTCGTGAAGGATACAACGCTCTTAGCTTACTGCACTTGATAACTCTGTGTTAGGATCCTGGACAGAGGGGCATATTCGGCAAAGAGGGAGCTGATGGCTTCTGATGATGAATGAGTGAATGGGCAAAGGATAAAACCATCATTCTCTGAAAAGTGAACTACAAGATCCCAAAGTCAGCATATAGTACCTATAGCCTCCTCCGTTGTTTCACTGATTCTATGGTCAAGGAATAAGGTACATATATACGAGTACATTGATGTTAAATGGAAGGGAAGATTCAATCAAGAATTGTTGACACGACATTGACTTGACCATGCGACTATATATAGGTCTACTACCCACAGTGCTTAGCTCTACCCGGGAGAATCTTCGAGTATAACCAGGAAAAACAATTCAGATGATGATGACCACAGAGTGGAGGTCTCGGGTACATCTTAAGGGTAAGACTCATATCAATCTGCTTTTGGGGGTTTTTCGAACCCACTTATTTAGCAAAATCTTGGCCATCGAGACTTAGATATTTCAACAAGGTGTGACTTCAGCTCAAAATGCAAATTACATACAGTCCATCCACACTCAAGAGACTGTGGTACTAACATTTTTTTTATATGTCCGTTTTCTGTTTTTTAGGAACGTTAAAAATAGTGTTCGCCCATTGGCAACATTTTCAAAAAAGGTGAAAAGATATCCATTCTGACAAGATTGAGTTTCGCCCGGGCAGTTCTTTCCCTTCCACCACACAGGCAATCAAAACATTGAACTGACTTAATTTTATTCAATCCTTTTAAAGCACCCTTAACCCCTCAACACACCCATGCTGCTGTGAAATATCCTCATGACCGAAGCACCCAAATCTTGCTGGTTCAACCACTAATAATTACATTCACGTTCCAATGACTTTGAAAGTTTTGCTCCAGCCACCCATGTCCGACAAAAGCTGAAATGACAAAATCGAGGCTGGCCAACGGCCCAAAGGACGATACTTTTCTGATTAATTAGCCCGGGGGTGGCAAACCGGTTCAGTTATGTAATTCACACTCCCAAAGGGCTACACGCGTCCGCATACGTGCATCGGTGTGAGATAAACCTAATTACGGGGACTCTCTAAACACCTACACCGCATGTGTGTCGGTCTGACGGCGGGCAGGTCGAGCAGAAGGCGTGCTTCATTGGTCCTGTTTTCGGATAATTAAAAACTTTCATTTTGCATGCATTATTTTCCACCATAAATCACACGCAAAACAGTATTGTTGTGAAGGGCTAATGAGTTATTATGGCTCGCGAGCGCCTAACGCAGATGGTCGCGGCGAACAACTTGCAACTGTACTCCTGTATAGAGGCAAACCATTTTTAACGGTCTTTTGTGGGGATTTCGTTTTTTTTTGTATTTTTTTTCCGTTAACAACGCTTGGGCCTGACAGGTGACACGATAGACCGGTCCCATCAATCATGTCCCGAAAATAATTAATTCCACTTTGCTGGTGTGGCATACACACACCCGCAGCACTTGAATTTGATTTCCATCTCTAGGAGCGAAAACTGCATCCTCAGCGTGGATACACGGACTTAGATACGATTTAGGAATTCATTACATCCTGGGATTCTCTGCTGGAGAAATCCCGTAATAGGAAAACTTCTACTCGATTGAACGATACAATTTCCGATGCGAGCAAGATTTTCTGATTTGTCAGATGAAAAATTGTGTTTCCACCCAAATTGAATTAGGAGCGAGTCACGTCACGTTTCCGCGAAGGCGGCTGTCGTAGATCCTAGAAGAGGAGAAGTTGTGTAGAGATGAGCGTTGGGTGCGGGATTTAACGATTTTTTTTTTCGAATTCAATTTATTAGATTTCGACTCTGGTGAGTCCTTGGCGCGGGGGCCGTATCGTCCTACATGTCGATTGCTCTTGAGGGATATGATTTGTGTTATTAAATTCCCGAGACCGTGGCAAAATTCAGTGTTTAATTTTTTAGGAGTACGTCTGTGGGGTTTGGTCTGTTTCTGGTTCTTTGGGTGGTGCTACGTTCTTCGGTGAACTTGGGTATGCCCTTTTCTGCAAACACTCGGGTTGTGCGTGCTTTGTTATCTCGCCAGTGAAGTGCGGACCAAAAGTTTTGTGCCTGAGACACAATATTGCGTTTTTGATTCCGTCGTGTGACGTTTAATTTCCAGCACAAGCACTACAATGACAAAGCCCGAGAAACTGCGTTGTGCTAGCGGTCTTGTGTTTGTTAAAAAATGAGAGCAAAGTAACATCACGAAAAAATGAAATCTCTCAAACAAATCTTTCAAAATGTTGAAACATTTTTGACACTTCCCATGCAGATTGAGAGTTTTTTGTATATTTTGACATTTCATCGTAAAATATGAGAAATGAAAACAGCAGTCAAATAACCATTGTCATTTCAAAGAATGCCTGAAGGCCTTCCTGCGTAACGTAAAAGTGGCAGCAAAAAACAGTATTGTAGTATGCGGACTTCGAACTTTGAAATCTTTAACATGACAGTTATATTCTCTGCGCATTGTCAGTAACTAACTTAGGGTGGTGCTGTAAAGATGGAAGTTAGCGTGTTGACGTGTATTCGAACCACAAACCTTCGTTGTGAGAGTTGACGCTACTACTCACTACGTCACGGTGCGGCCACTAGATTTTGATCTAGTATCAGTAGTTGATAGACGCTTTTGACTCAGACTCTGACTCACCCGGCTTGCTATCAACTTGTGCTTTCCTCGCGCTAAGATAGAACTGCCAATTATGCTCGACGCAGCAAATTTTATCAATCAGATGTGTAGAGAAGCTTCTATTTGCGAAGCAAGATTTGGTCTTCTTTGAATCCTAAGCATTTGCTTTGTTTGATTAGAATGAGAAGATCAGTAATTAGGACTGCGAAAGACGTCGCTAGAGTACTGTGCATTCAGTGAACAATTTGAAAGGATTTCGGTGAGGAGACACTCTGTCGTGCGTCTTCTTCCATCTGATACTTGAGAACATATTCCGTGAGAAGATTTAAACACTTCTACAGGGTTTTCGATCTTGTTTATATGACCACCGTGATCACGTTGGTCGTGATCCATTCTTTGGAGTCAATTTTCCTACTCTTTCACATACAGTCACCGCCAAAAGTGCATGAACAATCAGTTATCTGATGAAAGTTTATCAACAAAATTAAAATTCACCGGAATAAGCTTAGAGAGACATGAACACTTCAAATTAAAGCTCTAAAGTCATACTTTGAAATGTACTGTTTTTCTTTAAGTGTAAACGTAAAATAATTAATCAAATTTAGATGAAAAGTACTATAAACTGCAGTCAAAAGTGAATGTACATATGTAGGATATAACGGCTATTTCTCATGAAACATTCGTAGCAAGAGTGGTAAAGGCATATAAAGAAAGATTTTTTTTACTCACTTTTGCTGCCTGTTTTTAGCAATTTTTTCGTTTGAATTAAATTAACAGCTTTATTGACCATTATGTTAAGTAATATATGTATAGCGTATTTTATGAATTCAGAGTTTTTATTTAAGGTGTCAATATCGAGCATAGTTAATTCCGGTAAATTTCCGTTAAAGCATTTATCGCCACAGTGGACACGATCCGTTAATCCCTACGTCATATTCGAAATTCTAAGGAGTTTCTTCACATCGGGGCAAACGTGAGCTCCACAAACGACATCTTAGTGGTGATTTAACGTAGAATCGTCCATGACAACCGCTGCTACTGCGGTTCGTAGAAACAACTTCGGTCCAAACTGTTCACTCAGAGGGCCATGATACAATGGGCATAGGCGCTCTATAAAACCATTATCCTGCAAGTATTACTATATGCATTCGAAAGCTAAACGATAACTAAGTCGAAAGAGCTGATTCTTGGCACCTTCGAAAAGAAAAGTACTGTGTCGCAACTGCTATTATATAACTTTAGTCAAACACGCTCGCTTCGAAGCACAACAATCATGCTCTAAAAAATTCCTGACATCCCTGCTGCATTGGGCTAGAAGCTAAACGAAAACAGAAAAATTCTCCGTCCGATACTAGGACCCAATTTGTTGGGCAGTGTAAGCCGCGGCTGTTACCCGCTAGATGTTTACCAACCTAGTGTTGCCTAGGAGGAAGAAAAATTGAGGATAAGAGAACTCTACCAACCAACTCTACAAGTTGAAGTAGGATGTGAACGTAGTCCGGAAGGTAAAGATCCGTCGGCGATGTAAGCTCGGCCAGAGCTGAACCTCCTGGTTCGAGAATAAGATAAAATCATTACTTCCGGAATACAGATCAATTAATCGCGTATGAAAGACAAATTGGTCTCAAAACAGGCTTGTTACCATCAAGGATAGAAGGCAACATAAGCTCAAGCTCTTTTTCTTCACCTACTTGTCGACGGTTTGGAAAAGAAGTAAGTGATTTCCTTAACGACTGGATGGCGCAGTTGGTTAAGTACCTACCCCAAGTTGGATGGGTTCCAGGTTCGAATCCCAGTGAAATCGAATCTGGTCCAGTCACCATTTGCCGTTGGGATCAAATGAACGGCACTGAAGTAGGTTGGTACCTGGCAGTACAATGAAATGCTCCAGAAATGTATCAAAAATCCTCCAAAAAAAGCGATTTCCTTAACACATTTCACTTCCATCTGCGTTTCCAACATTCAATTGAAATCGCTTGCTGACTCACTGTCTGTTTTTTGCTGCCAGATGGTTGATGAGTTTCGCATATTTGGCCTTGATCTACGATTGCTAATTTCCACTTTTACGAGTATTGCCCTATAAGTCGAAAAATATCACTCTTCTCTGGATTATTCATGTCTTCACTGGATAACGCTACAGTTCGGGGTGTATTTGGGCCTAGTTCCTCCAGCTTCTGGATCATTATTTCTACTAATTGCTGTCACCTCTCCTGTCGTGACATCGGTCCACTCCGTATCTGGGGCATGTTCATCAAAAATATCCCAACCGTCGTCGTGCGATTTTACGACACTCTCCCTCGTTGACTTTCGCATTAATGTCGAGCATTCCAACACAGTTTCAATGGTTGTCCTTGTCCCCCATGCACTCCATCACCACAGAGCAAAGCGTTCGCAATTTTATTTTCACACCCCCCACCCCAGAGCTTATCAAATGAATTGATATGGCGCACCTTGTGCGCCAAATAATGAGCAAAACTGGGCGGAAATCGGGGTGGAATTGATTTAAGGCCGTTTCCGCGTTGATTGCAATTACGGATAACCCCCCATACCCCCACGCACCCATTGCGTTCACAATTACAGAGTCCACCTATCCACCTGCAGGTGGCAGGTCAATTCGGTCGAAGTGTGGTGCCCTCAATATTTTCCGCTCGCACCCACGGCCCACGCATCGGTGAGCAGTGCAAAAAACCGCCAGCCACCCACCATCATTTCAGCTTGTGACAACGACGGCGGCGGCATGGGCCGCGACAGTGTGACAGTATCTAAATATCTGCGAAATAGTCACTCGTTCAGCGATGGGAAGCGAGCAGAGAGCAGAAAAACGATGCGGAATTAGCATACACTGACGGCGCTGTTGTCATTGTATCGATTCGCATAAACTTCCAATCGGGACACGTAATCTGCGATACGGATTCGTGTTGTTTTTTCTGCTTTCGCTTGTCTGCTGCCAGATCGAACATTAACATGGAAACGACAGCATAAAAGGGATGGAACTTCGATTTGAATTGAATTTAAATTCGGTATTTTGATTGGGCTTACGGAGGAAAGCGGATTTGGTGAGAAGTTTAAGGAAACTGAAAACGAAGCGATTTAAGGCTGAGGGGGGATGACATAAAAGGGATTAGAGTGACAGAACTGATGTAACGAGAATTTGACGATTTGACGAGAGCGCTGATGGTGTGATTAATGAATTTGGGGCACACTTGCGATGCGGTGGGAGTGGGAGGTTCGGTTGGATTTCATTAAGAGTTGGTATTGCCTTCTTTAATCGTTTACAAGGCGATTATCCTGATTTCAAAGAACTATCGAGGAATGAAAGATAGATAATTAATGACGTGCAATTAATCAGAGAGACACTGAATAGTGACAATTGAAAATAAAATAAAACCGAGATGCACGTGCGTGCCAAGGGTTTCCTGCCGTTAATCATTTTTGAAAGAATCAATTTTCAATATCAAGCAACGAATAGAAACAAGTTCTGGTAAATTCAGTACTAACTTCAATCCGTGGGCGGACGCGGGCATCGTGGGTAAGTCCGCCGACTTCTACAATTAAACACCAGTTTCGATTCCCGAAAAACGGCTTTCTCATTTCAGCCTCTTTCGAGTCACTGGCCCTGCTCAAAGAGTACAACTGTCTAGAAAAAAACTTCTCACTCGTGAGAGGACAATAGCGAGTACAACACGACTGGTTACTATTGAAGCTAATCCCAAGCTGACGCATGGACCATTTATTGCCATTTATTATTATTAGCTCCAGAACGCCAGTCTGTCAAATCTGAAGGGAATTGAGGGTTCAGACGTTTTTTTCTAAGACAACTTGAGAAAGTATAACGTGTCGGTGTTTCGAGAAAAATGAAACTTTAAAGCGTCTTCCAATATGAACTTCCGAATTTTGTCAGTTGATAGCGGCCATATTGTTGAAGCTACATCTGTCAAATTGGCTGTCATTTATTCAGTCTGGCTTGCCAAATCACCATGGAAGGACATAGTGTTCAAAAACATGTGCAAATGATAAAATTGTTTTATCAAAATGGGTGTTTTGTTCGGACAACGTTCCGCGCGCTTCGCCATTTTACGGTCGCATAAATCGTCCTGCCGAGAGGACTATTCGCAGAGTGGTGGATAAATTTGAGTCCACTGGTTCAGTAAACAATAAACCAACACCCGTACGTCGATGAAACGCAAGATCTATCGAAGACATCGCCGCTGTCCGTGAGAGTGTGCAGGAGAATCCGAGGCAGTCGATTTCACGTTGCTCTCAAGAACTCGGCCTTTCGCACACCACAACTTGGCCAATTTTGCGTCGTGACTTGAGTCTGCATCCGTATAAAATTCAACTGACCCAGGAACTGAAGGTAAATAAAAACAACATAGACAACGACGTATGTTTGCTGAATGAGCTGTGATTTAAAACTGATCCTAATTTTCATCGAAAAATCATCTTCAGCGATGAGGCCCATTTCTGGATGACTGGGTACGTCAACAAAGAAAATAGTCGAGTATGGGACGATATCAATTCACATGACATCCAAGAGCGTCCAATACATCCCGAAAAAATCACTGTTGGGTGTTGATTTTGGGCTGGCAGCGTGATCGGTCCATATTTCTTTGACAACGACATTCGCTAGGCCATCACTATCAACGGCGATCGCTAAAGGTTGATGGTTACCAACTTCTTTTGGCCTAAGTTGGATGATGTGGACACCAACGACATGTGCTTACAACAGGACGGCGCTACGTGCTACACAGCTCACGCCACATTGAAAATTCTGCACGACTGGTTTGAGAGCATCATCATCTCACGTGAAGTTGATGTGAACTGGTCTCCGAGATCGTGCGATTTGACCCCGTTGAACTTTTTCTTGTGGGGTTTTTTGGAAGTCGCAGGTCTATGGGAATCAGACACAAACCACAGCGGCCCTCGAAGCCAAAATAACCTATGCCATCGGTCAAATTCAGCTTGATTTATGCGCCAGAGTCATATAAAATTTCGATGTGCGTCACACAGAGAAGCCGCGGAGGACATACGATCGATGTTGTATTCCGTGCAAATGGCATCGAAAGGTCTTGCGAACGAATAAAAAATGTCTATGATACCTCACACACACTTTGTTTTATTCCAATTTATAGAAAGGAAGCGCTTAATGAAAGACCCTTTATATCGATGTTGTCGAGCTCTGGCCACAGGAAGTTGGTTATCATCGCTCTATACCTGAGACCATTGACGGTAACTGTGTCTCCTTCCTCATTTCGAAAGAAATAATGTCTGATCACGTGAAACGATGCTTGGTGAAATGACAAATATTTTGACAGCTGGATATCATGGGTAAACTTGACAGCTGATGAAACATATTTGGAAAAACTATCATTGCTATCTGGTCACCCTTTTTAAGCTCAGCCACAATTGAGAAGTAAAGACCAAGTGATCAGAACTTGTGCAACTCATATTTTTAAGCTGGACAGATATATGTACAGCCTTGGCCAAATGTATTAGGCACCTTTTTGTCTTTGCTGCCAAATTACTTATCGGAAGCAATTAGTTTGAATCTTATGGTTTTCGGCGACACTATATGAGGTTGTAAACGATTTTTATTTTGTCTTCTCATTTTAAAAAAATAACGAATTTTGAATACATTCGGCCAAGGCTGTATAAGTACAGGATGCGCCAACAGTTCAATTGACTTTAGTAGACATGTTTTTGAAACGTCAATTCAGTTCAATTTTATCTACGAATCGCTTCCTACCGAAACAAAGCGTCGAAATAACAGCGCCGTACATTGAAAATAGTCGTTCAGTTGTCGTCGAAAATATCGTGGTCAATAACCACCTTTTTGACAACACTATTTGTCGTTTGGTCTCAAATTTTGTTGAGCACTGGACAGTGGGAAATATGCCGACGTTTATTAACGCCCAAGACGTTCCCAAGAAGTAAGAGAGAGAACCCACATGTGTCGTATCGTCACCGAGCTCAACATTTTAGCGTCAGTGAAACCACTTTGTGGCGCATTTTGAAGGTTAATTTGCATTTGTTTCTGTATAAAGTGCAATTGACTCAAAGAATATTGCCAAACAAACCGTCTGCGATGCTTGGAATACGGCCAAACAGGCGCATACTGACATAAAAGATGGCGCACCCTGTACATTAGGTAGGATCGCCTTTTTGGTTGATGGAGCATATGAAGCTGATATTCCAATTGTCGAGCATACTTTGGTCTTCCAAAATTTTACAGATGATCTGGTCCATGTTTGCTACTAGACCATCGTCACCAGCCTCTGATTGCAAGCTATCTGGACCTGCGGCTATGTTTTTCAACTTTTTGATACTGCACCGACTTCTTTAACACCATGAGGGAGGACTACTTCATCGGTTGTGGACGTGATTGCTTCGTTTCCTGCTCCTTTTTCTTGGTCATGCTCGTGAAGCAGCTGCGGGAAGTGCTGTTGAAATACGTCCACTATTTCTTGTGGGTCAGTAACAAGATCATCCTTACGTTTTCGAGTCTGCTTAAAGCCTGCTACAAGACCTTTGGCTTTCTTGTAAAAGGCCCGTAGTTTCTGTTTGTCCTCAGTTGGGAGCCTATGAGAAAGTTGGAGTCCTTGAGTTGAGAGTCTATGAGAAACATTTTCTTTTGGAGTAGAAGCTTCTTCTCCTTCTGTCCCTTAGATCGAAGCTCCGCTTGCGATGCTTTGGTTTTGCGCAGCATATTGTGGTACGTCTCGTCGGTCGCTTGTCTTCTCTTTTCACATCCGCCATCATACCGCGGTTTTCTTGTCGGTGGTGGTCGGTAGCCTAAATTGGTCTCAGCTGCCTTCTGGATGGCTGAGCGGCAAAGCAACCACATTTTGTTGACATTTGTGTTTGGTGTAGGCATGCCAGAGAGTCTCTCGCTTAGTTGCTCTTCGCAGGCTCTATCAATCTTCAGGTGTCCAATGTCAAAACTCGTTAGTTGCTGAAGCTTTCTGACATTAGACACTCGAGCTCTGGTTCGTGTTGCAATTAGCAAGTGGTCAGAGCCGACGTTGGCCACTCTGAATTTTCAAACATCCAGAATATTTGACGCGTGTCTTTTGTCATTGAGTACATGATCGATTTTGTTTGGCGGTTTGACCATCCGTGGATCGCCAGCTGCTGTGTGGTTTCATTTGCCAGGAAATCTCGTGCTTATTGTTGCCACATTATGTGCTGCCTCACAGTGGCACTGCTCTAAAACTTACTCCCAGTTCTCCTCATATGCTGCGTACAAGCAAAACTATCCCCCTGATAATTCAATAGACCACTACTTAGTCTGATTGTTCCAGCCTGCAGCAGAAACAAGTAACCGCAAGTACCCTTCTAATGCGACACTTGAATGCACATTCCACATGTTGCCCTATGATTGCATTATTTCCTTAACGAACTAAACAATTTATTTCCTCCTTTTAGTGAAGTTTGCGGAAGATTTTCAAAGACATACGCCAACGGTATGCACACAACTCATTAGGCGACTTCTGAACGAAATAGATTTGGCATCTAGCGCTCGAGATACCAGGACTCCAGCCCGCCCCACGGACTATTTTTACACAATGCTCCATGACTCCTTTCGATTGCCACATTGACCGCTGAAATGCATGACACAACCGGCACGGTAGCACACCACGAGATCAAACCATGAGCATATTCACATTTCTCCAGCCTTGTTGCGCCCCCGCATCCGTCAGCCTCTGCCCACTGAACACGGGCCAGCAGCCACTGGTAATGATAAACATATTTTGGCCACAGTCCAATGAAAATAAAATCGCAAATAACAACAAACGACAGACAGGTTCGTTCTGCCGCGCCGACGATAAGAACGGCAAACACCATAAGAAACCGAGGAGGCACAGATAGCGCGCAGTTCCCTGCATACACATGCAGATGGGCACGTAGATGCAGATACAATTTATGGAGAGAGAGCATTCCACTCGGGCAGGAGGATGCAGTCATAATTTCGCTCCTAGAGCAATTGACACTGTGTTCGGCGGGGGGGATCGCGGTGACGGAGGCCAAACTCGGTGACTCTGTGATTCTCTGCTCTGCAATTGAACTCAAGGATAGCTTTGTGCGACTGTGGGTTGCATTAATTAATGGCGGGAAAAATGGATGCACAGAACGGATTCTTGGGTGCTTTTCTCATTCAAAACTGTGCAGCTCGTCGACGGCGGCGGCGGTTGGCAGGCGGACGGGCGAAGGAGGTGGTAGAGGTGGTGTCACACAAAGGTGAACTTATTTAGAGGGATTGTAGTGATGAATGGAAATGCCTTGCATTGTCCTCGATGTCAATACTCCAGTCGTGGCAGGGCTTCGCTGAGCTGGGCTGGGCTGGGCTGTGGATTATTTCAGGGAAAAACAGCGAGTCCTGGGGTTGTTTGGTTTTAATTTACAGAAGCGGAATAAATTATTTTGAAGGTGATTTGGATTGTGTGTACAACTGTGGCGCGAAGCAGGCGCACGGGACCACAAGCGCGGGTGGCTCTGCCTTTAGGTGCGAAATGTTTGACTTGCACAATGGAACTTAGTTTAAAGAGGGGAATTAGAAGAAACTTGCTGCAATTTAATTTTTCTTAATGAGATCTCTTTGTGGCTGTTGATGGGGGATGTTCTGTTTGCGGCAAGGAGGTAAATGACTAGGGATTGCGGTCATGATCAAGCGGGAAAATGACTGTGGACAGCTTTCGAAGGAGGTTGGGAATTGGATGGATTGAGGAGTATACCTGAGTGGGGATGAAAGTTGATGGCAGAGGTATTTGACAAGTCCATTTAAGAGGTGAATTGTAAGTCTGTCCTGTTGAATACATTTCGGAGAACTCAAAACCGAGTGACTATCCGTTTAATGTTTGGTCTTTACGTGGCACAGAGAGTAAGTGGGTTCCCTCTCACGAGCGGTGTTAGCGGTAGCTCCGTCTTGCTGAAACCACATGAGCTCAACATTGTTGTCTGCTTGCATGAGTGGAAAAAAGAAGTCCTGAAGCATTGTTCTGTAGCGATGGCCATTAACTGTAACGCTTGAATCCGCATAATTTTCAAAGAAATATGACCCATAAAATTTACACGAGGTTATTCCACATCAAACAGTAACAGTAAGTTATTGTTGTATCAAACAGTAACAGGATTGAGTTGTTGGACCACCTGAATTTTGTAAGGGTATAGGTGCAGGAAGTGTGGAGGTGAGGGCACCGTGGCGTAGTGGGTTGGTGCGTCGACTCCTACGCTTGATGTTGTCGGTTCGATTCCCGAAAAAAAAACACCAAACATTTTTTCACGGCTCCACCTCATTCGAATCACTGACAATGCTCAAAGAGTGTAACTGTCTAGAAAAAGCTTCTCAAACTCGCCGTTCGGAGTCGGTTGAGAGGTTGCAGAGAAGCTAGGCCCAGGTCCACCTCGGACTCTAGCGCCACCGTTATTATTATTATTATTATTATTATAATAATACAAGCAGTAATAGACTAAAACTATTTACAGCTTTTTACTTGAAACTTCTTCATATTCTTCAGATTATATCTGTCGGATCAAGGTTGTCTACCTAGAGCAAAACCAAGAAATCGCCGTTGGACACACTCAATTCGATACGTTTGCGTATCATGATAAGGGACACCAGGCTTGACTAGCTAGTGTTCAAGAATAGGTCTAACAAAATTACAGTAGAGGGACTTCGTTACGTAAGGTTTCGAGAATTCTTTCGACCGGCGTTTCTTCGACTCTGAGCCTGTGGGACAGCGCAACAAAGGACGTCCACGTACAAGGTGGCGCACCCAAGTCGAGGGTGACCTCGGCCGGCTTGGTATGCGAAAGTGGAGACAGCTGGCGAGAGATCATGCTGATTGGAGAGGCATGTTGGGTGAGGCCCAGGTCCACCTCGGACTGTAGCGCCCTAAGAAGAAGAAGAACCATTTCACGAAACCGACAGCAGAATTAGCTCTACTTATAATATTTTCGATGTAGGTTCGAAAATTAACTTCCCTATCGCAAATGACACCTAAGTCGCTCAATAAGGTAACTGTGGGAACCCGCTCTTCGCCAATAAAATAGGTTCGAGGGGCAACCGGAAGGTGCTTACAAGAATATATAATAGATTGGCACTTGATAACATTTGGCATAAGTGCATTTTTTGTACACCAAGTCGGAAAATCCATTTGTGCATGACAGTCAGCAGGGGTAGAAATGTTCTTAGCAATTTTCATGCTGTCCGCATAATCTGATAGACGAGAATATTTTAAAATGTTGTTAATGTCATTAATTGACAG
Organism: Myathropa florea; assembly: GCA_930367185.1. Classification (NCBI taxonomy): domain Eukaryota; kingdom Metazoa; phylum Arthropoda; class Insecta; order Diptera; family Syrphidae; genus Myathropa; species Myathropa florea. Next base: position 46,846,938 of record OV884002.1, read on the forward strand.
GATAAAAATCAGCGGATCAAGATGGCTACCCTGGGGGATCCCAGATGTGGCGGTAAGAGGATTAGATACAGAGGATCCAAAAATGGCTTTATATTGACGTGCTTCAAGGTACGATTTGATCCTCGCGATGGACCCATCCACAAAAAAGGAGACCCTCTAAACTGCGCCAACTATAGAGTCATCAGTCTTCTAAATATCGCTTATAAGATCCTATCTGCCGTGTTGTGTGAACGCCTAAAGCCATTCGTCAACAACCTGGTCGGTCCATACCAGTGTGGCTTTAGGCCTGGAAAATCCACCATCGACCAAATATTCACGCTGCGGCAGATCTTGGAAAAAACCCAGGAACAACAAATCGATACCCACCACCTTTTCATCGATTTTAAGGCCGCGTATGACAGCATCTATAGACACGAGCTATACAGAGCAATGTCTAGTTTTGGCATCCCTACCAAACTCGTCCGCTTGTGTAGGATGACGATGGAGAATGCACGCTGCTCCATCAAGGTCGGTAAAGACCAAACCGAGACCTTTGATGTCAAAAACGGATTCAGACAAGGCGACGCGCTGTCATGCGACTTCTTCAACATCATACTTGAAAGAATTGTGCAAAACTCGCACGCCAACACCAGAGGCACAATCTTTCAGAAGTCCGTCCAATTACTCGCATATGCCGACGATATTGACATAATCAGAAGAACACAGCGTGATGTCAATGGCACTTTTGTGAGTATTGCGATGGAGGCCGCGAAGATGGGTTTAACGGTAAATGAGGGCAAGACCAAGTATATGCTGTCAACCAGAAAGGACACCCAACACCGACGTCTCGGACAGAACGTCACAGCTGACAGTTATAACTTTGAGGTAGTCAAGGACTTTGTCTACCTAAGCACCGCTATTAACTCAGACAACGACACCAGCGCTGAAATCAAACGAAGAATAACTCTTGCTAATCGCTGCTTCTTTAGGCTAAGAAAGCAATTGATAAACAAAGCCCTCTCTCGAACAACCAAAGTAACCCTGTACAAGACCTTAATCGTCCCAGTCCTGCTATATGGCGCAGAAGCATGGACTTTGTCAAAAGCGGATGAGGTTGCTCTTGGTTGCTTCGAGAGGAAAATTCTTCGGGTGATTTTCGGTCCCGTCTGCATAGAGGGTGAGTGGAGGAGAAGATACAACAACGAACTGTACGAGCTGTTCAGCGACATTGACTTAGCCAGAAGGATGAAGATACAACGATTGAGATGGCTAGGTCATATAGAGCGAATGGAAACCAATGCTCCGGCCCGGAAAGTCTTCGAATCCACCCCCGAGGGACGGCGCAGTAGAGGAAGACCGCGACTCAGGTGGCGCACGCAAGCGGAAAGGGACCTCAACCAACTGTGCGTGTGAAACTGGAGGCAGCTAGCTAAAGATCGAGCTGGCTGGAGACGCTTGTTGGTTGAGGCCCAGGTCCACCCCGGACTGTAGTGCCACCTTAAGTAAGTAAGTAAGTAAAGATGGACCCAGATTGGAAACCAATAATTTTTTGTCAAGTTTATCATGTTTGATCTTCCCTTATGAAATCCGTATTGGTGTAAAGAAAACATAGATTACTGTAAAAACAAATTGTATCATACACAATGCTTTCAATTAGCTTAGAAAATAAGAGAAAAGGGATATAAATTAGCGTCTAACCACGGATCACTCGATAATACCGAAGGTAATGTCACAAAATGTTCAAACTCTGAACCATTTTATTTCCGATTACATCAACTATTTCGTTTCCTTGCATCCCTGGATGCCCTAATACCCAATACTGGTTCACCATGTTTACAACAAAAATCTCATGTAGGCTTAACCTGCATAACATGAACCACTTTGTGTTAAGATGTTTGTGTTAAGATATGCGATGCGTTGGCTTTAATTGCCATTTGGCTATCGGAGCGTATAACTAACGGTAACATTAAGATCCTGCTGCTTCTTAATTGCTATCATTTCCTCTTAAAATACGCTCCAGTCGCTCACTCCTGTCAGGAATTCGGATCGCAAACTTCCTCACCAAGGCCAAGATTGGTGCCAGATAGTCCAACTTGCATGTTAGCAAAAGACTGACGTCTGCTTGGGGTAATCATGTCAGTTTCTACGACATCTCCAATCAATCGCCAAAATTCCAACATTCCATGTATATAAACTTTTAAGAAATGTTTCAAAACCCAATGAACCATCTGCCAGACATATTTTGACACCTCCAATTGAGTCGTCAAGCACAATAAACTCAACGCCACTTTTTACATCTTTTTCTTCTCACTCTCCAGATCAATTGTCTTACTCCATCTGACTTTAAGTGCTCTCCGCCGCCATCAACTCCAATCGACAGAGCCAACCGCTTCCACTGGGTGCTAATAACGCCATCAAAGTCCAAGGATAACAACAAAATCTGTCTCCGGTGCTTGTACTCCGGTGTCACCTGCAAAGCCAAATCCAATTTCCCCTCTCTTTTTCTCTGTCACTGTCATTGTCATCCAATTTCATGACTCGCAGGACTCAATTACAACCTCACTGATAACAATAACCACCACATTGGAGTCCTCCATCACCGACCGACTCAGCATTCATTCAGAAAACTCAATTCGTCCTCATTTCGCCGACAGCGCTAAGGGGCATATCCACTTCAAGGACATGCAATAAAATTTCTCGACTTGACGGACACGTTTTTTTATTGTCGTCGTCATCCCTTTTTTTCTGCTTTTTTTTGTGCGTTTCTGTTGTGCCCTCCTTCAAGGAGCTGTGCTGTGCTCCTCCTTGCAGTGCGGTTTATTTATTTGGCTCCTTCCCAAATAATGACCCGAAGACAGTCGCTATCAAACATCTCACTAAACACGACGACACGCCAAAAGGAGAGAATCTTGTTTATGTTGGCACTAATGGCACGTTGGGGGGCGGTAAAAAATCACCAAGATAAATTGATATCCTTCGCCAGCACACAGCTACACACAATGATAATAAAAACATTTGACCAAACCGACGGCGCTGGGAGGAGGAGGATTCGTGCCACCATTGCATAAAATTTGATGCTGATGCTGATGCTGGCGCTAGAGCCCGTTCACTTCGGCTAGGGTCAACTGTGTGGCTTTTAGGGTAAATTATAATGACGAATCCTTGGGGATTAGGTTTATCTTGTGACGTTCGCAATGCCGAGTGCTCTGAGTCCCTGGCTTAAGTGTGTAAGACCATAATAAACTAGCAGATACTTTATTGAGTTTGCCTCGTCGATGTCAAACCGAATTTTGTGTGTGCTGCTCTCGCATTAGGTGGGGGGAGGGGGCGGAGGCGTAAACTATGCTGTGTCAATCGAAAAGGGACGTGTGTATACTTGAGGATTGCGTGAATCTATCCCATTTGCCATTTCTCGGCAAATCGTCGTCCTTGTGGAGGAAGTTTGTTTAGTATTCAAATGGTTCTGTCATTTGGTGTGATGGAATTATTGTAGCAACCGGTACGACAAGGTCCTTGAGTGGATCAAATTAATCGAAATGAGCGATGGATTCATGGGAAATGGGCGTGAATGGTGTGGTATAACACATGTTGAAGGGGTACTGATGGCCTGTTGATTTGGGCTTTCATTTAACGTCATCATGATTGTCAATCGTAATTGGATGTTTTGTTGGGCGGGGGGAAAGGGTTTCTTTTATCTTCCTCACCTCAATTTATTTGAGGGTTTCCTTATTCATGAAGGGTTTCTCTAAAGCCTCCTTTTATTAAAATCCTCTAGGAGCAAATACCTGGATCTCTCATCTCATCTCTCATCTCATTTTCAATGACCCGCATGTTCCACTAAAGGGGTCGCGGGGCTTGGCCATTTTTATTCGGTTTGTTTTTAGCCAAAGGTCAAGTTGTCAATGTGTTACTCGTTCCCTCTTATTTATAGTGCTTTATTTAATCGTGGGCAACTATTTAAATTTAAAGGAGGAACGACTTGGTAAGTAACAAAACAGAAATTCTATGGGATCTGTTCTGAAGATTAGGCTTGAAACGCCAACCGTAAGCGATATTTTCTGATTCTAGAGCATAGACTGATGCGGCGATGGACTTATGTAAGACTAGCTTAACTCAACTATTTGCCGCCGAATTGTGTTTTGCTTAAATCTGCAAAGCTAAAAATGAACAACTCTTAGTAGACATGCAGTTAATGACAAGAATTGTGAAAAAACCTTTTCATGTTGACCACTGATACCTGATAAGTGGTTATCCACAATAAATCAAATTTCAAGCGGTGCCATGACATAACGCCAAGCGACATAAGGCCAAATTTTAAAACTTGGCCTTATGTCGCTTTATCAAAGTGACATAAGACCAAATTGTTGCTTTGGCCTTATGTCACTTTCACAAAGCGACATAAGGCCAATTGGCTTTATGTCGCTTTCCGCTGTATATCTGATTTAGGTTTACCTTATTAAAATATACCTTCCATTAAACATTCTGAGACATTTAAGAGGAAACGGGTAAAAAGTGAATTTGGTTTGGGGGGGCATGCTGCCCCCCTGCAACCCCTCTGCTTGGCCACAGATAGGATTTGGGGTAGGTGCAAAGTTGGATATATGTTACTTTTTCAAATCCATTCTAAATATGAAAATAAGGAAACATTGGATACCACCAACCTCGCACCTATCCCAAATCTTATCTGCGACCAAGCTGGGGTTTTCAGGGGGCAGCATGAACCCTCATACTCCACTTTTTACCCGTTCCCTAATACTAACTCCACTGTTCAATTTCATTTTAATTACACATATACATGTTATTAAAAATTGTGGAATTATGATCCACTTGATGTTTATTGATATTATTATTTGGTGTTATGTCTCAAAAAAATTTGGCGTTATGTCGCTTTGTCGAGCGACATAAGACCAAATTCTTAAATTTGGCTTTATGTCACTTTGAGAAAGAGACATAAGACCAAATGCTAAAATTTGGCCTTATGTCGCTTGGCGTTATGTCCGGGCCCCATTTCAAGCATGTGACGATTGTAAGAGCTTATTATTGAGACGCCAAAAACCAAAGCGATTTTCGTTTGTAGAAAAAACGGATCAAAGTACAGTGGACGCTCGATATAATAATAATAATAATGGCGGCGCTACTACTAAAACATCAAACGTTTTTTTACGGCTCCACCTCTTTCGAGTCACTGACAATGCTCAAAGAGTATAGCTGTTTAGAAAAAGCTTTACAATCTCGCCGTTTGGAGTCGGCATTACACTGTAGGTCCCCTCCGCTCGTGACAGAACAATAGCACGTACAACAAGAGTGGTTGCTGAGAAGTGAGTCCCAGGTCCACCTCTGACTGTAGCGCCGCCATTATTATTATTATTATTATTATTATTATTAAACTTATAGATAAAATAAAGTACGCCCTTTGCTTTCTACGAAAGAAGATGGATGGCGTATCCTTAGAAACAGTTAATGAACGATGAACGATGAATCTAGATATCGGTACAATAATGCGATGCCTTTGGTCGGAGTTGGCCAAACTCATCTAAAAATGGGCATGGGAATGTGATGGGAATCTTTATCGGATACCGTGCAATTGGTACCCACGCAAGAAATAGAATCCGTTTGCCAAAGCAAACCTTTCTTTGGCGAGCTTGAAACATTTCTTTGGCTGAAAAGCCTTCTGAGACTCATACTTAAATTTGAGTGGTTTTAGTCTCTAACTGAAAGGAGAGGTAGTGGATTTCTTTAACTTAATCTACCTACCACTTTGTTACATTTACTCCTGCTGATCGCATACATTTTGTTTAAGTTGAGACGTATATTTTTTTTGTTTTATTTATTGTATGCCTATTAGAAGAGGTTCAAATGTGTCCATTCTTCTTCGTAAAGTCTAACTTATACGGTCCAAGAAGGTCCTTAGGTGTTATGCATCTTAACGATTCATCTTAGGATTACGAGACATATGGAAGCTACACCTAGGACTCTTATTGGGATTTTGGGTATGTCATCCAACTATTTCTGTTTACAGAAGAAGGGTTTTTACGCTATTATCAGGTCGATAACGTAGGAATCTCATAGTAGTAGTTTTCTTACGCGGTCTGTCTTTGAAGTGAAAGTAAAAACTAAATGATTGTGAATCACAAAACGGTATCATACATGCGGGTATCGAAGGCAATAAGATTTCGGAATCTCTAGCAATTGGACGTAACAAGCTTTTACTTTAGGAAAGCGAACCGCTGAACACCAGATTATTAAATGGAACAAAGGGGAACGGCCGCCGTGGCGTAGTGTGTACAGTCAAAATCGGTTATAACGACCTTCAAGGGACTGACGAATTTGGTCGTTGTAACCGATAAATCGTTATAAACGATTTATCATGCTACTGGATTACATATAATGGAACTCAGACGCGACCTTAGAATTTCGTCGTTATAACCGATGTCGTTGTAAGCTTTCAGCCTAGGTTCCGTTCCCACCACAGAAAAAATAATTTTCAAATTTCACGATTTCACCTCTTTCGAATCACTGTCTAGAAAAAGCTTCTCAATCTCGCCGTTCGGAGTCGGCATTAAACTGTAGGTCCCCTTCACTCGTGAGAGAATAATAGCACGCACAACACGAGTGGTTGCTGAGAAGCTAGGCCCAGGTACACCTCGGACTGTAGCGCCGCCATTATTATTATTATTATTATTAATAAATAAATGCCCATTAGTTGATAACTCAAAATGACAGTTTTGAAGCATCTTTCTCATTACAGCCATTCGAAGAAATTTTAACCTCCCACCCAATTGCCTATTGCCACTGGAACTCAAAAGAAGTTTATACGATATTCTTCTTTTTCTTAGATGAAGCAGCAGATCGAGTCCAATTTGGAACTAGAGTGACAAGACCCTCCGACTGACATTTAAGTTTGCTAGTGGCCTTGCGTTGTCGCAAACGCTAAGTGGGACCACAGGGGCTGCTGCATTGTCAAGGAGTATCACGGCGTCACGTTGTGGTTGCACGGCTTTACTGCCGCATTGGCCCTGCCTAGAGTTTGCAACGGAGTCTCACGTCCAGTTACTTAGAATCCTCTACAAGTTATGTGCGCAACTTTAGATATCCTTGTCCTTGTTTTGCAAACTGAATATTTTGCCTTCAGTTCACTCGAGAAGGTTCCTGTTGGCCATTAAACTGATACAATATCTCTTCTGGTGGGTGACAGAACAGCTATACAAGCCATTCCAATTAAATGATGAAATCCAGTTGGATAATGGACTTTATTTCCGAAACAGTAGGTTTCTTTGTAGCTACTCCCAGCATGCATCCACCCTGCTTCCTGATCCTGATCCGGCTGATTTATTTCTCCAGAAACGATCAAAAACAAGTGAAAATTACTCACATAAAGGACTGACATAAGCCCACAACTCAAACAAACCCAAATATCCTTGTGTTATCAAAACAAAATCCACTTCCATTTCTTTATGAATCAATCTTCCGTCAAAAACACAAGTTCCATCGCACGATGAATCAAAGGCATTCTCCACTTATGACGTGCAGTATCCTATTTTCCCACCCCCTTCACCCCACCAAAGTGTCATCAGTAATCGTCATTCCCTTATCCCACAAGCAAGGATTTCCGAAATGCTATTCAGACAACAGTCGCAGCCAGTGGACTCCAGTGGAGCCAGTGACTCTGTTGACAGTCGGACGACAATTACGTTTGTCAGAGCAGGTACAGAGATGTAGACATCTTTACCTATTTTTGCCTTAATTCGTCTAGGTGTCCATCCATCCCCCTGCAGGGCGGGCCACCGCTGTTGACTCAAGCAGGACAATAAACAGGACATTCATCCTTCGGTCGTTATTAGTGAGACTCCTCAGACGGCATCCTTCTACGTGATGTGCATCCCTTTTCGTTTGTTCTTTTGTCTGTCAAACACGTTACGTGTACACTCGTCGCGCCCGTACAAAAAGTTTCCGCACAGTCTGTCAACTCCGGCAAATATTTACTTCATATATCTCGAGAGCACTCCTCGCCGTATTTGTTCGCATCCTTTGGTCGGCTGAGCATTCTGAATTATTAAATCTCCGCCCCAAGGATGTTCGATATGAATGCCAACCAACAGGCATGCGTCCAACAAACCCGTCCACACAGCTCCGTCACTTCGCTTCGCAACTGCCGCTGCATTGGTGGCGCGTATCCCCCGTTCGCTGCTGGAGCAGCCGCCTGTCAAGCAAGGCTGCCCAGGAACAAATTTATTTTGTCACTCCCAGATTACGAATTTAATTGCAGGATAAATTGCCTCAGATGAATTGAATCGATTGAGGAAAGAGATTCGAGAGTCCGACGAGTAATTGGCTGCCATGTCCCGTGGATACGTCTACATTAGCCGACGCGGCGTACGCTGATGCGAACCGCAGCGCGGGGCGCACCTGTTGCCCGACTAGTTGGCGAAACGTTGCCAGCAGCCAAACCACGGAATTCCGTATGCACGATTGCATGTACGACTATGTTTGCGCCTCGATTTCTGGAGGCACTGTACGGGTGCTTGTTTCAAAATGCTCTCTCCGCACGGGAGCCGTCCTCCGCCGCGGCAGGAGCGATGCGCCCCTACGCTCGTAATTGCAATAAAATATCAGTAATGTGATGGTGTTAAATTACTTGGTAATGGCCCTAATGCTGGACCGTGATTGCGCGTATGTTCGCCATTCGCCGAATGGCTCGCTGCGGGCGCTGTTGCGGGCGCTGTTGCCGTCTCCCCGACGGCGACGGTGGATGCAATATGGTGGAGCAATTCTCATTACATTTCAGTTGGTGTGCGTTTTAATCAAGTGACGGTGATATTAAAATAAATGAGGTTGGGATGATTTGGATAACGGGGCTTGTTAGTGAAAGGGACAAATACCGAGATGGTAAGTGAGGTTATGTTTACGATTAGTGTCCGTAGCGTACTTTATGAAGACACAAGCGGTGACGCTTTAGAGTGGATTTGCTGCTATCTGTGAACGAGTGTAGTTTGTGTGTTGATAGTTGACTAGGTTTGAGGTGTTGAGCAGGAAGTTAAGCAAAAGAATGGGAACGGATCGTTTGTAGATATTGCTGCAAACTGAAATTAACGGTGTGGCTTTTGTAGGTGGACGGAACTACGAAGTGAACATCCAATTTGTGTAATGACAATGTATTCAAAGTTTAGCTCCATCAGTTACAGATTAACGGGTATGTCTCCTGCATGTGGTTGCTTCAACAGGGCATGGGTTGCTGTTTGAAGAGAACTGTGCATGGTTGTAAGAACTGAGGGATGTTTTATAGCTTTTGGATTAGGAATGTAAAACTACAACTGAAAGGCCTTTTCTTGACTTACCTACTTATCAGGCCTATGTCGCATGGAGGGACTGGGCCTGAGCTTTAGTTGTCTTCCATATATGACCGGGCAAGCTGCTTCCAGTCGTCTAGACCAGGCTGTTTTGCGTCCGCGACGATTTGATCTTTAAACCGAAGGTTCGGTCTGCCTCTCCTTGCCGAACCAGGAGGCTTGCACTCGATGACCCTCTTAGCTAGAGCATTGCTGTCCATACGCTCGATGTGGCGGAGCCAATGTAGTCTAAGGATTTTTGCCTTTCGGACTATGTCTACATCCTTATTTTTTTTTGCATTTTTTGTTGTTTATTTCTTGTTTACCTTATATCCTAGAAAAAAATACTTAAATCTAGCTTCACTATCTTAGTAAATGTTCTTAAATCTAACTTACTGACCCTATACGGGTACTCAAAGCTAATCTATGTTATATGCCTTTCGGCCTAGTCTATGTTAATTTAAATTTAATTTTAAAGGTCCTTTATTTTCTTATCTAACAAAATTTAAAAAACTTGGATGTACTTCATTTTTTTTATATTTTGTCTTATCCTAATCTTAACTAACTTAACCTAAACTAAAATATACTTCTATTTACAATTAACTTACAACTACTTACACGCTTAACTATGTCCGTAACAAGGACGCGTGAACCAGGGCGTATATGTTATTTATATGCTTAACATATACAGCCTTGGCGAAATATATTAGGCACCCTCTAAGATTCGTTATATCTTCAAAAAGTAAAAAAAAGGGAATGAAATGAGAGGAAAAAATAAAAACCGTTTACAACCTCAGATAGTGTCGCCGAAAACCATAAAATTCAAGCTAATTGCTTTCGATAAGTAATTTGGCAGCAGAGACAATAAGATAAGGGTGCCTAATACATTTGGCCAAGGCTGTATATCTCATACGCCGTGATGCACTTTTTTTTGGATTTTGTTTTATTTTATGATTTTTTTTTTGCTGCTCAGAGACTACCTTAACCTATGTAAGTTAGCCCTAAAGAGCCAACTACCCCGTCATTTTTCGTGAAAAGTTAGCGGCGTCGAAAGCTGAATCTGGTGTGACCACAAATAGAAATGCCGTTCTTTGGCAGACTCTGCTCTATCTCGGGCAGAAATCGCCCTACTGAACCGCAGAAGATCCTCGTGGCTGCGAGCGACGTCCGGCTCGTATTGAAGTCGCCTGTCCACTGTTCGGCGTGCGACATGAAAGATGGTAGGACATCCTTCCGTATCTTGTATCAGGCCTTTTTCGTCCAAATAGAGGAAAGCTTCGGGTGAAATAAAGCCGTTATGGCGCACCTTTTCATGGGTTAGGGTAGTAAGTCGCAAAGATCACACTGTTGGTGGAAGCCATAGCTCGTGCAAAGTGCCCTCGTGTCAGCTTAATAATAAAATTATCTTTCCTTAGCAGGTTTGCCTCGTTATACAAGATCTCTTGGGGTAAGATTTTCTTCTACTGAAATTCAAGTGTACAATACAATCAGGGACAGGCCCGAAGTCACTGCCTCTCGAACACCCTTTTTTCCATCTTTTCCATCTGGGAAGGACTCCCGTTGGACCACACAGGACAACCATACGCCATGATTGGCTGGATAAGGGCCATCATGTAGCAGATAACCTTCACTCTGGTATCAAGTTGACTGCTGTAAAACAACCTACTTGCTACAGCGAAGGCTTTCTTAGCCTTGGTCAGCGCTGTAGCTGCATGTTTACCTTCATACAGATACTGGTCCAACCAAAAGCCAAGATATCTAACTACATTTTTCACGGCTGTCCCTGTGGGTCAACTATGCCGAACTTGCGCACTTGAGGCCTTGGACAGCGGGGTTCTGAAAAGGATAGTTTCGCACTTCCGGTAGTTGATCTTCAACTTCCAGTCGTAGCAAAATCGTTGAATTTTATCGAAGTCACGCTGCAACAAACTATTTATTACTTCGACCTTCGGACCTGATCTGTACGCGATTAGATCATCGGCATACGCTATTAAGTTTGGCATGGAACTTATCGCTAGTGAATATAGCGAACAGGATCGGCGAACCAACTGCCCTCTGTTGCAACATCCTCGTACAGCTCATAGAGTTCACGGTTTTATTTTCTTCTCCATTCGTCTTTCTCGCAGACAAATATCCAATATCCTTCTTTCGTAGGCACCAAGAATCAGCTCAGCAGTTCTGCTTATCGTTCAGCTTTCGGCTCCATAAAGCAAGTCTTGCAGGATTATGGTTTTGTAAAGTTCGATTGAAGTGTAATGTTCAACTGGAGAAGGATAAGACTGGAGACACACCATCTCAAATGTGTAAGGCTGCGGCCACGCAATGAGCGACGCAAACAAATTAAAACATATGAAATCATACAGAGGTGGCCACGTAAGCACTGAGCGATTTTTTTAAGCGACGGAGCGACGTCGCTTGGCACCCAAATCTGTTTTAATTTTTAAGTCGATCGCTGAGCGACGAAATAAGAACATACAGAAACTAAACGTAGAAAGTTTGATTTCAGCTTTTTAAGACCGCCCAGTTCTGTGGAAGGTCAGCCACAAGGATTATAAAAATAGAAACGTCAGCGAAAAGCAGTGAAATGAAGTTGGAATGTAATTGTTTTTTAAAATGATGAGCTTCTTAAAGCAGACAGTTGTTCTAGATCCAACTGAAGGGAATCTGCGACAGCCAGAGGATAATTCATATGAACGCGACTTTCAACTAATAGACTACGACGAAGTGAACTTGAAAATTACATTTTCGCAACTAATCGCTCAGCAATGACGCTCAGTAAATGGCCACCCATCGCTCAGACTCGTCGCTCTATCGCACGTCGCACAAACGCTCAATCGCTCATCGCTCATTGCGTGGTCGCAGCCTAACAGTACTCAATTTTGTCATTCATTATCTGTATTCTTTAGAACAAACAAACTTCTGAAGACAAAGCTCTCAACTACGCAGCCAATTTCCTGGGACACTCTATTTCCTCGTGCGATTGGAAGACCTTATCGAAAGCCATCTGCTTGGCAACAAAAAATCAACCCCCAAACAAACCAGAAATGAACTCCCACCGCACTCCATTAGGCCGACACGTGCATGCATACGAGTACCCAATGAGTCGAGTCTCATTGAAAACAGGGGATACCTCGATATTAACTACACTCGCATCGAAAACAGAGAACACTTCAATCTCTTCCTGTTATTTCGTTATCTCGTATCCTCCGGCGACATTCATGTAAAACATCCGTTTAGTTCTCATACAGCACTACAGCGCAACCACCACCACCACCACCGCACCGCCCGGGGGTGGGCCATTAAAAGACACAGAATCAAAGAAATCGAGCCCAAAATTTATCGCCACAGCACTAAGGAGCTGCGAACAACACCTTGCCAGCTGCAGGCCCCACGGCCGCAATAAATGGCGGCCCCATTCACGACTCAATGGCGAACTGAAAATCAAATTACAACCCATTTGGGGAGCGCAAGTGTAAAGTAAACATAAAGAGGTGCTGTGTACTTATACATCATCATGGGCGGGTTAATTAAATTTACACCTCGCTTCTTAAAAGAGCGCCCTCGCCCGGAAGACACGCCACGAGCAGCAGGTGCGCGCTGTGCGAGGTGTGCGATACGATGTCTGTATCTTAAGGACACAGAATCTCATTACCTAGGAACGTCTTAAAGAGGTGTCGATGGCTTTAAGCAAAAATCCTGGCAACTTTTACGGCGCAGTGTGCGTGGAGATCGAGATTTACCGCGCCTAAGCACATCCATGCCAATGCCGCCATGCAGGAGACTTCATTAAAAAAACAGTCGATGCTGCCGGGGGAATGCGAGAATGTGGGAATCCCCGCCGTCTTCGGAGTTCCCAATCGACGCCAAGGAATTCCAGCAAATTGGCCAAGTGCTGGGGAATCCGCCGGGGAGCGGGCGCCTTGCTCGTTTGAAATTCAAAAAGGATAATCCGGGGGCGAATCAGATATGAAATTTATTGCATACGACTGTTTGGTTTTCGAATGATAATTTCGAAACACGTTTCTCCGGCGCTCTGCACTGATGGAGCTATTCAATCGGAAGCGAAGTATTTTCGGTGAAAACTGCTGGATTGGGGGGATACGAGGAATGTTTTGGCCGATAGTTGGGTGCGGATACATGCGCCAGCTCGCAGGTGGGTAGTTGAGTTGCCTTTTTCTCCTCGCTTTTGATGAACTGACGTGGCGGCTGGAACTTTCGCATGGGAGACATGTACGGCTCTCGAAATGCGTTTCCCTGGGCAGAGATAAGAATTCGGTGAAGTCAGACAGAATCAATTGTCGGGTGTAATGTAGTGTTGGGGGGTGTGCTCGTCTATCGTTCGATTGTGCATTATTGTGCGCTGTGTCGAGCGAGTTGGGATTGAAAGGGATCTTTTCTGGTGCTCTGCCGAGAATTCGGATGAGGAAATGTCGTGGAAGTTTCCTGTCATTCGTACGTGATGTTGAGCTTCCGTATGTGCCCGGGGATGGATGGAAAAGAGTTACAATGACTTATGATTTTTGATTTGCATTTCAATGAGGGGATTTTTATGCAGACCTACGGATGGGGGGCCGATAGTTTGATGTGCAGAATAGAATCGATTAGACAGACGGTAGGCAGGCACTGGATTACATTCAATTTCGTTGGAGTGATGAGAGGGATTTTGGAGTTAAAAACTGACCAGATACACCAAGGAGGTACATTCTGAGTTTTCTTTGAAATTGGAGCTCCATACGTGCTTTGGAAATCGATCCAATCTGGTCAGAGGACGTCTTACTTCGATACATTCGAATTTCAAATGGCATCACGACTGAAGTAGAACAATGAGAAGCCAATGGATTTGTATCTGTATCAATTTTCAATTTCCTCGCCCCAGCAGTGGAGAGGATTGAAGGCGAGACCGAGAAATTGAAGAAAAATTTACCAAATGGTAAGTTCGGAAAAAAGTTGGTTAAAAAAAGGATTGGCAGGTCGTTGCGGCAGTCTTTACTGGTTTTAAATTAATTAATTTAATAAAGTTTTTTGAATTAATTAAATTAATAAAGGGTGGTCCAACGAAAACTCACGATGATAATTGTGAATAAAACAGAAAGTTTTCAGGGAATTATCTTAATATTTTTTACTATGATAGAAGGATCTATGACAATTATGTGTGAAACAAAATATCGGCCAAATGTTCGGTGGCATACCTTTATCCGATGGTCCATATTTTCAATGACTCTGAGACATAATTGAGGTTCAATGTCGTTAATGTGCCGAATTATCTCATCCGTTAGCTCTTGAATTGTTCTTGGCTTATTGACGAACACTTTTTCTTTTAAATATCCCCAAAGAAAGAAGTCCAACGGTGTCAAATCACATGATCGTGGCGGCCAATTAACACCGCCACGATGTGAGATAACGCGGTCATTGAATTTCTCGCACAAAAAAGCCATTGTTCTTTGGCCGTGTGGCAAGTGGCACCATCCTGTTGGAAGCACATGTCGTCCAGGTCCATATCCTCAATTTCTGGCCACAAGAAGTTCGTTATCATCTCGCGATAGCGAACACCATTCACCGTAACTGCTTGGCCGACCTCATTTTCGAAGAAGTATGACCCGATGACGCCGCCAGCCCATAAACCGCATCAAACAGTCACTCCTTGTGGATTAATCGGCTTTTAAACAATCACTCAACAATCCTACAGACCCGATTTGCTGTTCTTTGCAATTCTACCGATTGTGGACACATTTGGTCGATTATGCTGATCAAAAAAATCACGAAGTGCACGAAATGCATTTTGATTTGAACGCCCAAGGCTTCAACAATCTTAACGCGCTGCTCAATTGTGTATCTCTCTATGGTTGAATTGAACCCTGAAACAAAGAAATGACAAATTAAGTTGGGCAAAAAGACTTGACGTTAAGGTGTAACTCACAAATAACATCGTACATTATGTTTGGACCACCCCTTATAAGGTCTCAAACAAGTCGATCATTCCATGAGTTGTGAAGAAAGTCGCATCGTCTAGTTGAAAGCATACATCCAATTTTTCCGATTAGTTCGGAAAAGAAGAGTACACGATATTGTGGTTAATGAGAAAATTTTGTTGAAGTCTGTTTTCCTTTTTGTTCGTTTGAAGTTGGTTGATTCTGTTCTGAGGCAACGACAAAAATATTCATTATTCGAGGTCTGCAGAAAAGTTCGTCGATTTTTTTTGTCTTAAATGGCTTTTAATGCAAATAAGTCAAGAAAAGGAATAGAATAGAATAGGTATTTTTTTATTATTATGGTTGAGGGTATATTGCACCGCGACCTTTAAGATCGATTGTGCATCCTTTCAATAATTTAGCACAATTACGAGTTCCCCTCAAATACAGTTCTTTTCAGAGTTTTATTGAGGGCAATAGACTCCTATTGCGCATAGGTGAAGAAATCTGTTCTAGAGTATTCTCTCTAAGCCAGTTTCCTTCAGGAATCTGAGAATGAGAGATGGTTCTAGTGATTGCATTTCTTCTTCTGATAGTAGGTACTTGCCCATACTTCTTTTTCTTTTGTGGGCTAGTGCCTCACAAAATCTCAGTATATGTTCTGGAATTTCATTAAATTCTCCACAAAATCTGCAGAGATATTCTTCTGATACCCCTAGTTTCCTTAGAAGCTCCCGGAGTCTACAGTGCCCCGTTAGGAAGCCTGTTAAGATACGGAGGTTATTCTTGCTCATTTTGATGCATGCCTTGAATCTCTTCCGGTTATATTCCCTTAGGAGTTTCTTGGCCTGCTTCATTCCACGAGCGTAATCATAATATATATTATAGGAGAGGTATATCAAACAACTTGGTGCGCGCAACTGGAGACAGCTAGCAAGAGATCGGGGCAAAACAAGACAAAGATATTTATGTGTGAGCTGATAGTGATGCCAATGAAGAAGTCACCTACCCTTTGGTGATGAGGCTTTCGGCTTAAAACATTTTCTCCTGTGTTAAAAGAAGCATTCTATTCCGGTGCTATTGAAAACTCCAGCGTTAATGCTGTCATTTTGTTGTAACACCTGTAAAATATAAGATTTCCGGACAAAAAATCTGACAGTCATGACGAGAAAAAGCAAACGTGAAGGCAAAAAACGAATGGCTAACAAAAGCCGGATTCATGTTACTAACATTAAGTGCTCATGTGATGAACAATTGTAACCAGCATATTGTATTCATTTATAAACCGTAATTCAAAACTTTCAAATGATAAGAAAATTTTTATATATAAAGTTATCTTCCAAGCAATTCTGCTTTATGATTGCCAGGTTTGGGGAAAAAATAATCTTAAGAAATTGCACGTTTCCCAAAACAAGTTATTAAACATAACGCTGGACCTGCCGTGATACCACTCGACACGCGATATTCAGGTAGAGCAAATGTAGAATTGATCTTCGTTGAATCCTTAAGCTGAATCAAAGTTTTCTGGATCATTGTAGTTTTGCTGAGAGTCCTTCAGTAAATGATCTAAATAACAATCACAATTATGCACAACTTGATGGTTGATATCTTATCAGGTTTTCTGTTTTGCATTTATTAAAAACTTACTTTTGTACCTGAGTAAATGTTAGGTAAACAAGAAGAAACTGTTTCTTTTCACAAAGTGTACGATATTTGTGATAAGAAAAATCCATTTTTTTTGTTTTTATGTTTTGCACTTAGTTAGTCAAGCGATCAAATTTGGCACGTTTGTGAAAATTGCAATTGGGAGAAAGTAAAAAAAGTTGTTAATGTTGTTTTTTAATATCTTTGTTATTAAGTGTTCGATTAAAAATATAAAATATGTCCAGAGAAGGTAAAAATGTGTAAATTTTGTTTGTTTACTTCAAAAATGAAAAAAAAAAAAGTTCAAAGTGAGTGTTCTTTTTTTACTTTGTTTTAATTTTTGCATAATATCTTCTGTTCCTGCAAAAGTTTAGCAAATCTATTAATTGACCATAATTAGTGCTAAACTTTTGCCGGAAATATTTATTTTTATTTTTGAAAAATAGTGTTAGCAATTTTTTAATTCATGGCCATTTAATTGCATCTTCTTGTCTTTTGCCGATTAGTCAGTGAAGTGAAGAAGCCTTGGAATCAAGAAATAAAAATTTCAAAATTTTTAGGAAGCAATTCAGCCGAAAAACATCAAGAATCGACAATTTAACTGATATTTTCAATAGAATGATGATTTCGTCAGATCCTTTGTTAACAAGTCTTAGGAATCAAACACTTTTGTTAGTAAAAAATACTTTTGTTCGGATACTATAAATTTACTATAAATTTGATGTGGAAAAATTTCATTTGAAAATGAATTAACTAAATTGTGTTAAATATTAAATGTATTATTAAATATAAATTATAATTTTCAAAAACCAAAAACAGTACTCATAGTTTTCATTTTTATTAAATTCATCGTATACTTATTGTTAACAACACATTTGTCTTTGAAAAAGCTACATTATCCTTGATGATAAACACCAAAATGAAAAAGAAAGTTTTTTTTCTGTAAGTTTCACGTAAGTTTATATTGAAACAACCCTCCAAATTTGTCTTTTCTTAATAAAAGTTAAATTTGAACTTATTTTCACTCTTATAC
Organism: Myathropa florea; assembly: GCA_930367185.1. Classification (NCBI taxonomy): domain Eukaryota; kingdom Metazoa; phylum Arthropoda; class Insecta; order Diptera; family Syrphidae; genus Myathropa; species Myathropa florea. The sequence continues at coordinate 46,864,829 of OV884002.1, forward strand.
AAGGCTTTAAAACACAAAAAGGTTCTTTAGACTTTTCAAAATAATTTATCGCACAAAACCACTACTTTTATCCCACTGTGCTGCGCCCACTGAGTATAAAATTGTCAAAAAGATTAAAAATTTTGAGAAAACTGACTTTCAATTTTTATGAAGTTGAAGTTAATCATTTTATAGATTTATAGATACTGTATTTTGTGGGCGCCGTGGCGTAGTGGGTAGGTGCGTCGACTCCTACGCTCGAGGTCGTCGGTTCGAATCTCGAAAAAAACATCAAACATTTTTTCACGGCTCCACCTCTTTCGAGTCACTGACAATGCTCAAAGAGTATAACTGTCTAGAAAAAAGCTTCTCAATCTCGCCGTTCGGAGTCGGCATTAAACTGTAGGTCCCCTCCACTCGTGAGAGAACAATAGCACGCACAACACGGTTGGTGAGAAGCTAGGCCCAGGTCCACCTCGGACTGTAGCGCCGCCATTATTATATTATTATTAGATACTGTATTTATCGTAATGAAAGGACATTCGAAATCAAAAGAGGACGAAAGGACAAATAGCTGAAAAGGAGGACGCTTGGGAGCCCTAATATTTAGGTATGTAGACAGATCTTAAATGTCCGAAAAACATGGACAAAATTATCTAATTCGGGCACAAAAAAGTTTTCCAACATGTTTCTATAGCAGTAGCCAGTAAATATGACTGCATTGCCTCAATCATCCTTAAAGAATTAAGGCCCAATGATGGTGCCAGCTCAAAGGCGGTTATTTTGTGAAGTAGTAGTCTGTATTAATTGAGGGTTTTTGGCGCCTCGGCTATCAAAAGCCAGCCAAGCCGAAATGTCCTTCATCATTTGTAATATTTTTAATCGTGGTCATCTTCAATTTCGCACCCGTTTTGTGGTCATTTTCCTGTAAGCTTTGTGTGAATTGAATTTAATACGGCCAAATGATAGTCTTTCTTTAGATGGCCAAGCTGGATCTGGATCATCTCCTTCAACTTATGATCGACATCTTAATCACGGTCGCTTTCTTTTGCGTTACTCCTTCTTCTTCTTCTTCTTAGGGCGCTACAGTCCAAGGTGGACCTGGGCCTCACCCAACATGCCTCTCCAGTCAGCATGATCTCTCGCCAGCTGTCTCCACTTTCGCATACCAAGCCGGCCGAGGTCACCCTCGACTTGTGTGCGCCACCTTGTACGTGGACGTCCTCTGTTGCATTGTCCCACAGGCTCAGAGTCGAAGACTCTTCGGGCCGGAGCTAAGTTGTCCATACGCTCTACATGGCCTAGCCATCTTAGGCGTTGGATCCGTAGACGCCTGGCCAGACTCATGTCGCTGTACAGACCATACAGTTCGTGGTTGAATCTTCTCTTCCAAATGCCATCAACCCAAACAGGACCAAAGATCGTGCGCAGAACTTTTCTCTCGAAAATACCAAGACATTGTTCATCCGCCTGGGATATTGTCCATGCCTCTGCGCCGTAAAGCAGGACTGGGATGATCGATGTCTTATACTAAGTCAACTTGGTCTTCCGAGAGAGGGCTCTACTACTCAATTGCCTTTTGAGCCCAAAAAACAGTGGTTGGCAAGAGTTATTCTGCGTTTGATCTCGGTACTGATGTTGTTTGTACTATTTACTGCGGAGCCAAGGTAGACGAAGTCCTTAACTACCTCAAAGTTATAGGTGCCTATGGTGACGTTCTGGCCAAGTCGTCGATGCGTGTGTCCTTTCTCGATAACAGCATATATGGTACTTGGTTTTGCCGCTTCCGTTTCAATGCCAGCAAACGCATCATTGACGGTTCGCTGTGTTCGCCCAATCACGTCATTGCGTTACTCCACAGTCTCGAAATCAAAGACACATCGAATTCGACACCTACTTCGTATTTTGGGCTCTTGGTAATAATCATGTACATGTACATCTTTTATAACTTTTTCTTCAATCGGCCAAGAATTTCTTAATTTAATTTTGATATTTCTCAGTCCCCTACGCCATAAAGCAGGATTGTGATAATCAAGGTTTTGTACAAAGCCACCTTGTTTTTTTCCAAGAGATTTCTGATTTACTTTTTATTTGCATCCTTAGCTTAAAGAACCAGCCATTGGCAAGATTAGTTTCCGATTTGATTTTCGTTCTGATTAGTGCTCTTCAGGATCAAAAGTAGACGAAATCCTCTACTGTATCTACGTTATAGCTGATCATTGTGACGTTTTGGCTACAAATCATTGTATAAAATTTGACTCGAGCCTCTTTACCGAAAGAGCCGCCGTAGAAGATCAATCGAGTCACACTTGATCGCTTGTCTGTAGACATCACATCGCTTTCTTAAGTGTATAAGCAGCCAAATCAAATGATGTTCAAAGCAAAACAGTCGATAAAAGTTAATGGATCTTTGAGACACCAATTCATTAAAAACATGGACCCGGACAGATATCTGTTTTATTGGATGTTTTGGCACGATTGTAAATTGAGTTTGTGAACTCATCTGAACCACTCTTGTGGTAACATCCCATAAATTTCAATCTTAATGTAAAATCAATTTAGTGGCGCCAGAGTTTGGCGATCTCGTTAGCTTTTGCCTCACATATCTTGATATGTTACGAAACAGTCGAATAAATTTGGTTTTCAAACGAAATATAGACGAAAGAGGGAGCAGTTTCACTAAAATTATGCATATTTGCGAGCCTTAGGTTCTTCGTGACGTAAAGGCGGCGGGATTGCCTTTCTGCCCATAGGATGTTCTTAAGAATCAGTGTGCGAATGAGATGGCAAAAGTGAGGGCTGTACGAGTATGTGGATGTCAGAAACACGTCGCGTCGGTGTTACCATACCTTCAACCGCAACCTCTGCTTCAAAACTGTTTCTGCTGAATGACCTTCATGCCTAGTTCGCAACACCTATCTGTGGCGCTTTCAAAAAGAGAGCTTAGGGGAAAAACTGCATTATTTCGTGTAGACTTTCTTGTGTTTCAACCTGAAAATTTCCTCTTTAATAACCAGTTGCTACGAGTCAAATGGCCATGTGAACAAATGACTTTTGGTTGCAATTAAAGCAGACATCTCAGTTGGACGCCATCCAAGTGGTCCATGTGTCTGCAGAGTCTTCACCAGTGAACTATCTCAAAATAAATGCTCCACGTGCACTGGCGATGCTCACCGGTGGGTATTTGTTGTTCTAGTCTGCCAGCATTCGGGCGGTAAAAACGTTCAGAGATCAACATGTTTGACATTTGCTATCCGTCTGTCAAAGTAGAACTCGGAAAGTGCTCGGTGGAGTGACATGACTGGAAAAGTGAAAGATAAACATTTGTTCAGCTGAGGTATTCTCGCTTGGAAGTAGCACGTCAGATATGAAACCTTATACTGTTATGCTTGGCAGACCAAGGTGTGGGTCGGGGTGTGCGTGTGCAGTTTGCTCTGCGGTTAGGCTAGGTCCAACGAGAGTGTAAACTCGTTCCAAACGATATCGTTTAAGACTCGACAGCTGTTATTAAGGCGCGCGGTTATTATGCACCGGTGGATGAAGATCTGGATGAAGATGTCGATGAACAGCATGCAATTTAGAGACAATTTTTCTAAATGAAATTTTAATCTAATCTAGACATGGAATGTTGTTTGGGTGGAGATTGGAAATTGGATCGAGATACAATGTGGTTTGATAGGAAACGGTATGTGCAGCATTTTTGAAAGATTGCCGCTTATAATTGCTTTAGATCACCATGAGATCACTATGCAAACATTGGAATATATTTTGTGCTAAAATGTTTGATCAAGATTTGGCATCACTGCAAGAGAGTCTTTATCGTGAAAAACGAGCTGTCAACTATTTGGAATTGGACCAATAACCGATTACCTTTTTGTACTTCTTTTCACTCGTTCAGTTACTCAGTTTCTTCCTTTCATACAGCACGGCTGATGATAAGCGTTGATCATACGCTATGATGATGAATAATTAAATTTTACTTTAATTCGAAATTATTAATAAATTGAATTCGTGAAATATTATTTTGAATACACTTTTTTTTTATGAAACAATATTTAAAAATAATTGTTCTTGTAGGAGTAAATACCGAAATGAGGAAATGATAAATATTTTTTACATGGATTAAATGCGGAAGTCCTTGACATAATTCAGCGCAGAGATGGTGACCTTGTCATGTTAATTTAAAATAAAATAAAATGTAAAAATATTGCAATACGCTGAACCATAGAAAGCAAAAAAATGCGTTAAACCAAATTGGCATCAACTGTCTAACTGATTGAAAGATTCTCTAATTATTCTCTAATATTTTCGAGTTAAGTGGGAGGTAGTTTTTAGTATGGATACACCGGTTCTTTTCGGAGTACTGGGACCAATATTTTTCATCATTTTTATAAATGAGTTGCTTCATGCGTTGGTGGTTAAAGTTTTAATTTAGAAGAGCTTCTTCTTAATTCTCACCCTTCGATGCAATAGAGCTCTCTATGTCGCAGTGTCACTGCCATAACGACAGGGTTGTATAAGATGAAAATAAATAATATACAATATCAATGCATGATTTTTGAATATCAGACGAAGTTTCCAAACTATTTCAGTTGAATTTTCATTAAACTACAACCCAGATTAACAATTCATTACTACATTCATACATACCTTTATCTCTATCCAAGTTTATCCAGCACAGAAAATCCTTCCATCATACCCAATCACTGCATTTCTGTTGGGCATTTAGGGGTTGAAATCGATCTGAGAGATAACACTCATCATCGTATAGAGTGGTCGATCACAGCATGAAATTTATGTGTGAAAATAAAAATATTTATAATTTTAAATTTTAAATATCTCACATAAGTCGATATATAAATCGATCAAATATCAAATATTTCTCATTTTTTAATGCTTACGCCGACGTCTACACAACTGCGTTTTCAGATTTTCAAAATTCGCATGCCTCGATGACTAACCGTTTTTGGGTAATACCTCCAAAACTATTAAGGCCATTAAAAGAAAGTACTCTATGAAGAAAATTTTTTGATTTTGTGATTTTTGCAGATTTTTAAACACATTGGTTTTCGAAATTTTTTAAAGGCTACTTTGCATCAAAAACCTCAACCTTATTTCAAGCTATCTGTCGATTGATATATCACTCAAGAGGGTGCGTCAATGTTTCAAAATCGATGGCAATTTCACCTATACGGGAGTGACCCCCAAATTGGGTGCATGGGCAATGATATCTAGGCCTGAAATACCTAATTCCAAGATTTCATGCGGACATCTTTAGTAGTAGTAGTAGTAGTAGTAATAAATTTTATTTATGGAAAAACAATTCATTTCTTACAAACTTAACAATAAGCATTGGCATTTGCCGTCAGCCGAAAAAGAGAGTTTAGCTTTCAATTGGAAGGCTTCATTTGTAATATTTTGCCGGTATGTTAAGGCACATTTAAAAAAAATTTACAGAGCAACCCAGTTTTCTCCATTTAAAAAGCGACGAATTTCATCCGAAGTGAGAATGTTTTTTCCGAGGTTGTTGGATCTAATTGAGTTCAGTATGGCACAGGTTCCAATAAAATGCAGGACGTCTTCAAGTGTAACATTTAAGCCCTCGCTTTCAATAATGTCGAAATTACCTTCAAGCCGGTCATGAAAGTAGTTTTTTTTTTTCCTAGATCGTGATTAAGTATTTTGTATGTGTTCCTTGCTTGACTTCGTTTGGCTTGCATCCTGAATATCTCGCTGCTTGATCCCTCGATCTTACTAAGTAGCTCCCGTAGTGCACTCCTCCAGTCCGTTCCATTTTCAAGGTTAACATGCAGGGGGACATTGTGCTCACGGCTCAGCCTTGCCCATTCACTAAAGAAGTGAAGGTTATTTGCTTTAAGGTGCAAAGCAATTTTATGAGGGAGACGATGACTTGGTTGTGACATTACTTTTGCGACGTATTGAAAGTACGAGTATAATCTAAGCGTGAATATATACAATGGAGGAAGTCCCGTTTCTAGATGCATCATGTATGTCGGTGTGTTTTCTGGTAGTCTAAAAATTTTCTTAAGGAAGTATCTTAGAAGTTTTTCAATCTCTTTAAACTCCTCAATTCTCCGTATTCCATAATTCTCCATTCTGCTTCGAAAATGTTATACTTTGTACTCGGCGCAATATTCTCTCTGCTTAGGATACTTAGCTGCAGTTTATTGCTCGTTTCGATTCCCTCAGCTTCTACTGCAGATGCTTTTTAAACGATAACTGAGGAGTAATGAGAACACCGAGGTACTTGTATTCCTTGACTTTTTCTAGTTCTTCATTTTGCCAAGTCCATTTTTCATTTCTTGCGTATCCCATCCATTGCGACCCCATCCATTCCGAAAAATCATAATTTTTGATTTGTGAGTATTTAGTTGCAAATTCCACAGGTGACAATAATATTGAATCATGATTTGCATCATATCTGGGCTTTTCGCGAGTATTATGATATCATCGGCGTAGAGTAGCAGCTTTATAGGTAGATGCGAAAAGTGTATTCCTCCCGGTAAAAATTCGTCAAGATCATCCAGAAAGATTGAGAAAAGGAGAGGGCTCAAGAGGCATCCTTGCTTTACTCCGGATTTCGATGATCCGATGTGTGAGTGATACACTGCTGATTCCACTATGGACATTTTGGACAAACACAGGTCTATGCCAATAAGCCGCATACCATCGGTACCCTCAAAGTCATCGAAAATTGAACCTCCACGGCACTCAGCGAAGCCGCGGGTTCTTCGAATGACATCATATTCCACATAAAATGCCATTGGTAGTCCTTTTAAATAAAAGAATCACGTTTGTGCTGCCTAGACGGTATGAAGTAGGTTACTTAACTTCTTTTCCAAGCAAAATCTGTAGCGTTCGTTGTAATATACAATTTTTCATAGGACCCAAAGCACAACCTTGAGGCATTCCATTTCTAAATTTTGCAAAAATTACTCCGTACTTTCTTTTCTAACATAATTCAATCAGACGGCAAAACATTGTGTAAATGAAATCACCTGAGCAAATCCTCGTTAACCTGTTACATCATCTCCACAGGAAAGGTTCACTGAAACATTCTTCACAGAGGGACACATAGACCCCAGAGACGACGGAAAATTCTTCTTCCTCCGTCAACCATAGACAAGACTCCTAGATACAAAAAAAACAAACAAAATTCATCCAAAGCTGTGCATGATGAAAATTCCGCAAACTAATTTCGAAAAAAGGCGGTTGTGCTCTTTTCCTGCGTTGCCCATCAAAGGCACCACTTGCACAGACCTTTCTAATAAACATGTCAGCGGGGGGGAGTTCCTTCATGCTGACAGACATCCCCGAAGACCATCATCCTCGCTCTCCCCATCCCCTCCACAGGCCATCCATCGAACCGGATTCGGGTGCGGATGTATGTTCGGTCAGACAGACGAGCGTACCACACAGACCCGATTCAACCAGAAAGTGCCCCCGAGGTGGGATTGTTAACATGACAGTTTGCCAATAACAGATAATTGAAGTTCAAGTAAACAGAAACTTTCAATATGCACTACCAATCCCGATGAGAAGTCGAACATTTCTCTGAGCAGCGCTGCGCTGTTGTTGTCGGGACGTGCATGGCCCGGCTGCGGGAGGCTGCCGTGGCATGGGTGCACTCTCGGAGGTACCCGAAATGCGTTCCACTGAATTCATTCGTAAACTTTCATTGTTGAATCCACGGGAAGGATATGCACTTTACGAAATTAACGCTTCCAGCTATGGAATGGAATGGAAATATCGGTCCGCCTCTCCGTCCTGATGCGAGCTGCAAGAAAATGTGAAACTGCTGGAGCTGGTGGGGGATCAGTGCAGTGCAATGCCGTCGATGTGCATTGACGTGGGAGTTCGTATTTTGTTTTCACAAGTCAGACGGTAGAACATATTTTCTAGAGCCCCGTGGGAATTGTATTGCTGGAGTTAAGAAGTGTGTGGATTACCGTTTTATTGACGTTCCGGTGAGGAGATGCTTGGCATACTTTGACAAATTAAATTCCTGAACAGTCAAGTCATTCTTCTCGGGGCTAATTGTTACGTTTTGTAAGGGAGGAGCTTTGTTTCATTTGGTGCGAGGAGTTCAGTTTTGAAGGTGTGCAAGGGTAACGAGTTTTTGGATGCAAAGAATAAACGAAACAAGTGGCAATGGTTGAGGATGTAACTTTCGAAGTTTTGGGCTATTGTATGCAGTTCGTAGGATGTTCAGGGAGAGGAAGTCAATCTACTTTCTGTTTGTGCATCCTTGTGAGTTGCCCATGGTTTTCTAAAGTGAATTTTGGTGAATTTCGGATGTTGAACTCTACGGAGTTGACGTAGTGACCTTTTTGAAAATCAAGAATGACTGGAAATCAATGCTAAAACAGAACATTCTAAGATTTGTTTTCACTCAGCAATTAATTTGGTTGGGGACCTCACGTTTGCAAAGTAGATCTTTGGTTTTCAAACTGGCAACACTGTTTCTGCAGATTGTCAATTTGACAGTTGAAGGTTGAGTTGTGGTACGTTTTGCCATTTTACGCTGAATAGATTAACGCTAGACCAATGCGTGCAAATTGTGCAAATTTATTTTGAAAACCGTGGTTCGGTTCGGCAAACTTATCGTGCGTAGCGCGTCTTGTTTTGGTAGACAAAATCGTCCATCTGAGCAAGTTATTGGGAACACGATGAATCGTTTTCGCACCATGTACACTGTAGAGGACGACAAACAGTGCGAACAGAAGAAGTTATTGCCGTTGTGGAGCGCAGTGTTGAGGAAAATCCGGATGAGTCGATTCGTCATCGTGCACAGCTATTGGAGCTGTCCACTTTGTGAAAGAAAGCTTATTAGATCCAGATTGGTTTTTTTTTTTACTTACGACTACCCTGTGTCGGGAATCAAGACACAGGACAGTCTGAAGGTATAGAGGGAGATAGGGAGAGGAGGTACTTGTGCACAATGGTCTTAAGTGCCTGCGGATTGTAGTGAGTGGGAAATATTAGGCTGGGAACAGCATTCGATATTCGTGTGGTGCGGCTAAAAAACGACTCTCTAAACTTAACTATACATCCGAAAACAGGCTTAAGGGTGAACTGATGAGCATTCCTGACGAGACAAGTGTTGCAGGTGAATTCATGGAGGGGGGGAATGCAATTGGTTAGCTCACTGGAGCATCGTTTGTTAAAATAACGATGATAGAACAGTGATAAGGAGTGTGCAAGAGTTGAAATCGCATGACAATTATACGCGTCGTAGGTTCGGTGAATGGACCGAATACATGAGTCAGCTTGATCCTCCTTTTCAACGCAAAATTTTGTTCTCCGATGAGGCTAATTTTTGTTTAACGGGATATATTGTATAAATATGCAAAATTGCCGAATTTGGAGTGGAAAAATAACAGAAGCCTTTGTCGAGAAGCCCTTTTTCTTCTTCTTTTTATGGCGCTACAGTCCGGTGTGGACGTGGGCCTTATCTAACAGACTTCTCCGTCAGGTACGGTCTTTCGCGGTCCCACTGGCTTAGCTTCGAAGACTCTTTAGGCCAGAGCTGTGTTGTCCAAGCGTGTTATAGGTAGACGCTTGACTAGGCTCATACCGCCGTACAACACATATTGTTCGTTGTTGAATCTTTTCCTCCAGATGCCAACGCAAACAGGACCAAAAATCACACGCAGAACTTTCCTCTCGAACAGAGCAAGAGCTTCTTCATCCGCTTTTAATAACGTGTTGGCATGTGAGTTTTGCACGATCTTGTCAAGTTTTTGTTGAAGAAATCACATGACAGTGTGTCGCCTTGTCTAAATCTGTTTTGGACATTGAAAGTCTCAATGAGTTCGTTATCAAACTCGCTGCAGTACCCACAATTCTTCATCGTCAACCTGTGCAGTCTGACACGTTTGACAGGAATGTCAAAACTAGACATGGTGCTGTATAGCTCGTCTGCATGCACGCTGTCGTATGTGACCTTAAAATCTACGAATAGATTGGTGTGTGTCGATTTGAATTTCTTTGATCTTTTCCAGGATTTGCCGTAGTGCGAGGGGTCGATGGTGGACTTCCCTGTGTGGTTTCAACACTGATACGGACCTGTCAGATTGGTGACGGAAGGTTTCAGGCGTTCACACAGAAGAGATAGATCTTGTACGCGATATTCAGGAGACTTATCCTTCGATAGTTCGCGCGGTCAAAGGGGTCTCCTTTCTTGTGAACTCCAAGGTTTTAAAAATTATAGCTATTTTTAAATTTGCGCGGCGCTATTGTCTGATGGGCGCCGTGGCGTAATGGGTAGGTGCGTCGACTCCTACGCTCGATGTTGTCGGTTCGATTCCCGAAAAATTATCTAAAATTTTTTCACGCCTCCACCTCTTTCGAGTCACTGACAATGCTGAAAGAGTATAACGGTCTAGAAAAAGCTTCTCAATCTCGCCGTTCGGAGACGGCATTAAACTGTAGGTCCCCTCCACTCGTGAGAGAACAATAGCACGCACAACACGAGTGGTTGGTGAGAAGCTAAGCCCAGGTCCACCTCGGACTGTAGTGCTGCCATCATTATTATTATTATTATTATTATTATTGTCCGATGTGGACCTGAAATTCAACTATCAGCCTCTCTAGCTAGAATTGTCTAGGATCTAAGTCTCCAGTTACGCACTTCAAGTTGATTGAGGTCCTTACCTTGCCTTACCTTATTTTAAAGCCACTCAACATTTTTTAAAGTCCTTCATAACTTGTGTGGGTTACACAAATCGTGAAAACTTCCTGGCGTCGACCTCAGGCTCAGGTTTAAGGAGTATACGGGCCAGAGGCATTTTGTCCATTCGCTCTACATAGCCTACCCATCTTAGGTATTGGATCTGTAGAAATTAATAAGACGGTCTTTCACCTATGGTGATCGTACACGAAGTGTCGCTTTATTGCTTTTTCATCTTAAACCTAACTTAACAATTTGGTAATAAAAGCTTACTTAATTAAAAATGTTCTTCGAACTGCGTACGGCGGAAATGCTGAATGCGCTTCTTGTTGAATAGGTCGTGCTGTTGCCTAAATGTTGAATGGGTTATTGCACTGGATGGATTGAATGACTGTGGCGGAAATGCTGAATGTGCTGTTTACGTTGAGTATATCATGCTGTTGTGAAAATGTTGATTGGGTTGTTGCACTGGGTAGATTGAATGACTGTGGCGGAAATGCTGAATGTTAACTTAAACGCCTGGCTAGTCCTATGTCACTGTACAGCGCATAAAATTCGTGGTTGAGTCGTGGCCCCCAATCGCTATCAACGTAAACAAAGACCAAAGACCGCACATGAATTTTTTTTCTATCTCAAAAATCGATGGAGGGTTTCTTCATTTGCTTTGTAGCCTGGTCAGAGGAGGTAAAATATTTGTTGCATCCTTTAAGGTAAACTAAAGATTTCGCAGTTTTCTTTTTTCCAATCCAACTGATGTTGCTGATGACACACGTACCAAGGATGGAAGGTGTTTTTGTTTCAGCGAGATAATTGCCACTCATGGACAATGGTTGCGGATGTCTCGTGGAATGTCTGACGCTATCAAGTACAGGCGGAGACAAAGTGCATTGAGGAAGCATTGAACAGATTTGTTTTGTCTAAGGTGCTGACAGCTGGTATTGGAATTGATGATGATGATGTTGGATTCTTTCGGTTTTTTTACATTTGACCAAAAGTCTTGACCATCTTGGGATATGGTGATATATTTTGTCTCTGTTTCTGATCAAATGGGGAGTTAAATTTGTTGATGTACCTCCTTCGTAGAGTCATTTTAAAGTACGGACAAACTTAAAGGAGGAGATTAAAAGTGGACTCCTGTTTTTAATCTTGTTTGACAATAAGTCGTCAAATGTTTGGGGGAAAATAAATTGGCAAAGATATTCACAAAGATGGTGTTCGCTGGGAAAAAATTTTATGAGGAGAAGTTATTTCATTAAGATATACATATGTGCACGATTGGATGGCGCAGTTGGTTAAGTGCCTGCCCCAAGTTAGAGGGGTCCCAGGTTCGAATCCCAGTGAAATCGAATCTGGCCCAGTTACCATTTGCTGTTGGGATCAAATTAACGGCACTGGAGTAGTTTGCTACCTGGCAGTACAATGGACCAGTTTTGAGTCTGAGTGCTCCAGTAGTGTTTCAAAAATCCTCCGAAATAAAAAAAAAGAAGATATATGTAGTTCTGTAGTGGGCAACTGTATCGACTTTTATGCTAAAGAACTATGGATAACGGGCACAAACATTTAATTTTCGTGTCATCACTTCTCTCGAGCTGCTAACAATGGCGATGAAGTATAAATGAAAGGAAAACATTTGGAGATGGTTTCCTCTACTCATGGGATAATAACAGTGCGCACATCAGTGATTGCTGTAAAAACTCAAGACTCAAGTCCCCCGAAAACGCAGCATTAAGTGTTGGAAATCGGCGTCCGTTTAAAAATATAAATACAGTCAGGAACATTCAGTTTCATACATTTGCAATTTTGAATAATAAACTTGATTTAAATGAAAGCCTTGTAAGTCAAACACATTCGAATATTTTTTAATTACTTTTTGAAATATTTAGATACTAAATAAAGAAAAAAAATAAAAAATGCATAGTTACAATACAATAAAAAAAATAAAATAGAAAGAACAAAAATATATTAACATTCAATTTCATACGACAAAGAAATAGAAAAAAAACAAATAAATAATCAAAAAGTTAACAAATTTTTCAATATTTTGTTGGATTGCCCTTACTATTTATTTAAGGCTGTGAGTCGACTTGACATGTATTCAACCAATTTTTTAGTAATCTCTGACGGAATTTTGGCCCACTCTTCTGAAATTACTTGCTGAAATTGGCTTTTGGTCCGTGTTTGGTTATTCGAACTAATTTGTTTGTCCAGATGCTTCCATAAATGTTCGATCGGGTTAATATCTGGACTTTGGGATGTTTCCATCACTTTGGGACAGTTGTATAATAACCACGTTTGCACTAGCAAAGACTTATGCATGGTGTCAATGTCCTGGTAAAAATGGAAAGTGTTTTCTGTCCCCAATTTTTGAGCAAATAAATTGCCAAATACATTTCTTTGTTGATATTTCCATCAATAAATTCCAAATTTTCAACTCCTTCATGGCTCATGGAACCCCATGCCATCATTGACTGACCACCATGCTTAGTACCCGTATGAAGCTGAATGTTCCTGACTGTATGTATGTTCAGATGCGGTAAATGGGCTCCATCCATTTTCATAGATCTACATTTTTACGTTCAATTCAGGCGTCTATTGTCCGCACAGTATGCATTGTCGATTTGAAAAATCCCCTGTGCATCAAATGTTCCACAAAACTGCGGAAAATCTATTTCCAGTATAAATTTGTAGGTGATCACGGTCATTTTGGAGCTTTGGATATCAAGTTCTGCTCTGAGCTCTGAGAAAGCTTATTGCTCCTCATGCCATTAAACCACATTCACGACGATGTATTTCTTGCTTTCTCAAATCGTGGAAATAGTAGCTGTCTTCATCAGATCCGTTTAATTTTTTTTCGTAAAAAAAAGACTGTTTTTCATGCTCGATTCTACCTCGTGTGACATATTGCAAAATTAAGAAAGAATTTACATTCCGCATTCAATGGTTGCTTCCACCTAATTTTTTTTGTCGAATATGGATACTCTGTCGAATATGGATCTACTAGCTTTACTTGTAGTTTCTGGCTTGATTTTTTTTGCAGAGAGCTTTGAAATCGAAGCAACTGTCAGTATCGCTTCAGTATTCTGCCAGAATTGAATTGTGTTTTAACCAAGACGTCATATTAACTAGCACTGTATTAAGTGTCAGGTACCAAGATGTCATAGACCTCACATACAGTGGTGTTCACATAAATAGCACACCCTTAAATTCTCGTACATTATGTTGCGCCAAAAATTTGAAAGAGAATCTGAATTTTTCTTTTTTTATAACAGATAATCGTTTGTCTACTTTATAAAAAAACACAAAATAAATTCAAATTATTCAAATAATAATTCAAAATAAGGAAAAACGTAAAAAGTTATTGTTCATATAAATAGCACAGTCAACGAAATGTTTATAAAAATTAATTAATAACTCGAAAAACTAACGCAAAACTAAAATGTTTGTTAATATTTGAAAGGATAACCATTGTTCCTTATGACTTGCTAACAAAGTTTAGGAAAACTCTCCACTAAGCTTATATCTTTGGGTAGGGACAGTTTCCCAAGCTGACTTTATGGTTTTTCCAAAGTTCTTCCAAAATTTTTAGATTGGAGTCCTTAACAATCGAGTCAATATCATTCCAAAGATCCTCGATAGGATTCAGGTCGGAACTTTGAACCGTCTAATCAAGCACGGAAATTTGTCAATTTTCTTCACTATACGCGAAGTATGCTGTGGATCATTGTCATGCAAAAAATTCCATGATAGAGGCATCGAGTCGTCAGTTTATGGCTCCAGGATTAGCTTATACTAATGTTGGTCCATAATGACATTAATTTTTATGATTGGTCCAACGCCCTGCCATGTCATTGCCACCCACACCATTATGCTGCCACCGCCATGCTTGACGGACTTACTGGTGTACTTGGGATTGTACTCTTGGTTCGCTGGCCTTCTCACATATTCGCACGATCGCAAAATAAAGAAATACTAACGGGATCTTCTTTGCTGTATGTTTTTATATTCATAAAGGTACTACTTTACGATATTATGGCTTTACTCCTGTGCATCTGTTAAGTACAGTGTGTATTGCAAACAAATAAGGTCAAATAAAGGTGTGCTATTTATGTGAACACCACTGTAATGCCAAACCCATTGTGGCATTTTTCAACTAACAGTTCGTTGGATTCTCTTATTCACATTTATGCCATATTGCCCGATTCTCAAGGAAAGAGACCCCTGTAACTGCGTCAATTATCAAGGGGCTACTTTCCTAAACTTCGCATATATGTAAGATCTTCTCTCCCGTCTTGTATGAACGCCTGAAACCTTTTGTCGCCAAACTGATAATTCCCCATCAGTCTGGTTTCACTCCAGGGAAGTCTACAATAGATCAGAAATGGACAAACTGCACATCGTTACACACCACCTACTAGTCAATTTCAAGGTCGCATAGAGACGATCTATACAGCACCTTGTCCAGTTTTAGCATTCCTGCCAAACTTTTCATGTTGTGCAGGATGACGATGGAGAACTCTCGCTGCTCCATTAAGTTCGGTAATGAACTCACCGATCTTCAATGTCAAAAAAGGTTGTAGGCAAAGCGCCGCGCTGTCATGTGATTATTTCAACATTATTCTTGAGAAACTGATGCGAAACTCACTGGCTAATGGAATGGCCCTCAATGAAATGTTTGCTGGCATTGAACCGGAAGCGGCAAAAATGGGGTTCTCGATAAACGAGGGCAAAACGAAGTAAATGACGTCATCAAGGAAAGACGCACAACATTGACGAATTGGCACGAACGTTACGATGGGCACTTCGAGATAATTAAGAACTTCATTTACCTCAGTTCCTCGGTAAACAGTGTGAACAAAGTGATTTCAGTAAGGAAATCAAATGCAATCTCTCTTGCCAATCGCTATCTCTTCGGGTTCAGTAGGACAACTGTACGGGTGACATGAGTCTTCCCAGGTGGCTACGGATTCAACGCCCAAGATGGCCAGGTCATATGGAGCGCATGGACAAAGTAGTTCTGGACCGAAGGCTCTTCGGCTGTGGGACAACGCAACGGTGGACATTCACGTTTAAGATGGCGTACACAATTGGAGATGGACCTCAAACCGCTTGGTGTGCGCATTTGGAAACAGTTAGCACTTAGGAAGAATGCTAGGCATATTAGATGAGGTCCAGGTTCACCCCGGACTGTAGTGCTATGCAAAGAAGAAGCAATAAATTCATTTGAATGGAGTGGGGACTGGACAATTTATCCAATGCTACAATACTACACACACGAAAAGCCGTGTTCGTCCAAAGTTAGTTGAGTTAGGTAGTCCTACATAGAGCTATATTAAAAAATGTCATGGTTCAATTTTTAAATAATAAAGCATACATTTTTGTCCTTTCAACGGAAGGGAAATGACGCCACCCTAAAATTGAAATTCTCTATTGAATCACCCTATATCACTGCTTAAAGTGATTTCTGACAAATGAAAATTACTTTCCACCCTTAATTGAGAACCACTTGCGTTTCTTGAAGAAGCTCCAATAACCCACAGCTCCAGAGCAGCGAACAAAAAAACTTTCCCAAAGCAGTCACACCCAAGCAGTCGCCAAGTTGAAACATGTAATGGGAGCCCATTAAAACGAATCTTCAAACACTTCAAGACAAAAGACGCTCCTTGACTAGTTGTTGCAACTCCACCAACGCCAACGCCTACACACTTAACAACTAACACCACAATCGAATGAAATTCCCAAGTAACACAATCCGTCAAGAGCACTCAGCATGCCCTCGAGTGAAATTACTCCAATTATTGCGGGGCGCACTATCGAACCTGTTCGAGGGCGCGCACAACTATTAACGTTAATTAATTCATTGCAGGAGCAAGAGCTCTGTGCTCTATTCCGCCAGCCGACCAGTCGGTTCAATTGTGTAGATACATGTATCTGTAATTGCTGTTCACTTTGCAGTCGGCCTGTTCGCAGTCAAATACTTCCCCACCGTCACTGCCACTGCCGTCGTCGACGCAGTCATCGTCGTCATCATCGTCATCGTCATCGTCAACAACAGCAACAGCAGCCGCGGCAGCAGACGATGATGGCCACCAGAGACGTAGGAATCAATGGCGACGTCAAGTGGCAAGCAAATTGGCGGCGCTGTGTCTGCAGTGTCCGATTACCACGGTAACGACCGGTTGATGGGAGGCTTTGGTAATTTTTATCGGTCTGCTCCTTGTGCTCGGCCACTTCAGTGGGCAGTGAGGCCCAGGTTAAGTTTGCCCAGTTGTTGTTAAGCTAGTCCGCCGATGAGGAGGCGATATGGTCGAAATCAACTGGTGGGCCTCAAGTGCCGGCCACAGAACCACGGAAGTTCAATTGTCTTCTTGTGTCGTTTGTCTGTTGATATGGTTACGGGTGAGAAGTGTCTGCGCGATGCTTGTTTAAGGGAGACGGGATTACATCGAATTCACCACACTACGAGAGAGAGCCTCTCTTCGGGATGAGAGAGCTGTGAAGAGTGAGTGCATACAAAAGTCTCCAAAGATGCTGGATACATGTTGACAAGGTTGTGGGCATCTGCTCACAAAATGTTGCTGAAGATTTGTGTTAAAAGTGATATGATGCTTGACGTTCTGTTAACTGGTGGTCGTCGTTTACAGAAGAGGACTGACATTCTGTCGCTTTGGTAAGAAATGTTAAGAAAATGTTCGTTCCCTCTTTTGGCCACTTCTTTAAGATATGAGGCTTCGAAGTAAGCTGAGGAGTGTTAAGTGTTAGAAGGAGTCAGCGTCTTCACGCCAACTCGTGATATGTCGTCAAAGTTATCGATAGGGAACAGGGTGAGTGTTAAGATCATTTTGAGAAATGTTTCAGCATCTGATTGAAAATGTTGAAATTGCGGAGTCACTTGTTCTGAAAATTGTTTCATTCTTTTGAAGGATGCCGAGTTTTAATCATCAAGTCGCTAGAATTCACAGTATCGTCAATGAGGAGTGGTATGATACAATTGTTCGTGAGAAGATGATATCACGGTTTGCTTTTTTTATTGAAAATTTTTAACATTGCAGCACTTAGTCTCAAAAACTGGTCCATTGTTCTACCAGGCAGCAAATTACTTTTGCTGGAATTTCTTTCGGAGGGAGACTAGCAGGCGCTTCTGTGATGAGGAGCCTAATTCATCAGCTCTCACCTCGTCAGCAGCGAATAATTGCCAACTGATCCGAGCAAAGGCGAGACAGTGGCAGAGAAAGTGCTCTGCAGTGTCATCGTCTTCTCCACAGGCGTCGCAGAGGGTTTCATCGCTTAGGCCAAGCATATTTAGCTGTTTGGCGAAGGTGTAGTGTCTCGACGGTAAGTCATCTGCCTGTCTATATCCTGAAGAGTAATGTCACCTCTGTCTGCTTTCCCAGTTTGTTTCTGAAAAAGGTTTTAAAGTATGAACTAAAATGTAGAGAAAGTCAGTATATCGATACATTTTTTGTTTGTTTGTTTAGGCTTACAATGCGCCCCAAGCGCTTGACGTCCTGTGTACTTGCACATCCTGCACATATGGTGAGGCCGCCCCTGTACATTGACCTATTTTTCCAACAACCACTTGTGTTGTGCTTGCTATTGATATTTCATGAATGAAGGCCAAGTAAAGTTTTATGCTGATTTCGAACGTCGAAGTTTGAGAAGCTTTATTAGGCAGTTGTACTCTCTGAGCATTGTCAATGAATCGGGAGAGGTGGTACTTAGACCTGTAGCGTAGCAGTTGACGCATTTATCCACTACGCCACGGCGACTGCAAGGAAAAGTGACTATTGCTTGAATATTTTCCAAAAATTATAACAAGCTTATACTGGCAGCCATAACAATCAAAATATATAGTAAACCTTCACAGCGCACAACTTGTTCGAGAATGTCAATAGTTTTCAACGCGGCCTCAATATTGGCCTCAATACAACTTGATCTATGGTTTAAAACTAATAGTTATCAACGTGGGTGCCGTGCAATAGTGGGTAGGTGCGTCGCCTCCTACGCTCGAGGTCTAAGGTTCGAATCTCGAAAAAAAAACATAATGTAATATAATATAATAAAATAATGTAATGTGAAAGAACAACATTTGACAAGCCAGGCACAGGTCCACCTCGGACTGTAGCGCGGCCATTGTTATTATTATTATTAGTTATCAAATATGCACTTATATTTGTGCAATATGTTTAGAGGCAAAAGCGGATCCTCAGATTGCTATAGATCTGTCAAACTAAAACGCTTTCTATTATGTTCTAAAAACAAAACTCCCGTGATTGACCTGTTCATTGCAAGGTTATTGAAGGTGGCAAGTGGTCCTAGGCGACGATGAAGAGAACAACATTTCAATGGCATTTCTACCAAATTTAACTGTAACTTTGGCATTTCAATGTCATTGCAACGATAGCAGAGATCAGCACCATTCATAAATATTGATCTAAAAAAAGAAAAAAAGATGAACGTCAATGAGCAAACTTTTATTCCTGAAACAGACGTGCATCAAAATACATGCAGTAAACTTATTAAACATGACACTATATGCAAATGACGCATGAGTTTACTCCCCGATCACGCACAAAAGCAAGTTATCTTTATTTCTAGATTTGATGCAATCCTCATGTAGTAGATCAGCAAGATAGAATTGGGTTGTACAATATGAAATGTCCGATTTCCGATCAGTCGGAAATAAAATGTTTTCGAGTGAACATCTGTGCCAGAACGATACATATGAAATTAAGTGGTACGTGTGCATATAAGCATTTTAGGGTTCATTTTTTTTTTCTAGAAATTACTTACCATACTGTCGACAGTTCAAATTCGAACCCTCTGCCTTGACGAATTTAAATTGTCATTGGTTATGAAAAACATTAATGGCGCATTTGAGGATGTAGCGGTAAACGAACGCACTATACAACGTTGGTTTGGAAAGTTACGTTCGGAAGTCTTCAACCTCGAAAATTAACCACGTGGGAAGCCGAGAACGTTAGTTGATGACAATGTTTTAAGAGCAATGGTGGATGCGGATCCAACGAAATCGGTGCATGAGATTGCGCAAAGCATGGGAGTATCTTCAATTACATCTATCTACACCTTTCTGTCGTAGCAATGGTGAAGAAACTCAATAAGTGGTAATATATATATAATAACCCCATGAACTGAATGAATCCCAAAAACTACGGCGCCTGGAAGTCTGCGCATCGGTTAAAAAAGTCAAACTAAACCGTTTTGGCGCCGGATGGTCACCTGTGATGAAAAGTGGATACTGAATGATAATCTTAAAATATCTAGGTATTTTAATAAATAAAGGTAATATCATAAAGAAATAAAATACTTCCAATTTTTAGAATGAGTCGGGAATTTTACAGTAAGTAGATATATTCAAGTACTTTCATAATAAGAAAACAAATAATAAAAAAAAAATTAAAATGTCGTGTTTGAGAAAAGAAATACGAAGGCGGCCTGAGGGCAGCCATGACCGTTTACGCCAACATTTTTTTTTTGTTTTTTTTACCGTTGTCAAAAAGTAATTCTTTCTTTCATTTTCTACTATTCATTATCTTTCTGTTTCAATAAAACAATAAAAAAGCCTGATAGATTAAGCATTTTGCTTTTATTAAGCTTTTAAATCTGCTCTTATTTTGAAATAATAGGTAAAACGATGAAATCAATGATTTTCGATGCAAAGTGGAGGAAAAAAACTTTGACTTAAACGTTCATAGCTTACCTATTTTGCCGCCTTACCTATTTTGTACCTGGAGGTCCACCAAAAGAATTTTTTCGAATTCTGATTTCAGATTATGATTTATAAGCCCATTATTTATCAGAAAAAAAATTCCCGACTCTTTTGCGTCAAAATTGCGGTTTTGAACGTTAGAGGGTTAAATTTGTACCACAAAACCGGACATTTCATGTTGTACAACCAATACAATTTGGTAGAGTTTTCGAATTTGTGTTAATGGCTGACTGAGAAATGGAGGAGAAATTAATTGAATTTACCAAAGAAAAAGATTTTATTTATAGTGAAAATTATATAAATATTTACCTATCCTTTTTTTACACATTTTTCCTGTGGATAGCGCCAACAACATGCGGCATTCCAGGCTTCTCGTACAATTATTTGACGATATTTTCCGATTCCACTTCATTTAAGGGACCGGATGGCGCAGTTGGTTAAGTGCCCGCGCCAATTTAAATGGGTCCCAGGGTCGAATCCCAATGAAAGCAAAGTTAATACGCTTTGATTCAGTTTTTCAAATCTGGTTCAGTCACGATTTGCTGTTGGGATCAAATTAAAGGCACTATCACTGTAGCGGTCGATCAGTGGTAGTAGTCTGACTGTGGGTATGACGATAGACCAACATGGTCTAAGTGTGCTGGTGATTTCACAGCCCCCTAACCTAACCACTTCATTTCTCATATAGTTTAGTCCAAATGGCTTCACAGGTTTCGATCAATATTTGGCGAAAAGTTGATACTTCTAATAGGAATGACCACGCCAACATTTGACAAAGAGTACCGTGTGACAAGTATCTGAAAAAATTCATAGTCACCGTTCATTTTCGCTGTAAACATACCTCGTCCAGTTTTTTCTTTTCCCCGCAAGAAACACGACACACAGTATTTAACAATTTCTTTAATTCATTACTCATTTCTGTATCCATGGCAAAAATAATTTATTACTCGAAATCAATTGTCACTTTTCTCAATAGCAGCAAACGAATACGATGAAGTATCAAAATTTACTGCACATCTGATTCGTTGTGCGTTACTGCATGCATCAATGTATGCAGTACTGCTGCACATCTGTTCCAGGTATATTGAGTATTGAGCAGTATTAGATCAAGACTGAATTTTCGATGGTTGGCACCTGCATGACATCTTTTCGGTCTTCAGTGATAAAACATGATTCAACGTCGTCAAAGAGAATTATTTCAGCAGAGTTAAGGTGAGAAAGGCGGATATTATTTGAACAAATCCGTATATCAAACCAAATAGTCACTGATTGGCAACCAACTCGCTTGCCACTTCCTGTCCCATTTCGCAAGGTTTACAACTCAAACTTTGCTGCATCAAGCACCTCTCCTAAAACGATGTCCCAACTTTTGCATTCCCATTTAGTCCCCATTTATTCCCCAATAAATCAGTCCCATGAACCGTTCTCAAATACCCCGCTTCCGTGACCTCAATTTAAAACTATGCCTAAGCTATTCATTTCGAAGCGAAACCGCTTATTTGTCACTTTCGCCTTCGACTCGAGCAGATAATCCGCGTCCTAAAAATGAATGAAATCTTTAAATTGGATCTAAATCACGGCAAAAATCCACCCGATCCCGGCCAATCCGCAGTCCAGCGGCGAAAACAAATTCCCCAAAATGTATCCGGAAACGTTTTTCCTCTTCACAAGGTCCATTTCCTGTCGGCGATTGTGTGCACAGCGTCAGGCCATATTCCATCTGATAGTGTGTGCCATTCGGGGACAAGGCGAAACCATATGACAAACTCCATCGACATGGGGATGGAGCGCGTGCAAATAGCCTTATTTAACCAGCTTATGGGGGGGATAAGGAACTTTATGCCAAGATATAGCACATGCGGAGGACGTGGGCGGCAGAGGAGGCGAACAATTTCCCTTCGAAAACATCTTGAGAAATGAACGCCGCACTACTTGTGCCTGACATTTGCCTTTCACTTCATTAGCCGCAATATTAATAAGGCTTTCTAAAGTGGCTTAGGGATTGTGAGGCGAATGATTAGCTTCCTGGCTGGTGTAGGAATGGGATTTGTGTTTTTTCTTTTGGTTTTTTTGAAAATCTGCAAAAGAAATTTCACTTGGTAAGCGAATATAAATTGGTTTCTGATTTATGAACTTCATTTGGGGCTAAGGGGGATTTTGAGGAGGTGCATGGTGGATGTACGGAGGGAGTTCATATTTTGATGATGTAGAGATTGGTGGTGGGATTGGAAGTGAGTCCTAGGAAGATTCATTGAAGTGAAGTCAAGGAAATTCTATTTCTGCCAAAATATTTCGTCGTAAAGTGACGCTAAGGAGGATTGATTTGGATTAAAAGAGCGTTGCATAAGGACCATTGGCCGTTAACTCAAGCAGAAAGAACCATCATATCATCGTTAGCTATCGCGGTGAAGTTTTGCTGAAGAATCAGCGGCTTGCAAAGCTGATAATCTATTGGAATTATACCAAAATTTGAGGACACCATAGACGTTCCTATTCATCGTAAGGCGGACAATGCTCAGGCATTTTTATTAAGAGTGAGTATTATATTTCAGCAGCTATGCAGTTGTCAAAATATTAAGTAAGGTTTGCCATTTTAGTAGTGGGCGCTGTGGCGTAGTGGGTAGGTGCATCGTCTCCTACGCTCGAGGTCGTCGGTTCGAATCTCGAAAAAAACATCAAACATTTTTTCACGGCTCCACCTCTTTCGAGTCACTGACAATGCTCAAAGAGTATAACTGTCTAGGAAAAGCTTCTCAATCTCGCCGTTCGGAGTCGGCATTAAACTGTAGGTCCCCTCCGCTCGTGGCAGAAAAATAGCACGCACAACACGGGGTGGTTGCTGAGAAGATAGGCCCAGGTCCACCTCGCACTGTAGCGCCGCCATTATTGTTATTATTATTATTTGCCATTTCATAATGTATTGCTTTACGCTTGCCGAATGTGCGAAAATTATTAAAAAAATATTATCGAAATTCCAGAACAGTTGTAAATAAATATGCAACGTGAGGTCGTTCGTCATTATGGCTTTAATGTGCATCGCACCGAGGGATCTTAAGTTATCAACCAGACAGAAACTGGTGCTAAATGAAGAAATATAGCCGCCGTAGCGAATAAGACCCAGAAATGCTGTTTCTGTGCTGATCAGAGGAATTGCGCATCGCCAGAGAGTCAACCAGGCTTACTTTATGGTTAGATTTGGGCCAACATCTCTTATGTATATGGATGTGCTGACGCAAGAATTGGAACTAGACGCGGACGACCATAGACAACGCCGTGGGTTCGCTACTTGGGCGCGGGAAATGTTGGCCGGAGATCCGGATTTTTGACCAAGAACCATCTTTTCAGAAGAGGACCGCTTTCGGCTCCACGGCTGCATCAGATGCAAAATTGCCGTTATTGGAGCGAACACAGTCCACTAGTGTTTGACCAAGCTTCAATGCATCCACAAATATTGACTGTTTGGTGCAGTTTATGGCATGGCGGCATCATCGGACCTTATTTTTTTTATCAAATGAGGAAGGAGACACCTTTGCCGTCAATGGTCTCAAGTATAGAGCGCTGTCAACCGAGTTTTTGTGGCGAGAGCTCAGCAACATCGATTTATCCGAGCTGTGTTTTCAACAAAACGGCGACGCGCTACGTGCCATACAAGCGACGCAAAGCTCGAAGTTGTAAAGGAGAAATTTGGCGACTGGGTCATCTCACGGCGGCGTTCATCAGTTGGCCGCCGCGATCATGCAACTTGACACCACTCGATTATTTCCTCTGAAGCTTTTCCATGTTTAACGGCAAGTATAATATCATAATTATAATGGCGGCGCTACAGTCCGAGGTGGATCTGGGCCTAGCTTCTCAGCCAACCACTCGTGTTGTGCGTGCAATTGTTCTCTCATGAGTGAAGGGGATCTACAGTTTAATGCCGACTCCGAACGGCAAGATTGAGAAGCTTTTTCTAGACAGTTACATTCTTTGAGCATTGTCAGTGACTCCAAAGAGTTGGAGCCGTGATAAAATGCTTGATGTTTTTTTTCGGAAATCGAACCGAGAACATCGAGCATAGGAGTCGACGCACCTATCCACTACACCACGGCGCCCACTTCAACGATATGGCCGCTATTAATTGTCAAAGTTTGGAAGTCCCTATTGGAAGACCCTTTAAAATGTTAAAATTCGCAATTTTCGTACAAAATGTGGTAGGGATTGTAATTCCACTTCACCAACTGTGAAGCAATTAATTCGTAAGAGTGTTGCTGAAAGTCAATGCACTTCAATGCATCACAGTGGTATAATTGACTCAAGAACAGAAGCCTAAAGTCTACGGGCAGCGAGGAGAGTTTGCTGAATGCATAATGAGACAACAAGTGGATGCTTTTTTTTAACCAAAATCAAATCTCGTTTCCTTTTGGATGACTTAGTTAATTATCAAAGCCCTTGAATTTGGGGTTCAGAAAAAAACGAGTAGTTTTTAAGAAACAAATGCATCCACAAGACTTTAGCACTCGGTGTGGACTTCAGGCTGGAGGTATCGGACCGTTCTCTTGTGAAAATGCGGCTGGTCAGACAAAACCAGAGCTCGCCGAAAAAGACTATCATACATTATAAGCCATACACATCCTTCGTATGTGTACGAATACAACACTTAGTTGGAATGATCGCATATTCGAGCTTGCCAAAAACGCTACAAAATATGTAGGTTTCCTTAATCGATGCAGGAAATATTTCACCCCATCTGATTTGGCTCCAATTTATAAGGGCTACATCCGTCCCAAGCTTGAGTATAGCGCTCATATCTGGTCTTGTGCTCGGAAGGCCTCTCTGCACCTGCCTTATAGGAGACAGCAATATCGCGAAGTCAATAGACTCGCTCGAACACCGCCCTAATATGTCTTCCTTGCTACTGCTTTATCGCTATTTTTACAAAGGATGCTCAAGTGAGCTAGTCAATTGCAGTGTCATTCTGATTAAGAATTTCAGTATTAGTCTCCAAGCGACTGGATGGCGCAGTTGGTTAAGTGCCTGCCTCAAGTTAGAGGGGTCCTAGGTTCGAATCCCAGTGAAATCGAATCTGTTCCAGTCGCCATTTGTCGTTGGGATCAAATTAACGGCACTGGAGTAGGTTGCTATCTGGCAGTACAATGGACTAGTTTTGAGTCTGAGTGCTCGAGTAGTGTTTCAAAAACCCTCCGAAAAAAAACAAACAAACAAAATTGTCTCCAAAACTCACTAGGAGGCATGCCAGTCCATCAGCATCGATGATTCAGTCATATTAAAGAAGTCAACGAGAATTTTTCTTGAAGTTTTGCCAAATTTAAGGTCAATTCTAATTAACTTTCCAGTCATTTGCCTACTTCCAGCAGTCGTATTCCCAGCCTCTGTCGGCACCATCTCATCTGCTGCTTCTTTAAGTAACTTACGCCATCTGCACCCTCCTCACTCACATTTCCATTATTTAAGGGCGGAACTTTCTTTATGGAAGTCCGCCAAACCTCCTCCCCCTGTATATCCTTCCCTGGCACTCCATTCCAAAGTCTTTCCAACTGACGTGGAACAAGAAGCACATCATAGTTTGTGGAAGACTTCCCCAGGCACTGAACCAACTCGGAACTACTGCAACGAACCATGCCGTAAACGAGTAATTCAATTACAAAATCAATCGACGCACAAGCACTCACTCTCACTCAGCACTGGCTCCGCACTCACCCCCACCTCTCACATGTCGAAGCACATCCAGCACTGCCAATTAGAAGCCATTCCCCCGGATGTTGCACGAAAAACACTTTCAGCCACCGACCAGCCGAACAGCCGACCAGCCCACCCAACTATGATTTCTCACCCCCGGTCAACACACCCTTTGGCTCCTTGTCGACAACATAATGAACACGTTGAGAAAATATTTGTTTTTCGGTCCCGTTTTGGTAGCCAAATTGCCACATTCTATAAATTCTTCGTTCGGCCTCCGCCTGCGAACCGGCCCGAGGACCATTTGCGATAAACGCACCACTTATTCATTGGATCCGAGCTCGGTTGTGAGTTATGTGCTTTCAGGTGAATGTATCTGCACATCTCTACCTGGAGTCAATTACATGTGGATACTACTGTTAAGTAGCACTTTCTTTGCATCCCTGCGGCTGTGTTCCAAAGAAGCGGTGCTATCAACCGAAACCAAAAGCCCACTTTTCGCAATCTGGCCTCCTTCCATCCTTCGCTCCGTTCCACCTTTCCACTAGTAGGTGCCGACAGCGTCTGCGTTCGGCCGATCACAATGGAACGAGGAATTTCTCTGAATGATTTTCGGTCCGAAGTCGGACGCTGGTCCACATGTCCGTCGTCAAGGCCCCTGATCATGAACATGAATACCCACTCCTTTCGGTGCGCTCGAGAGTGGCACATAAATTCCTCTTCGGCGGATTATACCATCGGTAGGCGAAGGCAGCAAGATATGCGCCTTAACATGTTTTTGAAAACGTTTTTTCAGTCCCCCTGCTGCTGCTTCTCGGGGCCTCCCTCTCTCCAACCCGACGTCTCTCTCTGGGCGGGAGGTGATGCTCGGTCGGGTATGATTTATGATAGGCGAGTCGCCGCTCTCGGGAGTATAATTATGCCTCGGTTGTTTTATCTCTATTAATGAGGTGGAAAAATACCTGTGGAGGCTTTGGTTTTTGCGGGGCTGCATGACCTTAGGGGAGGAGCGTTTAAGCGCGATGGGAAACTGTGCAATCGCGGAGTTTGCCTGGACGTCGAGTCAAGAGTTGATACTCGGCGGGCTTTTGTTTTGTTCGCTGAGTCAACGTGAAAAACTACTGAAGTTGGTCTCTGGCCGGTGCGGCATTGTTTTCCTCAGCAGAACGGCGGAGTTTGTGATTAACGTGTTTTGGAGCTTGTTGCCTGCGATTTACCTAGGATGCGTTTCATGAAGTTGTGCGATATTTACTTTGGAACGTGGACGGTATCACCTACGGGGGAGAACTTTGTTGGGCATTCTCCTTTTTTCGTAGACCTCACAGGAGCCATTTGGGGCTTTCGAAAGTTCCATTGTGGGACATCAATTTTAAATCAGCTCACACAGCAGGGTTGCTCTTTTCGAAAGTTGACTGAGCGTTTACATTCAGTGCCAAGAAATGTTTTTAAAAATTTCTGTCCTCTGTCCTTGCTCTTCTCGGGTCTCAACAATGAGTGCCACAGACACGCTTAGAGACTAACTGCCGTATTTGCAATTAGTGATGATTTCGTCGCTGGCGCTAAGATCATATTTCCTAAATTTTGAATTTCTGAACAGCATTTGAAAAGCAGTTGAAGCTCTGATAGACCAATAGATTCGTAATTCTGTCCGAGTTCTTTATTTATGGCTTGTTCAGATGAACATCAAAACCTATCTGAGAAGTTTAAAATTATCGATTAAGTAATATCCGCTCGTGATATTTGCATTTTCACTGACAGCCAGGCAGCCATCAGAGCCCTGGAACTGGTCTCTACAAACTCCAAGACTGTAATAAACTGCCGCTCATCTTTAGACAAGATGGCCGACCAGTTCAATATTTGCCTGTGCTGGGTGCCAGGACATAGAGACATTCCAGGCAATTGCAAAGCAGATGAGCTCGCCAAGCTCGCTACTTCACAGCCATTACTTCCCAAACACAGTAGCTTAGGTATGCCCCTCACAACTTGCAAATTGTTGCTCTCATTAGAGGCAACTCGCGAAATAGATAACAGATGGGTGAATGGCACTTCGTGTCACACCTCCAGGTTAATCTGGCCTAGGCTAGATTCCAAAAGATCTAAGGATTTATTATCTCTTCACAGATCGAATATAAGCTCTATCGTCGGTGTCATCACAGGACACTGCCTCATAGGAAACCATGCCATCAGACTAGGTGTCCCGGCTAATGATTT
Source organism: Myathropa florea (assembly GCA_930367185.1). Classification (NCBI taxonomy): domain Eukaryota; kingdom Metazoa; phylum Arthropoda; class Insecta; order Diptera; family Syrphidae; genus Myathropa; species Myathropa florea. The sequence continues at coordinate 46,893,118 of OV884002.1, forward strand.
CTGTAGAAGCTGCCTTGATGAGGAGGAAGTGGAAAGTGTCCCACACCTCCTATGCTCCTGTCCGGCCCTGGCGTCTATTCGACGTCAATATCTAGGGGCCTACTTTTTTGATGATTTGGGTGAACTTAGTACGGTTCCCATAAATAATCTACTTCGCTTTATTACAGGCTCCAAATGGTTTCCCTCAGACAACTTAGTGGTTTGATCACGATCAAACCTTGTGGCAGCACAATGGATCAACTATGGTCTAGGTGCACACACACATACACACAGGAAAGCCACATCTCACATACATCGATTAAGTTCACAATAGTTGTGCGGAAAGGCTCTCAATGTTGACCGAAGCAGTACGAACATTGCAAATCGTTTGACTCAACTTTAGCTTCAACAACCTTCTTTTCACTAATCAAAACCTGAGGCAATGATAGTTGAATCTTGATAGTTCAACAATAGTGTGAAATTTAAAATTACACCTCTTTTGGCTACACGTGTACATCCGTGCTATTACATACTCTATTCATGGGTAACAGACCGTGCGCCTACGAGCTGAACTACAATTCTGTTCATTTTAGATGAAGGATGAGCTTAAATGATCAACTATACAGACTATGCATCGACGAAAATGTGAGAGTTTGGCGAGAAAGAGGGAAAGAGAGAGAGAGAGAGAGAGAGATCTTTCCTACCAATACAGACCCCTTAACAGGGTTCGGATTTGTAAAATCGTAAATCGCAGTAAATTAAAAAAAAATAGGAGTGAAACAAAAATATTCGGAGTAGGATTACAAGTTAATTTAAAGCGTAGAGGTACTACACTAAGTGGTAGAGGAATGGTGTCTTTGGAGCAACGCAGGACAATCAATGATATAAAATAATATAACATTGGCGGCGCTACAGTCCGAGGTGGACCAGGGCCTAGCTTCTCCGCAACCACTCGTGTTGTGCTTGCTATTGTTCTCTCACGAGTGGAGGGGACCTGCAGTTTTAATGCCGACTCCGAAAGGCGAGATTGAGAAGCTTTTTTTTAGACAGTTATACTCTTTGAGCATTGTCAGTGACTCGAAAGAGGTGGAGCTGTGAAAAAATGTTTGATGTTTTCTTCGACATTCGTACCGACGACCTCGAGCGTAGGAGTTGATGCACCTTTTTTATGTATTTTTATTTATTTTAATCAAAAATTACTTACATGCTAGACATAAAAATACTTAAAACTAGCTTATATTAAGTAAACAGGAGTTTTACTAATCTAACTTACGGGTGCTCAAAGCTGACCTAGTCTTATTCTAATTTGCCTTTCGGAGCAAGGATGTTTTTTTTTATGTTTTCTTTTTTTTATTTTAAAAGAAATCAAAACTTATGCGCTAAACCAAGAAAATTTAAAAACCTTGGCACTAAAAAATTCATTTTTTTTTCTTAAAACTACTTAACCTAACTTAAAATAACTTAACCTAGCATACATACATTAAAAAACTATCTTACCTACAAACGTAACAACATACGGACGTAAGTACAATGTATGCATTTCATACATTTAATACGCCGTCGACGCACCTACCCACTACGCCACGGCGCCCACAGGACAATCAATGATGCCCGTGAATAAACTTATAGTTTATCAGCAACTTTTCTACGTTTATCAAGTGATTACATATTCACCAATCACAACCGATGCTCATAAGGGGGTAAATTATATCTGTCGGACAAAGGTAGTTCACGTAGATCAAAACGAAGAAATCGATTAGCGTATCGGGAAACTGAGAGCAGAATTAGGTTAGGTTAGGTTAACTGAGACGTCGTGGCGTAGTGGGTAGGTGCGTCGACTCCTATGCTCGATGTTCTCGGTTCGATTCCAGAAAAAAAGACAACTAAGATTTTTTCACGGCTTCACCTCTTTCGAGTCACTGACAATGGTTAAAGAGTATAATTGTCTAGAAAAAGCTTCTCAATCTCACCGTTCAGATTCGGCATTAAACTGTAGGTCCCCTCCACTCGTGAAAGAACAATAGCACGCACAACACGAGTGGTTGCTGAGAAGCTACGCGCAGGTCCACCTTGAACTGTAGCGCGCCCATTATTATTATTATTATTATGGCCCAAACGTATTTCTAACAATCACTTTTATTAGTGGGCTAGGAACCAATTGACATCATCACACAACCGGGGAAATGACAGTGGATTGATCACATATTCAAAACGGACTACTGCTGCATAGCTACAAGTAGGCATGCTACGCAATGGAAAACCTTAACATAGGACAGGAAAAGACAAGACTGGCACAAACAAGACTCAGAAGACTGATAGTTAGGCCAAAGCTCAAACACATTGGCAGCAACCGAAAGCGATGGTGCATAGGCGCGGTTAAGGCATCATGCCTCACAATGGGATATAGAAGTAGTCATTCAATTCATCAAAGTTTCCGCTGCGCATGGTGACGTTCTCGCCAAGACGCCGGAAGGTTTCCTCTTTTCTTGTTTACAGTCTTTGAACTTTTTTCAAAAAAATTTTCATGGAAGATGTCTTTTAGTCCTCACGAAAAAAATGCTTTTTAAAAAAAGCATTTGATCATGAACCTCTCCTGTCTGGACTCTAGCCAAATTTGATTATGTGTGACTATCGCTTTCACCGATTCCACTTGGATCCTTTCCGATCCTTTATAGACGTCTTGATCGTAGATTTCATTAATGGGACATGTTTTCCTTATATCAAATTTAACATAGAAACTGACACCAAATTAGGCCAAATGAAGCTGTTGTGGCTTACGTTAAGCTAGATCTCTATCCGAAACGATCGCCAAAGGAACATAAATCCTAGTCATCTTCATCCCACTATACGTTGAAGGACTCGTCTTCGCTTTTAAAAAACAATGAGGAAGCAGTTAAAAAGTTCCACCAGATCTTTGTAAACATTCTCCTTTTTTCAAACGACGCCCGACAAAAATCCCTCTTTCAACTAACAGACCCAGTAACCTTATTAAATTCACCCTTAAAAGAATATTTCGCCACCAACACTCCTCAGATCTGTTAACAGACAAGCAGTACAATCATCCCTTAGCAACATTTTAAAGATATCAACATTTTGTGTGCAGCACTCACGTGCACTCTGTTGCCGCATCCAATAAGAGAAACCCAATCGGAGAATCTCTGCAGCTGCAGATACTTTCTTTCGCACACAGATGCGCGAGAGCGCACCGAACGAAGTCCCCCAACGACCGAGCAACCAGCCAACCAGCCGACAGGCAGCCAACCCACTTCACCACACCACACACCATCCGTTCGCTGTGTATCTGGAAAGTGAGGCTGTGCAAGCAACCACGACTCCGGGCAACATTAGTTGCATACAATCTCTCGTCGAGTTTAAATCGCGTCCGTTGTTTGCGTCGGTCCTCAGATAAACCTTTTTTGGGAGCAGATTCTTGTTCAATGTGCCCACCACCACCACCTACCGCCCTCGCACCATCGTCGTCAACAACGAGCATCGCCGTGAAGCCGTGAAGCTGTGAAAGGGGACAGGAACGGATGTTGACGGGACGTTCGAATCAAATTATGTTAATGACTTTGGAGTGATACAACTGTGTGTAGTGTGCTCGTCTTTGAAGCAGACTCTGTGTCGCCTCCGCGGCTACACCTCTCGCTCTGACGGAAAAGTAACTTTTTGTTTCCTGGCCTCGCGATGACACCGGAATACGACGGGGGTGACGCGTGAAACAGTGAAGAACTCAACCAGTCGGGGGGTAGCAGGGAAGCACCGCGAAAGCACGAAGGCGCTGCGAACGGTGAACAGTGAGACGGTGAGAAAGTGAAGAGGTGAAGCGAATTAATGCAGGGAATGTGCGCCCAGCGTCGTCGGTTGAGGGTCGATTCGGGGCATGTTATGCGAGAACAGCAATTAGCAAGTGCGGCGTTCCGGTCTAATTAATTGCGCGAGACAAGCAACAAACTGAAAGCAACAAACAATCTCGAGAACGCGCGCGTGGATGAGTGAAGGTAGCATCGTCCCTGGTACCGGTTTTCGATTTATCCGTGAAGTTCGCCGCATTCCATTCTGACAAGATGACCGCTGCCGTGAGTCGGCTGTTTGTGCTCTTAAACTTTTTCTATTTGGCCCTGGTGTCGGGCAACTCGAGTGATCCGTGCTACGCCGATGGAAAACCCCGCAAGTGTGTGCCGAGTTTTGTGAACGCCGCGTACGGGAATCCCGTGGAGGCGTCATCAACTTGTGGGCTGAGGCAGCCCGAGCGATTTTGTGAAGTTGATAGGAACGACCGCACAACCACATGCGATGTGTGCGACGATAGCAAACCGGACTTTCGCTACCCACCGTCTGCTTTGACGGACCTGAACAACTCCAACAACGTGACGTGCTGGAGGTCCGCCGCAGTGCCCGTTCCCATGGATGGTGACAATTCCCCACCGGACAACGTCACGCTGACACTTTCACTCGGCAAGAAGTACGAGTTGACGTACGTCAGTCTGACATTTTGCCCGAAATCGCCCAGACCAGACTCGATGGCCATCTACAAGAGCCTCGACCATGGGCAATCCTGGCAGCCATTCCAGTTCTACAGTTCGCAGTGCTCGAAGTTCTACGGACGCCCTGACCGCGCAAAGATAAGCAAATTCAACGAACAGGAGGCGAGATGCATGAACTCGCAGCGCTCCTCAGGTGATAACCATCGGTTCGCGTTCAACACCCTCGAAGGACGACCATCGGCCAACGACATTGACACCTCGCTGGTGCTGCAGGACTGGGTTACAGCCACCGACATACGAGTCGTGTTCCATCGCCTCGAAGTGCCACGCGACTTGCTTGCGTCTAATCACTTCGGTGACACCGAACGCAAGTACACGAACGACAAATCAATGGACACCAACAACGCCATCGAAACGAAATTCATCGGCAAGCTATCAGCACCACAATCAGCCGGAACATCAAGCACCGCTCCCAGCCAACACTATGCGGTATCAGATTTCGCTGTTGGCGGACGTTGCAAGTGCAACGGACATGCATCCGAATGCATAGCCGATGACGAGGACGGTCAATTGGTGTGCGATTGCAAGCACAACACCGCTGGATCCGAGTGCGAGCGCTGCAAGCCGTTCTACTTTGATCGGCCATGGGGACGTGCCACCGATACCGATGCTAACGAATGCAAAAGTAAGTCCTATACTAGTTCGTATACACATATCCTATCGAAGTCAAACTAACAATGTGGTCACCATCCCTCTCTCGTTCATCCCCCTCACTGATGTCTGCCTTAGGTGAGGTTAGCTCTGTGCCGTCACTCCATTGTCTCCGTAGGCCATCTGCCGCTGTTCGATGATGGGACGAGGGATGGGACAGACGAACGAACGAAGAATTAGTTTTCGCTAAATTTATTGTGGGTGAAATTGAATTGACTGCCACAGCAAGGGGTGGCAGAGCCATTACACCAGTCTGTAGTCCCTCAGCCCCGTGGATGTGTGCGAGAGAGTGTGTGTGTGACTTTGGTGCTCAATCGAGTCAATGAAGAACGAAGAACCATCGACATCTGCTCTTAATTTAAATTCAATCTGCAAATGGCTTAATGACATTTGCCAAATTAGTTCTAGATACATTACGAGATAGTGCTGCTGGCTGACTTTTCTCCTTTCCCCCTTCTCTCTCTCTCTCTCCCTCTCTCTTTCAGACTCTCCCCTAGTCCGTCGTCTATTCATAAATTGACTTGTCCAAATCTGAATTGTTCCTTCACTCCGAACGCTGTGTGTGCGTGTATGGATGTGTTCCACTTGGAAGAACATGTCGGCCCGAAGCGGCTGAAGAGCTCACCAGCTCCACAGCTCCACAGCTTTGCAACAGCTCTCCAGCTCATCAGCTTACCACCAGTTCACCAGTTCGCCTGTTTCAGCAGTCATATCAGGCAGCATCCACGGTAGCACAGCGACATCGACGAGGTGCACCGAACAGACACAACCATTAATTAAAGTCGACATTCAGCAGCGACTAGGAGCTGGCATGGCATTTCAGTGTTTTCCTATCCGCCGCCGTGTTGTTTCTTTCGTTTAGTTACCCGTTCCTTTTTCGACTTTTTTTTTTGTGTTGCTGTTTGTTACTCCTTTTTGCAGGGGTTTTGTTGCACTCCCCTCCCAGCCGCCAGAGACTTGCAAATTAAATGGCAAATTGTGAATGGTACCGGGCCGGGTCGGGCCGGTCGGTGGGGTGGTGGCGACTGGGATGAGATGAAGACTTTGCTGGAGCGCCCGCAGGGGAAGAGAGTGTGTATCTGTTGAGTCTGTGTGCGGAGCAATCTTGTTAGAGAACTGCTTGTTTGGGTGGAATATGTATGAGTGGGAGGGGTGGTTTGAGTTTTGCACAAAACAACGGGAACTCATTGAATGGCATAAGTTACTGTTGTCTTCGACGCAGTCACATCTAACGAGGACATTCGCAGTCGGCTCAGTCAGATGTGCACACGGGAGGCGATCGATGCTGGTGGCAGCGGCGGTGGCAATTTAATCGGCAGGGGCGCGTCAATTGAGTTAGAGTCGCCGACGACGCCGCCTAGATCGAGTCACATCGTGCACACAAAAAGTCGATTTCTTGGGGGCACTGTATGAATATGCAAATTTGATTGGAGAATCTGTTGATATTGAGAGCCGTCGAGGGATGGGAATCGATAATTGGTTTGTGGAGTTGATTTGTGGCGACTGTGCACGTATTTGTGGCAGCCGAGGTCAAGGGTAGTGGCCAGTGTTGACGCCCATGGTATCTGATTGAAGTTTATATCCGGGCGGGGACACTCCGGCTATTGATCCTGTCATTGCCTCTAATTGGTGCCGTTTAAAGCGGGCGTTTAATCGCATTTGATTGATTGTTTGGGTTATAATCTAAGAGTGCGTTGATGGGGACGGGGATGCAGTTCATCACATGTCTGTATCCAAGAGATGACCCAAATGGAACGGGGGAGGGTTTTCGATGAGAGACGCTTTGTATTGTGTTCTTCGAAATGAGGATAGGCTGTTCTGGGTTGAGAGAGACGTGAGAGGCGGTTGTCTTTGTAAAGCAATGCTTGGCATAGATTATGTTAGAAATTGTTTCCCACAGTTGCAGGCGGAGTGTTAAAAATAAATTCATCCTGTCCGAATGCTGTCAGACGATGGGAAAGTGGCCCAATCGGGACGACGAGAAGTTCCTCCTGAAATTGAGTTGTCTCGAACATGACGCACCGAATAGTTAAGTGGATAGTAGTCGGACCATGGACATCATATGAACACGAAGTGTTAAGGCAGATGAATCGAATTTCTACGAGGAAGAGGACACCTCAACGCAAACTATGTATTGAGCAATGATACGCATTTTATCGCAAAAGGATAGAGCGTTGTGCCTGGATGAGAGTTCAGAGAAGGGAGCAATTGAGGACAGAAATGATTCATTTTCAAATTTCAGCATTTCCTTCCACACATTGGAAGTGAGTGGTGAATAGTGGTTCAAATTGTGGTCTGACTCATCTCTCCAATCTTTCCACAAGAACATGAGCATTGTACGTCAACGCAAATTCGACAGTTCCTACAGAAATGCCATCTGGTCGTCACAAAGACGACGAATTTCTAAAGAAGAACGGCCCGATGATACCATCACCCCAAAATTCGGTATATCTATCTATAGGATTTACAATACTGCTGCTGCGTATATTACTGCTAATTCCGCTTGAAATTAGGGTAGAGAACTTTCTCAGCAGGGCTAGAGTTGGTGGCAGTAGTCCGTTTTGCTGTATTTGTTTCGAGCTGGCCGTAGTGATTGGACAGCCTTGTCATTCCAAAGCCTTGCTTATCTGAGTCTCAGGACGGTTGTGGGCTTCGCTGTTGCAGAAAATATCAAAGGAGGTAAAAGCAAAAGCACTAAGGCAAATCCTGGAGAAGACCAGCGAGTTTCAAATCGATACGCACCATCTTTTTATCGATTTTAAAGCCGCATACGACAGCATTCATCCCAAGGAACTATTCGAAATGATGGTCGAATTCGTTCAACCAGTTCCAGTTCGGCTCGAGGACCACCGAGCCGTTTGAAACCTGCACCGGATTTCGGCAAGGAGATGCGCTGTCGTGTGATTTCTTCAATTTGGTACTGGTGAAGATAGTGCGGCGGGCTGCTATAAACACGGAAGGCACTATCTTCTACAAGTCAGTCCAACTGTTGGGATACGCAGATGACATCGACATCGTTGCGCGTTCCTAACGCGCCGTAGTGGAAGCTTTCACGGCGATTAAAGAACAGGCGAAACGAGCTGGTCTTAAGGTCAATGAGGATAAGACAAAATATATGCTGTCGAGCAAGAAACGATCCACCGCAAACCACCTAGGGCAAAACATTACTTTCGACAGCCACAATTTTGAGGTAGTGAAGGAGTTTGTCTACCTCGGTGCAAATGTGAACTCCACGAACGACATCACAGTGGAGATCCGACGTAGAATCGTCCTTGGCAACCAATGCTACTTCGGTTTGTCAAAACAACTGGGCTCAAAACTCTTCACTCGAAGGACAAAAATCATGCTCTATAAAACTCTTATTCTGGCAGTCCTGCTATTTGAAGCCGAAAGCTGGACACTAAGCAGAACTGCGGAGCTGATTCTTGGTGCCTTCGAAAGAAAAATTCTACGTCGGATATATGCTCCCGTCTGCGAGGGAGGCGAATCGAGGAGAAGGCATAACCGCGAACTGTATGAGTTGTACCAGGATGTGGATGTAGTCCGGAAGGCAAAAATCCGTCGACTACACTGGCTCGGCCACATAGACAACAACGATCCAGCTAAGAAGGTCTTCGAATCCGAGCCTCCTGGTTCAAGAAGGAGAGGAAGACCGAACCTCCAGTACAAACACCAAGTCATCGCGGACGTAAGACAGCTTGGTCTTGACGGCTGGAAGCAGCGTGCACAGGACCGTCAACGATGGAAGGCAGCGATAGCTCAGGCTCAGACCCTACATGGGTCGTAGGCCTGCTAAGTAAGTAAGTAAGTTGAAGCAAAAGCCAAAAAGCCTAAACCTTACTCCCACTAAGCTCCTTAACTTATTTCTACTCGCAGAGTCCATTATTGATTCATACGATGTGTAACACAATCTTTTGGCCACCAGTAGGAGCAAGCAGTGGAGCTTAGGGACCATCAAATGACACTTTTTAATCAGAAATTTGCTCGTTGAAGTATCTGAATACATTTAGTTTGATAAGCGGTTCGAAATTGAGTGGGTCATGTCATGTAAAAGCAAGGCACAGTCCTCCGCTTATTCTGATCAAAAGTATATTAGGTTAGGTTAGAGTAGGTTGACGAACCTCATATAGACCAATCTTGTCCCACAGTGTTATCACATCAGAGCGTAAACGTATATGTTGCCATCAGTGCCTTTATGAAGGCAGAAGTGTTTAGTGCAATATGCAAATTCAATGAGCAGTTTCCTGAAGAAATGGAAATTTCTGATGTTTCGAAAAGGTTTTTTTATTTTCTGTACTGACAAGAACCTTGCAACGTGCTCTTGCCATTTTTCAACGACTTCAGACTTTAGTCTGTAAAAGAAAAGTCGGTAAACAGGTCATTTATGTAGATGCTATTAGACGGAGAGCTTTTAGTACGTCTTTTCTGGGCGGCTCTGGGCGGATTTGTCCAAGGCTTCATCAGCATCCAATAGTGTTGTGCGTTTTATTGTTCTCTGACGAGTGAAGGGAAACCATAAGTTCTATGTCGACGTCGAACAGAGAAGTTTGATAATCTTGTCTGGAAAGTTATGGCTTCTGGTTTGAGTTGATGTGGTGCTGTGAGAATATTGTAGGAGGGCCAACAAAACAAAAAAACAACTCTTCACTCTGCGTGTAATACTGCTTTATTGCGTGCCGCATTATGTGCTACAGGATCTTAAATAGGCTGAGGTAAGCGGGAGAATCGCGCGATCAGGGTTAAAATACCTTAGGCCCGAATTAACGGTGGCTTATTTATTTGAGAGGAATATCGAAAACATGTACACAGGGTGTGCATATCTAAATTAAGACAAGGCTTACAGTAAGTAGCGTATTTTATGAAATCGCCAACAATATGAAAGGGTTTTTCGGTAACTTCGCGCAGAGAAGTCGACGCTCTTACCCACAAATCTACGGCATCCACGTTACATGAGTTTAGTGGTATCAAATTGGCCCAACAAAGTTGGCTTATTTGGTCTTATAAGTTTAAGGAAGCCCATCCTTCTTTATATGTACCATTTTAAAGCCATTGGTGTTGCTATCGAGTGCTTCATTGTGCGAGAGCCCATAGGTTCCCCCAAAGACACAATCTGTATGATTTAACGATTAAATCACTACAAATCTATGAATCATGTTTTTGCAAGTGAGCCAAACATCTGACTTCATTTGACATCTAGGAGAAGTTATTTGTCTCGTGAACCTTTAGAGAGACTTCTTGGAAATGTTCTTTTGGAGATAAAAATATCTCGATTTAGAAATGATTCGGTCACTATAATTTGTTCAAACTTCTCGTGGTGCCATGACAACGGCAAAATTTTAAAATTTGGCCTTATGTCGCTTTGTCACAGTGACACATTTTTAGTAATTCGAGAGAGGTAGTAGCGTAATAATGAAAGTTGGTGTGCTGACCGAGATTCAAACCACAGACCTTTGGTGTAAGAATCGCACCTATCCCACGGTTATACTTTTAAGCCGCAGGAGGTACTTAACGTCCGTGGTGTAGTTCTTAAGGAATAACTTGATAAATAGTTGCATTAATCCGAATAGTCGGTAGTAGTTTATTATATGAAGCGGCATGACACTATAACTGAAGGTCATAGAGTGACTTCAAACCTTAATGCACGTTGAAAACCTTTTTGTAACATTTACACCGTTCGAGTGCCAACAAGTTTAAGATTTAGACTTATTTCTGCCACAACATTTTAGATCCAAAGATGTCCCCGAAAATTCTTTTTAACCCTTTCCTCCTTTTCCCTTTCCTCCCTTTCCCATTCCTCCTTCACACAAACACCTCTTTCTTACTCCATTTTTTTGTTCACATTTTATTTCACATGATAACCTGTAGTCAATCACAAACCAACAAAAGTCCTTAATCCCGAACACACTAAGTCACCGGAACGATGTAGTTTCCTTCAGCAAAACGAATCCCCTTGTTGCCCAGGAGACTTCTTGACTCTTAATTGCTTTGTTTCTGGCATTGAACAGATTTTTCTCATGTGTGCTGTCTGTTGTCCTCCTCCGTGAAGAGGGATGAAATCGATAATTACTGCGAGACCTCCGCATAATTGGCAAAAACCAAATGCCTACCTCCGAGCATGGTGAGAATGTATATCCACACGGGGACATGCACAAGGATGTGCGGCCTAATGTGTGGAGGCATTGAACTTGTTTTGTCGACTTAACCTTGATTAAGGTGGATCGTAGGTAATGGGAACAGTGGTAGCAGGGAAGCAGGCAGAAGGGTGGTAGGCATCAGACTCGCCTCGGTACATTTGCGGGCGAATCAGTTGACGAAGGACATTCACTTTGATTGGATGGGACTCTCGAAGTTATAAGTGCTTAAGTGAGGTCGACATGGAGTGTGGGTACGTGTGCAAGGAGGTTACTAGAAATTGACCCAGATCTTTGGTTGATTGCTGGGAAGGTGACAGAATGGTTTTGAGGTTGCGAATTTAATTGAAGGAGGGTTGAGTTGAGTTTTTTTTGAAAATAAGTGGACTTCAATTGGTGTTTATCTTTAGAATCAATGAAAACGATCTTAAACGATAGAAGATATGACACGTTATGTCAGGAATTTCATGGTTGCTTTCATCTGAAGACCATAGTTGTGCGTGCGTCGTTTTGACTCTTAAAGACAAGTCACAACTGATTTTATGGTACTTAACGAACTGAACGAAAAATAACTAGAAGCGCCGTCAAATCTCAAGGTGTTCGTAATTGCTTACAGAAATTTAAGGAAAATTCAGCTGTCAACTGACATTTGCGTACGTATAGAGCGATTCATTTCACTGTCGCGTAACTAGATAAAAATTAACGAATTTACTGAACGAGTTTAACGAAAAATCGAAGAAGGCATGACACGTGTTATGTTAGGGAGCACATTGTCAGGAAGATCATGGTTGCTTTCATGTGAAGACCATACTCGTAGTGGTGTGTGCGTCGTTTTGACTCTTAAAGACAAGTCACAATTGGTTTTAGGGAACTTAACGAACTGAACGAAAAATAATCAGAAGCGTCGTCAAATCTAAATGCTTACAAAAATGTAAGGAAAATTCGGCTGTCAACTGACATCTGCATACTTGTGGAGAGCGATTCATTTCACAGTCTCGCAAATAGATAAAAATTAACGAATTTAACGAAAAATCGAAGAAAGCATGACACGTGTTATGTTAGGGTGCGCATTGCCCCATTAGACTTCAACTTCTCCACCTAAGTCCATTTTATAACCAAAGTCGCACGCGTCGTAAAGGGTAGTAAACAAAATTCAAAAAAATTGAACCTGCATCACTTTCGTCGCTCAATGAGTATCTCGTTTGTTCAGCAAATTAAACATTTCCTCTTCTCCATTCGTAGTCGAATCCATGAGCTCTCTAAGCTCATTTACGTACGGACTGCATGCAGAGGTTCTACACCTTTCGTAGGCAAAACTTTCTAAGCTCTTTGCTTGTATCCAAAAGGACGACACAAACACCCCCAAATGTATGTCCAAATGGTGAATGGACTGAGAACTGAGTGGAGTTGGATTTGAAATTGGATATTTTTAGGGAAGCAAGATTACATTTTGCATTTCCCCCTTTTCCCAGCCACCCTGCACGAAAGTTGCAACACAAAAGGAGGGAGGCAGCCTATTGTTGGATACCCGATTTATTGATTACTTTGGAAATGTCATATGGGCATCGTTTCTGAAAGGAGGCAAAAATCTAATATCTTGCCGATGGCATGGGAGATTCCCCTAGGAGGCAGCTGATAGTTGATTCATTGGGAATTTTTGTTGACGTTCCTGTACATCCTTCGTCATAATCTCCTTGAACATCTGCTAATTCTAAAGCTCAATGGATTACATTTGAGTTTGTGTATGCAAGGAGTAGTCACATAGGGAAAAGGAATTGGGGCAGTGAATGTTTATTTCGGAAGGGAACAAACTATGGGAGTCTGGAGCATGCCTTCTCTTACGCCATAGGTAGCAACTGTGTGTTTGTCGGTCAAATAAGAGACTTCGGGCTTTGTTAACTTAGAAACTAACGAGATAAAGAAACAAATTAAAGACTTAACTCAGCCAGCATAGCAGATGCTGTTGTCTGTTAACTGTGGTGACGGTTCTAGTGGAATCACGGGAATGATGACTGGCTGAATTAGGTTAATTGCGCGCTTACTTGCAGAATGGATGTTCGAGGACTGCAGATCGACGTCAAGCTTCCTTTGCGATGCCATGTTTTTGTTTTGTTAGTATACTAATTGAAAGAGTTTTTCTTCTTTTCGCTCTACATGACCTAGCCATCTTAATCGTTGGATCTTCACCCTTCTGGCTAAGTCAATGTCGCTGAACAGCTCGTACAGCTCGTTGTTATAACTTCTCCTCCACTCACCCTCTATGCAGATGGAACCGAAAATCACCCGAAGAATTTTCCTCTCAAAGCACTCAAGAGTAACCTCATCTGCTTTTGACAAAGTCCATGCTTCTGCACCATATAGCAGGACTGAGACGGTTAAGGTCTTGTACAGGGTTACCTTGGTTGTTCGAGAGAAGACTTTGTTCATCAGTTGCTTTCTTAGCTCAAAGAAGCAGCGATTAGCAAGAGTTATTCTTCGTTTGATTTCAGCGCTGGTGTCATTGTCTGAATTAATAGCGGTTCACAGGTAGACAAAGTCTTTGACTACCTCAAAGTAATAACTGTCTGCTGTGACGATCTATCCGAGACTTCGGTGTTGGGTGTCCTTTCTGGTTGACAGCATATGTATATTTAGTCTTGCCTCATTTACCGTTAAACCCATCTACGCGGCCGCCGTCGCAATACTGACAAAAGTGCCATTGAAATCACTCTGTGTTCTTCCGATTATGTCAATATCGCCGCATATGCGAGTATTTGGGCAGACTTCTGAAAGATGCTGCCTCTTGTATTGGCGTGCGAGTTTTGCACAATTCTTTCAAGTATGATGTTGAAGAAGTCGCATGACAGCTCGTCGCCTTGTCTGAATCCTTTTTTGACATCAAAGGTCTCGGTTAGGTCTTTACCGACCTTGATGGAGCAGCGTGCATTCTCCATCGTCATCCAACACAAACGGACGAGTTTGGTAGGGATGCCAAAACTAAACATTGCTCTGTATAGCTCGTCTCTATAGATGCTGTCATACGCGGCCTTAAAATCGATGAAGAGGTGGTATCGATTTGCTGTTCGTGGGTTTTTTCCAAGATCTGCCACAGTGTGAATATTTGGTCGATGGTGGATTTTCCTGGCCTAAAGCCACACTGGTATGGACCGACCAGGTTGTTGTCGAATAGCTTTAGGCGTTCACACAACACAGCAGTTAAGACCTCGTATGCAATGTTCAAAAGACTGATGCCTGTCAATGCTGGGGTTCCATTCATCGGGCATGCTTTCATCCGACCATATTTTACAGATGAGTTGGTGCATGTTCCTTACCAAGTCATCGCCTGCTGCTCTGAAAAGCTCATCCGCTTGGCCGTCAGCTCCAGCAGCTTTGTTGGATTTCAGTAACCACTCGTGCTGTGCGCTATATTGTTCTTTCACGAGTGGAATGCATCTCCAGTTTTATATCACCTCCGGACGGCGAAGATTAAGTTGTTTTTCTCGATAGTTATTCTCTCTGAGCGTTTTTACTCGAGAGGTTATGAATGAAAAAAACGATCTTCGGGGGTTCGCTTGATCTTAAAAGAACACATTTTCTTGATTGTTCAGATATGGTCAGCGTTAGATTGTAAATCTTGCTGTGATATCAAAGTCCAATCGAGACAGTTTGTGAGACTAAATTAGTTCATCATTCTAGTCACTTACTTAACTTTATCAATTTATTATTAATTTATTAATTTATTTATTATTAATTTGATTTATATTGAATATCACAAGGAAAATAAATAAGTACAATAAAATATAAAAGTATCGTTAAAAAACAAATATCTGTAATCTATAGCTCACAAAGAACTAGAAACGAAAACAGAATAAAAAAAGAACAAAATTTAATTAAAAGCCTATAAACAGAGTGAGTGGGGTCATTAAGACTTAAAAACATAAAGGATAATTTAAAATGTATTTAAACCAAAACACAGAGCATATCAAGAACATCTTTATAACTTAAATCTAACTATTTCACTTTTCTGAGGAAAGTGCATTCATTTTGAATCATACGTATGTCATAAGGCAATTTATTAAAAAGTCTTGGAGCAATTGATGAAAAAATTAAAAAATATTTGTAGGTTATGAAAAGGAACTTGTACAAGATTCTGTTCATTTAATCTAAGTTGATAATTAGAAGAGCATCTATTTAATGAATAACCCGATCTTTTGAAAAATATTTTTAAGACTTTGTAACAGAATAAATGTTTTAAAGGCAAAATATTCAGACCTCTAAATAAAAGCAAACTACTAAACCGTCGATTTTTGGAACAAATAAGTCTAATGACATGTTTTTGAGACACAAGAAGAGGGACAATTTTTTTATAGTGAGTGCCACCTCAAACAACTAAGCCATATTCAAGCTTAGATTGCACTAAACCATAGTACATACAGTTTAGAACATTTAGTGAACAATACGATTTTAAAAGGTAAAATTGCTTAATAGTTGCCACTCATTTTAGGAACGAAATTTAACTTCAAAACTTACTTTCTTTCTCTAGTTTATTCGGATTTGAGTGTTATTTCATGGAATGATTTTCTATTAAATAACTTCATTGTCTTTTCCAGACAGTCTCCTAAGTGCTCTAAGACCTGATATAAAATGGATTAACTCAAGTTTGCATTGGTTAAGTCGATGCTGTTTTCGAACAACTTTCTTTCTTGCTTTCTTACATTTCAAGTCAGCGATCCACTGAGGTTCTGAGCCTGAGCCAATACTGTCCTTCATTCTTAACGGTCCTCGGCACGCTACTTTCAGTTGCCAGGAACAAGTTATCTTGCGTTCACGATCAGTTGATCTTTATACCGAAGGTTCGGTCTTCTCATACCAGGAGGCTCAGGTTTGAAGATTCTCTTCGCCGTAACACTGGAGTTCATGCGCTTAATGTGACTGAGGTAGTATAGTCGATATATCTTTACTTTCCGGACTGTTCCCACATTCTTGTACAACTTGATGTGTAGGCTAGTTCTCATCCATTCGCTCTCCTCGCAGATACGATCAAATATGTGACGAAGCATTTTTCTTTCGAAGGGACTAAGAATTAGATCTGCGGTCCAGCTTAATAATATAATAATAATGGCGGCGCTACAGTCCGAGGTGGACCTGGGCCTAGCTTCTCAGCAACCACTCGTGTTGTGCGTGCTATTGTTCTCCCACGAGTGGAGGGGACCTGCAGTTTAATGTCGACTCCGAACGGCGAGATTGAGAAGCTTTTTCTAGACAGCTATACTCTTTGAGCATTGTCAGTGACTCGAAAGAGGTGGAGCCGTGAAAAAAATGTTTGATTTTTTTTTTTCGAGATTCGAACCGACGACCTCAAGCATAGGAGTCGACGCACCTACCCACTACGCCACGTCCGGTCCAGCTTATCGTCTAATTTTACTCACATACTAAAACTAGCCGTATAAAAGTAGAGCTTGAATTTGGACCGTCGAGTAAGAGATTTGAGTAAGTAAGTAAGAAATTTGTAAGTAATTTATAGTAATCAATGTGGTGGTTCCCAAGGATCATTGTGGAGTTCACGTTTGTCTCGATGTAGAAAAGTCCTTAATTACCTCAAGATTGAAGCTACAAATCGTGAAGTTTTATCCCAAGTGATGTGGGATTTTTGATTTTTGCTCCATTTTGCTCCATGGATGAAAAATGGATTTTTTCAACTTTTAGAATGGCATGCTGAGAACCCGTTTTATGTCCATAGTATCTGCATAGCCCAGTTGCTGGGCCCATGCGAGAAAATGGTGCCTTTTGTGTAGAAATCTGCCCACCGCAGTATTTGCTCCAGGATTCATTTGAAGTAGTAACACGAGAGAACACGTCTATGTTGAAACTAGGGCCCTGTTTCCAAAGGCCCTTTTTTTTACTATGCAAAAAGCATAGTGCATCGTGTATTCTTAACGATGGTGTAACATTACTCGTCTAGTTTTCTTGGGAGCCAAATGCAGCCATCGCTTCAAATATTTTTTGACGATAAATGCTGTCGCGCACTTCCTTTTTCAATAGGCCATCGACCCATGGAGAGTCTAAGCCTGAGTTATCGCCGCCTTCTTAGATTCCTATCTCCTTACTTGACAACGAAAGAAGGTCCTTTTGATTAAAGATGAAGTGATCACGGAAGCGTTCTTTATTTTACGTGTGATTTTTGATCCTTTTTTTGATTATGGCGATTGGAGGTGAAGATTCAATCATGAACTCTAGAGGCTGTATAGTGACATTAGTCTGGCCAGGCGTTTACGGATCAAACGCCTACGACGGCTAGGCCAAGTAGAACGAGTGAATAACTTAACATAGAATCTTCGACTTTGAGCCTGTGGGCGTTTACTTGGTGTACCCAGCTGGAGGCAGGTTAGCTAGCTAAGCTTGTTGGTTGATGATCAGGTCCACACTTGACTGTAGCGTGCCATAAAGCAGAAGGGAACCACCGTGGCTAGGGCCACCATGGATCATTAAGTATCAGGCTAAAAATTGTAATGTGGCGTTGGCTTGATAAGTTTTCATCCGACGGACGTAAGTTTTCACAAAAATCTTCTTTCTGAAACAAATCAAATTAACCCATTCCTCAACAATCTCTCTAAACTAGAGCCTCGCTTCAAATGTCTGAATTTGTTGCACACCAACGAGCTGTTGGGTTGCTCCAGGCTCTGCTTAGCATATCGCTGCCTACTCGGCGCCCGATTGATGTGTACTGTCATTTAAAATTCCCTTGAATGTTGGCACAATTCTGACAAATTCATTAGCATCACATCTAAACGCCTCTCGCAGCATCCTTCCGCACAGGCAAATCGATTCCTCGCTAACACGACCTCACTCCTGAATAATGCAAAACCGGAGACATTTCCACCGACAACCCGTCCAAACAAAGCCCACACAAATGGCAAATCCCGCTGACGTTTGCCATCCGCGACACGACTTCCTGAATATTTATCGCTGTGTGCACACACACGACGGATACCCGTCGCAGTGACATCAAATAATAAAACCGCATCCACGTTCCTGTCATATATGCCTCCACCTTCCGATTGTGTGGCCTCCTTTGAAGCTCTAAAGGAACGCATTCAATTCGGCAACAGAACGAATATTGCCTTGCCTGTCAGCAAAACGTCAAATGCCAACAGTCTAACGTTGACAGCTTACTACGGGGGTTTGCGGCCCGTAAAAGGGAGCACCATCACCATATCGCCGTCTTGGAAGCAGGCTTCATGTTGCCGGATTGAGGAAATCTCCAGCGCCCCCTCCTTGCGGAACTCTGGCAAAACATGACACCACAAAAATCATATAATTACTAACCTTGTCTGGGCCGGACCCGTCGCTGAGGGGCTGCCAACAGTATCCAAATGAAATAACATAACAATAATGTCTGTTAATGATTTGTGCATGTAATCTCCACATGTTCGTACACATCGTACCCACACGCCCGCCAGACGACCGAGGTAAATCTAATGATTCCAAATTACACCCACCAGCACCACCACCACCGTCGTCCTGTCCTCAGCGTCCTCCTTGTAGCCTGCTGCTCTGTGCCATCCGACTCACCGTTCTGTGCTGACTCCAGGCATCAACAGCAAGCAGCAGCAGAACAACATGTCCCAGAGTATGCCATCGGCTCTGCAACTGGAGGACCATCGCAGCGACTCTTATACACACACAGAATCCTGAGATGAAGAGGGGGAGAGGGGGTGGAGAGAGAGGGTGAAACGACTGATGCGATAGTATGTCCCGGGGTTAATTTAAATTATTATTTTTAAAGTGGGGTTGTTGGCTTGTAATATACCTTGCGAACAAGATAAGGGGCTTTAATGGCACACCTACATGCCGGGCCGGGTAGAGTATGCTGCTGCTGCCGCTGCTGCTGCGGCTGTTGTTGTTGCTGCTGTTGTTCCTCTTGTGACTCCCAGCCCATGTCACCCGAACGCCCATCCGTATTGCGCGCTAAGTCAATTTCACCGTGTACACTAGATGTAGCAAGCATCAGCGGATGTGGATGCTGGGTCGGAGTCTCGAGCAGCGATTCAGGGAATGACAAGCCCGGAATGCCGATCAAATGACTGAGAGAGAGTGCATCGCAACGCAACTCAGGAGCGGTGGGTTAGATATTCTTTTTGAAAACTTTTGCTTCTCCCCCACCGCATCATCATCAACGTGGGGCGAATATCCTTGCGAATGTTTGAATGCACACAAACCAAACACAAACACACACAGACACAGAGTCACGCTCGCAGAAAGCACAAAAGAAAAGAAAAGAAGGACGACAGAGGACGACTGTGGCTGCTGCGATGGTAGCTCGAGAGGTGGCGTCAGAGGCGGCGGCAGTTTTCCAGCGGAAAAAAGCAAAAATCAATTGAGACACAGAATTGTATCTCTCTCTCTCACTCTCTCTCGCTTTCCCCCTCCCCTCCCTTCGTCGTTTGCCTCGGCAGAGTCCGCGAAACGTTGTTTCAAGACCGCACTTGTACCGTGGCAAGTGCCTAAAATGCTACAAGTACCTTGCTTGACGCTTATAGTTGCTGCCTGACTCTCTCCACACAGCGGCGGTGGCGGTGGATACAGCCGAAGGACTGCTTTTCTTTACCCTCGAAGGAGAGCAAAAAAAAAACGAAGAAACTTTTAACTTTGCTTTTGTTTGTGAAAAATATTTTTAATTTTCTACCCCCGTCGCCGCCGTTGTCGCCCCATCATCGTCGCTCTGCTAGGAGTTCTCGTTTAGCTCGCACAAAGCGATTTGCATTAAATTAATATTCCAGGACGCTACTAGCGGAGCGGCGGTGGCGTAGAGTGCTGGGGAAAAATTAAGAATCGTGTCCTTAAAGTGATGGAGAAATTAATAAATATTTGTATTGTGTGCCGGGATTGCCGCGAACGGGGAGGAGCTGGTGGTCCTACTGCGGACCGGTGGAGGCGAATGAGGAGAGTGCTCCCATTAAGGTTATGACTTGGAAATCAGTGGAAATGATCTGTGCGATTTGTTTCGAAGTAATACACGGAATGCTGTTGTAAGTCTCGTTGTTGAACGAAATTGGTTGTGGAAGGAAATGAGTCTTTAAGTGGGGGGAGAGGGGGATGGGGGAGACTGTCGCTTGGCAATTTGAGTCCGGAATCGAATTTAATGACTTGTGTTTGTTGCACAGTGGTGGCGCGAAGAGCTTCCGTCGAGGAGTTTGATGAGATTTTTGAACTCGAATTGACTGTTGCTGTGGTTGGAGGGCAGTTGAATGGATTCAACCTTGTGCCGCGGAGGTCATTACTTGGTCAAGACTTGGTGAAGTCATCGCTTGGTTTGGTGTACAATGAAGGGAAAATTCACAGTCACAAGCAGCTCAAAATCAACCTGGTTGAAAAATGACTCAGCAACGACAAAAAATGCGATTCTGTCTGATCTCTGCTATTACACAACGAACTCATTGCACTTTCCTTGTTCTTTGCAAGGCCTATTCAATCAAATTTACCGAATCAAATTTTATTTCTGAGGTAAACGTAAACTACGCACAAGCCGAAGTTTGATTTTGAACGAAGCTGGATTTAGCTGTGGTGAAAACGACTTGGTTAAATGCCTGCCTTAAGTTCGACGGGTCCCAGGTTCGAATCCCAGTGAAATCGAATGTGGTCCAGTCACCATTTGCCGTTGGGATCAAATTAACGGCACTGGAGTAGGTTGCTACCTGGCAGTACAATGGACCAATTTTGAGTCTAAGTGCTCTAGTAGAGTACCAAAAATTCTCCGAAAAAAATAAAAAACGTCCTAAATGAGGTTAACAACTTTTTCTCAGAGAAAGTGCACACAATTGTGTACATTTGACAGTCAGCCCATTGTTCGCTGAAAGGGTTAATTCTTGCAGGCACTTGGACATCGACTCATAGAGGATTTAAATCTGAGGTAAAACTGCCTTCCGTCCTTGGTTATCATGATCATGTGTTTTTTCATCCGCGATCACTTGGTCCTTATTCCGGAGGTTCCGTCTTCTTGTCCTTCTTGAATAAAGAGCCTCGGCTTCGAATACTCTTTTGCCTTCTGTGCGATGTAAACAGCTTTGCAGAGAAAAAGATTTCGCGTTTATGTCTTATCCTTTATTTGGCTTCCTCGCACACAACACCACATATTCGACGAAGAATTTGTTGTCAAAACACTAGTTATCAGCTCTCGGCGTCGTAGCGTTATGTAGGTGCGTCGATCCTTAGGCACAAGATCCTCCGTCTATTTGCAACACCCGCACAAGCAACAATTTTTCAAAAAAAAACATTTTTTCGTGACTTTTCGAGAGATCCCTGAGCGATAAATGTAGCGTTTCCCAACCGGAGGTGGCCGCAATAAATGAAACAGCACTTACGCTAAACGAGCTTAATTTGGCGGGAAAAACGATTACTATTATATTTCGACAGCCAAGCGGCAATAAGAGCCATAGCGTCAGATATTATCATCATCATCATAATTTTTAGTGACACGCATGTTCCAATAAAGGGGTCGCGGGGGCAACGCACGCACGAGAGATCTCCAGGGCACTCGATCCTCCGTCATTGACTCTAACTCATCAGGAGCTATGCCCAAGCGCAACCAGGCGAGTGTTTAGACTTGGTCCAATCGTCTCGTTCTGGGTCTGCCAAGCGGTCGCCTACCTGATGGAATCGCATTCAAGGCACGCCTCGGAAGTCGTGATGATGGGGACATTCGTGCCACGTGACCAAACCATCGAAGTTAAGCCCTTTCCGTACGAAGAAGCAGCTGCCCAACGTTGAGTTCCTCGCGCACTGCCATGTTTCTCACCCTATCCCGGCGAGTAATTTCCACAACAGAACGAAGAAATCTCATTTCAGCAGCTTGTATTCGCGATCTTGTTCTTTCGGTCATTACCCAAATTTCATGACCATAGAGTTGGAAATAAATACTGCGTTAAAAACAGCTAACTTGACTTTGACACCAAGCTCGGCCTTCCTGATTACAGATCGACCAAGCTGTTCCCAAATTGAGATATTTAAACTTCTCCACCTGCTTCAATGGGACTCCACTAACATGTAGAGTGCATTGAACAGGGGTTCTGGAAATAACCATAACCTCGGATTTGTCCACGTTAACCCTCATCCCAGCATTAGCACATACGGCCACTGTCTAGCGCGCGTTGGAATTCTATCTGGGGGGATGTGAGGATGACTAAGTCATCTGCAAAAAGCAGATGGCTTACCCTCAACTTGCACAATATGAAACATTCCTCGCCTTGACTGCACTGTAACATCCAGTCCATATATATAATGACAAGGAGAGGTGACAAGACGCACCCTTGGCGAAGTCCAACACCCACGTAAAAGGTGTTGACTTACTACCGTTGACCCGAACACAACTGCTACAATTTATGTATAGAGACTGAATGGCCCTCAACAAAGACTCATCAATCCCATACTCCTGCAGAATACTCCAGAGTTTACCTCAAGGAACTCGGTCGTATGCCTTTTCCAAATCAACAAAACAACTGTAGATCGGCTTGGCGTACTCCCAAGCCTTCTCAAGTACCATTCTTAGAGTGAAAGGCTGGTCGGTTGTACTTCTGCCGGGACGAAAACCGCACTGTTCATCTCATATCCTGGTTTCGACCATAGCTCTAGAACGCGCCTCCAAAACCTTAGCGTAGACTTTACCAGGAAGACTTAAAAGAGATATGCCCCTGTAGTTGGAGCACTCTTTTTTTTGGCCGTCTTTTTGAAAAGAGGGACAATCACCCCAGTCTGTCAATCGCAGGTTTCTCACCGCGTTCCCAAGCCACCTTAATGACACGAGAGAGCCATAAAACCCCCTCTTTACCCATAGCCTTAAGCATTTCTGGCCGTCAGTGTCTGGTGTCCGATATTATGAAGTGGAAAATAGTCAAGCTGCAAATTGTCAACGAAATCTCGTTCGCACTCTTTGTTGGGTACCGGGACACATAGAAGTCCACAGGAAACGATAGGGCAGATATGCTGGCAAAAGAAGGGTCAGAATTGGACAGATCTCTAGCACTACCTTATGTCAGCAGGCCGTTAAGTTTCCTAAAGAAAGAAATATAGGTTGAAGCCGTAAAGAAAGAAAAATGCCAGCCAGGCTTTGCGACGAGAGCCCTGAACAGGAATAAATCAGAACAGAATAAATCATCATAATTAGCATCAGTCGCAAGGATATTCGAATGGGGGTGGTAGTCGTCACCGAATATTGTCTGATAGGCACCCATGCCAGGAGGCTGGGTATCCCCCACAGCGACTATTGTAGAAGTTGTAGGGATTTGCACAAAATAGAGTACATTCGCCACCTGCCTTGCGATTGTCCAACTCCAGCTATTAGGGGACTACTAATGTTGGACAGTAACTTCTTCAACGAGTTGGAAGATTTGAATAAAATAGAGCTGAAGCGCCTCCTGAGATACATACAACAATCTTGGCGATTCTGATCAGTAGTGGACACAATGGACCAAAACTGTTGGTGTCAGTGAAGCGCGAGAATAGTCGCAAGGGCACCCATTATCCTACCTACCTACATTTATGAAGCGATTGCCAAATTCGGAATCAGGATTCAGTCTTACCAGGCTCCGAATCTCACGATGCACCATGAAATTAGATTCCTAAAATGGAGGGTACCATCAGCAAGCCTGGGCAACGTGGTGTTGTAAGTAAGTGCATCGACTCTTACGCTCAAAGTCTAGGTTCAAAAAATGTATTTTTAAAATTTTGACGTCTCTTTCTCTTTCGAATCGCAGACAATGCTCAAAGAGTAGTGGTTAGGGGAGGGTGGCCGAGCCTCACGTAAACCAGTTTTTGTCCATAGTGATCCCAAAGAGTGTGACTCTCAAAAAATTTTTCTCAAACTTCCGTGTTCGGAGTTGAGTTGATTTCGGAGTTGAGTTGAATTCGGAGTTAAGTTAAATTCGGAGTTGAGTTAAATTGGGAGTTGAGTTCAATCCAGAGTTGAGTTCAATTCGGACTTGAGTTTAATTCGGAGTTGAGTTCAATTCGGAGTTGAGTATAATTCGGAGTTGCGTTCAATTCGGAGTTGAGCTCATTTCTAAGTTGAGTAGAATTCTGAGTTGTATTGAATTCGGAGTTGACAGGTGTCCTCCCTTCGTGAGCACGCACAACACGAGTTGTTGCTATTGTGAAAGCTAAGCCCAACCCCTTCTCGGACAGTAGCGGGGTTATCATCTAGTTACCATCAACAACCGAACCTGGACTTCACTACTACAATACTTAACGAATTTGAAGATTCCTTCCCCGCAAACTTAAAAAAACCTAAATCTCTAGGACGGGACAGTGGCGGATGTCCTTCCAGATGCATTCTGCCTGACATGGCTCAGGCGTAGTCCCCAAAATCAGCCGAGTTCTCCCCTTCCCCTCGCAGTCACCACTAGTAGACACTAGTAGACAATCACTTCGACTGGTCACGAAAAGAGTCTTCGAATCGCTGTCAAATTCCAGTTCAAGTGCGAAATTAAAATGAAAGCAGAACAAACAGAATAACTAAGAAGCAAACTGCCTGCAACTCAAGTTCTCACCCTTCAAGGGTCACTGCCCGAAAAAGATAAGTAAGTAACTACATTTGCCACAAGACACCATCGCCAGCACCAGCATCAGCACCAGCACCAGCCCCAGCACCCAGTGGAAAAGGATCAACAACAACGTCCCTTTCATCCGCTGACACAGCAGATTACACTGCATATGCCTGCACTCCGAAACACAAAATTATTTGTAAGCGACCAAGACTACATGGAACGCCTCACGGAGCATAAATTACACAAGATTCTCACTTTGCGCCATGAGACAGCACAACCGAATCCATTAGCATGAATGACTCTACGTGCTTAGTCGCAGCAGTACGTGCCTTGGTTTTCACTTAACTCCCCCCCCGCAAAACTAACCCCTGGCGAGTGTGTGTGTGTGTATGTGTGTGGTGTTTTTAAGTTTTTCACCACCCTCTCCCCCATCGTGGCATGGAGTGCGCCATGGAGTGTCCCTGTGCTCAAGTGCTCAATTCAAAGTGAAGTCATGCAACAAAAGTCCCGCTTTACAGCCGCCACAACACAAGAACAGCATTAAGCCTCAGTGAGGCTGTTAATTAAGGAAAAATTATTATTTTGCTTGACATTTTCAATTTCCCCAATAATACACCCCACTGAATCCGGTTTTCACTTTTCCAGTTAACACAGGCATCCTTGTTTGTGGGTGGTGGTGAGAGGAGCGGGGGTGGTAGACAAAAAAAAGGCGGCTCATCGACGAGTCCTTCTCGGGTCGAGGATGGGGCTTTGTTATTGTTCGCAGCCGGTAGCATGTCAAGTTAACATGGCAGGCAACCAAAAGGGATACAGGGTAGCAACCCCACTCCACACCCACTCCGGGGCCCAGTTAAAATGGCAAAATTTCATTTGATTGGAACTTAATCTGCAGCGGGTTTTGTTGTTGTTTACGACGCGGCAAGTGGAAAAAAAACACGAGCCGACTGAGTCAGAGGTTGAGGGCGACATTGGCAGCTCCACGTGAGGTGTGGGCAGCCAATTTAGCGTGTAGGCCCTCTCTAGAGCAGGTAATTTAAATTAGCAACGGATCGGATACAATCTCTTTGAATCTATTTAATAATTTGCAATTAGCAAATGGATAACGGGGAAATTAATTTTTCCACAAAACGCATGCGGCAGGGGTAGACGCGAGGTGGTGCTGTGTTCGCGGCCGTGTCGTGTGTGGTGGACTTTGGTTTTGTTGTGTTTTTTTTGTCGTTTTTAGATTTTTGAGTTGATTATGCACGAAAGGGTCAATGGTGTTTTTTTTTTTGAACAGGAAATTATTTCTGGATCCGCTTTAATGAGGGCGTTTTGAGGTGGCATAGCCGCGGATCGATTTTAATCCGTCGCACGGTCACAAACTGGTTTTGGCTTTTGTTAAGGCAGACGGTGGAGGTGATTTGAATAATTCTTCCCTTCAATGGGGCCATGGAAGGCAATGCATTCACGCTGGGGATTGCTGTTGTTGTCTGAACAAAGAATTCAGAGATGGTATCGGTGACTCGGTGGTTTTTGGACCACTCATCCATACGGAAGTTCTTTGAAAGTCAAAATATCGCCGTCAGTGTGGTCGGTTGAGGAGTGATTCAGTGAAAGTCGCCTGCAGAGCTGCGTCCTTACGTGGGTGCTGATGTCCTATTTTTAACGGTGGTTCGTCATCGAAATTGTGAAACTAAGAGTTTGAAGGCTCCGTCTGCCTTTGAAGCGATGACTTTCCTACTCTTTTGTGGTCAATTGAGGCCGGAAGTCGTGAAAAATGTGCTAAAGATTGACTTCTCAAACGTCGTCATTCAGTTGGGGTCATTAATTGACCATTGCTCAGGCACTTTGCTGGAGTATGAAGCGAGCGGGAAATGTACTGAACTTTGTCGGCAAAATCAAAAGCAAGACATTTATGATCAAGGCGGGTGGCGTTGGATCTCTGGCGTCAGATTGGATATTCGCTAAGCCAATCGAGAGATTGTACGAGAACTTGACGGAATAAGGGCGCCGAGATGATTGCTCATGAATGAAGTCAAAGTCTTTTGAGTTCCACAAAACCGACAAGAAATTCACTGAATAAGCCTAATTCTTGAAGAAACAACTTTAATTTTTTATGGATTTATAGACCTTTTGATCTTGGTGGTCAATTGAGTTGTCGATAATTATGCTGAAACTACACATCGTCCAGTTCACTGGGTCCCAACTTTGGGAGTTTGCTGACCTCAGCTCCCAGAGATGATGAACGACTTGTTTGAAGCAAAGGAATCGTCTTAAGCGATTAACCGGTTCAGAGGAAAATGGGGAACATTTTTGTCGTACGGGGTGTTTTTAAGAGGTCTAGAACCTCAAACTTGGAGAAATCAAATAAAATTCATGGGTATTGCCTGTCTTTGGTATGATGAAACCGATAATTCTGTACTATTGTGTTCTGAATATGATTTTTGTCATATTCCCTCCCCGATTTCTTTGAATAAAGTGCAATCCAAAAAGTTCTACTTTTCTCACCGGAAGGGAATTTCATTAAGCGCTTCTTATCTTTAAATTTAAATAAAACAAAGTGTGTGAAGTGTTATCGACATTTTTTATTCGTTTGAAAGGCCTATGGATGCCATTGTGTATAGATTATAACATCGTTAAAATATCCTTCTCCTTCTCCAAGTGCCGCACATTCGAAATGTCCATTTTTCATGACTGGCGCATAAATCAGGCTGAATTTGGCCAACGGTTTGGGTTATGTTGGCTTTGAGAGCAGCTGTTTTTTCTTTTTTTTTCAATGGATTTTTATTTATATCTACAGTATGCTTATATTCTAGACAAAATGCTAATCCTAGTTGGACGGACACAGTTATTAATTCTAACTTACTGGCCCTCTGTGGGCTCTCTAAGCTGAACTTAACCTTAATCTATGTCTTTCGACCTTACCTAACTAACTTAACAGTACTATCACGCTCTATCCCGGGTCTAAAGGGTTCGACGAGAGGGTTCCCTCGTTTTCCAACCACCAGAATTTTTGAAGCTGCATCCCGAAAACCCCGACTTGATACCGCTGTACTGAGCCGGAGGCAACCCTCCTCAGTTCGTTGTGCGACGGTGCAGTTGTAGTTGAGTCGCCCATCCACAGATGATCGGGCGACGTGAAAGATAATCGCTACCGCATTTTTGTCTTGTATCAGACCGTACATATCGAAATGGAGAAATGCTTCTGGGGGGACGAAGCCGTTATTGCGTACCTTTTCGTGGTTTAGTGGGTTGGCGTAGTAAGCCCTGGAGATTAGATTGTTAATCGAGTTCATCGCTCTAGGAGTATGACTTCGAACCGTCTTCAGCAGAAAGTTATCCACCCTTATCACGTTCGCCCTGTTGTATAGGACCTCATTGGAATAGAATTTTTTGTACTGGGACTCTGGTGTTCTGTAAAGGCGAAGGAAGGTCCTAAGACATGCCCTCTCAAACACCCGAATATTTTCCATTAAGCTTGCACTCACGTTGAACCACCCGGGACAGCCATAGGTGAATATTGGCTTGATAAGGGCCATGTAGCAGATTACCTTCACCCTCACATCGAGTTGGCTGTTGTAAAACAGTCTCCTTGTGAAACCTCGGGCTTTCAGCATCTACATGTTTATTAAAATATAGAAAGTGATCTAGCCAGATCCCCAGGTATCTGACTACAGTCCTTTACGCCAGTGGTTATCCGTGTCGTCCAACAACTGAGTACTTTCGCCAATTCTTTTTAGTATCCGCCGAGGCCTTCTGCAACGGCGTTCTGAATAGGATGGATTCCAACTTCTCGAAGTTGATTTTCAACTTCCAGTTATTGAGGGCAGCGGTAGTTTGTGACTTATTCGCATAGACCTGCGACTTCAGCAAACCCCACAAGAAAAAGTCTAACGGGTTCAAGTCGCACGACAAGTCGCCAGTTCACATCACTTCTACGTAAGATGTGGCGTGAGCTGTGTGGCACGTAGCACCGTTCTGTTGAAACCACATGTCGTTGGTTTCCATATCATCCAATTTAGGCCAAAAGAAGTTGGTAATCATCGACCTATAACGCTCGCCGTTGAGGGTGACTTCGTTGTCAAAGAAATATGGAACGATAACGCCGCCAGCCAAAATTTCACATCAAACAGTGATGGTATCGTACCAAATTCGAAAATTTTTATGTTGACGTATCCATTCATCCAGAAATGGGAAGACGATTTTTCGATGAAAATAGGGTCGGTTTTCACCTATTCCAGAGTCCATTCAGCGAACACACGTCGTTGTCTATGGTCGTTTACCTCCAGGTCCTCGGTCAGTTGAATTTTGTACGGGTACAGGCCCAGGTTAGGTTGAAGCGGCTGACTGTAGATAGCAGTCACACTTAAGCCATTTTAGGTCCATTGTGATACCACGCTGATCTGATGTCACCTATTCAAAAAACCATTTGGTGTTTTCAACGAAGCTCTTTAGTTGATTAATGCCGACGTTGTGCAATTCGCTCAACTCGTTGAAAAAGTAGGCTCCAAGGTGTTTCTTCGTGAGAGAGGAGAGAGCGCTACAAGTACAGAGGAGATGCGTTATGCTTTCCTCTTCTTCTTCGTCTCTGCAGCTTCTGCAGAAATCATTATGAGGGAGTCCCATTCTTGAGGAGTGAGTGCCAATGGCACAGTGTCATGTGATAACTCCAATGAGAGTCCTTAGGGATGACCTGTTCATTCTAAGAAGATAGATTGAACGTTTTAGATCAAATTTAGGCCAAACTTGCTTTGTGATGAGGCACGTAGTCCCATCTGAGTTGGTGTTTTTAATGGTATGATTCTTTAAAAGAAGTTTAGCTGCAGCGAATAGCATAGGCCCAGGTCCACCTCGGACTGTAGCGCCCTAAGAAGACGAAGAAGAAGAAGATGAATGGCATAGGCGGATGATCTCCACTAGCAAGGTACAGGCCCAAGTCACGACGCAAAATTCGTCAAGTTGCGGCCTGCAAAAGACCCAGTTCTTGTGAGCGACGTTACATCGACTGCCTCAGATTCTCCTGCACACTCCCGCGGACAGCGGAGATGTTTTCGGCAGATCTTGTATTTTGTCGACTTACGGGGGTTGGTTTATTGTTTACTGAACCAGTGGACTCAAATTTATCCACCACTCTGCGAGGACGATTATGTTCGGTGCGCGCAAACAGAACAATATTTTTAATATTATGGTAAAAGAATTTTATCATTTGCAGGTATTGTTGAACGCTATGTCCGTCTATGGTGATTTGGCAAAACAGACAGAGTAAATGACAGCTAATTCGACAGATGTAGCTTCAACAATATGGTCGCCATTAACTGTCAACGACTGGATGGCGCAGT
The DNA here is from genome assembly GCA_930367185.1 of Myathropa florea. NCBI lineage: Eukaryota > Metazoa > Arthropoda > Insecta > Diptera > Syrphidae > Myathropa > Myathropa florea. The sequence continues at coordinate 46,923,264 of OV884002.1, forward strand.
TGGTTAAGTGCCTGCCCCAAGTTAGAGGGGTCCCAGGTTCGAATCCCACTGAAATCGAATCTGGTCCAGTCACCATTTGCCGTTGAGATCAAATGAACGGCACTGGAGTAGTTTGCTACCTGGCAGTACAATGAACCAGTTAAGAGTCTGAGTGCTCCAGTTTAATCCGAAAAAAAAAACATGAACTCCAGAAACTACAGCACAGCAGATATCTGACATAGAATGATCCTTGGGAGCCACCACATTGATTTCTACAAATTACTACATCAAATCTCTAATTTGTCCAAGTTCAAGCTCTACTCTTATCCAGCTAGTTTTGATAATGATAATAATAATGGCGCCGCTACAGTCCGAGGTGGATCTGGGCCTAGCTTCTCAGCCAACCACTCGTGTTGTGCGTGCTATTGTTCTCTCACGAGTGGAGGGGACCTACAGTTTAATGCCGACTCCGAACGGCGAGATTGAGAAGCTTTTTCTAGACAGTTTTACTCTCTGAGCATTGTCAGTGACTCGAAAGAGGTGGAGCCGTGAACAATTTTTGTTTGGAAAATGTTTTGTCTGAAATTGGATTCGAACCTAGACTGTGAAAGTCTAATGCGCATGGGTCGACGCACGAACCCACACGGCCACGGCGCCCACATGCCATGATGATGCCTGTGTTAACTCGAGAATAGAAAAAAAAATAATAGTGCGCTCTTTGTAGCATATTGGTCCATCTTCTTGCAGTTCTTCCCCGTTAATAATCATTCAATTGGTTATCAGACAATTTCATAAACAAGAAGCGACGCTTAAGAATCTTTACGATGCAGTCACATTCTTAGGTTTTTTTTACAGTTAGGAAGTGGCAATGCCAGAAAATTATAGCTGATGTGCTGGATTCAATGAATTCAATGAATTATCTGCATAGGAATCGAGCAAATATCCACTAAGCCCCGACGACCACTAATAAAGAGTTGCTCAGTCATTATTGCCAATTGAATCACTCACTGCCACTCCTAGTCCTTAAGTTGATAGAATCTCAGTATCTGGACGTTGAAATCAAGGAGTGGTGGAAAGCTATTGTTTTGAGTGTTTAGGACGCGCTTCATTGCACACTGAAATTGAGCTGATAAATACTGAAGCATTTTCCAAGATCAACGATCCGTATAATAAATCCGATCAGTCCGTAGACTTGGTCAATTTAACAAATTCCAGTTGCAAATTAGATTTGATTGCTCCTGTTTAACAAGTATCCCGCAAAAAAAGAAAAACAATTGGAAAACAAAACTTTTTAGTTCAAACTTTTTTAAAGTCTATAAAACTGTAGAAGCTAGGCTCAAGTATGCCCCAGACTTAAGCGCCATCCGAAAGAAGGAAAACTTGTGCGAATCTTACAACAAATTTCCATTAAAAGAGTGAGTACATCCCCTCTTTCTGTTTCTCCAGAGCATCACCAGATCATGCAGTGCCACTGACATAATTTATTACCGCACTCACAATGCCCATCAACGCGAAGTGCCCAAAAGCCAATTACACGACCAAAGCCTGTTGCGATCATTTACCCGGGAAGTACGGGCTTGTACCGTCTGTGGCTGATTTTCATTTCTTTTTCCTTGTCGCCAGTTTTGCCAGCCAATTAGGTAGGTGGTTCAATTTAATGGGAAAGGTTGTGTTTCAGCGCACAAACACCACCAATCTGCGTAGGATGCGCGCCACAAGCTAATCAGACGCATTACATGAAAATGCCGACTAGTCGATGGCCCACCCCACATCCCATGGCACGACGACGACGGTGGGTAGACAGAGATCTGCGCTCGGCTTCCACCGTGTTGCCTTCAATTAGGTCTGTAGATAAGGTACCATTACATCATGGAGGCGATATGAAGTATCGAGATACCCAAATTTGGACATATCGATTGGTTGGTTTGATTGGTGCGGACACCTAAGGAGGAGGATAGTCACTCGGTGACATGTGAAAGAAACTGGTTTAATGTGAAATGGGTGACTAAGAAGAGGAAATGTGAGATAGATCGAGAGGCGATAGTTGCTGTGGAATGATGAAACCAGACATCAGATCTTATCGATACGATCCGAATGAGGCCTCTTGGGCTAATGGAAAATCAGAAATGTGTAATATTTCAACATCAATACGTAGTCCAACCTTAAATGTGTCACAAAACGAAAATAGACCACAAGTAAATTTCATGTTTTCAAAACAAGCTGTTCAGTTAAGTTGGGTAATCCCTTTCGAGGAGAAGACGTACGATATTCTGCTTCTTCTTATGGCACTACAGTTTAGAGACCATCAACCACCAACACCCTCCAACTCTCCCTCCTCCCTTCCAACCACCCAAAGATAATCATTTCCAATCAATCCCATCATTTGATAAATTTTTTGTCTTTGCAGCTTAATTCAAAGGTTTCACCTGTAATATAATCCCGATCTGCGAAAAGTTAATGGCACTATCATCACCCATCTGGTCGTGATTTGACACCCAAATCGCGCCTCCGACGAGCATTTCTTCTTGAATCGTCAAGAAATTATTCAAAGCCCACACATAAGACCCCCTGCAAGCGTACAGGGCTCCACAGCCGACATCCATGAATACTAGATGCGCTCTAATTAATAATTTAAGTGACAGTCTCTCCGGCGTCCGCTTATTAGATTTCCATACATTTCCATCCACTCAGGGCGTTGTGCCCGCATCCAAACATCGTTAAACCGGTTTTTAACACAGACTCCCTAATCATCTCGATCGCAGAGTAGCCGCAAAAGACTTGAAATTAATTTATTGTTCCAACATCGGATCTTGTTTATGACGCCGGGTGGGGGGCTGCGCACGTAGGCGGCCTTACATGACCAAAGGAGGAAAAACAAAAAAACAAACAAATTAATTCCGAAATTCGTTCGGCTGGTTAGTGGATCGGCGCTGACTGCATGTCACGAGGTATTGTCACCGAGACGGTGGCCAGTCTGAATTAAGAACCAATTAGAGTCGAGTGTTAGCATTGGCTACCAGACGTGATTAGATGGGTTCCAAGTTGAGTGAGTTTCAAGGTTGAATACCGCGCGAATGACCGTTAATTACTTGAAATTTTGGTTAATTTGATTTTGACGCTAAACAGTCAGATTTCCACAACACATTCATTGACAGTTTAGGCTTTTTGAGTCTACCCTTTTCTGAGTACGGTGTGCTTTTGACTTAATCTCTCCTTCCTGGTGTTACTCGAAGCGCCACATCGTTTCAAGAACGACTTTGAAGTTGGTGGAAGGTCGAAAGTTATGACTTGAGAACTTTTTAACCTTTTTTTGGACGTTTATTATGTCTACTTGATGATGCTGTGCCCTCAGGAAGCGAATTAGTGAGAACATGTTAAGGGTTATGGTCAGGGGAAATCTAGTAGATTCAATCAATTCCTACAGGCTAATAATAATAATAATGGCGGCGCTACAATCCGAGGCAGACCTGGGCCTAGCTTCTCAGCTATTAAAGGCTATTATGAACATTTTGTTGTCGTTATGCCTGGAGGAATGATTGACGTCCTTGAGAATCACTGGGTTAAACGACTCAAACTTTCCATAAGTTAGTTAAAACATCTGACTTTCCTTAGATCTTTGGATTGTTTTTTCCGTGAGTGCTTCCAATTTTGGCGGTTTTCTAGTGAACCACTTCGTCTATAACAAGATAATATGTTTTTACTTTACTCCGCCTCGACTGATCTTTTGCCTATGTGCCCCGTAGATTTCCATTGTACAGCACTTTGCATGGTTTATGGCATCATTTCATGGAAAGAGTCCAATCTCAAGCCTCTTCTTAGCCAAAAGTTGATGGAAGTAGCCAACTTGTATGCCATTAGTCGCTAAAAACATTGCTTTTCCAATTTTTTAATTTCTGTTGCTAATGCCTAGGCTGACGTCAGTGCAGAAACAACCGATCCAATGGAAGTCAAGAAATTTGTTAGCTTTGTAGACCAGAAGGCAATTTAAAGTCGAACGTGGTATGCAGCGTATGTATTCTCTTAGATGTCTTTTTGCGCAATGTCTGCTCAACTTTGATCAAATATGAAAAAATTCAAAGCACAAATGTGTGTTGAAACTTTACTGGATGCCAACCACAAAACGGGCATATTGAGAGCTGGAATTTTTTCAGTCATTCGTACGTTTATACTAGTACAGGGTGGCACATCAAAAACGTTAAGACTTGTTTGATGAATAACATTTTTCTTTCTGATTAATAAAACCGATGCTGTGACATTGTGCCAAACGGCATAATGACGCTTTTGAAAGTGTCATTGGGCCGAATATTAACATTTGGCATAATATCGCTCTCAAAAGCGTCATAGGGCCAAATTAGTTTGCGACATTATGCCAAATTTGGCCCTATGACACTTTGTAGAAGTGAGATTATGCCAAATGGTGCAAGATCTTCTAAATTTGTAGCAAACTAATAAACAGTGGAATAGGTATGCAACCCCCCCTGCCTGGGTCACTATAGGATTTGGAGTAGGTGCGAGGTTCTGCGCATTCAAACATTCTTTTTATACATGCTTTCCATAGTACTTACTTACTTAGCAGGCCTACGACCCATGTAGGGTCTGAACTTGAGCTATCTATGCATTCCATAGTTGACGGTCCTGGGCACACTGCTTCCTGTCATCAAGACCAAGCTGTCTTACGTCCGCGATGACTTGGTCTTTGTACCGGAGGTTCGGTCTTCCTCTCCTTCTCGAACCAGGAGGCTCAGATTCGAAGACCCTCTTAGCTGCAGCGTTGTTGTCCATGCGCTCGATGTGGACGAGCCAGTGCAGTTGACAAATTTTTGCCTTCCGGACTACACCCACATCCTGGTACAGCTCATAGAGTTCGCGGTTGTGTCTGCTCCTCCATTCGCCTTCCTCGCAGACGGGACCATATATCCGACGTAGAATTTTTCCTTCGAAGGCACCAAGAATCAGCTCTGCAGTTCTGCTTTGTGTCCAGCTTTCGGTTTCAAATAGCAGGACTGGAAGAGTAAGAGTTTTATAGAGAATGATTTTGGTCCTTCGAGTCAGGAGTTTTGAGCCCAGTTGTTTTGACAAACCGAAGTAGCATCGGTTGCCAAGGGCGATTCTACGTCGGATCTCCACTGTGATGTCGTTCGTGGAGTTCACGTTTGCCCCGAGCTAGACAAACTCCTTCACTACCTCAAAATTGTGGCAGTCGATTGTAATGTTTTGAACAATGCTTTGCATAGAGTTTACCAAAATCTACACGGACAGAAACTCGCACCTACTCTGAATCCTATAGTGACCCAGTCAGGGGTCCCTATCTATTCCGTCCAAAGTGTCAAATTGGCACTTCCAAAAACGTCATTATACCAATTTTTTCCAATTAGCACAATGTTGTTTGGTACAATGTCACGGCACCATAAAATCACCTTGGGGATTATTAAAATTTAGGTTATGATTTGGAAATATGTTCACATTATTTTTTTAAAGATGATATCTCTCAAATGGGGCCCATTATTTGCTCCGACCTGACGTGGTCTTTCCAAAGCATTTTCCATTATTTTTCTTAGAATAGCAGGTCCCGGCGCCCTAACTTCTTCATGGATATTGGCCTTAGGTTGTTGCATCGTTCTTGGCTTATTGGCATACACCTTACTTTTTAGGTAGCCCCAAAGAAAAAGTCTGGAGCCGTTAAACCGAACGAACGCGGTGCCCAGTTAAATTATCAGATCGCCAAAAATTTTCCTCAGAAGAGCCATACTGAATGCGTATTTGTGGATCATTTGCTTTCAACTCATGCACCAATTGGATTGCATACTGAAAAAAGTGTAACTGCCTTAAAATTCTTTGCAAAGGCCGCCTAGACATACTGAGAACGTCCCGTGGTGAAAGCTTCGGGGTCGCATAAAATGTGTTCGGCTGTTTCGTCCTTAACCTACATTCCTTATCCTGGCACAAGTTCATTTTGCTAAGGTGGTACTTCAAGCCGCAGTGGCTAGTAAGCATTCTTATACTTTTCTTATCCAGGCAGAGGATTTCCTTATAGGAATAGGGTCGATTGGATTGCCTTAGACCTGCCCCATTGGTCTTGGTCCAATGGTCTAGGGGAAGTTTATTTTCCCATTCGTTAATCAGCGTTATATCTGTTGTCCAATTGACACTACAGTACGGTTCAGGACCTGTGAACACAGTTTCCGAACCAGCCCTAGCGAATTCATCGGCAGATTCGTTATCTGCAATCACTTTGTGTCCAAGGACCCAGCCAAGTTTCACTTTGTTGTGTTTGGCGAAGGATTGCAGTGCATCGTAGCAACATTTGACGATTTTGGAGTCCATTAGGTTGGACGATAATGCCTTAAGTATTGCCTAGCTATCCGGAAAGATTTGTATTCAAGGGCGCCCTTGATACCCTTAAAGAGATTGTGTATGGCGCAGATCTCAATGGCGTGGATTTAAGCTTGAAAAAACAGTGGGACGGAGATCCTAGAGTTGATCCTAAAGACTGCAGCTCCAACTCCAGAATCCATTTTCTATTCGTCTGTATACCATACTGGTCCAATATTTTAACGTCAATAAGGCAAATATATCGGACATTCCAATCGCTCCATTTCCTGCAGTTTTACAAGCGGTAAGGTGTAAGTTTTCCGCCGGATCATGGTTGTCAGCCTATTTTTTTTTTTTTTTTTTCCGGAGTATTTTTGAAGCACCATTGAAGCTCAAACCAGACTCAAAACTGGTCCATTGTACTGCCAGGTAGCAACCTACTCCAGTGTCGTTAATATGATCCCAACGGCAAATGGTGACTGGACCAGATTCGATTTCACTGGGATTCGAACCTGGGACCCCTCTAATTTGGGGCAGGCACTTAACCATCCAGTCGTCGTATGGATAGGCCCGAAGGTTAGATAAGACAGGTTAAGGCATTGAATAAAATATTTTAGAGTAAAGCAAGGTCTAATTGTGTGTCTAACAGTTTTGTAGTGATTATCAAGTTAAAAAAAATATTAACTCACTTAAATATACATCCACGCACCCATTTCCAGTGTCACCTGCTCCTGGAATTGCTCAGATAATTTACAAAAACATTTAGCCTTCAGAATTAAGATCCATTTAGACTATTTTCAAGAACATTTCACTCTCCTACCAAACAAATTATTGGCAATGAGGTTATCTTGACTATGCACTAAAAGTATTAATTGCTTCTAACTCGGATGATCAAAGTCCCCCCACAAATTGCGACCACTTTCCGTTTGTCTAGAGGCATTTCGCGAAAGATAGCAAACGTAAATATTCGTCCACAAGCGCTTAACCATTTTGCTAGCCAAGTGGAGACCTCAGTCCACTTGGAGCGGTTCCATCTCTTAGCCAACATCGTATCGCTTTCTGCGTACCGGTTTGCTTAATTGACTTGAGGTCTTCGGCTTAGTGACCTCTGCCACAAATCGTCAAAGCCAATGGATATGTATACGTGCATGTAGTCATTGAATACGATAAGTATTTAAGTGCATTTTATCAGCAGACATTTCCTCATCAATTTGAGACTGCAGCACAAATTAATTGGTGATGACGAGCACAATTAATTGCTGTTTTCTAATCTCGCTTGATTTAACCCCCACACTTCGTGTACGCTGTACAGTGGGTGAAAAGTTTTCTCGTGAGTATCAATTAATTAGGAAAGTTACTTCTTTTTTCGAGAGTGTCATGCGTGATGGATCCTACTTGAAGTTTAACTTTGAAAGGACGGTATGAGTTGGGAGTGAGAGTAGGGGGAGTCTCATAAAAGGTACCAAATAGTTAAAAAGTTGAAGCAACGTTTACAGTTTCTTGACTGAGTTTTCGTGCGATATTTATTTTAAAGTTGAATACCTGATGGGTGTGTGAATTTTTACACCCAGTTCATTTTAGATCAGAAAAGAACAAGTTGGGAAAGAAGTCCTGGTATCAGATTTTCGTACAAATTTGGTCAAATTTTCGGAGCGGGGTCCCGTCTTTTAGCCGACAAATCACTTTCATATCAATGAATTTGAAGCCGTAATTCTTTTCAATCAAATTTTGATCAAATTTGTTCAAAAAATTCAAAATTCCTATATACTTCCTAGAATAGGAGCTAAGATTTTGGATTTTTTGTTGTTTATTGTATCGTCTATAAGGTATTTTCTAAAAGAAAATCTGTTTCAAAATATATAAAGTGTACTTAAAAAATGTATTTTTAGGATATTTTTGAACACATGATGTCGAAAAATGAACCATTGAATTTTGAGTGTTGTACTGTAAATTCTCTTAAAGTTCTTCATTCTCATTCGGAATGGAATATGTTTTCTATGTCAGGGGATCCAGGTGTCTCTCCCTTCTCATCGCCCAGTCCATGTATTCCACTCGTTCCTGAACTAGGCGCTTATTCGCTCGATTTGGACGAACCAGTTTAGACGACGGATCTTTGCCTTCCGGACTTTGTACACGCCTTTGTACAGCCTTTATTCTGGCTTTTCTTCCAGGCGACTAAATATCCGAGCCAAATTTTTCTTTCTTCGAGGCTTTACTGTCCTGCTTAATGCCCAGCTGTCGGCACCATGCAGCAAGAGTAATAGGATAATAATTATGAAAAACATGATTTAGTCCTTCGAGTTCGAAGTTGCAATAGTTGCTAAGGGCGACTCTACCTTAAACCTCCACTGTGGTGTTGTTTGTGGACTCCATGTTGGCTGCGAGGTAGATCAAGTCCTTATAATAATAATAATGACGGTGCTACAGTCCGAGTCGGACCTGGGCCTAGTTTCTCAGCAACCACTCGTGTTGTGCGTGCTATTGTTGTCTCCCGAAAGGAATGGATCTACTGTTTAATCCCCACTCCGAACGGCGAGATTGAGAAGCTTTTTCTAGACAGTTATACTCTTTAAGCATTGTCAGTGACTCGAAAGAGATCCGCGAAAAATTTTTTTTTAAAAATTGTTTGGAAGTCAAGTGCGTATAAGTGGATGCACAAACCCACACGGCCACGACGCCCAGATCAAGTTCTTAACTACCTCAAAATTACGTCTGTCCATTGTGAACTTTTGTCATTTATAATGAGCTTGTTGCTTGATTGCATATACTCACTCACCAGTCTATTCCCCTTCCTTTAAAGCCACGGAATGCTGAGAACGAGCGATGATATCAATATCATCTGCGTATCGGAGTTAGTGCTTTCCTTGTTGACATCTGCTTTTTAACACAATCTGTTCGAATGCCGAATTGAAGAAGTCATACGATGATGCATCTCCTTGTTGAAATTCGATGCAAGTTTTGAACGGTTCAGAGGTCGTAGAACCGTACTGCATGGAATCGCGTATTTTTTAATTTGACGTGATACAATCTGGTCAGTATGAAGTACAAAGTCGATGTGTCGATGTGTACTGAAAATACCGGCATGTATGATTCTTATGTCCATCATGCGGTCAATACTGAGTTTGTGTCATTCCACAAGTTTGTCCATTGAGCCTTGTGCTTCAAAAATGTCCAGTTATCGAGAAAAACTAAGACATTTTTAAGTCTTTCCTGGTAACTGAGTCTATGGTTTTTTTTAAACTATTCAACTGTTTTTGACTTTTTTGAATCTGCTAACGTAAACGCCTCGCTTTTTTCTTTTAGTCTCCGGCCAAAAACTTGGTTTATAAGAATCGGTAGGTAGGTAGGGTAGGTAAAAGTGGCGGTGGATATACAGATCCTGTTTGTCGCACCTAATTAGCGCCTAGCGCGTTTTGATACCACATCCTATGGGATACCTAATTTGTGTGAAGGGGGTGAAAAGGAGTGTGTGTTCACTCAGATTTGCCTAATTTTTAAAACTACTTTGTGGAATTTATGAAGGCTAGCAGACTGTGAATATTTGCTTTCGAGATGTTTTTAGGGGTGTTAAAGGAGGCTTTGCCCAGAGTGCGTTGTCTGACTTTAGCTAGAGCCGGACAATTGCACAGGAAGTTCTCGGGGGTTTCTGGCTCGATTTCTGCCCGGCAGCTACGGCAGTGCGAATAGTATGCCTAGTCTTACAGCATGCCTGCCAATAGCCCGGTGTCCAGTACAGACCGCTATAATTCTGGATATGTTTCTTCTACTGTTCTTGAGCAGGTCTTTTGCTCTCTTTTGGTTGTAGTTGGGCCATAAGCTTCTGGATAGGACACAGGTTTCCAGCTTGCTCCATCATTCGTTGGCGATTCTGAGGAGGTGATTGTAGATACTGTCAAAATCGGTTATAACGACCTTCAAGGGACTGACAAAATTGGTCGTTGTAAGCGATATGTCGTTGTAAACGATTTATTATGCTATTAGATTACATATAATGGAGCTTAGGCGGGACCTAAGAGTTTTGTCGTTATAACCGTTGTCTTTATAAGCGATTTTGACTGTATTATTTTTCACGAAGCCTAGTGGAACCTGGACTTGAGCCACAACGAGACTATCAAGTTTGGATCCTTGTTTATCTGGCTCGTCTGCTGCTTCGTTTCCTCTTATAACCGTGTGCCCGGGAACCCAGATCAAAGAGTCCGGGCTCCGTTCACCTATAATGGGTAGTTCCTCACAGCAGCAATTTACTAGTTTTGACGTTGTAGTTATGGATGTTAGAGACTTGACAGCAGCTTGACTGTCGGAAAACATTGCTATCCGCTGTGCTGGTTCTGTTCTGTTTTTCATTTCAAGACAAGCATCATATATTGCTAGCACTTTTGCCTGGAAAATGCTTGCAAAGCTTGGTAGCTTGACTGACTGTGATATTTTGAGGGCTTCGGAGAACATTCCAGCGCCCACACCAGAGTCCATCTTCGAACCGTCTGTGAAGATGGCTATGTAGATAGATAAGAATCGAAAGTGATCTGAGTTCTCTGTTGAGTTTAGAATACGTTTTCTTATTATCTGTATTAAGTTCCCACTGTCGTTCAGTAGTATGACTTTTGCAGGGGTTAATTTTGACTAAAAATACGTCAAAATGGTGGTTATGATCGTTATAATCCGACCAAATCTATGTCACAGTCGGCATTAGATTGTGTGCTGATTTTATAGTCAAAATCCAGTCTCTGTGGCAGGCGAAAATCATTTTTATCACCTCATGAATGTCGTCATCGGTTGTTGGATGATTTCACCCAAGTCCCCGATTTCTAATGACAGTCAAACATCAAGTTGCACATACTATTCAACTTAAACTTCTGCTACCAGCTGTACTCCGTGTCACTTGTCATCTTCAATGCTAAGGACAGTTTACTGCGCGTTCGAATGCCAGCAGTTAATTGCAAACAAATTGAAGAACATAAACACTGCCCGTGCGTGCATGTGTGTGTGTGTGTGTGTGTGTTATAAGTCATTCGACATCTTCATGTGTCATAACCTTGATTAATCAAAAGACAATGTCTCCAAGTTATCATTGGCGCCAAGTTGACACTTTAATTTGCTGTCGACGTCGACGTTGCTCCGAGAGGCACAATGCGGTCGCATCTGTTCAAACGAACTGCACAAGGGTGTGTGCCGTTACCCTCCCCCGCTCTGGAAGACAGCGCAATAACAATTGTGTATTCATCTGGAACTGCTTTGCCGATTATTTGCGATTGTTATCTTAGAGATACTTACTGGGGTGATGGTTGTGTGTGAGTGTCTTAAAATCGCATTTGAAAACGTTTTGATGTTTTGGCGTTTAAGCGTTTTCCTTGGCCATGTAAATCGCTGCGAAGAGTGTCATGCCTTGTGGGGAAAATTGAAGTTGAGATCAGACTGTGCGATGAATACAGAGTGCTTTGCGTTGCAAACCAAAGTGAATGTGATGACAATCGGTTTTGTTGAAACCACGGTAACTAATTGGATAACAGTGGGTTGGGGCGTAGAATAGGTGAGCTTGCACATTCCGTCGATTGATTGACACGGGAGGGGGGTTCTGTAGGTTTTTACGTCGGTTAAGGGAGGCAGGTGATTGTGGCGCCATCATCAGGCATTCATGACACATCAGATTTTATTGAAACAGGATGTGAAAAGTGATGACGGCTCGTATGTGGCTGTCAAGTTCACGAACCCGCTGTAAATGACGACATTTGCAACGGTCTTTGAAAACTCCTTTTATGACTTATGCGTTTACGAATTCGAACTTAACTGCTTGCTGAGTATCATGAGCTCATTTCTTCCGTAAGATTTCATCTCTAGTGTCGTGGAGTCCTTTTTCCAGAAAATTTACCACTTTTGCCAATTTAGAGTGCGTGCCTTTCGGAGGGCATATTTTCTTTTAACTCTGACAAAAATATAGAACACGTAGTAATCCAAATGCAGGTTCGAGGGGTCCCAGGTTCGAATCCAAGTGAAATCGAATCTGGTCCAGTCACCATTTGCCGTTGGGATCAAATTAACGGCACTGGAGTAGGTTGCTACCTGGCAGTACAATGGACCAGTTTTGAGTCTGAGTGCTCCAGTAGTGTTTCAAAAATTCTCCGGAAAAAAAAAATCCACATGCAGCTCCTCAAAAAGGCTCGAAAGTGGTGCAACAGATAACGATGCTTGGAGTGTACCCTAATCACGCTTGGAAAAGCTGTCAGGTAAAGATTACATCATGAACTAGGAGCTCCCTATCCAGCAAACCTGTTCAGATGAAAGAAGCATTTGTAGCTCGGAGGGGCGTCTGTTATCATTTAATTTTCCAACACCAATGCTACTGCTAAGAGACTTTTCATATTTGAGCCTTTTTTGGTTCGAGAGGGAAAGGAAGACCGATACTCCGGTATGAAAATCGAATAATCGCAGATGGTCTTGACAACTGGAAGCAGCATGTTCACTCACTTTGGACGACGATGGACAAAAATGCCGTCCCTCCGACTTAAACGAGGACAAGATGGCAATATCGAGACTAAAGTCGAATAAAGCTGCTGGAGAGGATGGACTACCCGCAGAACTGCTTAAAGAAGGTGTTCATGTTATGGTTGGGCGCATGCACCACCAGATATGGCCGGAGGAAAGCATGCCCGATGAGTGGGATCAGTATCGTTCGCACGATCCACCAGGAAGGAGACCACTGTGACTGTACCAATTACCGAGGTCTCCTGGACATTGCGTACAAAATTTTCCCTGCCGTTTTGTGTGAACCTCTGAAATTATTTGTGAGTAACCTGATAGGTCTCACTCACACTTACAGATAAGGCCAAATTCCTAGGTCTCATCATTGATCGAAAACTAAGCTGGAAGCCCAACATCATGGTGCGTATTAAGAAAGCTACCACTGCGCTCTATTGCTGTAAAAAAGCAATCGGATGTAAATGGGGCCTACAGCCTAGAATAGCATATTGACTGTATACAGCCGTAGTCAGACCAATCCTACTATATGGACTCTCAGTATGGACAGCTCTTGGCACAGCCGTCAACCGCAATCTTCCCAACTAAAGAAGAACTGCAAGCATATGCATCAGTGAGGTTTCGCACCTCACGACACCATTCGAAGCATTAAATATTATACTACGAGTACATCTCCTCCACTCGACTTGTTTGCCAGACACGTAGCAGCTTGCACAGCGGTAAGACTAAGAATACTGCACCTGTGGAATAACCACCATACAGGTCATTCCACCATTCTAGATAACCTCAAGTTTCTACCGCACGACACCGACCTCCTACTGCCTCATATCGTCTTTGAGAAAAACTTCTCTACCACTATACCCTCCAGGTCAGACTGGAAGTGTGATACCCAGACGTTGGACGATCCTCTGCGTATTTTCACAGATGCAACCAAGACGGACGAGGGAGTAGGGTTAGGTGTCTACTCCAAGGATCTCAATTTTAGCATACCCCTCCACCTTCCAGAACATTGTAGCGTTTTCTAGGCTGAGATTATGGCGACAAAAAAAGCCCTTTCTTGGCTTAAGAACAATGTGATATCCAAGAAGGACATCACCATCTGTTCGGACAGTCAGGCAGCAATAAAATCCTTGAGATCGGTCACTTTCTTCTCTAAGACCTCTCTTAATTGCCGCCTATCTCTCAACGAGATATGTGAGCATTTTAATATTCAACTCATGGGGGTGCCGGGACACAGTGACATCTCAGGGAATTGTGAAGCCGATGATCTCGCCAGGAGCGGCACGATCTCCACAAACCTTCCTAGTGAAAACCCTCCGCCTATGCCAGTCGCTACAGCCAAACTTCTTTTAAAGAATCATACTATTAAATAACACGTCGATCATCTCAGTCCTGCTCTATGGTGCAGATACATGGACTTCTTGGCCTGTTGGAGAGAAAAGTTCAGCGTGCGAATTTTGGCCCTGTTCGCGTAGATGACATCTGGAGGAGAAAATTCAACAACGAACGATACGGGTTGTACGGCGGCATGGGCCTTGTCAAGCACCTACGGATAACTCGCTTAAAATTGTTAGGCCATGTAGAGCGTATGGACAACACAGCTCCGGCCTGAAGAGTCTTCGAATCCGAGCTATCGGGACAACATAACAAAGGACGTCCGCATTATAGATGGCGCACATAAGTGGGGAAGGAACTCAACCAACTTTGAGTGAGGAATTGGAGGCAGCTAACGAGAGATCGTGCTAACTGGAGAGGTTTGTTGGTTGAGGTCCAGGTAGATCCCGCCACATTAAGAAGAAGAAGAATATCAAGAGCTGTTGCAATAGTCACGGGTTATTAGCTGATCGGTGATCATGTGGCCTAACAAATATTCTCCATTTATCGTTTTGTCATAGCTGCAAGGAGTGACGTGAGAGGAAAAATCTTAAAGAATTTTGCAGTAGTCGCTCTGCCAAAGATCAACCAGAAAAACCATTCTTCAACCCTCTCAATGAGGTTTCTTATAAAGGGATCGGTCAAATTTTCCTCTAAAGAATTAAAGAATTTAAGAATTTAAGGACTTCTGCAAATAGATACACATGATTAAAGGGACAAGATTTTTTTAAGATGACATCAACTCTACCTGTATATCGTTAAACGGTTGAACGGCATTATTGCGATCTCCACGAGGTCCACTTGCTTGAGTCCTTAAAACTAGGTCTTAGTTCGTAACTTAAATACATCAGCAGCAGAAAATAGTTTGGCCTAAATGAGGAAAGAAGGAGTAGGAGGTAAATGGTGTCAACAGAATGTTATCTACTGCTGCCTAAACATTTGCATTAGTGGCCCTCCATTTTGGCACAGAAAATTTCTCAAAAAGAACATGTACTTTAGTGTCATAAAATCATCTGATTTTCGAACACCTAATGACTTAGACGACACATCAATAGCCATTAAAGAGTCGAACCTCGTGAATGACGGTTTCATTTCCACACCCACTTAATCAGCTCTCAAAACTCTTACATTTTAGACAGACTTTCCTAAAACATCCATTAAACCACAAACAGCCGAGTCACTGTGACTATCTGTTTTGGAAATTTCTCACAAATCACATCGCTCGTTAAAACTACGATTTCATTTTATGGTTCACTCACTAGTCGGTGTGTTCTTTATTCCCCCCACTGTCCCTCTAAGCCGCTGTCATTTCAGAATAAATCATGGGAATTTACTTTTTGGCAAACAATTACCGTGTACTCGCAGACAAGACAATTATCTCTGACTTTGCCTCAGATAAACACGTCTCCGCTGGTACTCCGTATCTCGGGGCTCGTCGCAATCGTTTGCAATTAAAGCAATTAGCTGCTAGCAGGCGGTGGGGGGGAGGGGCACTCGTACCGGAAATGGACAATAGATTCTGGCTTCCATGACACACGGACCGCGTCGAGTTGAGCAACGAATTCGCGATTAATTCGAAATAATTACTTTTCTCGTTAATCACGTGTGTGTACTTGCAGAGCGTTGAATGTGAAATCCGAAATCTTCTTATGGAGAACGACGTGTGGCGGGGGTAAGTGAAACCGATGGGCGAGGTGAGGGTAATTTGTGTTTGCAGGTGCAGGGGGTTAAGTGGGAGATCGGCTACCGCGAGAGGTGGAGAGGTCGACGTCAGCCGGTGGAGTGCTAACGAGATTATTTGCTGGACGGACGGGACTGACTCTGGGGAGATAATTTCTTGAGTGAGTAGTGCTTTAAGGCACACGGCATATTCTTGGTCTTCTGACATTGCTAAGTGGGTGTTCGCTGACATTTGGACTATGCCGGATGAGTAATTAGGAAAACCAACGCATCCATCCGGGGAGGAAGTAGAGTCAAGAGGTGGAATATATTAAAGGCGCTCTCTGGTAGAAAATACCAATTATACGGCAGAAATGGGCACCGATTGATGAAGTGAACGAATGGAGATGTGAAGTTGTGAGTCAGAAAGCTTGAATAAATTACACAACAAAATACAGGATCGAAAGGACTAAGCTGAACTTGTTTGTGTAGAAGACAAAAACTCAATGCACAATCTTCTTTTTGTTGTTGAAAATAACAAGAGGTTATGAAGTGTTTGAATTTTATTATTTCTCCGATCAGTTTTTTAGGTTGACTAGGCCAAGTAACTCTAGTATGGAAAACGTAGTCCTTCCTCTCTTCTCTGATCCCGATTACTCATGTCAGCGTCGGCAACTGCTCAAGAGAGTTATGGTCCACCGACTGAGTTTCCATCCAGTAATGAACCAGACTCTCTTGTCTTCTGCTGGCCTATATCAGACATTCGCTCAGTATGTGTGCTTTCCTTCCTCTTCCTTCCAAGCATAGTCTGTAAGCCTCTTCAGATAATAAAGGGTAGTCCAACGAAAAAGCACGATGATAATTGTAAATAAAACAACAAGTTTTTAGAGAATTATCTTAATATTTTTTATTATGATAGAAGGATCTATGACAATTATGTGTGAAACAAAATATCGGCCAAATGCTCGCCGGCTTCGGTGGCATACCTCTATCCGCTGGTCCATATTTTCAATGACTCTGAGACATAATTGAGGTTCAATGTCGTTAATGTGCCGAATTATCTCATCCTTTAGCTCTTGAATTGTTCTTGGCTTATTGACATACACTTTTTCTTTTAAATATCTCCGAAGAAAGAAGTGAAACGGTGTCAAATTACATGATCGTCGCGGCCAATTAACATCGCCATGACATGGGCGCCGTGGCGTAGTGAGTAGGTTCGTCGACTCCTGCGCTCGATGTTGTCGGTTCGATTCCCGAAAAAAACATCAAACATTTTTTCACGGCTCTACCTCTTTCGAGTCACTGACAATGCTCAAAGAGTTTAACTGTCTAGAAAAAGCTTCTCAAATCGCCGTTCGGAGTCGGCATTAAACTGTAGGTCCCCTCCACTCGTGAGAGAACAATAGCACGCACAACACGAATGGTTGCTGAGAAGCTAGGCCCAGGTCCACCTCGGACTGTAGCGCCGCCATTATTATTATTTTATTATGACATGAGATAACACGGCTATTGAATTTCTCGCGCAAAAGAGCCATTGTTTCGTTGGCTGTGTGGCAAGTGGCACCATCCTGTTGGAAGCACATGTCGTCCAAGTCCATATCCTCAATTTCTGGTCACAAGAAGTCCGTTATCATCTCGCGATAGCGAACACCATTCACGGTAACTGCTTGACCGACCTCATTTTCGAAGAACGGCCCGATGACGCCGCCAGCCCATAAACCGCACCAAAAAGTCACTCTTTGTGGATGCATCGGCTTTTCAACAATCACTCAACAATCCTACAGACCCTGTATGCTGAAATTTGCGCACAATTCTACCGATTGTGGACACATTTGGTCGATTATGCTGACCAAAAAAAATCACGAATTGCACAAAATGCATTTTGATTTGAACGCCCATTTTCGGCTTCAACAATCTTAACGCGCTGCTCAATCGTGTACCTCTTCATGGTTGAATTTGTCAAACACTGAAACAAAGAAATGTCAACTTAAGTTGGGCAAAAAAACTTGACGTTAAGGTGTGACTCACAATTCTTTGACGTTAGGCAAAAAGGTCTTCAGTCTAAAAAGCATTTTGGGTTTTTGATTGCATTTAATTAAATTTGTTGATCCCTTTCGTTTGGTATTAACGTCTTAAGTCTAGCACAACTTCATTTCAGAGCTTATTTGCCATAATTTCTTTCTTTTCGAATTCATTTAGTAACGATTTGCATATAATTAATCTATTTTCAATTTGTTTTTACGAAAACTGCAGTTTCCGACATAAGACTTTATTACCTAACGTCAAATAATTAACATCGTGCATTATGGTTGGACCACCCTTTAATTGAAGTTGACTGTGGATAGCGCCTTCAGTCATTTTACAGTTCCAAGCTTTCCTCTGCGCTCCTGTGGGTATTTATTGTCGTTTTTGCCAGTTTGCATCATTCCACCGCCTTCTTTGGTGTTCCACCATAACCATTTCTTGATCAGGTAATCGACCACTCTTCTGTCTAGAACAGCAAATGTCTCTAAAGTTGATCCCTGAAGTGTCCTCTATTTGTATTACATTTGATCCCCTCGTGTTTCTTTTCTCAAGTAAGTGTGACGTCGTTAAGAGATGCACATTCATTTAGTTGTAGCACACATTCTAAGGCCAATGATATACAGCGTTGGCCAAATGTATAAGGCACCCGTTAAGATTCGTAATATCTTCAAAAAGCAAAAAAGTTAATGAAATGAGAGGAAACAGATAAAATCATTTACAACCTCGGATAGTGTCGCCGAAAACCATAAAATTCCAACTAATTACAAAACAAATAGAAAAGGGTGCCAAATACATTTGGCCAAGGTTGTATTGATGTGAGTTTGCTTTATGCGTCTGGTCACTGCCTGATTATCCAATGCAATGGAAACATTCCACGCTTTGTGCTGGTACGTTATCATCAGCATCAGTTGCATAGCTGTTTGGAGGTCCGGATTTATCCGGATATTTCGAAAGCCCCAGTGAATCGAGTACAACAAAGTTCATAATCTCAAGAAATTTTCTTAATCCTTGATCTGTCACAATTGGCGAATAGTGTCAAATTCATGTGGACTCATTTCACAAGTGATATGATTCATGATCGAATGGATATAAACTTCGGACAGAGAATGGACAACTTGTAGTAGAGTCGCAGTTGATACAGAGAATCTGGAAAAATCATTTCTGTTAAAAGGCGATGAGACACAAATACCGCTGTCGGGCAGAATGCTTCACTCAACGAAACGGACGATGAAAGAAGAGAAGTCCGTCACCCCGACTTAGACGAAGTAAAGATAGCAATAGCGAGACTGAAGCCTAAGCTGCTGGTTCAGACAGTCTGCCCGCTGAAATGTTTGAAGCAGCTAGAGATGATCTGATAGAGTGCATGTACCAGCTTATCTGTGGGATATGGTCGGAGGAGTGGAATCTCAGTATGCCCGACGAGTGGAATCTCAGTATCGTTTGCCTGATCCACAAGAAAGGAGACCTCCTTGACTGCGCCAACTATCGATGGATAAGTCTCCTTAGGTTCGGTAGATTGCTGCCCTTGCTGACATGAAGAGCAAGTCACGGCTCACTTAGACTATGAGTCCATTGTGCCAAATAAGTCTTCTTAACATCGCGCACAAGATATTTTCTGTCGTCCTGTATAAAAGCCTGAAACCTTTCTTCACCAGACTAATAGGTCCGTATCAAAGTGGTTTCAGGCCAAGGAAGTTCACCATCGATCAAATCTTCACACTGCGGCATATCTTGGAAAAACCCAAGAATTGCAAATTGACACACACGGACTATTCATCGATTTCAAGGCCGCGTATGACAGCGTGCATAGAGACGAGCCATACAGCGTAATGTCTAGTTTTGACATTCCTGCAAAACTCGTCAGACTGCGCAGGATGACGATGGAGAACTCTAACTGCTCCATCAAGATCGGTAACAAACTCACCGAGACCTTCAATGTTAAAAAAGGTGTTAAAAAAGGACAAGGCGACGCGCTATCATGTGCCTTCTTCAACATCGTTCCTGTGAAGATTGTACAGAAGTCATTGCCCAACACAAGAGGCACGATCTTTCAAAGTTCAACTGCTAGCTTACGCGAATGATATTGACGTGATTGGGCGAATACAGCGAGCCGTCAATGATGCGTTTGCTGGCATTGAAACGGAAGTGACAAAAATGGGTCTGGCGGGGGCAAAACCAAGTAAATGCTGTCATCGAGAAAGAACGCACAACATCGACGACTTGGCCAGAACGTCACCATAGGCAGCTATAACTTTGAGGTAGTTAAGGACTTCGTCTACCTCGGCTCCGCGGTAAACAGTATAAACAAGATTAGTGCCGTGACCAAACCAAGAATAATTCTTGCCAACCGCTGTTTCTCTGAGCTCAAGAGTCAATTGAATAATAGAGCCGTCTTTCGGAAGACCAAGTTGACTTTGTATAAGACCTTGATCATCCCAGTCCTGCTTTACGGCGCAGAGGCATGGATAATATCCCAAGCGGATGCATAGTCTCTTGGTATTTTCGAGAGAAAAGTTATGCGCACGATATTTGACCCTGTTTGAGTTGATTGCATTTAGAGAGGAAGGTGCCACCACGAACTTTATGGGCTGTACAGCGACATGAGCCTAGCTAACGCCTAAGACGGCTAGGGCACGTAGAGCGCATGAAAAACTTAGCTGCGTCCCGAACTGTCTTCGACTCTGAACCAGTTTGACAACGCAACAGGGGATGTCCACGTCAAAAGGTAGCCCTAAACGATGAACATGCTCGCCGAACTTGCTCGATTGCGTTATCCCCTACATGGCGAACACATTTGGCGAACATTCATTTCGTGTTGTTTCTTCAAACCGTCAACATGTGTGGTAGGGAAGCGCAAGTGGTGAATTCCTCGATAAAATTGTAGCTGTCTTTTGACATTGTGTTTAATCCGCGATATGCACTCGGCGACGTTCACAGCAAAAATGAGGTTTGCTCGGGAACATGGCCCTACACGGCGAACATCAAAGCCAACGAACACGACAAAATCGAATTTTCGCCAACAGCGAGTGGCTCGCGAACCAGCCCATACACGACGAAAATGCGGCGAGCACGAGCAAGTTCGGCGAGCATGTTCGCCGTTTAGGGCTACCTTTAGGTAGCACACCCAAGTGGAGAGGGACCTCAACCAACTTGGTGTGTGTAATTGGCTGCTAAAAATCGTGCTAGCTGGCAAGGTTTGTTGGTTAAAGTCCAGTCCACCGCAGACTGTAGCGCCACAAGACGAAGTATGGTTCATGAAGGTTTTAGCATTCAGATGTTTCTGCGTTGCATTGGTAATAGACGGAAAGAGTCAGTAAAGGTAACACAATCAGTATTTTTCTTTATTTTGCTACAAAGTTTTCTTTATCACACTTCACCCACTATTGTCTTCTTAGGTTCTCTGGAGTATACCAAGGTCTCTGTGTGGTCTACGTATATCACCGCAGCCCAACTCCTTCATCTGCTCTGACAACGAAAAACTTCCAAAGATGGAACAAAACCAAATTTTCAAAAATTTCCCACCAAATCTGAGTTTTCCCCTCCTGATTAGGGTTGCCGACAAAAGACCGGAATGTCCGATTTAGAATGGCTCCAGCTGAGCCACTTAATCCAGCTTATGAGGCCCCACCGCCATAAACCACTGGAAGCAGCGAGATAAGCTCAAATTCGTGCCGCACATGCCTCCTCATAAAGACTGCTGCTTACAGGTTTCTGTTGCCTCATACGTGATCGCAGCTAATGGCCCCTATTCACCGGTCAGCTGGCAACACAAGCCTCGAAACTGGATGCGTGCCAAGACAAATCGCGTTTGACCCAATTTCCAACTGAGTTTAGGAAGTGAGCAGCGTCTTTTCAACATCCCCTTATGACTCATCGGCGCGACGCTCAAGTCGGTGACAAAAACTGTCCACAAGCTGACGGAACCGCTTTGATGTCCATTGCCCATGACGAATGGAATGTGTGTTCGCTTTCGATTAGAAAGTGAGCCAAAAGCGAACGAGGATGAGTGAACCTTTTTTGCACCGGCAGCCGCCAAAGTCTGGCATCCCTGTTTCGGAACCCATTAAGCCGCGACTGCGACGTAAACGAAGAAGCGACTTCCTCTCGGGCACAAGTCACCGATGGCTTGGTGTGAAATTGCGATTGCGACAAAGGTGAGTGCAGACACCAGGGTATCAAATGTGCGGTTCGAGTGTCGCCGCACAATACCCACAACCGACGCGAGACAGATGCAGCAGCAGCAGAAGCAGCAACTTTCCTGCCTCCGGTGCAGTTCTTTGTCCTAACTCAACGCTGGTGCATAGGAGGAGGTGTCTTTTTGTTGCCTTTGTGCTGGTGACGAGCTCAAAAGAGTGTGTGTCAGTGACCCAAATGCAAGTCTTGCGCTGGGTGACAATGACAACTGCGATAAATACGTGCGCTGGCTCGACGCATGGTCGCGCTTCTGCTGCAACATCAATAATTCAAAGCTGGGTTGGCGCGAGAGGGAGGAGGAGGGATGTGAACAGGGACAGGGGCTTAACATCATTAAATGTGTTTTCGTTTGCTTGCTCTTGTTGCACGCTGAGTGCGAGTTGAAGATGTAAACTGAAAGCGGGGCAGCGAAGGACTTAGAAGCAACCGTGCTGTTGCCACGGGTGGATGGATGCATTTGGGTGAAGGCAATGGGGAGCGCTGTGGACTCTGGGGGTGTTGACCAGAGGTGCTGCGCGTCCTAGAAAATATTTGTGCCCAGCTAAAGACGGAGCTAGAGGAGGGGGAGCGTAGTGAAACGTGATACTTTTCGCTGCGAATTTAGTTTCAAACGTTTAATCGCAACCGATAGGGTTGCTCGGGGTATGCTTTTTGGGGGCGGGAATCGGTGTAAATGGAAGAATTATGTTTCGTTTCAAATGAAGGAAGGTGAACACATTAGAGGATGGGGTCAAAGCGATTGCACCCCGAGACCGTTGAAAATTTTAAAGGAAGCATTGAAGGGATTGGATTTAAATTCTCTTGCCGTTGATGACCGATGACGTCTTTTGACACTTATGTATGCACGATGGATGATTTTTGAATAAATGCGATAAAGACTGTTTCTTTATCAAATCTAGTTTCCACAGCGTCAATGCGCTTCTGTTGATGTCAGCTGACAATGTTGGAGAGTTCCTTGATCTTCTTCGGAAGAATTTCGACTCCGAACGCGAAGTTTCTTGACAGTTGCCTTCTCGAAACCTTGTCAGGGGATCGAACCATGGGCCTTTAGCGTAGGAGACTATGACCCCGAAAGTATCTTCTAAAATAAAAATGATTCATGCACACAAAAAAATGCAGCAAAATGATAAAACAATTGACTCACATTGTTTTGTCTTTTGGTGAATACAAAATTTTGTTTGTTTTTGCTTTGGATAGATCTACAAGTGAATAAAGTGGACACGAGCTGCGCACCCTCACTTATTTTTCATCGACTTCCTTAGCATGCTGCGAATAAAATTGCCGCAGTGTTTTTTTACACAAACTTTGCGTTTTATACTTACTTATTTAAGGTGGCGCTACAGTCCGGGGTGGACCTGGGCCTCAACCAACAAGAGTCTGCAGCCAGCTCGATCTTTAGCTTTGCGTTTTATACACCCTTCAAAATACTGAGCTCAGTTCTGTAAGTTCTGCTGTGGACTGCAATGACCGTGGAAGTTTTTTTTTTTTTGTCGGAGGTTTTTGTAACTCTACACTGGTGCATTCAGACTCAAAAACTGGTTGCGAGGCATCAACCTACTTTTAATACCATGGAGGTTAATCGCCTTCAGAATGTCTTGAAATAATTTGCTGTGGAAAACGAACTGTCAGTAATTCAATTGTCACTTTGACTG
This sequence comes from Myathropa florea, assembly GCA_930367185.1. Taxonomy (NCBI): domain Eukaryota; kingdom Metazoa; phylum Arthropoda; class Insecta; order Diptera; family Syrphidae; genus Myathropa; species Myathropa florea. Next base: position 46,946,930 of record OV884002.1, read on the forward strand.
CCTGTGAAGCTGCACTGTCTTTACACGCTAACTCATACCAAAACACTGAAATGTGATGTCAAAAGTTATCAATTTGTGACGTTGAACTGATAATTATTTTGAACACTTTCTTCTCGTATGTTGGAGTATGCTGTTGCTTATCTATTATAGGTTCGTTTTTCATTAATCGCTGAAAGCGGGCTTTGACACATTGAAACGCTGCACTTCTAATCAAAAAATTAGCCGACGTTTGATGAAGTTCGAATAATAGCTAATTGGTTTTACAAAAAGAAATATAAATTTCTGGTTTGGAGAACACCCTGTACATTTAAGTGGATGGCGGGGCATTTGATTTTGCTACAGAAAGACTGTGTTTGGAAACTGCCTAAAAACGATTAAAGGAGTTCGTGTAGAAGTGGGAGTGGTAGTAGTTTTTGCGTTAATTTAACACGCTTATATTTGTTCCAAATTTTACATTTATGAATATTGTGACCAGTGAAACAAAGCTCCTGAGATCTATTCAAGCGCGACATGATCTGCTTAGGCACCTAAACCAAGTCATTTGTAAAATACGGTCTGAAAAAACCCTGAACTATAAATGGAATCTCAGTCTTCTCTGGGTTTCTATGTGGACAACCGAAACCTTGGGGAATCTTATCTTACCTCTACCAGTGTAGGTTTAAGTCAGAGAATTTCTTAATATTTTTGAATGATATTGCACGGGGAATACAAATGATCCATTTCCCCATTCGACCCAACGGCAACAGGAATTACCCTCTTGAGTGGAAGAGAGAGTGGCCAACGATCGTGTGATCATGGAGAACATGCTTCGTGGCAGTCACCTTTGTATCGCAAACGGATGCGGTCGTTGAGCGGTGGTAGAAATGTATCTTTAACAATATACCAACATTTCATTCTTCAGCAGATACTGAAAAATAATCAAGAAATACAAAAACAAGTACATAAGTCATAGGAATCCTTGAATCGGCCGCTATGGAAAATGGAAGGAGCTGTACGGCGTCATGTCTAATGATTGCAGCGAATAATTCTTTCTGTCGGATGGCAGAAGAACTGGTGGTTCAAAGAAAATCTGTCGCAGAACAGTGCAGAGCAAAGCGCGGAAGTTGGGGAGCCAGAAATCGAACACGATGCGGCCTAGGCGTAGTGGCGGCCTTATGCTCCAGAAGAGGACACTGAAATGTCGGTTCCGAACTCACCGATACCTTTGATTTCAAGAAAGGTTTTAAGCATGGTAGGTTAGGTTAGGTTAGGTTAGGTTAGGTTAGGTTAGGTTAGGGGGCTGCTAGGGAATTTACCAGCACACTTAGACCATGTTGGTCCATTGTGATACCTATAGTCAGACTACTACCACTGATCGACCGCTTCAGTGATAGTGCCGTTAATTTGATCCCAACGGCAAATGGTGACTAGACCAGATTTGAAAAACCGGATAAAAGCGTATTAACTTTGCTTTCACTGGGATTCGAACCTGGGACCTCTCTAACTTAGGGCAGGCACTTAACCAACTGCACCATCCAGTCGTCTAAAATGTATGCATGGTAATGTGCTGTCATGTGGTTTCTTTAATATTATACCTGAGTAGTGGCGAACACACCGAGTTGTCAATAAGTCGTTTGCAAACATTGAAACGAAAGCAGCTGAACTGGGTCAACCTGCAAATAAAGGCAAACAACACTTAATGCTGTCACTAAGAAAAGGACGAAATGGCCAAAACTTCAAAATGTGCGTCTATAACATCGATTAAGTCAAACTTCGTCTATCTAGTATACAGAGTAACACGGCAACATCAGCACTGAGATCAAAACAGAATAACTCTTGCCTAGTTGTTTCTTCAGTCTTCTCTTGAAGAATCAGCTTGGTTTTAGGTAAGGTTAGGTTAAAGAAGGGGAGTGTGACGGTAGAGACATCACTTCCATTCAGAGGCTTTATATTTTTGATAAACAAATTTTACGAAGCTATCCTATCAAGTGATAGCTGAAACTACCCCGTTTTCTTTATGAATTTTAGGAAATCCAGTAAATTTTGCGTTTGCTAATTCCGCAGTCTCTGTGAAGAATCTTTGGCCCAGCGAAGCTATGCGACGGTTCTGAAGAGTTGGGCAGTGGCACATCAGATGTTGGACCGTTTCGGTTCCTTCCTCATCACCGCAGCTCCTGCAGAGATCGCTGGACACCACATTCCATTTTCGAAGCATATTTCCAATGCACTAATCAGTGTCCGCAATGACTTATCCGCCTCACTGATGACCATTTCAGACCCTCGTCTAGCCAATTCGTCTGCTCTCTCGTTCTCTCGGCTCTCGGCTCAATCAACAAGTCTTGGTCTTTGTATAAAACTCTGATCATCCAGTCCTGCCTTACCGAACAGAGACCTGGATAGTATTAAAATCGGGTGAAGAAGCAATTTGTTGATTCGCGATAAATGCTCTGCGCCCGATCTTTGGTTATGTTTGCGTTGATGGTTATTAGACGAGTAAATGCAACCACTAACAATCTAAAAACAATCTAAGTCGTCTACGCTTTCAGTGCATAAAGTGTTGAGGCTCTTTAGAGCATATAGGCAGGAACTTTTACTACAAGTCTTTGAAAAAAACGCCTCAGGGAACACTCGATATTGTTCTATCACGAGCGGAGGGGACTAACGTTTTAATGCCGTCTCCGAACGGCGAGATTGAGAAGCTTTTTCTAGACAGTTATACTCTTTGGGCATTGTCAGTGACTCGAAAGAGGTGGAGCCGTGAACAATTTTTTGAAAAATAGTTTGTCTGAACTGAGATTTGAACTTAGACTGTGAAAGTCTAGTGCGTATGGGTCGACGTACAAACCCACACGGCCAGGGCGCCCACGTCTGCGTTCAAGATGGGGCACACAAACAGAGAAGGATTATAATGAATTTGGCGTATATAGCTGTAGACAGTTACCAAGAGCTCCTTCTAGCTGGACGGGATGGCGTACATACCATCCCGGACTGTCTCGAGATCGAGATCGGAAAGAAGAATGTGGTTGGAAGACTGTGTAGAGAGAGACGAACGATTTCTCTGAGTCACTCTAGGTCCAGGTCCACGTCTGACTGTAGCGCCGCCATTATTATTATATTATTATACCCTCCTCTTAGGAAACCAGACGTCGCTCAAATCAAGTGTCACCGTTTGACAAAAACTGTCCACACGCTGACGGAACTGCTTTGATGTCCACCGTCCATGATGAATGTGTGTTTTTGCTTTCGATTAGAAAGTGAAGATGAGTGAACCTTTTTTCGCACCGGCAACCACCACAGTCTGGCAATTCTCATTTGAAACACATTAAGCTGCAACTCTGACGTAAGTTAAGAAGATACATGACCGTTAAGCATGCAATGGGCACAAATGAAACTAATATCTATAAATGTGACGACTGGCAGTGAATCTCTTGGGAACCGTGTTCAGCTGAAAAGTGGAAATTGTGTCGCTCAGATGTTCATTGAGTCAAAAATGTCAAGAAGTCCAATTTGACCTAATTTTTAGTCCTTTAAAATATTCATCATCAGCATTGTATGAAATTTTGAGTCAATTCATGCTCGAAGAACCTTAAAGCTGAGCTTGTGTTGAAACTTGTCCCAGGGTTAGTCGCAACTTACGAAAATCTCTAAATCATTCCCGTGCACACTAGTTTTTGAACTACAATGACTACTAAAAATCATTGTAGTTCCTCCTCATTGAGAATTCGGTCCTTTATCTGCAAGCCCTCCTTCGATGACATCTACAGCCGCATTCTGAAGATTTCTTCACGCGACTTTATGCAATTTTTTCCTCAAAAACACTTTCATTGTCATCACCATTCAAAGCCCAATAAAAACATGATTTTTCTTTCATCGAACTACCACGCAGCTGCTCATTTCATTGCCAATGCAATTGTCTTCACGTCTTTAGCTGAACACCAGAGCAGTCAACCACAATGCCACAATAGTTCGCATTTCAAAACACGCCAAGTTGCTCTTCAACAAGAAACACCTCCTCCTCCAGCTGCACATCTGCGTCCGAGGGAAGCCCACGTGTGCAACTCTTAGACGGCCGAGCACTGTGGGCAGACTGAAAATTTATGCGGTTCGCGTGCGTTACCTCGCAAAGATTATAGTCAAACGACGCGGGCAAACAAGACTCGTATGAATTTACAAGCGAAAACCCACTTCGCCACGCGACCGGAGAGTCTCCTCCTCTAACAAGGATCCAAGCGCAATCCATCACCGCTCCGCTCCGCGTCTCGGGGCCAATTTCAGGTCGCGCGCCGACATCACACCGCCGAACGGCATTTGCCACACCATTAACGAATTATTTACAACTGTCCTCCCACTTGGAAATTTTCCACTTTCAGCGGTCCTCGGAAATTTATTAGAAATTCCTATGCCTGATCGATATCGAGAGCAAATAGATGGAACCGCGGCCAGCACATCAAACGCATGCACGCTCCAACGGGGCGGCGGAGATTCGCCGACGACGCGAGTGGCCACTTGGCCCCAGGTGACAGTTTGTGTGATTAATTTCGGTCGCGTCCCGCGGTGATGCAGCGACATTTTGTTTGCCCGTCGCCCAAGTGGACGTGCGGAGAGATGGCTTATCTCCTCGGGGAGAGGCCAGGCCAACACTAGTCACACACAGAAGCATGTGTCATGCGTGTACCTGAGGCCGTGCCAGCGACGCTAACGTCTCAATCCCACTTGGGCATCGTCGCGGCGGAGTGTGCAGTTGCCCCAGAGTCGGGTCCGTTCCACTTTGAGGCGACCAGTGAGGAGACTGTCTCGGCGACTCTACGCACTCTGCCTACGCGGTTGATTGTTCCGTTTACCTCTCGAGCGATAAGGACCCGTCTCTGCGTGCGGGGGCGGCCATCCCGGCTGAGCTGCTTCCTGGAGCAATATATTCATAACAATTTCTTTGAAGTACGGTGCTGCGCTGTAAGCCTTCCCAGACCGTGGGGTGTGGGGCGGCAAAAGTTCGCCGAGATGAATCTCTTCCCATCCGCATCCGCATCGACGTGGTCTTGGGGCGGGGGATGTTCGCATCCATTTGCTTTTTATCCTTTAAGCTCATTGAATGCAAATTTAATTCGCGTGGAGGAGAATTACGGATATGGAGACTGGAGCTGGTGGTGGTGGTGCTGACGGCGGCGGGTGGGGAGAGTGCCGAGTGGCGTCGGCTTCGGCGATGCGATAGATTGCTTTGATTCCGCGAACATCTTACGTACCTTCTTGGCGGCTTTCGGCACTGCCGCGGATTTGGGGTGGATTGGCGACGCGCTGTGGCGTGGGGTAGCGGATCATCGTATTTTTGGCAGGACTGGGGTTTTGTCGAACACAAGAAATGGATTTGAATAACATGAATAAATCAACCGATTTCACAGGTGAGGCATTCTGGAGTTTGTAACTGTAATGTGTGTGCGTGGGGAAGGGGTTGCTCCGGAATGGGTCTGGGCTGGGGGGAGGACATTCTTGATGTTGAATGCATTTTTCGAAGCCTGACAGGAATGTGCTCGGGATGGAGTGGTTCTCCTTCCGTGAAGAGATTCTTGTGAAACGTGAAATGCCTCAAGTGAGGCGGATGCTTGACGGAGCCAATTTTTGACTACGCTACCACTCGGTGTCTGCGTTTTATTCGCACCACATGTGTGATTTTTGTTTGCCCTTTAGGGCGGAAGACTGAGCGGGAGGAATGTGGAGGCATTCAGCCGAAATAGGCTTTCTATCGTGCGATTCTTTTGAAGTGAGAAATGTTATTCCTCGTGTGGCTTTGGAGGTTTGTTCCTTTAAGAGTTGATTTATGCTTTAAAATCGAGGAGAGATGGAAGCAACATGAGTGAAGCTAAGTGAATTCCGTGATAGGAAAACTAGATAGCATTGTGGACAGGGAGGTCTTACAATGAACTTGCAAAGATCAACGTACGATTCATTCATTGGAAGTTCCAATCAGTAGGAAGACAGTGGTAAAGATGTAAACTAAACCTTTAACGACATTTGAAACGAAACCCCAAATGCTGGACTGCTTCTTTTTCACATCTTGATGCATTAACGGCATGAAGTCGCAGGAGGTGATCTGACCGTAATCGTTCTTAATTCGCGATTCTCACCCCAATTTCAGAGATCGTGGGCGAACTGATATTCACTGATCGGATAGAACAGGAGACTGTGTTTGCTTCAGGAGGAGCTTTGCCGTTCACAAGGCTAAAAGGGAAACCAGATGCCACCTAATGAATGGTGCATGGTACATTTGAAGTGGAGTATGTATTTTTCACCAAAGGCTTAAGACTTGGTCTTCGTATGGCGCTACGGTACGGGGTGGACCTGAACCTCAATTAACAAGTCTCTCCAGCCTCATAGTGATCCTTCGCTATCCGTCTCCAGCTTAACACACTAAGCTGGCTTGGTTCCTTCCCCAGTTGTGTGCAAACATTTTTTTTTTGTCGTAGGTTTTCAACACTCACTGAAGTACTCAAACTCAAAAAATTGGTTTATGGAATTTCTTGGACCACCACGCTTCTGTGACAATATAATAATAATAATGGTGGCGCTACAGTCCGAGGTGGACCTGGGCCTAGCTTCTCAGCAACCACTCGTGATGTGCGTGCTATTGTTCTGTCACGAGCGGAGGAGACCTACAGTTTAATGCCGACTCCAAACGGCGAGATTGAGAAGCTTTTTCTAGACAGTTATACTCTTTGGCATTGTCAGTGACTCGAAAGAGGTGAAGCCGTGAAAAAATGTTTGATGTTTTTTTTCGAGATTCGAACAGACGACCTCGAGCGTGAGAGTCGACGCACCTACCCACTACGCCACGGCGCCACGGCTTCTGTGATAAGGACCATATATCATCAGCTCTCACCTCATCAGCACCGAATAACTACTACCTTTTCCGGGCAAAGCCAGAGGAAGTGCTCTGCAATGTCGTCGGCTTCTCCACATGCGTTGCAGAGGCAAGCATTTTTAGTAGGTGTTTGTCGAAGGTGTAGTGGCCCGCAAGTCTTCTTCTTCTTCTTCTTTTTCTTAGGGCGCTTCAGGCCGAGGTGGACCTGGGCCTCACTCAACATACCTCTCCAGCCAGCACGATCTTTCGCCAGCTGTCTCCAGTTTCGCACGCTAAGCCGGCCGAGGTTTCCTTCGACTTGTGTGCGCCACTTTGTACGTGGACGTCCTCTGTTGCGTTGTTCCATAGGCTCAGAGTCGAAGACTCTTCGGGCCAGAGCTAAGTTGTCCATACGCTCTACATGGCCCAGCTATCTTAGGCGTTGGATCCGTAGACGCCTGGCTAGACTCATGTCGCTGTACAGCCCATACAGTTCGTGGTTGAACCTTCTCCTCGAAATGCCATCAACGCAAACAGGACCAAAGACTGTTCAGGGATCTTACATTCCACGTGCAGAACCGAAACTCATTGTCCTTATTCCGTTTGATGGGGTCGTCAACAGTAAATCCGTCCATAGCCGAGGCAGTTTGTGTTTTCTGAACTCTGAGTTTTTTTACGTGGTGAGGAAGTTAACCCCACGCACAACCTCCAACTGGGAGGACAGGTCTATTTGTTTAGCCACCGGACAAAGTGGTCCGGATGGATCCGGTGTCGGTAGCCTCTTGCAGGCTGTGAGCGCCGCCGGTGGCCCTACGAGAAGGGCTCATCCGTCGCCGTCTCTATTCCAGGGTCCCGATCTTACCATGGAAACCAGGTGGCTCCTGGTGACTGGAGTTGTGGATGCCGCCGTTGGCCAATTAGTTGATCAGCTCCTCCGCCACCATCCTGAAAAGAGTGATGAGCCCTGGTAGCCCACACTCCCCCTCTCTCTTTTGCATCCGCTCAGACGTCTCACGAGGGTTGGTTACCCCATCTTCTGTCAAGGGTACTCGGGTCCCGGATTTCACCACGGGGAGGTGAGAGTAGGAGTTCGTTAATAGAGGTTGCGTGAGTTCAGATACATTTAAATAGTGGCCTGATTCGACGACGTATTGAATGGCACTTCCCAAATCGGTGCGCAGAGAACCGAAAAGTTTCAGAATTCACTTGAAAGTTTAACAATGTCAAATTAACGAAGTAAAATATGACCCTCTGCTAAGTCGTCTTTTACGTAGACACTTAATCGTTCCGAACTTCCTTGCATTAAGACACTTATTCATTTTTGTTGGTTGAAGCCCAGGTCCACCACAGACTGTAGCACCATACAAAGAAGAAGAGGTATGGAGAAATAACCTGCTGAAATAAGGGCAATTACACATTTAGTTGATCATATGCTTTAGAGATCCTCATGACCAAGCCAACATTCCTATTAATCGCAGCTGGAAATTTAAGTCGTTGGGGACTTTTGGGGACGAATCCGTCACCAATTGTCTTTCTTCAAAAATATTTAACTTAAAAAAGCTCGAAGAATTCGATACACCGAGATAGTTTGAGGTGATTTCAATAACCATTCCATTCATGCATTCACAAGCTTAACCATATCCCTCGTGTGAAACAAGTTTCAACGATGCCCACCACCCATTGGCTTGCAAAGACACAAATTGCATGCATGGCACTCCACGACGCGCTAAAGACAATGTGAGAGTGGCGATAGAAATTCATTTATCTTCTTGGGTGACGCCGACCGTTTCATGAAGACATTATAATGAACGAGTCCTACAAGAGCTGAGACGCTATTCATTTTTTTGTGACTCCACGAAGTGTTAACGTACATGAATTGTAAACGTCAAGTCTTTTCAATTTTGAAGCAGACAACTCTTTCACAATCGATTATCAGTTATTTATGTCACCCCTATCAGGAGGCAAAATATCCTAAGCAGCAGTCACTTTGTGCCGTCCTAAGCAAAAACCCTCAAAGTAACCAGTGTCAGGAGACGAAAAAACGACTCTCAGTCAATTCAGTTTCGAAGAGACTCCTTGAGGTTGTCAAGTTTAGACCGAAATGAAAACCACAAACCGCCTGCGGACTATGCAGATAACTCAATCCTCCCCCACTGTCGGCCTGGAACACATGTAACATAAGCTGCCACAGAACTAACCGCTCACTGAGAGACCCCCACAAGTTCCAAAATTCAAGTTAAAGCCATATATTCCAATACACCGACAAACAGGTCTTATTAAAGTAATAAATCGCACTCAAGGCACGGTGCATCCTCCGGAGCTGTGAACGAACAACCGCAGTGAATGTGAGTAAAGTCCGACATATTTTTCGCTTTTTTTTCGAAAAACTATTTTAAAACTATTTCCCTCCAGAAATCCCATGGTTGTAAAGTTTCATGTCTGGTTGTGTACCGGGAGGGGGAAACTCTGCTCCTTGCCATTAAATAATGATTTGCAACACTTTGGCTCGGAGGCGGAGGTAGGAGTCGTCGCCCTCGCCGTAACAAGAAAGGAACCGTGGCGTTACGTAAACTTTAACCAAACAAAGGCCAACTTATGCATGCATATGCATTCATATCTGGCCGAAAGAATGCCAGCGAGGAGGCTGAGAAGGAGAAGCAGGGACGGGGGCTGGGAAAGAAAGGAATAAATCATTTTATTGGCCACATGGTGAAAAGCTCAGACGTAACCGGAAATCCATTGGAGCACCCCAGCCACCGTCGTCGTCGGCTGGTGTGTGCCAGTTTTGTGAGACAAAGAACTTTTATTCGATATATTCGATTGTGGACCGGGGAGGGGCTGTGCATACCTTATCCTTGTTCGATGCCCGTCTGATGGGTTTCTGTAACTCAATAATGTTTCTACTTGTGTCTTCGACGAGATAAGACGGGTTTTTCTTCGCTTTGTCGGTGTCTTGGGGATAAGTTTCGGACATGTGTGTTTCATAAACTTGACCGGGGGATGGAGGTCTTTGCAAGTCGAAACAACTGCGGAGATGTGGGCGGTTGCTCTTGAGTGGCTGTACTTCGAATTCGGTTTGTTCTTTCGATTGAGAGTCTCAAACTCATACTTTCAGAAAGATGTAATTGAACCCACTTATCGGAGAGATGAAGATCCAAAAGCACTCGTGCAAAGTGTGCAAAAAACAAGCCCTCAAAAGGTGCAAGTTTCATGACTTGTTAAAGTATTTTGGAACGATAATAAAGGATTTTGCAATCTTGAATCGCGGAATCTTCTTAATGATCGGCAGTAGGGTTTCCGCAACAACAGATCCACTGGTGATTTAATAGCATATCTCCCCAAAAAGTGGAACCGGTCTTTGCACAATGCAGGAGAAAGCAAGATCGTTGCGCTTGATTTCTGATTTCTAAACCATTTGACAGAGTTTGGCATCAGACTCTTTTGTTAAAAATGCGGGCTTACGGTATCAATGAGTCTCTTCTTCCATAGATTAGAAACTACCTTTAGAACGGTTCGAGTTGTTTTGAATGGGTTTAAGTTTGATGTTCACCAAATAAATGTTGGTGCTCCCCAAGGCTCAGTTTTGTGTCCAGCACTCTTTCTCATTTCTGTAAACGATCTCCTGTCTGCTACTTCTAATCCTTTTCTGATGACTATACTCACAGTTTTTTATATTCGTTGCAAGACTCGCGACCCTGTCCTTTGGTCGTAGAATTAGATCAAAGGAAGGGGGTTCAATAGATCTTTATGGTCGCAGTACTAGTGTTACATACATGACACACCCCGTGTTCTTCAATTCAAATTGGTCGTAGAATTGGAACGGCATCGTATGTTAACACATTGAGTTCCTACTTTGACAGCATAATCAATTGGTGTAAGAATAATAGAGTGGAATTCTATGCTTCCAAAACTCAATGCTGTCTACTGTCACTAAAGCAAACGCCATTATCCACGCCATATTCCATCCTTGATATGTGTGTCAATTTAACACTCAGTTGGAATCACATATTTGAGGTCGCCAAAATGCAGCAAAATGTCTAGGTTTTCCTAATCGATGCAAGAATTTCTCCGCTCATATTTGGTCTGGTGCTCCTAAGATTCGCACCAGCTAGATGGAATAGAACAGCGAGCGATAAAACTTATAGGAGACAGTAATATCGCGAAGTCAGAGACTCGCTGGAACATCGCCGTAATACGAAAAAAAACTGGTGCAAGTTCGGCATTTTCATTCGGCGCCGTGGCGTAGTGGGTAGTTGCGTCGACTCCTACGCTCGAGGTCGTCGGTTCGAATCTCGAAAAAAAACATCAAACATCTTTTCACGGGTCCACCTCTTTCGAGTCACTGACAATGCTCAAAGAGTATAACTGTCTAGAAAAAGCTTCTCAATCTCGCCGTTCGGAGTCGGCATTAAACTGTAGGTCCCCTCCGCTCGTGACAGAATAATAGCACGGACAACACGACTGGTCGCTGAAAAGCTAGGCCCAGGTCCACCACCGACTGTAGCGCCGCCATTATTATTATTATATATTATTAAGTTCGGCATTGTCGACCCGCAGGGACAGCTGTTTGCTGTGAAAAATGTAGTGCGATATCTTGGCATTTGGCTGAATCAGCATCTATATTCTGATAAGCATGAAGCTAATAAAGCCTTTGCTGCGACAAGTAGGTTGTTTTACAGCAGCCAACTTGATACCAGATTGAAGGTAAGCTGCTACATGGCCCTTATCCGGCCAATCATGGTGTATAGTTGTCCAGTGTGGTTCAAATTGAGTCCTTCCCAGATGGAAAAGATGAGGGTGTTCGAGAGGCAATGTCTTCGGGCCTGCCTCCGGTTGTATCGCACACCCGAATCCGTGTACAAGAAATTCTATCTCAATGAGGTCTTCTATAACGAGGCAAACCTGATCAGAATAGATAATTTTATTATTAAGCTGACGCGAGGACACATTGCACGAGCTATGACTTCTACCAACAGTCTGATCTTTGGGGCTTACTACCCCAATATGAAGTACCATGAGAAGGTGCGCTTTAACGGCTTTATACCACCCGAAGCTTTCTTCTATTTGGATATGAAAGGCCTGATACAGGATACGGAATGATGTCCTATCATCTTCCATGTCGTACGCCGGACAGTGCACACACGACTCCAATACGAGCCGGACGTCGCTCGCAGCTACGAGAATCTCCTTCGGTTCAGTAAGGCGATCTCCGCCCGAGATAGGGCACTGTCCGCCAAAGAACGTCACTTATACTGGTGGTTACATCAAAACAAGCCCCCTCCGCCGCTCACGTCTCAAAACGATTGACCCGTTAGCTAACCTTTGTGGCCAGCTTACATAGTTCTTAAGGTAGTTTTAATTAGAATAGGGAAAATTTATATAAAAAAAAAAAATTAAAAAAAAATTAAAAGTACACAAAAAAAAAAGATGAAATATATATGCAAAGCATATATATGCACGCGTTCGTATTGGGTTACGGAGATAGCTTAAGTTGTTTTAAGTTTTCAGCTTGGATTTAATTTAGTTTAGGTTAATTAATTAATTTAGTTTAAGTTAGAATAAGAAACCACAAAACAAAAGAAAGACGACCAATAAAATTTATTTAAATTTTAAATTTTCTTGGACAAGTTAAAAAAAAAACAATAGTCAACAGAGAGGCCGAAATGCAATTTTATAATAGATTAGATATAGATTAGTTAAGCTAGTTTTAAGTATTTTTGTCTAGGATGCAAGAATCATTAATTTTTAAATAAAAATACAAAAAAACATCGCCGTAATGTCTGATCTTTGTCATTGTTTTATCGCTATTTTCACAAAGTGAGCTATCCAATTGCATTCCTCTCATCCATGAATTCACCCGCAAAACTCTTCTCCCCAAGAATGCTCATCAGTTCACCCTTAAGCCTGCTTTCGAACGTAGAGTTAAGTTTAGAGACTCGTTTTTTAGCAGCACCAAATGAATATGGAATGCTCTTCCCACTATTTCCCACTCAGTGCACAGGCATTTAAGACCAATGTGCAAAGGAACCTCCTCTTCCCCTTTCCCTTCGGCCCGGGCTGTGTCTTGATTCCGTACAATTGTGCGCACAAATTATAAAAAAAAGAAATTGGAGCCAGGAAATGTTTGTTAAACAAGGTTCCTTACGGATGTGTTAAGAACACAAGTGAGTCTTGGCTGCTTCATGAAAAATCTAGACTCGATGTAAAACCTCCAGTAATATGAAGTGGAACATTTTTCTTCGGTACTTCAGGTGCCTTAGGGCATAGGCATTATTATGGTTGAGGGTATATTGCACCGCGACCTTTAAGACCTATTGTGTCCTATGTAAGCATAGGTAAACGTTCAAATGTAAATACAGTGAAACCTTTGGTAGTTGTCCGCCCACAGTGCACACATTTCTGACCAAGTTCAGGAGGTGGCTAACCCACAAGGGTGGTCAAATTGACAGGCTTCACTCTATCATAAAAAACAAATAATGAGAATGTCTTTTAAAACATTAGTCTTCCTTCTTCTTTTTCTTCAGCCGGCGCTACAGTCCGGGGTGGACTCAGTTAATATGTCTCTCTATCCAGCACGGTCTTGTGTTAATTGCTTCGAGCGACGCACGTTTAGCTGATTGAGGTCACTTTCCAGCTGTGTACGCCACCAGAGGTGCGGTCTGCCTTTACCGCGTTGTCCCTCGGGTTTGGAGTCGGGGACTTTCCGGGCCGGAGAATTGGTGTACATGTGCCCTACATGACCCAGCCATCTGAGACGGAAGGCAAGACATCCTTTGACCAGAACCATGTCTTTGCACAACCCTCCTCCAAACACCATCAGGAATCTTCCAGTCCGTGAAAGGGTGTCCTCAAAAAGGAAGATAAACTTAACCCTTAGGCAATACATGACGAGACTTCATTCAGTAAACTCTCTTGTTTACCTTGACAAATAACGTTCGGCATATCGTTAGAGCCAATAATTGAACGACACAAATACGAGGGTGCGCTCTTCGACATAGCAGTCAGTCATAGCAGTTGAACTAGCAATAAAAGGATTATACGCTTAGGTTTCATGACTTTCATGCGTATACCTGGCCAATAAAATGTCGAACGATCTACTGAAAATTGAAGTCAAACTTCAGTTCAATAAAACTCTCCTCCAGCTAACACTTCATTTCTGATAGACGAACATACCCCTTAAATTGCGCATATTTCCCTGCAAAATGTCATCTTTCAATCAATCACTTGCCCGGCTTAAGACACGCACCCTTCCACTCCGTGCCGGTTTCAATTCGCGAATTCCAACCTCAATATTGACTCTGCCATAACCACTCCCGTGAAATACTTCGAACACAAGTTCTTCAATTTATTTTATTGCCCCAACAACGCAATGGTTTACTCCGCACATCCCCTAAACCCTCCCCCTGCACCACACAACAGGATGTCATCATTTTTTATGTAAAATTCAAACTTTTGTTCACTGCCGTGTGCTCGGAGCAGAGGCGTCTTCATGGTAATGAAATACGCATCTCAACCTGAGACGAATTTGTGCCCAACTGAATCCCGTATCGTCGTAAAAAAATCTGTTCCAAAGCCCGTGCATGCAAATCATGACTTTATTTGCTTTTGACTAAACCGTCGAAAGTGGCGGAGAGGCGAAGAGGCGGGGGCGGTGGTAAATGTCGCCTGACGGGGCGAAAGTCTCAAGGTGAACGTAGGCGACGATGGAAGAAATTGAAAGGAGAAGACTCCGGCGCAAGTGCCTCTGCTGGAAATTCCCAATAAATTTGTGTCACTTTGGGGAAGGACGCTATGTTTGGCTGAAAGAGACCGCAGGATAGGATAGGGAAACGGTGCAGGAGGGGATGTTAAATTATCCTAAGCCTAATTTTATTAAACCGATGCAAGGGGATGGAATCAGCGCGGAAAATGCCTCAGGACTGGGTTTAGGATGAACAAATTTTGAAGCGAACAGCGAGGATGTGAAATGAAACTCACTCGAGTGGATCAAAATTGAGCATGGAATTTGGAGAAAAAAATACTTTCACAAGTTTCATTAGAACTGAGAATGTTCCCCGAACTTGTAAGACGATAGGGTTTATGAGGGGAAGATGAAGCACGAATTAGTCCTGCGTGGTTGCAGGTCGATCTAGATACTTTTTGATGGAGAGGGTCATGAGCACAGTCGTTTTAAGAAGCAAAACGGAGCTCCATGAGGTGGCTTTAAACCGAAGTGTGTTCGAATCCTTCAGCAAAATCGAGTGTCTTGATGTAGGATGCAAAGTTATGTTTCCAACCACGTGCCTTCCTTACTCTGCTTCGAACACGAGCGGAAATGGAATCAATTCTCTTGAGAATGTGCCACTGCAACTGGAAACACAACTTTCAAGTACGCACAATTCACTTGAAGACCACAATTAATCATGATCACATGAAGGGCCACTTCAGACACTGAGTGGGCACAACCTGTTGAGATTAACAACTGATTAAATAGCTGCATACTAAGTTTACAAGCAGAAAAGTCCTTGAATGCGACAAACTTCAGGTTTGAGTCGGTAACTGTTTGGACATGTGAAAAATTAAGAATTCAAAAACAGCATCAAGCTGCTCAGACGTCAATGCAAACAGACGATTAATCAATGCCAAGCACAGCCAACGAGAGAATGACATTTATCATGGTCGTTTCGACAGACGACTAGATTAGTTCTAGTTCGAAGGGCAAATGGCATTCATCAAAAGATTGCCTTGCGGAAAAGACCCGAGAAAATACTTCATATTTTCTATAAGAATGGTGTAGGCAGGGGAAAGTGTTTATTTGAATTTGGGATCATCATTAAATGCTACAAATTAAGAAATTGGCTTGAAAGTTGTCCCAAATGTATGCAAAAGGGTCTTCCAATAGGGACTTCTAAATTTTGACAGTTGATAGCGGCCATATTGTTGGAGCTACATCTGTCAAATTGGCTGTCATTTATTCAGCTTGTTTTGTCAAATCAACATGGATGGACATAGCATTCAACTACATGAGCAAACGTGTAACGAATCAGAGCTTGTGTTGAAATTGTTAATTAATGTCGGTGTTATTCAGATCTTTCAGGTGATGTCGAAGAAGTATGCTATGAGATGTACTCCGGCTCTACATGAGCAAAGTAGGAAATTGTTTCCTTCTCCATTTCTGCAACATCGATATTTTGGTAAATCTGCGTCTGTGCTGTCTCCTAAAAACGCCAATTAAGGTCCTTGTTACCGGTCTGCTTATTCAGATCAAATCGAGAACCGATCTGGTATTCAGCGAGTAACAGACTTGTTTGGTAATGCGGCACGTGATGGCTTCTGCCCAACTTTGGTTGATGAAATTGATGGTTTCGCCTTCTTCTCATACCGCATGGATTCTTTTTAAAGTTTGATTGTTGGGAGAGTCATGTACGGCTTCAAGAGCGAGTTCATGAGGTCCTCCATAACCCAGAATGTCAGAGTGTCCCAGTAATCAAAGGGAATCAAAATGTTTGGCCATCTCGTAACGAATAACTGGTAATTTACAGTAGTTTTTGAACAAAAACGTGACAGAATCCAGGGATTTATCCGACTATCCGAGCTTTCGTTATAACATTCGAGTGGACATTCAATGACGTCTTTCCTGCTCAAGTCTACGCACTTCAAACCATTTGTACCCTTCCACACCGCTCTCGACTTATGGTTGTCCAGTGCCTCCGCTAAGACAATTCAAATTTGTTATCCAATTGGGAGCCCCCCTTTTTGTGTTGTGCTAGGATCATGCTAACAAATGATGGCCATTAAGGAAACCCAAAAAGCGCAGAATCACTCCCCATGTGCATGCGGTCGAGGGACTTCCGATAGCCAAACTCAAACTTTTATGCATGTGAGTCGTTAAGCACTTTCCAGAAACTCAAGCCATATCTCCTAATTATTTCTGATGCAACTTGGGAAGCGGTTATGTCTGCATTCTTGGAATTTTCACGTAATAATGGCGCACAAGGTGCTTTGCTCGTGCACTGCTCCTCGGCTGGATATTAAATCTTGTTAAGTTCTTAACGTGAATTCTCATGCATGTGCGTGTGTATGCTTAACCGCTGAAGATGGTGGTGGAGTGTGTTGTTTGTACTACGGGTATCATCTTTCAAGGACCTCGACGTGACTTAAATTTGACTTTTATGACTTTGAAGTCGCTGTTTGAAGTGGGAACAGCTTAGGGGATGGATGGGATTTTTGAATGGGGTGTAAAATGCATGAAGTTAAATTTGTGAAGTGGTTAATATTTTCGGTGATTTCGAGTTAGAATGGTTGTGGTTAACTTTAGTTAAGAACGGTGGCAATGAAAAGATTAGCGTAGGTTAACTTTGGAGTGTAGGCATTTGCAATAATTTTTGTAAACTTAATCGCACTTCAATTTGCGATGAAATCTCTTTAAAATCTATCAATTTGAGCTATAGATGGCGAAACACTGGGTGAAAGAAACAAACCAACAGCTTTTTAAAATAAACTGAGCAAGTGCGCGGCGAAGATTCCGTCGCATAAGGCAACGAATTGAAACTGCTTCAGGTTTCTTCTACATACATGTCCATACTTATCTACCACTAGATAAAATATCTTCTCGTCCGTCCGGTCCAAAAATATTGAACTTGCTCTCGTCTATGAAATAACATTTTTCCAATAATCAGTCTTTTCCGGAATGCGTTTTTGCGAATTCAAGTCGCTTCTTCCGGTTAACTTCGATAAAATAAGGTTTTCTCCGTGCCGAACATCCGTTTTAGCCACTACGTCTGAGAACTCTTTGTACTGTTTCTGGGCTTCCTTTCTTTCCGCAGAAGTTTCCAAGTATTGACTAACTTTGGTGCGCTTAGTTTTAATTTTTTGCGCACTTGTTGCACTAGAAATCGTTGTTCACTTTGGCTTAGTAAAAATGCTGACCCTGCTTGAAGACGCGCCAGCACATCTGCCGTTTTCCTGAGTTGCTCCGGAATACAGCAGACGGCGCGCGTCATTTTGAGCAGCCTGAAAACCTCAAAAGTTGTGGTTCTGCTGAGTGGAGCACTTCAACACAAAGGTTCCGTTTTCCAAACCACAGCCCTCCACTTGAAAGCAAGCATTCTCTGCCGTTGCTAGCTCCCACCGTTCATCTTCGCAGTGTTTGCCCTCAGCGTCGGTCATACTGTCATCATTGCCAGCTTTCCCAATTCTGAGCGCCAAAGAGGAGATAGCAGCTCTTTTATAGGGCCGCAGTTCTCGCTCCTTGCGCACGGTTTTTCCCTCTTCCTCTTTTCTTGCATCGGCCAATTTCCATCCACTGGAGCTACAGCCTTTGCTGGTTGTAGCACGTGTTTCATTTGGATCTTGCGCGCGGGAGGAGTTGCCAATAGGAGTTATATACTCTGTTGGTGGATATTTCCGCGTCATTCAATCTCAATCCACCAGAACTGCGTCCTTTGAGGGTTGCAGCACTAGTGTCATCCGGACGTTGTGCGCGGGGAGAACCATCAGCAGAGGGATCAAGAACGTTTGATACCTTCTTCCTCTTAATCCTGTTCGAGTCAGCAGAAAAGGAGGTAGCGTTGGTTCCAATAAACTGATCGGTTTCAGTTGGAGTGACCTCTGACGACCTGTTTCTGTAGTATGATGGTTGGGGCCTACAGAATCCTTGCCCCGGCCTCATTCGAGAAGATTTTCGCTGTCGTGAGTGCCACCCATGAACTTTTTTTTAAATTGTTTATCGTCAAAGTCAATATGTTTCTGGCTTCTGGTTCGATGTATCACCTGGGGTCTATTAGAACCGAGGATCTTTGACTCTTAAGCCCTCCCGCCACGACAAGGCAACCAGAAAGGGAGAGTTTCAAGTGCTTTAGTAAAGGCACTGAAACCAACATCTAGGCTAACTATGTGATGTGGTGTGACTCTTCGTACCTTCTAAGTCGGTTATTTGTTTTTGCTTGGCTCGAACGTAGGACCACCAATACTCCAGTATTTCCATCTGAGCCTCTTGGTTCGAAAAATTTGTTAGTGCTCAACAGTTACTAGCCTTAATGACTGGAAGCAGACTTCTCAGGACCGTAAAGAATGGAAGATGACAGTAGTTCAGTCTCAGAACCTCAGTGTGTCGTCGACATTGATGAATTGGAGAGAACATCACAATCGACAGGTATAACTTCGAGGTAGTAAGTTACTTTTTCTACTTTAATAATATAATAATGGCGGCGCTACAGTCCGTGGTGGACCTGGGCTTTGCTTCTCAGCAACCACTCGTGTTGTGCGTGCTATTGTGGAGTGGAGAGGACCTACTGTTTAATGCCGACTCCGAACGCCGATTTTGAGAAGTTTTTTCTAGACAGTTATACTCTTTGAGCGCACTGTCAGTGACTCGAAAGACGTGGAGCCGTAAAAAAATGTTTGGTGTTTTTTTCAGGAATCGAACCGACAACATAGAGCGTAGGAGTCGACGCACCTACCTACTACGCCACGGCGCCCACTTCTTCTACTTTGGTTCTGACAATAACACCTCAGCGGAAATAAAATGAAGAGTAGCTCTTGCCAATCGCTGTTTCTTTGGGCTGAGAAGGCAATTGAGTAGAAAGGCCCTATCCTGAACAACTGAGGAGATTCTGTATGAGAGCTTGATCAGTCCAGTTCTGCTTTATGGCGCTGAAGCATGGACTTTGTTTCGAGAAAAATATACTTCGTAAAATATACGGTCCCGTTTGCGTTGACGGGCTTTGGAGGAGGGAATTCAACGGCGAACTGTACGAACTGTATAGCGACATCGACCTCGTCAAAAAACTGCGCATCAGTCGGTTAAGATGGCTAGGAGATGTAGAGCGAATGGACACCAATGCTCCGGCCCGCAGAGTCTTCGAACCTAACCCAGAGGAACGACACAGTAGAGGAAGATCTCGCCTTAGGTGGCATGCACAGGTTGAAGGAGACCTCAACCAGGTTGGAGTGCACAACTGGAGGTAGTTATCTAATGACCGTGTTAGCTAGAGAGGCTTGTTAGTTAAGGCCCAGTTTTACCTAGAACTACGGCGCAACCTAAGTAAGTGAGTAAATATGACAACTTAAGAACAACTGGATGGCGCAGTTGGTTAAGTGCCTGCCCCAAGTTCGAGGGGTCCCAGTTTCCCAGTGAAATCGAATCTGGTCCAGTCACCATTTGCCGTTGGGATCGAATTAACGGCACTGGAGTAGATTGCTATCTGGCAGTACAATTGACCAATTTTGAGTCTGAGTGCTTCAGTAGTGTTTCAAAAATACTACGAAAAAAAAAGTAGGTATGGCAACTTTGTTCATACAAGAGATTTAAAGGCAAACATTTTGAGAATTTTTGAGTAGAATATCTTGAGCTCTTCATGGTGCAAATCTTCTCCAGGACTCTCTTGTTGGCATTGGTGTCATATCCTTGATAAAATTTGGGAGTCTTTAGCTCTCTCTTGGCTATTCTACTCGAACAGCAACCCCTTAAATCACCGCTGACAATCAAATGCTTGTGGCATTTGCTTATGTCATGTTTCCAAATTTGCATCTTCCACAATCGATAATCAAATTCACAGCTCCGTTGTTTTTTCTTAGAATTTCTAAAGAATTCCATAAGAATTCGAACACCCATCTCATTTAACTGAGACATCAATGTCCACCAGACAAAACGTCCAATTACGGTGAATACCTTGCGGGCCCAATAAACCGCCGCTGGTCGATGGTATTCGCCACAAAGCTAACAGCTTGTTCTCATTCATTCCAAAAGACCCCAGAAGAATATCCAATTACCTGTGAACCAGTGATCTTCCTCAACGCGTAACGCCTTCTCCCAAATTTCTTTTCGAAAACCCACACACACACCTCACGCCAAATATTAGTTTAACCGTGAAGGAGAACAAAACACAGAATTATGGAAAAAATAACAGAAATGACCCGATCCACCGTCGGGAGCTTGCTCTGGCCAAAGAAAGATTATAATCCAATTAAAGCACAAAAGAGTTAACAACGCGGAACGGGTTTTCGAGCGTCCAAACCCAGGGCGACTCCCCTCCAAGGCGTGCAACATAAATTAGCCCAAAGCACGCAGTTTAAGTTTCTATAAAAGTGTGTTCGACTTCATTGGACTCCCGGGGAACCGAAGCACGCCCCTCCGTCGGGCGCAGCGAAACCCCGGCGATATTTGACGGTTATTTGAACACTTCCCCCACGGCCGAGGTTATGATTTATTGGTTCTCGAGACTCAATCGATTTCGAGTTTTCCCTCCACCTCCCCCCGGCGCGTCTTTGCCGTCTGTCACCGGGCATTGTTTTTTCCCGTCGATAAGGTCGAGACGTGGGCCGAGATTTATGGTCAATTGGTGTACACCTGTTAGGCCCTTTCAGAATTCATTTCACGAGCGAAACTGGGACTCGTAAGTATTGTGGTTTATGGACTCTGACTCTGACTCCGACTCTGACTCTAGGTCTGTCTCTCTCTGGTTAATTCGCGAATGACGAAGCACTGCGACCCCATTGGGGCGGGCGATAAACTTCGGCACTTTACGACCGAGGAGGAGCGTGCTCGCAGCCGCCGTCACCGCATGCACATCTAATCCAGTCGCAACTACAGCGGTCGTGGGTGGTTTTGCCGGCGGCGGAGAAGGGTTATTGAGCAGCCCATTAAGAGGGCTAATCTAGTGGATTATGAACTGCGACGCAACGAATTCCATCCGAGAGTGATGAATTCGATTAAACCGAACAGCACCAGCTGTTGGTTGGAATCCCACCGCAGCGCTCCGGGGGTTGTGCTGTGGATTCATGCTCTATTCAGTGCTTAAACGTCTCGAAAATTTTGAACAAAGCACACGCCCTCCCCGCCCAGTCACTCAGATTGATAGCCCATCAGTCAACAAGAAACGGAAATGTCCTTCCATCATCCAACATCCTCCACCCCCACCCCCCACGCGCACACACCGACAATGAGTGTCACATTCGATGGGAATGATGAATGGCACGGATGCCATCTAAGACGGAGTGTGTGTGTGGCTGTGTGCTTTAGTTATGTTTACGTAAATACCGTTAGCAGTAATTAATTACCAAAAATAGGACCGAAACGTACAACGACCAATTTATGTGTGTGGGAGCTATCGGGCGTAAAATTGCTTCCAAGGCACGAAGAGGCTTGTGCCACCCTCCCATCTGGGGGTGGGTGGATGGTGTGTGTCCAGAATAATTAATCACTGTTTAATCATTCCTGAGGAATATTTCTCGGAAGCCACAGTTGTGTGGGCCGAGGTCGGGGATGGCTGTTGGACTGGCGTTCAATTTATGAATACTGAGCGCAGATGTATGCGGCCATGATGGGACGGGGAATGTCTCGTAATAGGTTCCAATGGCTTAAGAGCTCAAGCGAAGTCAATGGATTATTCATTTTCGAGCGATTCAAGTCGGTTCCAGGCTTCGGTGTGATTGTTTGGCGTTATTGGATGTTATGTTGAGGGCTTAAGGGTGATTGGTCATGGCTCATTTGTAAGGACAAAGTCTGCTGATCCAAAAGACAAATAAAAAGACGATTGCATGGGATACTTGGTTAAGCAGAGCAGGAACTGAGCGTTGAATGAATTGCTTGGGATTTACTTGGGGAAAGGGAAGGATTCAAATATTCTGGAAACAATCCTCACAACAGTTGGAGATGGAGCGGAAGTGTGAGTGGCTTAGAGCGTTTTTTAGAAATCATGTCTGGATGGTGGCGATTGAAAAACAGGCGAAACGAGCTGGTCATAAGGTCAATGAGGATAAGACAAAATATATGCTGTCGAGTAAGAAACGATCCGCCTTACACCATCTAGGGCAAAACATTACAATCGACAGCCACAACTTTGAGGTAGTGAAGGAGTTTTTTTTTTATCTAGGGGCAAACGTGAACTCCACTAATGACATCACAGTGGAGACCGACGGAGAATAGCTCTTGGCAACTGATGCTACTTCGGTTTGTCAAAACAACTGGGCTCAAAACTCCTGACTCGAAGGACCAAAATCATGCTCTACAAAACTCTTATTCTGTCTTCTTCTTCATCTTAGTGCGGTACATTCCGACGTGGACCTGGGCCTCAATCAACATGCCTCTCCAGCCAGCACGATCTCTCGCCAGCTGTCTCCAGTTTCGCACACCAAGCCGGCCGAGGTCCACCTCGACTTGTGTGCGCCACCGTGTATATGGACGTCCTCTGTTGCGTTGTCCCACAGGCTCAGAGTCGTTCTGTCAGTCCTGCTATATGGAGCCGAAAGCTGGACACTAAGCAGAACTGCAGATCTGATTCTTCGAAAGAAAAATTCTACGTCGGATTTATGGTCCCGTCTGCGAGGAAGGCGAATGGAGGA
This sequence comes from Myathropa florea, assembly GCA_930367185.1. Lineage (NCBI taxonomy): Eukaryota > Metazoa > Arthropoda > Insecta > Diptera > Syrphidae > Myathropa > Myathropa florea. Next base: position 46,970,064 of record OV884002.1, read on the forward strand.
GAAGAAACAACCGCTAATTCTATGAGTTGTACCAGGATGTGGATGTACTCCGGAAGGCAAAAATTCGTCGACTGCAGTGGCTCGGCCACATCGAGCGCATGGACAACAACGCTCCAGCTAAGAGGATCTTCGAATCCGAGCGTCCTGGTTCGAGAAGGAGAGGAAGACCGAACCTCCGGTACAAAGACCAAGTCATCACGGACGTAAGACAGCTTGGTCTTGATGACTGGAAGCAGTGTGCCCAGGACCGTCAACGATGGAAGGCAGCGATAGCTCAGGCTCAGACCCTACATGGCTCGTAGGCCTGCTAAGTAAGTAAGTAAGTCTGGATGGTGGCAGCTTCCGTCTTTTATTTGGACCCATGGAAGTTCTGACATTGGGCTGTAGCTGTTGTCCATACGTAACCGGAGGTATTACTTCTAGTTATCAAGACAAACTTGAATTGCATCAGCCATCACTTAATCTGGATGTCTACTACTCCTCCTCAAATCAGCAAAATCAAGGTCCTCTTAACTCTTCCTGGTAGATTATGAACATGAGCGCAGCGACGTAGTGGACATGCGCGTCGACTTCTACGCAAAAGATTACATTCAAATCCCAGCACAGAAAGAAATTATTTTCAAATTTCACTGTTCCACCTCAAGCCACTGACAGTGCTCAGAGAGAATTGTCTTAATTCGCAGTTCGGAGTCGGCATTAAACCTTACGTTCCCTTCGCTCGTGAGAGACCAATAGCACGCACAACACGAGAAGATAGGCCCAAGTCTATCTTGAACTGTAGCGCCACCAGTTTCATTTCTATAAAGGGTCTTCCAATAGGAACTTCTGAACAATGACTGTTGATATCGGCCATATTCTTGAAGTTACATCTGTCAAATTGGCTGTCATTCATTCAGTCTGTTTTGCCAAATAACCCTGGACGGACATAGCGTTCAACAATATGTGCAAATGATAGAATTGTTTTATCAAAATGGGTGTTCAGTTCGGGGAACGTTCCGCACCATTTTACGATTGCCATAACCGTTCTACCGAGAGAACTATTCGCAGCGTGGTGAATAAATTTGAGTCCATTGGTTCAGTAAACGACAAACCAACACCCGTACGTTGACGAAACACAAGATCTGCCGAAAACGAAAACATCGCCGATGTTCGAGAGAGCTTGCAGGAGAATCCGAGGCCAGCGATTTCGCGTCACAAGAACTCGGCCTTTCGCAGACTACAGGTAGGTACGAGTAAGTAGGTAAAAGTGGCGGTGGACATACAGATCCTGTTTTCGCACCCAATTAGCGCCATGAAAGCGCCGTTTTGATACCCCATCCTATGGGATACCTAATTTGTGAGATAGGGGTGAAAAAGAGTGTGTATTCACTCAGATTAGCCTAATTTTGAAATCACTTTGTGGAATTTATGAAGGCTAGCAGACTATGAATGTTTGCTTCTGAGAGATTATTAGGGGTGCTGAAGAAGGCTTTGCCCAGAGTGCGTTGTCTGACTCTAGCTAGAGCCGGACATTTGCACAGAAAGTGCTCAGGGGTTTCTGGCTCAGTTTCCACCCGGCAGCTGCGGCAGTGCGAGTTAAATGGTATGCCTAGTCTTTCAGCATGCCTGCCAAAAGCCCAGTGTCCAGTACAGACCGCTGTGATTCTGGATATGTTTCATCTACTGTTGTTGAGCAGGTCTTTTGTTCTCTTTTGGTTGTATTTGGGCCATAAGCTTCTGGATAGGACACATGTTTCCAGCTTGGTTCATCTTTCGTTGGCTCCTCATCTTGAGGAGGTGATTGTAGATGTTATTTTTTACGAAGCCTAGTAGAGCCTGGATTTGTTCCACAACAAGACTATCGAGTTTGGATCCTTGTCCGGCTAGCTCGTCTGCTGCTTCGTTTCCTATTATACTCGTGTGATCGGGAACCCAGATCAAAGAGACCGGGCTCCGTTCACCTATAATGGATAGTTCCTTGCAGCAGCAATCTACTAGTTTTGACGTTGTGGTTATGGATGTTAGAGCCTTGATAGCAGCTTGACTATCTAAAAAGATTGCTATCCGCTGTGCTGGTTCTGTTTTTAATTTCAAGACACGCATCATATATTGCTAGCACTTCTGCCTGGAAAATGCTTGCAAAGCTTGGTAGCTTGACTGACTGTGATATTTTGAGGGCTTCGGAGAAGATTCCAGCGCCCACACCAGAGTCCATCTTCGAACCGTCTGTGAAGATGGCTATGTCATGGGCTTGGATGATTCTATCGCTTTTCCACTCAGTTCTAGTTGGAAGGTATGCCCTATAGTTTTTATTGAAATTTAGCTTTGGGATAAGGTAGTCAGTATGACTCAGACTACTTCGCAGACTACAACTTGGCGAATTTTGAATTTTACGTCGTGACTTGAGATTGCCTCTGCACCCGTGCAAATTTCAACTAATCCAGGAGCTGAAGGTAAACAACCGTAAACAACGATGGGTGTTCGCTGAATGGGCTCTGGATCAGTCGGAGGCTGACCGTAATTTTCATCGATCATCGAAAAATCATCTTCAGCGATGAGGCCCAAATCTGGATGAATGGGTATGCCAACGTCGAATTTGGGTCGATGCCAATCCACATGAGGTCCAAGAGCGTCCAATGCATCTCGGAAAAATCACTGTTTGGTTTGGATTTTGGGCTGGCATCGGTCCATATTTCTTTGAGAATGGCGTCACCATCAACGGCGAGCGCTATAGGTCGATGATTACCTGATGTTTTTTTGGATGATGGACACCTACGACATGTGGTTCCAACAGGAAGACGGCGCTACGTACCACACAGCTAACGTCACATTGGAAATTCTGCACGAGCGATGGTCGAGCGAGTCATCTCACGTGAATGTGATGTGAACTGGCCACCGAGATCGTGCGATTTGACCTCGTTAGACTTTTTCTTGTGGGGTTTTCTGATGTCGCATCGTAGGTCTATGCGAATAAGCCACGAACTACAGCGGTCCTCAAAGCCAACATATGTAACTCATGCGATCGGTCAAAATCAGCCCGATTTATGCGCCAGAGTCATGGAAAATTTGACATTTCGGATGGGACCCAGACAAGCCTCGAATACGACGATTGACCGATGTTATATTCTATACATAATGGCATCGATGAAGGAAGGTTTTAGACAAGGCGAGCCGCTGTCATATGATTTCTTTAACATCGTTCTTGAGAAGATCGTGCAAAACTCACTGGTCAACACAAGATGCACGATCTTCCAAAAGTCCGTTTAACTGCTGGCTTACGCGGATGACATTGACGTGATTGGGCGAACACAGCGAGCCGTCAATGATGCGTTTGCTGGCATTGAAACGGAAGCGGCTAAAATGGGTCTGGCGGTAAGCGAGGGCAAAACCAAGTATGTGCTGTCATCGAGAAAGGACGCACAACATCGACGATGTGTACGTAAATAGTACAAAAAACATCAGTACCGAGATCAAACGCAGAATAACTCCTGCCAACCGCTGTTTTTTTTGGGCTCAAAAGGCAGTTGAGTAGTAGAGCCCTCTCTCGGAAGACCAAGTTGACTTTGTATAAGACCTTGATCATCCCAGTCCTGCTTTTCGGCGCAGAGGCATGGACAATATCACAAGCGGTCTTTGGCACCTGTTTGCGTTGATGGCATTTGGAGTAGAATGTTCAACCACGAACTGTATGGGATGTACAGCGACATGAGTCTGACCAGCCGTCTACGGATCCAACGCCTAAGATGGCTAGGCCATATAGAGCTTGTGGGCAACAGAGCTCCGTCCCGAAGACTCTTCGACTCTGAGCCTGTGGGACAACGCAACAGAGGACGTCCACGTACAAGGTGGCGCACACTATTTGAGGGGGACCTCGGCCGGCTTGGTGTGCGAAACTGGAGACAGCTGGCGAAAGATCGTGCTGGCTGGAGAGGCATGTTGAGTGAGGCCCAGGTCCAAATCGGACTGTAGCGCTGTAAAAAGAAGAAGAATGGCATCGATAGGCCTTTCAAACAAATAAAAAATTTCGATAATATCTCACACTCACTTAATTTTATTTAAATTTAAAGATAGGAAGCACTTAATGAAAGACCCTTTATAAATTTTAATAGAATGTCTGCTTCCTACACCTGTAGACGGCCAAAATCTGCAGCTTCTGAAAGTTTGTTAAAAATGTCATGCGACCTTTTCAAAAGACGAGCACAACCCATTTTCAGCTCAGCTGTTACTTCAATTTTTCGAATTGAAAGGAGATGACATATGAACTCTACGAAAATGTGTACAGAATTCAAAAGTCAGATTCAGAAGTCAAGGCAATATCGAATAAAAGTTGTAGATCCGGTCCAAAACATATAAGCCCTTGGCAAAAATATGTAAGTGGAGCACATCTTGAAAGTGTAGTAGCTACCATATTTTCAGTGAAAATGAGTTCCTGCCTTGGGTAGGCTGTTGTGGTTGCCTACAAGAGCGGTAACTAAAGTATGTCCTCGAGTTGATGTTTGTGGCTTTTTCTTGAAACTTCATGCTCAAACGTCTTTCAAACTCAAAAACGATTACCTTTGGCGTTAGGAATGAACTCATGCATGACGTGCTCAGGCAGAGCATACCACTGCTTCAGAATAAAATGACACGTAGTCTAACAGAGTCAGTCAGTGTGTGCCTTTTAAGGGAAACGCACTAAGACCGACGTAAGTTGCATTACAAATTCGCCCACAATGGTTTTCGTGGATTAGAGTTTCCTCAGAGAAGAAACGACGCAACTATCTTACCCGCCGACCACAACCCAATTCAACTGCGGGAAGTGTTCCCAAAACGTCAAGGAAAGCCTCAGAAATGCACGTGTTTCCCTAAAAACAAATTCAGTCTTACCCTTAACGAGGGTATTACTCCCCCTAATCGCGGATCAGTTCATGTCATTAGTTGCAACTGCTGCGAAGTGCGGCAGAGCACAGCGCTTGGCTGCACCCCCACACACAACCCTCAGAATGGGGTGGAAACAGTGGCGTTAAACTTAATCTGCTCCGTATTCCGTTCCTTATCTGGGAATTGGTACACACTAAGCCACCTTCATTACGGATGCATGGTGTCTGCATTCCGGAATGTGTTTCCCATTCAAAACACCGCTGAGGGGTTTCCCATTCGACGCCATGGTCACACCCTTAGCAACAGCACTAGCACTGGCACCCGCAGCAGCAAACTGTAGCAGTTTGGCGAAATGATCATCCAGCAGCAACCCTTAAGCGATTTCTTTTCAGCCGTGCATCAACCCCATTAAATGCTTGGCCACCCTCATTAAAATCCAATCCCTTGGGGTTGTTAACTTAATGGAATTTCCCGATGTCATCACAATGCACAGGGCCCGCTGCTGCGGAGGTGTGCCACCGAGGGGGCGGCTCAATGTCACTCGGTCCTTGGAGAAAGTCCGGACATTAGTTCCAGTGCCGCGGAATGCAGTGAACGCGTCGTAATGGATTACCAATTCCACTTGTCAAAACGTCAATACCTAGACAGGCTTAATTAGGTGCAACACTCCGCTACCTGGCGCTTATATTAATTGCGTATGTAAATACCCAGAAACGGGTTGCCGGCCCACAGCTTCGGCCGCAGCCACGGAGGCAGCCTCGGCTCGCAAGAAGCTGGAAACACGTTTCGTCGGTAAAAAATGTGTGGGCGCGAACCGAATCGCTTTGAATATTAAAACCCTCATTGGATCCGTCGTAAGTGTGTGTGATTCAGATCGGGGAGATGCGGCAGGCTCGTGGTGGAGACGAGATAACTTCCGCTCATGTGGAACGCAATTGCCTTGTGAACTTTCTGGTATCTGCCGGTAAAATTATTCGGAAACTCATTCCCGAGATATGTATCTGTGAATGAATATCTGAAGATATTCATATGCTGATGGGCTGGCATTGGCTTCTGAGAATAACGCAGTTATTTGTATCTTAATTCACAACTTTATTCAATTTTCGTACGCGTCGCGTCGCGCATATGGGGCTTTACGACGGTTGTGCCAGCTCGTGTATCTGGAGCTTTGGATTTTTTCTTATGCTAATTGATGACATTTGAGCAAGGATGTGAATCTTTTATTATGCAGAGAATCAGTATTTCGCAGTTCAATTGTTGGATGGGAGGAGAATGTGCATGTGTTCTGTGTTTGCGAAGTGGGTTCTCTTGGTATCGCATTCTTGGCGCCGGCGTAGAGTTTTGGTGATTTTTGGACTATCCATCGCTTCTGGGATAAAGTTGAGAGCCTCCTGATGATGTATCTTCTATGAAATGGAAGTTGTATTTATCCATGCATAAATAGTCTTTTCAAGCGAATCTTACGGTATCTTGTCTGTTTTTGCTTAAAATTTGCAAAAATGTGTGACAATACGTTACACAGAAGAGCTGAGAGCTGCGAGCTTAATGTATCCTCAAAAGTTTTTGAAATACATTTCAATATTTTTTTTGCCCCTTACCATGATCTGGCCAGAGTCCAGTTTCTTACATTCTTCAAAGAGGTAGATCTCGTAAAGGACGTCCAGGCGCCGATGTCGATCCATTTAGCTTCTTCCTGTTGGACCTCTAAGTGAAAACAGCTTAAGTTTTGCTTTGAACGACAATGACGTCAGTGTGTGAACTTAAAAAAATCCTCTAGTGGTTTATTTGTATTTCATGCAAAACCTCTTAATACATCTGCTTGAAAAGTATTCTGCTCTTCTTCTTCTTAGGGCGCTACAGTCCGAGGTGGACCTGGACCTCACTCAACATGACTCTCCACAGGCTCAGAGTCGAAGACTCTTCGGGTCGGAACTAAGTTGTCCATACGCTCTACATGGTCTAGCCATCTTAGTCGTTGGATCCGTAGACGCCTAGCTAGACTCATGTCGCTGTACAGCCCATACAGTTCGTGGTTGAACCTTCTCCTCGAAATGCCATCAACGCAAACAGCCAAAAAGCGACTGAATGGCGGAGTTGGTAAAGAGCCTGCCCCAAGTTGGAGGTGTCCCAGGTTCGAATCCCAGTGAAATTTAATCTGATCCAGTCGCCATTTTGCTCTTGGGATCACTGGAGTAGGTTGCTACCTGTCAATACAATGGACCAGTTGAGTCTGAGGGATTAAAAAAAACAGGACCAAAGATCGCGCGCAGAACTTTGCTCTCGAAAAGACCAAGAGACTGTTCATCCGCTTGGGATATTGTCCGTGCCTCTGCGCCGTAAAGCAGGACTTGGATGATCAAGGTCTTGTATAAAGTCAGCTTGGTCTTCCGAGAGAGGGCTCTACTACTCCATTGCCTGTTGAGCCGAAGAAAACAGCGGTTGGCAAGAGTTATTCTGCGTTTGATCTCGGTACTGATGTTGTTGTACTGTTTACCACGGAGTCAAGATAGACGAAGTCCTTAACTACCTCAAAGTTATTGCTGCCTATGCTGACGTTCTGGCCAAGTCGTCGATGTTGTGCGTTCTTTCTCAATGACAGCATATACAGTTTTGTCCCCGTTTACCGCCAGACCTATTTTAGCCGCTTCCATTTCAATGCCAGCAAACGCCGCATAAACGGCTCGCTGTGTTCGCCAATCACGTCAATGTCATCCGCGTAAGCTAGCAGTTGAACGGACTTTTGGAAGATCGTGCCTCTTGTGTTGGCCAGTGAGTTTTGCACTATCTTCTCAAGAACGATGTCAAAGAAATCACATGACAGCGCGTCGCCTTGTCTAAAACCTTTTTTGACATTGAAGGTCTCGGTGAGTTCGTTACCGACCTTGATGGAGCAGCGAGAGTTCTCCATCTTCATCCTGCTCTGTCTGACGAGTTTGGCAGGAATGTCAAAACATGGCTCTGTATAACTCGTCTCTATGCACGCAGTCATATGCGGCCTTGACGAATAGGTGGTGTGTGTCGATCTGCATTTCTTGGGTCTTCTCCAGTGTGAAGATTTGATCGATGGTGGACTTCCCCGGCCTGAAACCATACTGATAGGGACCTAGTTGATAGTTGATCGTCGCACAAGAATAGAGGGTCTTTCATTAAGCGCTCCCTATATTTAAATTTAAATAAAACAAGATGTGGGTCAGATATCATCAACATTATTTATTCGTTTGAAAGGCCCATTGATGCCATTATTTATCGAATACGAATACGATCGAATGATGTTCATTCAAATGTCCGCCCCCCGCAACTTTTCTTGGTGAACCGCGTCCGAAATGTCAAATTTTCCACAACGCTGGCGCCTAAATCAGACTGAATTTGACCGATGGCGTGGGTTATGTTGGCTTTGAGGGCCACTATGATTTGTGGCTCATTCGCACAGATCTGAGACTTCAGAAAACTTCACAAGAAAACTTCAAAGTCTAACGGGGTCAAATCGCATGATCACGGTGGCCAGTTCACATCACCTCCACGTGATATGACCATGACCTCGAATCACTCGTGCGGAATTTACAATGTGGTGTGAGCTGTGTGGAACATAGTCCCGTCCTGTTGAAACCACATGTCGTTGGTGTCCACACGAATATCATCCAATTAAGGCTAAAAGAAATTGGTAATCATCGACCTTTACCTTTCTCAAAGAGGACCGATGACACCGCCATCCTAAAATCCACACCAAACAGTGATTTTTTTGGGATGCATTGGACCACATGTCTTTAAATCGACGAATAGGTGGTGTGTGTCAATTTGCATTTCTTGCGTCTTTATAGCTACGGTTCAAGTTTACCGAGGAGAGTAGGATTGCCTCTATGCCCTTAGATGATAAGCTCATATGGTCCATCACCTAACGAAAATTGATGTGAATTTTCATCGGACCTCTTGAGAGGACTATCGGAGGTGTCATGACTCTCTAAGAGATAGACAGATCAAGCGCATGCTCCCTAACATCTGAAGGAAATCCGCGGCATTGTTGTTATCCATTGACTAACGGGCCTCTACACCTCCGACAGATACGACTGGATGGCGCAGTTGGTTAAGTGCCTGCCCCAAGTTAGAGGGGTCCCAGGTTCGAATCCCAGTGAAATCGAATCTGGTCCAGTCAGCACTGGAGTAGGTTGCTACCTGGCAGTACAATGGACTGCCTGAATGCTCTAATGATGATTTATCATCAGTCTGAATGCTCCAGTAGTGTCTCAAAATATCCTCCGAAAAAAAAAAAACACCTCCGCCAAACCCCTAAATGTGCTTGTCCTAAGCGATAAAACCCTCTGCGGCGTGAGTCGAGAAGACGACTACACTGCAGACCACTCCCTCTGGCACTGTCCCGCCTTTGCTCGGATCAGGTGGCAGTTATTCGGTGCTGATGTGGTGAGAGCTAACGATGTATCACAGAAGCGCCTGCTGGTCTTCCTCTGGAATTCCAGCAATGTTGCTGACTGGTAGTGCAATGGACCGGTTTTTGAGTTTGAGTGCTCCAGTATAGTGTCTAAAAATATCGGACAAAAATCAGAATACCCGTTCTCTTTGCTTGCTGATGGTGGGTGTTGATCTGCATATTTTGAGTTTTTTCCAGGATCCGCCGTAGTGTGAAAATCCTTCCCTGGACTGAAACCACACTGCTAAGGGCCTATCAAATTGTTGACAAACGGCAAAGGAGGTCTTGTATGCGATGTTAAGTAGACTTATCCCTCGATAATTAGCACACCTAAAGTGGCCTCCTTTCTTGTGAGGAAAACTCTTTATACAAACCTTTTTCTATTCCCCTAGACAGCCCCTTGCTGTCTGTAGCGTTCGTGCCTTGTCATCGTTTGGGCCTTTCTTACTCTTCTTTGCAAAGTTGGCATAGAATGTATTTTGCTACCAATCCCTTTTTGGAAATAAGAGGCCTTGATCTAACAAAGAAACCACACACTTTTTGATGATTTTTCTGTCCAAAATGCACATGATAGTTAGGATAATTCTTTCTCAACTTTTTTATGCTACGACGCTAACAAAATTGATACATCTCTGCCAAAACATCCCACAAAACCCGCCGCCTAACTTCGCAAAGTTATCGCTATCATCCAACCATCTATGTACCTGTCCCTGTGTCTATAGCCGTCACTTCCTGGCCTCAGTTCGCCGAAACTCCCATCACCCAGCCATCAACCTGACAGCGCAATTCCATTCACAAAAAGTCGTCGCGAATACCCGTGCAAAATTCGTTCCGCGGCGGTAATCTCGTTCTGTTTTGGTTTTTGCGTCTCTCCTTCAAGCCACCGGAAGTCCTCCTCATGTGGAAGTGTGACATAAATTAACCGGCAACACGCAATCCGCGATGAAATTTATTCAAAACGAACGCGAAAAACAAAACAAATTGGAGGGTAGAAAAAACGCGTACAAAACTGTTTTCTGTTTTCTATCTCACGCCCATCCAGCCAGTCGGGGCCGTGCTAATGATGATTTATCAGATTTTTATGCCACTAATTTTGGGTTTTTGATATTTGTGAGTTTTTATGAGGTTTTCGGACGTCTCCGCAAGTGGTGGGGCGGGACATTGCGCCCGAGCGTGGGTCGTGATTTATAAAATAGCGATCTGCGCGTTTGCCTGTTGACACAAAAGTCAAGGCCCCGCGGCTAGATTTGATTGTTTATTAATTTTGATTTTGTGCTAATGTCTTAAGTGGTTTGGCAGGAAGGGAGATTTGTGGATACCTGGGGTGAGTTTGATTAGAATAACGGGGCGACATTTGAATGAATTGACGAGTGGTATTTGCGATTTAATGGCTGGATCAACAGGGGGTCAATCGTTGTGGTCCACACCTACAATTGAATGTCATCTAGCTTTGGACTGGTTTTGCAGCATTTGCTTATGAGGTTAATGGGCACTTTGCTCGGATCGTGTGGATTTGGTGGAACAAGAACGACTGGAATCGCGGTGGGATACAAGTCGCTGGTGCAAATTCACTTGATCTTATCATCTTCAAGCTGGGATCTTACGTTTCGCGACACAAGGCGGCTCTTTTGGATGTCAAACTGGCTTGTGCTTAGAAGTGGCGCCATTTTAGCCTGGTGCTCTTCTTAGACGATAAAGTATTGATATCAACGAGTACAAGCTTCCATTTCGAAAACGTTTTTGAACAAGTTCAGTCCAACAAAACCGAAGCTCATGGATCTTGTTGCTAATGAAGCTCTGTCTTGAGGGTTTCCTCATTTTACTACATTCTTGCTCGTTGTATGGCGCTACATTCCGGGGTTTCACTTGGGCCTCAACCAACTATTGCCTCCAACTATTGAGGGGCAAAGGTAGTGTTCACTCCGAAAATGGGGAAGAAAGACCCAAATCTACCAAAGTCCTACATACCGATCAGCCTAACATTGTTTCTTCTCAAAATAATGGAAAAGGCTGTGGATAACTACATAAGAGAGGAAGTGCTACAGACATCCCCTCTTCGTTACTGTCAGCATGCTTACAGGGCAGGCAGATTCACAGAGACTGCACTCTATCAACTGACAGAAACTATAGAAGGCGCCCTTGATGCGAAAGAAATAGTTATATGTGCTTCCTTGGATATTGAAGGAGCATTTGACAACACATCCCATGATGCAATTGTTCGGACTCTGGGCAAAAAGGAAGTAAACCACACAGTATCGAAATGGATGTATGAACTCCTGAGCACAAGATCAGCGGAGACTCACACACCAGGAGGCATAATAAAAGTCGACACAACAAGAGGATGCCCAGAAGGAGGAGTTCTATCTCCTCTCATGTGGAGCCTAGTTGTAGACGAGCTTCTAGAGATACTAACTAACCATGGCATCAGATGTCAGGCATATGCCGATGACATAGTAATCATAGCCAGAGGAAAAATGGAGGAGACCCTATGCGATATTATCAAATGGAGGCTAACTTTAACTAAGGAATGGTGCTTGTCGGCTGGGCTCAGCCTAAATCCAGCAAAAGCCACCATAGTACCTTTCACAAGAAAACGAAAACTGGAACGATTAAAACCAATAAGTCTGTCGGGTACAACACTGACTCCAGTAAAAGAAGTTAAATATCTGGGAGTAATCTTGGACAGCAAGCTCATCTGGAAAAAACATACAGAAGAGATAACCAGGAAAGCGACGCGTGCTCTGATGATTTGTCGAAGCCTGGCGCGCAAATCCTGGGGATGCAGTCCAAGTATTCTAAGATGGATGTACATCTCTATTGTACGACCTACAATAACCTATGGTGCAATAGCATGGACCAAGATAACCAATCTGATCAGCGCGAGGGAGACACTCAGCAAAGTTCGAACGATGGCATGCCTCTGTATCAGAGGAGCCATGAGAACTTGCCCAACTGCGGCCATGGAGGTGCTACTGGAGCTGACTCCTTTGCATCTAGTGGTAGCAGAGTGTGCAAACAAAATAATCATGAGAATGGCAAAAGAAGGGATAGGTAAAGACAGGTTCATTACATCTAGGCAATTCGACGCACTAGTCAAAAAGCTACCACTCCTGGCCATTCCGAAGGATGACGTGATTAGGAAATTCAATTTCCAAAAGAAATTTACCAGCAAGCTCAGCACCAAAAGGGACTGGAGCAATGAATCCATGGTCCACAGACTGAGCAGCAACACGGTAAAATGGTATACAGACGGATCAGGAAACTGATGAAGGAACTGGAGCAGGAGCTTTTGGACCCAGGACAAAATACTTCGAATCCATGGGCAAATATACCAGCATCTTTCAAGCGGAAATGTATGCCATAGACAGATGCGTTCAGATCAATCTTGAAAGGAATTATACCAACTGCGACATAGCAATAATAACGGACAGTCGAGCCGCTATTATGGCACTGGACTCCTACACCATCAAATCCAAACTTGTATGGGAATGCTTGCAAAAGCTCAAAGAGTTGAGTAGGAGAAACCGAGTAAAACTCTGTTGGATACCTGGCCATACGGGGATAGAAGGCAATGAAATGGCCGACTGCCTGGCAAGGAAAGGAGCATCAGAACCCTTCATAGGCCATGAACCATTCTGCGCTGTAGGAGACCATCTTCTCAGAGAAGAATTCAGGAAACTGGAAAGAAGGAATCGGATTGAAACCTGGAATAACGCTCGTGGAATGAAGCAGGCCAAGAAACTCCTAGGGCAATATAACCGGAAGAGATTCGAGGCATGCATCAAAATGAGCAAGAATAACCTCCGTATCCTAACAGGCTTCCTAACGGGGCACTGCAGCCTCAGGGAGCAACTAAGGAAACTAAGGGTATCAGAAGAAGGTCTCTGCAGATTTTGTGGAGAATTTAATTTTTTTTTTTTTGTTGCGAGGGTATGTGAAAATCTTCAAAAGACACTGTGGGGACCGTTCCCTCATAGCGAAAGGGATTTTTATCCAGTAAAAACACCTCCCTTCAAATAAAATACTACAAATACTACATTACTACAACTAAGTTAGTCACTTATCCAGCAGTTTACATTTCGTAATTTAGAGACATTAGGCAGGTGACTCTCCACTGAAAGTTCCTGCTTACACCGCTAATACACGCGGGTTGATTTCACCGTGCTAGATCAAGTGGTCTAGTCCTTTGAAGACGGCGAATAGCATTACTTCCATTAAGAATCGGAAGAACTACAGGGTTAACGTGCTCCTCAAGGCGGCGCTTATGCTTACGAGCAAAAGTCTTAATTTCATCTTGAACTGTTGTAATTCCAAGATCTCCAGAGTTGTACACCGTACGTCCAGACAGGTTTTAGCACTTGCTTATATATAAGCAATTTGTTGTCGATACTTAGCTTTGAATGGTATCCAATGAGCCAGTACATATCTCTATATCTCTTCTCTAGCTCTTCACGTTTCTTTTTAAAGTGCTCCTTTCACTTAAGTTTAACATCGAGGGTCATCCCGAGGTATTTCGCTTCATTCCCGAAGGGTATTTGGACACCATTTACGAAAACAGGTAGATTATTTATGTTCCTGTATGTGAAGTTTATGTGAACGGATTTCGCTTCATTAAGCGCGATTCGCCAAACTTTTGTCCATTCGTATACCCGATTTAGTGCACATTGCAATTTCATTGTTGACTCTTCAACCGTTTTGGCTGTTATGAAAATGGCAGTATCGTCAGCAAATGTGCCTAATACGGTGCCTTCGTATTCCGATATATTCCTGGTATAAAGTAGGTAAAGGAGAGGACCAAGAACACTTCCTTGAGGTACTCCAGCCTTTATAGATTTGAATACAGAGTATTCGTTTCCACACTTTACACGGAACATTCTATCAGAGAGATAGTTCGCTGTGATTCTAAAATGTTTTTCCGGAGAAATTGACTTAGTTTGTGTTTCAAGCCTTCATGCCAAACTTTGTCAAAGGCTTGAGAAACATCCAGAAATGCCGCCGAACAAATATATTTTTGTTCCAGTGCTTTTTCCACTACATTAGTTATGCCATGTACTTGGTCGATAGTAGAGTGCTTACTTCTAAAGCCGAATTGGTGGTGCGGAATAAGGCGTTTTTCTTCCACGACCGGACTTAAACGTCTAAGTAGAATTCTTTCGAATACCTTAGACATTATCGGTAGAAGTGAGATCGGTCTATACGACTTTTTATCAGTTGGCGGTTTCCCAGGTTTCGGTACCATAATCACTTCTGTCACTTTCCATTGACTAGGAACGTGTTCTAGTCTAAGGGCGGCATTGATGAGATACAGAAACTTAAGAAGCGCTTTCCTGGGCAACGCTTTAAGAACTTCTCCTGTGATTAAATCGTATCCAGGAGAAATTCCAGAACATATACTGGGATTTTGTGAGGCACTAGCCCACAAAAGGAAAAGATGTCTGGGCAAGAACCTACAATCAGAAGAAGAAATGCAATCACTAGAACCATCTCTCATTCTCAGATTCCTGAGGGAAACTGGCTTAGAGAGAATACTCTAGAGCAGATTTCTTCGCCTATGCGCAATAGGAGTCTCTGAAAAGAACTGTATTTGAGGGGAACTCGTAATTGTGCTAAGGTTATGAAAGGGGGCACAATAGATCTTAAAGGTCGTGGTGCAATATCCCCTCAACCATAATAATAATAAGAGGTAATCTCTCACTAACTCGAAGTTATATGTACCTGATCGGAAATTTGTTGCAGTTCTAGGAATACAGGGATGACAATGTTTCAGACTACATTAGAACCAATCTTCAACAAATGCAAGTTACGCTGACCTCTAATTCGAGCCAATTCGGATTGACAGCCTTACACAGATAGCCTTGACAATTTGTCATGTGTCCGGGATCACCAAGGACGAGGTTTTGTAATAAAAGGCTTCATTCATCCTACAGTGCAAATATCTGTCTTGTACAAAAGCTTAGATATTGCGGTTGAAACTATAAATTGCCTGCCCTCTCCGGTCGTTCCATCGACAAATCAGATGCCATTAAGTCCTTCCTCAGACTCCATTCTCTTGGGAAAGGATCTAATTTAAAGTCTGTCGACATGCATCTTCTTTGATGTTAATTGGCTTCCCTCGCACCCCAGGTACGTAACACGGACACAAAGACGTCCAACTGCTTGAAGTATCTATCCAGTAACTCAGCTGCCCTCCTAAAACGAACGCTAGTGCTGTCGTGGAATAAAGGTCCAGCCAATCATACGCGGTGGCAGACAGCACCCTTCTCTGCAGACGCAGCAGGACACTCAAAAGGATGCGATAAAATATTATTAACGACACGATAATTTAATTCCCACCATCCACCATCTAGCATCGGGCGTCTTCGTCTCTCGCTCTTTAAATGGCATTTATCGGATTGTTGTGACTAATTCCGTCCGACTTGTCGCACCGTAAGTAGCCATTAATTTGTCAGAAGCTGCAGGGACCCGCCAAGATTATGTGGCCGTCTGCGATTGCCCCAAGGTCCAATAAATTACATTTGCAGTCACTAATTGGACGCGGCAAACGGGGCGGACTACGAGGACTGATGGCCGGAGCATCGGGAACGGGGCCATAAAAGCCATATCTGGCAAAATATGGTGCAGATTTGTGCCCGCAACGCGGCGGTGCCACAATGACCCAATGCCATTGCGGGATGAAATTGGGGAATAAAATCGAAGGCGACTGGTTTACTATCGCCGCCGCTATCGTCTTCCGTGCCCATTGCAGTTAATGCGTCGATAGTCCCACACGCACATGGCCGGACTCTAGCCACGGCCGATGCTAATGAAGATACCTCGACGAGGTAGTTGATAGCTGTGGCTGCGGAGGAAACCAATAAGGTGCCATAAAGAATATTTGTTATGGCTTATGGCCTGCCACCGGGGGAGGGGGATGCAATTTCGCCGAACGCCTGTAGACCCGCACAACGGAACAAAGGGATCTTTGACATAATTCACATCCTTAACAGCTTTCTGCAAGCGCTCCTCACGCAGCTGGACGCCCCCCATGGGTTCTGGTTTATTGATGCCGGCCATTCGTATTGGAGGCATGCCCAGACAGCTGGGTGGGTGGGTCCGACTGGTGAACGAGGACGGGCGATGGTCGAGGCACTTGCAATTAATTTGCAGAGGGTTCCTGCCGGAGCAGGCCTATGGCCCGGTACAAGCATTTCCCATTTCTCGTCGAGATGCATAGTTTATTATGCAGGAGATCTGCTGCTGTCCTTGGGCGTCGGAGGGGGGGACATGCCTCGTTGCAGGCGGTGGTGATGGGAGTCGTCAGTCGGTTGCTTATATTTTTGTGCAGCAAAACGATTCGGGCCAGACTCCGGGGATGTGAGGAATGCATTTGCCTGGTATTTGCTTTTCAAAGATGCACGGCTGCTGCTGATGGAAGAGTGGAAGAGTTGGAGTGGTTCCCTATCGAGAGCCGGGGGGGATGCATGAAAGTTCACACCAGTGAACCGAATCTGGTTCTCATCTACTTGCGACAAGTGGCCTCTTCAAAGGGAGGGATACATATTTTCTCCGGGAAGTGTTTGCCTGAGTTGTTGCTGTGGGTGGGGATGGGAGTGGGGCTGGGGCTGGGGCAGGTGTTGGTGATGAGTGATTGTTTATTCGAGAACGGCTCCCATTCGGTGCATGCCGAGGTGAGATAAGAAAACTTTCCCAGACATGAGACTGAGTGCTTGCTGGGATTGGGAAGAAGAATCTTTTCCATTAAGGCTGCCTTCCAAGTGTCTGGCGACCATTTGACTGACTCACAATTTGGGTGAGATGAAGAAGAGGATGTGGTCGCTCTGGCAAACACTCTTCGGTTTGGGTTGCTTGTGACACAAAGGGACGCAATGGAGCTTAAGGATCAGATGCAAAGCCTCTGGGCTTCACTGGGACGTGTCCAAGATGCCATATGTTCTCAGTGTTGCAAGATATTAAGTCCTTTTAAAACGATTACTTCGAAATCTTTGCAGTGTCCGAAGTCATTGGGGACACGTTTCAGAGTGTAATTGGTCAGTCATGCGTTAGTGGGTGGAAGCAGCGGGGAAGTGGATGTTGATCCTCGTTTGTGGGAGTTGTGTTGCGTTACATTTCGCCTCCTCATCCAGTTTGGGGGTCAAGCTTTTAAAGATTTTTTTAAAAATATACGTGGAAATCAAGCACTCAATACCGAAAACTAAGTTTCATAGGTAGAATCTATAGGGGTATTGTTCCTTGAAAGCTGTGCTCAAGGGAGGGCTGGGTTCTTTTAAAGTTGTCGCTTTCCGCGACAATAAGGATAAGGTATTGAACGCACTCGTTTCTTGTTGGCTACTACTTGACATGCGGCATTTACACTACGCTTAAGTTTGGTTTGGCTTCCATCGTTTACTAGCATGGAATTGACCGGCGTTGAAAACGGTGTTCTCTAGTCTTCCTTCACAAAAGTATAAGAAGTGGAGAGATATATACGTTGTAAGTGAGGGAAATCACGCGTAAATATTTGAATTGTATTCTGAAATTATTCAAGACTGTAGACGAAGTTCAAGACTGTCAGAAATTCAACCATCCGCACAGAGTAACCACTTTTAGGGTACTTAAGTCATCGTTAAGTTAAACGACAATCACTGAAACAGACAATTGGCTTGTGTAGATGAACGGACAAAAGAGAGTGGAAATTTAATCACATTTGCAAATCAAAGTAAAATTACAAACCTATGAACAGCTGGAACCCCGCAATGTCCTCAACATTAAAACAAGAAAACAAATGCCATTTCGTCACAAGTTAATTTCAGTGATCAAGCGTTAGCTACCGTTTGCTGCAAAAATGTTATGCTCGGACTTGGAATACAAATGCTTCGCTTCGCAAGTCAAAATTTGCCAATCATCTGTTTTGGAAAACACTCTGATGTTCCTGAACAGACCATAGTTGCTTATAATAATAATAATGAGAGCGAGATTGAAAATCTATTTCTAGACAGTTATACTCAGATAGTTATTGTCAGTGAATTGAAAGAGGTGAAGCCGTGAAAAAATGTTAGGTGTTTTTTCGAGATTCGAACCTTAGACTTCAAGTGTAGGAGTCAACGCATCTATCCACTTCACCACGGCGCCACTATAGTTGCTAACAAGGCCAAAAGTATTGTACTCATGTTAAATTTACAAAAATCTTAAATTTTTGTCTCCGACTGCAAGTACTCTGCTTACTGACCATTTGGTAACCTAGACCATAAACCTTTGGACCACTAGTGTTCAGAACTGATTTCATTTTTTGTTTGCTTATTTTTATTTTTAAATTATCAAATTCCATTCAAAATTTGTAAAACTTCCGTTAATTTATAATTTTGTGTAGTAAAATGTATTAAGACATAACTATAATACCTTATGCAATACCGCTCTTTTGGTTGTATGCTTTGTTTTACTCTACACACAAGAAGAGGGACCCCAAAACTAATCCCTGCTTAAGCGGTGATATATTGGGGCAGGGGTTTCTTTTTAAAAATGCAATGAAATTTACAAAATTATAATTTTTCCATGTATTATACCTTTATTAGTAAGAACAAATATTCCCATTAATTATGAAATACAGCGGCATTCAAGTGGCTGCCTCGGCTGGCTTCGCAGTAGCGCATTCTATCACCCCTATTTTCCAAGACCTTGTCGATGGTTTCGGGCTGTTGCCCACGGATTGCTTGGATGATATTGGCCTTAAGTGCTTGAATCGTTTCCGGATTGTTGGTATAACATCGGTCCTTCACGGTTCCTTATAGAAAAAAGTCCAATTCTCGGTTCGATTCCCGAAAGAACACCAAACATTTTTTTACGGCATTCGAGAGAACAATAGCACGCACAACACGAGTGGTTTTTGAGAAGCTAGGCCTAGGTCCACCTCGGACTGTAGCCCCGCCATTATTATTATTATTATTATTAATTTCAGCAAAAAAAAGTCCGTTAATATGGGTCTATAATACCCACCGTTCACCAAAACGTTGTTCCCATCCTCATTTTCAAAGAAAAATGGTCCAATGACTCCACAATCCGCACCAAACTGTCACTCTCTATGGTTACATTGGCTTCTCGAGAATAACATACGGGTTTTCCGAGCCCCAGATGTGGCAAATTTGTTTGGTGATGTAGCTGCCGAGATGAAAATGCGCCTCGTCAGAAAATTATGATTTTTCGCTCAAAATCGTTGTCCAATTCAAGCTACTCGTAGCTGGCCGAAACTGCGAAGCGATAACTCAGCGGATTGTCGTGCGCCTTCAATTCCTGAGTCAATTGGACCTTGTAAGCGAATAATCCGAGATCTTTGTGCAGAATTCTCCTCAGGCTAGGAGATCGATGGCGAGTTGATGTTCGTGAATTGAGTCTCACACTCTCAGCCACAGCGGACACATTCCCATATGTGCGCACCGTATGACGACGGGGACAATAAGTGTTGTCCACTAGCACACCATTTTCATGAACTTTTTGCACAAACTTGCGTAGAGCGGTCGTGGTGGGTGTTTCAAAAAACTTCTTTTCAAAAAACAAACTGTTTGGGCTACACAGCACTCACTTTGGAAATTTTGAGAAGTTTTCAATATTTCCCAACGTTTTTCAAGCGTAAAGCGACTCATTTCGTTCCGCGGAGCTATGATACTGACTTTCTGTCAAGAATTCGAACGGGAAACAACTGTCAGTGATCAAAATAACCTATGATTTAAAAAAAGCCACTAGATGGCCCACCCTGTATGTCGACTTAAATTTATCCACACTAGCACGCACACCATGTTCGGACGATTATTAGATCAAAAACTTGAGGTTAGCGCTCTTTCATGAACTTCACCATGATCAATATATCAAATTTCGCTGACGTTTAGACATTGACAGATCTTAAAAATCGTTTAAGGTGCGATTCGATCTAAATACAGAATGTGTCCCTATTGGAAAGCAATTTATAAGGCGACTAGAACCCTACCGAAGGCCAGTTTTTCAGCCGAAGCCGAAGCCGAATGTTCGGTCGGACTCTATTTGGAACATATTTTGCAAGTTGATTTCTCCTAATTTTCACGAAATAATCCCAAATTGGCCTATTAGCTGCCATTTTTGATGTTCTTTCTACCTGAAAAATCTTCGGCCTCATTTGGCCGAAACCGAATGTTTTCCCGAAGGTGATATTTATAGTCGAAGCCGACTAATGATGGTATAAAACGTCCTTCAAGTACATTCATTGGTGATGTCTGGTCCGATGGAGCTACTCGCAAAGAAACAAACTGACAGTGAAGTAAGTGAACATATTTTGAAAATACTCTTTATCGGGAAGAGAGTCAGCTTCAAAGTATGACATTTATTGTTCTCATATTTTGGTCAGGCTTCTGGGGCAAGCTGACCGTAGCGTCGTCTAACTATAAGTAGATTTGAAGAGAATTTTAGTCAATTATCCAAAAAAAATTGATTTACACTTTCAGTCTTTGCGTGACTGAAAAGGAAAAGGAATGCCAAGTGAATGAAGCCTGATTTATTAACAAGAGACTAAATTTAATTTGACGCTTGGGAGAAAATCACTCATCAGAGTGGTCAACAAAAGCACAATACTCACGATGGTCTATGAATATGTTGTCCATTGCTGTCTTTGGTTTCAATATAGTGTTGGACTGCTCATTTTTACCTGAAGACAACTTCTGATACAAAACTGCAATCAAGAAATTCAACACTAATGATTTAAATTGGACGACAAAAATGCAGTCATGCAGTCACGTTCAATGCCAACCAAATTTCAATTCCGCAGCACCAGCAGAGTCACTGACAATGTTTCGGAAGTATAAATGTCACGTAAATCCTCAAAAACATCGCCGTTCGAAATCGGTATGAAAATATAGGCCCCTCCACTCTCGATGGAAAATGAGCACGCACATCTCGAGTGGTTGCTGTAGAAGCTCTTCATGAACTGTTAATGGACACATTTATTATTATTATTACCCGATAAGTGGCATATGTGCATTCGGCAGCGCAGCCAGCATGTCATTTGTCTATGTTTAGCTTGAAATTGCTTTAAAATAGCCGATCCGCTTTTTTGAATCTATTTTTGAAATGGACGACTTTTACTTCTGGTGTCCATTTTAGCTTGGCGTCTTGCTTCATTTCGAATGATTTTTTTTTATATTTTTTCTCAGTTGCCAATGGAGTTTGTGGCAAAGGAAATTTTGTATCTGTCTTGATTTTACCCAGATGAACCTTTTGAAGTGTTGTTCCAAATGACTTTCCGTCTAGACTGGAAATTAATTTTCCACTTGAGAGATGTCTTGATTGAACATGGTGAACAATATCGGACTAAGATCACTTCCTTGTGGGACTCCTCTCTTCTTTCAATCCTAAGCATCCCACTTGGTTGTGAATGCCGTGTTTTGTCAATAGAAGCCTCCTATTTCATTCCAACTCCAGGTCCATCTGAAATCCTGTGGAATTCAATTTTTGTTTTCTGAAAAATGCTCTTCAACGAAACCTGACTCCATTTTCTCATCTTCGCTGAAAACTTTCTCCACTTCTGTTGCCTCTGCTGACCAAGCCGTTTCCGCACACCGTCTCAAGCCCAAAAGTTCATGGCTGCTACGCCTGCAGTCACTTAAGTCCCGTTGCACGGCCAATAAACCGTTTTAGATGGATCGCCATAAAAGTTAATGGACTTCCTTTAACTGCAACAGCAAGGAAATTGGAGTCTAATGTCAGGGCATCGCGGGGTCAATTAAAGGCAAGTACTCAAATATTTAAATCTTTACTGCCCCATCAGCAGTGCTGCACATGCACAAGCCCCCGGCCGCCCGGGCGCAGATGCATCTCACGGCCGTGCATCCGTGTATCTGCGTATCTGTGTATCTGTGTATCTCCGCTACAAGCTAATCCCCAATGAATGATGCAGCAAACCAACTAGAAATGCATTTCAGATCCGACTTCCTTGATATATTACCATACGTGGGCCATAATAGCCGCCGCGGAACATTCTTGCCGCCGCGCCACCACGCCGCAGTGCGGCCCGTTCCTACGCACAGGAAGGCAGCCGCAGAGATGAGAACTCTACCGAGAACTTGGACAAGTTTAATGCACATGACTTTCGCTCGTGATAAATCGCATCCACAGAAATATTATTCCTCTGTCGGTCCGCTGCCGCCGCCGCCTAGGTGTCATAATGGCCCTGTTGCGGCAGCAAAAAAGGGGGGGGGGGGGAATCTAATTACCTCCCCGGGAGGGGGGGGGGGTCTAAAGACTAAACAGCGCGCTGAAGGAATGCACAGGAATTCCGCTCCGACAAATAGCCCTGAAGTCCAATAAATAATCGGAGATTAGTGAATCGTGCGCGATTCTTGGCGCGGCGAATGGCGGGGACTCTGCCTCGGGCGCGTCTATTCGTTCGGCAGGAGGGCGTCGCCCAACGTCCCGTTGCCCGAGCGTCGTGCAGCGACGACTCAATCTTCTTCCTACACTAAAGCGACTCGTTATAATTATTTTTAAGTGTATGTTCCCCACTCCCGTTCCTCCGGTGCCGATGGGGTTGGCTAAGTTGTGACCGTGTACAGGGTGGTCGGGAACCCATATTTCGAATTGTTTACACGATTTTTGGTGTTTGAAGGTATTTTTAAAACTGGAAAACGTTATGTGCGGCCGATTGATGAAGCGTGCGGGTGAGTTGAGGGGAGAAGGGGTGATGGCTGTTTTGTGAGGATTTAGAAAGTCTTAAGGGGATCGGAAACATGATCGGAGGTTTACTGTGTTGACAGATACACGCTCCTCTTAAAGACCATTGATCGTTTAAGGATCCATGGTAAATCATTTTTGAAGCAAGGAGTCGATTTTTTGGACGATCTCGTGGCACTCCGGACTGAAATCAGCTGATGAGAGATGGAACATAAATGGCACGCAAGCACGCAAGTGGGACATAAATGGGCACATCATAATTTCGTTGCTGTTTTTTAAGTTTCTCAATAGGAACTCTTTTCACTTTCCAAGGGATGGTTCAATAGGAGGTAAAATTTTTAACAAATTTGAAGCACATTTTTTAAAAAAAAGTCGTTGATGTTTTTTCAGAATTAAGCTTAAATCTTTAAGTTAAAGAAATAGTCATGCATACTTCTCTTGTGTCTCCTCTACTGCCACCCATGAGCAACATAGCGTCATATGCATTCTTTCCGCAATACTTCATCGGAAATCACTTAACGTGTAGGTCCAAAAAACCCTATTCACCATTAGGTCTTTCAATTGTCTGAAAAATATTGCGTTCTAATCCAGAAAAGTGTGACTTTGGAAATTCTTTGGGCGATGTTCAAATCCAGTGTGACACTGGATTAGATTACCCGCAGGGTGGCCGACTGCAGGATAGCAGTCTGACTTAACCCAACATAGGCCCATTGTGGTACCACACGGATCTGGTATCTCCTATAACTAACCATTCGGTGCTTGCAATGAAGCATTTTAGTTGACTGAGGCTGACGTTATCCAGCTCACTCAGGTTGTTGAAGAAGTAGGCTCTAAAATATTTTTTCCACCGGGTGACCCGAATCGCAATGAAAAAGCATGTCCATCCAGCACGGTCCTTCTTTAGCTGTTTCCAGTTGCGCAGTCTCACTCCGCTTTAATTGTGTGCGCCGCTTTAATTGTGGTCCTCCTTTGTTGTGTTGTCATAGAGGTCAAAAGATACCCTGAGCTAGAGCTGAACTCTTCTTACGCTCTAAATTGTGCTGTTTTTTTAGGCGTTAGGTCCGTAGACGCCTGACTAGACTCCTGTCGACGTACAGCCCGTGTAATTCGTTGCTGAACCATTTCCTTCAATCCCTATGCATACAAACAAACAGAGCCAGAGATCACAAGCTATCAAGATTGATTTGAATGCATCTGTCTATGGCATACATTTCTGCTTGAAAGATGCTGGTGCGTTTTCCCATGGGTTTGTACTTTGTCCTGGTATTTGAACCCCTGCGCCAGTTCCTTCAGCAGTTTTTGATTCGTCTGCATACCATTTATTTGACGCTGTAAAAGGGACCTCCTTTCTTGCGAATCGGGCAAATGACACTGACATTCCGCTCATCGGACATGCTTTCCTACGATCATATCTATTTCTTTTTTTCGGTGGATTTTTGAAGCTCTACTGGAGCACTTAGACTCAAAACTAGTCCATTGTACTGCGAGGTAGCAACCTACTCCAGTGCCGTTAATTCGAACCCAACGGCAAATGCTGACTGGACCAGATTCGATTTCACTAGGATTAGAATCTGGGACCCCTCGAACTTGGGGCAGGCACTTAACCAACTGCGTCATCCAGTCGTTTTACGACCATATCTTACAGATGAGGTAGTGCATCGATAGTGCTTCGACTCTGAGCCTGTGGGACAACGCAACAGAGGACGTCCACGAACAAGGTGGCGCACACAAGTCGAAAGAGACCTCGGCCGGCTTGGTGTGCGAAACTGGAGACAGCTGGCGAAAGATCGTGCTGGCTGGAGAGGCATGTTGAGTGAGGCCCAGGTCCACCTCGGACTGTAGCGCCCTAAGAAGAAGAAGAAGAAGAGCTAGTGCATGCGACCAACCAGAATATCCCCAGCTGCTTTAAACAGCTCCGAGGGTAGTCCGTTCGCTCCAGCAGCTTCATTCGACTTTAGTCTCGATATTGCCATCTTGACCTCATCTAAGTCGGGGGGACGGGATTCTTGTTCATCATTGTCCAAAGTGAGTGAAACATTCTGTCTGACGGCAGTATTTGTGTCCTCATCGCCGTTTAACAGTCTGCAAAAATTAACTTTCCGGATTCTCAGTGTCGACAGCGACTTTTTTGTTTCGTAGGATTTTTGAAACACTTCTGGAGCACTCAGACTCAAAGCTGGTCAATTGGACTGCCAGGTAGCAACCTACTCCAGTGTCGTTAATTCCAACCCAACGGCAAATGGTGACTGGACCAGATTCGATTTCACTAGGATTAGAACCCGGGACCCCTCGAACATGGGGCAGGCACTTAACCAACTGCGCCATCCAGTCGTATGATAGCGACTTTACTGCATGATGTCCACTCTTTCACGCTCTGTTAAAATTTTCAAACATCAGCCCTGCCATTCACCTCCCCGATCGCTTCTCGTGCCTATTTCTTTTTCTTTCTGAGAAGCTGCGTCTATTTCCTTAATTTCTGTTGGTAGAACTCACGAACAGCTCTCGTAGTTCGAGGCAGCGTTGCCTTGTGGGCTTCTTGCTTTGGTTCATGCGATGCCTACAATCGTCGTCAAACCAGGGTTTCTTCCGAGGTGGTGTCGTAAAATCTAGCAGTGGCAGCTTCTCTGATATCTTTTTGAAAACTTTTGCATTCTTCTTGTGCAGTCGTCGTCGAATTTTCAGAAGACTCGATCGGCCGCATCTAGATCGGAGGGACGGTGGTAGAGAGTTTATTAGATTCGCATATGGTTTAAGTGGAACACTCTGCCTCTTATTTTTCATTACTATACACTTCTTCATCTTTGTACGTCGCTACAGGCGAGAGTAGAGCTGGACACGGTGAAGATTAACCTTCGTTTTGTTACCATCGTCGAAATGTTTTATTTCGAGGGATTGTGAGTCATTCTTTATTGTTGAGTGAGGCCCAGGTCCACCTCGGACTGTGGCGCCCTCTTCTTTAAACGGGAGATAGACTTTTTTTGAACAATCGTTGAATTGTGTACGAATGGAGTATTTATGCAAGACGTCGATGGGGATTTGTTCGATGACGAGAAGAAACGTTGGGAGAAGCCTGTTTTACTGGTATATTAGCTCCCCTTCTTTATTGTCTATTCGGTAAACTGTGTGTTAAATCGAATCATTTCTCCCTCCTCTCGGACAATTTTCCCTTAACTCTTTGAGAGAGCAGATGAATTGGCTAGAAGAGGATCTGAAATGGGCATCAGTGAGGTGGATACGTCATTGCGGCCACCAATTAGTACATTGTTCCGGATCATAAACGACATAATACAAAGAGAAGCCAACTTGTCTTGGCTTGTGACACGACAAGATCAACATGGCCAGTGCTTAACAACGGTAAAGCAAAAAAGCTCCTGGCATTGGAACAAAGCTCGATCCGCGTACTCGTCGGAATAATCACAGGACTTTGCCCAATTGGAACAATACTTCGAAAATGGAATGCGGAGTCCAGCGATCTCTGCAGGAGGTTCCTCTGGTGATGATGAAGAGACCGAAACGATTCAACACCTGCTGTGCCACTGCCCAGCTCAGCGCTAGTTGGGGGGGCACTTCTTCAGCGCCTAGCTTCGCCAGGCCAAAGATTCTTCACAGAGACTGCAAACGTAGATTTACTTGATCTCCTAAGATCTATAAAGAGAATGGGGTGGTTTCAGCCATCACGTGATAGGATAGGTTTGTAAAATTGTGTACCACAAAAAAATTAAGGGATTGAGAATGGGCCTTATGGCTTCCGAGTAGAAGTGATGACTCTACCATCACACTAACCTAACTCCTTTAAGTTGAGGCACGACAACCGTGAACACGCAATTTTCTAAGACGAAAAATGCTTGTCTCGTCACTGTTCTTTTATAATAATAATAATAATGGCGGCGCTGCAGTCCGAGGTGGACCTGGGCCTAGCTTCTCAACAACCACTCGTGTTGTGCGTGCTATTGTTCTCTCACGAGTGGAGGGGACCTACTGTTTAATGCCGACTCCGAACGGCGAGATTGAGAAGCTGTTTTCTAGACAGTTATACTCTTTGAACATTGTCAGTAACTCGAAAGAGGTGGAGCCGCGAACAATTTTGTTTTGAAAAATTGTTTGTCTGAACTTGGATTTGAACCTAGACTGTGAAAGTCTAAAGCGCATGGGTCGACGCACGAACCCACACGGCCACGGCGCCCACTGTTCTTTTGTTTGTTTCTTATAAATAGTTTTGTCCGGAAAATGTATTTATTTCTGATAATCCGGATTAGGAGCAACCATGTGGTCCAAAAAGCAATCAGCTCGCTTATGGGATCAAGTAATAGTTGAGCCGGACACATATATCCCCATTTATTCATTCGGAAAACCTAAGCATTTGAGAGCGAGGATTTTGTGTAATGCCCTCATACGTATGTGGCAAAACTGAACGAGAGTTTCGACCATGTTAACTCATCTTCTATTTTTTCAAGTAGTTCACAATAAAAAAAATATCCCAGAACATCCAAATGGGTTAAGTAATGGTCAACTCGGATAATTCGAAAATATTCATCGAAATCCGGACAATTTAAAAACGCGGATAATTGTGAATTATTTTTTTTGAATTATCTTTGTTTCAAACATAAACTTAACTTTTTCTTCTTGGTACCAGTGTATCAAAGCTGCCTGGTCATAGATAGGTCGCATTTGTCCAGTAAACCAAGCGCTGTTGTGTTCAATCATTTCAACTGCTTCATCCTTTAACTTGGCTATACCCATACTGTACAAATTTGCAACTTCTTATGGCTTAGCACCGTTCCCCCACTCATTCCCGAAAAACAATTTCCCACTCGAATATCTACTCAGTTGCTATCAAAATTCCAAAGTACTTACCAAGGTCAACAGATTACACGGATCGCGTCAGAATTTGAAAACTTCAAATCCATTCACCTCCTCACCCTGTACACCGATACGACACAGCCAGCAAAAGGAAAACACCGAAGAAGATTCTTCTCGCTGGCACCGGTGTCGGGGCGGCGGCGGCGGTGGCGGCGTTGCGGTCCCCGATAATGACGAGATTCGCAGGCTCATTCGTGAGTTATTTTCGTTTAACACTCCGCAGCAGTATGCACGACCAACAAACAGTTGCGATGTAATACAACCAACTCCGAGTGTATAATTCATTTCCAACGAAACACACACTCTCAAGGTACACATAGCTGCTCCGTACATTTGTTCGGATTATACGCGAAAATTGTAGCCCGTAAAAGTTGCAGAACTCATTCAGGCGCCCGCCCCCCAGCCGCACCCTCATCTGTTGTCCTTTGTGTGTCCCATAGGACCATTAAGCCAGCCATCATCAGGCGTCGGCGGCTCCTACAAATTGCGAACAATATAAATTTGTCATATCATTCCCTGGAGACTCACTGATTCCGGAGGAGACGGCTCCCCAGGCTTGTCATCATGGCTGTCATCGTGTGGCTACGCGTTAACGTCTCGGGACGAGCGACGAGCGAGCGAACGTCGGATGACGTTGGCCCTTCTCGGTTGTCTGTCGGTGTCTGCGGTTCTAGGGGATATTGCTTTTCGGCTACAGCAACAAAAACAACAACAACTGCGATGACACCACTTTTAATTGCGGAGAAAAGTGATAATCATTTTAATTAATGTTCGGCGCACTAATTCGGGCACGAGTGAACGCGTGCTGCAGTCCCTGCAGAACCACCGCGCCGAATGGGTGGTGGGTGCTGAGGTGACGAAGGGACGGGGAGGTGGATGACTGTTCATAAATATGAATGCGACCGCAAATTCCCGCGCGAGTGTGGGTGTGCGTGTTTGGGTGTAATTAAATCAAGGAACCGGACATATGGGGGATGCCGCAAACAGACGCGCGCTCTTTTCTATTCAATCAAAGTCCGAAATTAGATTTTCCGAATACGAAACATGGGTAATTTTTGCCCGGTCTCCTTTGGCATCTGGCTGATGATGACGAGGATGATGATGATGTGCCTGGTGGACGGGGGGGCGGCTGTACATGTGTTCGTGTGGAGAAGCATAATTTTTTGTTTCGGTTTCGGTTTAAAGGCAAGAGATATGAGATTTCCTTTCAGCAGGGTTTCCTTTATTAAATACGAGTGTTCTCTGTTTTTTTTGTATCCGAATCAGACTGATGTGGGCCGGAGGGTGATGAGGGAGAGAGAGATTGGAATTTTGAGTATCTGGCTGCTGACAGATGTGAGTTCACATCGGGAGGGAGGCTGTGTAACCTTGGGCAAGCGGGAATCATATGCACGGTCGATGTGGACTGTTTCTGGACACACGGTCCATTGATCTTTGCAATGAAGACCAATCGGATGGAATCGAAGGGCGTGCAAATTTAACATCACACAGATTTAAGTGATTTAATCCATTTTGTTGATATGGATACCTTTAATCTAGAGACATGATTGATAAGGCGTGTGCTTATTTGGTGTAAGGATAGCGCTTGAGGATGTGACAATTCCTGTACCGAAAAGATTATTTTGTGAATTTTCTGACTTTGGTGCGTCGATTATTTCGAAGGAAATCCGGCATCCGAATTCAGTTTGCGAATAAAAGATACACGTGTGGACATACGCATTGCTGGTGTAGATTTGAAAGGGTATTTCAATAGGAACTTCCGAACTTTGACAGTTGATAGCGGCCATATTGTTGAAGCTACATCTGTCAAATTGGCTGTCATTTATTCAGTCCGTTTTACCTAATCACGATGGACGGAAATAGCGTTCAATAACATGTACAGATGACAAAATTGTTTTATCGAAAGCGATGTTCTGTTGAGACAACGTTCCGCGAGAGGTTTATTCGCACTGTGGAGCATAAATTTGAGTCTACTGGTTTAGGAAACGATAACCCAACATCCGTACGTCGACTAAACGCAAGATCTGCAAAAAATATCGTCGCTGTCCGTGAGAGTGTGCAGAAGAATCCGAGGCAGTCGTTTTCGCGTCGCTCACAAGATCTCGGCCTTTCGCAGATCACAACTTGGCGAATTTTTGTTGCGACGTGACTTGGGCTTGCACCCGCACAAAATTCGTCTGATCCAGGAACTGAAGGTGAACGACCGTTTTTGTCGGAGGCTTTCAAAATACTACACTGGAGCTCACAGATTCAAATACTGGTCCATTGTACTGCCAGGTAGCAACCAACTCTTGCTGGAATTTCATGTTTTTTTTAAGGAAGAGCAGCAGACGCTTCTGTGATGAGGAGCCTACATCATCAGCTCTCACCTCATCAGTACCGAATAACTGCCACCGGATACGAGCACTGGACAGTGGCAGAGGAAGTGCTCTTCAGTGTAATCGTCTTCTCCACTGGCGGCGCAGCGGGTTCCATCACTTAGGCCAAGCACATTTTGGTGTTTGGCGAAGGTGTAGTGGGCCGTTAGTTGTCTGCAGTTTTGTCAAGACATAATACGAAAGCCCCGGATTTCTTAACAACGTTAGAGAGTATGCGCTTGGTCTGTCTACATCCTAGAGAGTCATGCCACCCGCGGTTATGTTCTCGAAAAGTCCAACCATCGATGCAAGCCCTAACCAAGGACGCAGGCAGTCCCAGCGTAGGTTCAGGTCCTAAGAATGCCTCATTTGATCCTCGCCTAGCAAGTTCATTGGCGATCTCATTTCCCGTGATCCCTTGGCGCCCCGTGGCCCAGACAAGTCTTAGCGAATTTAAGCTACCAGAAAAGACATTCCTGAATTATCCTGGAAGTGGTTAAAGGGTTGAGCAAGGCCATAAGCACAGCTTGGCTATCGTTACAGGCACAGATACTTCGCCTGTTTCCGGCCACCAGAACTGCGTCCTTTGAGGGTTACAGCACTAGTGTCATACGAATATATGCATTTAAAACATTTGATCTTCTTGATTCTGCTTGAGTTAGCTGAAGAGGAGGTAGCGTTGGTTCCAATAAACTGATCGGTTTTGTTTGGAGTGACCTCTGCCGTTCTGTTTCTTTTTGCCGTCGCCACCAAAGGGGTGCGACTCTCAACACTTCAGCGATTAGGGCCATTTTTGGATGAACAACAAACAACAAACCCTAATTTTCATCAAAAAATCATTGTCAGCGATGAGGCCCTTTTTTGGATGAATGGGTACGTCAACAAAACAAAATTGTCGAATTTGAGACGACACTAATCCAGATGAGATCCAAGAGCGTCCAATGCATCCCGAAAAATCACTGTTTGATGTGGATTTTGGGCTCATCAACAAATTGGTGGCGTCATCGGTCCATTTTTCTTTGAGAACGACCGTAGGTCGATGATTACCAACTTTTTTTGGCCTCAATTGGATGATACTCGTAGGGACATTAACAACATGTGGTTTCAACAGGACGGCGCTACGTGCCACACAGCTCACGTCAAATTGGGAACTCTGCACGAGTGTGTCGAGGGCATGGTCATCTCACGTCGAGGTGATGTGACGCGCCTCGGGCGCTACAGTCCGAGGCGGACCTGGGCCTAGCTTCTCAGCAACCACTCGTGTTGTGCGTGCTATTGTTCTCTCACGAGTGGAGGGGACCTACAGTTTAACGCCGACTCCGGACGGCGAGATTGAGAAGCTTTTTCTAGACAGTTATTCTCTTTGAGAATTTTCAGTGACTCGAAAGAGGTGGGGCCGTGAAAATGTTTGATGTTTTTTCGAGATTCGAACTGACGACCTCGAGCGTAGAAGTCGACGCACCTACCCACTACGCCACGGCGCCCACACGTCAAGCTTGAAGGAAGGTATTTTTTCTCCAGTACTTCCCGTCAGACTGTTCATCCGTACGTTAAAATGGGTCATACTACCGGTGTGTATAGCCAGTGGCTTAAGGCCATGGCTAGAATGAAACACACGCGTTCTAAATGCGCTCCTCGATGTTCTCTTTCCCGGTTAGTCCTTTCCAAGGTTGAACCCGTTGATATAGTGGTATGCGAACTCCGAAATTCTCATTTCTCTTGAAAAGCAGGAGTTCTGTTATCTCTCAGGTTCACATTCAAACTTCGGGTGGCTGTCCAGTTGTTGACCAACCCCAGTCCGTGATTGAGGCGTTCGCTCACCATTGATAGGAACTTCTCAGATACTAAGATAGCTACCTCGTCTGATACCCTAATTGTTTCCGAAAATCTATTCGGAGGCCCAAAGTTATAGAGATTTTGTCTACAATTTTGCCTAGATGACGGTTATAATCGACTTCCTTATCAAGTCTTACTTCAAAAGACTCTAACTGTAACGCCAACTAATCTAAAGAAAACGACAAAATCGACACCACACATCTGGCAACACCTCCTATTTCTTAAAGCAAACATCACATGTCCGCCCCCTTTCAAGAAGTTCTCGTCCAATCCAGGATCGATTCGTGCAGCGACCATTTTGATGCCCACGCCTCAAGCAGGTTTGCTAAAGTCTTTAAATAGATTTCCAAAATCCCTCACCTAATGACCCATTGTGACCGAACTGAAGTGTCGACATAGCACAAGGGTTCCAATGACAACCCAAGAGCCCGAGAGCACACGACTCATTAACGAAGTCAACAAACGAGCTGGAAGCTACTCAAACAACGTGTTAAGCAGGCAATCCCCCGTCCACCCAACTCCAATGAAACTCAATGACCTGAGCGAGGAGGCCTAAGTAAACACGCATCGGACCATCTCTCCGCACCCACTCACATGAGTTTCTTAATCACGTGGAAAACACGGAGCCATCCCCCGAAAAACATTTCCATGTGCTCGCAAACTTTTGCACTGTTTACACTTGGCAACGCCGTCGTCGGATGGGGTTCATTTGGCAGGCGGGCGCGTATCCTTTCTTGAAAGCCCCCCGCCCCAAATGTTTCCTTACAAAAGCAATCAATAACAAAAGATAAACAAAATACAATTTGTTCCAGGCGCATCCCTTCCGCAATCTTCGGCAGAATAATCCCGAACGGAATCGGGGATAAAAGCGTCCAAGTGGGCCCGATAATCGTCCAACCGGCAACAACCTTCTTGTGTAACCCAAATCACTCAAAACATTTCCGCACCGCAGAGGAAAAGAAAAAACAGAGCGGACGGCTTCAGTAATCAAGTATTCATCAACTTTCACGTCGGGATATTCGTCAGCCCAATCAGCAGGATCCACGTACGGAGACACCGAAGCAGGCCAGGTGGAGTCGTTTAAAAACCAACAAAATTCGAAAAAAAAAAAAAAAAAAACAAAAACACCCCAGGAGAACGGGAACGAATCCCCTCTGCAACGCCGGACTTGAATTCTGTTCTCGGTTCGCATTTGAATTCGCATTCGGACTCGGGCCCAGATACACTCCACGTTCTCGTCGTATCTTTCGAGTGCTATATCCGCTTCGGGATAATTCCCTTTTCATTTTTGGTTTCGCAAAACACCGCAGTGTGGCCGGTTTTCGATTGAAAGGATATTTTTTTTCCCCCGTCTCCACGAGGAGAGGCAGAATAAAGGATAACTCTGCCAAGGCTGCCATCCGGTGTGCCATCACTCACACACACACACATGCGATACCTTCGGGGATGGGCTCTCATGTGATGCCAGTGGTGTTTGCTCCTTTGGATGAAGGGGGCGACGGGTGTGTGTGCTCGCAGACAGACGCTGGAGATGCCTGACAGATGATACGTGTGTCGAGAGAGTGCCCCATTGTAGGGAAGGATATTTTATTCGATTTGAAGAGGGATCTAAAGAGGAGGCAAAAAGTGTGATATCTATGTTTGCGAGGACATAAGAGCGTCAATGTTAGTCCTCATGGCGGCTTCGATATGCTCTCATCCCTCTCGTCCCCTCGACACGCCTCGCAGACACTCCACTACACCATGACACACCACTCCATCGCCTGGGAACATGTGTTGACCGTCCACTCACTGGGGACAGGGAAGTGCTCTCGTTTTTAATGCATTTCACACAGACACACACAGACACACCCTCACCCATCACATAGGCTCCAGTTCTGTTTATTGAATCGTTTCCTAATCGAATCCGACGGCATATTGAGTTGAATTTTTCGAAATTAAATCGCGTGGGTGCGGGCCAGGATTGAGAATGGCATTCCTGACCTCGAGACCACCGCATCGCTCATCAATTTGAATCGCTTTACATTCATCCCCCATCCATTCTCATAAGTATCTAGTCCTCTGAGTGTGAAATTGATCCATCTATCTTTTTGCAATTTTTTTATATTTATTTTTGTTGTTGTTTTTGTATCGTTCCAGTTTGTAACTGCAATGGACACGCACGTCGCTGCCGATTCAACGTCGAACTGTTCAAGCTGTCGGGTCGAGTATCTGGCGGAGTGTGCTACAATTGCCAACACGATACGACTGGCAGATACTGCAACTACTGCAGGGAGGGCTATTACCGAGACTCAACGAAATTAATTACTAATCGAAAAGCTTGCACTCGTAAGTCCAACAAAATATACTATTTGTTTGCATGGAGTCTTATTGAGATATGCTGTAGATACTTTGAATTTTGTTTGTTTTGTGGGCGACTGGGGGGGCTTTGTTTTGAATAATTGCGACAACAGGTGGATGGGGGCGTTGGCGGGGCAGTCGTTTGAGTCTGATGAGATCAGACTTTTAAGCTGATTCTGTGCCGGAGGATTGTTCGGCGCCAACAACAAGTTAATTCGCAATTTATCAAGCATTCTGTGGATTGGTCGCGCTGTGGCTGGGAATTTGTGATGATTATGAGTTCTGTTAGAGCGGGAGGGAGCTTATTTATTTTGTTTCATTTATTCAATGAGTCATAGATAAGATTTATAAGATTGATTGCATTTGCATGGGAAGGATACAAACATTATGCCGGAGCAGTTTCATCAGAACCGTATGTCAACTCAGAGATATTCAGCGATCCCATCAAGATGGGCGAGAAAGAGTTTGTCTAGTGGGTATAATCTTACTCTAGCAAGTGTCAATGAAGTGGGTCAGGGTTTTTCTTGACGCTACGTTGTAACAGCTGCGACTTTGCGCGTTATGGAGGATTATTTATCTGTCTCTGTGCTCTCCCACTGACCAGTGGTCCCTTGTAGGCGTTTTTGTTCATGCGATATGTGTACGGGTTTTTTTTAGAAGAACTTTCTTACTTATTTTGTTGGCCACATGTGGATACATCATTCAAGATGTTGCACCGCTTTAGAAAGGTTGTTTCGATCCTCTCAGAACATACACCTTCATGTAAAATTTATGTACTGACTTTTGGTTATATGAACTCGTACTCATACATCTGCACTACGAGTTCATTGTTTGCATTGCGAATTTTTAATTTTTTTCAAGGAAAAAAAGGAAAACGCTGTAACTTTTTTTTAAAAACGTAACTGTTTGCTTCGGTTTTATTTATTTCCCTGCACTCACACGCTCATTTTCAAATCAGTTCTAAGGATTTTTTGGATGAGGTGAAAAATGTCACGAAAAACTCGTAAGTGCCTCAGTATTGAGCAAAAAGGAGAAATTATTTTGGCATTAGGAAAGGGTTAGTCTGCCCTTGTGCTAGCAAACAAATATAATGTCGTAAAGTCTACCCTTACTGGAATTTAAAAAAAAGTGCAAATATAAAAGAATTAACTTCTAGAATGTATTCTGGAGCAGCAAAATAAAAATATCTTCACCAGGGCGATTGCATTTGTACAAATGATATCTCAAGCAAAGAGATGCAAATGTGCCCATATCAGGAGAAATCTTAAAGATTCAAGCTAAGGCGTCGATCAAGCTAAAATACGAAGAAGATGCACATTTTTCTGCCAGCAACGGCTGGTTAGCAAAATTCAAGAAGAGATTTAGGATCAGTCTTCTAGGTATATGCGGAGAGAAGCTATCAGCCTAGCCCAAACTTATTCCTCCGCTTAGGATTGAGTTGGACTGAAAAATAAAATATCTTGGACTACAAAAAGAACAAATTTATAACGCAGACGAGTCCGGTCTGTACTACAAAATCCTTCCTGGAAGAACATTTGTGTCTTCCGTCGAAAAGACTGCTCCAGGAAGGAAGATAGCAAAGGAGCGTATAACTTTTCTTGCCTGTACTAACGCCACTGGCACACATAAAATTAAGCCGTTAAGAAAGGCCAAAACTCCCAGAGCGTTTAAAAACTTTGAGGTTCCTGTCGAGTACGATTACTCGAAGTCAGCGTGGATGAATGCTTCATTTTCAAAAAACGGTTTCACAACTCCTTCGTACCCAAGGTAAAATTTATTTGTAGGAATCCCTTTATTGCCAATATGTACATTACTATGCAAACATTTTGTTAAGGTTCAAAAACATCTTTTGGAAAGTGGATATTTTCCGAAAGCACTGCTTCTGCTAGATAATACTCCGAGTCATCCCCCTGAAGACGAACTGATAAGCAGCGATAGCCAAGTGGAAGTCACCTTTCTACCACCTAATGTTACATCACTCCTACAGCCGGTGGATTAAAATATAATAAGGCTAACAAAGTTGTACTATCGTAACTATCGCAATATCATTTCACGCTGAGATGAGACAATTTACGACATTTTAAAAGGAATAACCATGACAGAAGCAGTCTCGTATCTAGCAAATGCTTAAGAGAAGGTCAAAGCGAATACAATTTCCAAATGCTGGCGTAACATCGTCTTAAGACCTGGTGGTGAAGATTTCACAGAGGAAGATGATATACCTTTATCGCGCTATCAGCAAGAAATCCATACGGAACTAGCTAATGTTGCTCAAATGACCATGGCTTTGATAAGAAATGCTGTCCCTGAGGAAAATTTTGGGAATGAAGCTTGGCAGGAGTTGGCAGAGGACCCTGGAATAATAATAACCTTAGAAGATACCGACGATGAAGACTTAGAGCAGGAAAAGAATCAAAATCAACCACAAAAAAACGTTCAATTAAAAGAGGCGACGTCGGCCATTAATACGCTACTAAATTGTGCTTCTGAAAATCAATTTCCTTATGAGCAATTACATTCAGCTTTTAGCAAACAACACAGACTAAAGTCTCAAATTATTTTTTCCAGAACGTAGCTGTTGCAAATGTATTTTGAAATGTATAATTCTTGGTATTAGAATTAAATAAAAGTTTATTCTTTTTGCTTCCTAACTCATGTACATAATTATAAATTCAAGAAAAAAGTTCATTATTCGGATATATGAACTTTTCGATTATATGAATTGATCTAACATTAACATTCTTTCTGAATGTGTTGCAATGTATATTTACGTCCTTGATGATGATTCTAAGTTGTCTATTTTATTTCAGAGATCAGCTCACTTTATTAATTTGAAAAACTAAATTTAGTTTTGGCGGCTTAAGGTGTTTGCCAGGTTTTTTTTCTGACAATTTAGTCAAACGAATTTCGAATTTATTGAATGACTTTCGAAAGTTTTGCACACATTTTTGTTAAGCTTACCAACTCAGTGGCGCAATCACACCGCAAGACGTTAACTTATTATTTAAGTTTCTGCCAATACTGGATCCAAAACAGGCGAAGGCCGCCACCATTTCAATCACAGAACTATAAAGCTGCAGTGGGAAACACTACGAGTTTGAAAAAAATACAATTTCCTCTACAATTCCCTCTGAAGTAGTGGATATGTTCTTCTTTCCAAACCCAAAAAAACATCGCAGACTAGGAGAAATTAAGGTCGGAACTTAAGGTCACTGAACCACGTTATCTCGTCTCTCACTAAAATCCCAAGTGTATATCCCAGTAATCCCAGTAGTCAACGCAGGCCATAAAAACACTCGAGAAAAGAAAAACACAACCAAGAACGAAGTTGTTTTCCGAGATGGTACCCGCTCGTCTTCATCAGCAGCCGCCTCCGATAACACACTCCATCGCGGGGTCATACGTGTTTCGAGTCTGCGCCCGGTTTCACTTTTCACCTTTGGAGCCATCACGGAGACAGAGAGATGTTATCTCGTCGTTGCATTCGACAGATTAGATCAACACAAAAATCGCCTTGTCGACCGGGGGTGCAGGGAGGCTCGCCAAGGCTCTGATGGCTTTGGTATCGAGAAGTTGTCAGCACACACCGCATTCACTCTGTCACCACAATCGTTTATCCACTTATATCTGGTCGTTTGCTTAGTGAAAGTCCATAATTGCCACGCGATGAGGACTGCAGCGGGGGCAGGTGACCCACGAGAGGTGATTTACGCTTCATGTCGCCAGTTATTCACTTCTCCAGTTACCGTGAATGTAAACGTTCGCGTTAAGCAATGTCGCATGAAATTTATTTGATGTCGAAATCTTGTGTGGCGAGCTCTAATATTTCCAATTAGTGGCTGTTTTCGGATTGAAATTCCCTTTGATTTAATGCATCTGGGGGAGGTTGTCCGTTAGAAGTGGTCTTGAAGTGGCCCGCCTGAAGTTTGGTGGGTGAATGAAGTCATTTTGATTTGATTTCAATTGGAGTCTGTGTTGTTGTTGGGGGAGACAGTCAGTCGCAATGTGCTACAGTGTGTTCTAAAGCCGCTTATGGTCTTGGTAACTTATTTGGGGTGCAATTGGCTTGATTTCTAATGAAGAATTATTGCACTCCATTCGTTTTTTATTGAGCAGGAATTTCTTGTTGCTTTACGTTAAAGTTTGGCCTGCATTCGTCATAATTGTGTCCACAATTTATAAACAGACTAAGAAAATTGTTAGCCTGAAGATATGTCGTAAGTCAGTAAACAGTTTGTGGAAAAACTGAGTGAACAAAAGTACTAAAAAAGAAAATGTATAGAATTGTTCAACCCTTTAACCACTTCCAGGATACTTCAGGAATGCAAGTCTTTTCTGAATTTCATCGGTAGTCTAAGTTTGCTAAGACTTGTCTGGGTCCCGGGCTACCATGGAATCACAGGAAATGAGATCGCAGATGAACTTGGTGGGCAAGGATCAGAGGAGGTACTCCTAGGAACTGAACCTGCGCCGGCACTGCCTGCGTCCTTGATGAGGGCTTCCATCGACGGTTGGACCTGTCGAGAGCACGACCGGAGGTGACATTACTCTCTAGGATGTAGACCAAGCGCGTGTGCCCTAAGATCTGTAAGGTGTAGTCTCATAACGTCCCCACTACACCTTCGCTAAACACCTAAATGTGCTAAGACTATGTCTTGAAACCCTCTGC
This sequence comes from Myathropa florea, assembly GCA_930367185.1. Classification (NCBI taxonomy): domain Eukaryota; kingdom Metazoa; phylum Arthropoda; class Insecta; order Diptera; family Syrphidae; genus Myathropa; species Myathropa florea. The sequence goes on from OV884002.1 coordinate 47,009,053, forward strand.
GACACCTGCGGAGGAGACAATGACACTGCAAGCACTATCTCTGCCATTGTCCCGCTTTTGCACGGATCAGGTCGCAGTTATTCGGTGCTGATGAGCAATGGACCAGTTTTTTGAGTTTTAGTGCTCTAGTGTAGTATTAAATACCTCCCTCAAAAAAAAAATACATTTCGTTACGAGTAGTTAGTACTTTCCTTTAAGGTGGACCTGGGCCTCAACCAACAAGCGTCTCCAGCCAGCTCGATCTTTAACTAGCTGCCTCCAGTTTCGCACGCCCAGTTGGTTGACGTCCCTTTCCACTTGCGTGCGCCCCCTGAGTCGCGGTCTTCCTCTACTGCGCCGTCTCTCGGGGGTGGATTCGAAGATTTTCCAGGCCGGAGCATTGGTTTCCATTCGCTCTATATAACCTAGCCATCTCAATCGTTGGATCTTCACCCTTCTGGCTAATCGATGTCGCTGAACAGCTCGTACAGTTCGTTGTTATATCTTCTCCTCCACTCACCCTCTATGTAGACGGGACCAAAAATTACCCGAAGAATTTTCCTCTCAAAGGAGCCAAGAGTAACCTCATCCGCTTTTGACAAAGTCCATGCTTCTGCGCCATATAGCAGGACTGGGACGATTAAGGTCTTGTGCAGGGTTACCTTGGTTGTTCGAGAGAGGGCTTTGTTTATCAATTGCTTTCTTAGCCCAAAGGAGCAGTGATTAGCAAGAGTTATTCTTCGTTTGGTTTCAGCGCTGGTGTCATTGTCTGAATTAAGAGCGGTACCTAGGTAGACAAAGTCTTTGACTACCTCAAAGTTATATCTGTCTGCTGTGACGTTCTGTCCGAGACGTCGGTGTTGGGTGTTCTTCCTGGTTGACAGCATATACTCATTTACCGTTAAACCCATCTTCGCGGCCTCCATCGCAATACTCACAAAAGTGTCATTGACATCATAATAATCTTCCGATTATGTCAATTTCGTCGGCATATGCGAGTAGTTGGACGGACTTCTGAAAGATTGTGCCTCTGGTGTTGGCGTGCGAGTTTTGCACAATTCTTTCAAGTATGATGTTGAAGAAGTCGCATGACAGCGCGTCGCCTTGTCTGAAACCTTTTTTGACATCAAAGGTCTCGATTAGGTCTTTACCGACCTTGATGGTGCATTCTCCATCGTCATCCTACACAAACGGACGAGTTTGGTAGGGATGCCAAAACTAGACATTGCTCTGTATAGCTCGTCTCTATAGATGCTGTCATACGCGGCCTTAAAATCGATGAAAAGGTGGTGGGTATCGATTTGCTGTTCCTGGGTTTTTTTCATGGTGGATTTTGCTGGCCTAAAGCCACACTGGTATGGACCGACCAGGTTGTTGACGAATGGCTTTAGGTGTTCACATAACTCGGCATATAAGATCTTGAATGCAATGTTCAGAAGACTGATGCCTCTATAGTTGGCGCATTTTTGAGGGTCTCCTTTTTTTGTGAATCGGGCAAACAATGCTGAGGTTCGGCAATACTTTCTTCCGACCAAATTTTACAGATGAGTTGTTGCATGCTCCTTACCAAATCATAGCCTGCTGCTTTGAAAAGCTCAGCCGCTAGGCCGTCAGCTCCAGCAGCTTTGTTGGACTTTAGTTTAGATAGTTAGTACTTACAAGCTTCAGTTAAAACGCACTCAGCATCGGTCATGTGGAACTTGGAATTTCATAAACCCGCAGGCAGTTGTTATTTATTACGATTCCATACGCTCATCTTTCAATCATTTCTTTAGCTGCGGATATTGCGGGTGGGCGCCGTGGCCGTGTGGATTTATGCGTCAACCCATACGCACTTGACTATCACAGTCTACGTTCAAATCCCAGCACAAGCAACAATTTTTCCAAGCAAAATTGTTCGCGGCTCCACCTCTTTCGAGTTACTGACAATGTTCAAAGAGTATAACTGTCTAGAAAACAGCTTCTCAATCTCGCCGTTCGGAGTCGGCATTAAACAGTAGGTCCCCTCCACTCGTGAGAGAACAATAGCACGCACAACACGAGTGGTTGTTGAGAAGCTAGGCCCAGGTCCACCTCGGACTGCAGCGCCGCCATTATTATTATTATTATTATTATTATTATTATTATTATTATCGCGGGGGTCAAATTCGACGCCATCGTTTTCACATCTGTATATTCAAAATGTTTGTGTACTTTAAATAAAATATTTAGAAAAAGAAGACGGTTCATGACTCAGTTGAATATCCCATAACATTCTTGGCAAGACATTTGAGACCGACAACCAACTACCTCTGACCTTTTTGAGTAACAACCGCAGGAGCAAAAAAAAAATACAGAAAAGAAGCAAATTTGTGATGAATTTCTTGAATTGACTGGTTGCAAAAGAATTTTAAAAGAGCTCTCTGTCTTATGAACATTCTATTTCACCTCTCATCCAAAGACACTGAAAAGAAAAGAAATCAAACTTCCTCAAGCAGAATGCATATTTCAAGCGCTTCCAGAACAAGTTGACGTTCCCCAAACTCATTTATTCAGAAAAACAGAACTCCATCCATAACCCTTTCATGATCCAAAAATAAATCCAACACGAGAACACTCATCACTCCAGCGCAGCGTTGTCGAGGAGTAACCCAATGCCAGCTATCGCTGACACAATTTAAAACTTGTTAAAGGAATTCCACAAAGTTAATGGCGTCGATTAGCCCCGGAATGCTGGATCTCCCCCTAATTCACCTAATAAAAGTTCACAGATAGTTCCTCGTTTTCTGTTCCGTGCGCCGAGTGGGTGGCACCACTCCAAATGCCGGGATGCTCCCGTGTTGGCCCCGTTCAAACATCAAAAGTTTCATCGGATTGGCAGCAGGTGAAGCTGACGGTAATTCCTCTTAATCGAGGGAGAGAAAAAAATCAAAAATATATAAACTGGGCAAGTGCGAGTTGTACTCGCACGGGTAAGGTTCCGTCGCATAATATTGATGGATGATTTCTGAAGATCAAACGACGTTTCTAAACTATTTCAGTTCAATTTTCTTCTAAATTCAACCCAAATCAACCATTTATTCATAAATTCATATTTACATCCAAACAAACAAATGTTCATCCCTACATATACCTATATCTCTATCCAAGTTTATCCAACACAGAAAATCCCTTCCATCATACACATACCCAACACTGCTCATGCCTGCGGTGTGTGTGTATTCATTTCTGTTGGGCATTTAGGGGTGAGATCGAAAAGATAACGCTCAGCAACGAATAGAGAGGCCGAACACAGCATGAAATTATGTGTGAAAATGAAAATCGTTCTCATTTTAAATCTTAGATATCTCAAAATTTCAACATAAGTCGATATTTTGAAATTTATCATTTCTTAATGCTTACATTGATGTCTTCAAAACTGCGTTTTCAGATCTTCAAAATTCGCATGTCTATGATTGACCGTTTTTGGCCAATATCTCCGAAACCATTAGGGCCAGAATGCTCGCAATGGTTTTAAATGAAAGTACTCAATGAAGCCAAGTTTTTGTGATTTTTTCAGATTTTTAAACACTTTGGTTTAGAAATGGCAGGGGGGGAAAATCTTTGGAGCTCCATATTTTCCAAACGGTACTTTTGATAAAAAAGTGTTGAAAGAAACCTCCACCTCATTTCGAAAGATCTGTCGATTGATATATATATCGATGGGGTGCGACAATTTTTCAAAATTAGTGTCAACTTCACCTGTACTGGAGCCACCCCCAAATGGCCCCACTTTTTAAAATCGCTGCATAGGAATTGACATCTAGGTCTGAAGTACCTAATTCCAAAATTTCATGCCGATATCTTCATAAACTTCGGAGATAAAAAAGTGTGACAGACACGACGGACGGACGGACGGACGGACGGACGGACGGACGGACGGACGGACGGACGGACGGACGGACGGACACACCGAAATTATAAAGGTTCCGTTTTTGTAGACGGAACCTTAAAAAGAGGAAAAAATATTTCAAGTTAAGACACGGTTCTGTGAAGTTGATTCCTGTTGTTGGGCAAGTGCCCTACAAGTGCTTCGACTTTTGATATTCATAGTAATACCTTTTAAGGATGCATTTGCCGAATTCAACGAATTCACCAAATTTACAGGCATCTGCTTGGGTGGAGGGAGGGGTAGCGTTGTCGACATAAATTTACGGCAACTGTTGGTGGGCTGGGTGAAGGCAAATTAAGTCGTTCTGCTAGGAAGATGGTAGCGAATTTCAAGAGCATTCAATCTGGTTTATTTGAGATTGACGCAAGAAGTTGTTGAGAGCTTGATTAGAAGTTTCTGAACGGGATCGTTTATTTGAATTGGCGCGTGGCTGTGGAAGATGTATAATGGCAAGCCAAGGAGAATCTAAAGGCAGCTGGGGTTTGGAGGTACGAGAGTTCAAGTGAATTTGTACCAACAACCAGTAACTCAGTCTTACATGGGATCCATCAACACTTTTCTAAACTCAAAGTTTGAGAAGTTCCCAAAGTCAGCAAAATAGAAGGTGACACACTTTCTCGCCCTCCGGACACGAATCTAGGGCGAAGGTACAATGGAACCAGTGGGACGAAAGTTTGCTAGCGAATTCAGTTGGGACAGTCACCGGTCATAATAATAATAATAATGATGGCGGCTCTACAATGCAGGGTGCACTTGGGCAACCTCTTGTGTTGAGCGTGCTATTGTTCTCTCACGAGTGGAGGGGACCTACAGTTTAATGTCGACTCCAAACGGCGAGATCGAGAAGCTTTTTCTAGACATTTTTACTCTTTGTCAGCATTGTCAGTGACTCGAAAGAGGTGGTTGTCATCATCCTCACTATAGACTACATTTCCGACTACTTCATCTATTACTGCATCTACCTTATTGAGAAGTTGCATCGGGTTTTCAGAATCCGGTGATATTGGTTCTTGAAGCTGCTCTACTGGTACGGCTGCTTAAGAAGTTGAGGCCACTGAATCAGATAGTTGTTCTCTAACTTTTCTCGCTGGAGGATCTGGAATCCGCTCCTCCAGTTTCTTCATCCGACATCAATTCTTGGTTCATTGCATTCAAACGCAAACTGAGTCCTTTACTGAAAACACTTACTCCGTTTTCTCCCATAGGAATTGCGGTGACACATTGGCATCATGCGCCTTCTCGGGATTTACTGCACACCTGGTGGCCGCGTGAGACCAATATGTCACCGCAATTAAACAACGTTAAAATGCAAGTATGAATAAACGCAAATAAATTTATCTAAAATCATTTTCCGATAGTAATACCTAAAATCGAAGAGTCAATAGAGAAAAACCTGTGGCCTGTGGGGACAGTTTTTCGAATTGTATGGTGGCACTCAACGTGTTAACCGAACATTCCCTTCATTTGGAAAGATCTGTCGATTGATATATCACTCGATGGGGTGCGTAAATATTTCAAGATTCAAGTGAACTTCACCTATATAGGAGCCACACCCAAATGGCCCCGCTTTTTTTTGTGTGCATGAAAAATGATTTCTACGCCCAAAGTACCTCATTCGAAAATGTTATGCCGATCTCTATAAATGTAGGAGATAAAAAAGGGTGAAGGACACGACAGATGGACGGAGGAATGGACGGACATACCGAAATTAAAAAGTTTTCGTTTTTTTAGACGGTGAATGGATATATTTGTACTTAGATCCTTGGAGTAGACACCTATTCATAGTGTCCTATATATTTTGCATAAATCTGAGAACATTCACAGAGAACTATATAGCGCCCAAAGGCTAGATTTCCAGTCCGATCTCTAAGGATTGAATCGGCTAAAGGGATAGTTGATGTTATTCTTCTTCTTAGGGCGCTATAATCCGAGGTGGACCTGTTCCTCACTCAACGTCCCTATCCAGCCAGCACGATCTTTCGCCAGCTGTCTCCAGTTTCGCACACCAAGCCGGCCGAGGTCCCCCTCGACTTGTGTGCGCCACCTTGTACGTGGACGTCCTCTATTGCGTTGTCCCACAGGCTCAGAGCCGAAGACTCTTCGGGCCGGAGCTTAGTTGTCCATACGCTCTACATGGCCTAGCCATCTTAGGCGTTGGATCCGTAGACGCCTGGCTAGACTCATGTCGCTGTACAGCCCATACAGTTCGTAGTTGAATCTTCTCCTCCAAATACCATCAACGCAAACTGCCAAAAAGCGACTGTATGGCGCAGTTGGTATAATGCCTGCCCCAAGTTAGAGGGGTCCAAGGTTCGAATCCCAGTGAAATCTAATCTGATTCAGTCACCATTTTGCTGTTGGGATCACTGGAGTAGGTTGCTGAGGGATTAAAAAAAAACAGGACCAAAGATCGTGCGCAGGACTTTTCTCTCGAAAAGACCCATAGACTCTTCATCCGCTTGGGATACTGTCCATGCCTCTGCGTCGCAGGATTGGGATGATCAAGGTCTTATACCAAGTCAGCTTGGTTTTCCGAGAGAGAGCTCTACTACTCAATTGCCTTTTGAGCCCAAAAAAAACAGCGGTTGGCAAGAGTTATTCTACGTGTGATCTGGGTACTGATGTTGTTTGTACTGTTTACCGCGGAGCCGAGGTAGACGAAGTCCTTAACTACCTCAAAGTTATAGCTGCCTATGCTGACGTTATGGCCAAGTCGGATGTTGTGCGTCCTTTCTCCAGCATATACTTGGTTTTGCACTCGTTTACCGCCAGATCCATTTTAGCCGCTTCCCTTCCAATGCAAACAAACGTCGCATAGACGGCTCGCTGTGTTCGCCCAATCACGTCAATGTCATCCGCGTAGCTAGCAGTTGAACGGACTTTTGGAAGATCGTGCCTCTTGTGTTGGCCAGTGAGTTTTACACGATCTTCTCAAGAACGATGTTAAAGAAATCACATGACAGCGCGTCGCCTTGTCTAAAACTTTTTTTGACATTGAAGGTCTCAGTGAGTTCGTTACCGGCCTTGATGGAGCAGCGAGAGTTCTCCATCGTAGTCCTGCTCAGTCTGACGAGTTTAGCAGGAATGTCAAAACTAGACATGGCGCTATATAGCTCGTCTCTATGCACGCTGTCATATGCGACCTTCAAATCAACGATTAGGTGGTGTGTGTCGATCTGCATTTCTTGGGTCTTCTCTAGGATCTGGCGTAGTGTAAAGATTTGAGCGACGATGGACTTCCCCGGCCTGAAACCATACTGATAGGAACCTAGTTGATAGTTGATCGTCGCACAAAAATAGAGCGTCTTTCATTAAGCGCTTCCTATATTTAAATTTAAATAAAACAAAATGTGTGTGATATATTATCAAAATTTTTTATTCGTTTGAAAAGCCCATTGATGCCATTTTTTATGGAATACAACATCATTCAAATGTCCGCCACCCGCAGCTATTCTTGGTGAAGCGCGTCCGAAATGTAAAATTTTCCACAACGCTGGCGCCTAATTCAGACTGAATTTGACTGATGGCATGGGTTATGTTGGCTTTGAGGGCCTCTATGGTTTGTGGCTCATTCGTACATTTCTGAGACTTCAGAAAACTTCACAAGAAAACTTCAAAGACTAACGGGGTCAAATCGCACGATCACGGTGGCCAGTTCACATCACCTCCACGTGATATGACCATGACCTCGAATCACTTGTGCGGAATTTACAATGTGACGTGAACTGTGTGGCACGTAGCGCCGCGCCGTCCTGTTGAAAACACATGTCATTGGTGTCCATATCATCGACATCCAATTCAGACCAAAAGAATTTTGTAATCATCGTCGTTTTCAAAGAAATATGGACCGATGACGCCACGAGCCCAGAATCCACACCAAACACTGATTTTTTGGAGATGCATTGGACGTTCTTGGATCTCATGTATATTGATATCAAATTCGATCGACAATTTTGTTCGTTGACGTACCTATTCATTTAGAAATGGGCCTGATCGCTGAAGATGATATTTCGATGAAAATTAGGGTTAGTTTCCAACTGCATCAGAGCCTATTAAGCGAACACACGTCGTTGTTCATGATCTGATCGCTTACCTTCAGCTCGTGGGTCTGTTGAATTTTGTGCGAGTGCTGGCCAAAGTCACGATGTAAAATTCGGAAAGTTTTGGTCCGGGAAAAGCCGGCCCGAGTTCTTGTGAGCGACGCGAAATTGACTGTGGATTCTTCTGGACACTCTTACGAAGAGAGGGGATGTTTTGGGCAGAGATCGGCTTGTGTTTCGTTGACGTACGGGTGTTGGCTTATTGTTTACTGAACCAGTGGACTCAAAGTTATCCACCACACTGCGAATAGTCCCTTTCTATGTCCACTCACGGCGATTTGGCAAAACAGACTGAATAAACGCCAATCAATTTAATAGATGTAGCTTTAACAATATGGCCGCTATCAACTGTCAAAGTGCGGAAGTCCCTATTGGAGGACCCTTTAGTAAACGTTAACTTCCTCTACTTATGCGGAAACGAAATGAATCGCTCTCTACGTATGCAAATGTCAGTTGACTGAAGAATGGAGCTTAATTTTCTGTAAGCAATTATGGACACTTTGAGATATAACTTTTACTTACTTTTACTTTTTTTTTCGATCCTCTACTGTAACACTCAGACTCAAAACTGAGTTCATTGTACTGCCATGTAGCAACCTACTCCAGTGCCATTAATTTGATCCCAACGGCAAATGGTGACTGAACCAAATTCAATTTCACTGGGATTCGAACCTGGGACCCCTCGAACTTGGGGCAGGCACTTAACCAACTGCGCCATCCAGTCGCTTACTTTTAATTACTTTTCGTTTGCTTTTGACATAAGTTTAAGTTTACGTAGGACTGTTATAGTTGGCCTTTAACTATTATCTCCTTGAGACGTTCAAACTAATAAAATTCTTTTAATTTTTCACTTCAGGTTGCGATTGTCATCCCGTCGGATCAACTGGAAAAATATGCAATCACATCTCCGGACAGTGTCCTTGCAAGGACGGCGTCACTGGTCAGACGTGTAATCGATGTGCCAAAGGCTACCAACAGACACGGTCCCACGTGGCACCATGCATAAGTAAGTCAATGTGATGGTTTCAAATCGAACTCGCCTCATCCAGAATTCGTTAATTTTCCAGAAATCCCGACCGTAATCAATGCAATTCAAGCAGAGAGCGCCAGCTCGGATAACAACGGCGAACCTGATCAAACTGATGACATGAAAACCTGTAAGATACTCAACTTTTGACACCCTTGGTCTAAACATTTTCTGACTTTCTTCCATTTGTTTGCTTGATTTCTTGTAGATTGTGGGAAGTGCAAGACCAGCCCAAAGAAGCTCAACTTGAACAGATTTTGCCGAGAAGATTATGGTAATTTCAATACACTTTCTACCTAAACTACTCATTTAACGGTGTGACACGTAACGGTGTTGCCAAGCTTCACAAGTCTTTAAAAAGTGGTCAAGCTTATCGTAAGGGAAAATAAAACAAAATTCAGTCTCTGATGAACGTCTTTCAAAAAAAGCTTGTTACCCTTTAAAAGCTCATAGTCACCATGTCAAATCACATTTTCTCTTCTTTACCCCTCAGCAATCATGGCCAAAGTGGTCGGTCACGACCGAGCATCAATGGAGATCAGCACCGAGCAGTACTCAATCGAGCGACAGAACGAGATCTTCAAGTTCGAGATCAACATCCAGGCGATTTTCAAGCGCAACTCCGCCTCCGGAACGACAAGTGCCCTGCTGGGACGCGGACCAATGGTGCTACTCGTCCCGCGCAAGAACCTCGAGTGTCAGTGTCCCAAGATTAAACTGAACAAGTAAGTCACTTCACACACGGCCATCTCCCTCCCTATGGTCACCCACTAAGGCATACCTCTTCATCTCATTTCAGATCATATCTCATCCTGGGAAGGGACTCGGAAGCAGCACCCGGGTATCTGGCCGTCGGACCCAGTTCGGTTGTGTTCGAGTGGAAGGACGAGTGGTCGCTGCGAATGAAAAGATTCCAACGGCGAGCGCGCAAATGCAGTTGAATTGAACCGGAAACGGAGTACGTCAAGACGGACTTTAACTTTATTCATTTGGACAGGACTCGATTCGTGTATAAATTGTACAGCATAGCAAAGCTTCTAACGTTCTTCGGCATCATGCTCTAGGGCGCACAAAATTACTCCGACACACAGAAATTAAAACAAAAAAAATGAATGCAAACAGAAGAGTATCTCATCCGTGGGTGCAGGTGGTGTAGTTAGCCTGTGATCCCTCGTCCTCGTAAAATGTCAATTTAGATGCTTCAAGTGGTGGTGGTGGTAGTCGAGGTGGACTGCGCTGACATGGTCACCTCCATGCCACGGACATTCGTCATACGCGAATGTGCGTGGCAGTAAATCAAGGGAAAGCTGAAATATTTCGTCTCCACAGCCATGACAGTTCATTTAATGGTAACACAGTGTCTGTCCACGGAGACAACTGGACCATGACCATGGACGGGATTGTAAATCACAGACGAAGCAGTTAACATGTAGCTGCATGTCGGTTTGATTTACGGTAACGAACTTATGTGCACAGCCCACTTCCATGAATGAAATAACCACACTGGACGCTGAATGGTGGACGTTGGTCAGTGGACAGACACCGACGGAGGGGTTGAGTGCAATGGGAAAATTTGATTAGATTAGATGCACATAAAGGGTGCTTGGAAAGTTTTACTTTACATTTTTTTGCAAATGAATTAAATGCTGTTTTGGTATTTTTGGAAAGTCCTGAAGGACTGGTAGTCCTTGCTTTTTGAGGGGACAAAATGAGGGCGGTTTTAAATGTTTCTTCGACATCTTTGTTGATGCATGTCATCAGTCAGTATTTTACAGACCTACTTCCCAGTCTTTCGCCTTATGTGAGGGTTTGAAGGAAGCGTAGCCACAGCGTTGTCATTTTTAAGAAGGTTTAAGAATAATTCCTGGGAGACAATATCAGAAACAATCCTTTTCATTATTTTTTTCGATTAAACAGCGATTTGTGGAGAGAACAAGAAGGTCTCCCTAAGAAAAAAAAAATTCTCAAGGAATGCTCAGAAGTCTACGCGTGCCCAAAATAAGGCAAAAGGGACACAGAAAAGAACAATATTCTGTAAATAAGATCAAGTCATCTTATAGGTAATCACTTTTCCCTCACAGGAACTGAAAAAAGTTTGAGTTGGCACGATTTTTGAATTTGAAGGAGGCTTTTAAAAACAACCTAAGGACTCTTTTAGAAAAATATGGTTGTATGAATATGATGTCATGTCGCAGTTATATTCTTAAAAGTGAAAAATGCCTCAACCCAAGCAGCTTTTTTGCCTTGAAGCTTTAAAAAAGTTTCGTCGTTTTTAAGAGCAAAATCGTCACAGGGCCTAATTGAATTCGGCTAACTCTAGAAATGTTAGCCTTAGGAACAAGTATTCCTATTAGCAGTCCAATATGTATTAAAAGTTATCATTTTTTATGCCTCTTTGCTCTTTAAATGTCGTCATAGTCCGAGGTGAACTTAATCTCAACCAAAAAGGTTATCTACTTCCGGAAACGCAGCTGAGCTGAGACCCAGCAGGGCTGAGCCATATGGAGAATACGGTCTAGCCATTATGCTTTTGGAACCGGCGACGCCTACCTAGACTTATGTCATATATGTATTTTGTGGTTTAAAATTCTCTTCCAATCGCAATCAGTTTGTGGCGGCCATGGCGTAGTGGGTCGACTCCTACGCTCGATGTTCTCGGTTCGATTCCAGAAAAAAACACCTAACATTTTTTCACGGCTCCACCTCTTTTGAGTCACTGACAATGCTCAAAGAGTATAATTGTCTAGAAAAAGCTTCTCAATCTCGCCGTTCGGAGTCGTCATTAAACTGTAGGTCTCCTCCACTCGTAAGGCAATTATAGCACGCACAACGCATCCACATCGAACTGTAGCGCCGTCATTATTATCGCAATCAGTTTAAACAGAATCAGATATTTCATGTAGGCTTTTTCATCCGTTTTCGATCCTGTTTCGATCGTGTTTATAAATCTGCTTTGAAAAATAGGACTTGAATAATTCGGATCTTCAACAAAGCTAACAAAGTCAAGAGTAGATAGAGAGCTCCTCAACTCAATTGCCACCTAAGTCCAAAGAAATAACTATTGACAAAGAACATTTATTATTTATTCTCTGAGTTGGTGGCGGAACCAGTTCGAAAAGAGATCTCTGTTGTTTACCACGAAATTGTAGCTGCCTATAGTGACGTTCTAACCAAGTCGTCGATAATGTATGTCTACTTTCGAAGACACCAAATGCTTTTCACTGACCATGTTTATAGCTGGACTGATTTTGCCGTTCTCATTTCAAAACCATCAAACGCCTTGTTGAGTTCATCCCTTTGTTTTTTAGTGCACTTAAAAATTGGGGAGGCCCTGTGTTTCAGCTAAAATGCCTCTCCATATAGAGTGATCTTCGGCAAGGTGCTTCAAATTACGTTTTACTCATTGTATTTGTCCAATAACCACCTTTTGTACCGCCTTTTCGAATAACGTAGGTTAATGCTACATGATCCAACAATTCTTGTTCACCTGGCGCTGCAGTCCTGGATGGATAGACCTAGGCCTCAGCCAACATTCTTCTCTATCCAGCACGGTCCTGTGCTAGCTGCTTCCAGCGACGCTCGTTCAGCTGATTGTAGTCCCGTTCCAGCTGTATACACCACCGGAGGCATGATCTTTCTCTACCGCGTTGTCCCTCGGAGTTGAAATCGAAGGCTTTCCGATCCACAGCGTTGGTGTTCAATCGTTCTTCATGACCGAGCCATCTAAGACGGGAGACTCGAGCTCATTTGACCAGATCGATGTCGATGTACTTGTAAACCCCATAAAGTTCGTCGTTCAGTCTCCTCCTTCAAACACCATCAGTCCATACGGGACCAATTATAATCCGAAGGACCTTCCTCTCGAAAGCTACCAAGAATCTAAAGCAATTAGTTCTCTAAATCACGACTCTCGAAGCGACCAAGAATCTCCAACAGTTAGTACTCTAAATCACGACTGGTAAACATCTCCATTAGTTTGCGTGCAAATAAATGCGAATTTTTGCTCTAAATACAACCGAATGTCTTGCATTGGCTTAGAAAAGATCTACATGTTCCCAAGAGCATATTTTTTCTTGATGTAAAGAAAAATAAACTGGGCAAGTGCGAGTTGTACTCGCACGGGTAAGGTTCCGTCGCATAATATTGATGGATGATTTCTGAAGATCAAACGACGTTTCGAAACTATTTCAGTTGAATTTTCTTCTAACTTCAACTCAAATCAACTATTCATTCATACATTTATACATCCGAAAAAAACAAACGTTCATCCCTACATATACCTATATCTCTATCCAAGTTTATCCAACACAGAAAATCCCTTCCATCATATACATACCCAATCACTGCTCATGCCTGCGGTGTGTGTGTGTTCATTTCTGTTGGGCATTTAGGGGTGAGATCGAAAAGATAACGCTCAGCAATGAATAGAGTGGCCGAATACAGCATGAAATTATGTGTGGAAATGAAAATTGTTTTCATTTTAAATCTTAGATATCTCAAAATTTCAACATAAATCGATATTTTGAAATTTATCATTTCTTAATGCTTACATTAATGTCTTCAAAACTGCGTTTTCAGATCTTCAAAATTCGCATGTCGATGATTGACCGTTTTTGGCCAATATCTCCAAAACCATTAAGGCCAGAATGCTCGCAATGGTTTTAAATGAAAGTACTCAATGAAGCCAAGTTTTTGTGATTTTTTCAGATTTTTAAACACTTTGGTTTAGAAATGGCAGGGGGGGACGCATTTAAAACTTTGGAGCTCCATATTTTCCAAACGGTATTTTGGATAAAAAAGTGTTGAACGAAACCTCCACCTCATTTCGAAAGACCTGTCGATTGATATATATTTCGATGGGGTGCGACAATTTTTCAAAATTAATGTCAACTTCACCTGTACTGGAACCACCCCCAAATGGCCCCACATTTTAAAATCGCTGCATAGGAATTGACATCTAGGTCTGAAGTACCTAATTCCAAAATTTCATGCCGATATCTTCATAAACTTCGGAGATAAAAAAGTGTGACAGACACGACGGACGGACGGACGGACGGACGGACGGACGGACGGACACACCGAAATTATAAAGGTTCCGTTTTTGTAGACGGAACCTTAAAAATGTAGATTTTTTCTAGGCCAATGCAAGACATTCGTAACCCTTCGTTACATTGTCATCATTATGTCACATTGTCTTCACTTTCTGACAATGACTAAGTTCTGGACCAAGGCTTATTCAAAACTTTAAAGCAATTCAAGATAATATTCCAACTTCATCCGGTTATCGTTTTGAATTGACTCTGAAGGATACTCAGATCACTCAACACTGCTTCAGCTGCATATATAGAAGCTGGAGCAAATAATTGGCCCCCGAGTGAGTACTTGACTACTGACGCGAGAATCCAAGCATCCTCGAAACTATTTTTGATTAAAACATGTGATCTAGTAAAGCCACTTCTACACAAAAATAAACCGGGCAAGTGCGAGTTGTACTCGCACGAGGAAGGTTCCGTCGCATAATATTGATGGATGATTTCTGAATATCAAACGACGTTTCCAAACTATTTGAGTAGAATTTTCTTCTAAATTCAACCCAAATCAACCATTTATTCATAAATTCATATTTACATCCAAACAAACAAATGTTCATCCCTACATATACCTATATCTCTATCCAAGTTTATCCAACACAGAAAATCCCTTCCATCATACACATACCTAATCACTGCTCATGCCTGCGGTATGTGTGTGTGCATTTCTGTTGGGCATTTAGGGGTGAAATCGAAAAGATAACGCTCATCAACGAATAGAGTAGCCGAACACAGCATGAAATTATGTGTGAAAATGACATTTTCTTCTTATTTTAAATCTTAGATATCTCAAAATTTCAACATAAATCGATATTTTGAAATGTATCATTTCTTAATGCTTACATTGATGTCTTCAAAACTGCGTTTTCAGATCTTCAAAATTCGCATATCGATGATTGACCGTTTTTGGCCAATATCTCTAAAACCATTAGGGCCAGAATGCTTGCAATGGTTTTAAATGAAAGTACTCAATGAAGCCAAGTTTTTGTGATTTTTTCAGATTTTTAAACACTTTGGTTTAGAAATGGCAGGGGGGAAAATCTTTGGAGCTCCATATTTTCCAAACGGTACTTTTGATAAAAAAGTCTTGAAAGAAACCTCCACCTCATTTCGAAAGATCTGTCGATTGATATATATATCGATGGGGTGCGACAATTTTTCAAAATTAGTGTCAACTTCACCTGTACTGGAGCCACCCCCAAATGGCCCCACTTTTTAAAATTGCTGCATAGGCAATGACATCTAGGTCTGAAGTACCTAATTCCAAAATTTCATGCCGATATCTTCATAAACTTCGGAGATAAAAAAGTGTGACAGACACGACGGACGGACGGACGGACGGACGGACGGACGGACGGACGGACGGACGGACGGACGGACACACCGAAATTATAAAGGTTCCGTTTTTGTAGACGGAACCTTAAAAATTATGCTCTACGTCCTCCTCTTCATCTTTTTAGACGGAGTTTGACTGGGGTAGAGGGCGCCGCGGCCGTGTGGGTTCGTGCGTCGACCCGTCGACCCTAGACTTTCACAGCCTAGGTTCGAATCCAAGTTCAGACAAACAATTTTTCAAAAAAAATTATTCGCTTCTCCATCTCTTTCGAGTCACTGACAATGCTTAAAGAGTATAACTGTCTAGAAAAAGCTTCTCAATTTCGCCGTTCGGAGTCTGCATTAAACTGTAGGTCCCCTCCACCCGTGAGAGAACAATAGCACGCACAACACGAGTGGTTGCTGAGAAGCTAGGCCCAGGCAGTGTTGCCAGTTTGTGGTAAATTTACCTTTTCGTGGTAAATTCCAAATCCCATTCCAAACATTTGGTAAAAAGGTATTTTCATACAAAAAAGGGTAAATTTCTTCTGAAACAACTATCCTTCCGTTTGTAACAAATCTATGCTTGGAATACCATGAGTTCAAGAAATGGCTGAATCCAGTGCCAAAAAAGCGAGCTGCAGAGCTAAGATGCAGAAAGAATAAAGCACGGTGGAGGAAGCAAATATTAAAAGAATACCCAAAAGATACAAGGAAATAAGGTGAAATAAATTTGACAATTTTCTTCGCTTAGCATAATGCAACAATTAACATGACAGAGCATTCGGTTCCCCTTTTAAAAACAATACTTATAAATTCCGAATTTGCGAAAAAATAGTACTTCACTGCTCACTTTTTTGAAAGCGGTAAATTTTCAGTGATATGGTAATTTTTCTTCTCCACTGCGGTAAATTTTACTTTAAAATACTGGCAGCACTGGGCCCAGGTCCACTTCGGACTGTAGCGCCGCCATTATTATTATTATTATTATTTTATGTAAGTTCGTTTCAAATTCAATCGTGCTTACCGTCAGAATATGAGGAATGAATCGTTCTCTCCTCTAGGATGTTGTTGAGCTCTCCGTGGCACTCTTGTTTCGAATTTTCGACCGTAAATATGAGAGCCATTTATTGCAGTATCAAAAAACTTCTACAACAAGAACATGCCAATTTGTTAACTAAGATCTAAATTGATGAGGGTCTTGGTCACCCAACAAATGACAGGGGTGTTGCACGTTAATATGCGTAGAACTAAAAATGTCAATACATTTTTTATCTGGAATTGGTCAGAAAAAGCTGATCAATGAACAGTATTTAAGAACAAAATTTCTCTTTTCTCCTCGGGAACACGATGTACAATGACAGAGGTTAAAGTCCCTTTAATGTCATTCACAAAGCGTCTTTTGTGCCGCGTTTATCAAATGTGGTTTCCCAAAAAGTCTGCTGTCGTTTCTTCTTTAATCTTGTGTCTTTCGAAAACTCCTCATTTATATAAATTAACAGCGGATTCTGCAAACAGTTTTAAATTGATCGTTGGTCAGTGGCGATTCATTAAGGGGATTCTTCCACTTATGTGCTTCGTCAAATTAATAAAGAACATACCCATTTGGTGCCTGAGGTGCCTGAGTGGAAAATTTGTCGCTAACTTTTGTTCTCCGTTAAAACAGGTGACCGATGATAGAACCTTGTGGTATTTTTTTTAAACTACTCTGTTCTCCTTTCTCTGCTTTTTTCGACGGTCATTCGTAAAGCTAATTTTTGGCAAAAAGATTTGTCTGTTCATCAAGAAGAGAAGGATTTTGTGAACAAGAGCTAAATTTGAATCTCCTCTGTGATATAACATCACATCTGACGTTGCATGTGTTACCAACTGCTTAGTCCCTTGAAATAAGGCATCTCTTCAATTACTTACGAGACATACAAACTCATTTTTAGTAGGTACCCATTAAAGAATACAACATTCGAAAGTCTAATTTCTAATTGCTCTGGTTTTTTATATTGTTTCATCTAAGACCGACTTGTCGATTGGAAATAACTTTCTTCACAATTCCTCATTGCTGCGAGACGAATTGGAGCACATACTAGCCTCCTTAAACAACCCGCGTCCTGCTTTATGTAAAAAATACCATGAAGTCTTGCATATCTTACAGCTTTAGAGATACTCCTCCAAATGGCTACAAATTATATCATTCACTTTACACCGTACCCTAAAGGTACATTTTTCCCTGTTCAATGGCTCTTGACGATACATCGACTGTCTTCCCAGGCGTAAAACTAACCCACCCTCATACTGTACGTCAGCTACACCACCCGATGCCTACGGTAGATACTCATCGACAAGTTTCCCCATAGAAAAAAAAATGCTGCAACACAAAAAAACAAAACATATTTGAAAGAAAACAAAACGAAAAACCAACAATTTTTAAAGACTTTGACAAATAATATTTATCTAAAGATGAAATTATGTATCTATTCTAGGACCTGCCTATAGTTACGTGTGATTTACATGCACAAACACTTCCAATTAACTTGAATGCTGTTTCATTTCGAATTTAGTACTGAACCAATTGTATATCTAGAGGGAGCAAAGCAAAAGATTGTTCAACTTTGTTAAATATTTAAAAAGATACTTTAACTGTTTTTTTTTAGTTTTTTCTTAGATTTATTTATTTTAAATTTTCATTTTTATTCGAGTAAAGTTCTCTTGTCGTAAACCGTTTCCGCTTACTTTAGCACACAAAATAGAATGTATCTCATGCACAAGATACTGGATGCAAGTAATTTAACCAAAAAATAACAATAGAACAAATGAGTGATAAAGTTTTACGATTACGTACGTGTACTTAATTTCCATTTAAATGTAAAGTGTTTTATGAAACATATCTCTGTATAGTAACAGTATCCGTAAGATAGATTTTTAGTAAATTAATTCGTTTCTTCATATCATTTCTTCTTCTTTTTAATCCATGGCTGGTGGATGGTATATGTAGGTATATAATAGATATAGATGGCTGTCATATCGAACAGGCCAATTAGATGTATCTATCACTTGATTAAATTACAAATATATACATTTCTTTATTTTATATATACACACATGATTACGGTACATATATGTATGTATTATTAGCTTCTCTGTACATACTCTGAATATACATATACGTATTGCGTTAGTCACTAACATAAATAGTTTGAATGGATAATTTAATAAATATATATGAACTTCAAAGATGCGTTTTATTGAATCGATTCTTTGGTATGGATTTCGCTGTTTCTAATGTTTGCTGATGGGCGCCGTGGGTAGGTGCGTCGACTCCTACGCTCTACCTCTTCCGAGTCACTGACAATGCTCAAAGAGTATAACTGTCTAGAAAAAGTTTCTCAATCTCGCCGTTAGGAGTGGGCATTAAACTGTAGGTCCCCTCTACTCGTGAGAGAACAATAGCACGCACAACACGAGTAGTTGCTGAGAAGCTAGGCCCAGGTGCACCTCGGAGTGTAGCGCGGCCGATCTTTTTGGAAAGACTTACTCACAAACTGCACAATCGTTCATCGGACAAACACAAAATCCCCTGTGAAAATACGACGAGGCCTTTGGTATTTGGAAAATCAGCAATCATCTCCGTGTCACCCAAAATGTTTCAATTGCAGCGACTTTACAATGCCATCCTGCTCTTCTCGCATATATGTATCTTAGAATGGGCATATTCAATCAGCAGAGAAATGTCTCTCAGATAATCAACGGTGTTGCTTGTTCCATTTAGGCCAAGCTTTTTATACTCCCTATTGAGACCCTTACACAGATTCAACGACATCTCTAAAACCTTGGTCTATAGAACCCGGGATATCAGTTCGGTTTGTAGAAGAAGAAGGTCAATAGATAAGCTGCTCTATATCACAATGTTTTGATGTGAGTTATGTAATAGCCGCAGATACCAAAAGCTGTAGAAATACGATCAAGATGTCTAACAACAAGCAAGTATCTATAAGGTGAGCAGATAAGAACAATAGGAAAAGAAATTTAAATAAAAAAACAACCGTGTGAGATATAAAACTGATTCTAGATATTTTTTTTGAAGCTACATTCATATCATTATTTATAGAATAGCACACCATTCAAATGGCTTCCTCGGCTTGGCTGGCAGTACTTCGGGCAGTCTGTTCAATTTTCGACAACTCGGTCAAATTTTCGATGAGCCGGTTCAATATGCGAGGTCATATTCCAGCAAAAGCGTCTCCAATGTTGTCCTTGAGCTCCAGAAAAGTGATTGGCCATATAATCACCGTCTTGTGGATGCATTGACGCTTGGTTGAACACTTGTGCATTGTGTTCGCTCGGATTTTGGCAATTGTACTGTTGACATAGCTGCTGAGCCAGAAAATGGCCCTCGTCCGAGAAGATGATATCTTCTTCAAAATCCAGATCCGAATATCCAGCCAACATTTTAAGCGCCCAATTTGTGAACCCACGGTGGCATTCTCTATAGCCGTTCGGGTTCAACTCCTGCACTATCTTATAGGGATGTAGGCCCAAATCCAACCGCAAAATAATCCATGTTGATTCTCTGGCGATGCCCAATTCAACTGACCGGCGACGAATCGACATACTGGCTACGGCGGCTATGTTTTTTCATTCCGCCCAAAATGTTTGCCTGGTTGGCAGCTTAAGGTCCAAAAGAGTGTACTCACGCTCAAACTTTTCCATGGTGTGACGAATTGCCTGCGCACTGAAGTCATGATGACGACCGACCTCACGACGAAAGTCACTTTGGGTTTTTACAACTGAGCCGGAATTGCAATACTTCGAATATTTTGTAATAATTTTCACACGTTCGGCAAGCGTAAAACAATACAAAATGAAATGGCAAACTATCATTGCTGTCTGTTCACCCCTTACTTCGAAGTTACTGATTCGAAGGACCAAAATAGTGTTCTACAGGATCCTTAATCTGCCTGCCTTGCTGGAACCGAAAGCTTGATGAAAAACAGGACTCCAGAGCTGATTCTTGTTGCCTTCGAAAGAAAGGTCCCGAAAGGTCGAGTTCTTTTAAGCCAACTTCGGTTCAAATATTGTCCTTTCGTATCAAACTTATGGTTGGTTTGACGGTGTACACCTCTTTCTTTAAGAGGTCAAATCATGTGTATGTCAGTAGATAAAAGGGGAAAAAAGTAGGAACAAATTTGCTCCATTTAAAATTCTTATCGATCACCCTCTACGACTGTAAAATCTCAACTGTCTTCAATACCGAAGTGGCGGCCGCACAGAATAGACTTGAAATATGAAAAACTCTTTGTACTTATGGTTGAACTGGATTCAAATTGACTTCATTTAAAAATAAATAATAAATTTATTTGTCTTTTCTTCATAGACGGAAAGTAAGTATGTACAGTCAGCGTCAAAAGTGAAAGGTATTCCTCTAAATTAAAATTGACTGGAATGGTCTACGTCTGACATTGGAGCCTCAAATAAAAGCTCTGAAATCATACTTTAAAATAAGCTATATTTTATTTAATATAACAGCAAACATAAAGAAGTTTATTGAGTTCAAACGAAAAAAAGGGCTAAAAACAGGCGTCAAAAGTGAGTGAACACATTTCTTTAAAAAACAATATCTTTGTATGCCTTCACCGCTTTCTCAGTTATCGTATATGGCGGTCTTAATTTTCATACAAATGTTTAACAGCATCGAGCCTTTATGTGTTACAGTCACTGACGCAACCATATATACACTCACTTTTCAATGCTGTTTTTAGCACTTTTCTCTTTGAAATTCAATTAATTGTTTTATATATACACTTATGTCAAATATTATTTACCATATTTCAAAGTACGACTCTTGGGCTTTAATTTGATATATCCATGTCTGTTTAGTGGATACATTTTCAGCAGATGACTGAATGTTCACTCACTTTTGACGCTGACTGTACATCAAATTATTATAAATTGCAAATGCAACATATTCTTTGTCTTACATCGTTGCGTACCACAAGCTGCAGCGCTATGGAATGCATCAGCAATGGTTGAAGCAAATTATATGGGCCGGAGCCTTGAATGCGCGAGATTCTTCGTTTCCCGTCAATTAAACTTGTCAACAAGCACATATTTCTTTTTAGCTGCCAAATAAATAGAAGTCAAGTTAATATTCTTACAGTGCACAGAGAACTGGTCGCTGCAGTGATATTTTCATAAATGTCACTCCCAATAGTGGATTTTTTGAGTTAATTTTATTCTCTTCTAAAAAAAATGGCGGCGCAACAGTCCGAGGTAGACCTGGGCCTGGCTTCTCAGCTATTCTATTCTCTTCTATTCTCTTCTAGACAGTTTTTATTTCGATTGTTTAAAAAATGTATGATTTCGTTTTTCTTTAAGATTGAGTGTACATCTTGTGATTGTGTGCTTCTTCCAAAACTTCCCTGCAAACCAGTGATTGTTTGTTTCCACCAAAAGAACATGTGTAAAATCAGTAATTCTATAATTATAAATGAAATTAGTTTTCACCTCTTAAACAGACCATCATTGTCATTCAGACCCATGTCTCTCTACAGGAAAAGCGGAAAATAACAAAATGAAACAAAAGAAGTCTTCGATGGTTGGGGGTGACCAAGCATTTCGTCTTTTTTATGCTGCTCGAAGTATTTTTTGCTATCAAATCCGTCATCATTTTTCCATTATCTGAACGGAGCTTTCGAAGAGATTTATTTTTTTATTGGTAATCAATTACTGCTTTTACTGGGGCGTCTTGTGGCAATGCGTGAGTAGCATTTTCAAATGAAATTAAAAAAGGTTATTTAAAAACTTTATTCGCGTGTTGTTTTTTGGAAGTCTGGAGATCAATATAAAATCTTGTGGCCTCTGTATCTCAGTGGTAATGCCGGTTGACTGCTTCTCTAAAATTCAGTTCTCAAGGAACCCAAATACCCTCCAACTTTCATTTTACGACACCCCCATAGGCGAGACATTGAAAGTGGCATGGAAAGCTGGTCGTAATCGATATAAAAGAGGGACAATGTGTCTAGGGTTTTTAATTTTGTTTGAATCGGCAACACTTTTTCCAACACTCATTCATTTCACAGCTGCCAACTGATTCATGCTCATTGTCATTGCCAAAGACCTGTGGCGTTATATGCTCCATAAGGGATTGCTCTTGGTCCTCGTTTTTACCACAACGATGGGAATCTTTTTTGCTTGGATGACTACGAGAAAAAAACAAAACTGTTGCATTTGGAATGAACAAAAATGCACACGTTTGTACTGCCACAGTGTTAAATCTGCTGTCACTTCTTGACGTGCCCTGGGCTGGTGCATTTTGTAGTGTAGACAAAAAGTTACTTTTTATGTTGTCTCATGATCTTTTGCTACGGGTTATCTTTGATGTGAGAAGGCCGTCCTTCGAAAATACGGACAACACGTCACACAAAGCCCGCAACGAATTTTTCTAAGGCGGCCCTTTAGTCCACTTAGTGATTAGGTACATAATTTCTCTTATTTGACTCCTGAGTTAATTTTTCTCATCGCACAAAACCTTTGGATTGTATTACGTGCAGTCAAGCGAACTTCTACTCTAAGCCAAAAATTCATAGACAAGTTATTTCGTCAAAGTTAACATTTGACGCGTCGTTCCCGATCTATGGACACGTAATTTTCTTTGTGTGCCGAGACATTTCGGAGTGTACTTGGGCCCTCAACAAACAAACCCCACCAGCAAGCATGGTCTCTTGCCAGCTGTCTTCAATTCCGCACACAATGTTGTTTGAGGCTCTTCTCCACACTCTCTAGTTGGTTAAGTGCCTGCCCCAAGTTAGAGGGGTCCCAGGTTCGAATCCCAGTGAAATCGAATCTGGCCCAGTAACCATTTGCCGTTGGGATCAAATTAACGGCACAGTAGTAGGTTGCTACCTGGCAGTACAATGGAACAGTTTTGATTCTGAGTGATCCAGTAGCGTTTCAAAAAATCCTCCGAAAAAGAAAAAAAAATCGTGGGCATCCTCTGTTGCCTTGTCTTGTCCCACATGCTCGTAGTTGATGACTCTTCTGGGCGGAGCCTAGTTCTCCATATTTCTACATAACCCAGTCATCTTAGGCTTTAGATCTGTAGACGTTTGGCTAGAATCATGTTGCTACACCTTTCACACACTTTCTGGTTGAATCTTCTCTCTAATCTCCACCAGCGTAAATAGAGCGAGAGATCGTACTCATAACTCTTCTCTCAAATAGAAAACAGGCTTCTTTATCTGGTCTTGAGATTATTCATGTTTCTGCCCTGAAGAGGATGAAGAGGTCTTTTACAAAGCCAGCTTGGTATCTTGAGTAGGGGCCCTTCTACTCAATCGCCTCTGGGTAAGTGTTATTTTGCTGTTTACAGCGAAGCCGAGGTAGAGGAATTCTTTCACTACCTCAAAAATGGAACGTTCTGGAGAAGTCGTCGATATTGTGCGTCCCTTCCCGAAGGCAGCATATACTTTGGTTGGCCCTAGCGTATCGGAAGACTAATTTTAGTTGCTTCTGTTTCACTGTTAATGCCTCTTTGGCGCACGGTCCTTAGCCAGCTGATTCCTAGCCGGTTGAGGTCCCTACAAATTTGTGCGCGTAACATAACGGGAGGTCTTCCTCTACTGCGTCATCCCTCTGGGTTAGAATTCGAATACTCTGCGGGCCGGAGCATTGGTATCGCTCTACATGTTCTAGCCATCTTAAGCCACTGATGCGCAGTTGTTTTGACGAGGTCGATGTCGCTGTACAGCTCGTATAGTTCGTCGTTGAATCTCCTCCACCAAGGCTCGTCAACGCAAACGGAACCGTATATTTTACGACGATTTTTTTTCTTGAAACGACCCAACATATCCTTATCCGCTTTTGACAAAGTCCATGCTTCAGCGCCATAAAGCAGGACTGAGATGATCAAGGTCTCATATAGAATCTCTTTAGTTGTTCGGGATAGGGCCTTAGGTTAGGCTAGATTTTAAAAGAGGACTTCCACTTCCATGGGCCCATTGTGAATCCCTTCAATTGCGGAGTACACGATCTAAAAACCTATCCTTACGTCACATGATGGCTAAAACCACCCTGTGCTCTTTGTAAATTTTAGAAGATCCGATATTTCTGCAGTCTCTGTGAAGAACCTTTGGACCAGCGAAGCTAGGCGCCGATTCTGAAGGGGTTGGTAGTGGCAAAGCAGATGTTGGATCGTCTCGATCTCTTCCTCATTTCCGCAACTCCGGCAGAGATCGCTGGATTTCGCATTCCATTTCCGGAGCATTGTTCCGATGGGGCAGTCTCCTGTGATCACTCCGACGAGCATGCGGGTCGAGTTACGCTCCAAAGCAAGAAGGTTCTCCGTTTTGCCGTAGTTAAGCTTTGGCCATGTTGATCTTTTCGTGTGACAATCATTTCTTGTGAGCCACGTCTAGTCGGCCTCTTTTTGTATTGTTTTACTTATGATCCGGTACAATGCACTGATCGCTGATCGTAGTGACGAGTCCGCTTCGCTGATGTCCTTTTCAGACCCTTGTGTGGCCAGTTCGTCCGCTCTCTCGTTCCCAACAATTGAGCTGTGGCCCGGGACCCAGCAGAGTTTGACCTTGTGGTGGCTGATGAACCTTAGTGAGTCACGGCAATCATAACAGCCTTTGATGTCGTTGAACAGGACCTTATTGACTTACAAAAATGATGATATCCGATGGTGGGATATCGGTTATCTATATACAGTTAATCAAAAAAGTAAGTATACACTACCTCCTGAACTATATTTTTCTAAAGAAAACTAAGTATTTCCAACAAAAATCAACAACCATTTTTTTTTCTGTTTTCACAAACGTAATACTATTTTTCAAAAAGAACAAACATAACAAAATAACAAAACATAAACAATAGAACTCAACTTAAAGTAATATGAATGGAAATTTACATCAAAAAAGTAAGTATACAGACAAAAAATAATACTTTCTGAAATTTGTCTCTGCTCTCAAGTCTGCTTATCAATATTTCGTTGGGTAGCCTTTGGCTTTTATAATTGCTCGCATTCGATTTGGCATCCAGTTAACCAATTTTGATGTTACTTTTTGGCTTATTTTAGCCAACTCTTTCTGAAGCACTCTTTTCAAGTCTTATTTTGTCTTGACACCGTGTTTTTGAACTGCCCGTGTCAAATGTTCCCATAAATGTTCTATTACATTCATGCCTGGCGATTGGGTGGTGTTCTCAGCTGGTTACGAACATTATATAATAACTATTCCTTAACAATATGAGAGGTGTGTTTTGGGTAATTATCTTGTTGAAAGATAAATGACACTTCTAGACCAAACTTTCTAACGCTTTCAAGTAAATTAGTTTTCAATATGTCCAAATAGGCATATTTGTCCATTGTACCATCAATGAAAATTAAATTACCGACGCCATTTGCCGCCATACACCCCCATACCATTACGGAGCCACCACCGTGCTTTACAGTTCCGGCCATGTTTGCGGGATCTAGCTCCGCGTTTGTTTTACGCCAAACTTTAGCACGTCCATCGGATCCATGAATGTTAAATTTGCTTTCATTTGAGAATACGATCATATTCCAGAAAGCTGGATCACAATTTACACGAGCTTTTGCAAAATTTAATCGTCTTTAACGGAACTGTAAAGCACGGTGGTGGCTCCGTAATGGTATGGGGGTGTATGGCGGCAAATGGCGTCGGTAATTTAATTTTCATTGATGGTACAATGGACAAATATGCCTATTTGGACATATTGAAAACTAATTTACTTGAAAGCGTTAGAAAGTTTGGTCTAGAAGTGTCATTTATCTTTCAACAAGATAATTACCCAAAACACACCTCTCATATTGTTAAGGAATAGTTATTATATAATGTTCGTAACCAGCTGAGAACACCACCCAATCGCCAGGCATGAATGTAATAGAACATTTATGGGAACATTTGACACGGGCAGTTCAAAAACACGGTGTCAAGACAAAATAAGACTTGAAAAGAGTGCTTCAGAAAGAGTTGGCTAAAATAAGCCAAAAAGTAACATCAAAATTGGTTAACTGGATGCCAAATCGAATGCGAGCAATTATAAAAGCCAAAGGCTACCCAACGAAATATTGATAAGCAGACTTGAGAGCAGAGACAAATTTCAGAAAGTATTATTTTTTGTCTGTATACTTACTTTTTTGATGTAAATTTCCATTCATATTACTTTAAGTTGAGTTCTATTGTTTATGTTTTGTTATTTTGTTATGTTTGTTCTTTTTGAAAAATAGTATTACGTTTGTGAAAACAGAAAAAAAAATGGTTGTTGATTTTTGTTGGAAATACTTAGTTTTCTTTAGAAAAATATAGTTCAGGAGGTAGTGTATACTTACTTTTTTGATTAACTGTACGTTTAGCTGTTTTCTCTATTGGCAGTATCTCTGCTTGGAAGACACTGCACAAGTTGGGGAGTCTAAATGATTCCTCTTTATGCAAGGTCTCCGAGTAGAATCCGGCTCCCGTACCTGTGTCCATTTTTGATCCGTTGGTGAAAAGGGTAATCTCGAGGTCGTTTATAACGGCATTCGATAACCACATGTGTCTGTCGGGGAATAGAATTAGTATCTTGAGGAGGAAGTCATTATGGGAAGATATATAATCAGTTGTGGCTGCGAGGCTACTGGAACCATGATTCTTTTCCAGATCGTCTACTGTCTTGATTATAGCCGCATGTCCGTAGTTGGCTTGTTTCCACAAAGAGGGCTCACTGAATCTGAGAGCACTTTTTACGGCGCCGCCTTTTATGAACAAGTCTAGGGGAAGGAAATGAAGTATCATGTCCAGCACTGCTTGCAGCGTGCTTCCTAATGCCCTCGTTGTACAAACAGCGGCTGACTTTACTGGGATAGGGCCCTACTACTCAATTGCGTTCTCAGTCCAAAGAAACAGTGATTGGCAAGAGTTATTCTTCGTTTTATATCTGCCGAAGTATTATTGTCAGAATTTATAGCAGAGCCAAGGTAGACAAAGTCCCTTACCACCTCAAAGTCGATTGTGACGTTCTGTCTAATTCGTCGATGTTGTGTATACCTTCTTGTTGACAGCATTTGCTTGATGATGCCCTCATTTACTGCTAAACCCATTTTGACAGCTTCCGCTTCGATACTAGCGAACGCACCAGTGACAGCTGGCTGTGTTCTATCAATTATGTAAATACCGTCGGCGTACGCTTGTTGTTGCACAGTCTTTTGAAAAATTATGCCTCCAATGTTGGCGTTTGAGTTTCGCACAATTCGTTCAAGTTTGATGTGAAAAAAAATCACATGACAGCGAATCGCTTTGTTTAAGTCTTCTTTTGACATCAAAGGTCTCGGTGAGTTCATTGCAGACCTTGATTGAGCAGCGAGCGTTCTCCATTGTCAGGCTGCACAGAAGGTCGAGTTTGGTAAGAATGTCAAAACTAGACATGGCGCTGTACAGCTCATCTCTATGCCGCTGTCAGATACGGTCTTGAAATCGACGAAAAGGTGGTGTGTGTCGATTTTGACTTCTTGGGTATTTTCCAAGATCTGCCGAAGTTCGAAATTTTGGTTGACTGTGGACTTTCCTGGCCTAAAACCACACCAGGTTGTTGACGAATGGCTTCAGCCGTTCCCAAGTATGGTAGATAGGATCTTAATTGCGATGTTCAGGAGACGGATGCCTCTGTAATTGAAGCAGTTGAGGGGGTCTTCATCGTTGTGGATCGGGCAAACGATGTTGAGATTCCATTCATTACACATACACTCGTCTGACCAAACCGCAGAAATGAGTTGGTGTATGCTTTCTACTCACTCATCTCCAGCTGATTTGAACAGTTCAGCCTCTAGACCGTCAGGTCCGGCAACCTTGTTGGACTTACCTACCCTCACTTTGTTTTGGTCAGGTGGACGGAAGTTTTGACTATCATCGTCTGTGTTGAATGGCCCATTCTGCTTGATAGCGGGATGTTTGTCGTAGTCGTCGTTATGCAGTCTGCAGAAGTTTTTCCATATTTTCAGCACCGACTGTGATTCCACCACTAGGTTTCCTTCTTCATCTCTACCGGTCTCTGTACGGGTCCTGGTGGCTTAACACGTTCGTTTTACTTTTTGGTAAAACTTCCGTACATTAATCCTGAAGTATAGGCTTTCAATAAGCGACTGGATGGCGCAGTTGGTTAAGTGCCTGCCCCAAGTTCGAGGGGTCCCAGGTTCGAATCCCAGGGAAATCGAATCTGGTCCAGTCACCATTTGCCGTTGGGATCTAATTAACGGCACTGGAGTAGGTTGCTACCTGGCAGAGTCTGAGTGCTCCAGCAGTGTTTCAAAAATCCTCCGAAAAAAAAAAAATATTGTCTTTTAATACCCTCGAACGCGCGTTTCTCGTGCTCTTTTTTCTTCTTTCGAAGAAGCTGATGTTCTTTCTGTATCTTTCGCTCGTAGAGCTCACGAGCAGCTGTCGTCCTTCTTTGCAGCGACGCTTTATATGGATTTTGTTTAGCTGCATGTCTTTGCCGGCATTCTTTGTCAAACCTGAAGTTTCTTGGGGCCAGTCGGGTGAAACCCAGCATATCAGTTGCGCCGTTTCTGATGGCATGTTGACAATGTTACCACTGGTATTCGGCACTTGATGCTGGCATGGGTGTCGTGGCGAATATTCTGACGTTCTTTGTTGTTTCCTGGCCTTTCTAGTTTCTTAAATCTTCGACATTAGGCAAAAAGGTCTTAAGTCAAAAGGCATTTTGGGTTTTTGATTGGGTTTAATTCAATTTTTTTCTCTTTCGTTTGGTATTTACGTTTCAAGTCTAGCACAACTTCAATTCGGAGCTTATTTGTCACCATTTCTTTTTTTTCGAACACATTTAATCCCGATTTGCAAATAATTAATCTGTTTCAATTTGGTTTTACGAAAACTGCAAACTCCGACTTAAGACATTATTACCTAACGTCAAAGAAATATACAAATAACTAAATAATTCATTATAACATCATTAAAAACAATTTTGTTTTGACTTCGATTATTTTATGGACCAGAACTTTCAAATTCTTAATAAAAATTCTTTTTTTGATATTCAGTGTCAAATACATTTTTACTTCATCAAAAATGTGTCAAGTTTCCTGTTTGATTCCCCAATCAAATTAAAACTTTACACAACTGTGCTTTCTCAAACATTTCCCTCTTTCACATCTATTGGCTAATAGCAGTAAAATTCTATGTAAATAAACCTGAAAATCGTGGTGCAAAATTAGAGGCGACATCTTCCATAAAAGACCCACTCCTCTGTCTGTTTGGTCACAGTATCCGGCCAGAAAACACATGTAAGAAATATGAGAGCGCTTCTGACCACAGTAACCAAAGGTGCGAAGTACGACTATAAAAGAAAAAAAAATCCGGAATTCGATCAATAAAAAAGTTTTATAGTTTTATTGAATATTAACATGCACAAAATGTTTACCAAAAAATGTTAAACAAGATTAACAAGATAACATTTTCGGGCTGTTGCGGTTAGCTTTACGATCTAAGGTGGTTTTTTATTTGTTTTGGACCAGATTATTGGTATTTTTCCAAAGCGTTTTACTCCATATTTCAAGCTTACGTAAATTTAGCAATTACTGCCTTTTTTAGCTCCTTTAACATTGAGTCATGTTCCTACTGTTCGTTTTCACTCTTCATCCAACGAAGTAGATTTTTCCATGCTCCTCACGCAAAGGAGATATCTGATGTTTTATGCATTTTTGAGAATTTTCTTCTGACACTTGGGCATGTGATAGGTGACGTGGCGCAAAAGAAATGCCTTGTCCTTTTTTCAGTTCTTGCTTCAGGCCAAACTGAAATTCAGCCTATACCACTTGATGATTAAGTTTTCTCCGATGTCATTAGTCGATGACTTGGTCAGAACGTCATGGGCAGCTATCATTTCGAGGCAATAGGAGACTTCGTCTACGTCAGCTTTGCTTTGACAGCACAACCAACACTGAAGCCAAAATCTAAAGCTGATTTACCCTTGCCAAATGCTGTTTTTTTACTTTGAGATGAAATTGGGACACGACAGACCAAACGTCGTATAAAAAATCTTATTTATCCCAGTATTCCCTTAAGGTCTAAACGACGAACATGCTCGCCGAACTTTCTCGTTTGCGTTATCCCCTACATGGCGAACACATTTGGCGAACATTCATTTCGTGTTGTTTCTTCAAACCGTCAACATGTGTGATAGGGAAGCGCTAGTGGTGAATTCCTCGATAAATTCGTGGCTGACTGTTGACATTGTGAATAATCCGCGATATGCACTCGGCGACGTTCACAGCAAAAATGAGGTTTGCTCGCGAACATGGCCCTACACGGCGAACATCAAAGCCAACGAACACGACTAATTCGAAATTGTTCGCCAACAGCGAGTGGCTCGCGAACCAGCCCATACAGCCCATACGAGCAAGTTCGGCGAGCATGTTCGTCGTTTAGGGCTACCTTTAAGGGCGCTCTGACTAAACAATGTCAAAAGGGGGTTGTAGAAGTCCTTTGTAGATCTGACAAGTCGCGTGTGCAATTCTAGGTCTAGTTTGCAATGGTGGAGATATGTAACAGAACGTAAGTTACCAAAATCATCCAGGTGTCTCACAGCTTTCCGAACGTGTAGAAATTATTAAAAATATTCGAAGTATCTAAACTCAGAGCGACTAGATGGCGCCGTTGGTTAAGTGCTTGCCACAAGTTAGAGGGCTCCCAGGTTCAAATCCCAGTGAAATCGAATCGAAAATCGAAAATTCCAACTGCAAATAGTGACTGGACCAGATTCGATTTCACAGGGATTCGAACCTAGTCCAGTCGCTATTTGCCGTTTGGATCAAATTAACAGCACTGGAGTAGGTTGCTAAACGTCACCTCCACGAACAACATCACAATGGAGATCCGACGTAGAATCGCCCTTGGCAACCGATGCTACTTCGGTTTGTCAAAACAACTGCGCTCAAAACTCTTGACTCGAAGGACCAAAATCATGCTCTACAAAACTGTAATTCTGTCTTCTTCTTCTTCTTAGGGCGCTACAGTCTGAGGTAGACCTGGTCCTCATCCAACATGCCTCTCCATCCAGCACGATCTTTCGCCAGATGTCACCAGTTTCGCACACCAAGCCGGCAGAAGACGCCGCGAAGTGCAGCTGAATTGCAGATCACCAGAGAGTCAACCCGAATTATTGTACGGTTTGATTTAGGCCTATGTACATAAGATTGTTTTGATGCAAGAAGAACCGGATGACCCTAGACTACGACGAGTGTTCGCCGAACGGGCTCTGGAACAGTTGGAAACTGAGTCTAATTCCATCATTCATTTCTTAATCGAAAAATCATCAATCTTCAGCGATGAGTGTTGAACCAAAGGAATAACAAAGCGACCGACTTCTGGGAAGTTCAAAATGAGACTAACTTTATTAGTGGATTTATAATTATTAGTACATGTTTTAATTTCCAGTGAGAGCCAGTGTTGCCAAACTGAGTTATTCAAAGACCAATTCAATATTTCTCAGAGACTAATTCAATATTTCTAACACTCCCACTTTTGAATTAATTTACAATATTTCAAATAATTCATACCGTTCATACAGAGTATTCAAGTGTAAATAAACATAACCTTTTTTATTCTTTTAAAAAATTAGTTAATCCAATCGAAGAACGAAAACTTTCAAATTTTTCTTTGCTAAGAGCTTTTGTGAAAATATCTGCCTTTTGTTGATCGGACGGAACGTAATTTATTAAAAAATCACCTCTCTCATATCGCTCTCGTATGAAATGGAAACGTACGTCTATGTGCTTCGTTCGTTTATGGAACTCTGGATTTTTCACTAGTCTGATTGATCCTTGGTTGTCCATGTTGAGAATCACCTCGCCAATACCAGTTGGAATCAACTCTAGGAGCAGCTCTCGAAGCCATACCATTTCTTTAACTGCTTGCGAGGCTGCAATATACTCCGATTCGGTAGTCGATAAGGACACACACTTTTGCCTCTGTGATGACCAAGACACTGGTCCATTTCCAAGTGTAAAAATGAAACCAGTGGTAGAACGTCTAGTTAAAGGATCACCCGCATAATCAGCGTCGCTGTAACAAACTAAGGACATGTATTTAGATTTTTTAAAGAATATACCCATTTTCCTGGTGCCTGAGAGATACTTGAGTATCCTTTTGACTCCATTGACATGAGTTTTAGTGGGTGCATCCAAATACCGCGAAACTACTCCCACAGCGAATGCTATGTCCGGACGAGTGCCAACTGCCAAGTACATCAGGCATCCAACAGCCTCCCTATACGGGAACTTGACATCTTCTGGACATAATGAATCTGCATACGTGCAGCCGGTTTCAGCCGGAGTTGACACCGACTTACAGCAGTCCATGTGGAATCTTCTTAAGACATTCTCCAAATATCTCGATTGAGTGATGTGAATTCCACCATTCGGACTCATAGCTATCTCCATACCCAAGAACCACTCAGCATGTAATGTTGTTATCTCGAACTGCGTCTTTAAAAACCTGATCAAGCTCATGGCGTCCTCTTTATCCCTAGCAGCGATCAATCCATCGTCAATGTATATTGCGAGTATTATACGCCTTTTAATATCCTTCGATATAAAGACACACGGGTCCATTAAGCTGGGTCTTAAATTAAATTCCTTTATAACTGCGGTGAACTTCTTATTCCAGCATCGAGACGCTTGCTTTAAGCCGTAAAGACTCTTTTTGAGCTTGCAAACTCGTCCAGTACCATCATCAAAACCTTGAGGCTGCTGCATATAGATGTCTTCACTCAGGTCTCCGTTTAAAAATGCGGTTTTGACATCAAATTGGGTGAGATTCAGCCCCTCATTTGCCGCAATTGCAAAAATACAACGTAGAGATGTGAACTTAGCAACTGGACTGAATGTCTCATCATAGTCTATCCCTCGTTCTTGATTAAAGCCTCGAATCACTAGTCTGGCCTTGTACTTCTGCCGTCCTTTGGTATCTAAGTTTTTTATTTTAAATACCCACTTGTTGCTTATGGCCTTCCTGTTCACTGGACACCGCACCAAGTCCCAAGTGTGGTTTTGATGAAGACTATTTATCTCTTCTGTCATTGCATCTTTCCAGGCAGCTGCATCTTTACTTGTTAATGCATCTTTGTAAGTCTGTGGCTCTCCTAACATTATGAAAGCATGCTTTTCCATGAAATTGCATGTCCCCGAATCAACTTTATTTTTCCGACTACGCAATCGATCTTTCAATGGAATGTCTAAAGACTCACCATCATCATCCTCATTGCTACCATCCTCGGTTAATCCTTCTTCTGTTCCATCGGTAGTTTTTATTTCTTTGTCGGCTAATTGAAATACCTCTCCTGGTGGTTCATCGTCATCGACTTCATTTCTGTTTTCTCTCGAAGATTCATTATTGGTAAGTTGAAAATATGTTGGCTCTGATGTTTCCACAACATTCTGGTGCTCAATTTCTTTGATGGTAACATCCCTTACAATTTCCACCTTTTGTCTAGCTGGTATCCAGATACGATACCCCTTGGTGTTCTCTGCATACCCCATGAACAGCCCCTTCTCCGCCTTTTTGTCCCATTTCCTACGTTTCTGCTTGGGTATATGCATAAACGCTTCACTACCAAAAACTTGGAACTCTCTTATGTTTGGTTTTTTGCCACACCACATCTCATATGGAGATTTGCCTTTTAAGGTACTAGTACCAGTTCGATTCAAGACATAAACCGCTGTATTTGTAGCTTCAGCCCAAAATTTCTTCGATAAATTTCTCGAATGTAACATGGTTCGAGCAGCCTCAACGACTGTGCGGTTTTCTCGCTCAACACTGCCATTCTGCTCAGGAGAATATGCTGCGGTGGTTTCATGACGAATAGAATGTTTGCTGAGAAGTAGTTTAACATCTGCATTGACGAACTCTGATCCATTGTCAGTACGCAACGTTTTGACCGGGTGACGACTTTCACTGCTAGCACGACCAATAAAATGTTCGATCGAAGAGAAAACCTCCGTCTTGTTCTTTATAAAATACACTGCTTTGAAGTGTGAAAAGTGGTCCTTAAAAAGAACAAAATACCTGGATCCACCAACAGAGATTTGTTCCATAGGACCACATACGTCCGCATGTACAAGCTCACCTGGCTGACTCGCTTGAAACGTGCTCCTTGGAAATGGTAATCTATGCTGTTTCCCATATATACAAGCATCGCATGAAAAATGTTGATCGTCTATGAAACGAATGCCTTCACGTTGCAACTGGGCACGTACATGTGTAATGTTTTGGTGACCCATTCTCTCATGCCATATTTTCAATGGCAAATCTGTAGTGATCGCTAAGTTTCCCCTTTGTCCCATCGGAACCTGCACATTAAAGCACATCTTAAACAGCTGTTCCTGTCGCTCTCCCACTGCCACAACCGCTCCATCATCTGTTGCAAACTCACACCGCAATCTGTCAGACATAAACTTCAATCCTTTGTCCAAGGCACGACTTTGTGAAAAAAGATGCACAGAAATTTTCGGCACATATAAAACATTGGATAGATGCTTTTCACACCACACATTTCCATTAAATGCCAATATATTGATATCACCAATTCCTAGCGCTAAAATTTTTTCACCACTTCCAACTTTAATATCAATGGGATCGGAAAAATTCTCATATCGCACAAACCAGTCTTTTTTCCACGTCATGTGGTCGCTAGCTCCTGAGTCAAGGTACCAATTGTCTTTCATATGCTCATCATTAACTATTAATGCATTGCATGTCCGAAAATTCGCCTTTTGTACCTGTCTTCTACTGCCAGACCATAACCGATTATTGTCATCAGTCATAGAGTTTTTCTCCGCTTTCGTCTCACTTCTATTTCCAATCCTCTGTCGATCGGCGCCTACCAAAGTCATTCTTCCCGCTTTCTCCTCATTTCCATTTCCAGCCCTCAATTGATCACCCACAGCCACATTATTCATCCCCGCTGCAACCTCACCTTTACTTCCAGTCCATGGTCTATCCGAAAGTTTTGTCATACTGCACATGAGCGCATCCCCCCTTTGTGCCCCACTTCGGTTTCCAGTCTTCCTCTGATCGGTAAGCTTTTTTGGGCACTCTCGTTTCCAATGACCAAATTCATTGCATCTGAAGCACTTTCCTGGTTTGGAGACTTTTGCTTGTTGTTGTTTTCGATGTTTGAGCTTTGCGAGCAGAGCCGTGCTGCTACCACCCGAAACAGACGATTGCGAAAGTACACGTGTCTCCTCCATTATTAGACGCGACGTCAGATTTTCCAAAGTCTGCTGCTCTTTAGCTGTAGACTCCCATGCAGAAAAAAAATGCTGAAAGCTTTCTGGAAGAGTCATTAGGATTTTAGTGATGACCATACTGTCTGAAATCTTCTCCCCGATATCTCTGAGTTGCCTGACTATGTTTTCCAACTTCGAAATATGGGTTGCAACGTCATCATCAGGCTCCTTCTCGAAACTATAGAAGCGTTGAAGCAACAGGTGAACATTTGCACTTGAAGTTTGTTCATACACCGCCTTGAGCTTCGTCCACATTTCTTTTGCAGTGGTACAGTTAACAATATGGCGAAGCGGTGTTGTACCTACACTTGTAACAATAATTCGCTGAGCCTTACTGTCGGTTTTCATCCAAGATATTACGCGATCGTTGTATGCAGTCTGATTCTCACTCTCCGCTTTTACTGGTCGTTCACTCAGGCCATTTACCTGATCAAACAGACCCGAAGCGTTAAGTAAAATGCTTAATTGGAATTTCCAGACTGCATATTGCTCTGAATTTTGGAGTTTATCAACTTTAAAAGGTTCAGAATCCATGTTCGTAGCAAGATCGTACGCTCAAAAAAAATATAAACTGTATATATACTACGCGAATTCTTTAAATTTCTACGTGTCCTGGGCCCATAACCTGTTGAACCAAAGGAATAACAAAGCGACCGACTTCTGGGAAGTTCAAAATGAGACTAACTTTATTAGTGGATTTATAATTATTAGTACATGTTTTAATTTCCAGTGAGAGCCAGTGTTGCCAAACTGAGTTATTCAAAGACCAATTCAATATTTCTCAGAGACTAATTCAATATTTCTAACAATGAGGCCCATTTCTGGATGAGGATGAATGGGTTTCAACTGGAGCAATGAATCCATGGTCCACAGACTGAGCAGCAACACGGTAAAATGGTATACAGACGGATCAAGAACTTATGAAGGAACTGGAGCAGGAGTTTTTGGACAAAATACTTCGAGTTCATGGGCAAATATACCAGCATCTTTCAAGCGGAAATTTATGCCATAGGCAGATGCGTTCAGACCAATCTTGAAAGGAATTATACCAATTGCGACATAGCAATAATGACGGACAGTCGAGCCGCTATTATGGCACTGGACTCCTACATCATCAAATCCAAACTTGTATGGGAATGCTTGCAAAAGCTCAAAGAGTTGAGTAGGAGAAACCGAGTAAAACTCTCTTGGATACCTGGCCATACGGGGATAGAGGGCAATAAAATGGCCGACTGCCTGGCAAGGAAAGGAGCATCAGAACCCTTCATAGGCCCTGAACCATTCTGCGCTGTAGGAGACCATCTCCTCAGAGAAGAATTCGGGGAAATAGAAAGAAGGAATCGGATAGAAACCTGGAATAAAGCTCGTGGAATGAAGCAGGCCAAGAAACTCCTAGAGCAATATAACCGGAAGAGACTCGAGGCATGCATCAAAATGAGCAAAAGTAACGTCCGTATCCTAACAGGCTTCCTAACGGGGCACTGTAGACTCAGGGAGCATCTAAGGAAACTAGGGGTATTAGAAGAAGGTCTCTGCAGATTTTGTGGATAATTTAATAAAATTCCAGAACATATACTGGTATTTTGTGAGGCACTAGTCCACAAAAGAAAAAGAAGTCTGGGCAAGAACCTACAATCAGAAGAAGAAATCCAATCATTAGAACCTTCTCTTAATTTCAGATTCCTGAAGGAAACGGGCTTAGAGAGAGTACTCTAGAGCAGATTTCTTCACATATGCGCAATAGGAGTCCATTGCCCTCAATACAACTCTGAAAAGAACTATATTTGAGGGGAACTCGTAATTGTGTTGAGGTATTGAAAGGGGGCACAATAGATCTTAAAGGTCGCGGTGCAACATATCGTCAACCATAATAATAATAATAATGGGTGTCAGCTAACAAAATTATCGATCGAATTTGGGACGATACCAATTCACATGAGATCCAAGAGTGTCCAATGCATCCCGAAGAAATCACTGTTTTGTGTGGATTTTGGGTTGGCGTCGTCATCGGTCCATACTCGTATTTCTTTGAGAACGACGTCACCGTCAACGGCGAGCGCTATAGGTCGATGATTACCTGATTTTTTTTTTTGGCCTGAATTGGATGATATTGACACCAACGACATGAGGTTTCACACAGCTCGCATTGAAAGTTCTGCACGAGCGAATGAAGGGCATGGTCATCTCACGTGGAGGTGATGTGAACTGGCCACCGAGATCGTGCGATTTGACACCATTAGACTTTTTCTTGAAGGGTTTTCTAAAGTCGCAGGTCTATGCGAGTAAGCGGCCCTCAAAGCCAACATAACCCATGCCATTGGTCAAATTCACCCTGATTTATGCGCCATAGTCATGGAAAATTGGATATTTCGAATGTGCGCCACCCTGAGAACCCACGGCGGACATTTGAACGATTGTATATTTCATATGTAATGGCATCAATAGGCCGTTCAAACGAATTCGAAATCTCAGTGATATCTTACACACACTTTGTTTTATTTAAATTGAAAGAGAGGAAGCGCTTAATGAAATATGTCCTTAAAACGCTGTATTTAACCCATCAGCAAATCACTTCCTGAACTCCTCTACGTTTAGAGCAATTTCCTCGGCGAGACTCCAAATTTGTACATACAAAGAAATTGTTCATCCTTCGAAATTTCTTCTCAAACAATTACGCGTCTTAGGAGAGGGAATTTAATGCTGTCCAACGGAGCCAGTCCTAATTGCCCCAAATTCCCGTCATAGATACATTTAATCAACGCAACGAAACAACATCACAGTTCACGTTCGTTCACCGCCACGCTGCGCATCCTTGGAGTTCAAACAAAATTAAAATTCATAAATCAAATTTTAATTTCATAAATCGCGGCGGCTAAGGAAACGAAAGTGTAATTAAAACCCACCCTCCCATTAATACTAATTAGTGCCCCAGTACAGCAACAAACAAGCGCCAGCCACCACCCTCTCTCATAATTCCCAGCGAGTGCAGTCCTGCCGGAAACATCCATACACACACCTCCACCGTTAGGGCGGAGGTTCTCAAACCACAAAGAACCACGGACTCGAGCACAAAACCACTACTTCCCCGTGACCAGCCAGCCGGTGTGGCGCGGAGTGGGTGTTGGGGCAGGAATGGATAAGCATTTTTAATACACTCCTCCAGGATAAAAGTGGGATTTGCATAAAATAATTACACGGCGACGGGATGTGTGGATGTATCCTTTATTCTTCTGTTTTCCTTTCTTTTTCAAATTTTGTTTGGCTTAACGCGCCAAATCGTTGGACGATCAATGGGGTCGGGCAAAGAGGATACACAACATCAAGACATCCATCTACACAATCCGCGGGAGGGGGGTTGGGCGCTTGAAGTTATGAATGCCACCGCCGCCGCCGAGGAGCAGGACGAGTTTTATCAATTTACTTTACGGTTATCCGAGGGTAGTTAAACTTTTTTTCGAGCATAAAATAAGTTGTAAAAGCGGGCCCCTAACATATTTACTTACACGGAGGGGTTGACGAGGACGACTACAACGACAACGACACCGAAGATGACGATGCGAATGCCGGTGCCGGTGATGGTGCTGATGCGGGTGGGGGTGACAGTAACGGTGACGGGGCAAAGATGAAGATGGAGATGGGGATACGAGTACGGGCTCGAGTGCCGAGTGCACAGGAAGTTGAGGGATATATCACGTGCCACTGAGTGGATGATTATTTAAGGGTTGACGATGGTGGCGGACGGAGTGCTCGCACATAAAAGTGGAATAAACTCTCCGGCATTCAAATGTGCACCCCCCGGACGCCTCTGCTGAGGGGGCATATGTCCCACCCTCCCCCGGTCGCACTCCCGCACCCGCACCGCACACCCCGCCGCTGTCAGCCAAGACATATTTTCCAGCCAATTTGTTCGTCATAAAGTATCCGCAAATAACGAAATTAAGCGAGCAGACAAATGGCTTGGAAACTCAAATGGCACGGGGCTGCGTGCAGAGCCGGGGCTAGCTGAAGCTAGCTGCTAGTGGGCGGATGAGGGGGGTGAGGGGGATTTTTCAAAAGAAAGTAAACCTAAATAATTGAAGAAATGAATCGAGCCATGTCCTGACAGGGTGGAGGACTTCGAGCGGCGTAATTGGCAAATCGTGTTTCTGACATTCCATCACGATAAAGTTCAGGAAGGACTGCATGGATTCTGCGAAACAGCCGCGTTGCCTGCGGGTTGAGAGCGAGCGGGTGGGTGGGCAGACGAGTGGTGGAAAGTATTCGCGTCGACCGATGACAGTGGGTTTCTCTGGTGGTCTTGAGTAGGGGTGGTGAGGGAGGAATCACAGCACCAAACGGCAGCAGCGCGATGCGTTGTTGTGGAAGGAGATGGTGGCTTGTTGTCACAATTTCAAGGCCGTGATTTTCGGATTTGATTTAACAACCGCGCGAAGGCGGCAAGTATTTTACTTCGACGTCTGCGATTGGCAAGCTTCAGGTGTGCAGTTGGGACTTGTTGCTTTAACCGGAGAGCGGGTGTCTTCGAATATTTTGTTTATTTCTCTGCTTCCTTTCGTCAGAGTGGAATTGGTCGCTTATCGAGTGTGATAGTAGGCAAACGGCCTTCAGTCGTGGGCGAATACTGAAGACTGAAGACTGAAGACTGAAGACTAAAGACTCAAGATTGAAGACTGAAGACTGAAGACTGAAGACTGAAGACTGAAGACTGAAGACTGAAGACTGAAGACTGAAGACTGAAGACTGAAGACTGAAGACTGAAGACTGAAGACTGAAGACTGAAGACTGAAGACTGAAGACTGAAGACTGAAGACTGAAGGCTGAAGAGTGAAGACTGAAGGCTGAAGACTGAAGACTTAAGGCTGAAGACTGTAGACTGAAGACTGAAGACTGAAGACTGAAGACTGAGGACTGAAGACTGAAGTGCGAAGACTGAAGACTGTAGACTGAAGGCTGAAGGCTGAAGGCTGAAGGCTGAAGGCTGAAGGCTGAAGGCTGAAGACTGAATTGTGAAGACCGAATTCACTCTGAAAATGCGTTCAAATACTTCAGCTGTCAATAAAAAAGTTCTAGCAAAGTCGTGGTTGGTCCGTGCCTCTTTTCCGACCAGGCTTTTGCACAGACTTTACTTTGGTGTCAGAAGACAGACTGTAGTTCTTAAGACTTTTTCGGTCGCTGTTGTGAACGTAAGAGGAATTAGTTGATAGAAAGGGTGCCTCATATAATGACATATAGTCATCAAGT
The DNA here is from genome assembly GCA_930367185.1 of Myathropa florea. Lineage (NCBI taxonomy): Eukaryota > Metazoa > Arthropoda > Insecta > Diptera > Syrphidae > Myathropa > Myathropa florea. The sequence goes on from OV884002.1 coordinate 47,050,010, forward strand.
AGAAAGACATGGCAACAAAAGAAGAAAGGTTTCTGGATATGTAAATCAGGGCGGATCCTTCTAAACATGTTGTTGAAGGTGGGGGTGTCTTGTGCCTCTTGAAATTTCCCCGGGGTAAATTTGACACATAGCCAAAGAGTACAGTCCCTTGCGAAATTTCAAAATCCATCTCACTTTCGAGTAGAGTATTTATTAAGTTTATTATCCAGATCGTGACACAATTAATTTCATTTACCGACTATATTTTGAGGTCGCTACTTGACACTATGCTGTATCTTCAAAACTCTCAACTTCGAGTAAATAATGTCCCAGTCGAGGTAGGCTCCAACGATGTACCTGATGTTGGTCTCACTGTCATCGTAGCCAGTTCGTCCATGTAGCAAGCGAATATTGTTGAATGTCAGTACGTCACCAGGCTTGGTCTTGAATTCGACGGCATCAGCTCGGGCCATCTTAACAAACCTTGAATATGCTTCATACCACGGGATAACATCCTCAATGTCGACGGAGAACTGACTGTCTCGCTGTGGAATGCTATGATTGATCCTTGTGTAGTTCCCTTCCTTGTCCAAGCTGAAAGATGAGGAAAATAAATTGTGATCATTTAATTAAGATGCAAATTTGAGACGTTTTCAGAAAAAGAATTCCAAAAAAGGGATATTTGCTCAGAAGTTCTAATGGAAGGCGAGGTGTTGTAAATTGCATCCCTAGACATTAAGTTTATTAGAAAAGCATTTATCAGTGGCAGTCTGCGGTCAATTAGACAACATTTACATAACATTTTGTAAACTAAGGGAAATTGAGACAAGCGCATTTGACGGTGATTTTTTATGACATCATCAGAACAGGAATGACAAGAAGGATATTTTATAGCTCAGATTGAAGATAAATATGTAGAACCTTTCACAGACATTGGATACCATGCCCATCATGACGTTCCCATCTCTGAACAATAACTCTTTTCGTTGAAGCGGAAAGAATCCCAAGACAGAAAGATCAAGTTTCGACCATCTCAACACTTCAAAATCGATTTGGTGGTCTTCTGACCATTTACAATGCAATTGAGCCCTCTTCAAATATTCAAGGCTCATAAAAGTTTCATGAAGGCTACATTCATTCTGTCGCTGCATGTTTTAGAGAAAATAAGGGAGCGAGTTGCTTCCTCCTCTGATTTGGATTTTCAGTGGAGACGAATGCAGATTTCTCAATAGTATGTGATATTTATAAAAAGAAAACTGCACGAAATTTTATAATTTCGAGGTGTCCGTCCGTGTGTCACACTTTTTTACACACAGCTCCACCTCTTTCGAGTCACTGACAATCCTCAAAGAGTATAATTGTCTAGATAAAGCTTCTCAATATCGCAGTTCGGAGTCGACATTAAACTGTAGGTCCCCTCCACTCGTGAGAGAACAATAGAACGCACAAGTGGTTGCTGGAAAGCTAGGTCCAGGTCCACCTCGGACCATTATTATTATTATTATTATTATTATTATTATTTTAAAGATATCGGCGTGAAGTTTTTGAATTAAGTAGTTTAGGCCTACATATCACTTCCTATGCACGCAAATTTGAAAAATAAGGCCATTTGGGGTATTCTTGCGTATAGGTAAAGTTGCCATTGATTTTAAACATTAATGCAACCCCTCGAGTGATATATCAATCGACAGATCGTTTGAAATGAGGTGGAGGTTCCTTCCAAGACTTTTTGGCCTAAGGTTCCATTTGAAAAGTATGGAGCTCCAAAGTTTTTTTAATACGTCCTCCCATGCTATTTCTAAACCAAAGTGTTTAAAAATCTGAAAAAATCTGAGTGATTAATTAATTAATTGGCTTAATTAAATACTTTTATTTAAAATCATTTAGAGCATTCTGGCCTTAATAGTTTTAGAGATATTGGCCAAAAACCGTCAATCATCGACATGCTAATTTTGGAGATTTGAAAACGCAGTTTTGTAGACCTCAGCGTAAGCATTCTTCTTCTTCCTCTTCTTCTTAGGGCGCTACAGTCCGAGGTGGACCTGGGCCTCACTCAACATGCCTCTCCAGCCAGCACGATCTTCCGCCAGCTGTCTCCAGTTTCGCACACCAAGCCGAGGTTCCCCTCGACTTATGTGCGCCACCTTGAACATGGACGTCCTCTGTTGCGTTGTCCCACAGGCTCAGAGTCGAAGACTCTTCGGGCCGGAGCTAAGTTGTCCATACGCTCTACATGGTTTAGCCATCTTGGGCGTTGGATCCGTAGACGCCTGGCTAGACTCATGTCGCTGTACAGCCCATACAGTTCGTGGTTGAATCTTCTCCTCCAAATGCCATCAACGCAAACAGGACCAAAGATCGCGCGCAGAACTTTTCTCTCGAAAAGACCAAGAGACTGTTCATCCAAATTTCGATTTATGTGCAAATTTCGAGACGTCAATTATTTAAAATTAAAATTTGTTTTCATTTTCACACATAAAGTCCATGCTGTGATCGACATCTCTATACGATAATGAGTATTATCTCTCACATTCGATTCATTTCAACTCCTAAATGACCAATAGCAATGTTTAAACAGCAGGCATGAACAGTAATTGGGTAAGGTGGAAGGGATTTTCTGTGTTAGATAAATTTGGATATACACATTCATATATGTATGGATGGGTGTTTGTTTGGATGTATGAATATTTGATTTTGGTTGAAGTTAGAAGAACATTTATTTCAGTTAAAGTTTAAACTCGTCGCCTGATATTCAGAAATGATTCTTTCAAAAAATATTTATGCGACGGAACCTTCTCCGTGCGAGTTCAACTCCGACTTGCCCAGTTTATTTTAATACAAATTCCAATTCACCATCGATTTTACATCGATTTGTTAAATACTTCGTCTGTTTAAGCTTAGAATTTTTTCCTTCTTCAAGTTTTAGTGACGTTTGAGAAATATGTAGAACCCCACCCCGTAAGGCAGTAACATGGCGAATTGTTTTTGATTTGGCATGTAGAAAAGATTGTGGTGGGTGCCGTGATGTAGTGGGTAGGTGCGTCGACTCCTACGCTCGATGTTCTCGGTTCGATTCCAGAAAAAAACACTTGACATTTTTTTCACGGCTCCATCTCTTTCGAGTCACTGATAATGCTCAAAGTGTCTAGGAAAAAGCTCCTCAATCTAGCCGTTCGGAGTCGGCTTAAACGGTAGGTCCCCTCTACTCCTAAGAGAACAATACCAAGCACAAAACGAGCGGTTGGCTGGTCGCCATTATTATCGTTATGTAGTAAAGATTTAGTGCAAACAACGTGACCCTGGTTAATCATCTACCTATCCAACGTCTTAGATGACTGGACAATGTTTAGCCTATCCTTGCCTATCCCTAATCTCGAGTACAGTAAAGCAATATAGCTTAGACTCAGACCCTCCAAGGATTGCAGATATGAGTATGTTAGTAAGTAAGCAAAGAACTGTGATTCGTTCTTGTGATTCGTTCTTTGCAGATCTTAACCTCAATTAACTTGAAATGTACAACTGAGGGAAGCTAAAGAAGTAAGGTATTAAATGGAACGGACTGCTGAAAGAGGACAAGTTTCACCCAAAGCCGTCCTAGTAATGCACTGAATTTAATGTCATTTCAATCAGATCCTTTCCTTTTTGACTCAAGATTGATGATAAAATATACTCTACAATTTAACCATGTTCCAAATTGAAATCACAAGTCTTATGAGTTGGCCAGAAAAGGTTCGGAATTTTGCAAAGGGTGCTACTATTTCTCAAGGAAAGACAACAAATTTCTACCGGTCCTGTCCTTTTGAAGCTATCATATGTAGGTGAGTCGAGATAATAATAATAATAATAATAATAATAATAATGGCGGCGCTACAGTCTACACCTGGGCCTAGCTTCTCAGCAACCACTCGTGTTGTGCGTGCTATTGTTCTCTCAAGAGTGGAGGGGACCTACAGTTTAATGCCGACTCCGAATGGCGAGATTGAGAAGCTATTTCTAGACAGCTATACTCTTTGAGCATTGTCAGTGACTCGAAAGAGGTGGAGCCGTGAAAAAATGTTTGATGTTTTCTTCGAGATTCGAACCGACGACCTCGAGCGTATGAGTCGACGCACCTACCAACTACGCCACGGCGCCGTCGGTGAGTCGAGATACTACCTTCTATTTCATTTCTTGAGTTAGGCTCAGTTGGCTGACTGCAGACTATCAATCTCACTTAGGATTTATTGAAAAATTCGAGTTTCTAAAGCATTCTCCAAACCAGCCCCCTTGTTGTCCGGAAATCATTGCCTAATTTGTTTTAAGTGTGACAAGACACTTGTTGCTAAAACTACTTTTTGTAGATGTTGTAGTGACATTAAGTTAGGTACACACATCAAACAATATCAGTCTGTGAACACTAAACCATCTCTGGGCCGTCTAAAAAAGATCGCCAAGGCCATAGTGTAACCAAGACTTTTCTTCAACACGACTGGAGGATGGAAGTACCTAAAAGACCTCCTTCTTTCCACTCCCTACAAATGATTCGAACAGAAGTTTATCTGGCTAGAGTAAGTCACTCACTGGATGGCGCAATTAGTTAAGTGCCGGCTCCAAGTTCGAGGGGTCCCAGGTTCGAATCCCAGTGAAGTCGAGTCTGGTCCAGATACCGTTGGGATCAAATTAATGACACTGGAGTAGGTTGCTACCTGGCAGTACAATGGACCAGATTTGAGTCTGAGTGCTCCAGAAGAGTTTTAAAAATACTCCGAAAAAAAAAACACTCAAAACGAACGAGTTCCAACTCCAAAAAGCAATCGAAGGCACTCCAGTTGAAGTCTTTCCATAAAAAGCGTACGCAGCAGTTCAGTTCTTTGTTCTCTGCTGCATAAATTGGTCAGCAGACTGATATTAAGAATTAAAATTGTATCTCTTAGGATCACAATAGTCTTTCGTTGACTTAGAAGCAGACTTCATATGTGGAAGCTTCTCCGACAAACTAACCGCGGCAGCATCTTCAACTTGGGTGCTGGAAGTAATGGCTGCTATAGGCAATGCAATGATTCAATACCTGAAGATCAAATGAGTCATGTCGAAGAACCAAAGGAGGATATCTATCATGGGAGGATTTAGGCAAGCAAAGATGGCAATAAAAACATCAAGAGTCCAAAAGAATAAGGCAGGGGGTATTACAATGAGTCCATGGGAATTTGAAGTATCATCTGAAGATGGAAGGCTTCTTGACGATGTTGCTTGTAGACTTTTCCGGATGATGAAGAAACTGCAGCGGATATTGTGTCAACGACTTGTAGAGAACAGATTCTGGGTCATTTCTGAATGGAAGCTCAGAAGAGGAGCCTAATTTCTCTTAAGCAAATAATGTCACTAACACGGGAAATGGGTATTGTAGAAGTGTGAAGGAATCCCTAGAGTCAACCTGAATAATTATGGAAGAGCGAAGAAAAGGAACTCAGTACGGTAGGTGGTCTAATTCGGCATTTCTAAACGAAAAAGAGGCAAGCCATCCATGACTTCACAGATTCTGTGTGAATTGAAGGCTGGAACACGAGATCGGAGTCAATGACTGTGGGAAAAGAAAAATACGTCTCACAGACTGCGGCCTGCATCAGTAGGAAGCACATTTGCAAGAGCTCAAGAAACAAAACAAGAGTGAAGACTTTGACAAAATCCATTGCACCTTCAAAAGGTCTCCCCACTGCTTTGCTCAAAATGCATCACTCACTCCAACTCCAACTCAAAGAAAAATCAAGAATCAAACTCTTACCATATAACTGGCGCCCGCCAAATGTTGTAAAAGCTCTTTCCGTCCTCGCTGCCAATGTCGTTCCAATCGACGACGGTCTCAGTCAGAATTCTAAAGTCCTCCGGGTGCTCCGCCCTCATGCGATCAGCGATGTGAAACGCGTCCACCAGCGTGTTGCTGCCGCCCTTCGAAACCGACTGCACCAGACAATGCAAAATGTTCACGCTCGGCTTGTACTCGTAGTAGGGCAAGTCCGTATGTAGGGGCAGCGGGTCAGACAGATAAGCGTAGTTCTTCGCGCCGGGCTTCGACTGAACTATGAACTCCTCCCTGCGAATGAAACACCACTGATTACGAGCTCGCTCGAGTTGCGATAAGCATCTACCCGTAGGTTGTCTTCCGAATGAATCCCACGCGGTCTGCGAGACGCCGCACGACGTTCTCCTCCAGCGGAGAGTCTCTTATGATCGCCACCCCGTACACCGCCAGAGCCTCGAGCCATTGCTGCAGCACTGCAAGCGCGAGAGGGTTCGGTTAGACGAACGTCAAGTCGCAACAACTCACCTCTGTCATCGCTGCTGACAGCGTCAAACCCGAAGACCTTCGTGACCTCATCAAAGTCCGCTCCCTTCCAGTGCACCGGCTTGGGCCTGTAGAACCCGCTCAGGTACTTGGCCCGCCGACCGGCGTTGAAGTCCCGCTCCCGCAGCCACTGCAGCTCGAACGTCGACGAATGCCGGTCGCTCCACTTCACGTTGATTGCCTTCGCCGACCTGTCTGCCTGTGTAAACAAATACCGCGCCAGCGTCAGAAAGGAGATTGTACGAGTATCTATGAGCGATTTCCAACGTTACCGAAATGTCTTGCACTTTCACTTTGGTGTCGAACGCGTCCCAGTCGATTCGACGGCTCTGCGAACTCTGATGAAAGCACTCAGGGCAACGGCAGTTGTCACGTAACCAGACGCCGGGGAACTTCATTGCCCGCCCATCGCCGTCGCCGTCGCCGTCCGCCTCCTGCACGACGACGTATCTATCGTTTTCGACGAATGCCCTGATTAATCGCTTGTGCATGACTTGCACTGGATGTGGATGAGGTTGCAGGCACCTCCCGGTGCCCAACACGAACCGAACCGACCTGGAGAGCATGGGTGGTGCTGGGAGTTTGATTTGCGAGCAGCACCCAACGACGACTGAGCGAGCTCGCCGACTGCTCCAGCTAGTGGTGACAAAAATAGCCGTCGGACTTCGACTTCGGTAGCCGACTGGCTGGCGGACGCGTACGTCACGACTCTGAATCAGGTTGATAAGGCGCACTACGCACAGGCGGCCGCATGGAGAAGGCCGAGTGCCTTGGAGAGTTGAGAAGTGGACACGAGCGTTAATCAGGAGCCGCGATCGCAGCAACTGCACGAACCGAATGTGGACCTCGGCGATTGGTCAGACTAATCACTCGTGAATCCGGGGGGCAACTTTAATAGCCGCACGGAACATTTGTCGTGGAATGACTTACAGCTGACAAACTTGTTTTGCCGAGCGCTTGTCACAGCAGCGGCGCGGATTTGTTTTTGTGGTCGCTTGTCCGTCCGCTCGTGGCGTATGCTGGCTCGGTGAGCGTGTGGCGTCTCCTAATCGGCGATCGTTAACGTCTATTTCAAGTAGGTGCAGAAACATATGAGAGGAGGCTGCAAACAGGTGGTTTCGATCACTGTCATGATGGGGCGTGAGGCGTCGCGTTGGAGCAGATGCGCGTATGCAAATGTTTTGACTGACCTGGGAAATGCGAAGCGAGTTCTGGCACGAGAGATAAAATTGTCTGCGACCTGGGTTTCGGGTCACGGGGTGAAAGTTTGAAAAGTTTGTGTGTCGTCTGGGAGGCGAGCAAGTTTTGTGGCGTTACCGTCGAGGGAATGTCGTTCTAGTCGTGATGGACCACTCAATTAATGGGTGTAGCAGGCTGTTGTAGATCAAGTAATAATTGAAAAAAAAAATTCCCACTGCGAGAGAATTTGCTTTACAATTGAGCGTGGAAGGGTTAGTTCGAGTCAATTGCAACACAATTTCTGTATGGTACTCCCCTAAGTTTGACAAGGTCAGTCTATAAATAAGAGAAAGGCGACTTCATGCGTTTGTATCAGAAAGATAGGCCCACAGCTAAAAACTTTGTCCCGTAACATGTTTAGTTCCTCGTTTTTTATGTGCTTGAAAATAGTCTGATGACAGAGCAGGTAAAGATGACGAACTACTCCGGACCGAGTCTCAGAACAAGCAGTCTTCCAACAAACAGTTTCACATCTCGCTCTGTAAACTAAGTATGAAAGAGGAGCAGTGATGTTGGCCGCTGGATGTTTGTCCCTTTCTCAAACCAAGTCGAATGATGTAAGTGGCAGTCATTTATGATGCATAAGTATTCAGAGTAAAGTGACTAAAATAGGCAGTAAGTTACTTGAAGTTACATGAAGGATCTGAGCCTGAGCAATTGCCTTCCATCGCTGACGGCCCCGGGTACGCTGCTTCCAGTCATCAAGGGCAAGTAGCAACGGTTGCCAAGGGCGATTCTGTGACGGATCTCCACCAAGATGTCATTCGTGGAGTTCACGTTTGCAGAGAACCTCCTCCCTTTTCCTTAGAGAAACTCCTTAACTACCACAACATTTTAGCTGTCGATTGTGACGTTTTATCCTAGATGATGTTCGACGGATCGATTACTCAAAGGCGCCGTTCGTCTCTCATCACATCATACAGAATTTTTTAAAGCCAGACCAGTCTTGCTTCAGTCAGTGTGCTTTCAAAATAGAATAACGAAGAAGGAGGAAAGGATCCACGTTTTAAGAGAAAATTTCACCATATGATTGTTGGTTTTGTTTAGTTAAAATTGTGAGCCAGTGGAATCATTGGCATACATTCCTTTAAAGATCAGGCTGGCCAGATGGTTACGATAAATGGAGAGCGACATATTTTATTTACCAGTTTTAATGATCTTAATGATCTCTTGTGAAAGAGCAGGGCCACATGCCAATAGAATCAATTTATTTGCGAAGATCTTTAATAACCGCATTATCTCGGGAAATGAGACCGATACTCCGGTGTAAAATTGTCTTTTGGAAAATATTAATGTCATGTTGACTATGATGTTTATGTGATTTCTTTAATTTTCGAAATATAGTCACCTCCCTTTGTGGGCATAGTGGCGTAGTGGGTAGGTGCGTCGACTCCTACGCTCGATGTTGTCGGTTCGATTCCAGAAAAAATCACCTAAAAAATTTTTCACGGCTCCACCTCTTTCGGGATGTCAAAATTAGTTCGACTTGAGGGGAATGCCAAAATAAATGTGGTGAAAAAATTCCAGTAAGAGGACCTTCTTAAGGTTCCGTATACAAAAACGGAACCTTTATAATTTCGGTGTGTCCGTCCGTCCGTCGTGTCTGTCACACTTTTTTATCTTCGAAGTTTATGAAGATATCGGCATGAAATTTTGGAATCAGGTACTTCAGACCTAGATGTCATTGCCTATGCAGCGATTTAAAAATGTGGGGCCATTTGGGGGTGGCTCCAGTACAGGTGAAGTTAACATTAATTTTGAAAAATTGTCGCACCCAATCGAAATATATATCAATCGACAGATCTTTCGAAATGACGTGGAGATTTCTTTCAACACTTTTTTATCCAAAATACCGTTTGGAAAATATGGAGCTCCAAAGTTTTTTTAAATGCGTCCCCCCTCCCCCTGCCATTTCTAAACCAAAGTGTTTAAAAATCTGAAAAAATCACAAAAACTTGCCTTCATTGAGTACTTTTATTTAAAACCATTGGGAGCACTCTGGCTCTAATGGTTTTGGAGATATTGGCCAAAAACGGTCAATCATCGACATGCGAATTGTGAAGATCTGAAAACGCAGTTTTGAAGACCTCAGCGTAAGCATTAAGAAATGATTAATTTCAAAATATCGATTTATGTTGAAATTTTGAGATATCTAAGATTTAAAATGAGAACAATTTTCATTTTCACACATAATTTCATGCTGTGTTCAACTCTATTCGTTGATGAGTGTTATCTTTTCGATCTCTCCCCTAAATGCCCAACAGAAATGAACACACACTCACCGCAGGCATGAGCAGTGATTGGGTATGTGTATGATGGAATGGATTTTCTGTGTTGGATAAACTTGGATAGAGATATAGGTATATGTAGGGATGAATATTTGTTTGTTTGGATGTATGAATTTATGAATAAATGGTTGATTTGGGTTGAAGTTAGAAGAAAATTCAACTGAAATAGTTTCGATACGTCGTTTGATATTCAGAAATCATCCATCAATATTATGCGACGGAACCTTCCCCGTGCGAGTACAACTCGCACTTGCCCAGTTTATTTAAAATCTCACAGCTGTTGCCGAGATTCATTCGTTTTCAATATTTCCCGCGTTGACAGCAATCATGCCCCGTTAAAACTTATGTTGTACTCTTGGCTAACTTCAAGAACATCAAAAGGAGTGCAATTAGACTACTCCCCCATATTCAGTGCAACATGTTCACCAGTAGACCGTTAATTGTCAAAAATGTAACTTTTACCGAAGCGTTTGGTCCGATATTTTCCTTTATAACGTTGTGTTCACCAAAACGGTGAAATCGACATGAAGTTTTGGAATTAGGTACTTTAAAAACCTTTAAAAACCTGTCCAATGTTGTCACTGGATGTGGTGCGCCAATATTTTAAAATCCACCACAACTTCACCTAGCAACTCCAAAATGGCCCCACTTTTTAATTCTGTATGCATAAAAAGTGATTTCTAGGCCTAAAATACCTTATTCCAAAATTGCATTCTGATATATTTGCAAATGTCACGCTAGACGGACGGACGGGTGCTCTGAAATTATATAGGCTCCCGTTTTGAAAATCGATGTATCGCGCTCGTTTTAGAAATTTATCTTCGTGTACAGATCATCATGACTAGAATCTTACAATAGACAGCAATATCAGTACCAAGATCAAAGTCATCTCAGTACTGCAGAGTAACTCTTCCTACCGCTGACTCAAAAAGAAAATGAGTAATATAGTCTTGTCTCGAAAGTTGACTTTGTATAAGATCTGTCATCTCAGTACTGCCTTTTGGTACTGTAATAATTCAGTTTATTAATATTCGTATTTATTTAAGTACAAGAATTTTGCAAAAATATCTTCGATCCGTGGTAAGGGATACTTTTCTACAATCAAGTGTGGATTTAATGTTACTTTAAAATCGCCGCAAATTCGAACGTCGCAATTTTTCTTCGACACGGGGACTATCGGCGTTCCCCAATCGCTAAAATCGACTGGTTCCAAAACCTTAATTTCTACTAATTTATCTATTTCTTTCTCAAGTTTTTTCTTTATTTGCCAGAGGCACCGGTCTAGGTTTGAAGTTCCTTCTTTCTTCGTTCCTTCTTTTATTTGCAGCTTTGCTTGAATTTTGTTAAAACATCCCAAGCTACCTTCAAACAATGAGTCGAACTGTTTAATAATGTTATGCTCAGCCTCTTTTAATTGAATTTCCGCATAATTCAAATTGGCCACCTTAATGTCAAACTTACGTAGAAAATTTCTACCCAATAGTGGACGACCGCCGCCTTCAATTACCACAATCGTGATGGATCTACCGATACCTTTGTATTCTACCCACATGTCACAAATTCCTACCGGGCTAATGGTACCACCATTATACGTTCTCAAAATCATATTCGTTTCTTTCAGCTTGCATCCACCGAAATGACGGCTATATGTATCTAAAGCAACTACACTAAATTCCGATCCTGTGTCCAACTCCATTAATAAAGGTATCTTATTAACTAACACTTCTAATCTAATCGGACCCTCAACTACTGGCCCATTACAGGTTTTAAAAGCGAACAAACTAATATCTGTGTTATCAATATAATTGAAATCTTTGGCCTTCATGTTACACATTTTCTTCAAATGGCCTCGTTTCTTACATAAATTACATTTATAATTTTTAAACTTACAATTGCTGCTCATATGGTTTGTATAACCGCATACCATGCATTGTTGTTGCTGCTGCTGCTGTAATGTACTGTTCCCTTGTTGAATCTGCTGATGTTGCCGTTGTCATTGTGAATTACTGTTGAACTGCTGACCTTTTCTTTGCTGCCCTTTGTTGTTGTTGCTGCCTTTGCCGATGTACAGAAATTAATCCGCTACTTCCTGCTTCACCTCCACCGCATCGTACTGGTGCCGAATGTAGTCTGCCGTGTTGGCAATCTTAATAGCTCTATCGATCTCACATTTGTCCAACTTATCCAGAAAAATTTTATCCCGGCCTGGACCCTTTTCCAGACCCATGACAAATTTATCCCTGATCGCTGTTTCCAGAACCGCACCAAAATTTGCAATTGGCTGCCAAAGCTCGTACTCGCACTGCCCACTCATTTGTCGACTCTGATGGTTGTTTTGTCGCGTTATAAAACTTGAAACGTTCTGCAAACCCGGACGATGGTGGCTTGAAATGATTTGCCATAACCTCAACACAGTTGTTGAACGAGGTGTTTGCCGCTTCGATCTTTTTCGGACTGATCAAGTTCCTCAGCAGAATATATGAACGTTCAGATATGGACGTCAAAAGTACTGCTTTCTTCTTGACCTCCTCCGTAATTCCATTTGCAATGAAAAGTTGCTCAAACTGCGATTTAAACACACTCCAATTGCCATCTGTGTGGTCGAAACGTGGTGCATTGCCAATTATTTGCGCCGCCATTACTTCTGTCTCTATATCTTTATCGCCTTCCATACACGGCTCACGCTTATTAATTGTAAAAGAGAATCTTTTTTTTTTTTTAAACTTTTTATACTTTTTATTTTTTTACAACTATTTAACTATTTTTCTCGTCGCCACTGTAATAATTCAGTTTATTAATATTCGTATTTATTTAGGTACAAGAAGTTGGTTTGTTCAAGGCGATGGTTGGTGAACGATTAAAGGAAATAAATGGCCAAATCAACTGTCAAAGTATAAGTTGTTCGTGTGCGTTCAGTGCCCGAACTAATACCGGGTGCACCCGATATTTTTAAAAATCGATAAATACTAGAGGTACAGAGCCATGGACAATATCAAAAGCGAATGCTTCTTCATCCGCTTTCTTGATGTAGTTTTGAGAGAAATGTTCTACGATTTTGAGCAGAAGATTTGACCGCGAACTATAAAGATGCAACGCCTTAGGTGGCAATGTAGAAAGCAAGGAAGACGTACATAGTTTCGCCCGAAGAATATTAGCATCTGAGACTGTGGGACAACGCAACACAGGACGTCCACCATTGATTTGGCACATATGTTACATACACATGCTGAGTGCAGACATCTAACAAGACTTTTTTGTTTAAGGCCCAAGGGTATAGAGCCGTACGAGGAACAAGAATACTGAGCAATTAATCACGTAAAAGTCTCTGTGACCATGCAAGGTCATCAAGACTGTCACAATTTGAATATTTTTTGGTGCACGTTAAGATTACAGGTGGACCTTCGAAATACGAGTACACTGCCTTTTGTCATAACAGCTTTCTCGTGTTTTGGGCCACCAGATGCTTTCATTTAGAGCTTAGAACTACTCTACTCTTTAGAGCTTACTCAATGAAAGCCTGAATCTAATCTGTTATAGAGTCCGAAACAAGAGAAGAAGAGACAATTTTACTCGTGAACATGGTCATACTGCAAGTGCTATGATCTCAAACAATTACCTGATGTCCTAGGCGATCTACACAAAACCGCTTTACCAGGAAATGCTTCATCGATTGTTTGTCTGTCATTTGCCCTCATGAAGTTGTTCTTTGCCGAACTTCCGAACTTCCGAACTACACTGATTATGCGACTACGGCCGTACTTTCGAAAAGAGTGCATCTTCTTTTCCACTAAGCAGGTTTAACCCATGATGGTAAAAGATGTCACGAGTCTGAAACAATGATCCTAGTGATTATTAATCAAAGGAACTCTTTCTTCGAATCCTTTAGATACGGTGCATACCGCCGTGGATGTCAGTTATGCATGTCTTTTTGAATCTTTTGTATCCACCATCTCCCCACCGAAGTGTTTACCAAGAACACGGATACCTCTGAGATCGCTCAGCTGTTTCCTCGTGAAAAATGTTACTCTAAGCTGCCTTTCTCACCCACTTCACTTCAACCAACCTTACGCATGCAGTGTATCACAGTTTCCTCGTGAAATCTCCCCAGCCGTCTGAATGATTTTGCGCATCCGTCCATCGAAGGCCATCCCACAATCATTCATCCATCTGTCAATCTTATCTCGTCATCGACTGGCCATTTCTTGTCACAAGAATCGACCACATCCCGATCACCTTGGATCGCTCTGCACCCGAAGAAGGCCTCTCGTCCACAAATCGAATATTCAAACGCTTTGCATCCGCTTATGAGACCCGCCACAGCTAGCAACTTCAAGCTCATCAATATGTACTCCCAAATGGAAGATGTAAATGCGGACATGGAGGTCTCAGTCAGGCCCATCTACGCCGAGCCACATGCGGCCAAAGGCAACCTGCGCCATACCGCTGCATTATCGTCTACGAAGCCACCGGCAGCAGGAATCGAAGCCATCGTCTTTTTCGACTCCGTCGTCATCGCGCACAGATCGATAAGCATCCCGTAATCTTTTATTACGTTATTTGGAATAAATCATCAATAAATTCAGCCTCGAATGGGGGGGGGCGGGGGACAGGGGACATGAGACATGGGATGTGGACAAAAACGTCGCATTGTCCATGAAGAAATCACTGCGATTGAGGCCATAAAAGGAGCCTGAGTACAAATCGTTGTCACATGTGAGCAGAATTTTTATTGCGCCGCCGCGCAGCCTCTCGGTCTCCGCGGACTGGTTGAGTGGACGATCGTACCTGTGAAAGAATTAAAATTGCCGACGACGGCGATTGTTTTGGTCTTGCTGCGCGGAATGCAAGCGATCCGCGCAAGAAATGCTGTCCACCGGTCCAGCTCTGGCCATGGCGATGTGCGGTTTATGAGAATGCCTGCCAGATCTACATATATGGCGCGGCTCACATGGAGACCAGCGTCAAGAGCGCACCAGGACCAGTCGGAGGCAATATCTCAGCGATGCATCGGCGGCCTGCACGGGCCGGGGCCCGCATGAGAACAACCACCGGAGCACCCCCTCACGCCCCCCCCGGGCGAGTAGGTTTATTGTCCGAGATACGAGTGAGTATTTATTTGTTTTTGCTGCGAGCCAGAGCCAAATGAAATTTGTTGGGATGCTCGTATATGGACTAAGACCTGCCAAGGGACCATCGATTGTCTGTGGATTGACAGGAGATACTCTCCGCCCGGAGGGGACAGTGATGCGTCGCTGTTGATTCCCACATAAAATAAATATCCAATAGAGTCGACCGATCGCGATCGGGAGGAAGTGAGCGACTGGGATGGTGTGTGGCAACCTCCCTGCCCCTCCATCCCACCTCCTTGTGAACGACTGCGACTTTATTTTGTTTATCTAGAGTCCCTTCGTGTGCAATGGCATTTGTTTTCGTTTCCCCTCGCCGCCCGTCTCGTTGGTGCATTGTAAACAAGGGAGGCATTCCTGCAGCAATGACCCGGCTCGTCCTCATCGGCACGAGTAGAGTAGTTTCTCAAAACAAACCAACTCCGTTCCGTGGAAAGGGAAAATAAACAGAGCCACTCGAAAATGGGTCCGACTCGGTCTGGCTCGGCCGACTATCGCTTGTCTATCCGCTGGAGTGGTGGAGTGTATCTGCGGTTGCATCACCGGCGCGCGGAGGGACCAGCCTGCCTGACTGCCTTCGACGGGGTAATTTGTAGTCACACCAGCCAGGGAAACACAGCAGCAGCAGCGATCATTATCACGGCTTCAGGAAATACAAACAATGATCTGTCATTTTTCGAGATCATTATGCAATGACACGATGTGCATCCTGATTGTTTAGGCGTGTGAGCAGGAGGCGGTAATTAGGTGCGATACCGGGCGGTGGTGGTGGTTTCTGGTGCCTGGTGAGAGTTGATCAATCGGGCTGGATGCGGGGGGAATGCCGATTTGATTGACATTTAGTGTCCTGGTACCTCAGGCCGGCTGGATGATTGGGAACTCGTGTAGACAGATACTCAGCATATGTTCGGTTGGCCTTTAATGACTGCCTTCCGCAGTGTCTCGTCTGCCAACGCGCGGCTGCGTGGAATAAGGAAATGAAACAAATGGCTTAACGGGAGTCTTTAGGGCGATCGTAAACGTGTTGAAATGTTCGCATAAATCAAAGGCCAACACGCAAAGGATGAGTAAACTTTGACAAGGAGGTGCTGATAGCATGCTCCTTGTGCGTTTAATCGTGGGATGTGTCTCGCGATTCCGGCTTGGCCATAAGCAGCCGCTTGTTTTATTGCTGACTGAGCAAACGATGTTTGCATGTCCCATCTGAGTTGGGGAAATGTGTGCACTTCTTGATGATTTCAAGGGATATTGACTCCAATCGATGGCAATTAATTTGAATTTGCTTTTCAACTAACGGGTGAGTTTATGGGTGTTTATGACAGGGTAGTGGGGCCGGAGTTCTCGTTCTCGTCGTTAAATCACCATTCTGTGGTGCTCACAAAGAACTTAGCAGTGAGGCAATAACCAGACTTAAGCGATCGGCATCAGGCAAATAGTTCCAAGAGTTAACATGGGAACAGATCTTTTCTTGCAGGATATCAAAAAGCCAAACGACTTTGTCTATAAGATTCGAAAAAAAAAAACAAAGAGCTAAAAAGGACATCCCCGACGAAAAATTTATTTGAAAAAAAAACGACTGGGCCACAGACGCTGCTCTGAGTGTCGCCAGATCTACGAGTCGAAAAGAAGACGATAATGCAAACGAGAAGGAAAATTCTGCTACCCAGGGCAATAAGAGTGACATGAGTGATATTTTTTTGTATTTTACCAAAAGTAGTCGCAGCAGAACAAGACGATGAACAATTTGTAGTGACATTTCAGTCGAAGCAGAGAATAAGGAGAAGGTGACTTTAAAGACTGTGAAGATCCCCCTGGTTATGCGGACTAATTTTCTTACTAACTAACTTATTTCGGGTTTGAATGACGATTCTTAAAGAGCTTTCAAAACAGTTTTAGCCTTTTAGCCAGAAGCAAACTGAGGCGTAGTGGGCGCCGTGGCGTAGTGGCTAGGTGCGTCGACTCCTACGCTCGAGGTCTAAGGTTCGAAACTTGAAAATAAACATCTAACCTTTTTTTCACCTCACTGAAAATGCTCAAAGAGTATAAATGTCTAGAAAAAGCTTATCAATCTCGCCGTTCGGAGTCGGCATTAAATTGTAGGACCCCTCCGCTCGTGAGAGAACAATAGCGCGCACAACACGAGTGGTTGCTGAGAAGCTAGGCCTAGATCCAACTGAGGCGTAACAGTCAAAAAAGCAACTGCTTAACTTAACCAGTTTAACAAAAACAGCATCATGTCTAGTTTTTAGATTCCCGTCAATCTCCTTAGGTTATGTAGGATGCCATTGGAGAACTTTCGCTGATTCGTTATCACTCGAAACATTTATTTATTTATTTCAAGAGTTCTTACAAATTAAGAAAAAATATCATTTTTGGCCTTAAAAGACATAATTAAAATGTCATCTTAAAAAAAAAATAGAATTTAAAATTGTTATACGAATAAAAGTTAATAAATATTTAATGCTTCCAATTGAGCGTGATCGAAGAATTTTGGCCTTCCTTCAAGCGGGCGGTCGTTAACATCGAAATCACCGTTTTGGAAGCGACGGAACCAGTCACGCACGATGTTTCACTTAGTGCAGCATCTCCGTAAACTTTTTGGAACACTCGATGCGCTTCAGCCGCCGTTTTCTTCGAATGAAAGAACAAAATCAACGCTTCCCGCAAATTACGTTCATTTGATACAAAATTATACATTTTCACACGAAAAAAAAAATGACGCTTTTTCTAGACAGTTGAGCCGTGAGGTGGAACTGAAAAAAATGGTGAAAAAAAATGGCGACGACGCATTGTCATCCAATTTTTTCAGCAACGTTCTTGAGGAGATTGTGCTCAACTCACTGAACAACTTTTTTTTTTTCCAAAAGTTCATACAATTTGTATTATACGCGAATGAATCGGTCAGATTGTTTGAGCACAGTGAGCCCCCAATAAGGCGTTTGCTTTCACTGAAATGGAAGCACCTAGCTATCAGCTGGGCCATAACGAAGTCTATGCGGTCATCCAGAAATTACGGACAATATTGACGACATGCCCAAATTTCACGGCGGACAGCTGTGAGATAGTCAAGGACCTCGTCTGCCTCGACTCCGCGGTATTCAGTATAAGCAACATCAGTACCAATATCAAGCGTAAAATTACACTTGCAAACCACTGACTTTTTGGACTCTTCGGTCTTTGGTCTTGATTGCGTTGATAGTGATTGAAGGGGCTCAGCACTTAAGTCTAGACAGACGTCTATAGAATCAGCCCTGTAAAAGCCATAGACAACTTAGCTCCAGCTCGAAGAATCTTCGACGATTGTCCAGTGGGACTATGCAACACAGCACGTCTAGGATTAAGGTGGCATACATACATAAGTGGCATTGGACCTCAACCCATATCGTGTGCGAAATTGGAGACAGCTGCCGGAAGATTCTGCTAGCTGAAGAGGGTTTTTGGCTGAGGCCCAGGTCCACCCTAGTCCAAGGTCTAAGTACAATTGAAAATTTGAGTCTTGAACCAATGAATTTAGTTCCTAATCCGATTCATGCAGTCTCTGCGGCTTAAGAAAACATGATAGAAGGGCACAATTGTACCTTTAATCGTTTTTAGAGCGACCTCAGTTTTAAGACAAATTTTGTGAGATCGATATATTACTGGAAAGACTCTAAATTAAAGCGGCATCCGAAGCAGGAGCAAGAGAAGAATTCTCGGCCTAGAAATAATAATCATTTCCGGCCAATATTGCCACTAAGACTGAAAAACAATAATTTTGTTTTATTGCAAACTCTCAGTTCATGTTTTGGTAAACCACATTCTCAATATTTGAACATCATGGTTAATATTGGCTACTATGTCCAAATGGCAATTGGAATCAGACGCAGTTGTAACGTTGTCGGCTAAACCCGTTACTTTTTCAGTCAACGCTTGTAGAAACAAGAAGTTTTAGGATTTGGAAAAGAATAGGGCCCGTGACAGAACCCTGTGGAACCCCTATGCTTATAGTCCTAAAACTACTGAAACAGTCTCCGACTTTGACATTTTACTTTCTATCCGTGCAGTTATTTCTACAAATTCAAAACGTTGTTGTCAGAAGTGCCTTGAAAAGTCACTTTCGAAAGTCGCCGTTCAAAAAGCAGTCCCTGAGCTTCTTGAAATCGAGTCAAATGCATATCAACTTCTGCAGGTTTTTCAAGTATCACATCGCCTTCAACGAGTCTTATCGATAAGCAGCTTAAAACCTCTTTTACATCAAATTGCCCTTAGATGGGTTTCCCGAAAGACACATCGTCCCCCACAAAACATCCACACGGAATGTTATTCAGTCCGCAACCACCGAATACCCGAACTCGATCACCAATTTTAAGCCCCAGTATCTGCGCAGTCAGAGCGGAAACACGTGAAATGATTAGAGGAGATTAAGACAGTAAAAGCGCCCTCGAAACAGGTAAAGGACAGCGGTTCCTTAATGAGAGGCAAATTCCCAAAACCAGATGCCAGAGATAGTTGCCCATTCAAAAACCCTTTCGAACGGCCCTCCACCAACCAGTCAACTCAAATGTATTCAAAATCAAACGATAAGCCCCATAACTAGTTCATGTTTATGGGACGTCGCATCTGAGCAGCACAAGGTCGCGCCGTGTCGTTTGTATTCGCCGACCCATTGTGCGCGGACAGGTAGAGATAAACGGCCAAAGATGATTTCTATAAATCTTGGCCTACGCTCTTCATTAAGAAAACAGTCCGCCGCGCAGAGCTATCGGAAATATGCTAAGCATCCAAAAATTAATAAACGCAAGACCTACCGAACGGAAAGCCGATAAATCAGTCCCCGAATGGAGCCGAGCGTCCAAACACGAGATGTAAACGATACTTTGTGCATTGTGGGGTTTTTAACTAATTTGTATTGGCCATCGAATGGGAGTGGGGTTGTAACAGATGGTGTTCAAATTAGGCGTGTCCGTCGGGTGTAATTTGTGCTCTGGGGCGATCGCTGAATGACTTTTATGGTCGGCTTTCCGATAAGGAAGCGTGTGTTCGATGGCGAGTTATGCGCGATTTTGAATGACGCATGGGATAGGTATTCAGTGGGTCTTAATGGGGAAACACATGTTCTTTTAAGGGTGTTTTGAATAATCGATCTTGTCGTTGTTGAGCAGAAGGAGGTTGAATGAGGTGTTGGGCGATGGAAGGAAGACTTGCTTTTGACGTGGGCCTAGTGGACGACATTTTTGTAGATCGCCAAACATTTTGAATTAAGTCTTGCAGATCGATTTCTAAGCTTCATATGGCAACTGAGAATACCCTTGTTATGGAAAGACGAATGAGTTTATAGAAATCTTTGACAGTTTCATTTGAAAAACATTTTTCGAATGCAGAAGATGGGGTTACCAAAACAAGTGGGACGTCGTGGCGGGATGACAGCAGGAATGATGACTATGGTCTCTCAGAAAGACATACAATTAGTGCACCAGCTAGGACAAGAAGATCGTTTTAGGAGACTAAACGACCTAATCTTTGCTGAGGTGATCGGTAAACGCAGCCCGTTCGACAATACATTCGAAAACTCAATCTGGTGGATTTTGTCACGGTGCTAAGCCATAAATTGACCTAGCGATCATCTGATCCATTACGATCGACGTCAGACACTGCTTCGAACGTTCAGAGAAGCCAACATCGATTCGGTTAAAATTCAAAAATCAAGTCCAAGCCAATCTTAAGACTTTTTTTTATCCTTATAACGAAGGTCCGACTCAGCATTTCGAGGGTAATTCAGATATTGGGATCAAGATATCACACCAAATGCTCATCAAGCTAGTTCTGGGTTGAAAATGAACTACGAGAGAACAGCATGCGGTTTGGTTGTGGAATCACTGGAGTAAAATCGTTCTAGAGAAGAATGCAGACGGTTTTTGAAAGAAGTTATAAACTTCTGAAACCTAATTTTACTCTTACACACATCAAAGATGCAACAATTTGGAATGAATTTGAGTACTACCATTAAGATTTTTCAGCACACAGGTGATTGAGGTCTCCTTTCAAGAGGCGGTCGTCCAGTTCTGGCAATGAGCGTAATATCAACTACATTTCGTGTTTCAAATATCAAACGTTAACACAAATTACATTAAACTTTGCACGCAATCATTTTCTTTCGAAACGTCGTTGTTAGCTGAGTCTGCCATGAGAATTTTGTGCATACTCGTATGTAGCCTGAAGTCTTCTTCTTGAAGCACTACAGTTCAGTGTGGACCTGGGCCTCAATGTGGCCTGAAGTCGTTTCGGCCTAATATGTAAGTAAGTAATTTCACACCAGGTTGTTGCTACTATTTTATCCAATTCCATCTAGAATTGAATGAAAAAAGTTTCTAATTTTGTCTTCCAGAATTTTTTTGTTTATAGTTTGAACACATTTTTTGATCGACAAGTAACAAAATGTTGTGGCTGTTGTGGCATAGTGGGTAAGTGCGCCTTTCAATCTCTATTCCCAGCACAGACAACAACTTGCAAATTTAGCAGCTTCATCTCTTTCGAATCACAGACAATGCTTAAAAATATCTGTCTGTTAATATCTGTCAAGAATATGTTTCCCAATCTCGACGTTCGAAGCTGTATTAAACCTTAGATTCCCTCCACTCGTGAGAGAACAATAGCACGCGCAACACGAGTGGTTGCTGCTAGCAGCTTACCAGCCTACCCTCCGCATCTTTTCAAATGGTAAACTCAACCCATTCCCTTAAAGTCCTGATATCCAGTCATTGTCAGCATTCTTTGATCCCCAGTAGAAGAATAGGAAAATAGGAAACATCACGTTTTGACCAGCGCAAAAGACTTTATCCGCCCATTATATGACTGAAGTTTGATTGATTTCCACCCTTACCCCTCTATTTTCTTGACAGTCACTTAAGAAGCTTTCAGTCTTCCAGAAACTGCTCAACAGGAACTTTAATCGTCTTGAAGAATCTTCTTCAACTTCTTCGACCACCACCGCAGACACAAGTCGTAAACTCTACTGTCTTTTC
Organism: Myathropa florea; assembly: GCA_930367185.1. NCBI lineage: Eukaryota > Metazoa > Arthropoda > Insecta > Diptera > Syrphidae > Myathropa > Myathropa florea. The sequence continues at coordinate 47,071,965 of OV884002.1, forward strand.
CTTCCACAGAATCACCTCGAACACAGAGTTTATGACAAAACAACCATCTTCCGTCAGATATCATTTCCACGAACTTTCCGTAACCTGTACTGCGTCAACTCAGCTGACTGACGTGTGCCAGTTTCAAAACGAATCTTCCTCATTCCCCACAAGCACTCCCAGCGACGCTCCACAAATTGCACAATATTCAAATGATTTTCCTCATGAATAACCACCAAGACACCTTGGAGCCATAAGTCACCATGCCACAGCCATTGCATCCCGTGCGCCTGACTGCCTGAGCACACATCACCGACATCCAATATCGGCACTCCCATGTGGCGGCAGCAGCGGAGGCATGCCGCTCTTTAATTGTGAACCATTGTGCTGTGAACCATTAAAGCCTCGGATTAACTATTTCATCCAATGTCGCATTCCGCCAGTGGCAAGAGAAACGTTTGCCAAATTCCGCATCGGCTTCGACGCCTCCTCTCTCTGTGATTGTGATTGTGTTCGTGTCTGTATAGGGTTTCCCCCAAAAGTCCAGCCAAATTGAATTATCATCCCAACGTAATGATAGCGAATGAGTCCCCGTGTACCGCCGTTACCAACGTCCTCCCTCTCAGAAGACAGAAAGAAGTCTTCAGCATTTCTTGCCCGATATGGGAGAGCGGGAATCCGTACTGCGGCAGAACGTACCACCTCTCTGATCCCTTTTCGACTCGTGTCCGCTCGTCTGATTCCGAGCTCCCCGCGTTCGGCGCACTCCACGCTCGCCTCCGCCACGCACCGCAAAGAGCAACAGAAACGCTACTCCAAACAATCTTGTTCAATCGAACGGAATGCTCTTAAAGGAGAAGAAAAAAAAAATAATTCCTTCCTCGCTCCTAACAAATGCACGTCATGTAGTCTGGGAAAATTTTATCAGAAAACTTCGGCGAGCGGATTGCCGGCCCGGGAATTGAAAACGAATCCCTGCCGCCCAGGTATGGGAGTCACGTAATTGATGGAACACACCACCACATCGTCACACCGTCACCTCCGCCGACTTCGACGACTCCACCAACTCCGGCTCCGCCACCTTCACCACCTCTGCCACGTCCGCCACCATCATCATCGTTGTCGTCGTCGTCGATAGTGCCACCAGACAGTCAGGGCCGTGGTGTGATGAGTTTTCTTTTGCCCATCCGTGCACAGACTGATTCTGGTTCGTTTGTGCGCCGACGATGGGACCGCTGTCCGCTTACCAAATTGGCCTCCAGCAGGAGAAGGCTCGTACGGGACGTGAAAGTGAAAACCCTTTCTGAGTGGCTGACTGGTCGGCGTTGGGGGAGTGTTTACCCAAAAGTGTTATTAAGGAGGACGCGCCTGTAAAAATCCGCAAAACTTTTCTCTGATGACGTGACGATGGGCAGGCGATAGGGTACGTGCGCGGATGCGGGGGCAGGCAATGCGGCCAAATCTACTCTCGCTTCCACCTCCGACAGCAGTGAATCTGGATGTGGCGATGGAAACACAACAACTAATGGAATCAACAGCGCCGTTCACCCCGACATTGATTCACCCCGACACCCTGTGTGTCGATGTGTGCTAGTGCTGGTGTCTGTGTAGGTGAGAGAGACAGAGATCGGGCTTCTCTCGTCGAATTCCTTATCCGCCAGACCGGAACTTTCTTCTTGTTTGTAAATACAATCCACCACCCCCGCCCGCCATTCCGCCCCCGCCGTCGCCGGGGTTTGCTGAGGAAGATAGAGAATCTGTTAAATTTATTTATGCGAACCTTTTAGCCGTGGGACCACATGTGGCGGGGTGCGGGGGATGCAAGGACCTGTAGTGTTGCTGGCTGCCGGTGGCGTTGCATCGACGGGTGGTTGGTGGCTGGTTGCTGGTGGTTGGTGATGGCATCGTGTTCTTGTGTTCGCCTTCGAGTCGACAACGGGCATCAGTCGCCGGGCGGTTGGTTATCTTGAGTGGCATCTGCTCGGTAGAGGGAGGGAGTGCCGCACGGAAGCCTGCTCCAGATTAACAGCGAATTAAAAGTTATCTACTGAATTTATCATTATTGTTGGGCTCACGGTGACACCATTAAGGATGTGTTTACCTAATGGAAAATCTGGCTTGTAACGAAATTAATATGCTTAGCTTTCTGGCGGGCGGTGGGAGGGATGGGGTGTGACCGTGTCTATTAAAATATTGATGACGCCGATTGGCGGAAGTTCGTCGTGTGTGACTGGGGGCTGGGAGTTGGGGGGGTTGTAATTTAATAAAACACTAATGAGGTAAATTCATTAAGGAAGAGATGGAGTCATGTGTGTGTGTGCGGGCAGGGGGTGGGGGTTATGGAATTGCTTTATGAAAGACATACGACCTGGGGCAAGAGAGAGAATGTCGCACAACATGCCACGATGGAAGTCAGAGTTCAACAGGACGTCGAGGTGTCTCTGAGGAATTTTCGACATGTTCACGAGTGATGCTGAAGGAAGGTGGACGTGTGGATGTTTGCGGTCGAAGGACGGACTGGACGGTGTCACCTTGACAACGTGATGGTGGTACAACGCAACAGCATTATCGTATGCAAATACCTTTGCGGGAACGCTGTTGTCACAGGAGCTCTGTGATGGAATGCGATTGAAGTGAAGATAAATCTTTAAGATTAAGGGACTTCTTGGGCGCTTTGGTGCAGTTGTAATTAAACGACGGCGTCTTGGTTTAGTTCACCAGAAGGCAGTGCAACACAACATGCATTTTCATGTCTCGAGAAGCAACTTGTTCGGCATCGATAAGAAGCTATGAACGGGGAGTTTTGAGTTTGAGGAGCTAAGTAAAGGTCTTGAGTGAGTTGAAATTTCTGGTTCAATTTCGGCTTAATTAGAAAAAAAACAGCGAGATCTGTCGCTGAGTTGAGTTCTACTCCACCACCTTTTAATTTATGTGCGTTGATATAGCTGTATAAAGATGGGCCATCTGGTGTTTTTTTTAAATCATAGGTTATTTTGACACTGACAGCTGTTCCCACTCAAAAGCTTGACAGAAAGTCAGTATCATACCTCCGCGGAACCAAATAAGCCGCTTTACGCTTGAACAACGTTGGGAAATATTGAAAACTTATTTTCAAACTGAGTGCTGTGTAGCCCAAACAGTGCGTTTTTTTAAAAGAAGTGAATTTGGCCGAAATGAAGTACCCACCGCAACTGCTATACGCAAGTTTGTGCTAAAAGACTGGTATGCTAGTGGAGAACACTCATGGTTTCCATCGTCGTACGGTGCGCACAGATGAGAAGGTGCCTGCTGTGGCCGAGAGTGTGAGAATCAATTCACGAACATCAACACGTCATCGATCTCAACAGCTTAACATTTCACGCACCAGCCTGAGGAGAGTTCTGCACAAAGATCTCGGATTCTTCGCTTACAAGGTCCAATTGACTCAACAATTCAAGGCACGCGACCATCCAGCTTGAATTGGACAACGATTTTGGGCGAAAAATTATAATTTTCTGACGAGGCGCATTTTCATCTCGTCAGATACGTTAACTAACAAAATTGCCGCATCTGAGGTTCGGAAAACCCGCACGTTATTGTCGAGAAGCCAATGCATCCACAGAGAGTGACAGTTTGGTGCGAATTGTGGAGTGGTGGCATCATTGGACCATTTTTCTTCGAAAATGAAGATGCGAACAACGTTTCGGTCAAAGGAAGGCGTTACAGAGTCATGTTAACCGACTTTTTTTTACTAAAATTAAAGACATGGATTTGGTTCATGCAGGATGACGCGCCATGCCACACAGCTCATGCCACAATCGACCTTTTGTGCACCAAATTCCCAAATCGTGTTATCAGCCGCCTTGGAGATGTCAATTGGTCGCCTCGGAGCTGGGATTCAACCCCTTTGAACTTTTTTCTATGGGGAACCGTTAAGGACCGATGTTATGACAACAATCCGGAAACGATTCAAGCACTTAAGGCCAATATCATCCAAGCAAACCGAAAGCTACAGCCCCTAACCATCAACAAGGTCTTGGAAAATTGGGATGACAGAATGCGCTACTGCGAGGCCAGCTGAGGCAGCCACTTGAACGACGTTGTACAATATTTCATAATTAATGGGAATATTTGTTCTTCATAATAAAGCCATTATACATGGAAAAAAAATGTTGTTTATTTTATTGCATTTAAAAAAAAAACCTTGTATTTGGTCCACCCTGTAGTTCGTTTCCAAAAGCGAAATAAGCTCATACTCCTTGTTTTGCTTTATTTTCTTTTAAAAAGAAAATGCCATTCTGGTATTACTTATTTCGGTTCGAGAACATGAAATTTGGTCTTATTTCCATATCAATATTGAAATAACACCAAATAGGGAAGCAAAGAGAAATAAAGCAGTCAATCATGTTGCAACCATCATGTTTTAGGAACGAATGGAAGAGATTTATGTCAGACTTAAATTTTTGGCACGTCAATAATGCTGTAGGACATGATTTTTGGGTATATTCTAAGAAAAAATCGTTCCACAGTAAGGGCCTATCTCCAATTTTGATAACATTTACCGGGGATTTAAGAAAAGGCTTACTTTGGTATACCCTGACCCATGTTAACGTTAATTGCGCTCTTAGTACTAATGATACGCTTCGTTTAGGCCTTAATTTTTACCAGCTTTTGTTATTGCGAATAAATAAATATGATACTTTGTCCCAGTCCTAAAATATCCAGTTTCTAGAATGTTTTTTTTCCTGTCCATGTCAATTTTTTTACTTTGGCGTCAATTTTCTCCAGAAAATGCGTAACAAACATACCGTTTTGTTATTTTTTTGAATAATAAAACTATACCCAAGAATCAAGCCCAAAATATTATTGATGAATTAAGGGATACCCTTTATACCAAACGGTGACAGCATCTTTGGGTGTACGCAAAATTCTTTATATCCGTGTTTTTTGAAGATTTAAAAAAAACTTTGCTTTCTTTGGGCATAACTTCGTTTTTTGTAGCGCCATAAAATCAAATTTTAATTAGACCTTATTTCATTTGGTCTTATTTCACGTCACCTGATTTGAAATTCACTAAGAGGGAGTGTGTCTCCACGGGAACATCTCCGAAGTTCTAGTTTGCTTCTCAACTTGTAACCGAAATCGCTTAAGAATCAACCACGTCAAACATTTCCCCAACATTCCCTCCGTTTCCACCTCGAATCGCACCAACCATTTCGCCTCTGGATGATTTTCAAGGAAACCGTTGAAATAAAGATTTGTACTGATATCCCCCGAAGCGAATGAAAATCGTGCATTCATTGCGAACTCTGCCACAGCTACCACGCTCATTAAAGTGTAGTCTCCAGACCCCCGGTGCGGTTTTTCAAAATTCAAAAACCTCATCATCGCCACCAACACCAACGTCACCACCATCACCACCGTCACCGCACACCTAATAAGATGCCGACACGAGAATTTAAATTTATTGCGGTACCCACGCGTCTAACTTTCCCACTCGAGCATCCATTCCCATTCACAGCGATCCGAATAGTTTCTGGAGAATCCCCTGTCAAGAGAGCGAAAAAGCCAAGGATAAGGCTCCCCACGAGCGGATTTCCATTGCGGTGACTCCACACACATGGTTCTGATGTAAGCGTGCGATGAAAAGGATAAGGGGTGCGATGGAGATGGAGGTGGTGGTGGGGAACAGCCCCAATTTTACGGGATAAATCATTCATGGCTAGACACGGACTCAAAGTCCTCCCTACGGCCGGCTGGCACATCTCCCCAAGGACGTGCTGACCCTAATGGCAGCAGCAGCCCCATCCCAAGGCGGCACTCTCTCTCCGCCCGGCTGAATGCAGATCCGATCCATGGTGACGATGGACTGACGACTGGCTTTCTGGATTTCCACCCATCGCCCATCGCCCATCGCCTGTCCGTGTCCGAATCGAATGACGAGACCAGAGACATCCCGGCGGTGGTGGCTCGGCGTGTTTGCCCAGTGCCCGAATTCAAAAGCATAGCAACACGTGTATTTGCGGAGCGCACCGGGGTGGAATTAATTTTTTAATAATTTCTGGCAATAAATTTGCAGATGAACAGACTGCCGGGACGGAGCATATGTACTCGGCGTTGAGTGCGAGAAATGATGCGGGGGTCGGCGAGAGGTACGGGTTTTCTTCCGCACGCAGGCCGAAGGAGGATGTGCTCACAGCAAACAGCAGCGCAAGGGTTAGGCGAGTCCTGTGTGCCTCGTAAAGCAATTTACCTTTGTGCATTCGTGATGGAGGGATAGGAAGTGCCTTTGTTCTCGGCGCACAAACAAATATGACGCGTTATCACAAAGACCCGGATTTGAATGGATGGGTGATGGCTTTAGCGAGTATCTAATGGGAAATCCGCTTCTTGGAGGAGGACTCTTGTTTATTTTGCTCTTGGATTTTGTTTGCGAATGGTGGGGGATAAGGAGGGATATGGGGGGGGGGATGCTGCTGCTGGTGACTAAGGGTGAAGCACTTTTGTCTGTTGAATCGCAGTTTCAGTTCGAGGAGGGGGTGGATGTGGATGAATGTTAAATACGCTCGCAAGGGTGTCGCTGGATGTGCACCTTTATCACAACAAGCTTAACTAATCAACGTCACATCAGGTTTACTCACCCACGTGCGGGGGTGGGAGCTTCTTGAATATTGATTAAAACTTTGTGAGCTGAGGCCATCAACAGCCAAATGCGCCTTCTGCTCTAGACAGTTGACGGTTTTGTCGTCACATGTGTTAAGACTCCCTCGTGGGCCTAAGCGGGTCCTGGGGGACCAGAGCTCCAGCTGGTCTGCGTTGACTGAGCAGTTGATTTCGTTTGTCAGTGGAATTATGTGACATTTTATGCTTGACTAGGGTTTACATTTGGATTGAAACTAGGGTTTCGGGGAAATTTTTTAAGGAAAGCAAAAAGGGGCCTTTTCTTTTTAACTGGCAAATTCGGGGTAGAAACAAAAGATGTGTTCAGCAAGAAGGAGCTCAGATTGAGGTGGTATACATGGGACCTATTACGGAGAAGCTCAAATGGAACCTGTTACGTCCTACGTATACATTGAGCCCTTCTTTGAAATTGATTCAAGTTTTTTGGGTTCTCAAACGGTCCAAGTCAAGGGATCCATCGTTTTTTCAGTATTGACGTACATTTATGTATTAGGAAACTTTACTAACGCCTGAGTTAAGGCATGAGATTATGGTGCGACGGTGTGACGTACGAGTTAGGGGACAAGAACCACCTCATCCGCTGAGCTCTACCAAAAGTATGCCGTCTGCTGGATCACCGACTCCGAGCGTTTGCAACAAATTCTACGGAAACTTAAAGAACGAGCTGTCATTCTGCGGGGTCCTGCAGCTATCTAAATCTAGATTTCAAACACTCATGGTGAGGGATTCTCTCTGCTCGAAATGTTGTCCGCAGTTTCGCCCCCCTCGTAGATCCAGGGAGAATTTTCCTTAAAAAAAAACTTTTGCGTTTTGGCAGAAGCGTAAAAAGACTTTTTCTCCAATTAAACGACTAACATAAAGCGTCTACAACGACAACGTCAACCAAATTATCGGTCAACACAATTTAAAAAACCGCCAACGGTACAACCGACCCGTTTGAACGATTGAGTCTTTTTTACGTCAATCGGCTTGATCATTGGTTGACGCTTGCCTAGGGTGACCAGATCCATGAGCATGAAAGAGGATACCTTCAAGAGACTCAAATAAAAATTTAAGACAAAAAAAAATTTAAAAAAAATTTTTTTAATTCATCAAAACAAGGAAAAAAGCATTAATTTTAGCAAATTGAAGTAAAATAAATAATAATAATTTAATTCAGTTCTAACTTTAAATGCTAAATAAAAATAAAATAAAATAAATAAAATAAAAATAACACTGATTACATTTTTGATATTTGATTATAAAGGGTCGTCCAACCATAATGCACGATGTTGATTGTGAGTCACACCTTAACGTCAAGTTTCTTGCCCAACTTTATTTGACATTTGTTTGTTTCACTGTTTGACAAATTCAACTATGGAGAGGTACACAATTGAGCAGCGCGTTAAGATTGTTTACGAAAATGAGCGTTCAAATCAAACTGCATTTCGTGCACTTCGTGATTTTCTTAGTCAGCATAATTGACGAAATGTGTCCACAATCGGTAGAATTGTGAACAAATTTCAGCAAACCGGGTCTGTAGGAAATGTGAAAACACCTGTGCATGCTCGCCCAGTTCGTTCTGCGGAAAACATAGCTGTTGTTCGCGATAGTGTAGCAGTCTTTTTCGAAAATGTAGTCGGCCAAGTAGTTACCGTGAAAGATGTTCGCTATTGCGAGATGATAATGGACTTCTTGTGGCCAGAAATTGAGGATATGGACTTGGACGACATGTGATTCCAACAGGATGGTACCACTTGCTACACAGCCAACGAAATAATGGCTCTTTTGCGCGAGAAATTCAATGGCCGTATTATCTCACGTCGTGGCGATGTTAATTGGCCGTCACGATCATGTGATTTGACACCATTGCACTTTTTTCTTTGGGGACATTTAAATGAAAAAGTGTACTTCAATAAGTCAAGAACAATTCAAGGGCTAAAGGATGAGATAATTGGGCACATTAACGACATTGAACCTCAATTATGTCTCAGAGTCATTGAAAATATGGACCATCGGATAGAGGTATGCCACCGAAGCCGTGGCGAGCATTTGGCCGATATTTTGTTTCACACATAATTCTCATAGATCCTTCTATCATAATAAAAAATATTAAGATAATTCTCTGAAAACCTTTTGTTTTATTTAGAATTATCATCGTGCGTTTTCGTTAGACCACCACTTATTTGTCGTTTGACCGTATTTTTTTTAAATATAGAGTTTTTTTTAATTATAGTCGTAAAATTCCGAGCAGGACATATTTTATAGACAATTGCTTTTATATTCTCAACTTTGAGACTATTCCGCTCTTCAGTTCATTGGTTCGTTAAGAAAAAAGATATATGCTCAACATTAGCTTATGTGCAGGTATTGAAAAAACAAAGTGTGCAATTATGAAAAGTTCACTGTGTAAATCGATATTGTACATACACTCTGGCATTTTGTTTCTTAGCTTACTTATTTTTACATTAGAAAAGCACACACGAATACGGTAGAAGAACTATCTTAAACAGAAAAAATAGCTATAAAATGACCTGTCAAATGAGTGGGTGTGTTCAAACGACTGTTAAAAAACAAAAAAGATGGCGTTGTGTTCAGAAGTGAATGAGTTTAGTAACAAATATATTTTGGGTCGTGTTCGCACCAAAAAGATGCAGAAAATTTCTGAATAAGTGTTGAAGTTTTGTTGTAGTTTTATGATGTCGAAAAATTGAGTTAACTGAGAAAAAACATTTTTTATGAGATAGAAACAGGACATGTCATCTTAAAAGAGGACGTCTGGTCAGCCTACGCTTGCCTAATGGAGTTCCCCATAAATCTTGGAATACATACAGAGACGCTCTATATAGTGAACACCGATATAGTGAACAACCCAATATAGTGAACACACAAAATTTTATACAGGCTATTCTAAATAGTGAACAAAAAAAAGTCCCGTTATAGTGAACCTATGTTTTTTTTCCTGTATTGTATTATTATTATTATTGTATTCCTGTATGTATTATTGTATTCCTGTATGTATTATTTTGATGCGTTTTACATTTTTTACGTATGAGTTGTTTTTGTTAAAAATTCTTTCTTATAAATATTGGCTTGTTTTTTAGCAATTGCGAAGAAAAATTTTAATTATATTCTATTTTTGATGAATTGTACTTCAAAACATACGCATTTTGTTGAAATTTGCTCCAAGCACTCCACGCTCTTTACAATGAACAATCTCGATGCAGTGAACAGGCCCGGTTTTTATTAGTTCACTATATCGAGCGTGTACTGTGTATACTATTCAATTTGTGAATAAATTTATTTGTTCCACTAAAATTGCCTTAGTTTTTCTATACGATGTCGAAAACTGAAAGAAGAGCAGCAGCCTTCTATTCACGTGTTAATCATATATGCTAGAAAACAAATATTAAAGTTTCGCAAAAATTGAATGAAAAAAAGGATAAACTCAAAACTCACAGTTTCTTTGAAACGAAGACGCACGAGATCTGTCAGTTTTTCCGCGAAATTGATCCAATATTGGCGTCTGTGGTTGATGCTCCAGACGTCAACCACTGATTGACGCAATTGAGCCGCGACTAACGGTGGTGTTTCAGAAATATTAATTTACACGATCGATGTAATCGCGTAAATTTTGTTCGACGGAAATTGAGGACGATCTGAGGTTCAAACCAATTGGCGTAGATTGACGTAAAAAAAATTACGCATTTACACGATTGATGTCGATTGGACATAAAAAAAAGTATAAATATTGACGCAAATCGTCAACCGTGCAATACGCTTCCTCGGCATTGCATTTGCTAATGAGAATGGACCACCTTGCGGCTCATTTAAACACAAGCACAGCAACTAGACAACTCCCTCCATCCAATCAGTGTCATAATATTCATCTTGCTGAACCACAAGTGCCTCCTGTGCGGACATCAGCATCCATTTGCACTCACTAATGCCATCAAAACCCATTTCACACCATCCGACAACGAATTGCCAACGCCTCCGAGCGAATGTAGTTCAAGGACTCGCCCAGAACATTGTCATTTGCATAAACAATTGGGCCACAGTTTTCACAGTTTTGGGACGGTCCTATCCTCGTCATCTCATCCATACCGCCGAGCACCACAGGTAGTGTGTAAAACAACGGCCCCCGCCGGCGCGCAGTGAACACCATCAACGCAGGCCAGATTAAAATCCATAAAAACCCGCAATCGGGGGTGAGTCAGTAAAGTCAAACGTGATGGCAGCCATCCAGAGGAGATTCATAGACTGCACAACGACACCCCCGGCGCGGCGCTTCCGACAAACTCGGGCCTGTTAACATTAACATTTAACCGTTCAATTTGCTACGCACGACTACCAAGAAGGATGTTCTCCCTCCCCGCCGCGGCTACCGCTGCCGACGAGCCGACATTGTCGTCGATGTCGTCGCTTGCCGTTGCGCACTATGCGCACAATGCAAACCCGAAATGCGGCGGAATGGAAATTTAAATTTCTTTTGTGCGGCGCTGGAATGCCCATTCAGCGTACCCTCGCACTTCCCCATTGTATCGCTCCGCAACGGAAGCACACCATTTCACTTAATTACTCGGCATAATACGAAAGGGATATGCGGAATCACAGCGAATCGCAGCGAATTACAGCGGACGCTGGATGCAATCATCTCGGGCCTTGACGTTACAGCGTCGCCCCGGCCGCGGAGCACTTAAAGTGTCAGCAGGATGCCCTTAAAGTCGACCACACCTGCTGCCGCGCACTCCATTTCCCGGGAGCAAGCTAAACTGTGCTCGTGATCCTCTCCGGGAGTGAGTGGATGCTTTTTTGGTTTGACATGTGCTGTCGCCGAAATAAAGCGCACATAGGCCGCGCCGCGCCGCGCCCCTCTGAAACAATATCCGGTGTCTGGTGCAATTTACTTTGAAACTCTCCCGAGCGGGAATGCAGCGCAGCCTTGCGGTTGCAAACGTGTAATTTCCGCACCCGAAGTCGTTGACAGGGGGGTGGGCGGAAGGATAATGGAGCAGTTTGCACCCGAGGCGGGCAAAGAATCTTAATGATTCTGGTGTCCAACGGACAGATGTGTGCTGCATGCAGGCTGGAGGTGGAACTTTATGAGCTCAAAGTGAGAATCCCTAAGTGCTCATGCAAACACCATGAGAGGAGGTGGCATATTCAGTTTCATTAACCTCCGTTCGGTGCTTTTCCAGAGTGGCACGTCCGGTAGGTGCCCGTGTGCTTTGGTTGTGTTTTTATGTGGACATCGCACAACACCGGACTTAACACGGTATTTTAGGGGCGCTCCGTTGAGATATCGAAGGAGTTTTGCTGGCGGGAAAACCCACTCACCCAGAGCAGTTGAGTGCAATGTGAAACGTTCATTGTTTATTTACCACAAGGATGCAGGTGACTTCCGGTGTTTGAGGGTCTTTTTCACAGAGATATCAACGTCAACAACTATCGGTGTGGAGGGGATAGATTCGGCTTGTGTCTGGTGGCGGGATTCTTTGGGGGTCCCTTGAATTTAGTTTTCGTAGCGAAAATTGCTGAGTCTGCATGTGGAATGAGTAAACATGTGAAATATTCACCTCATGTGGGTTCCGGGACACTGTGATATTCCAAGAAAAGCCAATGGACTTACCGGTCGGTTTTATCACTTTCACCTAGTGGACCACCCCGCCTAAGTGAGACTGTAGTCTGCCGTCAACTCTTTGAACCTAACCTGACCTTTGAATTCCGAATTGATTTCTTTAATTCACAGGCTCACCCTTTCAGTTTGGTGTCACATGAAAGGGGAAACTTCGATTGAGAAATCACGGATTCAGTTCTTTCCTCGCAGAGGTTTCATGTTGGACCGCTCCGAAGTAAAACCAGGGAGTCTAGTCTTTTTGAAGGGAGATGTCCTAGTGGAACTTCATTGAGAGATGGGGGTTAGTTACAGATTGGCCAACCGCAGCATACTTAGCACCATTTAGGGTCTTCCAATAGGGACATCCGAACTTTGACAGTTGATAGCGGTCATATTGTTGAAGCTTCTTCTTCTTCTTCTTAGGGCGCTACAGTTCGAGGTGGACCTGGGCCTCACTCAACATGCCTCTCCAGCCAGCAGGATCTTTCGCCAGCTGTCTCCAGTTTCGGACACCAAGCCGGCCGAGGTCCCCCTCGAATTGTGTGCGCCACCTTGTTCGTGGACGTCCTCTGTTGCGTTGTCCCACAGGCTCAGAGTCGAAGACTCTTCGGGCCAGAGCTAAGTTGTCCATACGCTGAACATGGCCTAGCCATCTTAGGCGTTGGATCCGTAGACGCCTGGCTAGACTCATGTCGCTGTACAGCCCATACAGTTCGTGGTTGAATCTTCTTCTCCAAATGCCATCAAAGCAAACAGGATCAAAGATCGCGCGCAGAACTTTTCTCTCGAAAAGACCAAGAGACTGTTCATCCGCCTGGGATATTGTCCATGCCTCTGCACCGTAAAGCAGGACTGGGATGATCAAGGTCTTATACAAAGTCAACTTGGTCTTCCGAGAGAGGGCTCTACTACTCAATTGCCTTTTGAGCCCATAAAAACAGAGGTTGGCAAGAGTAATTCTGCGTTTGATCTCGGTACTGATGTTGTTTGTACTGTTTACCGCGAAGCCAAGGTAGACGAAGTCCTTTACTACCTCAAAGTTATAGCTGCCTATGGTGACGTTCTGGCCAAGTCGTCGATGTTGTGCGTCCTTTCTCGATGACAGCATATACTTTGTTTTGCCCTCGTTTACCGCCAGACCCATTTTAGCCGCTTCCGTTTCAATGCCAGCAAACGCATCATTGACGGCTCGCTGTGTTCTCCCAATCACGTCAATGTCATCCGCGTAAGCTAGCAGTTGAACGGACTTTTGGAAGATCGTGCCTCTTGTGTTGGCCAGTGAGTTTTGCACGATCTTCTCAAGAATGATGTTAAAGAAATCACATGACAGCGCGTCGCCTTGTCTAAAACCTTTTTTGACATTGAAGGTCTCGGTGAGTTCGTTACCGACCTTGATGGAGCAGCGAGAGTTGTCTATCGTCGTCCTGCATAGTCTGACGAGTTTCGCAGGAATGTCAAAATTAGACATGGCGCTGTATAGCTCGTCTCTATACACGCTGTCATATGCGGCCTTGAAATCGACAAATAGATGGTGTGTGTAGATCTGCATTTCTTGGGTCTTCTCCAGGATCTGCCGCAGTGTGAAGATCTGATCTATGGTGCACTTCCCTGGCCTGAAACCACACTGATAAGAACCAATCACTTTGTTCACAAATGGTTTCAGACGTTCACACAGAATGGCAGAAAGATCTTATAGGCGATGTTAAAGAGACTTATCCCTCGGTAGTTGGCGCAGTTAAAAGGGGCTCCTTTCTTGTGGATCGGGCAAACGATACTGAGATTCCACTCATCGGGCATGCTTTCCTCCGACCATATCTTACAGATGAGCTGGTGCATGCGCCCTACCAGATCACCTCCAGCTGCTTTAAACATTTCGGCGGGCAGACTATCTGCACCAGCAGCTTTATTAGACTTCAGTCTCGATATCGCTATCTTGACTTCGTCTAGGTCGGGGGGACGGTATTCTCTTCTATCATCGTCCGTTGTGTTGAGTGGAACATTCTGCCTGACAGCGGTATTTGTGTCCTCATCGCCGTTCAACAGTCTGCAGAAATGATTTTTCCAAATTCTCAGTATCGACTGCGAATCTACTACTAGCTGTCCATTTTCGTCCCGGCAAGCTTCTGTCCGAACTTTATATCCATTCGGTAAAAGTTATACCCTTTGGTAAAACTTTCGGACATCATTCCTGCCATAACACCTCTCCATCTCCTCGATCGCGCGCTTCTCGTGCTCTTTCTTTTTCTTCCTGAGAAGCCGGTTCTCTTCCCTTCTTCTCTGTTCGTAGAGCTCACGAACAGCTCTCGTGGTTCGATGCAGCGTTGCCCGGTAGGCTTCTTGCTTTGCTGCATGTGCCTGCCTGCACTCGTTGTCAAACCAGGGGTTTTTTCTTGTTGGCGTTTTAAAACCCAGCACATCAGTAGCGGCTTCTCTGATGGCTCTTTGACAACGTCTCCATTCTTCGTCTATTGTTAGTGCAGGCGGCGTCGAACTTTCGGAGAGTTTCAGGGAGACTCGATCGGCAAAGTTCCTGGCAGTCTGTTGCGATTGTAGCTTTTCGACGTCAAACCGTGGTTGGCTTCCTCGACTCCGTTCTTCTCTCGATATCCGTGTCCTTACCTTGCCTACAACAAGGAAATGGTCCGAGTCGATGTTGGCGCCTCGGAACGTTCGGACATCAAGAATACTGGAGGAGTGTCTGACGTCGATCGCAACGTGATCAATCTGGTTGACGGTTGAATGATCAGGGGACCGCCAGGTCCCTTTATGGATGTTTAGGTGTAGGAACCGCGTGGTAGCTACAGAGAGGTTTCGCCCCGTAACAAAGTCCACCAGACTGAGTCCGTTTTCGGACGTGGTGTCGTGCAGGCTGTGTTTACCGATGACTCTAGCAAAGATGTCCTCTTTACCCAGCTTAGCGTTGAAATCTCCTAGAACGATCTTGGTGTCGTAGCTGGGGCATTGATCGTACGTACTTTCTAGGAGATCATAGAAGTCATCCTTGCTATCGTCATCTTTGTCCTCCGTTGGGGCGTGGGCGCAGATTAGGCTGATGTTGCCGAATTTAGCCTTGATGCGGATTGTTATGAGGCGCTCGCTTATGTACTTAAAGCTTAAGACTTTTTGCCTAAGTCTGCCTCGAACAACAAATCCACATCCAAATAATCGCTGCCTTCGCTCTCTGTAACAGTCGCCGTAGTAGATATCGCAGTTTTTCATCCTCTTTTTGCCCGGCCCATCCCATCGCACTTCCTGGATTGCGGTAACGTCTGCTTTATAGCAGTCTAGGGCCTCCGCGAGTTCATCGGCTGCACGTGGTCTGTTCAGGGACCTCACATTCCACTTGCAGAACCGAAAGTCATTGTCCTTATTCCGTTTGCTGGGGTCGTCAACAGTAAATCCGTCCGTATCCGAGGCATATTGTTGCTTCTCAACTCGATACTTTTTTACGTGGTGAGGAAGTTAACCCCACGCACAACCTCCAACTGGGAGGACAGGTCCATTTGTTTAGCCCCCGGACAAAGGGGTCCGGAGGGATCCGGTGTCGGTAGCCTCTTGCAGGCTGTGAGCGCCGCCGTTGGCCCTAAAAGGGCTCATCCGCCGCCATCTCTATTCCAAGGTCCCGACCTTACCATGGAAACCAAGTAGCTCCTGCTGACTGGAGTTGTGGATGCCGCCGTTGGCCAATCAGTTGACCAGCTCCTCCGCCGCCATCCTAAAAAGAGTGATGAGCCCTGGTAGACTCACACTCCCCCCTCTCTCGTTTGCAGCCGCCCAGACGTCCCACGAGGGTTGGTTACCCCATCTTCTGTCGAGGGTACTCGGCTCCCGGATTTCACCACGGGGAGGTGAGAGTAGGAGTTCGTTAATAGAGGCTAGGTGCAGACGCTTGTGTCTGCATGGTTCGCGTATTAACGCTTCGAAATCCGAAGTCCGAATTGATTTCTTTAATTCACAAGCCCACGCTTTCACTGTGGTGTCACATGAAATGGGAAACTTCGATTGAGAAATCACGGATTCAGTTCTTTCCTCGCAGAGGTTTCATGTTGGACCGCTCTGAAGTAAAACCAGGGGGTCAAGTCTCTTTGAAGGAAGATGTCCTAGTGGAACTTCATTGAGAGATGGGGGTTAGTTACAGATTGGCCAACCGCAGCATACTTAGCATCATTTAGCAGGAGTCAGTTAGCGCTTGTTTCGTTCCAAGTACAGGGTCTTCCAATAGGCACATCCAAACTTTGACAGTTGATAGCGGTCATATTGTTGAAGCTTCTTCTTCTTCTTCTTAGGGCGCTACAGTTCGAGGTGGACCTGGGCCTCACTCAACATGCCTCTCCAGCCAGCACGATCTTTTGCCAGCTGTCTCCAGTTTCGGACACCAAGCCGGCCGAGGTCCCCCTCGACTTGTGTGCGCCACCTTGTTCGTGGACGTCCTCTGTTGCGTTGTCCCACAGGCTCAGAGTCGAAGCTACGTCTGTCAAATTGGCTGTCATTTATTCAGTCTGCTTTGCCAAATCCCTATGGACGGACATAGCGTTCAACAATGCGTGCAAATGATAAAATTGTTTTATCAAAATGGGTGTTCGGGTAACGTTCCGCGCTCATTGCCCTTTTCACGGTCGCCACAGTCGTCCTACCGAGAGGACTATTTGCAGCGTGGTGAATAAATTTGAGTCCACTGGTTCACTAAACGATTAACCAACACCCGTACCTCGACGAAACGCAAGATCTGTTGAAAACATCGCCACTGTCCGTGAGAGTGTGCAGGAGAATCTGAGGCAATCAATATCTCGTCGCTCACAAGAACTCGACTTTTCGCAGACCACAACTTGGCGAATTTTGCGTCGTGACTTGGGCCTGCACCCGTACAAAATTCAACAGACCCAGGAGCTGAAGATAAACGATCATAGACAACGACGTGTATTCGCTCAATGAGCTCTGGAGCAATTGGACACTGGCTTCAATTTTCATCGAAAAATAATTTTCAGTGATGAGGCCCTTTTTTTGGATGACGGATTAACGGGTACGTCAACGGGTATTTGAACTATGTTATATTTCGTACATAATGGCATCGATTGGCCTTTTAAATGGATAAGATATTTCGATGATATCTCACACACAATTTGTTTTATTTAAATTTAAAGATAAGAAGCGCTTAATGAAAGATGCTTTACATCGGTGTTGTCGAGCTCTGGTGATAGGAAGTTTGTTAACAGCGCTCTATACCTGAGACCATTGACGGCAACGGTGTCTCCTTCCTCATTTCGATTTTGGGCTAGCGGCTTCATTGGTCTCGTATCTCTTTGAGAACAACGGCATCAACGTCCACGGCGAGCGCTATGGGTCGATGATTACCAACTTCTTTTGGCCTGAATTGGATGGTATGAACACCGTCATGTGGTTTCAACAAGACGGTGCTACGTGCCACACAACTCACTCCACATTGAAAATTTTGCACGAGCGCTTCGAGGTCATTTATGGTCATCTCACGTGGAGGTGACGTGAACTGGCCACCGAGATCGTTCGATTTGACTCCGTTAGACTTTTTCTTGTGGGGTTTTCTGAAGTCTCAGGTCTATGCGGATAAGCCACAAACCACAGCGGCCCTCAAAGCCAACATAATCCATGCCATTGGTCAAATTCAGCCTGATTTATGCGTCAGAGGTGGTTTGGTTTGTCGACTCCTACGCTCGATGTTCTCGGTTCGATTCCCGAAAAAACACCAAACATTTCTCACGGCTCCACCTCTTTCGAGTCACTGACAATGCTCAAAGGGTATAACTGTCTGGAAAAAGCTTCTCAATCTCGCCGTTCGGAGTCGGCATTAAACTGTAGGTCCCCTCCACTCGTGAGAGAACAATAGCACGCACAAGACGAGTGGTTGCTTAGAAGCAAGGCCCAGGTCCACCTCGGACTGTATCGCCGCCATTACTATTATTATTATTATGCGCCAGAGTCATGGAATGCGCGAGAGGCCTTGACAGACATTTGAACGATGTTATATTCCATATTCCATAATGGCATCAATAGGCCTTCCAAAAGAATAAAAAATATCGATGATATCTCACAAACACTTTACTTAATTTAAATTTAAAGCTAGGATGCACTTAATGAAAGACCTTTAGGCTCTCTTGCATCTGTCGCAACGGAGGCACGTACCTAGGAGCATACTTCTTTGAGCCTTAGCCTAAGCACGCTTACAAAAATTGGCATCAATCAGCTCAATCACCTCGTTGCACGTTTGAACTTGTTTAATTATTTACTAGAAGAAAGTCTTATTGGCGTACACGACTGGTTAAATGCCTGCCCCAAGTTCGAGGGGTTACAGGTTCGAATCCCAGTGAAATTGAATCTGGTCCAGTCACCATTTGCCGTTGGGATCAAATTAACGGCCTTGGAGTAGGTTGCTAAACGTGATATCCACGAACGCTATAACAGTGGAGATCCGACGTAGAATCGCCCTTGGCAACCGATGGTACTTCGGTTTGTCAAAACAACTGGGCTCAAAACTCCTGACTCGAAGGACCAAAATCATGTTCTACAAAACTCTTATTCTGTCTTCTTCTTCTTCTTCTTCATCTTAGGGCGCTACATTTCGAGGTGGACCTGGGCCTCACACAACATGCCTCTCCAGCCAGCACGATCTTTCGCCAGCTGTCTCCAGTTTCGCACACCAAGCCGGCCGAGGTCCCCCTCGACTTGTGTGCGTTGTCCCACAGGCTCAGAGTCGTTCTGTGAGTCCTGCTATATGGAGCCGAAAGCTAGACACTAAGCAGAACTGCAGAGCTGATTCTTGGTGCCCTCGAAAGAAAAATTCTACGTCGGATTTATGGTCCCGTCTGCGAGGAAGGCGAATGGAGGAGAAGACACAACCGCGACTTGTACCAGGATGTGGATGTAGTCCGGAAGGCAAAAATCCGTCGACTGCACTGGCTCGGCCACATCGAGCGAATGGACAACAACGCTTCAGCTAAGAGGGTCTTCGAATCCGAGCCTCCTGGTTCGAGAAGGTGAGGAAGACCGAACCTCCGGTGCAAAGACCAAGTCATCGCGGACGTAAGACAGCTTGGTCTTGATGACTGGAATCAGCGTGCCCAGGACCGTCAACGATGCAAGGCATCGATAGCTCAGGCTCAGACCCTCCATGGGTCGTAGGCCTGTAAAGTAAGCAAGTAAGTAGGTTGCTACCTGGCAGTACAATGGACCAATTTTGAGTCTTAGTGCTCCAGTAGTGTTGCAAAAACCGACCGAAAAAAAGTCCTATTGGTATGGTGTAACAATCATGGGCCTAACTAGTCGTAAGAATGAGTTTTTCCAATACAGCCTGTGATTAGAACGTAATACAACCTAAGCTTGGTGTTACAAATGGGCAGGTGTACATTTCAAGAGCATCTGTAGCAAGTAGACAAACAGAAACTGCACCGGACCACAGCTGGTTCGTACCAGCTGTGGTCTTCGTTTCACCGAAGAGCGAGTTTCCTTTCTTTTTTGACGAAGTTTTGAAAAAAATGCCTCGTTGCAAAAAGTTGGACCAAAAGAGCAATACTCTTCTTGATTCTTTGAACTTAAAGTTAAAAACAGAGACAAAGTCAAACAAACGTCCGCTTCCACAAGATTCTCCAAAAGATCAAGCCTTTCGAGGAAATGCGTAACTTGGCAACACGGCGGGCATAACTGGTGAAGATTTACTCAAACTGCTTCGGAGCCACTCCACGGTATCCCTTCCCACGAGTGACCCAAAACTTCGGTAACAGACGCGACCCTATCAAAACCGTCCAAAAAGATTGCCGAGTTCAAAAAAGCTTTTCCGAATCTCACCCGAATGCAACAGTAAATATGAAGCCCTAATGGAAAAGAAAAATCACTTTAAAGTCAAGCCCCTCAAACAATCATATCATCGGAGCCCCTAGCCAGCCCCGCTCTCGTTTTCCCTGAACCAGAAAGGGTGAGCCCAAAACTTGTCCCTCATTTCGACCGTCAATGACCGGAACGAACAATGCCAGGCGTTGTTTGCCCGACTGAACCAGATTCACTGCAGAGGCAAAAAAGGCAATCATCCACTCATCGGATGGGGGCCTTATCCAAGGATTAACGCCACCTTAGGATGTTTACTTTCTCATGAAAAGCAATTTATGAAAAATATTTGAGCAACTGAAAAGGGAAAGACTCCGCCGACGCTCTCCCTCAAATCTGCGACTTTCACTAACGAAATTGAAAATCTGCGCGAACAGTGCGAACAACGAGGCACCGGTGCTCGCATACATCCTTCATCTGCTTCGGTAAATACAACTCGCCGGAGGCGAAAATAATTTTTAATGCGTCCTTGAAGGGCCACAAGCCCCGACTCCGACGACTACACGACCCCCTCCCCGGTTAGAGGATCCGAAGTTGGATTGAAAGCTTGATTATGTTAATTTATGAGTTTTTTCTTTCGTCCTTTGTTTTGGGCAATTCCGTTTTTTTGCACCCACCCACCCACGGCCGGTGGAGCGGCGAACAAAAGCAGGACACATCCCGGAAGATGAATGGCAGTGGAAGGAGATATGAAAGAAAAAGAATTGAGATGCAAACTTGAGCCGGCCTGCCGCTCTCCGCACTTGAGAAAAAATATAAAAATTGGCCTAATTAAGAATTTCATTGTTTTAATTTGGTCTCCTGGAACTGGTCCTGGTCCTGGTACTGGTCCTGCCCAGTAATTGCCTGAGGGAAGTTTATATCCGCGATTAATCACACCAAATGGGGTGTCGTTAAGTAGGAGATACTTTTTAATGGACTCGAACATTATTCATTTGAATAAACACCGATCCTGCGTGCGGATGCTTGAAACCGAAGCTGAAGCAATTGAATGGAATTGGGTCTGCCTGTAATTTGGAGACATGCTGAGGTACTTGGATGGATTGTGCTCCTTTTTCACTCCATGGTTGGGACACTGTCTTGGGAATTTATGCGACACGCTGTGATGGATTTGAAGTATGAGATAATTTTCCTGAGTGACCATTCGAAAGTGGGCGGAAGACCAATGGAATCGATGAGTCTCTTTGTGTCCATTGCTTGTCAGGAGGACGACAGTTTTTTGGAAGTTGTCGTCGGTGACTAAGTGGACTTTTCTATCACTTTCCATTTCATTCAGATGATTTTTAACTCTGACGGACGTGCATTTTTCACCGAAGTGCCTACCGCTTTGTGAGCAAGAGAGTCATGTCCCTCCATTTCGTCCGTCCATAAGGAGGAGGTTTTGAGTTCGATTTCCATTAAAAGTAAAGACAATAAAAGGAGTATCGAAAGCGAAGACTAAAGCAAATGCTGCTAGTCTTGAAAAGGATACATTTGAAGATGACTTTAACACAAATCGCACGACACACCACACGAGTCGCATAACCTCCTACCCACTGAACCATTCTGGCTTGTGATGGAGCGTTAACCTTGCTCGCTGCTGATGTTCTTCAAGTCTTACTTGGGAAGGAGTGAGGAGACTGTACTTTGCCTGGCGAGTTCATCAGATTCGTAATTTCCTGAAATGTCTCATGGTTCCGGCTCCCACATGAAGTGGATATAAAAATGCTTGGTCATATCGTTAAGAAATGGGCGGCACTTAAAGTGGCTGTTATTGTATTGTTGTTGTAGTCTGAATATTCGTTCAAATGATGATGTCCTTTCTGCGCATACATTGTACTGAAGCCACGACATGGTTTCCTTTCATAGTCTCCGGCTGAAAGACACTACATTAGTTGGAAATGCACATTGTTATAGAGGTCCTTTGGGTGGACACCTAATCCCATCCCTCTCTAGTGTTGGAATTATGTATCTGTAAAAACTCGTAGAAGACCATCCAGAGTGTCAAGTCATGTCTTCCATTCAGATCTGAAGGGAATGCAGATTGAGAAGTTATTCTCAAAGGCGATTTGAGAGCAGCGATTGCCAGCATATGCGGTATTAGCATTTCTCCACAAGAAAGAAGACCCCTTTGACTGCGCCAACTATAGAGAGATAAGTCTCCTTAAAATCGCCTATATGATCTTTTCTGCTATTCTGTGCGAACCTGAAACTTTTCGTCACCAAACCTTAGGTCCCTATCAGTGTGGTTTCAGGCCCGGGAAGTCCACCATCGATCAAATCTTCACACTGCGGCATATCCTGAAGAAGAACCAAGAAATGTAAATTGACACACACCACCTATTTGTCCATTTCAAGGCCGCATCTGACAGCGTGCAAAAAGACGAGCCATACAGAGCCATGTCTAGTTTTGACATTCCTGCAAAACCCTTCAGACTATGCAGGACGACGATGGAGAACTCTTGCTGCTCCATCAAGGTCGGTAACGAACTCACCGAGACCATCATGTCAAAAAAGGTTTTAGACAAGTCGACGCACTGTCATGTGATTTCTTTAACATCGTTCTTGAGAAGATCGTTTAAAACTCACTGGGCGACACGAGAGGCACGATCTTCCAAAAGTCCGTTCAACTGCTAGCTTATGCGGATGACATTGACGTGATTGGGCGAACACAGCGAGCCGTCAATGATGGGTTTGCTGGCATTAAAATGGAAGCGGCTAAAATGGGTCTGGCGGTAAACGAGGACAAAACCAAGTATATGCTGTCATCGAGAAAGGACGCACAACATCGACGACTTGGCCAGAACCATAGGCAGCTATAACTTTGAGGTAGTTAAGGACTTCGTCTACCTTGGCTCCGTGGTAAACAGTACAAACAACATCAGTACCGAGATCAAATGCAGTATAACTCTTGCCAACCGCTGTTTTTTTGGGCTCAAAAGGCAATTGAACAGTAGAGCCCTCTCTCGGTCGACCAATTTGACTCTGTATAAGACCTTGATCATCCCAGTCTTGCTGTACGGCGCAGAGGCATGGATAATATCCCAAGCGGATGAACAGTCTCTTGGTCTTTTCGAGAGAAAAGTTCTGCGCGCGATCTTTGGCCCTGTTTGCGTTGATGGCATTTGGAGGAGAAGATTCAACCACGAACTATATGGGCTGTACAGCGACATGGGTCTAGCCAGGCGTCTACGGATCCAACGCCTAAGAGACGTTTGCTATTAAGGTGGGACGCACAAGTTGAGGGGGACCTCGGTCGGCTTGGTGTGCGAAACTGGACAAAGCTGGTGAAAGATCGTGCTGGCTGGAGAGACATGTTGAGTGAGGCCCAGGTCCACCTCGGACTGTAGTGCCCTAAGAAGAAGAAGGAGATAAGCCTTCTAATGCTACGTACTTAGCGCAACAAATTAGCGGGCTACCTAGAGATCCTTGAATTTCATAATTTGTTCGTTTAGGACCCATATTCGATTCAAGTTGTAAATGTAAGCTGTGGCCCACTGTAGGTCTCACGGGGCACATCCCCAGGGTACAATGGACGTAATCTGTTGGTTTAAGTAAGCCGCGATACTAGTCGCTTGGGCACCCTTCAACTTACCCACCTACCTAGTCGTTGATCTGGAAACTGCTATTTCAACATTGTTCTCGTAAGCTGTCACTTTGCAGCCTTACTCCTCTAAGTTCAACAGCAGTTCATTGACCGCAATGTTCCAGCTCTCACTCCTTGAGAGCACACCACCTTGCGGGATATCTCTTTCGACCAATACCCGAATCACAAAGCTGGTAGGTTAGGTTAGGTTGAAGTGGCTGACTGTAGATAGCATTCACACTTAGATCTGATGTCACCTATCCAAAAAACCATTTGGTGCTTTCAACGAAGCTCTTTAGTTGATGAATGCCGACGTTGTGCAATTCGCTCAAGTCGTTGAAGAAGTAGGCTCCAAGGTGTTTCTTCCTGCGAGAGGAGAGAGCGCTACAAGTGCAGAGGAGATGCGTTATGCTTTTCTCTTCTTCTTCGTCTCTGCAGCTTCTGCAGAAATCATTGTGAGGGAGTCCCATTCTTGAGGCGTGAGTGCCAATGGCACAGTGTCCTGTGACACAAAGCTGGTGAGATGTTGTTAATAAGAGTCAGAAGAGGGTTCGGGCTTCAGGAGTGCATACAAGGTTGCACTGACTTCGATGCTGTTGAAAGGAAACTTTTTTTTAACATTATTCTTGAGAAGATCGGGCAAAACTCATTGGTCAACTCGCTGGTCAACTCACTGGCCAACTCACTGGCCATGGGCGAAAGCAGGCCTTGGTCTTTTTGACAGCGACTGGGGGAGAAGATTCAACCACGAACTGTGGGGGTTGTACATGACATGAGTTTAGTCAGTCGTCTACGGATCGAAAGCCTAAGAAGGCTAGACCATATAGATCGCATGGAAAATTGAGCTCTGGCCCGAATAATCGTCGACTCTGTTTCCTGTGGGACAACGAAACAGAAGGCGTTCACGATTTAGGTGGCACACACAAGTGAAGTTGGACATCAACCAACTTAGTATGCAACACTGGAGACAACTAGCAAAAGATCATGCTAGCTGGAGAGAATTGTTGATTTAGACCGAAATGTGAACATACCAGACTGTGGGGCATTATAAAGAAGACGATTCACGTCGAAGCAAAGCATGCAAATTGTACGAATTTACTTCGAAAATCATGGTAAAGTTCACGAAACTGCTGCGTCTCAATCCATAATATTGTCTGAAGACGCCGTTACACTCGCAAAAATCTCTTAATCAATTAATTTAAGGCGATCTTTACTGATTACCCTCGTGAAATGGGCACATGCGCCCCAAAAATCATGCGATATTACATTTCTGGACTATTTTCTGTGAGGATATAGCCGACTTTTTTTAAAAACCTCGACTTCTGGACCTGTTGGAAGTCAGTCTTTCGAATTAGACCAGTATCACGATCATTCCTAAAACTTTTATGTGCTCTCTTTCATTTTGAAAAGCGTCCTACTGTTACAAGCTAGGTTGGCTGGGCCACGGTGACGGTGAGTAGGACGGCGGCACGCTTGCGGTTGCACGGCTTAGCTCGTCGGACGGGGCGGTTCTTGTCCTCCCACTCGTACACCACCAGTTGCAAACAAAAAATATCGTGCCTGTAGCTAGCTAAGAGAAGATAGAAAGAGGAGAAAAGATAGGAAGAGATGAAAGCCTAATACCCTAACAGACCACGGACGGACAACTAAAGATATGAAAGTGAAGAGAGAGAAGAGACAGGAAAGAGGAAATGAAAGGTGTTCAAGGTCTATGCCTTTACCACCAAAAGAGACCGGAAGGGAGATCTCGGAGCTAAGCTAACTAACCTAAACTAATCCTAATCTGACCTACCTAACTTAAAGCTATACCTAAACTAAACCTAATCTATCTTAAAACTACCTAGCTTAGCCCTAATACGAAACAACACCCTTCCAGTGTCGTTTGGCGATGCAGGTTCGTCAAGAACCCGAGTGTGCCTGTTGTTGTTGGCACTAGTCCGCCTGCCCACCCCATCATGTCAATCGACATGACCTTCGCTATCTCCCTAGGCGAAATATTGTGGGAGATAGCCCCTTAGCGGAGACGCTAGCCACAGCCTAACGTTCCACTGTCGACTACCCCGAAGAAGGACGGCCTTCCCTCACCCTACACACACATTTGGCAAAGACGACTCTACTCCATTAAATAAAACATAATCACATTTATCTGAATACTATACAATTCATTTTATTAATAAAGCAAAAGGAAAATAAAAGAAAACAATTCAAGAAATTTAACCTATAATCAATCACCAAATAAAATTATAATTCAAAAGAAAAAAAGCAAAAAGGTTCTAACCTTGGCTAAAGGCTACAGGACGACACACAACAAACAGAGGTTTCCAATAGGCGAAACCTGCTACTCACAGCCTCTTCTGGTCCCCCGACGTCCTGCGCGCAGCACGGTGAAGGTACTTTCCTGTGGATAAAAAAAACGAAATAGTGGGGAGAAATCCCTCTTATCCGCGCACACTCACACACTAACACTAAAGCCAGAACTAGCTAACACTGTTTTAAATATTAAAAAAATAAAACTAGAATAAAAAAACTAAACTAACATGTGTAAAATTTAAATTTAAATTTAAACAAAAGGAATCTTATCAAAACCAAAAAAACTTAATCAAAAATCAAAACTTATTGAATAAAAGATCAGCTTAAAAATCTGGCTGTCTCAGGGCACTGCACACTCCGGCTTGTAGCACACTAGCACATTCAGTTGGCACTTCGGCTTCTCGGGATGGTTATAGCACAATGTGTCATAAGGTCTTGTCCTTGTTGCGCCAAAGTTTCATATAGTGGGAACGGCGGCACTCGTGTATATACGAGTATATATGTGAAAATTCGTTCTGGTCGGCACTTTTGGTAATACACTAGCACTTCTTGTTTTCTTCTTTGTTTTTAGTATATTATTTTAATATATGTATATACATGTGTGTATAATTTATGCGGATGTTCACTTTTTTTGTACTTATGTATTTTTCGGGTTGCAGAGCGTTTTGTAACCTCTTTGGCACTATGTGTATGTATATATATATATGAATGTTTATTAAGTCTTTGTTTTGTATATATTTTTTTTTTGTCATTTATTCTTGCTCTGTTTAACAAAAAAAACCACACCCGCACTCGAATCCATGTATTTTTTTTGTTTTTTTTTTGTGTATAAAACAATCAATAATCAATATTATTATTCAATCACTAAAAATTGCTGCCGATCACTTTTGCGTTCTTACCAAGAATCTCTGTTTTTCTTCTCTTCTCTCAAATTTTCCAACTTGGAAAAATCTTTTCTTCCCAGCTACTCATTTGAGGTTTTTCCATGTTCACATCGTTAAAATGCCTTGTGTGAACAAAGCCTTGCATTTCCATTACATGTGCTGAATTTATCCACCAAATGTATGTCTGTCCTTGTCAGTATATGTATATGTCCGTCCTTGTCAGTTTGACAGATCTCAACAAATGCAGATCAAAACAAGTTTGTTTTAACAAAATTAATATGTCAAAATTAATATTATTAATTAAACCTGATTTGGGGTAAGTACTGATTAAATAAATTATATTATATATAAAACGTTCTACACAATTTGTATATTTCAGGACACTAATTGACTGGACGGGGAGGAATCGCGGGATCACGGGAATTGTCTGGTAAGTTACAAACATACATCAGGATTTTATTCTTAGTATTTTTTTTTTCTTTTTCAGACAAACTGCTGCATGTTGCAGCCTGCCGCAACACTACATATAAAGTAAGTTAATAAAGTAGATATTTTCAATTAACGTCAACTCAGAAGAATACACATTCGTCATAAATTGCTCAGCAAAGTTCTTGTAAGAAGGCTTTACACGACAGATTCTGTAAATTGCCCATCTCTTGATATGCGTCTCTACTCCTTCCGGCCTCTACCGTTCCAATATTACAAAAATATTGTTTTTCGTCCTTGATTTTTTACCGTCATTCCTTTATGATTTGGAGTCACCCCCAGGTCTCGTCCATCCTTCAAAGCAGCACATGTGTCCCCAAAAGTTATTTGGACAGCCTCTGGCGGCTTCCAGTCAATCGATTAATCGATACTCACCGATACGTGTAATTTCAATTATTTTTCCCGAACACCCTCGAACAGCATCCACCCACCTTCCAGGAGACACCACTACCACCCTGCCTCCCCCATTGCGAAGGACGAACTTTTTTTCTTTTCCATCTCCCCGGCGAAATCCCCTGGGATTTTAATGACTTACGACGGGCATTACTCAGAGTCTGAAATTAAAATGATAAATCGGCCTCGCCAAGGGCGCAGCGCCTTTCCGGCCGAGTTCTCGCTTGCATCCACCGCACCGCACACAGCCTAAGCCCGTCAACCGCACACCGAATATGAAGTCATCTGCCGATGCACACCGATACGGAGTATCTGCGAGTGGGAATCTCGAGCTTGCCTATCTATGTTTGCACACACTCTAAGCCGGGCAATTGCGAGATACGTGAAGCAGCCACCCTCACAACCACTGCCACTGCCGATCCATTGTTCCGCCTCAGGGCGTCTTCATGAGGGTGGCTGTGCTCATTATCTTTCAAAATTTTCCCCTGTTTTGGGGTTTTTCTGCTTTTTTTTGTTGATTCAACAGAGTTCCTTCAGTTTTTTTTCGGTTTCCTGTTATAAATTGATTCGATAAGACAACCTGACGGATTCATCAGCCCTCACACCACAGGCGAAGCGAAAGGCAGAGCCCCACCAGCAGGACGAGGGTGGGGGAGTTAAGTGATCATAGGTCGTTTTTCAATGAAATTCTGGATGCCGCGTTGGGGCAATGGAGACGGACCGACCGCTGTCAAGTTGATTTTGACGTGAGGGGAGGCCGATAACGTTAGACGCAATCTTGAGGGAGGGACACGCACTGCCCGCGCGGGCCTCCTTCGGTATTGGTTTTTAATCAAATTAAAAGGATCCATAAATTTGAGATTGGGCCGTCTTAATGTAGTCGTGACGGTAATTTGCTTAGAAATTCATATTTACATCGTGGATGATGGGAATGTACACAATCGTTGTGCGGGGGTGGATGAATGCAAATAGGGAGGAAGTGAGAGGGCGATGGGGTGAGGAACATAAATACGCTTTTTTTGATGAGATTAGTTGAAGGGTTCGGAACGGGTTATCGTGATGATGTAGCAGTTCGTGGTGGACAATGAGGGGTGGATGTTATTATTTCTTTCGGGGTTGCGTTGGTCGGAAGGACGTGTGCGGCATGAGTTGTTGAGTGCACGGGTATTGTCCTGATGTCCGTCGTGATTTGATGAATGGTAGTGGAGTGATATTGATTTTTTTCTTCTTTGAGACTTGTCAACACGCGATGGAGTATGCCACTGTGGCATCATTTGAAAGCGAGTTTGTTTGCAAACGATGATGTAAGAGGTGTAAACACCTACTGGTCCTACTGACCGAGTTCAGCAGCGGACATCTTGCAAAAAGTGACGAAGGGAAATATAACGAGTGGATCCCAAAAGTCTACGACATCATCCACGCAACTTTTATACACTCGTGTTTACCTCGGGGACGAAAGAGTCTGCCATTCTTTATGTGGTCGTTTTCAATGACTGAAGCAGAAATAAATTGCCATCCAATGATCACTCTCGCCTCAAATCGCACTTAATTCAGAAGGTTAACAGTTGACACCCTCAAAAAACAAAAATATCAACTGTAAGGTGGTAGACCTCAAAGGACATCAAATGCTCATCAAATTAAAGGCACTTTCCACAGATATGACTTCCAAACTCAATTCCAACACAAATTGAATCTTCAACACTCCTGAGGTACACCACCGACTGACGTGTTTGCCAGCCAACATCCGAAGGATATTCGTGTTTACTTGCACAAACCCCAGACGTCAAATGAAAGAAATCACTCCTCCCGCCCGCCATCTCCCCCACGGATTGAGACCCCACATCAAACCTCAAGTTGTTCATGTCGTCTTCATTGAAATTTCCCAGATTCACCCCAAGAGCAGCACCTCGCACATCCTCATGTGGGTGCATCCTGCCAAAAAACCATCTCTGAACTTTAATATCCCAAATTTTCTTCACCCCACCCTCCACCCCTCAGCCGGCTTCATGAAAACGACACTATGGTGCTTTTTACTGCCTCCCCCCCGAAAGTACAAATCGCTCTGAACGTCTACATTAAGCTGAAGTGGATCAAGAGTTCCGAAGCGCTTTGAGGACTTTTCAGTTTTAGTAGGAGTGCCACTCCAAACAGGGCGGGGGGCGGGCGAGTGGGGTGGCTGGAGCACTTTAAAATAGTTAAACACGAGTCCGTTCGGATGCAGTTGTGCAGGTCGACTGGAATGTCTTGACGTTCTGGGTCGAGGAGGGGGGGTGGCTTGTGTCTGTCAGCTTTAATTGCGTGCAACTTTCTAGTTTAAAATGAAACTAAATTCTAGTTGCAGGCAGGGTTTTGAGCGGATGCGTGGTTTAATGAGATGCAAACGAAGCGACGGTTTAGTGCTTCTGGCACAAGTTGGCGAGCAGCATTAATTGGTGTCGCCCAGCGAAGCGTTATCAGCTTCAATGTGTCTTATGGCCCCAGTTAAGGACGGTTTTGATTCAAATTAAGTCTACCCATCCCTCATGTCGGAGGGATAGAGTTTCAAAATGAAGTTTTTGAAAAGTTCCTTCAAACTGTGGGCTCATCGGGAAACAGAAGGCAGAGACTGAAGACGACGGCCGAGACAGAATTTCTTGAAGTTCACTTTTTAGGAGCGTAACCGTAAGTTTATTGCTCCCCGAAATCGACTTCGAACTGTCACAAGGGGATATTCGTGATGAAGTTAGAGGAACAATTTAAGAACCATTTCAGGTCACAGTGGCTTTGTTAAGCGTCAAAATTGTCGGATTTAGGGCTAAGAAAATGTAGGAGTAACTATTGAGGAACAAAGGCGTCCACAAGGTGTCATTCTTTGATGCGAACTTTAGGCTGGAGGCATCATTGGGTCGTTCTTATTGAAAAAATCTGATTTGTCAGGCCTAAATTGCAGGATGTGGATGTGGGTACAGGGCCTGCTCATACAGGGCAAAGCTGTTGACCGCACCTGACTTGACGGGATGCCAGCAACGATCTCTGTTATTGCACAGGCCAAGTTGACATACAGCCTCTAAGCGGCGGCCCCTGGATAGCCTTCACAACAACCGTTGTGAATTGAACCAATGAAGGTGCATATCCACCCCGATTATACTGGCGGTTCAAGTCAGTCCAGCTGTCGGGATACGCAGATGACATCGAAATCGTTGAGCGTTCCCAATGCGCCGTAGTGGAAGTTTTCACGGTGATTAAAGAACAGGCGAAACGAGCTGGTCTTAAGGTCAATGAGGATAAGACAAAATATATGCTGTCGAGCAAGAAACGATCCGCCGCACATCACCTAGGGCAAAACAATACAATCGACAGCCACAATTTTAAGGTAGTTAAAGAGTTTGTCTACCTCGGGGTAAACGTGAACTCCACGAACGACATCACAGTAGAGATCCGACGGAGAATCGCTCTTGGCAACCGATCCTACTTCGGTTTGTCAAAACAACTGGGCTCAAAACTCTTGACTCGAAGGACAAAAATCATGCTCTACAAAACTCTTATTTTATCAGTCCTGCTATATAGAGCCGAAAGCTGGACCCTAAACAAAACTGCAGAGCTAATTCTTGGTGCCTTCGAAAGAAAAATTATACGTCCCTTCTGCGAGGAAGACGAATGGAGGAGCAGACACAACCGCGAACTCTATGAGCTGTACCAGGTTGTAGATGTAGTCCGGAAGGCAAAAATCCGTCGACTGCACTGTTTCGGCCACATCGAGCGCATGGACAACAACGCTCCAGTTAAGAGGGTCTTCGAATCCGAGCCTCCTGGTTCGGGAAGGACAGGAAGACCGAACCTGCGGTACGAAGACTAAGTGATCGCGGACGTAAGACAGCTTGGTCTTGATGACTCGCAGCAGCGCGCCCAGGACCGTCAACGATGGAAGGCAGCGACAGCTCAGGCTCAGACCCTCCATGGGTCGTAGGCCTGCTAAGTAAGTAAGTAAGGATGCGGGCGACATGTGGTTTTAACAAAACCCCTAATATAGTCTTGTGCTCAGGACTGCTAGCCCAGATCATGGGATTCAACGCCCTTCTACTTTTTTCTTGAAATTTCTTAAGTCTAATGCTTATGCCAACAAACTCATCACTCGAACCTTGAAGAAACAATATTAAGCACCGTATTAACAAAATACATCTACAAATACAGTAAAACATGACCAATATATTTTTACAAAAGAGTGTGTCTGAGCCAACAAAGCCGCAGAGGCTATTTGCATGACATACCTCAGAAGTGTACACTCAGCGGCAAAAATGTTCAGTAGTGTAAAAGTGTACTGTAGTTTACTGAAAATTTATCTATGCCAGACATTGATAACTCAAATTAAAACTCTGAAAAAAAACACGTTTTTTATTTAACGTTAAACATAAAGCAGTTAATTTAATTCAAAAGAAAAAATAGCTGAAAACAAGCGCCAAAAGTGAGTGTACATCTGATTGCGTCGGTGGATATAAGATAACGGCCATTTTTTCATTGGAAATTAAACGGTCAAATTATAGCAATGTAAAATCTGATAATTTGTGCGGATTTTGAAAAAATGTGATTAGTTTTTGTTCCAACTCTCACCTATGTTCATGAAATTTGGGTAATGACAGAAGGAATAAGATCGCCAATACAAGCTGCCGAGATGAGATTTCTTCGTGCTGTTGTGAGAATTACTTGCCGGGATAGGGTGAGAAACACGGCACTGCGCGAGGAACTCAAGGTTGGGCAGCTGCTTCTTCGAACGGAAAGGGCTGTACTTCGTTGGTTTGGTCAAGTGGCACGAATGTCCCCATCATCACGACTTCCGAGGCGTACCTTGAATGCGATTCCATTAGGTAGGCGACCGCTTGGCAGACCCAGGACGATATGGTTGGAGCAAGTCCAAAAACACGCCTGGTTGCGTCTGGGCATAGCTCCTGATGAGTTAGAGTCGATGGCGGAGGATGCAGTGGCCTGGAGATCTCTCGTGCATGCATTGCCCCCGCAACCTCTTTAGTGGAACATGCGCGTCACTGAAAATGATGATGATTAGTTTTGCAATTAGTATTTGGAAATGAGTTTTTCAAAATTTGAACTAAAATCTCGATTTGAATGTGATCCAACGTGAACTTTTTGAATCAAAAGGAAAGGAAAAAGAATGGAGTAGCGTCTGTCGTGGGAAATTTGGTTTTCATCGAAACAGAATAAGGGAGGTTAGATGCAAATTTTGAGTGAGAATTTGCCAATAAGTCTGCAGTAACTAGACCTTCCAACACCGTGGGTCTTTCAACAGGACAACGATCCTTAACACACATCCTACTATTGGCTATTGTACATCACCCAAAAGCATTTAGATCATCCACCCCAATCACTAGATCTAAATACTATTGAACATCTGTGGGTACATTAAAACCCACAAATTCCAGAGGCAATTACAAACAAAATCGTTAAAACCATGCCCCGAAGATTGGCAACAGTAATAAAATCCAGAGAAAAGAGTACCAAGTATTATTTCATTTTCAGCATTAAGATAAGCATTTTGAAATATGAACCTACACTCACTTTCGACGCTTGTTTTCAAGCCTTTACATATATCTTTTGAATTAAATTAACTGCGTTTTTTGTATAGCGTATTGTGTCCGCCTTTTTGAAAAGAGGGACAATCACCCTAGTCTGCCAATCGCCAGGTGGCTCACCGCGTTTCAAAGCCACCTAAATGACACTGCCGTTGGACTATTTTCCGCTCTACTCAAGACTACAGGTCTGTCACCCTCAGTGCCCTGTTCGGGATTGAACAGCTCCGAAAAGTGATCGCTCCATCTGCGCATGATGTCCACCTCATTGGAAAGCAGCACACCATCTTTGGATTTGACTCCTTCGATGATGTTGAATTTCCTTCCTCTGAGCCGGCGAATGGTTTGCCAGAACACATTTTTCGCAGACCTATGGTCGCTTTCCAAATTCTCGTTGAACTCCTTCCAAGTCTGTTGTTTAGCTGCTCGCACATCCAATTTGCAAGTGCAAGCAGAGTTTCCCAAGAGAATCCAGTCTCTGTAGGTCCTCTTCTTCTCTCTGATGACTTCTTGAACTCCGGGTGTTTTGAACCAAGCAGTTCTTTTCTCATCACCAAGCCACTTCACCCCACAAACATCAAGTGCAGAAGCAATGTCAGCTGTTGAAAACAGTCGTCATTCTTCCACTACATGTGATGGAACAGTTGGAATATGATCAAACCCTTGGGATATGCGCCGTGCAAAATGTTGCCGCACATCACTGTTCTGTAGTTTTTCCCACCACATGCGTGTAACCACTCTTGGTTTCCGCCTTGGAAGAAAAGGTACTTTATCAATAAGATACAGCGTACTCAACACCAGGTGATTCTGCAGCAAGTGTAGTTTAAATGAAAGAGAAGGTCTTATTATTTTTTAAGGTAGCCCTAAACGACGAACATGGTCGCCGAACTTGCTCGTTCTCGCCGCATATTCGTCGTGTATGGGCTGGATCGCGAGCCGCTCGCTGTTGGCGAAAAATTTCGATTTTGTCGTGTTCGTTGGCTTTGATGTTCGCCGTGTAGGGCCATGTTCGCGAGCAAACCTCATTTTTGCTGTGAACGTCGCCGAGTGCATATCGCGGATTAAGCACAATGTCAACAGTCAGCCACGATTTTATCGAGGAATTCACCACTTGCACTTCCCTATCACACATATTGACGGTTTGAAGAAACAACACGAAATGAATGTTCGCCAAATGTGTTCGCCGTGTAGGGGATAACGCAAACGAGCAAGTTCGGCGAGCATTTAGGGCTACCTTTAGGCATTCTTCTGTCTCGTCGCCTCCGTAAACAGAATGATCAAACGCAGTTTTTTGGGATCAAAAGGCAATTGAGTCTCTCCAAAGACCTAGCTGACTTTGATCAATCCAATCCTGCTCTATAGCTCAAAAACAGATGAAGGATGCCCTTTTTTTTCTTTGCTCCTGTTTGTGTTGGTGGCGAATGGAGAAGAAGTTTCAGCCACGGACAGTATGGGCTGAACATATCGAACCTAATCTGGTGTCTATGGATTTATCCCCCAAGGTGGCTAGGCTATGAAGAGCTCACGGACAACATAATTCGGCCAGAAAAGTTATCGAGTCTGAATCTGAGGGACAACGCAACAGAGGACGTCCACGCTAAAAGCGGATTACACGAGTGGAAAGACCTGACACATGTTGGTGTACGAAATGGGAGACAGTTAATGACAGGCCTAGCTGTTGAGACCCAGGTCCACTCCACTTCTACAAAATGAAGAAGAAGGTGGCTACATATAGGACCGACTGGAACTACTACTGGCTTGATAGAGGCATCAACACAACTTCTCGGGCAGTGAATTTCCATCAGATCGAAGATCGAGGATTTCTGAAGTGGAAGTAATCCAGGTTCAATCGGTTTTCTAAAGAACGCCGAGTGCTATTAGAAGTAATGTCAGCAATTTTCTGGACTGGAGGCCTCAGAGTCTTCGATCTTACCACAAAATAGTCACATAGCTCTACTCAGCTCGGTTTTAAAAGCGTTGAAAGTTCTCATATAGGACTCCCAATCACCAGCATCTCGAGTATATTATGTCATGGATGTTTGAGATTATCTCTTCGGGCTCAACGTTAAAATATTATCGCTCAGTTCAAGTTGATCTATACTACGTCAAAAAGGTATAACATCAACACCTGTAGGTAGGCTGAAGGGTGCCCTTGCTAATAGCGTCGCGACTCACTTAGACCAACAGTTTCGGTCCATTGTGACCGTCGTTGCCGTCGACACGTGCAACTCTCCCTACAGCTCATTCTTCCTGTCGGACGAGCTATTAAGACAAAGTGCATCAAAACATAATTTAAAATTGATTTAGAGTCGTCCCGCATCAAGCAGTGCATCCATCAATTCTCCTTCTCCTCCAAAACGTATCGCTTCTTATAGACGAGGAAATCCCCCACTCATGTTTAGTATCTGCTGGGCAATTTTATGAACCGCAATCTGTAAATAAGTGCCTCATTAGCTGGCCCTTAAAGTGACAGACCTTGTCATCGTCTTAATTACAAGCTTAACTAGAATGAGCGGGAAGTAATGGCGGCCTTGTACTAAAACCCTTTTAAGATTACATCTCTCGTCTATGGCCTCCAGCTAGGCTTTGAGTGGTCATCTGAGGAACAGTAGAGAGAAATAATTGGAATCAGTTCATCTGCTCTTCGAATTTCAGGGCCATATGTGGTGGCACCACCCTTGTGGGTCATAAAACGTCCCAGATAAGCCTCCAGATGGAATTAAAACGAGTGGCGTCTGCGAGTCCCCAAAGACTCCACATAAAATCCGACATCGTCTCCTAGTTACCGCCACAATTGTATCCAAACCAGCGGATTCTTAAGTGCCTCCCAAGTGCTTTTCAATGAAAAAGAAAAAACCCATCGGATACCGCACTTGTCTGAGAACAAGTTTCCCAAATGCCGTCCCGACTAGACGAGTCGAAGAGATTTTCTCGCATTTTACAGCATCAGCCGATCCAAACTCCATCAATCAATTTCATTCTTCAGTGCTATCACGAGAGCAACACCTTGCATCGACCCCTTCCCCCCTCAGACCGTTGACGGGCTGGCTGACGGAGCCGAAGCCAGAGCCGCCATAAACATGCTACAAGCGGAGTAGTTTCACTTTATCACATGCCCGATGGGCCCGGCTTCCGTTTTTGCGCCCAAATAACACACCGACCTCCACCGAGAAATTTAATTAAGCAATAAACCGCAAATTTACGTGCCTCGCCGCCGACCTCAGCCGGCAGCTAAATGGGGGCCTTTACCGGGCAACTTGTTACCCAGTTAACCGCCGCTGCTGCTGCTGCCGTGCCATCGACTGCGCGCACAAAGCAAAGCAAATATTGATCCCAGTCTCAATCCGGGTTTATCTAAATGGCCACGATGCCAAGGGAGTTAGCCATCTCGTTGGGGCATAAATTAAAATCCATAAACCGTGCGTCCCGCCCGCCGCGGCCGCCACCACCGCCGCCTTGATTGGCTTTCATTTCTCTTCTTTTCTTCGCTGCAGCTCAGATTATTGCTAATTCGCCGTGGCTATCGGCCGATCGCATCTGCAGATACGATCCGCTGTATCTGACGGCGACTGTCATGACTAGGCGGTCAGCGGCGCGGCGCAGCCGTTTAGGGCGTGCAATTTGTTCGGCGGACCGGAGACACCCGGCGTATCCCCTTTTTTACGGATTTTTATGGACGCAATGACACTTTAGCCGTGTCCCATATGGACTGGCAAGAGATTTGTATCTTCGACGATAAATATTGTCTCGCGGTGGATGCGAGCGAGTCCAACGGTTTAGTGCCGGACGCTCTGGACTGGTTCGCAACTAGATGTGTTCCGGGAAATCACGGCGACAGTACAAATAGGTTCGCGTCGCTTGCGCGCTCTCTATGAAGCTGCAAGTGTGTAGGTCAGTGTTATGGGAGAGACTGGGGCGATGCCGATTTATGGTGGGATTTGCCGAGAGAGTCTTTTGTGAGGCTGGCTGTTCGGCCGTTCGGCCGGTCTCCGTCGCAGCGCACTGGATCTTGTGAGTAATCGCCTGTATCTTGAGAATCTGTCGGTGGGTGATGCATTGCGTTTGGCCTGCGGCGTCGGCTGGAGTGGACGAATGGCTGAATATGGAGCAGGCCCCGTATGAATCAGACTGGATTGAGGGGCTTTCAGTAAACAAATGAGTGGAGATCGGGCGATAAGGAGCGCATGCTGTCAAGGTTAGACGTTGTTTTGATTTTGTCGGACCGCTTTGAAGTGACCACTCGCTCGGACGTGGAGAGCGCGATTTGAGGGATTTTCCTTGTTGTCTTGTGTCTGTGCGAAAGTGCTGCAGGAAAACACTTAGCCGGCTGGATGGGAAATCGATTTGAAGTGTTTTCTCTCGATTTGCGTTTGGAGAATGATTCACGACGTTTTCGGGGTTCAGATGGAGAATTATTGGCAATCAAGGTCAGAGATTGATTGCATGTGGGTGATTGTTTAGAGAAGATTGACTTGTTATGAGTGTTTGGGGGACCTTGAGGCATTTGAGATGCAACAGGCAGCGGAGTTAGAAGAGATTGCATCAGCGGAAGATTTATCCAGCTGCACTACGTAATGTTTTGAGGATGTTTAGAGTGATGTGCAATTTTCAATTTCTTTGTTGCGCTCTGAATTTTGACAGGGATTAGCAAATGTGAGTTATTGGGAAATAAAGGCGGTAACTGGTGAGAGGAAATGCGATTCTCGAAGAAACTCATTATTAATGTATCATTACGTCGTCCTAATCACTGGAGTGTCATTTAGGCGAAGAGTACGTCGTTTAAAGAAGCCCTGTCGTGCCTAAGGTACTACGTGGTATCCAGAAGCGACATCATCATTGGTTCGCGTGGTAAAAATGCAATAAAGTCCCTAGATTCTATTGCCTTTCACTCACAGACAGCCCTTAAGTGCAGACTGCCTCTTAACGAGATGGCTTTGTATGTAATCATTTAACTCATGCCGGGACGCCGTGACATTCTAGAAAATTGCAAACACGATGAACTCCACTGGCATAACACAGTTCCTTCATTTCTTTTCAAGGTAAAGATCCAATGTATGCCGCCACCTACAGCTAAACATGGCTTAATGCAACAAATTTTTACAATCACAGGCTGTCTGAGCGTAGATCACGTCTTTCTAAAGGTTTTCCAATAGGAACTTCTGAACTTTTGACAGTTGATAGCGGCCATACTGTTGAAGCTACATCTGTACATCATCTGCCTTAAAATTGTCAGAGTTGGGCGAACGAAAGCTCAGATCTCAGGTGCCTGGAGTAAAATAAACTTTTCAGCGACATAAATGCTGCTCTTGCCTTTTGCAGCTGCGTATTTATGTGCTCATTGTAGTACAAGAATTTATCTTAATAGACACCTAAGTACCTTACAACACTCTTTGACTCAATGTGGAGACCATCGCTCGTTACTCGTTATTCGCAAATTCTTCCAGTTTCGTCTCAAATCTGAATTACCGCGTCTTAATGGGGTGCGGAACAATAGGTATTGTTTCACATTTTGCATGGTTGATCTTTAGCTTCCATTTAGAACAGAATACCTGCAACTTATCAAAATTGTTCTGAAGCTCTCTCTGAATGTCCTGAATTTTAGAGCCGCTTGCATACAGAATAACGTCGTCAGCAAATGCTATCGAATTACTCATTCCCCTTAGCATTTCAGAAATATAGATGTTAAAAAGGATCGGTGCGGAAACTGTGCCCTGTGGAAGACCATTGGTGACATTAAAAACTTTAGTGGTTATGTATTGTCTATCTGTTACGGGAATTCATATCGCAGAAGTTTATATAATAAACCGTCACTCCAGACCGTGTCGTAGGCTTTTTCGATGTCCACTAGACAGGCAGCTGTACATCGTTTGGCGTTTAAATTCCAATTGATATCTGAGATCAGTTTTGTAACAGCGTGCACAGCCGAATGGTTTCAATTTTGAAACCGAATTGATTCCGCGGTATGATCTCCTTTCTATCACAAACGAATAAAATTGACTTATTAATGATTACTTCAAAAACCTTCCCAACGTTAGGCAGGAGACTAATTGGCCTATAATTAGAGGGATCAGAGGGATCCTTTTTCTTTTTTATTATTGGAAAAACCTTTTCCAACAATTCGGGAAGTAGCAGTTGTTTAATAAGTTATTTAATATGATACAATATTGCTGTATGAATGCGTCCGGTAAGTGCTTAAGAATGATATTGGGAATGTTATTTAAACCGCTTGACTTTTTGTTATTCAGTCTCCTGAATATTTGCGTTAATTCGTCTTGTGTTGTGAAGTAATTCTCCTTCTGTCTGGTAGTCAGTAGTTTGACAGTTGATAGCAGCCATATTGTTGAAGCTACATCTGTCAAATTGGCTGTCATTTATTCAGTCTGTTTTGCCTAATCACCATGGACGGACATGGCTTTCAACAGCACGTGAAAATGATTAAATTGTACTTGTCCACTCGTTTAAAACCATTTGGAGCTTTCAATATAACGTGCTAGATTGCTAATAGATGCTTCACTGAGGTCACAGATGCTCTCTTAAAGAAGTAGGCCCGCAAAAAATGTCGTCGATTGAACTCCAAGGCCCGGAGTTACAGAAAAGATGTGGAATGTTCTGCAACTCTTCCTCGTGTAAACAGCTTCTGCATAAATCGTTCAAAGCGCCGATTCTCCTAGCATGTTCGCCTATGAGGCAGTGCCTAGTGTGTCATCACTACAAGTCATGATCATTTCGACCTGTCGGGAGAGATCATGAGAGAGTTTCTCTCATAACAATAGTTTGGATGAAGACTACTAATGTTGCTATATTTCATAGTTCGTCACAGGGTGATTGAGTGTGTGGTAAGTTTATCCGCTTGCAGTTACCTGGTGTTAGAGGTATGAGGAAGCCCGGGTGAAAGCAGTCAGGAAGCGAGAAGATTGGCAAAGAATTTTGTAGGAGTAAAGAAAAATGAAAAGACGGAGCAATAAAAATGTGTACTTTATTCTAAACCACATTTTTCATTCAACTGACGTTTGACAAAGTAGTTCAGTCCATTTTTTTTTATCTGTCATTTGACTTTTTCGTCACGGATAGTGATGAGACTTCTCAACATTCCGCCCACCTCGTCCAGTTACTGCGACGAAATATCGAGCCGCCCACCGTGTTCACCTTCACAATCGACTTCAATTGGAAGCACAACTAGCTTGGAGATCGCTCGTTTGAATGTTGACGTTTGTGTCCGAATAGTTGCAACTCCCACTAGACTATCTTCACCCGCATATATTTCACATACGCGACTCAGTGGCCATTGTGTATTGTGGCGCGCGTTCGTCCTTTATCAAGACGAGATCCCAAACTTTTATGTTGCCTTTTGTCTGGTTCCACTTACTCCTAATCTGAAATTCATTTAAGTATTCAGAGCTCCACCTCTTCCAGAAATCCTGTTGCATTTGCTGGAACTGTCTCCACCGGGTGAGTCTACCAGTTTTGGTGTCGAGCAAGTTAGGTTCTGAAACAGCTGTAATAGCACTGCCCACCAAGAAGTGTCCGGATGTCAGCGCGGCAGTGTCAGCAGGGTCATATGTCACCGCTGAGATAGGCCTTGAATTTAGCACTGCTTCAATTTGCTTTAGCAAGGTGTAAAATTCTTCGAAGGTCAGTGTTGCTTCCCCAATAGTTCGTCTGTTTGTGGTCCTCGTAGAAGCTCTGCTGAAATAAACTGTTCGACTCGAAGTCTAGTAAAAGACTGTTATTGGAGTATCGCAATGGTTGCTGATGCTGTTGTTGCTGTTGCTGTTGTCGTTGCTGTCGTTGTTGCTGTTGCTGTTGCTGCTGCTGCTGCTGGTGATGTGATTGTGTGCCTGATGGGTATGAGTACATTGGTGGAACGCACAGAAGGACTCATAGACATATTTTGATAATATTCAATGGAATTTGCCAACGTTTGATGTTGGTATTGAGGCGCAAGCTGCTGATACTGATGCTGGTGCTGTTGCCTCTCCTGTTGAGTCGTCAAAATCGATTATCCGGGGTTGTCACTTCCTGATTGTTAAAATTGCCAACATTACTCGTATTAACGCTGTTTGGATTGTGCTTTATATGTTTTTTTTTGCTCTGACCTTTTTTGCATACTCGTTCAACTTTTTCAGTCTATTCTTGCGTTCTTCTACCGTCTCGTTGGCGATGCGCTGTCTGGCGCGAGCCGCCATCTCAGCTAGGCGCATCTTTCTCTGTTCGGGGCTCTCATTTGCTCGGTACAGACACATTCGTTCCGCCAGCTTCTGTAGGCGCTTCGCCCGTTGAACCGGTAGAGCACGAAGCTTCAGATAGTGACCAGTGGCAAGCCGCACTTTGATTTCGGCTGTGACCAGCAAAACGGATTCTAATTTGGTTGATGACGTGTTGATGGGCTCGCCAGCAAGTGGATCTGTCATTTGACTTGTTCGTCACGGATAGTGATGAGACTTCTCAACAGCTGGAATCTCTTTGTGAGATTCACCCTTGACTTGGCTGTGGTAAGGGTTTGTCGGTCTTTCATCTTTTAAAATGAAAGTAACATACTGTCTGAAAGTGAATTTGGTTTAATTAGAATGCAGGAATGATTAGCTCCAAATTTGAAATACCAAGGTAACTGCCTATAGCTCAGTTATCTATGTAAACAAATCTCTGATCTCATCATTTTCATTGCAAATCTGAGATATTTGGATCGTTGAATGGCAATGGCCACCCTTCCCCTTCTTCTTCTGATGGCGCTACAGTCCAGGATTGATTATAGCCTCTCCAACTGGCAGCAATTGCCTTCCGGGCGCAATCATTTTTCAAAACATTACATTCACTGAAAAAAGAACAAGACGGCGCTTAGCTAAATTTGTCATCACGCTGGATGTCAGGTTTTCAGTCGGTAAACCCATTAATTTCACTTTTGGGAATTCCTTCTCTGACTGATTGTTGTCTTAGCAATAAATTATGTGAGCAATCAGATCTGTCTATTTACGCGAATTACACACATAAAATTAACAAAGTTGTACCCACCTAGTCAATTACTTCAAAACGATCTAAACTCATTCAAAGCATGCTTTGATGGCGTCTTCCTGGAACTGAACGTCGTTAATGTAAATCTGTAACATTATCCCATAAAAAATCCTTCAGTTCCTATCGGGCCCATTGCCTATGTCGATTCTATACGTGACCTGGATACAATTTGTCGCAATTAGCTCAATTTTCACTTACATGTGGATTGAATTTTATTCAAGGGCGATTGTTCTCATGGTTTTAAAGAAGCCATAATTTTACCCTTTCTTTTAGCCGAGTTTTGGCACCACAACTCTATAGACATTGAATGAGAAAGCAGCGGTCTATTTGATGTTGACAACTATATCTTAGCCCAATACGACGGTTGAACATGAAATGATTAACCCCTAAGCTTTTGTGACACCTCGTTTAATCGCTGTTTCATCCGAACGGCGGGTATTTCATTAAGTGCTTCCTCTCTTTAAATTTAATTAAAACAAAATGCATGTGAGATATCATCGACATTTTTTATTCTTTTGAAAGGCCTATCAATGCCATTATGTATGGAATATAACATCGTTCAAATGTCTGCCGCCCCTTCTCTGGGAGGCGTGCAACCGCCATCCTAAATGTCAGATTTTCAATGACACTGACGCTTAAATCAGGCTGAATTTGACCGATGGCATGGGTTATATTGGCTTTGAGGACCGCTGTGATTTGTGGCTTATTCGCATAGGATAGGACTTCAGAAAACCCCACAAGAAAAAGTCTAACGGGGTCAAATCGGACGATCTCGGTGGCCAGTTCACATCACCTCATCACCGCCATGAATGACCACGAATCGCTCGTGCAGAATTTCAAATGTGGCA
Organism: Myathropa florea; assembly: GCA_930367185.1. Classification (NCBI taxonomy): domain Eukaryota; kingdom Metazoa; phylum Arthropoda; class Insecta; order Diptera; family Syrphidae; genus Myathropa; species Myathropa florea. The sequence continues at coordinate 47,115,107 of OV884002.1, forward strand.
TGAACTGTGTGGCACGGAACGCCGTACTGTTGAAACCACACGTTGTTGGTATCCATAGTTATTTACCTACTTAACAGGTCTACGACCCATGGAGGGTCCGAGCCGGGGATATCGCTGCCTTCCATCGTTGACGGTCCTGGGCACGCTGCTTCCAGTCGTTAAAACTAACTAACTACGCAGCGCCGCGACGTCCTGTTGAATCCACATGTCGTTGGTGTCCATATCATCCAATTCAGGACAAAAGAAGTGGGTAATCATCGACTTATGGCGCTCACCTTTGACGGTAATGGGCTGGCCAACGTCGTTCTCAAAGAAATATGGACCAATGACGCCGCTTTGGGTTATTTTTTCGGTATTCATTGGACGCTTTTCTCATGTGGATTGGTTTCACCTCATCTCATCTCATTCAGTGACCCGCATGTTCCAGTAAAGGGGTCGCGGGAGCAATGCATGCACGAGATATCTCCAGGCCACTCGATCCTCCGCCATCGACTCTAACTCATCAGGAGCTATGCCCAAGCGCAACCAGGCGAGTGTTTGGACTTGGTCCAACCATCTCGTCCTGGGTCTGCCAAGCAGTAGCCTACCTGATGGAATCGCATTCAAGGCAGGCCTCGGAAGTCATGATGATGGGGACATTCGTGGGATTGGTATCGTCCCGAATTTGAAAATTTTGTCTGTTGTCATACCTATTCATCCGGAAATGGGTCTCATCGCTGCAGATGATTTTTCGGTGAAAATTAGGGTCAGTTTCCAACTGCTCCAGAGCCCATTCAGCGAACACACGTCGTTGTCTATGGTCGTTTACCTTCTGCTGTCAGTTGAATTTTGTACGGGTTCAGGCTCAAGTCGCGACGTAAAATTCTCCAAGTTGTCGTCTGCGAAAGGCCGAGTTCTTGTGATCGACGAGAAATAGACTTCTTCGGATTTCTTCACACTCTCACAGGCAGCGCCGATGTGTTGGGCAGATCTTGCGTTTCGTCGACATAAGGGTGTTGATTTATCGTCTACTAAACCTGTGAACTCAAATTAATCCAATGTGGCGCTACAGTCCGGGGTGGACCTGGGCCTCAACCAACAAGCGTCTCCAGCCCGCTCGATCTTTAGCTAGCTGCCTCCAGTTTCGCACGCACAGTTGGTTGTGGTCCCTTTCCACTTGCGTGCGCCACTTGAGTCGCTGTCTTCCTCTACTGCGCCGTCCCTCGATTGTGGATTCGAAGACTGTCCAGGCCGGAGCATTGGTTTCCATTTGCCCTACATGACCTAGCCATCTTAATCGTTGGATCTTCACCCTTCTAGCTAAGTCGATGTCGCTGAACAGCTCGTACAGTTCGTTGTTATATCGTCTCCTCCACTCACCCTCTATGCAGACAGGACCGAAAATCACCCGAAGAATTTTTCTCTCAAAGCAGCCAAGAGCAAATCAAATTTATCCACCACACTGTTAATATGTGTCCCCTCGGTAGGACGATTATGGCGACCGTAAAATGGGCGAAGCGCGTGGAACGTTGCCCGAACAGAACACCTATTTTGATAAAACATCATTTGCATGTGTGGTTGGACGCAATGCCCGTCAATTGTAACTTGGCAAGACAGACTTAATAAATGACAGCCAATTTGGCAAACAACATGGCCGCTATCAACTGTCAAAGTTCGAAAGTTCCCATCGGAAGACCCTTTAGTTTTAAGGGTTTGTTTGTGAAGCTCACCCGAACTGTAGACCCACCTTAGATGCAAGAGATGCATCTTTTCGGAAGAACTTGTGACAAGACGTATAGTCCTAAAAAAAACATTAAAAAAAGTGAAAAATTAATAAAAATTTATCAAACACCGCATCAACTGCTTGTTGAAACGACTGGATGGCGCAGTTGTTTAAGTGCCTGCCCGAATTTCGAGGAGTCCCAGGTTCGAATCCCAGTGAAATCGAATCTGGTCCAGTCACCATTTGCCGTTGGGATTAAATTAACGGCATTGGAGGTTGCTACTTGGGAGTACAATGGACCAGGTTTGAGTCTGAGTGCTCCAGTAGTGTTTCAAAAGCGCTCCGAAAAAAAAACTGCTTGTTGCAACATCTGCGACCTACGCAATTCTTTAAATTTTTTCACAGAAGCTCTTAAGCAGAGAGTCGTTCAAAGACCTCGCGACATTTTAGCGATTATTACGTTGGGCAACACATTTTTTTTAACGCGTTGATCGAACTTCATTGGTGCATGAATTCCCGACCATTTAAACGTGAATTTATGATTTTTTCCACACATTATTGAGGAGATCTGCAGAACTTCATTGATGTTGTACCTGTGGCGTAATTCTGACGCATTTACTCGTATGGATTAATTAAATACGTCAACATTTTTTTAATTCCCCAGACCCCAGACCCCAGACCCCAGAACTGCAAGCGTTTCCGGCTAAAGTCCACAATCTTAATTTTCTTCAAAAAATGTCCAAAAATGTTCATCTCTTATTTCAGTTTAACACCTCTGCTTTAATTCTGTTAACAGATGTTGCCAAACCCCCTCCGCAACATTGTTGCTAGACAGCCCTCAATTCACAGACTCTCTTCAAACCATTCAAGTGAAAAGTCTCCACTCTGGCACGCATCGCCCGTCAAAGAGAAACCATTCGTATCTGCAAAGCAGAGAATCACGAATCTTGCGTATCTCACAAAACCCACCACGCCACCACACTCACTTAGCCGAGACACTGCTGTCCGTCCGCTGCACGGTGAGGTGTATCTGCGAGATGCGAGGCAAGTTTTCGACCAACCAAACCACCACCATTGCCACCACCACCACCATCGCCACCATCAACAGCAGCAGCACTTTTGCCGCTGCCGTACCGATACCTCGGCATCGACAGAAGCCTACGGTGGACCATGTCTGCTTTCGATTTTCTAGCGCAATACGATTCGCCTCAACGTCGATACGCTACGTGCACTTACGGAACAGACGGTGAATGGATGCGAACGTGTCTTAACAGCATCAGTTGACTGTGAACAGCCGGCTTGCTCTGTCGTGGTATCGTGTGTCGCTCGCGCGAGATATTTTCGTTTCTGTTCGTTCGCGTAAATTTTCGTCGATTTCATCGAGTGTCCGCAGGTAGTGGTCGACATTTTGATTCGAATCAAAGACGGGGAATAGTTGTCAGTGGCTTGTGGACAACGTTTTGTGATTTAATTGTCGGACGTGATGATCGTTACAGCGGATTCGCCGACCACAAATACCCTCATCAGTTCGATACGCAGTCGATCTCAGCGCGCGGAGGCCTAACTCCCGCTCGCAGGTGTGAATCCAAAGAGAATTTTGTGATAGATACGAATTCCGTGTCAACCAGTGATATCAGTGATCAAGTGTGAGGTGCAGAACCGAGTTTAGATTCGCATCGAATTTGTATCTTTTTCGCTTCGAGGAGAGCGCCGGTGTGTGATGAAAGTGGATTTTTGCGTGTGTTTCCTGGTCGTCCAGTTGGCGATCGGGATCGGCGCGATACCGTCGGACGCGTACTTGAAGATCTTTGCCTCGCAAACGCCAACGGACCCGTGCTACGAGTTCGACAAGGCCAGCAGGTGCATCCCCGACTTTGTGAACGCGGCCTACGGCAACCCGGTGGTGGCATCGAGCACCTGCGGTCAAAACGGACCCGAGCGCTACTGCGACGCCCTGCAGAACAAGGACGAGTCCCAGTGCCACATCTGCGATGACTCGAACCCGAAGCGACGGTTCCCCGCTTCGGCCATGACTGACCTCAACAACCCGACCAATGTGACCTGCTGGCGATCGGAGCCCGTGATGCCGGCAACGAGCCTCAACTCACCTCCGGACAACGTCACGCTCACCCTGTCACTGCACAAGAAGTACGAGCTGACGTACGTGATCCTGCAGTTCTGCCCGAAGGCGCCCAAGCCCGACTCCATCGCCATCTACAAGAGCTCGGACTTCGGGAAGACCTGGCAGCCGTTCCAATTCTACAGCTCGCAGTGCCGCAGGGTCTACAACCGTCCGAACCGGGGCGCCATCAGCAAGTCCAACGAACAGGAGGCCAGATGCACCGACTCCCATCGCCACATGGGCGACGGCATGTCCGCCCAAGGCACCCGGATAGCCTTCAGCACCCTCGACGGGCGCCCGTCAGCCAGGGACTTCGACTCGTCCACGGTCCTGCAGGACTGGGTCACGGCCACCGACATCCGCGTGGTGTTCCATCGGCTCCTGATGCCCGAGGATCACTTCCAGCAGGTGGTGCCCAGCCAGGAGAAGAACGGCATGATCACGCCCGTGACAAGGACCAAGTACTCCGACGACTCGCTCGGCTCGAACGCCATCGATCCGCCAACCATCACAACGTCAATGGCCATCACGTCGATAGTCGGGCAGCACTACGCCGTGTCGGACTTCTCGGTCGGCGGGCGGTGCAAATGCAACGGACACGCCTCGAAGTGCACCGCGGATCGTGACGGATTACTGACTTGCGACTGCCGGCACAACACAGCGGGCAGGGACTGCGAGCGCTGCAAGCCATTCCACTTCGATCGGCCATGGGGCAGGGCGACATCGCGGGACGCTAACGAATGCAAAGGTAGGTGGAAACTGAATTTTTTTTGGGGGCGACTACAAATGTGGGAATTGGGCTCCTGGTCCGGCTTAAGCCTGCGCTCGAACAATCACCGAATCAACAACCATATGGATGCATGCGGCCGGGAGGGTGGAAATTCCTTGTTCACGTCCACGTCGCCGCTCTATTGTGCCGCATTTCGCGCAAATCTGTTCCGCAGCACACACGCATCCGTGGATTTACCCTAACGGACGGCTGCGTTCCTCTCGTTTCGGGCATTCCGCCGACATATGAACGCAATAAAACGTCGCTCCCTCAATCACACCCGATCGGTCGCTTGCGATTTTACACTGAATGCCTACTTAATGATTTTATTACGCCTCACTCGACTCGATTGCAGTGAGTCCTTGTGCGCGGGTTTCGCTCGCCCGTCCTTGCACATGTGATTGTCAGCGACTGCTGGGAGTGTTATGATTTTGTTCTTCCGTTTTTCCAATTGTTTTTGTTTTTGTTTTTCTTTTTCAAAGTCGATAAGGGTACGATGTGAGGGGAAGGGGTCCTCTTTTCCCGAACGGGCATTGTTTGCGGGGGAAAAGGGACTGCCGAGAGAATGCAGTCCGTCAGTTAAGGGATGTTCTTTTGCTTGTTGATCATCGTTAATTGTGGGGATTAATTGAAGTTGAAAAGGATATCATTGTGCCGCTGTGAAATCGAGGAAATTACGTTCAATTGGAATGGATATGAATTCGGTGTGTCTGTGCGTTCGATTGTGCACGGAGAGTGGTTGGTGCACGGAGGGCTGCTGGGGGTTTGTCGTTGTTTTGATGTCATGTTTTCATCCGATGGCATAATGGACTTTGGAATCTTGAGTGAATTGCCGTTGATGTGGTGGGGTGCGATTCTTCGGAAATCATGCTCTTGGTGCGGAGATGTTCAGAGAGAGAGAGAGAGAGGTGTCAAGGCAACTCCCAATTAGAGCACGATTTGTGCCACAAATAGACCGGGGGTCTTCGGAAGATGTTGTCGGAGTGTATTTGCTTCCGATTTGCTTTATTAATAGATCTCGTACACTTCGTCCCATTGAAGTACGCTCTCAGACACCAGGATGAGATGAGCACTGGGGAATATCATACAACACTGGCTTTGAAGATGGTGCTTCAGTTTGCAGACGTCCATTTAATTGTCTATCGATACAATTGACTATTGGACATCGATATGTTCTGCAATCGTGTTCAGCAGCGTCTTACGGTTAAATTTGTGCAAAATTATGTGCTCCTTTGGTTGAACAGGAAGTCTATAACGAGATGTGTGTTTTGTCCTACAAATACCGTGATGATGGGGACAAGGATATCGACCTTCGAGTTTGTCGTCAAGCTAAGAACTCATTGTTCTTGTCGATCTGTTACTTTTTCGACAAAAGTTGTTGCCATCTCATTTTATGCTAATTTAGCAGGAAAATGCTAAGTCAGAAACATGCAAAGGAAACCGAGTTTCGTATTCAAAGAAAGGAGAAGTTCATGGAGACTAGTCTTGCTTTTTCGTAAATTGAGCCCTGTACTTAGAGACTGACTGGCGAGACAGTGAACAGGGACTTATTTAACCTCTTTCCGAACAAACACAGCCGAAAGGAAGACTAAGCGACTACCCTAAAGATGAGTACTCCAAGCAGTCCAATACATTTTAATAGGAAGCTTAGTGTACTCATGTTGCAGTTCGGGTTTTAGGAAGCCTTTTGATAAAAGCAAATGAGTGTTTCAAAGGCCTGTCAAAATGTGCTGGTGGGCGGACCTGTTTACGGAGAACCAGGAAAACCGAGCAACCTGAGTGAAACTTAAAAGAATCACGCTATGGTCTTATTCCGACCACTTCAGTCTGAGATGAACTTGAGCTTAAGCTAGCAGGCTACTTCCATGAACAAAGAGACTAGTCTCGACTCGTCTACAGTTCCGTCCGACAAGTTGGGTGAGATTCTCCTCAGGGTGTACTTAGCTGAGTTCGTAAACGTCAACAAAATGCGCATCGCGTAAGCATCACCGCTTATGTGATGCAACGCAACGATTTTTTGATGTTGCGATACATCACGATGCTTTAATTTCGTTTTGCGTTTCTGAACGGCTTATACCTAAATCGCAACAGCGCGTTCGCGCGGTCGGGCTTTGACATTTTCAGTAGAATACACGTAAATCATTAGTCAAGTAGGAATAGCGCGGTCGGTCGTTAACATTTCACAGACCGTAATATCGTAAGTCCGAGCAGAAAGTTTGAAGTAGTGTTACTCTCTACTCACTCGGGGTTTTCAAAAAAAAAAAAACAACTTTTTTTTTTTCATTTCTGTTTTCACTTTTGGCGGGCAAAGACAATTATTTGTGTAAGCAAATTATTTTTTGTAGGGATTTTATCTATTTTTGCATTTTTTTTCTTGTAAAATGTATTTTAGAAAGTGGATAGCTTTGAGGGAAATATTTTACTTGTTAAACGTGTGAGTTCCATTTCGATTTGGAAAACTGAGTGCTCGTGCTTTGACATAAGATTCTCGTAAATTCGATAAAACGCGTACCAATCCCTGTCAAAGTCCGAGCGACCGAACGTACCAATTGTTTCTTTTTTTTTTAAAAATATTTTTTCAAAATTTAATTTTAAATACGAATTATGCTATGTTCCCACCAAACGAAATCGCGAGGTTTCACCAAATTTCCCCAAACCTCCGACGTCTCACCTTACATCTTCGGGGTTTCAAAACCCCGCGATTTCAGCGGAATCTAGTTGAAATCCCCTTATTTTTGTTTTCCTCTTCTACAACCCTGCCGTAAAGGCACCGACACTGCGACCTAAAAAGATCTATTGTAACGACTGAAATCCCCTTGAGTTCATCCGTCCGTGAGAGGTTGTTAAACCGAACAAGCCTACAGCATGAATGTTTCCATTTTAGATGTCAAAACAATTGTGGCAATCGGACAAACATTTTGTGTTGTTTAATTTAATTGATTTCCTTGTACCGCGAAATCAATCATAACCGCTACAACAACTTTCTTTTTAATTCCTGCAGAACTCATTTTTCATTTTTTCTTTTCGATATTATTACTTGTTCTACCGGCCACTTCGTCTCGTGCTATAATGGCATTTGCTCTAATGGCATTTGAAAACACTTCCACTCAGTGCGAATGGCCTATTCAGTAAAAGTTCATCCAAACCATACGATTTTTTTTTTTAGTGCACATAGAATTAAACTCTCGAAATGATCAAACCATTTTGCTATAAAATATGGTCTTTAAACAACAAATAAAAATATTAAATAAAAAACTTAAATCAAAAAAAACGATTAATCTTTGGAAAATATTTTTTGTTTTAATTTTCGAATTTTTTGGTAAATTTTTTTGTTTAACACCACTTTTGCACTCATAGCCTAATTGGTAATTCTGGTGATTGCTTATACAGTTACTCACATAATTATTGGGCCAAAATTATAAGTGTTAAGATATTTGCATTATATATTTTTTTTTACACTGTGAAAAAGTGGTGCAAAAGTGCAAAACTGGTGTTAAACAAAAAAATTTACCATTAAGTTAGAAAAAAATTTAAAAAAAATATCTTAAAGATTTATCGTTTTTTGATTTAAGTCTTTTATTTAATTTTTTTACTTGTTGTTTAAGGACCATATTTTATAGAAAAATGGTTTGATCATTTCAAGAGTCTTCCCATTAATTTCACCAATTTTTGTGTTGTTGCTGTACGTATTTTTTCCAATTCTTCTAAGAGAATTTTTTTGGATAATTTTCGTTGGAGATTGTATGTTCCCTTATTCCACGTTCTAGATACTCCCATAAATGCTCAACGAGTTTCAAGTCTGGACTCTGGGTGGGTTTTGAAAAACTTTTGGGCAATTGTATAGATACCATTCTTGTTTAATTCGAACTTTGTGTTTGGGATCGTTGTCCTGGTAGTACTTAAAAGTTCTTTAAATTCTAATTGTTTCATAATTTTGTCGCAAATTCTGCTTTAAAATGTTTAAGTATACCATTTTACCCATTATCCCGTCTATAAAATCCAAATCGCCCACCCCAAATACGACATACAGCCACATACCATCACCAAACCTCCATCATGTTTTACGTACGGCAATAGATATTCTCTGTTGAGCACAGTATTTTCCTTGCGCCATACTTTGCTACAATCATCTGAGCCAAATATTATTATATTTATTATTATATTTGTTCTTGTCCGCAAATATGACTGACTTGCAGTAATCTAAGCCCTCGTTCTTAAAGTTTGTACCAAAGCTCAATCCCTTTTTTCTATTTATTTCATTTATAAACGGCTTTTTCCTAGCAACCTCATCGTTCTCTCTAAAAACCCGATGAACAGTTTCTGGATTTACTTTCCTTTTACAATAATTAAGGATATCCATAGCCATGCCTATGCCCGCCCTTTATTTTCTAAGACTACAATTGCGACTTTTATACTTTTCCAATGCAAATCGGACCAATGTCTTAATAAGTTCACATCCCAATTAATGTCCGAAACAAGATCTAAAGGACAGTTTAAGCCATATGTTAATCCAATGTCGTCGGCAAAAGCAGTAGGTGAACCTTTAAGATCAAGATGGAATAGTGAATTTATATAATTTAAAAAAAGGATTGGGCCTAAGACTGAGCCTTGAGGAACTCCAAGACTAAGACATTTATATTCACTTCTCGTCTCATCCAACTTTACTTTACAATCCTACCGAATCACAGAGAGAAACTACCTTATCACCCACTTCGACCTATAAGTGGTAAATTTTGGGGGTATTTGTACAACAACACGTCTCTTGTTTGATTGATGATAATTTGTTGATGATGTCTAGACTTTTGACTCAACAACGCTTTAGCACTTCAAAACTACTTCGCAAAACAGAAATGGTGCTTGATTCTTACTGCTTCAGAAAAAGTTACAAGTATCACAATTAAAAAATATACTCCTATTGCTTTGATTTTTATTTAATGTTAGACACATTTTCCCAACATAATTTTATTTAAGGTGAGTGAAAAGATTGATCTATTGAATCACCTAGATTAGCTTAGGTAAATAGGGGTGCCCGTGCCGACATGAAGAACATGTCAACGTCTCACTTAGACCACTATGAGTCCATTGTGCCCAAAAAAGTTTAAAACCGTGGAAACCTAAAACTTCGATGTATCAACAGCTAAGTTAAACCATCCAGATATAGATATGTATCTCATCTTTATGAGCTCGGTAAATCTCCTCTTGTCGTAGACGGGCCATAACGATTTAGCTGCAGCGCATGTGTCTAATCGACACCACCGACATTAGCTGCCTGGTTTGACTCAATGTCTATTTCCCTGTGTAAGGTGCTAAGCGGTATGCTGGCCTCAGGTAGGGCCGAAGAAGAGCTTAGATGTGACCCAATCCTGGTCATCATCATTTCATTACCGGAGATTCCCATGTGGCCACCAGAGGGTCACCTTATTGGCTACTGAAATATCGTCCAGTCATTTTATGCACATTTTTACGAGCTTGGATCTTATCGATGTTGACTGTAACGCTTTAATGGCTGCTTGACTATCAACATAGATACTGATTGTTTGTCTTGAAATATTTTCCTCAACAATCATATCCGCTGCTTGTTTTATTGCAGTAACTTCCGCCTGAAAGACACTATAACTATCCTCAAGTCTGAAGGACCGATTTGTATTTCGAGACTTGCAGTAGACCCCAGCAGCAGTACCAACATCCATAGCAAGTTCTTTTTCGGTGCAGACTTTTCCCATATCCCATTCTTCCCTGCTGGGAGTTCGATAGAGAATCTCCGCTCACAGTTAAAATGAGGTATGATATAGTCTGTTTCCGTCCGGAGTCTCGATATATACCATCTGTCCAGAATTGAAGCATGACCATAGGGCTCTGGTATCGACCTTTTCCTTGTGAAAAGCACAAATTCGGTTTTGGCTGGATTGACGTAAAGACCCATACCTCGGACCCATTTACTCACTAAAAGAAGCGCGTAATTGAGACGTTCGCTCACTACAGGAAGGTATTTCCGGATACCAGAATAGCGACATCGTCGGCATAGGCCACCACGTTGAAGCCATTGCTTTCTAATATTTTGACCATCTCATCCACTACTAAGAGCCACAAGAGTGGCGATAGTACTCCGCCCTGTGGTTTACCCCGCTTGACTCTCATTCTGTCTTTTGCGTCTCCTAGAGTAGAGTTGATTATGCGCGTAACAAGCATTTGTTCAATCCACCTACATACTCCCGAATCTATTTGGGTCCTGTATAGACTGTCACATATTGCTTCATTGCTTACATTGTTAAACGCCCTCTTCAATATCAAGAAAGGCACTTAATGTGAATTCCTTGACTTGAAGAGAATTCTCTATCGTAGAGATTACTTTGTGAAGAGCAGTATCTACTGATTTACCCTTTACATATGCATTATGAGGTCTTGATAAATAGTTATCCCCAATTTCATCCTTAATATATAAATCTATTATTTGAATCACCTAAATTCATGAGAGTTCTATCATATTGCTTGAGGCAATAATAAAGACTTTTAGCTCAGACTGTAAAAATATGAATAAAGTCTTTGAAAGTGTTCACCTAACAAGTTTTTAAACACGCCATGATGCACGGACACACGGAAAAATGTAAGACTCTTCAGTTTTTCAGGAAGTTTCACTTCAACGACTTATCGGGCAGTAAATTATATGTCTGATTGGCGAACCAAAATGATTATGTTGACAGGTTCAGAGAGTACGATGGGAGTGAGATGACTGGAACTATGACTAAAAGAAGAACTTGTAAAATTCAGACCGATGACATTTCCTCGTTAACCTGATCAATAAGTTCCCAGTCCCCAGTTTATAGCTGATTTGACGCACTAAAGTGTCAAGATCATTTCTGGAAATTAATTTCGATGCTACGAAAAAGATTAGAAGACGGTTCCGACAAACCTCTTTCCTCTACGTCATCCATAAAATTCCACTTCTTCCTTAAGCACTTACGAGTATAATCCTGTTTAGTAAATCTGTCGAACGAACAATACAAATGTCGATGACCCTCTGATGAATTTGATCAACAGTAGACATGATGGAAATCCTACACAACCGCAGGTAGTTCCAAAAGAAAATCCCTTTTCGCACACCTTCTTTAGAACACATAAACGAAAACTCAATGTCAATCCACGGCCCGGAGAGAAGATCCATGGAATGCATTCGAACATCTGCATCTGGTTGAGTTACGGAGCGAACCGATCGACGTGCACACAAGGGATGTTTCGCCTTTATTCGAAATTGGTTACGGCAATCGCATGCCTTTCAAATTTGTGATTCATTCATCTATTTCGGGAACGCACAGGGTGACACAGTTTGTTTCGTTTATTCCGTAAACAAACCCGAGGCATGGAAGTTATCGAGGAAATTTTGACAATCTTTCATGTGGAGGTAGGGTGTGTTCGTCGACGATGCAGGGTACTTGTGGTCTAGGTAGAGGAGAACTCTCAAGATAAACGAACCAAATTTCAATCATCAGCTTCGGAGAGATGTCAGAGGTGTTTACAGAACTTGTGTTTACTTCGGCCAGTTTCTTGTCGCAATCACGCTTCATTTAACCACGTGACGGCAGTTCAAGTGAAGCAAAGTTGATGTCATGCGTTAAATCACCTCAGTGAATGTCAGATGAAGACCAAGGAATTCGGGGTAGTCATCCTGAAAGTGAAGGAACTTGATGTAAAACATATTTGGCGTTAAATGATAAACTCGGGTGATTTTCTTATATAAATTTGTCCTTTAGTGGTGAAAACAGATTTTAGGAGACCATTTCGTTTTGATTTCAGTGCTTCTCTTTAAAGTTGGTAATTTCTTGTTGTTAAGCTTTCGTTTATTACCTTTTTGACGATTTAAGTCCCACATCGGAGAGTTTCAGCATGGTCTTCTTGTTTTTGCGGTAAAGGGCTACCGCTCTCATCAAACGTTGCTTCTCTCGCTTGTCCGACATCTTCAGAATGAAGCTAACATCAGCCCGTTGTGTGGTGTTGGAGGGCGTGTGTTAGCTCGAAAGATGTTCTTCAACGTAGGATGCGGGATATTGATGACAGAGCAGATTTTGCTGAAGAGAGTCTCCAGGTTCTCATTCGCAATTTCAGGTACTCCGAGGATAACAGCATCCGAGCATATTTTCTCTCGTTCCAAATCATCCAAGCGAAGCTCCAGCCGTACGATATTTTTGTTATTTTGCTTAACTTGCCGTTCTATCGTTTCTTTCGTTTCGGTGATCTGTGATTTTAGGCGATCAATTGCTGTAAGCTTTGCATCCAGCAACTGACCAAAGTTCTCCGCCCAATTCTCAAGTTTGCTCTCAATACGAGCCCACAGTTTGTTTGCCATGTTTACCGTTCACTGCTCATTCTGCTCATTCTGCTCGATGAGAGAGTCGCTCTCTTTAGGTGAGCATTGATTTTGTTGCTGAGAGCGACCACGTATTGTGTCGATAGGCATAGTTGTACAATGGAGAGATGTTGGAATAAAGAAACCGAAGTAGAGACAAAACGAAAATGCAAAATATTGAATTTAAATTATCGACGAAGCTCACTTTTTGAAATAAACTTTTTGCGTTTTGTATAAGTTAGTAATATTTCGTTTAGGAATTAACTATGTACGGAAACTCGCGAATGAAATCAGACGAAGGAAAAATACGTCTACCACTTGTTCATTTCACTTTCACGTCAGTTCAAGTTAAGTCCAAGTTTAATCGAGTAATTTAGTAACAACACAACTATAGATGCTATCAGGATGAGGGAGTTGAGTTTCCGGACTTACAAATCCAACCCTACTGAGGAAAACCGGAAAAAGTTTAAACGGGCCAGAAATGACTGCAATGCACTAATAAGACGTGTGAAATTCTCATATGACCAAAAGTTAGGGCAAAAAGTGCTACAATGTCCCAAGGGTAGCAAAAACTTTTGGTCATTTGTTAAAAATATAAGGAATTCAGCCTCATCTTCAATTCCCACGCTCATTTGCAATGACATTCCAGCTGTCAGCTCTTTAGACAAGGCCAATCTGCTTGCTGCGCATTTCGCGGCCAGCTCAACGCTGCCAGATTCGACTTTGTCTCCGCCTGTACTTGAGAGTGTCGATTGTACCATGGGACAAATCCATTTCCGCACTCCTACAGTTGCAAGAGTACTTAAAGATCTCAACGTGCATAAATCCGCTGGCCCGGATGGTATCCCCCCGATACTTCTGAAGAGGTGTTCTTCTGTGCTGGCAAAACCACTGCGTAAGCTTTTTCATCTGTTCTATTCTTCTGGTCTCTTTCCGAGTGGATGGAAAACAGCATTTGTCCAGCCGGTCCCTAAAAAGGGCAAATCTTCGTCACCCTCCTCCTACCGACCCATAGCACTAACGTCCCTTCTTTCCAAGGTCATGGAAACGCTGATAAACCGTCAGCTTATGAAATATCTTGATTCGCGGAAGCTTCTTAATGACCGGCAGTACGGCTTCCGCAGCAACAGGTCCACTGGTGATTTGATGGCATATCTCACCGAAAAGTGGAACCAATCTTTGCACAATGCTGGAGAAAGCAAGATCGTTGCGCTTGATATTTCAAAGGCATTTGACAGAGTTTGGCATCAAGCTCTCTTGTCGAAAATGCGTGCTTATGGCATCGATGAGTCTCTTCTTCAATGGATTAGAAATAACCTTTCGAACCGTTCAATTCAAGTCGTTTTGGATGGGTTCAAGTCTGATATCCACCAAATTAATGCTGGTGTTCCCCAAGGCTCTGTTTTGTCTCCGACTCTCTTCCTCATTTTTATAAATGATCTCCTCTCTGCTACTTCTAATCCCATCCATTCCTTCGCTGATGACAGTACTCTCAGCTTTTCATATTCGTTCCAAGACTCACGTCCCTGTCCTTCGGCCGTAGAATTGGAGCGGCAGCGTATGTTAAGCACATTAAATTCCGACCTTGACAGCATTATCAATTGGGGTAAAAACAATAGAGTGGAATTTAATGCTTCCAAAACTCAATGCTGTCTACTGTCTCTTAGGCGATCCCAAAACAATCAGCCATCATCCCTGAATGGCACTTGCATCGAAGAAACCGAAAAGCTTTCCATCCTCGGTATGTGTATCAACTCAACACTTAGTTGGAATGATCACATATTCGAGGTCGCCATGCATGCTGCGAAATGTCTAGGTTTCCTTAAACGATGCAAGAAATACTTCACGCCCTCTGATTTGGCTTCAATTTACAAGGCCTACATCCGCCCCAAACTTGAGTATAACGCTCATATCTGGTCTGGTGCTCCCAAGAACTCTCTGCACCTGCTAGATAGAATACAACAGCGAGCGATAAAACTTATAGGAGATAGTAATATCGCGAAGTCGATAGACTCGCTCGAACATCGCCGTAATGTCTCATCCTTATCACTGTTTTATCGCTATTTTAACCCTCTAACGTTTAAGGCTGCCTCAGGGCAGCCATCGCCTATTGCCCATTTATTCCATGTGCGATTTTTTTTTTTTATGACGGTTTACCATGCCTTGAATTATATTTCAAGCCATATTTTGAACTACATTTCAGTACACTGCGAAGTTTTGTCTCGTTGTAGTAGTCACTTGTATGTGAAAAATCAGTGAGCGAACAAAAAAAATTAGTGCACGAAAAAAAAAATGCTCATAAAGAAAAAAAATACTTCCAATTTTTCGAATGAGTCGGGAATTTTACAGTAAGTAGATGTTTTCATGTCCACAACTCCAGTCAGCAGGAGCTACCTGGTTTCCATGGTAAGGTCGGGACCTTGGAATAGAGATGGCGGCGGATGAGCTCTTCTTTTAGGGCCAACGGCGGCGCTCACAGCCTGCAAGAGGCTACCGACACCGGATCCCTCCGGACCCCTTTGTCCGGGGGCTAAACAAATGGACCTGTCCTCCCAGTTGGAGGTTGTGCGTGGGGTTAACTTCCTCACCACGTAAAAAGTAACGAGTTGAGAAGCAACAATATGCCTCGGATACGGATGGATTTACTGTTGACGACCCCAGCAAACGGAATAAGGACAATGACTTTCGGTTCTGCACGTGGAATGTGAGGTCCCTGAACAGACCACGTGCAGCCGATGAACTCGCGGAGGCCCTAGACTGCTATAAAGCAGACGTTACCGCAATCCAGGAAGTGCGATGGGATGGGCCGGGCAAAAAGAGGATGAAAAACTGCGATATCTACTACGGCGACTGTTACAGAGAGCGAAGGCAGCGATTATTTGGATGTGGATTTGTTGTTCGAGGCAGACTTAGGCAAAAAGTCTTAAGCTTTAAGTACATAAGCGAGCGCCTCATAACAATCCGCATCAAGGCTAAATTCGGCAACATCAGCCTAATCTGCGCCCACGCCCCAACGGAGGACAAAGATGACGATAGCAAGGATGACTTCTATGATCTCCAAGAAAGAACGTACGATCAATGCCCCAGCTACGACACCAAGATCGTTCTAGGAGATTTCAACGCTAAGCTGGGTAAAGAGGACATCTTTGCTAGAGTCATCGGTAAACACAGCCTGCACGACACCACGTCCGAAAACGGACTCAGGCTGGTGGACTTTGTTACGGGGCGAAACCTCTCTGTAGCTAGCACGCGGTTCCCACATCTCAACATCCATAAAGGGACCTGGCGGTCCCCTGATCATTCAACCGTCAACCAGATTGATCACGTTGCGATCGACGTCAGACACTCCTCCAGTATTCTTGATGTCCGAACGTTCCGAGGCGCCAACATCGACTCGGACCATTTCCTTGTTGTAGCCAAGGTAAGGACCCGGATATCGAGAGAACAACGGAGTCGAGGAAGACAACCACGGTTTGACGTCGAAAAGCTACAATCGCAACAGACTGCCAGGAACTTTGCCGATCGAGTCTCCCTGAAACTCTCCGAAAGTTCGACGCCGCCTGCACTAACAATAGACGAAGAATGGAAACGTTGTCAAAGAGCCATCAGAGAAGCCGCTACTGATGTGCTGGGTTTTACACCACCACCTAGGAAAAACCCCTGGTTTGACAACGATTGCAGGCAGGCACATGCAGCAAAGCAAGAAGCCTACCGGGCAACGCTGCATCGAACCACGAGAGCTGTTCGTGAGCTCTACGAACAGAGAAGAAGGGAAGAGAACCGGCTTCTCAGGAAGAAAAAGAAAGAGCACGAGAAGCGCGCGATCGAGGAGATGGAGAGGTGTTATGGCAGGAATGATGTCCGAAAGTTTTACCAAAGGGTAAAACTTTTATCGAATGGATATAAAGTTCGGACAGAAGCTTGCCGGGACGAAAATGGACAGCTAGTAGTAGATTCGCAGTCGATACTGAGAATTTGGAAAAATCATTTCTGCAGACTGTTGAACGGCGATGAGGACACAAATACCGCTGTCAGGCAGAATGTTCCACTCAACACAACGGACGATGATAGAAGAGAATACCGTCCCCCCGACCTAGACGAAGTCAAGATAGCGATATCGAGACTGAAGTCTAATAAAGCTGCTGGTGCAGATAGTCTGCCCGCCGAAATGTTTAAAGCAGCTGGAGGTGATCTGGTAGGGCGCATGCACCAGCTCATCTGTAAGATATGGTCGGAGGAAAGCATGGCCGATGAGTGGAATCTCAGTATCGTTTGCCCGATCCACAAGAAAGGAGACCCCTTTGACTGCGCCAACTATCGAGGGATAAGTCTCCTTAACATCGCCTATAAGGTCTTCTCTGCCGTTTTGTGTGAACGCCTGAAACCATTCGTGAACAAACTGATAGGTCCTTACCAGTGCGGTTTCAGGCCCGGGAAGTCCACCATCGATCAAATTTTCACACTGCGGCAGATCCTGGAGAAGACCCAGGAAATGCAGATCGACACACACCATCTATTTGTCGATTTCAAGGCCGCATATGACAGCGTGCATAGAGACGAGCTATACAGCGCCATGTCTAGTTTTGACATTCCTGCTAAACTCGTCAGACTGAGCAGGATGACGATGGAGAACTCTCGCTGCTCCATCAAGGTCGGTAACGAACTCACCGAGACCTTCAATGTCAAAAAAGGTTTTAGACAAGGCGACGCGCTGTCATGTGATTTCTTTAACATCGTTCTTGAGAAGATCGTGCAAAACTCACTGGCCAACACAAGAGGCACGATCTTCCAAAAGTCCGTTCAACTGCTAGCCTACGCGGATGACATTGACGTGATTGGGCGAACACAGCGAGCCGTCAATGATGCATTTGCTGGCATTGAAACGGAAGCGGCTAAAATGGGTCTGGCGGTAAACGAGGGCAAAACAAAGTATATGCTGTCATCGAGAAAGGACGCACAACATCGACGACTTGGCCAGAATGTCACCATAGGCAGCTATAACTTTGAGGTAGTAAAGGACTTCGTCTACCTTGGCTCCGCGGTTAACAGTACAAACAACATCAGTACCGAGATCAAACGCAGAATTACTCTTGCCAACCGCTGTTTTTTTGCGCTCAAAAGGCAGTTGTGTAGTAGAGCCCTCTCTCGGAAGACCAAGTTGACTTTGTATAAGACCTTGATCATCCCAGTCCTGCTTTACGGTGCAGAGGCATGGACAATATCCCAAGCGGATGAACAGTCTCTTGGTCTTTTCGAGAGAAAAGTTCTGCGCGCGATCTTTGGTCCTGTTTGCGTTGATGGCATTTGGAGGAGAAGATTCAACCACGAACTGTATGGGCTGTACAGCGACATGAGTCTAGCCAGGCGTCTACGGATCCAACGCCTAAGATGGCTAGGCCATGTAGAGCGTATGGACAACTTAGCTCCGGCCCGAAGAGTCTTCGACTCTGAGCCTGTGGGACAACGCAACAGAGGACGTCCACGAACAAGGTGGCGCACACAAGTCGAGGGGGACCTCTGCCGGCTTGGTGTGCGAAACTGGAGACAGCTGGCGAAAGATCGTGCTGGCTGGAGAGGCATGTTGAGTGAGGCCCAGGTCCACCTCGGACTGTAGCGCCCTAAGAAGAAGAAGAAGAAGATGTTTTCATGTACTTTCATAATAAGAAAACAAATAATAAACTAAATTAAAATGTCGTGTTTGAGAAAAGAAATACGAAGGCGGCCTGAGGGCAGCCATGACCGTTTACGCCAAAATTTTTTTTTTGTTTTTTTTTTTACCGGTGTCAAAAAGTAATTCTTTCTTTCATTTTCTACTCTTCATTATCTTTCTGTTTCAATAAAACAATAAAAAAGCCTGATAGATTAAGCATTTAGCTTTTATTAAGCTTTTAAATCTGCTCTTATTTTGAAATAATAGGTAAAACGATGAAATCAATGATTTTCGATGCAAAGTGGAGGAAAAAACCTTTGACTTAAACGTTCATAGCTGCCCTGAGGCCGCCTTACCTATTTTGTAAATGAAGGTCCACCAAAAACAATTATGATTTATAAGCCCATTATTTATCAGAAAAAAAATGCCCGACTCTTTTGCGTCAAAATTGCGGTTTTGAACGTTAGAGGGTTAAATTAGCGACGAAGATCACTTTTTGAAATAAGCTTTTTGCGTTTTGTATAAGTTAGTAATATTTCGTTTAGGAATTAACTATATACGGAAACTCGCGAATGAAATCAAACAAAGGAAAAATACGTCTACCACTTGTTCATTTCACTTTCACGTCAGTTCAAGTTAAGTCCAAGTATAATCGAGTAATTTAGTATCAACAGAACTAGATTTCGTGACTGAAAAAACAAACAATTTAGAAGAGCAGAGGAAATGCTGCTAATTTTTGTGACCAGCAGCAGCATGGGTTACATTACGTTACATCGAGACCTTATCTTTTACGAATATCCCTCAGGGCAGTCATTTTGAGCCAATTATTTTTATTGGACGATTAAAATATCTATGGCTTATTCGCATACACACGCGACTTCAGGAAACCCTACAAAACAATCTAATGTGGTCAAATCACACGATTTCGGTGGCCAGTTCAGTTCACATCACCTCCAGATGAGATGACTCCGAAACGCTCGTGTAGAACTTTCAATGTGGCGTGAGCTGTTTAGCACGTAGCGCCGTCCTGTTGGAACCACATGTCCTTGGTGTACATATCATCCAATTCAGGTCAACAGGAGTTGGTAATCATCGACCTATAGTGCTCGTCTCTGACGGTGATGGCCTGGCCATGGCCAACGTCGTTCTGAAAAAAATATGGACCGATGACGTCGCCAGCCCAAATTCTACACCAAACCGTAATTTTTTCGGGATGTATTGGACACTCTTGGATCTCATGTGAATTGGTATCGTGCCAAATTCGACGTTGACGTACTCATTCATCCAGATTTGGGCCTCATCGCTGAAAACAATTTTTCGATGATCGATGAAAATTAGGGTCAGTTTCCAACTGCTCCAGACCCCATTCAGCGAACACACGTCGTTGTCTATGGTCGTTTACCTTCAGCTCCTGGGTCAGTTGAATTTTCTACGGGTGCAGGGGCAATCTCAAATCACGACGTAGAATTCAAAATTCGCCAAGTTGTAGTCTTGGAAAGGTCGAGCTCTAATGACGCGAAATCACTTGCCTCGGATTCTCCTGCACACTCTCACGAACAGCGGCGATGTTTTCGTTTTTGGCAGATCTTGCGTTTCGTCGACGTACGGGTGTTGGGCTGCCGTTTACTGAACCAGTAGACTCAAATTTATTCACCAGGCTGCGAATAGTTCTCTTGGTAGAACGATTATGGACGAAACGCGCTAAACGTTGCCCGAACAGAACACCCATAATACAATTTTATCATTTGCGCGTATTGTTGAACGCTATGTCCGTCTATGGTGATTTGGCAAAACATACTGGCTGTCAATTTGAGAGATGTAGCTTCAACAACATTGTCGCTATCAACTGTCAAAGTTCGGAAGTCCCTATTGCAAGACCATTTAGAATGGACGGTGTTTTCTCAGATTAAGATAAAGGATAGAGTTGTGAGAACTGCCTGCAATAAATCCTCAAAGAAGTCGATCTTAAAGAACTTGGTATCATCAACGTAAAGTGAGGTTTGGAATTGTTTGATTACCATTTCAAAATCGTTTATAGTAAAAATGAAAAGAAAGGGACCCAAGTAACTGCCTTAAGGGACATCAACGATATCTAAGAAAGGACAGCAGAGCGCCGATCTGAAACGAACACACTAACTAACACGATTCTCCAGATAAGAAGATATCCATTTCAACAAGAATTTCAGCCCACTGAAGCTCTGGCAACTCACCCTGATCAAGTTGCGCATTCGAAACATTTTTCCTTCAGCCCGTCGTCGCAAATTTTATTCAAAACGAGAGCAAGGTTTCAGTAGTCATCCACGTAGTTCACCAACTGGAACTTTCAGAAGACAGCCTTTTCAAATGACTTCGAGTAGGTCTCTCTGGTCGAGTCATGCCACAGCAAATCCCTATACCTTTCGTTCAATTACTACGAACGTACAACGTGAGCAGATGAGATCGTCTCCAGGCCTTCAACTCTCAATTACGACATGGAGGCCGGGGCCAGGAGGATTTCTCTAACTCGCACAATTTCCGCTCGTAAGTGCTTCATCCTCAAGAGGCCCATAAGAAAGGGCAATCTCTTGTATGTCTGCCTACTTCCCCCCCACTCAAGCCACTCGGCTCAGAGATGTATACGCATTATCCATCCATCCGTCGTCGTCGATGCTCATGCGTTGACTCCGTTCCCAAAGGATGAAAGGAGCACAATTGAATTGCTTCGGGATTAGGGAGAGACGTGATTGCAGGCAGACTCACCGACACGATGCCATCACTCAAGTGTCGGAGTACGCAAAACAACAGAAGCCAAGTCCCTTCCGAACTCCTTGAGCATAACAAAACTTCGCGTGCCTAGTGATCCGGAACGGAAGTCTCCATCTCCAGTGGCTTATCGAAATCGCCTTTGATCTGCCACACACAGTACCTGTCTTCACGGTGCACCCCTTTGGAGTAAACAACCGGCTTAGCCCGACTGGAGTCCAACCGGGAGGACTCCCTGCCTCGGTGCACTTGCGAAAGAGTTTCTCAATCCCATTTGCTATCGCTTCCCTTAACCGAATTTAATTTTCAATCAAAAACAATCCTAGACTCTGTCAATAGTCATTTTTTCTGCTACAAAGCGGATTCCCCCAGTCGCCATGGGAACGCTCAAATGTCCTCCGCGGTGGAGGACGGACGACGAACGAGGCACGGGCACCTTGGCATGTAAGCACCGAACTTTGATTCGTAAATTGTTGGCTTTATTTGCAACTGAAACGAAGAAACTATCTCTCCCCCGGTCGTGGGCTTTGTTTCGTTCAGGGGATTAGGTGGGGCGGAGGCAGGGCCAACCGAAGAGATCGAAAACTTCGATTTCACTTTATGACGGGAGATTCCCTAGGATTTTATAGATTTGGGAGATTTGCGTGTTTTTCTTTTTTGAATGATTTTCCTTTTACTCGCGGCAGAGTCCTTAAAAGTTTATGTGCGTCCTTTGTGCGGCTTTATGTGGATTCTGGTGGCGAGTCAAGCGACGACGAAGGGTTAGACGCTGATGCAAGCAGTTCGTTGAATTTTCAAAGTTAAATGACTCCCCGGGGGATTGGGCTCGATGGATGACAGTTGATTAAAAGAGGCTCAGTGTTATCCTGCGGATGTGGGTGGTGGGGTGTGAGGATCGGGGGGTTGTTTCTTTTTTTATTGCAAAATATTCATTTGATGGAATTCCAATGGCGGCAAATTGGGAACGAAAAGCTATAAGAGCTGGGTCAATCGTAGATGGCCACATTTATGCCCCTTGACCAGAAGGCCAAAATTGCCTTTACATGCTGTCAAGGGTGATTCAGTTGATGATCGCTTTTTAAATGCGAAACTGAGGTTAGTAGGGTCATGATTTTTGGAATTATTTATTCAGCGAATGAAAAGGCCATTGCATGTCATTTAAGATGGAATCAACTTTAGTTAAGAGGCATTTATTTTTGAGCAGATAGAGACCCATCCATTTGATTTGATTTCACAGGACATTGTTAATAGCTTGACGCTCCATTATGTCAACAAGGAGTTCCCTTACCTAGAAGCAATTTCTTTCATTGTAATGAGTGCCTATTTATGGATCTCTCCGCATATCATTTTTCTGTTGTAAAAAAGCTTTTCCGTTCCACTGTCTATATCTGATGAATTTGGGCTAAAAATAGATTACCCAGGACACCAGAAGATGGACGTTGAATTTCTTCTTGGAAGGTAGCAATTTTTGTGTTGTTAATATGACAAGCGCTGAATTTGACGTATTCCCTCTAAGTCGAATTTTCACGCGATATCAAAATTAGTTCGAGTTAGAGCGAGTTCGACTTAAAGGGTGTCGACTGTAGTTCACAGCAATGAAGTCTAAACTATTATGTTGTAGAACATAGGCTGGATCCCTGGCACCTATAGTTTCAAAGCTAGGTGCAAACCGTTTTAGAATATAGGCCTTCCCTAGTGACCCTCTCTGTCACTTTAAGCAGTCAGCCAGAAACAGGGTGCATAAAAAAGAATTCAGATACTGGACTAACGCTTTCGAACTAAGGTAATCCAAATTTATCATCTTTCTAGATGTCTAAAAAAAAACTCTTTGGATTAAGGAAAGGATAATTGGTTTTAACTTAAGATTGTCTTAGGAAGTCAATTTCTACTGGCTATGCATAGAGATAGAGGAAACATCTGAACAGGTGCTCCCTTAATGTCCCGTCATGACCAAAAGCCGGCTTTTCCGTGAAATTCTATGAATAATTTAAATTTAGAATCCACCACTTAAGGCGGTGCATAGATTCATTAAATACCATACTATGCCCTAGGACTACATGAACTGTTCTCTCCTTAGAAGTTCATTCGTCTAGACGGGATTGCTAACATTTAAAGGAGCTTACGAACTTAGTTAAGCGCAGAGAGCAGAAGATGGAGAAAAAGAAGAAGATGGAGAAGAAGAAGAAGAACGACAACAACAACTTTTTGTCCATATTATCTCCTCAAATACATATCTGTGTAGTTACAAACCTTCGAGGAGATCGTTTAGTAATAAAGAAACGAAAACAAGATCCAAGGATCATCAAGCTTCCCGGATAACGACTGAGCTCTTTTTGCTATTGATCAATCTGCAGCAGTTTCAGAAGTAGTCACTTTGTGTATTTTAAAGAAAATGTGGAAACTAATATCGGAGAAATTTAAAATCGTTCAAAAGTAATCAGGAAAAATCCGATGACATGATCAAAAAATTTGACATTTTTCGAATGAAACTTTGCCATAAGAACGTTTGAAATTTGAACCAGCCTTAGACCTTCATATTTACTTATTAGGCCAACTAGCACTGCAGGGTCTGAGCCCGAGCAATTGCCTCCTTCCATTGCTGGCGGTCCCAGGCACGCTTCTTCCAGTCATCAAAACCAAGTTGTCTGACGTCCGCGATAAATTGGTCTTTATACCGGAGATTTTGTGTTCCTCACTTTCTCGGACCAGGCTCGGATTCAAACGACTTGATGGCGCATTCGACGCATTCGACGGATTTTTGGACTTCCTGATTATATCCACATTCTTTTGCAGCCGTATATCATCCGAAAGAATAATTCTCCATCAATTATTTTGGTGGTATTTTAGATCTGACAGCAAAGAAGAAGTAAACCTAAACCATTTGAAGCCCTTGCATAACATCCACCTGATTCGAGAGGAGAAATAGTGGCCCGAATTCGTGGTGTAAAGAGCAACGCGTGAGTTTCAGAAGACTTTGTTTAGATAAATGAAAGTACCATACCTAGGATTACGAAGACTAGACACTAGCTTTTGGTTAGATTCAACGCCTTTATATCTTTTGACGTTAGGTAATAAGGTCTTAAGTTTTCGTTAATCCGAATTGAAAATAGATTATTATTTGCAAATCGGGATTAAATGTGTTCAAAAAAAGAAATGATGGCAAATAAGCTCTGAAACGAAGTTGCGATAGACTTAAGACTTTAATACCACACGAAAGTGAAAAAAATTTAATTAAACCCAATAAAAAAACCCAAAATGTTTTTTGACTTAAAACCTTTTTGCCTAACGTCAAAGATATGTCATCTAACAAGAGGTGTCATTTTAAATTAAAAGAAAAAATGCAATATTTGCAATTAATGCAGACGCTAATATTCTTAATGAAATGCAATATCTTCCAAATGTTCACTCCGTCCATCCGGCTCTACCTTCAAATAATCATTCTTTAGATGAAATTTTTCATCACATTCTAGACTGCATTTCGAGTAACAGTTGTGATGCTTTCTTTTTATGCATAACTCATTCGAGGATCATTGGCGGAGATGATTTCATTAACATAATCTCAAAGAACTAGGTTTGATGATTAAATCACATGATCTCTGCGTGTAATGGAAGTATCCATTTCAAAAAGCCAAGAAATTTTGCACGCAATGGAACCATTGTTTTACCACTTGTGTGGCATGTATTCTCTCCCTGCTAAAAGTAAATGCCGTCCACGTCCATTGCATCAATTTGAGGCAAACAGTAACAGTCAACATCGGAAACGTCACCAATTCACTGAAACCTATTTTAAAAAGTAAGGTCAAAAGACACCGGCAGCCCAGAAACCGCACCAATCTGTCACTCTTTGTGAATGAAGAGATTGTTCCACTTTTTCTCGGGTTTTCGGAGCTAACAGTTTTCGGTTTTCGGTACGAAACCCAGACAAATGAAAATCAGCCTGAGATTTAGGATCATGTACAAACCTGTACATCTTTTGCAGTGAAAGTGAAAGTGTGACGTTGAGCGCGCGGTCTACTGGTTTCAGTTCTTATGTCGTAAGCACGTAGGGCAGGATCTTAATACGAAGGGAAAGTGGTTTCGGATAGGCCCAATTCCTGTTAGAATCTTGAAATAAACAGCCAAGTCAGCTTGACGTTTCCGAACGAACACGAGTTAGAATCTTAACATCACTTTTCACGACGTTCAAATCAATTGATTCAATTCACGAAAGCTGAGCGAGAATGCACTTGATGATGTCGGAAACCAGTACGAAGACGAAACGTTTTTGCAATATTTCCACACATTTTTGTAGTGAATTTGCACAATTGTAGCACTCAGTAACAATATGTATTAATCCATTTTTATTAACCTTTTACTTTTTTTTTTGGAAGATTATTGAAGCACTACTGGAGCACTCAGACTCAAAACTGGTCCATTGTACTGCCAGGTACCAACCTACTCCAGTGCCATTAATTTGATCCCAACGGCAAATGGTGACTGGACCAGATTCGATTTCACTGGGTTCCGAACCTGGGACCCCTCGAACTTGGGGCAGGCACTTATCCAACTGCGCCATCCAGTCGTTATACCCTTCTACTTACTTACTTATCTCAAAGTCATCACAAAAATAGGCGATCGTTGACGGTCAAAAATAGCGTGGAAATGAAAATGACACCTTCTATTGGCTGACTGTATATTTATAGCAACAGTGAGAAGGAAACTTGAAACCATGAGGAAACGAGTGGTTAGACATTCACCTCCATTGTCCTGCTCATCGTCCAGCTTTCTGCTGGAACTGTGTGGACCATGAATTTTGATCCTAGATGTTTGGAAGCGCTCTTGTCATTTTTGCGTCTGATATCCACTACAATGTTGTTCGTTGCAGTGACTTTTGGTACTTCTGGTTGCTTGTTTGTTCTTTTTCCTCACGCTTGCAATCATACCGCTGATGACAGGCAGCCTAAATTGATCTTGGCCATTTCGTGACTGAGCGGCAAAGAAGACACTTATAGTTGAAATTCGTGTTCGACGTATGTATGCTAAAGAATCAATCGCTCAGTTACCTTCTTCCGAGTGGATCTGGCATCCTCTAGTGTACTCAAGCGTTAGATGTTGAAACTTCTCTTGGTAGGTTAGTGCAGTTGTCTGATATTGGATAGCCAAAGTCTGAATGGGATTCCTACAAAAGGATATTTGACATGATATAGGACAGATTTGTTTGGCGACTCGACCATCCGGAGGTAGCCAGCTTGCTGCGTGTCTTCTCTTGAGACAAAGACTCCGTCAGAACCTAACTGAACTCTGATCCAAGACAGTCTTTGGTCCAGGTGTGCCCAGGAATTGGGATGATGGCTATAGATCTCCTTCTTTGCAGAAACTTCTTAACTTCCGATGCATTGGTAGTCACGAACTCATATTTCACATCATTTTCAAGTCAAAATTTGGACCAAAAGGCACATTTTTTGGAATGATGCTTTTTTTTCGAAGGATTTTTGAAACGCTACTGGAGCACTCAGACTCAAGACTGCTACCACGACTACGCCACACAACAACCTACTCCAGTGGCGTTAATTTGATCCCAACGGCAAATGGTGACTGGACCAGATGCGATTTCACTGGGATTCGAACCTGGGACCCCTCGAACTGCACCATCTAGTCGTATATTGATGCCTTAATTTCGCAGAAAGGATCTATGTAAAGTTATTCGAGTAACGCCCTTTTGGGCGTTTTTTGAATCGTCAAATTTTGATCAAGCCCCTTTTTGGGACAAAAGGCTTCCTTTTTCAGAGAAACCCTCCATCGTCACTAAGCCCAGAATCTGGATGTCGCTACTAAACTCTAAACTAAACTAAACTCGCTGCTATTGATTCTGTCGTCAAAATTTCGACGCAACTGTGCTTCAAATCCCTCAAGACACGCGCACTGTCACCCACACCCAAGTCCACATTCTCCAATCCTACCTTAACACCAGCCCACTCCAGCTCGCACTCCATTCTTCAATCCAGCCTTTGTACACCTGCCATCTCAAGGCCAACAAGTTTTCTAATTTCCAAGATGCTCAAACCCTCATGCATACCCTCAAAGGCACAACCTGCTAATAATGTCTCCTTGAGCAGTCAAAATTCATAAGATGCTCTCGCGCACCCGCCTGCTTCGAGTGTCCTCGAAACTTTGCCAAATTATTCAAAATGTGTCGCACTCGAAACCACCCGCCCCTCGGGTTTGTCTGTCAGACAAATTGCCATTCTGAGCAATCTGTTGAGTGTTGAAGCTGTTCAAAGAAAAACACACACACACGCTGGGGGACAGGATATGTGGCACTCTCAGGCAGGCCACCCCTTTTCGTGTTTGTCATGCAATTTGACTCATCGCTAGGGCAGCGAAAAACAGCCCCCAATTCATTCATTCTTTGCTCGCATTCACTCGTATCCCCGTGAGGCTGGAGTGCGCTCATTCGACGACAAAAAGGTGTCCTTTGTCGTCCTTTAATTGCTGTTTACTGAGATTTCAGCGACAACAACAACTACAACCACCATCGGACCCATGCCGGCGCACTCGTATCTGCAAAAAAATTCCCATTGTATCTGCGCCACTTGACATTCGTTTATTTGCCTCAAACAGCAGCACAACATCTTCGGCCGGCACCAGGACTGCGCAAAGCACCGGTTAAGTGTTAACAGATACAACATACATCATTTGTGTTGATGGCGCAATCATAATACAAACGTCGTCTTCGGCATAGTGGCCTGCCACCTGCGCCGTGGATACCAGCTCCGGGCAACGCCACTCAACATCACCGCGGCAGCTCGGCTTTGTCCCAGTGAGCGATGGCCTGTGTTCGCACCTCTCGACGCCGCGCTACCGCCTGCATTTGTTTTGTATCTGCAAATTGCATATTTACATTTCGTTTAGGCGGCAGGTAAGTCGGTAGACCGGTAGGCCGGTCGGCCGGCAGGATCCTTTTAATTCATCGGCCGCACCCCTCGGCAGCGGCGGCGGTGTGTTGTCGACAGCACAGAGGAGAGAGCCAGCTAATCTCGTCCAGATACACATTTTTGTGTGTGTTCGCCGGCCAGATGGATACTTGTTCTTGTGGATGCTCAGCTCTTTGATTTCATTTGATGGCGGTGCGCGGTACGCTTGGCGTGCGATCAAGTGCTGTCGGCGGCGGGCTTCCATTGAACACGGATGGACGGAGCTCGAATTGATATGTCGACAGTCGACAGTTGGCCGAATTTCCTCCCCCAGAGCCGCTCAGATCGTGATTAGGTGCGAACGAGATGAATTCGATTCTGTTTCTGTTTCGGTTTCCGTTTTTGTTTATGAGTGTTTCAAAAATCGAAAATTGCCCGCAGATACATTTATTTTCGAATTTGTGACGCAGATGGGCGTTGCCGATGCGCCAGCCCCCGCTCTGCCTTGTTTGGGGAGTTTGGGTGTCGGAGTGTTATGAGCACTCCGCAGCTCCGGCTAGATGCTGAGTGAGTGCGGCCATTATCTGGTGCGCACTCGGACGTGGCAGGGCCGATCTGTAAGGAAAATAAACCGCGCCACGGAATGAGGTGCGATCATTAAATTTCATTTCGTTTGAGATGAGTTACTTTAATGTTGCCACGTTGTATATTATTTGTTGCTGCTGTCCGCTGCGGGGATTGATCGGGGATCGGAGAGTGTGCATTCTGGAACTTGGAGTGACGCGGTGTTTGGTCCGCAAAGTGAATGCCTCATGTTTGCCATAAAAGATTCAAAAATAAATATTTACGTCGATGTGCTTGCAGTAATCGATCAGTTTAAGTTTTTGACCTCTAGGAGGTGTGTCGGGAATTCAAGAAGTGGGCCTGCTGGCGGCTGTAGTCCATTTGGTGAGGCAAACATTTGGTCCAATTTGTTGGCCGCTTAAGGGGGTCTAATGAGGTTGAAGGGCCTCGTCAGATGTTTATGAGGTGCTGCCATACTTGAAGTCTTAGGCAATGCGATGAAGACTTGTGGAGCATCTGCAAATAGCCATACAATTCTGGCAGCAGCAATTTTGTTTTGAGTTTCAAAGGCGAATTTAGATGGCTGTGGGTCTCTCTGAGCTGTGAAGGGTGATGAGCAGGGGATGAGAATGTTTCACAATCAGAAAATACAATAATTCCCCGTAGTCAAGCTTTTGTGTCACTCGCTTTATTTGGACAAGCTGTGTAAACACTTTTTTTGACGTGGGCCATTTTTCGGTGTTGCAACAATTCACATCTTCTCTCAAGCTCATCAGATGCCGTATAAAAATTTGATGGATCTAACTGTCGGACATCATCCTTGAACGTACCTATACGGACTGAAGACTGAAGACTGAGTGCTGCAATATTCAGGAAGTTTGAAATCATTTTTTTACAAATTCCGCAGACATGCAGTAGAATCTCGAAAACATGAACGGTTCTAAGGGGTCCTTCATTAAGCGCTTCTTATCTTTAAATTCAAATAAAATAAAGAGTGTGTGAGATATCATCGACATTTTTACTTCATTTGAAAGATCTATTAATGCCATTATATATGTAATATAAAAATAATAATAATTGCGGCGCTACAGTCCGAGGTGGGCCTGGGACAAACTTCTCAGCAACCACTCGTGTTGTGCGTGCTATTATTCTTTCATAAGTGAATGGGACCTACAGTTTAATGCCGACTCCGAACGGCGAGATTGAGAAGCTTTTTCTAGACAGTTATACTCTTTGAGCATTGTCAGTAACTCGAAAGAGATGGAGCCGTGAAAAAAAGTGTTTTTTCGGGAATCGAACTGAAAACATCGAGCGTAGGAGTCGCGGCGCCCAGTATGGAATATAACATCGTTCAAATGTTCGCCGTCCCTTCTCTGGGTGGCGCCCATCCAAAATGTTCAATTTTCAATGACTCTGGCGCATAAATCGTGCTGAATTTGACCGATGGCATGGGTTATGTTGGCTTTGAGGGGCGCTGTGGTTTGTGGCTTATTCGCATAGAATACGCCGCCAGCCCAAAATCCACACCAAACAGTGATTTTTTCGAGATGCATTGGGTGCTCTTGGATCTCGTGTGGATTGCTATCGTTCCAAATTTGTTTGCTGACCTTTAGAAATGGGCCTCATCGCTGAAGATGATTTTTCGATCATCCATGGTGATTTGGCAATACAGACTGCATTAATGACAGCCTCAACTAGTACTGAAAGGTGTCACTATCCGCTTTTCCGATGAAGCTAAATATCTGGGTGTCATTCTAGATAGGAAGCTTCTGTGGAAAAAGCACACTGAAACGAAAATTGCGAATGCGCTGTCAGTTTTGTGGCTGTGTAAGGGAATTTTCGGCAAATCCTGGGGTCTATCGCCAAAAAGATCCGTTTGGATCTACACGGCTATGATTAGGCCCCTTCTCTCCTATGCATCGGTCGTTTGGTGGAATAAGCTTTCGCGTAAACACGTAACTGCTGCTTTCACCAAACTTCAAAGAACGGTCTGTCTCGGCTGCATAGGGGCCATCCCTAGTACGCCTGGCTCTGCTCTTGATGCACAGCTGAGTCTCCCCCCCTAGATATCCACATCATGGGGTGTGCTCTCAAGGCCATCTTCCGTTTAAAAAGAAGTGGTCTTTGGTACAGCTCGCGCTGGAGTTTCGATGACCTTGCGCATCGCATTTCCTTTGCAACGAACATACAAAGTCGACTTTTCCTGCACTCAGGACTGGCTCTAGCCAGAATCTGAGCCAGGAAAGGAATGTAGTCGAATCCTCACGGACGGCTTCAAGACCAATGAAGGATCTGGTGCTGGTGCCTTCGTGGAGAGCGACAACTTTAGACTGCACATCTTGTTAGGTAAATTTGCGTCGGTTTTCCAAGCGGAAACCTATGCGATCCTAATGGCTACGAACTGTATTGTGAAGAATAGGTGGAAGGGGCGAAGCAATATAGCGACAGCCAAGCTGTGTTTAAGGCCTTGCTCAACCCTTTAACCACTTCCAGGATAGTTCAGGAATGCAACTCTTCTCTGAATTTGATCGGTAGCTTAAATTCGCTAAGACTCGTCTGGGTCCTGGGGCACCACGGGATCACAGGAAATGAGATCGCCGATGAACTTGCTAGGCGAGGATCAGATGAGGCATTCTCAGGACCTGAACCTACGCTGGGACTGCCCGCGTCCTTGGTTAGGGCTTCCATCGATGGTTGGACTTTTCGGGAGCACAACCGCAGCTGGCATGACTCTCCAGGATGTAGACAGACCAAGTGCATGCCCCCCAACGTCAGCAAGAAATCCGCGGCTTTCTTGTTATCTCTTAACAGAAAAGATTGCAGACAAATTACCGGCGTACTAACGGGGCACTACACCTTCGCCAAACACCTAAGTGTGCTTGGCCTAAGCGATAAAACCCTCTGCGACATTTGTGGAGAAGACGATGACACGGCAGAGCAGTTCCTCTGCCATTGTCCCGCCTTTGCTCGTATCAGGTGGCAGTTATTCGGTGCTGATGAAGTGAGAGCTGATGATGTAGGCTCCTCATCACAGAAGCGCCTGCCGGTCTTCCTTCGGAAGACCATGAAATTCCATTAAAAGTAGGTTGCTGCCTGGAAGTACAATGGACCACTTTTAGAGTCTGAGTGCTCCAGCGCAGTGTTATAAAAACCTCCAAAAAAAAAAAATAAAAAATGACAGCCAATTTGACAGATGTACTCGTAGCTTCAACTATATGGCCGCTATCAACTGTCAAAATCTCGAAAGTCTCTATTGGAAGAGCCTTTATTAGGGAAATGCAGAGAAAATGTATCTGATGTCGTTTGGGACTGTAGCGCAATCTAAAGAAGTGAAAAAAGGACAAAATGAAAAAAAAGTCCTTTCGAACTATCTGGGATTTTCTGAGATAATCGAGTGCCAAGTTTTTAGCTTTCTATTGCGATTACACCTTTCCGATGTGGTGTTTCCTTCGAGTCCGTAAATCTTTTGTTATTCGTGTTCCCACTGTGACCATAGAAAGAAAACAATTTGAGTCGATGTTGGCTTCTCAAAAGATCCTTACATCAAGAACATCGGAGCAGTGTGTGATGGTTATCACAATCTTGACGGTTGACTGTAGATTGATCAGGATACCGGCAAGCTACATTAAGGTTCCGCCAAGTGACAAAATCAACTTACCAGAAGCTGCTTTCGGTTGTGTTGTCGTACAAATCTTGATGTCGATTGTTATGAGACGCTCACTTATATGCCTGAAGCAAGAGTACAACCATGAGGCAGATGGTAGTTGCTAAACATCCAGTGATTCACTGAGCAATCAATAGATAGAACTAAGAACAAGCCTTGTCTAGTTTTGACATTCCTGCTAAACTCGTCAGACTGAGCATGATGACGATGGAGAACTCTCGCTGCTCCGTTAAGGTCGGTAACGAACTCCCCAAGACCTTCAATGTCAAAAAAGGTTTTAGACAAGGCGACGCGCTGTCATGTGATTTCTTTAACATCGTTCTTGAGAAGATCGAACAAAACTCACTGGCCAACACAAGAGGCACGATCTTCCAAAAGTCCGTTCAACTGCTAGCTTACGCGAATGATATTGGCGTGATTGGGTGAACACAGCGAGCCGGCAATGATGCATTTGCTCGCATTGAAACGGAAGCGGTTAAAATGGGTCTGGCAGGGCAAAACCAAGTGTTTGCTGTCATCGAGAAAGGACGCACAACATCGACGACTTGGCCAGAACGTCACCAAAGGTAGCTATAACTATAAGGTAGTTAAGTACTTCGTCTACCTCGGCTCCGCGGTAAACAGTACAAACAACATCAATACCGAGATCAAACGCAGAATAACTCTTGCCAACCGCTGTTTTTCTAGGTTCAAAAGGCAATTGAGTAGTAGAGCCCTCTCTCGGAAGACCAAGCTGACTCTAACTCCGGCCCGAA
The DNA here is from genome assembly GCA_930367185.1 of Myathropa florea. Classification (NCBI taxonomy): domain Eukaryota; kingdom Metazoa; phylum Arthropoda; class Insecta; order Diptera; family Syrphidae; genus Myathropa; species Myathropa florea. Next base: position 47,148,309 of record OV884002.1, read on the forward strand.
GAGCCTTCGAGCCTGTGGGACAACGCAACAGAGGACGTCCACCTACAAGCTGGCCAAAGATCGTGCTGGCTGAAGAGGCATGTTGAGTGAGGCCCAGGTCCACCTCGGACTGTAGCGCGCTAAGAAGAGAAGAAGAAAAAGAACAAGCGAAACACTGCCCTCGACTTTGAATCATTCAGTGTGTTCAATTTCGTAAATCACTTTTCAACTTTCTTCAACACATTCTGAATGGCCTCGATGCTTCCTCATCTGTTTACTGCGATGTCTGCTTATGGCTATTAGGAGCTGCATTGCACGGCTTTCCAAAGGATTATCTCGACTTCATAGGGGCTGACCAAGGAGGAGACTGAAACACTTCTCCTCTGCACGTACAGCGTCATCTCCACCCGCAGGAAAACTTACCTAACAGCCTACTTCTTTGATCATCAGTCAACTTAGAGGCTTCATAATAAGCACCAATACGAGACATCCGATTCGCGTGTTACCATAATGGGCCTTTATTGGCCTAAGCGAGACTACGTACCTGTCGGGTCACTGAAACCGACCAAATCTCTGCCGTTTTCTTCTTCGGATAGTGATGACAATTGTGACCAGGTCTGTTCGACATGTGCAGCTCTGCAGGTGAGATTCGGTTCAAAAATATTTTCAAAATGATCTTCAAAACATTTGTTCACGAAGAATTTAAGTAATTCGTCTCGCTCTGCATTTGGAACCAACAAGATTTACTGCAACTTCGGCCAGCAGAGCAACATTGTTGCTTATTCAGAGACTCCCCATGTCCCCGGAAGAGAATAACTTTTACAACTTGCCCCACAGAGATCCTCGGAATGCATGATTGGACTGTTTACGGCGCAGGAGACCCCCTTAATGACAGCACACATCAAATGCAACGTCCTGACGGTGCCGCCGCGCTACTTTCCCAAACGAACAACAGCGCAGACACATGATCTTCGCAACATCACAGAGAAGAAAGTGCGGTTTACGACCTCGTACGTCCGAGATGACACTTCCCAAAACTCCGTACATAGTCACGCATCAGTTCTCCATTCATGGGTTCCCCCTGAGACACGTCCACTCGCCACTGCCACACACATGTGTGGGCGATCGGAGAGTGATCTACCACCCCATTCACAGATTCACGACACTCTTTTACGACCATCAGCTTGATTATCATCGCTGACAGGGCTTTTATTGCCTGCGACACACACATGCAGCCCAGATAGACGCACCATTCAACGCCGGCCGGGCTGTGACTCCTCCGCGAGCCAATACCCGAGCGAAATGAACGCAGCCGCGTAGGCCCCATCGAAGCCCCTCGATGGACGTCCAAAATTCCATCGCCTTCGCTTCGACGCGGTGCCCCATATTGGCCGCACTAAATGGAAAAGTCAAACAGGCCGGGCACAGAGTGTGCGTCTGTTCGCCGCCGAAGAATGGTGACAACACCGACTTGTCGGACAATAAATCCGTGTTCACATATCGCCTTTAATTAATCGAACGCCTCTTCCCACGACGACTCAGTGCGAGCGGTGTTTACATGCAAATTAGCGCTCGAAGACGGGCGGCAGGCTGCTCCATGGTTGATTTATCCGCTAAAGCGGCTCGAATTGTTCTCCGGTGGTGTTGTTGGATCTCGCAACTACCGGCCTGTGGCACGCTTGTCGAGCTGCAAGACACCACGCGACATCGCAACCGATTCGAGACGCCCGTCTCATAACTCATCCGCCCCGAAACACACCCCCCCAAGCCACGCCGCCACTGCCACTCACGTGGGAAACAAAAATAAATTCACGACCATTGTGATGCCGGCGCTATGTTTATTTACGCCGATCGCAAGCATCTATTCGGAGATTTTTGGTTTTAATTCAAAATTTACGATCCTTCCGCGAGCGAGTGGAGCACACACATTTCGCGGGAGCCGGCCGCACAACGGGCCACTTGCTCGGGGACTGTTAGATGGCCGGGCCTATTGTATGCGTTGCTGTCTTTTATTCTCTCTTGGCAATGATTTATCGCGGACATCTCTGATCTATTTAAGTCGCGTATAAATCCGAGGGCTGTGCAGCTCACTCTCGCGCTGCGGGCACAAGTGTGCGCGCTGACACGGATAATGGGCGCGTAAAACGAATGGGACCCGGACACGGATGGCATTCAATGTCGAATGCGCCGTCGTCTGTCCGAATTGGTGGATGTCAAAACAGGTTCTTAGTGGCATTTAAAGATTCCATTAAATCTGTTGGATGTCGTTTCCCAAATTGGACTATTTATGGGCCAAACGAAAATAAACAGTTAATTGTGTGTGAGAAGAGGAGGGGGGGGGGGGGGGGGGGGGGGTGACTGAAACGAACGGAAATTCAGTGGACTCCAAAAATGGACCATGCTGGCGGTGAAAGGCTTTTGGGAATACAAAGAACCATGTCATGGCGATCTTGTCAGAGCGAGCGGCAAAAACATGGCCTGTCTAGGCTGGGGTAATAAACTATGTCTGTGCTGGAGAAGGGACAGTCAAATGATTCAGTTCATTCCATTCAGACACCGAAAGTTGCTTGGAATGTGTAGGATATGATCAGTTGTTAAGCTTTTGCAGGATTAGTTCCTTCTTCTACTGACAACAGGAACCTCTTGCTAGTTCGAGACTTAACATCGTATTCGAGACTTAACATGTAGCTAGCACGCGGTTCCCACACCTCAACATCCATAAAAGCACCTGGTGGTCTCCTGATCATTCAACCGTCAACCAGATTGATCACGTTGCGATCGACGTCAGACACTCCTCCAGTATTCTTGATGTCCGAACGTTCCGAAGCGCCATCTTCGACTCGAACCGTTTCCTTGTTGTAGTCAAGATAAGGACCCGGGTATCGAGAGAACAACGGAGTCAAGGAAGACAACCACAGTTTGACGTCGAAAAGCTACAATCGCAACAGACTGCCAGGAACTTTGCCGATCGAGTCTCCATGAAACTCAAAGCAAGTTCGACGTCGCCTGCCCTAACAATAGACGAAGAATGGAAACGTTGTCAAAAAGCCATCAGAGAAGCCGCTACTGATGTGCCGGGTTTTAAAACGTTTGGTTTAAACGGTGCCTTGAATGCGATTCCATCAGGTAGGCGACCGCTTGGCAGACCTAGGATGAGATGGTTGGACCAAGTCCAAACACTCGCCTGGTTGCGCTTGGGCATAGCTCCTGATGAGTTAGAGTCGATGGCGGAGGATCGAGTGGCCTGGAGATCTCTGGTGCATGCATTGCCCCCGCGACCCCTTTAGTGGAACATGCGGGTCATTGAAAATGAGATGAGATGAGATGGTTTAAACGGTTTGACAACGAGTGCAGGCAGGCACATACAGCAAAGCAAGAAGCCTATCAGGCAACGCTGCATCGAACTACGAGAGCTGTTCGAGAGCTCTACGAACAGAGAAGAAGGGAGAGAACCGGCTTCTCAGGAAGAAAAAGAAAGAGCACGAGAAGCGCGCAATCGATGAGATGGACAGGTGTTATGGCAGCAATGATGTCCGGAAGTTATACCAAAGGCTGACACTTTTATCGAATGGGTATGAAGTTCGAACAGAAGCGTGCCGGGACGAGAATGGACAACTAGTAGTAGATTCGCAGTCGATACTGAGAATTTGAAAAAATCATTTCTGCAGACTGTTGAACGGCGATGAGGACACAAATACCGCTGTCAGGCAGAATGTTCCACTCACCACAACAGACGATGATAGAAGAGAATACCGTCCCCTCGACCTAGACGAAGTCAAGATATCGTCTAATAAAGCTGCTGGTGCAGATATTCTTCTTGCTGAAATGTTTAAAGCAGGTGGAGATGATCTGGTAGGGCGCATGCACCAGCTCATCTGTAAGATATGGTCGGAGGAAAGCATGCCCGATGAGTGGAATCTCAGTATCGTTTGCCCGATCCACAAGAAAGGAGCCCCTTTTAACTGCGCCAACTACCGAGGGATAAGTCTCCTTAACATCGCCTATAAGATCTTTCTGCCATTCTGTGTGGACGCCTCCCCTACTACTTCTACAGTAGTCGTTATGGGGGATACCTAACCTACTGGCATGGGTGCCTATCGGACAATGCCCGGTGAGAACTCCCACCACCGTCCGTATATCCTTGCGACTAATCATTGATAAGGATTTCCTCCTGTTCAACATCAGCCATAGGGTTCTTATCGTTGACCCAATGTCCAGATTCAGCCATCGAGCATTTGCTCTTTCTAAGGCTTCGCCTTCTATTTCTTTCCTTAGGAAACTTAACGGCGTGTAGACATAAGGTAGTGCTAGAGATTTATCTAACTCTGAGCCCTCCTTCGCTAACACGTCCGCTCTCTCGTTTCCTTGAATTCATATGTGCCCCGGTACCCAGCAGAAAGTCACCATGTTTAGACTGCAGATTTTGTTGACGTTCTGTCTGCATAGCTTAACTAGTTTCGACTCTACAATATCCGACGCTATGGCTCTTATACCCGCTTGGCTGTCGGAGTATATGGTGATCGTTTTTAAGGTTCGTCAACAAAAACGGAACCTTTATAATTTTGGTGTGTCCGTCCGTCCGTCGCGTCTGTCACACTTTTTTATCTCCGAAGTTTATAAAGATATCGGCATGAAGTTTTGGAATTAGGTACTTCAGGCCTAGATGTCATTGCCTATGCACCCAAATTTAAAAATTGGGGCCATTTGGGGGTGGCTCCAGTACAGGTGAAGTTGCCATTAATTTTGAAACATTGTCGATGGACGACTTATATATCAATCGACAGGTCTTGAGGAAATGAGGTAGAGGTTTGCTTCAACAGTTTTTGATCCAGGGTAGCGTTTGGAAAATATGGAGCTCCAAAGTTTTTTTTTTTAATGCGTACCTTCCAGCCATTTCTAAACCAAAGTGTTTAAAAATCTGAAAAAATCACAAAAACTTCAATTCATGGAGTACTTTCTTTTAAATAATTTCAAGCATTCTGGCCTTAATAGTTTTCGAGATATTGGCCAAAAACCGTCAACCATCGACATGCGAATTTTGAAGATCTGAAAACGCAGTTTTGAAGTCATCAATGTAAGCCTATTCCTGCACCTGTTTTTGAGCCATCAGTATATAGAGAGATATCCTCGCCGCCATTTGCTGTACACTTCCCAACCTCTCCTGTCCGGAATTCGTGTAGAGTAGAGTAGAGAACTTCCTAGTCAGGGTTGGTGGCAGATAATCTGACGTTTTGTATCTGTGTTATCCTGTCCATTTTGAGACGATGGATGCGTGCCCATATGGCTTGTTTTTCCACATCTTGACTTCCCTGAGTCTCAGTGTGGTTATAGCCGTTCTGCTACTATAAAAGATGTCAAGAAGGGTAAGATGGAGTAGAACCTCGAGCGTTGCTGTCGGCGTTGTCCTTAGGGCACCCGTGATTCCTAAGCAGACCGATCTTTGAACCTTCGTCAATCTAGAAAGATGGTATTTCTTCTCCTGTGCTTGCCACCAGACTGATGATCCGTAAGTTAGGATGGGTCTTAATACCGCTGTGTACATCCAGTATACCACACGTGGTCTAAGACCCCAGGTGTTTCCGAAGACTCGCTTACATAGAAAGCTACACACGCTTTTTTGATCCGCTCCTCTATGTTCTCTTTCCAGTTTAGTTTAGAATCAAGTGTGATACCCAGATACTTAGGCGTCCTTGAGAGTTTGAGTTCCACCCAGTTAAACTTCCCGGCTTGTAAACTCCGGAATTCTCCATTTCCTCGTGAAGAGCATCAGTTCTGTCTTCTCTGGGTTGACTTTCAAGCCTCGAGTGGCAGTCCAATTGTTGACCAACTTCAATCCATGTTTCAAAAATCCTCCAAAAAAAAAAAAAAACTTCCATCCATGATTGAGGCGCTTGCTTAGCGTTGATAGAAACTTCCCAGATATCAGGATAGCTACATCGTCTGCAAATGCAGTGATAGTAAGTCCATCCCTCTCCAACGTCCTGATGATCCCGTCCACTACTAGGATCCACAGAAGAGGTGAGAGGACCCCACCTTGCGGCGTCTCCCTATCCACTTTCCTCTTACAGCTCGTTTTTCTTAGAGAGGAATTGATCTGACGTGTTCGCAGCATAAGTCCGATCCATTCGCACAGACCCTCATCGATTCCTATTCTTTGAAGGCTTGCTTGAATCGCATCGTAAGTAACATTGTTAAACGCTCCCTCTATTTCGAGGAACGCGCCTAGTCTATACTCTTTTTGATGCAAGGATCTTTCTACTGTGGAAACCACACACCTGTTCTTTATATATGCGTGTTGTGATTTTGAAAGATAGTTTACCACACCAGACTTGATGATCAGTCCAGTCGTTCAAGAGCTTCACAACTGACGATCCCTTGACGCTTCGTTCCACTTTTTGTGATATCATCGAACAGAGCAGAAGCTTAAGACTGCTTGCTTGGTAATTTCCTTTCCACAACCGGCTTCATTTTTTAAGCCCCATACTGCCGTGTATTTTTCGGCATCCCCTGTAGTCACCTTTAGTCACTTTAAATCACCTCCCTTTTGCGTCCGTAGTTCATAAGAAAATTCACTAAATTCTGTGCAAACCCCCCACCGAGCTGTTTGCTAAAACAAAAATGTCCTCCTGTGGTGAATTTTTTCGCCAAAAACTTCTTTTCGTCTGGAACTCCATTAGAACTTAATCAAAAACAAGGAAACCCTCAGCAATTTGCAACTACTCGCAGCTACTTGACTAGTCTCTCACTTGTGCGACTGCCGCGACTCAAAGCATTCATGTTCACCCGCCCTAAATGGTTCTCAAAAATGTTGCTAAAAAAAAATAACTTTTCGCGGACATTAAATCAATTGTGCCTCCGTCTCTTCATCCTCTCCACCTTCCTTAGGCAACAACCGCAACGTGATCCTTCTCGCTTCAAAGTTGGGCTAAACTTTCGCGACTATTTGTGTGTCGCAGCCACGAACTAAAGGAGTCCACACCGCCGCCGTCGTCCTTTTGACCCTTAACCCGTTTGGTTCCCTTTCACCATCTCGTCCGTCCACTTTCGCTCTCGAGTGTGCTCCAACTTCATGGCAACCAGTCACCGCCAAGCTCTTCACTCGTCCTTCCTGTTCTTTGACTTTCCGATTTCTCTTTTTATTATTCCCTTGTCCTTTTTCTTGTAACTACTGCTCGGACACTTGTTAAATGCAGCCACCGCGCTAATTTGATGCCGAGCGAGGCGGACGGGTGACGCCGAGAGAGGAGGCGGTTGTTCGGCCAAGCAAGCAGGTAGAAGTTTTGCAAGAACAACTGTCAGACACAGGATTCAGTGCGGAAGGAGTAAATAAAACTTCAATTGTGCCTGAAAGTTACGACAAATGAATACACAATCCGACCCTTTTCCTCCCACCCCCGCTCGCAGAGCCAACGATGGATGCAAGGAAAAAGGGTTGTGCGTTGTGTTTGCCCAGCGACAACCGACCGGACTTGGGTTTTCCGATTCAAATCCGTCCCCGAGCCGGTGGCACTTCAGCAATAAGCATTGTCCTTCATTATCCTTTTCCACTGCGTCAATGGTATTTAGAAAATCTCGACACAAATACCCAATGGAGTCGGGAAATGGAATAAAAAACAACATCAACTTTTTAATATGCTCACAGAAATTGATCCGCAGCCACCCCCGTCCTGGGAAACATCGACACACGGGGAAAAAACGGGAACAGTGCAGCACTAGGGGATGGCGAATAAATATTTTCGTCATTTTACCGCTTCAATGGGTTAATCCCCCTGTTTTGCGTCCGCATTTGAGGGCGACCGAGGGGGAGGGCATCCGTTGGTTGGCTTCAACCTTCCACGGAAGGAAAACGAAACTAAACTCAATTTCGCGTACTCGAGTACTCAGGAGAAGCAACGGCCTCCGTCTCTGTCTCAGTCTCTGAGTCGATCTCTCGTTTATTTACCTTTCATCCGGGACTCGGCGGCGGGCGAGGATGATGACGAAGCATCCGAGTCGGGAGCGATTTATCGAAGGAATTTTCATTTCAATTAGAACGATAACTTCCCCCTGTCTGTGGAGTGTTTATCGAAACAAACGCAAACACACCCCCTTCGGCTGGATGAGCACAGATACGCGGGGTGCTGGGCGCTGGGTGCTTGCAGCGTCTGACTGAGGCTGGAGAGAGAGAGAGAGGGAGTGAGTTGTGCTCGAAACTATTTTCATTATTTCCAACACAGTCGACGTTTTTTTTTTTCCTTCCCGGGATATGGTGAGTCCTTCTATTTGCTCATCTGTGCACGTCACCTTCTGCCGGCTTTCAGATGCTTGTTTGATTAATTTGAACATGTTTGCCGAGCGCACTTGCTTAGGTGGATAAACATGTGCTTGGATGGGTCTTACCGATGTAACTGTAAATACTTGAAGGATAAATGGAGAGGGTTATTAAATTGTTTTGCCGACAATGGACGGGCCCTGTCTCGAAGTGGTGGCAAGAAGTGAGCAAATGTTTGATAGTTTGTTGGATACGTAGCAAGGGGAGGGATTATAAATTGAGTGTGGATACATTTTTGAAGAGATGACTTGAAGATGAATGGAGGTCATTCATGGAGTCGATCAGGAGTGGAAAAGGGCGATGTGGGGGACCTCCAGAGGTGGTCTTAAGTGTGGCAATCAGAGGAAATGTCTTCATGAATCTAGTTTGCGTATTAAATGCTTTTAAGAGGACTTTCGACAGATGCTTAGGTTTATTTCAAGTACAAGCTAAGAGAGCAGATTATACCCCCTACCCTTCTATCTGCATTTCTTGTGACTTTTTCTGACTGAATGCCAACATTTACGCTTTTCTAATAGGATACCTATATTTCGATGGCTCAGGATAAATTTTCAGACGGGCTTTAGCCTCCAAAATGGAGGACCACAGGTTTGTATTTTAATACCGCTTCTTTTTGTACTGATCAATCAGAGTACCGAAGAGGAGTTCACTGAACATTAGTAACTTACAAAATGTTGACTACCCTCATAAAATCTGGTCGCTTCTATAGAGTATCTATAGACTATACTCCAGACCCAGAGCTCCAGAGCCAGGATAAGAAAGCTGAAGCCAGTACATCGATTTGAATAAATCCATTTTTGGGATTTGGAGTGGATCACAACAGGCCCCAAGTTTTATAGATGTATTGGGGACAGTCGTGGCAGATATCGCCTAAGACTCTAAGTAAATTTCTGCATCAATCTAGATCTATGTCTGGATTTTGGGTTCTGGAACTTTCAAGCGCTTTTCTCAACCTAACATTGCTGAACAAGTGTCAACTTCCGATGTCGAACTTTTCTTATCTGAAGAACATCATGTGCTCTGGCAACAGAAGGAGGTAGGTTGAAGTGGCTTAATAGTGCACTTAGGCCTGTGCTAAGAATCTGTGCTACGCGGATTACCATTTGTCCCCTTGTGGTAAACCATTTGAAGCTTTTTATGAAGCGCAGTATGCTACTAATGGATACCTCACTAATGTCGCAAGAGTTGTCGAAAAAGAAGGCTCACAAGTGAGTGTGACGCTAGAGCCAGACATATACAGAGGAGGTGTAGAACATTTTCTACTTCATCCTCGTCCAGATCCCTTCGAAAGAAGTCATTAACTGCATGACTCTTTGCATGCTCGTCTAGTAGTACTGTGATCAAAACTATCTTAACGCCAATTTTTAAGCTATCGAGAGAAATCAAGTTTTAAGATCGTTTCTGATCTAGATTGAGCCAGATCGATCAATTCTTTGAAACACTACTGGAGCACTCAGACTCAAAACTGGTCCATTGAACTGCCAGGTAGCAACCAACTCCAGTGCCATCAATTTGATCCCAATGGCAAATGGTGATTGGAACAGATTCGATTTCACTGGGATTCGAACCTAGGACCTATCCAACTTGAGGCAAGCACTTAACCAACTGCGCCATCCAGTCCTTCGTTTTTAATTTTGGTCCCATAAACCTTAAGGTTAGTGTAAGAAATCTAGCCTTGAAATGAGTCAGTAGCCATGGAGCTATTGAAGAGTATATCTGTTGTTTATTCTAAACACCAAAATCAGAAAAGATTTTGAACATTTAAATACATTTTGATATCACAGAAACGAGAAGTTGCAACTTGCGCGCTGATTTATTTAGGATACGAGTAGATTTTCATCTACCGAAACTTATTTCTGAACGAGTTCCACTTCTTCTTTATATTGCGCAACAGTACAGCATAGGTCTCAACCAAGAAACCGGTTGTTTACCAGCTGCTTCTAGTTGCGACCAAAAAAGTTGGCTTAGGTTCCTCTCCACTTGTGTGTGCCATCTCAAGCAAGGACGTCATCTTTTGTTACTCTACAGGCTCAGAGCCGAAGATTCTTCGAACCAGAGCTAATTCATCTATAGAGCATATCCATCTAAGCCGTTGGATCCACAGAAGATTGGCTAGATTTATGGAAGTCCTCGAAAATATCGAATTAATTGCTTCGCATAGTGACATTCCGGCCAAGCCATCGATGTTATGTGTCCTTTCTCGTTGGCAGCATATGCTTCATTTTGCCCTAGTCTACTGCCAGACTCATTTTAGACGAACCCGTTTCAACACCAGCAAGCGCACCATTGATGACTCCCCGTGGTCGACGAATCAAATGAATGTCATCCGCGTATTCCAGCAGCTGTACAGACTTTTGGAAGATGGTGCGTCGAGTCAGTGAATTTTGCACGATCTTCTGTTTAAAAAGTCTCATGACAGCTCAAAGTTTTGCCTAAAACTTTCTTTGTCATTGAAGGTCCCTGTAAATCTGTGCCTTTTTCAAACTTTCCCCAGTCATCCTCCAGGACATTGGCAAGTATGTCAAGAACCCACCCAACGACTGGATGGCGCAGTTGGTTAAGTGCCTGCCCCAAGTTCGACGCGTCCCAGGTTCGAATCCCAGTGAAATCGAATCTCATCGAGTCACCATTTGCCGTTGGGATCAAATTAACGGCACTGAGGTAGGTTGCTTCCTGGCAGTACAATGGCCCAGTTTTGAGTCTGAGTGCTCCAGCAGTGCTTCAAAAACCCTCCTAAGAAAAAAAAATGTCAAGAACCCAACCAGATCATCCCAGCTACTTTAAATATTTTAGCAGCAGCTCTCTACCAGGAACTTCGTTTGATTTCAGTTTCAATATCTTTACTTTATCTATCAGGAGGATCGGGAGGATAGAACTGTCGTCTACCATCGTCCAGATTAAGTGGAATATTGTGCTCAGTGTTCTCTGGAAAACGTATCGCCTAACACTAGCATCCAACCAATGTAACACAAGATCTTGGAAGTTAAGCGATTCATTGAAAATGTTGTCTAACATTTTGAGGAACTTTGTTTCCAAAACTATGGCCGTCGCAGCTCCATCCGTTTCGCTCGAATTTAGAGCAGTATGGGAGAATACGTGTGGGGCCCATGGCCGAGTGGTAAGTGTGCCAACTCCAACGATCGAAGTCTAGGTTCGATTCCCCTTCATATTTTCACGGCTGCACCTCTTTCGAACCACTGACAATACTCAAGGAGTAAAATTGTCTAAAAAAAAAGCTTTATAGGACTTTGCACATATTTCAGAAGAAAAACTTTTTCAAAATTACTTATGCTTACGCATCACATGCTTAAAATCAGATCCCCTGGCAACCGATTTGCGCCCTCACGCGTTAAACTAGCATCTTTTGAATGCCACCCTTCAGAAATGGCTAAGGGTCTGTTATTTTTGACACAAACTTCACAGAACCCTTTCGCCTTCTCCATCGCCCATCGTTTTCCGGGACCTCACGCCCTGCAGGCAAAGGGCTATCTTTGATTTGATTAAAACCGCCATTTCCGTGTCTTTTGCGAACCCGAAATTCAACTTTCTAACTTCAATTCTCGCTCTCCTATAAAGGCTCAAACCAGGGGCGGCCCTCCCACAACGCAGCAAACAACCGGATCCTTTGAAGAGGCAGTCGGCAAATATTTTCACTTCGCAGCCGGATATCAATGTACCAATCTACCTGTGAAATATTTTCCGTAAACAAAGGGAATTTTTGAAATTATATTTTCCAAATGAACACAGGCCGGGCGGCAGGAGCATCCTCGTTCCTCGCGTCCCCGCTGCCAAACAAAGCGTGAAGCACTGAAGTGCGGTGGCCGTGAAAGTCCCGTGGAAATATTAAATTCTTATAATTGTGCCATCACATCCTGCCGTTCCTCCGTCGTCGCGTCCTATTCTCCTGCTTCAGCTCACAACATCGGCTTTCGTCGGTTGGGAGGCATTCAGCAGTGAAACAATCACTGTGTGCGCACCTTTGGTTGCGGTGAGTGGCGGAGTGGTTGGCTGGAAGGGAGGCAGGCTGAACTGCATTATCGTTATTTTTAAAATTGCTGCTGATGATTTCTTTCGACCCTTAGATGGAATGGAAGGACTACTGCTGATGCTGTCTGTGTTCGCTTGAGAAAATCTTCGATTTTGTTTCTATTCCTCTCAGTTGGTGTGTTGTGTTGCCTGTTGTTGGGAGTTTGCTTGAGTGAGTCTGATGAAGACTGACACGTGCTTCTCAAACAGTTTCCACTGATTGCGGGAAAAGTGAAATGGTTTCAACTCACGGGTTCGTGAGGGTCGTCGGTGGGTGAAGATAACTTTATCAAAGGTATTGAGTGAGTTCGGTTTTCTTTAGAAGGAATGCTTTCGTCCTGAGTCGGACAGGAATCGAGGGAGATTCAGTTTCAGGTTCAAAAGGATACCGAAATCATACCCTTGTTTTGATAGGTGGGAGGTTGTAAACTGCAACGATGATGGTTTTGGTGAGCGAGAGTTACAGTGTTTTTGAAACCCCAAGGAAACTTCGTTTCTGAAATGATATAAGGAGGACATCAGCAAAAATCGTCTCTATTTTTAACACAACTGCCTTGGTTCGATATTTCGATTCAAGAATAAAATGTGAGGTTTGAAAAGAGTAGGAAATATCATCGCATATTTGTCAAAGACCATCGTTCGAAAGTAGAAGCTTAAATCTATTATCCCAACACTCAAAAGAAAAAAAAAACAATCTGTCTCCCTTGAGACTGTGGTTTTCTTTGAGTACTTAATGAAAAATACATACTTCGATTCTGAGCCTGTGGGACAACGCAACAGAGGACGTCCATGTACAAGGTGGCGCACACAAGTCGAGAGGGATCTCGGCCGGCTTAGTGTGCGAAACTGGAGACAGCTGGCGAAAGATCGTGCTGGCTGGAGAGGCATGTTGAGTGAGGCCCAGGTCCACCTTGGACTGTAGCGCCCTAAGAAGAAAAATAATGAAAAGTACTGAAAAAGAGTAGAACTGTATCCATTTAGAATAATTCAAATTAAGGGTCCTTTTCTTTCTTTTGTTAGCTTCGTTTTCTTTTGTTAGCTTTGTTTTCTTTTGTTCCTTCCTTTTTTGGTAGACACCTCCAAGACGTTATTCGCCAATATCACGATGCCAAATTTTTGTCAGGGCCTGGCATCTGCATAGATAGTGAATAAGAGCTTCTTCTCGTTACTATCCATGAAACTATAATGAAGCATGTTAGAAGCGAATGCTAAGCTTGGCCGTTAAGTCTCCGATTTGCCAACGGCCCATAATGATAGCGACCGTTCCAGAGATGTCTTCTTTAGAACACCTCTTGTCTCTTAATAAGATGGCAAAGCATTTTCAATTTGCCTCATATGTATGCCGGGAACCCTCTAGGCTTGGTAAGTCTCATCGCTTGTTCCTGGTGGAGACTTACCGACTTACTGCAGCTAAACATCTTCTAAATCTCAATATGATTAGGTCATCATATCGCAGATGCTTTGAAAGAAACAAATGCTTCATAACGAATAAATCTGGAACACTTGGCTTAGGGTTTCTTGTAATTCGCTTTTTAAATGACTGAGTTCGTTTGTTATTGCAACCCGATGGTGATTAATAATAATAATAATAATAATAATGGCGCCGCTACAGTCCGAGGTGAACCTGGTCCTAGCTTATCAGCAATTAATCGTGTTGTGACTGCTATTGTTCTCTCGTGAGTGGAGGGGAGCTAGAATTTAATGGCGACTCCGAACGAGCGAGATTGAGAATCTGTTTCTAGACAATTATACTCTTTGAGGATTGTCAGTGACTCGAAAGAGGTGGAGCCGTCTAAAAATGTTAGGTGTTTTTTCAAGATTCGAACCTCAGACCTCGAACGTATGAGTCGACGCACCAACCCACTCCGCCACGGCGCTCATATCCGATGGTGATTACTAATGGAAAATGTTCTTAACCAAATCTAGCGGTATAAAATTCACTTACAGTACTTACAGACTCGCGATAACGTGAACAATTAAAAACTGAGCCAGTTCATGTTCGCAAGAAAGTTCACATTTGCGAAGGTGGAAATTGAAATGAATTGAATTTAAAAAAAAGAATATGACAACCCACGGTATATACTCACTTAAAAACGTTTTCTATTTAACAAATTAAAATTTTAAAAATAAAATTTTAGAAGCTTATTACCTAAATTTCTTTTAGTCAATTTTTTTAATTTTTTAAATTTTTAAGGAAAATGCATAAGTTCATAAATAAAAAGTCAGATTAAATATGATACATTTCGGTGTACATTACCGATACGTAGTTTAGTTAAAAAAGTAGGCTCCAAGGTGTTTCTTCCTGCGGAAGAGTAGAGCGCTACAGGTTCAGAGGAGATGCGTTATGCATCTTCTTCTTCGTGGCAATTCACAACAAAATAGTACCGTTAGGTGGTGGTAAGTTAGTGTTATCATAGGTGTACGTGTAATTTTTTGATGGAGTGTAGCTGAAAGCTGCACAGCTAGTAGGAAGAAGATTTCAGACTTCATAATGAAAACAAAGACGCACGTTGCTGAACTTAAATCTGTTACCAATCGGGCTTGATCGGCATGGAAATGTTACTTGAAATGATTCCACAGAAATTAACGGAATCATTCAGTCGAGTTTCAAATCAATGAAAAGGTGAACAAGCAACAAAATCCTACTTTATTTTCATAAGTTAAGAAACTATTGACTGATCGTCAATGATCGAGACATTATAAATTGTAAAATTTTTATTTAATTTGTATTTTCTATAAAATTTCAGAAAAAATTTTCCAAAAATTAGACCTTTAGTGAAAAAGCAACTAAAAACACGGTTAAGTAAGGGAAGGGGTAATAATTGGACAACGAAGCTATTTTCAATCAGACCTAACTCAGAAACTAAGTAATTTTTGAGTTCGGAATGACACTGGTGATCCAAGTTCATCGAGTCATGATCGATGATCTTGCGGAAAACAATGAAGATCATTAAATTCAATTTTTATCCATAATTTGTGCACCAAATGAATCCCAGTAAAGTTCATGGCCAGTTCCCAGAACAGATAATTCCTTTTCAGACTGCAAAATTTCCCACAGTCATTGGACGTAACGCCAAATTCTTGCTCAGAAAATGCATCCTACAAAATGCAACGAGTGTTAGTAGACCTCGCACTTAAACTGCGTACACTGCTCTAGAATGGTGGTTGTCTAATACGTGCACT
The DNA here is from genome assembly GCA_930367185.1 of Myathropa florea. Taxonomy (NCBI): domain Eukaryota; kingdom Metazoa; phylum Arthropoda; class Insecta; order Diptera; family Syrphidae; genus Myathropa; species Myathropa florea. The sequence continues at coordinate 47,163,808 of OV884002.1, forward strand.
TAACGCTGCCAAAAAAAGGAGAACTGTGTCACAGTTAAAGGGCGCTACCTGAAACACGATAAGAGCAAGTCATTATCTTTCTTTTTTACGACTTATGCCCCGATGTATTTTGAGACTGTTTCGTAAATTTCTCGAAGATAGTCGCTTATCAAGAGCAAGGATCGATTTCAGTGATCTCACAAGAGTACATTGAATTCCCAAGATATTCTATTAACTCCACGATCAACCCACACTGGCGCCAGAACAAAAAAATAAGGTTGCCTCTTGAAATGGCAGCTTGTTAGCGAAGGAATTCAATGCTAAGCCTTAAGCGATCGCAGAACAAGAAGGTCAACTCATTTCAGAGCAGACATGTGTAATCATTGAGAAGACATAAAACGATGAGTAGTTAAGCAGGTTCACCAGACACCCTCTCGACTGCAATTCAATTGATCCAACTGGCGATCCATCATTAACTGTGACGCACTTGGGAGGTTAAACCGTCTGCCTCCGCGCGATCAAGTGCAGAAATCAGAAAACTCATACTCAAGCCATTGATTCAAATTAATGATCCTCCATACTCAACGAACCGAGCGACTGCCAGAAGTTGAGCGTTTCAATGCGAGAGGGATGGATCACATAAACAAGATGTCAAGTTATTGCAGTTAATTATGGGTCCGGCCTGATCCAGTACAGATCACCTACACGCTCATCCGAGGACCGCATCCACTTCCAATCAACTCGATGAGGGGAGGCGAGCACTAAACTGATCAACGATCGATGTTGGCGTTCGATCTCCTCCTCCATCCGTCTTCTGCTCCCTCTCCCCCAGCACCGCTTTCCACTTCACACAGAGCGATCGGCGATGTCGACAGTATCTCTGTTTAATTGTCGTCTTCGGCGTGGTGTTGTTGCTTTTGTTGTTGATTATCAAAGGATCCTCTGTGGATAATTGTTTGGGTTATCTATCCTTCGATGCATCTCGCACCCACACACGCGGGTAGATATCTCGTAGATAAACAATCGCTTTCCGGCGCACACACCCCTCAACGAATGACACTTTCACACGCCACGGATCCGACGGATAGGTAAGGATCCGGAATCGTTTTCGGTCGAACAAATAAACAAAGAAAAATAACCCTCGGGACACGGGGCAATGTGGCTAACGAGAGACGTCAACTACTTCAGCGGCACATCGCCATCGACATCGACATCGACAGCGGCGGCGCGGCGCGAATGAGACGCCTCATCCACAGGAGGAGAGTTCTATTTTCGATCCCCAGCCTCAACCCTTTCCCTCCGCAGCACTGGTATCCGTGTGTGCCCGTGGCATGTGAGATATTCGAATTCCTCTCACAGTCAAGTATCCAAACAAAAAGAATGCGTCTTCTTCTTCGTCGTCGTCGTCGGTTAATTTGGAATTAATTCCGAGGCAGGGCTGCAGCTACTGATTGTTTATCTTCGGATATATTGAGTTTGGAAAACTTAATTAAGAACACAAATTTATGTTCGGGACGGTATCCGAGAGATGCATGCACGCCTGGGGATTCATCCGATTTTTGGATGCACTCGTCGACAGAGAGAGACGAGGAATGATGAAAGCAGTTTTTGCCAGGCGACTGGGATGTTCCCAGAACGATGAGACACGCTGGAGGATGGATTCGATGTTTACCGGAACGGTGCCAAGCTGTAATCCTATACCTGATGATGGGAATTCATTTATTTAATTAGCAACGTTAGACGGAAAGGGCTTAGGGGGCAGTGGCTGTGGTCGTAGCTTAGGGGGATTTTCGAGAATTTCATATTCATAACCGGCTCTGCGCGGGTTTCGGGTTACTCACGGGAGTGCAGAGACAACTGGTTGGTCGTTGTTCTAGGTAATCACAGCTTCTATGGAGCGGAGCATTACCGCCACTCCCTTTAGGAGTTGTCCCATCACTGGTTTGATATCGACTGCTGGCAGATGGTGGGATCTATGGACTTCACAAGAAGTCCTCTGAATTGTGGTTCTCAGATGTCAACTAATAGGTCATAAATTGGTGATTGTTGCAGCTAATGGACAAGGGGAATGGAAACATTTGGGGTTGCGTACCTTAATTAGAGAGAGTTTCTTGTTCAATTGAGACAACACTTTTGAATGATTGCGGTTTCAAAGTTCTTTTGATCGAATTTTTTGTAAAATTTTTGGATTTTTTATGTAAATTGCTGACAGAAAATTCATGGGTAAACATAGCTTAACTCAATCAAGTTTAAAAGAGCAGCACTCCCGTAAGTTTAGTAATTTCAAAAGGCTAACACTGGTTCAGGCTCGCAAAGTTTATAAAGAGTGAAATTTGTCGAACAATCGAGTAATTAGCGATGCTTCCAGAGGACATCCGCTTGCAAGAAATATATTAACTCTTTTACAGACCGAGTATAGAGGAGACGTTTTTAGTGTTCTTGAAAAACTTCTTGAAATATTCTTTAAATCAGCCCTTAGACAGACCAGACTTAGAAGTTGTGTAACACGATGAATAATAAGGAATTACAGACTAAAGTCCTCTTAGAGATAACCCCCACACAGTCATCGTGAGAGGAATAAACGTTTCTAGGCGTCTCTAGACACAAGATTCCTCACAGCATTTTAGATCAAAACCCATTTTCCACTTTCCATTGCCTTCATGGGACCCGCTGGAATTACTCGAAAGTAAGCTGCAAGCTGCAAGAAAAATTGTATTTTTCTTAGCGAAGTCTTAGATAGATGAAGTTTCAGAAATATTGCACGTATTTATAAGGAGCATAGGTCATCAAATACACCGACGACGAGCTATCGTGTTCGGAATGGAGTGCTTATGTCCCTCGGCTTTCTCTACATCTTCCCACCTGCTTCGCTTCAGTCTCCAATTTTCCTTCGCTCATCTGGACACCGAATAAAGCTTTAATTTTTGAAGACTAATTTTCAACTAGCAGTGTTCAATAATATCGATTGTCGATTGTTAACTATCAAAGCATTTATTACTTCTGCCGTATCATCATCCAAGGGTGTTGCAGCACACCATCAATTCAATTCAATTCAGAGGTTACTTACTTACTTACTTATCAGGCAAACGATCTTTGAAGGTTCTGAGCATATAGCTGGCTATAGCTGGCTTCCATTCTAACCACGCTGCTTCCAGTCATCAAGACCAAGTTGTCTTGCATCCGCGATCACTTGATCTCTAAGCTGGATGTTCGGTCTTCCTCTCCTTCTCGAACTCGGAGACTGGGATTCGAAGACCCTCTTAGCTGGAGCATTGTTGTCCATGCGCTCGATGTGGCCCAACCAATGTAGTCGACGGTTCTTTGCCTTCGGACTACATCAACATCCTGGTACAGCTCATAGAGTTCGCTGTTGTATCTTCGCCTCCATTCGCCTTCCTCGCAGACAGGACCATATATCTGTCGCAGAATATTTCTTTCGCAGGTACAGAAAATGGGCGCCGTGGCCGTATGGGTTCGTGCGTCGACCCATGCGCATTAGACTTTCACAGTCTAGGTTCGAATCCAAGTCCAGACAAACTCCATCGAATGGAGTTCACATCACAGTTGTCGATAAGTCCATTCTTTCTGCTATCTTCTTATAGAATTTTACGCTGGGGTCTTAATTCCATCAACTGTCATGAACTGAAGTAGTCTCCCAACAGCTGTTTTTCTCAAAAATAAAACCTGCAGTATATGCGAAGGTTGTGCCTTGAATGATTTGCCTCCAACTGATCAAGCACTTCAAATCACAAAGAATCAATAAATAATCAGATCAGTTTAACCGTCTTCTCGCATCTGTCGCTCTAAATGCCAGTTCTTCAATCCATTTCGAGGCCTTCTTGAGTCCATTCGACGTTTCCAAACAATGAATGCACCTTGAAATATCCTTCGTCTCCACTTGACCCATCATCCACGGTCCATCCCGACATGTCTTGAGTGGCGAATGGTCAAATCTTTTGTTCTCCCTCCCTCTCCTCTTCAAAACGAAGGTTTTTTTTTGCTCCTTCTCTATCAGTGCACGTCAAGTGGATGCATAAAGTCCTTATTTCAAGAACTCTCCAAATTCACACACACACGTGCATGCACAAAAGTCATGAATCCCTCGAGGGGAGATGGAACATCACATCGCATCACATCACAAATCGTGTATCCTTGTTGCTGGAGGAACGGTAACACAAACAACTGTCGGATTCATTCGTTCGTCCTTTTTGTGTTGTTGTTTAATGAAAAATTCAAACTTTCTTCTTCATTCGTTTTCGAATGAACTCATGTACTCGACTACTTCTCCTCACTGCCCTGACCACCACAGCTCCCTGCATGGGAGCCCAACCCCCCGCCCTAAGCAACCGAACAGGAGCAGTTATCCTTTAGATGTTAAAAGCAAATATTAGCATGTTAATGTAATCTCTTGTAAGAAGTTGTAGTTCAAAAAACCCCTTACAAGGATATACCAGAGGATATCCCTGTACCCATCCGTCCGCCCCACATCTCCCCCGGTGTAACAAGAGCGACCAACAAAAGTTTGCAACGCAAAGTGTTTAACTTGTCAGAGGAAATCCCCAGGATGCTTTGCAGTTTATGGCGTTTTAGTAGGACAACAGGACATCCAACAAACAATCCGCTCCCCCCTGCATATGGGATTGGTGGGTGTGTGTGTGTGCGTGTGAAGAAAACAAGGGGTCGTCGTCATCATCGTCGTTATAACTTATTTAGTAGCCCAATCTCGTCAAAGAATAGCTCGACTCTCATCATCACTTCCTTTGGAAAGCTCATTACATTCAAAGGAAGTGTAATCAAAGCCGAGCCAAGCAGCCCACCGCCACTTGGAGTGCCATACCCTAATCCTCATGCAAAGTTAATTACGCCCATTAACAAGGGACCACCACGACTGGCACGGCAGCAACTCCTTGGAGAGAGGGTCGACTTGACAAAGCCTCTGTCTGTCTGCTCGTCCTGCAGCTGATAAAGCCTACACAGACAATGTGCCGCTGCTGGCCTGAATGTGGGGACGGGGTCTTTTCTGTGTTTGCCTTTTTTAAGTTGGAAAACAAAAAACTAACAAAAGGAGGCCGAAGGGACTTCGACACTTGACCCCAGTTTGGTACCTGCTCATCTGTTCATTTTGTCAGCAAAAGAAAAAGGAAAACACAAACGGTTTTCTTATTTTTTAATTAAGGCCATTCCGGTCATTGTCAACAAATAGGGCAGGCCCTGCCCCGTCCCCTGGCATGCTGGCAAGGGAATTCCTTTCCTTGATTTCCATTGTGCACCCTCCCCTGGGAATCGGTATCGCAGTCAAGACGCTGCTGCTGCTGCTGCTGTTGCATCAATGACAATATTCCAACTCTGACCGCACGGCGGAGGTGGGGACGGGGTCCTTATCGAGGAGAAGATTATTGCTGTTCTTAAAAATAATGTGATTGTCCTTTCTGATGCTTAAAGACGGAATGTAAACAAAAGGACCTTCGCTCAACAAAAAGAAATAATTTTTTTGCACGACCAAAAACCTGAATGGCACAGTCCATTGGACGAACAAAAGGACACAACGACCGTAGGCAGGCAGGCAGATTCGAATTTTCTCACCACAAAAGGACGTAATAAATAATCGTAGTTATCTTCAAATGACGACAGTGAGAGAGTGAGAATTGGAGAGGGAGGGAGGGAGGGTGAGCAAATGGCGATGGCATCGCTACGACAATGGATCATCTGGTTAGGGGTTGATGGCAGTAAACAAACGTCTTGTGCAATTTGAAGGAAAACACACAAAAAACAAACAAAATTAATGCGAGTCCTTATGGAGGAGCGGTCGCAAAAGGCGAGATCCTGCGATAATCATTTTTGTGAACACACAATGACATCGATTTGAATGCGAGAGATACTGGCTATGAATTCCTTCGGGGTAATTAGATGGAGGGATTCTTGTGAGCGGCGTTGCCGTTGCTCTACTGCCTTCGTAGCGAGTGTCCTTACATTTGTAGTGAATCAGTCCCTCAGTGGCAGGCCATTTTCAGATAAAGTTGGAAACTTAGCTCAAAGATGAACGCTTGAAGACGATTCATCTTTATTTTGCCTGAAGTCATGAAGGGGCCTTAATTTTTTGAAAGACTAACTAGTGTGCTTTGCCTAAAATTTGGTTCTAATCGGTCTTGATGGATGTAAACAATGTCTTCTTTCACCCAGAGCGTGCGACCTCCTGAGGTGATAGATTTATTGCAGACGTTGTTTTTGGATGAGTATAGTTTTGAAAACATTTTTTCAACTTGCCGCAAAAATTATGCGAACAAGCCTGCTCTAGACATTGAATGCAACGGCTGATTTGAAAGATATTTTGGTGCATTTAAGGTTCCGTCTACTTCTAGAAACGGTCTAAAAGCGGAACCTTTATAATTTCTGTGTAACTGTCCGTCCGTCTATCTGCCTGTTACACTTTTTTACCTCCGACGTTTATAAAGATATCGGCGTGAAGTATTTTAGGCCTAGAAATCATTTCTCATGAAACCAAATTTAAAATGTGGGGCCATTTGGGGGTGGCTCCTGTGTAGGTGAAGTTGTCGAGAATTTTGAAACATTGACGGATTCCATTTATCAATGGACAGTTCTTTTGAAATTAGGTGAAGGTTTGCTTGAAAACTTTTCGATCCAGTGCACCGTTTGAAAAATATTGGGGTCTAAAGTCGGTTTTAATATTGTAATACGACGTCCCCTCCCATTTTTGAAACAAAGTTTAAAAATCTGAAAAATTTACAGAAACACGGAATCATTGAGTATACTTTCATTCAAAAAATGTCAAGCATACTGACCTAATAGTTTTTGAGATATTGGCCAAAAACGGTAAATCATTGACATGCGAATTTTGAAGATCTGAAAACGCAGTTTTGTAGGCATGACCGAAATCATTAAGAAATGATAGAAATAAAAATGTCGATTTATGTGCAAATTTTGAGATATCACACATTTAAAATTTAAAATATTATCACTCATCTTCAGTTACCCGCATGTTCCACGCATGTCCACGAATGTCACGGGGACAATGCATGTACGAGAGATCTTTAAAGCCACTCATTCCTCGCCATCGGGAGCTACGCCCAAGCGCAACCATGTGAAAGTTTGAGCTTGGTCCAACCATCTCATCCTAGGTCTGCCAAGCGGTCGCCTACCTGATGGAATCGCATTCAAGGCACGCCTCGGAAGTCGTGATGATGGGGACATTCGTGCCACTTGACCAAACCAACGAAGTACAGCCCTTTCCGTTTGAAGAAGCAGCTGCCCAACATTGAGTACCTCACGCACTGTCGTGTTTCTCACCCTATCCCGGCGAGTAATTCCCACAACAGCATAAACAAATCTCATCTCGGCAGCTTATATTCGCGATCTTATTCTTTCGGTCATTGCCCAAATTTCGTGACCATAGGTGAGAGTTGGAACAAATACTACGTTAAAAGCCGCTAACTTGGCTTTGACACCAAGCTCGGCCTTCCTGATTACAGGAAAAATTATCACTTTCGCACAAAAATTCCGTGATAAGATTAACCACTGCACACCAGTTTCAGTGGTATCTCTCACATTAATTTAATGTTTTTAGAGAAAATTCAAATAAATAGGTTGACGCACCTACCCACTGCGCCACGGTTGGATTTGCATCTTCTTCTTCTTCTTAGGGCGCTACAGTCCGAGGTGGACCTGGGTCTCACTCAACATGCCTCTCCAGCCAGCACGATCTTTCGCCAGTCTCCAGTTTCGCACACCAAGTCGGCCGAGGTCCTCTCCGACTTGTGTGTGCCACCTTGTACGTGGACGTCCTCTGTTGCGTTGTACCACAGGCTCAGAGTCGAAGACTCTTCGGGCCGGAGCTAAGCTGTGCATACACTTTACATGGCCTAGCCATCTTAGGCGTTGGATCCGTAGACGCCTGCCTAGACTCATGTCGCTGTACAGCCCATACAATTCGTGGTTGAACCTTCTCCTCCAAATGCCATCAACGCAAACAGGACCAAAGATCGCGAATTTTTCTCTCGAAAAGACCAAGACATTGTTCATCCGCTTGGGATATTGTCCATGTCTCTAGGCCGTAAAGCAGGACTGGGATGATCAAGGTCTTATACAGGGTCAACTTGGTCTTCCGAGAGAGGGCTCTACTACTCAATTGCCTTTTCAGCCCATAAAGATAGCGGTTGGCAAGAGTTATTTTGCGTTTGATCTCGGTACTGATGTTGTTTGTACTGTTTACCGCGGAGCCAAGGTAGACGAAGTCCTTAACTACCTCGAAATTACAGCTGCCTATGGGGACGTTCTGGCCAAGTCATCGATGTTGTGCGTCCTTTCTCGATATAGCATATACTTGGTTTTGCGTCCTCATCGCCGTTTAACAATGATTTTTCCAAATTCTCAGTATCGACTGCGAATTTATACCATTTATACAATTTATTAGTTATCCCTTTGCATCTGAGCGGGGTTTCTCTTTGGAAGCCTTGTCCTGCTTGGGTGCCTGATTTTGTTTCCTAACAACTTGTGACCAGTCGTTGTTCTCGTTTTCCTTCATTTTCTGCGCGAGCTTTGGTGTTACTGCTCCTTGTGCTCCTAGTTTAGGCCCCGCCTTGGCGGTGTTACCATCACCGTTAATTCTCATTGCAATAGCCAAATGTTTACCAAATTTTGTTGGCCTCATATCAAAGATATGGACATGGAGTCATGTGGTTTCAACACGAAGGTGCTACCCGTTTTGGCTTTGTTGCCGGACGAAATTTTTTAAACTCGTTTTGACGATGTGGACTTATCACCACGTGTGATTTGTAGCCAATCGGTTTATGTGGTGCTATGCAGAAGATCATGTTTATGCGCAAACTTTTGACGTTTTGAAAACGAAAATTCGCCAAGTTCGGTCCGAATTATTACGCGAATTGTGTCGAAGAGTCAAGGAAAATTACCTCGTAAGAATCGAGTCCCGCCAGAACTTCCGTGAAGGACATTTGAATGATGTTATATTTCATTCGTAATGGCAAGATTCAAACAATACGTTGAATTAAAACTTTGATCAAAATCTAGGTCATAAATGTGTTTTATTTAAATTTACTTTTAAAACCAAACATTGGATGGCCTTGTATGACGCCCAGTAGTTTTCACCTTAACGAATCAAGTAAACAGTCGACGATACAGGAGGCAGCTGACTCGTTGCCTTCTCTGCATAGCTCTTGAAACACTTTCAGTACCACTCAGCTGCAAAGCTTATCTCAGCGGTCGTGAGTTTATCTTGCTAGACCTCTGACTTCGACGTTCAACTTTAGAGCGGCCGTTGTGCATTCAGAAAAAAGAATAAATTAATATATGCATGTCCACACTCAATTAGAAACTTCGACAAACATTGAAATGCCCCACTCATGTTCACGATACCCCGCCTGCATGCCACTCCATCTCGGCATCACAACTCCGCCCCACACTCGATCAAAGAAATCCTCCGAGTATTATTCCCTCTCATGGCAAGTCCCCTAAGCGCATAATCGAAATTAATTTAAAGTTTTATGCGTTCGCTAGAAGCCAGCCGAACTATCCTCCGATTGCATGAAAACACCAATTTCGTCTCTAATCCCCAGACCACTGCCATCAATACCCACCGCCGACCGCCCACCGCGGCTCTCGCTCCATCTGACCTGACACAGCCCGACCGTATGGAGTTATGAATAATTTATTGCCGAATCGGAGAACCTGCAAAAAACGTCATAAAAGTCATTCACGGTGCACTCTGTGCGCCGTAATGTCCCACCCGCATCCGCTCGAAGGCACAGATTTTCACGTTTTCTTGTTCGCAAAAGGTAAACACAGTAAAAAGGCTAAACGCAAGAGTACACGCGTTGCCGCACCCACTCCTGGGGTATGCACTGAATGCAGTCATATCTAGTGTGCGCCGTTGTTATTGTGGGCGATGTTTACTTTTGAGATTAAAAGCCGCAAAATTGCATCACAAAAGTGGGTAATTACCGACTTAGGCAAACCTTCCCATGGATTGAGAGGTTCAGCAACGAAACGGGCGAAAAAATGAAACGACGTTAAATGTCACAATGGGTAGTGTATCTTCGGCTTGAAGATACTCAGGCAACAGGTACTTTGTTGGCGAATATTTGACGCTAATGCATGGGAGCTTACGCAAGAAGGTCGACTTCGAATTAAATCGAGTTCAGGCGAGATGGATGGGTTGTTGGTTTTGTGGGGGCTTGGCTGGGAAATTGTCGCACTGACGATGGGCTCTAATGGAACGGACAACTGGTGGAGGAAATACCTTCTCTAGATTTATCATATTTAGCGGAAGCCAAGAAAAACAGAGATCTCATCACTCATCTACCTTCAGTTGAATGAGGGCAGTTGACGTTTCCTTGAAATTGAAATACTGTACTTGTACTGCCAGGTGCCGTATACCTACTCCGGTGCCGTTAATTTGATCCCAACGGCAAATAGTGACTGGACCAGATTCGATTTCACTAGGATTCGAACCAGTGACCCCTCCAACTTGGGGCAGGCACTTAACCAACTGTGCCATCCAGCGAAACTTAATTGAAGCCGAAATTTCTGGTCTCCTTCAGGACAGAAGTCAGGACAGGACAGAATATATGGAAATGATTTCATAAGCTTGCACTTAGTTGACTCTTTTTCAGTTTATTTCCTTGTGTACATCAACTTGTAATCAAACTTCAAAAATGTCAATCAAATGTCTTTATTTTTCGTTAGATCCCTACTCCTTGTCGTTTTAATCCTGTAAACAGATTCAATTTCAAATTTCAACCTCTTAATGAATCACGTCACAAAATACCCCATCATCAGCCGAGACATCATCAATCCAAGTTTCAAACCACCACCCCAAACCAGGCACACATTTCGATTGAATTTTCCATCTCAGTTCACTGTCAGTTCAAAAATTTTAATTTTTCGCCTTCATTTTTCGTTTTTGCTCGCCATTCCTGTCTCTTGACTTGACGTTCCTTAAATATTCCCCAGCCTGATGCGTCTTCGACCGATGTCGGCCTTGATTGTGGGCTAATTTGGATGGCTTCCAAATTACTCGTCGGTATGATTTATACGTTCAACGTGTTGGATGCCATAAATATTTAATTCGATTAGAGAGAGGCCATAAATTAAGTTAATTATGCTCACTTCAGATACAATTTGTGAGGGTAAACAATGAATTTCTGTGGATGCGGACGCATTCGAGGGCAGTAAAGGAATTGAAGAGATGCTCGCATTTGACAGATGCCTTGCGACTGTCAGTTGGCGTATGTTTTGTGATGAAACACGTGCTTTCTGTTGATGTCATAGCGATGTTTACACTTTGTAGTTTGTGTACGTGGCATCATTTGGGTGTTGGAATGATGGTCAAGGCGAGACTAGAGTGACGCATGTCTATGGTCTATCTGAGATTATTTTTGACATGTGTCATTTTACGAGTTTGTGACAGAAGTGATTCGTTTATAGATGGCCAAGGTGCTCTTGCATAAGGAAACCGATCTGAGATCTCTTGTGAATCAAAGTCCATCCCCTGAGACGTTTTCAAACGTGGCGACGCGTCGCATCTTTTCAGTGAATCTAAAAGTACTTCTTTCAAATGTCACTGGCTGTCTGCTATTTTAGGGATAGTCCAAAGTCTGAGACATCAGACAAGTAGTCCTCAGACGCGAATTGTGAAAATGTCGTCGCCTCTGTCGAGTGGTGATGTGCTCAAAGACTTCAGTGCTAGAAAGTGCGTGCATTTATGTCACAAGTCTAAAGTCTGATCACAACACTGTGTCTGCCCAATTTGGATCGGATTTTTCTTGGGTATTTTATGTCAGAGACTTTTAAACGTTTTTAGTGTTTCATAAAATCGCTTGCAGAGGATTCATTTTTAGAATCGTCAACCTATTTCGGTTTTGCCCGTAAACGTGAGGTCCTTTGGCAGACTACTTGTAGTTTTTGAAATTGCGCAGGATTTAGAATGCTACGAATCAAATATTATGGCCGGGCAATAAGAGCACGACAATCTGCGATATGACGATGGAGAATTTACGAACTCTTCGAGAACTTCAATATTAAAATATAGATTTTAGGCAAATCAACGTGCTGTCATGTGATTTTCTCAAAATCACTTGAAAAGACCATTCGACACTCGCCAACCCAAGACATGATATTTTCAAAAGTCCCTACTTCTTTTTGCAGATGACTTAGTTATCCTCACATCCTCCTAGATGGAGCTCCAGCGCGCGCTCACTTGTTTTGTGGCCTGTGCTGAGCATGTGCTGATCCTGGGATGATGGTTAACGTGGACAAATCCGAGGTTGTGGTTATTTACAGAACGCCTGTTCAATGCACTCTACATGTTGGTGGAGTCCCATTGAAGCAGGTGGAGAAGTTTAAGTATCTCGGGTTTTTCACGAGTGATGGGAGGAGTAATGCTGAACTTTCCTGTAGCTGGGTCGATTTTGAAACAGCCATCAAACACTTCATTGACGGTTCACTGTGTTCAACCAATCACGTCAATGTCATTTGCGTGTGCTAACAGTGAGAGGTAATCTTCCCGGTGGCAGAAATCTGCGAACTAACAGCAGTTGTATTTTGCAAATTTGGGAAAATGTCTTACGAAAAAAGAGAAAGGCGCTTGAATGCGATGACCCAAGAATTGATGTCGGATGAAGAAACTGGAGGAGCGAATGCTGTTGAAGGAGATGGCTCATCAGACTTATACTTACCGGATTTCCAGAGTTGCAATTCGGATTCCAAATCAGATTATGAACCTCCCGCGAGAAAAGTTAGAGAACAACTATCTGATTCAGTGGCCTCAACTTCTCAAGCAGCCGTACCAGCAGGAACTTCAAGAACCAGTATCACCGGATTCTGAAAACCCGATGCAACTTCTCAATAAGGTAGATGCAGTAATAGATGAAGTAGTCGGAAATGTAGTCTACAGTGAGGATGATGACAACACTGATACTCGCAAGTATAGCAAGTTCGAAGCTCCGTATAGTGACACATTGATCTCACAGCCAAAAACGAAGACAATCCTAACAGTCTCTTGGGTGTATAGTTTAAAATGGCATTAGATTCAATACATATTGTGAGTCTAATAAAATGCTGCATACACAAATGTGTGCGAACCTACTGTGAGACCACTCTGATATCATGCGGCTCAGCAAGCCCAAATTCGTGTGAGACCAAAGTGGTCCCATGTGGCATTCAACGTGTTAAGTAAATACATATGGACTTTAATTTAATTTTTTAACCGTAAAAAAAATGTTTAATACTATACATGGTTCAAATGTACGAACTTTTCCGTTATATGGACTGAGCCAACAATCATTAGTTCATATAAGTGATACTTCACCGTATAATGAAAAGGAGAGGTGACAAAACGCACCCTTGGCGATGTCCAACGCCCCCTGTGATTTACTACCTTCAACACGAATACAGGTGCTACAGTTTGTGTATATAGACTGAATGCCCTCAACAGAAAACCATCAATTCCATACTCCTGCAGAGCACTCCAGAGGTTATCCCGAGGTATTCGGTCATATGCCTTTTCCAAATCTACAAAACAACTGCAGATCGGTTTGACCTACTCCCAGGCCTTCTCGAGTACCATTGTTAGACTGTATAGCTCGTCGGGACGAAAGCCACTCCGCCATTCGGAGTCGACAAAAACTGTAGAGTATGGCAGACACAAGTGATTGCCGCAACAGATAAGTCTAAGTCCACACCGGACTGTAGAGACAGCAACGTCGTCTTTCAGTAGGCCTTCCATCCCTAGTAAATTAATTGAAACATAAGGCATCCGACATAGTTGGATGTTTTTACAAAATTTGGAATCAATTGCGACGGACTCACTGTTCTCCTCTGCTTAAGTCAGAGCAGGAGGATCCCTGGGCCGCTTCGTGAATTGCAAATGTCCTAACTAATTCTCCTGTGTTTAGAACTTTGTCTTTTCTGAACGATGAACCCTTTTCCTTTACCACTGAAGTCACAATATGTAGAACATGGCAACTGATGTCTACTGAAGCAGCTCTATGCAACCGATGTTGCCAGGCCGCCGTTTATACGTTCGCGCCGTTCTATCAATCATGACACAAGGGAGAACACCGATTGTAGATTCCTTCTCAAAGCCGTAAATCGCTTCCTTATCCGATTTGGTCATATGCTGAAGCTAGCGTGACAGCCATTAACAGCGTAGGACGGATTACACCACACATTTGAGCTCAGTGATGGCACAATCCATCCCATCATTGGACATTTAAGTGTTGCCTCCTTCCACACTCGAACATCTTCCCCCAACAAACCCCTCCTCTCCCTGATTGACCCCACAATGGCCTCGCAGCAACAACAATCCACTAACGCAAGGTGAAAACTTAATCCGTAATCTCCGCACACACCACACACACAGCAAAAGCCTCCAAGGCTCACCTTCCCCGTCCCCGTTTCCCTTCCCAGCCGCGCCAGGAACACTCATCAAAATTAATTTCTTAATCCGACGACCGCTTAGGGGCTTCCTGCGAAACCCTCACCTTCACCATCAAATTGTGGGTCATTACTGCTGACGTCATTAGCGGCCAAGCACCCAAACGGCCAAAAGCTTATCTCGCCGATCCGTGTTTTCCCAGCCAAATTGCAATTGAATGCGTGCCACAGTTATCGCAACCAAATCACCCCACAATCCGAGCATTTGTATCTCCGTCTTTATCTGCGTATCTGCATCTGTATCTCTGTATCTGCACCTACTCCGGCGAGACATGATTTTCAAATTAATGGTGGCATGTCATTAATAGCAATCACCATTACTTTACGATGCCTTGAGGTGGCTGCCACGGTCCACCTCCCGCCCGGGGACCGCCACAAAGCGAACACCAAAAACGCAGTCCGCCCTGCCTGCCACACATCACCAAGATCAACATTTTAATTAAATTATGATTGCACACGGATTCGGAGTGATTCGGAGTGAAAAGCGCGAGATATCTGGCGGGCAAATGCGTTGCACCCGGCCCGCCATGCTGCGGTAGGTTAATACCGGCTTAAATGGGCGCACAGTCAGTCGGGGCTTTGTCTCAACTCGTGCGTACGACGGTGTAGCAGTGTGCGTGTGTTTGCACCTGGATCCCTGACACGCCTGACAGTTTTCATTATGACGAACATGAAATCCTGTGAGTGGCGGTGCCTTGGCATATTGTTGTCTGCCCCAGATTCTGATTCCCTGCTGCCGAAAGCCATTTTCTCGTCGAGTTGCCGCTAATTAATCTGACAAAGGTCGCCGGGCCTTCAGACGTGAAGATGACAAGTGCTCTTGGGGCAATTCGCGAAGTTTTCTTGCGAAGGGATGTGCGTATTAATTCGTGACTTGGTGGCTCTGGGGGTGTTTCGCTTTGGCCGAAGGGAAGGGTCCAAAGATTAAATTTTCGTGGTTAGTGCGAAGGAGCTTCATTTGCGACAGATGATGCGATGGGATGACTGCCAGCGGAGGTGATTTAAAGTTGACAAGTTGCTGTTGTGTCTTTGAGTAGGGATTTGACTTAATTGAGTTCGTGTCCTTAAAAGCTCAGGCGGCATCGTGTGATAAGGTGCAAAAGATGAAGAGTCTGTGGATGTTGGTGTCACACGAAAGTTTTGTCTCTGCCCAAGGACATTGTGTCCACCAGCATTAAGGACGAATACCTCGCGAATTTGGACGGGATTGCCCGCAAGGCTGCTGTCATCGTTAAAAGCGTTTGAACTGTTTTTTTCTAGAGGACGTCTTCCACTTCGAGTATTACTTCGCGAGGCAAGTCTTTTTTCCGCAGGACATGTCTTGAGCTCGCGCAGGATACGAATAGTCGCTGGCTGATCTTGTTAAGTAGCTCATGCCATGGCGCTACGTCTCATTCGTGCGAATGTCAACTAGCACACAGGCTCCCATTTTATTCAGACGGTTGGGTTAGGTTTTGGAAGGGGAGTATGATGGTTAAAGTATCACTTCAACTCGGAGGCCATGGACCCATTGTGAATCCCTTCAATTGCGGAGTACACAATTGAACTGAAAACCTATCCTGTCATGTAATGGCCGAAACCACCCCGTGCTCTTTATAAATTTTAGAAGATCCGATATATCTGGTTTCGCTAAGTCCGCAGTCTCTGTGAAGAATCTTTGGCCCAGCGAAGCTAGGCGCCAATTCTGGAGAGCTGGGCAATGGCAAAGCAGATGTTGGCTCGTCTCGGTCTCTTCCTCATCTCCGCAACTCCGGCAGAGATTGCTGGATTCCGCATTACATTTCTGGAGCATTGTTCCGAAGGGGCAGTGTCCTGTGATCACTCCGACGGATCGAGTTACGTTCCAAAGCCAGAAGCTTCATCGCTTTGCCGTAGTTAAACTTTGGCCACGTTAATCTTGTGGTTTGACAATAATTTCTTGTACGGCACTGAACTGTAGCGCCATAAGCAAAAGAAGAAGAAGTTCATCACTGATGTTATGTTCTTAAATGACTCAACAAACCGTTCACCTAATACTTTCATATTTTTCAACTGACGCCCAATATCAAAGCAAACCAGCCTGAAGGCCTTTGAGCTTTTGGAGCTGCATGATTTCCTAAGAAAGAGCAACTTCCTGAGTCATCAGCTTATTTTTATAAAACGCAATGCATCTTTCCAACGGACACATCAATCTTTGTTGAACACATGGTATCAGCTGATGATGTAATAGATCAACACCCACTTCAGTTGACAAACACGATTCACATTTAGATGTCGTCACTGTCACCAAAGTAGATTTGTTGTCCAAATACAGTGCGAGATTTTGTGAGGTTGTTCAGTGTTTTCTTATTAACTTGACAGTTGAAGGACATACAGAATAGCAGTTTTGACAGTTTGGAAAATTATACATCTTTTGTGCAATGTAAACCTTTGCAAGTGTGTCATGTCTCAAAATGCCAGCATCAAAGCCTTGGGTCATTTTTAAGGTTTCGTCTACAAAAACGGAACATTTATAATTTCGGTGTGCCCGTCCGTCGTGTCTGTCACACTTTTTTATCTCCGAAGTTTATGAAGATATCGGCATGAAATTTTGGAATTAGGTACTTCAGACCTAGATGTAATTGCCCATGCAGCGATTCGAAATACATATCAATCGACAGATCTTTTGAAATGAAGTGGAGGTTTCTTTCAACACTTTTTTATACAAAATATCGTTTGGAAAATATGGAGCTCCAAAGTTTTTTTAAATGCGTCCCCCCCTGCCATTTCTAAACCAAAGTGCTTAAAAATCTGAAAAAATCACAAAAACTTCGCTTCATTGAGTACTTTCATTTTCAAGCATTCTGGCCTTAATAGTTTTGGAGATATTGGTCAAAAACGGTCAACCATCGACATGCGAATTTTGAAGATCTGAAAACGCAGTTTTGAAGATCTCAGCGTAAGCATTAAGAAATGATAAATTTCAAAATATCGATTTATGTTGAAATTTTGAGATATCTAAGATTTAAAATGGTGAATATTTTCATTTTCACACATCAATTTCATGCTGTGTTCGACAACTCTATTCGTTGATGAGCGTTATCTTTTCGATCTCACCCCTAAATGCCCAACAGAAATGAACTCACACACCGCAGGCAATAGCAGTGATTAGGTATGTGTATGATAGAAGGGATTTTCTGTGTTGCATAAACTTGGATAGAGATATAGGTAGATGTAGGGATGAAGGTTTGTTTGTTTGGATGTATGAATGTAGTAAGGAATAGTTGATTTGGGTTGAAGTTAGAAGAAAATTCAACTGAAATAGTTTGGAAACGTCGTTTGATATTCAGAAATCATCCATCAATATTATGCGACGGAACCTTACCCGTGCGAGTTCAACTCGCACTTGCCCAGTTTATTTTTCCATAAATTTAATTAAGCCCAACTTTGACGATGTAACAATTTTGGCACCTTCTTTTAAAAAATGTCCGCAATTCCGCAATTGGTTGTTAGTCCGGATTCTGGGTAGGAGTTTTAATGACTGCTGCAGTTATGAAGTGGCAATTCTCTACTTAAATTTGACTTATGTGTAGGGTGTCTTTGTCTTCGTCTTATTTAAAATTCAATTTATTTTCATTTTCTGTGTCAAAAAAGCAGCTTTTAAAGAACTTTTTTTTAAAATTTGTTTCAAAATATTAAAGTGTAAGTCACCAACGTCTTTGGTTGAAAAACATCCCTCTCCCACTGTCATTTTTCTTTTGATTTTAATGGTTTTTCGTCAATTTTTTTTTCTTATAATGGTAGGAAAATTATTTTAAGAGGTGGAAGTCGAATCAGCGTTTAGCGATGTTAGCTAAACGCAACATTCTGGAGATAGGGGAGTTTAAGCCATAATTAGTACGGTGTGGACTAACGCGGAATAGAAAAATAGACCTTAGGTAGTGGGAATTGGTGCTAAATGAGACGAGTTCAATTAGGTGAAGGCAATCTGTGTGACTAGAAAGTAGTTGGTGGAGGAAGAGTAAGTCTGCAGTTTCACGACGGTTTTCAAGAGATTCGAGGTATAAGTTTTAAGCGTTCCGAATAAGGGGGCAATTTAATTCTGTCAGCCCAGTTGAGATCGCGAAGGGTAAGAATCTGCGCTGGACGGCTTCTATACGTTGGATGTGAAGAAGATAGTAGGGCGACCAGACCGGACTGGCATATTCAAGAATAGGACTAACGAAGGTGACATACGGAGATTTAGTGACATAGGGGTTTGAAAATTCCTTTGGCCAACGTTTAACAATGCCTGGTGCAGAGTTAGCTCTATTAATTATTTTGTCGATGTGGGAACGGAAGTTAAGCTCCCGATCGCAGACTACAGCGAGGTCACGCAGAGAACAGACGGAATGAATTAATTCATTGCATAAGAACTAATTTCTAACCAGTTGCAGTCGTTTTCGGCAGAATGTAATACATTGACATTTGCTAACATTCAACTGGAGAAAGCAAACATTTTATTGACAAACTGTATATTTTCCTAAATTCTATTTGTAACTTCTAACGAATCTTCCTAAAATTCAAAAGCGGTTGTAATAACATAATTTTTCTTGAGGAAAAGGAAGTTCAATTAAAATTTCCAAGCACCGGGGATAGCAACTTAACCCAAATCAGCCCAACGTGACCATATGGTCACACACGAGGTAGGCATGGTTTTGTATTTTTTAAACGGTCTCCGGACAACGGATTTGTTAAAATTTTCTCTATTTTCGGTTCAATGAATGTTTACCCTTGGTTTTGTTCCGACATATGCTATTGTCATTCTCTATTTCTGAAAGTGGTACTTTGCAAAGTAATTAAAAAAAAATAAATTGAAAAAAATTAGAAAATTGATTACTACAAAAAGTAAATGTATATTTATTATAGTTAAATATTTTTCGTAAAATTGTAATTGCTTATATTTTATTAGTTAACAAGCTGTAGTTTTATATGCTGAATTTAGTTTCTGCGATTTCGAACATATTAGTTGATTTTATTAACTGTAACTATAGGTGTGACCATATGGTCACGCTGGGTTACATATAGAGTCATCCAACAAGGGGTTTCATTTGGAATCAGTAGCAAAAGAACGGAGTTGTGCGTGATCTTCTGGCTGTGACTGGACTTTATAACTGTGTCAACTGGACCTTATAAGCATGTAAGCCAAGATCCTTATGCAAAAAGCGGTGCAAAGTGGTGTAAGTAAGCTCAATTCCTGTGAACTTTTCGAAGTGGACATACGTTGGATTTTATGTAACATTCTCTGCTACGGTGGCGATATTTTGAGCTGATCTTTCCAGACGAACTCCGGTTGGATTTTTTGCATCACCAACCTGTCCAAATCGTTATCAATAAAATGCATGCTGAATCACTTTCATCTAGAACAAAACCTTTCTTGATCTCGTATTTTGGGCGTCATGGTTGTAAGCAATTTATAAAGGAAAAGCCATTGCGCTTTGGATACAAAGTTTGGTCCTTGTGTACACTTTCAGGCTACCTCATAAACTACAAATTATATCAACCCAAAGGCAGTAAAAGCTTATGAGGAAAGATCGGAAAATGCGCAACACCATTCGCGAATATGATAGACGACTTTTCACTTGAAATTCAAAAATTGCCTTTGTCCTTTTTTTCCGACGATTTTGCAGTCTCAATTAGGGATAACCGAATACCCAAAAATTGTCCTATAGCATCGAGGTTTCACAAAGTCTCTCAAAATGAAGGAAACAAACATTGTACTAAACATGTGGTATGATAATGCTGTAGTTAGCATTGCGTATTCTTCTTTTGGAATAAATCCAATTTCAAATATTCAGCGCTAATCCAGTGAGTAAAAGAAAAAGATAAGTGTTCCATACGTTATATATATATAACAAATACAAGAATGTGAGCTTACATCGAATTGGAATAAAAGGAAAGAAATAGTGGAATAGTATTTTCACTTGGTTAGTAGATGTCTCGATACACATCGTATGGCAATTACACCGCTCAGCTCATCCCGATTTGTCGAGGTTAGATTTCAGACGAAGTATTGCAATATATATATATATCTTGGAGAGAAACCAAAGGCTGTTCGCCCCCGTAAAAGAAATTGGAAAAAAACAAGCAAAGAAACTCTACAGTACGATGGTAGTAATCACGTTGTTCGTCCCTGTGCAAAAAGAAAACGATTTGGAGGTGAAAAGTGCACTTCTGTTTGAAGGACTGAATGTTCGAAGTGCGATATTGGGATGTGTGTAAAATGCTTTTTAGGCTTTCATACAAAAGCCGATCAATAAAAGCAAAAAAGTATTTCAATGTTTTCTCTTAATTTTTTTCACATACAAAATCAATTTCTCGTAACAGCGCCCAGCGTGACCATATGGTCACACCCATTATCTTGGATTTGGTGGTTTGTGCGGAAAAACAAAAATTATATATGATTTTCTTACAGCCTTTAGAATACACTGACCAAATATTTTTGCAAAAAAACAAAAAAAAAATTCTGGGCTGATTCGGGTTAAAGGAAAGTTTTTTGAATGGAAACCTCGTTTATTTTAAATTTCCTATTTGAACTCACAACCTGTGTTTTTTGCAGTGAGCTAACAAAAGCTATCATAGATGAATAAGCATAATGAACAATGGATCTTTTAATGTTAGCAAATGTGGACCTATATTTAAAAATTTCAGTCCGAGGTGGACCAGGGCCTAGCGTCTCAGCAATAACTCGAGTTGTGTGTGCTATTGTTCTCTCATAAGTAGAGGGGACCTACAGTTTAATGGCTGAAACACAACAGTGCGTTGCACTAGCCGACTTCATGTTACGGAGGGTGTGCGTTGATGCACTGCGTTAATCATAATGCCGAATCCGAACGTCGAGATTGAGAAGCTTGTTGTAGGCAGTTATACTCTTTGAGCATTTTCAGTGACTTGAAAGAGGTGGAGCCGCGAACAATTTAGTTTTTTGAGAAATTGTTGCTTGTGCTGGGATTTGAACGTAGACTGTGGAAGTAAAGTGCGTATCGGTCGACGCATAAACCCACACGGCCACGGCGCCCACATAGAGAAAAATACAGACCTTAATAAGCCAAAATATCGAAACTACATGGTCTTTTTTGATGGTTAAACAGGTTTTAAAGATAATATTAAACTAAAATTTGTTCAATACTATACATTTTTCACGACAAACTTTCACAAAAACAAAGTTTAAGGACTCCATTCAGTGGTTAAACTGAAAACTCAGCCACATTCTGTGTGAAGAGACAATGAAAAAACAATTTAAAAGACCACAATCTACAAGACAAACAAAGAATTTTTTTTGGAATAATTTACTCCAATAAAATAAATGTCTATATTTGTGCACAAGAGCATAGGTAAAATATGACTAGTTACGAGGAAAGCTCTGTATTCAAATAAATTCCTAAATTGGGACGTCCAATTGAATCACACATTGAATGAGTGACTGAAGCCCGTATCTGACATCATCCAAATATTATCACAGGCAAGAACATTATGGACGACTTTCGAGTCTATAGACATTCACCTCAAGTCTCCAAAGTGGTCGCCGTGGATTCACCAGCTAAATACAATTCCTTAGCATCTTCTCTCCGATGTCCCCTTCAAAGTTTCCGTCTGAGTGACGTCTTTGAATTCCATTAGAAACCACAAGTGGCCATCGGCAAATCTTGTCATCATAAGAAAACGTTGCCAACAATTTTTCCCGCTCTGCGATGCACTATACCCTCTATTGAAGAACAAAGGAAAATTATTCAGTTCCTGAAGCGATAAGAACTTGACTTTCAGGAAAACGTTCATCCTTGAGTCGCCCTCATCATCTCTGGAATGTCCATTCGAACGCATTGATCTTTCGGCCGATGAAATCCAAACGAATCTGCGTCGTAAATCATTGCCAAAGCGACCGACACCACTTCCAAATGTTCTTGAAGTTAATCGACGAAAACGCAAGCAGATCAAAGCAATGGCCTGCAACGCATCAAAGCTAGAAAAGCATAAACAGCCCCCCATCCAGTCTCGCTGAGACAACAAATGAAACTTTTCCCGTTCTCCCCTGTTGCTCGGGCATTGGCTGCAATGCTAATTACGATGGCAACAGCCCCACAAAGAGGCCACGGCAACAAGCCGAACGTCCGCCCCCAGAGTGGCACCAAAGGAGCACTCTCATGGACGAGTCTAATTGAAACAAAGCAAATGTCATGCAATGCCCCCGAATGGCTGGCAATAAAGAGATTTCAAGTGATAGCCAGCAGATCAGTCACCTCCCCGGCCTGTCGCCCGTCTGTGCGCCGGGCTAACTCCCCAATCAACATGTGGCCATAGCACAGCCACGGGAATCCAATCAATCATCGCAGGGAGAGACAGAGAGGATACTTGATTCCTCGCCAAGATGCGATTACAATTTGTCATCGTTGCGAGAAGCTCCGCAGACTGACAAATGACAACCGATAGACCGGGGACCGATAGATGATCCCTCGCCGACTGCATCCACGGCCGGTCCCCGTCGAAGGGATGACAGATTGGGAGTGTTTTTGAAACAATCTCTGGTGGTGTTGTTGCTGCGGTGGCACGGTGGCAGACGGGCACGTACCTGTCGGACCGACCCAACTAATCCCGATACAAATCGTTGGCCACTTGCACTTGACGTTTTTATTAAATAGTTCCCGATGCCGATACCGAATTCGCATCCGCATGCGAATCTATTTGCGGATGATGAGGATAAGAAAAATGATTCCTCTGGTCCCGTGTGGTGATCCATCATAGCTGTTGGCAGCAATAAAGGCCTAAGTATGCACACAAAGCTCCTTCGGCTTTCGGGTAATGAAAGCCAATTGGGGCGCTGATGGTGGCGGTGCTGGTGGTGACGATGATGGTTCAGGTGGTGGATGGTGGACGAGTGGAATTGATTTCCTTTGGGAATTAATTCGATCCGAGTGCGTTGGGAACGATTGTTGTGGGGGCGTAGATGCCGCTCGTAGACGCAATTAATTCGTCATAAATCCCCAAGTGATCAATTGACTGCGATTTGTATCGCAAATCGATTTGTTTGCATATGAATTTCGAGGAATGGGAACTCGATTTATCAGGATCCAAGACTGATTGGTAGGTGAACAAAAGCTGTGGCCTTACTAGCCTGAGGCACCGTAAACTTTGAAGGATTTTGCAAGGAATGCAATCAGGGGTACTATTCTTTACAATTCTGGGGTAGAAACTCTGTCAGAAAATCGATGCCCTTGGGAGTCCCATGTTCAGTTTCAATTGGGGTTCACCGGTTTTGGACTCCGGAGATGTTTCAGAGGAAGTGCTTGACTAAACAGCGGCTTATATTTGGTGCTGGCTGAAGTTCGTCAATCGGTTGCAATGATATATCAAAATTTATTGGGTTAGAGTTCACCTACAGATTATCTGCTTCTTGATGCCCGATTTTACATCCAATCTATTACAAAGGAGCATCTAACTGGTGAGCACATGACCAATGAAATCCTGCAGACAAAGGGTCGTTCATAGAATCTACAGACTATCTAACCCCGATCTTAGACTTCGACATCGAATATAGAACTATTATCCCAAACAGACAACAATGGGAAACGAATATGGCTCTAAGCAGTAACAACGCCAAGGACATCTACACCGACGGATCTAAGGCTGGTAGTGGAGTTGACGCGGGTATTTACTCGGAACATCTCCAAATCAGCCAATCTTTTAGACTACCGGATCATTGAAGTGGTTAGCAGGCGGAAATTACGGCTATTCGTGAAGCCGCTGAATGGCTATCGATGAGAACGATATCGAGTGAGAGCATCGTCATTTACACCGATAGTTAAGCAGCAATTAAAGCACTCAAATCACCAATTATAAGATCTAGATTCGTAAGAGTCTGCCGCATGTCTCTCAATGAGATATCGAGACAATGCATCCTTATCGTGTGCTGGGTACCTGGACATAGAGATATTCCAGGAAACTGTGAAGCAGACGACCAATTAGCCAGGAAGGGCACAATAATTACTAACCCCACCATTATCAATGTTTCTGTGCCGATAGAAACCTTGAAAACTAAGACCTCAGAGCTAGCAATCAGCAGGGCTTGTGAGAGATGGAGAAATCTTAACACTTGCCTTCATGCGAGATAAACATAGCCAAAGATGGATCTTCGGAACCCACAACCATCCTCAGCCTTAACAGGAATAAATTGGGTAACCTAGTAGGAGTCCTCACAGGACATTGCGCCATGGGAAGACACGCCGCGAGACTAGGCCTGCCTTACAACGTCTTCTGCAGCTGGTGCATGGATGAAGAAGAGGACGAAACACCCTCGCATTTTCTCTGCAACTGTCCTGCAATTGCCTCCACAAGGAGTGAAATAGTTGTCAAGAGAATGTAGATGTTCATCTAGAAATCAAGATGGTTCCAAGAGTAGCGGTTGGAAGCCGACTGTGGCATCACAACGGACCCTTTGGGTCTAAGTGAATTCTTCACCTGTGAGGGAAGCCACCTTACCTACCTACCTACCAACCTAAAGGTCGTTCATTAAGTGCTTCCTATCTCTAAATTTAAATAAGACAAAGTGCGAGTGATATATCATCGACATTTTTTATTCGTTTGAAAGGCATATTGATGCCATTTTGAAATATTATATCGTTCAAATGTTCATCGCGGCTTCCATGGGCGGCGCGCATCCGAAATGTCAAATTTTCGATGACTCTGGCGCATAAATCAGGCTGAATTTGATCGATGACAAGGGTTATGTTGGCTTTAAGGGCCGCTGTGGTTTGTGGCTTATACGCATGGACCTGCGACTTCAGAGAATCCCACAAGAAAAAGTCTAACAAGGTCAAATCGCATGATCTCGGTGGCCAGTTCACATCATCTCCACGTGAGATGACCATGCCCTCGAATCGCTCGTGCAAAATTTCAAATGTGACGTGAGCTGTGTGGCACGTCTACGTAGTGCCATCTTGTTGAAACCACATGTCGTTGGTGTCCATATCATTCAATTCAGGCCAAAAGAAGATGGTAATCATCGACCTATAGTGCTCGCTGTTAACATCGTTCTCAAAAAAATATGGGCCGATGACGCCGCCAGCCCAAAATCCACACTAAACAGTGATTTTTTCGGGATGCATTGGATGCTCTTGGATCTCATGTGGATTGGTATCGTCCCTAATTCTAACATTTAGTTTGTTGACGTTCATCCAGAAATGAGTCTCATCCCTGGAGATGATTTTTCGCTGAAAATTAGAGTCAGTTTCCAAATATTCCAGAGCCCATACAGCGAACATATGGCGTTCAGCTCTTAGGTCATTTGAATTTTGTACGGGTGCAGAGGCAGGCCCAAGTCACGAAGCAAAATTCGCCAAGTTGTGGTCTGCGAAAGGCCGAGTTTTTGGTGAGCGACGCGAAATCGGCTGCCTCGAATTCTCCTGCACACACGAACAGCGGCGATGTTTTCGACAGATTTTGCGTTGTGTTGACGTACGAGTGTTGGTTTGTCATTTACTGAACCAGTGGACTCAAATTTATCCACCACACTGCGAATACTCCTCTCTCGGTAGGACGTAAAATGTCAAAAATCAGCAGTAATCTTAAGTCAATTCACTTTATTCGGAAACAAATGCAAATTATCCTTCAAAATGCATCGCAACGTGGTTCCATTGACTCCAACAAGCGGAGGGCGGTGATAATATATCACTCGGCAGCGCTTTCTCTTACCGCTTAATCAGTTCATTGAAAGGTCTTGGGCTTTGATGAAATGTCACGTGCTCAACAAAATTCAACACCAGCTGACGAACAGTGTTGTCAGACGGCGCTCGATGGCCACGATATTTTCGACAATATGCACGTTGAGTGTGCACACCTGAGCGAATATTTTCAATGTGCAGCATCACTATTTCGGCACGCGTTTTCTGAAATGTTCCCTTCCATCGTGAAGTGCAGCGATTCTGTTTTCTCTAGACTTAACTTTCAAGTCGCGAGTTGTAGTCTTGTTGCTAGCTAGCACAAGTCCGTTTTTTATTTAGGGTTGAAAAAAAAGATAAAAATAGAGAGATATTAGAATATCAGCGTCGTCGGCGTATACAGCTATAGTCAAATCATTTCCAACGCTACGATCTCGTCTATCACCAGAATAGGAGTGGTCATAGGACTCCGCCTTGTGGTAACCCTGTGTTCACCTTTCTTATGCCAGTTTTTCATCCTCTTTTTGCCCGGCCCATCCCATCGCACTTCCTGGATTGCGGTAACGTCTGCTTTATAGCAGTCTAGGGCCTCCGCGAGTTCATCTGCTAGATCGTGGTCTGTTCAGGGACCCCACATTCCACGTGGAGAACCGATGCAGGCTTGTACTGATCTGATCAATGCAATTCAGTACAGGGTGACCAGATAAGAACGATAGAAAAATAAGATTTAATAAGGTAACAACGGGGTAAGATATCAAATTGATTTCTGGCACCATTTTGAAGCTTCATTCATGCCATTTTGTATGGAAAAGGACATCATTCATGTGGCAGCCTCGGCTTCACTGGCGCTGCTTCACGCGGTCGGTCCAATTTCTGATGACTCGGTATAATATGTACGACGCGACGATATCGTGTTGAATGTTGATGTTGGCCTCGAGCTAGTTCAAACTGGTTGGCTCGTTAGCGTTGATTAAGGACTTGACGTACCACCAGAGAAAATTGTCAAGTGGTGTCAAGTCGCATAATCTCGGTAGCCAATTAATGAACGTTCGCTATGAGATGATCCAGTCGTCAAATTTCTCCTTCACAAGTTGGAGCGTTGCGTCGCTTGGCATTGTATGGCATGTAGTGTCGTTTTGTTGGGATCACAGCTTGGACATATCATGTTGTCGAGCTCTGGTCACATAAATTCTGTTAAGATCGCTCTAAACCTTACCTCTGCCCATTGACGGTAACGGTATTTCCTTCCTCATTTCGAAAGAAATAATACTCGATGATGTCGTCATGCCGTAAGCTACACCAAACCGTTTCTTTCACATCGTTCTTGAGAACAAACTGGTCAACACAAGAGGGGCGATCTTGTGAAAGTTCGTACAACTGCTAGCATACGCGGATGACATTGACTGAACACAGCGAGACGTCAATGAGGCGTTTGTTGGCATCGAAGCGGAAGTGACTAAAATGGGTCTGGCGGTAAACGGGGCAAAACCAAGTATACGCTGTTATCGGGAAAGGACGCACAACATCGACGACTTGGCCAGAACGTCACCATAGGAAGCTATAGTTTTAAGAGAGTGAAAGACTTCGTCTACCTCGACACCGCGGTAAATAGTACATACAACATCAGTACCGAGATCAAACGCTGAACTTACTTGAACTTGCCAACCTCTGTTTTTTCGACTCAAAAGGAAATTGAGTAGTAGAGCCCTCTCTCGGAAGACCAAGTTGACTCTGTATAAGACATTAATCATCCCAGTCCTGTTTTACGGCACAGAGGCATGGACAATATCCCAAACGGATGAAGAGTCTCTTGGTCTATTTGAGAGAAAAGTTCTGCGCGCGGTCTTTAGTCTTGTATGTGTTGATGGCATTTGGAGGAGATGGTTCAACCACGAACTGTATGAGCTGTACAGCGACATGAGTCTAGCCTAGCTTCTACGGAAGCTAAGATGGCTAGGCCATGTGGAGCGATATATGGGAAAAAATCAGAATTTATAAAAATTAGAAAAAGTATAGGACCAAGAACAGAACCTTGAGGAACACTTACTGAGACAGAGCACCGTGAACTTAAAACACCATCAATTTTACATCCTTGGACTCTGTATGTATGATCGAAACCAGTTGCGAATGACACCTCCAAGGACACATTTGTAGAGTTTGTTCACACGATACGATCGACAGTATCGAACGCTTTAGTGATGTCAACGAAGAGTGGTGTGGTTCTTCTTCTGCTTCTTCATAGTCCGAGGTGGGCCTGAGCCTCACCCAACATGCCTCTACAGCCAGCATGATCTCTCGCTAGCTGTCTCCAGTTTCGCACACCAGAGTGCTGCGGTTAAGTTCCTTTTATTGAAACCGTCTTATATACTTACTTAGCAGGCCTACGAGCCATGTAGGGTCTGAGCCAAAGCTATCGCTGCCTCCCACCGTGGACTGGGCAGCTGGGCACGCTGCTTCCAGTCATCAATACCAAGCTGTCTTACGTCCGCGATGACTTGGTGTTTGTACCACAGGTTCGGTCTGCCTCTCCTTCTCGAACCAGGAGGCTTGGATTTGAAGACCCTCGTAGCTGGAGCGTTGTTGTCCATGCGCTCGATGTGGCCGAGCCAGTGTAGTCGACGGATTTTTGACTTCCGGACTTCCGGTTGTGTCTTCTTCTCCATTCGCCTTCCTCGCAGACGGGACCATATATCCGACGTAGAATTTTTCTTTCGAAGGCACCAAGAATCAGCTCCGCAGTTCTGCTTAGTGTCCAGCTTTCGGCTCCCGTTCTATGTGTATGAACAAAGTTTCAGTAGGGCACATTCAGTAGCACAACCAGAACGGAAGCCAAACTTGCACCCAATAAAAACGATTTTTCAAAAATAGTCGAGAAAACTGACAGTAAAGAAATGAGAAATGGTTGTTTTTTAAGATTATATCTCCTTTCTTATTCCACATTCCAATTTTGGTCTTAAAGTCCTCTTAAAGGGATCACGATCTACACTTAGACTCTTAGACGTCTGCATTTAGGAGTCTGTTTATTTGATAATATCCTTGACCTCAGCAGGATTTCTATAAAAAAATCGACTCCTTTCGATAGGCACCATCTCACAGAGTGCACGTCTGGATTGACCTTCTGTTAATCTACTTGGAGGCACAATGAACATTTCCTGGTCTAATTTCACCTCATCTTCATCGGGATCAGCCACCTAACCACACGTCTGCAGTCAACAATTCTCTCCTCGATTAGTCGCCGCATGTTGACTACTCTGTACGCATATATTCGAATCTTATCATTCTGTCTCATTGAACAGCAAGATAACCATCTCCTAACAAGAACCGTATTCCCCCATAAGCACGTGGAAATTCCTTTATTATGGGTTTTTCGTTCCGTTGTTCGATTAGGCCTCTGCCGATAGCTTATGGTTTGCAGCGAATAATCAGTACAAATTGACGATAACTCCCACACACTCCCACCGTGTATCGTTCTTGTTCTTTCACAAATCCACCAGCAGGGTATGTCTAGCACTGACCGCGATACACTCATCCAACTACGAGTGCTTTCATTCATAAAACCACACGATTTTTGAAACATGATAACGTCGTGTTTTATTACTCAAAACTATCTTATCGGACGCATTGGGCTTTGCACAAGACAAGAGCGATCATAAAATACAATTCAAGGGATATCACGTCACCCGCTCCGAATGCGATCTACTTTGCACTGAATATCACAAGAACTATGCTAAGAATGACGAAGATTCTTGAAGCAGACATCACACTGGACTTGGACTTCATGGTTTTCTCGATCCAACTGGCGTAGTGCCTGACGTCTGCATACACTCCAGGGTAGCCCGGTTTGGCGCACCCGTCACCGAAGGACACAATTCCAACCAACTTCCCGTCGGTCACCATTGGGCCGCCTGAGTCTCCTTGGCACGCGTCCTTCTCACCTTCCATGTAGCCGGCGCAGATCATTCCGTCCACAATGCTGCCCTCGCCGTAATTTGTGGCACAAGTCTTCGAGTCGATGATCGGAACGTCGACGGTCATCAGAACTTCGGCGCTCATGCCCTAGGAGAAACACGTTTGAGTTCGCACTGCTTTTGTGCCTCATTGACTTACTGTTTCCATCATGCCCCAGCCGGTAACTTGGCACATCGTTCCGACGGGAAGTTCGGCTTTGTTGAGAGGAATCACACTGATCGAGGGATTCGTCGACGGGACTGTTCCGTCCAAGAAAACCACCGCCACATCGTTCCTGAAGGTCGGTCTGTGGAAATCTGCGAACACGATGTGGGTTATGTTGTAGCTCAGTGTGTCGTTGTTCGCCTCGTAACGGTCCAGTGTGCCCAGGACGACAAAGTAATTCCGGGCACTCTCGAACTTCCCGTTGTCTTCACTGGAAATGCAATCATTCAGTCAGTCAGGCTCTGAGGAATCACTGAACACACTCACTCGTAGAAGCAGTGCGCCGCCGAGAGCACGATGGTTGGGGCGATCAAGGACCCTCCGCAAATGTGTCCAGTTCCGAATATGATTTCACGAGACTTCAATCGAATCGACACCTGGTGGCGGGTGTTGTTCAGAACCGCTTCGGTTCCGTTGATTATCCGTGGCGTCCATGTACTCAGTGGTGGCGTCGTCAGACTGACTGTGAAAATGCGATTGATTAAGGTTACTCTTGATCATTTCAAAGTGAAAATTACAAACGAAGGGCACAAGGAGTATCCACAGAACACTGAATGTTGTCATTTTGCTGCTCAAACTCAAACTGAAATCAATGTCATTGTTTCTGTCCAGTGTTTTATTGATTCGTGGCGATGGGCGAGGCGATGGTTTAGTGGACAATCTTATCTCGCCCTGTTGGTGATTTAAATGATATTACATCTATTTGGTAGTTTTATTGCGACAGATAACGAACCGATGTATTGAACATTCCACTTAAAGTGGGATTTCACTCGCGTGGATACAAACGTTTGGCCGGTTAAGCAATTGATGAACTTTTGTTGCACCACATATTTTGTCAACTGGGAGTTTTTGATCTGATATTAGTTAAGATTTGATTAGATTTAGTATTTTGTATTGTATTTTGTATTTATTTATTACTCATACAATTAAAAATTCAAAAATTAAAAGTAACATTAATATAAAGATAAGGAACGAGCATTATAGGTATAAATGTGAATAAGTTAACAAATTGAAAAATTGCAGATACATTCTGTAGTTAGGGAACTAGTGACGAATGTATTATAAAAGTAATTAGAGAGAAATTTTACAATTATGGAGAGGTGTTTGACAGTGTGGGCGAAGAAAGCAAATTTTAACTTACATCAAAAAACAGTAGACGATTTAAATAGTTCTCAATTCTGCTTTACCATCTGATGCAACGTCGGAGTTGGCTCTTTTGGTGTCTGTCTTTTTTGTTGTTGTAATGGGAAATTTTAGGATTGACGTGAGCAACGTTCGTGGCCTAAGAGCGAATCTCTTCGCTGTGTACGTCCACCTGTCTCGATATAAACCAGCTGTCTTGGCACTGAGTGAAACACAGGTAGGTGAGAATACCGATTTATCGGATTTGAACCTGCCTGGATATGACTTAGTGCCTCTTTTCTTCTCTCACCGCGGTCTCGCCCTATATATACGTAGTGATGTAGCTTACCAACTTCAACCACAATACGGCTTCTGTTGCAATCCGGAATTTAATTTTCTGTGGTTAAAAATCCATGTCCGTAAGCATTTGATCCACTACTGTTTCATTTATAGAAGTCCAAACCTGGATAGCAATTCAACTTTTAATGAGTTTGATATGCTATCTGATTCCATAACAAGAATTGTATCCCTGTATCCTCACACTGAAATTGCCATTGCGGGCGATTTCAATGTACACAATTCTACTTGGCTTCGACATTCTGGCCAGACAACACCCGAAGGACGGTATGTTGAGATCTTCGCTGAGGTAAATAATCTGACCCAGCTTGTGAATGAGCCTACACGAATACCTGACGTTGCAGATCATTCCGCCAACACCCTGGACCTGTTTCTCACCTCTCATCCTGATAAATATTCTACTGACATATTGTCGCCTCTAGGCTCGTCTGACCACTGTGTCGTATCAGCTAATTTCTCGTATTCACTCCACACAGTTAGAGAACAAATTCCTAAAAGAACCTAGGTCACCTAGGAACAATTTTATCAGACGCGGACAAAAGCTGAATCCGCTTGCAGGGTCCAGCATAGACTCGTTAATTGAAAGCCTGCGTGAATTGTATCTTTAATTATTCCTTATGAGGCAGATATTTTTTAATTGTGGACTACATTGTACAGTGCTTTTGATGAGACAATTTCATAATTTGCACGTGTTGTTGAGCGCTATGCCCATCCATGGTGATTTGGCAAGACATACTGAATAAATGGCAGCCGATTTGACAGATGTAGCTTCAACAATATGACCGCTATTAACTGTCAAAGTTCAAAAGTCCCTATTGGAAGACCATTGATATCTTTTCCATTGTGAAGTCACTTGACTCGCTGGAACATTGCCTGACTCACACTATTTAAATTCCATCGCTATGGCTACAAATGATGCTCAAATTAAGTAAAGACTTGCATGCCTACTCTTCAAGAAATCAACCACAGCCACTTATCCTAAGGTCTGATCTCAGACGCACAATAAACTTAAGAGACTAGTTTCTAAGTCATGCCGCAAGAATAAGGAATGCTCGTAGCAGACAGGTATTTCCCACTCCGTGGAATCCACAAATATTTCAAACCAAAGTGTACTTCTTTCTCTCCCGCTACACCTTGGAATACAAGACTGGGTACCTTAAATGACGTGCAGACCATGCCTTTTTCATGGATCAGAATGACATCTTTACTCAACCAGTAGCTCATACGGGCTTGGCATCTACAATTCAAATGACAGCCTACACTCGAACTGCACACTTGGAATTTTCAATGAAATATCTGTAACCTGCTGTGTGATGTACTCCATCAACGTCGCGACGTGGATTTATCTTACTTTCTGAGCCTCGACCGTTTATTCGGGATATCAGCTGTCTCGTTGTCGGCAATAAATCAGGAACAGTCACTGACAGACTTATTTTGCTATCGAAACAATTGCGTAAGGAGCTCAAGCCCGGATTAAGTTACAGCTTGGACGCAAAAACCTAATGTCTAATAATTTCTATCCCGTTTTGGAAGTCAAGGATAGATGTCTGAACGTGCTTCAAATGCTTGAAACTCTCATAACACGTAAGGAACTGTTCCTGAGGCAGGTTCGCAAAGCGGCGAGTATAAACTGACTCCCGGAGTCTCCCAATCAGATTTGTGGCTCAGAATAAAAGGAACTCCTTTCCCGACTAACTCCACGCATCCGTAACGCACATTCGCACTGCGCCGCTTAACCCCACACGCACACGTCGCAGTCCACTTCCTCAATTTATCTGCAACTGCCTCACAATAAAGTGAAAAACTTCCAAAAAAATACGCGCAACCATGAGGTGCATCTGGCACGAGGGGGAGCCGTTTTTCGTCTCCCGCCAGTGCGATGCAATTCGCCATTAACTCCCGAGCAAGGAACGTGAAATATCTTTCGAAAAAGTCATTTGAGGCGAGAATGTATTGCCCCCATTGATGACCGTAATAATTCTTGAAAACGAATTTGTCCCTCGCCCTCAGCCGACTGCCGCTGCTGATGGTGCTGCTGCCGGTGCTGGTGCTGGGAAAGGAAATTCAAAATTCCATCAGTGTGCCACGAGAGAATTTATGGTCATGCCGCTGAGAAATTAATTTCACTTTTCGAACCAATTAGCGCGGGATGCGTTCTTGAGGAGCGTCTCTACCTACGGACGCACTTAACGACATCCATCGGCAGAAGGGTCGGAGAGTGCAGCTTGTGCGGGCTTTATGGTGGGATGACATAACTCCCCAAAAGACACTTGTGTAGTGTGATAGCCGATACTTTGGCGTGAGATTATGCAAAAGCCCATAAAGCTGACACTGCGTGGAATATGGTGGAGTTGAAGGCCTTGATGCAAGATTTCGAATCTCCATTCAAGTCTTGATGCATTGACGGGCTGTGATGGGCCAGTGCGTGGTTTGATGGTGGAGATAAGATCCGAGATTTTAGTGACAGGCGAACGAAATATTGATGGACTTTGACGATACGAAATGGAGTGAGGAAAAGTCTGATAAACATCGGCGATTGCAAGAATTCGATGGGGAAAGCAGTGTGGTCAGTGGCAGAAGAACTTGGAATAAGGCATTTTTTATTAGGTTCGTTTGTGCACTTTGCAGTGACTTATTGGAAGAGTGAGTGAAATGAGAAGCCTTGAAAGAGATTCTGGAAACAGTTTCGACAGAACCAAAGGCAAGACGATCGGGGAACGAATCATCTTGTCACCAGCAAGCAAGTTTAATAGAGCGGTAGGAGAATTATTAATTTACTGGCAACTGGTATGATGCCTCTTGTGACCGTCGCGGCTCTGAGCAAAAGAGATCATTTTCAATAATCAGCCTCTGTTGCAATGATGTATACACTGCGTTAGGATACCTTTTTGTAAACCGTTCAGTGAGGCCTCACGCAATACGTCCAGGCATCTTTTACTACGACTATTTGCCGAACCTGCAGGTGCAGATGCCGGTGCCCTAAGTCACTCCCCCACTCGTCTATATTCTATTATAAAGACTGACTGATATTTTTACCCTATTGCATGATGGCTAACAAATAACTTTGTTGTTGAAAGCATTTCTAGTGAAGGTTCAACTTTCACTTGACATGTGTTCCATTCCAAGCATTTATTCCTGTCTATTGTCTGAAGAAGTTCTCTGATCGTTCACAACATCACTTCGTTAACATAAACGGCCCAAGTACTACACCTTGAGGGACTTCATTGGCTTCACCACTACGTTCAAGAAATTATCTGATTTTCTGTTCTTTATCCGAGCTTGTCCTCCTTTACTATCGATATCAGCAAGCTGCTTTCCGACTGACGACTGCATTCTTCCACTCACTCTGGCGAAAGCTGGTCCTAATGACCACACTTTCACGAGCGGATTGATGGCACCAGTGTCAGTCATAAAATCCGCAGCTTTATGATTTTAAACTAATATGCCGCAGGTCAAGCAAGTCAAGACAACCCTCGCAGTGATTCCCTTTCACAGTTCACTAGAACGTCTTCAAGCAACGAAAGTGAGTGCGACACATTTTCTTTCCACGAAAAGCCTGAACAGGCATTCCCGGACAGTCCAACTGATCCAGTCCAGCTCCGGCCTAGGGCACATGCACTTTCCTAACCTCGTTCACCCAGATTGGCCAGAACACGTTACACCTACGATGCACGCAGTCTCAATTTTGCAGCTCCCCCTCCAGCTTAATCTCCTCAAGCTGACCCACATCGGGGCTGTGGGTGAAAACTATCACTCGAGCGACCTCCCCCTCCCAGAGCGTCGTCCCGCTAAAGTGTTCATCCATAGCGATATCCATCATAATCGTCACCGCTAATTGCTACGTGCATGTCAACTAATTAAATCATTTGTGTTCACATAATTCCGATAAAAATCTGGTCTCCAACCAGGAGACACCTTACTTTCGAAACAAGTTTCGATCCAGACGGGCCGGGCCATCGCACGATAGCAGTATCGACAGTAAATCAAACGCGATGGCGAATGGTACGTCAAGCCAATCCGAACGGCTTTTAGGTTCCGGTTTCCCCATCACGGTGTCACCATGAAATATTTCTTCACACAAAGATGGACATTATGTCTGATGTCACGTTCATCATCATCAACATCATCATCGTCGTCGTCGTCGTCGACATCAGTGGCACCAGCAGCATCTTGTGGAACAGAGCACATGCAACACACTCCCAACGGTCGTCCGAGACCAACGCGGGGCGGTTAATTAAATTAGATCAACATGCAAGAGTATTCTGACGTGTTGGCCGTCAGTTTTCTTTAAGCCGGCTTAGGTTGCCTGTGACAGGCAGAGGGTAACTGGCTCTCGCAGGTACACATCACATCTTGTCCAGTGTCCATGTGTCATATTTGAGTAATGGAGTACATGTCCCTTTCACGTTGGACGACATGACCGTTTTAAAACGCTGTCACAGGTGACAGCAGAAGCATTCTGTTTTGCATAAGTAGATCGTGTGGAGAGAGGGAGCTGTTAAGTTGGAGCTACTGGTCTTGAATATTGACAACGACGGTGATTGAAGGCGCTGTCCAGTTTGACTGGGTTGATAAATGAATTTAGGAGTGCCACAAGGTAGAAGTCTGGGACCAGCACTTTTTAGACCACAGACAATCGACCGCCGTTTTTGATTTATATATACAACGGAGATGATTGTCTGGTTTGACAGGCTTGACGAATTTCAATTCGACGGTCAAGTGTGACAGGCTTTGGGGGTGTCACAAGGTAAATAGCAGGGACCAGCTCTTTTTATGTCACAAGCAATCAGTCATATTCCGCTATGGATCTTGAATATTGACAACTGAGGTGTATGAAGCCATTTTTTGACACGTTTCGATGGTGCCACAAGGTGGACATCAGGGACCAGCTCTTTTTATGCCACGGACCATCAGTCTTATTCCACCACTGGTCCTGAAAATTGACAACGGAGATGATTGAAGGCGCTGTCACGTGTGACAGGACATGGGGGTGCCACAAGGTGGACATCTGGGACCAGCTCTTTTTATGCCACAGACAGTCAGTCTTATTCCACCACTGGTCTTGAATACTGACAACGGAGATGATTAAAGCCGCTGTCGAGTTTGCTAGGCTTGATTAATCTGACTACCGCAAGGTAGACGTCTAAGTCCAGCTCTTTTTATGCCACAGGCAATGAGTCTTATTCCAGCACTGGTCTTGAATATTCACAACGGAGCTAATTATAGGCGCTGCTTGATGAATATGAATTTTGGAATGCCCCAAAGTAGACGTCTAGGTTCAGCTCTTTTTATGCAACGGACAATCTGCCTAATCCCACGAACAATGGTTTTTCGTAGAATTTGTTCTACATTTGCTGCAAGAAAACAAACCCTTCATTCAGATCGATTCCCATGCAGCAAGACAACTTCCTTACCAACGAAAGTGCACATCAAATGAGCTTCCTTCAAGCATCCTCCCAACAAGTACCCACCGAATGCCCTCGACGTGCTTCGGAATACACAAAAAAAAACGAACTCAGAGAAGAGCAAATGTAAATATTTGAACTGCAATGTTGCCAATTCGTGGCTGCCGACTCGTCTTCGGGCAAAGAACAGAGAAACAAAAGCATAATTCCCTCGCTAATGTGGCCATCGCCATGACCACTACTCTGGCTGCTGTTTTTGGCCGCCAAACATCGCAGCCACCGCTGTGCATGTTAACCAAGCCGTGCACTCGGGGTCAACCTGCCAAGGAGCCACCACTGCCAACACAAACAGATGCCGCCCCGCTCCTCCTCTGCCAGTCCGCGTCCGATGAGTTGTAATTTATTTTCGATCTTCATATCTGAATATTAAAAACAGATATTTGTGCGGCTCCTGCCCATCTGCAGATAGCGCCGAGACAGTTTAACAAAAGATATTCTAAGATCATTTATTTCCGCACACGGCACGTCCGTACACGGCAGTCGTGGATGCGCTGCGGCATGGGATCTTCATATTCCGCGGCGACGACAAGTCATCGGGACATCGGCCGTCCGGAGCTAGTCATAGCCTTTCGCCTGTGTGACTGTGTTGCTGTCTGATGCTCATCGTTGCTAATAAAGAGAAGCAGTTCGAACTTAATGTTCGGGTGAATGGTTTCGTAGGTAATTCGGGTCTCACAGGAGCCTCGACCTCGTAGACCAATTGCTCCCCCTCCCCTTGGCGCTCTGCTTGTTTTGCATATTCCTCGTGGCCTGTCATGCGATAGTTGGGCTACGTGCAGCACTGGAACAATGAATTGAAACGCGGTACTCCTGTATCGGGATCTACACGTGATGTTGTACCTTGCAGACGTGGTTGGGGTTGTTTCACGGACTTAATGCTGCACGAAGTCATGGCAATAGGCGCTGGGCGAGGGATGGGCATCCTAATGAAAATTCGATTGTGATTGATGGCAGACAGTTCCATGGATACGCCTTCACTTTTGGGGTAACTTGAGCTGTGAACGTAATTGAAAGGCTACAAGAAATGTCAATGTTTGCAAACCCTCTTGGCAAAGACCTTCTTACAGTCTGTGCGGAGATCGGGATTTCCTTCCAAAAATGGAAAAAGTATTCGTGCAGATACGGAAGCTACTCATGGCGCTGCTTCATGGCTTTACCAGTTTGCAGTAATTTTGAAGCATTATGATGCTTCCTCGAATGGGCTACTCCCCAATTTTCGCTTCTCAAAGTGTCTCAAAAACTGAACTTCTCAGTCCAATTGATTGGACTTCCTCGAAAATCGGGTAAAGGTAGCCCTAAACGACGAACATGCTCGCCGAACTTGCTCGTCGTATATGGACTGGTTCGCGAGCCGCTCGCTGTTGGTGAAAAACTTCGATTTTGTAGTGTTCGTAGGGTTTGGTATTCACCGTGTAGGGCCATATTCGCCAGCAAACCTAATTTTTGCTGTGAACGTCGCCGAGTGCATATCGCAGATTAAGCACAATGTCTACAGTCAGCCACGATTTTATCGAGGAATTCACCACTTGCGCTTCCCTATCACACATGTTGACGGTTTGAAGAAACAACATGAAATGATTGTTCGCCAAATGTGTTCGCCGTGTAGGGGATAACGCAAACGAGCAAGTTCGGCGAGCATGTTCGTCGTTTAGGGCTACCTTAAGGGGATTGCCACTATTTTACTCTAAAAATCGATCTTCAACTTAGTCTTTCACCTCGTTATAACTTATAAGTGAACAGAGATTACAGGAATTCACTCAGATCATGGGAAGCTAAATATAAATCTTTAAGTCGAACAACATTTGAAGAAAACTTCGAATCTGTTTGTTTTGAAAATACCTTGAGACCACTCCAGAGTCCCATTCCGGACATTTCCAACGCCTTCATATAAGGAGCCGTGAAGTATGCAAGATGTCTGTGCCAAAAATCGAACCTAGACTTTGGGCGAAGGGGTCGACACACTCACCCAATACGCCACGATGGCCACATGCCTTCATCAAGCCTTCAATAGACTTAAGTCCCGGTGCAAACAAGCGTTTTTTAAACTCTGAAGCACTCACTCTCAATTTAAAACAATGAACGCTAAGCATGCGAAGCAGTATTGCAATAGGAATTTGCGGCAAGAAAAGGAAGCGGGGAAACCCTGCGGCACCCCAAGTGTGCACTGCTCGATATAGTTGTTAGAACTTTGACAAGCACAAGCGGTACCGCAAGAGCGGCGTAGTGATAAAAAAAACCCACCAAATTTGAGACGTTATTTACATGAGCGGAAGGTGATTTTCTCAAGCGGGAAGGAGAGGGTTTGGATGCACCGAAAAGTGGCCTTCTTCACCCGAAAATGCTAGCGTGTTTTCATCCTATATAGTTCCGCTTTTGGCAAATTGTATTCTCATTTGCTGTCGGTAGTTGAACAAGTAAAGCCTAGACCAGCAGATGTGCAGCAATACTGCATGCATTGCTGCGTGCAGAAATGTAAGATGTGCAGTAAATTTTGACATCTCGTCGTATTGTTAAAAGTGACAATTGATTTCAATAAATTCTACGACAAAAAGAAATGTAGATCGACACTCACCACCTACTCGCACATGACAGTCTATAGGGAGATGAACACTCTTGCAGCAAGGCATAATAAATCAAAGAAAATACTTATTTTGTTTAACTTTTCAAATGTTATTCGAAATTTCTGAATTCTGTGTGTCAAATCGTAAAATTGCACCAAATTGTACTATCTTGCTGATCTACTGCATGTGGATTGCATCAGAATCAGAAATAGAAACAACTTGCATCGATGCGTGGCCGTGTAGTAAACACATGCGTCTACATATGAAGCCATGTTCTTTAATTTTGCTGCACGCATTTTAGTCCACCTCAGTTTTAAGCCTAACGCAGAATGCGTGATCTGCGAGGCATTTAAGGAAATTTGAGAAAGAGAGATAATTTGAATGCAATTTTAATGTTTGTTCACTACATACATGCAACCATTGTTGCTGCATCTCAAAAAAATGTTTCTATCCGTCATTCATGAAAAGTACGAGTTTAAAAGAAAGCATTACTCAATTCACGGCAAAAGTGAGTGAAAACATGATGGAATTGATCCGATCCGGGTGTTCCAAACCTTCCATGTCCAGTCGTTTGTAAACTTCTTCTTCTTCTTCATCTTTGTGCCTCAACCAACAAACCTCTTCAGCTAGCTGCCTCCAATTCCGCACAACAAGTTGGTTGAGGTCCTTTTCCACTTGTGTGCGCCATCTTTTATGAGGACGTCCTCTGTTGCGTTGTCCTAATGGTTCGGATTCAAAGACTCTTCGGGGCGGAGCTGTGTTGTCCATGCCCTCTACATGGCCTAGCCATCTTAACCGTGTTATCCGTAGACGCTTGACTAGGCTTATGTCGCCATACAAGCCGCACAGTTCGTGGTTGAATCTTCTCCTCCAAATACCATCAATGTAAACAGGACCAAAAATCGCACGCAAAACTTTTCTCTCGAACAGAACATGAGTTCCTTCACCTGCTTTTGATAACGTCCATCTCTCTACACCTTAGAGCAGGACTGGGATGATCAAGGTCTTATGCAGAGTCAACTTGGTCTTCCGAAAGAGGGCTCTACTACTTTTTTTTTTTTGTCGTAAGTTTTTGTAACACTACACTGGAGCACTCAGACTCAAAAACTGGTCCATTGTACTGCTCTACCACTCAATTGCCTCTTTAGCCCAAAGAAACAGCGATTGGTAAGAGAAATTCTACGTTTGATTTCGGTACTGATGTTGTCCCTATTTACTGCAGAGCAAAGGTAGACGAAGTCCTTGACTACCTCGAAGCTTATGCTGTCAAGTGTGACGCTCTGTCTTAGGCGTTGATGTTGTGTGTCCTTTTTCGATGACAGCATATATTGTCCCTCATTTACCACCTCCACTTCAATGCCAGCAATCGCCTGACGGCTTGCTGTATTCGACCCATCGCATCAATGTCATCCGCGTAAGCTAACAGTTATACGGACTTTTGGAAGATCGTGCCTCTTATGTTGGCCAGAGAGTTTGCACAATCTTCTCAAGTATTATGTTGAAGAAATCGCATGGCAGCACCTTGTGTAAAATCATTTTGACATTGAAGGTCTTGGTGAGTTCGTTACCGACCTTGATGGAGCAGGAAGAGTTCTTCATCGTCATCCTGCTTAGTCTGACGAGTTAAGCAATAATGTCAAAACAACACATGGCGCTGTTTAAGTCAACGTATTGCACAATCTGCTGCTCTAAACTCAGTCCCGCGTACTAGATGTTCATCTTTCTCAAGAAAAGTCCAAAACTTCCCATGCCGATGTGTCAACAAGATCGCAGTTAAAATTTTTAACAAGGTCTTCAGCTGATCACCCTTATGCATTCCACATGCCGGTACTAACAAAGTCAACCACCTGTTCCTCTCGATTTCAAGGACCACCACAGACACGACAGGGTCGCCCCTTTCAGGCATGTCCTCCGCCAGATTGTATCTCCTACAAGTGCAGATATTCCCTTGAGATCAAAAAATTCACCCCCACCCATCCCTTTCGATTGCACACGCAATCCTCAGTTGAAACTGTAGCCACAAGCAAGGATTCAAATTTAAAGTCATTCGAGACGACCATTGTCCAGCCGCAATCAGCGATTTATTCTCTGGCCCCGACAATGAGCGTGCGATGAGCAGTGATCCCCAGACCCACCAACGCACCATCTCGAGCAGCCGAGAAGCGGGGGCAGCGCTGAGTAAACACATACTTCCCATGGCGGCATTTGTCAACATCTCAGGCATCAAGAAGCTTCAGGTGATTAATTTGATTCTCGGATGCGGCAATCTGCGTAATGAATTGCTTCTGTTAGCGCTGGCCTGTGTGCGCAACCCGCCACCGGATAGCCATGAATGCGTGCTTATGACACAGCCACTGACCGGCTGCGGCATTGTGGAGTCATGCGGATTTTATTTTTTTGTGTCAACCATTCATATCCTAGTTGGCGATGAACAAATGCATTCGGATTAGTGAACCGCATGCGGCTGCACCGGACACACCAGTCCGGCAGCAGGGATCTCTCATGTGCAACATAATCCGCTGTAGCCGAAGACAATGAGTAAGTGGCCTCTGTGACAACGGAATGTTGGGTAATCCTCGCAGTCGTACATGGCCGCAGATGACACGGCGGCGGTTTACTCGGATTTGCTCTATGGAATTCTTCGCGAAATCGATTTTGTTTTCGTTTTTCTATGAAAGACCCGACGAGGACTGAAAACGGAGTCTGGTGAGAGACGGGCTGGTTCCGAAAATCTTTACAAATGTTTTGATCTTGCAACACACTTGGCTATAAATTAACTAAACGGAGGTTGGATTGGTGCTTGAAGGTCTTGACATTTGCGCACACATGTAACTACAGATGGGAGGCTTGGGTATGAAAATGGGGTAATGGTCTTAGTCCCAAACAGCTTCTGGCTTCAAATGTATGGAAAGACGTCTAAGCGAAAGCCGCTAAATTAGAAGATTATCAGCGATTGATTGAGACAAATGCGAGGTGAAGAGACCTCTAGAAAAGCAACACGGCAATGAGAGGATTGTGCCAAATCTCGTGGAGTCGTCTGGGGACACTGTGAACAAGTTCCAATTCGACGACAAATGACATATCGTCCATCCGTCGCTACTGATGTAAAAAGCAGCATGAGTTGTCATATCACATGGAGATATAATTAAATTTCTCGAAAATTTGTCCAAGACAGAGGTTTTAAACCTATCACCTTGCTGTTGTCTTGTGTATACAGCGAAAAATTCACCGCCCGTGTTGTCAGCTACTCTAGGACGACATACAATTTGCGTCTCGTTACAACCGAATGAATAGGATCACGACGTTAGGAACGATATCGTCTTCAGTCCGTAATGGTTTTCTGAATGTCAATAGGCATGTCACTCCATTTCAGATCATCTCAGTCGTGCTATCCCCGTATAGTATGTACCCTGGCTTCTTTTTAGTGTCGAATAAATCTTTCGCCTATACCCTACCGTGGGCGCTGTGGTGTAGTGGGTAGGTGCGTCGACTCCTACGTTCGAGGTCGTCGGTTCGAAACTCGAAAAAAACAAAAAAAAAAAACATCAAACATTTTTTCACGGCTCCACCTCTTTTGAGTCACTGACAATGCTCAAAGAGTATTACTGTCTAGAAAAAGCTTCTCAATCTCGCCGTTCGGAGTCGGCATTAAACTGTAGGTCGCCTCTACTCGTGAGAGAACAATGGCACGTAAATCCAGTGAACGCTCTTTTCGCTTCTCAACAGGGGTGAGTCGTTCAAAGTGAATAAGGACTGGTTATCTCTAATATCGCTCTTAATGCATCCCTCCAAATCATTTATCACTCGTCTATACTGATCAAGATCAATCTCATGGATAAGTTTAAAGGATCCTCTTTGTAACTTTGCTGCTCCCGTTTCTACTGCTATTATTTGGGAGTTACTGTAGTCTAATATTTGAACTTCAGGGTTGACGAAGTTCAGTAGAAGCAG
Organism: Myathropa florea; assembly: GCA_930367185.1. Classification (NCBI taxonomy): domain Eukaryota; kingdom Metazoa; phylum Arthropoda; class Insecta; order Diptera; family Syrphidae; genus Myathropa; species Myathropa florea. The sequence continues at coordinate 47,207,530 of OV884002.1, forward strand.
GAAAATCACTACTGAGGTTACTGCGTAGTTGCTGCTCATTAGTCGTCCGGGTGTTGTTCCAGGATGATCGGGTGGTGCGGCTAGCTCCTCACGAGCTTCCGGATTGTCCTTATTTGGAGTACTGCGGGGCCCTTCACAGGTTGTTCTTCCTGTATCACTTTTCACCACACACGATCGAATAGACGTACGAGGTTCGTGAGCGCGGCGGCTACTTGAGGCGACTGGCGATTTAAAAGCACGGCGTTATGAATTTCCACGCACTGAAAACCTATTGGTCCCTGCTCGGGTGCCAATTAACGAATTGTTTATTATATTATTTTAAAAAAAATGTATTTCTGGGGCAGCACTTCCCCTTTAAAAGTTATAATGAAACTAAAACTAGATTTTTCTTATGCTACCTACTAATGAATCGCTGCTTCAGCGGTGGCATTAGGTTGCTGCCCGTGTTGCAGTGCACTGTGCTAACAGGCAGTAGGCATCGTGTCAGCCCATATTGTCACATACGGCGTGATGTTCGGCGTGGATGACGATCTTTGTGGGAGCCGATTGCAGCAAGTGTTCCGTGGGAATCAGAGGACCATACAATTTTTTCTACGTTAAATTGCATAGCGTCATGTGTAATGCACTTCAGGATGTTATCAGAAAGAGGAAGGGATCCTGTTCCATCAAAAGTCAAAGGTTCCCTCAAAACAAAGAAGAATTAATAAAAGTAAATAATGCTCTGCGCAGCATTGTCTAAGAGACATGATTTAGAGGAGTTCTCTAGAAAATGCCAAATTACATATAGCTTTTTGACTACGAGGATGAGTTCTGTTTGATGCGTTTGCACTGTGTTTGCAGGTGGGTCATAGTGTGGGAACTCAAGCCAGCAGATTGGGACTCACAACCGTCTAAACTTCTGACATTTCAAGGCCTTTTTCCCGAATTGAGCAGATTTGTCATTCACAAGCAATAGATCCACGGTTTTCTTATCGGGTTGGCATCATCTCAGTGAGACTGTCAAAACAAAAAAAATCAAATCTTAAAACCGTCTTGTTTAATGCTGTGAAGCCCGGCTTACAACTCTCAGACCAAACTACGACTCATCTCACGCAAATGTCGAGCCAGGAAAGAAGAAGAAGAAGCTCACCAAATAAGACTCTGCAGTCCTCTGTCATGAAGTTGTGAGAGTATTTCGATAAAATCGAAAGAAGTAGCAGTAAATTAAACCGCACCTTCGAGCGTAAAGACTTTCAATGACTCCTCTGCAATGGTAATCTCCCACTCAATCTCAAGATCATGTCGTCCCAATCAGACACGACAAAGCACATTTGCTGAGGAAGAGGCAGTTGACGCGAGTCACAATAAATCGAACAAGATGTCGCACAAGTTTTGTCCAAGACCTATGCCTGCCAAGAGGTGTCTGAGGTCCCAAACCAATATTTGTGCTTAATGGACACTACTTGTTGTGAAAGTAGGCCCCCAAATCATCCGCACACCTTTCTCCGCTTGTGCCAAGTTGCTCGTGTCAAAAACAAAGGCAGCGCCCCTTCTCTTTGTCTCAAAAGTAAACATCTACCATTCAAAAAAACCGTCCGTTTACCCTTGTCAAAGAAAATCAAAAATATTGGTGTTGACAGCCAGTGACCAGAAATTCCCCTCAATGAATCCCATAACCAGTAGCAGATGACCCAATTCGCCGAATCTTCAGCGGAGATCTACAGTAACCACACGAGTGCTGTGCACATCTCACATTTGCCTAGAAAAGGTCAACACACTCATTTTCAATACGCCTCCACCAGCCACACCAGTCAGGCACGCAATTCTCCGAACACAACGCACGTCCGTTCCTAGGAACTGTCCGCAGCCGATGGTCATCTGTCACGTCAGCCGTAGCAAATCCGAAAAGCAAAGCAATTCCGTTCAAAGTACTCGCGAATCTTTATCAAATGGCCGATCTCAGGTCTTCGCCTGGAGGCACAACAAAGTCATAAACTCGGACATACGCGGAAAGCATTTAATAGCAGTCCTCCACCTCCGCTCATTAACCGATTCTCAGAACCTGCCCAAAACTCACTCATCTCACAGTCGTGCGAACCGCCGAATGCGTGCGTCGTCGTTGGGGAGGGGCAGGGAGGGGAAGAGAACGTGAAACACAAATTCAAAAGCACCCATTAATACCGAAATGTGAAATAGATTTCATCATCATCGACAGATGCCGAGATAGCATCTCGCAGCGGCAACTCGCCGCGGAAATAAGTCATTCTCGTCGAGTCGAGATCATTAATTCCCGCTTTCATGCATTTCGATGATTAATTGCGACCGCTTCGAGTTCCGATTCGATGCATTAATCTGGGCGCTGCAGTTCACTGAATGTATCTGAAAGCTCAACAAAACCCAACACGCCAACGCGCACTTTTGGTATCGCTGCTCTCTCTCACTCTGTGTACCGGGGAACTAAACTAGATTTGTTCGATTGTCACAACACGGCGCAGCTTCGATTTATTATCCGAATCCGAAAGTATCTTTTCGGTAATTAATTGGGCATCTAGAACCGAAACAATACCAGAAATCCTCGACGGCCTCCTCCTATCGGGTTACACGATATATTCCCATGTCGTCATGTCGAACAGCATCGCTTTCGATCTAAACATCGTTGCGGCTAATGAGCACGTCCCGTGTCGCCACCACCACTGACGCACTCGTCGATTGGAAAATGGAAAATGCCTGTAAAAAGCCTCACAACGAGAGACGAGAGAGCCGAGAGACTGTTTCCGAGAAGGAATCGTTGTTTTTATTGAGTCGTCAGAGGAATGCGCGCGATTGTACGGGTATCTTTTGTTTTTGTGTTAACCCCCTCCGGGTGACATGTCACAATTGTTAGGCGACGTTAACGCGCACATCACACAAGTCCGTGGAGAGGAGAGAACATGGTACACGGCCGTGTTCTCGAGGAGCCCCATAATGTTGCCTTAATGAGTTTATTTTGTCCGAACAAAGGAACTCTCGCTTTCATGCGTCATCTAGATACCGCGGCGATACCAGTCCTCGCGGTCGCGGAACACACGCCTTAGATGTACACGCACCCTATCTCGGGGCCGGGCAGTAAAACCGGAGACCTTGTTGGAGCACCAAGGAGCCGAAGCTGGTCCATTGTTCGCTGTTCGACTGCAGTCTGGTCGCTGTGATGGCTCTGTATCTGCCACAAATCGCGGCTAACTCGAGATTAACACGAGAACGTTATTATAAGGTCGATGGATTGTGATGTGATGTGTTGGGGACGTGTTCTGCTGAAGGGTTTTATGTCCTCTGGGAGTCGTAACTTGCTGCGGCGCGGTTTTATGAGTTCATCACATCACTTGGGATCCTTTTGCTTTGACAGAGTGAAAGAGAGTTATTGACGGCGTGTGTAACGGTGAAAGGTAGCCCATAGCAGTTTGGGCACTTTGCAGAGGCACCACGCGATCAAATGGAGCCACCTAGGAGCGTGTGGGCTTTGGTTACACGGGAATAGGTTGTCTTGTGTGTGGTCTGCCCGCATGAGAGTGAAACTTGAATGGCGATATCGATTAACGTCGATGAATTTGGAATAAGATGGAATTAGAGAGTCTGGTGGGGGGTGAGTTGGTAGCGAAATGGCTTTTTGGTTGTTCGACATATATTTGACACTTTTATGCGCTTCGTTGCTGCTTGTTGACTGCAGTGCGTGTTGTAGCTCAATTCATTCGGATTTGAGACAAGATGTTTTTGTTTATGTGGTCGTTGGGAGGTTGGTAGTTAAAATTATGTCAGCACTTGGGTTAGACGCAGACAAGATGGACTTGGGTTCATTTTGCCAGACTCGCCCCGTTGTCAGCAGATGATTGCCTTCCTAACTGGGGACAAAATTACGTTTCAGTGAGATTTAGACGTGAATGGAGTATGGTTTGGGAACTCTGATACAGAAAACTCTCGTAAAAGATCGTGGGACTGTCCACGATAGAATCATAGTTTAAATTGGAAATTTACAACGACTGGATGGCGCAGTTGGTTAAGTGCCTGCCCCAAGTTCGACGGGTCCCAGGTTCGAATCCCAGTGAAATCGAATCTGGTCCAGTCACCATTTGCCGTTGGGATCAAATTAACGGCACTGGCGTAGGTTGCTACCTGGCAGTACAATGGACTAGTTTTGAGTCTGAGTGCTCCAGTAGTGTTTCAAAAACAATCCGAAAAAAAAATATTGGAATTTATGGACATTTTTCTTGGCTTGGGGACTTCGGAATAATAAAGATGGCGCTTGAGAGCACCGACGTCTTTGGTCGAAAACCCCATTGTCACTTGTGATTGACGCGACATAACTTAATTTTGGGCGTTATTTTCTTTCTTCCGATTTTCATTGGAGCAATGCAGAGTCTTACCGAGTGACATTTTAATTTTTTACTTCAGCAAGAACAAGTCGACATATTTGGTACGTACTTAAAGTTCGATTTTCATTCCGTTAAGCAATTTCAAACCAATACTGCGTTTGGGGAATGTTAAAAAAATACAACGGCCTGCTCTTGTTTTGAACATGTTGAATCAATGATCGATAGACCAACGTTAATGACCTAAACCTTGCATCCGGGCTGTGTTTAAAGTTGAAAACGATTCAAAAATCCCTACGCATGAGCGTGCTAGAGTCTCCAGATTTAATTCAATTTATTTTGACTACAGCGTTGTAGAGTAAAATATCGATAGCTCCAGACACGATTTTGTTTTTTCAGTTAAAATCTGTCTGTATCCATCTTTGGGTAGTTCGGGGTGGAATTGTTTGTTTTTTGAAAAGAGCATAAAAATAGCAAAATAAATATGTATAACATGTTACCTAAAGTTTATGCAGTTTCGCTTTCTAGTTAATGATTCGGTCAAAATTCGTTATTTTTTACGGTGTATACTTACTTTTGTGACTGTGTGTACGCATTTTTATGAAATTTGCTCCAAGCAGTCCACACTCGTTACAATGGACAATCTTAATGCAGTGAACAGGCCCGGTTTTTATTAGTTCACTATATCGATCGTCTACTGTATTCCATTTTAGGATTAATGTCCAAACAAGGCTGACGTGCATCTTTTATTTCGGTCAAAGTTGCGAACTCTAGTTAGAGGTCACCAGTAACTGTTATAACACTGCTTGTAACATGCTCAAAGAAACATACCCCAATTATGCCGCCTCCACAAATGGCGCACCACCAAGCAATTAGTCCACGAGGCTGCAATTTTCTGTGATGTATCAATTTTCGGTGCCCCAAAAGCTATACTCTTCATTCACAACATCAACTAAGTCAAAATGTGATTCGTCGCTCATAATGATTTTTTGGCCAAAAATTGTGATCATCGAGCACTCGAAACTGCTGCGGTTGCTATCAACCCTATCGACTTCCTACGACTATCAAATGTCAACTGACAAATGTAATCCAAACCGAATTGGCAAACAAACAAAAATACAAACGTGGAATATAAAAAGTGCTCTATATTTGGAACCTCGTGAATCTAAAGGGTGGTCCAACGAAAACGCGCGATGATAATTGTAAATAAAACAGAAAGTTTTCAGGGAATTATCTTAATATTTTTTATTATGATAGAAGGATCTATGACAGTTATGTGTGAAACAAAATATCGGCCTAATGCTCGCCACGGCTTCGGTGGCATGCCTCTATTCGATGGTCCATATTTTCAATGACTATGAGACATAATTGAGGTTCAATGTCATTAATGTGCCGAATTATCTCATCCTTTAGCTCTTGAATTGTTCTTGGCTTATTGGCGTACACTTTTTCTTTTAAATATCACCAAAGAAAGAAGTCCAACGGTGCCAAATCACATGATCGTGGCGGCCAATTAACATCGCCACGACGTGAGTTTACACGGCCATTGAATTTCTCTCACAAAAGAGCCATTATTTCGTTGGCTCTGGGCAAGTGATCCTGTTGGAAGCACATGTCGTCCAGATCCATATCCTCAATTTCTGGCCACAAGAAGTCTATTATCATCTAGCGATAGCGAACACCATTCACGGTAACTGTTTGGCCGACCTTATTTTCGAAGAAGTACGGCCCGATGATGCCGCCAGCCCATAAACGCTTTGAACGAACTGGGCGAGCATGTACAGATGTTTTCACATTTCCTGCAGACCCGATTTGCTGAAATATGCACACGATTCTACCGATTGTGGACACATTTGGTCGATTTGGCTGATTTGATTCGATTTGGCTGACCAAACAAAATCACGGAGTGCATGAAATGCATTTTCATTTGAACGCCCAGTTTCGTAAAAGGCTTCAACAATCTTAACGCGCTGCTCAATTGTGTACCTCTCCATGGTTGAATTTGTCAAACACTGAAACAAAGAAATGTCAAATTAAGTTGGGCAAAAAAACGTGACGTTAAGGTGTGACTCACAATTAACATCGTGCATTATGGTTGTACCACCCTTTATTTCACCACTATTTCGACCGGGTTATCATCAGTGTTTTCTTTTGAGTCCGGAAACAGTTCAGCAAGATGTACAATTTGTTCGAAATTTTCTAGCTGGTTGGCGAAGACTATCCTCTATGACTCCATTTCTTTAAATTTATATTTATAATTAAAGTTTTTTCTTCTGGCTGTGCTAAGCATATAAGCTCATGGATTTTTGGCATCAACGCGTCCCAATTTTCATAAGTTTAGCTGTGACCCAACCTGAATTTTCTTACTGTTGCTGTATCTGTGGTATGACTGTTACAATTTGAACATTGGTCTAATTGCCTTAACATTGACGAAGACAAAGACTTGATCCTGAACAAACAAGGTTATTGTGTCACATTTGAGCTACTTCCAGAACAACCAGACTAGTTCATTGAGGTCTATTTTGGCTTCTAGAGGGAGCAACGCCTAAAAGGTTTGTCCTTAAGTCTTGTGGCAAGCCTAACTTTTGGTGTCAGCCTTTCATTTTTTTTTTTTCAATTATTTCAAAGCACTTCTGTTGGTTGGAAGCACTTCAGATGGTTTACATCTAAGTTATTGTCGTCAAAGTATCAAAGAGTCTGCAAGCTTCGACCGAGACAGATCGAAGTCAGAATTTTGCGCCTGTGTACTGACAGATCGATCTCGATCTCGATCCCGCAAATCTTACTCTTGTGGTTTAGCGCTGTCAAAATTAAACTCATGTGTACTTTCGGTACTTCAACTGCCAAGGTATTTGATGTCTGCATTTACCAGATGTTCTTCTTCTCCCGTTGTCGCCACGGTTCGGGGTGGACTTTGGCCTAGACATGGGTGCTATGGTGTACCAATCCTTGCAATTATCAAATATACAATATTAAGGACAACATGCCACTGCTTGGCATTAATTCATAAATATTTAATTTGCACCGTGGAATGCTCCCCTCTCAAGACATGGTCGACTCAATGCGACCCTGACAACATTCTTTCCACAGTTTAACAGATCAGATTTCGGTTCTAACTAGTCAAACAGTTTGAAATAAAATATTTATGCATTTTTCAAACGACACAGTGACACTTCCAACACCGTTAGTTGCAGCTGCCATCGAGAAGTCATAATCCCCTTCATTAGCGTGAGATCTGTCAAACGCAGCACACACTTCGTTTTAGAAAGCTGACCGATGGCCCTGAACGACATTGCACTCGCTGCGTATTCATGAACCTCAAGTCTCCGTTGGATACTTTCAACTCAGCCACACGTGACATCGCTGAATCGACCGCATTCCCAAGCCACCGCGATGTGCAAATAGCGCAAATTCAAAACACCCGTCTGGCCTTGAGGTACCCCGCTAAGCAAACACCACTCGGGCAGCCTAAGCCTGCTCCCACCGATAAGCAGATTCTGTTTAATCAAAGTTTTTAATTAGACGCCAAGAGGCTGTTTACAAAGTTCCACTGGCCGCACATTCAACCGCGATAATCGCCTTACATGCGATTCCCCCTGCGATGGTGACGCTTTCCCAATCACGCTCGAAACAAAATCAAATCAATTCTCCCCAACACACACACCCCCGTCCCCCGTCCAGCTCGAGGGGACAGGCACTCTCCCAATAAATTAAAATCCCATCTTAAATGGTCGTTTAAATTGTCCCGATGAATATTTACACGTCCGCCGACGGTGATTGCCGAAACCCCGAAAAGACTTAATTACGATCTCGACTCTGGAGGCTCATGAATATGTTAACAGGCACAATCAGTGACACATCTTAAGGCCGTGATGCTACATTAAAGCGCTTCGAGAATACATAAAACAACTCGTAGATTGATTCGGCGCTTGGCTGCGGCTGCGGCTGCGACCGGCCCGGACGAGATGTAAATCATTTTCGGGTGTCTGCGGAGTGCCATTCGACGGATGACAGAGGCCTTTGTTGTTATTTACAAGCTTCATCACAGATTTGATGTGCGTTTGCTGATGAAATAAATTACTAGAGCACGGTTTAGATAATCGGTTTCTCTTTGCGAGTGTCCCAAACAAGTCTTGGCACAAATCATCGCATCGTGAGAGTTTTTTTTCTCTGCCCTGGCCAAACATTGATCCTATGATAAAAGATAATGAGCTTGGGTGTGCTTATCCAACCGTTATCTGTGCATCAATACATTTATGGGTATTTCAGTGGTTATCTGGGTCTCCGTAGGTCGGCTGCAGGCGCCGCGCCGGTTTCTCAAGCGACAAGGGGACTTGCTATCGATGTGGAGCAGGTTTCATCTAGGACATTTGTCTTCAAAAGCTTTTCTGCTGATTGAGAGAGATGTGTTGTCTATTTGACCAAAATTGATGGCCTTGTCGAGGAGAATCCGCTAGCTTACTTGTCGGAGAACTAAACGTGTATCCAGTTCTTAGTGGACTCGTAATAAAAAACAGTCGCTCACCAAGGAATTTCTGAAGACAAGTTTTCAATCGCGCTAATATCCAAATATTAGCAAAACGGCAAAGCTTTCAGTGCACAAAAGTTCAATTATCTCTAGAGATTTGACTTATTTGGTTTCACGAAACGAGCCTAAGCAGAATTGGAGAGCTTCCATCAAACAAATTTTTTTCTTAGAATCGAGGTAACTCTTACCAGTCTTCAATGCAAAAAGCTCCTTTTCTATGTTTCTCATTGAATGACATGCAAGGAGCTTCGATTTGGAAATTGTTGACCATAAAGCATAATCAATGCAGCGTGCAGTTGCATGCAGTTGCATGCAGCTAGAAAGGTTGACCAGATAGCAATGGTAAATTTTCCAATTGCTATGGTTCAGCAGCTGTCAAAATTGCGAATGACATCCAGCTGTCGAAATATTCAGCAAGGTTTGCCATTTTATTGTCGAATGTGCGAAAGTTATCAAAAGATATCGAAATTCCAGCTAAGTTGTAAATATACACCGTCAATTTCGTCGCGAGGTCGGTCATCGTCGCTATGGCTTCAATGTGCAGGCAATTCGTCGCACCGTGGGAGTATTTTAGCGTAATTACACTCTTCTAGACCTTAAGCCACTAACCAAAGATTGGTTACTTGACAGAGATTGGTGAGAAATAAAGAAAACATAGCCTCCGTAGTGACCAGTATCGAAGAAGACTCAGAAATGTTAGCTAAACTGGGCATCGCCAACCCGGCTTATTTTGCGGCTGCAGTTGGCCTAACATCCATATAAGATTGTCACAAGAATGGAAAGCGGGCGACAATAGACAACGTCATGAGATCTTTAATTGGGCGCTGGAAATGTTGGCCGGAGATCCAAATTTTGGCAAAAAATTGTTTTTTCAAACGAGTCCTATTTTATGCTCAGTGGCTATGTCAACAAACAAAATGTACGTTATTGGAGCAAACACAATCCACACGTGTTCAACTAAGCATCAGTGTATCCAAAAAAGTTTGACTGCTTGCTGCGGCTTATGACATGGCGGTATCAACAGACCTTATTTCTTTCAAAATTAGGAAGGTCATGTGTCAATGGTCTCAGGTATAGAACGATGTTAACCAACCTTCTGTGGTTGGAGCCGGACAACTTCGATATAGTACGTATCCGATCTGTAGTTCCAACAAAACGGCGCCAGATTCGTAGCAAATCTACATCACAGTTTATGTCAGCAACCAGATCCAAAGGGTTATTATTTGAATCATAAACAATGCCAAGATCATCTGCAAAAGCAGTGATTTTTCCTACAAATGGTTGATTAAACAGAGAGTTGATGTAGATCAGAAACAGGATGAGGCCAAGAACAGACCCTTGCGGTACATCCAATTAAATTACTAAGATAGTCATCCACTCTTATTTTTTGTGCCTTGTCTTTGAGATAAGAAACAAACCAATTAAATATTGTACATAAAGTACATAAAGCTCCGAAAAAAAATATTGTACATAAAGTACATAAAGCTCCGAAAGCCAGCACCATAAAGCTTGTCCAAAAAAATGTTGTGATTAACTATGTCGAACGCCTTAATAACGCGCAAAATTTTTTGTCATCAAGACCTTTGTTTATACTTTTTTTTTCGGAGGATTTTTGAAACACTTCTGGAGCACTCAGACTCAAAACTGGTCCATTGTACTGCCTGGTAGCAACCTACTCCAGTGCTATTAATTTGATCCCAACGGCAAATCGTAACTGGACCAGATTCGATTTCACTGGGATTCGAACATGGGACCCCTCGAACTTACTTACTAGCGGGCTCCCGACCCGTAAAGGGTCTCTGCCTGAGACCTCAGTCCAGGAGGTCATAAAATTCATCCTTGCTAGAGTCATCCGCTTCGTCGATAGGGGCGTGTGCACATATTTATTATGCTGATGTTTTGGAATCTGATCACTGATCGGCTTGAAGTCGATTCTCATTGACAGTAGCTGATTTCCCACGACGAATCCGCATCCTTACATGTGCACTCCATTGTGGCAGCTGTAATAAATGTCACAATATTTCCTTTTTTGCATACCCGATCATATCCATCGTATCTCCTGGACCCCGGTAGTATCTGCCTTGTACTGCATGAGGACAGATTCAAGTTTTTGAGCAGCACCAGAGGTGTACAGCGTAGGTACGTTCCAAGTGCATACTCGCAATTCATAGTCCGTAAACGTTCCAGGTGTCGTCTTAAAAAGGGTGGCGGTTATTATCCGAGGCTTGTGTCTCTCTCATAACTAAGTTTTTTTTTATGTGGTAGGGAAGTTATGTGGACGGCACAACCCCCAACCTGGAGGGCCAGTTCCTTGATTTGAAAGCCGTAGGACGAGGGGCCGGTTGAGAATAACCGGTGTTAGTAACCCACTTCGAGGATGTGAGCGTTGCCGTTGGCCCATCAAGGGTTCATCCGCTACCGCCTCTATTCCAAGAACCTGACGTGTTCTTGGAAATCTTTACTGGCTTCGAATAGGTCGAAGTAGCCCGAGTAAAGTGGTGCTTCAATTCGAAGCTGTGACGTTACCGTTGAACCCATCGAGAGAGTTAATCTGCTGTCGTCTTTATAGTGCTGCTATTTTCCCTTGTCATCACTCGCCACTATAAGTTTAGCAAGTTGCGTCTGGATGGACATTAACCAGTATACGATGGCTACCACTAGGAGGTAAAATAAGCACAGTTGATGAGTAGTAACAGTTACAACACTTGGCATCGCCAGGTTGATGCCAGTCAGTGTCTACCCTATTACCACAGCATCCACCTTTATTTATAAAGGAACAAAAAGCCAGAAGAGCGTCTTCAGTGGAAAGGCCCTCTCTAAGCCCAAATTGTACTGGAAAAAAAAAGTTTAAACTATTCAAATAACCGCACTTTCTCTTTTTAACAGCCTTTTCAACAAGGAAATCGGCCTATAATTGTTTTCATTCATTTTGTCACATTTTTTGAAAAGTGGTATAACGTAAGCACATTTTAACTTATCGGGGAAGTTTAATTAAGTATTAGTACTTAAATTAAAATGATGAGCTAAAATGTCAACAACATTACAGGCGATATTCCTAAGAATGATGTTAGAAATTCCATCATTACCACAAGATTTCGTGTTATTAAGAGACTTTATCATACTTAATAATTCAAATCCGTTAATTTGTTCAAAAAAGAAATTGTTTCTGCAGGACGCTCTTTTCACTGTTCCAACACAAAGTTGGCAATATGAAGGACAATCACAGTCAAACGACTTTTGCCCAATTGTTAAAAAAAGCCATTGAATGTAGATGGATCAGTAATTTCAACATCATCTCTCAAACATCCAATGTCTAAGGTGACATGATAATTTAGAGCGAATGACCACCATAGCTCTGAACTTGACAGTTTTCGAGTCTATCCCGAAGATACACTACAAAAGTGGTCCACACAATGCGGTCACATAATAAGTGACCATCTTAATGTGTGGCACTAGAGACAACTAGTAAAATAGTAGCTTGCTACAAGGGTATGTTGATTGAGGCCACTTGAAGAGACATCCTATTTTAAGCCGTTAAGACATCCTTTTTTTCACCAGCCATTGTTCATGTTGCTGGTGTACATTTCTATGATTTTGACTTCAGAAAAATATCTGCAAAATCGAAGGAGGGAACCTCTCTCTAACTCCATGTAATCATCTAAATTTCAGAAAAGTTAAGGACCTACCTTCCATTTTAATAAGCTTAGCCTGTTGAGATTGCTTATTTGGTCAAAGAATTGTTACACAGAGCTCATCATTACCGCCTGCAGCTTTTGAATATAATAATAATAATAATGGCGGCGCTACAGTCCGAGGTGGACCTGGGACTAGCTTCTCAGCAACCACTCTTATTGTGCGTGCTATTGTTCTCTCACGAGTGGAGGGGACCTACAGTTTAATACCGACTCCGAACGGCGAGATTGAGGAGCTTTTTCTAGACAATTATACTCTTTGAGCATTGTCAGTGACACGAAAGTGGTGGAGCCGTAAAAAAATGTTTGATGTTTTTTTCGAGATTCGAGCCGACGATCTCGAGCGTAGGAGTCAACGCACCTACCCACTACGCCACAGCGCCCAGAGCTTCTGAATATTTTACAATTTTCCACCATTCGTCCAACTCTAGAGGGCTTCTTGTATATACTCTTAGGGATCCATGTACACAGAAATCTGTCGTAAGTGTCAATAAACTACACGCTATCCACGTCAAAAACTGCCATAATTCCGCATATGAAATCCAAAATATTCCCTTCTACAAAAGAAAAGATCTAGAAAGTCCAATAGAACTTCTGACAGAAACAGGTTTTCGAAAACATAACAACATTCAACTAAACATCTCTTAAGGTCAACCTCCTTCTCAGCTAGGAGCAGTCACACACATCAACACGGGAACCCCCTCCTCAGCAATGACATCCCACATGTCGTGATTAACTCCGAACACAGGCTTCGACAGATATTACAATCTCAGCAGAGGCCTTCCATTCAAATGCCAGCCTTTCAGAGACTTCTCCTGCCCAACGAACACCAACCACGGCAACTAATCCCTCAGTCTGTTTAAACAGCGTCGCAGCCCTTGTATTTAATCTTACCCGCCACAAAACTCTCGCATGTGACTCACGATAAAGACTCGCTCTCAACGGCAAGCACCAGTCGGAGCATATTTATTGCCTGCATCCTACCTTAGGCACACAGAAGCCACCAGACGACAGCTTCTCTCGCCCTGTCAGCACGCTTTCATGCTCTCCGTCACCATCAGTCGGCCGCGTATCTAATCACCATTAGAGCCACTTTATTAGACTCGAAGTTTATTTGCAAACATCTCGCTCGTTTCACTTGGCCGAGCATGAATACCAAGTTGAGCACGGCTGCTTCACCTGCACAAGCTGGTATGCTAATTCCATGTTCGATGCACATACCCCAGCATCAACACCACCTCGACGACCCCTGCCTGGACACAGTATCTCGGTGCGTGTGGCGTTTGCAAGGCGGCAGACACGCGAGCTGCTGCCTCAACACGGACCCAGCGCTAATAAACTGATTTACAGCACGAATATGACACCATCGGTCATATTTGTCAAGTGACTCAAAACAAACCGTATACACTGCTTGCGGATTGCCGCAGGACCGCGCTGAAACGTCGTAAAGGAGATGACATAAAGCCGAACGCTCGTAAAACCCGATGAGAGTGTGTGATATGATCTGTCAATTGGACGCGTTAACGAGCGAATTTTCGCACGTGTGGCATTGTTTGCGCGAGATGACGTTTGCGAATAAATCTTTATTGGATGCGATAAAGCTCTGGGAAGCGGAAAGTGTCCCACGTCGAGGTGGCAGAGGGGTGGATGGCATTGTCCATTTGTCACGTCAATCGCGATGCTTGCGTCAAAATGGAAATTAACATGTGTTATGTGACAGATGTCAAATTTTGATTTAGGACGCTCTGGACGTCTCGATGCATACGGATGGGAATTAAGTCGACAGATTGAAGTGTCCACTCAGCATAGGCAAAAGTCAATGACACGGCAAGTGTTGACAGTGACTTTCCAGCCCGACATGGACTTTAGATTGGGACTGAAAGTCATCGCGGAGATCTTGGTTGTTTTGCTTGTTTTCACAGCTATGCTTTGGATTTGTAAAGCAAATGTATATGCGATAGACGATGTAATCGATGTAAAATGAGGCCATAGCAATGACGGCGCCTTCTGTTATAAAAGGATTCTAAGATCTCAGGTTGACAGTTCTTAAGAGTGGGGGTTTCTATGGAGAACTAAAACTCCAAAATGCCAATTAAAAACTTGAAAAAGATACTTTGGATTTTAAAAGAGGATAACTTCGGTCCCATTTCAGAGTGGATGAAGAAAGAATATGGTACAGTTCGGAAAATAATAATAATAATGGCGGCGCTACAGTCCGAGATGGACTTGGGCCCAGCTTCTCAACAACAGGTATTGAATCATCTCAATTTTAAGGTCGTTAATTCGTTTTTCTTCTATGTTTGCCATTTCTGTCATATTGACGTGAGAACGAAATACTGTGAGCATCAAAAGAAAGTGTACACACAAGAAACAAATTAAACAACTCAAAATTAGTACTTAGTCTGTTTCCCTTTCGACTTTAAAACTGCTTCTAGTCGTCTTGGCATTCAAACAACTTTTTGGTCGATTCGACATGAATTTTTTGTCATTCTTCCTTTAAAATTGACTTCAAGGATTACTTGCTTGGTACGTTCCGATTTCGGATCTGGATAATTCCACAAGCGCTCGATTGGGTCAAGTTCTTGAGATTTTGGAAAATGATCCAGTTGCACCACCAGAAGTTTCTATATGTGTTAACACAGTGAAGAAAATTTTAGACAAATTTGAGAAGTTCGTTCCGGTAGGCCAAAAATGTTCCGCAGTTGATGTACGAACAGATGCAGCAGTAAAAATCGCGGAACACCGAGTTAAAATCGAAAAAAAACAAGAAACCGAAGATTCTGGAATTATTGTCAGCGGAAATACTCAAACGGAGACTCCATAACAATGGAAGGCAACTATGCTAACTAACTATGCAAACGTGAACAGGGTGGATAATTTTATTATTAAGCTGATTCGAAGGCACGTTGCACGAGCCATGACCTCGGAAAACGAGCTCATATTTGGAGCTTACTACCACAATGAAGCATATCATGAGAACGCTCGCCGAAGTGGATTCATTCCGCCGGAAGCGTTCTTGTACCTTGACCGGATTGGCTTAATCCAGAATGCAGAGGGATGTCCATTGATCTACCACGTGGTGCGAAGGACAGTGGATAGGCGACTCCTCTACGAGGTCGATGTCGCAAGCGTTAGTCCAAATGATCTCCGGTTCAGTAGATCTATCTCTGTTCGCGATAGAACGGAATGTGACAAAGTTCCTGGGTTCTACTGGTGGTTGCAGCCCCATCAAACGTCCCAGCTGTCGCCAGCTTAATCAGATAACTGTTGGTCCCTTACGGCCAACTTACATTTAGGTTAAGACATTAGACTAGGGTAAATTTAAGAAAAAAAATTAAAAATCCAAAAAAATACAAAAAATCTAAAAAAAACAAAAAAAAATAATAAAATAAAAAAAAATAAAAAAAATGTTGGATAGTTTAGTTTAAGTTAGTTAGGTAGGATTATTTTAAGTTAGGTTAAGAATATAAATTTAAAAAATGTTAGATTACTAAGTTGTTATTTAAGATTTTCTTAGTATAAGTATTTTTTTTAGTATTATTAAAAAATATATAAAAAAAACACAAAAGAAGCCGAAAGGTAAAATTAATTAAAAAGTCCTAGATTAACTTAGAGTGCCCGCATAGGGCCAGTAAGATAGTATAAGAAACCATGTATTGTATATCTAGTTTAAGTATTTTTTCCTAGAAAATAAGATTTTTAAAGAAAAACAAAATAATAAAAAAATGCATTTAAAATGAAAAACTCCATAACAATGGATTACACGGCAGAATGGTAATATCAGCTGGTGGTATTGCCATCGTTGATATCGTTTTAGCTGCTTCTTTGACCGCCAGGACCTACGTCTGAAACACACTGCTTTAATCAGGGAGTCTGATTGAGCAGTTCAAGTTTAGCTCATCGGAGAAAATGCCCGCGCCTGTGCCTGCTTCCATCTTTGACCCATCGATGTATACCTTTATGGTCGCATTGTTGATGGATTCATTGGTCGCCCACTCCTCTCTGGTGGGGTATTGGCAATTAAAGGGTCTCTCGAAGTCGAAGTCGAAGGAATGGGTGCCTATAGTCCCTCTTGACTTCTGATACTACAAGTTTGTTAAGAATACTTGCATGTCCTATGGTACCTGAGCGCCAGTCGCGAGATTGACTTATTCATGTGTAGGATCGTTTCCAGTCCAGCTGTTAGAGTAACTCCCATACACGCAGGTCTCTGTATTTTTATCAGTGCCTTCAGATTAATGGCTTTCAATGCTGCCTGATACCAGACTACGCTGCCATACGTAAGGATGTGTCTGACAATAGCAGTGTGCATCCGTAGGATTTGGTCCCCATTTTTTACCGCCAATTTTGGCGTAGATATAAAAAGGACATGTAGCTTTTTTGAGCCTTTCAATGTCATTGAGCTTCCAATTTAGTCAAAATGTCAAAAATGATACCTAGGTATCTAGCACTGTCGGATAACGCCAGTGTGGATTGCGGAATTACTCTTTTATTAGAGATTCTGACCAAATTACACATTGGCATTCGATATCACAGCAGTTGCTCGAAGCTCGAACTCATATCTTCGCATAATTTTTTTTACATCTGTCTGTTTTTCTTTAGCATTGATTGACACTTTGATCGCCACATTTAAAGTTGATTTGAGATTTTTTCGGAACGTCCCACCGATTAGGAACCACTGGCTTAAGATTTAATTTATATTAATTCGTTAATTTTGTTTTTAATTTCAGTGTGCAACTGCAATGGACATGCCCGTCAATGCCGATTTAACATGGATCTGTTCAAGCTGTCTGGACGTGTCTCTGGAGGTGTTTGTCAGAATTGTCGTCACTCAACGACTGGTCGTCATTGCAACTACTGCAAGGAGGGCTACTATCGGGATCCCAACAAGCAATTGAATAACCGCAAGGTCTGCAGACGTAAGTACTAAACATGATATTTATTAATTAATCTTTAGCTAAATGCAATGCATCTTTACATGAAGAACTTAATCGGTGAAGAGCCGGTTTAAAGACTTCAGTTAATAGATTTTAAGATTTGGCTATTGTTTTAACTTCAATTACTGGAACCATTTAAACCTTTGGAACTACTAGATCCATTGGAACCATTCAATTCACTGAAGACACTGAAACCACTGAAACAACCGAAGCTACTGAAACCACGCCCATTGGAAGCACTGAAGGTATTGAAGGCAGTGGAGTCACTGGAACCACTGGTATCACTGAAATCACTGGATCCATTGGTACCACTGTAATCAGTGGACCACTGTAATCAGTGGAACCAATAGATCGATTGAAATCACTGGAATCATTGGAACACTGAAGCCATTGCAACGACTAAAACCACTGGAGTCACTGGAACCGCTGGAACCATTGAACCGCTGAAATCACTGAAATTTCTGGATCTGTTGGAACCATTGTCATCATTGAAACCACTTGAGTCTTTGACATCAGTGTAATCAGCCACACTGAACCATTTGTTTCACTGGAAGCACTGGAGTCCTTGGAACCACTGCAATCACTTGTACTACTGAATCTCATTTAATCGTTTGTAGAATATTTCCATTCTATTAAATGAAATTGTCCAAGTTCGTGGAAAACTGTGTTGTTTCAAAATTCCCCTAGGTAGGGAGGTAGGTAGGTGATAGGGTGCCCTTGCGACCAGGTCGTGGCTCACTGAGACCAACAGTTGGGTCCATTGTGCCCTATGTGTGGGGGGTGTACCCTGTGAGACCTACACTTTTGCTGTTTATTAGAACCACCCTGATTGTTGTATATATATCAGGAGGTGCTTCGGCTCTATTTTTTCCAGATCCTCCAGCTCTTTAAAGAAGTTACTGCCTAGTGTTAGCAGTTTCCGTCACCGTAGGGCTGGACAATCGCATAGCCGGTGGCAAGCGGACTCTATTTCCTCCTCGTCCCTGGATCTTCCCCTAAAAGTGACATAAATCTGTAATCACAAAAAGAAGTCGAACTCGTGGGCCATCGCTTTCGTCTGTAGATCGTCTTGTCATGTCTCAGAATAAGATAGATGAAGTTTGTATTTTGCTATGATTCTACGCGCTGATGGAGAAAAGGAACCACTCACGATATGTCAAGAGCGTATTTCAAATCTCAAACACTTCAGGCTCGGAAAAAGCATTTCAACCGCCAATTAATTGATTGAATTCAATTTTGGATGCATTTTTACACAGTTCCTTGCAACGACTTAACCTCTGTGTCCTGTAGAACTTAGAACAAATCGCCGTCTGACTCGACACTGAAAATAAGACTAAACTTGTAGCTTTGAAACTGCAACCACATTACGCAACGCTTCTCACTTGAGTTCCACTAGCCGACCTCCCCCCTCGCAACTGAGCCAACTTTGAACCAGCTTCAAGCTACTTCTCGACACGTTACCTCTAATAGCGCACCAGCTGTGAAATTGATCAAATCCCACGAGGTGATGTGTTGACTCTTTCTCTTTTTTTTTTGCTGTTCACTTCGGTCTCCAAAGCTGAGGCCACACCGTGACACCTCTCAGCCCGATGCCAGGCTTTTTTATTGACACGAACTGCATTTGTAGTCTATTTGTAGCGTACGGATGGATTTCGCAAATAATTGCCTGACATTGGAATGTATCTCCACTCGACACACGTTTGCAGCGCTTTATCCCCTCACCCTTGGCGGTGTCGAACACGAACGGTGTTAATTAGAAAACATTTTCATTGCATTCTTCGGATAGTTCGAGTCCCCGGGCTTCACACCTAGAGTGCTGGTGTTTTCACACTCACCGCACACCCACTTGTGTGTGTGTGTGTGACCCACGGAGAGGGTGTGGGGATGGGTTTAATTTATTTTATTTTTATATCGCACTCGGGGGCTGAAGTGAACTCCGCTACCGGGTCTAAATGGTTCCTGGAAATTGCAAATATTTGCAGACTATCGCCACCGCACAGCTCAGCGGTTTGGAGTGTGTGCACAAGAATTTATCTCATTATCTTGAAAATTTGGTTTGAATTTGAAAATTAGTTTAAACCGTGTGAAGTTTAATTGCCGTGAATCATGACACTTGGGTGGTGGAGGTGCGGCGGTGGGTGGGGGCGGGGCGGGAATTATGTCATGGCTGCAGATTTTGGAGGACTCGCTGACATTGCGACATAAAAGCGTGATTACGCATCACCTGCCAATGTCTTGGAAACGAGAACATTGCCAAAGAAGAATGACAATGTTCTCGATGGAGAAAGGTGCTTCATCGTGTGAGAGAATCTTACAAGAATCCTTTGAATTTCTTTTGCAAGATTCAGTCGCAAGTGGGCTAGAAGGAGAAAATTTAAATAACCTTTAAGACTGCATATTTGCTACGAGCGTTCATATAAACGATTTTCAAATTGTTCACTTCTAGTCGCCAGATTGCACTAATCATGATTGACTTTGAGACTTGAGGAGGCATAAATTGTTTATGTGCCACGAAGTCATGCACAATTTTTAATACAATTCTCGAGAAAGTCGTGCTAGAGGCACGATCTTCCACAAGTCTGTGCAACTGCTCGGATAGCCGATTACATTGATATCATCGGAAGGACTCAATGGACTCTCAGTGGGGCAATTGCAAGCATCGAGAAGGAAGCGCCAAAGATGGGTCTTGCGGTGAACGAGGGTAGGAAACGTCACAATAAACAGATACAACTTCAAGGTAATAAAGGACTTTATCAACCTAGGCTCCGGAATAAACTCCAGAAATGACACGACCGCGGAGATTAAATGAAAGCTAATTCTGATCAATCTTCGTTGTTGCTTTGTTGCTCTATGATCGAATTTTATCAGAATATCTATTGAATAATTGACATAAGACTTTTTTTTTTTGAGAAGTTATTGAAAGGAATCCAATTCAAAAAAACTTTTTTGACACCCAAGTGTTTATGCAAATAAGACGCATGTGTTGCCCAAACATTCCTCAGTCTGAAGATATGACACATAACAATCTCGCGTTAGTACTCGTACATCGATGTTTTCACATCAACAGCTCTTGCAGAGCATCCGACAGCCCTTACTAAATTCATCTTGGGCTAAACGGCGATCACGACTTAATTCGGAAAATCATCGTAAAAGAGTGTTCCTAGATGATACAAATACTAAAAGTTGACCCAAAGTGCTCGATGCACTTTCGTTAATTTAATTCAGGTCAAATATCAATTATGACTGAGATGAATTTTGGAAGCCTTTGTGAAAAACGCAAATGGCATTCGAATGACAAAACTGTATGAGAACGTGCACCATTAAAAACCTCAAACTTTATGGCTGAAACACAACAGTGCGTTGCGATAGCCGACTTCATGTTACGGGGAGATTGCATTGACGCACTGCGTTAATCAGCTGTTCCCTCTCTCTCTCTCAAATAATAATAATAATAATAATAATAATAATAATAATAATAATAATAATAATAATGGCAGCGCTACAGTCCGAGGTGGACCTGGGCCAAACTTCTCAGCAACCAATCGTGTTGTGCGTGCTATTGTTCTCTCACGAGTGGAGGGGACCTACAGTTTAATGCCGACTCCGAACGGCGGGATTGAGAAGCTTTTTCTAGACAGTTATACTCTTTGAGAATTGTCAGTGACTCGAAAGAGGTGGAGCCGTGAACAATTTTTTTTTTTGAAAATTGTTTGTCTGATCTTGATCTCGAACCTATGCTGTGAAAGTCTTATGCGCATGGGCTGACGCACGAACCCACACGGCCACGGCGCCCACTCAAATACCAAATGAAAAATATTCCATCAGCTGTTTTAATTTCTGAAATGTTCAATCAAAAAATATTCTGGTCAAACAATTGAACGTTAAAGTAATTAATTGCGGAAAATGGATGCCAAGAAAATTAAAAATATAAAAAAAATACTTCTTGTTGCTAATTTGGCGTATTCATGCTTCCAAGCATACACAGATTTCAAATTCGTTTTGCCGTTAAAATAATTTTAGTCAACTGTTTTAATGTCTCAAATGTTAGTTGCCACAAAATGTTCTCAATTTGGAAAAAAAAACCCTTAATTTGAGAAGCATTTCTCAATTTCGATCTCACAGCGCATCCGTCAAAAAAATCTGTCAAAAAAATATCCAAAATGTTGAATAATGACGTGCGTTGGGGTTACGTTTTACGTTTTATTACGATCCTCTCATCTCTCATTTTTCATTTACGAGTACGTAGGTTGCTGCAGTATTTCGTGAATGTCCATTGAATTGTGTGAAAGACGCTGACGCACTATTGTGTTTCAGCCATCATTACTATGCTGATGTCAGATGTAATGTATCAATACATGAACTGCCATGCCAGACCTGAAAACTTGGGTAGCAACCTTTATATGCGATATATTTTTTAGATTATGTAAATCATTTTATTTTGTTTTGTTTTAAATTTACATTAACATTTTAAATATAAAATAATTCAATACATTGCAGTGCAAAATAATAAATTAAGTCGTCAACGGCGTTGCCGTTTGCCTAGGGCACATATTATTCTCGATACCACCAGTCTTCCCGCTTCTTCTTCTTCTTCTTAGGGCGCTACAATCCGAGGTGGACCTGGGCCTCACCCAACATACCTGTCCGATCTCTCGCCAGCTGTCTCTAGTTTCCCACACCAAGCGGGCCGAGGTCCCCCTCGACTTGTGTGCGCCACTTTGTACGTGGACGTCATCTGTTGCGTTATCCCACAGACTCAGAGTCGAAGACTCTTTGGGCCGGAGCTAAGTTGTCCATACGCTCTACATGGCCTAGTCATCTTAGCCGTTGGATCCGTAGACGCATGGCTAGACTCATGTCGCTGTACAGCCTATACAGTTCATGCTTAAACCTTCTCCTCCAAATGCCATCAACGCAAACAGGACCAAAGATCGCGCGCAAATCTTTTCTCTTGAAAAGACCAAGAGACTGTTCATCCGCTTAGGATACTGTCAATGCCTCTGCGTCGTACAGCAGGACTGGGATGATCAAGGTCTTATACCAAGTCAGCTTGGTCTTCCGAGAGGGCTCTACTACTCAATTGCCTTTTAAGCCCAAAAAAA
The DNA here is from genome assembly GCA_930367185.1 of Myathropa florea. Taxonomy (NCBI): domain Eukaryota; kingdom Metazoa; phylum Arthropoda; class Insecta; order Diptera; family Syrphidae; genus Myathropa; species Myathropa florea. The sequence goes on from OV884002.1 coordinate 47,230,111, forward strand.
CAGCGGTTGGCAAGAGTAATTCTGCGTTTGGTCTCGGTACTAATGTTGTTTATACTGTTTACCGCGGAGCGAAGGTAGACGAAGTCCTTAACTATCTCAAAGTTATAGCTGCCAAGTGTGACGTTCTGGCCAATGACAGCATATACTTGGTGTTGCCCAGAGTTCTAAAAGACTGCAATCTTTTGATTTAAAAAATCTTTTGACTTCATGTCTCGGATTTTTCAATTCTTGAATTTACTTTCAATACTTAAATTCACAATTTAGATTTCAGCATTGAAATCTCTCATTCTTTTCGAAGTCTTGACTGGATCATTACGACCACTTGAATTGAACATTGAAGTCACTTTGAAGTCTTTACTATTCACTTGAAGTCACCCGCATTCAGTTGAAGTCTTTCAGTCTTCATTCAGACTTGTTGAAACTTCCTCACATGCTGAAATCCCATAGACTTCAACGAAAACGTTTGAAGTCCCAAAGAATTCAAATGAATGCAGGTGACTTCAGGTGAATGGTGGAGACTTCAAGATGACTTCAGTGAATGCAATGTCAGTCGAAGTGCTTGCATTCAAATGAATGCAATCTTAAGAATGCTTCAAAGGATGGGCTCAATCAAAGACTTCAAAATGAATGGTGATTTCAATCCTGAAGTCCAGAAGTCCCAAATGAAGTCAATTGATTAAATCAAAAAACAGATAATTCTTTCCTTGAATTCGGAGATTGCATTCTCAAAAGATTGCAGTCCTTAACAACTCTGGTGTTGCCCTCGTTTACCGCCAGACCCATTTTAGCCGCTTCAGTTTCAATGCCAGCAAACGCACCATTGACGGCCGCTTCTACTAGCCGTCTGTTAACCCATTTATGTCCTCTTGCGTTAACGCAACAAGAAAGGTAGTAAAACAAATTAACTCGGGCATAAATGGGTTAAATAAAACCACTCTGAAACATCAACGTCAACGGTCTAGGTTCAAATCCAAATAAAGGCAATCATTTTTCAAAAAAAAAGCGGCTCCACCTCTTTCGAGTCACTGATGATGCTCAAAGAATATAACTGTCTAGAAAAAGCTTCTCAATCTCGCCGTTTGGAGTCTGCATTAAACTTGAGTCCCCTCTACTCGTGAGAGAACAGTACCACGCACAACATGAATGGTTCCTGTAGAGGCCGAGGTGGACTTGGGAGTAGCTTCTACTTTAGCGCCACCATTATTTTTATTATTGCAGTAGACTCTCGATAACATGAACTCCGGTTAGTGTAAACACCAGATAACATGAACAGACTTCTTGTTTGCTTGACATCTCTAAAACGTGAACAAATCATGAACACTCTAAAACGTGAACAACAATTAAACAGTAAACTGTTTGAGCAAGCTGTAATTTATCTTGAAATTCCTTATTCTTGATACAATACTTCGTCTTGTACAGATTCCGGTTTGTTGTACTTCAGTTCGTGTGAGTTTGTTCCTCTTTGTTCCTACAATAATTGTTTTTGGTTGTCGTGACTATTCGCTATTCTTGCGGTTTTCGAGCCTTAGGGAAAAAGCAATGGGAATGCTTTTGGAGAAAAAGAAGATGCAAAAACAAATGACTGATTTTTTCTACTAAATTTCGTATCAGTAATGCCCGCCCGTTAATGTTACTTTTTATGCCATAAACTTCTATTTTACAAGTTCCCATGCAATAACTTTTTGTTTAAAATTAAATAAATGAATTAAATATACCGCTATGTAATAGAAAAAAACGCATTATTTTTAATTTGTTAAGGATAAGACGCTTTAAAATGAAAATCTACTGGGGGATTGTCCTGTTTTTAAGGTTCCGTCTACAAAAACGGAACCTTTATAATTTCGGTGTGTCCGTCCGTCCGTCCGTCCGTCGAGTCTGTCACACTTTTTTATCTCCGAAGTTTATGAAGATATCGGCATGAAATTTTGGAATTAGGTACTTCAGACCTAGATGTCATTGCCTATGCAGCGATTTTAAAAAGTGGGACCATTTGGGGGTGGCTCCAGTACAGGTGAAGTTGCCATTAATTTTGAAAAATTGTCGCACCCCATCGACATTTTTATATCAATCGACAGATCTTTCGAAATGAGGTGGAGGTTTCTTTCAACACTTTTTTATCCAAAATACCGTTTGGAAAATATGGACCTCCAAAGTTTTTTTTACATGCGTCCCCCCCTGCCATTTCTAAACCAAAGTGTTTAAAAATCTGAAAAAATCACAAAAACTTGGCTTCATTGAGTACTTTCATTTAAAACCATTGCATTCTGGCCCTAATGGTTTAGGAGATATTGGCCAAAAACGGTCAACCATCGATATGCGAATTTTGAAGATCTGAAAACGCAGTTTTGAAGACCTCAGCGTAGGCATTAAGAAATTATAAGTTTCAAAATATCGATTTATGCTGAAATTTTGAGATATCTAAGATTTAAAAATAAGAACAATTTTCATTTTCACACATAATTTCATGCTGTGTTCGGCCACTCTATTCGCTGATGAGTGTTATCTTTTCAATCTCACCCCTAAATGCCCAACAGAAATAAACACACACACACTGCAGGCATGAGCAGTGATTGGGTATGTGTATGATGGAAGGGATTTTCTGTGTTGGATAAACTTGGATAGAAATATAGGTATATGTACGGATGAAGGTTTGTTTGTTTGTGAATGGTTGATTTGGGTTGTAGTTAGAAGAAAATTCAACTGAAATAGTTTGGAAACGTCGTTTGATATTCAGAAATCATCCATCAATATTATGCGACGGAACCTCCCCGTGCGAGTACAACTCGCACTTGCCCAGTTTATTTTACTAAAATTTTACCTTCGCAAACGTGAAATCTCCCGCAAACGAGAACTCCTTTGGTTTTGAATTGTTCACGTTATCGAGAGTCTACTGTATTATTATTTATTTCCACTTGCTCATTTATCGTTCTCTCTCCAGTCACCAACAGGTCGCCTTAGCAAAATTTAGGCCCACCCACTCTTGCCTTCGTCATCTTCACATTTTTGTTTTTCTAAATAAGACGATCAAAATTTTGCTCTTATTCCAGTTTAATGTCTTAAAATCAGCATAAATCCAATGAATGCTCATTTGGCTAGCCTTGAATTTCTAAAAACTGTTGATCAAAATATTTTTCTCCTCAAAGATGAATGTAAATCCTAGTCATCTTCGGGCACAATTTAAATGGATTTACATAGACGCACTTTTTTGGTCGTTATATTCCAACGACGTGACGTGATATCACATGATCAGATGTGGACAAGTTTGGGCCACAGAAACAAAAGACGTCGTAAATTGGAATTTAATAGCTCAGCAAACAAGCGCTGTAACTGCTCAATCAGATCGATTTGACTGAACCCATGTAATCACTAAATGTTTATTTTATGACGTGAATCTTTGGATTTTATAGTTTATGTTAAATAGGCCCTTCGACCAATTGGAATGGGTGCAGTTTTTGTCTGTCCTATTTTTGACACATTTTGTGGTCCAATGAGATGGACAGGTGTTTGAATGACGTATTAACATTTGAAAACTGTTTTGATCCTCGGTCAGGAATTAATAAGTTTGGAGATTTTTTTTGGTTTAGAGTAACATTCTAAAGGGTGTTTTCGGATAATAGTTAAAGAGGTATGCGATTTTTTTTAAGTTGAGCGCCCAAAGTGGAATAAACTTGATATTTTCGTAAGGATTCTTGTGAGGCAGTGTTCGTTGGACAAGCCAGGAAGTGAAATCGAAAAAGAAATCATATTTTTCTGGGCCAGCAGTAGATCCGTCCATTTCCGAGGCAGACTGTTGTTTCTCAGTTTTTTTAAGTGGTGAGGAAGTTACCCCATGTACAACCTCCAACTGAGAGGACAGGTCAATTTGTTTAGCCCCGGGCAAAGAAGTCCGGAAAGACTCTCGCTCTCGCCCCTTTCTCTTTTGCAGCTGCCAACACGTCACACAGGGGTTGGTTACACCATCTTCTGTCGAGGGTACTAAGCTCTCGGATTTCACCACGGGGAGGTAAAAATAGGAGTTCGTTAACAGAAACTAAGTGCAGACGCTTGTGTCTGCATGGTTCGCCTGTCCACCTTGATTAAAATCCACTTGCACATGAGAATTTTGAAACTAAAACCGGATGCCTGCGTTCGCTGAGGATTGAAAATAGCTCTAACTCAGCCTAAAATTGAATATGGCCTGTTGCCTCAGCAATCATAAGCTTTCTTCCCTCCAGATTACTCACACCAAAGTAAGCAACTACATCTGGCCGCAGCCATTTGTGATGACCAAGAAGATCTCCTGCCAGTCACTCGCTTGAAAACGTAAACATCTCCTCACCACATTTGATAGATCTCTTCAAATATGATTCCCTACCCACATGCCTCTGCCGCCGAATATGGCAAATCTTGAGTGGCATTCTCGATCCATTCATCCGCCTTTTAAGTCAAAACCAACTGCGCCATCAGGTACGACCGTCCATGTTTATTGTTCTTCGAACCGAAAATTTATCTCAAAATTATGAAATATTGCCGGCAAAAATAACACCAACAACAACGCGCATCACCTCGTGTAAACACAACTGCCTCTGAGGTGAGTTAATAGGCACGCCCCAACCTCTCTGACTCTCCGAGATCGCTCAAGTAAACTATCAAAAAAATAGAATATCATCTGCTCGAAAAATTGTCCAAACATCCAAAGGATTCGTGTAAACTCGAATATTTACGGTGAAATAATTTTCCCCAAACGAAAACCATTGCAAATCGAGGATTGCTCACCTCTTGGCGAAAATAAATAAATTCCCCCGCCCTCGCCCTCGCATCCGCATCCAAACGAATTCCACTCTTCCAAGTACGAAATTTGTAAACAGATTTATTGCGCACAGTGCTCATCTATCTGTAGTTGCAGACGCTGAGTACACAGAGATTCGATCCTTGAAGTGGCTCTGGTCTGGTTCTGGGACCAGGAATCGTTTGATTCCTTAAGCTCGGCAGATTAATCAACTTGCGGTGCATAAAGAAACAAACTGATGGCACACTTGAGGATGCTGAAGTCCGCGTGGAGGAGGCCCTAATTATGGCGCATCTACTTCATCTGGTTAAGCGGCGGCCGACAGTGAAGTGATTGCCACAGATATGCCATCGGGACGCTACTGACGTTCGAGGGGAAATCATCTCCAGCAGATGGAATAATTAATGGTCGCGGATGGGCATGACTCAGTGCGTATGCGTATCTGGATGTGAAAAAGCCAATTCAAGGTGATCTGCAATTTTTATTTGGTTCCCGAGCAGGAAACGCGGCGGTAGTTACTGGGAACTTCAAACTGACGGGCTTTGGTGTGAATGGATTTATACGCTTTATCTGAGAGTTTCATCACTTCATCGCGGTTTGTTAAACAAACGATTCCGACAAAGTGCTGTTCTACGCAAGAAATGAGGAGGTAATCAAGCGAATCAACTGCGAGTCATGATCTATAAATGTTTGGTAGATAATCTGGTGAAGCACTTTCATCGTTTTGATCGTGGGGAGTGTTGGTTTTTGGGCGTAAATTTTTGTCAACTTCTGCGTTTAGAACGTTCTATGTGTGGAATGTGGCGGTACGTGTGCTTAGGAGGTAACACCGGCCCATATCTTTATATAGGTGGAATTCGACTTTTCCAAAATTCCATAATTCGGCGTTATTTCACTCGGCGTTATTTCGCGGCATCCATATAAAGATATGGGACTGTGTTTGCAGCTGAGTCGAATTCCAAAATTCGGCGTTATTTCACTCGGTGTTATTTCACCGCACCCATAAAAAGATATGGGCCTGTGTTTGCAGCTGGGTCGAATTCCAAAATTCGGCGTTATTTCACTCGGCGTTATTTCGCGGCACCCATAAAGAGCTACTCTGGAGAAGTGGATAGCTAATGGCAAGGACCTGTATATGGCGTTTGTAGATTTGAAGCCAGCGCCATTAGATGCACCCACCTAATCCTTTTAAACTTCTCATTTTATGCGTTCAGCTCTACTGACAATTTAAAAAGAATCGATGCCGTCGGTGAAGAATATGCTTTAAATTTGCGTCAAAATGTTCTCCGTCACCCACCCTCACGGTTGCAAACTTCTTTACCTGAAGAACCACCCAGGTTGCCTGCTAGAGTTTCATAGCAAAAGACCATCCGTCTTTTCTTGTGCTCCCTTCCCTTCTACAAAAAGTTCCGGTCGTGGAATCCACTCCATCTCTTGAATTTTAAGCCCTTCAAACGTAAATTAATTTAAACACGCCATCGGAAGCATCAGCTCACGTCTCAAACACAAACATTTCATCTGCACACTCGACACGATGACGCACCGTGAACAAATTGATTAGTTCCGACAACCAATTCGGGTTCAAAACAAAGCCGACAGCAGCACTACCCGAGACGCACTGCGTTCATAAAAATAACCAAACCGAGCGAGCGACTCAACCTTCCGAATCTTTCTTCAAAGATTTCCTCACAGAACAAAAGACCGGATTAACCTTTTACGGACACGTCTGCTCGGCGGACTTCTGTTCGCCGCAAGGGCACCCGAATGGTCGTGTAATTAAACCCGAACGGGATTATAATTTCACAAATCCCATCCAGCAGCTACGACGAGTATCCTGCCACAGACAGGCACCCGCACACAATCCTCGCCTCCAGTGGCACCCAATAAGGCTCAAAAGTCACGTGCATTCTGCGAGGGATTAACAAATTTGCTGCAGCGCATACTCCCATGCTCGACCCCGTCGCGGTGAGGTCGCTCCATGCAAGGGTGAAATTTAATTTCGAAGTGCATCCATCAAATCCCACCCGAAGGGATGGAACCACCGGCGTCATCCCCCTGGTGTTTTGTGACCAAGGACCTGGGTAAACGTCTTCCAGATTCAATTACAGGACCGGGGTGGCTGACTGGATTCATTAGTCTTGCAACTTAGACGCGGTAGCGTTACACTTGCCCTGCCCGGCTCATGCAGGTGCCCGCCTCGCCCCCACCGGCGGCGGGCTGCTGCCAGCGAGGGCATGACTAATTTTTTTGTTGTTTTGTTTTATTTATGGGTTAACATGGTTACCTTTCGGGGTAACGTAGCGCACCGGAAGGAATGTTCGCTTTATGATAGTCGCTGCGGGTGGCTGGGGGATGGCCATGGGTTTCCAAAAATTCGTCTCGGCTCTCCGAACTGCGCCGAGCGAGACGGTGCACTGGTGTGGGGGTGTGAGGGCGGGAGGGCGTTTTGAAGGCAGCAGTGGCGTGGCGCTGTGGCGACTTATGCTAATTCAGCGATGTGTATGGATTTTTCGCTTTCGTTGCGTGCTACGCAATCAAGGACGGATTTGGAAATTATGGCTGATGCCATGGCGATGGGTATTCACTTGGAAAATTATTTCATTTAGATTTTCTATTAATGGGTGAGCGGAGTGGGAGGGAGGAGTCTGCAGTCATTACTGCGGTTTAATTGAGTGAGGAAAGTAGTTCGAGGGAATTGGATATGTGACGGGAAAACTAATCGGATTTCCATTTCTCAAATTTAATGGAAGCGAGACTGCCGACAGTCGGACTGGCGGAGGAGCTGAGAAAACCTCAAGCGATTGAGTTTTGCAGAAGACACTTAGAAGAGTCTGCGAATACATAGGTTGTGGGTTTTCGGGCGGTTATTTGGCGCTAATATATTCCTCGTTCAATCTGCCCGCGTTCAGACGTTAGAAATGATGATTATGTGTTTCGAAATTACAAGACAATTTCGGTTTAGCTGTTTTCAGCAGTTTGGTTTGGATTTTGGGAAATTGAAGAAACACGGAATGTAGAGAATCTTTGGAAATGAAGGTGTGCATGGATCAATCAAAGGAGAAGCGGAGCAACTTTAAGAACTTTAACAACCATTTTAACCACAAAAAAGGTTGGTTCAAACTTGGCGCGGTCCCTAGTCGTCAAAAGAATGCAATTTCAATTGACCTCCGTCGCTTTTGCCAAGTTCTTGCTTCTGGGGTACGGTTGTCTTTTAGAAATTAATTGTTGAGTAACCTTTTGGGCCTGAAGCTAGGGTTATTTCAAACGTGTTCTTGGAGTTGTTGTTGGAAACTCTAACTCTAGATAGTCCAAAATCACAACAGTTCCTTGCGAAAATTTGACATAGTCAAAAGTATCCTTGCTAGTGCACCAATAGCATCTTATTCTCTTTACCCACAAAGTACTTTGACTTTTATAAATTGCCTTCTTTTGCGAAGTTGTCACACAAGACCTTCTGGTAGACAACGACTTGAATTTCACTTGGACGGTAGATTTGGTGAACTGCAAGGTGGATATCCCTCACATTAAAGTGATACGGACCTTTTATAAGGAAGTCAAAGTTTGGCAGCAGGCTTTAAGAAATGCACCCAGAATTTTCGAAACCATAAGGGTAAACTTGTTAGCGACCGCAGGGAATAGCAGATGTTCTTTAATAGAATGTATGTCTGTTTAACAAGCATAACCAGGAGGGAATGATAGGGAATAAAGAAATCTCTTCTCCACTGGATAGCATAGTTCTCAAAAAAACTGAAGAACAACAAACCTGTAGGCTCAGGTGGCTTGCCATATTCTGATAGAGAGCATGTACCAGATCACCTGTAGAATCTGTAAAAACGAAAGTATGCCCGATGACTGGAATATTAGCTCCATATGCCCCGGTGATCCTAACCTGCATCCCTGCTCAAAGTCTCTTTTAAGATCCTGTCCAGCATATTGTGTGAACGTGTAACGCCTGTAGTTAGAATAGGCGCCCTGCGGCATCCAGCCTGGTATATTGACTGTAAACCAAATATTTACGCTTCTGGAAACGACCATCGAGTTTCAAATTGATACGCACCAACCTTTTATAGATTTTTTAACCACTTTCAATAGCACGTATCGCAAGAAGCTATTCGAAAGTAATGCCCGAATTTAGGATTCCGGGAAAACTGACTGATTGTGTCCCGCTAGGCAAAAAAAACACCCTATAGACTTTGAAACCTGATACGCTCTCGTGTGACTTCTTTAATCTGTTTCCGAAGGGCAGTTGTAAACAGGGAAGACACTATCTTCTAAAAATCGGTCCATCTTCTGAGTTACGCAAATGATATCGAGATAGTAGCGCGTTCCCAGAGTGCTGTTGTAGAAGCTTCGAAAAACAGGAGGAACCAACTGGTCTTTAGGTCAATGAGGAGAAGACAAAATACATGCTGTCAAGCAAATATCGATACATTGCTCATCATCTGGAACAAAACGTCAAAATCGACAGCTAAATTTGAGGAAGTTAATGAGTTTATTTAGTTCACTGCAAACGTGAACTTCAAAAACGTGGCTATCATTGCTATCTCATTTTGTTTAAACAACTTGGGTCGAAACTCCTGAGCAAAAGGGCTAAAATCGTGATCTACAAAACCCTTATCCTGCCAGTCTTGCTACATAAACTTGAAAGCTGGAGGACAAAGCTGACTCTTCGTGTCCTCGAAAGAAAAATTCTTGGTCCTGTCAGCGTATGGAGGAGAAGACATAGTCGCGAACTCATCGAGCTGTACAAGAATGTGGATATAGTCCGGAAGCCGAAGATCCGTCTTCGAGACTTCGAGACTCTTCTTTTTTTTCGAAGGATTTTTGAAACTCTACTGAAGACTCAAAACTGGTCCATTGTACTGCCAGATAGCAACCTACTCCAGTGCCGTTAATTTGATCCCAACGGCAAATGGTGATTGGACCAGATTCGATTTCACTGGGATTCGAACCTGGGACTCCTCTAACTTGGGGCAGGCACTCTTGGTAAAAACAATCTGATGTCGAACGACGGTTTTGGTACAAGACTCGCCTATTTCCTGCTTTCCCTGGATACAACAAGAAAGTAGTTGAAATTCATACTTTTAAATTACAGAATACATTTGAAGCAAATATTTTTTTAATTCTTTCTTTCTTTTCTTAAAATTTTGAATGCATTTTAGTGAATAAGGAAGTGCATTATTTAATTTTGGGACAACATATCGCAACTCTCGATTTCCATAGGTGTTGTAGGTTTCTGTGACTTCGAACATTCCTTGGGCTCGTCTTCTTGTATTTACTGTGTGTTGTATTAGCTGTAAAAAACGGCGATCGGTCATGTAATGTACTAATGTGGTCATCCTGAAAATTGCTTTGACGTCTAGTACTTTGATACGTGAATTATAATGTTCAATAATTTTAAAAATTCGCTATTGTATGTTTTTTATGAGTTTGGGCCGCGTTACCCCAAGCCAGAATCCCATACCTGATCCGGGACTCAGCTAGCGAGTAGTGCACTTGCTTCAGGTTATCAGTGCTCGAGTAGCTTTTAAGATACACCATGGCAAAGATAGTACTCTTGAGCTGGAGGCGCAGATAATTTATGTGCTCGCGCCTATAAAGTGCTTATCTATAGTTACTCCGAGATACTTGAATCGCGTTACTACTTCTATTAGGTTGTTGCTGGTTGAGAGTGGACAGCTGTCATTATGGTGGTAAATGTGGATAGGTTCGGTTTGCTTGGATGGGGTACGTATATGCATTACCTCAGTCTTTGCTGCGTTTATAACTAGCCCGTTATCATGACACTATTTAGATACAACGTTAAACTCTTCTTGTAATTTTTTTCAGCCACTTGCAGGTTTTTGTATTTTACCACTATTGTCATGTCGTCTGCAAAGGCATAGGCAGTACTTTTCTTAAAAATCCTCAAAAGTTCGTTTGGATAAAGAATGAATAAAATTGGGTCCAGTTTCGAGCCTTGTGGTACCCCGTATTAACTTTGATCGTTCTGTCTGTTAGATAGGTTCTAAGCCAGTTTGCCAATAGTCCCCTCATACCGTTTCTGCTGACACTTTCTATTGATTTTTCAGGTGTCAAAGTGTCGAAGGCTTTACTGAAATCGATAAAGAGTACAAGGACATGGTGGTTTTTGTTCAGTCCAGCATAAACCGTGTTTGTAAACTCTCCTAGTAGCGTTTCGGTGCTTTTACATTTTTGAAAGCCATGTTGATTTGGATGTAGGATTTTGTGTTAGCTGTCACCTGTTGCACACGCAAAGTATAGTTGAGGTCCCTCTACAGCAGCTCTTCAATCATGGATTTCCTCTGCTCCGTTGTAGCACAGTCTCGGTGTCGAAGATTCATCGGTCCGGTGTTTAGTTCACTTCAGATGAAGTATCCACCTTAGATGTTGGATCCGTAAACATCTTTATTAACCATATCACTGTACAAGGTATAGTTTGCGGTTAAATCCAAAGATTATAAGCAGAGCTCTTCCCTGGAACCGTATTAACCGATTCAAACAGAAGCCACAGAGCAAACATTTAGACCAAAACGATGTTGAGAGGTCCTCTGAGTCAAAACACATGACTGTTAGCTGCTTTTTTGGGTTTCAGAAAGTACAGATGCCTGGCTCCAAATAAACTCTTGAATAGCAAGACAAAGCCGGGAACGTAAACGACAGCTGATGGAAAAGCTTCTGGTCGCAAGGGGAGGGGAGCATTCATCGGAACTAGTCCGAAACAATGGTCTCAAAAACATGCTGAGCCAAATTTATTGCCATAAAAGTTTACAACCACTATCACCAAATCGTACACAACTGAATAGTTCAGATTACATAAACTCCAGTTAGGAACCAAATCTGAAGAGCAGCCAGCTGTTAAAGTTCTTAGACAACTCCGTGTGCACAGTCACTAAGCCTATTGGATTGCCTTTAGTTTGCTGCTGTTGGGGAATGCTGCTAGATCCACGTTTGCAAAGAAACAACTTTATCTTTGATTTTTCAAAGGATTCTCATTCACTTTCGTGAATATCTGGTTTCTGTAACACAACCCACGGTTCAGAGGGACCGCTAAGAACTTTGATGCAATCAGTCTTCGGCATTAAGCCTTTAAGCGGATTCAGATGAAGCATGTCGACAGAATTCGTCCCAAACCGCTGCACTGATCGATTAGTCTTCACGTGAAATGCAAAACCGAAGGAACTCCATGAAAGTCTCCTCCAAGAAGTTGAATCCACTCGCAGATGCTGTTGCAACAAGAAGTGCTCCAATTTCACGTCAAACACAAACGACTTGGCCTTGGCTCTCTCTCGAAGCATGCAAGCCGAGATAAAATACCCCCCGTTGTCATGAGGATGTGACTGCTTTTTGTTCGCCTTTTCCCAGTAACCTTGTCGTTGCTGTTCCTGTTTCCCGACAGACTCGCATCTCCATTCTCTAAACTCACAAATTCCACTTCCAGTAAATATCAACGGATGTCAGAGGAGCACACATCACTCAGGGAAGTTGCTACATTCATACGCTCCTTCACATCTGCCACACGAAGCTCCAAGCCACCGCTGCTAGTAACGTTGACGACCGGTTCAGCTTTTTGCCTTTCCTGTTGCTTCGGTCCCTCGGTGAGTGCTGGACGTGTGCACAAAAGTAAAACCATGTCCCAATCTCCAGCAGGGGATTATTTCCGCAAGTTAATCCCCTCCGTGCATGCAAAGGAACGAACGCCGACTTTTTCCCCGGTCTCCCTGCTGCTTCACGTGTTCCACACGTCCACCGTGTGCAGTTGGCCGACGAGGAATACCGCTCGTGGATTATTGCATCCTCCGCCACCGTGCGGTTCGACTCCGGTTGAGTATTTATTTGTCCACGGCGCACAAAGGGGCAGCTAATCGTAGCCCCTTTCAGAGTCAAGCAGAAAGAAAGGCCCTTTGACTGTTGCTGGTCGTAATTAAAAGTGTGAGCTCCTCGCTACGACTACGTTGCCAACAACGGTGTGCGAGGGATACTTAGCGTGTGTTTCAATTTTGGATCACGGCTCTGGAAGCTTTGAATGAGGGGATCACTGATTCCCTGGCACGGCGGAGAGGGGTTGAGTATGAAATCGTGTTCAGGAGTGAAATGAATTCGAAATGATTTCTCGTAAGTCGTCTCCGATCCTCATTTTTCCTTGACACGTAATCGAATCGCAACTGACACGCGGAGTTTTTTGGGCGTCGGACCTTAAGTGATGGCTGGCTAATTGGCTTTCAATTCTTCAGCGATCCATAAGTCAGTCGTGACATGGGAAAGTGATTCGTCAGGATTTTTGTTTTAGAAACTTCTGGATTCGCAGTGAGCATGGGGTCACTGTCTGAATGTGGATCACGAAGATTTCAGCGGTCTTTTAGTTTTTTCTTTTGTAAAAAGGAGGTTGGATTAAGGCCTGCTAACTGAACAAGCGGAAATCTAAATCAGAGCACAGAATAGCCATCCGGTGTTTGTCTCGATCCGTATTTTAAGGCCTTCAGTGAGATCGGAAGTGATTGGTCATGATCAGTGCGGGTTCAGGACAGCGAAGTCCACCATCGTCCAAATATTCACATTGCGGCAGGTCCTGGAAAAGATCCAGGAGTTTCAAATCAATACCAACCACCCGTTTATCGATTTTAAGGCAGCGTATGACAGTATATATATACAGCGCATTGGCGAAGGATTATTCTTGTCAATCGCTATGTCTTCGGGTTGAGGATCAATTGAGGAATAAAGTCTTCTTCCGAAAAAACAAGTTGGCCCAGTCCTGCTGTATGGCGCAGTAGCATGGACACTAACCAAAGCGGGCGAGAAGATACTTAGTTCTTTTCGAGAGAAAGGTCCTTCAAATTATCTTTGGTCCCGTATGCACTGGGCCCCTGCATACATTGGTTCACCTCGGTGCCTGGACGCCAAGCGACATAAGGCACAATACTAGAATTTGGCCTTATTTCGCTTTCTCATAGTGACATAAAAGCACAGATCGGACTGTCACTTTGACATCTGGACAGAGGGACCTCTGCATACATTGGTTCACCTCGGTGCCTGGACAAAACGCCAAGCGACATTAGGCCAAGAACTAGAATTTATGCCGAATAATAGAATTTGGCCAAATACTAGAATTTGGCCTTATGTTGCTTTTTTAAAGTGACATAAAAGCACAGATCGGATTGTCAGTTTGACAAGCGATATAATGTCAAATAAAATTTTAAAATTTGACCTTATGTCCCTTGGCGTTATGTTACGGCACCGTTCACCTCTAATCGGTTACTGTAGAGGCTATCCAGAGGGCGTCACGTGGAGGCTATATGTTAACTTGACTTGTGCATTTACGGGAATCGTTGCTGGCATCTCACCATGTTCAGAGCAATCAACAACTTTACATCGGATGCAGAGACCCATCCCCTCCTGTGGGCTAGTTGAAGGAATTAGATCTGAAGTAACTCTCTAAAACCTAGACAAGAAAACTCATTTAAAATGCAAGACATAGGTTAGGTTAGGTGGCTGCTAGTGAAATCACCAGCACACTTAGACCATGTTGGCCCATTGTGATACCCACAGTGAGACTACTGCTTCTCATCAACCGTTAATTTGATCCCAACGACAAATGGTGACTGGGCCAGATTTTAAAAACCGGATAAAAGCATATTAACTTTGCTTTCACTGGGATTCGAACTTGGGGCGCCTCTAACTTAGAGCAGGCACTTAACCAACTGCGCGATCTAGTCGCCAAAAGAATATGCAAGACATGCTATGACTTTGTCATCACGACAAGATCAGTTCTCATGGTTGGTCATTAGGTAGGTACTTTCCTCCATTATTCACCGGAACGGAAGGTCCAATGTGTCACCACTTAATATCAATTAAATTTCTGGATAAATGTCCATATTTTTCTGACATCCGTAGCGGATAAATCTGTTAATTGATTCATTAAATAAGCTCCCAAAATCCGCTTAAGTAAAGAGGCCAGAGATGTTGGAGAGTAGGTGTGAAAGCGTTTTCTCCTCTTCCTCATCCATGCATCCTCCACAATAGTTGTTGGTTGATAGTTCCAATCTTGAAGCGTATTTTCCAATAGGGAATTGGCCCGATTAGGTTACCAATGTTATATGTAAGCACATATTTGAGCAGGGTTATAGCCTAGCTTCACCTAGGTCTGTCTCACAGAGTTACTTATGTATATCCCTCCATCTTTTATTTGCCTGTATCATTGCTAATTCTTAGACTTTGGTTAAGGGTTTGAAAATGGAAATGGAAACATTTTGGATAGATTTCAAAACATTTTCCAACTAACTGCCCTGCTTCACAGTTTCTCAGAATATCTCTACATCCAGCAAACTAACAAACGTAACATTTATCCGGACTAAGGTCCGTCGGTATAAATTTCCGTTTCAGTGTGGTGATCTAAGAAATCCTCGTCTAAGCAGCTTCTGCAAAAATCATTTACAAGAGGGTCCTGCCTTTTTTCACACAGTGCTCGGCTCAATCACATCAATTGAAGTCGATACCGTTCCCAGTGATGGTTTCGTTGGGCTTCAACAGTTCATAATAAACGACACCAACTTATCCCACCAAATATACAGCACGGATCCTCATCGAGCAATGCCTCCAATTCAGCGTCTTCGAAGGATTTTGGGCTTCCTTCAGGCGGATGGTTGTCAACATCGAAATCATCGTCTTTGAAGCGATGTAATCAATCACGGCATGTTCTTTCACTTAGAGCAGCATGTCCGTCAACTTTCGAGCTTTCGGAGCTTTCGGAGCGCTTTAGCCTCCGTTTTCTTCGAATGAAAGAAGAAAATCAACACTTCCCGCGAATCACTATTTTTTGGCACAAAATCAGAATTTTCACACAATCAAAAGTATATGACGCCAAAACAAAATGACTAATGTGTCAAATCCATTTGGTTACCATATGTCTCGGTTCATGAAGTTTTGGATACGTCAAAATCGATCAGCAGTTACTGCTGGAGTCATCTATTGACAAAGAGCGAGAACTTAGTTGCGCACCTAATATATTTCGAAGTTGGTGGCAGGGTTGTTGCGAGCCTGGTAGATAGGTAGGTGAGAGAGTGTCCTTCCGACTGTTGTCGCGGCTCACTTAGACCAACAGTTGGGTCCATTGTGCCCATGGTACCGGTAAAGTCATCCTCTATGCAGTTGCCTGGAATGTCTCTGTGACGTGATACAGCATATAAAGATGTTTATTACTTTCTTTAACATCGTTCTTCAGAAGATCGTGCAAAACTCACTTGCCAACATAAGAGGCACGATCTTCCAAATTTTCGTTCAACTGCTAGCTTACGCGGATGACATTGACGTGATTGGGCGAACACAGCGAGTCGTCAATGATACGTTTGCTGTCATTGAACAAGTATATGCTATCATCGAGAAAGGACGCACAACATCGACGACTTGGCCAGAACGTCACCATAGGCAGCTATAACTTTGAGGTAGTTAAGGACTTCGTCTACCTCAGCTCCGCGGTCAACAGTACAAACAACATCAGTACCGAAATCAAAGTAGAATAACTCTTGCCAACCGCTGTTTTTTTGGGCTCAAAAGGCAGTTGAGTTGTAGAGCCTTCTCTCGGAAGACCAAGTTGACTTTGTATAAGACCTTGATCATCCCAGTCCAACTGTACGGCGCAGAGGCATGGACAATATCTCAAGCGGATGAACAGTCTCTTGGTCTTTTCAAGAGCAAAGTTCTGCGCGCGATCTTTGGTCCTATTTGCGTTGATGGCATTTGGAGGAGAAGAGATGATAGCTGCCTGGCTGCCCGTAATCACGCGCGGATATTACATTCCATTTAAGCCAGGACGGAACTTCGAAAATTGCCATTATCTTTGTCTGAAATACTGTCAGATGGACGAAAAGAAAGACTTATATTTAGTTTAATGGAGAAACACCACTATCAACCCCATCCGTCGTTTTCGAAAGATATACTTCAGCCCGCTAAGGTATTGACTATAGCCACTAGTTTTATACTAGAATACAGGTATTCTTTACAAGCCAGTGATATTTCTGTTATGAAGACTTGTCTTTACAGACTTTGCTTTACAGTAAGTGCACTAAGGTTGAGAACTCCTTCACTTGTATGCTTTCCTTTATGTACAGATCTAGCAACCTTGAGTAGAAAGAAAGAGGGATTCTTTGGCTCTAAAGTCTTAAGATGATGTCTGGGATGGTTTACTTGTTTTGTGTTAGACTTCGGTTAGTCAGTAAGAATGCATCTGGAAACACGTTTGATCTTACTATCGATGCACTCTTAAGAAACATGAATGGGCCTGATTTTTAATTCACAAATTTATTTAGGCTAGCAGCATATTTGCCTCTATTCCAAATCGTTTGTGATCTTCTTCGTCTTCTATACGCTCTTTTCTAAGAGCGACTGGATGGCGCAGTTGGTTAAGTGCCTCTCCGAAGTTAAAGGGGTCCCAGGTTCGAATCCCACTGAAAACAAAGTTAATACGCTTTCATCTGGTTTTCAAATCTGGTCCAGTCACCATTTGCCGTTTATCAAATTAACGGCACTATCACTGGAGCGGTCGATCAGTGATAGTAGTCTGACTGTGGGTATCACAAAGGACCAACATGGACTAAGTATGCAGGTGAATTCACTAGCAGCCCTCTAACCTAGCCTAACCTAACCTAGACGTCACTTTAGGACAATCGATTGCCCTCTGTTGCTTTGTACTACAACCTTAGTATCAAAGCTTCTACTCTTCCATCCGTACCTAGCCTAACCTAAGAGCAAATCTACATTATATCGCCCAATCCAGCAGTCAAAAACATCTTGGAACGATTCGAAATAATGGGAACGAAATCGAAATGAAAATAAATTGAAAGTTTTATGCGAGGCAATGTTTGTTTTTGCACGAAGAATAATTTCCTCAAATCGAATGTACTCTCCCGTGAAACAGTCGTTAACCAAAGTCCACGCAAAATGAGAACATTCGCGGAAAAAAATAGGAAATAAATATTTCGCGTGTTTGGAAACGAGATTTTTTTTGGATTTCCTTGTGCAATTAAAAAGAGTAATGAAGGAGGGTGAGAGCTGAAGGTGTGCTTACGTTTTGCGAGGGTAATTACAGCGCATCGGTGAAAATAAACTGAACATTTCCTGAAATCAAAGATCATCGGTATATTTGGAAATTTATCCATATTCGAATGGAAATGGGTTTCTTTTTGAAAATAAATAATCAAATCGGGAGGCGTCTGGCTTTGAGGAGAAATCATGGAATGGGTGAGAACAGTATTTTGCTCATGAAAGGATTCATGAGTTCTGAGCTCCACAGGGTCATTAAAAAGAGGATCTGAAAAGATACATCTGGGAGACTTTCGTTTCAACATGCGAAATAATCTCTACAGATGGCTTCCACTCTCATATAATAATAATAATAATGGCGGCGCTACAGTCCGAGGTGGACCTAGGCCTAGCTTTTCAGCAACCAGTCGTGTTGTGCGTACTATTGTTCTCTCACGAGTGGAGAGGACCTACAGTTTAATGCCGACTCCGAACGGCGAGATTGAGAAGCTTTTGGTCGCTTACATGGACAATAACAGAATCTCTAAAATTTGACTTTGGGACGTTACACAGAATGTTCTTCCGTTGCAAATTTAGAACCATCCCCGAGAGCAAAAAAGAGGTAGCTCTATTCTCCCATCGTTTCTTCGTTGTCTATCAGTCTATCAGTGCCGGAATCTCATGCTTACTTACTTTCTCATCAAGCCTATGTCCCTTTAAGGAACTGGGCCTGAGCTATAGCTGTCTTCCATATATGGCGGTCCCGGGCACGTTGCTTCCAGTCGTCTAGATCGATCGCGATGACATGATCTTTGTACCGGAGGTTCGGTCTTCCTCTCCTTCTCGAACCTGAAGGCTCGGATTCGAAGACGCTCTTGCCTTGAGCATTGTAGTCCATACGCTCGATGTGGCCGAGCCAGTATAATAATAATAATAATGGCGGCGCTACAGTCCGAGGTGGACCTGGGCCTAGCTTCTCAGCAACCACTCATGTTGTACGTGCTATTGTTCTCCCACGAGTGGAGGGGACCTACAGTTTAATGTCGACTCCGAACGGCGAGATTGAGAAGCTCTTTCTTGACAGTTGTACTCTTTGAGCATTGTCAGTGACTCGAAAGAGGTGGAGCCGTGAAAAAATGTTTGATGTTTTTTTTTCGAGATTCGAACCGACGACCTCAAGCATAGGAGCCTCTACGCCACGGCGCCCATAGTCGACGAATATTTGCCTTCGAACTACGTCCACATCTTGGTGCAGCCTATAGAGCTCGCGGTTATGCCTTCTCCTCCATTCACCTTCTTGGCAGATAGGACCATATATCCGATCAAGAATCACCCCTGAAGTCCTGCTTTCAACTCTATATACCAAGACTGGCAGGATTAGGGTTTGATAGGGTACGATTTGGATCCTTCGAGCCAGGAGCTTCGACCCAAATTGTTTTGACAAAACGAAGTAGCAGCGGTTGCCAAGGGCGATTCTGCGTCGGATATCCACCAAAATGTAGTTTATGGAGTTCACGTTTGCCCCGAGGTAGGCAAACTGCTTAACGATGGTCAACGGATCGATTTTTACTCAACAGCACATATTTTGTCTTCTTCCTATTAGCCTTAAGACCAGCTTGCTTCGCCTTTTCTTCAATTGCCGTGAAAGCTTCTGCTACGGTCCGCTGGGACAATGTCGATGTCATCTACGTAACCCAGCAGCTGGACCGATTTGTAGAAGACAGTGCCTTCCGTGTTTACACCTGCCCGCCGCATTATCTCTTCCAGAACCGGATTAAAGAAAGCGCATCTCTTTACCAAAATCCAATGCAGGTTTCAAAAAGTTCGGAAGTTCTAGAACCGTACTGCGTGGTGTGTCGCGTATTTTTCAGCGCATCGTATGTACGTATCTGGTAATTGAAACTCGCTGGTCTTTTCCAGAATTTGGCGGAATGTGAAAAGTTAGTGTACAGTTGATTTTTCAGGAAAAAGGGCTTTAGATCTTCACACAGTAAGGTGGATAGGATCTTATAAGCGACATTGAGCAGTTTTACCATGAAGTAGTATCGCCCTTTTTGTTGATGGGGCATATGGAGCTGGTATTCCAGTCGCCCGACATACTTTCGTATTCCCGCCGCCAGCCTTTTTTTTTTTGGTTGCGTCCAAGGATGTGGCAGTTTTCTAAAGATACTAATAGCCCGTTCTATCAGCATGCACGATTCGCAAACCCTAGTACTCGACACGCCTACGTACTTACTTCGCGGGGCTGCTTAGCGATTTACGCTATATTCTCAACAGTGGCCTCTCGAGAATTTCTTTCAGCTTCGGCCTGCCGTAGTTTCAGTTGGACTATCGCAATATACTAGCATAGCTCGTTCCAATTTCCTACAGATTCCATCATGCAAGGTATCATGTTTTCGGGGCTTGGTAGATTCACCATTCGCCTATCGTGCACAAAGCGATTGCAGTCAAACACTGCGTGCTCTGCGTCTTCCTCGGCGTTTGGACATTGTGGACATACCAGCGAACTGTTGTGTCCAAATCTATTCATGTCCAGATAGGAACTGCGAAAGGTGATAGTTACAGTCTCCTACCGATCTTAATGTCCAAGTCTCGATAACGGGAATGAGCCTATGCGTCCATCTTCCCTTTGTGGAGACGACCCATCTGGCTTGCCACATTGCTATTGATGTGGCCCGTTCTTCTTCTTTTATGATTTTGGCCTGCTGTCGGTCCGAAGTTCTCCTATGGTGTACCCTCTTGAGTTCGTCTGCAAGAATGTCAATGGGCAGCATTCCTGCTATGACGAACGCTGCAGCATCAGAGATGGTCCTAAAACCGCTGATCGCCCTTATTGCGCAGAGTCTATAGACTGAGGTCATCATCGTCTACCACCAGCCTTGAAGAGCCTTGATGGTAAACTATCACACACATTTGTTGACAAACATTTTGAGCCAACATTAACCGATATTGATTCCCATCGCCTTCTCTGAAGAAAAATGGACCAATAATGGTTTTGGTGCAAACGCTGGCCCAAACAGTCACTTTTCGGTCATGTAATGGTGTTTCATGGCTCTTGTGTGGACTCTGCGTGCCCCAAATGCGGCAATTTTGCTTGATAACGACGCCAGAGAGTGTAAAATGGGCATCGTCGGTCGTCAAAATTTGCTTCCAAAAATCAGGTTCTGTGTCAATCATTCGAGAGACTGTTTGGTCGTCGTCTAAGCGACGTGAACTGTCTGTCAGCAATATTCCTGAGTCAACTGCAATTATTAAACGGAATCAAATGCAAATCATCCTTCAAAATGTGCAGCAAGGTGGTTCTACTAGCGTCAAAATGCTGAGCTCGGTGACGATGCAACATGTGTGGGTTGTCGGCAACATCCCCTCTTACCGCTATAACCAGTTCGTTGGAACGTCTTGGGCGTTGATGAACGGCCTGTCGACGATCTCCCACGGTCCCGTGCTCAACAAAATTCGACGAATAGTGTTGCCAGACGATGCTTGTTGGCCACGGTATGCACACAACGACAGTGTCATTATTTCGGAGCGTTGCATAGATCTTAAGCGATTCATGGTTAAAATTGTATTGAATTGACGTTTCGAAAACATGTCTATTGTCACTTGGTTGATAAATGTCAAAGTTATTCAATGATGACACCCAGTATACCCGATCAGAGCTTTCAGGGTGTCCCAAAACTTCCGCAAGTAGAAAAGTTCCGTCGTTACAAAATTATTTCCCATTTCAAATTCAATCCGACGCATAAACTTTTCCAATTTGGCAACAACAAAATCCACTGGAATAATTTTAAGCCTTTAAACGAAAGCGTGACCACTTCAAGGCTGCATCCCCAAGCATCCCACCTCTCGTTGTCGTCATTCCAAGAGGATTATGTTCTTTAACTTCCCTGACACCGACTAGACGAAATCCATTTGAAAGCGATACACAAACTTTATAAGCTCCTCGCAGCCTAAGGAAGTTCAACACCTTCCCATTAATTCATGCCAAACACCATCAGAAGCTCCACTTGGCAGCAGTGTATCCACGAATCCCCTTCCATCCACCGCACCGTCCTCCGAGTAATTGAATTCAACTCATTCCCCCATCGAACAGGTCCTAATCCAGCGATGGATCCTTAACTGCCTCAAACCTGCAATCTCTCATCCTCCCTCGTTGTTATCCTTTAAAATTACTTCACGATCCACCGACAGTTACACGAATAAATTCCATTCAAAGACCAAATGTGTGTATCTCAGCCATTCGACAAGTGCCATGTATCTCACGTTCCCCGCGGCCACTTGCACATCCAGTCGAAAAAGTAGCCCACAGCCAGGACCTTGTAAGACGTAAATTTTAATTTGGAAAGCAAAAAAAAAATACAAGAGAAAATAAAAGAAAATACCGACAGGCAAGGACAGCACGAGCAACGCGGGGGCCAGCCAACGATGTCCTTCGAAGCGAACGAGGAAAACTTGAGCGGAAAACAGAAGCGAATTCGTCCTTAGGCCAGCATTCGCCGGTCTCCTGATAAGGATACAAATATTTGCCGGGTTTATTTACATACGTTCCATTTGTTATTACATTTTTCCCTCACAGTGCGCGGTCTGGTGTGGGTCGCAGCGCCTGCGGCCACAATTGAGAAGTTGCACATCGCTCGTTTCCTTGTTTCGCTGGAGTGGACGACGAAGTGGAATGACAACCAGCCAAGCCATGTCCGTGCGAGAAGCAGAACGCGGTGCAGGGAGATGGGGGCGAGGAAGGATGAGTGCAGAAAAGGATTGTCTGGCAGTTGATCCGCTGTGATTTGTTTGCTTGGCGTGGCATGGCAGGGCGCGGAGGATGACGAAAAGTTGGCAACGAAAACAAGACTTAGTGGATTGGATTAACGAAAATTAATTTCGGCCCTAGTAAGTCCGCGTAATTGAATCAGATCGACGGGGAAGTTCGCTTATCTCTGGGGACGGTGGAAACTTGCGAAAGAACTGAACGTTTTCAATGACTTCTGGGTGAGTGCGTCGCGGAAGCAGGAATTCAAGGTGGGAAAGCACTTGCACTATTGTCTGGCAAAGGAGACTCCAAGTCCATTAGGAGTGCTGGAAGTTTTCTGGGATTGCTATAATGGATTAGAGTGAGTACAGCCAGACTCATTATTGAACCAAATGAACCACGAGTTAGTAGCTACAATGTGGCACAGGGTATGAGGGCAAAAGTTATGCTCCCACCGTCGCATAATCATTAAAACTTCACGAGGTTCAACGGATCCATTGCAACTAAGTTGAAGTTCACAAATTGTCGCTTGGTCTCATACCTAGAAGCATTTTAAAAGAACCTTCTATTCGCGCGACTTCTGACTATTAACCGGTGTCAATCCAATTCCTGCCCAAGAATCTACATAAAAGTGAATTCACGCTAAGTCAACAATTTCTGTCTTACTTCAAAGATACGACAAAAAGGGAACAACAAACGAACGAATTAAAGCACTTGGACATCACAGGCCCTTTCGTGAACATTTTCTAATGAATTTTAAGTTGACGTCTTATGTCAGGTTAATGTGGCTGACTACAGACTAAGGTTAAGCCAACTTAGGCCCATTGTGGTAGGTAAAAGTGGCGGGTGGACATACAGATCCTGTTTGTCGCACCCAATTAGCGCCATGAAAGCGCCGTTCTGATACCACATCCTATGGGATACCTAATTTGTGAGAATGGGGGTGAAAAGGAGCGTGTATTCACTCAGATTTGCCTAAATATTTTTTTAAAAACCACTCTGTGGAATTTATGAAGGCTAACAGACCATGAATGTTTGCCTCCGAGAGGTTTTTAGGGGTGTCAAAGAAGGCTTTGTGGGCGCCGTGGTGTAGTTGGTAGGTGCGTCGACTCCTACGCTCAATGTTGTCGGTTCGATTCCCGAAAAAACACCTAAAATTTTTTCACGGCTCCACCTCCTTCGAATCACTGACAATGCTCAAAAAGTATAATTGTCTAGAAAAAGCTTCTCAATCCCGCCGTTCGGAGTCGGCATTAAACTGTAGGTCCCCTCCACTCGTGAGAGAACAATAGCACGCACAAGCATGAGTGGTTGCTGAGAAGCTAGGCCCAGGTCCACCTCGGACTGTAGCGCCGCCATTATTGTCATTATTAAAGAAGGCTTTGCCCAGAGTGCGTTGTCTGGCTCTAGCTAGAGCCGGACATTTGTAAAGAAAGTGCTCGAGGGTTTCTGGCTCGATTTCCACCCGGCAGCTGCGGCAGTGCGAGTTAAATGGTATGCCTAGTCTTTCAGCATGCCTGCCAACAGCCCAGTCTCCAGTACAGACCGCTATAATTCTGGATATGTTTCTTCTACTGTTGTTGAGCAGGTCTTTAATTCTCTTTTGGTTGTAGTTGGGCCATAAGCTTCTGGATAGGACATATGTTTCCAGCTTGGTCCATCTTTCGTTAGCGATCTTGAGGAGGTGATTGTAGATATTATTTTTTACGAAGCCTAGTGAAGCCTGGACTTGTTCCACAACGGGACTATCGAGTTTATGATCCTTGTCTGGCTAGCTCGTCTGCTGCTTCGTTTCCTCTTATACCCGTGGGCCCGGAAACCCAGATCAGAGAGACCGGGCTCCGTTCACTTATAATGGATAGTTCTTTGCAGCAGCAATCCACTAGTTTTGACGTTGTAGTTATGGCTTTTAGAGCGTTGATAGCAGCTTGACTGTCTGAAAAAATTGCTATCCGCAGTGCTGGTTCTGTTCTGTTCTTAATTTCAAGACTCGCATCATATATTCGTAGCACTTCTTCCTGGAAAATGCTTACAAAGCTTGGTAGCTTAAGTGACTTTGATATCTTGAGGGCTTCGGAGAAGATTCCAGCGCCCACAACAGAGTCCATCTTCGAACTGTCTGTGAAGATGGCTATGTCATGGGTTTGGATGACTCTATCGCTTTTCCACTCAGTTCTAGTTAGAAAGTATGCCTTATAGTTTTTATTGAAATTTAGCTTTGCGATAAGGTAGTCAGTATGATACTGAGGTATCGCCTGTTGTGGTAGTGAGTTAAGGATGTTTCAATGTTCATAACTTCTGTTGTTCCAGCAGTTTGATCCTCTGAGTCTAAGTGCACTGCATGCGACCATGAACGTTGCGTGTAGATCTGAAGGTAGAAGGTGCAAAATAACTGTAAGTGCGTCTGTCGCAGTTGTTCTTAGGGCGCCATTTGTGGTAAGAGTTGACGCCTTAGAATGTTAGGATGTTAGAATGTTAAGTAAAAACAAAGGGAGTTCACATCGCAAACGACATCTGCTTTCATGCGTCTTTTCCTAGCATCCATTTGCAAAGGACGCACGATTTTTAACTAAGATTATATACACACAAAACCTTCCTACAGCATTTAACACGAAAAATGATTTGGCCATCACCGGAACGAGACATCAACTGTATTTTGAAGCTTCAGTTTTCAAGGACTTTGAAAATATATCTCAGCTTCCAAGACTTCCTCTTCACGCGAGATCCCTGGCCAGCTGATTCCAGAGCCGCGCTCCACATTGGTTGAGGTCCCTTTTAAATTTGTGCCCGTCATCATACCTGTAGTCGGCCAATGATAGATTGTCCCTCCAGTTTAGCTTTGAAGACTGTCCTGGCCGTAGCTGAGTTGTCCACTCACTACATGCCCTAGCTACTGCGGGCATTGGATCTGAAGATTCAGGTAAATCTTGCTCTACAGCCCGTATAGCTCAGGGGCCAAACTTATCTTCCATTCAACATTAACGCAAAGTAAGATAAGATAATCTTGCTTCAGCAACATGACCGGTATGATCAGAATATTAACTTAAGATTGATTAACCGGGTTTCGAGTAAGACTGATACGAGGTAATCCTTTCCCAGCATAATTTTACCTTAGAGTCATGAACAAAACAACAGTCGTAAAAGTTTTAGCTCGTGACATGGATTTATGAAGGACCCAACATTTTAGAAACAACATTTTGGGCGCCGAATTTCCTCAAACCTAAACTCTTCAGGAAGTATTTAACACACAATTCAAACGAAAGCCTTTTTCCTCAAATTTAAATTCTGTCGATGTGAAACTTCAAGGTTCATTCCCACAACAGAACTCGCGTCCGGAAGTTTAAAAACCAGAGCCCCAATATCCACCGATATCAATCCAGCGTATGAAGTGCATCCCACAACAACCACTGAAATCCGACACCACCCCGCTCCGAGAGAGAGAGAGAGTCTGCTCTCGTCGAGGGCACATCCCGCACACGGCCAATGTCAGCGAATTAAACGTTCGCTTATGTTTCATTCAGCCCTGTCCGATGGCTTCGTTTCCTCATAAATCCGGATTATTTATTGTAAATCAGATTAGGTTACAGCCGCGTGACTCCGACATGACGGGAAACCAAAAGATACGACACATCCTGTAGCCGATATGCGCGCAACATTTGTCTTTCGCTTGTCGGGTGGGCCGGCCCGTGGCTGCCCTCGTAGCCCCCATTTAACGGTGAATGAAGTGCAAGCGTTAAATCGGTCAAATAGGAGAGACACATGGCGTGTTGCTCTCGTGGCTTTTTATTTATTAAATGCAGTCTGAGGCGCTCTCTTATAAACCACCGCCAACGGACTGCAGGGTTAGGTGCACAGCCAGAAGTGGCCCGGTGAAGGGACAGCTGGGCGAAGGAACTGCAGGCAATATAATTGGCAGTTAAGTGCCATAAATGATTCAGGGAGTACCTATGTTGACTTATGTAACGAGCTGTGGTCGGAAGGGACCACGTACGAATCGGTTCAGCCGGGCTAAGGTGTTGGCGTTAACGGGGACCAGTGCCACCCAAGAACTCCATGCGACGGGCATTTGTTTCGAACTGCATGACGTTTTTTATTCCCTTGCAGACGTGCCATTGAATGCAGAACGGCTAATTGAAAGTGTGGACTGGTTCGGGTTGATTTACTTGGTTTCGGTTTGTTTTGGAAGGAGAGGAAGCCTTGTTGTGTCTAGTGAACGTGTGTTTCAGTTTGTTGTGAACATCGTGTGATGAAATTAAAGAGAAACAGTTTGCCATAGAATTGTGGAAGTCAAGAATTATTGAACATCGAAGAAGGATACGGAAGAAAGGATACAGCTGCTAAAAGTATAGGTGCGGGACAGCTGCCAAAAGAAAGGGCGTTAGAGAGTTAGAGTTAGAGTTCTCTTTGATTTTCTAGAGATATATTTTTTTCATCCTAAATCTCACAAGTAGGATACGAACTAGATCTACATACAAGCCAAGAAAGGTGCTCAGGTACCTTTTATGGGGCCTTCACACCTTTATGGCTTCAACAACAGGGACACAAACTTACATCTACACAAATGGATCATAAAACAAAGGAATCAGTTCTGGAAGAGACAAGAGGGTATTAAACACTCAAGAATGTTCATGGAACAAAATTACAATCCCAAACGAGCCAAAGAAACTCCAGAACTAAATAAAGAAGACCTAAGACTACTTTGTGAAGCACTAACAGGACATGGGGCATGCATATGGTGACCAGATCCATGGGCATGAAAAAGAGGACAACTTGAACAGTCTCAAATAAAAATTCCAGACTCACCTCTTTTTACATTAGAAAAGCACACAGGAATATGGTAAACAAACGGTGTATTTACTTTTAAACAAAAAAAAATAGGTATGAAATGAGCTGTCAAATGAGTGGGTGTGTTCAGACGACTGTTAAAAAAACACGAAAGATGGCGTTGTGTACAGAAGTGAATGAGTTTAGGTACAAATATGTTTTAGGTCGTGTTCGCAGAAAGATGCAGAAAATTTCTAAATTAGTGTTAAAAAGAGATTTGTTGTACTTTTGTGATGTCGAAAAATGTAGTTAACTGAGAAAACCAAAAAAGAGGACAAATTTCATGTTTTTCCAAAAAGATACCAGACACTTTTTTATGAGACAAAAAAAGACATATCTTCTTAAAAGTGGACATCTGGTCGGCCTAGGCATGCAACTACCATCTTCACAAATTGGGTCTCAGCAGCACAGAAATCTGTAGGCGATGTGGACAGGCCAAAGAAACTATGGAACACACACTGCCCGTCTGTCCAAGTCTTGCCCGAGAAAGATTTAAAATGTCAAACCAAACAAACGTAACAGGGAGAAACTTTCAAGAAATCCCATCTAGAGAAGTTGTCAAATTTTTGAAGGCAGCACCAAAATCCTGGATCAGAAGAAGGGAGTACAATATATCTTTATGGGCGCAGTGCTTGTGTTACAAACATGACACACACCGAGTTCTTATTCAAATTCAATTATGAACTAGACCTAGAAAAAGTAATGAGAAGTAGAGTGTCAATACCAAGTGGAAGCAAGCAAGTGGAAGACATGTAACAAGAAACAAATTGGCCAAAGTCCGTAAGAAGAAACAGATAAGGCAGAGTGGGAACCGTTTTGGACAGAAGAGATCTGAGACTTAGTGGTAGTAGCGTATTCCAGACATTAAACATGGGCTTTCATGAAATTTGTTACTGCAATCTGTGCTCCGACCATAATTTTTCATTCGATACATGTCGTTTTCTTCAACCTCAAGGCTTCTTTTCAACTTCAAAGGAAGTGGTTTGTTCAACCATGAAGCAAATCAAAATAACAAGTTTCTTCGACATTGTTTGACTGTACAGCCTTAGACAAATATATAGGCGTAGTGGGGTAGGTGCGTCGACTCCTACGCTCGAGGTGGTCGGCTTGAATCTCGATAAAAACATCAAACATTTTTTCACGGCTCCACCTCTTTCGAGTTACTGACAATGCTCAAAGAGTATAACTGCCTAGAAAAAGCTTCTCAATCTCGCCGTTCGGAGTCGGCATTAAATTGTAGATCCCCGCCACTCGTGAGAGAACAATAGCACGCACAACACGAGTGGTTGCTGAGAAGCTAGGCCCAGGTCCACCTCGGACTGTAGCACCGCTTTTATTATTCTTATTATTAGGTGTAGCACCCCTATACTCTTGTTATCGGTGCTGAATTTACTGAGTCTGAATCTAAGACTCACTTGAGCAGTAAAGTTCTATCACATTAATCCAGACTGATCCTGAAGACTGATCATTTTAGGTCCGATTTGAGATATTCTCAAAATTGGATAATGATTTATTTAAGCTAAGAGTTTTTCGTTTTTTATCTTTAACCGCCTTAATGGCAATTCAGGGAAAAAGATGAACTGTAAGCAACAAGACAGATAAGACAGATAAGATCCATCGACTTATACAGCAAGGCACCATGGAGCTCCGCTCCAAAGAATCTTCATCATCAAGTCACTAGGATAAGGTAGCCGAAGACAGTTAGGAAAACGTTTCGGAAGGTCTGTGCAGCATCTTACACAACTTGAACTTGAAGAGTATCAAAATGGTATTAAAATTACATGAGGCTATATTCCTTGCAACTTGAATGCGACCCTGAATCAATTAAAAGGTGGTGCCTCACGATTTGAGTACCTTGGGTCTTTTCTAGCACTTTCCGTGGTGTGAAAAGTTGGTCCATAATGAATATTTTTGACCACATACCAGACTAATAAGGACTTATCAAGTTGTTGATGGATGACACTAATAATAATAATGGCAGCGCTACAGACGGAGGTGGACGTGGGCCGAACTTTTCAGCAACCACTCGTGTTGTGCGTGCTATTGTTCTCTCACGAGTAGAGGGACCTACAGTTTAGTGCCGACTCCGAACGACGGAATTTCTAGACAGTTTTTCTCTGAGCATCCTCAGTGACTCAAAAAAAGTGGAGACGCGAACATTTTTTTTTTTTTGAAAAATGATCTGTGCTGGAATTCGAATCCAGACCGAAAATCTAGTGCGTACGAGTCGACGCATATATCTCCACCCGAACGCCGGGATTGAGAAGCTTTTTCTGGACAGTTATACTCTTTGAGCATTGTTAGTGACTCGAAAGATGTAGAGCGTCGAACCCGAAACCCATACGGACACGGCGCCCATGATATGACATTGTATGCTACATACTCGTAAATAGGCTCGGAAGTTGGGGCAGTGAAAGGATTGCTTTATGTGTAGTAGGCAAACATTGCCAAAATAAATTCCAGTCATTGAGCATGTTTCCCTTTGAATATATCATTTTGTTTACGAGTACATGA
Source organism: Myathropa florea (assembly GCA_930367185.1). Lineage (NCBI taxonomy): Eukaryota > Metazoa > Arthropoda > Insecta > Diptera > Syrphidae > Myathropa > Myathropa florea. The sequence continues at coordinate 47,259,978 of OV884002.1, forward strand.
AAAAAATCTATCCAACAGAAGAATCAATGCGTTTCCAAAATGTTCAGTATCTGCTTCTATTTTACTAAAGGATCTTACAATAGGGGCTTCCAAACTTTGACACTGAACCATGCGCATTAGACTTTCACAGTCTAGGTTCGAACCCAAGTTCAGACAAACAATTTTTCAAAAAAAAATTGTTCGGGGCTCCACCTCTTTCGAGTCACTGACAAAGCTCAAAGAGTATAACTGTCTAGAAAAAGCTTCTCAATCTCGCCGTTCAGTGTCGCCATTAAACTGTAGCACGCACAACATGAGTGGTTGCTGAAAAGCTAGGCCGAGGTCTACCTCGGACTGTAGCGCCGCCATTATTATTATTATTATTATAGTGGCCATATTGTTAAAGCAACATCTGTCAAATTGGCTGTCATTTATTCAGTCTGTTTTGTCAAATCACTATAGACGGACAAAGCGCTCAACAACACGTGCAAATGATAAAATTGTTTTAACAAAATGGGTGTTCTGTTCGGGGAACGTTCCACGTACTGTCTCTATTTTACGGTCACCGTAATCGTTATATCGAGAGGACTACTCGTAATGTGGTGGATAAATTCAAGTCCGTCCAGTAAACGATAAACCAACACCCGTACTCGTACGTTGACGAAATGCAAGATCTGCCGAAAATGAAAATATCGCCGCTGTCCGTGAGAGTGTGTAGAAGAATCCGTGGCAGTCGATTTTGCGTCGGTTTCTCGGTTAACTCGGTTTTTCGCAGACCACAACTTGGCGAATTTTGTGTCGTGACATGGGCTTGCACACGTACAAAATTCAACTGACCCAGAAGCTGAAGGTAAACGACCATAGATAATGACGTGTGTTCGGCGAATGGGCTTTGGAGCGGTTGGAAACTGACCCTACTTTTCACCGACAAATCATCTTCAGCGTTGAGGCCCATTTCTGGATGAATGAGTACATCAACAACCAAAAATTTTGAATTTGGAACGATACCAATCCACATGAGCTCCAAGAATGTCCAATGCAACCCGGAAAACTCACTGTTGCGGCTGGCGGCGTCATAGCCTATGACTCATAGGTCGATACTCATACTTCTTTGAGAACGACGTTGACCAGGCCATCACCGTCAACGGCGAGCCCTATGGATCAACTTCTTTTGGCCTTTTTTGAGGTAGTGAAGGAGTTTGTCTACCTCGGGGCAAACGTGAGCTCCACGAACGACATCAGAGTAGAGATCCGACGGAGAATCGCCCTTGGCAACCGATGCTACTTCGGTTTGTCAAAACAACTTGGCTCAGAACTCCTGACTCGAAGGACAAAAATCGTGCTCTACAAAACTCTTATTTTACCAGTCCTGCTACATAGAGCCGAAAGCTGGACACTAAGCAAAATTCCAGAGCTGACTCTTGGTGCCCCCGAAAGAGAAGTTCTACGTCGGGTATATGATTCTGTCTGCGAGGAAGACGAATGGAGGACGAGACACAACCGCGAACTCTATAAGCTGTACCAGGATTTGGATGTAGTCCGGAAGGCAAAAATCCGTCGATTGCACTGGCTCGGCCACATCGAGCGCATGGACAACAACGCTCCAGCGAAGAGGGTCTTCGAATCCGAGCCTCCTGGTTCGAGAAGGAGAGGAAGATCGAACCTCCGGTACGAAGACCAAGTCATCGCGGACGTAAGACAGTTTGGTCTTGATGACTGGAAGCAGCGTGCGCAAGACCGTAAACAATGGAAGGCAGCGATATCCAAGGGTCGGACCCTCCATGGGTCGTAGGACTGTTAAGTAGGTAATTAAGTAAGGATAGCAACGACATGTGGTTTCAACAGGACGGCGCTACGTGCCACATAGCCCATGCCACATTGGAAATTTTGCACGAGCGATTCGAGGGCATAGTCATCTCACGTGGAGGTGATGTGAACTGGTCAACGAGATTGTGCAATTTGACCCCGTTACACTTTTTCGTGCGGGATTTTCTGAAGTCGCAGGTCTATGCGAATGAGCCACAAACCACAGCGGCCCTCAAAGCCAACATAACCCATGCCATCGGTCCAATTCAGCCCGTTTTATTTCATGAAAAATGGGACATTTCGGATGCGCGTCACCCAGAGAAGCCGCGGCGGACAATTGATCAATCTTATATTACGTACATAATGGCATCGATAGGCCTTTCAAACGAATAAAACATTTCAAATGATAACTTACAAACACTTTATTTTGCTTAAATTTAAAGATAGGAAGCGCTTAATGAAATACTCTGTATATGGAAATCGGTTGTTTTTTTAACGACATAGAAGATGGTGCACCCTGTACTCAATGGCGCTGGTTTATGTCATTCGATCGAAACCTTTCTACGTAGTATACGTGCATAATTTTAGTACAACATCAAGGCTGCAACTGGTACCTTACATGCTTCCTCAGGACCAACTTCAAGCCGTAACACTGACAAAAAAGGTCAAAGTTTCACTCCATCGAAAAAATCACTTCGCAGGCCCTTCACTTTGCATCAAATCTCACATCGTTTTGCCTTGAAATGTAAGATTAAGTGCACTAAATCTCCTCCATTCCCCATTGTAAAACGCCAAGGCTGCCAGACTCTGCCGTGCAATCATTTAGGATCGATCTCACGGCAATCATCTGCATCCACGCATAACACTCATAAACCGGCGGTTTATCAGCCAATAAACGCTCTTATCCCCATAACTTAACTTCCTCCACCTTGGCCACTCGAGGCTGCCTGGTGACACATTCGTTTAACTACTTTCCGCCTAAATGCCTCGACAAACTATAAAAATCTTTCACGTCTCATAAAACTTGACGATTTCACTCGCAGCTAGCGTCGATCGCTGGCCCATAAAGCGGGCATAAATTGAGAAATTCCCTAAAAAAAGATACATCTGTTCCTCCCGCCCTGGAGTATATCTCAATTTGGCTCCTTCACACTTCACACCCAGCGGATTGACCCAGTTGCGGGCAACAAAGAACTCATCTCTCATTCGGTTGCTTTCTGTGCGCTCATGTGATTTCTCTGTCAGACTCCGTGGAATTCGCTTGACATTTAGAATGTTGCCTGCCGATGAATTGGATGCAGGCGCTCGCCGATAAATCCAGTCAGGCACGAGGCCGCCGCTAGGCCGTCTAATTATGAATGTATCTCGTATCTCGACACCTCTCAGCGACTATTGACTGTTTGTTTGTTGTGTCTCTTTCAGCATGCGATTGCCATCCAATTGGGTCGTCGGGGAAGACATGCAACAACACCTCTGGACAGTGTCCGTGCAAAGACGGCGTTACCGGGCTGACATGCAATCGGTGTGCGCGTGGCTATCAGCAGAGCAGATCGCACATAGCGCCTTGCATAAGTGAGTATAAGTGGATGCACGTTGATGCATAGCGCAGACATTTAATGCCGATTAATCCGCAGAAATCCCAAGGGTAGTCAGTGTGATGGACACGCAAAATACGGCGCCCGATCCAAGCCAAGGCGATCCCAGTGCTCCTTACCGCGCCGAGGGTGGGAGGGGTAAGTAAGTGTTAATTTTTTATTTTTATTTTTGTTTTGTGTGCGTGTGTGTGTGTGGTTTTTAGGCTTAAGAGCTTTTTGTGTTTAATTGAATCTTTAAGCGGCTTAATTGCTTACTTGTGTCATGTCATGGCCAATTACGGGTAAGAAGCGGTTTGTGTTTGGGTGGGACTTGAGAAAGGAGATGTTTCGCTTAGCGTCTGACAGATGACATCGAAGATTGCTGATTACAGTCGGACAGAGGCGGTGTTTTGTCACCTGTCGTCTCGCAAGACGTTCAGTTGATATATCGGAGTCTTGACCTTCGTTTATCGACGACATGTTCAGATCTTGATTTTGCATGATTTTAATCTACAACAGGGAACAAGTTGTCAAGAAGCGCGTCAGGAAATGTCAAGATACATCACGTGAGATATCTAGCAGGACGGTCTTTTCCCAGATCTGTCACAGGCAGCTAACAAGAGAACTTGGTCTTGATGACTGGAAGCAGCGTGCCCGCGGCCGTCAGCTCAGGCCCAAACTTTCCATGGGCCGTTGGCCTGATTAGTAAGTAGGTTAAAGGGTGCCCTTGCGACTAGTGTCGTGGCTCACTTAGACCAACAGTTTAAGTAAGTAAGTCACAACATAAGTGCGTTGTGTGAAGCAGGACGTCCTTTTTGTGAGGTGATCTTCCAAAGGACTCAGACAGTCGAGGAAGAAAATACATCGGTCAAGAAGAATGCGCCAAAGCAAGTAGATCACACATTTTGTAAGCGACCTGCAGTGAACTATCGAAAATCATAGTTTAAGCAGCATTTCTCACCGTTGCTTTACGGACTCGGTGAAGAGAGAATGGCGTTCAACTGCATTCGATGAACACCCAGTTTCAAAGACGGTGTAGAAGGAATGCAAAAGCTTAAGAAAACAAGGCCACAGGCTTAGGCGATTTTGTCGTAAAAGCAATTAAAAGTAAGCGGGGATGCGCTGGCTAGGAGCATGCACCAGTTCATCGGCAAAATTTGGGAGGATAGAGGCATGCCCGAGGCTTGAAATATAAAACCCCGCAAAAACTACTGACGTATTGCATTGTTTTATGGGGCCGCCGTTTTGCCGTTTTGTACCACAAAAATTGGCACATGCCATTTGTTTTCATATTTCAACAAATCTTGGGAAGAGGACCAGGGAGTTGAAAAATTGTTACCAAGAACCCTCTTTTCGATCCGAAGCCTTTATAACCACGAGCCTTAAAGAGCAGTGAATGTATTCTAAATCGTAAGAAAACTTATCTAATTATATCGCATCGTAAACCTTAGATGTCTAATGAGATTCTAGGAGAGATTTCGACGAATAATTTGGTGTGGCTTCTTCAATTTAGTCCTGAAACTAACAGCCTAGTGGCAAGGTATTAAGACGAAAACACTATAATAATAATAATGGCGGCGCTACAGTCCGAGGTGGACCTGGGCCTAGCTTCTCAGCAACCACTCGTGTTGTGCGTGCTATTGTTCTGTCACGAGCGGAGGGGACCTACAGTTTAATGCCGACTCCGAACGGCGAGATTGAGAAGCTTTTTCTAGACAGTTATACTCTTTGAACATTGTCAGTGACTCGAAAGAGGTGGAGCCGTGAAAAAATGTTTGATGTTTTTTTCGAGATTCGAGCCGACGACCTCGACCACTACGCCACGGTGCCCACAAGACGAAAAAGACAAAAAGCACTGTCTTCTATAAAAAAGTTCAACGACTGGTCTGTGCTGATGTCATTGACATAAACAAGTCACTGCTTAGATATTTCGAAGAAATGATTCTTTGACATTTTAAGGCGTGTCGGCAAAGAATTTGAATGTGAGTGTGGAAGAAGACAAGGACTCTACTAGATGCACAAAGAGGTGAATACAATCCCCACACTACACTCGGTAACGGCCGGCGTTAGCGTCTCAAATTCCTGGTTTCCCCCAAGTCACAGTGCCTAGATAGGCGTATTCTTCTTCTTCTTCTTGCGGTCCTACAGTCCGGAATGGACCCGGACTTCATTCAACAAGCCTCTCCAGCTAACATAATCTGTCGCCTGCTGTCACCAGTCGACTATGTTGTGCGTCCTTTCTGGATTACAGCATATTCTACGTTTTGCCCTCCGCAGCAATCACTCCTGTTGTGCGTACCATTGGTTTCCCAAGAGTGGGGAGAACTTACAGTTTAATGCCGACTCTGGACAATTACAGTTGTGTTCAAAATAATAGTAGTGAGAACTAAAATACAATTCAAACGTTTAGTTGTTCCTATAACTACTTTATTTTAAACATAGATTTAGCCAAAAATTAAAAAACTGGAAATATTAATTGATGGATTTACTTTTTAACGATATTTTGTATAACATTTGTAGCACAATTATTATTTTGACGTACCACTACTATTATTTTGAGCACAGCTGTATACTTTTTAAAGATTGACAATGACTCAAAAGATGACGGTCCCACAGCCGTGGAAATAAGAAAGGTATTTTTCGTTAATAGAACCTAGACTAGGGATCCAACGCTCAAGGGTAAATGAAAATTTAATCGGAGTAAATTAATTTGATCGATAGTCTAAATTCGCTAAGACTTTTTTGGGTCCTGGGCCACCACGGGATACCAGAAAATGAGATCGCAAGGATCAGAGCGTGGGTGGGTGCCGTGGCCCTGTGGGTTCGTGCGTCGACCCATGCGCATTAGACTTTCACCGTCTAGGTTCAAATCCAAGTCAAGTAAAACAATTTTTAAAAAAAAAAAATTGTTCACGTCTCCACCTCTTTCGAGTCACTGACACTGCAATGCTAGAAAAAGCTTCTCAATCTCGCCGTTCGAAGTCGTCATTAAGCTGTAGATCCTCTCCACTCGTGAGAGAACAATAGCACGCACAACACGAGTGGTTGCTGAGAAGCTAGGCCCAGGTCCACCTCGGACTGTAGCGCCGCCATTATTATATTATTATAAGGATCAGAGTAGGTACTTTCAGGACTTTAACCTGCACTAGGACTGCCTGCGTCCTTGGTTAGGGCTTCCATCGATGGCCGCACCTCTCGAGAGCACAACCGGAGGTGGCGAGACTCCCCATGATGTAGACAGACCAAGCGCATGCCCCCTTACGCCTGTAAGAAATCCGCGACTGCAGACGACATACCAGCAAACTAACGGGCCACTACTCCTTCGCCAAACACCTAAATGTGCTTGGCCTAAGCGATGAAACTCTCCGTGACTCATGTGGAGAAAACGATGACACTCCAGAGCCCTTCCTCTGCCAAAGTCCTGCCTTTGCTCGGATCAGGTGGCAGTTATGCGGTGCTGCTAAGGTGAGAGCTGATGATGTAGGCTCCTTATCGCAGAAGCGTCAGCTGGTTTTCCTCCGGAAGACCAAGAAATTCCAGCGAAAGTAGGTTGCTTCCTGATAGTACAATGGACCAAATTTTGTTAGTCCAGTCTGAGTACTCCAGGGCAGAGTTTAAAAACCTCCGACAAAGAAAAAATCAGGTCGTTCAAGAAGAGGTGGCACTTTAAGTCACTAGTAAAATGCAACAATGACGTCTGGATGGCGCAGTTGGTTAAGTGCCTGCCCCAAGTCCGAGGGATCCCAGGTTCGAATCCCAGTGAAATCGAATCTGATCCAGTCACCATTTGCCATTGGGATCAAATTAACGGCACTGGAGTAGGTTGCTTCCTGGCTGTACATTAGACCAGTTTTGAGTCTGAATGCTCCAGTAGTGTTTCGAAAAATCCCCCGAATGAAAAAAAAAGTGCAACAATCATTTGGAAAGGGGTGAGATTTTAAATTAGACTAAAGTACAAACTTTGAGGCTAGCAACGGATATACAATATCTGACAAATATTCACCTCAGCTCTGCCTATAGTATTTTTAACTTGTTTATCAAGTTTTCGCACAATGCGACTGTAGTCCGTTTATAACAGCTTTGATGTTTTCTTTTGATACATAAATCAGCGATGAATCACTGGCGTGAACCCTGTGACATTGCTCCAAAGAACAAAAGTCAAATGGTGTTGAAACCACACGACCGCGGTGGCCAACTGAAGTTTCCATTTCGAGAAATCACACGTCCAAGAAATTGATTAAGAAATTGTTCAGCAGCTATGTCGCATCTGTTGCCGTCCGGGTGAAAATAAACTTCTTTCACGACCATAGCCAATCCAATAAAATCGTTCAATAACTCATTCCAGCCAATTGAACGGCCTCATCAGCTTCATTTCCGAAAAAATATCACTCAAAGGTACCACCAGCCTAAAAACTATAATACCTCAAGCTGTCAATCGTTCTGAATGAAGAGGTTGTTCTACTATTTGCCTTGGGATTTTGGGGCCGCAAATACAACAGTTTGGTTTGTTTATATTCCCAGAGAGTCGAAAATGAACCTTGTTACTCCAATCATCTTGTGGATATGTTCTTCTTCATTCATTTCCAGTGACGGTATGGCATTGTGTGAGGTCCACTGGCTTACATTCTTTTGTCAATTGGACCTTATGTTATCTAGACCAACGTCTATGCCAAATGTGATGCAAAGTTGTTGCGAATAAGCCCACTTTCAGTGATCACCTCGAAATGGATACAATCGAGGTTCTCTGTCATACTGTCAGCTAAAACCGAGATGTTTTAATATGAGTTTGCCGATCGAACATGATTCTTCACATCACTGACCTTTCTGTGGCATTCAAAATTATTGACTGATCTGCTTGCTGATGATTAAAAGCAGTTCAAAATTTACGAAAGGCTTAAATACTGATATTTCACTGCTTCAAAACGTTTTGCTAGTATGCATCGATCCATATTTAATAACCTTCTAACATTTGCTAGTCAAAAGTCATCACAATAATAGTTGCGTTTAAAAAACGACGTGAAATATAAACCAGCACCTACTGTGGGAGTGGCTACTTGCTGAAAGTCATTACCTTGAATCCTTGTACAACAAGACAAAGTAAATGTTCAGGGTGCAGTTCTGACTTAATTTAATTTCCCTGTTATTTTGCCAGCTTCTCTTTGAACCACTGACTTGCCCATTTCTCTGATCTCCAATTGAATAACTTAATAAACTGCTTCCCCTTGTGTACTCACTTATCCATTTCAAAAGTTCCATCAAATCTTCTATTTGCCACCCATTTGTGGCTCATTTTACACGAAGTGAAACACAAATATTTATCTTGGACGCTACCAATTAAAGTCCAATTGAAGACATTCACTTTGATTCCAATTTGAGAAACCCCATCACCCATGGACTTTGTTTGTGCCTTCAGAGGCTGCCGAGCGTTCGGTGGGAGTCGCTTGGATTGATTAATTACCCAAGCACCCACACTCGCGCCAAAAATAACGATAATTGTGGAGCCACTTAGTTGAAATAGTGCCGGGAAAGGAATTACCTTGGCGTAAGCCAACAATCAGCGAAGCTAAAGCCTTTAATTCTTGTTTTTATTTGTCTATGTTGAGGGCAAGTGGGGGGAGGGGATAAGACGACTGCAAAATACCATATCAAAGCAACAACGGTTTTAATTGGGATGTTAGAAGATAGATTCTTAAGTGAATTATTTTGGAGCTCTGCAGGGATGATCACATTTTGACTGAATACTTTCTGCATCATCGAAATGACTCAGAAAATCCGCCCAAATGATGCAACAGGTTCAAAAAGACTTTTGTGGAATAATTGAACCTTATTTGGATTAAAAGATGTCACAGGAAATCTTGTAGCAGTGTTCTTCTCCTTTTCTGTGACCCAAAGCGTTATACCACTCTTGCTGCGTTTTTTGGACGTTTTCAACAATGTGGAAACGAGAGCGGTTCACCATGCGAAAAGGTTCACCTCGAAAAAGCAAAAGTTGTGGAATCTCTAACAACCACCATTGTAAGCTTGTTTAAGAGAAAGGTAATAAATACAATCTTGTGTGGCAGCTCCATTAAAGACACTGATTCAAGAGGTACCACAAGGCGGCGTGATTTCTCCTCTGCTATGTGTACTTTTCATCAACGAGGTTTTGGAAGAGCTTAGATATTCCGGAGCAACTTATCGTCAACAGTAAATCCGTCCGTGTCCGAGGCAGTAAGCTCTAAACTAGTTGATTTTTACGTGAGAAAGCTAAGAACATACACAACCACCAACTAGGATCCGTGTATCCAGTAGACTTGTTGAGGTCATGAACATCGACCCAAGAAAAAGTTCTTATCCCCACGCCGTTCCTGTTCCAATGTCCCAACTTAGGTAGGTAAGGAGGTTAAGGTGGCTGAAATGAGCACTTAGACCAGCATTTGTCCGCTGTGCCGCCACATGCATTGACTGTGTTCAGTAGTTGGAAACCATTTGGAGCGATTGATGTAACGCAGTAGATTGCTCATCGAAATCTCGCTGATTTCGCAAATGCTATCGTAGAAATAGGCTCCCAAACATTGGCGTCAAAGGGACGCAAAGGCCAGGAAGGTGCAGAGAAGATGTGGAACGCTCTTCACTTCTTCGACATCTAAGCAGCTTCTGCAGAAATCGTTAGCATATCTAGTCTTTTGGCGTGATCTCCTATAAGACAGTGTCCTGTGATAACGCCAACGATTTTACTTATATTAGATCTGTCGAGGGAGATCAAATCTTTAGTATGTTTGAGGTCTAGCTTGGGTCAGATCATTCTGGAGGTGTGGCACATAGTGCCTCTCCCCCATCTGTTATTCGTTTTTTGAAAAGCGTCTACTAGCAGCAACAATTTACATGTGGCAAGAGGCATAACCATGTTGCTATGTTTCGGGTGGTTGCGATTCTGGCAAATTCGTCTGCTTTACAGTTGCCCGGAATTTCTCTGTGGCCTGGTACCCAACACAGGCAAATATTGAACTGTTCGGCCATCTTGTCAAAAGATGAGCGGCAGCTTATCACTAGTTTAGAATTTAATGAGACTAATTCCAGAGCCCTGATAGCTGCCTGGCTGTCCGTGAAAATGCAAATATCACGCGCGGATATTACATTCCATTTGAGCCAGTACAGAGCTTCACTGATTGCCACTATCTCCGCCTGAAAAACACTGTAATGATCGGGTAAGCGAAAGGAGAGACTAAAATTTTATTCGTTGGAGAAAATGCCAATGCCAACCCCATCCTTGGTTATAGACCCATCTGTAGAGAGATGCAGGGATACTACAAAGGTCTAGGATAACCAATCCAAAAGTCCCTGTCCGGAATAAACCTAACCTAAACCAACCTAACGTAGCCTAACCTAACCTAACCTAACCTGACCTAAAATTACCTTACCTAACCTAACCTAACCTAACCTAACCTAACCTAACCTAACCTAACCTAACCTAACCTAACCTAACCTAACCTAACCTAACCTAACCTAACCTAACCTAACCTAACCTAACCTAACCTAACCTAACCTAACCTAACCTAACCTAACCTAACCTAACCTAACCTAACCTAACCTAACCTAACCTAACCTAACCTAACCTAACCTAACCTAACCTAACCTAACCTAACCTAACCTAACCTAACCTAACCTAACCTAACCTAACCTAACCTAACCTAACCTAACCTAACCTAACCTAACCTAACCTAACCTAACCTAACCTAACCTAACCTAACCTAACCTAACCTAACCTAACCTAACCTAACCTAACCTAACCTAACCTAACCTAACCTAACCTAACCTAACCTAACCTAACCTAACCTAACCTAACCTAACCTAACCTAACCTAACCTAACCTAACCTAACCTAACCTAACCTAACCTAACCTAACCTAACCTAACCTAACCTAACCTAACCTAACCTAACCTAACCTAACCTAACCTAACCTAACCTAACCTAACCTAACCTAACCTAACCTAACCTAACCTAACCTAACCTAACCTAACCTAACCTAACCTAAAGGGTTAAGTCAACAAGCCCACGATCAGGCACTCTTTGAAAGAACAAATAACCTGGGACCCTGTGCTTGTCGTAGTGACCATGACAGCGACTCATTGCATTCAAGCAGTTTCCCATTATGTTTTAGCAGTTTCAGCAGTGAGCAGTGTCAAGTGCTGCAAAGAAAATGATGAGTGATCGGTTGGATCCTGTTACATTTTTAAATGAAAAGTAAATTTCCTTTTTGATAAATTCCCATTAATTGTTTTAAAGTCAAAAAGTGTTTACATAAAATATTGCATAAGCCCATCATGTCACATTGCTGTCACCAGAAAATGGATGCGTCCAATAAATTTTCGCAAACAATGTGTTCAAGATTTTCGTCACAAAGGAAGAAAAACAACGTGAGCTCTTGTATTCCCTAGCTTTGTTCGTTTCCTCTTGAAAAGAGAATGACTGTGGCTGTCAAGGGGTAAAAAAAATTGAGACCGTTGTCAAACGGCAAGCTGTCACTTGTATTACTGAAACTAGTGGAACGTATTTTGTACCAAATCAACGTCAGAATTCTGTTCTGCGTTCAAACATTCAATTTTACAGTAGTTCTCTTCGTCATCTGTTCTAACAAACAGTCACAGAGATCGAAAAGACTTTTTTAGCAGATAATCCACAGAATTTCCCGTGCAAAACCGGATCAAGGAACAGACCAGACTAGCCAAAAAAAAGAAACATGGTCCACTTTCCGAAATAGTTCTGTTTGACCACTCAGAACCCTGTCAAACCGAAACGCGTTGCTAATTCAGTGTCACGATGTAGAACCACAATCTTAGCCAAAAGAGCTTCCTCGGGAAGTGTTAATTGTCTCTTTCAGTTTGCCATCGGATCCTAAAAGGCCTACTGTTTGCCCACATTGTCAATGTCGCAATTCGCATTGTTAGACATGTTAATTGATCGAACACCGTCCGCTCAACCGTGTGATACATTCCAACAGGCATTACACCCGTCGATTCGATACTTTCTAAATACCGCGCCGCATGATTGCATCCGAAATAGAAAACATCCGACAGAGTTAAGCCGAACGGCAAACAAAAGCTACGCCACTCACACACACACCGCGTGCATTCTTAGAATGTCGACGCATCCATCAATCAGTCCCTACCCAAATAGATAAATAATTACTCAATAAAATTAAGCCTGAGAAATCGCGAAATGATTTCATTCAATTATACACCAATTAGCACGGCATCTGTGCCATCCGCGAAACGCTATTTAAAGAACCGCAAGCGTTGCGTTGCGCTGCGTTGCCGACATTTGGCGCTGCTTCGCCTCGAGTGGACTCATGGCAGCGTGAACGAAAGTGAAGGGAGGACGACTGACAAAGGGGTTCCCCGCTTATTTTGGCCTATACCTCAGCCGAAATGGCTTATTACGTTCGAGTTCTAAATTTCAATATCAAAGTTTTTTCACATCTCTCTGAGTGGATGGATGTTTAGATACAGATACTCGTATCTGTGGGCTGTTTTTGGCTTTTGTTTATGTATCCAACAGCGTGCTCTTTTCACGGTTTCTTGACTTGGCTGTGGCAGTGTGGATTTCGAAAATAGAATCCGATTCAGACTGAGAATGCGATGTGCCACACTGTGCTCCGTTTTGTGTCGTGGTCGCCGTGAGTCATGGAGTGGTCTTATTTTTACGGCACTGCCACTCTAGCGAGGAGTTCTGACATTGATAGTGTGAGGTGAAGAAGTGGTAAAGTCACCCGCAAACGGAAATTTCAGTTTTAGTGCTGGAGAATGCGGAACATTTTGAGCGGTGTCTTCTAAATTTTTTATTTTAGTCTCCTTGTGACCACTTGCCAAAGAATGCACTTAACATATTCTTCAGGCTAAGTTCTGGTTGTGTAATGTTTGACTCATTTTTGAAGGGATTGGGCTCGCATAGCTCCAAAAACAGAATTTTGGATCAGTTTCCATTTGTTTGTCGGTATAAGCCAAGGACTTGACATTTTCCCGTACCCATGTAGCGGTGTTGAATTTCATGAACTTGGTGGCAATCTGATTTATTAATTTTGTGAGATGATATCACCACCAAATGGACGGCTATAACCCAAATGACGCTATCCCATATATTTGGGCTCAAATTTTTAACTAAAAAATTGTGCGATCATCTTTTGGTATCGAATTTTATTGGCAGTCAGTCTCTTAAGATATTTTTGGATAAAAGGTGGAACCGCTTGAATGTAGTCAAGAAATTCCACCCAAATGCTTTTGAAAAATGATTGATAACGTACAATGTGCACCCCAAAATGTATGCTAAATGCGAGGTCGTTTTCATTTAGTCTAAAATACAAATTTTGTAGCCAAAATGAATCTTTTGACAGGAGAAAATTTTTCACTAAGAAAATTCTAGCTGATTGTGATAGCTGATTCTAGCTGATAGTCAAAATCATCAGCTATCGTGTTGTGCATTATATCGTTCTCTCACGAGTGGAGGGGACCAATAGTTTAATGCCGACTCCGAACGGCGAGATTGAGAAACTTTTTCTAGTCAGTTTTACTCTTTGAGCATTGTCAGTGACAAGAAAGGGGTGGAGCCGTGAAAAAATGGAGATGTTTTTTCGAGATTCTAACCTTAGACCTCGAGCGTAGGAGTCGATGCACTTACCCACTACGCCAAAGCGAATGTTTCGTCTGGGGATAATATTGTACAATATTTGTTGATTTAACATTTTATTTTTTATTACATTACATTATATTTTATTTACACAGTTACCAGCCGTCAACTATATTATTGTGCAATATATTACACCTGGGGGCCTACAAAACTTGCTAGAAGGTATTTGGAAGCCATTGAGTCATAGTTGTTCTATGACTTTCAGCTATAAACAAAAAAATATAACAGAAATAATTGCAAATCACTAATTTGCTGCAATTTGGTATCAAATGTTTGTTAATTGCTTTAACGCCAGACGGTGATGTAGTTTTTTTTTAATTAATTACTTATTTTTTGGTCCTACGATCTGGGTCTGAGCCGTAGTTAATGATGCCACACATCCTTGACAATACCGGGAAAAATGTTTCCAGTTGACAATACTAAGTTCTCTTGGACAACTTGATCTTTATACCGGTTCGATATTCTCTTTCTCGAACCAGAAATTCTGATTCGAAGATCCTCATAGCTGGAACATTGGCGTTCATGCGCTTTTGTATGGCCAAACCAAGACGGGAAAATGTTGATAAGCGTTATTTTGGTCCTTCAAGTCAAGAGAGCTACTTGCACAAACAGAAGTAGCAGCAGATCTCAAGGACGATTCTATGTCGAACCTCCACTAAGATACATTTGCATCGAGGCAGGGAAATTCCATTACTGCTTCAAAGTTGTCGATTATGACGTTTTGTCAAAGGCGGCGAAAGACTGCTCTTCTTTTTATGGTCGACATCATATATACACACAGTCACAAAAGTAAGTATACACCGTAAAAAATAATTAATCTTGACCGAATCATTAACTAGAAAGCGAAACTGCATTAACTTTAGATAACATGTTATACTGATCCGCCACCATGCTTCACCGTACCAGCCATGTACTTTGGATCTTACTGCGTATTTAGCCAAAAATCACTCACAAAATTAAATTAATTTCTGGAATATAATAATATAATAACCCCCACCTCAATCTCTGACCCAAAGCACACTTCCCTCGTTGTGAAGGAATGGTTGCTGTACAATGTGCGAAAACAGTTCAAAACACCACCTCAATCACAGGATTTAAATGTTATGGAGCATTTGTGGGATCATCTCGAGCGTCAAATCCTAAACCATGATATTAGGACCAAATCCGAGCTTAAGGCTATTATACAGAACGAAGGGGAAAAAATAAGTCCAGAAGTAGCTCAAAAGCTTGTTACCTCCAAGGGATCGGGAATAAAGGCAGTTATTACTGCTTACTTTTGTGAGATGAAATTTTAACAGTATCTTACTTTGTTTTTTAATATTTTTGTTTTTGTTAGTCCCATTTTTTTTATTGTTTAGTGTTTGTTTTTTAAAAGAGCATAAAAATATGTATAACGCGTTACCTAAAGTTTATGCAGTTTCGCTTTCTAGTTAATGATTTGGTCAAGATTCGTTATTTTTTTACGGTATATACTTACTTTTGTGACTGTGTGTATATTAAATTGTCTCCTCATTAACCTAAAAACTAGTTCATTTCGTCTGCTCTTCAATGGCCAGCAAAGACTGTACAACGGCACGGAATTTCATCTGTGTAGCACAACAGCTACATGTCTCCCGTGTTAACAGCTGCCCGCCGCATTAACCTCTACAGCACTTGATTAAAAAAGTCACACGACGGCACAACTTCTTGCGCAGCTCAAAAATCCTACAACCGAATGTCATGGTGCATTCTGTATTTTTAAGCGTGGCGCGACGCAACCAGACAAATTTTCCCGCGATCCCGAATGAGGCTACCGCATCGAATAGTTCCTTACGATGGATGCTGTCGCATGCATCTTTGAAATTGAGGGAAAGGTAGTGCGTGCTGATTCGAAATTCAGTCGTCTTTTCCTGGGCTTGCTGGAGCATGAAGATTTGGTCTATAGTCGATTTTCCGGACCGGAAGCCGCGGTGGTATGTGTCTATTGGTTGGTTACAAAAAGGCTTAGACGTTTCGCTGGACAGAACTTCATAGACAACAGTGAACAGGGATATACCTTGATAGGTGTTGCTTGAGTTAGAATCGTCTTTTGTTGTGAATGGGGCCTCAAATAACTGAAATATAAATTATCTTTGCTTCTTTTACTTGACACTTGATGAGAGTACCCATGGTTCAAAAATGTCTGCATCTCTGTCACCTATTTCAAAAACATGCCTTACTTTGATCGTAGTCCAAAGACCTAGTGAATTAGAAAAACTTGTACTCAATTTTAGTCTTTTTATCCAAATACTTTCATCTATCCCTTACAAAATATCTATCAAACTCCAAGAAGGCTTTTTGCGTATTACCCACTTTTATCCGCTTTTTACAGCTCGCTGCAAACAGTTTTCATTTCGTTTGAATTCTCCCGGATGTGCTAACGGAGTGCCTCTCAAAGAAAAACTTCCTCACTCGGAAACTTTCAGCTCTAACGCAAGTCTTTGAATCTATCAAAACCCCATCTCAAGTCGTCTGTTCCAAATTCAGGCTCCCCTAAGAAAGACCGCAGATGAAAGGCTCACGAGAGCCTCTGTTTAGTCTTGGATTTAATCCCGATTCCACGTGGTCTCCTGCAGTCATTCATAAAACTGTGAATGAAATGTCTCCTTCCGCCATTCCTTTTCGTTGCCGTCAGAGTTTCTTTTCACTCGTGCACCTGCAACTTCACCACAAAAGATCTTTCGACGTCGCAGCAGGCAAGGAGTCTGTCTATTCTCACCCTAAGTCAGCTGCAAGTCACAATGAATGCCAGCCATCCTCTTGGAGGATATGCTCATTTTCTTGTCCACGCCAAGCGAAGCGTTGACACCAATGAAGTTCGTTTGACATAGTCACCTCATGCATTCCAAGTCACCCGTGCTCAGCTGCTCTTAACCAGCCGGTGAACCGAATCAACACAAAGCACCTTCAGCGCCGATTGCGGGGTCTTAGACGACGACGATGTCTCTGAGAGCAGCCCCTCGACGCCCTTGATGTGCATAATCCAATGCCTTCCAGACTGATCATGATCCCAGCACTCATCCTGGAATCTTTGAAGTACGGACTCTTAATTAATAAAAGAAATCGCATCAACTGTTGGAACTTAAAAACTCATTTAATTGCTTTGCAGTAACGACTCCGAGCATGCATCTGCAGCCTGTGACGGGGCACTTGGGCCACCTCAATTACACCCTTTGAGCGCAGTATCTGTCTCATTGAAGACGATTCTATGGGTGCACGAGATAACTTGATGCGATACTCCCACACACATCCTCGTCTTTCTCGCACCCCAAAAATGCAATCGTTTGCCTCACCCCTGTCATCACATAATCATCAACACCCACGATGCCGAGGGAGCGCGTGGAGGGATGAGCACCCCCTAGAGGCGACAACTTCCTCGAAAGGCCCTTTGGAAAGATGCCATCCGGTAGTGGGGACGCATTAGATAGTGTTTAACTCTACTCGCCGCGATTGCAGATAGGACATGAAGCCGGCTACATGCTTGGAGGGTGTTTATAACGTTAAGTGGCACTTCAGCAAATTGCTTAGAGCTTTTCCTCCCTCAAGTGGAGGAGAAAGAAATAAATTATCCAATCGAGCGGAGGTGTGGTATCGTTGTTTTGAATTTTAATATCACCTCTCCTCTCAAAGGAAGGGGAACTTGACATGTTTTTTTTTTTTGCTTTTTTTATGGAGCAAAACATGGATGAGCGCATGAGATGCCATCTAACTTGATTTTGACGCGTTTCGCAACTAGTTAAGTGCGAGCACTTGTGAGTTTTACTTTGAAACGTTGCAGTTTTATTGTTGCACAACGGCTCACGGCTCACGGCTCACTGGGCCATCGATACGGTTTCCTTTTGTGTGATGACACAAATCGAAAAAAATTCTAGTCAGGCTTTGGGTGGAAGTTAACTCGTTTTACTTTTGACGCATGCAAAGTAACTTATTCATGGAAACATCTGGTTCATCTTTTACGTTTAAACGAAATGCTTGTCTTATCGTCGTTATCAAGATGTAAAACCAAATGGATCTGGTAAGCAGCAGCGGCCAAATGTCTTCGAATACTCCGAAAAGACGGCAATGTAATTGACGACTGCCTAGATCAGTAACAATCCCGTTCAAGTTGCTGCATATTCTCTTGTTTGCATCAAACTAGCAGTTAGAAAAGTCAAATGATACTAGGATTTATTGGACCAGACTTATTATTGGACCTTTACTTTCATAATGGGTTATTATAGTGAAACGTAAGACCTAAACTTCTTCACTGAGAAAACGACCACACAGCACTCAGGCTTCAATACGCTGTAACGGAAATAAACTGTACGAACCCACATCAGATGCTACTTTTTTATTCCATTTTGCCGCTGTAATTTTTGGCATAAAGCGAAGACAACAAGTTCTGCTTAGTGCTAAAAAACACGTTTGGAAATTTTGACTTAACTTTATTTTGCGAAGACAACGAGTTCTCCTTAGTGCCAAAAAACACGTTTGGAAATTTGTACCAAACTTTATTTTCGCTACAATATTCGGAGCGACCTTGAAAGTCAGTTCCAACTTCGTTTTATCATCTGTGTACGATATTGTCCTTTGGCGGTTCCCTTAGACTAAATCTGGTTTTTGGCGTGACTCTCTTTTTCGTAATTGAACTCCGCAGATACCTAGAAATTCCCTAGCTTCTTTGCCTATGGCTAACACCTTTTAGATAAATAAATAAATAAATAGATAGAATGTTGTTATCGGGTTTTCCAATAACGGCTTGCCGATTTTTTTAAAAATAAAACGCAAACCTTTTGATGTGTCCTCGAAAATTTAATTATTGGTAAGAAGCACAAGCAAAACATTTATGCCGACTTCGTTCATATGTCCACCACAGATACGTTTGCATCGGTCGATTCGTTGAACCCAATTTTCGATGACTCAGCTACACATTTCTACGGAAACGCCCGCTATCTTTCGTTTAATGTTGGCTCTGAGCTCGTCTAACGACGCTGGCTTGTTGACATAGACCACTGATTTAACGTAGCCCCATAAAAAGATATAACACGTTCATCCAATTGATTGTGCCACCGTTTTGTTGAAACAACAGTCACCGTCAAAAGTGAGTGAACATTCAGTTATCTATTGAAGGTTTATCCACTAAATTAATATTCACCGGAATGACGTAGAATAGACATGGATATATCAAATTAAAGCTCAAAAGTCATACTTTGAAATATGGTAAATAATGTTTAACATAAGTGTATGTATAAAAAAATTATTATATTTCAATTTCAAAGAGAAAAGCATTGAAAAATGAGTGTATATATGGTTGTGTCAGTGACTGTAACACATAAAGGTTCGATTCTGTTAAACATTTATATGAAAACTAAGACCGCCATGTACGATAACTGAGAAAACGGTAAAGGCATACAAAGTACAATTTCTTTCTCAATAAGATACTGTTTTTCTTAAAGAGATGTGTTCACTCACTTTTCGACGCCTGTTTTAGCCCCTTTTTTCGTTTGAACTAAATAAACTTGTTTATGTTTACTGTTATTTTAAATGAAATATAGCATATTTTGAAGTATGATTTCAGAGCTTTTATTTGAGGCATCAATGTCAGTCAATTTTAATTTTGAAGATTACCTTTCAGCTAATGACTGTTTACTCACTTTTGACGATGACTGTACATATCCTTAATATTTAGTCCATGCAATTGAGCTAAGAAATAACATCCCAACATGTATCTGTAGCGATCTCCCTTGACTTTAAAGTGACGGTAATTTTCATCAAAGAAAAAAAAACGGCCCAATGACACCATCGGCATGAAAACTGCACCATAAAGTTTCGCTTCATTTGCGACTAACGTTTGAACGGCAGCAATATTCTCGGCACTTCGACCAACCCGTTGTCTCACTGCAGCAAAAGTTTTGACTCAAATTTGTTCACGAGACTATGAAGTGCTTGTCCACCGGGACGAGAATCACTACCAAAAATTGGAGTTGACGCTCTTAAAGTTGCCGTCACCTACTCGGAGTCTTGGTAAGAAAAGTTAAATTCTTCGTTCAGAAACTTCACCGTTACGAAAATGATAGTTTTACTAAATGTTTTGACATTGTCCGTCATATTCTTTCAAAGATAATATCTAGGATATATATAGAACCCTAAACCGCGGAAATTAATATTCAAAGTTCAAGGAGTTCGGAGTTCCACAAGGTGTTTGATTCGCGGACTTAAAAAGTGAAAAAACCGCTCTCTGTTGGGGTGTGCTCAAGACTACCTCCACCGTTCATTCTGCATGCCCTCGCAACCTCTGATCGTACTTCCTGTTCTGGGTCAACCTTGTAATCGAACTGCCTCCGTTAACCGGGTAGGTTGCGCAGCATGTGCAGTACTCTTGCCTTTGCTCAGTGGGCAAGAATACGTTGCATGTTTGATCACATTTGATACTACAGGAGACAGGTTGTTGGCAACGGAAAATAAATTCGAGTCCACAACTGAAAAACTACAATAACTCTAGATAAAATATGGGATTGAACAAATCTTTAGCATATTGCTCTCAATGAGAATAAATTCACGCATGTTAAGTTTACTTACAAAAAAATAGACAATCTACACGTTTTCATTAAATCTATACAAATACTGTATGTAAATCAGAAACCGAACTTCAAAAAATAAGGGAATGTACTGGATAACTGCAAGTTATACGAGTACATCAAATTAACTAATTATAACAAACTGCTTTTATAAAGGGTGTTTTTCTTAGAGGTTTGGTTTATAAACTGGCAATTTGACAGTTGAAAGTTAATTTGTGGTTAGCACGTGCAAATTCTGCGAACTTATTTTGAAAACCATAGTTCGGTACACTAATCTTATCGTACCCTACGTCCATTTTACGGTCGACATCATCATCCATCTGAGCAAGTTATTCGGAACATGATGAATCATTTTCGCAAGGCGTACACCTAAGTGGATAATAAACATCTCCAACGACGACAAACTGTACGAACAGAAGAAGTAACTACCGTTGTGGAGCGCAGTGTTGAGGGGAATCCGAATGAGTCGATTCGCCATCATGCACAGCGATTGAAGCTATGCCCATCAACTTTGTCGAAGATTTTACGGAAAGTTCTTGGCTAAAAGATTTCTCAGTTTCGGTAAGTTCGTTCACTTCAGCTCCAGCCTTGTTGAATAATCGATTCCGAGCCTGTGTGACATTGGAAGTCAACAAATACGGTAGCACACAAAATTTGAGGATGCCTCAACCAAGTTGATGCATGCAGCAGGAGATATCTAGCAAGATCACGCTAGCTGAGTCGGGATCTACCTCGAACTACAACGCCATTCCAAGAAACTAGTAATACATATAAAAAAAACCGTTAACAGTTTCCGGTCTCTATTATCGAAAAGAAGCATTGTCGCTTGAACCTGGTCTATTCCAGCAGAAATATAAAACTATTCTCTCCATTATTCGAAAGCAGGACAAAAGCCAAAATGCGTCGCAAAATTCTTTATTCAAAATCTAAAATGTTAATCTATTCAACACAGAAGATTGAAGCACCATATAGAAAAATGCGTTTTGAACCTTAAAATTTGTTAAGAGCTAACCAAAAAACAGGCCGTCCTTAATCATTGTTGTGCTCTTCGCAAAGCCTAACCCCTGTTGTCATGTTGCTCTACATCCCGAACAGCCTCTCAACAACAACCTTAACACATTGTTCTTAAAGAAGAATATCCTCCATTTTTCTTTTCAGATTGCGAAAAATGCAAAATAAACACAAAAAGGCTAAATCTCAACAAGTTCTGCAAAAGAGACTACGGTAAGTCGCCCACAATCATTACCATTCCCCTGATAACAACAACATATTCCCTCTTTGAATAGCAATAATGGTAAAAGTAACTGGTCGAGAATCGAGCACCGAGGTCACCAGCAGCGAACAGTACACGAAAGAAAGTCAAGAAGAAATGGTCAAATTCGACATCAGCGTACAGGCGATATTCAAAAAGCCCACAACAACAACAACAACCGCCGCATCGAGTATGATGATGAAACGTGGCCCTACGACATGGATGATTCCATATAGAGATTTGGAATGTCGATGTCCTAAAATCAAAATGAACAAGTAAGTCGAACAAGAAACTGTCAACTCAAACAAAAGTCGACTTTTCGATTTAATTTTTTTAGATCTTACCTAGTTTTGGGTAAGGACTCCGAAGCTCCACCTGGTTATCTGGGTATTGGACCTCGATCGATTGTTATTGAATGGAAGGACGAGTGGTACAGACGTATGAAACGTTTCCAAAGACGGGCGCGAACATGCGAATGAACACACAAAAAAAACAATTTATATATAAACTCAAAGAAACAAAAAATTAACAACAAACAACTGTAAACATTAAATTGATGCATATATATATATTTTATTTGTATATTTAGATGTATCTTCTAACTTGCAGATGTATCCACAACGCGCATTTATTTATTTCTTCTTTTTTTCTTTTTTTTCTTTCCACAAATTATTTTTTATTTTTTGCTTAGTTATTATTTTTTCTTTCACTAATTTTACTTTTTTTTTTTTATTATTTTTCCCTCTCGATTTAGTACTTAATGTAAATTTAGAATTATTCTTTATTTATGAAAGAAAAAATAAACAAAAAGAAAGCATATATGATTATAAATAATTAATTACCACAATAATTAGCAATAAGCAATACTTATATGTAAACAAAGAACTATTTAATTTAAAAGGATTGTGTTAAATATACGTAACCGTAAAAATGATGATATTGCCATATTTAATTTAAATAGGAACGTTAGTCGCTAGAAATAGAAACTGAGAAATGAAAGAAAATGAAAGAGAAAAAAAAATAGAAACACAAACAGAAACAATAAAAGAACAAAAAAATCAACACAAAGGATACTGAAAAGTGTTTTTTTTTTTGCAATTTATGGCGAAGTTGCCGATGATAAGGGATGTTTTATTAGTTATTTACTTATTTTTCAGACCAACGACTAAAGGAGAGTTCGACGGTCCTGGGTACGAGTTGCCAAGACTAAGTTGTTCTGCTCCACTTGATCTTTATGCTGGAGGTTCGGTCTTTTCCTTTTTGAAACAGGAATCCGCTTGATGAGGTATAGCTATTTAAACCAACGAATCCTAGTCTTTCGGATATTATCTAGATCCTTGTACACCGCGTAAAATTCTAGGTTAAGACTTTCCCTCATTCCCAAACAGGACTTTATATCCGACGCAGAATTTTCCTTTCGAAGACGCTAAGAATTACATCTGTCGTCCTACTTCGATCCCATGTAGCTGGTAGTATAATAATTTATAGAGCATGATTTTGGTTCATCGAGTTAGGATTCATTACCCAAGTTGTTTACAGAAACCGACGCAGCAGCAAAGGGAAATTCTACGTCAGGCCTCCACTACGATGTCGTTTGTGGAGTTTACATTTACCTCGTAGTAGGTAGATAGATAATTGGGTGCTTACAAGCGATACTCATGTAGATCAACAGTTTGGACCCATTGTTAGGAATGGGATATACTACCATCGTGAGACCTATCCTTTCCACTGATAGCTGAAGTACCTTTTGAGCTCAATCTTACTCAGACCTTCCAGCATGTCAAAGAAGTTTTTGCCCAGCGTAGATATGATGAGCAGATGGCAGACAGATTTTATTTCCTGTTTGCCCGTCTTCTGCATTAGTCGTTCGACATTGAGTCGTTCGACATTGAGTCGTTCGACGTTAAGTCGTTCGACGTTGAGTCGTTCGACGTTAAGTCGTTCGACGTTGAGTCGTTCGACGTTAAGTCGTTCGACGTTGAGTCGTTCGACGTTGAGTCGTTCGACGTTAAGTCGTTCGACGTTGGGTCGTTCGACGTTGAGTCGTTCGACGTTGGGTCGTTCAACGTTGAGTCGTTCGACTTTGAGCCGTTCAACGTTGAGTCGTTCGACGTTGAGTCGTTCGACGTTGAGTCGTTCGACGTTGAATCGTTCGACGTTGAGTCGTTCGACGTTGAGTCGCTCGACGTTGAGTCGTTCGACGTTGAGTCGTTCGACGTTGAGTCGTTCGACGTTGAGTCGTTCGACGTTGAGTCGTTCGACGTTGAGTCGTTCGACGTTGAGTCGTTCGACGTTTAGTCGTTCGACGTTGAGTCGTTCGACGTTGAGTCGTTCGACGTTGAGTCGTTCGACGTTGAGTCGTTCGACGTTGAGTCGTTCGACGTTGAGTCGTTCGACGTTGAGTCGTTCGACGTTGAGTCGTTCGACGTTGAGTCGTTCGACGTTGAGTCGTTCGACGTTGAGTCGTTCGACGTTGAGTCGTTCGACGTTGAGTCGTTCGACGTTGAGTTGTTCGACTTTCAGAATCGACATTAAACTGTAGGTTCCATCAACTCATGGAGCACAATACCACCCACAATGCGAGTTGTTGCTGCAGAAGCTAGACCTATGTCCACCCCGGACTGTAGTTATTAATATTTTTCGCCAGAATCAACAAGAAGTGAACCTCGTCACCGACTGAATTTGCGAAGATAGTCATTCGGTTTCAATTCTGGTACTAAATGGAGGTAGTAAGCTTTTCCCAAGAACGACTAGATGGCGCAGTTGGTTAAGTACCTGCCCCAAGTTCGAGGAGTCCGGGGTGCGAATTCCAGTGAAATCGAATTTGGTCCAGTCACCATTTGCCGTTGAGATCAAATTAACGGCACTGTAGTAGGTTGCTACCTGGCAGTACAATGGACCAGTTTTGAGTCTGAGTGCTCCAGTAGTGTTTCGAAAACTCTCCGAAAAAAAAGCTTTTCCCACCATTATCGGGGAAATTAAAGAAAAAATGGTAGAGTCCTGAACCATGCCAAAAAACGAAAGGTCTCATATGCGGCGAGGCACTTAAGAATAACTGAAGTTCTAGGAGCCAGATACCAACAGTAGCTTCCTCTAGAGAGACTTAAGTTGAAGCCTAGATTACTCCGCTTTGATAAGCTGCCTTGTAATGAAAAAGAAAAGATTCTGCAGCGTCGGAATTTTTTTGTCAATAACCCAATTGTCCTTTTTGCCATATATGTGTTTAACTCTCCTCTTTTTTGTACCACTTTAAAGTACAAAAAATAGTAGTAAGAAACCACAATACTCATAAGCCGAATGTCGTCAGCGCGGTCCAAGTATGTAAGACAATACGTCATCGTTCTTACCTCTATATGCATCTGACATCTGTCGCCAGGAAAATATGCAATGATAGGAAAACTTCTGCCAATATAATCCCAAAGAAAAAATCATAGGGTCATTTAATCGCAGGATCTTAGAGGCCAATTGAAGTCTCCATTTTCAGGAATCTCACGCCCATACAGTGTACCACGCAATAGGGCCATGAAGACCAGCTATATGGCATGTGGCGCCGCGCCGTCCTGGTGAAAATAAATGTCGCCCTTATCCATAGAATCAATTACAGACAAACAATCAGTCAACATTATTCGGTAATGCAATCCATTCACTGAAAGGATTGCACCAGAATTATGGAACCACCAGCTGAATACCACATCAAACTGTTACTCGTTGTGGATGAAGAGGTTATTCCACTATTTGTATATTTGAGCTTTCGGGGCTCAGATGCAATGGTTTTGTTTGTTTGCATATCCAGACAAATGGAAATAAGTCTCATCACTCAAAATAATTTTGCGTAAGAAATCATTATCTTGTTCATTTATCATTCAGCGAAAGCACAGCGTTGCGCATGGAATGCTGACTTAAATCCTTGTATCAATGGGACCTTAAAGGCATGTAGGGTAAATATTTATACAAAATGCAGTGCGGTTGCAGATGAGTCCAATTCCTATTAATTTCAAAAATAATAAAACATAATAAAATACTTTAAAGATTAATACGTAATGTTTTTTAGCCCTAGTCTTAGCACTGGACAAACAAGAATTGGAGTCTCTACATCACTATATTGTCTTAGACGTTTAAAATATTCAATTAGATTGACTATAGCTGTGCGAGAAGGCGCCTAACGATGGCCAAAAGCCGTACTATCTTTACGAAACCTTTCCGCGATATTTTCATCATTTTTATACCAAATTTAAACTTTTCAAAAATGTTACGCGCGTATGTATCGATCCATATTTCATGACCTCATTGTTTTTACTAATCAAAAATCATCGCATTGATAATCCGGTTTTGACAGTTCAACAATGGCGCGGAATTAAAAATGACACCTCTTGTTGATAGATAAGTGACATAACCACAAACATTGGAAACTGAATCTAACCTAGAAGAGGGGTGTCTTTCTGGAGCATAATGTGTTGATGTACATCAACTTAAGATTAAGTTTTACCTCCCTGACATGACATTGTCAGTGAAATCAATGACAAGACAATATCCTCTACCAAAATTTCTGAAAAATGATGTCACTCTCGCATTAAAAGAATGCCACACTAGCCAATTCATTTCCCGCCAAAAACAAAATTCCAGTGAACTTCAAAAGATACACCCCAATACATGCTGACCAACTCTTACAAGCATCTCCAGCTATTTATAAAATTCCCTCGCAAGTGCTGATGAGCTCAAACCACATTCACATTGCATCACGATGCACCATGCATCCGTGTGCACAAGAGTATCGTGGATATCTGCTTCCCACAAATCCTTTAGAATGAGTAATACGCTAATTGCTCTCAAATGACAGCTGCAATCCGTGCTTCTGAAGCATAAACTCTGCCACTGTGCTGGCTGGAGTGTGCTGGCTGAGTAATGAATGGCTGAGGACTTGCTCATTGGGTTTTAAATAGGATTACACCATTTGCAACACAAACGAGGGTGTAACATTGACTTAATGGCTGATGGTCGTTGGATACATTTGTAAACAAGTTGGTTTGAGTTGTTCAATCGGCAACCCTCTGAATATTTTCGGGGAGAGAATCGGGTTAGGTCAGGGAATGATCAAACTTTGGTTCTTTTGAAAGTGGATTTTTCTTGATTTATAGTCTGCGGGGATTGATTGTTTGCAGAATAAAAGAATGACATAAATGCCAAGCTATTCAGCCGTTCCGAAATTATGTGTAGTGTCATTCAGAAATGCAGAAAAGAGAGGGTTTAAGTTGAATTGATTAAGGGTCTGAACCATCTGCCTGACACAAAATAAACTATGAAGACAACCTTGCCAACACATATAATTGATCTCTGTATAAACTTCCAAAGTTCGCACAAGAAGTAATTTTGTTACTTGAAGGCTTGTTGTCATAATCCTTAAACTTCAAAAAACTCAAAAGCAAAATGTTTAGCAGTATCGGAAACCGGAATATTACGTTGGTGCTACCGTCGAGTGACGTTTAACTTCCAAAACAAGCAATACAATGGTACAACCCGAAATACTGCGTTGTGTTAGCGATCAAAATAATAAAAATCATGGTGGCGCTACAGTTCAACGTGAACTTGGGCCTAGCTTCTACAGCAACCACTCATGTAGTACTCTTCTCTCACCAATGGAAGAGACCTATAGTTTTAATGCCTTCTCCTTTTTCTATGAGAGCAACGTAAAGTCCTGGATGTCATTCTAGATAGGAAGCTTCTGTGGAAAAAACTTGTCGAAACGAAAATTGCAAGGGAATTTTCGGCAAATACTGCGATGTATCAACAAAAATATCCGTTTGGATTTACACGGCTATGATTAGGCCCCTTCTTTCCTATGCATCGGTCGTTTGGTGGAATAAGCTTTCGCGTAAATACGTAACTGCGGCTTTCACCAAGCTTCAAAGAACGGTCTGCCTCGGCTGCATGGGGGCCATCCCTAGTACGCCTGGCTCTGCTCTTGATGCACTGCTGAATCTTCCCCCCTAGATATACACATCTTGGGGTGTACTCTCAAGGCCATATTCCGTTTAAAAAGAAGTGGTTTTTGGTACAACTCGCACTGGAGTTTCGATAAACTTGCGCATCGCATTTCCTTTGACCCCAGTCTTATGGATATGCCGTCTGACGCACGGACACCTGTACTCCAGCTGCGACGAACATACAAGGTCGACTTTCCTTGGACTCAGGACGGGCTCTGGCCAGAATCTGAGCCAGGAAAGGAATGTAGACTAATCTTCACGGACGGCTCCAAGACCAATCTGGTGCCTTCGTGGAGAACGACAACTTTAGACTGCACACCTCGTTAGGTAAATTTTCGTCGGCTTTCCAAGCGGAAACCTATGCGATCCTAATGCTACGAGCTATATTGTGAAGAATAGGTGGAAGTGGAAGGAAGAAGTATTTACGTCTGTAGCGACAGCCAAGCTGTGCTTAAGGCCTTGCTAAACCCTTTAACCACTTCCAGGATAGTTCAAGAATGCAAGTCTTCTCTGAATTTGATCGGTAGCTTCAGTTCGTTGAGACTTGTCTGGGTCCCGGGGCACCACGGGATCACAGGAAATGAGATCGCCGATGAGGCGAGGATCAGATGAGGCATTCTCAGGACCTGAACCTACGCTGGGACTGCCTGCGTCCTTGTTTATGGCTGGCATCGATGGTTGAACTTCTCGAGAGCACAACCGCAGGCGACATGACACTCCAGGATGTAGACAGACCAAGCGTATGCTCCCAAACGTCTGTAAGAAATCCGCGGCTTTCTTGTTATCTCTTAACAGAAAAGATTGCAGACAACTTATTGGCGTACTAACGGGGCACTACACCTTCGCCAAACACCTAAGTGTGCTTGGCCTAAGCGATGAAACCCTCTGCGACGCCTGTGGAGAAGACGATGACACTGCAGAGCACTTCCTCTGTCATTGTCCCGCCTTTGCTCGGATCAGGTGGCAGTTATTCGGTGCTGATGAGGTGAGAGCTGATAATGTAGGCTCCTCATCACAGAAGCGCCTGCTTCTTTGGAAGACCATGAAATTCCATTAAATGTAGGTTGCAGCCTGGCAGTACAATGGACCAGTTTCTGAGGCTGAGTGCTCCAGTGTAGAGTTACAAAACCTATGAAAAAAAAAACGTACTCATAAGTCCCATAACAACGCACTCTCTCACGTAAATCTTTCAAAATGTTGAAACATTTGCGAGCGTTTTAACTGTTCCCATAGAAATCTAGAGTTTTTCGTGTTTTAAGATTTCATTGTAAAATTTGAGAAGTAAATAGTTCCTACTGGAAGGATCTTCCGAACTTTGACTGTTGATAACGGCCATATTGTTTAAGCTGCATCTGTCAAATTGCCTGTCATTTATTCAGTATTTCTTGCCAAATCACCATGGACAGACATCGCGTTCAACAACACGTGCAAATGATAAAATTCTTTTATCAAAATGGGTGTTCTATTCTGCCAGCGTTACGCGGGCTTCGCTCATTTTACAGTCGCCATAATCGTACTACCGAGAGGACTATTCGCAGTGTCGTGGATAAATTTATGTCCACTGGTTCAGTGAACGATAAACCAACACCTGACAATGCTCAAAAAGTATAACTGTCTAGGAAAAGTTTCTCAATCTCGCCGTTCGGAGTCGGCATTAAACTGTAGGGCCCCTCCACTCGTGAGAGAACAATAGCACGCACAACACGAGTGGTTGCTGAGAAGCTAGGCCCAGGTCCACCTCGAACTATAGCGCCGCCATTATTATTATTATTATTATATTCCACACATAATGGCATCGAAGGGCCTTTCAAACGATCAAAAAAATGTCGATGATATCTTGCACGCACTTTTTTTTAAAGTTTAAATATAGGAAGCGCTTAATGAAAGATCCTTTAGTGTAGATTAATTTTCAATTTTCTCTGTGAGTGCTGGAGGTCTAGGTTCGATTCCTAACAAATTAGCTTTTATATTCACGGCTCACTGACAATGCTCAGAGAGTATAGCTTCTCAAACTTCGCCGCTCTGAATCGGCGTAAAGCTGTATGTTCCGCGCAAGTGATTGATTACTATAGAAACTAAACCCAAGACCCGAACATTAGTGCCACCCGAAGAAATTTCGAAAAGCTTTGTCATTCTGCTAAACAGTGAAAAAAGAAAACTCAAAATTTCGTATGTTTCATTAACCCAAAGGACTTTATCCCTCGGAAAGACCGTCACGATTACAAATTATTTTATTTAGTTCCCTTATTTACCATCCAACATTTGAAAGCTTCAAAATTGGCCTCACACTCCCCTTCCTCCCCTGATTTGTTGCAAATCTTCACCAATTCTTTAAATTTTTCAGCCTCTACAGGATCTTTCGCCATGTAAATCAAGTCGTCTGTGATCCGTCCATTCTCAACAAAACCAGCACTCTCAAAAAGGCACCCGATGTAACACTTAACTGGCGTTGTTATGATCTGAAAGTCTGTGGCGTAAAAGAGCGCCAATTCTGTGGCCTCCACTCCCGTTGAGTTAACACACCTCCGAACAATGCTCGGTGACATGTAACCCGAACTAAAGTGAATCGCCTGCAAGTAAACAGAAAAATAAATAAATTAACGCATTTCGAAATTGGCGTGGCTTATGGCGCAGGGATACCAGCAAAAAGGCGAAAAGAGCTCCAAACGTCCACAGCAGCTTCATGGTGATGTGATGAATTTTGAAAAGTATTCAGCTGGTGGCGCTTTATAGACTGGCGCTGGTGTTG
Source organism: Myathropa florea (assembly GCA_930367185.1). Classification (NCBI taxonomy): domain Eukaryota; kingdom Metazoa; phylum Arthropoda; class Insecta; order Diptera; family Syrphidae; genus Myathropa; species Myathropa florea. The sequence continues at coordinate 47,290,556 of OV884002.1, forward strand.
TGCTGTAAAATGGACGATTAAGCTAATATCCGTCATTTGAATAAAGCATGCGGCCATTAGCGAATAAATGGGGCGAAGCAGTCTGGTGACTTAAATAAACTGCAATAAGCTTCTACAGCAGTAGATGTGACCAGTTTTTATTCCTAATTTCTTTCTCTCTTTGTCCTCTACTCCATGACTCACGTAGTGCTGTAATTTGTGTTATTGTTACTACTAAGGAGATTGACTTCTTCTCTGGTGCAGAATTTGATGCCGAATATTTCCATTTTAAGCGAGATTTTTGAAACATTAGCAGCGTAATCGAATACAAATTATCTGGGACTAGGAATGAATGTTAAGCTTGTTTTTGATAAACTGTTTTGCTGAATAATACAGGCGTTGCGTTTATTCGCAAATCGAAACATAAGACGTGCTTTGATTCCAATAAGAATGGAAGTTAATGCTTGAAACAAAATGCTGCGTTAATTCTGCCATCGAATGAAATTTAACTTACAACACAAGCAGTACAATTTTACAGCCCGGAATACTGCGCTGCGCTAGCGATCTTATGATTGAACAGATGTGCGTCAAAATGAGTGCAGTAAAATTTAAAAGCCTGACTTTATATGTAAGTGGACACATGTGTTTACTACACGGCTACGCATTGATCCAAGTTGTCTCTATTTATAATTTTGATGCAATCCGTATGTAGTAGATCAGTCTGGTACAATTTTTGGATTTGACGTTTCATGTGAGTGACTATTTGTAATCTGAAGTTGACTGCAACAACAAAATAGCTATTTTCTTCAATTCTTTGTGCCTTTCAACACCCATTGCAAAAAAGAATTCGTTTCCCGAATCCAATTGTCACTTTTCACAATGGCAGCAAACTAATGCGACGAGATGTCAAAATCGACTGCACGTCCATTTCTTTGTAAACTTCTGCACGCACCCATGCATGAGCTTGGTTATATCGATGTTGTCGACCTTTGGCTACACTTTTGGAAACCATTGACGTTAACGGTCTCTCCTTCCTCATTTTGAAACAAATAAAATCCGAAGATGCCGCCATGCCATAAACTCCACCAATCAGTCACTCTGTGGATGCATAGGCATTTCATATGAGCCGCGAACTGCGAACGCGAATTTTTCGAAATAACCATTTTTCAGGAAATATACAGAATGAGCATTTTAAATTACCAGATTTTTTCATGAAGAAAAATCTAAAAAAAAATGGTTTAATAATAATAATAAAGGCGGCGCTACAGTCCGAGGTGGGCCTGAGCTTAGCTTCTCAGCCACCACTCGTGTTGTGCGTGCTCTGACGATTGGAGGGGACCTATAGTTTAATGCCGACTCTGAACAGCGATTTTGAGAAGCTTTTTCTAGACAGTTATACTTTTTGAGGATTGTCAGTGATTCGAAAGAGGTGGAGCCGTGAAAAAATGTTAGGTGTTTTTTTCGAGATTCGAACCTTAGACGTCGACCGTAGGAGGCGACGCACATACCCACTTCGCCACGGTGGCCACAAAAAAAATTGTTTAAATAAGAAAATTATCGATTTCGCTTTGCGCCTGCGAATTCACGGTCCACAATGTGCCGTTCGCTATCCACAGAGAGTCTTTTCAGTCCACAAATTCACGAATAAAAAGTTCGCGAAATCTCTGGGCGCTAAAATTTGATATTTTATGTTTCTTACTGACAATTTGCGGCTACCGACGAATTCCATGTGAATGAAGTGTTAAAATTCACGAATTTCGCCGTTTCGCAGAACGTAGTTCGATTTTTTGGCCAAAATCTGGATCTTTGGCCAACTTTTCCACCGCCCAATGAGTGAACTCACGGCGTTGTTTATGATCGTCCGGCTTCAATTCTTGTCCAATCTTATACAGAAGTAGGCCCAAATCCATCGGCAAAATAAGCAGGATTGACTCTCTGGCGATGACCAATTCAGATGATCGGCGGCTACGACGGGTATGTTTTCTTCATTTCGCACCAACCTCTGTCTGGTTAGTGTCTTAAGGCCAAAAAACGTGTATTCACGCTCAAACTTTTCCACGCTGTGATGAATTGCCTGGGCGATATTCACGTTGCGTATATTCAAATGAGCCGTAATTTCGATCACTTTTTTAAAATTATTTCCGCACGTTCGGTAAACGTGAAGCGATGCATGAATGGCAATTCTTAGTGAATATTTTGACTGCTGGATGGCATTGGTAACTTTGACAGCTGCTGAAACATAAAAATTGGAAAAAAATATCTGGTCATCCTGCCTGACTTCGTCGAGATCGTACAGGTGGCTTTTCCCATTGACTCTTGCAATTTTGTCCAAAAATGTCCAATTTTGTCTTGCAATGAGTACACTGGACCTAGTCTGCAGGTACAAGTAAGCCGCAGTTATAAGCCATAATGGCACCTAACCTATCTAGGCCTATGGAGATAAGTGTTCTGTGGGTTTGTGCTTCAGTTAAAGTTGACGACCGCAGGCACGCTGCTTCCATTTGTGTAGATAAAGGTAGGGTAGGTAGGAATGTATGTAGGTGCCCTAGAGACTTACACCCGATGCTCACGTAGACCAACAGTTTGGGTGTATTGAGTCCTGGGGATGGGATATACTACTAACATGAGACCTATACCGCCCACTGATGGCTAAAACCTCACAGATTTTGAAATGGGTCTCAGGAAGTTGAAATACTTAATCTTTTTCAAATCTTCTAGCTCGTCAAAGTTTCTGAACAGTAGCTCCCCCATTGAGCTAAGCAGTCGCAGAGCAGGTAGCGAAGAGCTTCTTGGTCACTACAGATTCTACATTAGTCGCTATGGGGGATGCCTAAACGCATAGCGTGAATGCATATATATATGTGAATGCACCGCCATGCGTATATCATTGCGACTGCTCAACACGGCCCATAGGGTTTGCGTCATTGACCTAATGTCTAGTTTTATCCATCGTTAATTTGCTTTCCCCGGGGTTCCATCTTCTTGCTTCTTTCTCAGAAACCTTTTGCGTATATGCTAGCGATTTCTCCACCTCTGAGTCCTCACTTGAATGCGTGTCCGCTCATCCATTTTCTTGGAACCCTGTATGTCCCGGTGAATGTTTACGATCAATTTGCAATCAGTTTCGATATCTAATAGTCGCTTGGCTGTCAAAGTCGATCAGTCAAGTTAATGCCTTTATCGATAGTGCTGCTTCATTTATTGCTGCAACTTCCGCTTAAAAGACCCAGCAGCCACTCGTGTTGTGCCTGCTATTATCCTTCCGCACGGACGGAGGGACCTACAGAAAAAGCAGAAGAATGCGTCTGTCATTACAATATTGGAACAATTGATTTCGATCATACATCAATTGTCACTATTTGTCACTCTGAAGTAAAGAAGTGATATGTCAGGGCTTAAAAGATTTTCTAAGTTGGGACGCATGGAAGATTGACAAGAACAGAAAACTGCCTACAACGTTGGGACTGAACAGACTTATATAAGCTTTAGAAAAAAATATAAACGTATCCAAAAATTCCATAAATCAAATTCATTTCAGACCTGAGAGCTTCACGGCATCGCTTGAAGTGGAATTGCTTGCTCGCAACGCAACCCAATCCTAGGCAAAGATAAGTGCCCAGCCACTTCCGCATGACCTCCTCCGCGGAGATGGCAGAGTGACGCGATTGTATTACACTGACTGCGGCTGATTAAATTATTTTGATTTATGTTAATTGCCCCTCATCCTCGGCTCGAATTCTAGCTACGAGTAGTGTTCCATTATTGCGAACAATAAATGCGATTTTAATTAAATGCATTCCTACGAGCGCCTATCGTCCGCCGTTCAACGTTGCACAGACGCCAGCACGTATCGGTATCGCATGTAAGTATCGGCAGGTCGGTCGTTGCAAATTCGGGCACCGGTGCGTTTGAGAACGACCTGACAGTCCCAAGGCTTGGCGTGGTCGTGTTTCGTGTTTCGTGTGCGGTTTAACCCAATTGTATTTTAATAAATTCACAAACGAGCCGATGAATTATTATTAATTTAATCCTCGGGGCGTTAATTATGAAATGGCATTTAAACATTCGCTGCATTCGGTCTCTTGCAGGCGCCGTGCATTTCAATACCGCATTGGGTGGTTAATCAACGAAAAAATCGTGCATCTGGTGCTGTCACTCGTGTACAGGCGCTCACTGATCGGTGCATGTCCTTTGTGGGCATGGTCAGGTGAGAGTGCATGGGGGAGTTTCATTTCGAAGCTCGGCTGAGGGGATGCACGTCATGGGAAATGTGTTAATGGACACATTTACTGAGTATTGGCCATTTTAAGAGCACAAAAAATATGGCTGTGTTCACAGAGTGCAGACGTAGTTACAAGTGATTTCAGATTTATGTGAAATTGGAAAGGGGACAGCATTAAATACACTGAAATTCATATAAAATATGAATATGTAATGATAGTGGCGTCAGGTTGACAAGTATACTTTTTTTAAGACAGAATGGCTAAAGTTTTGGGAATGTGTGATAGGCACCTCAAAGGCAATTTGCAACAGTTGAAGATTTTTTCAAAGGCAACTATCATTTCCATCCTAAAAATACGAGTACGCTCCCAGATCTGCTGCAGCTGCCACAGCGTTACTGAAATGCATCGGTTGTCAAGGCAAGAAGTTATAAGCTTTAAGTGAAATCATTGAGGATTGAGTCAAGTGTCTGTCTTAGTCTAGCGCACATAGGTGACAAGGTCACCTTTGGTCCTATTTGCGTTGAAGAATATTGAAGATTCAACCGCAAGCCCTACAGAAACGTGAGTCAAGCCAGGCGTCTATGGGTCCAACCCCATTAGGGTGTTAGGCCAGAAAGGGCGCGTGGGCAACTTCGCTCTGGCTCAATAAGTCTTTGACTTCGAATTTATGGGACAACACAAAAGAGAACATCCAGAGTTGAAGTGGGGCCCATATGTAAGTGGAGAAAGACTAACTCTAACTTGTGTGCTGGAGGCAGCTAGTGAAGAGGAACTGGCCAAGAACTAGTTCGAAGGAATTTCCAGCTTACTGGGAGGAATCGCTTAGAGGTTTCTTCTTCTTCTTCTTCTTCTTAGGGCGCTACAGTCTGAGGTGGACCTGGGCCTCACTCAACATGCCTCTCCAGCCAGCACGATCTTTCGCCAGCTGTCTCCAGTTTCGCGCACCAAGCCGGCCGAGGTGCCCCTTGACTTGTGTGCGCCACCTTGTTCGTGGACGTCCTCTGTTGCGTTGTCCCACAGGCTCAGAGTCGAAGACTCTTCGGGCCGGAGCTAAGTTGTACATACGCTCTACATGGCCTAGCCATCTTATGCGTTGAATCCGTAGACGCCTGGCTAGACTCATGTCGCTGTACAGGCCATACAGTTCGTAGTTGAACCTTCTGCTCCAAATGCCATCAACGCAAACAGGGCCAAAGTTCGCGCGCAGAACTTTTCTCTCGAAAAGACCAAGACACTGTTCATCCGATTGGGATATTGTCCATGACTCTGCGCCGTAAAGCAGAACTGGGATGATCAAGGTCTTATACAGAGTCAACTTGGTCTTCCGAGAGAGAGCTCTACTACTCAACTGCCTTTTAAGCCCAAAGAAAACAGCGGTTGGCAAGAGTTATTCTACGTTTGATCTCGGTACTGTTGTGGTTTGTACTGTTTATTGCGGAGCCAAAGTAGACGAAGTCCTTAACTACCTCAAAGTTATAGCTGAATATGCTGATGTTCTGGCCAAGTCGTCGATGTTGTGCGTCCTTTCTCGATGACAGCATATACTTTGTTTTGCCCTCGGTTACCGCTAGACCCATTTAAGCCGCTTCCGTTTCAATGCCAGCAAACGCATCATTGACATCGTTGACTAAGGCCCTTGTTGGCCAGTGAGTTTTACACGAAGAACGATGTTAAAGAAATCACATGACAGCGCGTCGCCTTGTCTAAAACCTTTTTTGACATTGAAGATCTCGGTGAGTTCGTTACCGACCTTAATGGAGCAGCGAGAGTTCTCCATCGTCATCCTGCTCTGTCTGACGAGTTTCGCAGGAATGTCAAAACTAGATATAGCGCTGTATAGCTCGTCTCTATACACGCTGTCATATGCGGCCTTGAAATCGACAAATAGGTGATGTGTGTCGATTGGCATTTCTTGGGTCTTCTCCAGGATCTGCCGCAGTGTGAAGATTTGATCTATGGTGGACTTTCCTTCCAGCGATTTTTCCTTGTTGGCGTTTTAAAACCCTTTTTGACAACGTTTCCATTCTTCGTCTATTGTTAGTGGTTAGAGGTTTGGTAAATTTAATTTGGCTACCGTGCACTTTACGAAAATTAATACTGAGCAATAAATCAAGAATGGAACTTTGTCTATATAGCAGAGCACCACAGCAGGTCAGCACCAAGTAAGCACCGCAATTGAATAAGACCTCCAAAGTGAAAGTCAATCTCTGAATTCACGATCCACAATGAGCCGTTCAAAGTCCGAGCGCCCGAACGCGCTGTTGCGATTTGGGCTATAAGGTCAGATGATTCCGCAATGCCATAAACTGCACCAAACACTTAATATTTTTGGACGCTTTGATACTTGGTCGAAAACTTGTGGATTGTTTTCTCTCCACTGCCGGCAATTTTGCTTGTTGACAAAGCTGCTGAACCAAAAATGGCCCTCGTTCGAGAAGATTATTTTTTGGCCAAAAATCCGTACCTCCGGTCAAAGTTTCCAGCGCCCAATTAGCAAACGCATGATCGTCCGGCTTCAATTCTTGCGTCAGCACAATCTTAAACGGATGTGAGCCCAAATACAGTCGTGAAAAAAGCCGGATTAACTCTATGGCAATGCCCAATTCCGATAATCAGCGCCGAATCGACATTTCTGGGTTTTCTTCTATACTGGTCGCTGCGGCGTCTATGTTTTCTTCATTTCTCACCAATCTCTGTCTAGTTGGTGGCTTATAGTACGTTTACACCGCACCCAAATTCAACAGTTCGGCTAGTTTCTGCATTTCAGCCCAAATACATTGCATTTCGCCATACATTTCCTCCATTCTGGAGTGTTGCATTCCAGCGAAATACAGAATTTCGTCGCTGCATTTGTAAGTTCGTCAAATCGAAGAATCCTCTTTACAAATTCAGCACCATTCACCACTTCATCATATGACATTTCTGCTCGCTGACATAAACAAAAAAAACAGCTGTCAACAAAACAATAAATCATTTCAAGTGATCATTGCAATAAAAATGGAATATATATGCCCGAATTAACATTTAAATTCATCTTTAAATTAATAAAACAAGCTAAATGGTTCAACCACTTCTGATTTCCAATCAGGAAAAAATATCAACAATTAATTCTAACACTAGCTGTAATTTGAAATGCTAAAGTGGGAACGCAAAATTGGATTTCGAAATTTTTTTCCTGAAATATTGAATTTGGGTGCGGTGTAAACGTACTATAAACGTACTATTAAGGTCCAAAAGAGTGCACTCACGTTTAATCTTTTCCGCGGTGTGACGAATTACCAGCACACTGAAGCGTGTGCGTTTTGTGCGTTTTGAATTATCGAGTTTTTTTTGGAGTAAAAACTCCAAAAAATATTTAAATAAGAAAATTGTCGATTTCCCTTTCTTTTTCTGCGAACTCTGCGATGCATGATGAAACGGCAAACCTAGGTAAAGATTCTGACAGCTGGATGCCATTAGCAACTTTGGCAGTTGAAACATAACAATTGGAAAAGCTATCATTGCCCTAAGGCCACCTTTTAGTTTAACATTGAAATGAGTTCACTTCATGAGCCGGACTGTAAAATAACGTTAAATCAATTCGATGCAACAATGACAGCAACATGAACAGATTTGCTTCCAAAAGTAATGCTACACATTCAATTTTTTTGTTATTGCTCAAAACTTACATAAGCTCTAATTGATAAAAGATCCCAAGCCGCAAGATCATCGTTTACGTCATTTTTTTGGTGGGTGGACTGAAGTTCGACGGCAGGCTGATCCAGTCTTTATAGCGAAATTTGTATTCAGTGATGAATTTTATATCTGATCAAATGGCTATGTTAATAAACAAGATTTCCGTGACTGAAATGAGAACCATTCCTAGGGGGCCATCGCTTATTGTTTCAAACAAAAATACTACTGTGTGTTATATAATGCTGAATAGAGCATTGGGCCTTGCTTCTTTAAAATTGATACCATAGCCAGCATTACAGATCCATAATAAATGATTATTTGTTTTGAATTTTGCTTGAGTGCGAATCGAATGGCTTTCATTTTTAATTTGATGGGATGGTGGTTTGTACGTGATAAACCAAATGAACCAGATAAAACAGAAATAATTTATTGCGCCAGTAATTTCCTGACAACAGTATTTTAAAGCATGGTTAAGGCAATGGACATCACGCAAATACTGTTTGCTTCTCAACGTCACGACCGAATGCAACAACGCGAACAAAAGAGCCTTTCACATGAGATGCAAACTGCGAACGCGAATTTGTCGAAACAACTATATTTCAGGAAATATCAGCAAAAATGTATACTTTTTGGTATGCCACAATGTGCATTTTGAATTAGCGAGTTTTTTGAAGTAAAAACTCAAAAAAATATTTAAATAAGAAAATTGTCGATTTCGCTTTCTTTTTCTGCGAATTCTATAATCTCTTCGCCAATTGTCAAACTGAATTCACGATCCAAAATGAGCCGTTCGCGATCCACATCCATTCACGTATAAAAAATTCGGATAACCATTGGGCGCGAACATTTGAAATTTTAAATTTCACATTGACAATTGAGAAACGAGTTTGAATGATGTGTCAAAGCTTGTCAATTCACCACTCATGTGAAAAGCACATGAACAACTTAGTTCCGGTTAGAAGAATCTTCGTCTCTGAGCCTGTGGGACAACACAAGAGAGGACGTCCACGTCTAAGATAGCGCACACAAGTGGAAAATGACTTCAAACAACTTGATGGATGGAAATGGAGACATCTGGGGAAAGATCATGCTGGCAGAAGATGCTTCTAAGTTTTGGCCCGGGTCCCCCTGGACTTAGCCCCACAAGAAGAAGAAGACAGGACGCTAAACAAGCAGAAGGTAAAGAAATGTTTGGTCTTTATCTTCATCTCTACAGATTTTAAAGAAATCTTTCGCAAGAAAGACTCAGTCTGGTGCCCTATGTTCCAATTATCTAATGTCCTGTGGCGACAGCTTTTAGGGCTCTGCTCATTCAAATCAACGTTTAGAGTTAACGCTTGGAACTTAGGAAAGATTTACACTTCTGGGAAACATGCAGTGTCTTTGGTCAACGTATGGTTGCACCCATCTGGGTGAACTTGTACTATACTTGGCAAGAACGTCGTGTTCGCATTTTTTCGGAATATCACTGTGCCCCGGATGAGCTGAATGTTTAAGTGTGCTAGACCACTTTTTGGGTTAGAGCAGCCTTTGGAAATGAATCGACGAATTTGATTCTATCTCAGCTGTCAATGCAAATGACGACATACCTGTAAAATACCATAGTATGTTTGGGCGATGACAGTGACACCTGGGATTTGACCGTAGTCGCCGCAATTATCCATAACGACACGACGACCACAATTAAAAGTAATCGTCTGCTCAAAAATTAAGGGCCAACTAAGCCGTTCGAAAAAGTAAGCTTATGTCAAAAGCAAACGAAAAGTAACCAGAAGCATTGTCAAATTTCAAAGTGTCTATAACTGCTTATTATTTTAGTGAAGCATCTGAATCTTCTTCGGCTTTTTTGGTCATTCGAGGTAGAATTCAACTGTTAACCGACCTGACAAAGATCGTTTCATTTCGCAAGCAGGCAAAAGTGAACGAACTTACCGAAACTGAGAGAAGCGGCTACCATGGTCACAGGGTATTGTTTTGGTGTATTTACAATGTTGCTTCAGTCTTTTTAAGTTTCCGTACGGCCATTATAACTGGGCCTTTATACTCATGCTGTGCTTAATGGCGTTTCATGTGCCTTTTTACAATAAGTTCCAAAATTAACGAAGGCACTTGCAACGCCACCTAAACTTTATAAAATAAAGGTAAAATTGACCTCCCAATCATTTCAGTTAGTTGATTCATTTACCGCATTTCTGGCTTGGATCCGAAATGATAGAAAGCGCCGGAGAATTCATTGAATTATTTTGGCATTATTGATATTTTAATTTGTCTTCTCGACTGAATTCAAAAAATGTAGCAAATGAGCAAATGTCGGTACCTCCAAGAAACTATAATCCGCTTAGATTTCATCTGAGCTGGATTCAAAGGGCAGGAAGTGATAACCCAGTATTACTTTCTAAGAGGACTGGATATTAATCATTTCGTTTCTAACATCCTTGTGTAATTTAAGCATTATATCAGCTTGAATACATTTTAAGTTAAACATTTCACAAGAATTTCTTGGAACTGGAAATAAGGAGATTTTAAATTCAAAATTGCTTTCCAGACCCTTTTGGGTCTTCAGTATTTGAAGGCATCTCTGTCTATCTGCCCGATAACTTTCGATCAATACCGCTCTAGTAAGATAAACATTTTGACTGCCATATAAACTGTACAGGAATTTTCATTCAGGACAACTTTAACTCCATTTATAACAGCAAAAAAGAATTGCTTGCCACCCAGACAGTTGACTTTTAAGTCATACATGCCAACATTGGGCACAGTTGTAGGATCCTCCAGGCTAATACTTCCGAACTTGCAATTAAAACAGAAAACAAATTTCACCCAAACGTGTCACAATTTTTTATTTTATTTCCACGGATTCTAAGAGCTTCACAAGAAAAATTGAACTATTACTTAGAAGCTTGCTCGAGGGCACCAAGAATAAGCTCTGCAGTCCTGCTTATCGTCCAGCTTTCGGCTCCATTTAACTCGGCCGCCAGAATTTTTGTTGAGTAAGATTTTGATTGCTGACAAGAAATCCTTAAGAATTAGAGGCGTGTTTCACACATTCTGTGGAAAGAAGGAAAATAGTTGATATAATAATGAATTATAGGTATAAACCTCAAATAGTTGCTTACTACTCTCTTAAAATCGGTATTCAGTTGAGCAGTCTCTGCTGTTTGTCTTTTATCTTTTGAAGTACCTGATGTACAACCCGTACTTCCCGTTCTTCCTTCAAATACATTCAAACGAAGCTGATTGGTTAGTATAACTGCAGTTTTCCTGCTCGAGCAATGTTAACATTTTTTTATTAAATCACTTTTGTATTAAAAAAGGTTCAACAAATCCGAAATCCAGTCAACAAAACAAATGAAACGTCAAATAATTCACCTCATTAACTTGGAGGGGACGATTGTCAGCTGTTCACAGACCGTGGTGCAAAAATACAAGGTATGTTCGATTTCACAAACAACGCCACCATTTGCTTTACGTGTCATCATTGAAAAAACCGAGATTATTTTGCGATAAAGATGTCTTTTTTTTCTAAAAATAAGAGTAGAGAGGTAAAACACTTGCCAATTTGGGCAGTTGCAGTTGCTTGAATTGAATTGAAAATGAGGTCTTTGTTAAGTCGGTAAGAAAAAACTGTCAACGCATATTATGAATAACATTCGCTCTGCATTTCATCCCCGATGTTTGGATCGACTAAAATCGAGGATACTTTCAAAGAAAACAAAGTGATTCCTACATATTTCGATGACAATCCATTTGTCATTTCATGGCAACACAAGAAAAGTCTGCTCAAACTTCGAACAGAGGCTAATTTTATCTGCAAAAAATTATTCCACCCTTTACAGTGCAAAATGAAAATACAACAGTGAACTACTCTCTTCTGAACTACTCCAGCAATCAACAATCAATAACATAGAGATGTTCAACTCTCTCCCTCCTTGCCGCTGAAAATCTTTTGATAGCTTGTTGTACTTGTGACGCCTTTTTTACGTACGAGCTGTTTGCATAAATCAGTTGACCACAAATAAGACAGTGTGTGTGAAATATAATTGGCAAATGTAGAAGTATGTGTTGGTCGAGGGGAAACGCAGCTGTAAAGTTGAACATTTCGTCCTAGAAATCTGGTCTCTGCATTTGATTTCATGTGATTGTTCTTATCTTTCCGCGTTTTGTCTGAAAGTGAATTTTTGCTGTTTTGTGCTGTTTTATTTTAACTTTTACTATAACTGCTCCAATTCCTTTGTTTTTAATGTAAATTCGCAATTAAACTATGGAAAAAGTCGAGATCAAATCAGAAGGGGAAGTGTACGAAGACGAAAGTGTTATTACCAGTAATTAAAAACTCAAATGGTATCAAACAGTGTTTATGTAAACTTTTGTATTTTTTAGGCGATAAATTATTTAGCGCGCCATATAATGAGCAATCAATTGACGAAGACGATGAGTTAGATGATAGTCAGGACTTTACACCGAATAGCTCAAACTCTACACAAACACAGAACGAGAAGCGGAGAGGCACATGGTATGATAAAGATTGTCAACTTCTCATCAATGTGTACAAAGAAGAGAATCCAAAAGTGGGGAAGACAGTAAGAACAAAACGAATGCTATGGGGACGTATTGCCAAGAAGATGCAGGCACAAGGTTCATCCTTCGGAGCAACGCAAATTGAGGCGAAGTTCAAGAGTTTAAAAAGGGCCTACAACAATAACTTGGAGGAGAGAAAACACGGCGGAAGAAGATCCTGTCCATATCATAAGTACAATGATTTTCTTATCCATTCCTTCACATTTTACATGAATTCACTTTAAAGGGATTTCGCTGAAATTATGGGACATCGATCAGTCACTCCGACCTATCAGTTGGGGAGTACAGAAGAGAGTGGAATAGTAGCGGAGCATCTATTGACAGATTCTGGTTTTCCATCAACTGGAGGTAATTTGAAAAGCACACAAATGCATTTGCCTAGTTCCATATCTCGCATTTTTTTTAGCACAATCTCCGATTATGTCGATTGGAAGTGAGAGTCCCTTGCTCGAGGAAGAGCCATCTGCGGACGACTGCGAAGAAACGCCCAAACCACCAAAAAATAACACAACCATTCTAGAGGAGTTACAGAAGTGGAGACAGGAATTCATCTTAGAAAGAAATGCAAAGAAGGAATACCGGCAAGCAAAACTATTGGCGTATGAGAAACGAACTGCCGTATTGGAAAAAGAAATAACGTATAAACAGGATTTGTTAACGACATTTAAAAAATCACAAAATAGAAGCATCGAAAAATAGTCACTCAAACTTCTTTCGTTCTTTTACTCTCGATTGAATCGGGATTCAACATGCTTTCGGTTGCACTTTGTTAACTGATGTCAATATCAGAGCTCTAGTCAAAAATTGAGTTGTGCGTCTTGAATGGATGTAGCACTACTTGATTTCAGGCTGCAGTGGCCATATGTTCTCCAAGTCCCAGAAAGGTTTGGTATTAGCACAAGATGGCTTTGTCAAAGACTGGGGGAAGGCTTAAATAAAATCCCCTTCTATTTTTTTTGAACTAACATCTGGTGCACATATCGGAACCCGTTGTTCACAGGGACAGACCATGAGTATCCACTGAAGATTTGTGAGAAGAATAACTTGAACCCATAGGCTTGCTCCTTGTTCTTGGATATAAACGAGCCAACCATAACTTTTATAGAGAGAAAAACGGCTACACAGACAGATGAAAACAGCCTGGGAGAAATACGTGAATTAGAAGGAAGCCGAGAGCGAGGTCCACACCAGGCGCGGAAGTTCTGCAAATCAGAAGAAATCAGTCAGAAACATGACGCAGTTACACCGTGCTGTACATGTTGTAAAGATGCGGAGAGAAATCTGGTCACCGGTCCACATGGCATATTGGAGCGATGTGAAATGCACTTCAACGAATTGCTAAAAGTTCAGCTCACTAAAGAAGTGTCGGCTCCACCACTTATAGAAAAATACCCAATGCTGGCACCATCAAGAATAGAAGGGGTAATAAAGGCTATATCTTCTTCTTCTTCTTCTTAGGGCGCTACAGTCCGAGGTGGACCTGGGCCTCACTCAACATGCCTCTCCAACCAGCACGATCTTTCGCCAGCTGTCTCCAGTTTCGCACACCAAGCCGGCCACGACACACAAGTCGAGGGAAATCCAACACAGCCTACAATAGTCTGTCAAGGCCTTTTTAAATCCAGAGATCTAACCATAACCCCAAAGCTGTACAGCAGGTACATGACTATGCCTCAGTGCTCACATGTGGATCTGAAACTTGGGTGCTTAGTAAAAGGCACTCCATCTCTTAGCCGGATTCGAGAGAAAAGTTTTACTTAGAATTGTTGGCCCCATATGTGATGAAAGACGATTCCGGAGACGTTACAATCACGAACTGCATGCGATCTACCTCGAAGCTGACAAAAGTAGTAACCAAAATTAAGCTCGGTAGACTCTAGTGAGCGGCACATCTAGCTCGCAAGAGCAAAATGGAACCGACCCGGAAAGTCCCTTGTAGCTCATTTTATGATAAACGACAGCGTGGTAAACCATGCCCACGCTGAAGAAAAAGCGTAGCCTTGGGATAGGCTGCGTCGCGGTGCGATAGGAATGGTTGAAAAGAATAGTTTATGGAGGCCAGGACCAGATCGCAGTGGTCACGCCGATGGTGATTATGAACCATAACTTTGGCTTGAATTTTAAACATAAGCAATGTGGTGTCCTTGGCGCAATGGGTAGTAGTAGTAGGAAACGTAGTAGCAAACGGTAACATCTTTCATGAACTTATTTCTGATAGCGACCTAGGATGTAGTAGAACCCTACACAGATCTTTCCACATATACACGGATGGTTCCAAGACGAAGAAGGGAGTGCGTGCTGACGTCTTCTCGTATTTCCTTTCGTCTTCCTGATCATTATAGCGTGTCCTGGATCAAATAGAACATAATATCCACACGGGATACAAGCATTATCATAAATAAGCTGGCAGTCTTTAAATCTATGGGATTAGTTTCTATAAACTCGATAGAGGTTAGCAGCTGTCGCGCATTTTTTGGGGAGATGGCTGAATAGTTTAACATGCGCCTGCGTTGTGCACCAGGTCGCGGAATTGCTAAGCGGATGAATTTGCCGCATAACTCTTACTGGAAAAATTCTGTAGTGTGCAACTAGCTAATTAACTGTCATATGATCTACATGTCAAACCTCTAAAAGGATCTGGCCTTGGGGTTAGGCCCTAGACTAACCCGAAATCAAATATCAAACTCTTACCTTTGCCCCTAAAAATCTTTCGACAGCTTGTTGTTTTTGTTGCGTCTGTTGTATCTATGTAACTCACACATAAGCCATTTGCCATTAAACAAAAATCAGTCCAGGGAAATAAGAATAAAAATAGAATATATGTCTGAATTAGCATTCAACATTCATCTTTAAATTAATATAACACGCTAAATGGTTCAACCACTTCCGATTTCCAATGAGGAAAAAATATCCAATAAGCAATTCTGACACTAGCTGTCATTTGAAATGCTGAAGTTGCAGTGGGAACGCAAAATTGGATTCCGAAATTGTTTTCCTGAAATGTTGAATTTGGGTGCGGTGTAAACGTATTATAAGATTAGATTTTGACAGCAGCTCTTGGTTTGACACTTTTCATAAAAGGTCTGTTCAGAAATCAGTCAAAAGATATGTTTGACTTCTGGGTCTGTTCCCGTACCTTCTGCACTAAAATTCACATTTTCTCAATTTTCAAGCAGTGACGATGATTGCACGAGCGGAAGAAGGCTGACATTTCGAAGAGACCGCGTATGATATTCCAAACAGGAAAGCGATGTATTTTCGGAGCATCCAACCCAACTCAATCAAATTTTCCTAAAATCATACGATCTCTCTTCGATATTCCTTTCGGCTTTGTAAACACCGTCATAGAGTAGAAGAAATAACAAAAAGGACGGGAATACGAACTAAGCTGCGCGCTTTGGCATACGTTTGAATTTGGTGAACTGCGAAATACGAAATCTTGATGAACAAACGAACGAAGACCTTCACTTGCAATTGCAAGATGTTCTGAATATTTTGTTTGAGGTTTTTGTTCCATTCTAAACTGTTCGTTTTTCCATCATCCCAATGACGTACAAATCGATTGACAGATCTCAGCTGATTTGACAAAATTGAATAAACACCCCTAAAAGATTGATTGTGCTAAAATTCACAGCATGGGGAAATTTCTTACTCTCTCGCCGACGCTCTCTCTTTCGTGAAAAACAATGCAATTCTTAAGAACGAGGGCGGGATTTCGTAGTTTTGTGTTTAATGTTTTGTACCGGTGCAACAGAAGGGAGTGGATATAAATTTGTGACGGTTTCCTTTTACTGTTTTGCAAGTTTTTTACGTTGATTAAACCAGATTCAGTGGATCATTTGTCGTGATTTAGATTCAAATGCAACATGGAATGCTTTGAAATCACTGAAGTCGAAGAAGAAGACGACTGCTTTATAGTGGAACATCCGCCAAGTACAGAGCAGATTGTAAACAAAAGTGAGTAAAACGCATATTTCAGTAAACAGTGTTTACATTATTTTGATCACTTCTTAAGGTGAGGATTTATTTCCCGAGCCATGTTACCAACCATCCCTTGACGATTGTTCATCAAATACCTCCACCACTGGTCAGTCAGGGGTTGAGAAAGAGAAAGCCGTTTGGTTGAACGAGGACTGCCGACTTTTCATCACACTCTACAGAGAGGAGTATCCAAATCTGGGGAAAACACCAGAACTGAAAACAAAGGGTCAACTTTGGCAACGTATCGCTGAAAGGATGCACGACCATGGTACCTTTTTCACAGCGTCTCAAGTCCAGATAAAATGGAACGCTATGCAGAGAGCCTTCAAAAAGACAATGAAGAAAAAAAAACCAACTTACATGTAACGTACGATATTTATACAATTTATCACGTCTTCTCATGTACTTTTTATGAATTCATTTCAAAGGAGTCTCTCCGAAAAGTTGTTGGAACAACCATCGACCAATCCGGGCCCTCAGACGGTAGAGAAACAATTATTGAGAGACACAGGACTTTTATCCTCCAAAGGTAATCTGAAAAGTACTTCAAATGCATTTGTGATATCTCGTACTTCGATTTTTAGCACAATCAACGAATGGGAGTGAAAGTTCCTCGTCAGAGGAGGAAGAATCTTTGGACGGTTTTAAGGAAACAAACAAACAAGGAGCAAGAGCCAAAACCATTCCGGAAGAATTACAAATGTGGAGACAACAATTCACCCAAAAAAAAAGGGCAGACCGAAAGTATCGCAAAGAAAAGCTGAGGACGTATAAGAGACGAACCAGTGTAATAGAACAACAAATGCTGAAAAAACACAAAGTGTGGAAGTCACTGCTGTCGCAATTGAGACAGAAAAGAAAATAAACTACTGCCGTTCTCATTTTAAAATGTTCTCTAGAGCGTTGGAATCAGAAATCAATCGTGTGGGGACATCCATTTCTTACCTCCTTGCCCTTTGATTTCATGGCACTGTATATGTAGTCTTGTATTGGGCTAGGGTTTTTGGCAAAAATTTGGCTGTCCCGGTTCGATTAATTCCTGATTTCAATGAATATTTTCGTTACTCGTTTTAAACTTCATATCAAAGTTACAGGGGTGTCATCATTTTTCCCTGAACTTGGCTGGTTTTCCTTTTAATTTCTGCCCTAAATTCTGCAAACCTTTCGGATAGAGAATACTTGCCCTGATGATAAATGTTGTTATGGATCTACTTAATGCAAGTGCATAATTCTATTTAGTACATTTCTATTCGGATTGTTCAATACCGACCTCACTTTCCTTGCATTATAAATCATTACTGAACGCTGTCTTCTTAAGGCAAAACATCCGCTGTAGGAATATCATTCCATCAACACAATCCACATCTTCCAACCCTGTTGTTTGACATCTGTCACCGACATCTAAATGTCAAAACGTTTTTGAGTGAATTTCTTTTGCAAATTCCTCACGTTTTCAATTGTTTTCAAATGAAAAGTAAGCTGAAATAAGTTTAAAATCCAATCGTTTATTGCTTTCATCCCCTACCATCTTCAATTTCACACCTTTTGCATAGTTTTGTTTACATCCTTCCGTTCAATTCATTTGACATGTCACCTTACGTAATTAGACAATTTTCAATTTTCGTTTTCAGTTTGATGGCACAAGGAATTGTCTCAGCATTTGTCAAGCGATACGGTGCAGTAATATTCTTTCCAACTGTTGCAGTAACCTCAATTTACGCTGACTGGTCGCACACCCGCAAGTGGAAGCGTTCACTCAAAGCCCAACAACAGGAGTTACACTCGCAATAAGGAAAAATGGTTCTTGGTGCACTTGGTATTACAAGGCAGTGGGTCTGGGGAGGTATACCGCTTCTAGGTTTTCTCCTTGGCCATTATTTGGATGTGAAGGAGACCGAACGGATGTCAAGATTTCGGGACAAGAGTGCATTGTACTACCGTGAGTTGAAGCCCGGCGAGGAACCATCCTGGTAGATTTAGTACGAAAATACTTATGAATGTCTATTGTAAGAATCATGAAGATGTATGATCAATTAAAGTGAAACATTCTTCAGAAAAACGTAAACAAATTCTTTTTGGTTATACGTGTATAGTTGCATAACGTTGTAGATTGTATTATGGACTATTTTAATGTTAATTTGATTTGAGGTGCTCAAGTATTACTGTTTGACTTATTTAATTGGAGCAAGGGAAGGAAGACCGAATCTCTGGAACAAAAACCAACTGATAGAGGATGCAGACAAATTGGTTTTGATGACTGGAAGCAGACTGCATGGGACCGTCAGCCATGGGAGGTGGTAATAGCTCAGACATAGACCCCCAATGGGTCGTTGGTCTAATAAGTAAGTAATTGGAATTGGATTCGCGCGTGCCCATAGGACTTGTCGTTCCAAAACCCTACTTCACTTAGCCTAATGGTGTTTGTGGCCGCTCTTCTTCTTTCTTTCTTCTTTGCATGGTGCTACAGTCCGAGGTGGACCTGGACCTTAGCCAGCAAGGCAGCTAGATCGATCTTTCAGTAGCTCTCAACAGTTGCGGACATCATATTGTTTGATCTCCACTTGTGTGCGCCACCACAATTTCGGAAGTTTCTCCTAGTTGAAAAGATGGAAACTGCATTTTGGTGAAGATCGGGCTTGGGGGTGTGTTTTGGTTTGTCATCTGTATCTGCTCAGATCTTTAAAGATTATCATACAGTATCCACTTTTCATCACAGGTGATTATGCGGCGCAAAAACGGTTCAGTTTGGTTTCTTAATGTAAGCGATGCGCAGATTTCCATGCGCCGTATTTTTTGGGATTGGTTCAATTCATGGGGTACCCACTTATCGAGTTTATTCACCTTTCCTATGAGAGAAAGGTGTAGACTTATTGTCATTGGGGATACTTACATGCTTTGTGCGATCTCCTGTACCGAGTTCATTGGGTCCGCATTCACCATTACTCTTAAAACATCATCGTCAACTAACATTTCCGGCTTACAACGTGGAACATTTTCGAGGCTAAAATCTCCCGAATGTAACTTTCCAACCCAACGTCGTATAGTGCCTACGGTTACTGCTACATCCTCAAATGCGTCATAAATGTATTTCATTGGAAATCACGCATTATGTCCCATTTTAAATTCGTAAAGAAAGAGGGTTCGAATTTGAACTGCGACAGCCTAGTAAATCGAGCGAAAATCTGACATTTCATGTTGTACAACCCAATAGTTTAACATGTTCGTTTATATTAATAAATTTTCAATCGAACGGCATATAAAAGTTAACAAAAAAAATCAGTAACAAATATTTTATAATCAAAAATACTTCACATTTTAGGTGTCAAAAGAAAGTTTACACCCTGTCTTTTGACACAGTTACCAGATCTGCGTGGGCTTATGTTGGCCTAAATGAGACTGCTAACAATCAGTCGGTCACCTGAACCTAGCCTAATCTATTAATTTATCGTGTGATCTTGGGGATATCAATGTAATCCGTCGACACTTTCGCACAGCCTGAGAAGTGTGTGCTAACTACGTACTTATCGGAGAATCATGGTTTTATTCAAACGAAGAAGTTCTCATTATTCTCACCATGGTCGAATTTTCCTAATCATTTTCGTGAACCTCGTTCAATAAGTCCCTCTTCACCTTCACCAAATTTCTTCTGATTCATTGGCGCCTCTGTTACCATGCAGAGGTAAAATGCAATCTCGAACAACCAGAAGTAAAAGAGAAGAAGGGAAGAAAGCACTAGATTTTCAAGTCTAGATTCGAATCCCAAGCAACAATTTAAAAAAAAAAATTCTTCACATCCCCACCTCTTTCGAGTCACTGACAACGCTCAAAGAGTATAACTGTCTATAAAAAGCTTCTCAATCTCGCCGTTCGGAATCGGCATTAAACTGTAGGTCCCTTCCACTCTTGAAAGAACAATAGCACGCAAAACACGAGTGGTCGCTAAGAAGCTAGGCCCAGGTCTACCTCGAACTGTAGCGCCGCCTTTATTGTTATTAGTATTAAAGTTTAGTTCACACTGGATAGTAACAAAGTCAACGAAATGTTTTGTTCCCACTCAAAATACAAACTGATTGAAGTGCTCATCTCTTCATAATCGGTCGACGCCCGTGTTCAAGCCCTTTTCCATCACGTCCATATCAATCCTCTCAATTGACTGCATACAACATTTTGATTGCTACACAATTTATAGGCTCACAAATGAAAGATTTCATAGGTTCATCAACCACACTTCGAACCGATAATTGAGCTCTAATTTCTCCATCGCAGTACGAGCACT
The DNA here is from genome assembly GCA_930367185.1 of Myathropa florea. Classification (NCBI taxonomy): domain Eukaryota; kingdom Metazoa; phylum Arthropoda; class Insecta; order Diptera; family Syrphidae; genus Myathropa; species Myathropa florea. Next base: position 47,311,271 of record OV884002.1, read on the forward strand.
AACAAATCGCCATCACATCCTCAATAGGCAGGCAGTCAGTTGCGCATATCAATTAAGTTAATTTCCATTCTGGGACGACATTTATATCGATAGTTACATCACCAGAAAATCGACCATGAAAAAGAATTTGCAAACAAATCTCCCATTCACAAAAGAAACAACAAAAATACGAGTTTCAACGGCTTTTTCATGGTTCTCCACTCGTTCCCACTCGGTCTAAACAAACCCAAGAAACAATGGGAATGCGTTATCCCGAGAATTGTGTGACCACACAATACAAATCCCAAGACAGGTTTATGGTTTCAGTCGTCTTAACGACACGAAAGAAGAGAAGGGAGATGCACGATGAGGAGTATCCAACAGATTATCTGTGATAGGTCATCTTCAACGGATAGTTCTCCGGGAACTTCAGGTAGAATGTTGCGATTCACAATTAGTACGTAGCACATTCGGAATGGGACGGTGAAAAATGTGATTTCTTTTGATTTACTTTTTTTTTAAATTCTTGCTGTTCATTACAGAGATGGAATATAATAATAATAATAATAATAATAATGGCGGCGCTACAGTCCGAGGTGGACCTGGGCCTAGCTTCTCAACAACCACTCGTGTTGTGCGTGCTATTGTTCTGTCACGAGCAGAGGGGACCTACAGTTTAATGCCGACTCCGAACGGCGAGATTGAGAAGCTTTTTTTCTAGACAGTTATACTCTTTGAGCATTGTCAGTGACTCGAAAGAGGTGGAGCCGTGAAAAAATGTTTGATGTTTTTTTTTTTTGAGATTCGAACCGACAACCTCGAGCGTAGTAGTCCACAGAGATGGAATATACTCGATGAAAACGTCAAATTATTTACTCATTTCAGTCGTTTACGATTTCCTTCTCTGAAGAAGATTCAATGAGTTATTTTCTATCGGTCGAAGCTCCTAAATTCATTGCCTCGAGCCACACGAGCAGACACCATTCACCTGAGTTCTATGCGTTCTCTCTACAATCCCAAAATCGAGCCCTGAGGTGAGTTATAGAGTTATATAGTACAGGGTGACCAGATACGAACGGTAGGAAAATACATATAAATAAAACACCAACGGTGTAAGATATAAAATTGATTCTGGCGTTATTTCGAAGCTGCATAAATGCCAATATTTATGAATTAGCACATCATTCGAATAGCCGCCTCGGCTTCTCTGGCAGTGGTTCAAACGGTCGATCCAATTTTTGATGACTTGGCCCAATATGTGGGGCTTTATTCCGCCAATAGCGTCTCGAATGTTGGCCTCGTGCTCGCCCGAAGTCGTTGGCTGACGTTTGTTGGCATTAAAGCAGAAAAGTCTGCCGATAAACGAGGGGAAAACAGAGTACATATATCTTGTCATCGAAAAAGGACTTCATCTACCTTAGGACCGCAGTAAACTGTGCTAACAACTCCAGCACCGAGATCAAACGTGACTTTTGCCAATCGCTGTTTTTTTGCAATTGAGTAATGAAGCCCTGTCTCGAAAGACTAAGTTGACTGTATAAGACCTTGATCATCCCAGTCCTGCTGTACGTGGCAGAGGCATGGACAATATACCAAGCAGATGAAGACTCTCTTGGTTTTTTTGGAGAGGAAATTTCTGCGCGCGATCTTTGGTCCTCTTTGCGTTGATGGCAATTGGAGAAGAAGATTCAACCACGAACTGTATGGGCTGTACAGCGACCTGAGTCTAGTCAGTCGTCTATGGATCTGACGCCTTAGATGGCTAGGCCATGTAGAGTGCATGGACAACTTAGCTCCAACCCAAAGAGTCTTCGACTCTGAACCAGTGAGATAACGCAACAGAGGACGTCCACGTACAATGTGGAGCATACAAGTCGAGGGGAACCTCAGCCAGCTTGGTGTGCGAAGCTGGAGACTTCAATTCTTGCGTGAGCATAATCTTATACGGATATAAGCCAAATCCAACCGCAAAATAAGCCGGATTTTTATATTTTTGTGGGGCCACTCTTTGGCATGAGGGATCCAGGATCTTCCTTTGTCCATAGGCGTGAAAGTCATGCGCCGTCTCGGTTTAATCGAAGATGTCGCCGGTGTTTGTCTATAATAAATAAGTTTAAGAGTAACAGTCCTAGGAACAATCATTGCCCATGTTGACATCGTACTTATCGCGCCTAACGGTGGTAGACGTTGGACCTGAATGCTTTCAATCAGTTGTTTAAAAGATTTTCTGCCACCATAACATTGAAGCATTTGCAAGTGACGATTGGCTTAACAATCATCTTAAATATTCAGTGTACTGACCTCGGTGATATTCCCCACCGTTGGTCACATAATTATGTACATTGAGGTCGTCTTTCGAATCTTCTCTTTTAGTTACAGAGTTAAAGTCGTTAACAACTATTAGATTCAGTGAAAAGCAGGCACATCATAAATCCTTCCAAACAGTCGATCATCAGTGATTCAATTCATAACCCCGAATTCTTTGCTGAGCACAACTAAAATGTGCTCCCTCAACAATTCCTGCTGCATTCTTCAAATTCTAAACACTAATGTGTTTCCCAAACAAGAGAAAACAAACCAAAATGAAAAATCAGCATTTTCGACACGGCCGCAATGAATTGGAGGCGTGCTGTGCCATCAGCCCTCAATCGATCCTCACGAGCAAGTGGTGCACCTCTCTACCTGTAGATTCCCACAAGCGTGTGTGTGCGAAAAGCCAAACCAAAATTCTACCCACATCAACAGTTAAACTGCTTTCTTCTTCAGTTGTAGTTCGGCCGCCAACAGGAATAGATCTGGAAGTGTGTAGCTACGGTCGTGGTTTTTTAGGCGAAGTATTTGAAATAAAGTAACGGTCGATCGGTGAATCCGGTTTGATAAAGAGGTCCGATTTGCGGTCGTGATGACAGAAACGAGATTCAATATGAAAACCCTTCAGGACTACGAAGTGATGTCCGTTATGGGGAGCGGTGCGTTCGGAACGTGCTTCAAAGTGCGCGACAAGGAAACCGGCAAGACGTACGCGTGGAAAGGAATGGACTACGACGAACTGAGTGAGAAGAAAAAGGAGTCTTTAGTGTCGGAAATAAATGTTCTGCGGCAACTGCAACACCCCAACATTGTGCAATACTACCATCACCTGATAAACCACGAGACTAAGTCCATATTCATAGTCATGGAGTGCTGCGAGGGGGGAGATCTCTCACAGCTGATTGAGAAGTGCCGCTCGGAGAAGCAACGATTCGAGGAGAAGTACATTTGGAGGGTTCTCTTTCAGCTGTGCAAGGCTCTGCAGGTATGCCACAACAAAATCAAGGAAGGCACCATCCTCCACCGCGACATAAAGCCAGCAAACATCTTCCTGGATGCCGAGGGCAATGCAAAGCTGGGTGACTTCGGATTGGCGCGGGTGCTGCGTCGCAACGAGAGTTTTGCTGAGACATTTGTTGGCACGCCCTACTACATGAGTCCAGAAATTGTTAAGGGCTCCAAGTACGATCGCACCTCGGACGTTTGGGCAGTTGGTTGTCTTACATACGAGTTGTGCTCCCTACGGCCTCCGTTCAGAGGCAGGCGATTCGAGCAACTCTCCAAGAATATATCTGGGGGCAAGTTCCACTCCATCCCCGAGTGTTACTCGTCAGATTTACAGGATATCATAGCGTTCATGCTTGAAGTGGACAGCGACCAGAGACCCGACATAGACATCATCACGAGGCATCCGATTTTAGTGAGAAACGTCGTCGACATTCCCAATGAGTTCCCGAAACTGATACCAGTCACGACTGCGGATGAAGGGAAGTCCAAGTGGAGGCTCACACTCACGCCCAAGACAGACAGTCCCTCCAGCCCCGCGTTAACCCACTTCACAGTTGCTGAGGACGATAACGCCCACATAACAGGAATCTACACTCCGGCACTGCGTTCGGAGATATTTGGCTCAATCAGAAACATAAGAGCGGTCCCAAGGACATTGAGGTGTTCCGATCCAGAGCTGTATGAAAGCATTCGCGTGGAGGATGAACAATCAACCATCCAGCCCGTGGTAAGTAACCTCAGTCCAACTGTCATGACACAGAACGTCTTCGAAAAGGAACTCCAAATCCGTCTTCACGCAATTCGGGCCCACGAGAGCCTGCTCAGCCAGAGAGAAGAGAACTTAAATCTTCGGGAACAGAAGCTGAACGAGCGTGAGAAACGAATACTGGAAAGGGAAAGGGACTTCGAAGCAAAGAAAGTTGCCACGGAACTGATTGCGCAGCGAGTGGAGCAGGAACGAAGGCCGAAACCACTTCGCCAGCTCCAAACCACGCGGAAGATACAAGAGAAATCCTGCGACGATACTTACTGCAGCATCGATTCGACAGAGATCCAATCGGCTCCAACCGTGGCCAAACTCAATCTAGCCACGATGCCCCCGCCCAAGTCACTTGGAAGGAAGGTGACCTTCAAATCTCCAAAGAAGTTCACCAAGTATGACATCGAGAATGTTCCCCCACCAGCCATCTCCGGACGAGAGTCCAAGACGAGCACACTCCGTTCCAGCATCTCGTCCAAAACAAGTGACGAATCGGACGGAGGTCACAGTCATAAACGCAAATCAATTCTATCAATCTTCGGCCTGAACAAGGGTGCCAAGGACATCAAATCAACATCCACTCAGCACAGCACAAGATCATCCACAGAAGTGCTGGACAAGTGCGAGCCCGAGGAGCTGTCGACAATGTGGACTACGGAAAATAAACGGGCGGCATTCGACATGCTTGCAGCCATGAATGCCGCCGCGGGGAGACTCGGAAACAACGAGAATGGCTTAATGGCACTTCGTCAATGCCGGCAATCTGTGCGCGAACGGGGTTCTTCCTCGAACCTGAGGCGGAATCAAAACATCCGAAGGTCCGTCGTTGGACTACCTGCTGGAGTGGCCCAGGACCACGGTTCAAGGATCATCCTGTGAGAATGTGTGGGCGTTTGTTTACCTGTGTTTCGAGCAATAACTTGAATATGTGATAGCAAGGAATGTGATGAGAGGGATATTCCCAATAGCTTAGTGTGTACATAACCAATACATGTTTAGGTGTATGTATGTATGTCGATGATTGTGTGAAAACAGAAAAATAAAGATTTATTGATGAATGCGGACACAAGCGTACTCATTTACTTTTTCAGCTTTTGTTTATGATTTAATGGGTTCTTAAGGACTTGTGTTCTGTGAAAGAGTGAAAGTGGGTAAGCTGTTTATTTATTTATGGTCTAAGGATGCAGCTATGACTTTGAGGTATTCAAGGACTTCGTCCACTCTGGGTTCGCAGTAAGCAGCTTACAGGGTGTCAAACCCAGAATAAATTTTGCCAATCGTAGTTTCTTTTGGCAACACACAATTGAGTAATAGAGTCCTCTCGTGAAAGACCAGGCTGGCTTTATACAAGACCGTGATCATCCTGGTTTTGTTCTGTGGGCAATACCGAAACTGGATATAACAAAATGCTACTTTTGGTGCTGTATTTGTTAATGGCGATTGGAGTCTGAGGATCCAACGTCTAATTTGGCTAGGCTAAGCAACTTAGCTCCGGCCTGGACACGGATGATACTTCTCTGAAAGTAGTGCCACACAAAAAAGGAAAATATTCCAAGTATGAACCAAACGTAAAAACGCGCAAAACTGAAAATGGATGGTAATTGCTTTAAGGGGCGTAAAGGTTAAAAGGAGAAGTATGCAAAGCCGAGGCATGTGTCATGTTTTTAATCTGGAGCTTAAGTGGTTATCCAAGACAATGGATTGAGTATGCAGTACAAGGAAGGCAATGAATATATTCATTAATGTGTGTGTGTAGTATTATCTATAAGGATGCCGGCGTGGGTCACGCTTCAACTCTTTTTAACTCAGTCCGCCTGTGCTGTCATTTTTTCTAACGGGTTTTATTCCACTTTAAAATATGCCCTAAATTTTTCCATTTAAAATTAGAACAGAAATGTAGCAAATTATTCCGTAACGTTAAGAACAGAAATGTTGCAATTATTCCGTATTATTCCGTACGTTAATTTGCTACATTTCTGTTCTAATTTTAATTGGAAAAATTGAATCTTGTAAATGATTGATGTGGTCACCTTCCTTATTCTTCCACGGTTTAGTGGGTATATGTGTCGCCGCCATGATTCGATCCCTGACACAACCACCTCTCTCGTGTCATTGACAATGCTTAGGGAGTATAACTGTCAAGAAGAGCTTATTCCAAGCAATCGTACGCACCACACGAATGGTTACTGCAAAAGCCAAGTTCAAGAATCAAGGTCACCTTCCTGTTAACGGAGTTCCTTATTTCGTTCTTTTGAAGCTATTCGCCATTCCTTTCAGAAGGCCGTACGGAAGCTTAAGAAAACTAAAGTAACCGAGCGATTACACAAAAATAAGACAATGCGATTATAATAACTGCTTCGCTCAGTTTCGGTAAGTTCGTTCACTTTTGCATACTTCCGCGAGACCATTTGCCACGTATGCTGTCGCAGGACGATTTCTTCTCAAAGTTTTCCAGTCAAAATAGTTGCTTCAAGAACATCTCCTTGTGATGACTAAACGTATATGTTGCATAATCTCTGTAAATTCAAATTACGAAGCAGAATAATAGGTGGACCAATCTTTAACTGAAGATTATGCGGTTACCAACAATTGTTGTATCTGGTCAATGACGTCGACATCAACATTTTCTACTGCCATGAAATAATTCGAGTAAATGCTTGTGGACCATATTACACTCATCCCAAATTACAAGTGTACTCTTTGGCAATACTGCAACCACTCCGCTTTTTAAAGGTCCCGTCGACAAAAACGGGTGGTGGAGTGTGTGTACAGATGAAGTTGTCACGGTCTTTGACATTGACGCACGCCATCGGGTGGTATATATATCAATCGACAGATCTTTTGAAATGAGGTAGACGTTTGTTTCAACACTTCTCGATCCAGTGTATTTGAATATGGTTCTCCAAAGTTAGTTTTAAATTAAAACTTTTAATGCATCCCCCACCTCCCATTTCTAAACCAAAGTGTATAAAAAATCTGAAAAGAAAATACAAAAAATTTGCTTTAATGAGTACTTTATTTAAAACAAATTCGAGCATCCCGGCGTTATAGTTTTGGAAATATGGCCAAAAAGGGTAAAACATCGAATGCTAATTTGGAAGATCTGAATGACTGTTTTGTAGACCTCAACATGATCTTTATAATAATAATAATGGCAGCGCTACAGTCCGAGGTAGACCTGGGCCTAGGTTCTTAGCAACTTCTTATACTCGTGTTGTGCGTGCTATTGTTCTCTCACGAGTGGAGGAGACCTAGAGTTTAATGCCGATTCCGAACGGCGATTTTGAGAAGCTTTTTCTAGTCAGTTATACTCTTTGAGCATAGTCAGTGACTCAAAAGAGGTGAAGCCGTAAAAAAAATGTTATGTGTTTTTCCGAGATTCGAACCTTTAGTCCTCGAGCGTAGGAATCGATGCATCTACCCACTACGCCACGGCATTTACGAATAACACGCTTAAGGTGGTTAGACCATGTAGATCGTATGGACATCACAGCTTCGGCCCGAAGTGTCTTCGAATCAGAGGCATCCAGACAACGCAACAGAGGACGTCCGCGTTATAGATGGCGCACACAAGTGGAGAGAAACGTCAACTTACTTGGTGTGTGGAATTGGAGGCAGCTAGGGAGAGACCGTGCCAGCTGGAGAGCTTTGTTGGGTGAAGCTACTTCAAGGGGTAGGTGTGTCAGAAGGATGTTTGGAATACCATAAATGCTCCACGAATAGAAAATGCACAGTAGTTCATCTTTTCTTACGTATGACTGAAAGAAATCTTCCTTTCGCCCATGGTTTAGTCCCGGACACGATCATTTTTACCACCTCTCCTGAGTCACTGACGATGGTTTGAGAATATACCATTAGCTGCTATGAAAACTGCTTCTCAGGGAAATATACGAACAATATACAACAGCAGCTACCAAGAGGCGGTTAGACTCAAAGAGTAGCAACCAATGGAATAAAACATAGCAAACACCACGGAAAGATCCCGAAACACAGTGACTATGTGTCACCCTTCGATGATTTTGAATTTGGCTTCAAAATCATAATACAGATAGAAAGTAGGGGACAAATAATAATAATAATGTGTATTACTTAATGTACACGGGCCTGTGTATCCAGGGTAAAGTTGTTAATTGCTTTCAACATGTCGAGATGCCAGCAACGATCCTTATAAATGTATGGGTTAAGTTGACATACAGCCTCTTCCTCGCCTTTGTTGCAACCGCTTATAGGTAAACCAATGAATACAGCAGCCTCTCTGTAAATTAGGACCTCACCGTATAAAGAAGTTCGACTTATGAACCAACAATGAGCCTCGGATACGAAAGCCTTTATTGCTGATGACCATGCAAAGTAAGGACAACGATTTTCGGTTCTGTACGTGCAATGTGAGGTCCCTAAACATACAACGTGCAGCCGACGGACTTGTGGAGGCCCTAGAAGCCTGCGAGGCCGACATCAGGGCCAAATATCATTCACAAAACTTTTCTCTCAAAAGACGAGGAGCTTCTTCATTTGCTTTGCATATTGATCGCGCCTCTGTGCCGTAGTCATAGAGCAGGGCTGAAGTGATCCAGGTTTTAAACTAAATGAGCTTGGTTTTGCTCGGTTGCTTTTTGTGTTCGATCTCGTGACTGATGTTGTTTGTACAGTTTACTGCGAGCGAAAGTAGACGAAGTCCTCAAGTCTCTCAGATATAACCATTGTGACTTTTCGTTTACATTATCATTACAGAGGTTAAATAGAACCAATCTTATCTTATTGAAACAGAACTGAGTCAATGACTTTGATCAACCCCATTCACTTTTAAGCAGCAGATGCCTGAACTCTGTAAACATCAGATGAACAAGTGCTCCAAAAACGAAATTATTACGTGTGTTTGGTTCAGATAGTGTCGATAGCCATTTGAGGAAAAAGTGAGTGACTCAATTAGACCCAAAAACTATCTCCGCTTGGCTAGACAATATAACAGATAATGCCAGCGTATATAACGACGCATTCAACCAAACTTAGCGTGCTAGCAAGTGGCCCTATTAGCTGGTGAGATTTATTGGTTGAGTTTCAGGTTCCCGACAGACAATTGACTTAATTAAATTCATCAATGAATATGTGTATAAGTGTATATGCGCAATTTGGGGTCTCTGACCAGAAATAAACTATATTATATCTCTGACTATTGTCTCTCGAGTGACAGTAATCATTTGAATGGAATCCCTGATTGCTTGATAGAGATCTTTTCCTTGCAACTGCTTGACAGTGACTTGTAAAAAATGGCGATTAGTACAAATTACTGGAGTTTTTAATAATGTGTCTGACAACACAATTCTACGTCATATGAACCACATCATAAGGACAGCATGCAGATTGAGATCTGCAGAGCATTTAAAACATAAAACGATATGATTATGACAGTGTTGTGGCATCAGATAAGCGCACGCAATCTGGAAATCTGAACAAAAGATGTTGTAAGACCTGTACTCTTCCAAATGAGATTCCATTGAGTAGCTTTATATAACGTGGACTTATTTCTCAACCCCGCCCACCGCTCAAAGATTAAAATTCATGACCCTTGCCATCAACTCTTCTGTAAACAAGTACACTGCCTCGCACGTTCAAAGTTCAAAGTAATCTTCCACTGATAACATACCAAATAAATCAAAATAAAAAAAGCACAATGTTCCAACAGATAATTCCGTCTGCCCAAAGTTATCAACGGAAAGTCAACAATAAATGAAAGATACAAGAGCAATTCGTGTTTACGTATATCAATCGTTTCCAAAACTTTATTCCAAAACTAAAATTCAGGACATTGCCCTGCAAATAAATGCACTTATGGTAGGGATAGTGATGCGTCATCCATTTTAAGGCTGCATGCGGAGAGCACCGTCAATACGAATAGTCTCGCCGTTCAACAATGGATTCTCGTAAATGGCCTGAACCAAGTGAGCGTATTCCGATGGTTCTCCTAACCGCTGGGGGAATGGAATACTCTTGGCCAAGAATGTGCGCACCTTCTCGGGCAAAGCTGCCAACATTGGAGTGTTGAACAGACCAGGAGCAATGGTGCATATGCGGATACCTTGTGTGCTTAAGTCGCGTGCAATTGGCAGAGTCATACCGACGACGGCTGCCTTCGAAGCGGAGTAAGCTGCTTGGCCAATTTGTCCATCATAAGCTGCAACTGAAGCGGTGTTCACAATAACTCCACGTTGTCCATCTTGGTTGGGCTCGTTAGCTCCCATCAGACCAGCTGCCAAGCGGATGACATTGAAAGTACCAACAGTGTTCACAGTCAGAACTCTGGCGAAATCTTCCAGTTTGTGTGGAAGGTTTTTGTTGAAGTTGTACGTTCTGAAGGCAACAGCTGTTCCGGCACAGTTTACAGCCAGATCCAAGCGACCGAACTTGTCCTTTGCCACTTGAATGGCGTTTTGGACATCCTGCTCCGAGCTTACATCGACTGGAACGAAGACGACGTTGTCACCCAATTCCTTGGCAACTTCGACACCTTTGGATGATGGCAAATCTGCCAAAACCACTCTAGCTCCGTTGCGGGCTAAACGCTCGGCGGTGGCACGACCCAATCCAGAAGCACCTCCTGTGACAATTGATACTGCGTTCTGGAAAAAGAAACGTAAAAGAGATTAGGTGGGGCAGTAAGCTCGGCATGAGAGAGTATTTATATAACTGGAACATCAGTGGACTTTGGACCCAAAATCCTATGTCAGATGAGACTTTATCTTTTCAAATATCTTGCAGAATGCAAATATGTTGAGTAAATGCTCGTGATTTATTTAAATTTATCCATCTTCCGATGGTAGAGAAATTTGCATTAAATAACCATGCACTTAATTAAAATGAAATTATGTTTACGGACGATAAGAGAATGCACTTTCTATTTATAGAAATATTCACTTACCTTAATCATATTCAAAATGTATGGAAGGGTATCGAAGTTGAAAGTCACGAATCAAAGCACAGACACTTCTGGGAGACAAGTGAATTTATTCCTTCAATGAAGTGAAAAAGATTAAAATGAAAGCGTAAAGTCCAACTAGACCAACTGCTTCAAAAATAGCCGGTGGAATTGTTATCACGGTGGCAAAGTAATCTTTTGACAGTTTCACAATCTTCTTCATCGGATTTCAGCACCAAGGGCGAGTGCACACTTTTTTAATTATTATTTCGTTTGGATTTTGTGGACGAAAAATATGTATCATTTGTGGTTTAATAGAGTATACTGATCTATACATCTTTCCGTTTATTTTTTCTTTGAAAACTTTTGGACCAAATGAGGACACGAGAAAAGCATATTTTCGATTTGCAGAATGCAGAATGACTTTGGAATACTTATAAAGGGTCTTTCAATAGGGACTTCCGAACTTTGACAGCTGATAGCGGCGATATTGTTGTAGCTACATTTGTCAAAGTGGCTGTCATTTATTCAGTCTGTTTTGCGAAATCACCATGGACGGACATAGTGTTCAACAAACGTGCAAATGGTGAAATTGTTTTATCAAAATTGGTGTTCTGTTCGAGCAACAACGCTTCGCCCATTTTACGATCGCCATAATCTTCCAACCGAGAGGAATATTCCCAGTGTGGTAGATAAATTTGAGTCTACTGGGTCAGTAAACGATAAACCAACATCGGTACGAGTACGTCTACGAAACGCAAGATCGTCGATGAACGTCGAAAACATCGCCGTTGCCACGGACAACGGTGTAGTAGGTGTGCAGTACAGGGTATGAGGGCATGATCATGACCCGTTAGACTTTTTCTTCGCAGAGCTATGTGAATAAGTCATAAACAACAACACAGCGGCCCTCAAAGCCAACATTTATGTTGGCCTGATTTATGTGTCAGAGTCATGGCAAATTGAACATTTCAGATTCGCGCCACCCAGAGACCGCGGCGAACATGTGAACGAAGGTACATTCCATACGTTATGGCATCGAAATGCTTTTCAAACGAATGACAAATTTCGATAATATCTCAAACACACTTTGTTTTATTAAAAATATTAAAAATAGAAAGCGCTTAATGATGTTCCCTTTCAAATTAGTAGATCACTCGTAGAATACGAATTGATAATTTTCTAATTAGCAACCTATATATTTTTTGTGCAATTTATTTAAAATTTGTTTATTTTTCTGTGATTTTGTGTTTCTCCATTTTGTGCATAGTTTTTTCTCTAATAAATGCCTATTTTTTCCATTGCTGGCAATGATGTACTGATAAATTGTGACAAACGTCAAAGCAATTTTCTTTGAAATTCCGCATGACATTTAACAAAAACAAAAGCAACAGCAAGTTTCTCAATAATTTTCCGTGGCTGAAAAATAAATTCATCTGTTTAAATGATATGGCAGAGGAAACAAATAAATTATCCAATGATTGGGTACGTTGTCAATCAAAAAGTCGTCCGAATCGGTATTACTTGTTCAATAAGAAAACTGGTGAAACCAATTGGTGCTCGGACGCGGATAGTAGCGTTCATTTAAAAACCGTTTCAGGTATTTGATTTTTGTGTTCATCAAAAAGCTAATTTTGTTGATCGATCTTCTTCTAAATATCATAGCCAAAGATGTGTTGAAAACACCTGCACAGGATCGTTTGAAGCGTCTTCAAAATCAGTTGGAAAAAAAGCGGTTTAAGGATCCAGCTGCAGAGAGTTCAAAAAGCGGACGGCGGGCGAAAAGAGATGAAAAGAAAAATAATTCAGAATCAACAGTAAGTGATTCCAAACCAGCGAAGAAAGGAAGTTATGAAGAGAAAACTAGTCAATCAACTTTGCCAAGTCAATCGCATGCCTACTCAAAAAAATCCAAGAAAGATAAGAATAACGACACAAAAAGTCTTCCGTCTTCTTCACAATCCACTTCGGTTCAATCCAGGCTTATAAATCCTTCAAAGAAATCCCATGAAGAGACTCCAATTGAAAGGAGTGAAGCTGGAGAAAGAACCATCGCGGATGTTCCCCCTGAAAGAAATAAAAATAAATCCATTCCCATTGTCCATCCACTCTGCAAAGGAAATGGCAAACAGCCGAAAAGTGTGAAATTAGACGAGCAAATCAAAGAAGTGAATGAAAGGTTGGTGTCGCCTGGCCGATGTCCCAATGTTCGACAGACCGATGTCAAGAAAATTGAAATTTCAGTTGGAAATCAGAAGTCATCCGACGACCAGCTCGCAGTTGAGTACGATGAAAACGAAAATCAAAGGCAACCCGAGGAGAAAAGCAGTTTCCTCTCTAAAATCAAAGGATTCTGCAATAAACTTCTGAACGGACCCACAAAGCCAGGCAAACGAAAGCAATCGGAGAGGAAAGATAAGGAAAAACTATCAGCGAACTCTAGACCCCCATTTAAACACAAGAAGTTAGGGAATAAGAACTTATTGCGAGGAATTTCTTGCGACATTGAAAGTGAAAGCACTCAGAACTCAGACTTGATCTGCGGACAATCTCCAGAAAGAACCCCCAAAGTGGATCATCTTATAAGCGTACCTAAAGAAAGTGGTAAGGTGCCTGTGGTGTTGGAATTTGAAAACCAATTCTCATTGTATTCCTCTTGATAGCCAATGACAGACTAAAACGTCTGAGACAATCCTTGCAACAGCAACAGTCTCGTCAGTCCCTCCAGTCTCCTCCTAGCCCTAAATCGGATCTTATCGCTGACGCAGTCGTGTCCTCTCCGAATGTATCTGACTGCGAGCCAATGGATTGGCAACCCATTGCCCAGGATTTCAACGATACTGTAAGTAATGTCTACAAAAAACAAACTCTTGTAAAATGTTACCTTCTAGATAAGTTCGCCGACCACATCCAGTGGGATCTCGGCGGATTTGTCCACTGTGAGTGAATACAATGATACGGTCAGTGTAAACATCATGCGGTTGACAGCAGCTAAGAAGCAGAGCAAAGACTGGAAAAGAGACCACTTCTATTTCGTCATAGACACAAATGTTTTTATTCAAAGTCCAACCTTCGTGGAGGACCTAACGACCATGAAACTGTGTGGTAAGCTTGCAATTAACCTGCAATTGCAACATCAGATGCCACATGTTTGCTTTCAGATACTATGGGAACTGTGATCTATATTCCTTACTGTGTGCTCCAGGAATTGGATAAATTGAAAATCCGCTCTCCGAGTGAAAGCATAAGAATTCGGACAACTAGAGCAATAAAACTCCTTAACAAAGCATTCGAGGAAAGAAATCCTCAGTTTCAAGGTAAAACCAAGCTCCAAACTTTTCGGCAACTCTCCTTCAATCAATTATACCGTTTCAGCTCAAAGCGCAGCAGATGAAAGTGTTCACTTGATAAAGGTCACATCGCCGGATGACAGTATTCTCAATTGCTGCTTACAAGCGAAGCAGCACATTGATAACTTGTTACTCCTTACTGAAGACGTAAATCTTCAGAGCAAAGCCATGTGTAATGACATTTTGGTGTCGACTAAAAGCGATTTAATTTCGCTGCATTGAAGCATTTACAAGAGCCGTAGCTTGTACGATTTATACCTGGAAGTCTTTGGAACATGTTATACGTAAAATTTATACATCATTAAAGAAGTACAAATTTATTGTTTATTTGTTGTTGTTAGCTGGTTTTTAATTCGATGGAACCGCAGGCATTTCATCTCAAGGAAGAGTTCACAGATGTGCAGTCATGCGGCATCGTTTCTTGTACTGTGCGTCGACTCCTATACCAACTTCCCAGTTAGATTCTTCGCGGGACAAAAACCGACTTTAATTTCCAAATACCTCACAAGGTACTGACAAGGGTGCGCGAAAAGAAAAATTCGTGAAAATCATGTCTTTTCCGTTTAGAGTCGTTAGGTTCCACTACTTAGCACGAGCAACGAGAATGCTAGTTAGGCAGTGAACTGGTATGACAAAGGTTGTTGAAAAAGTTTCTTACATCAAAACCTATCGACAAGCGACAATAATCAGCAAAAGAATGCCTCTAGATATCACCAATGACAAAGTCATTAAGGATTTACCACATTCAAATCGCCGGGAATGGCATTCTTTTAGTCTCGGTGCAGAAAACATGACAGATAGCTATCTGATGACTTGAGACTATAGAATCTCCTCAATCATCCTCAACAACCATGTACCCATTTTGTGGAGACGTGTGCGTGTTGTTTTCATTCCGGAGGTAGGTAGACGCAGTCATGATAGCGCGAAAGATTTCAGTTCAATCAGCCTTACCACATTTATTCTTAAAAGCTCTCGAACACATTTGAGACTACGTAACTCAACTGAACCAGCATTTATCGCAATCACAACATGCTTACGTCAGGGATAAATCAAAAGAAACCGCTCTACACGAAGTAATGTGCACTGTCAAAAAATCGTTGCTCTACAAAGAATCCAAAGAATCCTTCTATGCCTCTAACAAAACTTTAGGGAAGTTTTTGGTGGCCAGCTCTCTAAAATAAATATAATTTAAAGAAACACGGTACAAAGAGTTTCACGCATAGCCACAACAGGCGCCCTTAGGTATACTCCCACAAACGCTCTGACAAAAACATAAACAAAGTCGCAGCACTATCGACAGAACTCAGATCTGACACAACTGATTACACAAACCTGGCCTGGGCCTTAACCAATAAGCCTCTTTAGTTAGCACGATCTTTCTTCGGCTGTCTCCAAATAAGCACACCTAGTTCTTTCAGGTCTTCTCTACTTGTGTTAGTCTCTGTTGGGCTGTCTCACTTGATCGAAGATTCTTCGGCCTGGAGCTAAGTTGCCCATGCACTTTACTTTGCCCAGACATCTCAGGCGTTGGATCCGTAGACGTCTGGCTAAACTCATATGCAGTCTGTGCAGTTCGTGATTGAATCTTCTTTTCCAATTGCCATTATCGAAAAGACCAAGATGAGAGGATGAAGAAATCCGCTTTGGATATTGTCCACACCTCTGTGCCGTAAAATAGGACGAGGATAAACAAATTCAGCTTGGTCTTTCGAGAGAGAGCTCTATTAGCCAACTGCCTTTTAAGTCCATTAAAAAAGTGGTTGACAAGAGTTATTCTGCATTTGATCTCGGCACTGATGTTGCTCGTACTGTTTAACCGAAGCCGATGTAGATGCAGTCCTTGATTACTTAGAAACGTTCTGGCCAAGTCGTCGATGTTGTGCGTCATTTCCCGAAGACAAAGCGGAAAGCGGTAAGCGGAAGTAAAACGAAGAATAGCTGTTTTACTCTCATTCACCGTCAGATCCGTTTTGGCCACATCCGTTTCAATGCCGGCAAACGGCTCATTGACGGCTCGCTGTGTTCAACCAATCAAGTTAATACCATCCACGTATTCTAGTTGTTGAACTTTCGAAAGATCTAGTGCTGGTCAATAAGTTTTGCACAATCTTCTCAAGAATTATGTTGTAAAAATCACATGACAGCCCATCATCTTATCTTAAATCATTTTTGACATTAAAGGTCTCGGTGAGTTTGTTACCGACCTTGAATGAGCAGCGAGAGTTCTTCATTGTCATCCTGCTCAGTCTGACGAATTTGGCAGGAATGTCAAAACTAGACAGGGCGCTGTATAGTTCGTCTCAATGTACGCAGTCATATGTATGCGGCCTTGAAATCAACGAATAGGTGGATATACCGTAATGTAAAAATTTGGTTTATTGTACACTTCTCTGCCCTGAAGATAGACTGATGAGGACCTGTCAGATTGTTGACAGAGGTTTTTAGACGAGGGAGAAGGTATTATACGCCATGTTAAGGAGACTAATCCCTCGATAATTGACCAAGTCAAAGGGATCTAGTTTCTTGTGGATAGGTAAAACGATACTGAGATTCAACCCAACGGATTTTCCTACGACCACATCTTACTTTTGAGTTGGTGCATGCGTCCAACCAAATCATCTATAGCTGGTTGAAATAGAAATCAGTTTTAATATTGCTATCTTGACTTCCTCTAGATCAGGGAGACGTTTGATACCTGAGACGAGAGTTCTACAACAATCATTAAAACCATATTGTGTTTACAAGAATTGACATTCCCACATAATTGCAACACCCTCAGCGACACATTTTAAGTTCAATTCAATTCAATCGCAGGCACACGAGCACATTCCGATCCAAGCAATGAATTCCTCCTCAAGGTTGAAAAAAGTAAATTCGAACTTGTATTTGGCCTGAAAAGCTTTGATGTTTACCCAATTCTCAATTCTATTGACTACCGGAACTCCTCGAGCAAATAAATATTAATTACCTCTTCTCTGTTCACAGCCCGCTCTTATCGGAAAGCAAATACGCAAGTCGTTCTAGCAGAATACACCAAAAAACGTTGTCGAAGGTATATAAGGCTTTAATATCGCCGTAACCTGTTTCTTTTGGGGTTAAAAGTAGACCGACGAGTTTCATCACCGCACATTTGGTAAGTTCCGAAATTAAGGCCTTTATTCTGGAGATGGGATCGTGCTTTTTTTGTGTGTCAAAGTGAAGTGATGTGGTGAATGTGAATGAATCTTAAAAAAAAAATCGCTATTATGAGTGCATTCGAAAAAATTCAATCGGTTTATCTAAATTTTGAAAATAGAGAGAAATTAATTAAAATTAGTTCGGCAACAAAGAAAGGGACTTAGTCTGAAACACAAAGCCTTGAACAGCTGAAATCTAGGCGAATTCTACTTTTAATTGTATGGGGTGGTTTCCTATCTTCAAAGCTCTATCGGTTTGATCTTTTTTCCCTGACTAAGCTAAGGCTTTAAATCTAACATTCTGGAGCGGATCAGAAAAGCCATTACAGCTCCCTTCTGGTAAAAGAATACCGCTGCATCTCAATGGCAGTTCAGCCCCATATTGCGCACTGGCTGTTTGTATTAATAGTCAGGTCTGTATACTATGTACGGAGTCGCAGAACGATGAACAACTTTTGATAAAACTGTCAACTGTGCCAAGGTTTGCATGCATTTGCGTCAATTGCAGCGTTACTGCATCTGCACTGAACATATTTCTCCACCTTTCTTCAAGTAGCAGTCAGACTAAAAACACTCCATAGTGGTCCAGATGCCGCACAGGACACTTCCTTATTCTCGATAGAAATGAGTTCCTTCCTCAAGATTACTGCATTCGAGTCCTAGAATCTAGCTCTAGTTTCTTAGTCTAAAATCTTATCCCCAGATTTCTGACCCTAACATTCATACCCTAGATCTCTAGACTTAGATTTCAAAACATAGAATTTTGGCTCCGTATTTCCAGCCCTACGCTTATAGCCCTTGAATCTAGCACCAAAAATGTGCTCCTCAGCTAATCTTAATATGCCAATGTTTTCCGAGAAAAAATTAAATAGTCTTGCTTAGTCTAAATCAGTCACAATGAAAAACTGTTGCTCATTATTTACAGCCAGCTTCAGTACAAAATCTACCCATTTACGGCCGCATAGCAAAAGTACGTATGTTACCCTAAGCTTCCAGTCATTGAGTCCCAATTCCATTTCCTGTGATTAGGAAAGTCTTCAGCAAAAAGTCTTCTTCTTACTACTATTTGTACGTGCTCAACCATATTTTGCCTTTGAATTATTCGTTTGCTTTTAACCTTAAGTCGACTCGTCGTTCAGACACATATTTTTCCTTTCAAATTTGTTCAATTTTTAAAATTACTGAACAGTTTTTTGCAACAAACTCACAGCAGTAGAAAATTGATAACGATCTTCAATTTTCCTTCAACTTCCCTCAATTCCATCCCTGTTATTTGACACATTCAAATTTGACATTAGTTTGGCATTTCAGCGTCCATCTGACATTCCGTCAGCTGTTCTTTGTTTAGTTGTCTGGGGGAATTCGTCGGTTGGGGAAGTGACAAATCCGTGCTCAGTGTCGTGCGTTAATTCTGTTTTCTTGTCGCTCTTCCCCTTGTTCGTGTTTTAATTAAAATTACAAGTGTATTCCAACAGTTTATTACCAACTATTTGATATACTTTATATGATTTCGATAACAACTTTAGGATTAGTCATCATTCGAATGTACTCAAAGTGACCGGCTGCAAATGAGATATTCTAAGAAAATCGCACAAGGTTAGTAGGAGAAGAGTTACAAAAACCCAACATCTGTGACCAGTGAGTGAGTGAGCTTCTAATTGTGTTTTTATTGTTTGTTATTGTTTCCAAGAAAACAAAAGAAATGTTCATAACAATTTTGTTATTCTCTTGATGCGGCTTGAGCGTATTTCGAAAACCAATTATTTCAATTTTGATACGAGTGAAAAAAGAAACAAAACAAAAAGACACCAAACGAATTGATGTCAGGTGAGTGCAACATTCTGAATGAGTTTGAAGATACCTTAACGCTTCCCATCCATAACCACTGTGGCACTGGTCTTATCAATTTGCTTGAACAAACAAAATCGCCCTGTACTTGGAAAGTTTTTCTTTCTCATGTTCACTTTTGTAATTTTGTGTAAATAGTGCTGATAATGGCATATTCAGTGATTGCAATCTTAATTCTGAACAGAAAATGTGGAGTGGTAAACTAAAGATGTGCGCTATATTTGCTGGGAGAGAAAAGAGTTTACGACTTAATTAGGAATCTAAACAGAGATTTTGTTTGTAAACTTGTTCTTGTATTCAAGTGGATTATGTAAGTGTCAATAGTTGCTTATGATGCACGTTCGAATCTTCCGTACATGGAACGGTTCCCAATTCTGTCTTATCTCCGTACGTGCAATGATGCCAACATTTACTTGCTACTTAAAGTGATTTTATAGACTTATGTACGAGTATGTTTGAGAAATTAACACGAACTACACATGCTTCTGCAGGAATAATGTACTAACGCCACAACCTCGGCATGAAGCATCAGCAAGAACCTTGAAAATATGAAAATATACTGAATGTTGAGCATTATGTTAAATGTGACGGTTGACTTAAGTCTGAGTGATTGTTTGGATTCGCTCTACTTCCCAATTTATTTGAACTTTTGTTAAATAGCTGAATCTGCATCTGAGGACGTTGGTTTTTCACGGATTGTGCAAATATTCACAAGTGTTTTTAATTCGTTTAAGAGCTCTTGCTTCTATACATGTGTGTGCTTGACGTGTTTGTGTTTAATCCGTCTGCTTGATCTACACTCGCTTTTGTTTACCTTTGTAGTCTAATCCGTGATTACACCTTACCTCAGCTTCATGAATTGCAAAAAAACGTTGTTTCTTAACCGCCCAATAGTTAATCAGTGCATTTAAGCACCAACGTGGGAACGCACCAGAGATTAAGGTGCACTTGTAAAGTGTCATTCAGGTAACTGTGGTGCAATTAGTTCCTTACATTTTCCTGTAAATTGCTTGTCCCTTAACGAGATGATCAAGCAATTTTAACATTCCCCCCTCCACCAAGCATCACGTGCCTTATCGCTACACAAATCTGGCCCCCACTGATCTTCAGCGCTCACGCCGTTTGATTAGCACGCGTCTATAATGCAAGCCAAACAACATCGACATCAATCAGCTAAATCGCTTAATTCCAAGCTCTAATTGGTTTGACTGAGACTGATCCGCTTGGTATCACAATAGGCTTAACTTGACTGAAGTGTGACTGCAGGCTACCACTCGTACTTAACCTTATGTGTCACTGTTCACATTTTTTTGTAAATTGTAGTCTAATTTCATATGGAAATCGATAAAATATAGGATTTTCAATGATTATTGAGTTCATTAAACCTTAATTCATTTAGACACTGTCTTGTAATCATCGAAAAGGTTGACCATAGTTGGATATTGAGTGAGTTTCCATGTGTAATTAAATGTTCAAATTGACTAAATCCATAGACATAATTTAAAAATCCCCATCTCATCTCATCTCATTTTCAGTGACCCGCATGTTAAACTAAAAGGGTCGCGGGGGCAATGCATGCACGAAAGTACTCCAGGCCACTCGATCCTCCGCCATCGACTCTAACTCATCAGGAGCTATGCCCAAGCGCAACCAGGCCAATGTTTGTACTTGGTCCAACCATCTCGTCCTGGGTCTACCAAGCGGTCGCCTACCTGATGGAATCGCATTTAAGGCACGCCTCGGAAGTCGTGATCCTTAAAGATCCTTGTATGCCTAATTTGATCAAAGAAACTGATATAAGATACGAAGGCAACACTTCCTTTATTGATGCCAATCTTCCGTGGCATATCACCTTAATTCATCCAGCGCAAGCTTTTTCAACCTGTTCTCTTCTCCTCTTCAAAATACTGTTATTCGTAATAGCTCTTGTCTGGATTATTGTTGTTAGTAGGTTCAACGTTGCTTGCCCACTGTGGCGCTACAATTCCACGTAGACTTGGGCCTATCTTCAACCGCAACCACTCATGTTGTGGGTGATATTGTTCTCTCACGAATGGAGGTGACTTCAGGTTTATACTAAAACCGAACGACGAAGTTTGATAAGATTGTTTTTGACAAGTGTAGTCTCTGGTCATCGCCAGTTTCTCGAAAGAGGTGGCTCCATGAATTATGAAAATTGTTATCTGTGTCGGGAATTGAACCTAGACATTAGGCGTAGGAGTTGACGCACTTACCCACTACGCCATGTTGTGACCCCACTGTTTTCGACGGATTTCGTACTACATCCTCGCATTTGCACAACCCACACACTTCGCGGTTTTATCTCCATTCGCTTCCCAAGCAGACAGGAGGTAATGAAGAACGAAGAATCCTTCTTTTGCAATAATCCACGCTCTGCCACAGGGTTTCCACAGGCTTTGAACTTCATTTAATAAGACTGGCAATATAAGTGTTTTGTAGACCATGATTTTGTTTCAGTTCGAGGCTTTGTTTGTTTCTCTTTACTAGTTCATACCAGCTCAGAGTTCAATATAGGTTAAAATTGAATGTGATCACTTGAGGATGTTATGGAGTGAATGTGTACTTATCAGCTATATACCTATAAAGAGTCTCAATCGGAATACAGTTTGTTTCTATATAATAATTCAATTAACACATGTCTCGACCGTATAAATAATTGTCTAGAGAAACATCTACTTCTCTCTGGAATCTAAGTCGACAAGAAATCTGTACTTGCTTCATCTAGGCCGTTTTGATATTTGACTAAATTCTTATGCCATTTTTTGTCTGCGACTTTTTGCCTAATAACCTAAATTCACTATATGCAAAATTCAAACATTTTTGAATTCACGCTGACGGTCGCTGCAAACATGCGACATGAATACACACGACACAGACAGTCTGCGCAGACTTGTGCACAACAACAAAATATAAAGGTCTGCAGGAGACTTCTCAAAGGACGACGTAAATGTACAAACAAATAAAGTACTGATCTAAACCATCCGGAGATCATTGCCACCGATAAAAAAAAAATTATAAACGAGGTAAGTGTATGCTGCCATCCAGAAAGGACGCAAAATATCGACTAACTGATCAGAATGTTCGTCCATTCATTCCAGGCAGCTAGTTCCTTCATAACAATATCTTTTTTACGTGAGCGGGTTGTTAGCCCTCCGCACAACCGTCAGGTCATTCCGTTTTCTTGTCTAGGACGCTGCACACATACTCGTACATTAGTTCACCTCACAACGGTTGTTGTCTTCGCCGTCTCTATTCTAGGGTCTGAAACAAACCTCGTCTCGAAGAATCTTCGACTTTAAACCTGGACAAAGGAGCAGAAAAGGACGTCCACGTTTAAAATGACACATACAAGTGTAGTGGGAGCTCAACCAACTTGCTGTTTGTATAAAAGGATGTGAGGATGTTAAAAATTACTTTATGACCACACAAGGTGACGTTCCACAGCAATACAGACACATCACACTGAATTAATAAAAAAAAAATCTAATTATTATCAGATTTGATTTAGTTGGAGAAGCCACAAGAAATGCAAGTTAAAACCGTTGAGTCCGAAAATAGGACCACTTAGTGGTGAAGAATTCATTAGTTCTTGCTCAACTTTCTTAATTTAATTATTTTTTTTTAATTCTTGCAGCATCTATTAATATTTTTCACTTTCACATAAAACAAAAAAAAGTATTATTTTTCCTCGTTTCTAAAATTGTGAAGTTTTCTTTCTGACGACGAAATACGTCAAAGCACGTTCTGCGAATTCCGTTAGTATTTTTTTTTGAGCGATGAGACCAATGTTTTCCTATGTTGGCTCTGCTATATACTCTCGTGACTGTGTCCTCTTGTGAGATTGCACCCCGAGAGCTTGCAAATAGAGACTTGCAGCATTTTTACTCCTTTCGGCCAACCTTTGCGTCGAAACAATCAAATTTGTAATTTCATTCTAATAAATGCAGAATAGCAGAATGCACCATATACAGAGAGACCAGATAAGAACGATAGGAAAAGAAATTAAAATAAAACAATAATTGTGTGATATATGAATAGTATATCATTCAAATGACCGGCTCGGTTTCATTCTCGGTAGTGCTTCAAGCGGTTGATTTAATTTTTGATGACTCGATTCAATATATGCGGCGTTATTCAGACAATAGGGTCTCGAATGTTTGCTTTGAGCTCGTCCAAAGTGCTCGGCTCATTAGCGTAGACCAAGGTCTTGGCGTAGTCCCAGAGAAAATAATCGAGTGGTTTCATGTCACATAATCGCGGCTGCCAATTGACTTTCGCTTGCCGTAAGATGACCCAGTTGCCAAATTTCTCCCTTATTACTTTGAGCGTTGCGTAGCTTTTATGACGTGTAGCACCGTCCTGTTGGAAACACAGCTCAGAATTATCGATGTTTAAGAGCTCCGGCCACAGAAAGTCAGCTAAGATCGCTCTATACCTGCGACTATTGACGGTAACGGTGTATTCTTTCTCATATCGAAGGAAGTGAGGTCCGATTATGCCGTCGTGATATAAACCGCACCAAGCAGTCAATCCTTGATGCTTGGTCGAACACTTGTGGATTGTGTTCGCTCCAAATAACGCAATTTTGCTTATTGAGCGACAGCCAACTGTTTCAAACGTAACTTGACAAAATCATCGACTGCGCCGATTCTTTCGACGTCCAACAACTCGATCTCAGTTTTCTGTTCCTCCCTTTATTTGAAGTTATTTAAAAGGCAGTCGTGACTTATTCTCAATAAAAGAGCTGATAATGACAATCTTTGATATGCGATCGGTTCACAATGGTAGCTTTAAATAGTCCTGTTTATTTTTTTATTGTAACACATTTGGTTTGGAGCTCACATTGAACTGTTTCGTTAAAGAGATTTGTATACTTTCTTAAACTGCCTCACCTCGTGCAACGCGAATTCAAGGGATATGTTAAAAAGAATTCTCATTCTTTGGGTTATTTCTTTCACTGCAATTTCCCAAATGTCCAAACCATTCCTGAATTCCCAACTGCACTTTGCGATCGTCTTTATTTTTTTCTGCTTATCTGGAAAATGTCTTTATTTATGCGTCTATATCTTATCTCCAAAGTGTTTCCAGGGATTTTGTTTGAGTTGTAAGAGTTTATCGATATGTTTATAAATATCTCAAAGATATCACCACTCATTCCGATGTCAATCTACCTCAAGATTGGAGAGTTTTGAAAACTACGCACTAGTTCACGTTTTTCCCAGCTCAGCATTTAGTTAACCGCCATCCAGTTAGACAAGTTCGTTGAAATCAACAGGAATGATCCTTTGTAGACATTGCGCAGACAATTCATATCAGAGCACTGAAGTTTGTGCAAACTTCCAAAGGTATTTGCAAAATTCGATTTCCGCAAGGAGATTGTGTACAGATGATACGGTATCTTCGCAGATAATGTCGCATAATTTTGCAACTATTATTAGTGATGACGAATTTAAAGCTCTGCAACAGTTTGCACAAGCATTCGTCAATGTAGTTTGCCAGAAATGAAGAAATGCTGTGGTTCTGCAAAATGTATTCTCGGCTTACCATCGATTGTTTACCTAAGTTTTATCTAATGAGAGAGGAAAAAATCAAAACAATGACAAGGAACTTCGTAGATATCGTCCGAAAGGCTGAAATGGAAAACAGTTCATATCACATCCAGAGAGTTACCGCAAAGCCTGTGGTCTTAAAATTTATTGCTCAAATCAGAGTTTGCTGATTATGCAATTTATGACGTTGTTAGTGAATTGTTTCATTTCATTAAACGCAAATAGCACTATAGCCAAAATCTACTTCATTATCATCTGTTTTATCTAGGAAACGATACGTTCAACTTGGAGAATCGTGAGTGTTCAAAATTCATTCAAACTCTTGTGGGTATTTAAAGCGACGTGAGACTTTGGGGCGACCTTTTTGTGTCATCCGTATTTTAAAATGAAGTGATTAACTACTCATTAGAGGGTCTGTTTTTAGACAAATGCCCAGAATTATCATTATTGCATTTGCTAATTATATTATCAAACAGTTGTTAATTAACAAATGGGCCTGAGTTCAGTAGAACCTGGGGAACTTCGTTTACCTCCGACAAGCAGTTAAGAATGCAAATAATACGTGAGCAAATTTCGAAATGTAAATTCCCCCTTACTAGTCATTATTTCTTTATATAGTCAGGCGGTAATTAAAACCATAAAAAAGCGTAATGTTCCCTCTGCTAGGCCGTATGGGAATGCTACAAACTACTCAACATTTTTTGCTGGGAATTAAGTTAAAAAAGACATTAAAATCGTAAGGGTAACAGACGCTCTTCTTCTTTGCATGACGTTACTATCTAGTGTGGACTGGGCTTTAAGCGGCAAGCCTCTCGAGCTTGCACGATCTCTCGCTCGTTATGTACCATCGCGCACACCAAATTTTGTTTTTTCCACTTGTCTGAGTCACTTTAAACGCGGTCGTTCTCTGTTTTGTTGTCCACAGGCTCAAAATCGAAAATTCTTGGGGCCGTAGATAAGGGTCTATACAAAATGAGCCTGCTTTTTCGCTGGCGTTATAATTGAATTGCATTTTGAGACCAAAGAAACGAGAGAGTTTCTGCGTTTAATCTCGATAACTACTCATTAAAGGATGATGACGTTCCTTGACTACCTCGAAGTTATAGCTGCCCACTGTGACTTGTGCGGCCTTTCTCGATGACAGCATATGCTTCGTTTTGCCCTCATCAGTTACCGTCAGACCCTTTTTTGCTCCTTCCGTCACAAAGCCAGAAAACGTCTTATCTTATCACGTCAATGTTATCTATTGGCGTTGATAAGTAAAATTTGCACGATCTTCTCGAGCACGATGTTGAAGAAGTTACATGACAGCGCACAGCTTTATCTAAAACATTTTTTTTAATTTAACCCCTTTAGGCTTCTTTCTTTGGAATTTTTTATTGAATATCAAGACTTTTGCCAATAGACCCCTTACCATCCATTCCTTGAAGGAACAAATTGAGCACTCTCATCTCGGCAACTTGTATTCGCGATCTTATTCTTTCAGTCATTACCCAAATTTCATGACCATAGGTGAGAGTTGGAACAAATACTGCGTTAAAAACCGCTAACTTGGCTTTGACACCAAGCTCGGCAAGTTTGAGAAGCTTTGTCAGTGATTCGAAAGAGGTGGAGTCGTGAAAAAAAATTTAGGCAATTTTTCGGGAATCGAACCGAGAACATCGAGCGTAGGAGTCGACGCACCTACCCACTACGCCACGGCGCCCACTCTGGCAAAGCCTAAAGTCATACAAAACCCTTTACTGTATCCTTTATGAATCAATGCAAAATGTACAATTTTTAGATAAGCACTTTATCAAAATTACTTCTTATCTGAAATTTAGGACAACCTTTAATGTTGTTCAAGTGTGCACGTGATCATTTCTTTTATCATTTCCAGTAGCTTCCTGATCGTTCTCTGACTGTAGCAACGAACGATTCGGACCAACCATCCAATTCCATCTTTGCTTCACCCGTTTGTCCACCTTTTCGTTGCATTTGATTGTCGAAAACAAGTTGTGATTGAATTTTAATTGGTTCTTTCCTCAAATGAATGGCATTTCAAGAAGCTGACAGCTGCCTGATCGCCCCAGAAAGACAGTAGAGGATAAAACTTTCCTTTCATAACGCCGTTCAGCTGTGCCAGCAATTAAATCAGATCCGCGTAACATTTGCCTTTATCTAACATCAGCCTTGTCCTTTGCGCAAATCAGCAGCCCCAACCCACTTGCTTGCATTGAGCAGTTGAGAAGCATCTAAAAATAATCGCCTTCAGTTCCCGCTGCCGAATTCAGCTGAGTTCTGTAACCTCAAGCAAGTCAATCACATAATAAATAAGTGCATTTTATTTGAATATACGCCCGTTCAAAGCACGTACAGGAGAATATTTGATTTTGTTCGAAGATCATTAGACCCACTGAACCAGTTGCGTCTGGTCGACACCATTTGTCATCTTAATTGACGTGAATCTGATTTGATTGAAGATTCTATTGCCTTTCTTTGCAGTGACTCTCATGGCACTGTCACGGTCGTGCTAATTTAAATTTGAAGCTCGTACCGTCTAATGTATCGTTAGATCACGTTTCCGATTATTCCTCGACAAATGTGGTCGTGTCTGGTGGCTTAGGTAAACGAGTCTGTCGCATGCTTCGTCATTGTTTACTTGGATTTGTTTTGTATTTTTTGCATTTTGTCATGAGACTCCTTTGGACTTTGAATTCTCTATTTTTTTTTCATCACTTTTTCGCCTTCAGTAACGAGAATAGCGAATTGTAAAGCAATTGGTGTTTAATTTTCTCATTTAACAGTGAGATTTGATTAAGAAAAATCACCATAAAATGTCAACAACAACGAATTCAACATTTTATCTTCCTGATTATACAGATATTTAGTTTTAATTTCCAGTTAATAGAGTTGATGCACGTTTTGTAGAGATGTGACACGTGCATGGTGTACATTTTGCGTCCCAGACTTTTTAAACTGAATACATTATATGTTGATATTCTAAACTCGCAATTATCGTTACTGAAAGCGAAAAACTATTTGATAAGCCCAGATAGAAAATTTTGCGACATTTTTTTTGCAAGACAAGTTTTCGAACTTCTGCGAATGAAATTATATAATACAAAACATTACATTGATTTATGTCAACTGTTGGCTTTATAATTTGAAGTTCAGTTTTAAAGCCTTCCTGTTTACAGAAGATTTATGTAAATTAGAGAGAGAGGTACCAGATAATGCTGCGATTAACAAGAAAAAAAAACAGGAACTGGTTTGAGTAAATTTCCGTTTATTTATTTATTCTTCTTTTTTTTTGACTGATGAATCAAATTACTGTTCTATTTATTGAAAAACTCACTAATCTTTCTGTAGACAGTTGATTATTATATTCCGTCACAAGCACAGCATTCATACCCTGATTTCAATAAACAAAATTTCCTCAATTTGTATTGCGTACCTAATAACGTTTTGTTTTGATCTCAGTTGTATAAAATTATTATTTTAAATAAATTCCAATTTTAAGGCGAATTTGATCTATATTCACTTGACAGTTGAAGGATATTTTTTGAAGTATTGGGGAATTTGCGCCGTAGTGTAGTTTTGGCTAAGTTCATAAACGTCAACAAAATGCGCATCACGTAAGCATCACTGCCTATGTGATGCGACGCAACGATTTTTTAATGTTGCGATGCTTAACGATGCTTTAATTTTGTTGGCGTTTCGGAACGGCTTATTGCTTTGTGGGTCAATCGTTTCTTTTTTTTGTAAAAATGTCAAAGAAATTGGGGACTATTTTTTAAATAATTTGGTTAATTATGTTGGCAATTATTGTACAATGCCTGCATACTTCAATATATTTTGGACAAAAAAATGAGACAATTGAGTCGGAAAATAAAAAAAAAATCCATCGCATCACAATAATCTATGATGTGGTGGTGGCTTTTGTTTGCGCAGTGGTGGCTTTCATGTTGCATTTTAGAACGTGATGTAAAGCATCATTGCCATTGCCATTGTTTGCAATTAAGAACGCTTAACGTTGCAGTACTGTGCTAGTGTTGCGATTACGAACTCACCTTTTTTTTTGCGAGTGTAGGTGAAAATCTCAATACACTATGGGATACTATGGGGACCATACCCTCATAGCGAAAGGGATTTTTACCCAGTAAAATAAAATATATTTATAGTACAACTAAGTTTGACATTTATCCAGCAGTTTTACTTTCTTGATTAAGACGCGTTTTGCAAGAGATTCTCCACTGAGAGTTCCTGCTAATAGTGCATTTAAGCGCGGGACGAATTCACCGTGCTAGGTCAAGGGGTTTAGTCCTTTGGAGACGGCGCAATACGTTACTTTCATCAAAAATTGGAAGACGCTTATGTTTACGAGCAATGTTCTTAGTTTCATCTTGAATTGATGCTATTTCAAGATCTCAGTGGGTATGGTCGTTTCGTATGTACCACGGTGCGTTGACCATGGTTCTTAATACTTTGTTTTGAAAAGTTTGCAGTATATTACTTTCTTTGGTACAATCCCATAGTTGAATACCATATGTTCAGACGGGTTTTAGTTTGGAATATTTTCCAATAAGCCAGTACATCCTGCTGCTGCTGCTGGAGCTGACGGCCTAACGGCTGAGCTTTTCAAAGCAGCGGGCGATGACTTGGTAAGGAGCATGCACCAACTCATCTGTAAAATATGGTCGAAAGAAAGCATACCCGATGAATGGAACCTCAGCATTGTTTGCCAGATCCACAAAAAGGAGACCGTCTAAAATGTGCCAACTATAGAGGCATCAGTCTGAATCAGTTCTGAACATTGCATACAAGATATTATCTGCCGTGTTGTTAGAACGCCTAAAGACATTCGTCAACAACCTGGTCGGTACATACCAGTGTGGCTTTAGGCCAGGAAAATGCACTATCGACCAAATATTCACATTGCGGCAAATCTCGAAAAAAAACTCTGGAACAGCAAATCGATACCCACCACCTTTTCATCGATTTTAAGGCCGCGTATGACAGCATCTATAGAGACGAGCTATACAGAGCAATGTCTAGTTTTGGCATCCCTACCAAACTCATCTGTTTGTGTAGGATGACGATGCTGCTCCCTCAAGGTCGGTAAAGACCTAACAAAAAAGGATTCAGACAGACAGACAGTCATGCGAATTCTTCAACATCATACTTGAAAGAATTGTGCAAAACTCGCACGCCAACACCAGAGGCACAATCTTTCAGAAGTCCGTCCAACTACTCGCATATGCCGACGATATTGACATAATCAGAAGAACACAGCGTGATGTCAATGGCACTTTTGTGAGGCCGCGAAGATGGGTTTAACGGTAAATGAGGGCAAGACCAAGTATATGCTGTCAACCAGAAAGGGCACCCAACAACGACGTCTCTGACAGAACGTCACAGAAGACAGATATAACTTTGAGGTAGTCAAAGACTTTGTCTACCTAGGAACCGCTATTAATTCAGACAATGACACCAGCGCTGAAATCAAATTAATCAAATGAATTGCTAATCGCTGCTTCTTTGGGCTAAGAAAGCAATTGATAAACAAAGCCCTCTCTCGAACAACCAAGGTAACCCTGTACAAGACCTTAATCGTCCCAGTCCTGCTATATGGCGCAGAAGCATAGACTTTGTCAAAAGCGGAAGAGGTTGTTCTTGGCTGCTATGAGAGGAAAATTCTTCTGGTGATTTTCGATCCTGGAGGAGAAGATATAACAACGAACTGTACGAGCTGTTCAGCGACATTGACTTAGCCAGAAGGGTGAAGATCCAGCGATTGAGATGGCTAGGTCAGATAGAGCTAATAGAAACCAATGCTCCGGTCCGGAAAGTCTTCGAATCCACCCCTGAGGGACGGCGCAGTAGAGGAAGACCGCGCCTCAGGTGGCGCACACAAGTGGAAATGGATCTCAACCAACTGTGCGTGCGAAACTGGAGGCAGCTAGCTAAAGATCGAGCTGGCTGGAGACGCTTGTTGGTTGATGCCCAGGTCCACCCCGGACTGTAGCTCCACCTTAAGTAAGCCAATACATATCTTTATATTTTATTTAGAGCTCTTCACGTTTGACGTGCTCTTTCCAATTACGCTTTAGATCGAGACTCATCCCAACGTATTTCGCTTCATTTCCAAAGGGTATTCGGACACCATTTATAAACACGGGCAAATTACCAAAATGGCGGTGTCATCAACAAATGTGCCTAGTACAGTGCAGTGAAAGTATTGTAGT
Source organism: Myathropa florea (assembly GCA_930367185.1). NCBI lineage: Eukaryota > Metazoa > Arthropoda > Insecta > Diptera > Syrphidae > Myathropa > Myathropa florea. The sequence continues at coordinate 47,342,412 of OV884002.1, forward strand.
ATATCGCTTCTAAAAAATAAGTATAGGAGAGGACCAAGAACACTTCCTTGGGGTACTCCACTTTCTATAGATTTAAATAGGGAGTATTCTTTTCCATGTTTTACACGGAAGATTCTATCAGACAGATTATTTGATAATATTAAGTAAAGTTTTCCCGGGAAGAATTGTCGCAGCTTGTGATTCAAGCCTTCGTGACAAACCTTGTCAAAGGCTTGCGAAACATCGAGAAATACAACTGAGCAAAACTTGCTTTTGTTCAAACGATTTTTCTATAACATCAGTTATTCGATGTATTTGGTCAATAGTCGAATGCTTATTTCTAAAACTGAATTGGTGATTAGGTATAAGTCGTCTTTCTTCCGTAGCGTAGTGGATAAGTGCATCGACTCCTACGCTCGAAGTCTGGGTTCGATTTCCGGCTCCACCTCTTTCGAGCAACTGACTGTCTAGAAAAAGCTGCTCAATCTCGCCGTTCGGAGTCGACATTAAACTGTTGGTTCCCTCCACACGCAAGCACAACACGAGTGGTTGCTGAGAAGTTAGGTGCGAGTCCATCTCTTACTGTATCGCCGCCAAGATACCTAGACCGGGTGTGTCCGCAGTGATGCTTCATGTGAATGTCTTGCATCTAATCTACCGCTTGCGCCAATTAGTTTGTCAACTTAGGACATGTGTTTTTCTCAAACTGCACGGTCTCCAATAAACTCTTTCACAGCCTATAACTTCATAATCGTTGTAAAATAATCACAAGGCATCAGATATAGTTGATGCCAAATTACTTATTTTTTGTTATTGCTGTCACTATAACCATTGTGTTCTATGCCACTTAACAATTTTTACTGATATCCCTTGCAGATTTTTACTCGCACATGTGTTTTAAAGTATTGTTTCATCAATCATTAGTAACAAGAAAAATCATAATGTATGAACTGTAGATAGTTTTATATTTAAGTTCCTAAATACGTCGTCTAACCGTCCCTATCTATCAAATGATGGAATGCCTTGTGCTGCCTGTGACATCTTTCGTTCATGTTTAAAGTCAATCCATCACTTGATCGCATTCTAGACCCTGATCTACGTTATTCGACAAACCCCTTAATTAGATATTCATTCCATGGGCATGGCGCTTACCGATAACTTGCAGAAATAGCGGTCATATCACTCCCTTATCATTGGAAATGATGGATGATCTGACTGGAACTTATGACTAGCTCAAAACATTTTTTTTTCTCTTTTCATTCCCATGCGATTAACCACTTTCTGAAAATTTTTTTTTCTTTCAACAGGATCTAGGCCGTCAACATGAAGTTTGCGGAACATCTCTCCGCGCACATAACACCGGAGTGGCGGAAACAATACATAAACTATGAGGTAATCAATTTCCCATTCATTCGAGAACATCTCTCCATCACTCCTGTTTAATTTTTCTACAGGAAATGAAAGCAATGCTTTATATGGCAGTGGAAGAAGCTCCAGCTGCCGAAAGCGTTGAAAATGAAGTACTTAAGAGGCACTACGCGAACTTTGATGAGAGTTTCTTTCACTACTGCGATGGAGAGCTCAAGAAAATCAATACGTTCTATTCGGAAAAACTGGCGGAAGCGACGAGAAAATTCGCAGCACTAAAAGCGGAACTGGCATCAAGCGCAGAAGAGGCTGAACGATCTGCAAAAAAATCCAAATCCTTTAAGAAAAATAAAATCACAAATAGGAAGGCGCAAGACTTAAAGTTGGCTTTCAGTGAATTTTATCTGAGTCTGATTTTGCTGCAGAACTATCAGAATTTAAATCACACTGGATTCCGGAAAATTCTTAAAAAACACGATAAGGTAAGTGGGTGTGTTCGGATGATTTACGTTTAACATTTTAATTTTACCGTTATACGGGGGCTGCTCAATAATTGAATGACTTTGAGGCAAGATGGCGCTTGGAATGTGTAAATGATTTTTCTAACATCGTTGTTAATTTCTCAGCATAGGCAAAAAAATCTCTCCCTTAACTTTTCAGTTTGCGAGATTTAGCAAAAATGAAAAAAAAAGTTTGGAATTTGATTTCAATTGCTATTTTTATTGAATAAGGAGCATTCTGCTCTTGTACACACTTTTACAACCACAATCGAAATGGAAGCTGTCATTTGAAGGATAAGTGATCCGCATATGCCTTCGTCAAGTTATTATGCCACCATCGGGCAAAGTATCAGTTTTGTTCGTTTTAATAACCGATTTTCGTTTACGTGAGTTTAGTGTTAATAATGTACTGCGGTAAAACTATTAACTGAAGACAGACTAATAAATATCAGATTAGATTTTGAGGCACTTCACTTTTCTTATTAGACATTGAAGTCGACTTACTGTCATGGTAGATACTCCCATGTTCTGTGCAAGTTTTTGTTGAATGTGATTCTACCGTTGCTTTCAATATATTGTCGTCAGCAACGGTTTTCAACGTGGTTCGTTTTTAGGACTAACATTTCCGAAACGGAACTTTCCAAACCAACATCGTGTAGCGCGTTTGTTCACCCAAAGGCGTCATTAATGTTTTTCATTGCAAATGGCGCATTATGTCCCTTTTTAAATTCGTAATGGAAAGGGGTTCGAATTTGAACTGCCGACAGCATGGTAAATAATTCTTAGACAAAAAATAATGGTATTAATAATGAATCCTAAAATTCTCACACGTCAAGCACACGAACCACTTTATTTTGTAAAAAAAAAAGAAAATGTAACGTTCTGACACAGATGTTCATTGGAGAAATTCTTATTTCCGACCTAATTTCATGTGGTACAACTCAATTTTATTAAGACTCTGGAATGAAATGAAATTATTCAAAAGTGGTTCACTGAATTTCGTTGCGATCGTACTAGCACAAGTAATGCTGAACGCACAGGAGGCCTACAAAGGAGGAAATTATCAACAAAATCACAATATTCTGTTGCATGATCGCGGTAAAATGGGTGCCGCGTTTGCTAACGGTAGACCAATTCGAATTCGGGTGAAGATTTCAAAATAGAATTCTTCAAGTGCAATTCAATTCATTACGGTGTTTTGTAACAGTTAATGAATCGTGTATCAACCACCAATAGAGGAACAACCAAAACTAGCATGCGAACGTGCTCGAAAAAATGGAAGAACGCCTGTTTTGCAGAGTTTGAAAATCCAAATCCATCTTTAGAGAGTTAAAAAGGTTGGAATATCATTTGGAAAGACCGAAAGGAGACTACATTGAAAAATAAATAAATTTTTAAGAAAAAAAGACGAATATTTAATTTCAAAGTCACTGAGCCCCCGTAAGTCATCTTGAAGTAGATAATTTACAGACAAGTTGTCAGTGAAACAGTGGCGCTGAGCAGAACAACAAATCCATTCGTCTTCATTTGTTTAATAGCATACTTCAAAACTGAAGATGATGTCTCCTTCAATCAATAAAGTTGATTTCAATTTGGGCAATTGCTCACTAAATGGTGACCGGAACCTCTGCAATTTATTTTTTTTATTGGGGCTGACCCACTTATGAAATATTTGATCGCAGCTGCTTTATGAGAGACCGTTTTGATTTGATTATAATTATGATTTTAAAATATTTCAATTATTTTGCCATAAACTTCACGATGCGTTCAAAAGAACTTTTAGAAAATCAATGTCTAACGTGAAGTCTGTCCTATTTCCGATGAGAAGAAGTAATGCTTGAAACACAATACTGCGTTGGTGCTGCTGACGAGTGGCGTTTAATTTCCAACACAAGCAATGTGTTGTGCTAGAAATTGTGCGTTTCTCAAAATATGAGATCAACGTAAACAACGCAATCTCTTAAGGGCTATTCACATGAGCGGCAAACTGGGAAATTTGCGACACTTCATTTACATGGAATTCTCTTTAGTCGCCGCGCCGGTAGCCGTGAATTGTCAGTGTGAAATTAAAAATTTCAAATATTCGCGGCTAGAGATTTCGCGAACTTTTTATTCTTGAATTTGTGGACCGAGATGACTCTCTGTGGATCGCGAATGGCTCATTATGGATCGTGAATTTGGTTTGACAATTCGCGAAGAGGTTGTTGAATTCGCAAAAAAGCGAACACGATAATTGTCTTATTTAAACAATAGTCTTTGAGTTCTTATTTCATGAAAAAATTCGATAATTCAAAATGCACATCAAATACACTATAAAGTGTACATATTTGCTGATATTTCCTGAAATATGGTTATTTCGAAAAATTCGCGTTCGCAGTTCGCGCCTTCATGTGAAAGGGCCTTTAGGCATTGTCAAAATTGTAGCTGTCGATTGTATCGTTTTATCGCAGGTTATGAGCGAACGATCATTTGTTGCTGGGAAGCATATAGTTCGTCATTCTTATTTCAGTAGATGGGGGACGTTGTCAGTAAGGCATTTGATGACGTTGGCCTTAAAAAGAAAGAGGCGTTGAAATGAAATGGACTTAAAAGGGTTTCGCGGGAAACAAGTGCAAAACTAAGTTTATACTGTTTTTTTGAAAAAGGCAGCACCGACGTGACCCACGTAGACAGGACGTCATAATTTGCAACTACAACTTCGAGGTAGTCAAGGAATTTTTCTTCATCTGTTCTGCGGCAAACAGCACTGAAAACATCAGTTCCGGCAGTTAAGTTATAGACCTCAAATTGACTTTTTATAGGATCATCTTTATCAGCTCAGTTTTGCTCTACGGTGGAGAAGCGTCGACAATATCGAAAGCGGATGAAAAAGACTTGTCACTTGTCTTTTCGAACGAAAATTTCCGTGTGCTCTTTTTGGTTTCTTTTGCTTTGATTGCTATTAAAGATTCATTCATGATTTACAATATAATGGCTTTACAGCATCATGAGTCTGAACATGCATTTAGTCACTACGGATGCAACGCGTAAGGTGACTAGATCATGTAGAGCGGTTGGACTTCAATCCTGTAAGACAACGGAACAAACAATTCCTACGATTGAGGTTGCGCATAACTAGAAGAATCTAGTCAAGGCTTGTGCTAGCTAGGAATACTTAGTTTTATCCTAGACCTAGCTCTTAAATGTTAACAAACCTCCAGGGCACTATACGTTATATATTTCATTCTTTGTGCCTACTTGCCGAATTTCCAACAAGAATTCATCTTTCAGTTTTTTTGTAAATTATAATTATTTTCTTGATTTCAGTTGCTTCGTGTTGAGGATGGAATGAAATGGCGTCAAGAACATGTAGACACTGCCCATTGTTTCGTGAACAAAGACATCGACAATATAATCAATGAAACAGAAACCGTGGTCACAATTGATCTTGAAGCCGGTGATCGGCAGCGTGCCATGAAACGTCTGCGAGTCCCACCGCTGGGGGAGACACAAAGTCCCTGGACAACATTCAAGGTTGGCCTGTTCTCCGGTAGTTTCATAGTGCTTGCGGTCGTGGTTGTCCTCTCCGGTAAGATTTCCCAAGCTCTCTCAAAGAACCCAAACCAACAGTTTTCTCTTGCAGCAATTTTCCACGACGTGACAAGTGAAAATTTAAAAGTGGCTTTCCGACTGTACCGGGCGCCGTTACTTATAATTGAATTTATATTCCTAATCGGAGTTAACATTTACGGCTGGCGATCGTCTGGCGTTAATCATGTACTTATTTTCGAAATCGATCCAAGAAATCATCTCTCCGAGCAGCATTTGATGGAAGTGGCAGCAGTATTTGGAGTCATCTGGACGTTGAGTATGCTCAGCTTTCTGTACAGCGCAAGCTTGAGCATACCGGCGCTCGTCAATCCCTTGACCTTGACAATAATTATGTTGGCGTTTTTGTTCAACCCATTCCACATACTTCATCACGATGCCAGATTTTGGCTCCTCCGCATCACAGTGAGTTCAAGCGCATTCCCCGTCCTGTGTTGTTTTAATCGCTTGTTCTGTTTCAGGGCCGCATTCTGATAGCGCCTTTCGTGCACGTGGGGTTCGCTGATTTCTGGCTGGCTGATCAGTTCAACTCCCTCGTTACAGCGTTGCTCGATTTTGAGTACTTACTTTGCTTTTACTTCACAAACGGTGATTGGGCTGAAGCAACGAATGCGTCGCTTTGCTTGGAAAGGGACTATATAATTCGCCCAATCGTCAACTGTCTTCCAGCGTGGTTTCGTTTTGCGCAGTGTTTGCGGCGGTATCGGGATACGAAAGACGCATTTCCTCATTTGGTGAATGCTGGGAAGTATTCCACGACATTTTTGGCTGTGCTCTTCGCTACATTGCGTTCGTTTAATGCATGTAAGTAAAGACTTCTCGAGGGTGTTTCATAACTTTGAGGATTCTACTTTCCATTTGCAGCAAAGTACACAAACACATTTGACAACCCTTACACATGGATGTGGATTATCAGCGCCACAGTGTCATCGTGCTATTCATACACTTGGGACATCAAAATGGATTGGGGCTTGTTGGACAAGAATGCGGGAGAGAACAGGTTCTTGCGGGAGGAAATTGTGTACTCATCTACGGTAAGTTGGGGGGTGTCCTTACAAACGTTCGCAGAAAGTGATTCATGTTCATGTTGTCAAGTTTTCATTCTTAACCCAAGCGCTTGTGTAGTCTGATAAAAAAAACTACTCAGCAGTGGAGTATTTCACATGCATGCATGCATGTGCTTATTCTTCATACGTAGGTTAGGTTAGGGTCTAGTTCCAGGCTGTAATTGTACAGACACACTTAAGCTCATTTGGAGCCATACTTTGTTACCATGTTACTATGGGAGTAAAATCTTCTAATGCTAATTAAACCACTCGGAGCCTAAGATAAAGCGATGGAGCTGATGATGATTAAAGAAAGTGTACGGGGGCTTGTTTCCTCCTCGTCTTTATCTTATCAGCTGCGGCAGAAGCCGTTATAAGAAAGACCCAATTTGTTGGTGTGCATTCAAATTGTACAGTGCCCAGGGATGACAAATGTCAGGTTCTATTTTACTGATCGCATTTTGATCAAGCATTGTCAGCAATTTTTTGGCCGCCGTGGTGTAGTGGATAAGTATCATCCGCAAGGATGGGCGCATGGTGATAGGGATCCTTACCGTACACTACGCAATAGATATTCACGCAATGCGCCTAGGCTGCCCCCGAATCGACTACTACAGAAGCTGCAGTAAAGTGGTGTAAAGAGTCTACACATCTGGCTACGTAGACGAATGCATCCTTTGCATTTTCACGTGGAGATAACTTGGAAGTTCACACAGAACGTGTGACAAGTAAATTTTCGATGTTCCCATGACATGGATCTGCCTTATCTCTAAAGCAACATATGAACCGATTTCCGCCCGACTTGAAGTGCGAGTCGAGGCATAGATAATATAATTGAAAAGACGTGTTGTCTTATTGTCTAGTTTGGGTATTTATTTATTTACATCTATTCGCCACCTGTTCCCAGCTCTAATGAGATGAAGAGTGCAGCTACAGGGTGAAGACTTCTTTAAAGAGCTAGAATATCTGAATACGATTGAGCGAAAAGCCCTCTGCGATTCATGCTAAAACCTGAAACTGAAACTGGTCTATCAACTACCGCACAATGGACCCAATAAGGGTCAAAATAGGTCACGGATTTGTTTACATTGACAGTTTTTCTAACTCTAACAAACCGAACCTAACCTTCATACAAATACGTGGCTGATTTTAATCATCAACGGTAGATATAAGTCTCACGGTGGTAGTCCACGTTTACTCCATCCCCAATATCATAATGGATCCAAATTGAAGTTTAAGTAAGACACTTCTGTACGCTGCTAATCGCTTCGTACCTTCCTCGGGTGCATTGAAGATTTTGTCGCACACCAGGTGAGTTCTTCGGCTTCACATGTCCCGAAATTTCACCATTCTCTGGCTCACTGAGACAGTCCAAAAGAGTCAAAAACTGAGACAAACCAAAACAGAAATCAATGAATCAAGGGATTTAATTGAAGCCTGGCTGCCAGTACGGGAGAAAAGTTCTTCGTCCGATCTTTGGTCCGGTTTGGAGATGACGATTCAACGACGAACTGTGTGGGCTGGACAGCGATATAATTCTAACAAGACGTCTGCGGATACAGCACCTAAGATGTCTAGGCCATATAGAGCCCATTAGCGACTTGGCTCTGGTCCGAAGAGTCTTCGACTCTAAACCAGTGAGACAACATCAAAGGTGGCGCACACAAGTGGAAAGAGACCTCAAAAAATTTGGCGTTCGTAATTGGGCGTCAGTACAGATGATTTTCACACTTTGTAGAAATCATTTTGTACTTTTGACAAGATAGCCTTCTTTGTTGTCATTTTCTTCGCTTGCAGACGCTGCACTGAAGAGTATCTGTATTGAGCTCACTTAAATACATTCCCAGCCCCACTCCCGACTCTGTCTTGATTACTCTTGTCATGCTTCTCTATTTTAATGTACCCCCGGCATACAACGAAAAGTTGTTAATAGCTAACTAACAGAAGAAGCGATCCCTGTCAATACTGAGGTCAAGTTGGCATGCAGCGTCCACCCAAGTCCCCCTGTATAGCGTCGAGAGGCGAACTAATGTATGCACCGAACATCTTAGGCAAAAGGTCGTAAGTTTACATAGACGTTATTGCGTCTAGTTTCTGAACCGTTTTGACAAACCAAGATGTGCCCTAACAAGTTTTACACAAGCTGCTTGAGACACCCGTTCAAAAGTTGCTCTAAACCTGGCTTAACTAACGAGAACTATCATAGATACTAACTTTTCTGTTTCGACACTAAAATCGTTGTGTACGTCCGTTACTTGTTGCCACAAGCTTGCTTACTGACAACTCTCTCATTCATTCAATTAGATGTTAAATCAAATTTCTAACCCATAAAAGTAAAGTTGACTTTGTTTTCCTAAGTTTTTCATTTCCAAACCTTTCTAAGTCTTTTCTTAAGTGGTCACATGATTGTTACTTGTGTCAGAGGTGCAATCAGTGAATCTGGAGAATCTGGAACTGGATCGTGGCACTTTCCTCTAGCATGCAAGTTGCAGTCTACTATGCAAACCTTCCCAAGTGTTTCTTTCCCACCCAGACCTCAATTTTTTGACATTTAATACATACAACAAAATCTTGCTTTACAGTGCTTCTACTACTTCGCGATCGTGGAAGATCTCTTGTTACGATTCATCTGGGCTTTGTCGCTCTACCTTACCGAGATGAAATACGTAACCTCCGACGTTATGACTTCAATCACAGCCATTCTGGAAGTGTTCCGGTAAGTACTCAACATTTCCCATTCAACCTACAGTCTCTAACACTCTCCTCCTCCAACTGCAGCCGCTTTGTTTGGAATTTCTTCCGTCTGGAGAACGAACACTTGAACAACTGCGGTCAGTTCCGTGCCGTTCGTGATATTTCCATAGCCCCAATAGATTCAGCCGATCACACGGTGATCCTCCGAATGATGGATGAACAAGAGGGCGTTATAAATCGCTACACAAAAGCGAATCGTCCCAAACTCAGACGACCCAAAGAACCAGAACGACGCAGTCTCTTGCAGCCACGTCGGTCTATACAAGATGAACGCGAAGGTACGAAAGAATTATAAAAACAAAAAAATCACGCGAATCTTGATTTATTTATCCAAATCCTTTGAGACACAAAAACTCATCTTTTGTATTGTCCTAGATTAAGCAATGTCAGTTACAGTAGCAAAACACAACCAACGCATATACAAATACATTTTCTAAAGCGCTTACTTTAGGGGCGGCAGTATTACTTACTTGAGTAGAAGCAATTTATTAAGTGAACCTTAAGGTAGCTTGAAAAACGATAACTAAATACGAAGAATAAAATGTACACTATTACAAATAGCTGGTCAAATGCAGCCATTCCTTTTTTATTCCTATACCTTTATCGTATACACATTTTTTTTGTTTTTTTGTAGTTTATATTCAAAATTTGATAATAGTTGAGTGCATTATTTTATGAGAAAAATTGGAAAATATAATTTATATTTTTTATAGCAACTGTTTTGTGTTTTATTTTTTTAATTAATTGCACGTTCATCTCTGTTGCAGCGGCAACAGTAAGAGGAAGCTGTTAAATATGTCTGGTAAATGGGCGGCAGAGGAGCCAGTCAACGAAATTTCTAGACAGTTTATCTCTGAGCATTCTCAGTTATTTTTTTTTTATTTTTTTTAAATTGTCTGCTTGAATTTTTACCCAGACTGAAAGTCTATTGCGTAGGAGTCGACGCACATACTCAATACAACACGACGCCCTCAAGAGATTACCGCCACGGAATACTTGCAGACCCCTTTGTTCAGGTGCTGAAGAGACCTCTCAATTGGAGGTTGGGCACGGGGTTAACTTCTTCACTACATAAAAAGTCAGGTTCAGAGACAAAGACCGGTCTTGAATATGGACGGATCTACTGTTGACGACGGCAGCAAACTTTTGGTTATGCACGTAGAACGTGAACTTCCTTACCAAATAAGCGTTCAGCCGATGAATTTGCAGAGGCCCTAAAAGCTTACATGCCAGTCATCACCGCAATCCATGAAGTGAAACTGCGACATCTATTACGTAGATTGCTGCAGAGAACGAAGGCAGCGCTTTTTCGGATGTGGATTTATTGTTCGAGGCAGACTTACAAAAGGCTTAAGCTTCAAGTATGTAAGTGAGCTAATTTCAAGCCTAAATTCGAAGTCATCAGCCAGATTTGCGTTCACGCCTCCTCGGAAGACAATAACAACAAGTAGCATCGATGACTTCTATGATCTCCTGGAAAGGACATACGCTCAATGCCCCAGCTACAACATTCAACCGTCAACTAGATTGATCTCGACGTCAGACACTTCAGTGTTCTGATGTCCGAACGTTCCGAAGAGAACATCGACTCGGATCATTCCTGGAAAAGAACCAAGAAATGCAGATCGATCCCCACCTTTTCCCAACAGCGCTATACAGCGCCATGTCAAGTTTTCACATTCCTTGCAAACTCGTCAGTTTGTGTAGGATCACGATGAAGAACTCACGCTGTTCGATCAAAGTCGGTAACGAACTCACCGAGAGCTTCAACGTCAAATGTGCTGTCATGTGACTTTTTCAACATACATAAATTCTTAAGAAGAGCGTGCAAAACTAACTTGCCAACACTAGAGGCAAGTGCTGGAAGCAGAAATCAACGAAAAAAATTTTGCGAAAAATAAATGTTTAAGATCCGACATAAGGAAGCGAAGAAAACCGAAAAACAGTATGAAGCAAAGCCGAGAGCTTCAACGTCAAATGTGCTGTCATGTGACTTTTTCAACATACATAAATTCTTAAGAAGAGCGTGCAAAACTAACTTGCCAACACTAGAGGCAAGTGCTGGAAGCAGAAATCAACGAAAAAAATTTTGCGAAAAATAAATGTTTAAGATCCGACATAAGGAAGCGAAGAAAACCGAAAAACAGTATGAAGCAAAGCCAAGTGGCATCGCCGATGGCGATGTTGAATTGAATGTAGGGAGCAGAATCTCAAACCCTACATATATTTTTTGCCAAGTATACACCGAGGATTGCCTGCATTTATAGAGTGAGAGAGGAGAAATTCACTTACTTAGTTGGGTCTCTGAGACGTAATGACTCACTCATTTACACAGTAAGGTCTAAAGCGAAAGATTTTAGAGAGAACTGACATACTGAAAAAAAAGGTACAATGTCCAAAATCCAAACTTGAATCCAGGAGAAGAAAAACTAAACAACCACTTTTTACAAGGTTTTTCTATTCACAACGAGAATCGGATAACAAATTTATTTATAATCGTTTATTCTTCCCGTTCCCAGTCGTTCCTTTTTCATTTCCGTACGCAGCCATGACGGGACATTCCTGATTGGATGTGCATTGGGGAATCGCAATGGCGGCTCTGGCCCTTCGAAGGGGTGCGTCTTCGCCAACTTCTTTTCCAAAAATTCTTTGTTGATCTAGTGAAAAGAAGAAGAGTGAAGGACTTGTACCCATTTAATCATTTGCAAACCTGTTTGATGTCTCTGTGCTTGTCCAAGTACAAGTTGAACGGCTGCCTGATAGGGAACCACTTTTGATCCTGCAGATATGGTTTTGGGAATTCATACTCGAAGATGGGCTCTTTCATGTCTAAAAAAAAGAAGCTAAATAAGATTTCATCTCTAGACTCGTTCGTACTCAACTCACTCAAAACATTGTGGTAGAAGTTCGTCAAACTCTTGTCCCAATCGCTTTGAAAGAATGCCAACCCGGCGGGAGTAATGTTATCCTGGTGTTTCTTGTAGAAATCAAATGTCTTGAACGTGCGCTGCTGCAAATCATTGCCATCCTTGACCTTGTACTCACTAAAGTCGAGTTTTGAGTTCTGCTTGTACAAGATGAAGATGTAGCGCTGGTAGCCGATGCCTTTTGGTGGAATTGGTTGCATGTACTCGACAAGAACTTCACCCTTATTCACATCACCGTTGGGAATGTTTGAACTGCGAGAAGTTTCTTAAGTTTGGAGAATGCTTAGGAAGTTCCTTCATACTTACACAAACCAGTGGACGTACTCGGAATCATTGGACGTGAAGTTCCCATCGGGATTTGTGGCAATCAACGTCCAGTATGAGTCTGTTGTGGATTTCTGCAGAGGCAGCGATTGAGGTTTCTCTTTTCAAATTGAACGACATGCTTACCTGTCCAGTAATAGGATCCGATGTTCCATCAAAACTCACCAATGGCGCCTTGGCTGCTTCAGCTGGCTTGATTATGTTCCCATTATAGATTGGACAGAATGTGTTGTCGCCGACTTCATACTAAGAAAGAAACATTAACCCTCAAATCTTCACAAGATTCTTTAGCTTACCTTAATATCCAGAGAAACCCTTGGAACGAAGTAAGCATAACCAAAAAGATCTTTGAAAATATTGTAATGCTCGGCAATTCTTCTGAGCTCAAACTGTCCAGTTGTGGTCTTGTACACCTCATGAACCTTGTCCAAATCAATTTTCACTGTAAACACCAACAATTATGTAAACATTTGACCAGAGCAACACACAACTTGAACTTACAATCATTGCTGCGAGATTTCTTCTCCAACTCGGAGCTGCTTCGTTGCTGTTTCAAATGAGCCAGACGTTTCTTCAACTGTTCGGAACGTGATGATCTTAGTTTTGGAAAACCGATGTTAATACTTTCGGCAATTTCTGGATCAACAGCATTTACAGCTGCGAAATATCAAATGGAATATGTATTCAAATTGGACTGACCGCGTTGAAGGAGGCTCACGAATTACCTTGTAATCTCTGTTCGAGGGTCTTGGCAACGCCGGGCGGTTTGCCACGAAGACGATGTCCATGTCTGGAGAATATTACCGATGTACTTGATGGTTTTAAGTAATAATTTAAGCTATTTTTTAATATTAAGTTACTGTAAGACATTTTTTCGCTGTTTTGCAGGTTATCATCGGAGAATAGACTTATGTCAAAATTTGACAGATTTGCTGTTGGGTCAATTTGTGGTGCATTCACAATGTGGAGATTAAGGGTGGGTAAGAATCTTGTGTATGATAACGGGCTGTGAATGCAGTGCTGTTAAATAATTGTACCGAATATTCAGTTGACTTGATTAAGCAATAAATACATAAGTACATAAATACATTGCAGTTAAATTAATTTTTAAAGCAAAATCATACAAAGATGAGTATATTATTCTATGAACTTTCATTTAAATTTAAGAAGTGCGCAACAATATTCTAAAAAGGCACCACAATGGCATTGCTGACATCTAGAGGTGGTCGTTTAAGCAGCTCAACAATTAAAACAGGAATTTGTTTACGATTCACGATCCTGTCCTTCCGCTATAGAACTGGAATAGTTAAAGGAATAGAACTGGTGAGCTTTGATCGAACATCTGATACTATTACTGGACAGGTAAGCCTGTCGTTCAATTTGAAAAGAGAAACCTCAATCTCTGCTTCTGCAGAGATCCACAACAGACTCATCGACCTTGACAGAATAATTAATTGGGACAAAAATAATAGAGGAGAATTCAATGAAGCATAAGTCCTGTCTACTGTCACGAAAGCGAACTCCTAATAATCAGCCATTACCCATGAATGACTTGTGTAGATGAAACCGAACAACTTTCCATCCTTCGGATATGCATCAATAAAACACTCACCATATATTCAAGGTCGCCAAAAACGCTGCGAAGTTTCTAGATTTCCTTAAACGATGCAAGAAATATTTCAACCCCATCTGATTCGGCTTCAAAAAAATGGCCGGAAAAAATTATTGTCCAGCTGTCAAAATGTTCAGTAAAGGGACTTTCACATGAAACGCGAACTGCGAACGCGAATTTTTTAGAATAACCATATTTCAGGAAATATCAGTAAAAATGTACACTTTTTGGTATGCAAGAATGTGCGTTTTGAATTATCGAAATTTTTTATGAAGTACAAACTCAAAAAATATTCTTTAAATAAGAAAATTATCAATTTCGCTTTTTTATGCGAATTAAATAATTTTTTCACGAATTGTCAAACTGAATTCACGATCCACAAATTCCCAAATTCTGGTCGCGAACATGTGAAAGAATTCCCGAATTTCACAGTTCACAGTTCGGCACTCATGTGAATAGCCCTTAAATGTCGAGAAAGCTTTTTAAATCAGTGCTGCCAGTATTTTCAAAAGAAAAATTACCATATTGGTCAAAATTTACCACTTCCAAAAAATAACGTACATGGGCTAATGTAAGCTACAGTGAGGTACCATTTTTTCGCAAGTTCGGAATTAATAAAATCTGTTTTTAAGAGGGGGAAAAAATAGTGTTCATTTCTACTCCGCGAAGAAATCTGTATTTCACCTTTTCAAATAGTTGTATCTTTTCAACAGTTCAATTTTGACACTACGGGGGGTGTTTGTTAGACAGCATCTATATACATATATTCCTTTTGTTTGTTTCCTGCACCGTGTTTTATAATTCCTGCTTTTTGGCAAGATTTAAGCCACCCCTTAAACTTAAGATATTTCATCCGTTGTTAGAGAACACAATCAAATGAAAGAAAATGTTTTTCAAAAGGAATTTACCCTTTTTAGTATGAAAATACATTTTTACCAAATGGATGGAATGGGAGTTAGAATTTATCACAAAAATTTAAGCTTATCACGACCTGGCAGCACTGTGTTAAATTCTGTGGTTCGGAGTCGGCATAAAACCAAAGACCCCTCAATTTGTGAGGAAACATTAGTACACCTTACGCGAGATTTTGCTTACCTAAAATTGGCACTGATTTTGGTCGCGCTATTCAAACGATGATAATTCTTCACCGTCAGGGTGGACATGGAGCCTTCTAGCTCATCTCTAATTAAGTTGTCTAGATGATTTGAAGTTAATAGAGAGGTGGTATGTGTCTGCATGGGAAAGCTTGGATCCTTTTAAGGATTCAAGAGTGTAAAAATATAATTATTATAGTAATGGTGGCATTACAGTCCGAGGTGGACTTGGGCCAAGCTTCTCAGCAACAACTCTTGTTGTGCGTGAACTTGTTCTTTCACGAGTGTAAGGCACCTATAGTTTAATGCCGACTCCGAAAGGCGAGATTCAGAAGTGGATTTTCTAGCAATCAGGATAAAGACGTGTGGTTACCGGCATTCGCAAAACCACAGGAATGTTTCCAGTGAGGGTTAGAAACCCCATTCCGCTTTTGTTGTTACAGCCTAATGTACCCACATTGTACTCGTAGTTTGCCTTCAGAAGGATACCATCGTCCCTATAGAAAGAGTTTTGCACACTGAATGCTTTTCTGTACTGAGATCAGGACCCACTTATTTTCGTTGCGATTGCTCGATGACCAGATCAAAATCATGCAATCGCCAGATTCTTCAACGCCTCTCCTTTCACTGTCTGCTTTGACGTGCTTTCCTCCATTCCATCCTTTCATTCGATCGTTTCTTTATCGTGTCATTGCCCACTCGTCTATCAAGTATCCAAACCCCCTGACTGCATTTCTATTCACTGCGACCTCTCTCTCAAAACTACCGGTTCCCGGCGCGCACATGCAGCCTCCCAAGGCAGTCTATCACCTCTCCAGCCATGTAAATTTTGCCGTATGCTTTAATTTTCATTACCGTCACCATAAAAGGCATAAACTTAGCAAAAAATTAACCAAAACAACACACCATGCAACTATCGACATAAATGGCGACTCTGTGTCTCCAGTTTCAGGGGAGAAACGCTGCTCCTTTTGGTGGCAACAACCAGGTTCGAGTTATTCACTCAAAACAGACAGTCGCCACATCGCAGCTGCACACACGGAGTACGTAATGACGCTCGCGGTAAAATGGGAATATTCGCTTGATTGAGTCCGCTAAACGCGCACTCGCTTGGGAGTCTCTGTACATGTGGCTTTATTAAGAAATGCCTCGCGGAGAGCTTTAGGCAAAGCAGCAACCAGATTTTGGTTAAGCAAATATCTTTGCAAATGATCGATTGCTGGTCGAGTGCATATGGGCTGTGAGAGCGGATTCATGTCCTTTTATGAACCGAGCGCGTTGACGTTTTGCTTTTCTGATCAAATATGGTTTTTTTTTGAAAAGTAAAATTAATCGCTTGGTCAGTGGGAACGGAGTGGTGGCCTAAAGGAATCTTTATGTTTTGCGCAACGATCACTAAATCGATTATTTTTCATTTTTTTTTCTTTGAGGTTATGTGGTATGAGGGTGCACTCTGACTTGGTGTTCTTGACATGGTAGAGAATCGTAGAGTTGATTAAAATATTTAATAACTGAAGTCATCATCAACTGAACGGGCATCGGTTTGGATTTGCCATCTGTTAATGTGTGGACCGTGATCATAAGTTGATTGTTGCTATGAATGTCCTGCTATGACTTGCCCAGAACGACACAAGCTATAATTTCAAAGTAGGAGTAGGCAAGGACTTCGTCACCTCGGTTCCGCTGTAAACCGAATGAACAACATCAATATCGAGATCAAATGCAGAAAAAATCTCGTCAATCGATGTTTCCTTGGGAATAAAAGGAAATTGAGTAAGAGAGCCCCTCTCGAAAGATCAGGTTGAGTTTGTAAAGATTATTTCATTAAATGCTTCCTATCTTCAAATTTAAATACAACAAAGTGTTTAAGTTTATTATTCGTTTTAAAGACATATTGATGCCATAATATATGGAATATAATGTCGTTCAAATGTTCGCCGCGGGTCTTCTGGGTGGCTCGCATCTGAAGTGTCTATGACTTTGGCGCAAAAAACATGCGTTATGTTGTCTTTGAGGGCCTGCGACTTTAGAAAGAAGAAGTCTAACGCGATCAAATCGCACGATTTCTGTGGGCAGTTCACATCACCTCCACATGAGATGACCATGCCTTCGAATCACTCGTGCAGAACTTTCAATGCGGCGTGAGCTGTGTAGCACGTAACGCCGAAACCACATGTCGTCGTTGTCCATATCATCCAATTCAGGCCAAAAGACAATCACCGACCTATAGCACTCGCGTTAACGGTGATGTCCTGGCCGACGTGGTTCTCAAAGAAATATGGACCAATGACGCCGCCAGCCCAAAATCCGACAATTTTGTTTGTTGACGTACCCATCCACCCAAAAACCAGAAATGAGCCTCATCGCTGAAGATGGTTTTTCGATGAAATTTAGTTTCCAACTGCTCCAAAGCCCGTTCAGCGAACACACGTAGTTGTCTATGGTCGTTTACCTTCAGCTCCGGAGTCTGTTGAATTTTGTACGGGTGCAGGCCCAAGCCACGAAAGGCCGAGTTCTTGTGAGCAACGCGAAATCGACTGCATCGGATTCTCCTGCACACTCTCACGGACAGTAGCCATCTTTGCGGCAGATCTTGCGTTTCGTCCACGGGTGTTGGTTTATCATTTACTGAACCAGTGGACTCAAATTTATCCACCACCACACTGCGAATAGTGTAAGGGCGGAAAGAAAAGAGAAACAAGCGGAAAAAAAGCAAAGGCCAACGCTCTGCTTGAGTGTCTCGATTTTATTAGAGAGTATACTGTAGTTTTTCTCTTTGTACACATTTTAATAACATGCTTCGATTTATGGTATAAACAGATTTGGAGACATTTCGGGTAAATCATACGATTCTTCAAAAGAGCGAATAAGTACAGTCTCGCTAACAAGCATGGAACCAAAAGGATCAAGTTAATTTTTTTCGATTACAATAGTACTCTCAGTAAGACGATTATGGCGACCGTAAAATGGGGACATTCACTTTTAAAGTGATGCACACAAGTGGAGATGGACCTTAAACAACTTGGTGTGCTCAGTTGGAGACAGTTGGCGAAGGGTTTTAGCTAAACAACTTGGTGTGCTCAGTTGGAGACAGTTGGCGAAGGGTTTTAGCTAAAGAGGCTTGTTGGTTGAGGCCCATTTCCTCCATGGACTGTAGCGCAAAAAAAATCTTTTTGAAGAAATTGAGAGTTTATTTTTGATAGAGGTTTGATGCTAAGGACATAATTTTATTATTCATTTAGTAACATTTAACTTAAAATTAATGCAGACTTCTTAAAATCTCCTTTCTTCTGGAAAAAAAGCTGTCCAAATCCGTTTTCTGAAAAATTCTTAATAATGGTCTTAGTGGTCTCTTGAGATTTTCGACGACTGGCCGTGGTATTCTTAATCGAATCTGTTGTTCTCTTTCGGTTCATATCCAGTTGGAAACGTGAAATTATCAAATTCGATCCACGCTGCTTGGGATGACACCGATCGCAATTTACAGGAGATTGCAAATGTGAGTCTCCCCACTCAGAAAGTTTGATAATAATAATAATAATAATGGCGGCGCTACATTCCGAGGTGGACCTGGACTTGCTTTTCACCAACTAATCGTGTTGTGCGTGCTATTGTTCTATCACGAGCGGAGGGGACCTACAGTTTAATGCCGACTCCGAACGGCGAGATTGAGAAGCTTTTTCTAGACAGTTATACTCTTTGAGCATTGTAAGTGACTCGAAAGAGGTGGAGCCGTGAAAAAATGTTTGATGTTTTTTTCGAGATTCGAACCGACGACCTCGAGCGTAGGAGTCGACACACCTACCCACTACGCCACGGCGCCCACCAGAAAGTTTGATAGGATTACTTATTTTTTTTTTAGGATTCCTTATTTTTTCTATGGCGATTTGTTCCTTGTTCGGAAATCCATGAAATCCGTCCTAGCTAAAACATTGTTCGAATACACTGGTCCATCAAGGGAATGAACTCCAATGTTCCGGCCAAAAGAATCGTTGAATTCGAACCTCCTGGTTTGAGAAAGAGGTAAACACCGAACTTCAGCACAAAGATTAAGTGATCGCGGGTGCAAGACAATTTAGTCTTAATAACTAGAGAAAGTGTGTCTGGGAACGTCAAGAAAAGGGGACAACTAAAGCTTAGGCTCATTGACCCACTGGGCTGATAAGAAAGTAAGCTAGAACAGTGATCATAAATGCATACTAAGATATTTGAGAGATTCTCTTTGGAATCGTGTACGACTTTTAAGTTTAATGTCGACAGTTTTAAGTTCTTCCCTGAAATGCTGAAGGCATATCGCTTTTTGCTCATGTCTATTTGGACCATTAATTCAATGTACAAACAATCATTGTCTCCCCTCTTTTTGTAGAAAAAGTCATAACGAAAGAGTCTTAATCCTGATTTGACGCTGTAATCCTTTGAATGAATGAACTGGTCCATCCTGTCACCATTCATTTGTCAGAAGTACACTAACCTCAATTCAATTTACTGTTATTCACATTTTAATTCAAACACCTGTTCGAATTTCAAGTACATCTTTATCGAATTCTAATGACTTAAGCCAATAAGTGGAGAACTCATGCTCATTCACAAGCTGGATGCCAACAAAGCCGAAATAATTTGGTGAGAGTCGGGGAAAGTATGAAATTTATTGTTAATGACCGTGAATCTTAAATGAAACCATGAGTACTTTGCCAAATAATCAAAATTGACTTATTACACTCGGAACAACTAGATATGGATACTCACATCGTTAAGTTGAGGATATTACACTTCAGAATGGGCAAGACATAAAGAAATCTGTTCTTGAGAAAGGGGTTAATTGTTCAACATTTCTTAGATCGAAACTGTGTTGGTTAACATTGAGTCACTTTTGTTAACGTTGACGAGATTAAGAAGGCTAAAACCACTTTCAACACCAAATCGGAGCGACCATTCAAAACTAAACTGGTCCATTGTACTGGTACCAACCTACTCCAGTGACGTTAATTTGATTCCAATGGCAAATGATGACTGGACCAGATTCGATTTCACTGGGATTCGAACCTCGGACCATTCGAACTTGGGGCAGGCACTTAACCAACTGCGCCATTCAGGCGTTCTTAGATAGATAGCTTAGGTAAGGATCAAGTGGCTGACTGCAGATAAAAGTCTCACGTAGAAGAATTGTGCTACCACTCGGATTGAGTATATCCTACCCCATTAGGTGAAAGTGAGGCCGTTCCGAGCTAGGCAAGTTCACCGGCTTCGCAATTTCCTGGAAGAGCTTTTTATAGGTCCTGTCTAAGTTCTGTAAGGAGACTTCTTTAAGGGCGTAAACTGCAAGGTCCGTATACAGTGTATTGCGAAAAAACTTAAAGATTCGAAAGTAAGGAACTCTGTAAAGCATTCGTCCATTATATGTGGTATTTGAACCAGTTCTGCTTTTGATACGCAGGCCTGGACATTTTCAAAAACAGAAAAAGGCTGTGGTCGAGTTGGAAGAAAACCATTGTCGTCCTGCGTTGCATGGATTGGAGAAGAAGTTAAACGACGAATTGTTCGGGTCTTATCGCGACAGTTGCGTACTATAGCGTTTTCGAATTTAATGGATAGGTTTGAAAGGTGTCAAAAGCTCCAGAAATATTGAGACTGACTGGTGGGTATCGCAGACAAGTTCGGTACTTGTCACTGAAGTAATTTACTTATTAAAAAGTGTGACCAGGTAGCAATGATAGTTTTTCAAGTTATTATGTTTAATCAGCTGTCACTTGTTAATGTCATCCAGCTGTCAATGTCATCCATCTGTCAAAATAATTATTAAGGTTTGCCATTTAATCAAGTGTTTTATATTTGCCGAACGTACGGGAATTACAAACATTTATTTTTCGAAAATCCGGTTCAGTTATAAGTACGCAACGTGAATTTCGTCGTGAGGTAGGTCGTCATGATGGCTTTAGTGCGCAGACAATTCGTCGCACGATGGAAAGTTTGGCCGCAGGGACACACTTTTGGACCTTAAACAACCAACCAGACGGAAATAGGTGAAAAATGAAGAAAACACAGTGGCCTTAGCGGTCAGTATCCAAGAAGACCCAGAAATGTTGATTCGGCTCCGATCAGCTGAATTGGGCTTAGCCAGTCTACCCGGGTTATTTGGCGGTTGAAATTGGGCCTACATCCGTATAACCTTGTGCTGGCACAAGAATTGAAGCCAGACAACTATAGACAATGGCGCGAGTTTGCTAATTAGGCGCTGGAAATGTTGGCCGAAGATCCGGATATTGACCATAAGTCATGATCTCGGGCGAGGCCCATTTTTGACTTAGCGGCTATGTCAACAAGAAAAATGGTCGTTATTAAAGCGAACGGACCTTATTTCTTTCGAACTGAGTAAGAAAACACCGTTACCGTTAATTGTCTCAGGCATAGAGCGATGTAAACGACCAGAGCTCGAAAACCTCGATAAATTCGAGCTGTGGTTCCAACAAGACGCCGCTGCATGCCATACAAGCGACGCAACCCTCGAAGGAGACATTTGTAGACTTGGTCATCTCACGGCGAGCGTTCATCATGAGACTTCTCCTCACTCGATTATTTTCTCTGAGACTACGTCAAGTTTTAATTCTACGCTAACAAGCCAATCACTTTGGATGAGCTCAAGATCACCATTCGAAGCACTATTGCCGGAAAAACGCTGCACACATTGGGCCGAGTCATTAAAAATTAGACCGACCGCTTGAAGCACTGCTAGCGAAGTCGAGCCATCTTTTTGAATGATGCGCTATTCCATACATAATGGCGTGAATATAGCTTCAAAATAAGTGGACACCGTGTTTTTCCTGAATAAAGGTCCAGTCTATGACTTAAGACTCCCTCTTTCCCTCTCTGGAATCACTGGTCAGATAATGAAAACAAAAATCCTACGAGCTCTCAGTTCTCTACAGATCCAGTAGCAACCTATTTTCGCTGATGACTCAAAGCACATCTGATAGCTGAAACCTAATGAGCGGACGAAAAGCGTAATGCAATTCAAACACTTCCTGAAAACGCTGACTTTCTTACAGCTTACAACGTATTTCTAAGAACATAAATCTGAGTCGTCACCCACACCCGGATGACTAAGTGCCAATTCCGAGCTGCATAATCCATTACACTGCGCGCTGAGTAATCTTCGTGAAACGAGTTATCAAACGAAACCGAAAGTAAAGAACTTCTCGTGAACGTGTAATGACCCCTCGTCGGTTAATACTCATTCAGTGTGTCTCTAACGAGCGACGACTTGGAGTTTCGTCAAAAACTCAGTCAGAGCCACAGCCCAGGCAGTGACAACGAAGGTGCACAAAAGAAGTTTGTATCCCCTGCTGCCGGTGTTGTGGCGTGTGATCGTGCCACCAAATGGGCAACGAGATTACCACACGCGTGCTTTGCTCTTGCGAATCAAGGTTTTTCCTTAATATGGACTCGGTTTGGGGAGAAATACGAGACTATCTCTCAATTTGGCGCACGCAAAACGATCCACAATGCCATCTCGTAACAGCTCCAAACTGAGGCACGGTTTTATGTTCGCTCCATAAAGTGGGTAATTACAACGGCGGCAGTTATGGATTTTACAACTAGGGCTTGACTTGTTAGTGGCGAGCGTTCGTGTCCATGTGTGCCGCCGTTTGGGCGATGCGTGGCCGGGACTAGTGCAGCAAACGATGCACTGATCGAGTTTGGCAAATGAACGATGCTCGCTCAAGACGATTGCAGTCCGAAAAAGGCGATTAATTGCGGCGCGTGGGATTAAGTGTTACGCTTTTTAATTCTGAGATAGAGTTTCATTTATTTTGACAAGTAAGTTGTTCGGGAATGAAATATGATGACGCGTTGTGCTTTGACGAACATGAATCGATGGAAATCTGAGCCGGGGATTAAGCGCGGCAGTTCGTGTGAAGATAACCACGGTATGGGAGAGTGAAATTATTTACGATTCGTTTTGAGTTTGATCAGATTAGAGCCGAAGACTATTTATGAATTGTAATTTCTGCTTTTCTTTTGGGATTGTGGGTGAAAATGTTGAGTAAGTCATTGAATAGAAGTAAAGTGCACAACTCCTGTGTAGGAATTGATTGAAACAGAAGATGAAGACGATAATCATTCGAAGCATGTCAATAAATATGAAAACTTTTAAGATGTTCTTTATTTAATTCGCCTCCTTTAAAACATCTTCCATTTCACCTTGTACACTCCGGCATCGCGGGTATGCACGTTACAGCTGTGCCCAGTAATGAACCCAATTTTTTGTTGAAGTTCCAGTTGACTTGTAACATTTCAGTGGAACTCGTCCTCTGCTATACCGTGTATGCTGTGATGTGATACGGCCTAAATTGAATTTTCTCTAAATGCCACTACGTTAGAGCACAAGAGGTCCACAACGGTCTTTCGCAGACCACAACATGGCGAATTTTACGTCGTGACTTGGACCTACATTCGCACAATATTCAACTAGCCCAGGAGCTGAAGGTAAATGATCATAGACAACGACGTGTGTCCGCTGAATGGGCTCTGGACCCTAAGTTTAATAGAAAAATTATCTTCATCCAGTGTCTGGATGATTGGGTACATCAACAAACAGAATTGTCGAATTTGGGACGATATCAATCCACATGAGATCAAAGAGCGTCCAATGAATCTAAAAAAAATCATTGATTGGTGTGGATTTTGGGCTGGCGGCGTCATTGATCCAGATTTCTTTGAGAACGACGTTGGCTAGGCGATCAATCACTGTCAACGGCGAGCGGGATCATCAACTTATTTTGGCCTGAATTGGATGATATGGACACGAACGACATGTGGTTTCAACAGGACGGCGCTATGTGCCACACAGCTCACGCCACATTGAAAATTCTGCACAAACGATTCGAAGGCATGGTTATCTCACATGGAGGTGAAGTTAACTGGGCACCGAGATCGTGCAATTTGAACCCGGTAGACTTTTTCTTGTGGGGTTTTCTAAAGTCGCAGATCTATGCGAATAAGCCACAAATCACAGCGGCCCTCAAAGCCAACATAGCCCATGCCATCGGTCAAATTCAGCCTGATTTATGCGCCAGAGTCATGGAAAATTGTATATTTCGGATGTGTACCACCCAAAGAGACCGTGGCGGACATTTGAACGATGTCATATTCTATACATAATGGCATCGATAGACATTTCAAAAGAATAAATAATTTCGATGATGTCTCATACATTCATTTTTTTTTTAGTTTTTTAGTTTAGTTTAATTTTATTCTTATTAATCCATTATATATTACGTGTGTACATAGTATAAATTATTAAAAACACTCTTCAATGGTTCCAACCATCGAACTTTCAGAATTTGTTTGTCCGAAAAATTCCACTACGAGGCGCTGTGTCTTAATTCCACGTCGTCAATACTTTTTAATTCCTTTATGTGAATAGTCCCAATTCCTGAGATTGTCTCGAAATGGACACATCTGTTGTCAGTCACACTCTTACCTATGACGGCATTTAGCTGACCTTGACAAACGAATATGAGTTGGAGGCTTCACATCATTAATCTGTCGAAGACTTTTAAATTCATCGACTAAATTAAGTATATCTGTGGGAGAAGGCGCTTGATGATGACCATAGCGGTATGAATTTTATGAAACGTTTCCGCCGAATATTCACCATTAAAGTCATCGGAATGAAACTTAAATTTTGACAGCTTAGCAACGAAAGCTTGTTAGGTGACCCTGTACAACAATGTGAAATATATTAAAAATTACATACATATTTTGGGTTAAAAATGCATTCAACTATACTAAGCCAAGGGATTGGTTAATATTCTTCTTAAGATAAACTCATCAACTGTTCTGTTAAATAAATCGAACATCACTAAATTATGACAAGTTGTTATTTTTGCTTTTTTTCCTCAGAGTCACTGACATCGTTATTGGTAAACCCTTTACTATTCTTATTCGACATTAAATTTATCTTAGCATGGAATAATCGACAATTTCTTCGTCAATTCACTCTTTAATTCATTCTTAAAATCACTTGAATTCACCTCGCGGAAGTTATTAGTTCACAATAGCTCGTAATAATGATACTGGTCACCATCTGTCATTCTCGACGTGATCTAACCTTATCTTCAGTTCATAATAACTTCATCACTTTCTTCAATTTACCAGAATGTCCGAGTTTAAATGAAATGCCATACAAGTCTGGGCCATTTCAGTTCTCATTTGAGACCGAAATCTAATTGACTACCAAATCCCATGATTATTACAGTTCCCATCTGCTTCAAACTCCAACATTCCACAGAGTTGTGAAACAAACTCTGAAATAACTCATGTCATTTTAACAAATCAACATAAAATCCCAAAGCCATTGTCTCGGTCAGACAGAAAGAGATAAATTGTCGACAATAAAACAAACGACAAAACAAAATGCTGGCCTTTGAAATTACATATTTTTATGTCAACATAAACATTTTTTTTTATTACTTTCAGAACTGTGTACGGTATCGGAGCTAAATGAAGAGATTAACTGCGTCGCCGGAAGTGGACATATTCAGTCAGAATTACTGCCATAAATGAAACATGGTTACAAACGACACGACGACGGTCGGTGGCGGGTGATGAGCGCGACGTCGGGCTTGTTGTGTTGCCCCTGCATTCGGTGGATAACAATAGAAATGGAAATGACATTTACACACACTCGAGACCTATAAATAGAGTTAAGGCGATCGATTAAGTACGGACCGCCATATAGGCGCACATCGTTTTGCTCGTCTTGCCGATTCCAAAAAGGAGTTTTCCAGTGACGGAGAGAGGAAGAAAAAAAATTCTTAAAACTGTTGAAAAACGATTCCCAATTAGGTTGGTGGGATTCGCTTGTTAAGGAACTCGTCGCTGGTTGCGCAATGTTTGTTGTGTTGAGCTAATGACATTTTCGGATGAGATTGTGTTCACATCTGGTGCAGGTGTTTCGACGATATTTTTTGACCAATTTTTTTTCGAATACATTCGATTAAGGAGATAGCAGCGATTAGACAGAAGTTCCATACCTGCAAGTGGACTGAACCCCTGTAAAACAGATGTCCACATCTGTAGTAAGAATACACTTCTCCTTATCAAAGACGCTAAGACACACTTTCGAAACTTAGATGAATAAAGTTGTCATATTCCGTCACCCAGTTAAGTGACGGAATATGACAGAAGTTGCCGTACTCGTAAACACAAGAACTCGTCAACGGTTAAAAGAAAAAAAAGCTTTTAAAAAGTCACCTTCTGCAACAACAAGCAGAAACATCTTATCGGCGCTTATGCGGTATTTCCATCTTGAAGCAAACAATTGTCCTTAGAACTTAGAACATCTAGACAATGCTCGATGATCCTCCAATGAGCTAACGCAAGCTATGAAAATTTCCAAAATAGAGGCTTCTATCAATCCAGGAAATACATGCAACCACTACTAGCTGACGTTTACAATGTGGGTATGTAATTTGCTACGTGCAGACTGTTGTTACAAGAGGCGCACATTTCGAATGGTCTAAGCTAGATCCCAAACGATATAAAAATTAGATATCTCATGGCGGTTCAAAAATCGGCATTATGACAGATATCATCGCGGTGCAATCTTTTCTAGGTGAGCCTGCTAAAAGACTTGGAATTTTGTCTAACGACTTCTGTAGAAGCTGTCTGAACAACAATATTTGCTTTGTAATTTTTAAAGATACTTAAGAAACAGGGAGAACCCTTAAAAATTACATACTTCAAAAAAACAGCCGTTTTAATTTTATCCTTTTCCTATAAAAAAAAACAGTTTAACAGAAACTAAAATTAAGTCGTTGGGCAACGCAATGGGTCCACTAGGACCTATGTAAGGCGTTAAAATTTAGCCCCCCATTTCAAAAATAAATTCCGAAATATTTTCAAATAAAACCCACACTAACTCCGAACAACTCTTCGCAACCCAATCAAACATTCAAAGGTTACTTCGTGATTCGTTAAACTGATTTGAAACACGTCAATATAATCAACAAACATATTATCCAACAACTCAAGTCATATCTTCAACTTTCGTAATCAATTCCATTCATATCACGCGCGGAAAATTGATATGAAAGTTGTCAGGCGTTCGAAATGATACAATCAGAATGAATTCTTGAAAATTTCTGAAGTACTCTAGAAGGAAACCTTATCGCCTTTATAACCGTGGCTAATTTTATAACAATCGATCACGTTATAAGTCACATTTTTGAAGAACTATTGGCAATGACTCGATTTTAGTAGTTCTTGTAAAATTTCCAAACGGAATGACAAACGATTTGGAGAGCCAAGGGATTTATTTTATTATTTATAAGAAATGAGTGACTAACACATGATTGTGAGATTATTTTATGTTTTTGTTTTTTATTTCGAAAGCAAAGTCTTCGATTTGCGGTCATGAGTGTTATTTTCGTTTACGGAGATTCAAAAATACAAGAGATCTTATCCTAAAATCTCTCAGGACATTTCAAAAGGCCATAGATACACTTCCAACTAGTGACTATACAAGAACGTTCAACTCTTACTAAAGACTGAATATGTTGCAAAGGATGTCAATATGGTAAACTCATAGGACTGACTACCTAACATTTTTATCCAATGTGTAGATCAGGGAAACATATTTACTCTTGCCCCCGACATTGGCATCAAAACACAGTAAAAAAGAAAGTTCTTGTCTCATTTACTTGCTTAAGTGGTGAGCTCAGAACTACGCCCTCAGATAAATTTTGAAAATCTATTCAACGATACTCTTGCAATTTTTAAGCAGACAAATGGGGGCGGTATTTGTTATTCGTCTTTGTACCTCTTAGTGATCCAGGATATCTTACGGACACTCCACTATTGTACAAAAATCGGAACTACTGTTTAAGGACATAGATCAAACACTTATCCCAAGAAGAGCTCTGGAATTTACCACTAAGTTACAACTCCTATGCTTAACGTCCATGTTTCATTCTTTGGTTACTGACAATGTTCAGAAAGTTAATGCCGTTCGGGGTTGGCATTAAACTATAGATTTCCTTCTGTTTTAAGAGAACAATTGCACACAAAACACGATTAATTGCTGCAGACTCCTATCCATCCTGGTTTGTAACGCCATCTAAAGGTGGACATATTTTTCGTATTATGTTATATTATGATGTGTGAAAACTTTTGCCTACCACTGTATATGCAGCTACAGCCGACTATGTATCTCCCTACTACGACTTCTCCCTCGGATACCAATTCTATTCCCCGGCAGAGGCGAGTGGTCATCAAATGCCATTATCAACGAGCACTAGATTACCCTATACACTGACGAATCAAAAATGGACACAGGTACAGGGGCACAGGTACAACATGTGCAGTCTTTTCAAGCAGAAATTCTGGCGATTGAAAAGGCAGCCAAATGCATACAAGAGACCGTCGTGCCACCATCAGATATCACCATTTTGTAGGCAGCTAGGCTACACTGAAGTCAATAGGGTCCTGTACAATTAAATCAAAGACTGTTATGAATTGGCGCGACTCACTGAGGTTCATCAGTTATCACAAAGTCAAGCTCTGTTGGGTCCCGTGCCACAGATTAATTGCAGAGAACAAGAAGCAGACGAATTGGCTAGACGAGGGTCTGAAATATACATCAATGAGGCAGACACGTCATTGTGGTCACCGGTTAGTGCATTGTACCGGGTCATAAACGACACAATACAAAAAGAAGCCAATTCGTCTTGCCTGTAAGCCTTGTAAGAAACGATTACCACACGACAAGATCAACGTCGAAACAGGGGTTAAAATTAGTAAAACAAGAAGCTCCGGGCATTGAAACGAAATTCCATCCGCACGCTCGTCAGAGTAATCACAGGACATTGCCCCATTGGAACTATCGCCCATGTTCTGCATTTCGAGTGAAATTAATCGAATGAATGAAATCGAATTTCCATTTCACTCGAAGTGAATTTCCATGTTCTGCATTTCGATTGATTTTGAATTTTTCGAATTCACTTTCGGAAAAAACAAACCTTGGTTTCGACAGGCAAATGGTTTTTGTTTTGGCTTAGTTTTCGTTGTTTCGACAGGCAATTGGTTGTTGTTTTAAATACTTTTTCGTGTTTCGAAGTAAAATAAAAATTCAACAAATTAAATGACAAGAAGAATCCTCAGGGAAAATCAGATCTTTGAATCATCTTTTTCATTTCTAAACAAGGGTTTAGTATACAAAAGGAATCTTCTTGTACATCTTGAGAAAAATAGAACCACCAACTTGCAGTTTTTATATTTTTTCAGGAAAGCAATTTTATTCAATAGGTTCATATAAGAATGGCAAAATCAAGGGTTCCTTACAAATCAGGATTTACCTCCATAAACTTCACAGAAATACCACCCCACCTTGAATTTTTGTGTTTTCCCCTAAAAAAATAAAATCAGTAAAAAGAAAATGAAAAATCTGAATAGTTTACGTATTTAATCCAATTTCATTGCAAATTCACAGCGCAACTTAGTAGTGAATTCAATTAGAGTAAAAACACGAGTAAATCGAATTGCAGAACACAGATTTTCATTCAAATTCATCACCACCATTTCGATCGGATTTCAGAACTCGAATTTTCTCGAAATATGAATGCTTCGAAAATGGAATGCAGAGTAAAACGATCTCTGGAGGAGCTGTGGTGATGAGGAAGAAACCGAAACGATCCAACATTTGCGGTGCCACTGCCCAGCTCTTCAGAACCGGCGCCTAGCTTCGATAGACCGAAGATACTTCACAGAGACTGCGAACTTAGTGGACGCAGATTTATTGGATCTCTTAAAATTCATAAAGAGCACGGGATGGTTTCAACCATCACCACTTTACGATAGGTTCGTAAAGTTTGTGTACCACAAAAATGAAGGGATTCACAATGGGCCTTATGACCTCCGAATAGAAGTGATGTCTCTACCATCACACACCCCTTCTTTAACCTCACCTAAACTTAACTTGTGGAGGTCGAAGACTTTGTGACTATGTCTGCTCTTTCATTCGCCTTCCTCGCAGCCGGGATCAAATATCTGACGCAGTCAAGATTCATCCAGCTTTCGACTCCATATTATAGAACTGAGATATCTAAGTCTAAGATTTGATTCAGGTATTGGTAAAACAGAGCTACTGTCTGTTCGCGTACTTTCTTTCCCAAAATATGATGTTCTCAAATTTAAAAAGACCGGGCGTTAAATTCTCTCGAAAAGAAGTAATTTAATAAAAAGAAAAAAGAATAACACACAATTGACATTAAAACTTATACAAAAGAAGTTAATTGATTTTTTGATTTTTTTAGAAATGTTATATAGTTTCATTTAAGGCAGATTCTTGAAGAAATTCTAGTCATTTGAAGGTTGTAAAAATCATATCGAATTAACATTTAGTTCAAAACAACCCAAGAAAATTTCTGAAACCAAAGTTTTGAGCGTGAGGAAATTTCTTAGTATCCCGCAAACGCGCTCATCTGCGAAAAACTAAGAAATTGCTGTGTTTTCAAACAAGATTGCGTGGCTTTTAGTTAAAGTTCGTAGATTTTTCCTATTTTAACTTGGTACGGTAGCAGATATTTTGGACAATATTCGTCCATAATTATTCTCTGTCCCATCTTTCATTTCTCGTTTCTTTTGATGTCGTACTACTAAATTTCGTTTTTATTTTCTGCACACTTTATTTTTATCTCTTTGCTCCGTCAAATAAACAAGAATTTAGATATCACCGAGCATATCCAAATATTAAACAACTGGCTAAAGCGCCTGCATGACTCATTCAATTGCCAACATCTAGATCCAAAGCCGCCACTTGCCTTACTCATATCACAATTTTATAAATTGCCTCTTGACTTAAACCTTAAATTCACTGTCGCCAACACTTCGGTCAGAGATAACCACGTTAGCTGATTAAAATCGCAAGTAACACGTATGTATGTACTTCTAAAATTATCTCAAGATAAAGCACTTTGAAGTCTCATATCACATCACAACCTGGCAACGTTGCCTTATCCCCAAAGTAATGCGAGACAACCCCGAAAAAGAAACAGAAATAAATAGCAAACTAATTGGAGTAAGTCAAAGTTAGCCAATAAAATTATTATGGGCAGTAAAACAGTTATTGCTTGCGGAAAGCGCTTGGGGCATGTATTTTCATTCCTGTTTCAACCCTGTTTTTCATTAGGTGATTTTGGTTCACATAAAAATGGAAAAATGGAATGATGATTCAGGCAGTAAAAGATAAGGTTGGGAGAAGGGTCTTACAGATGTTTTACAGTAATGTTTTGCCCAGTTTTTAACGTCGCGAAGGATACTTTCGAATGCTAACGAAATAGAACACAAGTTTTGCATGAATTCAATTCTGGTGCAAGTTAAGTACAGGTCTTAGCACAAGACAGCACAAATTGACTTGAAGTGGAAGCGACTGGAATTCACTCCTCTGAGTCTCCTTTGGCCACACCAAATCACCATCGCGAACACGACTTCGATAACGTCCACGATTCATTGTGGAATTTTCTTACAAAGCTTTACCGATGATGAGAAAAAATCTATAAAAATCTGTGTATCAAAAGGATCAATTCACTCGTCTTGCTTACTCAGTTGAGAAAAATGTAAGTATTTTTTGTCATACGACTCCGTCTCTGCTTACCCTTGACCTAATGTGTGTACAGAAATGGAATGTTGTTCCACAAAATCAAATCACTATCCACAAATGCCTTCTATTCGCCAGAAACTCATGAAGGTAATTCCGCATATACGACCTACCAAGCTCAGAAATTTACATTCGCTTTTGGCACTATAATCAGCGCTTTGTTCAAAAACAAAACAAAAACAGTCCAACCGGAAACATCTCGCCTGAAATTTGCATTCCTCCAGCCATGCGACCACACCTACACCCTCGCCCGAAGTTGATAAACCATCCAAACAGGCACTTGTACGAATGATATGCTCTTTGGACCGCTGAAGAGACTTAAAAATAACCCGCCACTAGTGCAGCGATTGGAATTCAACTTATCTTCCTTCGGAGTTCCAGAGTAGCCGAAATCATGAAGTGCGTCTGAATCCAACATCCTCTTCCGATAACGCCGCTCAAAAATGTTTTATTTTGGAAACTCCCGAAGCCAGAGGTTCCTGGTAATTTCAGCTATCAGCTCTATCTGAGTAATTTTCTTTTTCCGAGTAATTGCTGTCTAGTGTGATTAAGAACCCATAAGCTGTACCAGTCCCCGTTGGAAGGGGTTGATAAATGTGCTGGTGGATGGTGTTTGAATGGGGAAGGAAGTGGAAGAATGTACGCATCTGGGGATGGGAATGAAAGAAGTGATAATTAAATTTACAGCCTTCAAAGTCTTTGATGGGTAAAGTGAAGAGGGATTTAGTTGTTTCTGATTTTTTCGACTTTTGTTATCTTGTGAAAGGATAAGACTCAGTATCCCACGCTGAGCAGAACTGAGCAGGGTAGATTGATTAATTATCCCTGTGGATATTTGTAAGATTGTGTGGCTCTGGTGTCCCACAGAGCTCGGCATGGACACAGAATAGATAGACAATATGTGAGGTTACAGCCCTGGACAATTAGGATTATTGCGTCTACAGTTTTAAACAGTGTTCTGAATTTGGGGGCGCAGGTTGCAGCTTGGGTGAAACTTCTGCTGATAATAGCCCAAATCATTTTTCATCGTAAATGCCATTTGATCAACTTGTAAGTTCACTTTAACTGTTAAAAAACAAACTTCGCCTAGGTTATGAACTCTATATGTCAAGATTGGCTCAATAGGTAGGTTTCCACATAAAGGGAACGCACTTAGACTAAGAAAGGCCCATTGTGCAGCCATTCTTAGATCTCCGAGGAGTACATCCAATTATTCGAATGTAGAAGCGATGTAGAAAGGTTGCAGAAAGAAGGAGACTTCCAAGTTCACGCATTTTAGAGGTTCAAGAGGCAGAAAGTAGAAAATATTTCTCTTCTCCTCTTCGTCTGAGCAACTCCTACAGAAGTCGTTCAAAGAAAATCCAAGTCTTTTGGGTATTTTACCAGTAGTTCAGCTTAAGATGAATTCACTTAAAATCCTGTCCTGAAAGAAAGAAAGAGCAGCTTTTATTGGCGCAAGTATTGCACAATCAACGCCTTCTTCCTCTTCTTCTTCTTCTTAGGGCGCTACAGTCCGAGATGGACCTGGGCCTCACTCAACATGCCTCTCCAGTCAGCACGATCTTTCGCCAGCTGTCTCCAGTTTCGCACACCAAGCCGGCCGAGGACTTGTATGCGCCACCTTGTACTTGGACGTCCTCTGTTGCGTTGACCCACAGGCTCAGACTCAAAGACTCTTCGGGCCGGAGATAAGTTGTCCATACGCTCTACATGGCCTAGCCATCTTAGGGGTTGGATCCGTAGATGCCTGGCTCATGTCTCATGTCGCTATACAGCCCATATAGTTCATGGTTGAATCTTCTCCTCCAAATGCCATCAACGCAAACAGGACTAAAGATCGCGCGCAAATCTTTTCTCTCAAAAAGACCAAAAGACTGTTTATCCCGTTGGGATATTGTCCTTGCCTTTTGCGCCGTAAAGCAGAACTGGGATGATCAAGGTCTATAGAGTCAGCTTGGTCTTCCGAGAGAGGGCTCTATTACTCAATTGCCTTTTGAGCCCAAAGAAACAGTGGTTGGCATTTGGCAAGAGTTATTCTGCGTTTGATCTCGGTACTGATGTTGTTTGTTCTATTTACCGCGGAGCCAAGGTAGACGAAGTCCTAAACTACCTCAAAGTTATAGCTGCATATGGTGAGGTTTTGGCCAAGTCGTCGATGTTGTGCGTATTTTCTCGATGACAGCATATACTTGGTTTTGACCTCGTTTACTGCCAGACCCATTTTATCCGCTTCCATTTCAATATCAGCAAACGCCGCATAGACGGCTCGCTCTGTTCGCCCAATCACGTCAATGTCATCTGCGTAAGCTAGCAGTTGAAGAACGATCGACGACGAGAAAGAAATCACATGACAACGCGTCGTCTTGTCTAAAACCTTTTTTGACATTGAAGGTCTCGGTGAGTTTGTTACCGACCTTGATGGAGCAGCGAGAGTTCTCCATTGTCATCCTGCTCAGTCTGACGAGTTTGGCAGGAATGTCAAAACTAGACATGGCGTTATATTGCTCGTCTCTATTAATAGAGCGGCATGGAATTCACATGGAATTCTCTTTACTCGCCAGTAGCCGCGAATTGTCAGCGAAAAATTGAAGATTTCAAATGCTTGTTATTTCGCGAATTTTTTATTCGTGAATTTGTGGATCGCGAACGGCTCATTGTTGATGGTGAATTCAGTGTGACAATTCGCGAAGAGATTGTTGAATTCGCAGAAAAAAAGCAAAACTTTATTATAATTTTTTTAGTTTTAACAATATTTTTTGAGTTTTTACTTTATTAAAACTTTCGATAATTCAAAATGCACATTCTGGCATACAAAAAGTGTACATTTTTGCTAATATTACCTGAAATATGGTTATTTCGAAAAATGCATGTCATGTGAAAGGCCCTTAATTATGCTATCACCGACTAGAACGTTACGGTCAATGATCATTGATTTTTTCGATCCCCGATTGGATGGCATCAACTTGGATGAGCTCTGGTTTTAATAAGACGACGTTTTATGCCAAACAAAACACAATAGATTTATAAACGGAAACCTTTGATGAACGCATCCCAATCTTCTTAAGTCATACTTCACCCTGTCTTAAACATTTCGTTTGACATCAAACGCCTTGGTGATTGTCAGCACAGGCTGACAAGTTGGACAGGATTGCCAAAAGTAGAAATATCACTGAGACGTAGCCCATATGTGGCCAATCGTTCACAAAAACTGACAAATGTATAGATTTTTCACTCGAAAGAAACTAATCTTGTAATAATTTGCCGATTGGAAAGCGATCTCCTTAAAGAGATTTGGTGCCTCATTCTATCATATCGGCTAGAACTTCCGTCCAACCAAGTCATCTCAGCTTCCAAAAAATAATCTGGATAAGCAAAAAATTCAACCACAGAGCCTTCGCACAATCCATAGAATCCATGAAATAGATGTGACTTTAATTCTGCTTAGTAGATACCACTGTTCACGTTCTTAAAAACACATTTAGCGAATGCCATGAACTCAAAGCATCTGGCTTAAAAATCTTCCAATCGCGGACATCGACTACAACTGCACTCGACATGGCAGTGGCCAGTGACCGTGAAGAATCAAAAGCGGGGTCATGGTCGCTTCCCTGATAAGCGCTGTCAATGAATTTGAAACTAATCACGCTTTTCAATTTCAGCGCCAACAGAAGGGGTCTGGTGTGTGCACAAGAAAGGAGGAAACTCTAAGCCCCTTCGATTACATGTTCGCGCCCCCTCGCGAGCGTCGTGAAACGGAAAACAAAACGTTTGTTCAACCCTCCGGCAATGAAATTCAATTACACGCCACCAGGAAGAGGGTGTAACGTGTATCGCGTTCTAATCACACGTATTGACGTCATGCAGCAACAAGACGAAAATCAAAAAGCGGGCTTATGCCGGTCGTCAGCAACCAGGTCGAGATGAATGCCGGTCTTCCAATCGCCTAGGCTCAGGCGAGAATCAAACGAAGTTCAAGTTCAAAACGTTTTCCCCCCTCTCGCCGTCACTTGAATAAATTAATGTCCACCATGAGGCTGGCTGATGGCCTCCAGGGCCCGGAGCACACACACAGCACACGCTCACTTGTATCGGCGTGCACTCGTGTATCTATGCGGCTAAAGCCACGGGCCCGTGGCTATGCGTAATTATGGATTTGTGTCTTCGGCGGTGTACCAACCGGCAAATGGGTGTGTGCTTCGTGACGACGACCACGAGCGCGGTGGGGGGAGAACCCCTCGATCGGGTGAGAGTGTTGTGTTAGGGGTATTTAGCTATCTGCTCGTATATGTCAGTGTCAATGCACACAGTCGAGGGGAGCGACTGAAAAGCAGTTAAACTGCGAAATTTGGCAATGCCGCCCCAAAACAGGGATGTTTCGGACATGCGCACAGCGCACCCTTCCTTATTTGGAAACTTTATTGCCGGCAAAATCCTTTGCAGATGACGATATCCACCCTAGGTCACGAGCTATAAAAGTGTCGACTCTATAGCGAGCGTGGAGAGAGGCGCAGCTACTTGAGTGTTGAGCCGGTGAATAGAGAAACGTTTTCCCTCCGTATTATCCCGGCAAAAGGGACACGAGCTGGGGAAGCAGAAGCAAATTAAATGAAACAAAAAGAATACAGCCGACTCGGGCTATTGTTCTCGTGGAAGCGGCCCAAGTCGGAAGCTATAGGTTTGCCTTTGCCTTTGTGTGACGTTTAATTAGGGTGCTGTGGTGTTGAGTGCCTCAGTGGGGTGTGGTTGGACTAATCGATATCTGAACAGTTGCTATTTGACGGTGTACACACACACACACAGATAGAGGCTTGGCTGCACAAAATGTTTCGTTGAATGAGTTTCTGGGAAGAGAAGAGGTGGACGAAAATGGATGAAATCGTCGTCGTTGCGATGCCGGGTTTTTGGAAACGCCGCTTAAGGTGATTGGCGACCTGTGTCACACGGTTTTGGCTGCATAGCCCGGCACTTTGAGGTGCAAGTTCATGGATTTATTGATCTGGGAAGCAATCTATTTTTACCTACAAGATTATATTTGTGGTTGAGGTTAAAGATTGTCTGGGAAATGTTAAAAATATGGGAGCATATGTTCCAGGGCTATTTTGTTTTTTCTAATTATTTCTAAATGAGATGAGATCTTGTAATTTGTATGTTATTGATGGAATATATGGTTTTTGACATTACGTATGGAATAACATATCGATCAACTCGTCAACTCTGGCCGTGATGCAAAGGTGAGCTCCTTTAAGCACATTTCTCGAAAACTATCTTTGAGCATCACGGTTGTGAGTGGTTTGTTGGTGTAAACCTTTTTTTCAAATACCCCTGTAGGAATAAGTCGAGACAGGTCAAATGGGCCAGTCGATATCATAATTTTTTGACAAAATTACTCGCAAAATTTTCATCGTACTACGAAGTGTATGGGATGTGGCATCGTCTTTTTTGCACTGCGTGTTCTGCAGACCGAATAGATTCAATTCGGGGATAAAAAAGTTTTCCAATGTGACCTGCTAAAGGTTACAAGCACCAGCATTTTCTTTAGTATCCTTAAAGAAATATGGTCCAAGCATGAGCCATCCCAAATGAAGAACCGTACAGTTACTCTGAGAAAGTGTAGTGTTGTTTGGTTTTACAATTGATGGTTTTCGATGCCCCAAAACTGGCTTTACTGTTCAGTAACAATGCCAGAGAAGTCGCTATGTGCTTCGTGCCTCGTGATGTTTTTTTGTTGCCAAAAGTGATTATCGCTTCAGTACGAAGTGGACCTGGGCTTCAACTAACAAACCTTTCCAGGTAGCACATCCTCCGCTAGTTGTCTCCAATTCCGCACACCAAGTTGGTTGAAGTTCTTCTCCATTCGTGTGCGCCGTTGAATCTTCTCCTCCAGATGCCATCAACGCAAACACGACCAAAAAGTCGCACGCAGAACTCTTCGTCTTGGTCCAACAAACCTTTCCAACTTGCACGGTATCTCGCTAGCTATCTCCCATTCCGCACATCAAGTTGCTTGAGGTCCTTCTCTATTCGTGTGCGCCGTTGAATCTTCTCCTCCAGATGCCATAAACGCAAACAGGACCAAAAATCGCACGCAGAACGTTTCTCTCGAACAGACCAAGATCTTCTTCATCCCCTTTTGATATTGTCCATGCCTCTGCGCCGTAAAGCAGGATTGGGGTGATTAATGTCTTATACAAAATCAGTTTGATCTCTCAAGCGAGGGCTCTATTACTCAATTTCTTTTTCAACTCAAAGAAAGGTCGATTGGTAAGAGTTATTCTCCGATTGTACTCGGTACTGATGTTCTTTGTAACGTTTACCGTGGAGCCGAGGTAGACTCTTACTACCTTGAAGCTGCTCATGGTGACGTTCTAGCCAAGTCGTCGATGTTATGTGTGACAGCATATACTCCGTTTTGCACTCGTTTACCGCCAGCCTCACTTAAGCCGCTTCCGTTTCAATGCCAACAAACGCCTCACTGACGGCTCGTTGTATACGACCAATCACATTAATGACATCCGCGTATGCTAGCGTTTGTATGGACTTTTTTAAGATCGTGCCTCTAAAGTTGGCATGTGAGTTTTGCACGATCTTCTGAAGTATTATGTTGAAGAAATCACATGACAGCGCGTCGCCTTGTCTAAAACCTTTTTTGACATTAAAGGCTTCGGTGAGTTCGCTCCCAAACTTGATGGAGCTGCGAGAGTTCTCCATCGTCATCCTGCTCAGTCTGACGAGTTTGACAGGAGTGTCAAAACTAAACATGGCGCTGTATAGCTCGTCTCTATGCACTCTTTCACAGGCGACCTTGAAATTGACGAATTGTATTTCCGATGCCGATTTGTATTTCTTGTGTCTTTCCAGGATCTGGCGCAGTGTGAAGATTTGGTCTATTGTGGACTTCCCTGGCCTGAAACCGTACTGATGACCTTATCAGGTTGTTCACAAATAGTGTCAGGCGTTCATACAAAATGGCAGAGAAGATCTTACACGCGATGTTAAGGAGAGTGATCCCTCGATAGTAGGTGCAGTCAAAGGGGTCTCCTTTCTTGTGGAGTATCTATACCAACAGTAGACGCCGTGGCGTAGTGGGGAGGTGCGTCGACTCCTACGCTCGAGGTCGTCAGTTCGAATCTCGAAAAAAACATCAAACATTTTTTTCACGGCTCCACCTCTTTCGGGTCACTGACAATGCTCAAAGAGTATAACTGTCTTCTCAATCTCGCCGTTCGGAGTCGGCATTAAACTGTAGGTCCCCTCCACTTGTGAAAGAACAATAGCACGCACAACACGAATGGTTGCTGAGAAGCTAGGCCCAGGTTCACTTCGGACTGTAGCGCCGCCATTATTATTATTATTATTATTATCTATACCAACACAATAAAAACAAAAATGTTAACAATCGGAGTCTCAAAACGCTCGAAATAGAAAAATTCCCGTTATTTTTTAACGCATTTACTAAATGGTGACGTTCACAATTTGAAAGGGATGAGAGCCAAAGAGGGGTTCCACCCTACAAACCTGACAATGCGATTTTGCTGACTGATCCAACAGGGACTGAATCTTCGCCTGAGAAAACAAGTGGCAGAAGCATTATAGTTCTGTTCGCCTTCCTCAATAAAGTTATGTCTTAGTTCCTACACACTAATCCTTCTTCAACTAGAGCAGGGATATCCCTGCCTGACTAGATTCAATGATTTTGCCATTCTCAAAAGTTTGACAACAAATTTGTATGCAACTCCGTGGAATCACTTCACACTAAAAATAAATCACTTTTATATTATTTTACGAAAACGAAGATTAAAGTGGAAATAAACGATCTTTATGAGGACTCTGAACCCTGATGAGAGACAGTAAAACACTGTACAGCTGAATTTAAAGCGGTTGTACGGGCATCTTTCATGAAGAACGTCCATGTCATGCAAATGAGCTCGTCACATTAGTAATGTTTGACAAAAGCCATAATATCGGATGAAATAAGTGAGAAGTGAAAGTGCAGAGAGAGACTTTGAACCGCAGGCTTCGCGAAATGAACATGTTCGTGATGTTTTACACAACAATTTGCACGTGAACGAGCTGTTCAAGTGATGCGGGGTCACATTTGGTAATATTTGACTAAAAGTGTTGAACTGAAAGCACTTCAATGAGATAAGTTCATACGACCGGATAGCCCAGTTGGTTAAGTGTCTGTCCCAAGTTAGAGGGGTCCCAGGTTCGAATCCCAGTGAAATCGAACCTGGTCCAGTCACCATATGCCGTTGGGATCAAATTAACGGCACTGGAGTAGGTTTCTACCTGGCAGTACAATGGACTAGTTTTGTGTATGAGTGCTCCTGCAATGTTTCAAAAATCCTCCGAAAAAATAAGATGAGTTCAGAGAGGATGAAATGTTCCTTTCTCCTCTTCGGAATGCTCTGATGATGATATTTTTTCTTGATTTGAAATCGGAAGTTAATTAACCATTTAGCGTGTTATATTAATTTAGAGATGATTTTAAATGCTAATTCAGACATATATATTCCATTTTTATTGCAATGATCACTTGAAATGATTTATTGTTTTGTTGACAGCTCTTTTTTTTGTTTATGTCAGCGGGCTGAAATGTCATTGTATGACGTGCTGAATGGTGCTGAATTTGTAAAGAGGATTGTTCGATTTGACGAACTTACAAATGCAGCGACGAAATTCTGCATTTCGAACGCAACATTCCAGAATGCAGGAAATGTATGGCGAAATGCAATGTATTTGGGCTGAAATGTAGAAACTAGCCGAAATAGAGAATTTGGGTACGGTGTAAACGTACTATAAGCCTTGCTTTTGCATCGAAAACTCAAGAGTGGAGCGAATCAACAATTTTGTTCTGACTTCGAACTGCGAAGTTTGAGAAGCATTTGTTGACAGTGATATATACCCTTTAATCATTCTCAGTGATTCGAGAGAGGTGGTTTCATGAAAATGAAAGTTGTTATGTCCGGTATTGAACCATAGAACTTTAGCGTAAGAATTGACGCACTTGCCCAAGCCGTCCATGGCATATTTTTGATGCATCCATGGATATAACATTGCTTTCGGTATCATAAAAGCTGTAGAGTTGTAAAAGACTGCAATCTTTTGATTTTAAAAATCAATTGACTTCATGTTTGGGATTTTTCAATTCCTGAATTCACTTTCAGATGTAGACTTCAATATTTAAATCACCATTCTTTTTGAAGTCTTGATTGGATCAATCTTTACGACCACCCTTTTGATTTGGAATCAATTGAATGCAAGTCTATCGACTGACAGTGCATTCACTGAAGTCACTTTGAAGTCTTTATCATTCACTTGAAGTCACCCGCATGCAGTTGAAGTCTTTGGGACTTCAAACATTTTCGATGCAGTCTTTGGGACTTGAACTAATTGTCTTTGGGGCTTCAAAAAATGTTCATTGTAGTCTTTGGGACTTCAAAGTTTTTTGTTGCAGTCTTTGGGATTTCAGTATGTGAGCAGGTTTGAACAAGTCAGATAGAATCACGAATCACACTTTTATATGGAGTATAATGGGCTTTTTGGTTTAGAGGAAGAGGAGTACGTTGTGTTCACGTCGGGAGGAGGGGATGGGGATGGGGATAGAGTCGTACTATTACAAATGGAGCACTTAATAAAACGAAAGTAAATGAATTAAATTTATTTGAATTAAGAATTTGCATATTTAAAATTGCATTGCATAAAAATGCATTCGTGATTCTATCTGACTTGTTCAAACATGCTCACTTCCTGTCTGCTTATTAAGCTGTCTTTCCATTCGTTTTGTCAAGTGAATGGTACGACACAATCATGTTGACGAAAGGGATGTCACATTCATTGATGCATCATGTATATGCTCCATCGATTACCTAAAGTAGTCCAACCAACGTGACGATTTATGCGACGATAATTTCAAGAAAAACTGCTGCATTTGGCAAAGATGAAACCTACTCATCCATCATGGCGATGCGCCAGCTCACGAAACTTTGAAAGTGAAGGTAAAATTAAAAGGATGTGGCTACAATTTTCTTCTACGAATTTTCTCAAATTACATCCCCTGTGACTGTAGGAGTTAAATTGACGATGAAAATGAAAACGGATACGAAATTCAGAACGTCACAGGATGTCACAGTAATTTGTAAGTAAGTAAGATGTCAGTTTTTCCTTAATTCAACAAAGAAAACGTCGACTTGACTTGCATTTTTTTCAGATACGAAGGACAGTCACGAGGCTGGATTTGAATTGATTTCATGCTGTGTTCGCTAAAGAGAATCCTCATTGAAGAAAGAGTGAAGTGATGGTCAAGACTTTTTCATAATTTTTCCCTTCAGTGAATAAATTTATCACGAACTCAAAGTAATCGCCAATACGAATGTTCTTTAAATCGATTGCCTTATAATCTCAAGATACTCATATTCAGTTGGTACCCATGAAAGGGGCAAAAGAATCATGCGAGAAAACAACATTCAAACATGAAACTTTTTTGATTTACTCAAGTTCACGAAAGTGAACGAAACTTACCGAAAACCGAGTGGACTATGGACTCGATACACGAAAACTGAAAACTTTGTTTTGTTCGATTAATAAAGCTGAGTTTGTTTTTGGATTGTCTTTATATTATTTCCAAGGAAACATCAAAATGTGTTCTTTCAATTCGTTGACCCAACCTCAAAAAGTTACTCATATCTTGAGCGAACTCATGAATCACCCAAATATGTGTCTCCCTCATCCTTGAAGATGTCCCCCTTTCTTCTTCTCAGAAACACTTCGACGTCCTTTGTCTCGAGAACTTTCTCAAACAAACCAACGAACGTCTCCCATAGAATACCCCATTTTCGAGGAGGCTGCGACAGAAAAGTAGCAACCGTCAAGAACCCACTCAAATCCTTTGAGAGCACATAATCCCATCTAACCCCCCGACAGATGTCCCAGTTCGGGGAAAATTAGCCAGAAGTGCTGTCAAAATAATTTCCATAACTGCATCACTCGAACGAATCTGATTCACCAGAGGAGACTAGCCGATATGTACATAGTCGGGGTACCTGATGTGCTTCCAACCGTCGAACCCTCCCAACAAACAGACGCACACTCGTGTGCCTCGTGTACATGTCCCATCCACGCCCTGAATGAGAAATAAAATGATATGCACATGTGCGAGCAGGGGTAACCGCGCGGCGGCGGGAAGTGTCTTTCGTTCCTCTCGCAGTCGCCTCGCCCTCGAACGCCCTCATTGCGTATGCAAGTGCCCGGCTCAAGGATAAGGATTTCGTTATTTATTCATTCATGAGGTCTTTCTACAGTCGGAGGGCCGATAATATTTATTTTTAAACCTCCCATACGCCGGGGTACACTTGAACTTTCCACTTGCTGCCATGGGTGATAACGAATGAATCGACACAAAAAAAGGAAAAAACGTCCAGATACTCTCGTCCGTCCGCACACATGGATGCATGGACTTGTGTGCGAGGGTGCAGTGCATTACTGAACAGACGCTGGCGGTTGCGGTCTCCCCGCCGCCGCCGCGGCCGATCATGGGCCTGTCCAGACCGCGACGCAATGACAAGTGAGCTGGAGCCGCAGTGTACAACAACGCGAGTAAAAAAACATCGGAAGTGAGCATAAAATCAATGACTCACCCGAAATGCCTTCGGAATTCATAAGCAGTCGAGAATGGATGTTGTGGTGGTGCCTTTATCTCGTCATATCTCGATGCACTCGGCTATCCCGATGCAGGATGTGAGCGGCAGGGGGATAAGGGATGTTTGCCTGCAGTTGAGCACGTGCTGTTCGAGTGCTATTCATCCACCGACGCCCAGATTCATCCCCTCCGAAGTAGTGCGAATTTTTCGCAACTAGGGGTGGTTTTTCGCTCGGCCAGGATGTGAAAGGAGAAGGGTGGAAATTCCAGTCGAAACATAGTTTTTTCCGTTATTAGGCGAATGACCTTTCAATCAACCCTCGACGATGAAGACGCCGCCGCCGTCGTCGCCAACAATGACGACGACGATGACGATGGCGGTGACGAGGACAAACTATCAAGAGGGGTTGCGCCCTAGGTTAACAGCACAACTTAATCGCGTCGCGATCGATTTGCTGCAGTGAATACGCTCCCGTCTACACATCCAATCCGTCTGAGGAGTGTCGAGGAATCATGTGAATCACTTTCTCCTCGAAAGTCGTGTGTCTCAATCGGTCTGGCAGAGCGACACCCGAATGAATCAGCTGGATTTAGGAATTATCCCTTATTTGTGTAGAGGGTGCATGGGCAGACACACCCTGCGGCGTTGACAGCGTGGACTGGGCTGAGGGGTGCATGTGAAAGTACACGTTTTCCTTTCTTTTCTTTTTTTTTGCGCTAACAGTTTTGGGCGTTGTACCAAATGCAATCATTTCGAGAAAATCAATAATCTCCTGGCGAGCGAGATAGACCATGGGTCGGGTGCACACAGGGTGGAATTGGTTTAGACGGAAAGAAAGAGTGTGGTGGGGGCAGTGACATTTGCATTGAAATGCAATTTATATCTGTCATCCAGCTATCAGCGGGTGTTTTTCACTCACTGACAGGCGGATCAGGGAGAGCTGCAGTGTTTGGAAGCAGTTTCCATTTGACAACGGTTATGAGCATCCTTCTTCATCGACGAACAAATGGTTCTTTTTGGCAGACAAATGCTGTTGCATTGCACCTTTTTCGTTCATGGTCACGGTCGAAAACACATTGTGGCTGTTCTCAAAAACACTGCACTTGTCTTGATATTCTCCTAGGCAACTCTTGCAA
This sequence comes from Myathropa florea, assembly GCA_930367185.1. Classification (NCBI taxonomy): domain Eukaryota; kingdom Metazoa; phylum Arthropoda; class Insecta; order Diptera; family Syrphidae; genus Myathropa; species Myathropa florea. The sequence goes on from OV884002.1 coordinate 47,387,036, forward strand.
CTTCGATAACTGGAAAAGGATCAAGATACGACTTGCTCTTGAAACAGGAGAAGTCTGTGATCTGTAGAAATTGTCTGTTTGAAAACACTTTCTCCTTTTCTTCCTTTTTGTCCCTCGTACACCTTGAAATCAATGAAGACGTTCTTTTCCCCAGTTTTTGTCTCCAGCTAGACTGTTTCACTTTTCATGCGAATCGATAAGTCACCAAGCATTCAGTCGTAGATGAATCGGTCCGAAATTTAAGATTATCCCCATTACTGCTTCTCTTAGTGTTTGTCTACTCGTACCTTGGAGTTCGTTCTTCAAGTGCACTCTATATGAACAGATGTCCATTCAGTCACCCTCCACGCTCGTCATAGAATGTACGAGATGTGATGGACTATCCTGGGAATGCAGACACCTGCGGGTTTATCCGAGCACACCATTGTTCGAGAATATTCGAAATTAATGCCTGCATCAACAGTGCCTTTTTGTCAAAGTAATTTTGCGTGATTGTTGGAACAATACCCATTTGTCAGAACACTCAGCGTGATGCCTTAAATTATATTGGCTTTTGGGCTAAAGTACTGCTAACATCTGTCTCTCTCTTTCCAGAGTGTCCCTGGCCCTTAGTTAACATGCTTTTCCATCCAGCACGGTCTTGTCCTAGGTGCCTCCAGTTACGGACGTTCAGCTGACTCTCTTTCCAGCTGTGTACGCCTCCTTCTTCTTCCCTTACGGTAGGCGATAAAGTCCAGAATAAATGTAGGCTTCGTTTGTACATCACCACTTCTATTGTGCGGTTATGCTGTTATCTTTTTTTCGGAGGATTTTTGAGACGCTACCGGAGCACTCAGACTCTAAACGGGTCTATTGTATTGCCAGGTAGCAACCTACTTTAGTGCCGTTAATTTGATCCCAACGGTAAATGGTGACTGGACCAGATTCGATTTCACTGGGATTCGAACCTGGGACCCCTCTAACTTGGAGCAGGCACTTAACCAAATGCGCCATCCAGTCGTGTTACTGTTACCTTACGAATGGATCAGATAGTTGCGGACTCCGAACAGCGAAGTTTAAGAAATTTTTCTTAAGAGTTATACTCTCGCCAGTGATGCGAGAGAGATGGTGCCATGAAAGTGAGAGTTGTTGTGTCTTGGACCGAACCTAGACCTTCCGCGTAACAGTCGATACCCTTATCCACTACACCCCTAGACTGTAAATCGCAACAAATTGCACCATACCGCGATATATTCCATAAAAAATAAGGGACCTAAATCTACAGGCCCCTTGCGGTACTGCTGTCTCCATGGACAGGTGGTTTTAATTTGGTTATGCCACTCTCACTAGCTTGTCATATTTTTACTAAACGTGATGCATTTAAAAATCGAGCAAACAACTAAATGACACAAAAGAGGTTCTCCAAATAATTCCCTTTTGTATTTGGAATCAAGTGGTGGGCTAGGACAGACTCCGAGACACTTGTTAGCGTCGTTACTGCTATCGTCCGGCTTTGCTTCAATAGTCGTCGTTTAGGATGCCATCAAACGAAGATCAACTCAATTAATTCAAAAACTGTTTGATCAGAACATGTGTTCCTGCACATACTTACTCAGTAGAGTTCACTCTTTTGGATTGGGCAATCGATACTTAAGACTCCATTGACCAACCAAGTTTTTTCTTCCACGTTATTTGACAGAACAATTTGTACATGCGTTCGACAGAGCCATCTCTAGCTGCTTTTGAAAGACTGCGTCTAACAGCTTAGACTTAAGTCAAGGAATCCCAAAGACAGATTTCCCCATGATGTACGCCAACTAGCATAATTAAATGTACAAGCAAGTGACAGTGGGCACCGTGCCCGTGTGGGTTCGTGCGTGACTTTCTAGGTTCGAATCCAAGTTCAGACAAACAATTTTTCAAATAAAAAAATTGTTCGCGCCTTTACATCTTTCGAGTCACTGACAATGCTCAAAGAGTATAACTGTCTAGAAAAAGCTTCTCAATCTCGCCGTTCGGAGTCGGCATTAAACTGCAGGTTCCCTCCACTCGTGAGAGAACAATAGCAAGCACAACACGTGTAGTTGCTGAGAAGCTAAGCCCAGGTTCACCTCGGACTGTAGCGCCGCCATTATTATTATTAGTGCACCAAGCACTTCAATATCTCCATTATCTGAGCGGCAGGACACTGCGCTATTCCAAAAAATTACGAAGCCGACGAATTCACCAAGCATGACAAAGTCTATTCACTCCATCAGAAAGGTGTATACTCCTAGCAAGAACTAAACATTATCAGTATGAGTCGGACAGTACTTACAGTGAGGGTCAAAAGAAAGTTGACACTTCTCTGTTTTAGGTTTCAGATTAAATGACTAATTTTATTACATACAAGTGAATCATACATACAAATGAATCTTACAGTGAAACCTGTCAAGTTAGCCACCTGTTAAGTTATGCTGAATATTTCTGTAATATTTTAAAAATCCCTGCATTCGTTGGATATCTTTCTATCTCGGATTTTAAACGGACATTTTTCTATTGTTATAACCTCACACATGGAAAAAACTGAGAATGTTGGCCACGAGCAAGCAGTAGATTTTGGATTTAACAGGTGTGTATACACTACAGTATTGCAATTCCAGGGAGTAGCGGTACAATAACAAATAAGTGTTTCAACATTTGAAAAATCTGACGCAGTAGTTTAAGTTTGTGGTGCATTGGCTTCAAGGGTTGAAGTGTTTTAAGTTTTACAAAATTTAAAAAGATATCACGAAGCGGAAAAAATAAAAAATTTGTCTTAATAACAAATATTAAACAAATATTAAATTTCTAAATTCACTCAAGAAATAGATATTCTTGCAAGCTGGCCACCTGCAACTTTGTCAGAATTAGTTGCACCGCGGGTGGCCAACTTGGAAGGGTTCCCCTGTATCAAGCTCAGAATGGTTCAATGGGTAGGAGATCATTCGATCCGCGTGGTATTCCAACGGATACAATAGATATTACTGTACACTCTGCAGGACGGACCTTAACTTAACTCTAATATATCATCGATTGAATCTGTTACATGGGCTTACAGGAAGTAGCTGGTATTCCATTGGTGATACGATGCGTCACTAAAATAACCCACAGAACTACAATCGAAATTATGCTGGAATAACATTCATAAAGAGTACGACAGTGTTATGTTTCCATGTAAAAATCAATCTGTATTTAATTTTAATATTAAATGTCACTTTCACTGCTCTTTGACCATATAAACATGTCTATAGATTAATTCTAATTTATGCCACAGATTTCATCTACAAATTGTAACCTCATAATGAACCACTCTAAATTCAACAAAAAACTGAACTAAAAATTAAAATCTCAGACAACAGTGAATTAGCTAACGGCCATATGCGTTGAATGGAAACTAACAGAACAACATAATCGTCACGGGCAACTGAATCATCATCAAACCGCTTCAGTCGTTGGAAAAAATTTAAAAAAAAGACAAAAACCACTCTCAGATATCGGATACTTTTCCTCTCAGCAAATGCAATTCATGGAATACCCGTACACATCTCAACTCTAAATGCGTAACTAGACCGTTAATAAGTTTTGAAAATATTTAACAAATGATTATGCGTCTTCAATGCCACGCTAAAAACAAAACCAAACAGACCGTGCCCCGCACTAAAACCTCCTAATTAACGAAAATCATTTGACTAATTAAACTAACCGGGCGCACACGCATATCCAATGACGACACGATATACCGCTGCATGCATACACACAATTTCGATGTTGTTGCTGTTTTGCTTTAGTTGTTTTTTTTTTCGAATAAAATTATTGTTCCATTTTATTGTTGGCAGTATTTATGAGATTCTCTCTAATTCCAGTTAAATGACACACATGCGGTCATTTGCCCCATCATCGTTCACGTTCACACCGTTGGCGGTCGCTGGCTTGGCTGGCTGCAGCCAAGAGTGCTATCTAACAGTATCTTTCTCCTCTATTCACAGATACATTCACTTTTCTTGACCAACCAAATCGGCCAACCGACAACGATATAATTACCCATTTTTTCAGTTTTTTTTCGTTAAGTATCTCCTAGATATGAGGCCAAACTAACAAAAAATTAAATTCAAAAAAAAAAACTAAGACAATTTTGAGGTACACTAGCGTATAGATAATAGAAGAAGATACCATACAAGTCGATGGTGTATGGTGTGAAGTATCTAAAGTGTCTGGCCGGAGGGGAACTGCAAAGAAAACCATCTGAGAACACGAGCAGGGAAACTACAGCCACTCAATGGAATTAAGTTTATCTTCTCTTCTCTTGCGTTTTTTTGTTGGTTTTTTTATTTTGAAAAAATGCCTGTGTATCGCAGATACCTTGTCGGTGGCCGAGGGAAATTAGATGACGGCAATAATAATGATGTCGGTGCCGTTGAGGTGGGTGACAAAGCATGGAACCGGTGGGCACGTCACTTAAGATACACTTCGGACTTTTAGATCAATGAGATCAGACCAATTGGATCAATTCGAGATGGTGATGTCTTGATGGAATTCTGCTTTACACTGCTGCCGGAAGAAAGTTTCATCTTCATTTTGAGCAGACGGTAGTTTGTTTACGGGTTATTCTTGTTTTGAGGTTAGGTATCGCTTTTGGAAAGTGAAATTCTAGAACAGAAAAATACAGATTTTCAGGTGTCAAGCTGCGGCGATTTACATTTTGAATTGTGCCGAACGAGTTTTTGATTCTGATATGGGGACAGGTGAAGGGACAGTAAGCAGAATATAAACAAAGAAGATAGGCATATGAAGGCAACGACGTTCTTGGTCATCTAACTTTGGATCGTACTCTTTAAGCTGTTATAATTAGCAACTTTGTCATGGAATTTTGATCAATCAAAAATTCGAACAAACTATATTTTTTACTTTTCCTTAGAACATTGAATATTATTTCTACTGTTGCGTGAACTTTTAAGCGAAAGGACTTTATTAATTCTAATTTGCTCTGCGAACTAAAGCAGAACTGCACATGGTTGTACATGAGGGTTGATCCCAGAAGAACCAAAGAGGCTCTAAATCTTAACAAGCCTGTCGTCAGAATCCTATGTGGTGCACTTACTGGGCACTTCTTATGCAACTAGCACCTACACAAAATGGGGCACAGCAGCACAAAAATCTGTAGACACTGTGGACAATCAAAGAAGAACATGGAACACCTATTAGTCGAGTGTCCAAATCTGACATCGGGCAGATATAAAATAACCAGCAGAATAACATTAACAGGAACAGACTCTCAGGACATTCCATTCAAAGAGATCATAAATTTCCTCAAGGTAGCTCTGAAGTCCTAGAGAAATAAAAGGAGACACAATAGATCCATGGTGGCCGTAGTGCTATGTGACTGTATAGTCGCACCCCATTCTCTGCTTTTCAATTCAAATGTACATATGGTTCATTAGAAAGTCTGTGACACTTTTCAGCAAACCAGACAGAAACAATATCGAAAAGAGAAGAAAGACGTTAAAAATGTTTAATCAAATGCTGTACTGTCACGGTCTGTAGTAGATTATAGAGATGTGTCCAGTTATTCAGAGACAAATTAGCACACACATGGCGTCGTGATTCAGGGATAAAATTCGGGTACTTAGAATGATGGAAATTAGAAGTTTTACTCTACTAGCCAAACAACGTCTAATTTTGGCTCGATGAAATTTATTCGGTGGACGCCGTGGAGTAGTGGGTAATGCGTCGACTACTACGCTGAAAGTTTAGGTAAAATTCCAGACAACTTTTTCGAGTTATTAGCATTGTTTCAAAAGTATAACCGTCCAAACTTCTCAAACTTCATCGTTCGTCGTACGGTGCAAAGCTGTAGGCCCCCTCCACTCGTAGGTGTACAATAGAGAGTGTTCAGTGGTAATTTGAACTTCTTGAATTTTCTTCGTTTTGTAAAATGAGTTTGTTCTTAGCTCTATTCTTATTTCATTTATCTTCTTGCTTCAGTCTTAAGTTCATCTGATTCAGTACAAGGTCAAGGCAACCAGATGCTCTGTTACTTAGAAAATCAATGACCCAAATAAAGATTGTTTCTTTGTTTAGAATGGGGGCCCCGCGGCGTAGTGGGTAGGTGCGTCGACTCCTAAGGTCGATGTTATCGGTTCGATTTCCGAAAAAACACCTAAAATTTAAAATTTTTTACGGCTCCACCTCTTTCGAGTCACTGACAATGCTCAAAGAGTATAACTGTCTAGTAAAAGCTTTTCAATCTCGCCATTCAGAGTCGCCATTAAACTGAAGGTCCCCTCCACTCGTGAGAGAACAATAGCACGCACAACACGAGGGTTGCTGAGAAGCTAGGCCCAGGTCCACCTCGGACTTTAGCGCCGCCATTATCATAAATTAACTAGAAGTCAAATGTTTTCCATTTTTTTAAATGCTATGTTTCTATTGGGTTGTACCACATAAAATGTCAGATTTTTGGGTGAGAATTTGAAAGTTCGTTACAAATACCGTTATTATTTTTTTCTAGGAATTATTTACTTTGCTGTCGGCAGTTCAAATTCGAACACAATTCCTTTACGATTTTAAAATGAGACATAATGTGCCATATGCAATGAAAAACAATAATGACGCATTTGAGGATGTAGCGGTAAACACACTATGCGACGTTGGCGTTCCATTCCGGAGATGTTAGCCCTAAAAACGAACCACGCTGAAAACCAGAAACCGTAACTGACTACAATATATTGAAAACAACGGTGGAATCCGACTCAACAAAAACGGTGCGGGACATTGCACAGAACGTGGGAGTATAACAATAAGTCGACACCTATCTCTAATAGGAAAAGTGATGTGCCTCAAAATCTGGCATTTCATGTGGTACAACCTAAGAATACAATCTGCACGAGATGCAACCTCAAAAAATTGATAGTTTACGGCGCAGACTCTTAAAATAAATTAGGAGCATCTCATTTATACACCTGTATCTGTATCGACGTGAGCGCACTAACGTATTGGATAGAGAGAAGACTGCTATGCCACCGTGCGATGATCTCCTCTTGAGGTAAACAAAAGCTTTCATTTCACAGGCATCACTTCTTAAAGATTACTGAATGGTCCTAAAATGTAGCTATCATAGAAGGATTCTTTCAAGACCATCCCCTTGTGGGAAAACAATAGTACGCACAGCAATAGAATAAGTAGAAGAAATTGTCCGAGGGTTTTAAAATTGTTTTATAGTTGGGATACAGTCAGTGTCAAAGGTGACTGTACAGTCATTAGCTGAAAGTTTGTCCTCTAAATTAAAATTGAACGAAATGGTCTACCCCAGACATTGATACATTAAATAAAAGTTCTGAAATCATACTCCAAAAAATTAAAAAAAAAAAAAAAAAAAAAAAAAAAAAAATTAACCAGTCAATTTATTTCAAAAGAAAAAAGGGCTACAAACAAGCGTCAAAAGTGAGTGTACATCTGATGGCATCGGTGATTGTAAGACCTAATGGCCTTATTTCGTTTAGAAATGCAACGGTAGAATTAGTGTGCTACTTTTAAGATGATTAGTCTTGCAAACAGTGATTGGAAATAAACTTATTTATTAAAAAGCGAATGGAAACCTCGATGAAATGACGCTGAAGAAGACCCGCTGTTCCATAAAAACTTGACAGTGACCTCTGATGTCAAACAATTTAGACAAGGCGGGTGTTGACTTCATTAACATGATTCTCTTGAAGATCATGTGTAAATTAGATGTAAACACCAGATTCAACATCTGCCACAAACGTGTGTGCATGATCGCGTATGTACATTGATAATGTTGACATTATCGGAAGAAAAAACTGGGGTCAATGGGACGCTTAGAAGAAAGTCGCAAAGCTAAGTTTTGTTTGTGTAGACAACTACAATTGCGAGGCAGTTAAGATCGCGTGCCTTGTATGTTTAGGCACCCCCGTTAACCCGCAGAACGACACTTTCTTCTTCTTCAGGTGCTCCTACAATCCGAGGTGGACTTGAGTCCTCCTTCTGCAAGTATCACTCGTGTTGCATATGCTATTGTTCTTTTACGGGTGGCGGGGGACCTGCAATATTATGCCGATCCCGATAATGTTTGAGAAGTTTTTCTTAAAACCTTTACTCTCTGAGTAAGAATGAACATTGTTGTGTCTCGAACTATGAACCCTCATCGTGGAAGTTGACGCACATACCCTCTAAACCACGGCGACTTAAAATATTTTTTTTTAATTTACTTGTTGTCTAAAGAATCGATGACAGGCACTGACTAAATCCGGAACACTTACAGCGAAGTCCCGAAAAGGAATGGAAATAAGTGTATGCGTTCACTACGGATCGAGCTGCGTTTTAAAGAATACGCTGCACTTCGCAGGAAAACACCTCTCACAATAAAATCATGTATATATAAAGTTTAGGTCTCTTAGCTTCATGATCCCATCTACGTCCTTCATTTTTGGACTTTGCTGTAAACTCAGTCGCAAGGTATTGAACTACCTATTTCACTGATAGCCCTAAGTTCTCGAAAAATAAGCGCTTAAAAATTTGACAAATGTGATAACGAAGCCCTTGTAGTCAACAAAATCTTTCACACAAGAAAGATGTTGTCATACTCTTGTTGTGTCTAGTTCGAGTTGTTGTCAAACTGATAACCTTGTTAGTTTATCTTGTATTCTCTTCCTTAACAAACCCTCTCAAGAAATAAACAAACAAATTTAACGAGGCTTCACTGTCAATCGATGACCAACAACACTTCGATTGTTCAGCCCTTTCCATGAATTTCAAAGCGCTTCCTGTCTGCTGCAACCCCACGACGACACCGCAAATGAATCACCCTCCTCACAGACGTTCTGTCTAAAATCCAACCAAGATGACTCACAACATCGCAAGCAACCTCAAGCGCACGCCATTCGCAATCGAAAGCGTTCAAGTTTTAAGCGACCCTCTCGTGTCGCACCTGCCCGGAGGAGGGTATATCCCAGTTTTGTCAAAAAAGATGACAACCCAGTGACTCATTCAAGCCCGGCTAGTGTTTGCATTATCCGATGCCCACATTTGGATTAGTCACCGGCTTAGTTGAAATTCAGATTACATGTGTCAGCGGGGTTAATTAAAACGCCTATATTCAAATGAGGAACCGGCCCAACTGCGTAACTTGCGTTGGCCGTGTGCGGTTAATTGCTATCGACGACGAGTAATTGGTCTTGAGGCTGGGAGACTTGTTTTGTCTGCAATTCACTTGTAATGCCGAACGTGGGCCGGTTCTTGCGAGAGGTTTTGTGCGCCACATCCCACTCCATGGACATCGCTTAAGTCTTTTTTGAGATCCCGCAGAAATGTCCAGCGTTTGATTTGCAACTTTCTTCTGCGGGTTTCTACGGTGATTACTGTTTTCAATAGCATTCCAATTTTGCAATTATCGAACAGGCTGGAGCTGGCATAAGTCGATGTTTTGTGCTTTAAACGATGGCACGAGCTGTACTATGTGGAGGTGAATATTAATTTCTTTTCTCTCTGTTGCTGTTGAATGCGAAGAAAGCAATTCACTGCATGATGCAAGCTAAATTTACCAGGGAAACGGACAAAAAGTAAAGGGTTTAATGGTCAGGCTGGAGGGTCAACAATGGAACATCTAAAGAGGACTAATCTTTAGTGTCTAGACGGTAGCAGGGTACACAGCTGTTGTGCATCCTATTCTTATGTACGGTCCTATCCTTTGTTGGCCAACGTTAAACCAAAAAATTAACATAGTTCGACTGAAGGTAGTCCAGATGACGGAGCGTTTAGGAACAGGGAATATGTTCAGCAGTATCCTCATAATGATAACAATAATAATAATGGCGGCGCTACAGTCCAAGATGGACCTGGGCCTAGCTTCTCAACAACCACTCGTGTTGTGCGTGCTATTGTTCTCTCTGCTATTGTCTGTGGACTTCGTCCGAACCTCCAGTGAAGTCTCACTCCGGATTTTTGCCAAGCTGATATCCTTTCTTTGGTAATGGCATCGTGCAGACTGCTGTCGGTCCTAACTATTAGACTGTAAGTCATTAAAACACACTTTAATCAATATTTTTTCAATCAAGTCAGAAGAAACCAATTCACACTGCGTCAGATATGTCAGTTTGAAAACAAAATCCGTTTATATTCAAATGAGGCTTAAAACGTCACCTGCCTCACGTCGTGTTGACAACCTTGATAAAAATTCCCAATAAAGTCCACTATATAGGGTGTGGTCGACGACGGTGGCGGTTTGGTGATTCCACCACCGCCTCTGTTTACGCCAACAAGCATTTACCAACAAACCTGCTTCTGTTGCTAAAACATTCATTAAACCCCAGCACAGCATCGCCCGCCACTCCCTCCCAATGGGAGCGATGCGACTTTTAATTAATTTCATTCGACACAATCCACAAATCCCTTGTCAGTCGACCTCAGCGCAGCTAACCCTTTCATCCATTGACGGGTGATTCTGTTTTTTTTTTCAGAACAAAATAATCAACAATCTAGTACACACTCCCGGTCGCAATCACTTGACCAACGCCCATGTTCCCCGAAACATCAACAAACACCGGTCCGATGAACCGAAACCGAAACCGAAAGCAAACGACGACGAGGGTCGTTCGTCGGGTGGGAATGATTCAAAGCGTGTCGACTTCCCTTTTTTTGCGTTTGTTCTTTCAAGGCCCCTTGCTCGTCGTTTGTCAAATTTAATTAGTGAGTATTAGCAACAAATCGATTCCGCCAAAATCCAAGTGACAGATAAACAACCGTGGCACCTTATATGGCGCGGTTGACGGTTACAGTTTTGACTTGTTGTTGGACGCGTACGGGGAGCACCCGGCGGTGGTGTGTCTTATCAGGGATGGAATTCTAATTCTCCACACTCTCGATTATGACATCATCGCTGTTTATGAGTTCATTATGTAGGCTTGACGACGGGCAATAAAATGGTGTAGTTTTTTATTTTTTTTTATTTTTTATAAACACTTATGCTGATGATGACATCGACGAAGTGGAAGTTCTGGGGCCTCTACAAAACACAGACGTCTTCTGTTTGGAATTCCTGAACGGCTGTCAATCTGAAGTTCGAGATAAAGTATTTAGTCTACACACACGTACGCACGTTGTTTTTGGATAAGGTGAGGTGTCAGAACACGAACAAGAGTTGTTTTCAATCGAGGAACTACATACGAAGTGGCGTAAGTCATTGAAATGTAGGAGCTCAATGAGGCGGCGTTGGGCGGGGTTACTGAAGTTTGCGGGGCTTGCAAATTTATGCAAACAGTGAATATGCGCAGCATGCAACTGTCTTTGCGGCAGAAATCGAGTTGTTGCTGAATTGAAGGTCTTATTGCGACTTAGAATCAAGTTCAGCGACAAATGAGCGTGCTTGAGATTGTCGAGGTTGCTTGGGGGAATGTACGAGATCTTTTGAGAAGATGCCTGCGCCAATTTCGTAGTTCATGTTCGAAACATTTGCGCAGATAGTCGCGTCTTAGACTCTGCTCACATAACCGCTTCTTAATTTCTCCTAATTTCTAATTTTTTTCGGATGACGCTACATTCTGAGACTTGTTTTTTTTCGGAGGATTTTTGAACACTACTGGAGCAGTCAGACTCAAAACGGGTCCATTGTACTGCCAGATAGCAACCTATTCCAGTACCGTTAATTTGATCCCAGCGGCAAATGGTGGCTGGACCATATTCGATTTCACTAGGATTCGAATCTGGGACCTCTCTAACTTGGGGCAGGCACCTAACCAACTGCACCATCCAGTCGTACTTCTGAGACTTGAGCCTAGATTCTACAGCACCCAGAAGCTTTATTAGAAACTTCAGTCAGTCTTGTCAGTCTTGGTAGTCTTGTGAGTCTTGAAAGTCTTGTCAGTCTTGTGAGTCTTGCCAGTCTTGTCAATCTTGTCAGTCTTGGCAGTTTTGACAATCGTGTCAGTCTTGGTAGTCTTGCGAGTCTTGACAGTCTTGTTGGTGACCCGACTAAGTGACTACCTTCAGCGTGGAAGTCAACGTACTAACGGACTAACCCTCTGTGGCCAATTGGAAATTTACCAGAGGAGTTTCGGGTCAGAGACGATCAATCCACTTGATATCGACTTTAGGACCTTGTACCTTGAACAGAACACCCATTTTGATGAAACAATTTTATCATTCGCAGGTGTTGTTGAACACTATGTCCGTCCATGGTGATTTGGCAAAACAAACTATACTAAATGACAGTCAATTTAACAGATGCAGCTTCAATAATATGGCCGCCATCAACTGTCAAAGTTCGGAAATCCCTATTGGACGACCCTCTAGATTAGGGTTGCCATACTTTCCCGTCACCACGTCGGGACATTTTGGTGACAGCTAATTTTTATGGGTAATTTAGCAAAAACTGATGGTAACTTTAAAGAATCCAGTTTGCTCAAACAGTCCAGTGATTTAAACGATTGATGATGGTTGATTACTATGATGTTGTCAGTTCAGCTGCACATACTAACAACTGATCACGTAAGCCAGTTTTGCACAGAAACTGTCTATTTTGCGTGATGGGGATGCAGATGACATTTTAGTTTTTTGTCCAGTTGTCTCATTATGATGGTTGATATCGCCCTTACCTCCGTGGCTCACGGAAATGTATATCTTCCAAAATGTGCTAAATGCTTCTTCGTTTGGTCTTCCCTTCTTAATAAAATACTACTCTTTAGTGTAGTCATCGCTGAAATGGCATTTTCTTTTTGATGGAGCCATTATTCACAATAATAAACACTTAATATGAATTTGAAACAACTAAGAATTAATAGGTACGAATTACAAATAGTGGTGGAAAGAAACTTAAACACGTGCAAAATAATAGCGAGCGGCGAGCTAACTGGGTACATAGTGTTATGGAAACAAACTCCTTGCCAGGTGTAAGCCTCCAAGATCGTTAAGAAAGGAGATTGCTGACCTGATTCGAGTTGTAGACAAAGTTGTCAGACTAACTGATTCGTTGACGACTTGCTCTATTTTAAGACGGACATTACATGTTGTCATCCTGTTTTGACTTGATGTAGATCAGTGTGCTTCCTCTGACACAGTTTGACTCCAGAATTGAGCGCACATCTGATAAAATCTTGCCGGTTGACATGATGAGCGAGGATTGTTTGGGATTACCCGTTCGAATGAGCCACCTTTCAGTTACGAACCAGACATCACAGATCCGGTCTGGAAATCAATTTGACTGATTTAAATTGGCTTAACCCAGTCCAAGCGACCACCACACCGCAAGCATTTGCAGACCAAAAAAGAAGAAGAAGAAGAATTCAGTAAAAACTGCAACTTAGCCCACTTCTGCAACCGCCTGTAACCCACCCGGGGACCAGTGAACTTCTTGAATTGCACTCGAAATTCCTCGAACCATATTAATATGACTCACCTCCGTCGCTTGCCTTTGAAAATATGCACAAGCGAAGCAGCTATAGCCACCGAACCAAAGAGCGCAGCGTCTGGAGATTGGAGAAAAGTGGAATGACCACATTTGGAAGTGGCAACAACCAGCCACCTCCAGTTCGTCGTTATACTGCCACCATAACCGACCATACCACGTCTGACTGCATGTAGGTTGATGTCTAACCAACACACAACCTAGCGAATTTCTGTAGCATTTCATGGTTCCACTACCACGGCGGCTGACTGTGTGGCGGCTCTTCATGTGGGTGGCTAGACAATCTGTCCAGATACGCTGTTGTTCACAGCTCATATCACGGGCGGTATGTGCGAACGTGGATGCTCGTACATACCTGACAAATTGGCAGTATGCGAGTGTGCGTGTACACCGCGTTCCACGGTGTATTCCTCGGCAGTTGCTGCCTTCCGTTCATTGTGCATCCATCACGCTGAGACGAGGTCCGCACAATGGCACACCGAACACACACGAGAAGACACAGTCGGAGAGAGAGATTGCATTGCATTTGAATACATTTGCCTTTCAAATTATTAATAAGGGAAAGTAGCCGCAGCGATGGACTGTGTGAAGCGAGCGACATGCAACTGTATTGTGAGCTGGCTCACAATATCTCTGTATCTATTAGCGTTTGCAGTTGAGACAACAGTGAATTCGAAATTCGTTATTCTTTATTCGTTCAAATAACCGAAAGAATTAAATTTTGTATCATTTTGAATTTTTAACGACGACGACGCCACAGTGCTTTCTAAATCGATGTCAACTCCGAATTAACGGTCTGGATGATACCCGATATCTCAAATCGATTAATTGCATGCAGAAGCAAAACGGCACTTCGAATGTGGATCAACAGAAGGCAGCAAGTGTGTGCTAGATGAGTGAAAGAATGAGCGGCGGCGGCGGTAGAGTCTGTGCTCTCTGAAGTGGCACGCGAGGTGACTGACTGACTGGACACTGTGAGAAATGTTCTCAAGAATGACGTCAATGTCAAGGGACTGGTCATGCAGGTTTTTCTGTTCTTTTGTCTAGGCGAACCTTCAGACCTTGGGGCCATGAATGAATTGGTCTCTTTGCACCGGACGAGGAGGGAACAAATGATTCGATACTGTGTGCGATAACAGAACCGCTAGCTTTTGTGTATCCAGTTCGATAATCAGCTTTCAAATGAGTTGTAGCCTTTGGCCAGCTATGAACTCGTTTAAAGTTTCTCTAGATGGAGCGCGGAAAGGGAGCCTCCATTTCTCTGAGAGATATTTCGAATCTCTGAATAACTCTGGGCTTAGTGGTGGAATTCTTGAGAAATGCATATCTATGTATGTGTAGGAAACGCTAGGCAGGTCCATTGGAATCAACTTCGATATCAGTGAGTAGGACGTTGCCGCGCTTGCAGTGGCTCGGACGGGGTATAATTCCTGACCACCCAGTTGCTTACGAAATCAATTGCCTTTAGCTAGCTACCAGAAGAGGCCTAATACACTAACAGACCTCGGATGAAAAACCAAAAAGAGAGGAAAGGGAGGAGAAAGAAGATATAAACTAGCAGGTAGGATGTGCTAGCGGTTTACAGCCTGACCAACAGATTGGGCCCTATGTGCGTAGAAGCTACCATCCTGGGAACTGTCTATTCCTTTTGGAGACAAGCTCTGCTCCCATTATTACTACCACAAAATCTTAAAAGACACTGCAGTCGTCGCTTAATGTCAGTGATCATTCGAGGAGATCGCAGAAGATTCCTCCTCCTGTACATGTGCTAGTTTTTTAATCACACTGACGATTAAAAAACGAACACTTCTTCTTCTTGTGGCGCTACAGGGTGAACGTGGAACTCAACTAACAAGTCTATCCAGGTAGCACGGTCCTTAGCCAGCTGCCTCCAGTTGCGCACTCCAAATCAGTTGTGGTCCACTTTAATTTTTGCGCGCAACCTTTACTGCGTCGTCCATTTGGGTTAGATTCGAAGACTCTGCGGGCCGGAGCATTGGTGTCTGTTCGCTCTATATGTCCTAGCCACCTCAAGCGACTGATGTGCAGTCTTTTGACTAGGTCGATGACACTGTACAACTCGTATAGTTCATTGTTGGATCTCCTCCTCCAAAGCCGGTCCTTGCAAACGGGACCGTATATTTAATGAAGAATTTTTCTCTCGAAATGACAGAGGATACCCTAATGCATACTTTAGCGCTATAAAGCAGGATTGGAATGATCAAGGTCTTATATAAAATCTCCTTAGTTGTTCGGGATAGGGCCTTACTACTCAATTGCCTTTTCAGCCCAAAGAAACAGCGGTTGGCAACAGTTATGCTTCGTTTTACTTCTTCCGCGGTGTTATTGTCAGAGTTTATAGCAGAGCCTCGGCTCCTCAAAAATATAGCTGTCGATTGTGACGTTCTGTCCAATTCGTCGATGTTGTGTATCCCTTTTTATTGACAGCGTATACTAGGTTTTGCCCTCATTTACTACTAAACCCATTTTAACAGCTTCCGTTGCGACTCTACATATCAGAACATACCAGTGACAGCCCGCTATGTTCTATCAATTATGTCAATATCGTCTTTTGAAAGATGGTGTCGTCGATGTTGGCGTTTGAGTTTCGCGCAATTCATTAAAATATGATGTTAAAGAAATCACATGACAGCGCGTCGTCTTGTCTAAAACTTTTTTTTTGACATTTAGGGTATCGGTGAACTCGTTTCGTAAGCGTTCTCTTTTCGTATGTGGCCTTGAAATCGACGAATGGTGATGTGTGTCAATTTACAATTTGCATATTTCTTGGGTCTTTTCCAGGATGATCCGTTGTGTTAAGATCCGATCGACTGTGGACTTCTCTGGCCTGGAACCACACTGATAAGGACCTATCAGATTGGTGACCAAAGGGTTCAGGCGTTCACACAGAACGGCAGAAAGTAGAGATCTGTGAAGGGTGTATCCTTTCTTGTGAATCGGGCAAACAATACCTCAGCTAAGCTAAAAATTGTGTTATCTGTAGAGGCTAATTGGTTGAGGCCCAGGTCCACCGAAGGCTGTATCGTCACAAAAAGAACATCGCGGTGGCACGATTGGTATTGATGAGTGGAAGCTGCGTTCCCCTGGCTTGCCTCAGGCTTAGACCCTCCTTGATTTGCTGGCCCTTGCAGCGTCAGTGATCCTCCTCGGAATTAGTGCCTCAATTTTGCTGGAACATAGTCGACAATGAGACTTCTACATCTGCTCACAATCCAAGCGCTGTAAGTTTAATCTTTCGATCTTTCAGTAAATTAATTCCAGCCTTTCTGTCTACTCCATCTAGAGAAAATCAAAACTCACATTCTGCATTCGCAACGCCTTTCTCAAATCAAAACTGACAAGATCTTTGATTTATAGGGTGTTGTTCGGTTTTCACCCATCCAGACGATCCTCTGCCAGCAGTCTTTCATGACCGCATCCAAATAGAAACTATCTGAAACCAAATAAACACCAGATCAGCACATCGCACCAAAGCCGCTGTTGGTTACATGCCCACATTGTGCGTATCTGCCCACACCCCTTGCAAACACAAACAACTGCACACACACACGAGCGCGCGCAAATGCACACATCACTCAAGGCCCATGGGGCTGGCAGCTGGTCGTCATTCATCGTCGCTAAACAGCAGAAATTCGTTATTTTCATTTTCTATCCCCGCGAAACTCTCTAATTGCAGATACAAAGATACAATAGTTGTTTTATGTGAGAGATATTTTCACTTGACTTCCAGTGAAATGACACGATCCGTAGCGCAATACGACACGATGGTCGTTGACGTTGACGTTGACGCTGGCGTTGACGTTGTCATCGTCGTTGTGTGTCGTCGCGGTGCCGTTGCTGTAATGTGTAAACAGTTTTAATGATCATCTTAAGTAGACACAAGATAGCAACAGCGATTAGATTCTTTCTCTCTAGAATGACGAGATGCGCTTATCTTTGCACATCGATCTATGCATCACAACGAAGGAGAGAAGGGGCCTGCGTGCAGACGTGTGTGTGTGTGTGGACTGTAACATATCGCGCATAGTGATGATCGTATTCGTGACATGACAGTTGGCGGATGACTTGGCATGTGACCTTGACGGCTAATTGAATGTGTTGTCATTTGGCTATAAAAAGTATCCAAGAATATGCTTTGGCATTGTTGTTATTTTATTCGTCGATTAGCATAAATATTCAGATCTTAATCGTGCTTATGACACATCAGATCCGAGTTTTACGGTGTGAACGGAGACGGATCGACTTTTATTTGCTTTTGACATGGTGTCAAAAATCATTGTGAATCAACTCAGCTTCTGAGTTTTTTTTTTTTGTTCTTTAATTGGCAGGCATCGTGTTCATTTACAACTTAATTCAGTGCCAAAGCAATCATGGATTTCTCAACCCTGGGGAACAGCTGTAACACTAAAACCGTGAGCAGTGCTGCACCTCAACAGGGAGTCATCATCAGTTCTAGTAATGGACCAAATTCTGGGGTGACGTGAAATAAAGCCAAATGAAAGAAAGCCAAATTTTAAAAAATTGGTATTAGTCGTATTTCGTCTTCAAAAGCGAAATAAGCTTCGGTTTCCATATCGAAACTGAAATTAAGAAGTTAATAGAAATAACGCAGACAATCGTGTTATATTTTTGGAGCGAAAAGAAAGGATTTACCCCAAACTGCAATTTTGAAACAAAATTTTGTATAATAAGCAGTGGAATAAAAAATGTGGCTTTATTTCTTACTTACTTATCAGACCTGTGACCCCTGGAGTTTCGGAACCTGAGCAATTCCCGCCTTACATCGCCGCTGGTTCCGAGCACGCTGCTTTCAGTCATCAAAACCAAGTTGTTTGGCATCCGCGATCACTTGGTCTTTTTACCGGTGTTTCGCTCTTCCTTCTCCTTCTTGGCTTGGCTGGAGTATTGGTATTCATTCGCTCGATGTGACTGAGTCAGTTTAGTCGACGGATTTTTACCTTCCGGATTATGTCCACATCTTTGTACTGTTTTTGTTATGTCTTCTCCTCCATTCGCCCTCCTCGCAGACATGACCAAATATCCTAAGCAGAACTTTTCTTTCAAAGGCATCAATAATCAGTTCTGCACTCCTGCTTATTAAAACTGACAGAATTAGGGTTTTGTAGAGCATGATTTTGGTCCTTCGAGTCAGGAGTTTTGCCCCAAGTTGTTTGGAAAAACGAAGTAGCAGCACGATTCTGCGGATCTCCACCAAGATGTCGTTTTATCTCAAAACTGTAGCTGCCTATTCTGACATTTTGTTTTAGATGAAGTTTGAGGAATCGTCAGCCTTATTTCACGTCACAAAATTCTGGTGGCGCAGTTTCCCTGTGTGGCAACTCAAATCATGGAAGGCGTCCTGTGGAAAGTTCATCGCTGAGCTATGGCGGCAAGAGCTGTGTCTTCTATTGCCAAGTATTTGGGACTCAATTGAGCTAGACGACTCGACTTTATAACAAACGACTTCTGCAGAAGCTGCCTAAATGAAAATAAAAGTAAAGACCACTACAAACCTTTTATATACCTATCCAGCCCTGACGTCCCTAAGATGCTATCATCTTGGGGTATACTATTTTGAAAATAGCTATGACCTCTGCATAGCACCAATCAGCATTCTACCGTGCGATATCGAAAGGTTCAAATGGTTTCCAACTGTTGGACAATTGGATTGATCAATGGTCGCTTAAACCTGGTAACGTGAAATAAAGTAAAATTTTAAATTCCATGCCTTGTTATAGAAATGCTGTGTCAAAATTGGACTTTAGAGCAAGCCCCTTTCATCCGTGCGAAAAATATATAGCCTACAGCAGGATTTACGGTGCCGTGAACGAAGGCCATATGAACTAACGCCATAATGGCGATAATTCGCATTTGCAAGTGAATTAAAACCATAATCCACTTATGGCTTTAATTCACTTTCAAATTGGAACTAAAGCCATACATTAAATTGAACTAACGCCATATGGTGTTAGTTCACTTTCGAATGTGAACTAATGCCATACAATGTATTTGAGCTCTCATAATAAATAAAACTCGGACCACGTTTAGTTTCCAACCAACCTACCTCCCTTGCCCCTTACATGCATACATACATATGAGGTATGTTGCAACCCCCCTGCTTGACCACATATGCAATTTGGAGTAAGTGCGAATTTGATTGTATTTACTTTCTTTAAACGCATACAAATCATGGATAAAAAAAAAGCATGGATACACTCAGTCTCGCGCCTACTTCAAATCCTACATGTGGTCCAGCAGGGGGTTTCAGGGGGGCAGCATACCCCCCCATTCCAACATTACTGTTTATACGCCGTAAACTTTTTTCCTACAAGTTTCTACCTCATTTCTTAGGACCATGTAAATAATGTAAATTATTGAGATTGATGCGAGTGACTTTAATTCAATTTCAAATGTGAACTAAGGCCACTTCCTAAAACGAACTAACGCCATATGGCTTTAGTTCAAATTTGAAAGTGAATTAAAGCCATAAGTGGATTATGGCGTTAATTCGCATTTGAAAGTGAATTATCGCCATTATGGCGTTAGTTCATATGGCCTTCGTTCACGGCACCGGATTTACTGCGTCATTTCCAATTACGTTGCAATTTGGTGTTATTTCACTTTTGATATTGAAACAAAAGCAAATTTCATTGGGGGTTGCTTTACGCTTTCAAAACAAATTAACACCAATATGGCTTTTTTGCGTTTTCTACTTTTTTTATATTTTTTTTCGAATCAAGCTTTATTTGATTTAACCTTATTTTGTGTCACCCTTTAAACTACCTACCCATCTAGACCACTAGACAACCATTAATATGTATGACTAAGTAACACCCTAGAAGAGGAAATTTGAAGACCACAAATCGTGCCAAATCGATGACTGTTTGATGTGTCATGAGGTACTTTGTGAACTAAGAACTACGCTACATATTTGTAAACCATTAGATTCGCAGAGATGACCACTGTTTAAGCCCATTTACGCTGTGACCATTGGATCAATTGTGTAGACTATATGACCAACTTAATACAAGGATAAATCTTAATCCAGTCCGTGATAAGCGAGTGAATTCTGGTATCATCTCAGGATATTGCGCTATAAGCACACTTACCGAGTACCCCAATGAATCACCAAACCGTCTGCTGAAACCGCAAATAGTCAGTCATCTCCTCTGTAAAATTTCTGAGAGTCGCTTAGCAATTACTTCTTGATTTAACTTTACTAGAGCGCTTGTAACCTGCTGAAATGTTAAGTTTTTGACATTTGTTACAAGACTTTGACTTCTGTCAAAAGATTGATTTCTGTCTCAAGACTGACTTTTGTCAAAAGACTTTGACTTCTGTCAAAAGACTGACTTCTGTCTCAAGACTGACTTCTGTCAAAAGACTGACTTCTGCCAAAAGATTGACTTTTGTCGAAAGACTTTGACTTCTGTCAAAAGACTGACTTCTGTTTCGAGACTGACTTCTGTCAAAAGACTGACTTTTGTCAAGAGACTGACTTTTGTTGAAATACTTTGACTTCTGTCGGAAGACTGATTTCGGTTTCAAGACTGACTTCTGTCAAAAGATTGACTTCTGTCAAAGACTTCAATTTCTGTCAAAAGACTGGCTTCGGTCAAAAGATTATGACTTCTGTCAAAGATTGACTTCTGTCTTAAGACTGACTTCTGTCTCATGATTGATTTCTGTCTCAAGACTGACTTCTGTCAAAAGATTGACTTTTGTCAAAAGATTGTAACTTCTGTCAAAAGACTAGTTTCTGTCAAAGACTGACTTCTGTCTCAAGACTGACTTCTGTCAGACTTTGACTTCTGTTAAAAGATTGTGACTTCTGTCAAAAAGCTTTAAGTTCTCTTGCTAGGTTTTGATTTGTCGTAAACTTCTGTCAAAAGACTCAAATCTCTATCACCAGGCTTTGATTTCTGTCAAAAATGTTTGAAATCTTTCAAAAGGCTTTGCCTTCTGTCAACAGCTGTCAAAATGCTGTGTGTTCCGTTAAAAAGCCATGATCTTAGTTATCATCTTAGTTAACCTACCTTGGAAGAAATTTCGTGGGCTTAAAGTACTTCTGCTAATTCGAGTTTAACCACTGGCTGGAAAGAATATAAATGTCAAAAAAGATACGAAAAAGAGGAGGTGTCACTTTAAATACCTCCATTCTTGTGGATACATGCACGAACAGATGTCTGTAGCGATATGCTAAAGAATGTGCTGAAACAAGAAATAATCTAGCCAATATCTTGACTCAAATGGAAGACGTCAGAAATGACCTCATATATGAGCAAAATAAAACGATCAATAAAAAAACAAATGTTCAACAGTGAAACTAGTGGTGATGCTGGTCTTTTGACACAAGAGACATGAAACGCTCGTTTGAATTCCTCACAATCTTCACTTCGTCGAAAACCAAGCCCATTTCAATCTAGTTGACATCATTCATCACAGAAATTCTACAGAAGAACAAAGTGGCAAGATATTTGCCAAGACATCATGACTCAGTTCCCAATGGCGCTAGACCACTGGAATCCCCTGACTCATTCAAATTTAATTTCTTATGTCCACACAGCTAAACGGTGGCCCTACGAACGCTTGACAATGAAGTCTCCAAGACATCGCGTTGAGAGTCCAAGTCCAAAATCATCACTGTCATCGCATATTTAACCACGATCGTGCGACGGTAGCAACGGTAAAAACTGCCATGTGACATAATTTCAATTCACTTTGACATGTGGTTTACAGACTCGAGCACAATTAAGCGAAAAAAAAACAAAAATGACTGCAAAAAAAGAGCAAATTATAAACAAATAAATAATAATTGTGTGCGGCAGTCTCGTGCACCAGCGAGGTCTAGAGTAGGTTGATGGATGGAAATCCAGAAATCCCACACTGTTACCTTCGTGCATATGTACGTATACGAAGAAATATGACAGTCGCGATGACAGGGGAGAGTGGAGAAATATAACGTATTAAACAACTGGTACTCGGTGTGATGCTGGGAATGTAGGTGTCATCGCAAGTAACTACAAGCCGATGGAGGTGGCGGCAGTTTGGTGTTATTCAGGCGCCAGAAACATTACCTATTTATAACTGTGTATATACGGATAAAACAATACACTTTATATAACGGATATCTAATGTACAGATATACAAATGTTATTTGACGTTTTTCAATGCAGAAACTTTTGGAATGTGTGTCAGTTATTGTTTTGTGGGTTTTTGCTTTGACACTTTGGTGATTGTGTCAAGGCAGTTTGCGTTTTGTGTTATGTGTCGTCTGTAAGTGACAACAATCTCTGACGAGTGTTTCTGAAATTGGAAATTGATTACTTTTTAACTTTCTAACCGAGCGGCGGTGGGTTTGATTCATTCTTAATTGATTTTGATGGATTGGAGTTCATGTAAGTCATGTCAAACTATGGGCATGTTCGTGAAGTCCTGTCATTTGTGAAGGGGTGCAAAATCCTTAGGTCTCCCGGGATCTGGAGACCAGTTCAGTTAAGAAAAGTCGACAACGATCACCTTTATTGGGCATCGTTAGCGAGTAAACCCGGCTTATTTTGCGGTTGAATTTGAACCTACATCCGCGTAGGATTGCGCAAGAATTGAAGCCGGACGACTATAGACAATGCCGCGAATTCTTTAATTGGGCTCTGAAATGTTGGCCGGAGATCCGGATTTTGGACAAAAAATCATTTTCTCGGACGAGGCCCATTTTTGATTCAGTACTATGTCAACAAGTAAAATTACCGTTATTGGCGTGAACACAATTCACAAGTGTTCGACCAAGCGTCAATGCATCCACAAAGATGGACTGTTTGGTTCGGTTTATGGCATGTGGGCAGCATCAGACGTTATTTCTTTGGAAATAAGCAAGGAGACACCGTTACCGTCAATGGTCTCAGGGTGAAGCTATGTTAGCCAACTTTTTGAGGCCATAGCTCAGCAACATCGTTATATCCGAGCTGTGGCTCCAACGAGACGATGCTACATGCCAACAAGCGACGCAAAGTTCGAAGTTGTGAAGGAGAAATTTGGGGACTAGGTCATCTCACGGGGAGCGTTCTTCAATTGGTCCGTCGCGATCATGCAACTTGATACAATTCGATTATTTTCTCCTGGACTACGTCAAGTCTACAACTTTTATGTTACTCTAACAAGACAACGACTTTGAACGGGCTCGAGGCCAATATTCGAGACGCTATTGCCACTAATGCCACACATATTGGACGGAGTCATCAAAAACTTTACCGAACACATGAAGTATTGCCAGAGAAGCGGAGCCGGTCATTTCAGTGATCTGCTATTCCCTGCATAATGACATGAATGTAGCTATAAAATAAAGCCAAAATATATTTTAGATCTAACGCCGTTGATGTTTTATTTAAATTTATGTTCACATTGTTCTTATCTGGTCATCCTGTATATGAACAATGTGAACTCAAAATAGTTTCAAGCTGCCGTTCATCTCTTGACAAAGAAGACGAACTGCCCAAACATGCAACCAGATTACCGCTATAAGATGAGTCTCACAATTAGGCATGCCACTTGCTACGTGCAGACTGTTGTTACAACTCAAATATTTAATAGATGGATGAAAGACACTAAGTGCCACACTTCTAGAATGACCTGACTTAATCAGATCCTAAAACTATCTACAAATTTTGACATATCAAAAAATGGCATTATGACAGGTGTCATCACGGGCCGCTTTTTACAGGATAAGCATGCAAGAAAACTTGAACTTCTGTCTTATGATTTTTGAATAAATTATGTGGACTGGGAGGAAAAGGGAAATGTTACAAACCTCTTCTGAACATGCCCAGCTTTAGCATCAGTTAGACGCTCAAATATGGGTGCTTTTTTCTTCGTCAAAATATATGACCTTAGTTAGGTATCCATTAGTGGTCTACAGCGCTTCACAGAAAGCTCCAAATGGTTTATCAAGCTGTCAAGAGGGATAACCCTTGGGTAACCTGCCTGGTAGCACAATGGACCAGCACAGGTCTAAGTGCACACTAAAGCCACTAATCTTGCTACCTATGATCCTCACCTCTCTCGGTCAAGACACGATTTGAAGTTATTTTTTATGTTTCGTCTTCATTCTTTTTCTTTGCCCGAAAGCCCGAGCTCTTGCTTGGCTTTTATCTTAAGGGTTGATTACAATGACCGTACGGAAACTTAAGAGAACTGAAGCCACTGAGCGAATACCCAAAAATGATACACTGTGGTTATAATAACAAATTTGGTCAGTTTCGTTAAGTTCGTTCACTTTTACCTACTTACGCGGGAGCGAAATGAATCGTTCTCTACGTATCCAAATGTCAGTTGACAACTGTATTTTCCCTAAGTTTCTGTTAGCAACTTTGGACGAAATTAACTATGCTTCTGGTTAATTTTTGTGTGATTTTCACATAAGGTTACGTTTTCATACGGCTATTATAGTTGGCTCTTTAATCGTGACCGTTGTCCCACAGGCTTCGAGTTGAAGATTATACAGGACTGAATTTTCCATGGTCCACCCACCTTAGGCCCTGGATTCAAAGACGTCTGACTAATCTCATATTGCAACATGGGCGGTTAAACAATCTCAAGAGCAGATGAAGAAGCCCTTGGTCTTTCGAGAGAAAAGTTCTGCGTTCAATCGTTGGTCCTGCTTGCATTGAGGGCATATGGAGAAGAAGATTCAACCATGAACTATGTGAGCTGTACAGCGAAATAAGTGCCGTCAGGTGTCTACGGACTCAACGCTTAAGATGGCTAAACCAAGTAGGACGCATGAACAACCAAGCTCCTGTCCGAAGAATCTTTAACTTTGAACTAGTGAGACAAGAAAATAGGGGACGATCACGAAGCCGGTGGCGCACACAAGTGGAGAAGGACCTCAGGCAACTTGACGCCCATAATAGGAGGCAGGTGGCTAAAGATCGTGCCCGCTGGAGAAGCTTGTTGGTTAAGGCCCAGGTCCATCACGGACTGTAGCGCCATCAGAAGAAAAAACGCTATCAATCCAAAAAGGATAGATCACAAGAACTCTTTCTCCGAAATTACTTAAAACTTCACCATTCTCTTTCTATATTCTGCATGCCCCTTCGCAGTAGAAGAGGACTGGGTCTGGGTCTAACCAGAGAGTAGAGAGAGTAGGCGAGTACGCGAGTAGGCTAGAGGCAGAAAGTAGGCCCTACTACTCCATACCCTCTTGAACCAAAAACATTGATTTGCAAGAGTTGTTCTGTGTCTGTTTTATGATTGAAGTTGCTAATGCAGTTGAAAGAGTTGGATGAAGTCTCTTTCAGTTGCTAAATGAAGACACATCCCTGCATAGACTAGCCTGCATCGCATGAGACTTGGTAAAGACCCCTTCCCTAGCTCAAGTCAGAGGAAACAAATTCTATTAGTCAAAACATAATTCCTAGGTATTTACTTCATTCCATTTATCCAGGAAGCAGCTAAACCCTGTGATCAAACGAGCAGAATTCCCCCCATTATCGCTGGTCTTGATAAATCACCCACACTCTCAAACCAGTCAGAAACTTAATCATATTTTCCTCCAATCGATAAGAAAGACATTTACAGAGCCTGTCGCTTACGCAAATCGTATCCAACACAGCCGATCTTATTTTAAGCCATGTTTTTGCCCAACAAAATGATTTTCTTAACTCCTAACCTATCAGCCCAACTTCCCCAAACCATTGCCAGCCGGTTTCAGACCTCAACCAGAAAGGAAAGAACGGCTTTTTTCCACTAATTGAATAAAAACAAAAATATTTTTCCTAAAAAAAACTGAAATAAATTACTAACCGCCACACACACGCACACGCACACACACACTACGAGCAAATTCAAAATCCAAAAGTTGATAAACTGACATTCCACACCATTTTAGTCACATGTATCCATATGTTTTGTGTATTTGATTCTCCATAATCAACAGTGACTCAGTGGAGGTTCGCATATGTGTTGGTTTACAACACACAACATGACCCCAGTCAAAGAAACCCGTCCCCTTGCTCCGGCACACCCGTTGCGAACCAACTGAGACCCCTTTTCCAAAACTAGACGGTTGAAATCTCCTCACAACGGTCGTCGGAAGGCCCACTGCCAACGAGACGTTAAAACTAGCAAATTTTTTTTCTTTCTTTCTTCTATCCTCTCATTCCTTAGGCGACTAGTGCACTCACACACGCACAACCGCGAGTATGCGTACAGTCATGCACACACATTCGTAAGCCGAAAGGGGAAACGAATTTTCCAAGGCAAATGCGGCAACAGGGCCGATGTGCATCCATACCCATATATGGTAAAATGTCAGAATTTCTACAGAAATTTTTGATAAGAGGGGATACCTTTATAAACATCGACAGCGACCAGTTTTGACATCATAACAGTTCGCGTTCTTGTGCTGTGTGGAGCGTCACGTTTTCTCAAGTCAAACGAGAGCATTATTCCTTAACTTATTTATTTAATTAAAACTAAAAAAACACAAACCAAATGTAAGTACCAACATTCAAAGATTCAAAAACGAAAACAATAGAAAAAAAAGAAAAAGAACAAGTGTCAAAATTTGAATGAAAGAAGGAATTTTCTGAATCTAACGGTATACACGGGGAGAAAGAAAAGTTTTTTGAACGCCAATGAAACGGATTTTCAAAGTGAAACAAAAGGATTAACAGATGGATACAAGGGACAGCAAGCATTTTATGTGAATTTGTGAATAGTGAACATACCCCCAAAAGAAAAGAAAAAAAAAGAACAGTGAAGTTCCCTTCGCCTAGCGACATAGATTTTTCGTTTTCATTCCGTCAGGCGTGAGCCAAAGCCCTCGCTAATTGTTATCACAAGCCGGCGTAATTTGTTATCGGGCGAAACCCCTATCATAATCAAATTATGTAACTGAAAGAGATGACGTGTGTCAGAAATTCTGTCAACTCATAATGACATTTAGATGTTAGTTGGACTTTGGAAGGTCTTGCTTTTTCATGAATTGCTGAGACCTCTTGAGAGGGTCAATGTCTAATTTATTGACGTCGTCTACAACTTTCTGAGGTCTTCCCTCATCTAAAGTTTTGACCTTTCAGTGAAGACTTGTCGGAGTTGAGTTTGACATTTTGATGCTGAATTCAGAGGGCCACACCTCTTTTAATGTCCGGGTTTCTAATTCTGTCACAAAATTCCCAGCAATTATTTCGAATACATAGCCTTTCTTTCTTTTTGATCCTGGACACATGACAGGGAGTCCGGCATTCAATCGCAAGAAGTTGCCTGTGAGCGGCGATGCCACATTTTGACATCTATTGAGCAGATCCAGTTGGAAACTCTAGCTGCTGTCTCAAGATTGAGACTGAGGGCTTGGCAAATGCTGATTTGGAATCCAAAGCCTTTGAATCCATCCCAATTTCCTCTTCTGTTAAAATTCTTTGGCATTCACTTGTCATAAGTCCGTATCGAGTCTCGACTAGACTTGAGACCTTTCTTCAGTTGGTAAAGAGAATGTTGATCTTCTGCTGAACCAACTAACTTTAAGTTGTGTTCCTTTGAATTTTAGCTCGTCTTGATGCTTCTTTCAAGCCCTTGAAATTGGTTAACTGATCTAGTTAACATTTACATACAACATTGCTTTCAAAGGACAAGCTCCACGGATTTGGGGAACCTTCAGAAGATAGTTTCCAATCTCACTCAGTCTTTCAAAGGACAAGCTTTACCAACATTCATAACGTTGTTTCCAATCTCAGTCTTTCTCTCTTTCCCTTTCAATGGACAATCTTCACTAATTTTGGGGGCAGAAAATTTTGCAGGCCCACAAGCTTTGTGCCATTCGTACACTCCCAGCACAGGATTCTGTCACATTCATACACTTCTAGCCTTGGTCTCCCGAGACATTTAACTCCTTCGTCCACCAAGTTGCCTACTACCGTCCTTTTCAAGGTCGAAAACTGCTCCTTAAACCAACATGCAATGCAAAATGGAGTGGGTCTGTTCAAAAAGTGTGTAACTATCATTTTTTTTTTCAAGACTCCACGACAGGTTCCCAAGAGGGCATTGTACCCCACAAGAAAAACAAAATTTCACGGAAAACCTATAAACTCCACCGGTTCTGGAGAATATACATATTTTCCTTCTCTCTCTCCTTTCCCTCAGCTAATTTTCAATTCTACCCACTTTTTATACAAGAGTGAGGTTAGGTAAAGAAATCACAATTACGGCAACTAACTCATTAAAATCATCTTCACTCGCCGCGCCACCATTCAACTTTCCACTTGAGAAGAGAAAACCAGTGAACAACCAAAAGAAACGAAAAAAAACTAGGCTCAGATGTAGATAGAAGCCAACGTGGAATCTTTACGTAGAAAGTTGGAACTTCTAGTAAATGCCCATCTTAAGCCGGCAATTGGGAGTTACCCTACCCCCCCTTTTCCCACTCGCATAGTACCCAAAATGTACGTTGGAAGAGGAAACGGCACGTGAACTTGACTCAATTTTTTCAATTCTTCCATTCTCGTTCTTTTTTTCGTTTCTCTCTTTTTTGTGTTCGTTCTCCAAGTACGGCTTTTGGGTGCTGTGTGTGTGTGTTTGTAGCGACGTGGTCGGTTGTCATTCGAAGGGGAAATTCGAACGGCAGAAAACATTACCATATATGGTCAGAGAAACGCTCGATTCACTGGTTTTTGTTCAATCGTCGTCTCTCCCCTACCAACGTTATCGCGCCGGCCGGGTACACATACACCATCATTTCCAGAGTTATCGGCTTTTCTTTAACCAGGGTGTGGTTGTATATGTTGGTGTGTATGCGCAATGTGAAAAGGAAAAGGAGAAATATGCTGCACACCACACCTCTTTGTGTGAGTTGGTGTTGGTGTTGGTTTTGCGGGATGACTAAAACCAGTAGGGGTTTTCTTTTGAACGAGCCAAAAAGCGAAAAAGGAAGAAGAAGGAAACTCTAAACGTGGGGAAATAACAGTTGAATTGGTTGTTGGCTGGAGTGGTTTTTTGAATTTAACTGTGGCGTCAGTGTCACTCGTCATTGAACTGCCGTAGTGGTTGCGTCGTGTAGTCAGTCGTGTGATTTATTTTTTCTACTTTGCTCTCTTTGCTCTCCTGTGCAATACATATAGCATTTGTGAAGTTAAAATCCCTACAATTTGATTTTTAAGTCAAACAATTCAAAGTTTTTGAGTTAAAAACAAATTTCGACAGAAATTTTCGTGTGATTTTTCCTTAAAAAAAGAGAAGAAAAGGTAAACGCTTGAGAACAGTTTTTGTGTAGATTTTTTAGGAAGTTCATTGGAAAATTTTTCTTTCTCGTTGTACCGGCTTGGCTTTGGTGTGAGAGGCCAACCAAACCGAGTTTTTTTTTTCACCTAACTGCCAAGGGCGTTGCCCTGTTGGCTGCTTTTTTTTTTCTTCGGTTCGTTCTTCATTTGCCTTCCATCTTAACTTCTTTTGTGTGAGAGTTGCTTTTGTGATCCCCCGGTGTACAGCGTCGAGTAAAGATTTTTCTCAACTTTTTTTTTTTAAATTCAGTTTTTTTGGGGTTTAAATTAATAATTTTTGGTTTTCCATTTTTGTTTCTAGAAATCAACATGTGCGACGAAGAAGTAGCTGCATTGGTTGTCGACAACGGATCCGGTATGTGCAAAGCCGGTTTCGCAGGAGATGATGCTCCACGAGCTGTCTTCCCATCAATTGTTGGTCGCCCAAGACATCAAGGTGTGATGGTCGGTATGGGACAAAAAGACTCGTACGTTGGTGATGAAGCCCAGAGCAAGAGAGGTAAGCATCTTTTTTTTATTAGTTTTTCTTCGAAAGAACAATAAAGTCCTTATAAGGCAACAAGATGTCTGCCGTTTATCGCTTGAGAACATGAAAAAATGTTGAATACTCCTTTTAAGGGGTGTTTGCGTTTATAAATGTATACTAGTAGAGTAAACTTTTATTCCAACGAGTTTGAACGTTTTTTTGTGCACAAAAGTGCCTCAAAAATTCAAATAAAACAGGAAACGGCTTTCATGACCCAACTACTGGCCATCTGACGTGTTAAAATTAATTTTGTGCACAGCCTGTGCAGCAAAGTACTCCATTAACCTTAAAAATTAAAATAATAGGAAATGACCTCATTTTCATCGCGTATTAATGAGTTAATGTAGAAGGCCCAAGTTCACCTCGGACTGTAGTGCCACCATATTATTGGCCATCAGCCGTGAAAAACCTAATTTTCGTTGTATATTGGTCACCTGCCGTGTAAATGAAGCACTCAAACGATAAACTCTTCAGATAAATCTTCCCCACCAACACATCTTCCTCAAACTTCCATAATAAACAATATTTCTTCTCTCCTTAAAGGTATCCTCACCTTGAAATACCCAATTGAACACGGTATCGTCACAAACTGGGATGATATGGAAAAGATCTGGCATCATACCTTCTACAATGAATTGCGTGTTGCCCCAGAAGAACATCCAGTTCTCTTGACTGAAGCCCCATTGAATCCAAAGGCCAACAGGGAGAAGATGACACAGATCATGTTCGAAACCTTCAATACCCCAGCAATGTATGTTGCCATCCAGGCTGTACTCTCATTGTATGCATCTGGTCGTACAACCGGTATTGTGTTGGATTCTGGTGATGGTGTTTCACACACTGTACCAATCTATGAAGGTTATGCCCTGCCACATGCTATCCTCCGTTTGGATTTGGCCGGTCGTGATTTGACAGATTACTTGATGAAGATCTTGACTGAACGTGGTTATTCATTCACCACCACTGCTGAACGTGAAATTGTACGTGACATCAAGGAGAAGCTGTGCTATGTTGCTCTTGATTTTGAGCAAGAAATGGCCACAGCTGCATCATCTAGCTCCTTAGAGAAGAGCTATGAATTACCCGATGGTCAAGTGATTACCATTGGTAATGAACGTTTCCGTTGCCCAGAGGCTCTATTCCAACCTTCATTCTTGGGAATGGAAGCATGCGGTATTCATGAGACAACATACAATTCAATCATGAAGTGCGATGTCGATATCCGTAAGGATTTGTATGCCAACACAGTATTGTCCGGTGGTACCACCATGTATCCAGGTATTGCTGATCGTATGCAAAAGGAAATCACTGCCCTTGCTCCATCGACCATGAAAATCAAGATCATTGCCCCACCAGAGAGGAAATACTCCGTATGGATCGGTGGTTCCATTTTGGCATCGCTCTCCACTTTCCAACAGATGTGGATCTCGAAACAAGAATACGACGAGTCTGGCCCATCAATTGTCCACAGGAAATGCTTCTAAGCATAGCTCTCGCAAAACTGTATTATGTATTGCTAATTATTATTTTTTAATTATTATTATTATTATATAATTATATATGAAAAAAAAGCAACAACAACTGAGAGAGAGACAGACACACAAAAATGTACCAACAACATCGGTGCATCATTTGTGTGAAAATCCTCTCCAAAATAACATCAACAACAAACAACACCATCAACCAGCAACAACAACAGCAGCAAAAAAATGAACTAAAAGAACTTATAGAGCCTACTTGCGCCAAATTATATAAAAAAAAAAAATCATGAAAATTAAGAGAAATTTTGCATAAAGAAAAACATAAAAAAATGGAAAAATAAGATTTATTTCTTTTTTTTTTTCGTACGAGAGACACAAGCATTTCCTTTTTAATTTTACAACACCAACACCACTCCACACAAGAACATACCATGCGCAACATGCAATCAACACAAAAATACATTCTTTTTCATTATTTATAGTCTTATATGATAATTTACATTAATAACGGGGATAATTTGCATTCCTTTTTATGTACAATTGTTTGTCATTTCTAATTCTTCCTCCCCCGCCCCCAAGAAACACACACACATACTTAAATAACAAAATGAAAAGACTTACACGTTTAGAATGAAAACAAAAGACATTTTTGATGAAAAGAACAAAAAATGAAACAAAAAAGCGAAAAATTGTAATAAAAAAACAAAGAAAAGAAAACAAGCTGGATATTTTTTAATTTTACTAACTAATCATGTGCTCTAACAACAACAACATTCCACGCGTAAGTGTGGCTCGAGAGGAGAACATAGAGGGTATGGATGGATGGGGAGGCAGTTGGCGGCGTAGGCTACATTGATTTTTCGTTCATTTTTCATTTCCCTCCATCAACATGAAGTCACCTTGACGTGGAACATGCTGATGGAGATAGACAGCAAACCCTTCTCAAACCATCATCTGCATCCTTCGGTGTGTTCTCCTCCAACTCACTTTGGGGTTTTGTTTTCTTTTCTTTTGTTTTGTCGTTTTTTTGTGTTGTTGCCAGAAATCTTCCTAAAAATATCTTGAAAAGAATTTCAAAAAAGGAAAAAGCTGCATAGTTGATAAACTAATAATTAAAAAAAAACTAAAAAACAAAAAAAAAATGAAGGAAATGTTAAATAAAAAAAAACCGTTCTACATCTTTACCAAGTAGAAAGCGAACTATAATCCAGTGGGAAAGAAAAAAATATAACTTGAATGTAGAAACACAGAGAATAAGTAGAGAACACACTTTGAGAGAGCGTTCGCTTTTTGTTTCCACAAATTTTTTTACCACTAAAAGAAAACAAAAGAAATTGATGAAAAATACAAAAAATATGTAAAATGAAAATTCAAATTGTTTTGGTTTTATTTCTTGATGCCGTTGGAGTTTACCGTTTAAGAGAAAGAAGTAGGTCTTGAGAGCTGCAAATGTGGATTAATGGAATGGATCTGTGAGTTAGTCCCATGTTCTTGGTGTTGATTTATGGTTGCATCTTCTGGGGAATAGACGGGTTCTGAGAACTGTGATATGGTGTCCCATTGTCATAAAACTTTGAATGAAGGTCATCTTCCGGAACTATGCATAATAAGTCGACCTTCTGTTGATTCCATGCATTAGACGATTCTGAAGAAAACCATCACGATTGACTTGGCGCAGAAATGCAGAAGAGCACCTTATATAACAAAGCAAAGGTTGCAGCTATCAAGAGAGCGGTAGCTACTCGAAGACGCCTTTGGTTGACTTACAATATCATCCACTACGTAGTTCGCAGTTCGTTACTTGTGCATCCTCAGGACAGCAAACATCACATCAGCTGCAACCAAGACGTTCGGCGAGTGAACGTCGTAACGGAAAAAAGCTTGAGCGGGAGTAGAATCTTTTGGACCTTGGTGGCTTACCAGACAGAGATTGGTGCGAAATAAATAAAACATACCCGTCGTGGCGGCCAGAATTTGGCATGGCCATGATGAGGATGAATTTTGGCCAAAGATTGTGTTGACACAAGAATCGAAGTCGGACGAGTATAGGTAGTTAAGTAGGTAGTCACTTAGACCAACAATTGGGTCTATTGTGCTTTGGGTATGTGGTATACTCCGTGAGGTCTACAATGCCAGTACTGATTATAACCACCCAGATTGTTGAATGTACATATCCCTGGAGGCTCTATTTTGTTCAGATCCTCCAGCTCGTCGAGAAGTTACTACCTAATATTAGCAGTCTCTTTCCCCGTAGAACTGGATAAGCGCAGAGTAGGTGGCGGGCAGACTCTGTTTTGTCTTCGCCCTACAACTCGAATATCCTTGCGATTGATGCTAACCATTGAAAATCATTTTTTCGTGTTCATCACCGGCCATAAAGTCCTCGTCGTTGACCCATTCTCTAGATTCAGCCATCGCTCATTTGCCTTCTTTACGGCTTCGTCCTGTATTTCTTTCATTATTTCATTTCAACGAAGTGCTGACATAATGTAATGCTAGAGATTTATTCAGTTCTGACACTTCCTTTGGCGGTTTTATGTCCGGGCGACGCCTGGTTTAGAAACTGTGGCTTGTCAAAGTTTTTGGCCGAGGCCTTGAAGTTGCCCCCACCCCCCCTATGATTTTTTTTTTGCAAAAAGTCGAAGGTTCTCGGAATTCGTTCAAACGCTCCTCAATCGAAATTCAGGTCAACACCCGTTTTCTTGGACTCCTGTGCTCCGGTACCCAACAGAGTGTCACCGTGTTTGCACTGGAGATTTCGTCAACGGCTATGTCAACGAGTAAAATTATTGTTGTTGGTGCGAACACAATCTACTAAGAGTCCGACCAAGCATCAATGCATCAACAAAGATTAACTGTTTGCTGCGGTTTATGACATGGCGGCAGCATCGGACCTTATTTCTTTTGGAATGGGGAAGGAGACAATGTTACCTTCAACGGTCTGAGGTATAGGGGGATGTTAGCTGACTTTCAGTGTCCATAGCCAGACAATTTCGATATATTCGAGCTGTGGTTCCAACAAGATGGCGCTACGAGCCACGCAAAGCTAGAAGTTGTGAAGGAGAAATTTAACGAGTAGGTCATCTCACGGCGAGCGTTCATCAATTGGCCGCGGCGATCATGCGACTTGACCTAGACATTACTCGATTATTTTCTCTCGGGCTACGTCAAGTCCCTAGTCTAGACTAACAAGCCAACCACTTTGGACGAGCTCGAGGCCAACATTCGAGAAGCTATGGCCGGAATAACGCCGCACATGTTGGTCAAAAATTGGATCGACCGCTTGAAACACTGCCATTGAAGCGAGTCGAAGCGGTCATTTGAATGTTGTGATATTTCATACAAAATGGCATCAATGCAGCTTCAAACTAAAGCCAGGATAAATTTGATATTAAATTTATTTTCCTATCGTTCTTATTTAGTCACCCTGTACTATCTTTCCGTTGCACTGCTGAAAAAGCTCTATGTTATGGAATTCTGTGCCATAAATGGATCAAAAAAAAACCTCCAAAATCACAGCCTTTATTTTGCAGTTGGAGAGGCATTGTTTATTTCTTTGATAATGCCAAAGTTCACCAAAGTTCATTCCCCAAGGTCGAGGCAATAACCGGAGCAGCAGCTCTAACGAGGTCAAAGAGTAAAGAACTCGTAACACTGATGTGGGGTACGTTACGCCCAATTGCGTTCGTATGATTTACTGCTCTTGAAGTGTGAATGAGCTGATTAACAAATTTAAGCATTTCCGTTGTGGAAATTTGCATTTGTCCAACTGACCGTGTACAGTGTGCACTTCTGAGCACTTGTAAAATTTGTTCATAACAAAAGAAATTTTATCGACAATGGGCGAGCACCGACAGTGTTTTATTTTCGTGTTCGCTTTAGAGGGGGTCTCTGATTTTTGATTCATGAAACTTGGTTTGAGATGCTTCATAATTTCATTTCTTTCAATTGCTCTCTTTCACATGCATTAGTGTTCGAACTTAACACCCAATCAGAGTCCAAACTGTAAGAACAGTGCGAGTATGACTCTAGAGATGTATACAAAATTGTCCAGCGCAGTGGACATAATTTGGCCTAAACTTTATTCTGTTCAAGCCTTTATTCTGTTCAATCAGAAGGAACAGCTAGCACAGGGTTCTCAACCGTGTCAATAAGTCTTTAGATTGGAACTCCCATATACCGATTTCTGTAGAATCTACAAAGACGGAGGAGAGAAGGAAACTGTAACACATCTCTGCACTTGCAGTGCCCTCTCCATCTGTAGAAAGATTCATCTGAAAGCCTCCATCTTTTATGCTGCATCAGTTAACTTAAACGCTTCATAGCAAGCACCAAATGGTTTCAATCCGCGTGATACCAAAGTCGGCTTATGTAATCCTGTGAGGTAGTAGGTTTGCAGTCAGTCACCTGAATCTAACGTAAAACAAGTTATTATGAAGTAGCGGCAACGTGCTTTTCTTGAATATGCTGCTTATTTATACGCGGCGTTAAGAAGAATGTTCTAAAGAGGGTTTTGATTGTTGTCTGTTACTGAAAATACATATAACCTTGTTGGAAAAAATGATGCATGTCTTATTAAGCGCCGTATTGGACATTCATTGTCTTAAGCCAAGACGCTGGTCTACGCTCGTAGAATATCGTAGACAAATTGTGCTTCAAATCTAAACCGATTTTTTAAGGTTACATTTGATTTTTGAATGTTTGCCTGTTTATGGCTTTATTTAACGATATCCGGTGGGGTTAGGTTCACATTGAGGTTTTATGTCAACTCTCTCTCTCGTTTACCGAGAACCCGAAATGAATTACCTCAATTTCTGACTATTCATGCTTTTTACTGCTTTCCAAGACCTGCGTGAATCACAATCCACGTCCCCATCAAACAATAAAAGACACGCAATGCAATAAATAAATAAATATTATATTTCTGGTTAATAACAAAATCTTAACATAACGAATGTGCAAGTCCGAAGTGATCCCGACCTCCATCGATGGTTTTCAGCTTGTCGTCCAGCGGCGAGATGATATTGAAAGCCAAAGTCTCTTTGATCTGAAACAGAAACCGACTGTATATTCGTCTGATTTTTCTAATCAAAAAATATCCTTACCGCCAAAGTGAGTTCAAAATTTGTGTTCGATTTTTCAACGGATACATTTAAGTTTTGATTAGCTGTCTTCGCCCAATCCCGCAGAGTGTGTATGCTCTCCAGATCATACTTAAAGTACTCCCGATAGCCGACCTTTTCGAATTCCTCGTGCGAGCTGGAGACTATGTTAGCCACAAGAACAGCAATCAATTGTAGAAGAAACGCAGCTTTCTCTATTGTGTCCCTTCGCTTTATCATGGCGTTTATGTCCACTTCAGCTATCAACTCGTTGATCAGACAGAACTGAAATGAAAACCTAAGTCAAATCCAAATCATGTATTATATCGTCCCGCATACCCGATGAAAGCAATACATTTCGATTGGCTTATCGAATGCCTCCAAGAGCATAGCCCAGACTAGGCACAATGATATGGCATTTCCCATGTCACTGGAGAAACATATATTCTTGCATAGGAACAATAGATTCGAGTTGGATTTCAGACTCTCATGCAAACGCTTCGCTGCGACATGTAACTGAAAATGTTTCGATTAATTGTGTTTACATTTGTCCCCTGATCGCATACTCACATTCACTGGGTCCAAGTTATTTGTATATCGAAAAGTTCGATGCAGCAGTTCGGTCCGGCATTCGAAATCTTGAAAACTACTTGACATCAAGTACGTTAGGCTACTTGCAACGTACAGCGCAGTCAACTTGTCGTAGGTGAGGTCTTCAAGTAAATGTTTTTGTAACTCTTTGCAAATCTAGAAATATACAAATGTATTTAGAAATCGATTGAATGATTAAGATTGTTTTACCTTTTCTATATCTCTTGGAGCAAGTTCCATTGGAGGTGGGTCGGGAAGACCGAAGTCATACGATCCTGCTAAGGGAGAGTTTTCCAGATAATTCAAGAGATCTGAGAACTTGGTTTTCGGGTCTTGTAATATCTCCAGACTTTGATCTACATTTCCCTTAAAATTTGTCATATTTTATTCGAATTTGTACTCTGAGATTTGAAACCGTGGCCAGATCTCCGTTGTGAAGTGTGAATTAATTGTTGTGGTTTTCAAGAGTGACAGTTGTTCGGTACCAGATGGATGCGTTCAGTGAATATGATGTCTTCATGTTTTTCGACATTAGTGTACATAACTTAGTTTTCTAATTGAATTTTAATTCAAAAATTTAAAATGATTCCGGAATGGAGCAAATTAATTTATTTAATTTTTTTATAAAATTATGCGGATAATCAAGTTTTTAAGCAAACTTTCTCCAAAGACAAAGTTAATGCATTCTATATTAGGCTGATATTTTATTCTGTATGTGGCTGTTTACCAAGGCGGGAGTATCAAGGAGTATACAGGGTGACTAGATAAGAACGATAAGAAAAGAAATTTAAATAAAACAACAACGGTGTGAGGTCTAAAATTGATTGAAAAATAATTTTATTTTGAAGCCACATTCATGCCTTACATATGGAATAGAATATCATTCAAATGGTTGTCTCGGCTTTGCTGGTAGTGCTTCAAGCGGTTGTACGGTCCAATTTTTTTTAATTCGGTCCAATACCTGCGGCGTTATTCCGGCGATAGCGTCTCGCATGTAGGCCTTGAGCTCGTTCAAAGTGGTTGGTTTGTTAGCGTAGACTAAGGACTTAACGTTACACGAGAGGAAATAATCTAGTGGTGTCAAATCGTTTGATAGCGGTTGTCAATTGGTGAACGCTTGCCGTGAGATGAACCAATCGCCAAATTTTATCCATCACATCTTCGAGCGTTCCGTCGCTTATATGCATGCGCCATTTTGTTGGAGCCAGAGCTCGGATATATTGCTGTTATTGAGCTCTGGCCACAGAAAGTCGGTTAACATCGCTTTATACCTGAGACAATTGACAGTAACAGTCTACTCCCTAATTTCGAAAGAATTAAAGTCCGATGATGTCGCCATGCCATAAATTGCAATTAATCTATCTGGATGCATTGATGCTGGGTTGAACATTTGTGTATTGCTCCAATAACCGCAATTTTGATTGTTGACATAGCCGCTAAGCCAAAATTAGGCCTCGTCCGGATATCCACCCAATATATTCAGCCTCTATTTAGCGAACTCACAGCCGTGGCGTTGTCTATGGTCGTCAAAGCTTCAATTCTTGCGTTAGCACAATCTTTTACAAGTATAGGCCCAAATCCCACTGCAAAATAAGCCGGGTTGACTCTCTGGCCATACCCATTTTAGCTGATTAGCGCCGAATCGACATTTCTGGGTTTTCTTCGATACCGCTATGGCTGTGCTTTCTTCATTTTCCCCCAATCTCTGTCTGGTTGGTGGCCAAAAGAGTGCCCTCAAGGTCACACTTTTCATCGATGTGATGAATTGCCTGCACCGTGAAACGACGACCAACCTCACAAACGTTTCTGAATACTTTGGCAGCTGTATATTCGTGGTATCTTTGATAGCTGCAGAACTACAACAATTGGAGACACTGTCATTGCTATGTGGTTACCCTTTATTTCGTCGAAGGGGTCGACCTGATTATATGCTTTCCAACCAGTATACTCAGTCTTTCGAGGATATGCGACTTATATGTTATTAATACAGTGTCAGTCTTATGGTCGGTCAGTTCCATGCAAACAGACTCTAGACAATCTCCAGTCTATGGTGGACTCCATCTCATTGATATGTTTGGATAAGATGACCAGAGAGATGTTATCACCAAAGCCAATCACCTCGACTCCTATATATTTGCTTTCACAGCGCGGATCTAGGCGGATCTAGCCTGGCCTCAGGCCAACCGTAAGCTATTCTTGGAATGCATAAATAAAAACAATCATAAAATGCATTAGCAAAATGAGAACTCGACCAATAGGCCCCAAGAAAAAGAATAATTATACCGTCCGTGGTGGTCGTGTGCCTAAAGAAAATAAAAAAAACGGAATAATTCCCCACTGAAAATATGAAAGGGCGTCCCTATGTCCTAAACGAGTTCCCCTATTTTGTTGGACATTAATTTTAATAAACTAAATCATGCAGCTTGCATTTTTCCAAAGTGTAAATGAGTCACCTTAAGACTCGTTCAACTCTTTAAGACTCTTTGTATTCAAACGGCTTCAATGTGTGCATGCTTTTGGGTTCGATTTGCTTTTGAATTGCAATTGACTTCTTACCTAGACTTTATTCATAGGTTATGTAAATAATTGCAAAAGGTAAGAAAACTTTAAAACAATACTCTCGCATTAAATTGAATTCTAAATGAACGCCCGTGGTTGTGGTTTGGCTCAGTTGTGCCCGTGCCATCAGACTAGAAGGAGTGTTATGCTGAAATAGTTAGAAAAAAAAAAAAAAGTAGAATCTAGTGAATTTTAGTGCAATCAAAAGTGTCCACAGTGCAAAAGTGAAAAGTAGAACACTTTGTGTGCCAAAAGGTATAAATATGTCCTGCAGTTTTATGCTTAAATTAATTTGACGTCTTTTGTGAATGGAATTTCTTACATCTTTACTGCGTAGTCTTTTTTTCATTTACTTAATCTAACGACATAAGACATCAGTAATTGTTTTTCTATTTCTGATGAAGATGATTTTATGTTGCACTACACTGTTCGTTCAAATCGTCTACAGATTATATCGCAGTGTAAAAGTAGCTACAAGCTTTGATGACATTTTGTTCAACTGCCATTTGACGTTTGATCCATACATTGTTACCAAACACCGCGAAATTCACTTTTCTGTCGAGGCTACTTAGGGTTGTTGAATCTGATTTGAAACTAAGTGTCTGCCCTCTGTAACAAGACTCCGACGCCAAGGGAATTGCATAAAGCAAGCTTGTGTTGTGATTTCTGAGGTTGTTAGTATTACATTGGTTTTTAAAACCCCATCACTACTAGGACAATTCTCTATCTCAAATCTCTCTAAAAAAAAGTGGCCTGAACCATTCTTGTCCTAGAAATAAGAGACAAGTTTAAATATTTCGAATTTTCCTTTCTTTTTTTTCCAAAAACCACTTGTGGTGTGCCTACTTTTGTTGTCTCACGAGTGAAGTGGATTTGCAATTTTATGCTGACTGCGAATATCTAAGTTTCAGAAGCTTTTCTTGACAGTTAGACTCTCTGAGTGTTGTCAGGTACTCGAGAGATGTCTTGTGGCGAAAAGTGTTCTGTTCGGGATAGTGTCCCACAGACTCGGAGTCGAAGATTCATCGGGCTGGAGCTAAGTTCATGCAGCACCTAGCCACCGTGTTAAGTTCGTACTTATCATCACTTACTTACTATCACTTTACAGCGCTCATAGTTGCACATAGTTCTTCTCCAACTATTACGCAAACAGGAACAAACATCGTATCCAGCACTTTTTCTCTTCCTAATCCGCTTTCGACAATATCCATTCCACATCGCTGTAGAGCAGGAGTAGGATGATCAAGGTCTTGTACAAAGTCAGCTTGGTCTTTCGAGAGAGGTCTCTATTACTTAAATGCCTTTTGATCTCAAGAAAACAGTTGTTGGCAAGAGTTATTCTACGTTTGATCTCGGTACTAGTGTTATTCTTAATTGCTTATCATAGACCCGGGATCTATGAAGGCCTTGACTACCTCGGAGTTATAGTTGCGCATTGAAAAGCTCTGGCAAAGTCGTCGAAGTTCTGCTTCCGTTCTTGTTTTCACCCCGTTTAGCGGCAGACTCATTTTAGCCGCTTCCATTTCAATGCCAGCAAAGGTCTCATTGACGACTCGTTGCGTTCGATCAATCACGTCAATGTCATCCGCGTATCCTAGGAGTTGTACGTATTCTTGGAAGATCATGTCTCTCGTGTTGGCATGCGTGTTTTGCACAATGTATGCAAGAATTATGTTGAAAAAGTCACATAGCAGCGCTTCGCCTTCACCTTTTGTAACAGGTCTCAGCAAGCCAGTCAGTCTCAGTAATACTATTTCCTCTTCTTAGGG
Source organism: Myathropa florea (assembly GCA_930367185.1). Taxonomy (NCBI): domain Eukaryota; kingdom Metazoa; phylum Arthropoda; class Insecta; order Diptera; family Syrphidae; genus Myathropa; species Myathropa florea. The sequence continues at coordinate 47,428,767 of OV884002.1, forward strand.
GCACCGCACTTAGACAAAGGTACATATGATCTGCCACGTGGATCATAGATAAAACTTATCCACTTGTGGAAAACAGCTTTTTCTGAAGTGGTGCAAATTGCTAATAAGTATCTCATTGATTTAGCAGAGATTGAACAAAAAGTGGGTTCCCAAGACGGTGATTAATAATAGTAATAATGGTAATAATAATAGCGGCGCTACAGTCCGAGGTGGACCTGGGCCTAGCTTCTCAGCAACCACTCGTGTTGTACGTGCTATTGTTCTCTCACGAGTGCAGAAGACCTACAGTTTAATGCCGACTCCGAACGGCGATTTTGAGAAGCTTTTTCTAGACAGTTAAACTCTTTGAGCATTGTCAGTGAGTCGAAAGAGGTGGAGCCATGAAAAAATGTTAGGTCTTTTTTCGAGATTCGAACCTTAGACCTCGAGTGTAGGAGTCGACGCACCTACCCACTACGTCACGGCGCCCTTGGCGGTGATTACATGAGCGGAAAAAGGCAAGATTGTCGAAAATCCACTTTCAAAGTAAATTCTCGGGTGAAGCATGTCCGAAGTGGACATGGGCCTATGTAAAAAAAAAACACTCGTGTTGTGCGTGCTATTGTTCTCTCACGAGTGGAATTGTTCCGCTATCTCGTTAAAAAATGAACACCACTCTAGTACAACTTTAAAATGTCTAGATCCAGAAATATTATGGCTGTCAGTCTGTCCGTGAAATTTCAAATATCTCAAGTGGATTCGTTGGACTTGCCACGGCAATGCTTCAGGAATTGCCATAATCCCTTCTGAAAACACTAATGAGTACGGAGGTGAAGAAAGATATTTAGTTCATTGGATAAGAAGGTATCACACACTCGCTCTTCCTCTTTGGCCTCTTCTAAGTCCTTAGAAATGTATGATTTCACAAACTGGATGGAATATGCTGGGCGCCGCTGTGACGTGGTGAGTGAGTGCGTAGTCTCCTACGCTGAAAGTCTAGCTTCAGTTCCCGATACAGATAAAAATATTCATAATTCTCTCTCGAGTCAACAAACGCTCAAAATTCCCCGTTTGGAGTCGGCATAACACGGCTTCACTCGTGAGTGAATCTAAGCACGTACAAAACGAGTAGTTGCTGTAAAAACCAAGAAGCAAGTTCTCGGATTTAGGCGTCATAATGTGTATCAACTGAGAATCTAGGCCCAAGTCCACCTCGGACTTTAGCGCCGCCATTATTATTATTATTAATGTGTGTCTACTCGTGCATTAAAAGCCCCCTCAAGTTGCGAGTCCCTCCATATTCCACACATGCACCACACATTTTAGGGGCGTCACCCTTTTCCCCACGAAAAAAACCCAAAGCCCTACGAGTATGTGTACGTTTCCAATTCAATGTATTCCATATCTAATGTATTCCGCATCTAATTTTGATATTCAAACCTTGAAATTGAACTCCAACAGCTGCAGTGTATTGACCCTCAGTCTCGCACACTACCCGACGACTGGTGTCAATGTCAAGGGTGTACATTGATAGCTGAAAATTTGCATCTCCAGCGATTATGCACTTTTACAACATTGTTTTGCTTTTTCGGTTTCAGAAAAGAAAAAAATATTCAAATTGTCGTCAGCTGCGAACGCAACAATGAAAAAAGTATCAATTCCGGAGGCGTTCAGGGGTCAGGACATTTTTGTGACCGGCGGCTCGGGATTTCTGGGAAAGGCTCTAATCGAAAAACTTCTGCGGTCATGCTCGCATTTGAATCGTATATTCGTGCTGATCCGAGCGAAGAAGGGGAAGACGGCCGACGAGCGACTCGAGGAGATCCTCAACACGGAACTGTTTGCCAAGGTGCGGGCTAAGAGTACAGCGCTTTTGAAGAAGGTCGTTGCCATCGAGGGCGATGTGACGTCGCTGCGATTAGGAATTAGCGATGAGAATCTTGAATTGATGAAGGATGTCTCGATTGTTTTCAACTCTGCAGCCAGTGTCAAGTATGATGATTTGATTTTGAATTTAATTGGGATCAGAATGTAAATTTTTCTTTTTCAGATTTGATGATCCGCTTAGGGAAGCTATTCTAATGAATACCAGAGGCGCATTGGAGACGTTCAAGGTAGCAGAGACTTTTTCCAAAATTAAGGCGTTCGTACACATATCAACGACGTACTCGAATCCGGATCATTACATCGTAAAAGAGGAGGTAGATTCTTACGATATGATAATAATTATGATAAGAAGGAATTTCGAAGCATTGAGGAAAAAGTTAAAATGATGGCGATTTGTAGCATCATGTCAAAGATTTTTCAGTTGTCTTGGTATAGCGTGATCAGCTGTGAGTTCTTCTTATATATTCGTTTTAGTACCAAGCACGATCTTTAGACCTCAATGTTTATTTGAGCGTAGTGCGAATTCGCGATTTGAAAAACCTCTTATGGTTCTGTCAGTTTGACAGTTAATTTTATTTTATGTATCTAAGCAAGTTCTTTCTGTTGGTATCAGATGACAATACTTGTTTATACGGAACAGAGGATATTCTTAAATTATGGTGATGCACAATCGAAGAAGGACCTCAACAAATTTGGTGTTCGTAACTGATTTAATAATTTTAAGTGAATTTTATAGAGATTGAACGGTTTTAATTCGACGGAAGTTGTAATCGGGAAATGATGATCATACTTGGCTAGAAAATTCCAAATATTTAAGGAAAAAATGATTTCATTGTTACAGAACAGATCCGTTACCCAATTACACCACGATAAGGTCCGTTATAAAATAACATGAAGTCGTAAATCACCTTCGATGTTGCCAGTACCAAAACACTTTAGTTCAACGACAAAAAGCTAAGGGTTTCCTGTACAAATCTTAGGAATGAGCTTTAAGAGTCCTGTGGATCCGGTTTTAGCCAGATTCTTCTGGAAATGTGGCACGTAGTGCTAGTTAATAATAATGATAATAATGGCGACGTTACAGTCCGAAGTGGACCTGGGCCTTGCTTTTCTGCAACCACTCGTATTGTGCGTGCTATTATTCTCCCACGAGTGGGGGACCTACTGTTTAATGCCGACTCCGAACGGCGAGCATTGTCAGTGACTCGAAAAAGGTGTTTTTATTTTTTTTTTAACTGCGAAAGTCAAGTGCGCAGGTTTCGACGAACATACCCACAATACCACAGCGCTAGTTAATTTTTTTTTTGCGTTTTAATCTTCTGAAGCAACAGTTTACAATTACAATCGACGAAGGCATTCCCATTTCAATGTGTTTGACTGAATGAGGCAAAGTTGTGGTAGTTATGGAAAGTTTGTTTGCTTTACAGTTGCCTGGAAAGCACCAGTAGATCGGTAATCAGGAGTAATAATGAACTGTTAAGTAATCTCGTAAGAAAGGAGCGACAGCTTATTACCCATTAAGAATTTAAGAAAACTAGTTCCAGGGGCATTGTGGCTGGCAGACTGTTAGCGAAGCTGCAAATATCACGAGCGAATATAACGTTCCACTTAGTGCTCCAAACCGTCTTCCTTTTAGCAAGACAGTCTTCTTTTTCAGCTATTTGTCCTTTCGAAATAACACTGTTAAGGACTTGATGTTGACGAACGGTTTTAGGCGATTACACAAACTGGCGGAAAAAATCGTGTACGCGATAGTAAGGATACACAAACGATAATGGGATTTAATTCATCGGGGATGCTTTCCTCACGTTACATCTTACAGATAACCTGGTGCGTCCGTCTATCATCCTCAGCAATTTTAAATTACTTCAGCAGACAGACCGTCGGGCCCAGTCGGCTTTTTAAAAATAGTGGGGACAAAATTCTCGTATATCATAACCCAGATTAGGTGGAATATTCTGCCTATAAGCTGTGCCTTCTCCGCTGCAAATCAGTGCAGAACTGATTTTCCAAATTTTCAGTGTAGGCTCCGAATTTTACTAATTCTCTGCCATAGCCCGGCAAAGTTAAGCCCGAAAGTTTGATAATTGTTTCACCTTCTTGTAAAATCATGCAGTATCATTTCTGTCATAGCCCCATCTCCATCTCGTACTGAGGGGCCTGGTCTCTTCCTTCTTTTCTGTTCGTAAAGCTCACGAACAGCCTTTGATACATTTATGCCTTGCAGATTTCTGGCTTTGCTACATGTTCCTGAAAAAAGTACATATTAAGATTATTAAAATCATAAACTACTTAATTTTTTTCCTTCTGCCTCATTTCAGTTGTACCCAGCAACAGTTGATTGGCGAACAGCTATAAAACTCGCCGAGAACTACAGCACGGAAACATTAAATACATTCAACTTGAAGTAAGTTTCGACAACTTCCACACGCCAGCATTTTGGAAATACTCGTAAATTGATTTTTCATTTTAGATATGGTGGCTTTCAGCCAAACACTTACACATTTACAAAGGGCCTTGCTGAGCAAATAGCTAACGACTACAAAGATAAACTACCGATTCTGATATATAGACCATCAATTGGTAAGTACGAGTGTGTTTCCATAGAGTACGACCATTATTTCCTGTGGGTCGGTGACAAGATTACTCTTACGGATTTTAAGAACCTAGGTGCATTTTGCAAAGCCTGCTGCCAGTCTTTTAGCTTTCTTAGCCCATATTTTGTGTTTGTCGCTAGCTGGAGGCGAGAAACATTTTCATTCACCGTGAAACTCTCTTTCCTTCTGGTTAGTAAACCAGACGTTCCTCTTGGTTTTTTGTTACAGCGTCTTTTGGTACGCATCGTCTGTAGCTTTGTTTTTTTCGCTCACACTTACCATCATATCACGGATTTCTTGTCAAGGATCTTAATGGAGTTTTGAAATTTTCGGGTTGGTTTGTGCTTAAGTGTGAGTGTAGCACAGTCTTGCACAGGGACTCAATTACAGCATTAAAGTTGTTTTGATACCTGTGCCCGCATAATTCACGTGAATAAATGGTTCATGAATGGTCTCACTGTAAAGTGGAGGAATGTAAGTGGCTGTTTACAAACGACTGGGAAATCCGACAGGGCAGGCAAGATTTTCTGCGTGTGGAACACGCGAATCTGTTCAATTGCATCATGTTTTCATCCAGTAATGTTCAACCGAGAATTGAGTAATCTCTTTTAAATTCGTATTTTTCATGAATTACGGATAAAAACAATTTTCGTTTAGGTGTACAGCAACGTTTGCATGTAGTACTGTATGTATGCAGTGAAAAAAACATTAAAATTACATTTAAAGCGTCCATGTAATCAATTTTTCTAAAATGTTTCGGAGCATGCGTGAGGTGTTACTCGATCAGCGATCACCAGAAAATGCGGAAAACATGTCGGAAACGGAACGAAAAGGGATGAAAATATACCTGCTTCACCCGAGAATCCGCTTTGAAAGTGGATTTTCGGTGGAAGAAGGCCGATTTTCGGCGCTTGTGAAAATCGTATATTGTATCCCTCTCAATCCTGCCTTCTTCCGCACATATAATCAGGCACTAACTTTGTCAAACGATGCGAGTTTAGACACAGCTAACTTAAATAAGAATTGGAAAATAGTCTCTCTCTCGTACAACTGTGGCAGAAGAACTTAGGCAATATTGACTGCACGACGATTTGGGAAGATGTATTGTTTTCTGGCGATGATGGTCTTATTGTCTTGCTTCCGCGACCCCTTGGTCTTTATACCGAATGTTCGTGTTTTCTATTCTTTTCGAACCAGGAGGCTCTGATTCGAAGACTCTCTCCGGTGTAGCATTTGTCTCCATTCGCCCGATGTAGCCGTACCAGATTAGTCTATCTTTATCTCCTATATTCGCCTTATTCGTAGACAAGGCCAAATATCTGACGTAGAATTTTTCTTTCGAAAGCACCAAGAACCAGTTCTGCGGTCCTGTTTATCGTCCAGTTTCGGCTCAATACAACAAGACAGGCAGGATAAAAGTTTTGTCCTTAGGGTCAGGAGTTTTGACCCAAGTTATTTCGACAAACCGAAGTAGCTACGGTTGCCAGGAGCGATTCACCGCAGTTCATGTTTGTCCCGAGATAGACAAACTTAAAGACATCGATCACATCACTGGCTTTAAAAATTGGGTTTAGTACGGAAAAGAATTCTGACGTTGTTGAGGATAGACAGCCATGTACGGAATCTCTAAAAAAAACTCTGTTTCTAATACATTTGGCAGATGTATGCCCATGCCCTTCGGTCATTGTTTAAGGTCCGTCGCGTTCAGACGTTTTGTAGTTTGCAGAAAGTAAAGTAAGGCGTCAATGAAAACCTCAAGGATTTTCAAGTTGCCCAACTGGGAGTTTCGCTTGCTCTTTCGTTTCTTTTGGCTTGGAAGTTGTCCTTAAGGCATCGACTTGAATCTCCGATTTGTAGTCAACTTTCCAGCAGCAATGAAAACTACGGTGGAATAGGTCACGAATAACAGTCAAGACTACATTGGCGTCCTATCCTCACACAGCACCTTTTATTTCTGTTGTTATTGCAGTTGTTTCGTCGGTTGAAGAACCGATCCCTGGATGGATAGATAATTTCAATGGACCTGTGGGAATGTTCCTTGCCAGTGGCATTGGTAAACCAAACATCATCCCCTAATGCGTTTTATTCATTAAATTCTTGATATTTTTTAAAGGAATTTTGCGGACAGCTCATGGAGATCCGGATATTTGTCTGGACTATATGCCGGTCGACGTTTGTGTAAAGGGAATGCTTGTCGCCACTTACAAGAAGTTCATTGAGGGTCATAAGTAAAAGAATGAAAGCAGCAATCCTTGAAAGTTACTCACTCTTCTCCCTTTGCAGTCCTAATGAATTGATTGTTTACAATTGCTCTTCGGCAACGGTTCGACCAATATCCACGGGGGAAATTATCGAAATGGCTAAGGTACTCATAATATCCCATCCAATGGAGCAGACATTGTGGGTACCAGGTGGTGGCATAACCAAGTCAAAATTAAACTTCTATTTTCGTGTAAGTATCCCTCAAACTGTGGCCTCGATTTGATGAAAAACTGTATCATTTTTCTTTAGTTCATGACATTGCACGTGTTTTTTGCTATCCTGGCTGACTTCGCCATGCGGATGTCCAATCGCAAGCCATTGTAAGGAACAAAAAAGGAATCAAACAAACAAAAGTTGTGTTCAAAAATGTTCCTCTCTTTCAGTTTCTTGAAGTTGCAGAGGAAAATATTTGCAGCAAATACTGCGTTGTATCGCTTCAACATCACTCCTTGGTCGTTTCAGAATCACAAGTTCTATGAACTTGACAAGTATATACTGCCATCTGATCAGTAAGTATCCTTAAAGGACCTCCATCCTCTTCTTATTGTGTTCTTAATGTTTCAGTAAGAATTTTGCATTCGAGCACTACACGAATTTGGATGTACGAGAGTTCTTCAAAAATGCGCATATAGGGGCCAAGTATTTCTTGTTGAAAATGCCAAAGAAGTCAACGAGGGCGGCCAAAATAAAGTTTCAGGTCCTTTCGGCGGTGCATTTCTTTATCCAGTTAATCTTTTATTTAATTGTTGCGCGAATAGTTATTCGTTATCTGTACCGAAACGTGTATATGAACCTTATGGTGTGAGACTGGAAAATGTGTCACAGTTTTTGATGATAGAAATTTTAAATAAATTTTTTGATCACTTTTGTTGAAATGTTGTTTTCTTTTTTGTTTAAGGTCTAACCTTAGAGAGAAAAGATGAAAAGTCGTTCTTATAAGGACACCTTAATTGCTAGTTAGTTTTTAAATTGAAACATCTGAATGGTTTTGATGCAGAAGATGCTTTTTCCCAAAAGAATTTCAATTCTTCCAGGCTAAAAACGAACGCATCTTATTTCTTTCTTATTTTAATTTTTCTTCAAATTTAACTCAAAAATCTTAGTAATCAATCTATGTAATATCTGAAAATCCAACTGCTGAACTCACCCATTATTTTACATCTCCAACTTTTCTATTCTGATAAGACAAAAACGTTATTTTTTTTATTCCGCATTTATGTCATTTTCCTTCACAAAACTGCCAAAACTATTAGATTACATAAAGATCATGCTTTAATTTGTGAGATTAAACCAGAAATATTCTACAACGTCGGTGATAGATGGATTGAAATTTCCAACTATTTCATTAACGCCCATTGCTGAACGCACTCACTGTTATACATCTCCAACTTGTCTATTGTGACAAGACGAAAACGTCATTTTTGTTGATACCGCATTCACTGCATTTACAAGTAATTTTCTTTCACAAAAATGCCAAAACTATTAGATTTACGTCAAGATCGTGCTTTAATTTGCAACAATTTCGATGGCTACAAACTATCCCTGGATGCGGTTCCAATCATTCGACAGGACATCCTCACACCACCGCTAAAAGCATCACCGTCGGATGACCAGTATTCCTATCTTCATGCGGAGCTGTTTTCCATGCAAAATCTTCTAGTATCTGATCCTTGGGAGCGCACATTATCCTACTTTGTGAATCAACAACGTGCCGTCATCCGATGCTCCTATGATGAGAGTTGCGGAAGACCAAATGCCATGCAAACAGTGTTCAAAATTCCATCAGTTCATCAAAGTCTCAAAGGGGATTACAATTGCTCCATCAAATTCGTTTCGGAGAAGTTCGCAATTCTTTGCGATGGCATCAGTGAACTGTACATTCTTGACACTGGTAACCGTTCAAGTGGAGTGGAATGGAAAAAAGTGTTTTCTTGTTCGATCTCTGAGGAGCTGAGGAATTTCAGTCTGTTCGATTGCCGATTTGACGTGATAAACGAGAAGAAAGTTATCAGTTGTGCTCTTGTGCGAGTTGCGCGGGATGCAACTTCACATTCGTTACATTTGTATTGGGCCACATTAAGTCAGGAATCGGATTCCTGGTCTTTGGAGATGAAGAATGTCATTGAAGGGAAAGGATCGCTGTACTATTGCGCATTTGAACCGAAAGCTGAGTCAATCATTTTATCGTCTAATCGGCCATTGAAATTCCAGTCGAAGGTTGAGGAAATCCCTGTGACGGAGGAGGTCCCACAGAAGGAAGACGTGAAGTACTCATGGTCACAGACCGATGATGACGTGACAGTCAAATTCGATGCCATTAAGGGAAAGGAAAAGAACGATTATCACGTGAAATGCACAAAAAATATGTTGACAGTGAGTTGCAACGAGGACTGCTTATTGGACAAGGAGCTATTCTCAAATGTCGATCAAGATTTAACGACTTGGTCAATGGTAAGGACAGTTTCTTATACAAACCAGGAGCAACATTAAGAAGAGTTCATTTGCAGGAGAATAATTTCCTTCAAATAACCTTGGTAAAGGAGAGTTCATCAGTTCCTTGGCCATTCCTCGTCGAAGGTGGACCTGCTGAGACTGTGGAAAATACCGATTCCAACATACCACTGGAGAACCAACCCATTCCGAATCTTGAAGCACCAATAGAGGATTGCGACTACCCAATCGGATCGTCGGAGAATGAAATCAAAATAGGTGAGCGATTTAGGGGGTTTCACCAACACAAAATGAATAAATTCTGTGTCTCTAGAGCGTCTCAACTTGGCATTGAAGGAAGCAACACACCAAGTTCTGTTGGGCAACTCCCCACCACTCTTCACCACGAATCTTCGTCCAGGCTTTCCGCCAGCCGTAGCCACCCGTCAAGACGTGGACACATCGTTGTGGCTGCAGCAGTACAATCCTGCCAAACCCACGGAATGGGGCTTTCGTCATGAGGGTAACCTGCACGCATTCGGCTATGTTCAAGCATCTAAGCAGCAGAAGAAATTCATGGAATGTGCTCCCGATTTCAGTTACGCCATTATTTGTGAATCGTATCGACACGTTTTCCTCTACAAATCGAAGTACGACAACGCTGATGGGTTGAGGAACCGCAGTGGTCCTCAGGTGACACTGGGCAAGCAGCATTTAATCACACTGGAGGATACCGGCGAAGTGCTGGGCATTGCCACACATAGTTGTGTGGTGACTTTGTTGACGGAAAAATGTGTTTTATATTTGCAAATAAATTAAAGTGAATCGAAGACATTCCGAACCGGAGCGTTTGTGTCCATTCGCTGTATACGACTTTGCCGCCTGAGTCGAGACATTCGAATGCGTTAGAGTGGGTCGATGTCGTTGTACAGCTCGTAGAGTTCATTGTTCAATCTTCTCATCCAAACTGTATATATATGAGTATAATTCGAAGGATTTTTCTCTCGAAGCGACCAAGAATCTCTTCGTCCGCATTTGATATTGTCCATGATTCTGCGCTATACAGGATAGATAGAGAGCTTGGTTCTTCGAGAGATGGCTTTATACACAGCCATTGTCTAGAGTTATTCTTCGTTTAATCTCCGTGGCCGTGTCATTTCCGGAGCAAAACACTTTGACAACCTCACCATTTTTGATGGTAAAAGTTTTCTCATTAATAACTATCTACCACCCTCTAAACTCAATTCACCAACATCTCCTCGACCTTGATCCCACCGGATGATGGTAATGCCTTCGTAATTTTTCTTAAACACATTCTTCACGACCAGGTGTCGCTAGTGTCGTGATAGTGGTGTTGACGTTTCATTTATAGCATGCGACCACAACAACTGTCAGTTGTTTGGAATAAAAAGTCGTCGGAGGTGGTTGTGTTATCGTGGTTTCACAGAACAAATTCCCTATTCTACCAAACAAAATTCAAACGATTTCGATTTCTTGGTGCAAACAAATAGTAATTTATCATAAAGAAAACTAAAACCCGTCTCCTGTGCGCGTGTGTTCGTGTGTTATAGAAGAAAGTGCAAAAAAGTGTTAACTCATTTGAAAAACCAACAACAGAACGAGGTAATTTGTGGAATTCTTCTCTGGAATGTTCCCCTGTACTGAATTTTACTTGAATTTTATGAGTGAATCATAGTTGGATAGGTAATCTCGAAGAGATATGAATTAATTTCCAGCAATTTCCAAAAATCAACAATGATTTTGCACTATTCCATTTACCAAAGATGATGAAATACAAATCATTAACATGCAAACACACCTCAATCAAACAGCACAGCACATGTCTGTGTGTAGTTTTCGGCTGGCATTTGAAATCTGCACAAACCCTCAATTGACATCGAATGAGTTCACGACGGAGTAGCGCATGCAGGCACATGAAACACGTTTCTCTCTGATAACCATTTGTGCTTGTCATTGGATGAGAGGAACACTTCTATGATTTATTGTAGTTACCTGCTATGTCCAAATAAACTTATGTAAGACGGCATTTGCTGATACTTTCATTGTGATGCAAACAGGAGATAATAGCGTTTAGTTCAAGTGCTCTTCGTTGTTTTGCTTAATGGGCTGGTCGGCTTAGTCCAACGACGATGAAATGGCATTCAACCTCTGACAGGGGCCTCGAATTTTGATTGCTTTCGGTGTTGTTTTGCTAGTTACGCAAAATGAATGACGAGCCAGCGTAATCAATAATGAGAGTGATTAGAGCTATCTAATGATGGCATTTAAGGCAGTCATGCAAGTCATGATTGGCTCAAGGAGGGCGTACACGAGTGACGAATTCCTGTACGAATCGTTTTCAATCGATAATGCCTCATTGATTACAGAAACAAGTTGTCCTTAATCAAGTTCCATATCGGACGGGGGCAATCTGAAGTGGTGCGCAACAGTTGTGAGCTCTCACTGGTGTCTGGAGTGTGCTGCTAGCCCCTTTGGCTTGTCACTATCATTTTGTGCGACAATCAAAGAGGCGACTTGTGATGGGGTGAAGTGCGCAGTATTCAATAGTTTCTGCTTCCAATTGCTTACATCAGTCACTGGGGCTATTAATAAATTCTATGAGCAGTTCGAATGACTTTGGGAATAACTGCACATTTTGAGAATTCATTAATTAGTTCTGCTAGATATGCGTGCGTAGTTGTTAGTTGGGTGCTATGTGGAAAGCTATTCGAAATGTGTTCAGTCAAGTTCAATCATGTCCGGTTGCGTGGTGAAAATAGCTCTTGGCTTCTCCCCTACACACAATTCAATCCCGTGGAATGACATAATTCTCGTGCTGGGGTAGGTCAACGAATGCTTGTAAATGATTTCTGTTGATACAAGAAATTTTATTGTCGCCGGCTTATCGTGTCGGAAACGCAAAACGGCAGCAAAAAGTTGTATTTGCCTCACGGAAACTTCCCAGCTATTGTAGTCATTCGAGGGTTTGTCCCTTTGTGAATTTGGCCTGCTATATCGGTTCAATGTCCAGAATGTACAATTTTTTTTCATAGGAATTTCCACGGAAACCATGACCGTGCCTTTTTGAAGGTGTGTATGCAATTGAAAAAAGAAACAACAAATTCCAGAGTTCTCATTTCCATTGTAGTAATCGATTTTATGTGGGGCACCGTGGTGGCGGTATTTGTTTCGTACTATTGGCATGGTTCCAAGAGCACTTAGAAATCGGAAAAACAAACATGCTCGTCGTGCTTTTTACTGCATATCTGTGCAGTCAACTATGGGGACTTCCGTTTTTGAGTGCTGTAAAGTTGTTTGTTTTTAGTTTTGGGATGTAAAGGAAAGCATTCAACTCACTGTCGACATATATGGCATGAAGTGCATGCAATTTTCGAACTTACTGCTCAGAACGACGCAGGCGACAATCTCTGAGGCTGGGTTATCTTATCAAGTTCGTCTTGCATCACACGACCGTAGCCGTTCACCTAGGCGATCAAACTGAGATACTTGAACTTAGGTAGGTAGTTGATAGGCCCTTGCGACTGGTGTCGTGGCTCACTTAGACCAACAGCTGGGTCAATTGTGCCCTGGGTATGGGGTGTACCCCGTGAGACCTACATTTCCACCGATTATTAGAACCGCCCAGATTGTTATATATATCTTATGGGGCGCTTCAGCTCAATTTTGATCAGATCCTCCAGCTCGTCGAAGAAGTTACTGCCTAGTGGTAGCAGTCTCCTTCCCCGTAGAGCTGGACAATCACAGAGCAGGTTACGGACGAACTCTAGTTCCTCATCGGCCCCCCATACTTGAACTTAACTACTGATTGAGTTGTGAATCGAATGACATCAGGAAATCATAAAGCGTCAATGGCAGTACTATCCTTGAAGCTGTTACTGAATTTTGGTCTATCATAGAAATCATTTAAACGACTGGATGGCGTTGTTGGTTAACACGTTGAGTGCCACCATACAATCCGAAAAACTGTCCCCACAGGCCATGCATTTTTTTTTTTAGACACTTCGATTACACTCTGGTCTTACGCGGCACAGCAACCCCAAATTCGTGTGAGACCAAAGTGGTACCATGTGGTACTCAACGTATTAAGTACCTTCCTTATGTTAGAGGAGTCCCAGGTTCGATTCGCAGTGAAAGTAAAGTTAATACGCTTTTATCCAGTTTTTCAAATCTGGTCCAGTCACCATTTGCCGTTGGAAACAAATTGACGGCACTATCACTGGAGCGGTTGATCAGTTGTAGTTGTCTGACTGTGGGGGTATCACAATGGACCGACATGGTCTCAGTTTGCTGGTAAATTCACTAGCAGCCCCCTAACCTAGAAATCATTCATAAGTTGAATGAAATGACAAAATGACTCGGTAGTTCTATTTATGAATTATGACTAGTTCCTCACGAATGTGCTCTATGATCTTACTTATACCCGGTATTTTGAAAACAATACGTTGTTTATATTTTTTTAAGTTGCAGTGTCGTTGTGTTTATTTGTTGCTGCCAAATTCTTTTCTGAATTTAAAAAAAAAAAAACAAAATACTGCGCAGAAAGCGTCTTTAGCTCTCTTTGATCCATTGCACTTCATGGTAGGCTTTCCAGCTGTCGCTTGCTTGTTACCCTTCTCTTCGTTTTGTAAATTCCTATTTTAAGGCAGATCATTGTGATATGAACACTGAACAAATTAATGCGTCTAGCTAGGTTGGCATCATGGCTTATTTGTTTGAAGTTGTTAATAGGTAAAAGATAAAGAAGATGAAATTGTTAGTTCTCAACAAGAAGGGAGACCCCTTTGATTATGTCAATTATCGAGGGATCTGTCTCCTTAACATTGCGTATAAGATCTTTCCTGGTTTGTGTGAACGCCCGAAACTGTTACTCAACAATTTGATAGGCCCTTATCAGTGTGGTTTCTGGCAAAGAAAGTCCACAATAGACCACATCTTCCACTACGGCAGATCCCGGAAAAGACACAGGAAATGCAGATTGACACTCATCAACTTATCATCGACTTTAAGGCCGCATACAATACCGTGCATATAAACGAGCTATACAGCGCTATGTATAGTTTTGACGTTAATGCCAAAATTCTTCAGGTTGTTGGGGACGACAAAGACCATTGTTGCTTTATCAATATCGGTAACGAATTTACCGACATTTTTAATTAAAAAAACGGTTTTCGTTCTGAAAAATATCGTTCAAAACTAGTTAGCCAATACAAGAGGCACAATCTTCCGTACAGCTGCAATCGTACGCGGATGATATCGACGTGATTGGACGAACACAGCGAGCCATTCGAGTCGTTTGCTGACAATCAAAAGGAAGAAAATACGTGTTGGAGGTAAACTTGAAATTCCTTACATTTTTCTTACATTTTTTCATTCATAATTTCTCCGTGTGCGATCGTTCGATAAATGAATAAATGTCACAGTCTCTATATCGTGTCCCTATACATCAGAGAATCGTAGGGAATGAAATAGCTAACGAACTAGACTAGCGGAGAATCCTGCGTTGAACCAATAAACATCGCAGAACCAATTTAGCTGTTTTTCACGCAAAATTATGCCGGACTACTAAATGCGTCTAACAATAGCTGAAACAGGAGCAATCTTTACTGAATAACCGATAATTTCTCAATATCTAGCTTTAATATCATGTCTCCAAAACAAAACACGGAATCTCGTTTCCCGTAGTGCACTGCAGCAAGTTGGTTGCAATCATTATAGGATTCTGTTTCGTAGTCTGTCATTTTCGTAAACTTGACTTCGATTCCACTGAAATGCAATGAGCCGTCAGATACATTTAAGAGCACCTCCTTTACTTTTTATCGTCTTTGACTAGAACTACACATAAAACGCTATAACATATTTTCTTTAAGTTCCTTAATGATACCGCTGTCGTGAAGTGATGTCTACTCATCTACTCAATACTCAATAAAGACAATATCTAGGTTTACTGTGTGATGTGTTGTCACAAAGAGGTGTAAGTGAAGCTCAGCCGTCACCCATACCTAACCTAACATCCAACTCACCTTCTGATTAGAAATATTAAAAAATTGTCCATATAGCACGACATCGAACGAATTTCCTCCTACAGCGAGGAAAGTTAGGTTAGGTTAGTTAGGTCTTAACTTAAAGGCGTGGCGTTGTGGGTAAGTGCGCTGACTTCTACGCTCAAAGTTCGATTCGACTCTCTCAGTGTTCGATTCCCGAAAAAAAAAAAAACATCTTTGATATTCTCACGGCTCTACCTCTTTCGAGTCACTGACAATGCTCAAAGAGTATAACTGTCTAGAAAAAGCTTCTCAATCTTGCCGCTTGGAGTCGGCACTAAACTGTGTCTCCCCTCCACTCGTGGGAGAACAGAAGCACGCACAACACGAGTTGCTGTAGAAGCTATGCCTAAATCCACCTCAGATTGTTGTGCGATTGTTAAATTTTCCAAATTGTTTACGTTTGATTCAGTTTTGCTTGACAGTTATACTCTCTGAGAATTGTCAGTAACTCGAGAGATGTGGTGCCGTAAAAATGAAAGTTGGTGTGTTCGAAATCGAACCATCAACCAACATAATCATCTTTCATTAAATTTTCGTTTACACGAGTTAATTTCGGCCTGATCCTAAATATAACGTCATTATCTGGTGTAGTAAATCTATCGCCCCCTCTAAGTGCTATAAAAGCATGGTAAACAATTTGCTAAAAAAAAACTTATAGAAGACGATAACACGGCTGGGTCTATTGACTCAGTAGATTAGAGCCGAAATACCTCTTGTCGTTCATTGCCTTATCGTTTATTTTGATAATTCTAAAATGGGTAAGCAAACTGCATTCCATTTCTTTAGGGAATATTCTAGAAGTAATACACTCAACTTTTGCGAAGTGGAATGTTCTTCTTAATTCGATTTCGTCATGTCTTTTAATATTCTCTTCCTTTCCTTCCCTTTTCTGCTTTGCCTTCTTTTTGTTGCTTTTCTCTGTCCTGCTTCTCATTTTTCTCAATCGATCTATTTTCCAATTTGACCTTTTACCATTTGACTCATCTCCCATTCGATTTTTCTTGTCCTATCCTCTACTCGGTCGGGGGTTCAATTTGAAAACGGCTTAAAATGTTAAAGGTTTCAATGCTCATTTTCGCAATATTAGAATTTGATTTCATTGTCTCGGGTTACAAAGGCTATCCTCGAAAGGAATACACAGTAAATGCACGAATTTAATCAAGAACTTCTGCTTACATCTCAACCTGAAACCATCGCAGTAAACTTCCAAACTTGAATTTTACGTTGAATGAAAAGGAACGGCACGGCGTAAGGGAACCGGAACAAGTACAAATAAAACAACTGTGGCTGAAGTTGAAAAGTCCCAATGTCGATGTTACACGAAATTTTGCCTATCGTTGGGGTTATGGCTAATCTTGTGCTTATATACACGGGGTGGGCCAAATACAAGTTTCTTTTTAAAAATGCAATAAAATGAACAAAATTCAATTTTTTCCATGTATTATGGCTTTAAGAACAAACATTCCCATTAATTATGAGATACAACGTCGTTTAAGTGGCTGCCTTCGCTGGCTTCGCAGTAGCACATTCTGTCACCCCAATTTTTCAAGACCTTGTTGATGTTTTCGGGCTGCAGCTCACGGATGGCTTAGATGCTATTGGTTCTTAGTGCTTGAATTGTTAGCTTCCGGATTGTTGGCATAATATCGGTCCTTCACGGTTCCCACAAAAAAAAGGTCCGAAGGGGTCAAATCGTAGCTCCGAGGCAGCCAATTGACATCGTCAAGACGGCTGATAACATGACATTGCGCTTAATCCGCGATATGCACTCGGCGACGTTCATAGCAAAAATGAGGTTTGCTCGCGAACATGAACAACGAACACGACAATATCGAAATTTTTCGCCAACAGCGAGCGGCTCGCGAACCAGCCCATACACAACGAAAATGCGGTTAAAAGTCAGTTAACATGGCTCTGTAACGACCATCATTGACCCAAACGTTGTTCCCAGCCTAATTTTCGAAGGAAAATGGTCCAATGATGCCACCACTCCACAATCCGCACCAAACTGTCACTATCTGCAGCACTCACATTGGAAATAAGTTTTCAATATTTCCCAACGTTGTTCAAGCGCAAAACGTCGTTCCGCGGACGTTCCGACTTTCTGCCAAGACTTCGAGCGGGAAACAGCTGTCAGTGTTAAAAACACTCTAGATGGCCCACCCTGTATATACAGGAATTAATCTCGTATATGAATATATGCGGAAAACCAGGGAAAATAAATTATCATCTACTGTGTTTCGAGTATTGTCCACGTCTTTCCAAAGCTCACTTCTTCCCCAGCTCAGTCGAGGAGAATCAATTCGCTTCTTACTCCTTAACTTGTGCATAACTTAAATATAACAATATTACGCATGCAAGCGTCACCACTAGCCAAACTGAATTGGTATTCAAATTCATTCGTGTACATAAATTATGAAAAAAAAGATTAATGTTGACAGAGTCTCTCCGGATAGCGGGGACTCACGCTAGATTAACTTCTTCTTTCACGCGACTTCTCTCATGCAACTACTCGGGTGAGCTTGATATCAACTTAATTATTTAGTTAGCCAATTGCATTCCTCCCCTCCATGAATTCACCCGCAATACTCGTCTCGCCAGGAATGCTCATCAGTTCACCCTCAAGCCTGTTTTCGGACGTACAGTTAAGTTTAGAGAGTCGTTTTTTAGCCGCACCACACGAATATGGAATGCTCTTCCCAGCCTAATATTTCCCACTCACTACAATCTACAGACATTTAAGACCAATGTGCATAGGTACCTCCTTTCCATTTCTCCCTCTATACCTTCGGCCCGTGCTGTGTCTTGATTCCGGACACTTAAGGGTATTCGTAACCCCTTTTGCGCGCGCAAATTATAAAAAAAAAAAAAAAATAGAAATCATACTTTTTAACATTATGTGTGTTACGTGAACAATTTCAGGCAACGAATGAAATATCCGGCCTTGTTTTGCACCGCCTACAATTTGCCATTGAAACTTCTCTCATACTACACCCTTCATGTTCGAAGTTTCGCCTGCAGTAATCAAAATATCCTGTTTGGTGTACTACTACTGCTTTAACAATATACAGCCTTGGCCAAATGTATTAGGCGCTCTAATCTTTTTGTCTTTGCTGCCAAATCACTTATCGAAAGTAATTAATTTGAATTGTGTGGTTTTCGCCGACACTATCTGAGGTTGTAAACGTTTTTTATTTCTTCCTCTCATTTCTTTAATTATTTTGCTTTTGCATAAACTTTTTCGCTTAAAGAGTGCCGAACATTTAGCCAAGGCTGTATGTTCATCCAACCAGAGCTGTAATTTAGGTCAATAGAAAAACCTAACAGTTATGTTATTAAAGTACAAACTCTGAAGTTAAAACCATTCGTGTTGTGCGTGCTATTGCTCTCACGATTGGAGAGGACCTACAACTCGAAAATGGTTGAGCCGTGAAAATGTAACGACGCCAACGTGGCTAAATTACTGTAATAAATTCTGTTAAACCAGCTGTCATGTTGATACTTTTCCGTTAACTTAAAAAAAATTCAAAAGTTAAAATAAATTCTTTTGCTTTTAGAGTTCTGTAAAATGAGGAACATTTGAAAAGTAAAGTGTGTTATCTTGCACACCAATGTATGATAATGTCAGTTTTGGATGAACTAAGACCGAATACTTTTTTTTTAATTTTTAAGCTTATATCACTAACTAGGTGATCTAGGTGATACATCTTAAAATTTACATCATTCGCAGTTTTCAATAATAAAGAAATGAAAGTAAAACTTTTCTCACAGACTGTAAATCGAATTTCGTTAAATAATTATTTGGCATACCGCACGTTTTAGTTGCAATATTCCTTCAGCGGTCACGGTCTTCCGTTTTAATTAGTTTCATCTCGACGATAATTCGTGTTTTCTTGAATGTGGAGCAAAGATCTGCGACGAAAATAGATTAATTTCCGAACATCTGCATTTCGTTAATCAGATTCTTGATCTTCCAGTCAGCAAATTAGCCGGCATCCCATTGTTTTATTTGAAATTTGTTTGTGAATTGACTTTCGACATTTGGCCCCCCATTGACTGTGTTTGGTTGTGCAATGTCTGCTAAGTTTTTTAAATTTGCGAAGATCCTTTCAACGCCCCAAATCAAGACGTCGTGAATTTTAAAGGCAATGGAAGGAGTGTGGAATGAAGTCTTTGCTTTTAAATGTTTGTGGATCGTAGTGAAACAGATTTATTGGGCGGTGAAGAGCATTTAATAAAAAGATAAACTGATGGGCGTACCAAGCGAGACATGCATTGAGGTTGAATTCATAAAGAGAGCTAAAGGGAGCAATGCAATGGGCTAGTTTACTTGAGCAATAAGTTAGTAAGTGGGAGGAGACATCACTACGATGTTCGAGCGAACCAAGCGACTTCGCAATATTAATGTTTCCTAGTCTTATAGGTCGCTTTTAGATCCCATGTAGTAGACACAGAAGAAGCATTTTGTATTATTCCAATAAAGACTGGACAACTTGTTTTTTAAATTAAAAGAAAACCATTTGATTTATCTCGAAAATTTGGTTCTTTCTTCGAAGTACAATCAAAACAGTTATGCATGGAATTCAACATCGTCCACCACGGGCACGTTTGCAGCGGTCGATTCGTTTAACCTAATTTTCCATGACTCGACCACACATTTGGTCGGAACGGCCGCTATCTCTCGTTTAATATTGACTCTGAGCTAATAAAAAAAGTCTAGAGGTGTTAAATAAAACAATCCAAGCGGTCAATCAACAAGACCATTTCTCGAAGTGATACTTTCATCGAATTGGGAAGCAGATTGTTACACCCACTGTGGCCTGTGGCTTCGTCTTGTTGAAAATGCAATTGACCAAGGAAATAAGATTGTTTCGTTTCGTTTGCGACGGACGCTTGAACGGCAGCAATATGCTTAGAACTTTGATTAACCCCTGACTTCACTGGCACGGGAACATTCAGTAGCGAAAATGTAGACGCAAGTTTGTTCACTACACTATGAATTGAGGACCTTGCAGCAAAAGGGGGGCAAGTTCATATTTTTAGCAAATGAGGGGGAGACCCAAACTTTAAAAAATCACAGTAATTACTAATATTGTTTATTAAACCTAAAACTTGATTAAAAAATGTGAAAATATGCAATATTTGAATAGCATATAATTCTAAAACATTCGTGTAATAATGAATTTTTCAAAGTTTTTTTTGATTTCCCACAAAAAGTTAAATTTGGACTTGCCTCCTTCCTTTTGATACAAGGTCCTCAATTGCTTGTTTTCTGAGAAGAGAATTATGACCAAAAATTCGAGCGTTAAAGCTCTTAATGTTGCCCACACCGACCCGGAATTTTTGTAATCAATTTTAATTATTTGTAAAATAGGCAGGAGATCATTTATAAAATTGAGAAAACGTATCGGAGACAAAAATGAGCCCTGGGGAACACCAAAGCTTTTTGCTTTTTGTTGAACATTAGACTTAAAGCATCCCAAAATAACTTGAATTGAAAGACCCGAAAGGTGATTTCCGATGAGTCGTTTGCTAAATTCAGTCAAAGGTCTTTAAAAACGATCTGGCTCTTCCTGGAATGTTTCAATGATTGGTTCCACTTTTCCGTTTATCCACCTTCCGACCTTCCATCAAAGCACCACCGAACCTGTTGCCACTAAACCCGTACTGCTGTCTGTCATTAAGAAATTTCTACAATTCCAAGACATTTCACAGGCGGACGATTTATCCGCGTTTCCCTAATTGATTATTTTTTAATTAATTTTTAAGTATTCGAAAAGCCGTCATCTGATCACAAAACAAATTTGCAACTCACGCCTCATTCGCATGCACACGCCGGCCATTTCAAATCTTTCACATTTCCTAGAGTATTCAGAAAAACAGAAATGCAACAAATTAATCTCCATTTGTAGCTGCACCCGTCAGCGGCCTTGGATTGTATCAATTCAGCGCATCAGTGCACTTTTTTTATTTCTTAATTGACTCACAGGGGTGGCACGACAACTTGCACTTAAATTATGTAATACATCAGTTTAATATTTTATAGCTCGCCGAACGATTTCCATTTCAAATTGCTGTTTGTTTAGATTTCGAATCAGATTTTACAGCAAATTGTGTGTGCCCGAGCATAAATAAGTGAGTCAGATAGCTCGCCGTCAAACATTGACTGAGGAATTTGTTTAAATGACGCTTTTGCGTCGTGTCCAATGCCTAAGCACTGAGTGACGGAATGGAGTTCATTATTTAATCAACTTGCTGCTTGTTATGCGAATATCGAATATCAATAGGAAAGTAATCGCAATCGCTGTGCAGTGGAGTTCGTCGCCAGCAGCACTCTTGCCATTGGCTGGCGTCGACGTCACAGTCTGGAGGAGAACTCATTCAAATGGATCATTAGAAGTGTCTTGCCTCGTCTTCTTCCGATTTTCAAAGGCGACTTTGAATGTCTGTGAATGGGGAGGCGACTTTGATGTCACGTCGTGCCGGGTTTGGTATCTTATTGGAAATTGAATGGAGATTCCTTAAAGTTGAAGTTTATAGCACGATTTGATCGCAAACTGAATACACAGCCGCAGCAACATTTCATTGTGAAATTATTGTCTCATCGCGTATTCTGAGAAACACTTTAGTTCTCTAGAATTTCTAATTTCAGAGAGATTTCTAAAAAAATGTTTTTTCGTTCTATTCATTTGTGGTATGTTTGTTGTCGTATCTGCAAGGTTTCGTCATTGTTAAGTGCGAAAAGTCGTTAGGAAGCGTACCCAAACTATCAGCGCAAACATCTTACAAATGCCAATAGAATATTCGGAATGTGCTCGTGATTGATGTCAATTAATAAGATTGATGGGAACGGGCAGATGTCGAGATGTTAATTATTGAGCGGGTGTTTGTTTGCCCAGACAAAAAGATAGATTACGAGATTGATTGTGCTAGAAATAGACATAGTCACGCTACCCAGCTGTGGAGATTTTTGTATTTTGTGCGAGTCATGAATGATTCATGCTTGAGTTGGGAGTCAACAAACAGAATTGATAGTAAATGGAGACTAAAAGGTATTTTTAAGGTCAACAAGAATGTTTTTCAAAATCCTTGGAAGTATGTATTGTGACACAAAAGTCTAAATAGATATGTAGTTCTTTTGGCTCATATGTACGTTCCCGAATGATTGATCTGAGATTTTGATGGAGACCTAGATCATAAGGAGGGAAATTAGGTAAGACTATCAAGTAAACTCCAGCTTGGTTTACGTAATTGGAGGAGGATGGGTAAAGATCGTACTAACTGGAGAGGCTTGCTGAGGCTCAGCTTCACCCGCATTCAGAAGAAGAAGAGGAAGACGAATCAAGCTAGTTTCACAGTAAGGAATTTCTTTGTCTCCACACATACGAGGGGCGTTCAATATATTCTCGGTATCGGGGTGAAGCTGTGGTTGTATATATAAATTGACTTATTTATCAAGTAATACTATTATTTTAGTGCATTCATGTAAAATTTCATATAAATGTGATTATTAATTCGCGTTTTATCTCAAGTTAAACAGAATCATAATGGCAACTGAGACGATGATGGTGAAAATTGAATAATTAAATTTCTCACTAAGCAAGGAAAAAGTCAAAAAACTATTCATGAAGAGATGGTGGCTGTTTACCAGGGTTCCGCACCTTCATTATCAACTGTGC
Organism: Myathropa florea; assembly: GCA_930367185.1. Lineage (NCBI taxonomy): Eukaryota > Metazoa > Arthropoda > Insecta > Diptera > Syrphidae > Myathropa > Myathropa florea. The sequence continues at coordinate 47,451,666 of OV884002.1, forward strand.
AAAAGTGGTCAAGTGAGTTCAAGAGAGGCAGAGAGAGCATTAAAGACGACCCCCGCTCCGGGTCATTATGATTCTGTTTAACTAGAGATAAAACGCGAATTAATAATCACATTTATATGAAATTTTACATGAATGCACTAAAATAATAGTATTACTTGATAAATAAGTCAATTTATATATACAACCACAGCTTCACCCCGATACCGAGAATATATTGAACGCCCCTCGTATATTTAGCTTTCCTTGCTCAACAAATATGCATTAGGCTCCTATCACAGAACTGCAAAATACATTGGTGTACATGCCTGAATGCTTGTCTTTTTTTCAAATGACTTCTGCAGAAGGTTCGAGTAGAAAGACGTTCTTCACCTTCCAAAGATTCCAAAGAGGACGTAGTCCTTTATTAGTCGTGCCAATAGTAGTATCAATGTGAGTATCCCGAAAAAGAGTACAATTAAAGACTATCCCAAGATTTTTAGCAGAAGAAACCTCTCGATAGGGTTTTGATTCAGAAGAAAACACGGAAGATGTGAAAGGTCCTTTACCTTTGTGATGAATAACAACAACCTTCAACTTATTTACATAATTTCAGGCAAGTCATTTACAAACACAAAAAATAAATTGGGCCCAAAGATGGACCCTTGCGAAACTCCGCTTAGTACATTAATAAAGCAGGACGAACTATCACCAGCAATAACGCATTGTCAAATTGCTCAAATTATATCCGAAAGGTGTTTATGTGGTCGATGCAGGAAGATCCAGCACGAAAATCTAAATGCACTTTGATTCGTTCGTGCCAGAACTATTTTGACAACTGCGGGAAAAACGCATATATGTACATATGTACTCGTATGTACCTCTAGAGTTTCCGCTTTTCGGAAGCTAAATTATCATCCTCCTCTTCCACTCCTTCGGAAGTTGTTCGTTATCCCAAGCTCTATATATCAGAGGATGAAAAAGATCTGCTAATATATTTGGCGTGGCTTGAAATAATTTAGTAGGAATGCCATCAATACCCACCTTGTTTTTCTTGAGGGATTGCTGTTGTTATTTTAGTTGTACTGGAAGGTCCGGTGCGATATCGGAGATTTGTTTCGTCGGAAAACTCATTGCATTTCGAGATCATATCGCAATCGTCTAAGTGGTTTAAGAGAGTAAAAAAATGCTCTATCTATTTATTGAGTTGATTCTTATCCGAAAACAGAAAGCTAGTCTCTGTCTCTTCACTGGGTGTTATTCGGGCTTCCAACCACAAATGAGTTTCTTGGTGATATAAACATTCCTTCTGTCGCGCCTGCTCGCTGCTTGAAGCTTTTGTCGCGATATGCTGCCACTTGTCATGTCTTACATTACGCTGAACTTCCTTTTCTCTGCCCGGTATTGAGCTTCTAGCTCGGTGCTCTCTACTGCTAATTCCGCTGCAATTTGATCTTTTATTTCTGTATTCTTATCGATCCGTCTCCAGATATCTTCTGAAAGCCATGTGCAATAGTGTTTCTGCCTCTTACTGTTTGGGCCCAAGTCGCAAAAGCATTTTTCACAGCATTCCAGTAGTCACAGACGAACACAATTTTTCGATAATAATAATAAAATAATAGCGAATACAATAATTTTAGAACTAAATTTCTAAAATTTGCTTAAGTTGTTGAAGCACGTACACGTGTCATCATGATTAAATTACAAAGACTACTGAATAAAATGTACACTGACAGTTTACAATCTGACATTTGGTTTGACAGATATAACTGCCCGAAGTATTGACTTAAAACTGATTAATTTTCTTACTTCTAACTCTGCTTGATCCAATGTGATATAAAAAAATATTTGTGCACTGATTTGCTGCAACGTATTTATTTAGGAGTAGGTTACTCTTCCATTCGTAGGTAATGTTTTAAGTCTGAGTTCCAGGATTAATTGCTTCCTGTCGGCCATTGATCAGTCGACTATAGTCACCTGAGTATTCGCACAGTAGTTTATCAATAACACAATAATGTATTTGAGCAAATATTCAAAATTAAAATAATAATTTTCTTAAAAACATATTTACACACTTTATTTATGATATCTAAACAATAAATAATTTGTTAAGAAAAACAGTTTAGTAGTTTAAAAATCATATCACATGGGAATTCGCACAAACATTTCTTAAGCACTCACTGTCTAGGTACACAGTTATGCAGCTAATCCAAAGCTAGCGGTTTATATGAAATACGAGGATTATCGAGGGATATGTCGAAGAATAAAAAGAATTAGTTAGCATTAATCGTTTGACGTGTTTGACGTGACCAGAATTGTAAAAGACTGCAATCTCCTGAGAATGCAATCTCTGAATTCAAGGAAAGAATTATCTGTTTTGTGATACAATCAATTGCCTTCAATTGGGACTTCAGAACTGAAATCACCATTCTTTTTGAAGTCTTTGATTGGACCAATCCTTTGGAGCATTCTTAAGATTGCATTCATTTGAATGCAAGCCTTTCGATTAACATTGCATTCTTTGAAGTCACTTTGAAGTCTTTACCATTTACTTTAAGTCACCCGCATTAACTTGAAGTCTTTTGGAATGAAGTGAACCGAAAAAAAAAAAAAAATTTGGAAAAAACGCATCGTGAGAAAAGCATTGATTTTTGGAAAGAGAGAATATTTGTTGATAGCAAATTTAATGTTTTCGGACCGGACGGATGAGGAAAAGTTTGGGCGTATACTAAAACTCTTTTTGATTGCTAGAGCAAAATTGTGCTCAGTCATGTACTTATTCGAAATACTTCAATTTGCACAATCATCACGGACGCAATCTTGTCATTCCTGTTTCGAGATACTCAAGGGACTCCCTTTACAAGTAAACTATTTGATTAGAGTAAAACAGTCAACAAAGAATGGTTAGATTGTTAAAACTCCTTATTTCTTTTCCTTCTTAAGGGTTTCCCGGATGGATGGCGCAGTTGGTTAAGTGCTTGCCCCAAGTTAGAGGGGTCCCAGGTTCGAATCCCAGTGAAATCGAATTTGGTCCGGTCACCATTTGCGGTTTGGATCAAATTAACGGCATTGGAGTAGGTTGCTACCTGGCAATGGACCAGTTTTGAGTCTGAGTGCTCCAGTAGTGTTTCAAAAATAATTCGAAAAAAGGGGTTTCCTTCCTTTTTGGGATGTTCAATTTTTACTTTTAAAGTCTATAGTGTGTTTCTTTTACTCCGAAATAAAAATGTAGTTCGACTTGAATTAAAAGGATGCGTTCCCTTACTGATATTTATGTAGAACTTTTTGGATCCTCTTTGGTGGGTAAGAGTTCTTAACTAAAAGCTTTGACTTGTACAATTCTTTAAGAAAGCGCCTGGTATTCATTTCCAAATGTTCTGCTCGAATTCGTAAAACTCATTCCGACTCTGCTTCTAAAAATAATTCTTTCAAATTCTTTCCTTTGATGTTCGACTTTTTAACTTCTTTTCATGCCTTTGTTCTCGGGAAAATGTAAATTTTTTTTCCTTCAAAAGCGCTGTCGCCTTTCTGATCATTTTATATAATTAGCTCTTCAGTGGTAAGTCGAAATTTGTTTTGAATCTCAAGATTCCTTAGATACGAAGGAAATTTGGAGAAAACAAAATTACTTTCAAATTTCCTTTAAGTTCCAAGGGAAGGGAGGCCCTTGGAGACAATTGAATCATTTTCGTTGACGGCAACAGACGAAGTTTCGCTTTCGCCGGTGAAGGGGAAACTTCATCCGCATGTTTTGTTCTGAAAACATACTTTTTAGCTTGTTGATGACTTTGAGAACTTTAAATCAGTATTTGTGATGTTTTTGCATATGCTCTGAAGTGGATATTGTTTTTCTATTCTTGTTTTGTACGAGAAATTGAAACATTCATCTCGTTAGCTGATGTCATTGGGAAGGATATTTTTTGTTGTTTTTGTTTTAATGTTTAATCAATTCGATGGAGTCAGTGTGTCGGGGTTGCTCCTGAAAACTAAGAGAATCTAAGCAGAGGAACAACATCCATCATAGAAGACATTTGGAGATAATCGGTTGCGTCCAGTAACGATTGTTGCTCTACCCAACGACCTTCTCTCATGGATCTTGTTCATTTTAAGCATGGCTTGCAATAATTCAACGTGATGACCGCGTTGATCAACCATAAAGCAAAGAAAAAACACACACCTCATTGATTTGGTTTTTCTTTTATTGTCAAATTTACACTAAAAAATGTTAGTCTCTGGCATGCGCTGGTCATTAACCAACCTATCGAAGCCCAATCGCGTCAGGTCAATGGTCGTAAATCTCCCGTCGATAACGAGTTCCGAAATGGCCCGACCAACTGCCGGCGTCTGCTGAATGCCGTGTCCGCTGAAACCGGTTGCAATCAAGAGGTTGCTGTAGTATGGATGACGTCCGATGATTCCGTTTTCGTCGAATGTGTTATACTCGTAGTAGCCCGCCCAGCTACTGCGGACTTTCACAGACTCGAACGCTTTTACCCGCTGCGCCAGTGTCGGCCAGATGTCTGACTCGAAAAACGCATGGTCCACGTCCAGGTTCTCCGTAGATGGTTCCCCTGCCGGACTCGGACTGCGACCACACAAGTAATTGCCGCCGCGCCCGTCCGGTCTGAAGTACGTGCCATTCGGATCAATGGCCAGGGGAGCCAGTACGCCGGGGGCATTTGCGGCTTGGCAATCGAACACATATACGAAACGCTTACGCGGTTCCACTGGCAATGGCGTGCTTAAGAGACCTTGTCCACTTCCCAAACGCGCCAGTCGACCCACATGGCCCGAGGCGGCTCCGGCTGCTATGACGCAGTGCCCGAATTTGACCGACCGCACATCCCCGCCACTCAGTCGAACGACGGCTTTATCCAAATCACTTGGCTGCGCACCGAATTCAAAGTCGATAACCTCACCTTCGACGAAGCTGGCGCCGAGTTCGCGCGCCTTGTTTTTGTATCCCATTAGAAGTGCCCACGGGTCGAACCAGCCCTCCTTCTCGAGTCCGTAGCACCCCAATGCCACGCCGTCTGTGCTGATCCAAGGGAACTTCAATTTCATCTTCTCTGGCGTCAGAATCTCATTCTTGGCTCCCAATTCATTCTGAATTCGTGAGTTCTTCGCCAGATATTCGGCTCCGAGGTCAGACGCTAGAATGAGGTATCCGTTGGGAGTGAAATTGAGCTCCACATCGCCCAGATGCTGCTTCACTGAATTGAGAAACTCAAAGCCAAACAACGACATTTGAATGTTCTCCGGGAGCGTGAATTGCTGCCTCACCCCGCCGACGGATAGCGGTGTCGACGCTTTTTTGTATGTGTTGTCCTTCTCCACGACCACGACACTCAGTCCCTCGCGAACTTTTTTCTTCAGCCAGTACGCTGAGGATGATCCCACTCCACCGCCTCCGATTATCAGCACGTCACACTGCGTCTGGAGGTCTGCCGTGGTTGCGTCGCTTGACCATGTGTTTGCTGTGAGCTGCAAGAAACGCTTGCCTGCCGGAACCACGTTTTTGCTTTCAAATATACTGCGACGCACTGCGACCGCGGCTGCAGAGAGCTTCAACATTCTGCGAATGGGCGACACGGACTGGTGCTAACGCAACGAGAAGCAGGCGTCTACTAAATGTAATCTTTAGTAGCTAAGCTTCGCTCTTATCGCCTCGCGGAACTGATAACAGGATCCTAGCTCTAATCTCGCGCCGGTCATCGAAAGCAAACACACACTTGAGATTCACTTGGATCAGTGGATGACAAGCACTGGTCTGCGGGCCAGTTGAATAGGTTATTGAATGGCATATGCGTTCGTTCTTTGTGCTGTGCATTCTCGGTTAATTCATCCTAATCGGGTTGGCCTTGGGGAGCGATTTCAGAATGCATTCAAGATTTCTGTAGAATGACGTTTGTTAATAGTGTCACCAACGCATGCCGCAGATAAGACCGCCATGTGTTAGTCCAGTTTCAGGTTTTTGTTCGCTTTCATCTAATGATGTATACTTCAATTGAAACGGAGAGTATTGTCTGGTGCTGAAGAGTTCTTATGGATTTATTCATAAGAATCAACTGATTGAAGTAAAAGAAATATCGGTGGACGTGATTGTTTGGTTAAGGCTCACTCCATTCCATTCGCGTGTAAGTAGGGAGGTTGTCATCGAGAGGTTCGTGACCCACTCATTCCATTCCATTCGCGTATAAGTAAGGTGGTTGTCATCAAGAGGTCCGTGACCCACTTAGACCGAAGGAGTCGTTTTAAACAGCCCCAAAGTTGCCAAGTCTAAGAAGGCGACAATAAATTATGAATGCCTCTCTTCTTTCTAAGTTAGGCCCTATAGTTCATGGTAGAATCAGATCAAGCTTTCAAGAAGTTTGAGGATTGTGTATTCCTCTTCTTCAGAACTAAAGTGTCATTCATTAAGCGCTTCCTATCTTTAAATTTAAATAAAACAAAGTGTGTGTGATCTATCATCGAATTTTTTATTCCTTTGAAAGGCCTATCGATGCCATTATGTATGGAACATAACATCGTTCAAATGTCTGCCACGGCTTTTCTGTGTGACGCGCATCCGAAATGTCCACTTTTCCATGACTCTAGTGCATAAATCAGACATGAATTTGACCGATGGCATGGGTTATGTAGGCTTTGAGGGCCACTGTGGTTTGTGGCTTGTTCGCATAGATCTACGACTTCAGAAAACCACACAAGAAAAAGTCTAACGGGATCAAATCGCACGATCTCAGTGGCCAGTTCACATCACCTCCATGTGAAGAGACTGTGCCCTCGAATCGGTCGACTGCTTCAGATTCTCCTGCACACTCGCATGGACAGCGGCGATGTTCTCGGCAGATCTTGCGTTTCGTTGACGTACGGGTGTTGGTTTATCGCTTACTGAAGCAATGGTCTTAAATTTATCCAACTCACTGCGAGTAGTCCTCTCTGTAGGACGATTATGGCGACCGTAAATTGGGCGAATCGTGCGGGACGTTGTCCGAACAGAACACCCATTTTAATAAAACAATTTTATCATTTGGACGTGTTGTTGAACGCTATATCCATCCTTGGTGGTTTGGCAAAACAGACTGAATAAATGACAACCAATTTGACAGATGTAGCTTCAACAATATGGTCGCTGTCAACTGTCAAAGTTCGTATTGAAAGTCCCTATTGGAAGACCCTTTATATGTATGTATGGAGCTGATATTTAAGGTAGGGTTTGAATAGGTTTTTTTCTTGCATATATGCAAGGCCTCCATTTTTTCAACCGAAAACTTAGCACCTGTGTGTGCACCACGTCAGTGCTTTGCTTGTGACTTGTTGAATAGCAAGGGAAACTTTCTCTGAATTTCCAGAGCTTGTCTGTAGTATCTTGAGGAGTGAACGAACATAGCCATTGTATAGCACTGTCGAAAAGGGGATCCTTGTGGGACCCCGTTTGCAAAGTTGTGTTCTGATGAATAATGACCATTGACGCACACTTTCATTAGACGTGAATGATTTTATTACATTAAGCAAATTTGTGTTGAGCGCCGTGGCGGAGTGAGTAATAGCTGAAACACAACAGTGCGTTGCGGTAGCCGACTTCATGTTACGGAGGGTGTGCGTTGACGCACTGCGTTAATCAGCTGTTCCCTCTCTCTCTCAAATACCAAATAAAAAATATTCCGTCAGCTGTTTTCATTTCTGAAATGTCGAATTAAAAAATATTCTGATCAAACAATTGAACGTTAAAGAAATTAAATAAGGAAAATGAATGCCAAGAAAGTTAAAAAAATTAAAAAAAGTGTTTCTTGTTGCTAATTTGTCGTATTCATTCAAATTAGTTTTGTCGTTGAAATAATTTTAGTCAGCTGTTTTCATGTCTCAAATGTCAGTTGACACAAAATGTTCTCAATTTGGGAAAAAAAATTTGGTAAGCATTTCTCAATTTCGCTCTCACAGCGCATCCCTCTATCAAAAAATATCCAATATGTTGAATAATGACGTGCGTTGGGATTACGTTTTACGTTTTATTACGATCCTCTCATCTCTCTCATTTTTCACTTACGTAGATCGACGCAGTATTTCGTGCATGTCCATTGAATTGTGTGAATTGAAAGACAACGCTGACGCTGGCGCACTGTTGTGTTTCAGCCATAAGTGCGTTAATTCTTGCGCTCGAAGCCTGGGTTCGATTCCCGAAAAAACGCCTTTGAACTTTTCAGGGCTCCACCTCTTTCGAGTCACTGACAACAGCACGCAAAACACAAAATAATGGCGACGCTACAGTCCGAGGTGGACCTGGGCCTAGCTTCTCAGCAACCACTCGTGTTGTGAGTGCTATTGTTCTCTCACGAGTGGAGGGGACCTACAGTTCAATGCCGACTCCGAACGGCGAGATTGAGAAGCTTTTTCTAGACAGTTATACTCTTTGAGCATTGTCAGTGACTCGAAAGATGTGGAGCCGTGAAAAAATGTTTGATGTTTTTTTTTTTCGGGAATCGAACCGACAACATCGAACGTAGGAGTCGATGCACCTACCCACTACACCACGGCGCCCACGGCTCTTTGAGGTTACTTTATCTTATAAGGGGTCCTTTCGCAAAATTCTCCATAGTGTGGTCTTACTAATGGCCAATTCTTGAAAACGCCATGGAATCAACTGTTTTGGTTCGTTTGGGACGCGTGAAGGACTTGAAGGTCGGCACTTCGACCAACCTGTTGTCCCACTAGCACGGGAACATCCAGCAGCGCAAATTTAGACTCAAATTTGTTCATTGTCTCATTTGGAGTTGTACATATTTTCGGACAGCAATTCTGCACTAAAAGTCATAGATTCCTACATGATACAGTCTTGGCTTGTTTTCGACTGTGTCTCACAACTAGATAAACTTAGCAGAAACGAAATAGTCAGCATAGAATGGATCTCTAGCTACGAAGGTTTCAAACGCCAAGATGGTTTCAAAGACAACGAGAGCAAACTGCCTTAAAGAATGAGATATAAACGGTATTTTGCTTGAACCAAAGAAATCTTGAATGAAAAGAAATGTGCCCTCTTGAATTTCCATCACATTCAAGAGGCAGCGAGAAACAAAAAAAAATATTGGACTAAAGGTTCAGGCCTATGGCATTAGAAATACTTATCCGTCCATTTTATTACGTTTTTTGTAACTGCAATTTCTTTGTTGTGTATGTGCTCTCTCTCCCCCCTAATTCAAAATTCATTACAATATTTCAATTATAAGTGACTGAACTCCGATTATGCAATAAAAACACACTTCAAAAATTATCGCTAACTCAAGGTCTAATTTAAATCCCTCAATCAAGAAATCTAATCTCATCCCATATCAATCACCCAGGCACTAAAAATAAGTACTCCACCACACATCTAATCTAACTGACACTTCACAGTCATGCTCATCGGTTCACAGCACACCCCTTCGATTCGAATGTTCGGCAAGTTTTCCGATTGAAAAACATTCCATGCAATGAATGCTATCTGTGACATATAAATTCAATTACCCGTCCGTCGACAATTAACATTTTGAGTGGTTCCGATTGTTACCAATTGCATAAGATTCAGAGATAATCGTATGCATGTGCAGGGGGAGATTACTTTAGTTTACCACCAATAAACTTTTAGAAACGCCTGACTTATGACAATAGGCGTTGATGCTTTAATTGGATGGACACATTGTGCGAGTGTCAGATTATGATTAAGTTATAAACTTTATTTCCCTGTGCTTGCATGAAGGGCGCAACCTTTCTTGGGGGGCCATGCTGGGACCTGCCCTTGGAATGGAGACAAGAAGTCTACGTCGATGTAATCGCATTAGGGTATCAAGTGAGTTTTCGAGGAAACATTTTTCGATTATTCAAATAGTCAGCTGCTTACTTGCACTCACCCGTGAATGAGAGGTGGATTCATTTGGCATGACGTACAGACAGCGCTAATAATAGTGAACAAAGAGAATGAAACAATGTGTTTTCAAACTGACAGCAATAAGCTGCATGGAAAGGTTTCAATAATTGGGTGACACATTCAATTTTACAAATTAGGGTTGTTTAGAAATGGGTTAGTTCCTCTGGACAAAATTGTTGTACCAACAGTAGAACAAGGTGTTCGGTGGACATTTTGTTTTTTTTAGCGTAATTTTTAGACGCGTTTATAGTCATTACATTTACAAAATTCCCTATCTCTATCATAACCTTATAAAAATGTTGCTTGCTGAAGGCCTTCAGAAATAATCATTTTATCATTCAAGGATTTTTACAAGGAGTGCAACAAAAGTCACAAGATCTGGGTTATGCCTTGAATGTGACAATACATGTCAACCAAGCTGCAGCAAATTTTGCAGAATGAGCAAGCTTGCGTCAATTGTGGTGATACACCAAGCTCTAGCCTGGAACCTTGCACTTTTCGACCGAGAACAGCTTCTGAACCGTTGAATGTCCAGATGCTTGCTCAAATGCCTTGATTTCATAATCGTTAATTCCAAGAGGAGCGAAAAACACCTTAAACTGAAAAAAATTAAGAGCGAGAGAGGGGTGTCACGATGGTCGAGTGCAGTAAGTGCGGAGCGGCAATTCGTGGAGAAACGGGCATCCGTTGCGAGGGTGTTTGCAACAAAACATTTCATGCAGCGACCAAATGCTCAGGGGTTGACCAATATAGTACTGGAGTACTGGGGATGAAGAATATGGTACGTTTCATGTGCGACGACTGTATGCAATACATCCTGAACGTGGATTCGGTCATTAGGGATATGCAGGAAAAGGTTGACAGGAACAACGACTTGCTTAAATTTTATAGAGAGGAGTTTGACGAGTCACTAAAAAAACACGAAAATGAGATTAAGGAACTATTGGAAGCAATTGAATCCCGATATACACAAAGGCTGCAGGAAATGAATGAGGTACAGGAGACATGTAAAAAAAGCATAGGCGAAGTTGCAAAACTGTGCTATACAACAAAGGATTTAAACAAAGAAGGTGAAAAACTGTGTATGGAACTGAAAAATAATAGCAGCACTATGTGTAAGGAAATTCAAAAAATAACAAACAGTAAACATAGTGCAACAAGAGTAATGACGTTTGCCGAAACTGTCAAGATGACAGAAAAACAAAAAGTAGTGCCAAAATTAAAAACAGTGTTGCCACTTATTATTAAACCTAAAACAAAACAAAATGGGATTAAGACGAAGGAGGAATTAAACAATAAAGTTGATCCAAAGAATTTAAAAATTTCTAACATAGAGCATAAACACAATGGAGTTGTTGTAATTGAGAGCGCAAATGATGAAGAGAGGAACAAAATAAAAAAAGCAATTGAAAAAGAAATAGGAGAGAATTATGAAGTTAAAGTACCACAAAAACTAAAACCACGAATAAATATAGTTAATATGAAAATATACAACGAGGAGAATGAAATTATTGAGAAACTAAAGAAACAAAATAAAATAATAGAAAGCAGTGAACTGAAACTAATAAAATACTACGAGACTAAAAAGAATAATATAAAAAATTACAATGCAATAATAGAGATTGATGACGAATCGTTTGTTAAAATAATAGAAGAGGGTAAAGTTAATGTGGGATGGGAACAATGCAGAGTTTATGATGGAATTGACATTATGAGGTGCTTTAAATGCAAAGGTTTCAACCATAGAGCAACTGAATGCAAAAAAGAAGAAATTTGCCTAAAATGCCATGAACAACACAGAACAAGTGATTGCAAAATAGAACCAATAAATAAATGTATAAATTGTGTAGCAGTAAACAAAAAACTTAACCTACAACTAGACGAAAATCATACAACACTTGATAGGCAATGTCCTGTATACCTAAAAAAACTGGAGATAAAAAAAGACAAAATTGGATACTAGCAAACAAAGCACATCAAAGGATTTTATATAAATATTCGAGGACTAATTAATAACTTTAACCAATTAGAATTACTGGTTGACAAATACCAGCCAGCATTTATAATGTTATCAGAAACGCACTTAACTAAAGACATTGATGAATCAGAAATTTTAATAAATAACTATAACGCCATATCATGTCTATCGAATTCATCGAGAACGGGAGGAGTCACGATCTATATTGACAATAAATGGACAATAAAAGACATAGTAAAAAGTAAAGTTGACTGGGAAATGTGGTACTTGGCGTGTACAATCAAGAACGGAAATGTGGAGACAGTAATAACGGCGGTATACAGGTCTCCGAGCTTTTATCAAAAAGACTTTTTCGAATTCTTTAAGAATAATATTCAAAATACATTAGATAAAAGCAATAATATAATTATAGCTGGAGACTTCAATATTAACTGGTACGAAGATAGTCTATACAAGAGGGAGTTAGAACGATTCTTCAATGACAACAGCCTAGAACAGAAGGTAAGGGGACACTCAAGAATAACAAGAACAACGAAAAAATTATTGGACTATGTGATATCTAATATAAAATATCTAAAAACAAATATATTAACAAATGAGAAGATTTCGGACCATGAAACGATTGAAATTGTCATGAAAACAAATGATTTAAAAAATGTTAATGAACATGAAATAGAATGTTTTAAATACCAAAAAGAAGAATTTTTAGAGGAAATAAACCGCAGAAATATCACATATGACCAAACAAAGGATATACACACGAATGCAGATGATATCGAGAGTATTTTAAAAGACACAATTAAAAAATTCAACATGAAAAGGAAAGTAAAAGCAGGTACAAATTCCAATAAATGGTTTTGTAATGAACTAAAAGAGTTAAAAAACAAGAAGGTTGAAAAATACCAAAGAGCGAAGTTGACAAATAATTATGAAAACTGGAGAGAGTACATAGAAATGAGAAACTATTATAAAGTCAAAATTAATAACGCAAAAAATAAATATATAAATGATAAGATTAAAGAAGCAAATGGACAAAAAGAAATATGGCGAGAAATAAAGAGACTAGTTAAAAAGAAACCCAGGAAAACTATAAAAAGCATAGAATTTGATGGAATAGAACAAGACGACGAAGCAATTATAGCTCAAAAATTAAATGAATATTTTGTGACAAGTATAAGAGAAATACAAGGATCAATTGAAAAAGTAGATTATGTGGACTGCACTAAACATATGCAGAATACATTTAAATTTAAAAGGGTTACTTTGGACGAGTTAAAATTAATATGCAAAACAATAAAAAACAAGGCAGACACAGAAAAAATTTCACCTAAAATAATTATTGACAATTGGGATAAAATAGGACCAACAATGGTTGAAATAATTAATAAGTCAATGGAAACAGGAATCTTTCCAGAGTCATGGAAAGAGACGCTAATCATACCAACAGAAAAGGTTAACGATACAAAAAAATGCGAAGAACTCAGACCAATCAACACACTACGGACACTAGAAAAGATGCTAGAAGCAACAGTAAAAAAACAGCTCATAGAATACATAGAAGAAACTGGACTACTATCTATTTATCAATCAGGATTTCGGGCCCATCACTCATGTGAGACAACGATCAACTATATTATAAATGAATGGAAGAAAAGTGTAAAAAAGAAAACAATTGCCATATTTCTAGACTTTAAGAGAGCTTTTGAAACGGTTGACCATGAAATTCTATTAGACAAGATGAAAGCGTATGGTATAAAAGACAATGAACTAGAATGGTTTAGATCATTTTTGACAAATAGAAAACAAAAGACAAAAGTTAACAACAGTGTTTCTGAGACGGTTGATGTAAGCATGGGTGTACCGCAAGGGTCAATATTAGGTGCGGTATTATTCACTATATATATAAATGACATGCCAAATATATTACAGAATAGCAAAATAGTACTATATGCTGACGATACACTGATTTACGCCGAAGACGATGACGAATATAATTGCAAAAATAAACTCATGAATGACATTCATCGAATAGATAATTGGTTAAAGATGAACAAATTAAAACTCAACGAGAAAAAAACCAAATGGATGGAAGTGAATTTCGAAAGTGACAATACAATGATAGTTAATGGAGAAACAATCGAGAAAGTGACATCGATAAGATATTTGGGTACGATAGTTGACAAACAAATAAACTTTGAAGAGCATGTAGAGTATATTTGTAAAAAAATTGGAAAGAAATTGGGTTATTTTAGGAGAATAAGAAAAAAATTGGACTTCTCAAACGCGATAATGGTGTATAACACTATTGTCAAACCACATTTCGAATATTGCTCCACAATTTTGTATCTATGTTGCAATGAAGGACAACTCAATAGGCTGCAAAAACTACAGAACAAGGGAATGAGAGCGATATTGAACTGCGATAGATTAACACACATAAATAGTATGCTAGAAAGACTGAAATGGCTAAATATAACACAAAGACTGAAGCTAAATACATTGATAGCAATATTTAAAATAAAGAATGGGACAGCACCAACCTACTTGACGCAAATTGTCAGGCAAGTGAGAGAAGTACAACCGTATCAGCTACGAAACATGGACGACTTTAGAGTGGAGAGAGTAAGGACAACGGCAGAGCAGAAAACAATAATGATAAAGGGGCTTCAACTATTTAACAACCTACCAAATGAAATAAAAGACGAAAGAAATATTAGAATATTTAAAAAAAAAGTTACTGAATTATTAAGAAGAAACATTATTTAATTAAAATATATAGTGAAATGATGAAGAATAATGTAAAATAGGTAATAATGTGAAATATGTAACCAAATGTAAATGTATGTATGGAGTATTAAAAGTATTTGTAATACTAATAAAGAAGAAAAAAAAAAAAAAAAAAAAAAAACTATGTATATCATTAAGGGCTTCCTATCTTTAAATTTAAATAAAACAAAGTATGTGTGAGCTATCATCGAAATTGTTTATTCCTTTGAAAGGCCTATCGATGCCATTATGTATGGAACATAACATCGTTCAAATGTCTGCCACGGCTTTTCTGTGTGACGCGCATCCTAAATGTCCACTTTTCCATGACTCTAGTGCATAAATCAGGCATGAATTTGACCGATGGCATGGGTTATGTAGGCTTTGAGGGCCACTGTGGTTTGTGGCTCATCCCATCCCAACAAGAAAAAGTATAAAAGGAGAAAATCGCACGATCTCAGTGACCAGTTTACATCAACTTCACGTGATGACCATGCCCTCGGAGCGCTCGTGTAGAATTTCCAATATGGCGTGAGCTGTGTGGCAAGAAGCGCCGTCCTTTTGTCGTCCACATGTCGTTGGTGTCCATATCATCCAATTCAGGCCAAAAGTAGTTGGTAATCATCGATCTATAGCAGTCGCCGTTGATGGTAATGGACTGAAGAACGTCGTTCCCAATGAAATATAGACCGATGACGCTACTGCCAGCCCAAAATCCACCCCAACCAGTGATTTTTTCGGGATGCGTACGACGTTTTTGGATCTCATGTAGATTGGTATCGTTCCGAGTTCTTGTGAGCGACAAGAAATCGTCCGCTTCGTATTCTCCGGCATACTCTCACGGAATGCGGCGATGTTTTCGGCAGATCTTGCGTTTCGGTTTTGGTTTATCGTTTGCTGTACCGATTGACTCAAATTTATCCATCAGACTGCGAATAGTCCTCTCGGTAAGATGATTATGGCGACCGTAAAATGGGCGAAGCGCGCGGAACTTTGCCCGAACAGAATACCCATTTTGATGAAACAATTTAATCATTTGAACGTGTTGTTGAACGCTATGTCCGTCCTAGGTGATTTTTTTCAAAACAGTGAATTTTACAGATCTCGCTTCAACAGTATGACCGCTATAATCTGTCAGAATTCGGAAGTCCCTTTTGGAATACCCTTTATAAATTGTTACCCTACAGTCCAGATGGACTTAGCCCTAGCTTCTGCAGCAACCACTCGTGTTGTGCGTGCTATTCTTCTTTTCTATAGCTATACTCTCTGGCCATTGTCAGTTGTTTTATCCGGAGTCGAACCTAGACCTTTGGTCCACCTCCTTGAATATTGTCAGCAGTCCATTGAAAATTAGGTTTCAAAAAAGAGCTTCTCTTTGGTAGAGGAGCTTCTACGCATCGCAGTATTGCCAAATTTGAAACAAACCCATTTGTTAAAGAAATAAGAATAACATTCTTGGCTAGTAAACAAATTATAAAAGTTCTCAGACTTTTGATGAGTCTGTCATCCTGAAAGAATTCGACTTGTTTTACATGTCATGTGTGTGAAATCACGCAGTAGGTGTCAAATTTGAGCACAAATTCGTCACATATCTTTGATCGCCGAACCGGTTACATTGTGCATGACTCAGTGTCAAAACCGTCAATCACGTGGATGCTAATTGAATCCCCCTCGAAGTCTCTCCATTCCAGTGAACTGCTCGCACTTACCACAGAAACCTCTTCATCCCAAGGTTAGTTTGGAGTTTTTTTTTTGACAAATTTGCTAATTGCTTCTTCACAAACTTAACCACTATTCACTACACGGAAATTAGTTGCTGAATTCTCTTCAAATTAGCATTCGAACTCATGTCTCAGAACCTCTGTAAGCAAACGTCTATTTTCTGTTTGCTTTTTTTGGACAGTACTGTGGAGTGTCTTATCACACCAGACACCTCCCATGTTATCTGCCTGTTGTTAATGACGACCAATTTAACGGTGTTTATTCAGAACACCAGCCAACAAACGATAGAATATTTGATTTCATTCTACAATGTCATTCAAAAAGTTGTGTGTCGTGTGTACACATGGGTTCGTATACTTATCGGGATTTATTCAATGAGACGCAGTTGACGCCATTAATGGTATCTAGCAACCGTGTTGCACGTATATGTAATTATCTTAATTCCGTTTCTATAACGAGGTGGAAGGCTGATGTCATGGAAAAGTACCAGAAATTGTTTCTATTAAAAGCCGCGTAAAGGTCGTCTCAAAGGTTGCGCCTAAGAGCTGTTTAAATTTTCATGAGCGAAACTGACCAGATGTTCAGGAACACTTATGTGGGCATGGGTTCAGTTGTGGGGTGACGCACTGGAAGTGGGAAATTTCGAGACCTATAAAGGCGTATGTGTGTGTTCACGAAGGGCATTAAATTAGGTCAGAGATGAGTCACAAGAGAGAGGATTTTTGGGGCAGAAGCTGTATCATAAAGTACTTCGCACTTAGGGTTTCTATGATACACATCGAGAAGTGAACACTTAAGAAAAAGGAGGTTAGTTTTAGTTGATCTCTGGTTTCTGGTGAATACTTATAGTTGTAAAAGTTTCACTACATTCTTGTTAAATGATTTAAAATTTCTTAGAAAAAGGGAGAGGCCCAGGTCCACCCTGGACAGTAGCGCCATCAGAACAAGAAAGAGGGAGAGATTCCAAAAAGTTATAATCCACAATAATAACGGAACAAATGATGATCCACGGCTTTAAGCCTTTGCGTCTGTAGCGACCCTAAACCATTAACTAAAAGACAGACTTCTGAAGAAGGGTGACGTGAAATAAGGCAAAGTTCTAAGAATTTGCCATTTTTTTGCGTTTTGAAAAGCGAAGCGAAATATGTTCGAATTCTTAATATAATAATAATGGCGGCGTTACAGTCCGAAGTGGACTTGGGCCAAACTTCTCAGCAACCACTCATGTTATGCGTGGTATTGCTCTTTCACGAGTGGAGCGGACCTACAATTTAATGGCGACTCCGAACGGAGAGATTGAGAAGCTTTTTTTAGATAGTTATATTCTTTGAGCATTGTCAGTGATTCGAAAGAGGAGGAGCCATGACAAAATTGTTGGTGTTTTTTCGGGAATCGAACCGAGAACATCAAGCGTAGGACTCGACGCACCTACCCACTACGCCACGGCACCCACACGAATATAGAATACATTCGGGATCAATGTGATATGTATCTCCCCTCCCTTTCTCCCTCTATACCTTTAAACCGCGCTGTGTTTTGATTTCGGACACATAAGATTATTCGGAACCTTTTATGAGCGCTTAAATTACATTAGAAACGTCAATGAGATCTTTGAAAAACGGTATACGAAGAACACGCCGTCAGGCTCTTGCAGGTTCTGAAGTGGGTAAGTCTGGTGTTGATGGCAACCACCTTTGAGATTTCTTCTCTAGATCAGTTTGAAAAAAACTTGTCGTTTTAGGTCTATTGTATCCTTCTTTATATGACGTGGTTCACTAGCTTTTTTCATTCGAGATTGGCTGGTAGTAGGTAGGTGAATAACCACTTTTACTCAGCTCAGTTATTTCATTGCTTTCGTCATTGTGTTCGGGGATTCATATGAGGGTATCGGAATCAAAACTGTTCCAAAGTCGCTCGACTTTTACCGGTATAGAAAATATTGAGGTATTTTCTTTCTCGGGTGTTTTGAGTTGGGAATAGACGCTGGCTGAAGTCAACACTATTTAAATTTGCGGCATTGTAAGGTACTACTGCAAAAAAAGGGGTGGGTTACAGTCCGGGGTGAACAATTCTACCGATTGTGGCATATTTGCTCGATTATGCTGACAAAAAAAATCACGAAGTGCACGAAATGCATTTTGATTTGAACGCCAATTTTGGTAAAAGGCTTCAACAATCTTAAAGTGCTGCTCAATTGTGTACTATCAAACACTGAAACAAAGAAATGTCAAATTAAGTAACATCGTGCATTATGGTTGGATCACCCTTTAGATTGTCCCACCGGGATAGACTTTTGCGGGTTTAGGATGACATTAGAGACGTAGAATTTTTACCATGCCAATATCGCTGGGCATGGGCCTAGCTTCTCAGCAACCACTCGTGTTGTGCTTGCTATTGTTCTCTCACGAGTGGAGATGGAGGACCTACAGTAATTATTGTGATTATTTTAAAGCGAGATTGAGAAGCTTTTTCTAGACAGCTATACTCTTTGAGCGTTGTCAATGACTTGAAAGAAAGAAATATTGTCTGAACTTGCAATTACATCGCTGTAATTGTATGTATCGCTATAATACATGTATAGTTCATGTTATATCTCCTTCATCATCGAAGCAATCGAAGCTAACGATCAAGCCCAGTACCACATTTTTCTCGAACCGCTATTGATAATTTTTATGATTTTGTATGACGGAAATGATTAAAGTTTAAATTACAATTAAAGTCATGTAACGTCCGACCCTATGGGTTAATGTGGTAGGATCAGGATACGCCAAGAAAATAAAATGTTATGGTCTTCAAGCCTCACCTATTCTAAGGAAAAGTAGTTAAGATGCAAAATCAAGTTCATAAGTACTTGTATTGACATCGATTTATTAAGGAACTTAGCAAGATGCAGTAGTCATCCCAATTGGTGGATTTAGGATTCCTATGGACTCACGTTTTTCAGATTAAAATGTTTGTGTGCATGATTCAACATAGACCTCAAATTTTTTAAGACATGCCATTTCGCTTGTGATAAATAGTGTCTCAGTGTTTTACTTCAGCAAAGACTTTTAAGACGCGCGAAGTTGAAATTTTTGATAGTCTTCTTATCACTTATTGAAGTTTATCAGGTTCGAAGCAATATCCTAGAAAAGGCAACGACGTGAATCGTCGAGTATTCCAACCGTCGACATCGACCAATTTCAGCTACCAGGGAATTTATAGTGAACAGGTTTAAGTGCTTGTTTCACACTCAAAATAAAATATCAAGTTCATGTGCTTGATATTAATTTAGACAAACGAGTCTAAACAGATGTATTGCCCCGCTAGCAGTTTGGTCACTCTTTCAAGGAAATCCCCATAATATTTAGTCATTTAAAATTGAGATAATTTAGTAATTTTCACGGTTTCAAGTTCTTGATCATTCCAAAATTTAGAATGTAAATGCTCACATGGTAGGTTCGATTTCCGACAAAAAAAACATTTCATTTCACTTCTTTCGATTTTTCTTCTTCTTTATGTGGGGCTTCAGTCCGGCGTGGACCTGGGACTCAACCAACAAACCTCCAGCTGGCACGGTCTTTCGCTAGCTGCCTTCTATTCTGAACACCTAGTTGGTTGTAGTCCTTCTCCGCTGGCGTGCATCATCTATAACGCCATCTTTCGAGTCACTGACTGTAATAACTGTTTAGAAAAGGTTTATCAATCTCGGTGTTCGGAGTCGGCATTAAATTGTAGGTTCTCTTCACTCGTGAGAGAACAATAGTACGTACAACACGTGTGATTATTGTAGAAGTTAGTCCCAATTATAGCTCTTTGCAGCGCCACAACGACTTCAGCTAGAACCTCGTTTAACACTTTGAGTGCCACATGAGACCACTTTGGTCTCACACGAATTTGGGCTTGCTGTGCCGCGTGAGACCAGAGTGTATTCAAAGTGTCAATAAAAAAAAAAAGTCCGTGACCTGTGGGGACAGTTTTTCGGATTGTATGGTGGCACTCAACGTGTTAAGTCATCTTATGACGTCTCCTATCTCTAACTACTTTTGCCTTTCATCCTTTATACCAACTCGACTCAAGTACGCATTTTCGAATGGTCGCAGATGTCTGATCCTTTAACCAGAAGAATATACACCAGCAAACGCTAATTTGCCATACCCTTGAACAAACTGACTAGGTAAATTGATTTAATCGCATGAAGCGTTCCACTCCATGGATCGTCCTGTCATCAAAAAACCGGTACTTAATCGAATATTGAATTCAATTACCCCCTCGGTATCGTTCACCTCACAACAGGTTTTTCAATTACGTATCTGTTCAATTTATTCTTGCTAATATCTCATCTATAACCCGGTCCAATTGGTAGCCACATGCGAAGGCACTCGTTCAGTTAATCAACCAGAAAATAGATGAGTCAGCTAAAAACAAACAAGCTGCTGAGGCTAGTCATGCACCGGCTGCCGTCTCGCTAGAATTTATTAAGAAAACTTATCAAGAAGCGCCTTGAATTTCACAGAGACGAGGTAAATTTGTCTTGATTTGATCACGATAGCTGTTCCTAGAGCTTTGTCTCGTGATTTGATTGAATTGCGCACACAGGTCAGGATTATGCATCCGATGTTCTGAGAGTTCACACTGCCAAGTGGTATTTTTGAATAGTGTGGAGTCCGGAACGAAGAGAACAAGTAATTTCTCGAATCAAATGCACTCGGATTCAGTCCGCATGCCTTTCATAGCTCATTCTTACAAATTTTCTGATCTTTACCTTTCTTGTCTTTCCAGCAATGGGATTGCTAAGTGAAGGAAGCCCCCTGGAATGGGAACAGACGAAAAAGTTGGCCGAACACGTCCGGCGACACGGCATTGAACAGTTTATAAATTTGTACCACAGACTAAAGGATCGTCAAGGCGACGTACTTAAATGGGGCGATGAGGTATGTACACCCTTTCCCAATGTAGTCTCACATCTAAACTCGACATTTCCTTCAAACAGGTTGAATATATTATCGTCAAGTTTGACGACGAGAACAAAGTTGCCAGGGTGTCGCTACGAGCCCCGGAACTGCTTGCAAAACTGAATGAAAAAGAAATCGCTGATCCCGAAGGCGTGAAGTCCCTCTGGCGGCCAGAGTACGGGGCATACATGATTGAAGGAACCCCGGGTAAACCGTTTGGTGGGCTGGTGGCACATTTTAACATGGTCGAGGCTAACATGAGACACAGGCGAGAGGAAGTGACCGAATTGCTGGAAGAGGGGGAGTGTGTCATGTCAATCACAAATTTCCCACGACTGGGCTGTCCACCGTTTACATACCCACCGTACTTTCCGAATCCAGACAACGTCAAAGGTGCTGCACGATCTTCGTATTTCCCCGATGAAGCTATATTCCCAGGACACCCCCGTTTCAAGACGCTGACGAGAAACATACGCATGCGGCGTGGAGAGAAAGTAGCCATTAAGTTAAAAGGTAACATCTACCATCCAAGGAAATTCTTTTCCCCTCGACTCTAACAGTATTTTCTCTCCCTTACAGTTTTCAAAGATGAAAAGACGGAAATCCCTGTCCCCGGCTGTCCAGAAGGTGAACCCGATGTTGTGCATTTGGATGCGATGGGCTTTGGTATGGGTTGCTGCTGCCTGCAGGTGACTTTCCAAGCATGTAATATTGTTGAAGCACGGACATTGTATGATCATTTGGCGCCCCTATGTCCCATTATGTTGGCTCTAACTGCCGCAACTCCAGTTTATCGTGGATATCTTACAGAATCGGATTCTCGGTGGAATGTGATAAGCGCTTCAGTTGATTGCCGCACCGAGGAGGAGCGTGGCTTGAAGCCGCTGCGAGAGAACAATTTCAGAATTCAGAAATCACGATATGATTCCATTGATTCGTTCCTATCACCAGAAGGTGAACGGTAAGTCCACATTCGCGCCAGACCACAAACATGTACTGCAACTGTGCTCCTCTTCCAGATATAATGACGTGCCTTTAGTATATGACCAAGCTGTTTACGACCGCCTGCGCGAGGGAGGAATCGATCACTTGCTGGCGCAGCATATTGCCCATCTTTTCATACGGGACACAGTGTCATTGTTCAGCGAGAAGGTTGATCAGAATGACCAAGAGGACACAGACCACTTCGAGAACATTCAATCGACCAATTGGCAGACAATGCGTTTCAAGCCACCACCACCGAATTCCCCGATTGGATGGCGTGTAGAATTCCGACCGTGCGAGGCTCAGATGACCGATTTCGAGAACGCTGCCATCGTGTGTTTCGTCGTCCTGCTGACGCGAGTTATTTTGTCCTACCAACTGGATTTCCTCATTCCGATAAGCAAGGTCGATGAAAACATGCAAACCGCTCAAAAACGTGATGCTTGTCGCAAGGAGAAGTTTTGGTTCCGCAAGTCGATTCAGAAGACGAAACCCTGTTTGGAGGCTTTAAACGGACACAGCAGCTGTCCAGATGAGTACGGTCTGATGTCCATTGATGAGATTTTCAATGGAAAGGTACGTTGGTCTCGTCCCATTTTACTGTGATACATGCTTAATGTGAAATTTACAGACAGATGGCTTTCCTGGTTTGATTCCGCTCATCAAAAGCTACCTACAGTCGATGGAGGTCGATGCCGACACCCATTGCACCATTGAACAGTACTTACGGTTGATTCAGCGACGAGCATCCGGTGAATTCACAACCACTGCCACATGGATAAGGGATGAGGTTACGAACCATCCAGAATACAAGTAAGTTCCCTTCCCCCCATTTGTCTGAAGCAACATCCACTCATTCGATCTCTTTTCTTCCACAGACATGACTCTGTAGTGAGTGAACGTATTAACTACGATCTTCTGAAGAAGATCAAACAAATTCAAGAGGGTACACTCTTGGTCCCAACACTTCTCGGTCACGGTAACAATTCCAAAACGAAAGATTCCATTCCACAAGCACTACAGAAGCATTTAGCGAAGAATGGCTGTGATAAATGACCAGCATCGATGTCATCACCGTCATAAATCATCATCACTCTTGCATCACCGTCACATTCACAAGAATTATTCAACAATTGCAACAAAAACAAAAAACAAAAAAACCGAAACAACTTTTCAATCATTTGCACAGAATAATCGAGGCAACAAGTATTGCGTGTACTGCTGGAGCATTTAGACTTAAATCTTGTGTAGAGATGGCTATCGAGTGAGAGATGTTCTTAAACACAATCGGGGTGCGTTCGATGATTGCATAACTGTTTTGTTTTGTATTGGTTGAGTTAAGTCTGTATAAGAAAGTACATATATTTCACAATATTTTATTATGTGTAAAATTAAAAAAAAAAGAATAAATTGTAAAAAAAAAAAACAATTACAGGCGATGGAACTGTAAGAATTGATTTCTTGTTTTTACTCAATTGATTCCTTCGTGGAAAGCAAGACACTTCAACGATTGAAATAAAGGTACACGCCCTTAGACAAATGCCAAATGCATGGCATTACATGGCTTAAAAAGCTTCTGTTTATTGTGTTCTGTCCGATTGTGAGGTAATAAAATGTGTGCGGTTAGAATAATTGTGGGTATGGTTCGCCGATTACTGCCCTGAAGGTGTCTGGGTTTCGAACATGAAATGATTCGATGGGACCAACATAAAAATTTCATTCCATGAGCAACGTTTCAAGCGACTAACAGTTCTTTGGAGTTAACTATCGCGGCATACGTGTCAAATTTCGCCGTCTGGGTTTCGGCATAAGCTCTAGGTTATGTTTAGTTTCTTAATTTTTAGACCAATGATCCCTGGAGGGTCTGAGACAGCAATTTTCGCATTCTGTCGCTGATGGTCCTGTACATGTTGCTTCCCGTCATTAATACCAAGTTGTCTTGCATCCGCTATAACTTGGTCTTTATAGCGGAGGTTCGGTCTTTTTCTCGAACTAGGAACTTTGAATTCAAAGATTGTCAGCTGAAGCATTGGTGTTCACTGGCTCGATGTGGCCGAGCAAGTTAGATCTAAGGATTTTTCCCTTCCGGACTATGTCCGCATAGTGTATGACTCGTAGAAACCGCGGCTGTCTTCCATTTGCCTTCTTCGCAGACAGGATCAACGACGAAGCAATTTTCTTACGAAGGCAGCAAGAAACAGCTGTGCAGTCCTGCTTATCGTTCAGATTTCGGCTGCATATAGGAAGATTGGCAGGATTAGTGTTTTGTAGATCAAGATTTTGGTCCTTCGAGTAAGGAGATTTTACCCAAGTTGTTTCGCAAAACGGAAGTAGTAGTGGTTTCCAGGGCGGATAGCGGTGTCCAGGGCGAATAGCGGTTTCCAGAGGTGATTTTACGTCGGATCTCCACCAAAATGTAGTTTGTAAAATTCGCTGGAACTGGAACAAGGCTCATAACTTGAAGCAGGCCAAGAAATTCCTAGGTCAGTATAGCCGAAAAAGGTTTGAAGCATGCATCAGAATGAGCGAGGACAACCTTCGTATCCTAACAGGTTTCCGCAGCAGACTCAAGGAGCACCTAAGGAATCTAGGGTTATCAGTAGAAGGCCTCTGCAGATTCTGAAGGGAATTTAATGAAATTTCAGGATACGTACTGGGATTCTGAGTCACTAGCCCACAGAAAAGAAAAAGGAAGAGAGAGACGAAAAGGAATCCAAATTCGGATGTGCTACAGGTTATACCCCGCTTCTTTCATCGTTTTAACTAAATCTGGCTGCTAACTGATCAATAAAGGTCTTTCTTTTGATGAAAGTACGCACTTGAATAACGCACAATAATTTTTATTGTCTCCAACTTCCCAAAAATACTAGTTTTCCATGCACAAACATGTGCTTAATGATCAGTATCACAAATATATGCATCTAATGTTCACACAAAATAGAATTATCACTATTCGGCAGTTTATTGCTTCCTCACAACTTCCTCGCAGGATGCCTTTGCAGTTGGATATTTGAAGGAGAATCCCAGTTCCATGGTCCGTTTAGGAGCTACTCGAGCACCATTTAAGAGCAAAGCCGCTCTGTCTTTACCGAATATGAGGTTGACAACAAAATCGGGAACAGCGAAAAACGATGGCCTATGCAGCGCATTTCCGAATGCCTGAAAACAGAATCAAGACTAGAGATAACCTCAAAAATGCATGCTCTTTACAATACCTTGCAAAACTCTCCGTTTGTGCAAATCTCTGGTGCCACTCCATTCACGATACCACTGACATGTTCGTTTTCGATGCAGAACTGTATCAACCGGCAGAGATCTTCGATATGAATCCACGGCAAAGGCTGATTACCACTGCCCATGGGTCCTCCTAGTCCCAGTTTAAATGGCAGCATGATGGATTGAATCATTCCTCCATCGCGACCAATAACGACTCCAGTGCGTATTTTCACCTACAATTTGCTCATGAGATTCTATATTTACTTGTGTCAAATCGAATTTCATACATTTCGGCAATCAACACCTTCCGGGACTGTAGCAGCCTTTTCCCATTCGAGGCACAGTCGAGACATGAAGTCAAACCCCTCCACGGGATCTTCCTCTGAATTCACGGGACCATTGGTCTTGTAATGACTTACACCGGAGATATTGATGAACGACTTGACAGCACTCGATTTTTGAATGGCTCTCACCAAGGCTGCACTCGAAAAGACACGGGAATTCCACACATTCTGCTTGAAACTAAATGGGAAATAACATTTATTTGGGTGATTTCTTGATAATTGAATGTACTGTGGCCTACCCCGGTGTCCACCAACGAGTTGGGTCAAGTACGTTTTGCCCAGCCAAGTTGACAATCGAAGTGACACCATCGGGAACACCGTTCTTCTCCAGTTCATGCCAGGTGATGCGTTTCAATCCGGGCATACGTGATACCACTGTGACATTGTAGCCATTCTGTGTCAGATGTTTATTCAGAAAGGAGCCTATGAAACCAGTTCCGCCACCTGAAACCAAATCAAATAACAATTTCACTTGGTTATGCAATAAGAGTTCATTTACCGACAAGTACATGCTTTGAAAGCATATTTTTGTTTTATTTCCTAACTTGATGCAGTTTTTGAATCAGCTTTGTTTCACTTGGTGGTTTCTTATGTGACATCTATCAGCTGTTCCAATAGATGTACATTTGTGTGTGAATCGTTCTGTATAACACTTATTTTTAGTTATACACTGTGGCAAGCAAGCGAGTGTTCGGAGGAAGGTTTATTTTATATTTTTGAGCAAAAGATAATTTCGTATTTTCTCTCTTTGAAGGTATATTCTTGAAGACTGTTCGTAGTGATATGTGAAATTCTATGACATATTTTGATGCATAGTAAAACATTAAATGACGGATTTGTTTTTTTCTGTATCATATTCCAGTTCAGTTCTTCCGCTTCATCAAGGTCGATCATTGAGCCCTGTTTGTTTATGATGGCAAAACATACGCTGTATTCAATAATGGATGAATAATAAATTGCATTATTTACTTCAGATCTACATTCAGTCAGAAATTCATTTTTTATAGGAAACACCTTTCGGGTTTAATTTTCTGATAAAGAAAATCTCATTGTGTCTCGAAGTATCGGTCAACTGCCAACAAAGCGAATGATGTCTTCCCTCTTCGCAATGTTGCACAAGCTGCATGAATAGGTACGATCTACCTACCCTATGCGGTGTACAGTTTTGGCCAAAACTAAAGCAAATCGGCTTTGCTTTTGTTTTTCTAAAAAAATTTTTTTAATTTTCCATGTCTTAAGCTATAAGAAAAAACATGATACTATAAACTTCCATCCGGCGATATAAAAAAACTTAAACTCAAATTAATTAAACCTCCATTTTTCCATTTTCGGCTGGCCAAAACAATTTTCTGTTTAGATCCGCAATAATGGCTGAAACACAACAATGCGTCAACGTCAGCGTTGTCTTTCAACGCACAGAATTCAATTGACATGCACGAAATACTGCGTCGACCGACGTAAGTGGAAAATGGGAGAGATGAGAGGATCGTAATAAAACGTAAGACTTAATCCACTTCGCACGTCATTATTCAACATATTGGATATTTTTTTGACAGAGGGATGCGCTGTGAGAGCGAAATTGAGAAATGCTTCCCAAATTGAGAACATTTTGTGTCAACTGACATTTGAGACATAAAAACAGCTGACTAAAATTATTTCAACGACAAAACTAATTTGAATGAGTACAACAAATTAGCAACAAGAAGCACTTTTTTTTAATTTTTTTTAACTTTCTTGGCATTCATTTTCCGCAATTAGTTTCTTTAACGTTGAATTGTTTGACCAGAATATTTTTTGATTTGACATTTCAGGAATAAAGACAGCTGACGGAATATTTTTATTTGGTATTTGAGAGAGAGAGGGAGGAGCTTATTAACGCCGTGCGTCAACGCACACCCTCCGTAACATGAAGTCGGCTAGCGCAACGCACTATTGTGGTTCAGCCATAAGGGAGCGAAGAAAATCGAAAAACAGTATGAAGCAAAGACGAGTAACTTACGGAGCTTTCCACGTATCCTTAGCACTTTGGTTATTTCATCGATATTGCGCTTATCCCGGAAGTAGTCTTGTTGCAGATTATGTCACATTCGATTGCGACTCTGTTCCTTCTCCTGCAACTCTATCTCTAAGCTGATAGAGTTTTGGCTACGGTTCCATTGCATTTTCCAGATTTAGGTTGATCCCACATTCCGTAGCTAGTTCTATTCATTCCTTGTACTATCTAATTTTATTGCCTGTTGTATCTAGAGCTGTTTTTGTAGGCAATAATCTGGGATTTTTAAGACTTTGAGTACTATATCAGTTGAAAGTTTAAATGTCTTACGCCTTTAAAAATGGGTGATATGCCTTTTTCTGAGCATATCATTTGGTTTTTTGGGCGAATTGTTCTCTTGAGATAGTTTCAAAGTAGCTTCTCCGCTGTGTCATACCGTCTATTCCACAAACTTAAGCCGTGTATAAAGGAAGTGATTTAAATACGGCCTCGAACACATTGCACTTTCTACTGTAGGCGATGTTTTTGTTCGTGTAACAATTTCCTACATTGATGGTCGTTTTGGACTTCATTAGTTTTTCTTTTACTCGTAAATGCCGTTCCATGTTAAGATTTCTGGTAAGATACACTCCAAGGTACTTATACTCCATTACCACTGCAATTGTTGCCCCACCAACCCAGTGCTGCCAGGTTGTGGTAAGTTTAACTTTTCGTGGGAAATTCTAACTCCCATACATTTGGAAAAAAAATTTTTTTTATACAAAAAAAGGTAAATTACTTCTGAAAAAATATTCTTTCATTTGGTTAAACACCCTAAATTCAGGAGGTGACTGAAACCTACGCCAAGGGAGATTACAAAGGCGAGCTACAGATTGTGCAGAACTACCTTTTTGTCGAAAATATTGTAATGGTTGTTCAATGCAGTTTCTTTTATAAAACACATTTTTTTAGAAGTGATAAACGAAACAGGAATTGTTTTCTCCAGTGTGGTAAATTCCACTTGAAAATACTGGCAGCACTGCACCACCGTACCATTTTCGAACACTTTTTGCTTTTCCTTCTTATAATTGGCATATTTAAATTAAACACTAGATTCCACATTTTCCAATAGTCACACAGTCGATTGATCATAAACTGCAAGATTGATGCTCGTCCGCAAAGTTGCATGCTCAAAAAATGTACTAGATCATAGGCAAATAAACTCGGACTTAAAGCGCATCCTTGCGTTACTCCAGACCTTTATAGAAACCACTCCGATAAGAACTCACAATTCCATACTGCTGTTCAATTTCCCAAGACGAATCCGCATACAAATATGTCCGAATTTTGTGGCAGCTGTAATAAAAATTGTACTCCTTTTCCTTATCACACCCGTTCCTATCTAGCGTATTTTCTGAATCGTAGTCTCCACGACAACGACTTCTGATTCACGGACTTTGCGTTTAATATGGTAAAAAGGAGCATGAGCTTCCCACGTCTAGCCAGGCATGGACTTAATGCCTAAGATGACTAGGCCATGTAGAGCGCATGGACAACATCGCTTCGGCTCGTAGAGTCGTCGACTTCGCGCCCATGTGACAACGCAGTTTAGGACGCCCACGAAACTGATGGTGCAAACAAGCGGAGAACGACCTCAACCAACTTGACGTACGTAATTGAAGGGAGCTGGCTATAGATCGACCCACCTGGAGAGTCTTGTTGATTGAGGCCAATATTCACCCGAATTGTAGCGCTATCAGAAGATGGAGACAACCTACCGATCCAGGAATTGTCTAATCGCCAATCAAATCGACTATGTGCTCATTGACGATAGGCACGCGTCAAATATCTTGGAAGTGCCTGGAAGTGGACATTCAGATTGACAAATATTGACTCTGACCACTTTTTGATTGCAGCACGATCCAGAACTCGATTGTGCAATGTCAGAAAGCTGCACCAACATAAACGAGTTTCGGCATTCGACGCTTGAACACACCGGAGATTGGCATAGCCTGCAAAAAGCGAGAGACTCCGTGGCATGCCTACGTCAAACACAAACGTCAACAGTATGTGGTGGCATTGCCGCTCAGCCTTACAGGAAGAAGCCGAAAAAAACATACGCTTCCTTCCACCGCCGAGAAGAAACACTTAGTAGCAGTGTGAGCAGAAAAAATCTGCAATCGGCAAAGCATACCAAAAAGGCTTTGGAGCAAAAAACCAGGGCAGCTCAAGAGGAGTACCGCCTCGTCTCCGGTGATGTGTACAGCTGTGTATTGCCATTAATCAGCGCACGTGCGCCGCTGGAAGCACTTATCACAAGACTGTGCATGATGGACAAGCATGGTGACTGAGGCCCAGGTCCACCCTGGACTGTAGCGCCAGCCGAATAAATTATGTGCACTGAGTAAAATCTAAAAAGATCACACACTCCTCAATAAAAAAAAGATGGATTTTTCTTTTTTCATGACCTTTATTCACCAGAATTAGGTACATCTGAAACGTGCTCCTTAGTTGCACTCCCAATAAGGATAGTTCAGTCCGTTCTTCTTGTTGTGGACAATAATATGCCTGCACACCTTTGGTGACCTGCGCACGCGAGTTTGTTCCAAGCCCTGTAAATACACGAATTAGCCCTTTATCTTCATCACTTCTATGTTTTGTCAAGCTTACCTCAGGTGAAAGTTCGACTGTTCCAGCAGTTTCGTCAACCAACTGATTCTGCGTCTCCCAAACCCTCACTGAGCTCTCAGCAGGGGGAGCTGCTGCAGACTCTGTTGCCAGAACGGCCAGGGTGATAGCAACGAGTGCAATGAAAAATCCGAACTTGACCGCCATGCTTGTGAATTCAACTGATGAAAGACGACACACAGCGATCAGCTTTTATACGATCCTCGACGAGATACAGTGTTGCATTCGCAGCTAAAATTAGGTGAATTCTGATAATCTTAATATTTCGCAGAAAGGCCGATAGCTGAGTGTTGTGTTACTTCAACTTTTTTTTTTGCTTTTAATGATAATGCTTATTATTTCACCATTTCACACGATGAATGTGTGAAACGCTGACTGGCATTGCGCCCAAACCAGTTCTCCAGACGATCATGAATGGAATGATTAATGATTAATTTCGAACAACACGCCTTGTGACGTCGGGGGAATTCGGGCAGAACAGATCTGCGCACTTTTCAAAAAATACGGTGTGACAAACTTTTGTCACACTTCAACCGCAATTAAAATCCAAATAAAAACATTAAACAGAAAAAGCAGTCGAGAGATTTCGTAGAGTCGAGTGCCGATGGGTCATCGAGACCAATTAGAAAAACCAGATATTCCATAAATCTTTCAAGTGAAGTCAGTGCACGATGATTCCGATCGAGTTGCGGCCGATGCGATGGATTCTTGGAAGAGTTACCGCAAAAGACTCGTGGCACATAATCTCAGATTTAATGTCCCATAAACTGAACTTGGACGAAATCATGTTTTGACGAAGGCGCTGTGGGAAATCGTAGATGCACTTGAAATTCTTGAGTCTCCATTAAACTTTTTTTTTAATTCCACTAACGTGGACCCATGAGAACCTTTCAGACCTCAAAAATGGACTGAAACTGTGTTCAATGGTAAGAAAAATTTACTTACTTTCAATACGTTTCCTTTCAATTGCCACGTTGGTGACATTCGTTCGCGTCTTATTTCGCCTATCGGATGAATCGGATTAAGCCCAATTCTCAATTGGCACTACGGTTCAAATCAATCTCACAGTGGAAAAACCAAAACGTAGGCCATGGACACATACTTAACTAGTATAACTTTCTTGAAGAACCTACGGACTATCTAGCCCCAGTCGTGGACCTCAATATTGATTACGGCACCAAAATTCCGAATAGACAATAATGGGAAACAAACTCGGTGCCAATTAGTAACAACGCAAAGGAGATCTACACAGACGGGTCTAAGACTCTCGGAACAACTCCAAATCAGCCAGTCCTTTAGACTACCGAACCGCTGTAGTGTCTTCCAAGCGGAAATTATGGCTATTCGTGAAGCCGCTGAATGGCTATCGATGAACATGATATCGAGAGAGGATATCGTAATATACGCCGACAGTCAAGCAGCTATAAAAGCACTCAAATCACCAATATTAAGATCAAAATTGGTAAGAATCTGCCGTATATCTTTAAATGAGATATCTAAACAATGAAGCCTCATGGTGTGTTGGGTTCCTGGTAATAGAGCTATACCAGGTAATTGCGAAGCAGACGAGATAGCCAAGAGGGGTACCATAATCAGTGACCCAAGCATTACCAATATCTCTGTTCCAATAGGTACATTGAAAACCAATATCTCTGAACTAGCAACCAGTAGGGCTACAGAGAGATGGAGAAACCTACATACCTGTCAACACGCAAGGAAAACATGGCCAAAAATTGATCTCCGGAAAACCACAGCCATCCTTAGCCTAAGCAGGAACTATCTGGGTGAAATAGTAAATGTCCTCACAGGACACTGCGCTGTGGGAAGGCACGCCGCAAGACTAGGCTTACCATTTAACGACTACTGTAGTAGATGCATGGATGAAGAGGAAGAGAAGTCCCCCTCACACCTACTATGCAATTGTCCAGCCTTAGCCTCCAGAAAACTCTGGGAGAATATAATCTAAGCTCACTAAATGATATATCCGAAATGGACGTCAAGAAATTATGGATATTCGTCCAAAAATCAAAATGGTTCCAGAAATGAGCGGCAGGAAGCCGGATGTGGCAACACAATGGACCCTATGGGTCTAAGTGAATCCAATGTGCATATGTTGGAAGCCACCATACCTACCTACCTACTTCTCTTCTGTTGAAGGCGAACCATGTGATCTGATTAATCATCCTTCAGTTCTGATGAAATTTTCTTTAATTAGAGAATGGGAGCATCCTACATCACGTCGTCGATGATTTGAAGATGATAGTGCCTTCCGCACTTTAATATCCAGGACGAGGTACAGGAATTCGCACAACAACGTATGTCCTTGGCGAAATCCGATTAAGGTTTGGAAACGCTCGGCTTAAATAATCGCGGGGAATTTGATCGGCCTATGATCTTGACGATAGCAGTCTTATGCTTGAAACAGACCTGCATTAAAATGCGTGCAGTGAAATTAAAGAACGTGGCTTTAAATAAATCTCAAAAACAATAACAAAGTAATTATTTTCTTTAATTTATTAAGCCTTTCCACATTCTTGACAAAATAATTTGTTTTCCGTAATTTATTTATTTATGTATTTGTTTGTTATAATAATATGCTGCCACAATAAGACGTAGTCTTTTAAATCTGTGACAGTTTTCATTCATCATTTTTCCTTTTTCACAATGACAGGGATCTAATGCGAAGAGCTGTCAAGACTTACTGCAAGTTTGTTTTGTTGTGCGTTTCTGCATGCAGTATTGCTGCATATCTTTTCCAGGCTTTATTATTTTATATTTTTTGTACTGCGTCACTGTACCAAATCAATCTTGATATGATGCTGTTGGTATCCTCCACATCATGTTCTGTCATTGCTGCGAAGGCAGCCGCGTTCATACTGTACTACATGTCTTGCAGCTGGGTCGTCTGACTTTGCTTGATGTACCAAGATAAGTTCTATGAACGCTCTTACGACAAGTCGTTCAGATTGATCGTATGGTAATTCAACTTTATAAACTTTTCACTTGGATGGATGACTTGTCGTTGTGTGCGAACTCTTGTCGTACGACTTATTAGTATTTTTTCACTTTTGCTTGTGATGTCGATGGTGGGTACCGTGGCCGTGTGGGTTTGTGCGTCGACCCATACGTACTTGACTTTCACAGTTTAGGTTCAAATCCAAGCTGAGACATAACATTTTTCAACAAAAAAAAATTGTTCACTGCTCCACCTCTTTCGAGTCACTGACAATGCTCAAAGAGTATAACTGTGTAGAAAAAGCTTCTCAATCTCACCGTTCGGAGTCGGCATTAAACTATAGGTCCCCTCCGCTCGTAAGAGAACAATAGAACGCTCAACACGAGTGGTTGATGAGAAGCTAGGCCCAGGTCTACCTCGGACTGTAGCGCCGCCATTATTATTATTATGATTGTGATATCGATGAGGCAACATCAGAATGGAAGAAAACATATCGGATTGATGGTTCTTTGTTGAGGGCCACGTAATACGTGAGATCACTGCAATTATTATAATGGACGAACTTTTGTACGAAAATGAGGAAGAGGAGATGCAACCAAAAAAGAAAAGAAAATTTGATCAAAGAATTAGCTTTTAAAAAAAGACGAATTTTCGAACGAAAGGCTGCTGAAAGAACTGAAAGCAAATCAGCCCGCGGACAACAAAAACTATACGAGAATGGATGAAGCTCATATGGAAAATTGTTGGACTTGCTAAAAGTCAAGATATAAAGACAACATAATTTTTTTCTCAGATTTGTATTTATATATTTTTCACAAGTTATGTCTCATAGCTCTCTCAAACTTTTATGTTCGATAATAAAATTAACATAGCTTTCATTATTTGCAATTGTCGTTTTCCTTTTTTTCACTTAATAAAATTAATTAAAATTAATTAATTAATCTGCACGAAACCTTCTTACTTCCTTTTTTCCGACGAACTGAACAAGTAATGCCTGAAACACAGTGCGTTGCGCTAGCCGACTTCATGTTATGGAGGGTGTGCGTTGACGCACTGCGTTAATTAGCTGTTCCCTATCTCTCTCAAATAGCAAATAAAAAATATTCCGTCAGCTGTTTTCATTTCTGAAATGCCAAGTCAAAAAAATATTCTGGTCAAACGTTAAAGAAATTAATTGCTGAAAATTAATGCCAAGAAAGTTAAAAAAATTAAAAAAAAGTGCTTCTTGTTGCTAGTTTGGCGTATTCATGCTTCCAAGCATACACGGATTTCAAATTAGTTTTGTCGTTACAATTATTTTAGTCAGCTATTTTCAAGTCTCAAATGTCAGTTGCCACAAAATGTTCTCAATTTGCGAGAAAAACTCTCAATTTGGGAAGCATTTCTCAATTTCGGTCTCACAGCGCATACCTCTGTCAAAAAAATTTCCAACATGTTGAATAATGACGTGCGTTGGGATTACGTTTTACGTTTTATTACGATTCTCTCATCTCTTTAATTTTTGACTTACGTAGGTCGACGCAGTATTTCGTGCATGTCCATTGAAATGTGTGCGTTGAAAGACAACGCTGACGCTAACGCACTGTTGTGTTTCAGCCATAAATGCAGTTAACAATGATACATACGAAGCAACAATTGCGGCAACCGACCAAAAATAAGAACATTTTTTGATATTTCTGGCAACGGTTGCAACGGTTTTGGCAACACGAAAATCAATGGGCAACACAGCTACACACGAAGCGACGATTGCTTCAACATGGCTGTGTTGCTTGAACGGTTGCCTCGTGTGTATCTAGCATAATAGATTTGGAGATATACTCGTATACTAAAAATGGTAACTTATCGATATGCGAATTTTGAAGGTCTGAAAACGCAGTTTTGTAAAACTGAGCGAAAGCATTAAGAAATTACAAATATCAAAATATCGATTTATGTGCAAATTTTGAGATATAAAATATTAACGATTTTACTGATTGTCACTTTCGCAAATAAATCCCATGCTGAGATCGACCACTTGATGCGAGAGTCAGTGGTATCCCTCACATTCATTTTAACCCCTAAATGCTCAACAGCAATGTGCATACAGCAGGCATAAGCAGTGACTGACTATGATGGAAGAGATTTTCTGGATGGAAATACAGTTATATGTACATACATATGTATGGATGTTTGTTTATTTGCATGTATGAATGAAGAAATGAATAGTTGAGTTAGAAGAAAATTTAACTGTAATAGTTTGAACTCGTCGCCTGATATTCAGAAAGTTTCCATCAAAAAATATTTATGCGACGGAACTCTCCCCGTGCGAGTACAACTTGCACTTGCCAAGTTTATTTAATAAAGGGATCGCTGAACTTTCTTTTACTTCTTTATATGGCGCTATATCTGGGATTCAACCAACTAGCCTCTGCAGCACGATCTTCGCTAGATATATTCAGCTGAGTACACCAAGTTGGTTGAGGTCATTCTCCACTTGTGCGCGCTACCTTAAACGCGGACGTCCTCTTTTGGGTTGTCCCATAGGCTATTCGGGCTGGCGCATGTAGTTTGCTTTTAAATTTTCTCCTTCAATCGCCTTCAACGCAAACAGGACTAAAAAACTTCTTTATCATTTTTCAATTTGTATGGGAAGTTTCAAAACGAACGCAAATGTTTCATCATGTTAAAGGACCTGCGTAAGAGAGTGCATTATTACGGGCGATTACGTTGTTCTCATTGCTCTTATTTTTTAACAAACGAAATATCGCTAGCATAACACAGTATTTCAGGCTGTGCATTGTATTGCTTGTGTTGGGAGTTAAACGTCACTCGATGGTAGCACCAACGCAGTATTGCGTTTCATGCATTAACGTCGCATTTAACCGCTGCGTATAACCGTGACGAGAAAAAATCAGTGAATATAAATTGTTTACGTATGATCTTAAGACTTGGGAGTATTTTTAAATATATGTGTAACGGCAAGAAAACAAAGACTTCGGCTTTGAAAATGAACTATATAACTTTATTTGAAAACTAAACGGTTACTCTTGGCTTTGTTTAAAATTTGTTTGCTTTCCTGGCGATCCTTTAAGTTCGGCGGCTGATAATACAATGATCGATAGATGCGAATCGTGTCCGATGAAAGGATATAGAAGACCCACTCTCATTCGTCGACCAATCAGAAGTGAGCTTCTATATCGACACAACTCCATCTATCCGTCAAGATGATCTCGATGACATCCCACCTCCCGTGAACTCTCAAAGAGATTCACCACCAATGTCCAGCACGGCCAGTTTCGAAGCAGGGCGACGTAGCACTCCCCCTGGTGTTTGTACTTCTGCACTTCTTACTTGACCGTCCTTCCCTGGGTACACCTTTATAATTTTTCCACGTTGCCATTTATTCCGGGGTTGAGCTCCGTCGCAGATTAAAACTAGATCTCCAGTTTTAAGTGGAGGAACCATTACGTGCCATTTGGACCTTCTTGTAAGCGTTGGCAAATACTCCAGGATCCAACGCTTCCAGAATCTGTTCTTAAGCTGTTGTAATACTTGCCACTGTTTGCGGCTACAAATCGGTAAGTCGTCGAGTTTAGGCGTCTGAGTTGAATTTGTGCAACCAATCAAAAAGTGATTTGGGGTGAGTGGTTCATCTTCTTCCGACGTAAGTGGCAATTCGGTGAGAGGTCTTGAATTAACTACGTTTTCGGCTTCAATCAAGAGACTTCGCAGAGTTTCAACTCGTGGTGCCACCTCCCGTAACGTTACTGACAGCACTTTCTTGACAGATTGCACCATACGTTCCCATGCACCTCCTTCGCTTGGGTTGAGCGGGCAGTTGAATTTCCATTCAATTCCTCTGGTCGATAATTCACTTTGTAGGCGATCAGTGTCAAAGAGTCGGGCTTCTTGTTGGAGTTTGCGTTGGGCACCGATGAAATTGGTGCCATTGTCACTTCTAATACGAACCGGAACACCGCGTCGATTTATGAAGTTCCGAAGGCACAACAGACAGGCGTCCGTAGAAAGATCTGCGGATAACTCCAGATGAACGGCCCTTATCGTAAGACAGGTAAATAGGGCCACCCATCTTTTTTCATGGCGGCGACCTACTGTAACCTGTAATGGACCAAAGACATCCAGCCCGGTGTAACTAAATGGGCGAACGAATGGTGTTACTCGGTCCGGTGGCAGCTGTCCCATAAGTGGTTGTCTCGGTTTGGCTCGGCGTAGCTTACATTTGTTACATTTTCCTTTAATATTTTTGAGGACAGCATGAATATGTACAATCCAATACCGTTGGCGAATTTCGTTCATAGTCAAGGAGTCGTTTTGATGATGCATCTGGTGGTGGTAGTGATGAACAATGAGCGCAGTGAGTGGATGCCTTTGTGGAAGGATAATTGGCCGTCTCGCTTCAAGTGGCAAGCATTGAGCTGCATCCAAACGTCCGTTCAGCCGCAATATGTTGTCATCGTCCAGGCAGGGTGTAAGTTGGTAGATTACACTGGATTTCGGAATGAATTCACCGCTTTTTAATAAAGAGACTTCTGAAGCAAAGGCATCATGCTGGGCTTGACGGCAAAGGAATTTTTCCGCAATAGCAATTTCGGAAACAGTGAGCTCTGAAGGTTTCGTCCGATTTTGATTTGGCGGTAAGTTTGCTATTGTATTTCCCATCATATTCTTCTTTACTCGACAGAAAAGTATGCTTTTATAACGGTGTAACCAGGCTACAACTCGTTTCAGCTTTAAGAAAGAAGAGTATTTAGAAACATCAATTGAAAACATACTTGCCTCTTTCACTAGATGAACTTTCTGACGAATTTCTTCATCTGATGTTTCTGACAGCAAGGGTTTTTGACAGCTTGGCCATAGATGTTCGGGGCGGTAAAGAAATTCAGGCCCTCTTAGCCACCGGCTATCAGCAAGAAACTTCGGAGGATTGATTGCTCTCGTTGCGTCGTCAGCCACGTTCAGATCGGTTGGAAGCCAATGCCAATCTGAAGCCTCCGACTTGTCTAAAATTTCTGCTATTCTATGAGCGACGAATGGTTTGTATTTCCGCTCAGAAGATTGCAACCAGAGAATAACAGTTTGTGAATCGCTCCAATACACCACACTTGCGATATCCATCTGATGATTGGCACGAATTGTTGCCTGTAGTCGACATCCGAGAACTGCGGCTTGTAATTCCAAACGTGGAATGGAGAGTGTCTTTTGTGGTGCACACCTGGTCTTAGCAGTAACGAAGGCGACATCGACTTCCCCCTGCAAAACTATTCGCAGGTATCCAACGGCGGCAAAGGCACTTTCACTAGCGTCCGTGAAAATGTGTAGTTGAATACTTTCTGCCTTTGGTATTATGGCCGAATAGCAACGTTGTATTTGAAAATTATTTACTTGACTTAACTCTGTCCACCAAAGTTTCCACTGCAAGTGTAGCTGTTGCGGGAGAGGTTCATCCCATCCAATTTTAGCTTTCCAAGTGTTCTGGAGAAGTATTTTTGAATATATTAAGAAATTCGCGAGGAAGCCAAAAGGGTCAAAGACGGACGTAACGATTCCCAAAATTTGTCGTTTTGTTAACGGCCTATCTGGATCTAGTGCTTCCTTTGCGAATTTATGAAACTTCAA
Organism: Myathropa florea; assembly: GCA_930367185.1. Lineage (NCBI taxonomy): Eukaryota > Metazoa > Arthropoda > Insecta > Diptera > Syrphidae > Myathropa > Myathropa florea. The sequence continues at coordinate 47,490,719 of OV884002.1, forward strand.
ATGGAATCTAAAGGTGTCGTCTTTGGTGTTCCAATATAACCCAAGTACCTTCTCGCTGTTGTTGTCCGATTGGATGTCGACTGTCGTTCGCAACTGATGTATCTGTCCGTTTAGCTTCATTTGAAGGGCTCTCGAATTACTCACAAAATTACGGAGTGTGAAGCCTCCTTCACTATGAATTCTTGTCACCTCCGTGCTGATACGTTCGGCCTTCTCTACGCTATCAAAGCTGCAAACATAATCGTCCACGTAGTGATTGTCGAGTATGGCGGTGACGGCTTCAGGATATTTATTGATGAAACTGGCGGCGTTAAGATTTTTTATATATTCCGCAGAGCAAGGCGAACATGCTGCACCAAATATCATCGATGTCATTATGAAAGTACGTATTGGCTTGTCTTGATTACCGTTCCTCCACAAAAAACGCTGTGCACTTTGATCTGCTTCACGTATGCGAACTTGCGAAAACATTTCGGCGATGTCAGCAGCTACTGCAACTACCCCTTGGCGAAACTTGAATAGAACTGACAAGAGCGGCTTTGCTTGTTCTGGTCCTTTCATCAGCAGTGTGTTGAGCGAAACATCATGAACTTTGGCGGCTGCATCGAACACAATACGAAGCTTCTCAGGCTTAGATGGATGTACTACCCCAAAATGGGGTAAGTACCACTTGCACGGTGTGGGAATTTCTAGCTCGCTTGGTGTCATTTCACGAGCGTAACCCTTACGGACGTAGCTTTGCATCTGTTCTTCATATTTGGTGGCAAATTTAGCGTCTCTTTTCATTCTGGCTTCGATGGTGAATAGCCTTTTTGTTGCCATTGGCAAACTATTCGGAAATGATGGTTCATCAATACGCCAGAGCAATCCCGTTTCATACCGATTTCCTACCTTTCTCGTAGATTCGTCAAGAATCTTTTTACCCCTTAAATTTTCTTCGGAGTCCAATACGACCTCGGTTTTTTCCACACCAAAATTTTCGGTAGTAAAGTAGGATTGGACGAGCTGGTTGAGTTTCTCGAATGTGTTTACCTCGTTGATGTGCAAAACGAGTGGCTTGGTTTTCGTGTATGTGCTGAGTCGTCCGTATGCTACCCAACCGAGTCTTGTCTGGGCTCCGACGGGTTCATTCAGTTCTCCCTCTACCGTTTCGATGGCTATACCCAAGTGGCAGTTGTCTAGACCAATGAGCAGGGCTGGTTGTACGTCTCTATAATTCTCGATGGGAAGTTGTCTCAGGTGGCTTACACTTTCCTTACGGAAGGTTTGTTTTGGCAAACTTAACTTTTGCACTGTTTTAACGTTCCGCATTTCGTAAGATTGTGCTCCTTTCTGTTTTCCTTTAATTTCAAGGGTTACACTTCGAGACGGTTCTGTAACAACCTTGTCACCATACCACTGCAGGGTTAACTGTTGTGTTTTTCCTCCGAGTCCCAATCTTTTGGCTACATCGTCTTCGAGAATTGATATTGACGACCCTTCATCAAACATTGCAAAAACGGTAAGCTCACCTTTAGGTCCCGACAAAACTACTGGTAACATACGGAACAGAAAGTCGTTGTTGGATGGCATACGACAGTTGTGGATGCGTTCTGGCGTTGTCTGGCTAGTGGGAATATACGGCATTGGTTGCGCACTCTCATGAAGGAGTTTGTGGTGGACTCTGCGACAACCATTCGTACCGCATTGCTTTCTATTTCGGCATGTGGCGGCGCCATGGTTTTGCTTCAGGCACGAGAAGCACAGATGTTTGCTTTTGACTATTTGCCAACGTTCATCTATGGAGGAATTTTTAAATGAATCGCACTTACCAACTTGATGATCGCAACCGCCACAGCAAACGCAAAGAATGACGCTCCTAACAGGATTCGTTGATGTGGCTTCCATCCCTTCGTTGGTGTGGAACATTCTCCTTGGTTGTTGCGAAGATGTTTTAGATGTTGTTGCAATGTTGGGCTGAGGAAGGAGTTGAACTACTTTGGCTAAATCACTCAGCCAACTGGCGAAGTCCTTTAACGTAGCGTACGGCTTGATTTTATACGCATGTCTTGTCCATTCCAATCGTTTGGATAAAGGCAGCTTGTAAAGCATATCCTCCAAAAGCATCGGGTTGTTGAGATGCTGTGTGCTGTCTGACGATTCGAGATTGGCAATCATATTTCTTACCTTGGTCGAAAATGGTATTATTAAATCGATCCGGCTGTCGTTTATTGTAGGCCATTGTTGAATTTGGGCGAGTTGGATTCGAATCAATATTTCCGGACGACCAAATCGGAAAGAAAGTTCCTCGATGACTTCTCGAACGTTCCTCGGATGAATTAGAAGAGATGATACTGCTTCCCTAGCGGCTCCTTGAAGACACTTTCGAAGACGGATGGTGTTTTCCGTATCGGAATAGGCAAAATTTATTGTCGTTTCGTTATAATTCGAAATGAATAGAGGCCAATCCTCTGGATCTCCTGAAATTGCTGGCAAATCGTACAGCTTCCGAAAAGTATTAGGCGATACTGTAGGAATGCTGAAAGCATTATCCTGAAGATTCGAGGAATGGCTTTCCTCCGATTGGCGACGTTGTGCTGTTGCTGGAATATCCTCCAATGGGCGACGTTCAGATGTTCCTGGCACTTCCTCCAATGGACGACGTTCTGATGTTCCAGAAATTTCGATGTTACGACGTTCGATGGATTCTCTTAGTCGTTGAGTTTCCTTTTGGCTTTCGTTTGTGTCTCTCTGCAGCTCTCCAACTATCCTGTGTAGTGCGTTTAACTGTGCTATTAAAGTGTTCATTACTCGTGAACTATTGGCGTCGTCTGCAGGCGTCGTGGCGGTTTTGTCTTCGACGTTCATTTTATCAACAAAGGATGGCCAAGAATAAATTTTAAAACTTTGTAACGGCAAGAAAACAAAGACTTCGGCTTTGAAAATGAACTATATAACTTTATTTGAAAACTAAACGGTTACTCTTGGCTTTGTTTAAAATTTGTTTGCTTTCCTGGCGATCCTTTAAGTTCGGCGGCTGATAATACAATGATCGATAGATGCGAATCGTGTCCGATGAAAGGATATAGAAGACCCACTCTCATTCGTCGACCAATCAGAAGTGAGCTTCTATATCGACACAACTCCATCTATCCGTCAAGATGATCTCGATGACAATATGCGCTATATATTCGAACTCGCACCTCTTGGCTAAATAGTGCAAAAATTACGTTTCCAACGTCACATCAATTCGACTTTCCATAAGATTATTGTTAATTTTTTAGGGAAATAGTACAATTTATACAAAAGACGCAAGAGTGGAATAAGCAGTTATTCTGCCAGTAATTTTTTCTTAAAAGGGGTCCGTGGTTTGCTGTTTCGAAAAAAAATGGTTTAACAATTCTTTAGCGCGCGTTTTTTTTTGTCGGAGGTTTTTGTAATTCTACACTGGATCATTCAGACTCAAAAACTGGTCCATTTTACTACGAAGCAGTAGCACGCGTTTACATGAGTGGAAGAAGGCAGAAATTTCGGAGGGAGACTGTATGATGATATTTCAAAAAGAGATGCATTTTTGGGGATCCAACTCATTTCTTTGCAACCTTTTGAAAAATCATACGATCTCTCCCCGATGCCGTCTTAGGCGGTTGACAGATAATATAAACAAACAAAAGGTTGTTTTCCCCCTTCAGATATATACATACTTATGTTATTGACGAGTTATCTGAATTTGTCTTTACTGTCTGTTTATTGAAGGTATCAATTTTAGCACGTAAGTTTACAGAAGCTCAAATGAATTGATGACCTCGCTGACCAGCCCATTAATCATGATTGATTGGGAAATTCCTCATCTTCGCATCGCACAAGCTTTTATACGAGTATCACCTATTGACAGCATTGATTGCGTGTATTCTATTTCCATTCTCCGTCTGGTGTTTCTAGTAAATCAAGCGCTTTTTTAATTAATCTGGGTATTTCCAGAATTAAATGGCAGCGTGTCGTCTTGTCTAAAACAGTTTTTGACATTAAAGGTCTCGGTGAGGTTGTTAGCGACCTCGATTTTGTAGCGGCAGTTCTCCGATGACGTTCTACACTGCGTGAGTTTTGTTGGGCGGTAAGAACTTATCATGGCGCTGTTTACCTCGTCTGTATGCACACTTTTGTATTAGGCCTTGAAATCGACGAAAAGGTGGTGGTTGTGGGCCAGTGTTTTTTGGGTTATTTCCACTGTGTGGGTGTCTGGTCTATTGTTGATGTCCTTGGCCTAAAAAGACGATCAAGCGTCCAAACGGCGAAGAATATCTTGTATTTGATGTTAAGGAGACTCGTCCCTCGATAATTGCTATTGTCTTGTGCCATTGCCATTATCTCCTGCTCCAGAAAAGACACACCGATTATGGTTTATAAAAATGCATGGAATGGAGTGGGCGGGGAGAAGAAGTTGGAATTCAGAGTTTCTAACGTGTGTATTGTGTGAGAATAAGAAATCAAAACTAAAATTGCACGTAATTTATTTGTCAAAATCCTGCCTAGACACATTCATAGTGAGGTATGTTTTTTCCAGAGTGTTTGTTGCGCACTATCACGTGCCTGCACACCAATGGTGACCTTCGTACGCGCTTTACTTCATCCACGGCCTGTAAGGATATGAAATGAGACCGATTCCCAACTGAGACAACACGAATTTGACTTACCCTTGCTTGCAAGTCAAGTCCATCATTGAAGGAAACAATTCCTAGCTCCGATGCAGGCAAGGCATCTGATGTGGTTGCTAGGAGTTCCAGGGTTAGGACAACCAATGCGAAGATAAATGCGATCTTAACGGCCATACTTTTGAAATTTACTGATGACAGCTGAAACGCAGGGATGTGCTTTTATACGTATGCTCCTCGAGTGGGTGTTCTTCAGAGAACTGGTAGAACCAGAATTTCGACGCAATAGAAAAGTGATGACACATTTGAGGGTAAACAAACATCTTTGAAAAAATAAACTGGAATTGATTGAAAATTAATCTCCCTGTCAAGTTTGCGAATTTCTGTGAAACAACAACCTCCCTGTCAAGTTTGCGAATTTCTTTGAAACAACAACTGAAATGCGTCAAAACGTAGTTACTTCAAAATCAAAACATGGCTTGAGTCCAGCTTGGACCAAGACGTGGCCACGAAGGTCTGCCTTAGTCATAATTTGTGGATCAGGTGTTGGGTTTTGCAGATTAAATGAGTTCGCAATGCAGTCATTTAGTTAAATTGATTTGTGGAAATTCATCGAAACACAAAACTTGTGTTTTGTGCGGCAGATTATGTTAAGAAGAATCAAGTCAAGTGCTTTGCAAGCTACAATGTATTTGAGGCTTTGTCTTCAGTATAGCGCGACTACGCTACATCGAAAGCTCCAAATGGTTTCCCACAAGTGGACAAGTGGCTTGATCTCAACCAATCTTTGGTGGAAAAAAGGGTTACATTTTGGTCTAAATTCACTTAACAGCCACTTGAACCTACCCTACCTACCCTAAGGCTTCGTCTTATTAGCCGCATACATTCTGTCCCTTTGTTTTCTTTCATTTTCATGGAAGTGAATATTTCGTGTCTTAGAAAAGTCTGATTAAGCATTTTCCATAAAATGCATGGTTTAAAAAAATCGTGCATCTAGTAGGATTCTATTCTCTAAAACGGGTTCAGTAACCAAAGAGCTGCTTAGTCAATCACTAGTATCGCATGCCAGCCCTCTTTGAATTCTTTTTAATTTGTGCGCGCCAATATTCTCATGAAGTCTAAGATTCTCGGGGGCAGAGCTGTCTATACGTTTCACGTAGTATTGGCTTACTATTCGTATGACGTATGAGATGACAATAATCATCTCACTGTAAAATCAATACAACTAGTTGTTGAACTCTCTTTAAAGTCACCGTCAACGCAAATGGAACCAAAGATAATTTAAAAGACTCAAGAAATGCAGATGGACACCCTAGACCTATTTTAATTGTCGATATTGTTGGCAGCAGATGACAATGTGGGCGCCGTGGCCGTGTGGGTTCGTGCGTCGACCCATGCGCATTAGACTTTCACAGTCTAGGTTCGAATCCAAGTTCAGGCAAATAATTTTTCAAAAAATATTGTTCACGGTTCCACCTCTTTCGAGTCACTGACAATGCTCAAAGAGTATAACTGTCTAGAAAAAGCTTCTCAATCTCGCCGTTCGGAGTCGGCATTAAACTGTAGGTCCCCTCCACTCGTGAGAGAATAATAGCACGCACAACACGAGTGGTTGCTGAGAAGCTAGGCTCAGGTCCACCTTGGACTGTAGCGCCGCCATTATTATTATTATTATAGATGACAGTGTGTATAGAGATGAGCTATACAGCGCCATGTCTAGTTTTGACATACCTCCCAAACTTGTCAGGTTAAGCACGATGACGTTGGAGAACTTTTCCTGCTCCACCATGACCAGTAATGAACTCACCGAGACTTACAATGTAAAAAAGATTTTAGACTAGGCGACGCGCTGTCACGTGGCTTCTTCAACATCATTTTTAAAAAGATCTGGCAAAACTCACTGGCCAACACTAAAGGCACAATCTTCCAAAATTCCATACAACTGCTGGCATACGCGGATGACGGGCGAACTCAGAGAGTCGTCAATTAGGCGTTTGTTGGCATTGAAATGGAAGCGAATAAAATGGGTTTGACGATAAACGAGGGCAAAACGAAGTATAGCTTGTCGTCGAGAAAGGGCGCGCAACATCGACGACTTGTCCAGAACGTCACTGAGGGCAGTTATTACTTTAAGGTAGTCAAGGTCTTCGTATACCTCAGCTCTGCGGTAAACAGTGTTAACAAAATGAGGAGAGATCAGTAGAGATTAAATGCAAAACAACTACTGTCAACCGCTGTTTTTTGGTTCAAAGAGGAGCACTCTCTACAGATATTAGACTGACTTTGTACCGGATATCCAGATAAGAATGAAAAGGATAAGACATTTCAATAGAACAAGAAGGGAGTGAAACACAAAATTTGCTCCAACTTTATTTTGAAGCTACATTTATGCCATTATGTAAGAAATAGTGCATCATCATCATATCAAATGGCTTCCTCGGCGTCGCTGGCAGTGCTTCAAGCAGTCATTCCAGTTTTAAATGACCAATATGCGCGGTGTTATTGCAGCAATACTGTTTCAAATGCTGACATCGAGCTCGTCTAAAGTGGCTGGCTTATAAGCGAAGGCTAAGAACTTGACGAAACCGCAGAGAAATTAATCGAGTAGTGCCAAGTCGCATGATAGCGGCGGCCAATTGTCGAACGTTCGCCTTCACAATTTCTAGCGTTGCGTTGGGGTATATAGCGCTATATTGTTGGAACCACAGCTTGAATATATCGATGTTGTCGAGATCTGTCTACAGAAAGTCAGTTAACATCGTGTTGTACCTAAGGACATTGACGATAACAGTGTCTCATTCCCAAAGAAATAAGGTCCGATGACGCCGCCATGCCATAAACCCCACAAAACACTCAATCTTTGTACTCGTAGATTCATTGATGCTTTGTCGAACACTTTTGGCTTGTGTTCGCTCCAATAACGAATATTTTTGTTGTTGACGTAGCTGCTGAGCTAAAATGCGCCTTTTAAGAGAAGATGACATTTTAGCATAATCTGGATCTTCAGGCAACATTTTCAGCGCCCAATTAGCAAATTCACGGCGTTGTGATTTGTCGTCTGGCTTCAGTTCTTGCTTCACCATAATCTTATATAGAAGTAGGCCCAAGTCCAACCGCAAAATAAGTCGATGTCCAATTCAGCCCCAAATCGAAAATTTCTGCGTATTCTGTACTGCTGGCCACTACGGCAGTGATGTTTTCTTTATTTCGCACCAATCTCCATCTGGTTGGTGGTTTAAGGTCCAAAGGAGTGTACTCAAGCTCACACTTTTCCACGGTGCGACGAATCGTCAGCATGATGACGACCGACCTCACAGGTTCAGGTTGCGTATTTCCAACTTAGCCGGAATTTTCAAGATATTTTTTAATAATTTCCGCACATTTGGCAAGCATGAAACGATGCACGATGATATGAAAAACTTTACTGAATATTTTCATAGCTAGATGTCATTGGTGACTTTGACAACTGCTGAAATATAATAATTGGAAAAACTAACACTGCTATCTGGTCACATCAGTAAAAAACGGATATTAGTGAGCGATCTAGAATGTAACAGATCGATTTAATCCTTAAATCAGCACAAAAAAGGAGCCAGAATAATACCAAGCTTGCAATATCACCAGCTGATGTTACCATTCTAATTGACAGTCAGGTGGCCATGAAGATAATATGCGCAACGGAAATCAAGTTCAATGTAGTCAAATTGTGTCGCAAAGAATTTAAGGTTCTTGCCTCATTGCACAAGAGCAATCTATCCTGAGTTCCTGGTCACAGAGAGATAGCCTGCAGCGAGTTAGATGATGAACTTTCAAGAATCCGAAATATACCCAATTCCAACATTTCAATGGCTCTAGTCTCCGCGCCGTGGCGTAGACCGTAAATGCGTCGACTCCTACGGATGGTCATCGGACCTTATTTCTTTCAGTGGCCTTATAGAGTTATGTTAACAGACTTTCTGTGGCCAGAGCTCGACAACATCGATATATCTGACCTGTGTCCAAACATGCCATTTTATTTTTTTTTTGTCGAAGGTTTTTGTAACGCTACACTGGAGCACTCAGACTCAAAAACTGGTCCATTGTACTACCAGGTAGCAACCTACTTTTGCTGAAATGTTTTGCTTCGGAAGACCAGCAGGCGCTTCTGTGATGAAGAGCCTACATCATCAGCTCTCACCTCATCAACACCGAATAACTGCCACCTGATCCGAGCAAAGGCGGGATATAGGCAGAGGAAGTGCTCTGCAGTGTCATCGTCTTCTCCACAGGCGTCGCAGAGGATTTCATCGCTTAGGCCAAGTACATTTAGGTGTTTGGCGAAGGTGTAGTGCCCCATTAGTACGCCGGTAAGTTGTCTGCAATCATTTCTGTGAGATAACAAGAAAGCCGCGGATTTCTTACAGACGTTGGGGAGCATGCGCTTGGTCTGTCTATATCCTGGAGAGTCATGCCACCTGCGGTTGTGCTGTCGAGAAGTCCAACCATCGATGGAAGCCCTAACCAAGTACGCGGGCAGTCCCAGCGTAGGTTCAGGTCCTGAGAATGCCTCATCTGATCCTCGCCTAGCTAGTTCATCGGCGATCTGATTTCCTGTGATCCCGTTGTGCCCCGGGACCCAGACAAATCTTAGCGAATTTAGCTACCGATCAAATTCAGAGAAAACTTGCATTCCAGAACTATCCTGGAAATGGTTAAAGGGTTCAGCAAGGCTTTAAGCACAGCTTGGCTGTCACTACAGTCACAAATACTTCGCCCCTTCCACCTATTCTTCACAATATAGTTTGTAGCCATTAGGATCGCATAGGTTTCCGCTTGAAAAACCGACGGAAATTTACCTAACGAGGTGTGCAGTCTAAAGTTATCGCTCTCCAAGAAGGCACCAGCACCAGATCAGAAGATTCGACAACATTCCTTTCCTGGCTCAGATTCTAGCCAGAGCCAGTCCTGAGTACAGGGAAAGTCGACTTTGTATGTTCTTCGCAGCTGGAGTACTGGTGTCCGTGCGTCAGACGGCATATCCATAAGACTGGGGTCTAAGGAAATGCGATGCGCAAGGTCATCGAAACTCCAATGCGAGTTGTACAAAAAACCACTTCTTTTTAAACGGAAGATGGCCTTGAGAGTGCACCACATCATCACCATATTCAAACATGATGTGGATATCTAGGATATCTAGATATCTATCTGTACCTATCTATCTTGTATGGCATTACAAGCAAAAACGACGCAACGCTCGAAATTGTGAAGAAGAAAATTGGCGACTGGGTCATCTCACGGTGAGCGTTTATCAATTCGCCTCTGCGATCATGCGACTTGTTAACACTCAATCTCTAGGCCTACCTTAATCCTTTAGCCTACGCTAACAAGCTAACCATTTTTGGAAGAACCCGATGTCAACATTCAAGACGCTGTTGGTCATCAAGAGTGGACCGATCGCTTGCACTGTCATCGAAGCCGAGGAGGCTATTTAATTGATTTGCTATTCAATACATAGTGGCCTGGATGTACCTTCAAAATAAAGCCAGTATCAATTTTGTACTTCACACCGTTTTTGATTTATTTAAATTTATTTTACTATTCTTCTTATCTGGTCACACTTTATGAGCTGCACTTTCGTATCCTATAAAGCAAAAGCAATTTTCAGTTCACTTCGTAGTTTCGTAGTTTCGAGACAGGTAAATTTTAGTTCGTCTTCAGAGATGCATTAATCCGCTGAACAACCGCTATATGATTACTCTTTTACTTATGACTGTCTCTCCAGACGTTAATTCACTTCTGCCAGGTTTTTCAGATGGCTGTTTAAAGTGTGCCTCGAGGAGTCTGCAAAACTGATCAGAGTATTTACAGGAACCATTCCTGTCATCTCAGCATATTAAAAACGATCAGCAACTGTCTCAGATTAACCTCATGACATTTGGTTGCCATTTAATATTCACAAAAAATATTTTGAATATCAACTTACGTGACTAAACGCTGCTACGTCTCGTCTAAGCAATGTCATCCCTTTCTTTATCAATCCAATCATACCGCATTTCTCCTTGAATTGCATACTCATTCACTTCATGATTCACATCATACTCATCGCCTGAGTTAATCTCCGACCGAAGATCGCAGAAAAACTCGAAACGATTCTAGAATCCGCTCTTAGTATAAAAGCAAATCACAGAACTCCGATTGCTATTAGTTCAAACTGCAAGCATGGCTGTCAAGCTTATCTTTCTCCTTGCGGTAGTTAGTCTAGCCCTTGGACGCCCAGCAATTGATTCGGATGCAAATTCTGAATCCGATGTTTCCGAAGCGCTGTCTGTGCTTCTAGCTGATCACGGGCTAACCTTAAACGATGAATTAGGGACAGCGCCGGTCTTTAAGACAGCAGCATTTGAGGTGAGTTAAGTTCGCTTTTTGTGTAAGGCCGGGTGTAAAAAATTGTCACCCTAAAAGGATCAAGGAGTGGAAGACGATGCGGCACGCAGGCGAGAGCGAAGATCCCCAAAGCGGTGGAGGCATTGCAAGCGTGTTCGGAAACAAACCCGCCAAGGATTAGTCTATCATCAGTGGATTTGTGACAAATAATTTTATTTTGTGCTTTTTTTTCTCTCGCATCAATAAAAATTAATGGAAAGTTGTGTGTGCTAATTGTGGCAACGCGCTAATTGAATATATACATATATATTTGTTGCGCGTTCTGGTCCATGGTTAGTTGACTTTTCTGTCCACAGAAGCCGGGAGAAGACACCAGATTGTCGTTGAGTGCGTTCGGATGTCTATTTTTGATGAAGTAATGGAAAGAGTTTGGGAAGCCTGTGCCGTACATTTTTACGTAAAACTTCCCGGTTCTTAACATTCAAGGGCATCTATGAGGAGTATCCATTTTCTTCTTTGAGTGATGGAGCTCAGCCTTAGCCAAAATACCTCCTCATCTATCACAGTCTTAGCTTCCAAATTCTTAAGGACAGCTGAAGAAGGTCCTTCTCAAACTGGTGACACACCGTTAAAATGGAAGATTCTCCGAGTGGTCTTCCGTTCCATTTCTGCGTCGGTTGCGTTGGTTGAGCTTACTTTCGAAACGGAAAGACTTTAACTGTCTTAAACGGGCAGTTATTTTTGGAAAATGTTATCGTTCTTCTTCTTCTTCTTAGGGCGCTACAGTCCGAGGTGGACCTGGGCCTCACTCAACATGCCTCTCCAGCCAGCACGATCTTTCGCCAGCTGTCTCCAGTTTCGCACACCAAGCCGGCAGAGGTCCCCCTCGACTTGTGTGCGCCACCTTGTTCGTGGACGTCCTCTGTTGCGTTGTCCCACAGGCTCAGAGTCGAAGACTCTTCGGGCCGGAGCTAAGTTGTCCATACGCTCTACATGGCCTAGCCATCTTAGGCGTTGGATCCGTAGACGCCTGGCTAGACTCATGTCGCTGTACAGTCCATACAGTTCGTGGTTGAATCTTCTCCTCCAAATGCCATCAACGCAAACAGGACCAAAGACCGCGCGCAGAACTTTTCTCTCGAAAAGACCAAGAGACTGTTCATCCGCTTGGGATATTGTCCATGCCTCTGCACCGTAAAGCAGGACTGGGATGATCAAGGTCTTATACAAAGTCAACTTGGTCTTCCGAGAGAGGGCTCTACTACTCAATTGCCTTTTGAGCCCACAAAAACAAGAGTAATTCTGCGTTTGATCTCGGTACTGATGTTGTTTGTACTGTTAACCGCGGAGCCAAGGTAGACGAAGTCCTTTACTACCTCAAAGTTATAGCTGCCTATGGTGACGTTCTGGCCAAGTCGTCGATGTTGTGCGTCCTTTCTCGATGACAGCATATACTTGGTTTTGCCCTCGTTTACCGCCAGACCCATTTTAGCCGCTTCCGTTTCAATGCCAGCAAACGCATCATTGACGGCTCGCTGTGTTCGCCCAATCACGTCAATGTCATCCGCGTAAGCTAGCAGTTGAACGGACTTTTGGAAGATCGTGCCTCTTGTGTTGGCCAGTGAGTTTTGCACGATCTTCTCAAGAATGATGTTAAAGAAATCACATGACAGCGCGTCGCCTTGTCTAAAACCTTTTTTGACATTGAAGGTCTCGGTGAGTTCGTTACCGACCTTGATGGAGCAGCGAGAGTTCTCCATCGTCATCCTGCTCAGTCTGACGAGTTTAGCAGGAATGTCAAAACTAGACATGGCGCTGTATAGCTCGTCTCTATGCACGCTGTCATATGCGGCCTTGAAATCGACAAATAGATGGTGTGTGTCGATCTGCATTTCCTGGGTCTTCTCCAGGATCTGCCGCAGTGTGAAAATTTGATCGATGGTGGACTTCCCGGGCCTGAAACCACACTGGTAAGGACCTATCAGTTTGTTCACGAATGGTTTCAGGCGTTCACACAAAACGGCAGAGAAGACCTTATAGGCGATGTTAAGGAGACTTATCCCTCGATAGTTGGCGCAGTCAAAGGGGTCTCCTTTCTTGTGGATCGGGCAAACGATACTGAGATTCCACTCATCGGGCATGCTTTCCTCCGACCATATCTTACAGATGAGCTGGTGCATGCGCCCCACCAGATCACCTCCAGCTGCTTTAAACATTTCAGCGGGCAGACTATCTGCACCAGCAGCTTTATTAGACTTCAGTCTCGATATAGCTATCTTGACTTCGTCTAGGTCGGGGGGACGGTATTCTCTTCTATCATCGTCCGTTGTGTTGAGTGGAACATTCTGCCTGACAGCGGTATTTGTGTCCTCATCGCCGTTCAACAGTCTGCAGAAATGATTTTTTCAAATTCTTAGTATCGACTGCGAATCTACTACTAGCTGTCCATTTTCGTCCCGGCAAGCTTCTGTCTGAACTTTATATCCATTCGATAAAAGTTTTACCCTTTGGTAAAACTTTCGGACATCATTCCTGCCATAACACCTCTCCATCTCCTCGATCGCGCGCTTCTCGTGCTCTTTCTTTTTCTTCCTGAGAAGCCGGTTCTCTTCCCTTCTTCTCTGTTCGTAGAGTTCACGAACAGCTCTCGTGGTTCGATGCAGCGTTGCCCGGTAGGCATCTTGCTTTGCTGCATGTGCCTGCCTGCACTCGTTGTCAAACCAGGGGTTTTTTCTTGTTGGCGTTTTAAAACCCAGCACATCAGTAGCGGCTTCTCTGATGGCTCTTTGACAACGTTTCCATTCTTCGTCTATTGTTAGTGCAGGCGACGTCGAACTTTCGGAGAGTTTCAGGGAGACTCGATCGGCAAAGTTCCTGGAAGTCTGTTGCGATTGTAGCTTTTCGACGTCAAACCGTGGTTGGCTTCCTCGACTCCGTTCTTCTCTCGATATCCGTGTCCTTACCTTGGCTACAACAAGGAAATGGTCCGAGTCGATGTTGGCGCCTCGGAACGTTCGGACATCAAGAATACTGGAGGAGTGTCTGACGTCGATCGCAACGTGATCAATCTGGTTGACGGTTGAATGATCAGGGGACCGCCAGGTCCCTTTATGGATGTTGAGGTGTGGGAACCGCGTGCTAGCTACAGAGAGGTTTCGCCCCGTAACAAAGTCCACCAGCCTGAGTCCGTTTTCGGACGTGGTGTCGTGCAGGCTGTGTTTACCGATGACTCTAGCAAAGATGTCCTCTTTACCCAGCTTAGCGTTGAAATCTCCTCGAACGATCTTGGTGTCGTAGCTGGGGCATTGATCGTACGTTCTTTCTAGGAGATCATAGAAGTCATCCTTGCTATCGTCATCTTTGTCCTCCGTTGGGGCGTGGGCGCAGATTAGGCTGATGTTGCCGAATTTAGCCTTGATGCGGATTGTTATGAGGCGCTCGCTTATGTACTTAAAGCTTAAGACTTTTTGCCTAAGTCTGCCTCGAACAACAAATCCACATCCAAATAATCGCTGCCTTCGCTCTCTGTAACAGTCGCCGTAGTAGATATCGCAGTTTTTCATCCTCTTTTTGCCCGGCCCATCCCATCGCACTTCCTGGATTGCGGTAACGTCTACTTTATAGCAGTCTAGGGCCTCCGCGAGTTCATCGGCTGCACGTGGTCTGTTCAGGGACCTCACATTCCACGTGCAGAACCGAAAGTCATTGTCCTTATTCCGTTTGCTGGGGTCGTCAACAGTAAATCCGTCCGTATCCGAGGCATATTGTTGCTTCTCAACTCGTTACTTTTTTACGTGGTGAGGAAGTTAACCCCACGCACAACCTCCAACTGGGAGGACAGGTCCATTTGTTTAGCCCCCGGACAAAGGGTTCCGGAGGGATCCGGTGTCGGTAGCCTCTTGCAGGCTGTGAGCGCCGCCGTTGGCCCTAAAAGAAGGGCTCATCCGCCGCCATCTCTATTCCAAGGTCCCGACCTTACCATGGAAACCAGGTAGCTCCTGCTGACTGGAGTTGTGGATGCCGCCGTTGGCCAATCAGTTGACCAGCTCCTCCGCCGCCATCCTAAAAAGAGTGATGAGCCCTGGTAGACTCACACTCCCCCCTCTCTCGTTAGCAGCCGCCCAGACGTCCCACGAGGGTTGGTTACCCCATCTTCTGTCGAGGGTACTCGGCTCCCGGATTTCACCACGGGGAGGTGAGAGTAGGAGTTCGTTAATAGAGGCTAGGTGCAGACGCTTGTGTCTGCATGGTTCGCGTATTAACGCTTCGAAATCCAAAAAATGTTATCGTTAGTGGTCGTTTTTTTGAATACTTAATTTTGGTCTCATTTACCTCAAGACGCTTCCTTCCAGATTCTTACAAGAGAACCTGACAGTTCGTGGTATTCTTCCGATGATTTCAATGTCATCTGCGTTCGCGAGTTCTTGCACACATTTTTGAAAGATAGTGCCGATGGCGTTAACGTCTGAGTTAAACTCGATATTTTTGAGACTAAAGTTCAAGAAGTCGCATGACACAGCGTCATATTATCCAAACCTCATTTCCAACCTTTTTAAGCCCATCTTGATGGAGCAACAGACACTCTCCATCATCATCCTTCGAAGACGGAACAGTTTTTCAATGCTGGACCATGTGATGTACAGTTAGTCTGTATAAATACTGTAAATACTGTTTCTTTGGCTGGTGCTACAGTCCGCTATGGAATTTGATCTATTGTAAATACTCGTGTTGTGCGGGCTATAATTCTCTCATGAGTGAAGTTATAATTATGGCGCTACTGTCCGGGGTGGACTTTGGCCTAGTTTCTACAACATCCAATTGCGCTGTGCATGTTATTGCTTTCTCACAGGTGGAGGGGACCATTTCAATGCGCGAATCCGAACAGTGAATTTGAGAAGCAGTTGTACATTTTGAACATTATCAGTGACTCGAAGGCGGTGAAACTGATGTATTCGGGAATCGAACCCAGATTTCGAGAGTAGGAGTCGACACACTTACACACTACGTCACGTCGCCCACCATGAGTGGAGTTGGACCTGCCATTGCTTTCCCGCGAATGGAAGAGACCAATTTACCAGTTCTGAACCGTTCTTGACCGTGTCTTAGAAGAGTTGAAACCATGAAAATGAAAGTTGTTCCATTCGGGATCGAACCATCAACCTTCAGCGTAAGAAACAATGCACTTACCTACTACGCTACAATTACCTACAAAACGTTATAATAATTATAATGGCCGCGCTACAGTCCAAGGTGGACCTGGATCTAGCTTCTCAGCAACCACTCGTGTTGTGCGTGCTATTGTTCTCTCACGAGTGGAGGGGACCTACAGTTTAATGCCGACTCCGAACGGCGAGATTGAGAAGCTTTTTCTAGACAGTTATACACTTTGCGCGTTGTCAGTGACTCGAAAGAGGTGGAGCCGTGAACATTTTTTTTTGAAAAATTGTTTGTCTCAAGTTGCGTTCGAACCTAGATTGTGAAAGTCTAATGCGCATAGGTGTATGCACGAACCCGCACGAACACTGCGCACACCTTTTCAATAGGTTCCTTAAATTAACTAATCAGTGTGCAAGCTGAAGAGGGTGAAGACAGAGATCAGTGTTAAAAGATCTCGAACTCTGCTGGTCTACGATTGTAAACCGCACGCCCTCTAGTGTTACAAAAAATGCCGCGCGCCCACTGCATAGTTAATGCACATATTTGGTTGACTTTGCAAAACCTGACCAATTAGGCTGAGAAGATGTTATGAGTAACGTTCAGCAGATTTAATGTTTAGTGTGAGGAGCTTCTCCAATTTAGCAGATCGATATCTAGCCGAGATTTTAAAGATGTGAGCAGATAACGCAAGAAGTTCTGGTGGTTGAAAAGAGAGGCAGTAACTCTCTCGTCGATTATTTTGATCCGGGGCAGTTCTGCGACAGCAATTCGGCCAATACACATTTTCGCTTTGTTCTTGGCCTACTTACTGTAAGCAATTCACTCTTCAAATTTAAAATAAATCACTCCTTTATCCACAAATTCACTTTTTATTACAAGACAACTGATCGCTTTCGCTGCTCCTTAAAATTAACTTATGTTACACTGACCTAACACAATCCTCTCTTTAATAATAACGATCCTATTCTCTCTTCGATTCTCGTTTTTCTTTGCCTTTGGTATTATTCTACTACATTACATAGTTTTTAGTACTTCCAAACCGTTTGAAATCTGCAACGGACTTCAGCAAGGAGCTGCGCTGTCATGTGACTTCTTCAGTCTTGTTCTGGAGATAAGGTGGTCCGGTTGAAAGGTGTTTACACGGAAAGCACTATCTTCTACCAAGCGGTTCAGCTGCTGTGTTACGCGGATGATATCGCACGGTGATCGAAGAACAGAAAAACAAGCTGGTCTTAGGGACAATGAGGAGAAGACAAAGTATATGCTGTCGTTTAAAAATCGATCCGTCGCCCATCATCTAGGACAAAACGTCACAATCGACAGTCACAATTTCAAGGCAGTTAATGAATTTTTCTACGTCGGGGCAACCATGATTTCCACAAACAACATTACGGTAGAGATCCGACGTAGAATTGCCTTTGGAAACCGCTGCTACCTCGGTTTGTCGAAACAACTTGGCCCCTGACTCGAAGGACCAACATCTTGCTTTACAAAACCCTACTCCTGCCAGTCTTGCTATATGGAGCCAAAGCTGGACGATAAGCAGGACTGCGGAGCTGATTGTTGGTGCATTCGAAATAAAATTTCTTCGTCGGATATTTGATCCTCTCAACGAGAGAGACGGATAGAGAAGAAGATACTTCCGCGAACTCTATGGGCTGTGCAAAGATGTGGACATAGTCCGGCAGTCAAAAATCCGTCGACTTAAGTGGTTCGGCCACGTCGAGGGAATAAACACCAGTGCTCCCGCCAAGAGAAACTTCGAGTTCGAGCCTCCTGGTTCTAGTCTTATGGATATACCGTCTGACGCACGGACACCTGTACTCCAGCTGCGACGAACATATAAAGTCGACTTTCCCTGTACTCAGGACTGGCTCTGGCTAGAATCTGAGCCAGGAAAGGAATGTAGTCGAATTTTCACGGACGGAGGTATCAAGACAAAGTGATTGCGGACGCAAGAAAACTTGGTATTAATGACTTGAAGCAGCGTGCCCAGGACCGTAGGTGATGAAAGGGGGAAATTACTCAGGCTCAGACCCCCCATTGGCCGTTAGTCTGGTAAATAAGTAAGCAAGACATATATGAGTAAGTTGTGTGAAGCATGACATATCTTGATCGCGTTTCTTTAATCTACGTTCTTCTTGTGAGATGAGCTTTCTATAGTTTAACTCATTGGAGGGTTGAACAATAAGTTGAAAAACGTAGTTAAGGTTTAAGTTAAGCTTAAAGCGATCGCTGAGGGTCTCAGTAAGTTGATTAAATTAGTTTTGGCAATTTTTGCATTACACGTAAGTTTCAGTAGAGTACAAACTGAAAATAAATTTGAAATGATGAAATGACGCCACTAACGAACGTCGAAATAAAGACCTCATATTTTGCTTGGATAACCAATTTATTAGTTTCTTTCACAGCCTTAAAGTAGCAAGAAAATATGCTGTCCTACGACAGTCCACGATCAAAGTTTTGTTACACTTTTGTTAATACCCCGTGAACATCTGTTTCATTCCGATACGTCGGCTAAAACCAATTGTGACGCAATATTCACACGGCCAGAGTGTGAATCATCAAATTCAGTCTGATATTATATTAGCTTAAATACATTCTAGTCGCTGAACATTCTTTTGCTGTGGATCACGAACAAGAATATATCTGCACGCAGATCTTCGCACTCGCTTAGCCCCCTCAAGTTCTGTAAGCTAGATATATCACAGGAAAACGGATCAAATCAGAGACAAGTTCAAGGTAAAAAAAATAAGCAAATAAAACTTACATCACTGCTTAAGAGCTCAACCGACGCTTCACTGAAAACCTTTCGAAAGTATTCCTCGACACACGCTGGAAGTTCACGTGTAGCTGCTGCGTCTGAAACACGAATTTCTGACTCGTCCAATGGACGGGCAAGGGCTACAGCAGCCAATGCGAAGAGGAAGACGATTTTGATAGCCATTCTTGAGATGTTGACTGACTGCCAGATAATTTGCCACCGGTCTGGTTTTATACTCCCCGCTGTGATGTCTGAGAATTGTGGGTAATACCGTAGTTGTCGTTTCAATTGAGTTTTTATAGTTCGTTTGAAATGTGTTACTCACTGTAGGAAAACCCGTTTGAGCTTCGCTGAGGAATTTGTATTCACGGAATGTGACACGAGCTGAGTCGCGAGCGTAACAAGTTCACGAATGAATTCGTTTGGAAGTACGTTGTATTGCCTGAGGAAAGCTAATTTAGCGGGTTTTATCCAAGTTTCAAGTAAAAATGGCGAATGATAGGGAAAAAAAGCTAACAACGTCGAAATGTCTGAAATTTACAGTTTCGAAATGTTTACAGTGAAGTTCGTATTTGCTTGAACGTGATTCACTTCGGGATGTCAAGCGCTTTTTTATCAGGTTCACTCTGCTCAGTAGCTGAAGTCGATGTGTCATTTGTCACCGCAAATCTTAAATCTGAACTTCGTCTTTGCACTCGCTTAGGCCCCTCCAGGTTGGTAATCTGCAAACGTCATAGGGAAACAAAATTCGTTTTTTATATGACTTGTGTCAGCTCCTCTACCAGCTGTCCTCAGCACTGCACATCAGGTTGGTGGAGGTTTGTTTTCACTTTTGTTCACCAACCCATTTGTGGTCGCACACTGAGGTCCAACATGGTCGTTGTTTTGTGGTTTGGTAGATGTAACGATTGGTGCTGAAAATATAAAAGTGACACATCGTTAGCTCAAACAGAAAAGTGTCAACATGAGGTTTCCCTTTTTTTCTTACGGTCTTGTGTAGCCCTCCTCGACTCGACCTATTATTATTTCGTAGCCTAGCGCAACGGGTGGTTCGTACCGTTACACATGGGCCCGTCAAGAACACCAGAAGAGAAAAAGGTGCAACAACATCTCACTGAAGTACCAACAACCGTTGAAGCGGTCTCCTCACTGTACACTGGCAGGAGCGGCAGCTTCCTTGCCTTTGAGTGGTTCTACATGTTCTCAAACGTTGCCTGGCCTATGAATAGTGAATGTGTGTGCAATGGAAACGCTCCACATGGGAACTGTGTTTTGGCTTGAAAGGCCGGTCTGGAACTAGCGGCCCACAAAACGGAGGCTGTACTCATAACCAGCCGCAAGAAGGTGGAATACGCGAGCTTCTTAGTTGGAGATCAGACGATTAGGTCCAAGGAGTCTGTGAAGTACCTAGGGGTCGTGCTGGATAACAGGCCCTCCTTTAAGGAACACATAAAATACGCCAGTGAGAAGGCGGCATGTACACAAGGAGCGCTCTCACGAATGCTCCCAAATATCGGCGGGCAAAGATATGCACCCAGAATCCTGCTTTCGCTGGTAGTCAGGTCGCAGGAGTCAGTCAGGTAGTCCTGTACGCCGCTCCAATTTGGGCTGGAGCACTCACGGTTGGACGACTAAATCGGATGTTGACGTCAATCTATAGACTCTGCGCAATAAGGGCTATCAGCGGTTTCAGGACCATCTCTGATGATGCTGCGTTCGTCATAGCAGGAATGCTGCCCATTGACATTTTTGCAGACGAACTTAAGAGGGTACACCATAGGAGAACTTCGGACTGGCAGCAGGCCAAAATCATAAAAGAAGAAGAACGGGCCACATCCATAGCAATGTGGCAAGCCAGATGGGACGTCTCCACAAAGGGAAGATGGACGCATAGGCTCATTCCCGTTATCGAAACTTGGACATTAAGATCGGTAGGAGACTGTGACTACCAGCTTTCGCAGTTCCTCTTTGGACACGGCGGTTTTCGAAATTATCTGAATAGATTTGGACACGACAGTTCGCCGCTATGTCCACAATGTCCAAACGCCGAGGAAGACGCAGAGCACGCAGTGTTTGACTGTAGTCGCTTTGTGCACGATAGGTGAATGGTGAATCTACTGTTACGGCAGGCTGCATATGCAGCAGTTTGTCTGTAAGAAAAAAAAAAAAAAGAATGACTTTAGTTAGAATACATATGTATATATATAACTTACCTTGTGAATATGTACACGTCCCACGGAGATGTACCGTCCAGTCCCATTTGCCTGTAAGATAAAAATTATTAGAAATGTTCTATACACCAAAAATAATGTTTATTTAAACAATACTAACCCCGTAATTAAATAAAACTAAAAATTAACTTGCTGACAAATCAAAACACACTTGTTTTGATCTGTAGCTTGTGACAATTGACACTTGACATTTACAAACCACACACATGCGCAAATATGACGAGACTCGATGTAAGTTCCAGTCGGTGAGTTCAGGCAAGTAAAACGCAGGAGGATGGTGGAAAATTGACGAAAGTTTAGACAAGGAAATAAATGGGATGATTGGTTTGGAAGATAAGCACTTTTCCAATTTGGAAATTTTAGACAAGAGAAGGAAAAAATGAGATTTTCTTGGTCAGAAAGCGAAAGCGATCGGGTGAATTCCTTTTGTGAAGCAGTTTTCGTAAATCTTAACAACTTCGAAAACAAAATTTGTAAACCTAGCATGTAACACTACCAAGCCCCGAAAACATGATCCCTTGCATGATGGAATCTGTAGAAAATTGGAACGAGCTATGCTCGTATATTGCGATAGTCCAACTGAAACTACGGCAGGCCGAAGCAGAAAGAAATTCTTGAGAGGCCGCTGTTCAGAATATAGAGTAAATCGCTAACCAGCCCCGCGAAGTAATACCTAAAGGCAGTTCCGCGCGGAGAGTGGTAGAAGGGTGCAGAGTGTGGGTTAGTACGTAGGCGTATTGCCGAAATGGTTTGCGAATCGTCCATGCTGATAGCCCGGGCTATTAGTACCTTTAGAAGATTGCAAAAAAAAAAAAAAAAACATGGGAACTGTGTCAAGCTCAATCAGCATAAATTCTATCCCGCAGCCAGTAGCCAAACACACCTCCGTGCCGACGGCACTCCGATCAAAGTAGACACATTTGAGATTTGTGCGCCCCTACGAGAGAGAGAGACTCTGTGGAACACGTCTTGCATGCGAAGAAGGCGGAGGAGAAGGAGGAGGAGTAGGAAGAGAGGAGCGAAAGACTACATACTAATCAGCTTATCCTCATTCAGTGTACTAAAGACATTGAAAAGACTAGTAGATTCTACTTAAGGAGGCATTCTAACACATAAACTCTTAGCATCGCAACTCGCGTTCTGCAAGGGAAAGCACATATATCGCTACCGCTCTACACAACTTGGCAGGTGCAATCAAAAAATCGATGGCCTGCAAAGAATACAAAATTATTGCTTTTCTCGATATTGAAGGAGCAATAATACAACACCGGAAGTCATAATCGACGCACTGAGCAGGTTAGGTACCCGCGATAATATCAAACCTAATGCTTACTGGCAGGGAAATACACGCCGAATTCGGTAGAAGCCAAATGAAACAAAGTCTACAATGATATACACCACAAGGAGGTATACTTTCACCGCATCTATGGTTTGTTACAGTAAACGAACTTTTGCTCTAATTCGAGCGTTGTGACTGTAAGGTTATCGCTTACTCGGACCATATCACCATCATCTTCAGCGGAAAATCCCCTTAAGTTCTTGGAGATCTCATGCACCAAAAGTGCTATCGAACTGGACCTGCAAATGTGCACTGGTTGTGAACCCAGCAAAAACCGAGCTGGTAGTATTTTCGAGAAAACATAAGATACCTCCAATCAGACCACCAAAACTCAAAGGAAATCCACTAACCTTCTCGGACTGCGCCAAATACCTTGGCATTATGTCTGTCTAATATGAAGCTTTTCTTTTCGGAGGATTTTTGAAACACTACTGAAACACTCAGACTCAAAACTGGTCCATTGTACTGCCAGGTAGCAACCTACTCCAGTGCCGTTATTTTGACCCCAACAGCAAGTGGTGACTGGATCAGATTCGATTTCACTGGGATTCGAACCTGGGACCAATCTAACTTGGGGCAGGCACGTAACCAACTGCGCCATCCAGTTGTTGAATATGAAGAATATGAAGCTTAGTTGGAAACCAAACGCTACAGTGTACGCTTGTAAGAAAACCCTAGGAAAGAGGTGGGGCATAAAACCAATAATATTGAGCTGATATAAGACTCATACTTCTCTATGAACTGGTGGCCATCGCTAGATAAGTCAAGCTATATAAAAATGGTCAACAGTTTCTAAATGGCGTGATGGCGTGTATATCAATAACAGGCGCAATGCGTACCACTCCAACAGCAGTGCAAGAGACGAAACTACACATAGCTCCCGTGGACATCTGTGGTAAGGAATTTGCAGCTAAATCGGCGTTATGACTAAAGGAACTCTTAAGGTAGCCCTAAACGACGAACATGCTCGCCGAACTTGTTCGTGCTCGCCGCATTTTCATCGTGTATGGGCTGGTTCGCGAGCCGCTCGCTGTTGGCGAAAAATTTCGATTTGGTCGTGTTCATTGGCTTTGATGTTCGCCGTGTAGGGCCATGTTCGCGAGCAAACCTCATTTTTGCTGCGAACGTCACCGAGTGCATTTCGCGGATTAAGCGCAATGTCAACAGTCAGTCGCGATTTTATCGAGGAATTCACCACTTGCGCTTCTCTACCACACATGTTGACGGCTTGAAGAAACAACACGAAATGAATGTTCGCCAAATGTGTTCGCCGTGTAGGGGATAACGCAAACGAGCAAGTTCGGCGAGCATGTTCGTCGTTTAGGGCTACCTTTAGAATGGGAAAAAAAAATATATAAGTCACGCCAGTATACTAAGTACATATAGCTTCTTAGAAGAATCTGAAGACTATTTCACCCCGATCTTAGACTTCAACATCGAATGCAGAACCGTTATCCCAAGTAGACAACAATGGGCAGTAACAACGCTAAGGAAATCTACACCGACGGATCTAAGACTGGTAGTGAAGTAGGCGGGGGTATTAAATCAGGTAATCTTTTAGATTCTCCTGTTGTCGGTTCGATTCCCGAACTCTTTTGAGTCACTGACAATGCTCAAAGAATATAACGGTTAACTCTCAAAGAATAATTACGGTTATTCGTGAAGCCGCTAAATGCCTATCGATGAGAACGATATCGGGTGAGAGCATCGTCATCTACACCGTCTAGTCTAGCACTCCGCCGTATGGCTCTTAACGAGATATCGAGACAATGCAGTTTTATGGTGTGCTGGGCTCCTGGACACAGAAATATTCCAGGAATCTATGAAGCAGACGAATTAGCCAAAAAGGATATAATTACAAACCCCACCACTGTCAATATTTCTGTGCCAATAGAAATCTTGAAAAGCAATATATCTTTATATACATATATATATATATATATATATATAGGGCTTGTCACGTCAACAAAATGCATATCACTTAAGCATGACTGCCTATGTGATGCGACGCAACACAACGATGCATCACGATACCTTAATTTTGTTGGAGTTTCGGAACGGCTTATTGTTTTGTGTTTCAATTGTTTCTTTTTTTTTTGTAAAAATGTCAAAGAAATTGGCGACAATTTTTTAAATAATTTGGTTAATAATGTTTGCAATTACAATGCCAGTATACTTCAATATATTTTAGACAAGAAAATGAAACAATTGAGTCGGAAAATGAAAAAAAAATTCATCGGTTCGCAATAATCTATGATGCGCTGGTTGCTTTTGTTTGCGCATCGTTGCTTTCATGTTGCATTTTAGAACGTGATGCAAACATCCTTACCAAATATTTGCAATTAAGAACGCTTGACGTTGCAGTACTGCGCTAATGTTGCGATCACGAACTCTGCCGACATTAAGCAATGGGAAGACACACCGCGAGACTAGGTCTGCCGTACAACGACTTTTGCAGCAGATGTATGGATGAAGAAAAAGAGGAAACACCCTCGGACCTTCTCTGCAGCTGCCCAACAATTGCATCAAGAAAGAAAGAAAGCCTAGGAGCTTTCTATATAAATAATTTAACGGACATGTCAGAAGTAAAGGTCAAGAAAATCGGAATGTTCATCTAGAAAACAAGATGGTTTTCCGTAGTTGGAAGTCGGCTCAGTGGCATCACAATGGATCTTTTGGGTCTAAGTGAATCCTTCACCTGTGAGGGAAGCCAGCTTACCCACCTACCTATCTACCTACCACTACTGCATCGTCTGGTTTCAATTTAGTGGTTAGGTCTTTTATGTTGATTTATCCTATGTTTTCGACGGTTTTTAAGCTACGGAAAAAAAAGTTGAATGACTGATTTATTTTAAACTTTTTTGTATCGTTCTTTTCTGCAACCTCTCATACCTTGTTTTAATAGTTTTCACTAGAGGTGTGACGGATATCCGGCAAGTATTCGGAATCCGGTCTATCCGGCTTCTTTTGCAATATCCGGCCGGAGCTGAATAGTCTTTTGATATCCGGCCGAATACCGGATAGTCATTTTTTCAGTAAAAAACAACAAAATAAAAAGTTTGGCAAATTTGAGCGAAATTGGGTACTGTCTTCCATTTACTGACCACCAAGCCCAAGGTGAACTGTTTTGAAATATAAGTCAAGCTCGTTGGCGATATTTTTTTTTTGTAAGAAAACTTAATCTGACTTGCTTTTCGCAA
Source organism: Myathropa florea (assembly GCA_930367185.1). Lineage (NCBI taxonomy): Eukaryota > Metazoa > Arthropoda > Insecta > Diptera > Syrphidae > Myathropa > Myathropa florea. The sequence goes on from OV884002.1 coordinate 47,516,404, forward strand.
CCTCTTCAAAAATGTCCCAAAAACTTTGCTGTGTAGAAAGTAAGAATATCTTGTGGAGGAGAACGAAAAAAACATGTTTCAGTTGGTTTTACTTGTACCAGTCTGTTTTGAGTATCAAACCACCAAACTATTATACTTTTAATTTGGGCAGATATCCGGCCGCCGAATATTCGGCTATCCGGCCCATCTGCAAGCCGAATATTCGGTATCCGGTATACGGCCAAATCACTATTCGGTACAACTCTAGTTTTCAGACACCTTTTTGGTACTACTCCCACTCTATGAGAGAGAAGCTGTATCGACAAGACGATGTTTTGTTAACTTTCCCTATTTATGGGACAAAAGTGTAGACTACAAATGACGAAATATTTTGGGGAATGGTTTCCCCATTTTTAAGGCGTGCCTCCACATAAGCAGCTCTTTCGGGTTGTTTAACATACTTTTAGGGAGTTGGTGCGTTTAAATTGTATTGCTCTTGTAAGAATTGCATTGACGAACTCCACTCTAACAAATCTATGTTTGGAATACCCTGAGTTCAAGGGATGGCTGAAACATGTGCTAAAAAAAACGAGCTACAGAACTAAAAAGCAGAAATAATAAAGCACGGTGGAGGAAGCAAACACATTAAAAGAATATAAACGCCTTCTCTAGTCTCAACATTGAATTGCCCAAAAGATACAACAAATAAGGTGAAATAAATTTGGCAGTTTTCTTCGCGGAGCATAATGCAATAATTAACATGACAGGTCATTCGGTTGTCCTTTTAAAAACAATATTTATTAGCTCCGAATTTGCGAAAAAATGGTTTTGGGAGTGGTAAATTTTGGGTGATTTTTGAATTTTTCTTCTTCAGTGTGGTAAATTTTACTTAAAAATACTGGCAGCACTGGTATTTGGCAGATTTTTTTGTTGCTCTTGTTCGATGATTGGACGCAGACATGTTTGGTCGTTCAATTTTTAAATTTTAAACCATTAGAAACCGGTAAAGACTTAGCGGCGTAAAACCATTAAATGATTTTTGTTGTAAAGCTTGAAATACACTGTAATTATTTAAGAGTTGCTCTTCTGGGAATTCCATTGTCAATTGTCAACATCTATGTATGATAAATGTCAACTCTATGGATTGATAAAGGCATTACTTTGGTTTTTCACTGACGTACACAACGATTTTCACTTTTATTTATTGGGTAAAATAAAGAACTGCTTCAAAAGTATTTTCTCATGTGTTCACTATCGAAACAAAACTATTTTTTCTCCAAATTACACATTAAATTGTATTCGAATTTAACACTTTTATTAATTTCAGAAATTTATTTGTTTACCGATACATATCAACACAGAATTTTACGCGTGAGTGAGCTGTCAAAAATTGTATATCTGGTAGTGACAAAAAAAAATTCCACTACGCGGCGCTGAAAGCACTTTCCATATCGTCAATTTCAAATTTCCACTGTAAATTGCTTTTTGCTCACGAACTGTTAACATTTTATATCGAACAATGGGTACCAAAAATTTCCGCCAGGATTTTCGTTCGTATCGTCAATTTTTGAAATGAAAATTGGAATCAGTTCTTTCATTTTGACAATCGACATTTGTGTTGATTGACAAAAGTACCTAATCGGGTGAGTTGGAGTGCAATTTATAAGAACATTTTTAGAGTCTGATATTTTTGGCTAACCAGGAAGTAGTTATCAGAGGATTACGGTGTTTTTATGTATAAACCTTATCGCAATTGCATTAACACGTTCTGAGCTGTTTTCCGAAGACAGCATTTTGTTTCATTTTGCCTAAATTCATCCGGGTTCTTTCTAATGGCAGCCATTCAAATGCAATTGAACTGCTTAGACCTCACTCCAGTCACTCTTCAGGAAAAGACTTTAAGGTTAGTTTTTCTTGAATTTCTTGAATTTGTATCAACTTCCGCGTAACAAGGTCCAAAGGCCAAATCCGATCAGTTGTCAAGAGAGTTCATCCCTACATTGAACGTCGCAAGCCTAGAATGACTGAGAGAATGCCAAAGGCTCCCTTTCGATTATGTTGCTTATGATGGCGGTAAAAAGCACAAGAGACTTATGTCGTCTCAATCTAACGATGATTTATTTTTTACTAACCTTTGAAGCTGGCTTTGCACCTCGACTGTCAATGATTGCTTGCGCTCTAGTCTGCTGATAGAAATCTCGCGATTAATTGGTTAAAAATAACCAGACTGATTAAAAAGGGCTTCACTTACTTAGAACTTGCTGCAGATAGCGAAAGCGCTGAACAGCGAACAAAAATAAAAATCGGTCATATCAACGATTGTGCGATGCGAAGATAAGGAATTGCAGGGATTGGTCAACGAGGTCATCAATTTAATTGAGTTTCTGTGAACTTCCGTGTACGGTAATGACATTTTCTCAATTAAGTGATGGTTATGAAAATTCGTCGTAATAGACTTTGGGGCGATGTCCATGGTTTCATCCATGAACCAGCCAAGTACAGCCCGAAAGAGACAGACTGCAAGTCCACTCATGAGCAATATTCGGTCATAATTTGCCATGCCATAACCAACGATCTTGTTGTCTATGAATGTCAGCCTGCCAGCCTCAGAGGTTCTTGTTTAGTCGTTTCGTTCCCTGATGATATATGGAAAAGTATAAGTATATACATAAAAGCCCCCGTTTCCTCATGACTCTTCTCGACAAGCAGCCAGAATTTGAAGTTTTCTATGTTTTCTATAAATCCCAAAGAGTGTGTTTGGCTTCCTATTTGCTTTTCCTTTCCTTTTGAACCCACAAAAAGCGACAATATTGGATCTAAGAGTAGTCTTATTGCAATAATTTCCTGCACTATTCCATTTTTGTGGCAGGTAACTTCACACACCTGCGCAGTTACAGTACATATCATTTGCATGACAGAATTTTTAACTAGAAACAGCCAAAGCTGTTAATTACTCTCAGTTAACCCAAAGATTATCACTCAAGCGAGGTGTGCGCTTTGAAAATACATTCTTGCGATTTGGCAAATCACTCGTTACCAAGGGCTCATCGGTCTCATAAGCGTATAAAAGCCGATCACAGCATCCCAGCATTATCAGTAAATTTGCGCAAGTATGGGAGTAAAGTACGGATTTTTCATTGCTTTTGTTGCCCTGACTTTGGGGCTCCTGACAAATCGATCAGCAGCAGCACCAGTTACCGAAGTTCAGAGTCCGAGCAGTTTTCTTGACTTCTTTACTCAGCCTCTTGGGGAATCTAGCGGCGGAATGGTAATGTTTATTGGGGTAAGCATGAGATTTGATTAGTGTAAATTAGAGGTATCATTCCGTCAGTATGCTTACAGCCCTCGGAAGAGAGATCACTTCGCTCGCGTAGGTCATCACCATTTGGATATCCATATCCATATCCATTTCCATATCAACATTCATATTGCGGTAATGGATGTTGTTGGGGATGTCAGACATGTTGGTGTAGTACCTGTAACCACTGCACAAATTGTTGTTAAAAAAAGGATTTGTGACAACGAGACGCCAGCCTCCGACAGATGTCACTACAACCAACAAAATCATATTTGGCTACCAACAGATGGGACTTGAATCGAAGAAATTCTGCGCCACGATTCTTGGCAAATTTTTACTGCCGCTTATATTTTTAAAATTTAAGTTTACTTGTTAATACCAAGAAATTGTGGTTCAATCATTTATGTTCTTATAAAGGGTTTTTCAATAGGAACTTCCGGATTTTGACAATTGATAGCGACCATATTGTTGAAGCTACGTCTGTCAAACTAGCTGTTATTTATTCAGTCTGTTTTGCCAAATCTCTTTGAATGGACAAAGCGTTCAACAGAACATGCAAATGATAAAATTGTTTTATCAAACTGTGTGTTCTGTTCGGGCATCGTTCCGGGCGCTTCGACCATATTACGGTTGCCATTTTACAGCCATCACTGGAGTCCACTGGTTCAGTAAACAATAAACAAACACCTGAACGCCGACGAAACGCAAGATCTTGTGAAAACATCGCCGCTGTCTGTGAGAGCGGACTGGAGTATCGGAGGCAGTCGATTTCGTGTCGCTCACAAGAACTCGCCCTTTCGAAAACCACAAACTGGGGAATTTTGCATCGAGACTGCACCCGTACAAAATTCAACTGAACCAGGAGTTGAAGGTAAATGGCTATAGACAACGACGTTCGCTGGATGGGCTCTGGAGCAATTGGACACTGACCATAATTTCCATCGAGAAATCATCTTCGGCGATTTCTGGCTGATGGTTGTTGTTTTGAGATTGTGATTACACTACCTTAACGCAGATGGCTGGTTGGTGTTCTGATTAGATGAATTCACTTTTGTTCTCCTTCGCGCTAGGTGGCGCTTACGCTATTAAAAGGAAAATACGCCGAAGTATACACTGTTTCCTTTGTTGTATAGGACTTTCATCGAAGCAGAGGAGTGACAGCTTCCTTCAAATGATATGTTATTTAAATAAATCAATCGAGGAGGCATAAATTAAGCGCTTCCTATCTTTAAAATTAAATAAAACAAAGTGTGTGTGGGATATCAACGACATTTTCTATTCGTTTGAGAGGCCTATCGATGCCATTATGTATGGAATATTAAATCGTTCGTAGTGCGTATATGAAATGTCCAATTTCCCATGACTCTGATGGGATAAATCAGGCTGAATTTGGCAGATGGCATGGGTTATGTAGGCTTTGAGGGCCGCTGTGGTTGGTGGTTTATTCGCATTGAATTGCGACTTCAGAACCCCACAAGAAAAAGTCTAATGGGGTCAAATCGCACGATCTCGGTTCGGGCCAGTTCACATCACCTGCACGTGAGATGACCATGCCATCGAATCGCTTGTGCAGCATTTCCAATGTGGTGTGAGTTGTGTGGTACATAGCGTCGTCTAGGTGAAACCACATGTCGTCGGAGTCTTTACGAGTATCACCCAATTCAGGCCAAAAGAAAGTGGTAATCATCGACCTATAGGCCTGGCCAACGCCGTTCTGAAAGAAATAGTGACCGATGACGCCGCCAGCCCAAAATCAACACAAAACAGTCATTTTCTCGAAATGCATTGAACGCTCTAGGACAAAATACCCGAATTTCGACAATTTTGTTTGCTGACGTATTAATTCAGCTAGAAATGGGCCTCATCGTTGAAGTTGATTTTTCGACGAAAATTAGGGTCAGTTTTCAACTGCACCACCATGCTCGCTCATGCCTATTATAGTTGGGCCTTATACGCGATGTTAAGGAGACTCATCTCCTGAAAATTGGCACAGTCAAATGGGTCTCCTTTCTTGTGGATTTGCCAAACGATACTGATAACTGATAACATGAGCCCAACACAGGGCATTCATCGCCATTAAATCATTTTCGTTGAAGCATTCCCATCGAACATTTTACATTAGCAATAATCTGTTCACTTTGTTCACCCACAGTGCGGGTGATTTAAACATATCTTTCACTACAGAATTTAATAAATACGTAAATCACATTTATTTTCTCAAGTTTATTGATTGTAACAAAATTGTAGGATGAGTTTGAAGAATTCGTTGATTAATATTGTATACATAATTAACTTCATACAATTGCAATGTTTCTGAAGATAACTTGAGGGCGGGTTTAGAAACTGAACTTTCCTCGGACCTTGAAGAATCCAAAGTTATGCTTGTTGTGGATGACAGCTCCGACGCCGACGTAGTTCTCCATTAGGATGGGGCCCTCCTTGAAATCACAGTTAAAGTCGACGCCGTCGGGATTGGCGTTTGAGAAGACCGATCGAAGGGTTTCATAGAATGACTCCGATGAGTAAATGTGTCGATTGCGTTCGAGATCGGCTTTCATTTGAAAGGGCATGTTCTCGTTCACTGAAAGTAGAGAATTTTTTTGTCGTGAACTGAATTTTTGGCAGACAAAGTGATGACTTACACTTGGATGTGAGAATTGGATGATCCTTAACTGTGCGCCATGGTATTTCATCGGTGAAGGGATTCCAGGAGGTCAGGAGAGATATTGGCCGACCCTTATTCCACATGATTCGCATTCCTAGTTCGCTGCGTTCACTGAAAAATGTTGGTGTGTAAACTTAATAGTACTTTTACACCGCACCCAAATTCAACATTTCAGGAAAAAAATTTCGAAATCCAATTTTGCGTTCCCACTGCAACTTCAGCATTTCAAATGACAGCTAGTGTCAGAATTGATTATTGAGATTTTTTCCTGATCGGAAATCAGAAGTGGTTGAACCATTTAGTTTGTTATATTAATTTTAAAATGAATTTAAGCGCTAATTCGGACATATATTGCTGACTCAATATAGAGGTATGGAGTTCGTGTTGAAACTCAATGCTCTCAACTAATGAGAAAACAGCTGTTTTTTCTTTATGTCAACGGGTTGAAATGTCATTGTATGACGTGCTGAATTTGTAAAGAGGATCGTTCGATTTGGCGAACTTACAAATGCAGCGACGAAATTCAGAATTTCGCTGGAATGTTGCTTTCCAGCCTGCAAGAAATGTATGACGAAATGCAAAGTATGAAATGAGCTGAAATGCAGAAACTAGCCGAAATGCTGAATTTGGGTGTGGTGTAAACGTACTATTAGAATTGAGAAAAAATGTGCAATGTTCTGCAGGAGGATCTATTGGATGCCGGATGGCGGATGAAAAGGTGGGCGAGAAGGGACTGAAGGACTCTCGGTATTTCTTATCGGACATGATTTACAGTGGTGGACAAAAGTTTTTAGACAAACATAACTTTTAAAGAAAACGAATCGTATAAAGTAAACCTAAGTTAAATCGTTTTTGTTATTTTTTTGGATGACCAATTTTTTTGTTTCTAAAAGATTTAATTTTAAACGTCGCTTAGATTCAAATGGCTTATTTTCTTGATGACTTGTGTAGAAACTTTTGTCCACCATTGTAGGTGTAATGCAGGGTACGAAGGTGAATTTAACCTCGCCTTGCATCTTTGAAGACAGGATCTAAACACTTGTGAGCTTAAAACAAAAAACGGGCTTAAACTCAAACCAAATTTCAAATAAATTAATCTTAACGAGTTAAGGGTGTTATTTTTCCTTAAGAATTAAAAAGAATTAACATCTCAAACTTGTGTGTCCAGGTTCACTTTTCAGAGATGATACGATGATACGAAGCTAAGCTTTAATCAAGGAAAATTTCAATGCCAAGCTAGTGGAACAAAACAGAAGGCGACGGTCATTACTAAAGCTCTGCACTGTATACGCGCGACTGGATGGCGCAGTTGGTTAAGTGCCTGCCCCAAGTTAGAGGGGCGCCAGGTTCGAACCCCAGTGAAATCAAATCTGGTCCAGTCACCATTTGCCGTTGGGATCAAATTAACGGCACTGGAGTAGGTTGCTACCTGGCAGTACAATGCACCAGTTTTGAGTCTGAGTGTTTCAGTAGTGTTTCAAAAACCGCCCGAAAAAAAAGCTCTCCACTAAATTTGATTGGGACATCTATCAGCTTGGCTTAAACTTACTACAGTTCAAATAGCAAGGGATCGTTCTCACTCAAAGTGTAACACCGCCGAAAAAGAAGAGGACCCAACCACCAATGCAGTCCGATCTCTGACTACGGCTTCAATGTTACATTTCATGTCTGTTGATATCTTATATGGCGGACGATATCCAAGATCCAGGTGTTTTGTACTGTGGTTGAACCTCATTGGCGGATACTCTGAGCCAAAAGATGCATTTAAATGCAGTTAAAGACGGTGTGTCGGTATTTTCTTGAAGTAACTTTGATGTGTGACTATGTTACTGTGAATTAGAAAGTTGACATGCATAAGCAAATTTACATTTAACTGGAAAATGTGTTTGACGTTCACAAGACTTACTTCACTTTCCTTAAATCAGTGCCCATTTTGTTAACTTTGACACGAGATGTGTCTACATGGTTTATATGGCAGTTTTGATAGTGTAGCGCGATCAAAATAAAAGGTGACCAGATAGCAAAGATAATTTTTCTAATTATTATGTTTTAGCAGCTTTCAAAGTTACCAATAACATTCAGCTGTCAAAATATTCAGCAAGGTTTGCTATTTCATCCTGCTTATTTCACGCTTACCACATGAACGAAAATTATTAAAAAATATTATCGAAATTCCGACTTACTTGTAAATACTCAACGTGAACGTGAATTTGTCGTAAGATCGGTTGTCATCATGACTTCATTGGCAGGCAATTCGTCGCTCCCTTGCAAAAATTTGAGCGTTAGAACACTCTTTTGGACCTTCAGTCACCAATAATAATAATAATAATGGCGGCGCTGCAGTCCGAGGTGGACCTGAGCCTAGCTTCTCAGCAACCACTCGTGTTGTACGTGCTATTGTTCTCTCACGAGTGGAGGGGACCTACAGTTTAATGCCGACTCCGAACGGCGAGATTGAGAAGCTTTTTCTAGACATTTATACTCTTTGAGCATTTTCAGTGACTCGAAAAAGGTGGAGCCGTGAAAACATGTTTCATGTTTTTTTTTCAAGATTCAAACCGACGACCTCGAGCGTAGGAGTCGACGCACCTACCCACTACGCCACGGCGCCCTTCAGTCACCAACCAGACAGAAATTAGTGAGAAACTAAGAAAACACAGTCGCCGCGTGGTAGGGGCCCGTATCGAAGAAGAGTCAGGTATATGGACTGATATCGCCCTCGATCAACTGAATCGGAAATCTCCAGGGAGTCAACTCGGCATATTTTTCGGTTCGATTTGGGCCTACATCTATATAGGATTGTGCTGATGCAAGAATTGAAGCCGGACGATCATAGACAACGCCGTGACTTCGCTAAATGTGTGCTGGAAATGATGACCAGTGATCCCGATTTTGACTGAAAAATCATTTCGGATGAGTACCATTTTTGGCTCGGCAGCTATGTCAACAAGCGAAATCGCCGTTATTGAAGCGAACACTATCCACAAATGTATCAATGCATTCACAAAGATTGACTGTTTGGTGCGGTTTATCGCATGGCGGCATCATCCGACCTTATTTCTTTTGAAATAAGGAAGGAGACATCGTTACCGTCAATGGTCCCCAGCATAGAGCGATGTTAGCCCACTTTCTGTTGCCAGAGCTCGACAACGTCGATGTATCCAAGTTGTAAAGGAGATCATACGTCTTGCTACCACTCGACTATTTTCTCTGAGGCTACACAAGTCCTTTTTTTTTGTTTTTTTTTCGATTTATTTTTGAAGCACTATTGGAGCACTTAGTTCAAAACCGGTCCATTGTCCTGCCAGGTAGCAACCTACTCCTACTCCAGTGCCGTTAAACCAACGGCAAATGGTGACTGGACCAGATTCGATTTCACTGGGATTCGAATTTGGGCCCCTCTAACTTCGGGCGGGCACTTAACCAACTGCGTCATCCATTTTTTTTTGTACAAGTCCTTAGTCTACGCTTGCAAACTAACCAGCTTGGACGAGCTCGAGGTTAACAACAGAGGCGCGGTATAACGCCGCACATATTGGACCTAAACATCAAAAATTCGATCGACCACTTGGAGCACAGCCAGCACACTTAATGAAAGACCCTTTACAACAATCTGGGTGGTTCTAATCACGGTAAAACTATAGGTCTGAAAGGGTACTCCCTGTACCCACGGCACAATGGACCCAAACTGTTGATCTAAGTGAGCCGCGACATTTGTCGCAAAGTCACGTTTCTACCTACCTACCTACTTCTGTCGAACCATTTCTCAGGAAGATTACAGAAATCAGGGAAAAAACCTAGTCCGAAGAAATTGGCTTGACGTAAAGAAATTCCCTTCACCCGTGCAGATAAATCTAAAAAAAGACAACACCAACTGTTCAACTTACACTGGTCTGAAGCATGAAAAGTCGAATCGATTGGCAACTGTCAGTGGATTCGGCTGTGCCTTGGCCGGAGATGCAGCGCGTCCTGTCGGCTTGCTCTGGCAGAATAGCTTGCCACAGATGAGTGACGTCAGCCCGTTGGCAATCCCCTCGATCCGCCTGAAAGAGAACATAGTCCACTTGAAGCTCGGCTACAGCCCACTCTTGGTAGCACTTACGGAACCAGAGACGTCTGCGGGTAGCTCAACTTTCCCTGGATGATGGTGTCGATTTGATTCAACCGCACCTTGTTCGACTGGAGAATCTTCAGAGCAATGAAGTCGTACTTGACGTCCAGCAGAGTCTTCGATGTCAGAATGAACACCCTTTCCCTCTCGTGATCCCAGTGGCTGATGCTGAAACGTCAGTTCACTTGTATCTGCCAACATCTGCGATGTCTGGCGGTGGCTACTTACTCAGTTAGAAGCCAGCTTCCAATGACGTTCGTGTCGTTGGCCGGTCGCAGCAGCACATTCACACAGTCGGCGACGGCCTTCTCGAACTGACCTGGTCTGAAGCAGAAGAACTCATCCGTCACGGGCACGCTTTCAGATCTCGTGAAACCCAGCCCACCCGGGCCGCATATGAACGAGGAACCATCGTCTACGGGTGTGCCTGAAAAAGAGATGGTTGGTGAGTTTTCTGGGCGCGGGGTTGGTCAGACTCACTCTTAATTTCCTTGTAAGCGCTGGCGACGTGGATGGGAGATGTCACGTCTGAACCCGTTAGAATTGCACTCTTCTCCATGTCAGATATGTTGCTCCTGTGGCGCAGTAGATTTTGTGTTGCCTCCTCCTCTGAGATGGACAGGGTGGCCCCCGAGAAATTGTACTGCTCGTCATTGTCGTCGTCGCGCAAGAGGAACGAATTGGAGGGCTGCATCTGTCTGGATGTATTTTGGACTCGTCTAACTGGATTTTTATCTACTTTCTGCTCCGCTTTTCGAATGTTTTCTCGGGATATGTATAAATATTTGCTTTGCGGCACTTATTGACGCGAACAAAGTGGTTGATGATGACTGAGTTTTGGGCCCAGAACTGCTTGCAATTGGTGCGTGTCAGTGCGCATGGTTTGAGCTTTCGGGAGGGAGCTTTCAACTTTGTTTACATCGCTCAGGTGTTTACTTCTCTCAGTTTCTGAGTGTCACTTTGACGTTTGTGCGACTTAAAGCTTTGACTGCTTTGCAAAACGGGGCCATTGGGGTAGGGCTGAATTGGTGGTAAACAGAAGTGAGTCAACTGGAGCAGCGGCGGGTTCACGAAGAGTTGCATATTTTCTACGACTAGACAGCAATTGGTTGTGACTGCAGTTTTCGCGATTGAACGATTTTAGTGATTCCTCTGAGCACCTGACGGACTATGCACCTGACCCGGTTAAGCTCTTCGTCAAGGCGATTATAGCTGAATCGATTCTATCCGTGGTTTTGTTTGTGTATCTGCCTTGCTTTGACTGCAAGGTCGAGTGTAGACAAAGAGGCGTGTTAAGTGTCGAGTGCACTTGTTGTGATTTTATGCATACATGGAGACACGTACGCTGTTTGAACTTTTTGAAGGATGAGTAGAGTGGGGGTTCGGGAAGAGATTTTTTTGTCATTTTAGCAATGCGATGAGATATGTTATGTTGAAGACCTAAGGTTTTGGGATATTTTTGAAAGATTTTGCCACCCCTTCTTCTTCAGCTGGCGCTACAGTCCGGGGTGGACTTAAACCTCAGCCAACATGCCTCTACATCCAGTAAAGCATTTTGCTAACTGCTTTCATCGTGCGTTCAGCTGATTGAGATCCCTTTCCAGCTGTGTACGCCACCGAAGGCGTGGTCTTCCTATACCGCTTTGCCGTTCGGGGTTGGAGTCGGAGACTTTCCACTACTGTTTTCCTAGATGAATATTATTCTTGGATTAGAACCGAAATAAATTACCAATGAACACCTTCATTCTCATTCCATTTCTCCATCTTTTCGTTCAGACTGTTCTTTGACTTAACGTACAAAGCCTTATCCCACACGTTTACTTCATTTACTACTGACGACATTAGCATCCCTGATAATGTGCTGCATTTTTACATATTTCATTGCAATTTTGGGTGTGCACCATTTACTTCGGATCTCATCATAAACAAGGGTCCAGCAACAAGTACTGGTCTTAAACAATTTTTCACCACGTCTTGGTGGCATCAAATATCCTGAGTATCATTTCCAGTTGAATGTAAACGTTTTGTTTTGAATACTTCTTGGAACTGCAGCAAGTCTCCTTGTATGTCGTGGCTTGTGCTTATCTGCTACAGTGCTTCTTTCTTTGAAATTTTCCAATTAAAGATAAATATTTGCTGTTAATGGCACATTATCTGTACGGAAAATTTTGCGCAATCTTCGTAGCAATTATTGATAATTTTTTTAACAAGGAATTTTCCATTCGATCTAAATGATAATAGACGGAGATTTCGTCCCACGATCTAGATGATAAAGCAATTGCGAGACTGAAGACCAACAGTGCTTCTTAGGCAGATGATGGGTCTGTTAAAATCTTTAAAGCAGCTGCGGTTGATCTTTTCGGGCGCATGCACCATGTTAGATATGCTAAGAAGAAAGTATGTCCGATCCATGCTTAAGGCCTTGCTGAACCCTTTAACCACTTCCAGGATAGTTCAGGAATGCAAGTCTTCTCTGAATTTGATCGGTAGCTTAAATACGTTGAGACCTGTCTGGGTCTCGGGGGCACCACAGGATCACGGGAAATGAGATCGCCGATGAATTTGCTAGGCGAGGATCAGATGAGGCATTCTCAGGACCTGAACCTACGCTGGGACTGCCCGCGCCCTTGGTTAGGGTTTCCATCGATGGTTGGAAACACAACCGCAGGTGGCATGATTCTCCAGGATGTAGACAGACCACGCGCATGCTTCCCAACGTCTGTAAGAAATCCGCAGCTTTCTTGTTATCTCTTAACAGAAAAGATTGCAGACAACTTACCGGCGCACTAACGTGCCTTCCTTCGGAAGACCATGAAATTTCAGCAAAAGTAGGTTGTTGCCTGGTAGTACAATGGACCAGTTTTGAGTCTGAGTGCTCCAGTGTAAAATTACAAAAACTTTCGAAAAAAAAATGTCCGATCCACAAGAACGGAATCCTCTTTGATTACGACACTTAACGAGTCTGCTTAACATTGCGAAAAAAACCAAAAAGTCTGTTGTTTTGATTGATCGCCTTAAACCGTTTGTTTCCGATTTGATAGGTCCTCGTCAGAGTGGTTTCAGGTTAATGAAGTGCATAGTACACCAGATTCACACATCGGCAGAACCTGGAAAAGACTCAAGATCTGTCGACCGACATCCCCCACCTATTCATCGATTTACAGGCCGTTTTTGACAGCGTGCATAGAGACAAGATATACAGTGTCATGTCTGATTATGACATTCCCGCCAAACTTGTCCGACTTTGACTTTGCCAAACTTGACGACTGCTCCAGAGCCTATTCAGGGAACACACATCGTTGTCGGTCGTCATTTACCTTTCAGCTCCTGGGTCAGTTGAATTTTGTACGGGTGCAGGATGCAAGTCACGATGCAAACTTCGCCAAGTTGTGGTCAGCGAAGGGCCGAGTTCTTCTGAGCGACGCGAATTCCACAGCCTCGGATTCTCCTGCACACTCTCACGGACAGCAGCGATGGTTTCGTTTTCGGCAGACCTTGCGTTTCGTCGACATACGGGTATTTGTTTATCGCTTACTGAACCAGGGAACTCAAATTTATCCACCAGACTGCGAATAGTCCTCTCGGTAGGATGATTATGACGATCGTAAAATGAGCGAAGCGCGCGAAAGTTGCCCGAAAAGAACACCCATTTTGTTTTTGAACGCTGTCCCTGTCCATCCATGGTGGTTTGGCGAAACAGACCGAATAAATGAAAGCTAATTTGACAGATGTACCTTCAACAATATGGCGCTACCAACTGTCAAAGTTCAAAAGTCCCTATTGGAAGACCCTTTATATAGTTCACGAACCATATACCATTAACTATATACTCCGACAGCCAAGTGACCTCTAAAGCCGTTGGATGCGTTGATATGAAAACTAACCAAGTTTTGCAGATTTAACTTTAAAGCAATTTTGACTGAAAACGCAGCGACCTTGTGTTAAAGGTCGTACAGAGATTTTAGAGAACTGAAGCAACCGAGCAAAAACAGAAATAATACAATGTGACCGTAGTACCGCTTCGCTCAGTTTCGGTAAGTTCTATCTACGCGGGAGCGAAATGAATCGCTCTCTACGTACGCAAATGCGACTTGACGACTAAATTCTCCTAAAGTTTCTATAAGAAATTATGGTTTCTTTGAAACTTAACAATACTTCTGCTTACTTTTCATTTGCTTTTGACATAAGCTCAAGTTTTCGAACGGCTGTTATAGTTGGCCCTTTAGTCAACAGGGAAGAATACAGAGATATGAAGAAAGAAAAGAGCGGAGGATCTGCAAGACAGGGTTCAGAGTTAGAAAAGTCTCTTTCCGTATGGAAGGAAACAGAGGATATATGTAGATATTGGAGTATCGACGCGAGTCCTCAATAATATCGGCCCATAAAACGATGTCAATAATATCGGCCCATCCAATTCGCAAAGATGCACGCAATGTTGTGAGAGGACTTTGTAACAGACATCAACGCAAAGCAGTCTTTGACTATGATGTCGCCTTCATTGTGTCCCGTTTCTAGGACGTTTTAAAACACCCTTGACTGTGTAATTTTCATTGTCAATTACTGAGTGCCGCGTAAAGTCATAGCGTCGCGTCAAATGACCATCACTTCATGAGTAACTTAAGGCAACTTCTTGTTTTGATAGCCATTTCATTGAATTTTTCCATGATTCATGATCCATGAGTCCATGAGTTTTGCCTAACAAAGACTTCGGAATGACTATCTCCGATCTACGCTCGTGGAATAAAGCAGGCCAAAAAACTTCTAGGGCAATATAACCGAAAGAGGTTCGAGGGATGCATCAAAATAAGCAGTAAGAACCTCCGTATCCTAACAGGCTTCCTAACAGAGCACTGTAGGCTCAGGGAGCATCTAAGGAATCTAGGGGTATCGGAAGAAGGTCTCTGCAGATTTTGTGGAGAATTTAATGAAATTCCAGAACATACACTGGGATTTTGTGAGGCACTGGCCCATAAGAAAAATATATCTGGGCAAGAAGAAATGCAATCACTAGAACCATCTCTCATTCTCAGATTCCTGAAGGAAACTGGCTTAGAGAGAATACTCCATTCTAGGAATGATTCTATATATATATAATATCTTTCCTCGGTGCCCATCCTGACAGTCTGAATGATCTCTTGCCAATTCATCTTCTTATCACTTTCATTGTAACCGCCGCTGGCTGTCTGCTTCAAACTCAGAAACAGAAGCGTTTGATAAAACCCACAATACCCCTCACAAAACGGTTATCGTATTCTCTTTTTAGCAGAAAAGAAAAGAAACCATCGTTGTCATTTTCTTCTGACTTTATTTGCTTCCGTAAACATTAGTATGTATTATTTATGGTTTTCTTTTTGCAAAGTTGTGGCCTTAATTCGAGTAAACTCGCTTGTCATGTCGCACGACGTTCTAGCGAAAGTCAAATACATTATTGAATTTTGTTTTATTATTACTTTTTTTTGTTGGCGGAGGTGTTGTGCAGTGCTTGATGTTTACCAGAATTAAGCAATTCTGTTGTTTGTTTTCGTTTTGGAATTGTTCGGATTTCATAATTCTGGCATTTCCGGGTGCTGGGAGTTTGTTGACTTGTTTGTTTGGAAAAACAAAAATAAATAATGACTGCTGAAAACTGTCCTATTCTACATTTTACAAATTAATGTTGGCCCTGAAGATGATCATCTCAAAAACAATGTAGAAACCAACAACTCTTCTGTTTTTGTGGATCTACATCTAAATACAGTTAGTGTAAGAATACATTACTTCCTTTTTTGCAAAATACTCTGCAAACGCTTATATTTTCAATAGAAATGGGATATTTTGAAATAGACATATTGTCTAGCCATCTTTAGATTCAAATCATAACTGTTATCTCATCCTCCACATGCAAGGGTCCGACCGGGTGCATCATTGCCGATCTGAGAATACTGGCTTTGTACAGTTCGATGATGATAATATGGCAGATAATGTAATCGCTGAAAAGATGGTTATCAATTACCAGAAGTCTGAAACCATTCTAATCAGGACGCCGTTGCCCAGGGCTTCGGCGGATACAAAAAGGAATTGACGCAAGTTCTCAGTTGTTGGGCCACATGGTCAACCACTGGCGAACCGAAATGTCGTCAAATACCTAGGGATCTGGCGAGATCAGTATTTGAGTTTTAACAAACATATTTATGATGCTCTAGCCCGAGCCCGAGGAGCTTTTGCCCTTATTAGACTGTTTTATAACAGCCAACTCAATGCAAGGGTGAAGGTAATTTTTTACATGGCCCTGATCCGGCCAATGATCGTTTATGGCTGTCCCATGTGGTTCAACGTGAGAGGACGCTTAATGGAAAAGATTCGGTTGTTCGAGGGGGCTTGCCTTCGCCTTTAACTGGGAGCTCCATGGTTCCAGTACAAAAAATTCTATTCCAATGAAGTCCTATACAACAGAGCGAACATGACAAGAGTGGATAATTTCTTGATAAAATTGATTCGAGAGCATACGGCAAGAGCGATGAGCTCAACCAACAACCTAATTTCCGGAGCATTCTACCCCAACCCTCAGTACCACGAGAGGGTACGGCACAATGGCTTGCAATATGATTTTGGTTTCATATTCATTCATATCATCGTGTCAGCTGGAGAAGTTTGTTGATTGAGGACGGACTGTAGCGCCGCAAGAAGTCCACCAGCCTGAGTCCGTGTTCGGACGTGCAAAGACGTCCCTTTACCCAGCTTAGCATCTCCTAGAACGATCTTGGTGTCTTAGCTGGAGAATTGATCGTATGTCCTTTTTAGGAGATCATAGGAATCATCCTTGTCCTCAGTAGGGATATAGGCTGATGTTTCCGGATTTCGCTTTGCGATTGTTATGAGGCGTTCGCTTATATCTAAGCGCCATTTGTTTATCCTAAGAAAATTAACTCATCCGCCGCCCTAGTTCTGGCTCCCGACCTAACCATGTCCTTGCAGACATGGGTTCCGAAAAATGTTAAAGTAGCTCTTGTGAACCAGCTAAATTCTACTGACTGAAGCTCTTAATGCTGCCGTTGGCCAAATGTGTGACTAGGTCATTCGCCGCCATCTTTAAAAAGAGATGAGCATTGTACAGACTTACTCTTCTCCTTCTCCCGTTTGCAGCCCGCAATGAATCTGTCAGAGGTACTTAGCTCTCGATTTTCACCACGCAGAGGTAAGAGTAGGAATTCGCAGGCAGAGGTTGAGTGCAAAAGCTTGTGTCGGTATGGCTCGCTAGCTATATGCACGTTGAAACTCTTTCATTTTCCCTGAGTTGAGAAGTAACAGTTTCATTTAATGGTGTGAGATCACAGGATCCTGGAGGGCAGTTCACAGGTCCATTAGGTGAAATCATGAACTCAGCAAATGTTTCCCGGAATAAATTGATGATATCACGCGCCGTGTAGCATACTGCGCAATTTTGTTGAAATTATAGCTCTGTCACGTCAATGCCATTCTACTGAGGAACAAAGAAGTCAGAAATCATGTCTCTATAGCACGCATGGCCGGCATCGTCTTTAAAGTAATATGGGCCAATGATTCCACCAGCCTATTAACCACACCAAACAGTGAGTTTTAATGGTTGTAAGAGCGTCTTGATGAAGGCTTATGGGTTTTCTCCACTCCGAATTTGGTAATTTTACTTGTTTCATTTAACCAAAAATGGGCCTCATTGGAGAACTAAATTTTGCGTTGAAAATGAGGATCAAGCTGAATCATGTTTTCGGTCCATTCACCGAAAATACGACGCGTGTAATGGTCACGCGGTTTCAACTCTTGCACAAGAATCTTATAAGTTCTTTTTTTTTTTACTATAAGACCTTTCTGAAAAATCTTCCAAAAAGTGGATGGGCATACACTGGCCGTCATAATTCATCGTACTATAGATTAAATTCTAGCATATTCTCTATATGTCAATGCAATTTTTTTTCTTTTGCATTTTTTAATTCTTATACCTAATGTCGTCTCACCATCCATTGGTAAACTTTCATTCCATCCCTTTTACTCAAGTAATTCATAAAAGCAATAAAATATGTTGGGATCCGAACGACATAATTCTTCGTACGCTGAGGATCTGTTAGTGATCCCGTTAGTTTTTTCCCGAGATCTTTATACTTTGTCCAAAAATCATATCATTCTGTATTCAGTGTTCAGTGAGTAAACATATTTAACAAGAAAATTCATCATGTCATCTCAACAACGCAGAAAGGAAACCAGCGAAGATTTCCGACAAGTAGTCGTAGACTTGTATTGTAAAAAACAAAAATCATTAGCAGATATTGCAAGTACAGTTGGAAAAAGCAAATCTACAATACAACACATTGTAGAAACGTACAAAAAAACAGGAACAGTGGAGTACGTCCAAAGATCAGGCCGTCCACGTAAGTTAGATAAAAGGGAAGAAAGGGTCATTCTGAATACAATTCGGAAAAACCCAAAAACTATTTGCCCTGACATAAAAACAATGATCTCAGATGCCTGTAACAAAGATGTCAGCACGCGTACTATTGAAAGGACTCTCAATAGATATGGGTATTTTTCAAAAATAGCGAGGAAGAAGCCGGCGATAAGTCCAATTAATCAACAAAAACGTAAGGACTTTGCGTCTCTACACAAAGACGAAGACTTATCTTTTTGGAAAAAAGTTTTATTTACTGACGAAAGTAAATACAATAAAAAGTAATAAAGATTAAATTTAATCAAATGAAGTACACCCATGATGTTAGTTTTTTATTCTGATTCCGACATTCCATTCCTTTTTTTAACTAACTTCATAGCTACTGAACATGAGCGTTTTTGTGTGCCGTACGATGAATTATGTCGGCCTGTGTAGCTCCAATTGCTGTGCACTATGACGAATCGACTCATTCGGATTCTTCTCAACACTGCGCTCCTCATCGGCAATCACTTCTTCCGCCCGCACTGTTTTTCTACGTACGTTTTTTTTTTGAGTGTACGTGGTGTGAAAACAATTCATTGTGTTCCAAATAACTTGCTCAGATGGACGAGTATGTCGATCCAAAAATGGACGTAGCGCACGATAAGTTTGGCGAACCGAACCATGGTTTTCAAAATAAGTTTGCAGCATTTGCAGGCGTTGTTCTGGCATTGATCTATTCATCGTAAAATGGCGAAACGTACTAACCACAAATCAACTTTCAACTATCAAATTGACAATCTGTAGAAACAGTGTTGCCAAACTTCCATGAAAACACCCTTTATTTCCTCCAATAACGGGAATTATACTTGTTGACACAACCGCCTAGCCGAAAGTGGATTTCCTCCCAGATAATTTTTTGGCCAAAACCCCGATCTCAGGCCAACATTTCCAGCGCCCAATTAGCGAAGTCACGGCGTCGTCTGTTGTCGTCTAGCTTCAATTCTTGCGTGCTCGCAATCTTATACAGGAGTGGGCCCAAGTCATACCCCAAAATAAGGCGGTTTAACCCTCCGACGATGCCCAATTCAGCTGATCGGCAACGAATGGAACATTTCCGGGTCTTCTTCGATACTGGCCGCTACGGCGGCTATGTTTTCTTCATTCGCACCAATCTCTGTCTTGTTGGCACCTTAAGCTCCAAAAGAGTGTACTCACTCTCAAACTTTTCCACGGTGCGACGAATTGCCCGCACACTGAATTCATGATGACCACCGACCTCACGTTGCGTTTAGAATTGTGCCGGAATTTCGAAAATATTTTTTAATGGTTTCCGAACATTCGGTAAGTGTGAAACTGTGCACGATAAAATGGCAAGCCTGAATATTTTGACAACTGGATGGCATTGTTTACTTTAATAGGTGCTGAAATATCACAAATGAAAAAACCTTCGTTGCGCTCTGGTCACCCTGTAACAAACCATTTGACAACCATCCAGTCAAGTCAGTCTATGATATTTCCATCGCTATAACGAGACTTTTCGACTCGACTGTATGTACGGTAATTAATCTCACATGCCTCTCCTAGCAATCGCTTCATCTGATTGACCCAACTCATTCGATGCACATTAAGATGAAACGACAAGTGTACGAGCACCAAAAAAACAAAAAACAATGACATCAAGTTGATTACCTGCAACTCTTTCACGAGGCTGATTCATGCGACTCCTATCTCGACAACAAATTAACACAACTACTGGTCTAAGTGAGCCGCGACGCTAGTTGCAAGAGCACTCTCTCACCTACCCTATTGACCATAAAAACTTATCAATCACCTGAAGTGTTCAGTTCTGATAAGTCAGAAATAAATTTGGGAAGTGAATCAAATGCTCCTTTGTCACGACAACAATTTGGTCTCTCCGTCACACTCGCAAAACAAGATCAATCGATTGATTTCCCCTTCAAAGATCACACTGCATCCCATTTGACATTCAGCGACGAGGAAGAGACGAACGGATTTGAAAGCGAGAGTAGTGAACAGATGAACGCACAAACAAAACGCTCACACTCGCTGATATCACACGTCACGAGTGCATTTGCCAATATTTACATTCTCCGATACGAAACGGTATCGCACAAGGAAAATAAAAACAAAAGTCAGCTCCACGACGCAGATGTGAGCCAAACAAAAAAGAAACGAAACACTGCGCTCTCTCGGTCTCACAACGAGCGGAGCGGGTCTATTATGACAGATTGTCTAGAAGAAAAACAACTTGGGGGCATGCGATTCTCAGTGCTTGTTGCTCAGTGCCCTGCTCAGTCGGCTTGATTCTTTTCGTGCGGCTAGTGTGCTCCTATCGAAGACTCCCGTCACACGGTCACAGAGTGGTCAAACGCAAATAAAAATTCCTCGTTCAAGTGCAGTTTTTTCCCTGGCATCAGATATGCATTGGATATTCTTCTCCCAACCCGGTGTTCCTCAGGAAATCAAAGAGGTTTGTCATGAAAGCGAAGCGATTTTAAATCGCTGGAGAATGTGTCCAGACTGATGAGTTATTCATTTTTTGCAGGCAGACTTTAATAATTCCGATGGATCCGAGTCGACATATAGGCCAAAACGTAAGTACAGCCGATTTTTGGGGATCACACCATTTCTGACTGAGAACGACGCCCACACGGTTTAATTTTTTTTTTTTTTAATTTGTTCGTTGGGGCTTTGTTTTTGTATTTTAAGCATTGCCCCTCTCAGTTGAGTGGTTTTTGTTTACGTCTCTTGAATGCTTCCTAAAAATAGTCACTTACTTTGTGCTCTTTGTAGGTCTCCTGAAGACGTTCACGCCGTACCAGCTCGACAGTGCTGATTTCGCGGAATTGGCCCCATTGTTACCGATAGTTGTCATTCTAACTATCCTGTTCATTGTGCTGCTTGTGATTGGATTCCGACGATGGCCTGGTTTGGTGGCTGGGATAATCGCCGGTTGTCTTACAGCGGCGAGCATCTACCTGATTATGAGTGCAATTTCTGGAGATATTCCTTTGTACGAATGAAGGCACTGACAATGGCGACAAAGAGTGACTGTTCCTGGTGACACGGATGTCCCCCGGTCAAGAGTTGATACCTCGAATGGCAGACAATGTGCTACAATCAAAGTGAATCCTGCCAACAGTTTAGTTTGTAAGAATTCGACTTGAACTTATTTATTTAGAAATTGTTTTTCGGTTTAGTTTTTAGTTCTGTAAGGAAGAGTTTGTGAAAGTGTTTTTTTAATCGACCAGAAGACTGCTAAACGCTTGTAAATATTATCTCTTTAGAATAAATGATTAAGTTAGTAAGCAGATACAGTTTTGTGCATCGGGTTATAAATAGATGGCCGAATATATGCACAATCTTTTTAGCAAAGATATCCGCATGAATAATTAGAGAATCCAAGACCGGCGACTGATCGAGAGGAGAATGTGGAATGATTTATGCTTTGACCGTGTTGACTCTTGGATACACATTTCGCATTAGAAAGTGAAAGTAACGCTTTTGTTTTTTGGAAATGAAAATTTAATCAATTTTTCGTTGAATGCGGTCCCAGAGGTATGAGAGCACAGTCAAACGCAGCGGAATACGAAGAACGCTCTTTAGGGGCTTTGTCTAGGTCCGACGTGAAGCTGTTTGTGTTCAAGCGGTTGTCAGATCTTTTGTAAGACGTTTGGTACTCATTGTTCAGACGTGAATGCCAATTAAATTATCTCCTGATTTCACAAGTCAGTGAAATGTGATGTTGGATTTGAATCAGTAAAAAAGGAAATGACTACCACTCATTTGTCCTAAGATAAAACAAATACATCATGACTCAGGAGTCAGTAGCTGATAACGTACTGAGTGACAAATTGAGCATGATTTGTTCGCTTGCCTTTTGGTTCAACATCCGAATGAATGATTTCAAATTTCAATAGTGGTGGTTGAAAACAATCGCAACAATGAGCAGAATGGGAAAACTGACGCATAAACTTTGTCCCAGACGCGAAAGAATACTTCTTCTTTGAATGGCGCAACAGCCAGGGATGGACCTGGGTCATACCTCTTCAGCTATCACGGTTCTTAGCGAGCTGTCTTGAAGTTGGCATACAATTTGATTTTTTTTCTCTTCTGAGTATTTTTGAAACACTACTGGAGCACACTCAAAAGTGAGTCCATTGTACTACAAGATAGCAACCTACTCTAATGCCGTTAATTTGATCCCAACGGCAAATGGTGACTGGACCAGATTCGATTTCAATGGGATTCGAACCTGGGATCCCTCGAACTTCGGGCAGGCGCTTAACCAACTGCGCCATCCAGTCGCTTATACACATACAATTCGATTAGGGTCCCTTTCAAAATGTTTGCGCCACCTTAGACATTGACGTCCCCAGAGTCGAATATTTTTCGGGCCGGAGCTAACACCCCTATCATAGGATCCGTCGTAACCTCGATCGCGTTCGGAATTCGGATATCAGTATCATAGAATTCCATTGAAACCAAGGTTCGTCACTACCTTTTCATTCGTATTCGGAACGGAGAAATGAGTTCGGAGGTTTTCTCCGACGGATCCTATGATAGGGGTGTAAGTTTCTTATGCACTCAAGATGGCCTCCAGATGGCCATTGCGTGGTTACACACCTAGACACGGGGCGGGCGCTTAGTGAAGGTCAATAACTCTTGGGCATTTATTTCCTATGAGGAGACATAAAGCTGACATTTAGCCATCTCCCTTCGTAACCCCTCATACTATTCCTGCCGCCATATATACCCTCTACTTTCTGGTGGGCTGGATCAAAGAAACAACCGATCCGTGCCGAGGATCAGCCTGGTTGAGGCCACACCATACAAATAGCCCAGTCGCGAACGGTGTATCCGGAATACTGACACTTTTCCGGACCAAACTGCCTTATTGACTGTAGAACCGGCTGTGGATGGATTTCCATTTCCCATACCGACAAGAAAAATAAGAACAAGACAAACAGGAGAGCAATCACCTCAAGCCCGTAGACTCGGCAAAACAGCAACTGTCTGAAACAAGACAACAGGCAACAAAAAAAACTGGATAATCGAACAATTGAGGCGGACAAAACTAATACAGAAGGGTTCCGTAACACAACGGACTGAACAACGAAAATAGTAGAGAAGCGACAAATCAAAAAATCAACACACTCTCCGAACGCTCACTCTCCCAAACGGACATTGAAAGTGCTTCATATTCGCTTCCCAGGAAGCATATAAGAACCAGCACGGCCGCATATAGAACAAGACGTTTAGTATTCCAGGTCCTCAGCCGATTCGACAGCAAGGGTAAGGACAATTGGAGCAAAAGGGACAAGGAGTCCCATAAGTGGGGTACAAAAATAATTGAGGAGAAGTCGCCTTGAAGAGGTATCCATTTGACGAACCTTCTGCCACCTCAAAAAAAAAGTAGGAAGTAGGAAAACCAATACGGCTATCCTACCTCTCAGCAAAGTGATCCTAGCGATCATTGATCGAGGTCATGAGGAATACCACCTTCGACGGAAGAACTGGAAGCTATTGAAGAATAAAATCAACCTTAGCCTCATCTTCTGGTGCAAGTCCAATCCAGATAAAAACACGTTGACGTACGGAGACAGGGGCTGGCTGCATCAAAGATTCAAACAAATTGCTTGCGATGACGACAGTGCATTATCCTTTTTAAGAGACGCAGTCGCCAGCGTGTACGCCATGGCCGTGTGGGTTCGTGCGTCGACCCACGCGCATTAGACTTTCACAGTCTAGGTTGGAATCCAAGTTCAGACAAACAATTTTTCAAAAAAAAATTGTTCACGGTTCCACCTCTTTCGAGTCACTGACAATGCTCAAAGAGTATAACTGTCTAGAAAAAGCTTCTCAAAATCGCCGTTCGGAGTCGGCATTAAACTGTAGGTCCCCTCCAATTGTGAGAGAACAATAGCACGCACACCACGAGTGGTTGCTGAGAAGTTACGCCCAGGTTCACCTCGGACTGTAGCGCCGCCATTATTATTATTATTATAGTCGCCGGCGTAGGTGAATTGTGGAAACGTACCAAGCCAAATGTCGTGAGCAAGGACGAGATCCCGCTTCGACCCAGGGCTTGCATCAGAGTTCCAGTGGAACCCAGCGACCTGTTGCTACTCATGCAGAGGCAAAACCTCGACCTTCCGACAACGAACTGGAGAATTACAAAGACGGTCCTTGACAAGGACAACGGTACAAAATCAATTACTGCCTTAAAACGATCAAAATTAAGGCATACGAGCAGGGCGAAAGGTAAGCAACGAACATGAATCCGGCTACCTGCTCGTCATTTACACAAACGACCTAGCTTCTTTATCACCTGCGGATAATGTTCATGCCTCTGCCATAAAGCAGGACTGGGATGATGAATATCTCATACAAAGTCAGCTTGGTCTTCGGAAAGTGGACTCTATTAGTCATTAAAAAAAAGCAGCGGGTGATAAGAGTTGTTTTGCGTCCGATCTCGGTACTGATGGTCTATCCCATCCCCAGAACACAACAGACTCAAACTGTTTGTCTTCGTGAGGCGCGACTTTAAGTCACTAGGGCACCCACAAACCTGCTTACCTACCTACCTACATTTCCTAAAGGCCTTAAACGGCCTAAGAATAAACTCTGCAAAATCTAGCAAGATAGGCTTAGGTAGATAACAAAGCCAAAACACCAGATCTTCTAAAGAGTGCACGTACATTTATTGCAGAAATAACAGCACTCACAACAAGGCACTATCCGATAGGACATCACGCAGCCAGATTGGACTCACTATCTCAACTGCAACGATATAGCACAAGGAGAAACAGTGACCAACTTAAAATGTCCCTGTCCAGCACTTGATTCAAAATGAATCTCTTAACGAGGTCACTGAAATGACTGTCGAGGAATTAATAGCCACCCCATTAACGCAAGTCGTATTCGACAGTCGAGTTTGACTACAGTCGCATTTTGTTATTACAAAGTCGAGTTTTTCGAACTCACGACTTCACCACCACGTCGATTTTTAGCAAGAATAACTCTTGCAAATCGGTGTTTCTTTGGGCTCGATAGTCTCCTCGATGATTGAGCCCATTTTCGAAGGACTAACTTGGTATTGTACAAAACACAGATCAGCCCGGTCCCGCACTACAGCTCAGAGGCATGGACAAATATCGAAAGCGGATGTGGAAGCCTTTCATCGTTTCCGGTTAAAAGTTCTCGGTCATCTTTGATTCTGATTGAAGAAGGAGATTCACCCAAGCACAAGTTTCGCACCAAAGAATCTTCGTCTAACACCCAACGCATCAACATCCGTCGAACGATTACGGTAGCGCACATATGTGAAGAGAGTCCTACAAATACGATGTACGTAACTGTAGACAATTAGTAAAGCATCGTGCAGGCTGTATATGAGTTGACGAATATAATTGGAATGTTGTTAATTGTCATCACCTCGTCAGAAATACCTGTCATATCACTTTACGTGATGTTTTTGAAAACAAATGCTCATTGGGCGAGAGCATGATGCAACTAGAACAGACAGAACTGTAATTTACAGTAATACTTGTCTTGTCAGTGATTCGAGAGAGGCGGCGCTATGAAAATTAAAGTTTTCACCTAAACCGTAAACCTGGCAGAATGTAGCTTCCGTCCGATGAATGCAAATTTGAATTAAAAAAATACAAAACCCAGGAGCTGAGTGTGGTGTAGGCCATCTGAAAAACTCAGCAAAAGGTGCGTACAAAAAAATTATGGTTTGAGGATGTATATCCTTCAGCGGCATTGGAAATCTCGTCAAAATTGACAACAAAATGACGTGTCGACATAACTTCAATAATAATAATAATGGCGGCGCTACAGTCCGAGGTGGACCTGGGCCAAACTTCTCAGCAACCACTCGTGGTTTGCGTGCTATTGTTCTTTCACGATAGGGGTTGACCGCCGACTCCGAACGGCGAGATTGAGAAGCTTTTTCTAGATAATTATACTCCTTGAGGATTGTCAGCGACTCGAAAGAGGTGGAGCCGTGAAAAAAATGTTAGGTGTTTTTTCGACATAACTTCACTATCAGGGAACATTTTGCTAATTTCTGTTTCAGAAAAGTATTTAGGTTTTCATTCCCAACAAAAGAACCAGCCGATGCATACAAGCAAGTAGCTAAGAAGTTATTTTCTCCAAATAAAATGTAAAGTCTCCAGACCTGAACGTGATTGAACACATCCGTTATGTCGTTTTGTTTAAGGAACATATACTGGGATTTTGTGAGGCACTGGCCCACAAAAGAAAAAGATATCTGGACAAAAGAAAAAGATATCTGGGCAAGTACCCAGAAGAAGAAATCCAATCATTAGAACCATCTTTCATTTTCAGAGAAAGCCAAATGGCCTTATGTTGCTTGGCGTTATGTCCGGGAAACTTTTTTTTAGATTTGTATTGAGGTTAATGGACTCCTGTACTTGCCCAGACTTCTTTTTCTTTTATGGGTCAGTGCCTCACAAAATCCCAGTATATGTTCTGGAATTTCATAAAATTCTCCACAAAATCTACAGAGACCTTCTTCAGATACCCCTAGTTCTCTTAGATTCTCCCTGAGTCTACAGCTAGGAAGCCTGTTAGGATACGGAGGTTATTCTGGCTCATTTCGATGCATGCCTCGAACCTCTTTCGTTTATATTGTCCTAGGAGTTTCTTGGCCTGCTTCATTCCACTTTGTCCTTTGTTCCAGGTTTCTGTCCGGTTCCTTCTTTTTAGTTCCCTGAATCCTTCTCTCAGGATATGGTCTCCTACAGCGCAGAATGGTTCAGGGCCTATGAAGGGTTCTGATGTAACTTTCCTTACCAGGGAGTGGGGCATTTCATTGCCCCGTATGGCCAAGTATTCAGCAGAGTTTTACTCGGTTTCTCCTATTCAACTCTTTGAGCCTTTGCAAGCATTCCCATACAAGCTTGGATTTGATGACGTACGAGTCTAGTGCCATAATAGCGGCTCATCTGTCCGACATTATGGCTATGTCGCAGTTGGTATAATTCCTTTCAAGATTGATCTGAACGCATCTGTCTATGGCATACATTTCCGCTTGAAAGATGCTGGTACATTTGCCCATGGATTCGAAGTATTTTGTCCTGGGTCTAAAAACCCCTGCTTCAGTTCCTTCATCAGTTCTTGATCCGTTTGTATACCATTTTACCGTGTTGCTGCTCAATCTGTGGACCATGGATTCATTGCTCCAGTCCCTTTTGGTGCTGAGCTTACTATAAAGCACCTGTCTTTTCCTGTCACTTCTTTTGCCAATCTTACCCTATGGTGGGTCCTTGCAGAATCATAGTATTGCAGGCAATGAAAGAGCCAACGAGATAGCTACGAGTACTCGTAGTATGGGCAGGGACACTGAATCTCACAATTAGAGGTGTGACGAATATCCGGTAAGTATTCGATATCCGGCCTATCCGGCTTCTTTTATAATATCCAGCCGGAGCCGAATAGTCTTTGATATCCGGCCGAATACCGGATAGTCGGTTTTTCAGTAAAATACAACAAAATAAAAAAACAATTTAATATTGGAAGTTTACTAAAGCCAAATTATGGTGAATGAAAATTAGTTTTTCTGCATTCAGGGGTAATAATTTATTCCGTTTGTTTTCGTATACGATCCATGCCTCAGAAAAGAGTCTCTCACTGTATACACTACTACATGAAGATGAAAAATAAGTTTTGGCGAATTTGGCAAAATTGGATACTGCCATCCATTTCCACCACCAAGCCCTTTTCTATTCCGTTCAAAATAAACTTTTTGGAGATATAAATCAAACTCGTTGGCGGTATTCTTTTTGGTAGGATACTCAATCTGACTTGTCTTCCGCAACCTCTTTAAAAATGTCCTAAAACCTTTGCTGTGTAGAAAGTAAGAATATCTTGTGGAGGAAAAGGAAAAAAACATTTTTAATTAGGTTTTACTTGTACCAGTTTGATTTTAGTATCAGAGCACCAAACTATTATACTATTAATTTGGGCAGATATCCGGCCGCCGAATATTCGGCTATCCGGCCTACCTGCAGGCCGAATATTCGGTATCCGGCATCCGGCCAAATTACTACTCGGTACAACTCTACTCACAATACAATACAAATAATCAATTTCTTGTTATTTACAGACGCCATCAAAATCACTAACCACATGAAGATGGAACTACATACTTGCAGGACAACCAGGCTTATTTGAGCAGCGCTTATTTCGAAAACAGCAAAAATACCCCTAATAACTGATAAGAAATAAGTTAGTAAGTTCAATAACTGGTCACATGCGAGAAGAATAGGAGCTCCTTACAATGATATCACACAGAGGATGGAAAAATGTGATGGAGAAAGAGACAACCATTCATTAGTTCTGCCCTTATTTAGATCTTGCAACATTTACAAAAAAACGGCTCGGAAAATACTCATTCAAATTAACGGCACTTGAGTAGGTTGCTACCTGGCAGTACAATGGACCAGTTTTGAGTCTGAGTGCTCCAGTAGTATTTCAAAAATCCCGCATAAACGGGCAAGGACAAAAATCCAAGATATTTTTTTTTCGGGGATTTTTGAAATACTACTGGAGCACTCAGACTCAAAACTGGTCCATTGTACTGCCAGGTAGCAACCTACCACAGTGCCGTTAATTTGATCCCAAAGGCAAATGGTGACTGGACCAGATTCGTTTTCACTGGGATTCGAGCCTGGGATCCTTCTAACTTGGGGCAGGAACTTAACCAACTGCGCCATCCATATCCGCCAAGATATTACTGCTTTCATAAAAAAAAAACAAATTGGCTGTAACTCCGAAATATTACCAAAATGAAATCTTAATGAAAAGGATCTCTACTGCACGAGTTGGATCCCTTAAAAGTTATGATTTGACGAATGAGAAACTATTACTTCACAGTGGATCCTTTTTAGTTTAGTTTGGGTGTATTTCTGTAACAGTAACTCCAACCTCAACCTACATGATATAGCAAATCGATCAAACACAAGCCAAATCTTTTACGAAGTTCTTGTCGCCCAGCCAGTGTTAGAGTCCGACCGAAGGCCAGTTTTTCGGCCGAAGCCGGCTTTTTGATCACCTTCGGCCGAAGCCGAATGTTTATTATTTATTAGCTGCCATTTTTGATGTTCTTTCTACCTGAAACCAGTACAAATAAATTGCATACTTTTGTACAGACCACTTAATAGTTTACCAATTTGCAAATGCACAATCTTTTGATTTTAAAGCTGTAAACAATCGCGCTTTCAAAATACAAAACAACAATTATAAAACAAAAAACAAACAAAAAACAAAAAACACATTTTGTGCTCTTATGCACAAAATAATGAATCTTATTAACGGGTGACTATGGAAGAATTTTTATTAGCCAAGGAGGGAAAAACGGGACAATAAAAAATGAAAAACGACAAATGCTCGTAAAGGGATAAAAACATTAAAAGACAAGGAAAGTAAGAAAATAACAGAGAGGAACATCTTATCTACGGGACTTTTATGCAAGATGGTGCTCAGATTTCATAGGGAACACAGACAAAAATAATTAAATACAGTCAAAATCGCTTATAACGATATCAGTTATAACGACCTATCGGTTATAACGAAAAAACTCTTAGGTCCAACCTGAGCTCCATTATATATAATCCAATAGCATAATAAATCGTTTACAACGACCCAATTCGTCAGTTGCTTGAAGGTCGTTATAATCGATTTTGACTGTAGATCTGTCAAATACAGTAACAGATCGAAATAACTTAAAACATATTATGGGAATTCGGCTCCCTTGTATGGAATGATGCACAAGTTGTGCACTGAATGTCGTTGCGGTCGTATGAGCACAAAAGATGCTGAACGCCCAAGACGTCCGAAATTATGTCGCAGCAAAAGAAAGGATCAACGAGATTGTGTTGGACCATCTAAGCCCAGATTGTAGCAATTTCAAATGATACAGTCATTCGAATCCTATATCAGCACTTGGGAATTAACAAATTATTGGATACCGCGTTTGCTGCGGGGAACCAAAAACGATTTCGGATGATGTATATTTTTACGGCGTTTCGAAAAGTTGATGAATCCTGCATACAACACAACAAAAATGAAGAAACAATCAGAACAGTGGACCTCTGCAGGCGAACTTGCTCAAAAAAAAAGAGAAAAACGCATATTTTGCAGTGTTGGAGAAATCACATTTTGTAAGGTTCAAAGTTAAAAAGTTGGAATATCGTTGGGAAAAGTGTATCGCCCAGAAAGGAGACTACAGTTCTCGTATAATCAAGACAGTAGAACTGATTCTACGTTCCTCCGAAGGAAAGATTTTACGTCGAACATTTGGTCAGGTTTGCGAGGAACACAAATGGAGAAGAAGGCAAAACCATTAATACTACGGGGTGTACAAAGGCTAAAGGGCAAACCATAATGGCTGTACAGAAACTTAGGAGAACTGAAGCAATCAAGCGAATACTTTGTGTATGATAAAATGCGACCATAGTAACCGCTTCGCTCAGTTTTGGCAAGTTCGATCAGTTTTGCCTACTTAGAGGGAGCGAAATGAATCGCTCTCTGGGTATGCAAATGTCTGTTGACAGCTTAATTCTCCTTAAGTTTCTATAAGCAATAATGGACACTTTGAAATTTGACGATGCTTCTGATTATTTTTCGTTTGATTGTGACATAAGCTTAATTTTTTGTACGGCCATTATGGTTGGCCATTCAAATGTTGTCTCAAAGGCAAAGATCTATAAAGACTACACAGGCTTCGGCATATTGAGTGCATCAATAGAAGTGCTTCGATCAAGAGAACCAATCTCTGGTTCAAACAGGATAGGTGCAATGCGACTAAATCATTGACAATGCTTGGTCTTGTTGAAGAACAAACGCGCACTCAAAGTAAACAAATCTAAATGCCGTATTTGAATGTCAACGAGCATTTTTACTTTTCTTATGTTTTCTGAATTGAATGAATGAATGAAAAATGAATGAAATTTGGGTAATGACCGAAAGAATAAGATCGCGAATACAAGCTGCCGAGATGAGATTTCTCCGTGCTGTTGTGGGAATTACTCGCCGTGATAGGGTGAGAAACACGACAGTGCGCGAGGAACTCAATGTTGGGCAGCTGCTTCTTTGAACGTAAAGGGCTGTACTTCGTTGGTTTAGTCACGTGGCACGAATGTCCCCATCATCACGACTTTCGAGGCGTGCCTTGAATGCGATTCCATCAGGTAGGCGACCGCTTGGCAGACATAGGACGAGATGGTTGGACCAAGTCCAAACACTCGCCTGGTTGCGCTTGGGCATAGCTCCTGATGAGTTAGAGTCAATGGCGGAGGATCGAGTGGCCCGGAGATCTCTCGTGCATGCATTGCCCCCGCGACCCCTTTAGTGGAACATGCGGATCATTGAAAATGAGACGAAATGTTTTCTGACTTAGGCGTCGTCATATAAGGTTACATTTTAATAAAGTGAAGTAAATTTAACAAAAGACCAGCGTCTTATTGGCAAGTCTGCAACAGGTCCAGACAAATGTAATGATTTTGTTCGAGTCGCGTCAAGTCATAGGTAAGGTCCTCGCACATAATTGCCCCAACAAATGAATTACATAACTCACAACCCCAATAAGAACCTAAGCGATTGTCGATAGAAACACATTATTTATCTTATCTTGTCTAATCATAAAATAATTTAATTAAATTCTTTTATCTTGTCTTTTACATTTAGGAATTCAACTTATTGGCTACATCTGATAGAAGTATATCTTTGACTTAAAGCTAATTTGGCCTGTTTTTGCTTTTCTTTGGAAGAAAAAAAATGTGAATAATCTTTATCTTTAAATAACACAACAACTGAATGGCACTCTCGCATTCTCTACCAATAATATTCGAGGTTTAACTACTCGACTGTATCTCGATCGAGATACAGTCAATTGCAAAAAGGTACACACAGGTTTTGTACTCAAACTCAGACCGAGTACGGTTGGCAAAATTGATTAATACTATCGTTCTTTTGAACCCCATGGAATAGCGGGGTGCTTCGTAACGCCCCGGATGCATCTCGTGAGTTCTTGCTCGGCTGATATGATTTGCTCGCCATCGGCGACAGTGGCTCACCCCAGAACTTCAGCAACGCGAACACCTTGTAGTAGGCAACTCTGCAAAAACACGAAAACAATTAGTCAGCGGGAGAGTGGTGGACAAGGAGTTGATGTTGGTGTTACCTGTAATTTCTATTGCTCGCCGCATAGATGAAGGGATTTATTACACTCGACGCCCAGGCCATAACTGAGGCGATTATGTGCAACCACGGGAATGAGTTGTTGTGCTCGTCCACAACATTGGCTAGCATAAGTGGCAAGAAACACACCAGGAAGCAGAGGAATATCGTGACCATCATCACGGTCAAGCGGTTGTCCTCGCGACTCTTCCTTGCTGTCGATATGGATTCTTTTGAGGGTTTTTGGAATGATCTGTTTGAGGGGAGAGCAGCGAAATGTGGGTCATGTGAGGAAGAGTGCTATGTTTCATTTTGTGTACCTGTGAGCTTTCAGTTTTTGTTTTTGTCTGCGAACTTTGAAGTAAATGCAGGAATATGAGGCAATGATGACTACACACGGCAAAAGGAATCCGATGAGGAAAAGCATCTTCTTTATCGATTTTCCGTCTTTCTTGAGGATGGTGCAGGAGAATGTCGCTTCGTCCAGTCCCATTTCTCCCCAAATACCAAGGATTGGTGGCAACTGAAAAGAGATTCAAGTTTAGTTCGAATTTGATGGAGTTCCTTGAGATGGTTCTTACCAGCATCAGGAAAGAGACGGCCCAGACGAACAGCAGCTGCATGACTATCAATGTCGGCGTGTAAACTTGGGCATACAGTCTGTGGCAAGCAATGAGAATATATCTGAAAGGAAAAAACATTTAATTTGTGATCCGTAAAAAAGGAAACATTTCGAAGTGTGTGATCCCAAGGAATTCAGCAAATTATCATCCACCTTGTTGGGCAGTAATTGAATTCCATGCTCTAGAATCTCAAGAATGACGCGAATCGCTTAGGAACACGAGAAGACCTTGTGGCACCTTCCTGGAGATGCAACGCGTGTGCGTGTCATATGCGTTTCTCTACAAGGACAGATGATGATTTTCTCATTGAAGCAACTCGAAGAAGAAGGGTAATACTTGTTTTTTTGTTCAATTTCAACTCAGGAGTAGTTGTTGTGGCGAAAGAACACTTTGTAGGGCTAGAGCTATGCTTTGTGTAACTGTTCGTTAACCATGCGCGCGATCAGGAATGTGAGGCGAGCAAATGTGTCTGTGTAACTTTTGTCGATTGCTGATCCGTCGCAGGAATCCAAAATAGTCACAGACGCACATAGCTGTGAAGCGCAGTTGGTTCAACTGGATTTAATTAGTGGTAAGTGAGACGTGGACAGAATAATTTATTTGAACGCAAGGTAAGATCATGTTTAGGGTCTTTTTGGAGCAATTATCGCTTCCTCTGTCGCCTAATTTGGGTAATTCGCCGAGAACAGGATTGTGGGCCTTTAAAAGGCAGCTCGAAGAGGTGCTGTGTTGTGAATCAATGTCTACACAAGGAGGGAGCACAATGAAACGTCTCTTACGTTTGTTTTGTTAATTCTTAATGGTGTGCCATCCTGAGGTGCAAGACAATTGTCTAAACTAAAAGATTAAGGCGTCCGCGTTCTTCTTAAGAAAGTGAAATAAACCACCTCAGTATTTGAGAGCATATGTCTCAGATTCCGGCCCCGAAAAGGTATGACAACTGGAACATTAACTGATCTTTCCGCTGATCTGTTTACCGATGCAGACCGATGCTTTCGTGTGTGAAAACCTATTTGTCATGCCCAAACTAGTTAAGCATCAGACAAGAAAGGAGAGCGTTGAAAAATACGGAAAACTTGAGCCTGTTCTGTATACGAATTTGTTATTAGACATAAATTAGGACTGCCATCTGTTTCACGTTGATAAAAGAGTAAGCTTGTAAGTAAGCGAAAGAGTTGTTGGTCAATGAATTGGTCATGCTTCGGGGTTGTTGGAGAGCTTCAAAAAGAGACAAAACGGCAAAGGTCTTAAAAAGATTAAGGAATCGCACACAAGTGCAGAAGGACCACAATCAACTTGGCGTACAAAATTGGAGACAGCTAGTAAACAATCGTGCTAGCTGGAGTGTCTTATTGGTTGAGTCCACCCCGTACTGTGCCATATAATTAAAGAAGAGAGCTTTGCTTGACATTTAAGCTCTGGTAGCTAATTGGATTTCCATAGACTCATAGGTTTAGAGATAGTCAGGCAGTCTATACACCAAGAGCCAAGTGAACTTAAAAAATTGACACCACAGTGGATAGATGCATCATGGAATGACATTGACATCATCCAAAGACACAACGGTCTGTCAATGCTGTATTTGTGAGCATCGAAAAGGAAGGAACTAAAGTGGGTCTTGTAACCTTTTCTGTATGAGCTGATCAGCGACATGAGTCTAGCCAGGTATCTACGAATACAATGCCTAAGATGGGTAGGCCATGTAGAGCGTACGAGTAAAACAGCTCCGGCCCGTAGAGTCTGCTGGCTGAAGAGGCATTTTGGTTAAGGCCAAGGTCCACCCCGGCTTGTAGCGCTACGCAAAGAAGTCCGTCGAAAAGTTTGATCGTGAGCAAACTCTTTTGGACCTTAAGCCACCAACTATACAGAGATTGGTACGAAATGAATCAAACCTGACCGCTGTAAGGGCCAGAATCAGAAAAGGCCCAGAAATGTAGATTCAGCAACAATATGCTGAATTAAACCGGGTTGCTTATAGGCGCCGAATCGAGCATCGCCAGAGGGTAAACCCGGCTTATTTCACGGTTATACTTGAGTCTACACTGTCCTGACGCAAGAATAGAAAATGGATAACCATAGACAATGCAGTAAATTCGCTAAATTGGCGCTGGAAATGTTGTCCGGTGATCTGGATTTTAGCCAAAAAATCATCTTTTCGGACGAGGTCCATTTTTGGCAGACTTTTGATTGTGTCAACAGCCAAAATTACCGTTATTGGAGCGAACACAATCCACAAGTGTTCGACCAAGCATCAATACATTTACAAAAATTCACTGTTTGGTGTTGACTGGTGGTTTATGGCATGCCGGGGTCGTCGGACCTTATTTCTTTCAAAATGAGAAAAGGGACACCGTTATTGTCAATGGCCTCAAGTATAGAGCGAGGTTAACTGACTTTCTGTGGCCAGAGCTTGACAACATCAACATATCCGAGCTGTGGTGCCAACAAGACGGCGATTAATGTCATACAGGCGACGCAACGATCGAAGTTGTGAAGGAGAAATTTGGCAACTGGATCATCTTACGGAAAGTGTTTATCAACTGGCCGCTGCGATCATTCGACTTGACACCACTCGATTGTTTTCTCTCGGGCTATCGCAAGTACTTAGTCTACGCTAACAAGTCAACAACGAGTTCAAGGCTAACATTCGAGACGCTATAGCCGGAATAACGTCGTACATATTGGACCGAGTCATCAAACATTCAAAAATTGAAGCGACCACTTGAAGCACTGCCTACGAAGCCGAGGCGGCCAGTTGAATGATGTGCCACTCCACACAAATTGACATGAATGTACGAGTAGCTTCAAAATAGAGCGAGAATCAATTTTGCATCTCACACAGTTGTCAGTCTATTTAAATCTCTTTTCCTATCGTTCTTATCTGGTCACCCTGTATATTCTGGGTCACGTAAAGATCTTGAAATTAATGCATAATTTTGGCTGTGAAACGTATAGACGAGTAGTTTCCCTAATGTCCTACCATTCAGCGATTTGAACGTTTTCATCGGTTCGACGCGTCCTTCAACAGCTCAGAGCTCATAGAGACCCAACAGAGTCTACACAAACCACGATTTGAATGCTTCAGTGTCTTTGAATGAAAGAATGTCAGTACTTCATCGTTCAACATAGTTCCTGAATCCATTGAGATTACGTAAATGGTCTTTGCTTTGTTTTACTCACCGATTCAGTGTGATTCCAACCATACTCAGCAGCGACACAGCCACATTCCCATAGAATATCACCGGAAATATCTTACAAAGCGTATCGCCAAGCGTCCATGCCTAGAGGGGTCGAGTAGAAATCAAAATCAAAGAAAAAAATCCATTTCAAAATTGAAAATCAAAGGAAAACGAAACAAAAGGTCGCAGCCTCGCACTCACCTCTTGAAAATATCTTACCGCCGTCAGGGGCAGACTAAACGAACAGAACAGCAAGTCCGAGATGCAAAGCGACAGCACAAACGCCGTGGTTGCATGGCCTCGCATCTTGGGGCATTTTAGCAGCGCGAGTATTGTGATGAGATTGCCTGCAGAGGGAATAACCAATTATTAATGCAATTCACGGCTCTTTGGAATTGAAAGAGCGCGCACTTACCCAGCACTCCAATGACGACGAAAACGCAGGCACATATCGCGGCGAACAGGGTTGCCGAATGCGGGAACACCACTTCCACTTGATCTTGATCCATGTTCCTCCCCACGTGCACTTCTGAAACGAAACAGATGGAGAAAGAGATCGGTTAAAAAGAGCTTTTGAAAGGGCCCACAGTCTTTATCAGTCTTGGTCATTAACCTAAAAAAAAAACACGAATTTTTGAAAGCCCGTTAATTAGCGAGGATCACGTGCGGCTGAGGACGCCCCTTATGGAGCATAAACGTTCTCCAAACGATCGCTCGGATGTACCCCTAATTGAAAGTCGGACAAGTATCGGAAATCACTTATGACTTGTTGTTGTAGATCCACGTCGTGATCCACGATAAGCCGTAGACGTGCGGCAGACGATGTTCCTATCCATCGTCAGACAATGCCACCGGCACGACAGGAATTAATATTCGGGCAACGGATGTACGGATGCGACACAGTGGAGGTGATTTATGTTAATAAGGGCGGGGATGTGTCCACGAAGTGAGTTATTTATGCGGTTCCGATGCTGTTAAGGTCTGCTGAACTTCCTCTTTGTGTCTCACATAATTAATGTGTTCCCCGTCACGAGGCGGCGTGGGGCCGCGTTTCATCGGGATGATGCAAGAAGGAAATGACATAAATATCCAAAAATCTATGAGAGTCCATCGGGAAGATGATGGACTGCGTTTTGATTGAGGACAAGTGTAGGGGTCCATGATAAATCGAATGATGCAAGCATGGATCGAAGTTGGCTTCTGTTTCTCATGCGATTCTGAGAATAGCTCGGAGGGGTAGTTGTACCTCGGTTTCATGTATCAAACCGCAGTTTGATTTCTTCGTTTCCCCCTAAGTCAGGGAATTTGCAGTTTTCTTATGGGAACTGGCACAGTAGCCGAAGATTTAGTGCGGTCGACGACGTTAATGGTTTTTTATGAATTCAGGGACGGAAATGAGTCATCAACAAGTGCGTGGAGGCAGGGTCCAAAAGTCGTTTGAACACAAAGGTGACTGAATAAAGAACCTATGAGTGACGTGCACCCTCCTTTAAGGTTAAATATCCTGCACGATTGTCTGATCGTTGAACAAAAGATGTCTTGATGGAGGTTCAGTCTGGACAAAGAAAAGGGTTCCTCTGGCGATGAGTCAGCAATCAATTGCACCCATTCATTGATGTTGACATGCAACAAGAGAGAGGAAGGGATCAGCAGAATAGGAAAGCAAGACGGGATTCATGTTTGAACAATGAAGAATGGGTTGATCCCTGGCAACACACTCAAATGGGAAGAAACTGTGTCAGAGTCGAGATCATCCATTGTGACTTGCGGGACGTGTCAGGCAAGTTTGAAACGACTGTCATTGGGAAACTATTAGGAAACCAGCCTCAGTCGGTGTCGATCATGAGTGATTGTAGTAAGAGGCGTTCTTGGAGACACTGCTCTCCAGAGTCGCTGAGGGAGTGAAACTGATTTTATTGTGTTTAGTTGGCAAAATATAAGAAGACCACGTGAAAAATTGATACAGAATTGAAATTGAATCAGTTGTAGGAGCTCTTATATTTACAGATCGCTTTGATTATTTGAAAGTAATGCTCGTCCGCAATCTTGGCCTTAAATACCCCGGTTGTCGCTCATAGGAGAGGCGCATTTAAACCAAACTAGCTCTATTGTGCGCCACGAGAATTGCCAACTACAAACCAAATTCGCGACTTATCCACTCATGGGAAACTGTTTGGAGCTTCTGGTGAAGCTAAGCAGACTTCTAAAGAGTACCTCATTGAGGTCGCAGAGATTGCTGAACAAAATGGTTTCCAAGTCCAGGCGTCTGAGTGACGCAGGAGCCAGGCGTATACAAAGAAGATGAGGAACATTCTTCTCCTTCACTTCACACAAACGACTCCTGTAGAAGTGATTTGTAAATAGTCCTAGTCTTTTGACATGGGTTCCTAGGGGACAGTGTGATTGTCATGGTACCAATACTTGATTTCTTCAGAAGAAGCAATTTTTTTGACCGATGTGGACCGCGTTTTTTTCGGATATTTTTGAAACACTACACTGGAGCACTCAAACTCAAAACTGGTCCATTGTACTGCCAGGTAGCAACCTATTCCAGTGCCGTTAATCTGACCCCAGCGGCAATTGGTGACTGGACCAGATTCGATTTCACCATCCAATAACCAACTGCACCATCCAGTCGCTTGATGTGGACCTTTCTTTGGGTTCCAATTTCTTGAAGCAACGGTTTGCAAGTAGTTACAGGCAGTAATAGGTTACCATCTTTTGGTAATTGAGAAGCAATATACTCAGGTGAAAGTTCATCTGCTTTACAGTCGCCGGGGATAATCTTATGACCCGGGACACAGAAGTGTTCGGTCATCCCGTCAGAACATGAACAACTCAGTACTTTGTAAATCCGTACTCAATTTCTTCTCGGTACAAAAACTTAGAAATAACGAGAGATCGCTGTGTTTGTCAAATCCAAAAATTGTTCCAAATTGTAATGTTGCTTATCTAAAAGGTCTTCCTATAGGGACTTCCGAACTTTGACAGTTGATAGCCATGTTGTTGAAGATACATCAGTCAAATTGGTTGTCAATTATTTAACATGATTTGCCAATTCACCACGGACGAAAGGGTCAGCTAAACAGTCGTTCAAAAACTTAAGCTTATGTATGCAAACGAAAAGTAAACAGAATCATCGTCAAATTTCAAAGTGTACATATTTTCTTAAGGAGAACTCTGTTGTCAACTAACATTTGTCTACTTACTTAGAGAGCGATTAATTTCGCTCCTGCGTAAGTGAACGAACTTAACGAAACTAAGCGAAGCGGTTATTATATTCACAGTGTATCATTTTTGGGTATTCGCCCGATTACCTTAGTTCTGTTAAGTTTCCGTACAGCCATTATACAATAGTTGTCATTTAGGATTGAACTGAATGAACCTCCCAGGATTCATACTTAAATATGTGTGGTTTCAATAATCATAGGAAATGAACGGGTTGTAGTTTCTTCTATCTAACTTTCAAGAGCAAATTGCCCCCATTATTGGGGTAGGTAAGCTGCAGCTGTAAGCCATTAGAGCGCCCACATATTCTGTTGTCAACTGACATTTTGCATACGTAGAGAGCATAAGTAGGGAAAAGTGAACGAACTTAACGAAATTGAGCAAAGTGGTCACTATGGCAACAGTGTATTTGTTTTTGTATATTCGCTAGATCGCTTCAGTTTTTTTTACGGTTGTCTATCACCTGAATTGATGCAGTTAGAAAAACCTGCAAATGAAACAAGTCTTGTCTGGTTTTTAAAATGAGACCGTGGCTAGTATAAAATACAGTCCTTGGTGGACTTGGTCCCAACTTTTACAGGAACCAATTGTGTTGTGTGTGCCATAGTTCTCTCAGAAACACAGGAGACATGCAGTTTTAACAATGATCACTAATTGTTTTTTCGAAACTATGGACGACATGCGCCTCATACAGCATGACGGGATTCCATGATAAAACAACGCAATTTAACGACAAGGGCATATCATTTAAATCAGATATTCAGCAAGCGAAATAGAACCATGACTGAGCATCATCTTCTGCGCTCTTCGTCTTAAGAATGTTTATTTTAATTTTGAACGGTTTTCCAATGTTGGTTTTTCAACTATGAAAGCGAAAACAAGCATATTTCGTTGTGCACGACTTTTGTCTAACATAAAATAATGTGTGTTTTGTAACAAAATGTCAGGTTAGGGAATTGGAAAAGATTTGCGAGGCAAAATGACACTCACAAAA
The DNA here is from genome assembly GCA_930367185.1 of Myathropa florea. NCBI lineage: Eukaryota > Metazoa > Arthropoda > Insecta > Diptera > Syrphidae > Myathropa > Myathropa florea. The sequence continues at coordinate 47,557,090 of OV884002.1, forward strand.
TCAGAAATGTGCCAAGATTTGGTAAGAGTCCAGATTTTTATCAATGAAGGTTTCAGAATGTGGGTAATATTCAAAATTCGTCTCGTTCCTCGTCCATAAAATTTCTCAAAAATCGCGTCACAACACTTAAAGTCCACTCAAGACAGAAATGTGCCAATATCTGATGAGAAACCGTCAGATTTAGAACGTATGTTCCGTTCCATTCCATTCCTCGTTCATCAAATTTCTCCAAGAACCCTGTCACTGACACGACAACGTGTCACGAGCACAAAACGTCCTCATTTTAGTCTCCCTATTTTTGGATTCTCTCCACAAGATTGATTTCCTGTGTCATTCCATTTCGATATCATACCCAACTCGCGGCGTTCTTGTCACACAAAAAGCTTAACGCAACTATAACCAAACTGGGTCACTAAGCTTCAAGTCGCCGATAAGAAATCGCGCAACGAGATACCAAGTGTCACAAGCAGTTTATCGAGTCCCTTTGACGGTGGCGACAGCAAACCGCGTCAGTTGCTTTGTCCACAGCGAGCATCAGCGAACGCATCCATTCATTTCAATAATTTTCTCCCATTTCAATCATCCTCCGATCGAGCGTGTATTTAGTTCAAATCAATTATACGGCAGACATGGTGAAGCCACTTAGAATGGCTGCAGCAGGTCTATGCATTCGCCGACGTCGCCATCGTCAATTCCACAGGCGGCTGGGAGCAAGAAACTCTAAGAAAAACAGAAAAAAACTGACCTATGTCCCTGGCTGGGCTGCATCATAAATAAACTCCTAATCACACCGATTAAGAACAAAAGCCATGAAATTGAGAAAATGAAAGAAGGCCTCGATAATTGCCCTCCGTGCAGCCTCGGAGGCGCTACATCGGGCGTATAGGAGCTCCGCTGCGGGTGCATGTGCGTCGTCGGCTCTGTGCGACATGCACACGACTTTATCGTGCAATCGGAGCAAGCAAAAAAGAACAACACTCGTACATAACCTTAATTTATGAGCTCAGCGCTGGAGAGGCAATGCAGAGGCACTACAGAGTCACTGCGGAGTCACTGGAGGACGGGTCGGTGGCGTTCGTTATTAATATTTCAGCGTGCAGTGGCGGGGGCGGGCTGCGCTGCGCTGCGTTGCGTTCGTGCATACATTAGCGACACACCGCGATACGGGGACCGTCATCGACGCCGCAGTGGCGTGCCGCGCAGTTGGCATTGAAAGAGTTCGCTTTCATTCAATGCTGGCTTCTTAGAAACAGCTTGACACTAAATCTGTCGGCCCGAATGGGATCTTGATCTCATAGATGGAGCCGTTGTGGGTGTCAAGCGCGAGAGTTATGCAGCTTCTTAGACGTTGAGTAATCGTTCTGCTGCCGCTGCTGCTGCTGGGAGTGTGGGGTACTTTCTGAATATCGATGACATATTGTTGTAGGAGCTGGTGTACATATGTCAGGGATTAACAAACGCTTTGGGCATGGCACGAACCTCTGGGAGTCTTGAAATGTACGCGATAATTGAAGGCTGTCAGATGAAATGAGATTTACTCGCATGCGGCGGCGGGGAGGGAGTGCTCGCTGATGAATTGGACACGAATGACATCAGCTGCATATGCAAATTTACTACTTAATATGTTTTGTCTATTTTGATAGCTATGTACCGTTTTGCAACGGGACTTCGCGGTGGCTATGTCGGCAAATTGAGTGTTGAGTGTTGGATTTTAAATATCAGAGCAGAATTTCACTGTCATAAAGTCTACTGGACACACTGGAGAGTAGAGAGATAGAGTGGCATTTTGATAGTTGATGGTTGTATGGAGGTATGTGTGTATATCTGATGACAATTTGACAATGAGTTCGAGAAAGGGAAAAGCGGAGACGTCAGCCACCAAAATGTAACTTAGTTTAGGCCTAAAGAAGTTGATACTCATCGACTTGTAGCGCTCGCCGGCAAAAGTAGTTCTCAAAGAATTATGAACCGATGACGCCAACAGCCGTAAATCCATACCAAACACTGATTTTTTTCGGGATGCATTGAACGCTCTTAGATCTCATGTGGATTGGTATCGTCACAAATTCGACAGTTTTGTTTGTTGACGCATCCATTCATCTAGAAATGGGCCTTATCGCTGAAAATGATTTTTCGATGAAAATTAGGGTCAATTTCCAACCGCTCTGGAGCCCATTCACCGAACAGACTTCGTTGTCTATGGTCCTTTACTACTACCCTCATCTCCTGGGTCAGTTGAATTTTGTACGGGTGCAGGCCCCAGTAAGGACGCAAAATGGTCTGCGAAAAACTTGTGAGCGACGCGAAATCAACTGCCTTGGAATCGCCTGCATACTTTCACGGACAGCGACGATGTTTTCGGCAGAGCTTGCGTTTCGTTTCGTCGACATACGGCTGTTGGTTTATCATTTACTGACTCAGTGGACTCAAATTTATCCACCACACTCCGAATAGTCCTCTCAATAGGACAATTATAGCGGCCGTAAAATTGGCCAGTTGTCTTAAAAAATGTAACATCTACCACTTTATGTCATCCGTTTAAACGAGAAAATTTCACGTCTATAACATGTAAGACATCCATTTCTTCGGAGTCCCTTCGAAAACCATCTGTCTATTGTCTTATCCGCAATAGATGAACCACATTCGTTTGTTTGGAGATGTCGAAAGGCACCGATCTTCTATGGCTTGGTGTCATGCAAGAGCAGATCTCTTACGTCAAACGCCTACGTAAGCGAAACTCCTTCAACACACCGCCACCCCCTTTAGCTGACCCAATCAGACCAGAGCCCATCTATATCCATCCAATGCTAGTCTAAAATTATAATTGACCATGTTTTCAAAACTCTCAACTCCACCGCACTGATTCATTCAAAACGAACACGTCATCATACCCGCGGTCCCCCACAAGACCATTTGCCTCAAAAGCGCTGTATTTATGGACACATCCCTTTGCTTGTTTTTTGCTTAATCGATCAGTACTCGTATATGGGCCAGCTCTTATGTGTGGTTCCTCGGATTCTATTTGATTTATTCTGTTGCAACAACAAGCGCAGTGTAAATAAACGCGTGCTCATCAAAAGCCACGAACGTCATAAAACGCATTCGGAACTATTAAAAATTTGAAATGCAACACACAACACTCACACATACGCTCGTCGGATGCGCACGAAATTGGGTATTTATGACGGTGGTGGTTCGCCGATCACTAATGTGCTCGTCTAACACATGTCTCAACCAGGCGGGGAGATCACCGCTGACCGTTTTCTACACACAGACGGGATGTGCATCGATGAATGGCGGTGGATTTGGATTGCAGATGTTTATTTGTCTCGTATTAGGTAATTTCTGTGCCAAATTTTTTGTGCGGTTCCTACGCACTAAGTGGGCACTTAGAGGCGGATAATATGATTTCAGGGGTTGGCAACATTTTTCTTGATCGTTGCGCAAAGAATTTGTTGTGTATAGGGTGATAGGTGATAGGATTGGTTCTTTATGGAAGTTATCTTCTAAGGTGATTTAAGTAGGCTAAGTTAAATGATAGGCTGGTGATGATTTTGTTAATCACAGAAATAAGGTACAGAATTATTCTTGCCAATCGTTGTCTTCTTTGGTTTCAAGAAGCCATTGAATAGCAGAGTCCTCTTTCGTAGAACTAGGTTAGCTTTATAAGGGGTGGTCCAACCATAATGATAATAATAAAAATGGCGGCGCTACAATCCGAGGTGGATCTGGGTCTAACTTCTCAGCAACCACTCGTGTTGTGCGTGCTATTGTACTCTCACGAGTGGATTAATGCCGACTCCGAAAGGTGAAATTGAGAAGCTTTTTCTAGACATTTATACTCTTTGAGCATTGTCAGTGACTCGAAAAAAATTGTAGGTGATTTTTCGGGAATCGAACCGACAACATCGAGCGTAGGAGTCGACGCACCTACCCACTACGTCACGGCGCCCATTATAATGCACGATGTTAATTGTGAGTCACACCTTAACGTCAAGTTTTTTTTACCAAACTTAATTTGACATTTCTTTGTTTCAGTGTTTGACAAATTCAACCATGGAGAGGTACAGAATTGAGCAGCGCGTTAAGATTGTTGAAGCCTTTTACGAAAATGGGCGTTCAAATCAAAATGCATTTCGTGATTGTTTTGGTCAGCATAATCGACCAACTGTGTCCACAGTCGGTAGAATTGTGTGCAAATTTCAGCAAACTGGGTTTTTAGGTGAAAACACCTGTGCATGCTCGCCCAGTTCGTTCTGAGGAAAACTTTGCTGTTGTTGGGCTGGCGGCTTCATCGGGCCGTACTTTTTCGAAAATGAGGTCGGCCAAGCAGTTACCGTGAATGGTGTTCGCTATCGCGAGATGATAACAGACTTCTTGTGGCCAGAAATTGAGGATATGGACCTGGACGACATGTGCTTCCAACAGGATGGTGCCACTTGCCACATAGCCAACGAAACAATGGCTCTTTTGCGCGAGAAATTCAATGGCCGTGTTATCTCACGTCGTGGCGATGTTAATTGGTCGCCACGATCATGTGATTTGACACCGTTGGACTTCTTTCTTTGGGGATATTTAAAAGAAAAAGTGTACATCAAAAAGCCAAGAACAATTCAAGAGCTAAAGGATGAGATAATTCGGCACATTAACGACATTGGACCTCAATTATGTCTCAGAGTATGGATCATCGGATAGAGGTATGCCACCGAAGTCGTGGCGAGCATTTGGCCAATATTTTGTTTCATACATAATTGTCATAGATCCTTCTATCATAATAAAAAATATTAAGACAATTCTATGAAAACATTTTGTTTTATTTACAATTATCATCGTGCGTTTTCGTTGGACCACCCTTTATAAAACGAATGACGAAGCCCTTGGTCAACGCCGTTTGGTTGTAGGAAAATATTTAATCACAAACTGTACGGGTGTTGGTTACAGTTTAGGGTTAACCTGTGCCAGTTTACACAGTGTTGCCAATATTTTCAAGTGAAATTTACCACACTGGAGAAGAAAAATTATTATATAGCTCAAAATTTACCACTTCCAAAAAAATAAACTGAGGTATCATTTAGGAATGATAAAAAAAAGCAATGCCTTTCGTAAACTCTTTCAAAACTTTCAAAACAATTTCTTCGAAATCTCTCTTACGAATTGTTAGAGAGCACAACCAAATGGATATTTTTTAGAAGGAATTTACTTGTTTTGTATGAAAATAACTTTTTACCAAATGAGTGGAATGAGTTAGAATTTTCCGTTAAAACGTGCATTTACCACGACGTGCCAACACTGCCCTAAACTGTAGCGTCACCCGATTGTCGGCAGTCCTGTGAGATATGTCTTTGCTGCTTTCTTGTGAGTAAACCCATTCTTGTCTATTTTAACAGAAACAAAATGTGAGTCATTTTAAATCTAAGACTAGTCATGCAGTGACCGTTATTAGGTCCATAACTATAATCAAACTAAGTTGAATCTTTGGTTAATTCCTCTTAAGTTGAATAAAAACTGTTTTGGCTTTCAGTAAATCATCTTTGGGTAATCAAAATATTGGAAGAAATATAGCTTTGAAATGAAGAGTTTACAATCATAAAGAGGGAATGTTATAACTGGCATCCAAACAGCTACGGACATTCAAGTCTGCTCGAATCTTTCAGTCGCAGGGGACTCTGGACTACCACAGACTACGAAAAACCCGAGTTTGACTTTGACAAGAACTTCACGATCTTCATCCCAGATAGGCAGAGTTGGGAAAAGCCTGACTTCATCAAAGGCACACCCATTTTCACTGATGGATCGAAAACAGAAGACGGTACGGGAGCGGGAATCTTCTGTGAGAAACTAAAAATAAACAATGCCTACCTATTCTAGTGTATTTCATTCAGAAACTTTTGCCATTAAGAAATCCGCGCAGATTGTACAGCAAATGGACCTTCCTGACATGAAAATCACCTTCTGCTTGGACAGTCAAGCGGCCTTGAAGGCATTGAATTCTCATCTCGTAAACTCCAAATCCGTCAAGGACTGCATTAAAGAGCTTAAAAGCCTGAACCACCACAAAATCCTTCTGTGCTGGGTTCATGGACACTCCAGCATTGAAGGAAATGAAAAAGCAGATGAATTGGCACGGACAGGTTCAAGTTCAGGCGCAGAATCGGCTGACAATACTATCCATTCTCCTATTAGCTCAGCCAAAAGACTCATTGAACAAGTATCTTTGCCATCAGCAAACAAACAGTGGCAAAGCCACCCAGGCTGCGTTATATCCCACTGCTTATGGCCCAAATACGATATCAACAAGACCAAATCCCTCATATCCAACAATGAGAAAATCATTCGCATCTTAATAGGCCACTGGCCACTGCAATGGCTAAGAGACTAAACCTGCCGGGGAACGATTTCTGTAGGAGCTATAGGGCTGAAGAAGAAATTGAGTCAATGGAGCATCTCCTTTGCCATTGCCCTGCTCTATAAGAACGACGGCTCACTCACTTGTAAGCAAGGTTCTTTCACGAGCTCAGCGATGTGGCGAAGGTACAGATCTCTGACCTACGGAAATTTCTAACTAGAACGGGGTTGTTTTGGTAATTGCATACTGACCCTGAGTTAATTCTCGGTAAGCATACAATCCTTACAGGGCATACACAATGGACCTTCACGGCCTCTGGGTGTAATTGCTGGCAACAGCTTAAAGCCCTCCTAACCTAACCTAATCACAAAGAGTTAGTCCTTTTTTAGTTCGAAGTGAACAACGCTGTCCCAAGAAGAGAGCTCCTCGCAGACGCAACTAGAGAATGATCGTCTGGCTCAAGAAGCCAATTTGTTGTCCATCTGTGACGTAACTTTAAAAGAAAATCAATTATTTCATTGAAATTTAAATAGGAAGTTTTAAAATCGTTTATTCAGATTGTGACTAATTTTGGATTTAAGCGTGAAATTCGGCAAAAGTCTGTTGTTTTTACAATTAAGTTCAGGTTTGGTCCGAGCTGTTAGTTGGTTTTTTGAGGATTGTTTCAACAAAAGCTACGCTCGTCGGTTTTGTGTTGTATCATCAGACGTCGTTTTTAACTCCGCGGAATTGGTGATCTGTCAGCTTTCTTTGCGATGACATTTGTGAAGAAAAACTCAGGATGTTGCTAAATATGTATCGATACAGACTCGCGCAATGTGATGAAATGATGAGTTTACGTTTGTAAAGTTCAGATGGCTTCTTGCCCTTTCGCACAGTCAGAGGATAAATGTAAATATCTTGAACACGTTAGTGATGTGAAGACTCCAACTTATATCTGTCCGACATAGTAAAATAAAGCTGCCGTAGCTGAAAGTCTGACTGTCTGACTCAATTGAATTTCCCTATGAAAGAAACTTGACGTACCCTGCTTGGGCCCTTTCTTCCCACGTTGAGCAAATGTCTCTGTCTGAGCTTTTGTCTGATCAATCAATCAACATTCCAAACAGTCTCATTAATCAAACGCCTTAATAAAGGGTCTTCAAAAGCAGCTTAAGAGCATTCATTTGCTTGCCCCTCATATTTGTGAACCCCCAAAGGAATTTAAAAATTGTTGAAAGTCAAGCAAATTACCCCCGAAAAGCTCAAAAAGTTTATTACCGCGTTCGTTTGGTTATTCGAAACGGAGCCTTCACAGTCATTAACTACGCGTGCTTTGAATACTGAGCGAATGTAACTCAAGGTCGACTTGCGAATGACATATACTTTCAGCTATTTTCACAGGAAATGTAATTCTCGTTAAGCTGTGATAAGCTGAGTCCCAGTGAGCAATGTCGTTTGCTGTAATCGGCAATTGGTAACACAGTTGTGAGATAAAATGAATTTATTCTCTCCTTTTGCAGATCTGTCAAATGTCACACAATTTCTGGCATTCCACCGCACAAGCATCTCTGCTTGTGTCACTAAACTGTACTTAGCATGTGGTTCCGTTCACGCAATCAAGCAACGAAATGTCAAAATACTGGGCGAAATCGCTAAGGAAATGCGATAAGATTACCAACGAAATCGCTGTCTTACGAAAACAACGCACAAAAACTGTGTGTGCGGGTGTGTTTGCACATTCCTTGCCGAATAAATATTTGCACGCAAGGAGTGGTGAGACTGAGAGTGCCCTTATCTTGATGAGGACTCCGCCTTGTGTGGATGCGTTCAACAATCGTTGTGCATCGCCCTTTTTTCCCTTGTTTATGCAGCTTGTGTTTGCTTTCCCTCGCGCATCTCGGTCCTAGATAAACTGAAAACCGGTCCAGGTTTCAGATGTGTGTGAGCGCGCGGGAGGCGTCTCCACTTTCACTGAGATGCATGTCACACTTTGTCATCGGAGCCCGTTTCCCTCGGCACAAAGGAGCATGTTGCGCAATCACCACTTAGCGATAAGAAAAACAATATTAAAGTCGCAGTTTTCATTTCCCCAGCTCTTGGGTGGGTTTTTTTTTCTGTGTTTGATTTCTTCGGCATCTGCTTGTGCTCTGTTCTGGTGACCCATTTAGGCCGGAGACGATTACGGTCGGTGGCTATTTGATTCGACTTAGACTCGGGTTTCAGTGGCTATTGTTATTTGCGCATAGTTTATTGGATTTGATTGATAAATTGCTTTTATTGCACGCGAGTGGCGCCGATGTTTGTTTTCTGCCCGCACGACGAGTGAATCTTAATTATCGCAAGATGCACTGACAGCTCTGAAGATGGGCGTGTTGGAGGCAATTCTGGATTTTTTAAGTGTACTTCGTGATTTGCTTCTAAATCGATGGCACAGGAGGGAATTGAAGAAAGCCAATTAGTTTTTACTTTCAACTGGACATACGAGTAACTATGATTTGGGAATGAGCCGAAGGGGCACGTTTACTGGTTTGCGGGCAATTATTTGCGTGCTTTGCGAAACTTTATAGAGAACAGCAGGAATTTCCGATACGATTACCAGTTGAATCACAAATCATTTCCGTATGCAAATCGACACTTTGAACGATTGTTTGATGACTTTGAAGACATGTTCAGAAATGTTCAGGTCGTGTGAAATTGGACTTGAGTCAGAATTTGATTGAGTGAAATTTGGAACTTTACTTTGGTCAAAATTGTGAAAATAAGGTCATCGCGGTGAGCTGAAAATTCGATGGAAGAAACTGGGCTGGATTAATGTGAAGGATCAAAATTTAGGGGGTAACTCTGCACGATTTTTCGATGAGATTCGTCAAATTTTAGTTTTAACTTAACAAATCAGATTATATATGTGCATTAAAATGAACCTCTTGATCGTTGGGAGCGAGTAAATCGCTTAGTATGTCCTTTCCTTAAGATTGAGGTTAGGTTAGTTTTGAGTGACAGCCGGAGTCTCATATAAAGGGTCTTCCAATAGGTACTTCCGAATTTTGACAGTTGATTGCGGCCATATTGTTGAAGTTGCATCTGTCAAATTAGCTGTCATTTATTCAGTCTGTTTTGTCAAATCACCATGAGCTATGTTCAATAAAACGTGAAAACGGTTAAATTATATATAATAATATAATAATAATAATGGCGACGCTACAGTCCGAGGTGGACCTGGGCCTGAATTCTCACCAATCACTCGTGTTGTGCGTACTATTGTTCTCTCACAAGTGGAGGGGACCTACAGTTTAATGCCGACTCCGAACGGCGAGATTGAGAAGCTTTTTCTAGACAGTTGTACTCTTTGAGCATTGTCAGTGAGTTGAAAGAGGTGGTGCTGTAAAACAAAAGTTTAGTGTTTTTTTTTTTTCGGGAATTGAACCGACAACATTGAGCGTAGGAGTCGACGCACCTACCCACTACGCCACGGCACCCACGAAAACAGTTAAATTGGTATATCAAAATGGGTGTTCTGTTCGGGAAACGTTCCGCGCCCTTCGCCCATTTTATATTCCCATTGTGGTGGATAAATTTGAATCCACTGTTTCAACAAACGATAAACCAATACCCGTGCGTCGACGAAATGCATGATCACTGCCGCTGTCCGTGAGAGTGTGCAGAAGAATCCGAGGCAGTCGATTTCGCGTCGTTTACAGGAACTCGACCATTCGCAGACTACAACTTGGCGAATTTTGCGTCGTGACTTGGGTCTGCACCAAAGACAACGCCGTGTGTTCGCTGAATGGGCTCTGAAGCAGTTGGAAACTGGAAACTGACCCTAATTTTCATCGAAAAATCATCCTCAGCGATGGGGCCCATTTCTGAATGAATGGGTACGTCGAAAATTGTCGAATATGGGACCATACCAATCCACATGAGATCCAAGAGTGTCCAATGCATCTCGAAAAAATCACTGTTTGGTGTGGATTTTGGGCTGGCGGCGTCATCGGTCCATCATCGGTCCTTGAGTACGACGTTGGCCAGGCCATCACCATCAACGGCAAGCGCTATAGGTCGATGATTAGCAACTTCTTTTGGCATGAATTGGATGATATGGACACCAACGACATATGGTTAGACGGCGCCACACAGATCAGGCCACATTGAAAATTCTGCACGAGCGATTCGAGGGCATGGTCATCTCACGTGGAGGTGTTGTGAATTGGCCTTCGAGATTGTGCGATTTGACACCGTCAGACTTTTTCTTGTGGGGTTTTCTGAAGCCGCAGATCTATGCGAATAAGCCACAAACCACAGCGGTACACAGAGCCAACATGACCCATACCATCGGTTAAATTCGGCCTGATTTATGGACCAGAGTCATGGAAAATTTGACATTTCGGATACGCGCCACCCGAGAACCCGCGGTAGACATTTGAACGATGTTATATTCTATACATAATGGCAGCGATAGGCCTTTCAAACGAATAAAAAATTTCTGTGATACCTTACACACACTTTGTTTTATTTGAATTTAAAGATAAGAAGCGCTTAGTGAATGATCCTTTAGAACGGATCCTGAATGAAATAGAACTAGTCAGCAATCAACAATCAGGGAGAAGGTCGCTCTGTATGACAAGCTCACTTTAGTTTTCCGAATTTAAAACACCCGCCAGGATTCGGTACTTGTCCATCAATCCGACACAACTCCAGCCTGCTAGATTACTTGATGAATCTCTAACACACCAACAGTCACCACCGTCGACGACGTTCACTAGGTCTGTCATGATTACGTCACAACGTCCAACTATTCCCCGCTTGACTTCACGTCCCCGCCTCACAGCAGAAACCATCTTTACCTTGTGTTTCCGTGTGAATCATGTTCCGAACAATGTAAGACCCCCAAACAATCCGTCGATTCATCGCTGCTCGGACTCTTCCATCAAACTCTCGCCACCATTGAGTCATCGCGCCTCAAAAACTATTCAACTACAACAGATGACGGCACACAGCACAATTATCATAAAAGAAACTCATGAATGTCGTGAGTGAGACGCACTCGTCTGTCTGGCCTAGAAAAGCAACAATTTATCCAGAGATCTTCGAATTTTTGCGACCAGCTTTCATCGCGATCTTTGATAGTTCACGCAAGATCTTATCCACTCGACGATGACAACCTGTCAGACGATGCTTTCGGCGCTGACAGTTCAGGGACCATGTAGGGGATACGCTATCGTCTCTGCGCCCCTGATGGCGAATTCAAGAGCTCGTTCGAAGACAATTTACGAGCGCAAATAACTCCAAGCCCCCCTACATGGCGATTAAATTTAGAGCAGCCATTCCCAAACGCACACTCAGACGCCGAAGAGCGCCGAGAGAAGACTCAGTTTGACGCAAAACTCCCCTTCGCCTGGGGAAACAGAGGCAGTCTTTGTATTCCTGGAGTATCTACTCCATCGGAGAATTAATATGCCAGTTGGTTGACTCATCGCGCGACGACCCCGTGAGTCAGCACGTAAAACCAGGAACTCGGTTGCGAATCAGAACGGCGACATTGCATCGATCGAAAAGTGTGACATTTTAACACTTCCATCACTCGAGAGCGGGGAACTTCTCGTTCCTCCGCCGGCCAGCCAAAGGTCATCGATTCGAGTCGCATCGTGTTGAAATACGATTTAATGACAACCGATATGAAAATAAACACCAGACGGCACTGCCACTTGAGCCTTGTGCATGTGATTTGGTCGTTTTATGACAAGCGGCTCGTTGCACAACTGCACGATGACAGTGTTGACAGCGACGAGCAGCGACAAGTACGGGAGTTATCGCTGGGCCGGGATGGAGGAGCATCACAATGGCGCATTAGGACGGGGGACACAACTGGCCAGTGATTAGTTTTCGAATGAATAATTCATCGGGGGTTACGTTTTAATGGCGTACGTCCAATGGAGTGATGGAATGTGCCTGATTGATGTTCAGTGTTCTATAAATGGACTCGGAACGAGATGTTTTTGTATTTCTGTTCGTTTTTTGTCTATTCCAAGTTTGGGGAAGAACACTTGTCAGGTGTTGAACAGGTATTTAATCGGGGGATAATTGTAGGCTGGTTCGTTCTTTGAATTGACTTGAAAGACCATACTTCGGGGAACGGAAGAGAAGTTGATTCTAATGATGGGGTTGAATATAATGGGCCGTTAGACATGATTGTTGGATTGAAGCTCCCTGTTTTCAATCCAACAATCATGTCTAAAGTGTCAGGATAAGCGATTCCCTCGATGTTCTCCTAGGCGTCATAATGACGTTTGCCTTTTGACAAGTGGCCATTTTGGCTTTGACGTTAAAAAATGCAAAGAAACTTCATCCAATTTTGGTTGCGTTCTGTTATTTTATTTATTCTTTTAAGTTGAACCAAGAAAGCGTGTGTTTTTTATGTTTGAGGTTTGAATGAAATTTGTCAGTTAGGATTTGACAGTCGTACAGAGTAGTCCTTAACCACTTAATATGAAACAACTAATGGCGCAACAACGACCATCAATCACAGACCAGTACAGACGATCGGTAAAAACTCAGAAGAACGAAGAAGCACATTTTAACTTAGCTAGCTGTGTAAAAAACTGAAATTTCGCTATTGGAGTACCGAAAATTCTTAATATAGACAGCAAAGATTCTTACACGCTATTAGAATAATTACATTGTGCACCATTTGTGAGTTCGGGTTGGACATGGGCCTTAACAAACAAGCCTCTCCAGCTAGCACTATATTTAGCTAACTACCATCAGTTGCGCATGCTAAGCTGGGCGAAGTCCTCCTGCATAAGTGTGCGGCATCTTTAACGCGGGCGTCCTCTGTTACGTAGCCCCAAACGCTAAGTGCCGTCAGCATCATTGGACCATTTTTTTTTTAAGAAAATGCTTCAACAGCTGCTGCTTCAACCCAGCCGCTATGACAACGACACTGCGACCTAAAGAGATCTATTTCAACAGTTACTGGTAACCGCTATGGAGACAGTTTGGAAAACTTTCTTCTTAACGAATTGAATCAATTTTTTGACGTTAGGCAAAAAGGTGTTAAGTCGGAAATTGCAGTTTTTGGTAAAACCAAATTGAAAATAGATTAATTATTTGCAAATCTTGATTAAATGTGTTCAAAAAAAAAGAAATGATGGCGAATAGCTCTGAAATGAAGTTGTACTGGAGTCGTTAATACCAAACGAATGAGTAGTTAAACCCAATCAAAAACCCAAAATGCTTTTTGACTTTAGACCTTTTTGGCTAACGTCAAAGAATTAAGCCTATGGAAAATTTAGGTTCAAAAAGACGGTGTCACATTACACTCAACTCTTGCAACGATGCAAATTCTGCGAGAATGTTTTCCGGGCCAAATTATGGCACTTTTGATACCCTGATTTGACCATTCTCCTTGTCTTTCTATGAAGACACTTGAAGGAAAAGGTGCATATCAACAAACCTTTGTTTATTGCTTTGTTGCTTAATTACAACACGAAACGAAATTGATGAAATAACACCACAAGTTTACAAAATTGTGAGAAAAACTCCTAAAAGAGCTCGCCTTTAAACGACGCACAGTGTGATAATTTGCCTATTTAACGGGATTTAATTAAAAAATCTGCTTGCACAAATCTAAACCAAAACCCGTTTTTTCAGCTTACTACTCGCACTTAATGACTCTGAAGAAATGTTTCCGACAGAAGCATGTGCAACAAAAAGAAATTATTTCAAAGTTCAAGTTGTGTACAATTATTCATAAGAAAGTCAGGTTTGGGAGCAAGAGTTTCAGTTTGTTTTTCAAGTGGTCTGCGTGGTTTTGATTGAAAGCCTTATTTTATTCTAATAAATACAATCGACGACTTGGCGAGAACGTCAGCATAGGCAGCTATAACTTTGAGGTAGTTAAGGACTTCGTCTACCTTGGCTCCGCAGTAAACAGTACAACCAACATCAGTATCGAGATCAAAAGGGCTCAAAAGGCAATGGAGTAGTAGAGCCCTCTCTCGGAAAACCAAGTTGACTTTGTATAAGACCTTGATCATCCCAGTCCTGCTTTACGGCGCAGAGGCATGGACAATATCCCAAGCGGATGAACAGTGTCTTGGTCTTTTCGAGAGAAAAGTTCTGCGCGCGATCTTTGGTCCTGTTTGCGTTGATGGCATTTGGCGGAGAAGGTTCAACCACGAATTGTATGGGCTGTACAGTGACATGAGTCTAGCCAGGCGTCTACGGATCCAACGCTTAAGACGCCTAGGCCATGTAGAGCGTATGGACAACTTAGCTCCGGCCCGAAGAGTTCTCGACTCTGAGCCTGTGGGACAACGCAACAGAGAATATCCACGTACAAGGTGGCACACACAAGTCGAGGGAGACCTCGGCCGCTTTGGTGTGATAAAAAGAAGACAACTGGCGAGAGAACGTGCTGGCTGAAGAGGCATGTTGAGTGAAGCCCAGGTCCACCTCGGACTGTAGCGCCCTAAGAAGAAGAAGAAATACAATCTTATTGAATGGATTTGGGATGTTGTGCGTTTGTCCATTATGGCTATGCGTGTGTTTTGTGTAAACATGACGAAACATTTCGTTAACAATTGATACTAGCTGATGTTAGCTAATGCCTATTACAGTTGGGCCTTAAGTCTATGATTTTACGGCAGAGATTTGATTTTTTTCCCCAGAAAGGCGAAAAGAGAAGACAAAATCTCTGACACTAAGAACTGTATAAAAACTTAGAAGTAAGAATCCAGCGACAGCACTGACTAGGCTACGCTCTTCTTATTCGGCCCGCGTTATAGTTTTGTGTGGCAATAGTTTTCTACTGCAACCACTTGTGTTGAGTGCAGTGCTGCCAGTTTGTGGTAAATTTACAATACCTTTTCGTGGGAAATTCCAAATCCCATTCCACACATTTGGTAAAAAGGTATTTTCATACAAAAAAGGGTAAATTTCTTCTGAAACCAATATCCTTCCATTTGATTGTGTTCTCTAAGAAATCTATGGTTGCAATACCCTAAATTCAAGGGATGGCTGAAACTTGTACCACAAAAAAGCGAGCTGCAGGGCTAAGAAGCATAGATAATAAAGCACGGTGGAGGAAGCAAATATTAAATGAATACAAATGCAGTCCAAAATTTGTGGAAAAAAATGGTATGGCTCATAAGTGGTAAATTTTGAGTGGTATGGTAATTTTTCTTCTCAAGTGTGGTAACATTTATTCAAAAATACTGGCAGCACTGGTTGAGTGTCGTCTCGAAAGGAAAGGATCTACAGTTTTCAGATTACAAATAAGTTTGAGGAACTTTCTTAACAATGATACCTTCAGAGCATTGCCAGAGACTCGAGAGAGGTGGTGCCATGAAAACAAAATAACCGTGGATTGTGAGCATGCGAATCAATGCACTTAACCACAACGACATGGCTCGACCACTTTCATCACATGAAATGAATAAGCTTTAAAAATTATAGACAAAATTCGCCGTGAATTTCCGGACAATCTCATGGAAAATCTGTATGCCTTTGTGAGCCTCTCTGGAAAACCGAACTAATTTCTGACGCACAATCATATTTCGAACAAATTCTATTCTCATCTTTGAGACGTCAAAAACTGAATGAAGAATCATTTGAATGAATTCAGTGGACAACAGAGACGCGATGACTGATTCAATGTGGCCGAAATTCTGTGATTTTGGTATGACCAGTCGTTGAGTTCAGCGGAATTATAGAAGTTGAGAGACAAAAGAGAGTTCTCAAATTGTTGAAAATTATTTTGATTTATTTGTTGTTAGTCATTTATAAATGTGGCCGCTGCGGTTTGACATCAAGTGGATTTGAATTCAATCGTTGATGATGTCTGGAGGAGTTTTTCAGTCGTAATCTTTTGGCATGAAAAAGAACACGTTTCATCCATTAACGAGGAGAACAAGGTGGACACTTATTTCCCTATTTTGGATCTATTGATACTAATTTTACACGATTTCATTTCAGAATGAAGATATAACATTGGACCTACACTTTTTTAATTTGTTCAGATCCGCCATTTTGTTTAAAACCAAGCTCGATCTCGGACTGCAGTGCCATTTGGAGAATAATAATTTCAGAAACTCTGCCCTCTTCTGTTGACTTCTTCTTCTTCTTCTTCTTAGGGCGCTACAGTCCAAGGTAAACCTGGGCCTAACTCAACTTGCCTCTCCAGCCAGCACGATTTTTCGCCAGCTGTCTCCAGTTTCGCACACCAAGCCGGCCGAAGTCCCTCTCGACTTGTGTGCGCCACCTTGTACGTCGACGTCCTCTGTTGCGTTGTCCCACAGGCTCAGAATCGAAGAACTTCTGTTGACTTATGGGTTCCTAAGCTGAGACTATCTCAGGATCTCCACTTAAACGACTGCCTTGCATAATTGGACAATTCATTACTCTTAACGAGTATTCATTGCGCAACGATTCCAAGCATCCCTGTGACACCGGAAGTCAATTCCCGCATAAAAAGGCTTCTCTCCTCCAACTGCATCCAACAAATAAACGCCTCCCGGAGCCCGCAGCTACGCATGTATGTTCCGGTGTTAACAACCGATTTCCTTCACTACCCGCTAATTGAAAACAAATACACCCGACGAATGATATATTAGTCCCTTCCGGCTTCCAATGGAAAACCTTAATTAGCTGAACACAAGAATTAATTTGAATTCGAAGACGCTGTCACCGCAGGACTGTCAAATGGCTCCCCCTCGTCTTGTCAAAACTTCTTGTTGTTTATCTTCAATTCCGTGAATTCGGCTGTTGATTAACAGCGTTCCCAGCGTTCAATCGAAAGCGGATCGCCTCCACAAGTGGCTCGGTTTGCCCATGTGTTCGTGTGGCTCGGCTTTATTAATTGACAGTCTCATTTGACACAGTCAGAGGACGTCGAAAGTGCATCAGCGAGAACAACAAACAGATGCAAGCCAACATGCACCCATGTCATGTATTCAAATCCCATTCAAACATTCCACCATCCAGTGAGCATATGACAGGCATCCGAGGAATAGTGGCCACATGGTGTCGTCGTCGTTCCCCCATCGTATGCCACCCAAAAACTTCGCGGCTCCAAAGTGAGATTTTATTTCCCATGTGGCTATGCTGCTGCTGTTGTCGCCAGAAACACGTCACAAGCACTGCCCCAGGGCGAGTGTGTGCGAGAGTAAACGCTCGAAGGGTTGAGATAAATAAAAACGCAAAACGCCTCGTAAAGCGAAACATTTGACGCGGGATGAAGTGAGTATTTGGGGACGCCCTCTCTCCATCTCTTTGCAGGCATCGTCACCGAGTCAAAGCGACTGGCTGGGGTATCACTTTAAGTGGCGAGGGCAACCGACCGCTGGCATTAGATGAGGATGCTGTGAATGGGGTTTATTGTTTTGAGGCAGCACTATTCAATTAAGCCATCTGAGTTTAATTTAATTGGAAAACAGATCATGCATTTCCGCCCGTGCGTGACGGGCTTGTAAGCGAGGGAGTGATGGCTCGTTGAGAACTTGAACGCACATGTACTAGAGCAGAGTGTGAAACGGATAGATGGGGTTTGGGTTTTATGTTTTACAAGTGAAGAAGAGATTTTTCGGGAGTTACGAGCGCTACATGCTTTTGTGATTGATGCGTGCCTTATGTGAACTCACTGCTACTCGATGACATGCACAAAAGTTGAGGGGAAGAGCGAAATGGAAGGGACATCTGGAACTCTCCTTAGATGAGTATATGGCTTTAAGCTGTAACCTCATTTAAATTTGACAGATTTGAAAAGTCAAACAGCAGTCATTACAAGACATTTGCATGG
Source organism: Myathropa florea (assembly GCA_930367185.1). Lineage (NCBI taxonomy): Eukaryota > Metazoa > Arthropoda > Insecta > Diptera > Syrphidae > Myathropa > Myathropa florea. The sequence goes on from OV884002.1 coordinate 47,575,212, forward strand.
GCGAACAAAAGGAAACTAGGAAATGTCAAGCAAGCCATGGAAATCATGAATTAATTAGAAGTGAAAACGTGTCAGCTCTGGCTGAGCCCGGATGAAAAGTCTCACCCGTTGAGTCATTTGATGACGGCAGCAGGGATGGAAATTGCGAAGTCATTGCAAAAATCTAGCAAGATTCAGGGACTAGTTAGAAAAAAATACCCCTTCATGTATAGGAAACCGCAATGAGGTTTGAAGAAGCCGTTTAACTCATGACATCGTTTCCGTAAGAAAATGATGAAGATGCATCATTAAGGCAAGTTCATTTCACAGAACATTTTAGATCTTTGACATTAAGGACAGAAGCCTGCCGGGACGAGAATGGACAACTAGTAGTAGATTCGCAGTCAATACTGAGAATTTGGATAAATCATTTCTGCAGACTGTTAAACGGCGATGAGGACACAAATACCGCTGTCAGGCAGAATGTTTCACTCGACACAACGGACGATGATAGAAGAGAATACCGTCCCCCCGATCTAGACGAAGTGAAGATAGCGATATCGAGACTGAAGTCTAATAAAGCTGCTGGTGCAGATAGTCTGCCCGCCGAAATGTTTAAATCAGCTGGAGGTAATCTGGTAGGGCGCATGCACCAGCTCATCTGTGAGATATGGTCGGAGGAAAGCATGTCCGATGAGTGGAATCTCAGTATCGTTTGCCCGATCCACAAGAAAGGAGACCCCTTTGACTGCGCCAACTATCGGGGGATAAGTCTTCTTAACATTGCATATACGATCTTCTCTGCCGTTTTGTGAGAACGCCTGAAACCATTTGTGAACAAACTGATAGGTCCTTATCAGAGTGGTTTTAGGCCAGGGAAGTTCGTCATAGATCAAATCTTCACACTGCGGCAGTGCTGTGCTTTCTTTAACATCGTTCTTGAGAAGATCGTGCAAAATTCACTGGCCAACACAAGAGGCACGTTCTTCCAAAAGTTTGCGTTGATGGCATTTGGAGGAGAAGGTTCAACCACGAATTGTATGGGCTATACAGCGACATGAGTCTAGCCAGGCGTCTAAAGATCCAACGCCTAAGATGGCTATGCCATGTAGAGCGTATGGACAACTTAGCTCCGGCCCGAAGAGTCTTCGACTCTGAGCCTGTGGGACAACGCAACAGAGAACGTCCACGTACAAGGTGGCGCACACAAGTCGAGGGAGACCTCGGCCGGTTTGGTGCGCGAAACTGGAGACAGGCCCAAGTCCACCTCGGACTGTAGCGCCCTAAGAAGAAGAAGAAGAAGAAGAAGACGTTAAAAACTTGTAAACGTTCTAAGCTCCGTTTCATCTGAAAATTGACGTTTAACTGCAAGTTCTGTTTGGTTTTCAGAAGATTTACATCACTTTTCTGAATTTGACTGACATGGGATGTGTTGGTATGGTTGATATGTCAGTTTTGACACGGGATTCAGTTGCAGCTTTCAGAGCGCGGAGGAATTCTGTTCCAAAGAAAAACGTCTTCAAATCGTCGTAGAAATATACAATAGTTTTGAAAATAACGAAACAGACGATGGGCTGACTAGGAGGGAAGATATGTACGAGTATGTCCATGCTGTCGGTATGGGCTATTGATCAGTCTGAGATCGGTTAAGCTTGTCATTCTTTCTATCTTAGCTCCATGGATAGAAATGAGGAAGAAACACTTCTCCATTTTCTATGTAAATGCTCTGGTCTGACAAAGACCAGATAGCGTGTTCTTAGCAAACCACAGAATGATATCAATAAGATAAGAAAAGGATTGGATCTTTGGCACTCTTTGTTTAAATGGTGATTGGAGGAGAAGTTTTGACTACGAACTATACGGATTTTACAGCGACATGAGTCTGGCTAGGCGTCTTAGGACCCAAAGCCTTCGATGGCTAGTCCAAGTAGAGAGTGTATGGTCAACATAGCTCCGGATCTGTTAACCTTTGACTCCGAGCCAGTGAGACAACGCACAAGAGAATGTACAAGTTTAATGTGGGGCACACAAGTGAAGTATGACCTCAACCAACTGGTTGCGCGTAATTGAAAGCAAATAGTGAAAGATCGTGCTAGCTGAAGAAACTTGTTGAGGGTCCAGTTCTAGTCCGGACTTTAGTCCGAGAGGCAAAAAAGAACCAGACTTAATGAGACGAACACTCAATGAAAACTTATTCAAGAAAAACCGAGAACATAATCCCTTTGTTGCTGCTCATTTAAATGTGCAATTGGCCTAGGAAACAAAGTTAATTTTAGACGTCATCAAATGCCAATTCCGTTTTTGCAACAATCAAAGTATTTTTAATATACTCTTTCCAACCTCAATTCTTTCGGAAAACCTTCTTCGAACTCACGCAACCCAACTGTCAACGATGTAATCACCTTCAACCTAATCAATTAAAATTGGTTCGGGCAATTAATGACTGCAGTTCAAAGTCTTGTCAATTGTGCGCAAAACCGTGTAATTTTTCACTTTTCGTAAATGACATTAATTTCCATTACATCCAATTAATCCCACAAAGACGCTTGGCGCCGGATCTGAGCAGTCAAGAGCGGTGAGGTTTTCAGTGGTTTCCCATGAGTTCTCTCGGTTCAGAGATCAACCGTAAACCGTTCCATATCGACGACACGACTAATTAAAGACAATTGCTTAACTAGTTAATTGTATCAGAGTCCTCCTCTTCAGCTGAACATCCCTGCTTGTTGCATTTCACTCTTGGGTTCTTCACCACTTGTCGCCGTCACGGAGGGTGCTCCAGAAAAACCCTTCTCGTGTCGACACCATCTCATCGGTGCAGGGTGCTCTCCTCATTATAATTCGTAAATAAAAACACCGGGCGATCCAAATGTCAGAGTTTTCCATCGAACCCCAACGCAGAGTGCATTCGAACGGGGATTGGAAAACTGCAGCAGGGATCGAACAATGAAAACTGAAAATCCTCCTCTCAGTCGATGTTTTTCTTATCTCATTGTTGTCGTACCCCTAATGACCCTGACAGGGAGTGGAAATGGGAAAACAAAACAAAAAAAAAATAAAATCGACAGCAGCTGCAGATGTCATCATCAAAAGGTGGCTCTGGAAACACAATGCAGCGATAAAACGAAATTCCAATTGTCGAGAGTGCACGAGTGGAACTCCTATTAGCAGAGCAGGAGATTAGGAGTACTCGTAGATGTGTTTTTCTTTTTGATTGGGGGACCCCTCTGTTCGAGGTGAAGGCACCACATGGTGGAAAAAAAACACAAAATAACTTCCAACTTCGATTGCATTTTTTACGGCAGCTGGACGAGGGATGCATCTGCAGTTGGGTGGTGACTTGATGAAATCTTTAGAAAACACCTTTTTATCAGGGTAATTTGATGAAACCACGTCTGAACGAAGTAACCACCTCAAACACTGCGTCTAATTAAAATGTCATAAGACGTTAGTTTTGATTGACAAGTAGCTCTCACTGGCACGACTGGATGGCGCAGTTGGTTAAGTACCTGCCCCAAGTTCGAGGGGTCCCAGGTTCGAATCCCAGTGAAATCGAATCTGGTCCAGTCACCATTTGCCATTGGGATCAAATTAACGGCACTGGAGTAGGTTGCTACCTGGCAGTACAATGGACTCAGTTTTGAGTCTGACTGCTTCAGTAGTGTTTAAAAAACCATTCGAAAAAAAAGAAAAAAAAGCTCTCACTCGCTGTCAAACTCTGGAATACTAAAATTAACATAAAGGTACACCGAGAAATCGAAGGCAACGATAAAGAGCACTTCCTAGCTAAGCATGGATCAACTTGGACGAAGATCGGCCTGGAACCATTTGTTGCTTTAGGTGAAGGAATGGTTAAACTCTACGAATTTTCTCCTTCGACTCAAACCCTGAGTGACAACGAGGAACGCGTTAAGGGCAGACTTCACCTCCGGTGGCATGTGTAGCTGAAAAAGAACAGTAGGAATCTGAAAGTGCGAAGTTGCACCTAGCTCCTGATCACAGATCTAGCTATTTTGACAGTAAGGCACGTTAACTGAGGACAAGGTCTACCTCCGGTCTGTAACGTCAGTCAAACAATACGAAAATTATCCTTAGAGCTCATGGTGACAGGCTTGTGTGACAAAATGTCAAATTAGAGCGTAGGCCAACAATTTTGACGGTGACAAAAAGTTTGCCTAATCCGAGCTGTTTGTCAAACGTAAGAACATAAGAGAGAGATTACGCTTTCCATTCTCAACAATTTTATATCAAATGCTCCTTAAATTTTCGCAATCCATTGCACTAAATCAAATCTCCCCTAAATTATGGAAGGAACCAAATTTTCAAATACAATTTTTGACGCTCCAAACAAAAGAATAGAAAATGTTAAAAGGCTGTCTCGCATCATGATAAATGGTGATGAAACATCTCTAGGTTCCCACAGGTGAAAAGCAGAATGGAGGACTCTTAGATCTGATAACAAGGTGACTCCTTGTTATCTGATAGGAACAAATCATTAAAAGAAACAGAACGCCGCCTTAAAGATTGAAAGACAAAGACCAAATGATATAATTACCGTCGTCAAGCTGGATAGGTGTTCCACTTTAATGATTTAAGAGGAAAATGTGGGGATGAATTTAAAGCAGGCAGTGACCCGTCTCCATGAACATGTTTTTAAGAGTGACCAACAGTTTGTGTGGAGGAAAAAGTATTTTGGAGAAACAAGAATCACTGATTGGTGGATTGGTTTGACTTGTCTGAATTCACTCAAGACTTTTCCAGAAACGCTGAAGACAAATATTACATACAGTGCCTCACAAAAATATTTGGAATTATGTTTTTTCCTGGATCCAAGTTTGTTGCATTTTGTTGTTGTTGCAGACAGAAAACATGCATTATTTTTTCTGATTTTTTGTTAACAGAGAATAAATGTTGAATTGAAACCGCTTTTTTCATTATAGTTATTATTATAATTTTGTTTGTTGTTTAACAATACTAAAATCCAGGAAAAAAACATAATTCCGAATACTTTTGTGAGGCACTGTACATTTTTTGACATTACCCGCAGGCAGTCAATTGTGGCATGAATTTTGTAAACGCTTTGAGAGAAGAAGTAATGAACAAAACTTTGAAGTACAATCATCCTTTTGAAACAGTAAATAGTATTCAAAATTGAATTGGGGCTTATAACGTATTAACTACACACGAAAACTTTCCCTTTAATAAACGATCAATCATCCGTGTCGAAAGGTTAACTCAATTTTCTTAGCGATTAATACAAAAAACGACGTTGTCTGATCGATGTAGTTGAAGGGCTTGTCTAGAGAACCATGTCTTTTTGCTTGGGTTTTGTATTCACGCATGATTTGTGCAATTCACTTCGGCAATTTTAAAAGTGGTCGTGATAGTTATACCGTCGAAGCATTGTCAGTCGCTTGCACAAAATGGTGAAACGAAGCATGGATCCAAACGCCTCTACGACTGTGTTACAGGGCTTCTTCAAGTCCGATAATGTCACTCATATCTAGAGGAGTGTCGTGAGGGTCCCGCTCGAACTCCGAGTCTGAAGACAGCGAGTGATCAACTCATCTTGGGAGGTATAGGACCAGTAAGTTAGGATAAGATAATTAGGTCAGTTAAGTTAGTTTTAAGCGTCTTTGTCTAGCAAGTAAGAGTAATGGAAAAAATAAAAATAAAATGCAAAAAAAATGCAACTTGTTTGTAGTAGAAGCTGGCCCCGATTTTGTTGATACGTCGTCAACCTTCACCGGGACCGTCCTTAAAGTTATTTGGTTTGATTTTGAAAGAGAATTTTCCTCCCTTCCTTGTGCATGCGCAAAGGCATTGAAAGCGTTACGGACACACTTTCGAAGTCAGGTTAATATACACTCAGGGGGACTTTCTCGAAGTCATAATACAATAATAATAATGGCAGCGCTACAGTCCGGGGTGCACCTGAGCCTAACTCCTCAGCAACCACTAGTGTTGTGTTGTGCGTGCTTTGTTTTCTCACAAGTAGAGGAGACCAACGGTTTAATGCCGACTCCGGACGGCGGGATTGAGAAACTTTTTGTGGACAGTTATACTCTTTGAGCATTGTCAGTGACTCTAAAGAGGTGGAGCCGTGAAAAAATGTTGTGATTTTTCTGGAATCGAACCGAGAACATCGAGCGTAGGAGTGGACGCATCTATCCACTACGCCACACTCGAAGCCATAACAGACCTTTTAATCAACTGTGGTTAGTAGCCAGGGACGCCGCATTCTTTACAAAGATAAATCGCTGCGGCTTCTCTTACTTGCAAATTTTCCAATCCCTCGTCTTGAGCTTGGGATTTTCTTACTGTTGAGTTTAAGTTCTGCTGGTTTATCGTATTCGCGCTTTCGGGCAGTTGGAAACCTGGCTACCACAGCGAAATCTTACTTCATTTTCATTTAAAATTCATTTTTATTTAGACTTCATTCAATCTTATGTAGTTGCTTGACAAAAATGACTATACGAGCTTAGCTAACTTACTAAAACTATCCTACTGGCCCTCGGCGGACACTCTAAAATTAAATTCACGGGATATCAAAATTAGTTCGAGTTAAAGGGAGTTTGGGATGGTTTGTATGTATGGAAAGTGAGGGGAATGCCAAGATAAATATGGCGAAAAAATTCGAGCTAGAGGGAAATTGGACTTAGAGGGAGTTCGACTTAGAGGGAGTCGACTGTATGTTCTTCGACGTAACAAAATTGTTGTCCGCCTAAAGGAGGTCTCTGTCCAATGGATTTCAAAATAATGCAGAAACTGAAGCGTAAATCGGAAAAATGTATCCGTTCAAGGGATCTGTCCGCTTAGGAGAGTTGTCCCCATTAAGAGGCTTCACTGTACCTCGGGACTATTTTGTGGTTTGTAAATCCTATTTCTTTAAAATTGTTTCCTCTTTTAGTTGGTGCTACGGTGCGGAAGGAATAAGGGCCAGAAATTTAAACTGAACAACCACCTTCTCAAGGCTCTTTCTAAGCATTCTTGTTATTCTCCGGCGCTCACATTACACCTAGTATTTAGCTTCTTTATGTTGTTAGATTTTCGGTTCGATTCCCGAAAAAACACCAATAATTTTTTCACGGCTCCACCTCTTTCGATTCACTGACGCTCAAAGAGTATAATTGTCTAGAAAAATCTTCTCAAACTCGCCGTTCGGACTCGACATTAAACTGTAGGTCCCCTCCACTCGTGAAAGAAAAATAACACGCACAACACGAGTAATTGCTGAGGAGCTAGGCCCAGGTCCACCTCGGACTGTAGCGCCGCCATTATAATTATGTTGTTATTCCCAATTGTAATATTAAGGCATTTTTTACTAAAAGAAAATGTATTTTCTAGAAATCAAGCTCCATCCACATAAGTCATGTCAGTTTGAATTTTCCGACGAAACCCTTGTGTTTCAATAAAGTTTTGGGAGTTTGGGCACAACTTACAAACGCTCAACAAGACGTCGTAGTTCTCCCATACCTTAAGCGAGTTCCTTTACATCAAATCACCTGATAAAGGTTTTCGCCTGGTTTCCAAATGGCTTGAGAACTGTACAAGTAAACTATTTCAGTTGAAATGTTGGTTGACGGGTAGTGCATGAAGTGTTTTCTAACGGTCCATATCCACAAGATTTTCACAGTTTTCAAAATTCTTAGAATCCACATAGAAGCAATAAAAATAATTGGGGGTGTACATGACATTTGAAAATATTATACTTCGATTGCTGGATGGATGACAAATTAGAGCAAGTATTTTCTGACTTTGTTTTCTGTCAGCTCTCCGGCTCAGCATGAAGTCATGCAAATTAAACAAAAGATCTGAACTCAATTACGTCAATTAAGTGGAGAATGACTTCTTCAGATAAGGACTGTTTTGCGTCACTATCTTCAAGAGAACATTTCGAGTGAATTTTAAAGCGTTGGGGAGATAGTGAGCTGTAGTGGCCGTCTCCTATTATGGGAGACGAACTTAGGCCAGGGTCAATTGTGCTGCCACGTGGTGGCTCAACCAGGAATTAATCCACTTATCCACCTTTGGGAAACCATTCGGAGTTTCCAATGAAACGAAATTCACATCTAGTGTGTACCTCCTTGAGGTCGTATAGTTTGTTGAAGAAGAAAGCTTCCAAATGCAGGTGTCTGAGAAATGTAGGAGCCAGACAGATACAGGGAGCGTTCTTCTCTTCACCTCCTCGTCCAAGTAACTGCTGCTGAAGACAGTCTAGTCTAGTCCTGGCATGTGTACCTTTGAGGCATTGTTCTGTGATAACACCTGTCGTTCTACCAACTGTTGATATCTTGAGATATATCAAACTTTTGAAACGATTTGAATCCTTTTTTGGCCAGATCCTTCTGGTTGTGCAAACACTGTCTCTATTAATTGTCTTTTGAGTTCTTAATTTTGGAAGCAACAACAACAGCACAGGCGTATGATGAATAGTTCCTTTGCCCACACATTCCTGCTTTTAAAATCGTTTACTAAACAATTTATCAAGTCAAAAATTACCCAGAATGAGGTCATAAATTCACAGAAGACGAATTTTGATTTGTAAAAGCCTCTCCTTAAGCTGTTTTCATTGTTGCACAATTTTTTTTTTGCAAAAACTGTCACCCTTAAAAACCTTGGAACGGGATTTAATTAAAATGCAATCAGAATCTTAGTTTGCAGTAGATAGCAGTATAGGTAAGGCAATATGACAGATGATGGAACGACTATAGCGCGTCTCCAGTTCAACTCCAGATCTGAATAAACTGTATAACCGTCATGAGAAGTTTTTTAAAAGCCGTTTGAAAGTCAACACAAAACTCTAGATCCTCCAATCATGTAAAAAACAAAGTAAGCCATTGAACCATGGACATAGCTAGACAATGAGTCTCAGATTATATTTTGAGGAAATGTCATCAGAGTTCAATTTTTATGACAAATACTTGCCCGTCGTATCTGACACAATTATGTAAGAGTAATTTCTAAGCCATAATGCTCATTGGACCCTAGAGTAATGAGTTTCCTTATCAAGACCAAATACATTTTCCATGAAGTTTTGAATTGAAAATCAACAAAGTACAGAAATAATTGGTAGCACATATAAAACATTAAGATCGCCAGATTTTACAGCATATTTTCAAATCAGAAATACGAGGAGGGAATATTTGGGACCACTTCAAAATTGGGTCAGTGTTATTCCCCTCTGGGTATAGAGGAGATACGGCAACGTTGGGAAGAACGAATAAGCCGGCGATATGATCAGACAGAGCGAAGACTCCAAATTTCGGTTTATTCGCCACTGGAACCAACTTAAAAAGCAGGTATTCATCTACAGTGATGTGCAAAAAAATAAGAACAGGAAAGTAAGAGACCTTACATTCAATTATAAAAACGACAGTCCGCTACCAAAATCGTTAAAGTATTGGAATAAAGACTGCTACACCAGCTGGCACTTTGGAATCTTACTGTTAACTTGAAACAAATTAAATTAAACTTAAAACTTTGGGAGATTTTGGAGCTCAGCAACCGAAAAATGAGGAACACAGCACTGTACATCTGCTGGTTAAGTCTGGGGCAGACGACTGGATGGCGCAGTTGGTTAAGTGCCAAGTTAGAGGGGTCCCAGGTTCGAATCCCAGTGAAATCGAATCTGGTCCAGTCACAATTTGCCGTTAGGATCAAATTAACGGCACTTGAGTAGGTTGCTATCAGCAGTACAATGAAGCAGTTTTGAGTCTGAGCGCTCCAGTAGAGTTTCAAAAATCCTTCGAATAAAAAAGTCTGGGGCAAGATAGCCAGACAATAGCAATCAAAATTACCCTCATCCTGCTTCAGTTTCAGGCCAGACAAAATATTTTTCGCTTCATTAAAGAGTGTCCAGCAGTAGCTCCACTTACACCGATAGGCAAGGTTAGAAAAATGTGTCCCTGGTGTTATAAAAAGCGATAAATCAAGGGACTTATCAGTTTAATTGACTTCATAAACTGAAATTGGGATCGTTGTTAAATAAAGACCGGTCGATTAAACTATCTCTTCGAGCTTATGTGTACCCCAATGCACCGGCTAAGAGAGTCTTCGAATTCGAGTCTCCTAGTCAAGAAGGGAGAGGAGGACTGATCCTCCGGTATAAAGATCAAATGGTCAATTGACAACTGGAAGCAGCGTGGACATTAAGTGATCGCTCTATGATTGGAATAACGTGCTCAAGACCGTCAAAGATAAAATATACCATTTTCTTCAAATTCAGAACTTTCATTAGCTGCTGGCCTGAGAAGTAAATATCCAAAGCAGGCTTTCTGCAAATTTAGGCCCGGCAAATAGAATGTGTGGGCGCCGTGGCGTAGTGGGTAGGTGCGTCGACTCCTACGCTCGAGATCGTCGGTTCGAATCTCGAAAAAAACATCAAACATTTTTTCACGGCTCCAACTCTTTCGAGTCACTAACAATGCTCAAAGAGTATAACTGTCTAGAAAAAAGCTTCTCAATCTCGCCGTTCGGAGTCGGCATTAAACTGTAGGTCCCCTCCGCTCGTGAGAGAACAATAGCACGCACAACACGAGTGGTTGCTGAGAAGCTAGGCCCAGGTCCACCTCGGACTGTAGCGCCGCCATTATTATTATTAAATAGAATGTATGGCCAAACTGCCACAGCAACCAATAGTGACGGAAATGTCTAACCTCGCAGAAAGTCAACTTCAATCGAAGCTCTTACAAAAAAAAAACAAGCTTACACTGGATTAAATGAGATTCTAGTTTATTTCACAGAATCAATTTTGATTCGGTCACACTATTAACCCCAAATTGTTGACAATCGAGTTAGAAACTTGTCAACTTGATTGCCAACAATCCGAGGGGGATAATGCGACTGACATCTGTCAACAGTCAACAAATCAAGTCAAGTCAGCGCATTATTTTGTTGCTTCAAATCGGTTCAGTTTATTTGAACGCATGTAAACCACCAAAAGTCCAAAAGTCCACCTCACAAACACGCACGCCGTTAAAAATATTTACTGTCCATCAGATAGAAGCGCATACTTAACCTAAAACCACAACAAGACCCTCTCGGCTGGCGTGCTGCTGTGACAGTCCCGCACACTCACGGTTGTGCATATTGAATGACATACTCTCGCGTACCCTTCTCGAGTTTCACTGAATTGAATCAATTTGCTGTATCGGATGTGTACACCTAATTTGTTTATGTGTCCAAACATTGGTCAGTTCTGCGAAACTAGGCTTCAACCCCATCTCACAATTATTTACTTGATGCTGTGTCCCTGGGTGTCCATTTCCCCGACACAATGAAATGGAAGTGTAACAGAAGCCTTAATAAATCATGACAGGAACAAATTACAATTCAAATGAAATAATCTATTCGAGTGGGGATGGTTTCGATGAGTTGGTCTTTAGTTTTGGGTCACAACTAATACCATGTGTCAAAAAGTGACAGTTGTGTGATTCAATGAGGAAGCCGGGGCTGATGAATGTTTCGATGGCATTTTTTGTGGTGGAAAGTTAAGTGAGAAACGGCATAGATTTAAGGGGCAGTTTAAGATAAAAAGAAAAATGTATCCGACAGGGAAAAAAAAGCAGCTGTCGTTTCAACAACAACTGTCATGAGAGTCTGAATGAGAACCCAAATGACTTTGGCAGAAATCAAATCGCTCTGGTCTTGTCAGCTACGATTAAGTGCAATTTAATTATCCGAATAATGAGCATCAAATAGAACAGCATTTCTGCCGCAAGCAGTCAAGAATTTGGCGGCTAATTTAGAGGATCCTGCAGACTAGAAATTGTAGCGTTGACATTGCTTCAAATTACATACCATTTTTGAGTTTTGGGACCTAACCACACGGTATTGTTCGAATTCTAATACGCTAAATAACTGACAAAGTAACTTTGGGTGTCAGATCACTAAATAAGACAGTGTTCCAAGTCAACGAAGTCCCACATTTTTTGACTAGTTTTAAGACTGAGTAGGCTTTAGGTGTCGATTGATCAGAATTGTTCAGAATGATAGCAATTTATTGCGTGATCTCTTGTAAACATTATCTCTGTCGTTTGGGAACTTTATTTGTTCAAAGTCATTTTTTTATTATTCTTTTAGTTTATTGAGGCAATGTATATACACATTAATTAATTTATGATAACATTTTTTCGTGATAACCGACTTTAAACATGTAATCTGGTTAAGCTCGAGTATAACAACTTAATTAATAATTGTTCAAAGTCAAGAAGTTTAAAAATGATTACCACAACAAAACTTTACTCATCCACACTCAATCATTTCTGTTGAATGGGTGTGTTCAAAAATAACGTTCTCTATTCCTTCTGTCTTAATTTGACAGAAAAGAATCAATACAGAGGCAAAAGAGAATACCCAAGTATCTCTCTCAAGCAAAAAGCTCAACTGAACGATGATAGAAGAGAATTCCGTCCCTCGATCGAGACGACGTCAAGACAGCAAAATCAAGACTGACGTTAAACTAAGCTGCAGGTGTGGCTGAACTGTCTGCTGAAGTCTTTGAAGCAGCTGGAGATGATCTGGTTAGGTGCATGCATCAGCTCATCTGTTAGATACGATGAAAGGAAAGCACGATTGATGATTGGAATCTCGGTATTGTTTGTTCCATCCAGAAGGGAAGGATACCTCTTTGACTGTCGGAACTATCGAGGGACAAGTTTACTTAAGCTAAGATAAGATGCGCCACTGAAACCATTTGTCAACGATCTGACAGGTCCTTATCAGTGTGATCTAAGTCAGGGAAGTCCACGATAGACCAGATTTGCACACTACGGATGATCCTGCAAAAGACGCAAGGAATGCAGATCGACTTCCACTTCCTATTCTTCGATTTCAATGCCACATATGACAACGTGCATAGAGACGAGCTATTTAACCCCAGTCTCTTTTTTCAGCGGCATGCTTGTTTTTTCAGCTATTTAGCGTCATCTCTGACTTTTCAGCTACTCGGCACCATGTCTGGTTTTGTTATCCCAGCTAAACTCGTCAGGTTGTACAGGATGACGATGGATAACTCTCACTGATTCATCAAAATCCGCAACGAACTCACCGAGACCTTTATTGTCAAAAAAGGTTTTAGATAAGTCGGCGCGCTGTCACATGACTTTTTCGACATCATTTCTGAGAAGATCGTGCCAAACTCACCGGTCACCACTAGAGGCACGATCTTTCAAAAGGATGATGTTGATGTGATTGATCGAACACAGCGATTTGTCTATTAGGCGGATGATGGCATTAAAATGAACCTGTCTTGGATCACATCGTAACTCACCGTATTCCCCAGACTATGCTTCTTCAGATTTTTATCTGTTTCGGTCCCTTCAGAACGGATTGAATAGAAAGAAGTTTGGTTCCCCTGATGCTGTCGAAAATTACCTTACGACATTTTTTGAACGAAAATGTATAAAAACGTTGGGAGACAATTGTAGAAAATAACGGGAACTACATAACCGATAAATAAAATTGTTTTCTTTAAACTGTAATTGCTTGTGCTTCAATCTCATATCGGACACGAACGACACCCAGAAACGACGCACAACATCGACGACTTGGCCAGAACGACATAATAGGCAGCTAAAAAGTCGAGGTAGTTAAGGACTTCTTCTACCTCGGCTCCGCGGTAATCTGTACAAGCAAACATCAGTCCGAAATCAAACGCGGAGTAACTCCTACCAATCGCTGTTTTTTTGGCATTAAAAACCAACTGAGCCCTCTCTACAAAGACCAAGCTGACTTTAAACAAGATCTTGGTCATCCCAGTCCTCTTCTATGGCTCAGAGGCATGGACAATATCCAAAGCGTATGAGGAAGTCCTATATGGTGCTGAAAGCTCGACGATAAGTAGGACTGCAGAGATGATTCTTGGTGCCTTCGAAAGAAAAATTCTACGAGCTGTACAAGAATGGTTACCTTTAAGATTCGTTATATCTTCAAAAAGCAAACAAATTAATTAATGAGAGGAGAGCAACGAAGAAAAGAAGACTGAACCTCGGGATGATCGCGAATGTAAGACAACTTGGTCTTGATGAAAGGAAGCCAAATTCTCCGTGGACGTAGTCCGGAAGACAACAAATCCGATGACTAAACTGATTCCGTCTCATCGAGCAAATGAATATCAATGCTCCAGCCAAGATAGTTTTCGAATCCGAGCCTTCTGGTTCGAGAGCGCGAAGAAGACCGAACCTTCGGTATAAACAGCAAGTGATCGCGAACTTAGAACAACTTCATCTTCTGACTGAAAGCAAAGCAACAATGTGTTCCTGACCGTCATTGATGGAAGGCAATAATTAATCAGGCTCAAACCCTCCATGGGTCGTTAGCTAATACAAGTATTTACATCTAGAAATAGTTTTGATTTTAACTGGAATGCACTGCAGCAATATGACATTCTTGTCGCTAAGCGCTGATTTGTCATCGCGTTATTTCTTCAAGTAAGTGAATCAAATTCAAAAACCATACAAATGTTTCACTGACAAGTTCCTTCCAAAATCGTCCATGTGTACTGGCCACTGAGACCAACCTCATGACTCATCCAAAATCTCTGGTGAACTGCATTAACTCACAGGGGATTCATAAGATCAAAATCAAAAAAGCGACATGGGAAGAGATTTCTTTACGCCATTGACTCCCCTTCGAATTAAATTAAAAGTCATTAGATTATCTCGTCTTGTTATCATTAACGTTTTACAAATTTCAAAATTCAGACACGCTTAACAAGGTCACCGTCAAAAATCTGGGATCACTTCAAATGAGACATTTTTGATTGCGATTGACGACTCGACTTGAGAAAAGGGATCAGAACTCATTATCTCAACTGTGCTATGTGAAGCATGACGCACTTGGTAGCTTGGAAGGTTCAAGAATTCCAAAAACGGAGGAGGAAAACCATAGAATCCATGCAGGGTGCAGTTCAAAAGGATCACAACCGTTTTTTTTTTTGGGGAAATTTTCAGAAATTGGAAGAATTGTGATGTTTGTGGTTGTTACACCCTCACACATGAACTAATACCTCGGCAATCTGCATCAGAGAACCTGTAACTCGTAGGCTTAACGAAGTGATGTTGATGATCAACGATCCTCAAAGGGATTGGAAAGGGTCATGTACCTGCTGAACTGAGACAGGCAAGATATTTTGTATATTCCTTTGTGCCCGTTTACATGTTCACTGGAATGAAAGAGTGTACGAAAAGGAGAGTATGATTTTCCCAGCAGTTGGAATTGGATGCATTTTCGGCGATCTAACTCATCTCTTTCTAACCTTTTAGAAAATCATACTCTCTTTTTCGTACACTCTTTCATTCCACTGAACACGTAAACGGACACTTTGAGAAGGTTAATTAGGCGAGTTTTACACGAGAATGTTGGTTGTTTCAATTATCGGTCAGTCTCTTTTTAACTTGTCTCCATTTTTTCCATTTTTTCTGTTTCTATTTCACTCTTCCGCGCGATTCATAAAATTCGAGGAACTGGATTGATCGTGTAAAACTCGCTTTACCAACTCCGATTCAAGTTAGAAAAGTTTAGCATACACATAAAGAGTCTTCCAATATGGTCTTCCGAACTTTGTCAACCGATTGCGGTCACAATGTTGAAATTACATCTGTCAAATTGGCTGTCATTTATTCAGTCCGTTTTTCCAAATCACCGTGCATTCAACAACACGTGGAAATGATAAAATTGTTTTATCAAAATAGGCGTTCTGTTCGAGTAACGTTCCACGCGCTTCCCCATTTTACAGTCCCCATAATCATCCTGCCAAGGGGACTATTCGCAGTGCGGTGGATAAATTTGAGTCCACTGGTTCAGTAAACGGTAAACCATCATCCGTACGTCGACAAAACGCAAGATATGCCCAAAAACATCGCCGCTGTCCGTGAAAGTGTGCAGGAGAATCCGAGGCAGTTGAGTTCACGTCGCTCACAAGAACTTGGTCTTTCGCAGACTACAACTTGGCGAATTTTGCGTCGTGACTTGGGCCTGTACGCGTACAAAATTCAACTGACCCAGGATCTGAAGGTAAACGACCATAGACAACGACGTGTGTTCGCTGAATGGGCTCTGGAGCAGTTGGAAACTGACCGTAATTTTCATCGAAGAATCATCTTCAGCGATGAGGCCCATTTCTGGACGATTGGGTACGTCAACAAATAAAATGTTCGATCGAATTTGGGACGATACCAATCTATATGAGATCCAAGAGCATCCAATGCATCCCGAAAAAATCACCGTTTAGGGTGAATTTTGGGATGACGGTGTCATCGGTCCATATTTTTTTGAGAACGACGTAGGCCAGGCCATCACCATCAACGGTGAGCGCTATAGGTTGATGATTTCTAACTTCTTTTGGCTTTTGGTTTCAACAAGTTGGCGCCAAATGCCACACAGCTCACGCCACATTGGAAATTCGGCACGAGCGATTCGAGGACATGGTCATCTCAGGTGAAGGTGATGTCAACTGGCCACGGAGATCATGCGACTTGACCCATTAGACTTTTTCTTGTGGGGTTTTCTGAAGTCGCAGGTCTATGCGAATAAGCCAAAAACCACAGCGGTCCACAGAGCCAACATAACCCATGCCATCAGTCAAATTCAGCCTGATTTATGCGCCAGAATCATGGAAAATTTGACATTTCGGATACGCGCCACCCAGAGAATGTTATATTCCACACATAATGGCAGCGATAGGCCTTTCAAACGAATAAAGAATTTCGGTGATATATCACACGCACTCTGTTTTATTTGAATTTGAAGATAGGAAGCGCTTAATGACATTCTCTTTACGAGTCTATAGAATTCAACAAAAAGATCTGACGGGAGTACCCTGTTAGTAGAGACCCAGGTCCAACACAGGCTCTAGCGCTATGCAAAAGCTTAGAGGGTAAATATGCACCTCAAGTGTCTGATGTGCAGTTCAACTCCATTCGAAGCCCTTGCCCATGTCTTCAAATAACAGAGAAAAGCGAAATCAATCAAAGCAATATTCTTTGAGATTAACAGATAACGGTATTCTTTCAAAAGACTTTGCAACCACCACGCCATCTATGGCTCACAGTCTCGCTTCCCGATCAGACAGCTGTCAGAGGACTTGATAAAGTGTCCCCCCATGCCAGTGCCCCGAAACTTTATCAATACCGTCCCGACAGCTTGACACCGCAATACATCTTCTCAAGGCATGCCCATTAATAACGGCACAGCCCTCTGGGGACTATTTAAACAACAGTACTCATAATGACATCCCCATCCCCTCAAATTTCCTCTTATGTTGCAATCGCCAGAGGCAATCCATTTTATCAATTCGTCATAACAAGAAATCAATTCCAGCTCGCACATCCATTAAAGCCCATAACGGGCGTCATTCGCTTGTTTCGAGTTCCCCGGCCCTCGGGCCCGATAGCCGTAAGAGTTTAAATGTCACGAGTAATTAAAAGGCGAACAATGACTGGGAAAAATACGCGCCTTATCAGAGAGAGATGATTAAGTGGGATTGCACTCGTTCCCGGTCTGGTTGGGGAAAAATTCACTTAAATCACGGGGAAAACAAATTTGTTCGACCGACCAGAGGCGGATGGATGTCACCGCAGTGTCAACCGGGGACCACCGCGCACTACTGGAGTGGGTTCGTTAAAATTTATACGACTCCGGGATGGTCTAGTTTGAAGACCGCCGCGCATTATGAACTCGTAAATTTATGAGGACGCATATAAATTAGACGCAGACACATGAAAGGAGAGCAGAGATCGTAAATCCTCCGTCGCCTCTGTGAGTTCGGAACTCTTCCCTCGGCGCAAAGCTCGTTTTCTGGTTCTTCTTTTTTTTTGGTGAGAGAGTCTTATCGAAGGCGAGGACCGGAAGGGCCATTGCAGGGTGATTCAATTCGCGGTTAATTGTGACTTGATGTTGATGTAAAATTCATTCCGGGGCCGGCTTAATTTCCATATTTGGGTGGCGGCATAAGTTGTGTTGTGAAATCATTTCTGGCGGCGGGTTATCGTTGAACTTTGCCCATTAACGAGCGACAGTGGTGGGCATGCCGACGAGTGGTGTTTCAACGGCATGAGGTCATGAATAATTGCATTTTGTTTGTTTTTTAAGGGCAGACAGGTTTATGGAAATCTTAAGATTAATGAACTTTAAGAATTTATTTAGGAGAGGCTTGCTCGTTAGGCGCCTGGTTGATTTTGGCCTGTGGATTTGGAAATGAGGGTAATGGAAAAAAATGAGACTGTAGGCCTGTGGAGCTAAGGAATTCGTAGTTAAAGTTCGTGTGATGAAATGCGACACATTTTTTTGAAAAAATGTAAGGTCTTTAACGCTATATTCTAAAAAAGAAAAACAAAGACCAATTCTATCGTGATAGGGAGACAATATTTAGACAGAGACTTCACGCGTCAGAAGTCTAGAATACGCATCGGAAAGGAAAATCAGCGGAACCATCGAAATAATCACCATTGGAGTATTCTGTCTCAAAGTTTAGGAATGTGCAAACTGGAGCCGGCAGCAAGAGACGTGAGACAGTACAGTTGACATCATGCGCCATCATACTGAAGATCGATCGAAGAATAAAACATTCATGGCGTCAAATTCATGATTTTAAAGGGCTCTACAAGGAGTCCGCTACAGTCCGGGGTGGACTTCGGTCCCCTCATGATATTTTAAGTTAACAAGAAACCAATTGTGTAATTTAAAAAGAGGTAAGAGCCTTAAAATGGAAATAATTAATCGGATACTGCTTTCCTGACCATGAATCGCCGTGAATTATAAATTTCGCTTTCTTAAAGATACTCAAACTTGCGGGGTCTTCCAAAAAGTTCGAAACACAGTTTTTTCCGTTTTAGACCTTTGAATCTTTTATGATCTTGATCTTAAAACTTAATTTCGAGTAAAAGAAAGTTGTCAGTACTGCTTAGCAGTGGATTTTCAATGCTACACACAATGGATCCAAATGCCACTGAAGCAGATTGTCAGAGCAATTAGAGATCCAAAGTGGAAAAAAGACAATGTCGTATTTTATCACAAATTTTGTTTCTTTTGGGGATAAGCAGCCCTGAGGAATATTGTGCAGTCTTACCTGGACTTCGCTCCTTTCGCACAAGATTATAGACTCTCACGAAATGTCATCAACATTAAGGACGATGCACAATTCGTCGAAGTGAAATAAACTTGAAATACCAGATTTGGAACAACCTCAACAACCCAGACATACTTTGCTGGACAACCGATTGAAAGAGTAGAGGAATTGCAGTATCTTGCAAGCACTGTTGTAGTAGATGTCGAAGCTACATAAGTATATTGGACATAACCAACAGGATACTATGCCAGCATTCAGGACGCTGTCCAATAAATGGTGTAGCAATGCAAGCAGTCCGAACGTCAAGCTAAAACTATTCCGCGAATGAAACCAATGACAAGCAATTTACAGGCGTATGTCCATAGAAAACATACTGCGAATTTTCTAGCCCAATCGTATATCTATTGAGTTCCTTTATCAGAGAACGAGACAGGAACCAATAGATACCTTAATCTTTAACAAACTCCAGCTTCTTCAGGTGATACTTGAAGTACCTATTTTAATTTTAATCGCTCTAAGCTTAGAACTCGAACTATTTATAATTGCAGTATAGAACGAAGTGGGCGCCGTGGCGTAGTGGGTAGGTGCGTCGACTCCTACGCTCGAGGTCTAAGGTTCGAATCTCGAAAAAAAAACATCAAACATTTTTTCACGGCTCCAACTCTTTCGAGTCACTAACAATGCTCGAAGAGTATAACTGTCTAGAAAAAGCTTCTCAATCTCGCCGTTCGGAGTCGGCATTAAACTGTAGGTCTCCTCCACTCGTGAGAGAACAATAGCACGCACAACACGAGTGGTTGCTGAGAAGCTAGGCCCAGGTCCACCTCGGACTGTAGCGCCGCCATTATTATTATTATTATTATTATTATTATTAATATAGAACGACGTAGAGTTCAAAATTCCCATCAAATAGCGTTTTCTAAATTTTTGGGAAATAATTCGCTGTTCATAAATCGTTTCTTTTTTGAAAATATGTATAATTTCCTTAGATGATCACTGATGATCGCTTGTTGGTTAAGAAGCGATTGGCTCGGCGGCAGATGGTTTATCTGGTCAACTGCATGCTCATAACCTTAGCAAAGTTGCAGATAGTGGATCCCGGATCCCTTTGTTCAGGGGACTTAAAATTGAAGCCTCCGGACTTTGCAATGAAACAACTATTAATAATATAATAACAATAATAATGGCGACGCTACAGTCCGAGATGGACCTGGGTCTAACTTCTCAGTAAACTCTTGTGTTGTGTATGTAGGTCCCCTCACGAGTGGTGGGGACCTACAGTTTAATGCCTACTCCGAACGGCGAAATTGAGAAGCTATTTCTAGGCAGTTATACTCTTTGAGCATTGTCAGTGACTCGAAAGAGGTGGAGCCGTGAAAAAATGCTAGATGTTTTTTCGAAATTCGAACCTTAGACCTCGAGCGTGAGGTGTCGACTCACCTACTACACTACGCTACGGCGCCCACAACATTAAGCCCTGGAGAATGATGGAACCATTGTAGACAATGGATTAGGACAACGTTTGTATGTGGCAAGCCAATGAACTGGGGGATGACCCAAACTGAGATTCCAGTTGAATTGGCCCGACAAAGTAAGTTTGATGTACATTTTTGTTTTTCGAGTCTAATTTAAGCTTAACTTAAATCTTACTACATGCATTGATTCGTGCAGAAAAAAACATGCAGTACATTTTGACATCTCGTCGCATTAGTTCGCTGTCATTGTGAAGAGTGAAAATTGATTTTGAACTCAATTAATTTCTATTAATTTTTGCATTCGCAGTCGACTTCAAATTGTAAGCAGTAATTTACATAAAACGTCAAATTTTGAGAATTATAATAAATTACGCGATCTTGCTGATCTACTACGTGTGGATTGCATTGAAAAGAGAAATAAAGACATTAATGTCATGGACGTGCAGTAAACTCATGTGTCCACTTGCATATAAAGCCGTGTTCTTTAATTTTACTGCACACATTTTGATGCACGCCTGTTTTGAGCATTAGGCTTCAGACATATGAGCAAGCCGCCCACGCGATGGTTCAGCTCTACAGGGAAGGAGATTACTGATACTAGGCAGTCATTTTTTTTGACGTGCTGAAGGAACTGAAAAAAATAGAGCCGAAGGGCCTCCTGAGATACATACAGCAATTTGGGTGGTTCTAATCAGCAGTGGTAGTGTAGGTTTCACGGGATATATCCCGTACCAAGTGAGCTGCGAGACTAGTTGCAGGTGCACCCTTTTATCTACCTACATAAGCTCCTCATAAGAATCCGCAAAAAGGCTTGGTTCAACGAAGACTTCAACAGAAGACTAAGAATGTTCATAATCAGAGGCCATCAAAGGAGTTGTTAAAATGATTTCATTGAATTCTTACTGAGCCACCAAGCCTTTTTCTCTTCTTCGGGTGACCATACAATCTGGGACTGATTTGTGCTTACAAGTCTCTTCAACTAGTATAATCTCTTGAAAGCTCCAGTCTTGGTCTCCAGTTTTACACGCCAAATTATTCTTCTTCTTGTGGCGCTACAGTCCGGGTTGGTTCTGGACCTCAACCAACAAGTCTCCCCAGCTAGCACGATCTTCCCGTAACCGCCTTCACCAAATTGGTGGAGGTTGCTCTTCACTTCTGTTCCCCACCTTAGTCGAAGATATCCTCTGTTGTGTGGTCCTACAGGCTCAGAGATGCCAAGTTGGAGACTCAAATTATGTGGGCCAACTCCTTCTCTGGTACGTTGTTTCGAATTTTTGAATTTAAAGATTTTTTCGGGGATGATCTAAGTTGTCTACAAGCTCTACATGGTCTGACCACCTTAGGCGGTTGAACTCTAGAGGCACCCCGTGACTCACGTCGCTGTAAAACCCTTTAACGGCATATCAAAGGCCTCACTTCGCCACAATATAAAGTTGATCAGAATCAGAGAGCGTGGCTTTGACGTTGTTCGTTTATTTCCACACACAAAATATGCAAACCCAAGTATTTTTTGATAAGGAATTCCCCAGAATATAAGACTGTTTTTTTTTTGCTTAAACAAGTCATGTTTCAGTTTTATCACATCGCTGATCCCCTTGTCACCACTAAGAATTTGTTTGACTTCTGTTGGAAAGAAATGAGAACACTCATCGACGTCAAATGCGTTGTAAATTTTTTAAAAGAAATTCCCCTCGATCTCTGGGAATGTGATCCAAAAAGAGTCTTTTGAGGACGTTAGATACGCTCTCTCTCTCAAGTCGATGTAGGTATGTTTAGAGACGATTTAATTACCTCTTCAGATAATCGGAACCAGAATTAATTGTCTTTCGAACAGAACCTGTTGCCCCGGATCTGAATCTGGGTTCTGACTAATCTTTTGGAGGAGAAATCCAGTTTTCGGCTTAAAGTGATGATCCATAAGATCTGCGTGATGCATAACCAGTTATTTATGGTCAATTGGAAGGGATACAGAAATCAAAGCGCCTACACAAACGAAATGGGATCTCCTTCGCCACACAACGAGTTTTTTAACCCAAACAAAGGATAGAAAATGGTGATTTGGGACAAGTCTAGAAAACTATGCTTATTTTCATGCGACTGATGACTTCAACTGCCGCAGGCAGTAAAGATCAATGTCAGTCTCAAAAAGATCGCCTCAAACAACAAGCTCGTCTCCATCCATCCGCGATGTGTTTCGAAACCAAAGCCACTAACTCGACAAGTCTACGTGAATTCGAAATTGATTACGATGTATAACTCTCTGTGGCATTTTAACCACTTTTCCATTAAATATCGAATGATCCTCGGTATGACGCAAAATCGTAAAAATAGCAGCCGCAGCAGCCACCCTCCATCAAATACCCGTTTACCTGTTTATTTGAATATTTATTATCACCCCCTCTCCACTCTCAGCCAAAGCACCTGCACAACAACAACGCGATTCAAATCAAATTAACTCTTAATCATCAAGCCACGATCGACGATCAAACAATTCCAACAGAAAAACAGAAAAAAAAGACAAAGCAACGATCTTGGCTTTGAGGTAGTCATCGACGTAGTTGCCTTAGGGTCCCGCCCCGCATTCGCTCATTCACACGCACTCACCTTTATTGAACAACGCAGCAGGTAACTAATGCTATGCACTCTAAACGCGTTTTGTCTTGCGATCGTTTTCAAGGTTCCTTCAAAGCACTATCGCTGTCACTGTCACTCCGTCGTCGTATCGTTCGCAGCTTAACCCAGACTTATCCAAGGCGGAACGATTATGCTTTCGGCGAGTAAATCCGTAAAATTTACATATTCGCACGACGTAACCGTGAATTATGATAAAAACAAATTTGATCCAAACCGAGACTGTTTGGAGGGAACAATAACAACAGCGAATGAAAACCCGTTTTGCCACAGAATATCGATCGCGAGTAAATAGTAAGCGAAGCGACAAGGACCGAAGAAGCCAGACCGGGGATCTCTCAATCAGATGTCGCGCAAATTTGTTCAAAGGAAAACAAAACCGATAAGGGAATTTGTTTATTTTCTGTTTCTTGTCAACGAATGACGATCACCGAGGGAATAAAATTAATCGAAGACCGCGATCGAAACCGGTTGCACGAGTAAAACGCAGACACACG
Organism: Myathropa florea; assembly: GCA_930367185.1. Taxonomy (NCBI): domain Eukaryota; kingdom Metazoa; phylum Arthropoda; class Insecta; order Diptera; family Syrphidae; genus Myathropa; species Myathropa florea. The sequence goes on from OV884002.1 coordinate 47,598,860, forward strand.
CTGCAAGATGAACCTACCCACGAAACGGTAAAATGTCAACTAAACCGAGCGGAGCGATGGTGAGCCGAACGGCCACCTCTTCGTTTTGAAAGAAGAAGGCGCACAACAAAACCCGCTAAAGAGAGAGGGATGAGAGATGGACAGAGAGACGAAAAGATGCACAACACACAGTACAGAATCAGATCGGAAGGAAGATCAGTGGATAAGTCGCAACGAGGCGAGGGCCGCCAAAACTGATCGGGTTTTGTTTTTTCCATGTTTCCTCTTTGGACAGTCATTCGTAGCAAGGAACCTGTTCAATCTGAGTGGAAGAAGGAGAGAGGGAGAGAAGAGATGGTGAGAAAGATCAGAAAATGCCACTCAAACATGCGCGATGGCAACAAACTTTGAGATGCAACCTCGATCACACATGTTGGGCGTAGCAAACAGGGCTGACACTTTGTATGTTTTATATGGAAGCGAGTTTGACGTCAAATAGATGATTAAAAGTGAAAATGATCATCATTTAATTTAATCGCACAAGCGTGCAATTTTATCGATCGACCAATGTGCCAGCAGCACAACAGTTCGTTTTAAGTGGCACACAAATAGAGAGGGACTTCAACCACCTTGATGTGGGCAATTTGAGACAACTAACAAAGGATCGTGCTAGACGGACATTCTTATCGGTTGGTCTATATCGGACTGTACCGCAACGCAAAGAGGAAGAATGTACTCGACGAACGAAGGAATGGAACCAAATCTTTGTGAGCTACCGATGTGTAGCAGAACCTGAGCAAGTTACAACTTAATGACATCAAGTGCTTTGAACAGATCATGTTTCAACCGAGAAGAATTTTGAGTGGAAAAAAATCACATTTAAAATGATCATGAACCAAGACTTTCATCCTTATCAGACCAACAGTGTCCCGTGAAGAGTCTGAGGTTGACCAATAGCTGCAGTTCATCGTTGATGACTTCTGGCAAACTGCTTCTAACTGTCAAGAGCAAGTTGTACAGCATCCGCGATCACGTAATCATTATACCGGAGGTTCGATCTTCCTCTCCTTCACAAAACCAAGAGACTCAAATTCAAGCATTCTCTTAACCGAAGCGAAACATAAAAATTTCTTTGTTTATCCTTGTCTTTTTATGATCTTTGTTTACATCCTTGCACTTCCCTTGTCTTGAGAATAGCAATCGCATTTTTCTTCGATTACAGCACCAAATATCCGATGGCATTAATTCGAAAAAAAAACCCAAACATCTTAACGAAAAGTGGTAAAATACAAATTCTGAGGCTTGGAATATAATGGAATACAATATCGGTCCAATGTCCACCTTCTCACAGCCCATAAATTTTAATATTTTTTTTTTAATAACATTTCTGATCTTTTTGTTTAGACTTTGATGGAGCATTGGAATAGTCTTTGTCTTTAACATGGATACAATGGGAAAACGTATAGTGGTGTTGAATCAGATGGACTCAGCAGCCAATTTAAGTCCTCATTTGGAGAAAGTAGACTTTCAGACATTTTTTAATCAATAGAGTCGTTGTTTTACCATCTGTGTGGCATATGAGGTCGTCTTAGCATCCATTTTAGACATAAAACAACGCGGCCATTAAGGTTTACACCGATAATTCGAAGATGATGACAAGTTCAAGTGCGGGCATATTCTCAGAAGATTTGAACTGTCTAAGACAATCAGTCTTTTGATTGAAGCAATGTTTTTCGATAGAAGATCCTGGGAATGAAAGAAGCGATTAGAATGACATAAATATTGCCAGTACCATCAGGTGATGTTACTATTCTTATCCAATTTTAGTCGGCAATCAGGTTAGGCGGCCATAAAGGCGACATAAGGGATGGAATTCACATACTAGATCCAAGATAGTCAAATGGTGTCACGAAGAACTCAGTCTATGATGAGTTCCTTGCCACAAGGAAATATCCCGTAATGAGGCAGCTTATGAAGTAGCCCAAAAAGATTTCGAAACGGGCCGATCTCAGGCAGTTCTCAAAAGGAAAAAAAATGGACGACAAAATCCTGGAGTTAATCGCTAGAAGATGGCACTCTTTGTTCAGCTGGATGAGTGTAGATCATTATTTGGACGCTCTTCTAAGAGTAATGGTACAACTCTTGTGTTTGAGAGGTTCAAATATAGACTAAATTAAATTTAGCTATGGGAGAAGCTACAGTCCCTCCCAAAAATATTCGGAATTATGTCTTTTCCTGGATCCTAATTTGTTGCATTTTATTGTTGTTGCAGACAGAAACATGCATTATTTTTTCTGATTTTTTGTTAACAGAGAATAAATGTTAAATTGAAACTGTTTTTTTTATTTATAATTATAATAATTATTTGTTGATTAACAATATTAAAATCCAGGAAAAAACATAATTCCGAATACTTTTTGAGGCACTGCTACTTAATATAGACAAAAGGCTCAACCTTAAACCATAATGGCCATAAGCTAACTACAGCAATCGAGCGAATACGCAGAAATGATACACTGCGACCTATAATATCAATTTGCTGAGTTTCGTTAAGTTCGTTCACATTTGATTACTTACGTGGAAGCGAAATCAATCGTTCTCTATGGCAGCTTATGTTAAATTAAACTGAAAACATTTACTCATCTTTGAAAATCTTATATTTTTTTGAATACCCTCAAAGTTTCAGCGATACCATTATTTTTTTATTTTTATCTATATGTAATACCTGCTTATTTTTCCACTGCACTTTTTCTGTCCACAATTAATTTGATAGAAAACACTAAATTACACTTGAAAAATTTTAGAAGCAACTATGGACACTCTGATATTTGACGAAGGTTCTGGTTATTTTCCGTTCGGTTTTTCGAAAGGCAATCACACATCGTGCTGAAATTGTGAAAATGTCACTGAAACATTTCGTTAAGTTCATACTGGTCTTAGGGGCGAACCCTAACTTATCTAAACTTAAGGAAACTTAAGGGCCAACAATAATAGCTGTTCGAAAACTTAAGCTTATATCCCAACGAAAGGAAAAATTAGACAAACACAAAATTTCAAAGTGTCCATAATTGCTTATAGGAACTTAGGGAGAATTCTGCTGTTAACTGACATTTGCAAGCACAGAGAGCGATCCATATTGCTCCTGTATTAGTAGGCAAAACTGAACGATCTTACCGAAACTAAGCGAAGCGGTTACAATGGTCATAGTGTATTGTTTTTCCGTATTCGATCGGTTGCGTTAGGTCTCTTAAGTTTCTGTACAGCCACTATAGTCTCTTAAGTGTCCTTACGTCAGTTATGGTCGGCCTTCAAGACCAATATCAACTTAACGAAACTTTTCAGCGACATTTTCCCAGTTTTGTGCTCAATTTTCATTATTTCAACACGTTGTGTGAGTGTTTACCGATGCACATGTACTAACCTCCTAGTTTTAGCTTATCAAATGTTGTCACCTTGACAGTTGAATCTTGACAGTTCAGCGCAGGCATGGAATTGAAAGTGACACCTCTTGTTGGCTGACATCTTTTTTAATTCTCTTAAGACTTAAGACTAAAACTTTCTTAATTTTCCAAAGGTCTCCTACAACCGTCTCACATCATCTCAGACATCAATCGTCCTACATTTTCGTTGCTTTTCTTTATATCGAGAGGAAAATCAATAGCAACCCGACTTATGAAACCTTGAAAAAGAATTATCTTACAACCGTTCGCTAACTTTTCTTCTCATACTGTGCACAACACACACTCCCAGGTTATTCACATTCCCCGATCTTTACACAAGTCCAACTGTGTAACCACTTGTGAAGCAGTAATTCTCGATGCTAAAACCTAAAAAGATGATTCAACCGCACGCTGCGGTATGCGAAACGGCCGGTAGCAGCCAATCTCCTCAAAATTTATTGTTTATTCAGAATTTTGTTTAATTTAATTTTCACTTATCTCCGCTGCACTGTGCTCGTTCCCTACCCAGGCCGCCAGCGCCAGACTCAATGCCAAAGTATCTAGTGCAGACAATAGCAATAAAACACAAAAACCTCCTCAAATTAATTTATTAATCTTTTTCTGCTTGATTCTGACAAAACAAAAAATCACCATTCTGCCGGAAACCCCGCTTTCACTTGCACTACTCGTGGGCTATTTTTAAGAAAAAATGAAAGAAACATGTAAATTGTCGTCTGTACACTCGGTTCGTTGGCTGCCAAGTAAATGGCAATATTAGTCCCTGCCCAGGCAATTACAAAACACTTTCGTTGTAAGCCGGGGCCTGGCTAGGGCGGCCGACAGCCACGGGTTCCTTCGATTCCGAGAGTGACCTGTGCCGGATTTGGCATAAGCTCCATTGGCTGTGATAGGGTACGATGATATCGATCCTCACGAATAGCAGGATGGCTCAGTGTTTTTTGCTGAGGCCACAAAGGCCGAGTGAAGGGGGATATTTCCGACATGAAAAAAATCGGATAATTAATCTGCTCGCGCGTAGATATATCAAATTTTCAGAAAGATGTCATCGACGCTGTCTATTCTTCGTCGGACGAGGTTGCGTGCTTTCGACCGAGAATAGACGGATACACGTACGCGCCGGACTATATTTAGACGCTGCATTCGGTCCAACAACCGGGAATCCACTCTGCGCGACTTGTCACCGAAAACAGAACCGTCTCCGGTTCCCTCTGGAGTGGAATGTTTGGTTTTTGTGCGTGTTTTCGAGCACCGCCGCCGTTGCGTTCCGGTGCATCTGTCAGGTGGTGAAATAGCTTTGAAGGGGGGTTCCATAAATTCTTTGCTGTCGCCGTGGATGGTTTTTAATGATGATGGGTCCATTTGGAAATCAAAGGCCTTTGGAGAGTGACCTACAAAGGTCTTTGGGATTCATATGGGGTTACATAAGCCTCGGGGTTGTGTTAAGGAATTGTTTGTCACAAGTGTCCTATATCTGGCGGCGTGCTGTTGCTACTGACACAGACGACATGGAGGAGTTATTGCCCTTGTCGCCTTGGGCACTGTGGGACTGTTCAACGGAAGCCCTTGGTTTTCCTCTGGCGTCTAAGTTTTAAAGCAAAAATGTGTCAGATGGAAATTAATAGTTTGTTTCTAGTTTACAAAGCTCAGGATCTGTTTGTTTTCAAAATTTTACTTTGTGGACAAATTATGCTGCCGGTTGCTAGTTGCTTTCAGTGTCGTACTTCAAACTGATTTCAGGTTCCCCTTCACTTGAGAAGAATAGAAGAAACACAGCTATGGCCTTGGTCCTCCTTTAGTGAGTAATTCCACGTTTCTTGAAGAAGATCCTTGTGAGTGCTCCTGGTGGAAGAAGAGACAACCACAAACTTGATCTGCCTATGCCAGGAATGGCCAGCAGAAGAAAAAAATTTCTTGGTCACTTTTTCTTTTTCTTCTTAGGTGGACTTAGACCTCACCCAACATGCCTCTCAAGCAGGCACGATCTTTCGCTAGCTGTCTCCAGTTTCGCACACCAAGCCGGCCGAGGTCCCCTCGACTTGTGTGCGTCACTTTGCACGTCAACGTCTCCTGTTGCATTGTTTCACAGTCTGAAAAGCGAAGGCTTCCTTTTGGTAGAGCCCTATTTTTTTTGCCTTATTTTACATTCCTGCCAAACTCTTGCTTCTCCATCAAAGTCGGTCTCGCGCTCACCGAGACCTTATATGTCAAGGTTTTAGGCAAGACGGCGCGATGTCATGTGACTCTTTCAGCATCATTCTTGGGAAGATTGTGTAAAACTCACTGGCCAACACTGGAACCATAATTTTCAAAAAAATGTTTACAATCGCTCTTCCAAAAGTCTGTTTAACTGCTAGGTTACGCGGATGACATTGACGTGATTGGGCAAACACAGCGAGCCGTCAATGATGAGTTTGCTGGCATTAAAATAGAAGCGGCTAAAATGTGTCTGGCGGTAAAAGAGGACAAAACCAAGTATATGCTGTCACCAATGAACTTTGAGGTAATTAAGGACTTCGCCTACCTTGGCTCCGTAGTATTCACTACAAACACCATCAATAACGAGATCAAACGCAGAATAACTCTTGCCAACCGCTGTTTTTATGGGCTCAAAAGGCAATTGAGTAGTAGAGCCCTCCCTCGGAAGACCAAGCTGACTCTATACAATACCTTGATCATCCCAGTCTTGCTGTACGGCGCAGAGGCATGGACAATATCCCAAGCGGATGAACAGTCTCTTGGTCTTTTCGAGAAAAAAGTTCTGCGCGCGGACTTTGGTCCTGTTTGCGTTGATGTCATTTGGAGGAGAAGCTTCAACCAGGCGTCTATGGATCCAACGCCTAAGATGGCTAGGCCATGTAGAGGAGAGGCATGTTAAGTGAGGCCCAGGTATACCTCTGACTGTAGCGCCCTAAGAAGAAAAAGAAGAAGAAGTTTACAATCGCTAGGATACGCCGGTGATATTGATGTGATCGGTCGAACTCAACGCACTATCGATGTACTGGCGTATACTGGCATTGAAGCTGAAGGTATAAAAATGGGTCTAGCGGTAAACGAAATACAAGTAAAGGGTATTTCATTAAGCGGTTCCTATCTTTAAATTAAAATAAAACAAAGTGTATGTGAGGTATCATCCAAAATTTTCATTCATTTGAAAGGTCTATTGACGCCATTATGTATAAAATATAAAATATAAAATCGGTTAAATATCAGCCGCGGCTTCTCTGTACGGTGCGCATCCGAAATGTCAAATTTTCCATGACTCTGGTGCATGAATCAGGCTGAATTTGACAGATGCCATGGGATATTTTGGCTTTGAGGGCGGCTGTGGTTTGTGCCTTATTTGCATAAACCTGCGACTTCACTAACGGGGTCAAACCGCACGATCTTGGTGGCCAGTTCACATCACCTTCGAGTGAGATAAACATGCTCTCGAATCGCTCGTGCAGAATTTCCACTTGTGGCCTGAGCTGTGTGTCCAATTGAAACCATATGTCGTTGGTGTCCATATCATCCAATTCATGCCAAAAGAAGTTGCTGATCATCGCGTTTAACGCTTGCCGTTGACGGGGATGGCCTGGCCAACGTCGTACTCAAGGACCGATGATGACTGATGACGCTACTGCCAGCCCAAAATCCACACCAAACAGTGATTTTTTCGGGATGCATTGTATGCTTATGTGGATCTCATGTGGTTTGGCATCGTCTCAAATTCGAAAATTTTGTTTGTGATTCATCCCATTCATCCATCATCCAAAAATGATGAAGAAAGATGATTTTTCGATGAAAAATACGGTCATTTTTCAACTGCTCCAGACCCCATTCAGCGAACACACGTCGTTGTCTACGGTCGTTTACCTTCAGCTTCTAGGTCAGTTGAATTTTTTACGGGCGTAGGCCCAAGTCTTTTTTTTTTTTTTTTTTTTTTTTTTATAATTTGCGCGCGCAAAAGGGGTTACGAATACCCTTCATTCATTCACCCGCAATACTCGTCTCGCCAGGAATGCTCATCAGTTCACCCTCAAGCCTGTTTTCGGACGTACAGTTAAGTTTAGAGAGTCGTTTTTTAGCCGCACCACACGAATATGGAATGCTCTTCCCAGCCTAATATTTCCCACTCACTACAATCTACAGACATTTAAGACCAATGTGCATAGGTACCTCCTTTCCATTTCTCCCTCTATACCTTCGGCCCGTGCTGTGTCTTGATTCTTCTTCTTCTTCTTAGGGCGCTACAGTCCGAGGTGGCCCTGAGCCTAGCTTCTCAGCAACCACTCGTGTTGTGCGTGCTATTGTTCTCTCACGAGTGGAGGGGACCTACAGTTTAATGCCGACTCCGAACGGCGAGATTGAGAAGCTTTTTCTAGACAGTTATACTCTTTGAACATTGTCAGTGAGTCGAAAGAGGTGGAGCCGTGAAAAAATGTTTGGTGTTTTTTCGGGAATCGAACCAACAACATCGAGCTTAGGAGTCGACGCATCTACCCACTATGCCGCGGCAGGCCCAAGTCACGACACAAAATTTGCCAAGTTCTTGTGAGCGACTACCTCGGATTCTCCTCCATACTCTCACGGACATCAGCTGTGAGATGTTTTCGGCAGATCTTGCGTTTCGTCGACGTACGGGTGTTGGTTTATCGTTTACTGAACCAGTGGACTCAAATTTATCCATCACCTTGTTAATAGTCCTCTCGGTACAGATGATTATGGCGACCGTAAAATGGGCGAAGCGCGCAAAACGTTGCTCGAATAGGACACCCATTTCGATAAAACAATTTCATCATTTACACGTGTGTCCATCCATGGTGATGTGGCAAAACAGACTGAATAAGTGACAGCCAATTTGACAGATGTAGCTTCAACAATATGGCCGCAATCACCTATCAAAATTCGGAAGTCCCTATTGGACTTTGCGTTGCAATTCGCTGTTAATTTTAAGCAGTCTCATCGGAAATGTGCCAGTCTTTCATTTCGTTTCTCATTTCTCTGCCTCTGTGAGTGATTAAGAAATGAAGACGAATCTTCAAAAGCGATCTTTCAAGCATTCATTCAGACCTTAATTATTGATTGATCGCAGTACTTTAAAACCCGTTTTCCAGTTGAAGATATCTGATATCCCACCTGTTCCCACAGCCACATATTAGACTAAACTCATGAAATGAGATATCTTCATATTTCTCATTGAAATTATGGGTTTTCCATGCAAACCTGTTTAGATCGAGTATTCAAATGAATCCAAGGGTTATTAACTCAGCTGCTGGCACGGCTATAAATGCATTTCCACCGCACCAAAGCGCACTTTAGATGCACATATTCAAGATGAGAACTGGGACAGTTAAAATCGTCATTCTCATCGCATTGGTTTGCCTTGCATTTGCTTATCCAGAAGGTACGGATAACAAGGAAACGTTTACTAAGGTTGCTAAGTACATTGGAAAGATTGTTCAGGATCAATCAACTACCATCACTCCGGAAATTGAGGTGAGTTGAACTGTTTTATTTGATCGCACAAGTTTACGTCTTATTTCTCAGGCAAAGTATAGAGATGACATTGCTGCGATATTGCGGGGAGAATGAGGGTTGCCACTGTAAGATGAAACACAACTTGAGAAGACCTTTAAAAGGATGTGCTTTGGAAATTGTGAGTGAGACTACATTAGATCAGGAATGAAGGGAGCAATATTTTGTATTAAGTTTTGTGTGTGAATGGACATTTAAATAAAAAGGATTTTAAAAAAACGTCTTCATTTTGTATAGATCCCATCTTGTCCTACAGGAAAATTAGATTACGACACAGAGACTGGTTATTTGAATTACTCTTGGTCCTCAAATCTTTGTTGATACGCTCATCTGCAGGCAGAAACTTAAAGGTGAACTTCTTCAGAGTCTCTGATTATAAACCATGACTAAGACAAAACAGGATGGCGCAGTTGGTTAAGTGCCTGCCCCAAGTTCGAGGGGTCCCAGGTTCGAATCCCAGTAAAATCGAATCTGGTCCAGTCACCATTTGCCGTTGGGATAATATTAACGGCACTGCAGTAGGTTGCTACCTGGCAGTACAATATACCAGTTTTGAGTCTGAGTGCTCCAGTAGTATTTCAAAATCCTCCGAAAAAAAAAGACAAGACAGAAAATTTGCATACTAAATTCGAAGAACTAACGCAATTTAAACTTAAGCAATGCTTCGACGTAATTTTTCAACAAGAACAGAATGAGAGAGACCGTGTAAACTTCACATTATAGGAGAACTGTTTTACAGGCTAGGCAGAGAAGGCACTATCTTCAACAAATCCGTACAGTTGCTGGGCTAAGCAGACGACATTGACATCATATGTCGCTTCCAACGAGCCGTTATAGAAGCTTTCACGGCCATTGAAGAAGAGGCGAAACGAGTTGGTCTTAAAATAAATGAGGACAAGACCAAGTATTTGCTGTTAACAAACAAAGAATTATCGGTCCACCGCCTAGGACAAAACGTCACTGTTGGCAGCAATAACTTCGAGGTGGTTAAGGAGTTTACATACCTCGGAGTAAATATCAACCCCACGAATGATACCCTAGTGGAGATTCGACGAAGAGTTACCCTAGGAAACCGCCGCTACTTCGGTTTGGCGAAACAAATGGGTTCAAAACTCCTAACTCGAAAGACAAAATCCATGCTCTACAAAACGCCAATCCTGCCAGTTCTACTGTATGGAGCCGAGTTTTGGACGATAAGGAGGAAAGCAGAGCTCATTTTGGGTACTTTTGAGAGAAAAATTCTTCGTCGAATTTTAGGTCCCGAATGGAGGGCGAATGGATTAGAAGATACAACCGCGAACTCTACGAGCTGTACAAAGATGTGGATATAGTCCAAAAAGCCAAAAAACGACGACTACACTGGCTCGGCCACATCGAGCGAATGGACAACAACGCTCCAGCAAAGAGGATCTTCGAATCCCAGCCCACAGGTTCGAGAAGAAAAGGAAGACCGAACCTCCGTTTTAAGGACCAATCTATGGCGGATGCCAGAGCGCTTGGTCTGGTTAACTAAAAGCAGCGTGCCCGGGACCGCAGGCCATGGAAGGCTGCCGTGTCTCAGGCAGAGACCCTTCACGGGTCGGGGGCCCGCTAAGTAAGTAAGTAAATAAGTAAGTTTTAGAGACTGCTCAAAAATGGACAGTGGTGTAGCTGCGCATATTTAATTAGATACTCTGAATATCTCCGCAGTCTTCAAACTCCCAGCCTTCACCAGTGTTTTTCAACGGAAACGCTCGCTATAAGAGAAGCTTGCCGTCTGTTTACATCTCTCTTATTACATCTCACCCGTACATAATGCCAGGGCAGAAAATTTTTAGACATTTTTGATGACAGCCAAGCGGCTATTGAAGCAATTGTCTTGGTTTCTATAGCATTAAAACTAGTCAAAGAATGGCCTTATGTGCTAGCCTCTTAAGCGGAGCGGTGTAATGTAACCATAATTTGGATTTCAGGATATAGCAGTATACTCTGTAATGAGAATGCCGACTTACTGACAAGGCAGGGATTTGCCTTTCATAGTTCGTCTGCGATGGAGGTACATATTCCGGTTGGGGTAACTTAGGTTAAGATCTTAATCAATTTGTTACAGACAGCCAATCTTAGATGGACTCGTTCAATTCTTGGATGCCTCCTGTGGAACCTAATGTACGACGGAGTACTGAGACTGACGCTACCAAATGGAGTCAAGATTATCGGCTTTGCCGACAACATCGTGATCGTGAGGGTGGCCAAGCACATCCACGAAGTGAAAACCGCCACAAACGAAGCAATCGCCAGGATCAAAAATTGGCTGGAATCGTCCGATCTTGAACAAGCGGATCACAAGACAGAGGCTGTTTTTTTTTCGGAGATTTTTTGAAACTCCACTGGAGCACTTAAGCTCAAAACTGGTCCATTGTACTGCCAGGTAGCAACATACCCCAGTGCCGTTAATTTGATCCCAACGGCAAATGATGACTGGACCAGATCCGATTTCACTGGGATTCGAACCTGGGACCCCTCTAACTTGGGGCTGGCACTTAACCAACTGCGCCATCCAGTCACTCAGAGGCTGTTTTAATAACCAACCGAAATATTGTCCAAAGAGGCTATGAGATACCTAGGACTGATGATCGGCAACCGAATAAATTTCAAAAAGCACGTCATATAGCAGAAAGGCGTCAAAGACGCAGACAGCACTTTCCGGTTTGCTGCCGAACATCGGAAGATCCGGATAACCAAGAAGGATGTTGCTTTCCAGAGCGGTAAGTTCTATGTGCTGCGCCAATCAGGGCAGGTGCTCTTTCTCTAAAGGAGACAGCAAAAAAGCTTTCGTCAACATACAGGCTTTGCGCCATCCGAACAATTTCGGACGAAGCAGCCTGTGTGATTGCTGGTATGATCCCCATCGACATTCTCGCCAAAGACTAAAGATGCCTAAAGAATGAAGAAAGGGCAACATCTATGGCACTGTGGCAAACCAGATGGGACACCACAACCAAAGACAGATGGACCCATAAATTGATTCCTCCAAATATTGCACTCACAATGCAGCAGAATTAGAAATTGCACGGTACTTGTTAGAGCTAAACAACGGGTACAATGCAACAACTTTTTCGAATATCTTGCTAAAATAGAATAGAAACCATTGGGAATTAGTTACCTTCTTGACTTACTTGACTCTTGTAAGCCCAACAATTAATGGAATATAACAGCCTCTATAATGATCTTGTTCTCTGATCATGTTGATCATGATCATATCATTTTAGAAAACCTTCTCGTGAAACCAAATTGGCTCTGGATGGGCAGCTTAACATTTTAACATTAATAGGTTAACATATTTTACTTTATGGCGCACTTTTGGAATATGTACAAAATAGTTCGTTGATACTATTTTATGTGCCAGAGATTCAAGGAAACAACCGGTCGTGCTCGCAATTGAAAGTTCTAAAGCGCAACATGGAGGATAAACCCTTGGGAGAAACAAAAAAGCGATGGTTAAATCCAGCTTTTCACAAATGCAGACCTTTATTAATTGTCATAATAACTGCATGGCGCAGTTGCTTAAGTGCCTGCCTGAAATCGAATCTGGTCCAGTCACCATTTGCCGTTGGGATCAAATTAACGGCACTGGAGTAGGTTGCTACCTGGCAGTACAATGGACCAGTTTTGAGTCTAAGTGCTCCAGAAGTACTCCAAAAATCCTCCGAAAAAAAATTATTACTGTCAATCGCAAAGATGCACGCACTGTGGCGAGAGATTTAACTGGACACTGTGCACTGTTCACTTACCGTTACCCACGCAGAGCCAATAGCTACTGCAGAATCTGTTCGCTTTTGGGAGGAAGAAGTAGAATCTACCGAGGAGGAGACTACACCCACTAGGCCAACTTCTTTATCTTTGACAAGTTTGAAGATTCGTAAAAAATTGAACTGAAAAACCTTTAAAGATTCACACTTAAATCTAGATTGTCACCGTCGTTGTTTCGTTTAAGAGCATATATTGGTCAAAGCCGCTGAGCCGCTGAGGCATCCATTTACCTTCTTTCATAATTAACACGGCAACTTTGCTGCCAATGATCGACGGCCATTTTCTTCGTCTTCATTTGGCTCCACAGTTCGTGATAGACTTGGTCATCAACCAATAATCTTGCCCGGATACCATGAAACTTCGATAGCATTCTCCAGCTCACCTCTACTTGTGTATGCCACCTCAAACGTGAACATCCTTTGCTGCGTTGTCCTACATGCTTAGAGTCGAACATCCCTCCGTTCGGGGCTATGTTATCCAGGGGCTCTACATGGCCTCGCTAACTGAAGTACTGTAATAGTAGACACTGGGGGTTAAAAGCAATCATTACCATAAAATGTAAACCACAGGTGGTGAGATCCGATATATTTTTCAAATTATATTCTATTTTTGATGAATTGTACTTCAAAACATACACATTTTGATGAAATTTGCTCTAAGCAGCCCACACTCGTTACAATGAACAATCTCGCTCCAGTCAACAGGCCCGGTTTTAATTGGTTCACTATATCGAGCGTCCACTGTATTTCAGAGCTACCATTCAATGTACAAATAGTGCTTGTTTTGAATGCACTTGGTTTGGTCTTCATTTTACTTCGTAGCCTCAAACAGTTCTTTAATTAAACAGCTTGGAATCAAAATAATACTGCTTTCCTTAAAAAGTTCCTCAAACTCATTATAAGTCCAACTTTGGAGTCGCAAGTGGTCGTCAGAGAAATGATAAATCATTCAAATCCATTGCAAATCATTAAATAGATCGTTAAGTCAATTCGTATCAGACTCTATTGCATTTGACTGTATTTTGTGAAGCATATTAAGTACGTCGTTGGCTTTCCCACGTCGGCCTTCTTCACCTGATTCAAGTTGGAAATGAATATTCAATTGAACTCGTTAAAAATGACAAGAATAATCACTGAAGCGAGGCAATGGGTGGGAATACATTTCACTAAACTTTAAATGCGAAAAGTACGGTAGTTGACGTTGTTAATCTTCGTGCACTGAGACAAGTTTAGTCTTGGATGATCAACCAACTAAATCGCTTGTGGAATCTCTGGGATCTGTTGGATAAAGCGTACGTTGTAGAGGTTATAGTTTTCCTTACTCGCTTAGAGAACTCTAAAAGGAAGCATAAAGTGTTTGTCTAATAAGCTAAGATTAGTTTTGTCTGTGTCACAAGTGTAAAATAGGTTAAATTTAAATTTTCGTTTTGGGCTTTGACTAGACCAGACGAAGGTGCAATATTTGAGGACAACAAATTAGGAATTGAAGTTAATGGTGCTTCAACTAAAACCTTTTTCAAATTAATAGTCATATATCATGCTTTGGATCTGCAAAGACGGCTGGAACCATGTCTCTGTACAGCTCGTATAGTTCGTAGTGGAATAGAAGACCACACACACAATTTTTGTCTAGAAACGACCGAAGGCTTGTTATTGTGCAGACTTTCGATATTGTGCAGGCTTACGGCGTAGAACAGGCTGGGATGATTTAAGAATGTTGTTTAAGAAGTGTGCTTGGACAGTAAAACAGTGGGCTGTCTCTTCCCTTTTTCTTCTCATGGCGATATAGTTTGGAATGGACCTGGGCTTTAAAAAACACGGCTCTCCAGCTAGCACATTTCCTGTTACGGTTGTCAAATTTGTCTCTACAGGATAACAATGAAGAGATCTCCAGCCTATGAGGTCGGTAACGAAAAATAATCAGAGTGTGATGTTATATATTGTGGGCGCCGTGGCGTAGTGGGTAAGTGAGTCAACTCCTACGCTCGAAGTCTGGGTTTGATTCCCGAAAAAAAAATTTGAATACTTTAACGGCTCCACCTCTTTCGAGTCCCTGACACTGACATGCTCAAAGAGTATACCTGTCTAGAAAAGGCTTCTCAATCTCGCCGTTCGGAGTCGGCATTAAACTGTAGGTCCCCTCCACTCGTGAGAGTGGTTGCTGAGAAACCAGGCCCTAGTTCACTTCGGACTGTAGCGCTGCCATTATTATTATTATTATAATGTAGTTGCGTGACTTTTTGAACACAGTATTTCAGCAAAATTCTTATTAAATGTAATGTTTAGACGCCCGAATATCGCCGATTTAAGCACAATAGATCTATTTTCCGTTATCTAATAATAATAATAACAATGGCGGCGCTACAGTCCGATATGGGTCTGGGTCTAGCTTCTCAGCAACCACTCGTGTTAAGCGTGCTATTGTTCTCTCACGAGTGGAGGGGACCTACAGTTTAACGCCGACTCCGAACGGCGAGATGGAGAAGCTTTTTTGTAGACAGGTATATTCTGTGCGCAGTCAGTGACTCGAAAGAGGTGGAGCCGTAAACAATTTTTTTGAAAAATTGTTTGTCTGAACTTGGAATTGAGCCTAGACTGTAAAAGTCTAATGCGTATTGGTCGACGCACGAACCCACACGGCCACGGCACCCACGTTATCTCACTAATAGGATCTAGAAATTAACTTGATACAAGCAAGACAATACCCTCCGCCACGACTTTAGGGGCCGGATTGATAAGGCTGTGAAGACTTGGATCCAGAGTTGGAATCCACAGAAGGGCGCCTTGCGTCTACAACTTTTATAATCATGTTGTAATCACATATCTATTTGAAATGGAATATGTATTTTTTTAAAACAATAGAATTGTTGTCCACTTACAACCATTGCATTGATTGAAAAATATACCTTTCGGTTAAAAAAGTGTCGGATCTTGATGGGGTTTCGACATTCTTATGTATGTCCCATCAACGCATCTTATGACGCCGGAAATGCTAAATTTTTCCAAAAAATACCGTTTTGATTTACTTTTCTCTCCCTTTGACATTGAAAACTTTATTCACCTTTGGTAAATTGTTCTCTCTAGAACTTTAAGTACTTGTGACAAAACCTTTGACACTGTACTTCGGGCTAGGGCAACATCGTTGTCTTTTCCAACAGATCGTTGGAAGTTTCCTTCTGCCAGAAATCGCAAAACAGCAGCCAGCTGTAATGTGCAGGGAATGGATAATTTTGATAGCTGCGGCTCAAAAGTTTCCAACAACATTCAGAAGGCTTCTTTATTCACCCGATAATACGATATGAATCTTAATTTAACAAGTTATGAGTTAGTTGATTTTTGGTTGCAAGTTTCTTTTACTTACGCTGCATCTGCAATCTCCAATGTGTTCGAAGAATCCCTCAACCTACGCTTTTTAATTTTTTCGATTGCATATCTTTTTTTTCGATTTGCAATACTGCAGCAATGAAAATAACACTCATTTCTAATTTTTATTGAAGGAAATTGAGGAATTTATTTGAAGTAATAAATGGCGTAATTGTCACACATGAAGTATGTCACTTGTTTTTAATTTCACTAAAGTGATTTCGAAAGAATTTCGAAATTATGAAATCGAGTGAAATGTAGAACACTGAAAACAAATTCACTCGATTTGAAAATTAAATTTCGATTCGATTTCAATCGATTTTTGGAACCTAGCTACAAAAAGCTTCTCAAAATCGCCGTTCGGAGTCGCCATTAGACTGTATGTCCTCTCCACTCGTGAAAGACCAATAGCACGAACAACACGAGTGAAATTCTTTTGAGTCTCGGTTAGGTTAGGTGTGTCCAAGTTCTTGTGGATCATATGGTGAATTACAAATGACGGAATAATATTCTAAGTATTGTCGGACCTGACACCTGACCTCATATATATCTTGGCCTTGGTTAGTTAAGGCTTCCGCAAATTGGGTGAGTACACTTAGACCAGCTTAGGTCCATTGTTGGCCTCAGTGAAACTGGCTTCTGCAGTCAGTCCCTTGCACCTTACCTAACTTCTGCCGAGAGAAAGTGTACATCAGACGTCTCTGAAAGAAAAAAACATGCAATCACCTGAAAATTAAGTTAAAATAATAAAAAAAAACACCAGCGGTTCTTAGTTTTTTTGGATAGGTACTTGTATTTTTCTTATTTATGTTAATAACATTGATAAAGATTTATTTCTTTTTTTTTCTCATTATTCTTAATTTTATTTCATGTTCTGGGCTTTCTCAATAAGTTGTATACCATTTAAAAGAAAGGTGGCGGCGATTTTTTTAATTTATTTATATATTCTTTTTTTTCAATAGTATTTTTTTAATAATTGTTTTTCTTTTATATTAAATTTAATAAGATTTATCTAGGTATGTGTGTTTATTATCATTGAAATATGTAATAATTAGGATTTATAAGAATTTTTTTTCATTTTCATTTGAAATTGTTTTAATGCTGCAAATAATTTACTAAAAAGATGTTTTTTATGTACTCTGGTTATTTACTCACATAAGATTGCGTGTGGTTTTTTAAATTTATTTTTTGCTATTTTTTGTTTTGTTTTGTAATTGTATTTAAAGTACTATATAATTTATTTATTTATTTTTTTGTTTAAGTTGCTTAGAGGTTTTTGTTTTAAAATTTGAAAATTTGATTTTTTTTTTAATTTTATATGTATTTTTTTTTCAATGATGGGTTATAATGTTTTGTTTTCTTTTCGAGATTAAAGTTTTTGAAATTGATTTTTGTAATAATAATAATTTTTTTGCATTTTTTAGGGTTTTTTTTTTGTTAAAAAGTTTTTTTTTTTAAATATATATGTATTCTTTTTTTTTGTTGAATATTCTTTGGCAAACACCGTGACGTGTTGAAATTTTCTTCCAGGGTTTGTGTATCTTCTTGCTGATGTCTCATTTCAAAAAAACGAAAAAAAAAATGTCTATTCAATTGCGTTTTTGACTAAGTATCTTGTGAATGTTTTGGTGTTTTACTTTTTTTTTCTCAATAAGTGTGTGGCGGGCGGGGGGCGGAGGAGAGAGAAAGAGATAGAGAAGAAAATTTCAAAAAAGTGTTTTTTTTTGTATTTTTTTCAAAAAAATTATTTATTTTTACTTTTTTTTTGTGATTTTTTTTTTGTTCATTTGCTTTAAACTTACGCTTATGTATATAATAATAATAATAATTATAAATTGATTTAATAATAAATTCAGTTTCTCCATAGAAAAAAGAGAGAGAGAGATAGATAGAGATTAATAGAGAGAGTGAGAAAGAGAGAGGAAAATTAATATAATTAATTTAATTAAAAAAGTTTGTAAATAGTTTTCTTAATCTTTGTTCATTTTGTTTTTGTTTCATGGAACCAACAGAAGGAGGAATATAATTTAATTTGTATACAGTTTCAGAACTAAGATTCGAATAAGAGATTGTTTATTTTTTTGTATTTTTTTTCCATAAATTAAGGAATTTGTTGGTTGGATTTGTTTGCTTACAGTATGTGAGTGAGAGAGAGTGAGAGTGTGTTTTGTGTGTGGTTTTTGTCGAGAGCGATAATGAATAGATAACACGACGATTGTTTAGGACGAGGAGGATTCTTAACGTGTATCGACTTTGATTTAAGAGTTTTTTCATTTCTTTTCCTTTCTTTTGTTTTTTTCTTTTTTGTTTTTCATCTGAGTTCCACAGAAAAAAAAAAGGATTAACTTTCTTTTATTTTAATTGAAAAGTGACTATTTATTTACCAAATTATCCACTAACAGAACTGCTGCTTGCGTTCGCAGCTGCTGCAGCAGCTATCGATTTGGCCTCATCACTTGGCGATGGTGTTGGTCCACCGTCGCGTCGCGGTGGCATTCGCTCATTGATTGCATCTAGACCCTTTGCTTCGGCAAACGATGTGATCTTGTGATTTGGTGAGAATCCTTGCATGGCATTCTTTAGCGATTGTTTACCACCAGATAATGCACCCAATGGCAAAGCACCGGTTGGCGTAAGACCCTTAAGCTGTAGCACCGATTCAGATTCTTCACGTAGCACTGAGAAGACACGTGCCATTTTGCCAATTGCACGGATTTTATTACGAATTACCTCCTTTCGGAGTGCCGCATCGTCGGCATCCACTAATGCATCATCACTCTCGGACATTAGCTCATCGTCGGAGCAGATATTCAACACGTTGACCAGCATTTCGGTGACCTTCTCGCCGACAAATGGCAGCGACCAGGTGAAGACGTCCATGAAATTGGGAAGCCAATACGGGTGGGGGGAGCAGTTAAACTGCCTGATGTTCATCACATTGTTCTCGTATTTGAGAACGGCCGCTTTGTTATTGTACACATCGAGATAATTGGGTGCGGAGAAGATTGTTATCAGCGATGGGAAACCAGTGGTCTGACTCTTGCGGTACATGCGATAGCCGGCGTCCTGCGCCTCGTGTGCTCGTATGATCGAGAGCAAATTGTTATTTTGTAAGAAATCACAACATGCTGCATAGCTGTAGAAGTATGAGCAACCGCGCACCGAGTTGTGCGTGTAGAAGTCAGAGTTCTTCTCGTTTCCGAAGTCCTCCAGTGGATCGGACCACAGCAGATCGCACATGGGACCAAAGGCTGGTGGTTCCTTGAACCTGTCCAGTCGGCGAATATCATCCAGCTCGTGAATCTCCGGCGATAGGCCACCGTGAACGCACAGGAATTGTTGATTCATAAGTGCGGCCAGTGGCAGACAGTCGAACGCGTCCATGCACGCGTCGTACACCCGCTCCGAGTACTTTATTTTGCACTCCTGCTTGAATGTGAAGTACTCCGTCAAATGACGGCACTCGTGATTGCCGCGCAGCAGAAAGAGCGTGTTCGGATAGGTGATCTTCAGTGCCCACAAATACAGGACGCACTCAATGCTAAAGTAGCCCCGGTCCACGTAATCACCCAGAAACAGATATTTCGTGGTCGACGGTGAGCCACCGACCTCGAACAGCTTCATCAGATCATAGAACTGCCCGTGAATATCGCCGCACACTGTCACGGGAGCCTCAATGTCTATCATCGTCTTCTCGGATCTCAGCAATGCGGCGCCCTCCTGAATGATTCGCAAAGCTGGCGCCTCCTCGATGCGTCCCTCGAGGATGAAATGCTGCTTAAGTACGTCGTGCTGCGGCTTACCAGTTCTGGCATCAAACACCTCTGACATCGTCAGCTTATGACTCGGAGGGAACGGCACACTGTCTATGACGCGATCCTTTGTGCTGTTGGTGTTCGGTGTCGCCGCCGTCGCCGCTCCAGCTGGCGCAGACTTCTTGGTTGGACTCTGTTGGGAGTTCTGTGTTGCACCACCGCTACCCCCAGTCGCTGCCTGCTGCTGGTCATTTTGACTGTTCGACTGTTGCTGCTGCTGCTGTTGTTTTGCCTGCGATTGCGTTTGACTGTTGCCCTGATTCTGGCTCGATTGATTATTCGAAGACATTCTCGTTCAACGCAGCTTCCACTCGCTCAATTCGACTTGAAACACACAACAACCACACGTTAGATTCGTGACCAAAAACCAGACTGCAACACAAAACAACAATAACTTTACTTTTGCTTTCTTTTTTTCGGTTTTTCTTTTTGTTTTTTCAATTTCTATTCACTCGTGTGATGTACCAACCTTTTGCTGTAAACACGACTTCCTTTCGCTCGTCTGCTGACCGACTACTGCTTCTAGTTACCGCTAGCACTGCTCAAACACACCGCAAAAAAAAAAGAACAACCAAAAAAAAAGTTCTGCTATTTATAGAATTTCCTCTTGTGCCATGTAGCGCACTCCGAGTGTTTTTCGTTTTTCTCGCTTTTCTCAAATTTGTTTCAAATTTTTTTTCCGCGATTATTCGTGTTCTTTTTTCCCCGAATTTTTCTCACTCTACCACCGTCTCTCTGCGCTGGCGAAGACCAAGATATGGGAGGACGACGAGCAGAAAAAAAGAAAACCAATTAACATGCACACAAGAATGTTTTTTTTTTTTTGTTTTTTTAATGTTTCTTATTTTTTTTTTGGTTCGTGTTTTTTTTCTCGCGTTTGGTGCTCTAATATGCTGCTACTGCTGCTGCTGCTGGTGCTGGGCTGAGTGGTTGAGTTTTTTCAGTTTTTTCAATTTTTCGCATCTTTTTGAATGGATTTGCACATCGTGGGGTCTGTTAACTGTTTGTTTATGCCGTTGGGGTTGGTGCGTTTTTTTGCACAAACAATTTCGTGTTTTGTGTGCTTTCTGTTTGCCTTTTGCTATCAAATAAGATTAAGAAATTTTTTTCTCCTCTCTACGATGACTAATGTGAAAAAAACTATACTATTGGCGAAGAGTCGAAGTTGACAGTCGATAATTTGGTTCGCATGGAGTTTCGTTGAGTTTGGTGGTTGGATGGTTAGTTGGTGTATGAGAGCAGTGGAGTGTGTGTACTAGATGTGACACCAGTACATTTCAAACTGTTGATGGATTTTATTTTATAGGGGAAGTCTTATAAGAATCTGATTGGATTTTTTTTTGCTTTCCGTTAGTGATAAATTTTCTTCATGGATCTAATGACATGCAAATAAATCTTCTCACAAGGAAGCACTTAAAACAGGCACCGTGTTAAATTGTCTGAATAGGAATTAGATTTATTGGAATTAAGAAAATCTATCACTTTTGTAAGACGCAAATACGATATTAACGTGAAACCTAATGTACGAGTAAGTTCCATCAATGGCATTCGCAAAACTGGAGAAATTGTTATTTTCAAAAATAAAAAAAATGCACATAATTGTTTCAGTTTAAACAAAAATGCCATCACAACACCGATTAAAAATTGCTTGAAACTGAGCTTGTAAATACTGCTGTCAAAGTTTTACTCAATGAATGAGGTCACAAACGCAACCAATGAAAAAAATAAGGAGCAGGAAGATATTGCCTTGTATTCTGTGTGTAATGGATGGGACACACAGTTTAATGTCGATTCCGAACGGCGAGGTTGAGAAGCTTTTTTTTAGACAGTTATACTCTTTGAGCATTGTCAGTTACTCGAAAGCGGTGGAGCCGTGAACAATCCTTTTTTGGAACATTGTTTGTCTGAACTGGGATTTGAATCTAGATTTGGAAGTCTAGCGCTTATGGGTGAACGCACAAACCCATACCAGGCCAGGGCGCTGTGATTTAAGGTCAAATATTCCTTTTTCGTAGAAGTGCTGACTTTTTGAGGGAATGAAATCTTCAAACTTTATGATGCTAATTGGATATAGAATCTAGCCAGAATCTACGTTTTTCATTGATCAAAAAGCGCATCACATTTTCATGGTCGGGATCGTGACTTGATCGATGTAAACGGAAAAAAGAGTCTCCTTGCAGAAAACATGAAGTCGATTAAGACAATTTACGGACTGTGGTCTTTTCATGATTGAAGTGATAATGAAAGACCTCTTAAATATTACGGAGATCTCAAGAAGTCTTCTAAACAGCAGAAACCCAGTGTGGCATCTCCCCACGCGTTTTTAAAACTAAAGGATTTATGATAACGGTTTTTCTTATTTTATAAGAACATTCATCTTTACTCAGTTCTGTAGTCAAATTTACAGAATTTAACTGTGGCTTGAAACTCCTTGTATGACTTCATCTTGACCTGTGGTGCCTTGGTGCGTCTGCTACTTGTGCGTGGGCCCAACAAGAAACTTCAAATAGCAAATTGCCTTGTGAGGTTAGAAAATTGGAACTTGCAGACGGTTTTAGAATGCAAACTCGAAACTATACAAGTTTTCATATCACTTAACAATGACAAACACTTTTCCGTAGGGCCTTAACATAGCGGACAACTTGTTTAAGAATAATCTAGAGCATTACTAGTCACGCAGCTTGTTTCGAGGACCGTTTAATTAAAGTCACTCAATTAAAAGTGATGCCATTCAAGCCTTATCAACAATATTTTCTACTTCTAGCTGTTATTTGTAAACAACTTAGCTGTGTTACAAATCCAAAAGTTAAAGACAATTCAATTTTAAAAAGTATAATTTTCTCTTAATTCTCTTTATACAAGAAAAAACTAGAAAAATAAAAATTCAACTCCATCCGTTATTCTTCCCCAAGCCAGCTTAACCAAACATGACACTTGAAACTTTAATCCAAACTTTTAACTTCAAAAATTGTTTCTTTCAGCTGTCGGGGTTAAGTTCATAAAATCTCATATTAGTCGGAAACACTAGCACTTAATTTCAGTCAGAAATTCAGAAAATTTCTGGCAAAGATCTCCTTTATCGCTGCATGTTTCATTAATACGTTCACGAACTGTGCATTCCACATTTATCATGAATTTCTATATTCCAGCATTCTGGCTCGTGTCAACATCAAAAAACCTTATTTAAATCAAAACTGGGGCCCAAATAATCTGTTAATCCATCAAATTATAAAAAAATGTACTTAAATATTCCCCTACTTCACTGTTTACTTCAATTTGACGTCTAAAATAACTTCCAAATCCAAATAAAAACTAGAACACATGAAAATCGATAAAACTCATCAATTTGACGATTCTAATTCACAGCAGTCTACTACAATTAAATTCTTCGTTGAAATCCGCACCTCTTCGACTTGGCATCACTTGTTTCGAATGAAACCAAAAAAATTCTCTCTAATTTCTTTTTCCCTCCACCAAAGTTCACCGTCGCTCGGGCGCTCTGCTCTGCGGAAGACCAGACCAGACCAGAGACGAGACAAATCGAAGCGAGGCACAGTCAGTTTGACATTTGACTATGTTTTGTGAGGTTGTTGTCGCGGGTGTACGTCCAAAAGCACTTGACCTCTCGTCATCGTTGTTGTCGTTTTCATCGTCGTCGTTTTCCTCGCTGTTGCCGTTGCCGTTGTTGTTGCTCCGGTTTATCTCGCATATCGGTCGTGTGTCGTTGTGAGGAAAATTCAAAATCGCACCTTGTGCACCTGTAATTAGTGAGTGTTGGATGCGGAATCAATGAAAATGATAAAATTCAGATAGTTTCGGGTTGTATCCGTGATATCAGTGATCGGTGTGTGTCGACGCGACCGTGTGCGTGTTGCGTGCGATTTTTCCACGCGAGCGAGTGTGCAAAAGGAGCCTTGAGCGGAGACAAAGTTGTCGAACCGCCCGCTGTGGCCCACGGGTAAATGCCTCCCCATCTCCCAAGGTAGCAACAAGTTTTCGTGTCTGTTCTCGGTGCATCCTGTTCTTGAACGGTTGGCCGCAAGAAGTCCAGCGAAGGCATTTATACAAAAGGACGTGTCATACGGGTTTTTTCTCGTTCTCAAAGATTCCCAACGTGTCGTGCCGGTAACCGGCTTGAATTCCATCCCCAGAATTGGTGTCTCATCGGAGAGAGCAAAAAATGAAAAGATCCGCGTTAAATCGGAATCACTACTTCGTGTTCGGGTTTCTGCTCGGTCTCATACTCAGCTTCTACATTCCGGAGGACATCTGGGAGCTGGTGCAGAATGAGTGCCCCCAGACGGCGGAGAGTAACTCCTTCGACAAGAAGTTCGGTCAGGATTTCGAGCCGCATTTGAACTTGGTGAACAAGCCGCTCGCTGCCAAGAAGCCGGTAAGTGAACGAGCAGTTCTGGACTGCATTCCGATGAGTGCGAGCGAGTGTGACACCCAACACCGTTGTGCAGCGGTGTAAGGCGGGCGTAAGTGCGTGGGGGGACGTAATCTTATCAGTCAGGTGAACAAATTGGATATCTGTTTTTGGAACGTTCTTTGCGTTTGTTTAGTTAGATAAACATTGGATAAGAGTTTACGTGCGAATTATTCATGAAGTTCGTGTGAAGTGAGAAAAAATACGTTGTCAGTGATTTTGAAGTCGTGGGGTCGGCTTAAATTCTCTGAAGTCCCCGAGAGTGCAGTTCCAATGACATTCGGCTCTTCTCTGCTGAGGCATAAGGAGAGATTCCCTTGTGCTTCTGAAAGGCATTTATTATTTGATGCTTGAATCCCACCGAACTTGTTTATTCAGTGATCTTTGCACTGATCTTGTCAACGGAGGGAAAGGTGGCTGCAATTATGGAGGATTTCTCGCGGTTTTTAAGTGATCATGAGCAGGAGAGAGTGACGAGGAAAGTGGAAGAAGTCAGCAAAGCTGTCCAAAACCGAAAAATTCCACAGACTCAGCTTACCATCAGAAAATCTAAAAGGGTTGTTACAATTCGCTGACAAGGATCCTACATT
Organism: Myathropa florea; assembly: GCA_930367185.1. NCBI lineage: Eukaryota > Metazoa > Arthropoda > Insecta > Diptera > Syrphidae > Myathropa > Myathropa florea. Next base: position 47,623,802 of record OV884002.1, read on the forward strand.
AGATCATCTGAAAATACGAAACCATGTCATCCGACTAGAGGATGAATTCTATTTAATCCTATTTCCTTAAAAAGAGAAATGCCCGCTCCTTCCAACCAACAAATAACGAAAGCACTCTCTTTTCTTTTCAATGAACAGGTGATCTTGCGGCATTTAGTTATAAATCAGATTTTCACTTCAGGTTCCGTCTACAAAAACGGAACCTTTATAATTTCGGTGTGTCCGTCCGTCCGTCCGTCCGTCGTGTCTGTCACACTTTTTTATCTCCGAAGTTTATGAAGATATCGGCATGAAATTTTGGAATTAGGTACTTCAGACCTAGATGTCAATTCCTATGCAGCGATTTTAAAAAGTGGGGCCATTTGGGGGTGGCTCCAGTACAGGTGAAGTTGACATTAATTTTGAAAAATTGTCGCACCCCATCGAAATACATATCAATCGACAGGTCTTTCGAAATGAGGTGGAGGTTTCGTTCAACACTTTTTTATCCAAAATACCGCTTGGAAAATATGGAGCTCCAAAGTTTTAAATGCGTCCCCCCCTGCCATTTCTAAACCAAAGTGTTTAAAAATCTGAAAAAATCACAAAAACTTGGCTTCATTAAGTACTTTCATTTAAAACCATTGCGAGCATTCTGGCCCTAATGGTTTTGGAGATATTGGCCGAAAACGGTCAATCATCGACATGCGAATTTTAAAGATCTGAAAACGCAGTTTTGAAGACATCAATGTAAGCATTAAGAAATGATACATTTCAAAATATCGATTTATGTAGAAATTTTGAGATATCTAAGATTTAAAATGAAAACAATTTCATTTCCACACATAATTTCATGCTGTGTTCGGCCACTCTATTCGTTGCTGAGCGTTATCGATAGAGATATAGGTATATGTAGGAATGAACGTTTGATTTTTTCGGATGTATAAATGTATGAATGAATAGTTGATTTGAGTTGAAGTTAGAAGAAAATTCAACTGAAATAGTTTCGAAACGTCGTTTGATCTTCAGAAATCATCCATCAATATTATGCGACGGAACCTTACCCGTGCGAGTACAACTCGCACTTCCCCAGTTTATTATTGTAGTAAAATTCCACTATTCCATTACGATGTGGGACTGTATGTCTATTCACATTTAATAACCCTCTAGTCTCTACTTACCTTCAAAGTTATCGCAATGATAGGTGAAAGTTAACAGCTGCACAATGGCGTCTAATTTAAAATGACACTTCCATTTGGAGGACCTTACACTTCAAAAAATCACTTTTAAATTCCAAGCGGATGAGTGCGCATTATCAACGCAGCGATCTTAAGCACAAATCAAACAGGGAGTAGTTTCCTTTAATGTCGAGTACGTTTTATCCGATGACATCGCCTCAATGTGGTCGGTGGATAACAACGTCCGTTATCACAATGCGTTTACAATCAAACATATGTCTTAGAAATATCTGATGGTTAGTCATACGTTTAAACCCGTCAACATCAAACTGGTTGGTACTTTTTTGTAGTATAGTTCAATTGTTGCTAAGCCCTAACCGTATATAGGTTAGGCAAGGTTAAGTTTCAGAGGCAGACAGACCTTCTGCCGTACGGAAACTTAAGGGAACTGAAGGAAACGAGCGAATACACAAAAACAATACATTGTGACCGCAGTATCCACTTCGATGGATATACATATGGACATGTCAGAGATAGATATCGGCTCATGGATCCTATGAGTCTAAGTGAATTCACCTTACGTACCAACTTACCGCTTTTATCAGTTTCGTTAAGATCGTTCACTTTTACCCACTGCGGGAGCCAAATGCATCGCTCTTTACATACATAAGCAAATATCACTTCACAGTAGATTTGCCTTAAGTTTCTATAAGCAATTATGGAGTCTTTGAAATTTGACGATGCCTCTGGCTACTCGTACTTTTCCTTTGGTTTTGACATATGTAAGTTTCAGTTTTCGCATGTCTATTATAGTCTCCTATAGTCCTTTAGGCTAATTGTGATAGCACATCACTGATAAAGCTCAGAAAGTATTGCTGTCAAAGACATTTCTCAAACGTCGTCGTTCGGTATAAACCTCCACTCGTGAGGGCGCAATAGCACGAACAACACGAGTGGTTGGAGGAGAAGCTATGCCCAAGTTCACCCCGCACTGTAGCGCCACTTTATATGGGAGTATGAAGTATAAAGTTTTATCTATAAATGTGAAGTTTTTAAAACGTCATCTTGGTTTTGTCAATATAGCGACATGAGACAACATGACGTTTAGATCAAATAAGGCAAACTGTTTACCTAGACTCAATAAAAATAGATCTAGGCACTCTTGGTAAAAATCCACTTATTCCTGGAAAACCGGTGGAGTCATATTTCCATGCAGTTATTGACTCATTCCCAGACAGGCAGACTTAAGGCCCAACCATAATAGGCATGAGCGAGTTTGAGCTAATGTGAGTTAGCGAAACTTCTATAAGTACGACTTTGGCTAAATCGATTATGTTTTCCAATAATTTCTCGCACTGGATCACAAAATTCTGGTGACCGCAACAGAAATTTCATGGTTACATTTACAAATTGTTGAATTCTGAATTTTTCATGATAATTTGGCACCACTGAGAGCACCTGTCACATCTTTGAAACCGTTGATCGCCAATGTAACAAATCTGACGTTCTTATTGGTAAACCACGCAGTACGAAGAGCGTCTGTCTTCCTTTCATGAGTTGGAAGTGCAAACGGGTGCACCTGTTCGGGTCTTATCGATAATGTAATGACGCACCCTTTAATTTCTTCACCCAGACACAAACAGTCTGCGCGCTAGCTCCTTTCAAATATTTGCTCTCCTCGAAGTTGTCTCTGAAACCGAAGACAATGAAGAATGAGTCAGACTAGCCGCTTGTTTCCTAAAAAGGGATGTCCTAGAGTGCTTCTAGTACTAGAACAACTGTCGCGCTACCAATGAATTTACAGAGACGGAAGGGAATCGTTCTCATCACGCCCTTGTAAGAGCTCATTGCTGACTTCTTTGTTACCCCACATTCGCAATCAAAAGTTCATCCATTTTCGTTCCTTTTCGTTGAACTGTTGACGCCAATTTAGTTTATACCTTCTCTCTATCGGCTCTTTGTTCGCCTTCCAGGCCTCAGTTCATTTTGACGAGGCATGTACTGAACCGAGTGTCGAAAAAAAAAAGTGCCACTGTCACCCGCCTGCAGACAGAGTCTGCACAGACCAACCATAGTCCCACATCGAACTGAGCCTTTATGTGGATTAATATAAACTCCACCATCACGCCAGCAGTTTTGCATAAAACGACTAATCTGTCTGAATCCTCAGACACGAACACTGGTCCATGAGAAAAATCCCCCAGTTATTCGTTCGAGAGCTGAACTCACGACCTCTCTTTGCCGCCATGACGGTGATGCCTACTTTTCCTTTTTCTGTTTTTCCCAGTTCCTTGACGTCTGAAGGTGTGACAATCTTAATAACATTTTAAATACACAACAGAGACGCCAGTGCATACAAGCAAAAAAGAGATTACAAAGCCACACACCGAAGGAAGCTGCTCGTTTGGGCACCTCTGCATCCAATGTTGCAAAAAGCAAAACAAAAAATGGGTGTGATTTCACACGGAATCACTTTGCAACCATCGGGGAGATTAGTTCAGGGTACAAGTGCTTATCATGGTCACAGTCTGTTGAGCGCTGTGCGCGATGTCGGGGGATCATATTCAACGGGAAACGTTAAACACATGCCAAGGTTTGAGAGTGCAGCTATCAATTGTGACAGAAGAAGATCACAGGAAGAGTGTTGTATGACATGTGCGTCATTTTCACTGGGAAATTTAGGTTCAAGGCAGGAGTGAGTTGGAAAATCGTACACCATAGCCATGGACCGAGGATTAAATTTGTAGTTTTCTTTCCGTCATGGCCCTATCAAACTGATGGAGTGAACAACCTTCAAAAGAAAGGGACTACCAAACGCCCTTTAGCTCCCAACTGTTGGCAGAATCAGTGGTGGCATCAGAAGAAGTGTGATGCCAAAGTAATGATTTCTCTCTGTCTTTAATGACGAATTAGATTATTATCATAATCCACGAAGTTGAGCAAAGTTTAGCCGTAAAAATGTGTGGAAAAAATCCACTCCTGATGAGCACAGAAAATGTCACCGTGTTACTAACCATGCTTTGTGTAAAAAATGACTCAAAAACTCACAGCTCACGCCTTTAATTGCGCCTTCGAGACTAGGCAATTTTGAAAGTAGTCAGTTCAAAGATTTTGAATACGATTTGTTTTGCTGATTGACTTAGGTATTCGCCGCGGCTTTGTAGGTAATCATAATTCCATGGTTCGTTCTCAGGCACAAGAACTTTTAAACCATCTCTCTTGGATTATGTACAATGCTCAGAGAGTATAACCGTCAAGAAAAATGTCTTAATGGCAGTGCTTCATGACTCGGTCGAATATTCCATGAAGTTATTGACTCAATCCCAACAGACTTAAGGCCCAACTGTAACAGGCATAAGCGAGTTTGAGCTATTGTGAGTGAGCGAAACTTCTATAAATACGACTTTGGCTAAATCGATTATGTTTTCCAATAATTTCTCGCCCTGGATCATAAAATTATTTCGTTATTTCTGCAGAAGCGTCTTGAATGTTGGCTTCGATCTCTTTCAAAGTGGTTGGCTTAATAGCGTAGACTAAGGTCTTGCCTAGATTAATACGACTGGATGGCGCAGTTGGTTAAGTGCCTGCCCCAAGTTCGAGGGGTCCCAGGTTCGAATCCCAGTGAAATCGAATCTGGCCCAGTCACCATTTGCCGTTGGGATCAGATTAACGGCACTGAAGTAGGTTGCTACCTGGCAGTACAATGGACGAGTTTTGAGTCTGAGTGCTCCAGTAATGTTTCAAAAATACACCGAAAAAGAAGGTCGTGCCCAAAAAAAAGAATCGAGTTGTGTCAAGTCGCATGATCGCAACGGCCAACTGATGAACGCTCGCTGTGAAATTACCCAGAGTCGCCAAATTTCTCCTTCACAACTTCGAGCGTTGGTTCGCTTGTATGGCAAGTAGCGCCATATTGTTTGAACCACAGCTCGGATATATGAATGTTGTTGAGCTCTGGCCACAGAAAGTCAATTAACGTCGCTCTATATCTGAGATCATTCATGGTAACGATGTCTCCTTTCGAAGACATAAAGTCCGATAATGTCGCCATGCCGTAAGCCGCACCAAACGGTCAATCTTTGTGGATGCATTGATGCTTGGTCGAATACTTGTGGGTTGTGTTCGCTCCAATAAAGGCAATTTTGCTTGTCGATAATGGAACCCGTCGGAGAATATGACTTTTTGGCGAAAATCCGAATCTCCGACCAACATTTCCTGAGCCCAATCAGCGAACGCATGGCGTTATCTATGGTCGTCCGGCTTATACGGATGTAGGCCCAAATCCAAAGCCAGGTTGACTCCCTGACGATGCCCAATTCAGCTAATCGCCGTCGAATTTCTGGATCTTCTACAATACTAGCCACTACAGCGGCTTTGTTTTGCTCATATGCCCTAATCTGTCTGGTTGGTGGCTTAAGCTCCAAAAGAGTGTACTCACGCACAAATTTGTCTCCGGTGCGATGAATTGCGTGCACAATGAAACCATGATGACGACCGACTTCGCGACGATATTCACGTTTATGTTACATATTTACAACTGAGCTGGAACTTCGATAATATTTTTGAATAATTTTAGGGCAAGCGTGAATGGCAAGCGATGCATGACGAAATGGCAAACCTTACTGAATATTTTGACAGCTGGATGTGATTGGTAACTTTGACAGATGCTGAAACATAATAACTGAAGGAACTATCATTGCTAACTGGCCACCCATCATTTTTGTCCCAATTTGATATGCTAAGAAAGTATGGTGGGAGTATCGAAGTGCTTTAGGGGAACTTTATGCTGGCCTTACCTTTGAAGAAATATTGGCCAATGTCTCCTTCAGGGCACAAAGCACACGAGAAAGTGAAAACAGTTCGATAAGTTTCGTGAACTGAACTAAGATTTTTTAAGTAAGTTCACATAATTTATAAGGGTTGGTCAGCCCTGTTAAGATGACCAAAGTGCCCAACGCTTAAGGGCCAACTTTAATAGCCGTACGAAAATGAACTAAAGCAACCGAGGGAATACATGAAAACATAACACTGTGACCACTGTAAATGATCCGCCTAGTTTCGTTAAGTTCGTTCATTTTTGCCTACTTATGTCGGAGCGAAATTAATCGCTCTCTACGTATGCAAATGTCAGTTGGCAGCAAAATTCTCATTAAGTTTCTATAAGCAATAATTGACACCTTGAAATTTGACGATGCTTTAGTTATAGTTGGAGCCTTAATGGTTAAATTGGTTGTCACTGCGAACAGTTCTGTCGAGTTGGAAATCCAACTACAAACACCCAGATTTGTATATTAAATGAACAGATTTAAAGGAGAATTGGCCATGAACCCTTATTCAAGAGAATGCAGGAGATAAGTGGGCTGCTTTAAGGTTACTTGGCACAAGAAAGTGGGAGAGAAAGCAACATGTCTGATACCCATTAAGTCAGAAACACATTCTAATTGATGCTCTAATTCATCAGACGCTGTGACAATAACGAATCATTCCTACTGAACGTTTAAAGTTCCACAATAAACACAATATTGACTGAAATCTAGGTTTAAACGCAGTTTCCTACACGACTTCAAAGTTTTATTACTCGAAAAAATCAGTCCAGTACATCTAGCGTCTAGCAAAAATTTGTCAACTCGTTCGTTTACTTTTTTATGTTTTCCTTAAATTCAGTTGAAAAAGATTCCCCATAAAGATATGCACGTTAACACCGCTTTGACGTGTCTAAGACTCACTTGAATTTTCGCTAGTGCACCATTAATCAGCTAGTGATTGACGGTCGACAAGATCTCTTAATTGCGGAGAATCTACGAACTACCTGCAGCCAGACACTTGGAGTTACCGTCACGATGTGAACCGCTAAACACGGAAATGTCATGAAAAATCACAACTCCTTCGTCTTAGCTGTCAAAAATTCGCGACAACACATGATTCCATCCAAAGTTCATGTCGTAAATCTCTAAACTGTGTCCCCACTGATCCCCGCTGCATCTGTGCCAGTTCAAGACCTTAAGGCGGGTTTGCGTTTAATTATCGTTTAATTGTCAGCTCAATTTCAGCCAGTCTGACGTAAACACCGGTTTCATGTGCGAATGGATTCAACCCATTAAGACCTTTAATGGCTGTCTCAATTTAATTTCATTGTTAAACATGGCATGCGCTGCACAATCGATAGACAATTGAAGCCGCGTAACGAGAACCACTCTTAAATCACCGCTTCGAGCGATTTATGGCGGCGCAGTGCCCCGCAACACGTCGCACTTACAAGTCACTTGTGCGGTATCGTACCATCGATTCCCCCGTGTGAACACTGCCTCCCACAGCAACACCCGCGATTACTGTCACACGTGACGCTTGCTTATCGATCGAGCGACACTCAAGCCGTGGGACCACTGACTGCTCGGGGGAAATCCGAAATCTCTTCCAAGACCTGTGCCGGTGTGGATTTCTGAGTTCGCAGCTACTAGCGAATGCGAGTGACGAAGCGTTGTTAGCGTTTCTTTGCTAGCTTCGTGAAGTTTGCGTGTGCAACACTCATCTTGTTGTTCGTTGACGGACGTCGTCTGACTGGGGATATTGCTATTCCGAGGGCGAGATGATCATCAGCTGCAGTTACTGAGACTTGTAAGCGCCACTTATTGTCTGCGAGGAGGTTGAATGGGAAATTGAAGTGCGCACTCGAATAAACTTCTCCTTAAAATCGAAGCAATGACGTTGGTTGAGTTTTAATGCGGGTTAGTCAGGCACATTCGACGAGCGATTGCTGGGAAGTGTGACTTTCCCGATTAAACTGCTCTTTTTGGGAAGTATTTGCATATCTGAGAGATCTGAGAATCAGTGGGTTATTCTAGAAGTGAGTACTTTTTCTTCGAAGTTAATGAATGTATGACGGCGTTGTTCATCGCGATTGGGTAGACTTGACGTTGTGTAGTTGTTGGTTCAAAAATACCACGGATTTGTTCGCCTCGTCTCAACGTCCATCTGAGGTCAAATTTCAACAGTTATCAACATTTCGGGAATGTTGACATTCGGTGTTCGCTGGCAAGGTTTACTACTTTGTTTACTTGCTATTTAGATAAACGTCAAACAGATCATAATTTGCAGATCTGAAATACAGACGTGGCACATACTCCTTCAAGATAAACAAATATTTTTTAGTCTTGGAAATACAGGGTGTTTTTTTTCGATTTTGATTAGCCGACATTGTGGTTTGCGTGACATATTTCAGTTGACATTTGACAGTTGTAATGGCTGGTCTCAATTTGTAATGAAGCAGCTTGGGGGGGATATAATAATAATAATGGCGGCGCTACAGTTAGAGGTGGACCTGGCCCTAGCTTCTCAGCAACCACTCGTGTTGTGCGTGCTATTGTTCTCTCAAGAGTGGTGGGGACCTACAGTTTAATGCCGACTCCGAACGGCGAAATTGAGAAGCTTTTTCTAGACAGTTATACTCTTTGATCATTGTCAGTGACTCGAAAGAGGTGGAGCCGCGATCATTTTTTTTTTTTTTAATTGTTTGTCTGGACTTGGATTCGAACCTAGACTGTGCAAGTCTAATGCGCATGGGTCAACCCACGAACCCACACGGCCACGGCGCCCAGCTTGGGGGGATAGTCAGGGAATTTTCCGACCGAGTCTCACTTTACCTTCCAGAAAGTGTTATGTCGCCGACATCAAATGTAGAAGACCAGTGGCAAAAATCATCTTCTCGAAGGAGGGTCATTTTTGGTTCGACTTAATAAGCAAAATTGCCGTTATTGGAGTGAACACAATCCACGAGTGTTCGATCAAGCATCAATCCATCCATAAAAAGTGATTGTTTGGTGCGGTTTATGGCATGGCGGCATCATTGGACCTTATTTCTTTCGAAATCAGAAAGGAGACACCATTACCTTCAATGGTGTTGAGCGATGTCAACCGACTTTCTGTTGCCAGAGCTGGATAACATCGATATGTCCGCGCTGTGGTTCCAACAAAACGGCGCTACATGTCATACAAGCGACGCAACGTTCAAAGTTGTAAAGGAGAAATTTGATGACTCTGAGTCATTTCATAGCGAGCGTTCATGAATTGGCCACCGCGATCATGCGACTTCACACCATTCGATTATTTTCTCTAAGGCCACGTCAAGACCTTAGTCTTTGCTAGCTAGCCAGTCACTTTGGACAACCTCGAAGCCAATATTCGAGACGCTTTTGCCGAAATAACGCTGAACAGATTGGACCGAATCATCAAAAATTGAACGGACTGCTTGAAGCCCTGCCAGAGAATACCAGAAGACCGTTTGAATGATGTTCCATACATAATGGCATGAACATAGCTTCAAAATAAGGCCAGAATCAATTTCATATCTCGCATCGTTGGTGGTTTACTTAAATATTTTTTCTTATCGTTCTTATCTGGTCACCCTATATAATTGTGTGGAAGAGAGGCGAAGAGGGACGGTGGTCTGACTCGGCATCCCTTGAAAAACTTAGCTGTTCAACATCAAGAAGGGCATAGCCAGTTTCCAAGAAAGCAAGAAAGAACTATCTTCCACAGAAGCCCTCAAAGACTTCGCAAGGATAAGACGGCAAGGATAAGGCTCTAATCACGTATCACGACTATCGTCTAGCGACTGAATGGCGTAGTTGGTTAAGTGCCTGCTCTTAGTTCGAGGGGTCCAGTCATCATTTGCCGTTGGGATCAAATTAATGGCACTGGAGTAGGTTGCTACCTGGCAGTGCAATGGACCAGTTTTGAGTCTGAGTGCTCCAGTAGAGTTTCAAAAATCCTCCGAAAAAAAAAATCGTCTAGCGTCGTCGAGCGACTGGACGGTTATAGTCCGAAAAGTTACGTGATGATGAGTTCAGGACACTGCTCAATAGAAGGTTATGCAACTAGAAAGGGAAGCGCCGACCCACTTCATGAGCCCTTGCCCGGCACTTGCTACAGCCAGACTGCCAGACAACGTGCACTAGACTGAACTTTTCACGATTCTCTTGATTAGGTCTCCGAGAAACCCATCAGAAAACTAATTGTTTTCCGAAAATCTACGCCAAACTTTGGGGTTGTCTCGCCAACAAAACTTTACAACCACTTATCAGCGCTGTGGTGTCAAAACGGCAACTAGTGCTAATTGACTTCTTAACGAGCAATCACCTCACACAGACACACGGACCAGGAGCTAGTCCGTGTTTGTTGCTTGAGTCCAATCTAAGTCCGCCTGGCGAGTCGTATAAACAAAGCTTTCCCTTGCATCTGCTAGCATTTATGATTCAACCCAAAACCAACAATCAACTGTGACATCATTCTCCAGCAGGCATTCCAAGCTTGCAATTCAACTTCCTCTGTTCACTCTGCGTATCTTGATCCCAAAAGTGATTCACTATCCTCCTTCTGTTTGGACTCAAACACAGATGCCATCGTCATTAAGCCAATCTAGCTGCAAAAATGCATCACACAAAGCACTTGACAGTGCAGCATGGTCTAGATGTGGATTCCTAGATGTGGCAGGCATCCGCTTTGGAGGCGAATCAATTTATTTGCCGAGACGGAATCTGTGTCCCCTCTTCCGTGCGCGAAGTCCGTGGAATGTTTATAGTTCCTCGTTTGATGTTTTGCTTTCTTTCTTGTGTGAGTGTACGCGCTGTCGTCCGCACGGCCGATCCGTAACGCTGCTGGAATGGAAACGATTCTATTAGATCAATTTGATTGTCAGTGCTAACGAATCGAAGAGAGTTACATGCGGTACCGCTGCTTGGAACAGCCTTCAGGTTGGTAATTAAAATCGATCGCTTTGATTACAGACCATTTGGAGAGTTTGTTAACCCCGTGCTGGAGGGAATCTTAGGTATTTCATCATCTGGTGAAGGAGAATGCGAATTGGGTCATAAAGTGATGGATGATCGTAGGAAAGTGGTGCCATCGGAAAGGGTGTGGGATGTTACAGGTGATTGAGGGTTGGGTGTGACCTGGAATGATGGATCAGTGACATACGTGGAAGGGGAGAAGATCGGGGATTCAGTTTCAGCGAAGGAGAAAAGTTGATAGGTGACAACTGAAAACAGAAGCCTCTTCGGTTGATAAAAGACGTGTTGTGGCGCTACAGCAGGAGGTGGACTTGGGAATGGCTTCAACACAGCAAACACTCGAAGAGAGCCGAATGCTGATAAGCAGAGTGGCAGGACTGTTTCTTGGTTCCTCCAGCGTCGGATATATGGTCCTGTTTGGAGGAGACGACATAACCGTGACCACTATAGGCTGTCCTAGGATGTGGACGTAGTCTGGAAGGTAAAAATACGCCACATCGAGCGTATGGACAACAATGGTCCAGCCAAGAGGGTGTTCGAATCCGAGCCTCTTGGTTCGAGAAGGAGAGGGAGACCGTACATCCGGTTTAAAGACCAAGTCATCGCAGACACAAGGCAGCTTGGTTGAGATGTCTGGAAGCCGCGCGCACGGGACCGCCATACTTGGAAGACAGCTATAGCTCGGGCATAGTCCCTCCATGGGACGTAGGCCTGATAAGTAAGTAAATTAACGCCAACTTTGCTCAGTTGCATCTGTATGGTAGATTTCCATTTCGAGTCAACTAGAAAGATGCTGCATTGAACTATGGGAAACAAACTTACCTCTGGAGTTTCTAGGCCTCTAAAGCCTCTAGGCCTATAGAGCTACTATAATAATAATAAAAATGGCACGAGTGGAGGGGACCTACAGTTTAACGCCGACTCTGTACGACGAGATTGAGAAGCTTTTTCTAGACAGTTATACTCTTTGAGCATTGTTAGTGATTCGAAAGAGGTGGAGCCGTGAACAAATGTTTGGTGCTTTTTTCGGGAATCGAACCGACCACATCGAGCGTAGGAGTCGACGCACTTACCCACTTCACCACGGCGCCCACCTATAGAGCTACTAGTAAACCTATTAAATAATTGTGGCGCTACAATCTGAGATGGACTTGGGCCTAGCTTCACCGCAACCACTCGTGTTGTGCGTACTACTGTTCCCTCACAAGTGGAGGGGATCTAGTGCGCAGGTGCCGAGGCACATAACTTCTACGTTGCGGCGCCCACTAATAAACAGTCTCCTTTTAATGTTTAAGCCTTCTTATGTTTGTTCCAATACGGACTGTGCTAGGGGGCAAATTGCTTACGGCCAAATTCTTTTCAATGTTGCTTAATATTCGGAAGTACTTTCTGATATCCACAGAAGCTTTTCCCGATTTTCTGCAAATTCGTCTTCGAACACATCGCTCAAATCTTTGTGAACACATCCAGACAACATCAAAGATCTTGCAACGCACGTCATCGCCATGTGTAACCATGGCAAATAATTTCTTTTATCGTTCCTGAGAAAGTGAACATATGGTCGACCCTGTCTTCATTAGTTTACAACTCGCAGATTTACTACACATGCTCGTTTCCTTTGTAGGCAGAGGAAACATTTGTCTTTGAACACTTCCTAGAACTGTCATTGGACGATTGACTGCACAAAAAAGTAGCAGATCAAATTCAACAGCACAAAAAAGTAACAGATCAAATTTGACAGCAAAATGACAGCAGTTGTCAAGAGAAGTCGCAACAAAAACTTTGGTTGCCCTTTCGTTCTGTAAATCATAAACCAAGGACGGTGCGATAAATTTTTTTTAGATTCACTCTAAGCTGCCCTTTACGACTGGATGGCGTAGTTGGTTAAGTGCCTGCCCCAAGTTCGAGGGGTCCCAGGTTCGAATCCCAGTGAAATCGAATCTGGTCCAGTCACCATTTGCCGTTGGGATCAAATTAACGGCAATGGAGTAGGTTGCTACCTCGCAATACAATGGACCAGTTTTGAGTCTGAAAAAAATAAAAAAAAGCTGCCCTTTCGTACACGACCCCAAAAAACTTGTAGCAGATCAGCAGTTTTTTCGAAACTGTCAAGCAAACGTTATTTTCACTCCAATCTGACAGAAGCTGTCTTGAAAAATCGAAAAGAGACTTGGGTTTTCTTTTAATTTTGTACACAAAGAAACAAAAGTGGAAGCGATGCAAGTTTTCTTAGATCTAGGTCCAAGAAAAAAGTAGCAGAACAGTATATTTGCTGCTGTCAAACAAACATGATTTCCACCACATTCTGACACAATCTCCCTTGAAAAATCGAAAAAAAAGACTTTGTTTGTCCTTCCATTTTGTACACAATGCATTCGCTTAAAACTTTATTTCTTAGACCTGTCAAGCATTTGACTCCAAGAAAAATGTAGCAGAACAGTATATTTGACAGCATTAATCAGAGACTGACAGCAGACTTATGACAGAGCAAAATGCAAAACGATCCCAAGAAAAAATGAATTCCCTTTACCACATACAGAGACTTCTCGTTCAACATCCTCCATAAATAAGATCCAAGCACTGTCGGCAATCATTGTCAAAGGAATTCTCCCCCGGGTGCTCAATAGATGCAATAAAGCTGCAGTGCTCCTTCGTCTCGACGATCATTAATTCCCCAGTCCAGGACCATGTGCGACGATCCGTATGCCACTTTGACGACTACTCACTTAACGACCTTAGCATGGATATCTTACGATGGAACAAAAAGACGCCTTCCTGAGAAGCAATTTCCCCAACTCTTCGCTTGATGGAAACCAAGTTGCATTTTGCGACCCGTAAAGGTCCTTAAATTACTGTCAATCATCACAGACAGTTCAAAGAGCACAATACACTTGCTCGTTCCCTTCCGAGAAATTCCAATTAATCTCGAAAATACTCAACTCAACTCTCAAGCACCACGCATTCGACTTCGGAAATCCGACACCGACAACACATGTGAGCACATCCCCTGCACTCAGCACAGCAATTAACTTCTCAGGGCGGCTTGAGATCCTTGAGAATGCATTAAAACGAAGCAACTATCCCTCTCGGCGATTCCAAATATAGACTCAACGCACAGGACAGGCATAAACTTGATCCGAGGGATTGCCTGGGCAAATTACTTGTAAGTGGTAATGACACACATGGAGATCGAGATGACAACGCAGCGCGATAAGATGAGTTCTTTATTTCCCACAATCGTGACGGATTCGACTTCGGATGCGGATTTTGCGCGCGTATCTGATGGAACGGACGATGGATGGGTAGACGCCTCAAGCCCGGAGATAGTTTACAGTCCATCGCACTGTGTGGCTTCCGCTGCCGACATGTGTTTCAGTTTCGGGCAAGAATTCTACGTTTTTCTTCTTTTTCGCTTCTGTTTTGGTTTAATTGAATAAACAATTTGCAGATTTTGTTGGTTCTACTGTTTGTACTTGTAGCGTTTCCTGTTAATTTGAAACTAGGAACGAAAAAAAACTTGACATAACCTTGACGCGAAGTTATTGCACGCCAGACTATTTGAATAAAGCAACAAGCTGGAGGCAGGCAAACAAGGCGCGTGCTTTCGCGGAAAACTCGTGTTTCTGTGAGGGGGGATAAACACATGCATAGTTTCTGCTCTAGATCGTTGAAGTACAAGTATCTAGTTCGCTCATGAAGCAAACCGCAGACAAGGCCGGCCAGAATGTGATAAATGATTCATAACGACATGCGTTAGAGCTAATTTCATTCATCGCCTCTCGGTAATGGGCCGGGATTTGCTTGTCCACACTCACGCACAGAAGAATTCAATCGGACGGTCGTAAAAGATATCATGGGGCAGATCATGCGTGCGGCTAGGAAAATAAACTGAAATTTGAAGATTAATCTGGGGGGAGTGACACATGAACGTTTTATGGTGTAATTCATTTGTTGACACGAGGACGCGCCGGTGGTGGGTAATTTCTTTTGATGGCGGGTATGGAATGCCAGGCAGGGAAGCGGAGGACCTACTACACTTACTAAAGCCGTCAATACATCGATTTGGAGATGATTTTCATTCGAACAGCGTTTGTGCTTAACACATGATGGCCTTGTTGGAGAACTAAGCAGGAATGGGCCTAAAAACTCATCAATCAATCGGCGCGTTGAGCATTCTGAGCACAGTTTGGAGAGCAGGAATGTGGTCTATTCGGGTGATGTGAATGTTAACTTTTATTGTGTGATAAAATATGAGTGAAGTCAATTGAGATAGATGCGAAATTGTTGGGCGAAATGTACAAATTGTTGGTTAAATACTTCAGGGTATCTTATTTCAATCGAATTGGATGGGAAATTGGGAAGATATTTGGTATGTTCTTGCAAGAATTTTTTGTTTTTATAGGACGGGGGATCCTACAAAAAAAGCCTAGAAGCGGCATAGAAACTGAAAGAAAAATTGAGTCTATTGAAGTTCTTCTAAACGTGTACAGTTTCCATGCCTTTAATGAGTACAGGCAGGAGAGCCCTATCAAAATTTGATGCCAAAAAGTAAGTAGGTAAAGTTTTCTTTTCTTCTTCTTCTTCTTAGGGCGCTACAGTCCGAGGTGGACCTGGTCCTCACCCAACATGCCTCGCCAGCCGGCACGATCTCTCGCCAGCTGTCTCTAGCTTCGCACACCAAGCCGGCCGAGGTCCCATTCGACTTGTGTGCGCTAACTTGTACATCCTCTGTTGCGTTGTCCCACAGGCTCAGAGTCGAAGACTCTTCGGGCCGGAACTAAGTTGTCCACGACTGAATGGCGCAGTTGGTTAAGTGCCTGCCCCAAGTTAGAGGGGTCCCAGGTTCGAATCCCAGTGAAATCGAATCTGGTCCAGTCACTATTTGCCTCCGAAAAAAAAGGGATCAAATTAACGGCGCTGGAGTGGTTTGCTACCTGGCAGTACAATGGACCAGTTCTGAGTCTGATTGCTTCAGTAGTGTTTCAAAAATCCTTCGAAAAAAAGTTGTTCATAGGCTCTACATAGCCTAGTCATCTTAGCCGTTGGATCTGTAGACGCCTGGCTAGCCTCATGTCGCTGTACAGCCCATACAGTTGGTGCTTAAGCCTTCTCCTCCAAATGTCGTCATCGCAAACCGGACTAAAGATCGCGCGCAGAACTTTTCTCTCGAAAAGACCAAGACACTCCTTTAACCATAAATATTTCCATATCCATGTAATCGAAATAACTTTCTGACCTAAATAAAAGCCAATTTGACAGATGTAGCTTCAACAATATGGCCGCAATTAACTGTCGAAGTTTGGAAGTTCCTATTGAAAGACGTTACAGTCAAACTTCTTTATAACGAACTTCCTTATAGCGTATTTCTCTCTATACCAAATTTGCTTTTGTTCCGTTTCCTCTTCAAAAATATGCCATATGAATTCTATATAACGAATTTTGTGTAAAACTTCTTTATAACGAAGCAATTGTTTGTTCCTTTGAAGGTTCGTTATAAAGTAGTTTGACTGTAACGTCTTTCAATAGGAACTTCCGAACTTTGACAGTTGATTGCGGCCATATTGTTGAAGCTACATCTGTCAAATTGGCTTTTATTCATTTAGTCTATCTTGCCAAATCATCAACTGACATAGCGTTCAACAACACGTGCAAATGATAAAATTGTTTTATCGAAATGGGTGTCCTATTCGAGCAACGTTCTACGCCTTTCGCCCATTATACGGTCGCCATAATTGTCTTACCGAGAGGACTATTCGAAGTGTGGTGGATAAATTTGAGTCCACTGGTCCAGTAAACGATAAACTAACACCCGCACGTCGACGAAACTCAAAATCTGCCGAAAACACCGCCGCTGTCCGTGAGAGTGTGCGGCAAAACCCAAAGCAGTCGATTTCGCGTCGCTCACAAGAACTTGGTATTTCGCAGACTACAATTTTGCGAATTTTGCGTCTTGACTCGCCTGCACCCGTACAAAATTCTACTGACCCAGGAACTGGATGCAAGCGACCAGATCATAAATAGCGACCTGTGTTAGCTGAATGGGATGTGGAGTAGTTGGAATAATAATAATAATAATGGCGGCGCTACAGTCCGAGGTGGACCTGGGCCTAGCTTCTCAGCAACCACTCGTGTTGTGCGTGATATTGTTCTCTCACGAGTGGAGGGGACCTACAGTTTAATGCCGTCTCTGAACGGCGAGATTGAGAAGCTTTTTCTAGACAATTTTACTCTTTGAACATTGTCAGTGATTCGAAAGTGGCGGTGCCGTGCAAAAATGTTAGATGTTTTTTTCGATATTCGAACCGACGACCTCGAGCGTAGGAGTCGATGCACCTACCCACTACGCCACGGCGCCCACGGAGTAGTTGGAAACTGACCCTAATTTTCTTCGAAAAATCATTTTCAGCGATGAAGCTCATTTTTGGATGAATGGGTACATCAACAAACAAAATTGTCGAATTTCAGACGATACCGATCAACAATCCACATGAGATCCAAGAGAGTGACAGACCTTTCAAACGAATTAAAAACTTCGATGTTATCTCACACACACTCTGTTGTATTTAAATGTAAAAATAGGAAGCGCTTAAAGAAATAACCTTTATATCATCTTTTTGGACATGGTATACCATTTGTTCATAATGATAGACTAGTCATAATGCTATGCGACTACGCTCAGTCTTATATACAAATTTTCTGCAGTTTTAGTGTCGTAATTAAGCGGAGTCGACTGTACACGTTGCCCATACTAGCACGTAAAAATCTGGGATCACCTCTAAAGACTGTTAATGTGAAAGTTAGGCATTTTAAAGAAACCATAACCCTACTTTCCTATTAGGAAGGCTTATGTTAGTCCAAGTCAAGTCAAGTTAATTCTAAATCCATGCAGAGCCGAAGAAATTTCAGTTGATTCAGTGCAGATAAAAATTCAACCTAAATCGAAGCTACAAGTTTAAGATGTTGAAAAACAGTGTGCAATGACTTATCAACCATCAGCTAAAGTTCCTCTGTTCTATTTTACTGAAAAATAAAACCAAACGAACATATCCCCAATTTACACACATTCAATATCAAATTTGATTTTTGTCCCCACAAGTTGTTCAACTGCCTGCCGTTGGCACCCATTCCCGGTGTTTCAAAGCAACAATTTGTCCAGAACACACTGTCAACCCACAGTTCAATTGAACAGTACAAACGTCACCCTCAACTTGAGGCAAAACGCGTGTCAATTACGTGCCCCAAATTCACTTCAAGAGACTCGCAAAAAAAAATACAGAAAACGTGTATGCAAACTATTTCAAAGTTTTTATTTTTTATTTTTTTATTTCTTTGCGTCTGCTGCCCACATGTCTTCTCCAGCGCTCCACGGTAATCCTCCGCACGAATCAATTCTTCACTAATTGACGTCAGTAAACTTTCGCACAAAAAAAATAACACACCGTTAAGCGAAAAGCAATAAACAAACCGAAACTGACTCAGATACACTCTCAAAAATGCCTGTTGCTCCATTATCTTGACAACCGTTTGCCGTTTCCCACTCCCGACGCCATCCGCGTCACCTATTGCCAGCAGATAAGCGGGAAATGACAATTCCCGTCAATTGATAAGTGTTTTTCATTCAGGCGCGCAAAGGCGCCTTGGACAAGCGACACCACTTGTGACAGCGAAGAGAAAACCTGCTGTTGCACACATCCTGCAGACGAACTTCTTCTGAATGCCAAGAGACTCGCCAACCAATTGACCAAAACGTATCTGGTAACCCGTCCAATTAAGTCACCATCTGTATCTGTCGATCTTGCGATGTGCGGCTGTGTCGTGGTCGCCGTCGCCGTGGCTGTCCCTGTCTGTCGCACAGTCAACCGCAATTACATCCAATTGAAGTTCAACATCATTGATTTGGTTAATTTATTATCGCCACATTCACACACACTCGCTGAACACAACCGCTGTCGTCGAGCCATTCAGCACGGCCAGACGAGCAAGGGCACCAGATCGCACGCAACCCAATCAATTTGAAGAGCGCGCTTCTAAAAATAGCCCGTCTAAAAGGGCAAGCGAGCATAGATACGGGCGAAAACGTGCGCGCGAAAGTGTACTGCATCCGATCCAGCCCCGTGAACGATGATTTGTGGGAATTAATTGGAACATTTTCAACCCTCGCCGGCACCGCGTGGGTGCCGCAACCCCGGTGGGGAGCTCTCACCCGCAACGGATACATGTCGATCCACGCATTCGTCGAATCGAGTGCTAATGATGTGTGCTCAGAACAACAAATATTCGCGAAATTCCTTGAGTTCGGCACCCCCTCGTCGACGGCGATTATGCTCGTCTTCCGGATCAGCGTGGGCCGGTCTGAATTCCAAATTGATCGCCCTTCTCGGGGCCGGGAGTGCGCTGTGCTCTCGATGTGGGTACTTATGAAACGCCTGTCAGAGCTTTCGATTCGATTCATTCACACTTTCGACCCACGGCGACCGCGAGACTGCAACCGCGCGCGACGGCGACGACGCGACGTACGGTAGCAGGAGATTGCATAAAGTTCACCACTGGCCAAAGAGGCGGGGGGAAGTGGGCGGCACACCACCGGGGATTGCATCTGGCGCGGATTTAAGTGCTTCAATTATGTGCCGTGTAGTGATTCCTCCTCTCCAGATGGTGAAACTGGATCCAATTTGGATTACACGGACTCGTGTGTCTGTGCCTGTGACGGACCGCGGCCGCAGCGCAGAAATGCATTTGGAAGTCGAGAGCCAGAAGGCGATGGGGCACTGTGTCGGCGACGGCGGCTGCGGTGTCTGTGTGTGACTGAGCGATGATTGCATGTGGGATTGTTCTGCACTTACATGACATGTGGCCTGTGTTGTGCTCTACAATTTGTGGGCTTTTGCTGGAAGACATTTAGGGCATGTGTGTATCTCGGTACTGGTTTGGGTTCGTTTTTATTGCTTTCTAGTCTTGCATTGAGAGTAAGTGCATTTGGATGAGATGTAGATACACTCTAAGCAGGAAACCATTAGAATTCAGTTGGAAGTGAATGAGAACGTAGATGAATCCAGATCGAGATCGCGCAGAAGGTCGGATTGGAGGCGTCATTGAAATCTAAACAAGTCAGATTTCAAACAGACTTTTAAGGGGATCCAATTTTTTTGTTAGATTTGGACTGATTTTTTGAACAGGCTAACACCCGGATGTAACTTTGCTGTTATTGGGAAGTCTTTAAAGTTGAAATTTCTGCAAAAATTTAGGGAAAGCATGGAGTTTTACAGTTTGCACATATTTTTTTGACCTTTTTTCGGGTCGAAATTGTTGGAATGACACAAAAAAATACAAAATTTAGAGAGAATACGTACCGTTTTAAGCTGGGTACGATTTAAGAACTTGTGAATTAAAATGAATTTCTGAGAATACTGAATATTATAGAAAGCGGCCAAAATTCTGACCCAATTTAATGACACAGTTCAAAATATTTACTTGTAAATAATAAACCCTAATTGGGACAGATTGTATAAATCTCCATCTGGGAATGGTTTTCGGGTAGATAGGTTAATTGCCCTTTTTTTTCAAATAGCCGTTCGAAATTGTGCGAGTAGGGAAATATTGATAAATTTGGATATTTGTTGAAAGAAAAGTGGTCAGAAAAATGTTTCGTTAATCAAACAGGTACATTTTCTTTCTGACTTTTTCGTAAAATAAGTATTAACCTGTCCTTAAAACTGAACGACGAGTCGAAACTATCAATTGCCAATTTAAGTCAAAACAGTTTAGTGAATCGAAATCTGTTTTTTGAGCAAAATAATCATATCCGTTATGATCAGTAACTCAACGCGCGAGTCATCTCTTTCGGGCACAGTAGGGAACAACGGCTTTGCTTCCCTATCTTTTTTTGGGCAATCTGTGTGTAAATTAAACTTTGGGTACATGAAGCCAGAAATGTTGAACAACCCTCTGTATGTGAACGGAGCTCCCGAATTTTGACAGTTTATAGCGGCCATATTGTTGAAGCTAAATCTGTCAAATTAATTGTAATTTATTCAGTCTGCTTTGCTAAATCACTACGGGTAACCACGGTGTTGCATTCAACAACACGTGCAAATGACACAAACTTTTTTATCAAAACGGGTATTCTGTTTTACGGTCGCCATAATCGTCCTACCGAGAGGACTATACACAGTGTGGTGGATAAATTTGAGTCCACTGGTTCAGTGAACGATAAACCAACACCCGTACGTCGACGAAACGCAAGATCTGTTAAAAACATCGCCGCTGTCTGTGAGAGTGTGCGGCAGAATCCAAGGCAGTCGATTTCGTGTCGCTCACAAGAACTCGGTCTTTCGTAAACCACAACTTGGCGAATTTTGAATTTTGTGTCGTGACTGTGTTGTAACTGACCTAGGAGCCGAACACAAACAACCACAGACAATCGAAAAATAATTTTCATCGAAATTCATCTTCAGCGATGAGACTGTTGGGTATGGATTTTGGGCTGGCGGCGTCATCTGTCCATATTTCTTTGATAACGATCGTCAACGGCGAGCGCTATACTCGTAAGTCGATGATTACCAACTTCTTTTGGCCTGAATTGGATGATATGAACACCAACTAAGATTTGTTCTTAAAAATCAGAGTGGTAAAAAAAACAGTCTTGCAACTGTTCTGGATTTTTCCGCTCATCCTTCTCTACATTGTTTGCATCGATTCAAACACCGGAAATACAATATGTTCCAACTGACTTCAAGCACCGGTGGCAGTGAAATAAATTTGTAACATAATTTCATGAACCCACATAGACCGAGGGAGGTGCAAGGTTTCGATAAGCTGACTTGCCACCCTAACCACTCAAATTAGTCTCATCGAAGCGTGACAGTTTATACGCATACATGCAGCTATCGGATGTAATAGAGTGCCGGAGTGGAACAGTGATGTTTATATGTAGTTACACTCACTAAATGCTTCATCAGTTATTGAAGCAAGTGAACGGGAATGTGCTCTGTGTGTGTTTAATGTGTCGAAAATGAAATAAAGCTGACGTCACGTAGAATTGTGGAATTAGTTCCTAGGAAGATGCCATTGTCAATTTCTCTATCCCTACCGACAGGTTCATATCAACTAAAAATTACACTATCGAATGTCGGGATGTCTAGATCAAACTTGTTCGATTCCGCCTAAAGATACAATTTTCAACAAAACTCTTCAATATACAAATTTCGTGGATAAAAACGTGCTTATTCTCATGGAAACCTGCATGCCTTGCTAGCTAATAAAACTGAAAGTTTATGAGAAAGATTGTCCTAAGACCACATATGTAATCTGATCTATTGTTGCAAAACGCATGAGCCAGTCGGTCCAAGTCAAGGCCCTTCCGCTTTAACTGTGTCATTTTCCTATGATCCGAGGGATCACCCTAAAGTAATATTCGAAGTCTATTAAACGGTGTCTTTGATGGCTTTAGTTTGCGCTGCTATTAGGAAGACCACTTTTTCCTCATGCATATTTGACAATGAAGGCTAATTTTTGTTGACGGCATTCAAGGTACCAATGCCAAGCTTAGTTACAAGTGTAGTTTCATTTCAACTGTTGTGTGAGAATCGCCAGGTCCAACAAATCTAGTCGGCCAATTCCAAACAGTCGGGTCCAATTTTCATTCAAGCTTCCCCTTCGGTCTAACCTAGCTCCCAGAACAATGCAGTTTTTATTCAACTTTTGGACCTTCGAACACGTGCTAAAATCCATTCACAATAAAACCCTAAAATGTGTCATCGAAAATACCCTACTGCCTTTATCCAAAACCCAAAAGTGACGCAAAACAATTATTTAAGTCTTATCTTCTTGCAGCTTATCGTGGAAATAGAATTCTAGTGCTCCACAGCACATCACTGGACTTGGACTTCGACAAGGTTTTGCAAAATTGCACACTTAGTTGTCGTAAACTTGTGGTTAGGGAAGTAAATGTTGACACTGTATGGAAAGGAATTCACTGAACACACCCCGAAGACCTTCATAAACTCGTCCAACTGGTGTATCAAAACTGCCTAAAAAAGAGAAAGTCTTTTTTAACCTCCGCGCCATCAGACAACGTCCTGTCTTTGTTGCGTAACACCGTCCATAAGTATGTATTTTCTGATCCGACCGCAAACACTGATCAGCTCAAAGCACAAAACCACACACTTCAATGAATTCCACCACCAGATGGGTGTGTTCAAAAATGTGACATAAATCCAGACTAAGCCGAGGATGACATTTATGATCCGTGGTTAAGATGTCACCGAAGTGAGCTTTTTTTGACGTTTCATTGTTGAAATCGATATCCACCTCACAGCGATTGTGGCTTCTCGGGCCGACTATCATCCCCGTAAGCAGATACAGCTCCAAATGCCTGATGCAATGGCCAGGGTTCCTGCATGAAAATCGATACCACACGCCTGTGGCATTTTTAGCACTCCCATTGACGCTTGTATTTGTCATTTCCTTGTCAAAACAGAAGCAAAACAGCGTGCAACCTTTGTATCGTTCACTGACGTCATATCGTCGTTTCGATAATTTTTCAAACAAACGGTCTGTTCTCCTGTTTTCTGAGAAGAACATTCAACGGTTTTTCTATCGATTTGTCTTGTTATCGTTATCAGCAAAAACCAATTTCCGTGAACTGTATGCGATTGTTCGCTCGCGAATACCCGATACCTACCTGGTACAGGAATCCACCGCCTCGAACGAGGGCAGACGACGAGGGAGGATTGCGTGGGCAAAGTTTACACAAACGCTCTACGGTGGTTAAAGTGTACCGCCAAGATACCATAAACATTCACTTCGCTACTCGGGCATTAAAATCGTTTAATTGCTTTGTTATCGTTTCACTGCTCACTTACTTTGTTCTGTGCCACGGCGTGTGTGTGGGGATGTCTGGTGACATCGATAACATGACATTTTGGCCCTTGCACGTGTTCGGTTCGGTTTTATGGTCGACTATGCGTCGTATTCCATTGTGCTCCACCTTCTATCGGCTTTGTACAGATCAGCCTGTTCTTGGAAGTGTCCATACACACGTCAAGTCCACTTAGTGGCTTTCGATTGTGATGACCGCCCGAGGAACTGCTCCGAATGTCTTGGTCAATAGAAGTATTTAAATTCTTTATTGTCCGCTCTTCTAATTAATTGGACAAGAATCCACCGGCCGACGGGAGGTGGCGGAGCGCGAAAAGTGAGAATGGAGGACCGGCAATGACCTCTAAGTGCGTGTGCTCGTTCGATAACAATGCGAGTGGATAGCCCGCCACCATAGCCGCCGTCGTCGTTGTTATCGAATTTTGCGAAAGAAAAAAAAAACTCAAAGTGATATAATCCGTGAGTTTAAGTACGTATGGGTTTTTTTTGCGCCGAGGAGATACAATTCTTTTTCACACTTGAGGTGCTAACAAGTCGGTTGAGGCTTGGCTCGGTGATCTTGAGGGGCGGCTTGGCGATGAGGAAATTCTCGGTTTGTCTGCTTGGAATTTATGCAATTTTTGCGTACGCAGTCAGAAGATGTTTCATCTGCTTGTGCGGCGTACGAGGGCTGAATGGGAAGTGATGGCGTAATTGTGGGCGGTTGGTGGTTGCATATAAATATTTGAATTAGTGAAATCGATTAGATTAATTCGATTGTGCTCAGCCTTGTGCGGCTGTGGCGACGGGTGACATAGTTATCTAATTTTAAACAGAAATGTGTTCGCGAGAGACGCGTTGCCAATTGAGTAAAATGAGACATGTACATTGTCAAGTGTGGTGTTTAATTGAACTTTGATTGCAGATTTGAATAGACCTCTTGCTCAGAAATGTGCCTGAGATTTTGATAAACGAAAGAGAATGAATCACACTCAAAGATAGAGATTCAATGAGCTTTTGCTAGGAAAGGAGTTAGTCAACGGAATTGGCTACAGTTCCTAAGAATAGTTTCCATGAAGTGTAATTTGTACTTGGAGTACGGTGGATTCATGACTATTGTTGGTCGTGCTGAATCAGTGCACTTGAACGTGACTCGACACATTTTGTGTAATTTTGAGACCTCTTAACTCGAGAAAATGTTGTTCGATGTACAGGGTGCCATAATTTATGTCAGTATGTAAACATCGCATAACTTTGACATTTATTAACCGATTGGCTTGAGAAGACATGTTTTTAAAACGTCAATTCAGTCAATAACCATAAATCGAAGTAACGCTCCGAAATAGTGACACTGTTAAGGGTCTTCCAATAGGGGCTTCCGAACTTTGACAGTTGATAGCGGCCATATTGTTGAAGCTACAGCTGTCATTTATTCAGTCTGTTTTGTCAAATCACCATGGACGGGGATAGCGTTCAAGAACACGTGCAAATCATAAAATTGTTGTATCAAAATGGGTGTTCTGTTCGGGCAACGTTCCGCGCCCTTCGGTAGTTTTACGGTCGTCCTACTGAGAGTACTTTTCGCAGTGTAGTGGATAAATTTGAGTCCCCTGGTTCAGTATACGATAGTTGGTTTATCGTACGTCGTACGTACCGTACGTCGAAGAAACGCAATATCTGCAGAAAATGAGAACATCGGCGTTATCCGTGAGAATGTGCAGGAGAATCCGAGGCAGTCGGATAAGTTCTTTCGCATACCACAATTTGGAGAATTTGCATCGGTACTTGGGCCTGCATCCGTACAAAATTCAACGGACCCAGGAGCTGAAGGAATATTACCATAGACAACGACGTGTGCTCGTTGAATGGGCTCTCTAGCAGATGGAAACTGACCCTAACTTTGATCGAAAATTTCATCTTCAGATGGAAATTTTTCTAGCAGATGGAAACTCACGCAATTATCATCGAAAATTTCATCTTCAGCTATGAGATTTTATATTTCATACATAATGGCATCGATAGGCCTTTCAAACGAATAAAAAATGTCGATGGTATCTCACACACGCTTTGTTTTATTTGAATTTAAACATAAGAAGTGCGTAATGAATTAGCTTAGAGGGCTTAGTCTCTTAATTTTACTTCTTCTCTTTTGACTAATCTCATTTTTCGACTATTTTCGAGTATCTAGTCAAGTCGTAGACTCAGCGGAATCCATCTTCTTTTGGATTGAAGGCGTCTCAACTCACTCTCCTCCTTCGCTTTCAACAACCGAATCCATCTTTGAAAAGAAAAAAAAATGTTCTGCTTGAAGTTTGCTTTGCAGCTAATCGCAGCTGTTTAATGCATGAACAACTACGTGATCTATTTGACTTCCTCTTAGATCACCGTACTTTTTCGCGTGGATTCCTCTTCAATCCATCTTCGCAATCTACCACAGCAGTTCATCGAACACAAAGTCAAGAGAGACGTCGCTCTGCGTCTTCATCACTCCACACGAACGACTTGTCCGAAGAAGCACCGACCGTCTCTGAGTCTGGTGCCATTGAAAGTGTGCGCCGTTAAGGCTGATGGAACTTCTTCCTCGAACTAACTGTCAATGGCCACCCAAACAGAAGCATGTCACGCATGAGTCAGTCTCCGTGACAAAAGGTCATTCTTCTGACTAAATCAACAAGTGTTAGCCTTTCGCCTCCACCTCCTCCTTCAGATACTCCACCATTATCCACAAGAGTCGATGGGCTTGTGTGTCCTCATGTTACCTGGAGCTGGGGGTAAATATGAGAAGCGGTCGTGCTGACCCTTGAGCGGATGGCAGGCTGAACACTAATTCCATTTACCTCCTACCGACACATGTTTGCTCAAGTGAACTGAGCTAACGACCACTTAGGTGCACGTTCTCTCAGCCGTCCTCTTCCACCCGCCTCTTCGACTCTAACGGACATCACTGGACTCTTGTCTCTGGCCAACGATTAACACGGTTGAGTCTTGGTCTTCATTCTATTTACCAATTACTCCAGAATTCCTCACGATCCCCTGCACCGCAGATGACATAAACTCTGCGGCGTCCTCGTTGTTGTCGGTGATGGATTTCCCACACCGTTCGATTTGCTCCTGTGTTGCGTCTCGATTTCAGTGGTTTTTGGCTTTCATGTCGAAAGTGAAGCCGCAATCTCTGCGGTCACCGTGCAACTGCAACCAGAAATGACACAACGAACACATGTTCCCTCGATGTGCACTGAAATCATTCACTCCACGACCGCAGCACTGATCCCCGAGCTGGCCAAGACAGACCTCCTCAAGTCAGCTGGAAACACTCTCACACACACGCACGCCGCCCAATACGCATCACAAATTGAGGTTAAATTTGTTTAAATCACTTAACCGATGTTGAGTGTGCAAAAAGTGTATATACCCGATGAGTAAACTAATTCCAGAGACTTAGACGTTCGCCTGCTAGTTGGTCCGCAAATAACCTTTTGCTTGGATAAGTCGTCGGGCGGAAATTTATGGAACCTAGCAACGAGGTCGGAACCTAATTACACGGGGGATTTGTTTATTTCTTTGGCGATTCTTCGAGGGAGAGAGTGAATTAGGGGGATCATCGGTGAGAGTGCTGGCTGACTGTGAAGAATGGTGGTGGTTCCCTTTCACTTTTTCGCACTTGGGACAGTTTGCTGGGGGGGATCTGTGGAGGCTGCAGATACTTGGAATTGCTTTATGTTCGCCGTTTGCAATTCATTGGGTTATGGTATGTGTCCGTTGGCATATTAAGTGCGCCTGGGCGGGTAAATAATTGGTTGTCGTCAGCGATAAGTTTGGTAATAGCTTGGGAAGTGGGCCAGGAATGCTGCGTGTGTGTGGTGATGATGACCAAGGTGAGGAGTGTTTATTTCCCTTTAGGATGAAACGCTTGATTTAACTTGTCCTTTTGGCAAATTGAGCATCAGCTTAGTTTTCTTGGCACCAACGCAATGAATCAGGCATGTGGATACCCCAGCAAAGAGCGAATTCTGACACAGCTCTCGAAAGTTGCTCCACGACTTTCTCTTTTTGAAACACTACTGAAGCACTCAGACTCAAAACTGGTCCATTGTACTGCCAGGTAGCAATCTATTCCAGTGCCGTTAATTTGATCCTAACGGCGAATGTTGACTGGACCAGATTCGATTTCATTGGGATTTAAACCTGGGACCCCTCTAACTTGGGGCAGGCACTTCATCAACTGCGCCGTCCAGTCGTGTTCTTTCTTTTAATACGATTGTTGCAACTTTAGACCTTCGATGTCGGTGAGAAGGCCGGCGGTACAACCGTGATTGCTAGTCGGAGGACATGGTTCTTGTCCGATAACTCGTACACCATCGTCTAATTGCCATAAAATCATGTGCTTCTTCTTCTTTAGCGGGCGATAGAGTCATAGGTGGCCTCCTCAACTAGCACGGTCTTGGGCTAGTCGGCTCCAGTTCCGTACACCCAGCTGATTGAAGTCCCTTTCCAACTGGGCACGCCATCGGAGGCGAGGTCTTCCTCCACCATGTTGTCCCTCGAAGACTTTCCGAACCGGAACGTTTTTGTCCATTCGCTCTAGATGACCCAGCCACCGAGGCATTCGAATTCGTTTGACTAGGTCAATGTCTTATAAGCCCAAAATCATTTCAGATTCACGTCCACACTGAACCACGATAATACCAATAAAGTGGAAATAAAAACCACTCGAACCACCCATGAAAGCGATGCTTGTTTGTGGGATAAACAGACCTTAAAGTTGCACATGATGCATGGAGTTGCAAAGGTGCCGTGAAATAACGCCGAGCGAAATAAAGCCGAATTCCATCTTATTTCACTTTACTAAAGTGATAAGAAATCCAAAATTTGGCGTTATTTCACGGCACCAGTTGCTGCAGCGTGATGGACTTTAACCCATTCATGCCTGATTTATCAATAGAAAAGCCAATCATCACCCAAAAGTTCTTCCCCTCATCAACTAATGAATCCAAATAAATGACAGTTCATTTTTTGCTCCTTAGTTCACCTACAAATCAAAGAAATGATTAACGCAAATAAAACTATTCCCTTGTGATTGCCATCACGAAATGTGCCAGCTGCCGAATAGATTTCTGCCTAATTCCCTTGCGGAACATAAACTGCTTATTATTACCTTTAATTTGTAATTCATAGCTGTGAAGAAAAGCTCCCATTTCATAGCTTCTCTCGTCCACAGCTGTTAATCGCAGCTGTCATCTTCCAGTGATTTCCTGTGTTTGACGATCAATAAAACTATTAAGACACATCATGCCTCATGTTGCCTGAACAAGGGTAATCGAGACCGGATTATTTACTTTTTAAGGGAATTACAAACATGAATCACTTCCAGAAAGGAAACTTGTGCGATGTACTCAGAAGGGATGGAATTGGCGGTTTGTTTTGACTAATGCTTGACATTTTTTGAGTAAATCGTATGGAAAATCATATTCAGAGTCATAGGGGTGAACATTTCTGCAAACATTTTTAATTTATAATAATAATAATGGCAGCGCTACAGTCCGAGGTGGACCTGGGCCGAACTTCTCAGCAACCACTCGTGTTGTGTGTTTAATGCCGACTCCCAACGGCGAGATTGAGAAGCTTTTTCTAGACAGTTATACTCCTTGAGCATTGTCAGTGACTCGAAAGAGGTGGAGCCGTGAAAAATGTGTGTTTTTTCGGGAGTCGAACCGACAACATTCGAGCGTAGGAGTCGACGCACTTACCCACTACGCCACAGCGCCCACATTTTTCATTTACGCACTCAAAATATATTTATATCAGCTTTCATTTCTAGACATCTCCTATCACCCTGAGACCAGTTCTTTTCCGTTGAAGACTAAAACCCTCAGAAAAGCTTATACTCTGCTCATCGTGGTGCTAGTGAGGTCATTGGTCTATTAAGAGGGAAAATATTAGCCGGTTTTTGAAAATCTTGTTAATTGCCGAGAACCGGCTGTAGTCTAAGGGGAGAAGTTTAACCTCGAATGGATAAAAAAATTGTTAAATTTCGACAAAGTGTATATTTCTATTCTGTAAAGATGGATGGGTTTGGTGTCTATAAGAAAACAGAGCTGCTTCCGGTTCATCAAGTGCCGCTACAGTCCTTTGTGAACTTGGGGTTAGCTTCTACTAAAACTACTCCTGTTGTGCTTACTATTGTTTCCACGACGGGAAGGTATCTACGACGAAGTTTCTTGACATTTATACAGTGGTGTACACATAAATAGCACACACTCAAATTCTCGTACATTATGTTGCATCAAAAGTTTGAAATGAGACTCTGAATAATAATAATTCAAAATAAGGAACAACGTAAAAATTTGTTGTTCATATAAATAGCACAGTCAACGAAATGTTTATAAAAATGAATAAATAATTTGAAAAACTAACACAAAACTAAAATGTTTGTTAATATTTGGAAGGATAACGATTGTTCCTTATGACCTGCTGATAAAGTTTAGGCAAACTAATCGTTTACATCTTTGGGGAGGGATAGTTTCCCAAGCTGAGTTTATGGTTTGCCAAAGTTCTTCCAAAATTTTTAGATTAGAGTCCTTAACAAGCGAGTCAATATCATTCGAAAGGTTCTCGATAGGATTCAGATCAGGACTTTGAGCCGTCTAATCAAGCACGGAAACTTGTCGCTCCGAAAGTCACAACTTCACTATCACGCGAAGTATGCTTTGGATCATTATCATGCACAAAAGTCCATGATAGAGTCGTCAGTATATGTCACCCCGCTGTTGACGTTATTCTCTTTCTGTCTTTCCTAACAGGATTTGCGGCAGATTTAGTGCATCGTATGACCTTCACTGCATTTTGTAAAAGATTCCTGGAGCAACTTTATGTCCTATATATATCATGGTGCTAATTATAGCCCTTCTTTCTTCCCTGCAGTGCTTTCGTCTGCCCATCTCAAATCCTAGTATTTTTTTAAAATGAATCTAATTATCTTTATTATTAAAATATTTATAATAACATCATTCAAATCATTGAAACAACGAATTTTTAATGGGAAACCAAATATGATTATTTATATGAACACACAATTTGCAATGATTACCAATTCGCACGGTCGCAAAATAAAGAAATACTAACGGGATCTTCTTTGCCGTATGTTTTTATATTCATAAAGGTACTACCTTACAATATTATGGCTTTACTCCTATGCACCTGTTAAGTACAGTATGTAAACAAATAAACATTTAAATAAAGGTGTGCTATTTATGTGAACACCACAGAAAAGGCGAAGACGAGGAAGAGAAGGTGACGGTAATACATCTCCTCTGCACGTGCAGCGACCTCTGCAACCGTAGGAGAAAGTACCTAGGATCCTACTTCTTCGATGACCTACGTGGGCAGATCGACGTCAGTATTATTCAAATCAAACGCTTCATAGCAAGGAGCAATTGGATGAGCGGGTAGGAGATACCCGATCCGCGTGGTATCACAATGGGCCTAAATTGGCCTAAGTGTGACTGCTTAATTGTGGTCAGCCACTTTAGCCTAACCTAAGACTAAGTATTGTTGGCGCCGTGGCGTAGTGGGTAGGTGCGTCGACTCCTACGCTCGATGTTGTCGGTTCGATTTCCAAAAAAACACCAAACATTTTTTCACGGCTCGACTACTTTCTAGTCACTGACAATGCTTAAAGAGTATAACTGTCTAGAAAAAGTTTCTCAATCTCGCCGTTCGGAGTCGGCATTAAACTGTAGGTCCCCTCTGCTCGTGATAGAACAATAGCACGCACAACACGAATGGTTGCTGAGAAGCTAGGCCCAGGTTCACCTTGGACTGTAGCGCCGCCATTATTATTATTATTATTATATTAAGTATAACGCTGTATAGGGCGTCTCCACGCAACGCGGTCACTAGATATTTATACCGGAGGACCAAACCTTCTTCTTGTACTAGGAGACTTAGAATCTGTTTATAGAAACATATATTTTAATGCAATCAATTTAGTGATGTGTCAATTCGAGTAAATAAACAGGGTCAAACCGAATTAATTTTTTTTATTTTCAGTTCGAGTTGGTAAAACGAGTTCATTCGGTTTGCAACTCGGTTTGCTTAAATTCATATTCGGATTAACTCGGTTTAAAAAACTTACGCTTTGGTACATCACTATTTTAATATGGCTTAAGCAATATACTCAATAAATTGTTTTCTCCCGAACCATGTTGTCGTCCTTGTAGGAGTCTAAAAGTTAATTGTTAGGTCTTACTCTCTATTCGGCTATCTCGCAGACAGGACCAAATATCCGATGCCAATTTTTGTTTCATACAAAAAATCTATAAACTACCCTTCAGGATGAATGAGTACTACTGTTTATAAGAGTAGCTAGACTGGCAGTATAAGAGTTTAGTGTAGTATGCTTTTGGTCCTGCGAGTCTCGAGTTTTGAACCAAGTTTTTTGAACAACCCGAAGTAGATGCAAAAATGTTGCCAAAAACGATTCTGCGTATGACGTCCATCGCGATGACTTCTTAGCTACCTCAACAAATAATTCCATAACAAAAAATGGAAAACACTTCAGGACAAATATTTTCTTTGCAAAGTAGAGGAACATCAAACCAAAAGTATTAAATTGCGAACAAGGCTTAAAAAAGATATTACCTCAACCCAACCTCATTCTGATCTTAAAAAAGACGTTCACAAATTTCTACGACTCCAATTTGTCTTCGTTTCATTGAAACTGCTACAAAATACTAAAAATAATTCAAGAGAACATCAAAATTGTGTCGCCCTTCCGGTAGATGTGTCGTGAATGCATAATTAAACAGATTTCGGCGTTCCGTTGACGAGCGAGCTACTTCACCATCAATCTGCGACTGTCACATGCCATCAAATCATTTCGTATGCGCTTCTGAATGAACTTGTGCGATGATCATCAATTCAGATGTATCCGTATCTCAATGCCTGCATATCTTTGCTTATGGATTCAATTTACTGATATTAACGTCAACGAGTTGCTTGAGTGGCGTCATTCATTGTCGTCTGACGTTTTCGTACAATCTTTTCCTGGAAGATATTGAAAGATAACTAGACGTTGGTTGTCAATCGGTAAATAAATCAATTGCTTAGTCACAGCTTGAGATGCTTTGATTAGATTCAGATTTTTTTGATAAGATTTATTTATGCATTAAAGTTTAGTGACGTTTTTGTAGGCGAATGTGGTTGTGACTGAAGGGTTTTTGGAAGAACCGGGAACCAGTTGCAATGATAATTTGTTTGAATTCATCGTTGTGGAGACAAGATTTCTAAACACAGGAGTGCCATTCAGACGTTTTTAAGTATCTACCATGCCACGTCTGTAACATTTTGTGAAAATAACTATTCAAGGAACCTACACAGAGCAAAAACTCGCTCACGTGAAAAATGCAATTTACCTCGTTGAGAGCTCTTCAAACAGTCTTTCATCTGTACTTCTGAATACGTCGGTAATCGTTAATTGTTTTCTTGTATCGTATCTTTTGATATAATTGACACGAAGAGTCAATAACTGCAACATAAAATTAACTCCAGGGAATCTTCATAACCTTCGGAAACTTCGAAAAAACACTCAGTAGAGGGTTGATTCAATAGGAGGGCACAATTTGTATTTGAAGTCAGGGACATAGATGTTCAGTAGTTAGGAAGGCAAATTGGTGTCCTTGCGGATTACAGTCGCGGCTCACTTGGACCACAAGATTGAGTCTATTGTGCCCTTAATCTTAAACTAAAACCCTGGGACCAGTACTTTTCCGTTGAGGACTAAAACCAACTAGATTTTGAAGAAAGTATGAAACTCAGAAGCCTTTTCAGCTCAATTTTATACAAATTTTTCAGTTCGTCAAAGAAGTGTTCACATAGAGTCTGCAATATCCTCCTCCTTTTATTTAACTTCAGCAGCAAGGTTCGCGTCATTGCACCAATAATTAGATTGAGCCTAGAGCAAGAGTCTTTCCCAACTCTGAGCCCATTTTTGCGAGTGCATCCACCTCATACGACTGGATGGCGCAGTTGGTTTGAGTGCCTGCCCTAAGTTAGAGGGGTCCCAGGTTCGAACCCCAGTGAAAGCAAGGATAATACGCTTTTATCCAGTTTTCCAAATCTGGTCCAGTTACCATTTGCCGTTGGGGTCAAATTAACGGCACTTGAGTGGCCGATCAGTGGTAGTAGTCTGACTGTGGGTATCACAATGGACCAACATGTTCTAAGTATGCTGGTGAATTCACTAGCAACCCCCTAACCTAACCGAACCTACCATCCACCTTTTTCCTAGGATTCCTGTTTGCCTTGGTAGCCAAAACAAGGTCCCAGAGTTTACAGGAAAAATCTCCTTGAGGTTTAATCTGCATAGCTTGACCAACTTCGATGTCAGAGTGTCCGATGCTATGACTTAAATCATCGCTTGGCTGTCGAAGTACATAGTCATTGACTCAAACAAGTTAAGGTATTTTATGGTAAGTGCTGCTTCGTTAATTCCTGCTACTTTCGCTTGAAAAACACTGTCGTCAAAGTATCGTTTGTTATTTGGGTAGTGTAAGAGCCCTGGTGTGGGACCTGTGGGCGACGTGGCGTAGTGGGTACTCGTAGGTGCGTTGACTCCTACGCTCGATGTTGTCGGTTCGATTCCCGAAAAAAACAGCAAACATTTTTTCACGGTTCCACCTCTTTCAAGTCACTAACATACTCAAAGAGTATAGCCGTCTAGAAAAAGCTTCTCAATCTCGCCGTTCGGAGTCGGCATTAAACTGTAGGTCCCCTCCACTCGTGAGAGAACAATAGCACGCACAACACGAGTGTTTGCTGAGAAGCTAGGCCCAGGTCCACCTCGGACTATAGCGCCGCCATTATTATTATTATTATTATAAACGCATTATTGACGGCTCGCTGTGTTCGTCCAACCACGTCAAAGGCATCGACCACTCTCAACGACAGTTAAATGTCATCCAAACCGGAATGGCGGCCAAATAAAATCAGACTGAAACATAAAAAAAAACTCTCTGTACCATGCTAGGATTTTTACCATGAAAATATAAGAACATATTCGGGGCTCAGGTCCACTCCGGACTGTACCACTACACGAAGGAAAAGAAATACTATTGGTGTCCTAAGAGACTGATTTGTAAACAGCTATCCACTTGTTGTTCCAAGCCTTTACTTCTCTGAACCTGAAGGCAGTTCCCTCCATTTTGAATGAACTTTTCTATCCATTTGATATTTACCTCGTCGAAGTACAAAGTCTCGTCTTCAAATTGATTGGAATCATGAAATTAAGCCTTCTGTCACATGACTCCAACGGAAGACGAATCGGCACTATTTTCGAAATCGCTTTCGGTCCTTGGAACCGGATTTGACGTAACGAATTGCGTGTGCAGAAAAGTATTTTGAACAAGAACAAGCCACTTGCTTTGTGAGACTGATAATTTGGTATTTTTTTTAATTAGCGCCAGAAATAATTAGTTATCAAATCCAAAAACTCTAGCTTCAATCAGAATCATGAGCTTATACGAAGCAGATCGATCTGGAAATCTCTGCTATCAACAACTGCCTCCCATTCACTAGTTGTTGGTGGATAATACGCTTTTTTTGTAGCCCAGAATAGACAAATTTTCTTATGTCAACAGGGAAAGGCAAAAACAAATTTTTCATTCGATTCCCACTTCTTGTCACCAATCTTTTGATATTTTCAAATGTCAATGTCTAAAGTTCAAAATTGTTAAAGCCTCTCTCGCAGCAGTTCATTGAACGTGTCGAACTAATATTGTACCCTCCAAATGAATCGCACAATCCCTCACAAGTTCCTAGGTGTCAATACACCTCTTAGACAACGTAAACAGTAAACACGAGCAAACTTTGCTGACCCAGCAAATCGATCACAAGGTTGTAAGCTCTGTAAGGCAGCACGACACCACCACTTGCGTGCTTCCTAAATCCCAGCCACTCGGATATCACTTCATTTTCGACTGCTATTCACACAGTCTCAGCCAAAAACAAACCCATCTATCTAAAGTCAATTATCTTGCAGCCAACACTGGTGTACTTTCCCAAGGACAGATACCTCATCAATCCAAAAAAGAATTAAACCCAATCAAGCCGGTCGCGATTAAGGGGCCACCGCACACAGCCAGCCAGGTGGAAGCAATCTATTCCAGTTGGCGGCCCAATTATACCTGCGAGGCACAAGCAATTTTCCATCTCCGCGCTGATTTAATTGACACAATTCGAGATGCTTACCTTGCCCTCTACACCCGTCCACTGGAGTTCATTGCTGGCGGAGCGAATCAATGACGACAGCCACCGCTCCGACGTAACCATTAATTAAATCTTATCAATTTGTGCCAATTTAAGTCCGCTATCTGAACATGCGAATATACGAATCTATTCGCGATGCAGATACGCGCGCACACATTCGCGGACTCGGGAAGCCCGTGCGTCGATTTGCGAGTATTTTTGATTCCAGCCCAGTTCGAGTTGTCTCGATAAAAAGGTGCTGGTCTGGCGGTTCCATGCTCCCTGTGTCCCATTGGACTTTCTCTCTGGGTCATAAATTGTCCCGTGCAATTGTGTGTGCACTGATAGCAGCTGGCCGGCAATTGTGTGGTGGTAAAGTGGTTAATTCGTTGTCGACCCGCTGCTTCGGAGCCAAGACACACAGAATTGCCTCTAAGCGCACATCGAACGCATACATTGCTCACATCCGCAGGAATACACTTGTGCACTCAGTGTCTTAAACGTCAAGTGTATATCACTTAAGTGGGATCGCTCGGCTGCCGTTCCCCTTTCGCATCACCGCCAGCAACCGCCCAGCGACCGCCTGCGGCTGTTATCAATTTAGATTCATGCCCGGATTGCGCTGAAGTGGGTCGGCCGGTACGAGTTTGTAGCGTGGATTTTTGCGTTTAGTTTAATTTAATTATGTATCTTTAATTTATCTATTTCATTTGGGAGACGGAAGACTCTCTTGGGCTTGGGCGGGATTCACCACTTGTGATGCAATGTTTTTGCTGTTGTGGCACTTAAACGTGCTGTCTGCGATTGGAATGTGCTAGGAGTGTGATTAGCTTTAAGTTATCAGTGCGATTGTGATTGGAAATACCACTAATTCATGGAATTCAAATCAAATCTCTTCCGTATTGACAACGATGGGGTTTTCTGTATTTTTTAAGATCCGGATGATGGCTCGTCCTCTATCGAAGAAGATGAGAGTTGAAATGTGCAAAACATGGCCTTAAACTTGCCGACATTCAGACAGTTTGTTCGGTGCATTTGAGACCGATGACCTGACTTACTCTTGGAAGTTCATTGTTCAGACAACACCTCACTACGTCCAAAAACGCTCTAAAGACAGAAAATTCAGGCTCCTTTAATCGATTCGAAGTTCACCTTGTTGAATTTTATCGAAGAATTACATAAGGGTTCAGACTGACAGTTGATTTACTGACATTTTGCACCGTTATCAAGCGATATGTCAGACAAAATACGAGTTAAATGTCATAACTTCCCGAAAGCTGTCAATTCATAATCCACAATTGATGATAACCTCCTGATGACAAGCATTTGTATGAATAAAATTATCTCACCACACACATGGTGAATATTTTGTTGAAAAAACGTCAAAATGTTAAATAGATATTGATTACTCTGTCTAGAGCAAAAGTTGTGTAATTTTTGCTAAAAATAGTGCAGGAATAAAAAAGTCTTGTATCGAGATGATAGAAGGGCCCGTGTTCAAAAGTTCTAATTTCTGGGGAAGTTATTCAACGGACTGGAGTGACAGATTGTTTGTTACCAACTTCAGGCGAAAGAATATACCATGAAAACGTTGATATGCTCGTTGTATAATAAGGTGTCTTTCATTAAGCGCTTCCTATCGTTAGATTTAAATAAAACAAAGTGTGTTTGAGATATCATCGGAATTTTGTATTCCTTTTGAAAGGACTATCGATGCCATTATGTGTGGAATATAACATCGTTCAAATGTCCGCCGCGGCTTCTCAAAGTGGGGTGCATTCGAAATATCGAATTTTCCATGACTCTGGCGCAAAGATCAGGCTGAATTTGGCCGATGACAAGGGTTATGTTGGCTTTGTGAGCCGCTGTGGCTTGCGGCTTGTTCGCGACTTCAGAAAACCCCACAACAATTAACAGTTCACATCACCTCCGCGTGAGATGACTATGCCCTCGAATGGTTCGTGCAGAATTTCTGGTGCAGCGTGATCTGTGTGGCACGTAACGCCGTCCTGTTGAAACCATATGCCTTTATCATCCAATTCAGGCCAAAAGAAGTTGGTAGTCATCGACCTATAGCGGTCCCCGTTGACAGTGATGGCTGGCCAAAGTTGTTCTCATAGAAATATGGACCGATGACGCCGCCAGCTCTTGGATCTCCTGTGGATTGGTGTCGTTCCAAATTCGAGAATTTTGTTTGTTGAAGTACCCACCACTTATCCAGAAATGGGCCACATCGCTGTAGATGATTTTTGGATGAAAATAAGGGTCAGTTTCCAACTGCTCCAGAGCCCATTCAGCAAACACGCTATGGTCGTTTACCTTCAGCTCTTGATTCAGTTGAATTTTGCACGGGTGCAGGCCCAAGTATGACGCAAAATTCAAAAATCGCCAATTTGTGGTTTGCGACAGACCGAGTTCTTGTGAGCGACGCGAAATCGACCGCCTCGGATTCTCCTGGACACTATCACGGACAGCGGCGATGTTTTCGGCAGATCTTGCGTTTCTTTGACATTTGGTTTATCGTTTACTAAACCAGTGGACTCAAATTTATCTTCCAAACTACCTTTCTCTAGTCCTCTCGGTAGGATGATTATGGCGACCGTAATTGGCGAAGCGCGCGGAACGTTACCCGATCAGTACACCAATTTCGATAAAACATTTTTATGATTTGCATGTGCTATGAACGCTTTGTCCTTTCGTGGTAAATTGGCAAAACAAACTGAATAAATGGCAGCCAATTTGACAGATGTAGCTTCAACAATCACCGCTATCGACTGTTAAAGTTCGGAAGACCCTTTATTATTTTATTATTAATGAGCTCAAGCTCGTAAATCACACCAATTTGTAGGGTTTTCTTTGTTGTAAGGTATTGCAAGGACTGTCAGAAGAATAAAAGCTTCGAGAAGCTAAATAAATCAGCTCAAAACAAGATCATCATGTAAGATCCAGCAAACCTTACGCATTAGTTGCATTTAATATTGTGTGAACATTTGGCCATACCTCTAAATACCTCTAAAAAATGTTAACAAAATTCGATCGCGGTCCTTCGTCTGGATGATCCCGACAAGTGACAAATTATGGGTCTATGAACTCCAAAATTAAACAACAGTCAATTGAATTAGTCCTTCAAGACGAGCCAAAAAGGAGATGTTTGCGCACAAAGCATTTTGATGTATATGATGCCCCGTTTCTTTGGAAAGACCAGACACGTTGCCACTTTCCTGTTAAAGAGACATTAGTTGATCAATTTGAAATGAGACAGAATCATTTGCCTACTAGAAGTCTTGATAGATTCTTCTTGCTTTCACATGTCGCACAAACAAGTGCCATTTTGAGCATTCTTCTTCTTCTTTGTGTGGCGTTATATTCTGAGGCGGTCCTTGGCCTTAATGTACAAGCCCCTCCAGCAGGTACATGTTTGCATGTTTGCACTCCATTCAACGCGGACATCCCCGTTGCGTTGCCTTACAGGCTTAGAGTTGAAGACTTTTCTGGCGGGAGTTGAGTTCTCGACGCACGCTCTCTAAATGGGCTTTTTCAACATCATTACTCAAAAGATTGTGCAAAACTCACAGGCCAGCGCTAGATGCTTGATCTTTCAAGAGCCCGTACAGCTGTTGGCACACGCGGATGACACTAACGTGATTGGCCGAACTCATGGAGCCATCATTGAGGCATTTACTGGTATTGAAACGGAAGCGGCTAAATTAGGTTTAGCGGCAAACGAGGGCAAAACTAGAATATGGACAACATTGACAAGTTGGCCAGAGTCTTATACTTCGATGTAGTCGAGGATTTTGTCAACCTCGAATCCACGTTAACAGTACAGGATCAGTACCAACAACAAAGGTAAAATTACTGTTGCTAGTCAGGGCATAAAGGATCTACAGTCACTCACTTTAATATTCGGGCAGATGGTCTGAAAACATTTATTCGAACACAACAAAGAAAATAAAAGTCCTACAAATTAAATTTTAATACAGTATTTTTAACAATAAGTAAGAAAAAGAAAACATATAAAAACGTTAAAATATTCAGCCTAAAATTAAAGAAAAAATATATTTTTAAAACAAAAGGACATAAACTCAATTCACAAAAATATTCGGGCAAACAATACATTTAAAAAAAATCAAATAATCAGTACTTTGTGGGGTACCCTTTCTGCAAAATGACACTCTTTAATCTTCGAGGCACAGCATCAGTACCGAGAACAAAGGTAGAATAACTCTTGCTAGTCAAAAATACCACAAAGAGCCTATGTTGGCCTAAGTGAGACTGTTAATCTTAAGACGGCCACTTAAACTTTGCGTTGGGCTTCAAAAGCATTTGAGTACTGGGATCCTTTTTTGAAAAACCAAGTTGGCTTGATCCTTGATCATTCCAGATCTGCTTTATGTCGCGAAGTCAGGGAACTACAGTAATAAACAACATGTTCTCACAAATTCATTTTCAAAAGAATAAATCGTGTAAGCCTAATCGACGTTTAAAATAAAATCTTTTAGGAACAAGTAAATATGAAGTAAAATAAAACAAAAAAATTATAAAACAAAAAAAAAAGGATTTCATCTAAAAACAATAACACAAGGAGTTTAACTTAAGTTTTCTTTACACGCGTCATTTATTCATTCTCAGTTCATGCAGAATTTCAATTTTATGAAAAATGCTCTTTTGTATCATTTTAAAGAGTTTTCGATCTTTGATCTTGGAAAACACCAGTTGGCCAACTATTGCTAACTGAACTAAAAATCAATCACTGAAAGAAAGTGTAGCTGTTCCAATTTACTGCTGCAACAATTTGTTTCCTTCTTTTCGACCACAAAACCTTTTCGTTTTTGCTCCCTGTACACTACACAAGTGACAAATGCTTCAAAAGAAGATCGGATCATGCATGTCTACTTCAAATCAAGAGCAGTCTGCCAGAAAACTCTTGGACTCGATGTAATTTTCTAAGAATTCACTTTTTATTGACACTTTACCACTTTAACGCCTTCCTTGCAGCTTTAGCTCTAAATACTGCAGTAAGAAACATAATTTTTATGAGCAAGAAATCAAAACTATTGTTAACTAAGAGCCTGTGCAACAGTCCTTCTTATCGCCTTAAAAAATCCCAAGGAACCTCCTCGAATTCTCTTTTCCAAAAAACCCCATGACAAGACTATTCCACCAATCTTCAATTGGCACAAAACTCCTAGAATTGTATGCCTTGCGTCAATAGACCCGTACATCTCATTGAAATGACCGCCCAACTCATTCCCCCATGACAGTCCAATTCGCCTTAATTCAGCTTCCATCTAAATCCATTGCATCACCGCAACCGCATGCTTCACAATCCGGTTTCGAGTGATTATTCACACGCCCCCGCAGGCAGGCGCTCTCCACTTGACTCCTTCCCAGAATCGGAGTCATCGCGAGAGTGCCTGGTCTAAATATTTACACACTCGCTGAAAGCGATTAAATCACTCGTCGAGTGCAGATACTCTCTTCATCGGTATTTATGTG
This sequence comes from Myathropa florea, assembly GCA_930367185.1. Lineage (NCBI taxonomy): Eukaryota > Metazoa > Arthropoda > Insecta > Diptera > Syrphidae > Myathropa > Myathropa florea. Next base: position 47,665,344 of record OV884002.1, read on the forward strand.
TCTTCTCGTCTTTCTCGTTTCAGGTGAAAAACGTCGTCCGGCCGCGGTATTACTCATCGGAGCTGGGCATGCGCGAGAAGATCTTCATCGGAGTCATGACCTCGCAGGACAGCATCAACACACTGGCGACGGCGATTAACCGCACCGCCGCCCACCTGGTGAATCGCATCAAGTTCTTCATCAACGCGGACAACGTGAAGACCAACTACAAGCTGAAGAACATCGTCGGATTCACGGACACTCGCGAGAATCTCCGGCCGTTCCATGTGATCAAGTACATCGGGGACAACTACCTCGACGACTACGACTACTTCCTGATCATCACGGACACGGTATACGTGGACGCGCGAAAGCTCAAGACGATGCTCTACCACCTGAGCATCACGTTCGACATATACATGGGCAAGCGGACAGACAGTGGGGTCCGGCTCGAGGACGGTCCCGGAGCGGGAGCGAACCTGTCCGACGAGAACGACCTCAAGATGCAAAGTGATCGTAACTACTGTGATTTGAATGCGGGTATCTTGTTAAGTAGTAGTGTGATAAGAAAGATGCGGAATAACCTAGATTGGTGCGTGCGGAACGGCATCACCGGGGTGCACAGTGTGAATATCGGTCGGTGTGTCAAGTACTCGAGTCGGCTGTCCGGCTGCCAGGAGAACTATCAGGTGAGTTAGCCGCTGCTGGTGGCGTGTGTTTGATTTGATCTATCTGCTCGTTTGGGGGTTCCGCTGAATGATCTCTAGATGGGGGTTTACTTTTGGCAAACAATTCGCTCGGCCGCGACGAGTTGTTGGATCACTTAGTGAGAAAGATAAATATTTAAGGAACTGTCCATGCGTCTAAATACCGGCTGAGTGGTAATTGATGGGTTGGCTGGGCTTTTGATCGAAGTCGTTTTGTGCTGAGGAGGATGGCCTCCAGTGGTATGTTCTGCTGAACTTCGAACTTGGAAGTTTTTTCCGACTCTAGACGAAGAATTGTCTGCTGTTGGGTGTTAAAAATGCTGACTCGTGCGTCGACGAAGAAAGACGGCAGCCTCTATTTCATGACAGTCCAGATGGAAGCCTTTGTGTGGTATTTTGTGAGGCAGGAGGTGTTACACGTCAAGCATTTCTTTGAGTCGATGCGAACTAGCAGTCGATTTTTGTGAAGAATGTGTTTTGTGATTCAGACAGAGGCCAGGATGTTAGGAGTTAGAATGTCGTAATGCTTGCACTTTATGGCTTTATATGTTCTGTTCATCTATTACTTTGTGTCACATATTAATTACTGTCAACAATTACTCTCTCACTTCAAAAAAAGCAATCTTTGTATTAAGACGTGTTCTTGCTTATTTGCTTCGCTAACAAATCCTGCGGCCTTGTTGTTCTTCAGGTGAGTGAAAGAGACTATTTCATCGGCTTGAGTTGCGATTTCTTTGTTCACTCTCTCTTGGTAATGCTCAGTAATCAGGAAATACTGTTTGAAGGTTTTTTTCGGAAGTTTCTAACACTACACTGGAGCATTCAGACTCAAAAACTGCTCCATTGTACTACCAGACAGCAAACTACTTTTGCTGCAATTCTTCCTGCGGAAGACCAGCAGGCGCTTCTGTGATGAGCAGCCTACATCATCAGCTCTCACCTCATCAACACCAAACAACTGCCAGGCGGGACAGTAGCAGAGGAAGTGCTCTGCAGTGTATTCGTCTTCCGGACAGGCGTTGCAAAGGATTTCATAGCTTAGGACGAGCACATTTAGGTGTTTGGCGAAGGTGTAGTGGGCCGTTAGTACCCCGGTATGTCATCTGCGCGTCTTTTCAAGAGATAACAAAAATGTTGCGGATTTCTTACAGACTTTAGTGAGCATGCGCTTGGTGTTCTCTCGGAAGGTCCAAACATCGAAAGAAGCCCTAACCAAGGACACAGACAGTCCCAGTGCAGGTTCAGGTCCTGAGAATACCTCCTCTGATCCCTGCCTAGCAAGTTCATTGGCAATTTCATTTCCTGTGATCCCTTGGAGGCCCGGGGCCCAGACAAGTCATAGCGACTGCCGATGAAATTCAGAGAAGACTTGCATTCCTCAACTATCCTGGAGGTAGTTAAAGGGCTCTCGACTTTGAGCCTGTGGGACAACGCCACAGAGGACGTCCACGTTAAAGGTGGCGCACACAAGTCGAGACGGACCTCGGTCGGCTTGGTGTGGGAAACTGGAGACAGGTGGCGAAAGATCGTGCTGGCTGGAGAGGCATGTTGAGTGAGGCCCAGGTCCACCTCGGACTGTAGCGCTCTAAAAAGTATAAGAAGAAGAAGAAGTTAAAGGGTTGAGCAAGGCCTTAAACTCAGCATGGCTGTCGCTACAGACATATACTTCCCCCTTCCACATGTTCTTCACAATATAGTTGGTGGCTATTAGGAACTCATTGGTTTCCGCTTGGAAAACCGACGCAAATTTACCTAACGAGGTGTGCAGTCTAATGTTGTTGACCTCTACGAGGACATTAGCTCCAGATCCTTCATTGGTCTTGGAGACGTCCGGGAAGATCCGACTACAATCCTTTCCTAGCTCAGATTCTAGCCAGAGCCAGTTTTGAATGCAGGGAAAGTCGACTTAAGACTGGGGTCAAATTAAATGCGGTTCGCAAGGTCATGGAAGCTCCAGTTCGAGTTGTACCAAAGACCACTTTTTTAGCAGAAGATGGCCTTGAGAGTGCACCCATGATGCGGATATCAATCATGTGGATATCAAGGGGGGAGAAGATTCAGCAGTGCATCAAGAGCAGAACCAGGCGTACTAGGGAAGGTCCCTATGCAGCCGTAACAGACCGTTCTTTGAAGCTTAGAGAAAGCAGCAGCTACGTATTTACGCGAAAACTTATTCCACTAAACGACAGATGCATAGGAGAGAAGAGGCCTCATCATAGCCGTGTAGATCCAAACGGATCTTGATCAGCTTGAAGGTTAGAGATTGTCTTTTCTAAAATCTGCTGTCAGCCTTTTAGTCCTTAGACTTCTAAAAATCCGTGAAATAGTATTTTTGTTTTTGTTTTGTCGCAAAAATGGGACTTTAAAAAAAATAGTTCACCAGAAGTTCCTCTTTTTCTGTTGCCACAGTCCGAGGTGTACAACCAGTCGTGTTGTGCGCGCTATTGGTCTCTTGCGATTAAAGAGGACTTAAAATTGTATGCTGACTCCGAACGGCAATGGCTTTAAATAACAGTTATACTCTCTGAACGTCAGTGTCTCAAGAGTGGTGGTGCCATAAAAATTACATTGTGTTCAATTCAATTTGATTCACGAATCTTCGGTGATGGAATCGATGCCCTTGATCACTACACAACGGCGGTCAATTGAAGGTTTCAATTTTAATTGTACATCTATTAATGTATATAAAAAGTTTTTGCAAGTACGTTGTGACTTTATAACTCACGAACGGTCAATCCGAATTCGATACGATTTTTAGGGTTTGTTCGTATGGTCGTGTAGATGGTTTATCTAAAGTTCGCACGAAATTGGTTGACGCGTTCTTTCTAAACAATTGCACCGGTATATATATAATATAATGGCGGCGCTACAGTCCTAGGTGGACCTGGGCCTAGCTTCTCAGCAACCACTCGTGTTGTGTTGTGGACTCGTGCTATTGTTCTCTCACGAGTGGAGGGGACCTACAGTTTAATGCCGACTCCGAATGGCGAGATTGAGAAGTTTTTTTTTTTGAGCATTGTCAGTGACTCGAAAGAGGTGGAGCCGTGAAAAAATGTTTGATGTTTTTTTTCGAGATTCGAACCGACGACCTCGAGCGTAGGAGTCGACGCACCTACCCACTACGCCACGGCGCCCACGAAAGAAATCGGTAATAGGTTATAGAAAAAACAAAAATACCCATCTCAGCAAATATTCGACGGAGAATTATGAAGTTTTGCACACACCAGGAAGAAAATTAGATCCCCTGGAAAAAGAAGGGGACACGTCCACCAGAGAGACCGTAGCGAAGCATGCTGGATACTCTAGTAAAACATAAAACAGACTAAGCGAATGCTCACTAAAATCTGTAAGAATTTTTGTTATCTCTTGACAGAAAAGACGCGCAGACCATTTACCAGGGTACTAACGCGCTGCTACACCTTCGCCAAACACCTAAATGTGCTTGTCCTAAGCGATGAAATTCTCTGCAACGCCTGTGGAGAAGATGACGACATATACGACTGGATGGCGCAGTTGGTTAAGTGCCTGCCCCAAGTTAGAGGAGTCCAAGCTCGAATCCCAGTGAAATTGAATCTGGTCCAGTCACCATTTGCCGCTGGGATCAAATTAACGGCACTGGAGTAGGTTGCTACCTGGCAGTACAATGGACCAGTTTTGAGTCTGAGTGCTCCAGTAGTGTCTCAAAAACATTCCGAAAAAAAGCATAAAACAATCACTGCATGCGAGTGAAAATATATCTTCTTTTTCTTCTGAAACTAAGACATTTAAGGTCAAGAATGCGATTTGTTTAATCAGTTTTGCGATTAATCTAAATCTGCTCTTGTTGCTTGCTCTGGATCATATTTCTTTCTTCCGCCAGTTGTTTTCTCACATCAAAGTCGACTTCAGTCTTTTCAATCTACAAATGTTAAAAACACTCCTTAAACTTCATCGCAAGTAAATCCCCGGACAAAACCTGGTAAAATGTTCGTCTAAATTTCGTGTAAATTTCGTCGCCAAAATGAAGACGGAACACGATAGAAAATTATTCCACGTCGAAGTTAAATAAATGTTTTATTTATTTGTTATATTTAAATGTCAACGAATAACAGCACATAAATTTGGTATTTCTCAACGAACCAAAAGGTCGTTAAATTGAAGTTAAAGCTTTCAATCGAATCCCCTTCGTAACGACCACACAGAGCGCCTGTTGAATGAAAAGAACTAAGTACAAGCAAAAGCTGATGATGGATTGTATCCTCTTACATTTACAGTTAACATAATCAGAAGCACTCTAATCCATCATAACCCGAGGAATTTCGGCGTGTGCATGAGGCGCCCCCATGATTTTGAGAAGCGGTTTTTATGCCATTCTGCTGTTCGGGTTCAAGTCGTAAACAGGGTTGATTACTTCCAAAGATTTATTTTCTTTTATATCATCGACCGGTTTTTCATGCCCGAGTGCTCAATCCTGTTTCCACACGAAGAACGACGAGTCATTAACTACATTGTCAAGGCTCACAATTACACACTCAACTGCTCGTCCTCCACTCTCGATTTCAATGGCAACTCTTTCACCTTGATAATCGATTAACCACTCGTTCGCAAAAGCAAACAAGGCATCGGTTCCGTCTTGGATAACAAACAAAACAAACAATTTGTGCCTCTCGCGAAAATGTATCTCATTCGTGTGTTTACTTGGGGATGTGTTCATGAAATAGCAAACATTTGTCGCTAATCAAATGGAAATCATTTCGCGTGCGGATTTGTGACTCTGGGTTGCACTGAAGGCTAGGTATGCAGACGGTAGCGGGGACTGAGATGAAGCGATGTGGACCGGATTTCTTCTAGAAGAGAAATACAACAGGGGACTATTCTGTAGTCAGTTGCAAGGGCAGCGCTTTTGGAGCACAATAGGGCTCTGTGCATGGACCCATTGTCTTTACACGGGCCACTTTAGCTACCACCCGACAGAGGCTATTCTTCGTGAATCAAAGCTACAGCGTTTTGCCTTTTTTTTTTCAAGGAGTGCTTCATGCTCTCCACAATCTCAAGACCACCCAATCCTCGCGGTGAAAGTTGCACTTAGCTGCCACTAAATCGCCGACTCATTTCTCAGAAATCTCCGTACGATTCCACTTCATATTTCCATTCGAATGTTGCGTGCTTCAAGTGAGATTAACGCATCCTCACGCTCACTCAATCAACACCGCACACGACAACCGCCACACTACTGCCTGACATTCTCCAAATACTTATCGCATTCTCCAGATACTACTCGTAACGCAGTTACGCGCGGAAGTATCTGCATCATCATTTCCCTTAACGACTCACTTTACCTACGTCGACGAGACGCATAACTGGAGAAATGCAAATTGCATAACCGGTGAAAGTCCGGCAAGCCGTTCACTCAGCCTCGATGCACTTCATTGAGTCCTAGGCAATTATGCACAAAGTTCAGTTACTTTGACGCTTAATCACCAGACGTGATGTCGTCTAGCAAGTTTTACTCCCCCACAGACCGCACACACACACACAGCCATCCCCTCATTGGATACGCCCCGTCGCAGAGCGACGACAACAAATTGACTTGTTAACTTGTCGGTCTCTGTGGTTAATCAGCCGCAGCGAAACGAAACCAAGACGAACTAGAAGTCGAATCATCTCCGCATTGATCCCTCGTATAAACAAATGGATTAATTGAACAAATAATTTGTTAATTATCGTGTTAATTCCGAGTGTTATCCGATGGATGCATCTGTGATTTATTGCCCTCAGCACACGCAGTCCGCGGCGACAGATGAGGCGACGTTGGCGGTGGCGGTGGGGCGGCGTGAAGCCGATTAGACGATGATGTATGAGAGCGGCGCTCATTCAGACGAATGTGCGGCGGTTTATAATTTCAGCACGATATACTTATAAATTTATGCAAATGTATCTAATTATAGAATTAGGCTAATGCGATACAATTAATTAAGTCGCACCGGCCGGAGGGAAAGAGATTCGTTTGAATAATCGACCGGTGTTACCACTTTCGTGGAGTCTTACGTCGCACGGCCAAAGTTCACGGAGGTGTTCTGCTCAGCTGACGGCTTGACAGCGTACTGATCTCTGTGGGACCGGGATTAAGAGTCAAGATGCCGGCAATTAACTGCCATGAGGCCGAAGAAAAATGATTTAATAGGAATCGGTAATGAAGGTGATTATGGGCCAGCGAATGGAACGTGATAATTGGTGGTGCGGGGTTTTAAATAAATATGAGGTTTGTGCAGCAGTTAATCTTTGAAGGTCACGTGTCTCTTGTGGGGAGCGAGAAGGAGTCTTTAAGTCGCACGGGGTTCAACGGGTGGTATTTTTCTGGATGAACGCTCTTTTCGATTAGGAGTTGATTATAAAGAAAAAATTGCCTGGACAGTTTCTTGAAAATGTTGGCCAAAGCAAGTAAAGTGTCAATTGAGCTTAAAATACAGTTCTTCTTCTTCTTCTTCTTAGGACGCTACAGTCCGAGGTGGACCTGGGCCTCACTCAACATGCCTCTCCAGCCAGCACGATATTTCGCCAGCTGTCTCCAGTTTCGCACACCAAGCCGGCCGAGGTCCCCCTCGACTGGTGTGCGCCACCTTGTACGTGGACGTACTATGTTGCGTTGTCCCACAGGCTCAGAGTCGAAGACTCTTCGGGCTGGAGCTAAGTTTTCCTACGCTCTACATGGCCTAGCCATCTTAGGCGTTGGATCCGTAGACGCCTGGCTAGACTCATGTCGCTGTACAGCCCATACAGTTCGTGGTTGAATTTAATACAATTTAAATACTGTTGTCTTTTATTATATTTAGTTTTCTGTCGTCTTGTCCATTATGTACGAAGTCCTTCTTTTCGAAGTTCCAAGCTGGTCTTCTTGCAGTCGTCTTGTCTTATGTTATGTGCATCAATCAATTACTTCGTGTCGACCTGGGTGCACTTGTAAACAATAACAACTATCGTCTTTTTGCGGCATAAACTCTAGTGACGCTATTGTTATAGTGTAATCATTTGTCATGGGCTGATTCGTAAATTTTCACCACTCGTAGACGACTATTCGTCGTTCCTTTCGTGTGACTCCTAGAAAAAACTTGCTCATCATGATTTGTTAAAGTTAAGGAAGAATTGAGACTCTGATTCACTTTCAAGGACATTTGTAGTTTTCTCTGACAGCAGATCTTGTCACTGAGTACTGAAAAGAATTGTCGGGTTTTATAACAGCGGCCGCGGGTATACGGCGGTCTTTGAACATAACCCAATTAAGACCACAGACATGGACAGGGTCTGAAGACAGTTGATTGATCGATCTTAATGTTCCCAGATACTGGCGTTTTTTTTTAAATTAATATAAACTCTTGGTAACGATTTTAAGAGGAGCGGACTAGAGTTCCCGATTTCCAATAATTTTTCCAAGAGCTTAGGCCGTATATCGGCAAAAATGCGGTAAATGTTCGAGTCCAAAGCTTCTGGATTATCACAGCGACATAACATATCCCCACAGATAATAATCCACGCGTGTGATATCACATTATTTTGAAAGCCTATTCACTGGCGCATTTCGCAAGTTGATGTGGTTCAATAAAATGAATGTGCCGATGTGCGTTCGGTAAGTAGGGCTTGAATGTTTAGCAGGAAGTAATCCTGCCCATCTGTTGTGGGATGTTCATTGTAGTTTAGGAACGATGTCTGAGAAATAATAATAAAGCTGTACTGTAGTGCTTTTACGCTCTCTAATCAGATGTGCTCCTAACTTGGCCTTTACATCAGCTCTTTCGTTTCCTGAAATGCCCTGATGTCCTGGTGAGGGTAACAAAAGCACTACATGTGGTAAGGAGTACTATTGAAAGAATCTTAGCGTAAGCGTCGTCGTTCATGAGTCATCTGCATACATCTGTATAACAATTGGAAACCTTGTAAGCACATTAAGCAACAAGCTTCTTTTTGCGGTCAAAATATCCGACGCAGAATATTTCCTTTCGAAGGCACCAAAAATCAGCTCTGCAGTCTTACTTATAGGCGACCTTTAAGCTCCATATCCCAAGACTGCCAAGTTAGGGTTTTGTTAAGCAATATTTTGATCCTTCAGGTTAGAAGTTTTGACCGGAGTTATTTCAACAAATCAAAGTAGCAGCGATTGTGATTCTACCTCGGATTCGCACAAGGATGATTTAGTTGCAGCTGGGCTTGGCTTGGCCACGGTGAGTAGGACGGCGGCATGCTTGCGGTTGCACGGCTTAGCTCTTCGGACGGCGCGGTTCTTGTCATCCCATTCGTACACCACCAGTTTGTAAACAAAAAAATATCGTGCCTGTAACTAGCTAAAGTGGGCGTCGTGGCGTAGTGGGTAGATGCGTCGACTCCTAAGCTCGATTTCTCTGTTCAATTCTAGAAAAAAACACCTAACATTTTTCAACGGCTCCACCTCTTTTGAGTCAGTGACAATGCTCAAAGAGTATAACTGTCTAGAAAAAGCTTCTCAATCTCGCCGCTCGGAGTCGGCATTAAACTGTAGGTCCCCTCCACTCGTGAGAGAACAGTAGCACGCACAACACGAGTGGTTGCTGAGAAGCTAGGCCCAGGTCCAGAAATTACCAGAAATTAGCAGTGTTCATCATTTAATACATTTGCCGCTGCATTTCCATTCAAAATGAAACGTTGTGTCTTACAGTCATTGACACAACTATGGGTACACTCATTTTTGGCTGAAATTTTTTCTTTAAAATTTAATTATTTGTTTTATGTTTACGTTTATGTTAAGTAAATAATAGAATGTTTTAGAGTATAATTTTTAAAATTTAGTTTGATGTATCCCTCATCATCATCATCATTTTCAGTGACCCGCATGTTCCACTAAATGGGTCACGGGGCAATGCATGCACGATAGATCTCCAGGCCACTCTATCTTCCGCCATCGACTCTAACTCACCAGGAGCTATGCTAAAGTGCAACCAGGCGAGTTTGTGGACTTGGTCCAACCTGTATCCCTGTCTGGCATAAATCATTCCAGTGAATTTTAATTTAAAAGGTAAACTTTCACCAGATGACTGACTGTACACTTATTTTTGACGCTGACTGTATGTCAAACCTCACAAACCAAATGTCATCCACATGCCTACGATCCCAACGCATCGGCAATAACACAGGATGATGTGCGCTACTATCGAAATATCGCTTGCATCTGGTGGGGTATGTAAGTTCTGAAAGGCGTCTTTGCTCTCAGTCCATCTCTCGCCTTTTCCTTGTCAGTTGGCAATTACTCTACTCCCACCGCTTTGATCTTTGAAGTGCGTTACGAATTCGAAACCCATCAATCTACCGCATGCACACATTTGATGTCTTCCGCGAAAAAAATCAAATCATTCGCGTGGAAATATGTTTCAATGATTCAGAAACCTCCGAAACCAGATATTCGCAAAATCTGGAACGATTGCCGAAATCAACAACACAAAACATCCATCGTTTGCGAATTAGATACATTTGCTTTGTATTTTTTCCCCTTTCAAACAAAAAAAGAAAAGAAAAGAAGAGAGATGTCTATCACAAATAGATACACAACACAATAAGATAGAGCCACTCACCGTCCGCCACCACCACCACCACCACCGGCACAGCCGGCCTCTGGTGTGGGATGTTTGTTTCCGCAAATTAAATTCTTTCATGCCATCATTTAGAGCGCAGATGATAATATCTATTGCTTAAATAAGCACACTATGCCGGAGGTAGTATATAGACACTATTAGGAGCGCAGCCACAACCGAAAGTCAGTCCATGAAAAGTCTATGTATCTGCCCATGCGTTCGGTGGTTAATAACCAGCCTTAGATACTTATGCAATGGTTCGATATCTGTTCGCTATTTTTTCGTGCGTTTTTTTTACGAGTGGACGTGGGAAAATTAACGAAAATAAAAAGCGATAAAACAGAAATAAATGAAAAATTAAATGCGAAAGCGCTTTGAGTGGCAAAACATCAATCATTTTATGGGGTAGATGAATGTCACACAGCGAATGGGGAGACGCATGCAGCTGGAACTGGCCACGGGTTATCAGTGATTTTGTAAACAAACAGGGGATTTGACTGAAAGTTTTTATGAATCAAAAGCAAACAGGCGGAAAAACAACGTTGAGATACCCTTCAACCCGGCAGGGGCCAATGCCTGGAGACATGTTTGCATGCTCGAGCGTTTACTCGATCAGATTTTCCTATTGAGATGCTCGTCTTGCGAGGGATACACGTTTCCAACTGCAAATCATTTCATTTTGTATTGAGTTGCACTTTTTTTTTCATTCGAAATTACGACACGGTGGGAAAAAATGCAGGTCTTAGGGCAATGGGTGAAAATGCTTATAGGTAGGTAGGTAGGTAAGTGGGTAGACGGGCACAAGCCACGCCTCACTTAGGTCCTTAGGGACCCATTGTGATGTCCAATTGGGGATTAGTGTCCCCTTCTAACCCTTGTCGCACTCATGGTCCTTCGTTGTGCCGGAGCCATCCCGAAGAGATCTTACAGGTTTATTTGAAATTTCCTGTAAGTCTTGGAAGAAAAATTCTCCCAGTGTCCTATGACGCAACTGACAAAGACTAGTGCAGTGACAGAGGTGGTGAGGAGTGTCCTCTCGTTCCTCCTCGTCACCGCAGCCTCTACAAATGTTGTCGTTGGAGAGTCCCATTTTCATGGCATGGTTTCTAAGATGATTATGGCCAGTGAGAGCTCCAACCACCATCGTTAGCAACTCTTTGTCGCACTGAAGGATTTTGTCGGTTTTTGCTCGATCGTATCTGCTTTAGAAGTCACACATATAGGCAGACTGCGCCATCTACTGTTTGCCATTTCAATGATCTTTGTATCCACCTTATTCCTAAGATCTGAGAGTGGTGGTTAAATACCATGAATTGCTTGTGACGCGTCGGTCACTGACCCTGTTCTGGCAAGTTCATCAGCTATCTCATTGCCGGCTATGTCCCTATGTCCTGGGACCCAACACAGATTGATCGAGTGCTGTGAGCCAAGAGCCTTTAGATCTTCGCGACAGCTTGCGACTAGCTTGGACTTGATTTCTATTGCGGATATAGTTTTCATGGCTATGAGCCAAGAGTCTTTAAATCTTCGCGACAGCTTGCGACTAGCTTGGACTTGATTCCTATTGCGGACATAGCTTTCATGGCCGAGAATGGTAATATCAGCTGGTGGTATTGCCATCATTGATATCGTTTTGGCTGCATCTTTGACCACTTTGACTTAATCAGGGAGTCTGATTGAGCAGTGCAAGTTTAGCAAGTTTAGGAGAAAATGCTCGCGCCTGTGCCTGCTTCCATCTTTGACCCATCGGTACATACCTTTATGGTCGTATTGTTGATGGGTTCATTGGACGCCCACTCCTCTCTGGTGGGGTATTGGCAAGGGACTCTCGAAATCGAGGCATGGGAGCCTATAGTCGCTCTCGACTTCTGATACTGCAAGTCTGTTAAAAATACTTGCATGTCCAATGGTACCTGGGCGCCAGTTGCAAGATTGACTGTTTCTCAGAGCACTTTTAGTGGCGATTGCCTGCATATAAAGGTCAAGCGGTAGCATGTGTAGGATCGCTTCCAGTCCAGCTGTTGGGGTAGAGCTGATTGCTCCAGTAACTCCCATACACGCAAGTCTCTGTATTTTCGTCAATGCCTTAAGATTAATGGCTTTTAATGCTGCCTACCACCAGACTACGCTACCGTAGGATGGGTCTGACAATAGCGGTATACATCCATAGGATGGTCTTGGGGCTTGGTCCCCATTTTTTACCGACAATTTTCGCGCAGATATAAAAAGCGCATGTTGCTTTTTTAACCCTTTCAATGACATTAAGTTTCCAATTTAGTTTTTTTGTCAAGAATGATACCTAGGTATCTAGCACTGTCGGATAACGTCAGTGTGGATCCTTCAATAGCTGGAAGCCTAAATTGCGGAATGACTCTTTTATTGGAGAAAAGAACCAATTCGGTCCTACTTGGGTTAACATCCAGTCCGCAGTTTTGCTTATAAAATTCAACGTAATTTTCTCAAGAAAAATAACCAACTAAACCGAATACTTACTTACTTAAGGTGGCCCAACAGTCCGGGGTGGACCTGGGCCTCAACCAACAAGCATCTCCAGCCAGCACGATCTTTCGCCAGCTGCCTCCAGTTTCGCACGCACAGTTGGTTGAGGTCCCTTTCCACTTGCGTGCGCCACCTGAGTCGCGGTCTTCCTCTACTGCGCCGTCCCTCGGGGGTGAGTGCGAATACTTTCCAGGCCGGAGCATTGGTTTTCATTCGCTCTATATGACCTAGCCATCTCAATCGTTGGATCTTCATCCTTCTGGCTAAGTCAATGTCGCTGAACAGCTCGTACAGTTCGTTGTTGTACCTTCTCCTCCACTCACCCTCTTTGCAGACGGGACCGAAAATCACCCGAAGAATTTTCCTCTCGAAGCAACCAAGAGCAACCTCATCCGACTGAACCGAATAGCAAACTTAATATTCTAGGGGGTAAACAATTATCCATAACTCGGGGACTTGGAATTTCCTCCGGGACAATCTTTTGTAACGTCTCTGAAAACAGGGGATTTGTTTGGTTTGTTGGACCCTCTCTTCCACCCCGAAGGAGTGACTCTTCACGGAAGCATTTTTACACTGAAAACGTGTCATATCCAGGTGTTTCCTCCCAAATTCGTCATCGTTCCTGACTCGTCATTGACAACACTCAGGCTTCCATGAGACCCATTGATGCTTTCTGTCGACCCTCATCGATATCGAAGTCCAATCCTTGGACCCAAACACACACATGAACATCTCGTTACTGTATCAAATTGGTTTTATTGGTGATTCACAATCATGTGACCTCTTTGGGGAACTGACAACCACACGTCTTGCATTGTTATCTCAAAAAAAAAAACAAAAAAAAGTGCTTCCGATAAGACTCCAAGAATAACCAAATCAAATTGTGACTCCATTCAGAACTCAATAGAAAACCCCCTGTCCTACATGGGACGTCAGTTGGCAAAAAGCAAACAACAAGACAGCTAACAATTGAACACCAAAAACGACTTCGATCAGCTAAACTCGAAATTCGCAACACGATAGCACCTTAATCCGGCGAATTCGCAACCCTTGCAAACACCAGTCGCTGACCTTGCTCTTCGCCTCGCCTTGTGTACGTAATTAATTGGCGTTCGAAAAGATTTCATCAGAAAAATGTCTGATAAAGACTCCGTGGCGAAAAAAGGTAAAACCGAACGGAGCCAATCGCACACCGCCGTGTCTTCATGTGTGTGCATCCATCGCTCGATTTGTGAAGAGCAAAAAACGATCGGCAAAATAAAAAACGTTTTCAAATTTCGTGTATCGCATGTTTCCCTGTGTACGAGTGTATCTGTATCCCCCCCACCCCTTTAAGCGGAGAAACTTTCGTTTTATTGACTCGGTGAGTCAGCGTGATTTGGACGCCGTAGTTCGTGGCATTATCAGCCCGCAAAGCGTGGCATGTCTTCCATGCAAAAGGTGTTTATGAGTGAGCTCTGCGTTTGTGGGCGCACACTGATGGAAAAGCACGTGGTTTTGAGAGCCTATTGGGGGCAGTGAATGTTTGCCCTTCAATTCTGTGTGGGCCTGTGTGCACAGACATTGCTCGGATGTCAATTCATCCGGATCCACTCAAATTCACTGTAAACTTGATTGACTCAGCATAAGAAGTCAGGTAATATGATTTTCCCACAAAACAATAAATTTTGTACAGTGAGTGAAAAGAGGTTTGATGGACAGACATTTTCAAACATTTTGTGGGTGATTTTAGAGGACAGTCGATGATGGTTTATTTCGGGTCGAAGAGGTTCACGGAATTTTTTAAGTTTGACATTTACATTTACGAAAGCAGGTATTTAAGACAAAATTGCATGAGATGGCTGTACTCAGGAACAGTTGGTTGCGTGCAAGTCACAAGGTTTTTTTTTGTGTGCCTAATCGTTTACCCTTTTGAGGTGTAAATATCTCCTCTCCAGTCCGCCATTGGCTAGTAGGAAGGTGCGTTGACTGCGGATCCTTCGGCCATTGGTTTGAATCCGAATCAGTGCACCATCTTTTATTTCACGGCACCACCTCTTTGAAAAAGAATTTTAGAGCTCAGAGAAGTATATATACTTATATGGAAGAGGGACATAAATGGACACAATAAGATGGTCTATTTCGACATTCCTATATCCCTCTAATGGACGACTTTGAAGTCTTGACGGCTCACTTGCCTATTCAAGAGCAGACAAGAAACAATTTTCACCCAAACTTGTGTGGGAGATAGCCAAGGTCGAAGGTGTTAAATGAAAGATTGTTGCGCAGGATAAGCCAAACATTCCCCAAAGAATATCAAGCAGGTTTTCGAAGTAGGTATTAAAGAATAGATAACATTTTTATACTGCAATATATTGCAAGACAGTTTATGGAGCTCGGAAGGAAATTATACTCATATTTCGTTGCCTTCAAAGCCGCATTTGACACCATAGATCGTAAAGCCTTACAGCACTAATTATACAATATTGGAGTGACAAGTAGGTTTGGAAAAGTGCTTAGAATATCTCTGCTGGCATTAAGTCCGCGGTTTGGAATGGAGCAGATATTTCAGAATGGTTAGAGTCGAAAATTGGCGTACGAAAGGGATGCGCACTTAGCTCGTATCTCTTTGCCATGTACAGGCTGATAAGATAAGAACGATAGGAAAATAACTAAAAAAAAACGACGAGATATAAAATTGATGCTAACTTTATTTTGAAGCAACATTCATGCCAATATGTATGAAATAGGACATCATTTATCAAATGCCCCCATCTCTGATTGGCGCTTCTAGCGTTCGCAGCCGGTTTACTTTTTTGATAACTCTGTCCAATATGTGCGGTGTTATTTCGACAATTGCGTATCGAATGTTGGTCTAAAATGGTCTAAATGTTCGAATCCCAGTGAAATCGAATCTGGTCCAATCACCATTTGCCGTTGGGATCAAATTAACGGCACTGGAATAGGTTGCTGTTACCTGGCAGTACAATGGACCAGTTTTGAGTCTGAGTGGTCCAGTAGCGTTTTAAAAAAATCCTCAAAAAAAAATGTGTTGGCTCGAAAATATTGTCAAGACCTCTCTGGTGTTTTGAATTAAATGGTCTTCAAACATAAGCTATATAAGTCGTGATTCGATTGGACGTTATAATTTGAATTTTTTTTTTTTAAATTTGACTTGATGAGTTTCAAAGCGCCGATAGTTAGCCAGCCATAGACACACAAGCGTCTGCACTTAGCCTCTGTCTGCAAACTCCTACTCTCACTTCCCCGTGGTCAAAATCCGGAAGCCGAGTGCCTCTGAGAAAATATATAGCCCAACACCCGTGGGCTCTGAGATGGTTGGCCAACGGCGATATACAGAGCTCCAGTCAGCAGGAGTTACCTGGTTTAGCACTGGAGTAGGTTGCTACCTCGCAGTACAATGAACCAGTTTTGAGTCTGAGCGCTCCATTAGTGTTTCAAAAACCCTCCGAAAGAAAAAACAAGCCACATTATCGCAGCGGCCAATTGATGAACGCACGTCGTGAGACGACTCACTCACTATTTTTTCCCTCAGAACTTCGAGCATTGCGTTGCTTGTATGGTATGTAGCGAAGTCTTGTTGAATACACAGCTCGGATATATCGATGTTGTCGAGTTTTGGCTACAGAAAGTCGTTAACATCATTCTATACATGACACCATTGACGGTAACGGTGTCTCCTTCCTCATTTCGGAAGAAATAAAGTCCGATTATGCCGTCATGCCATAAACTGCACCAACAGTCAATCTTTGTGGATGCATTGATGCTTGTTTGAACACTCGTAGATTTTGTTTGCTCCGATGATGATAATTTTTCTTATTGACATAGCCGCTTGGGTAAAAATGAGCCTCGTCCGAAAATATGATTTTTTGGTTAAAATAAAAATAAAAAATAAAAAATGGTTAAACATTTCCAGCGCCTAGTTAGCGAAAACTCACAGCTTTGTTTATGGTCACCCGGTTCCAATTCTTGCGTCAGCACACTTTAGACCCAAATCTAACCGGGTTGACTCTCTGACGATTCCCGATTCAGTTGATCGACGTCAAACTGACATTTCTGGGTCATCAATACGGGCCACTACGACGCCTATGTTTTCTTGATTTCGCACCAATCTCTGGTTGATGACTTAAGGTCCAAAAGAGTGTATTCACGCTCAAACTTTTCCACGGTGCGACGAATTGCCTGTACGTTGAAGCCATGATGATAGCCGCCCTCGCAACGAAATTCATAATACGAAATACTTTGCGTATTCACAACTGATCTGGAATTTCGGATATTTTTTAATAATTTCCGCACATTCGGCAAGCGTAAAACGATGCATGATGAATTGGCATACCTTACTGAATATTTTGACAGCTGGACGTCATTTAACTTTAATAAACTTTTTTTAAACGTCACGTTTCACTGCATGACCTCGGTGTAATCTGCGATCGGGAGCTTAACTTCCGTTCCCATATCGACAGCATAATTAACAGAGCCAACTTAACTGCACTAGGTTTTGTTAACCGTCAGTCAAAATAACTTTCAGACCCCTATGTCACTTAACGGGCGCCGTGACTTAGTGGGCAAGTGCGTCGACTCCTACACTCGATGTTGTCGGTCCGATTCCAGAAAAAAAACACCTAACATTTTTTTCACGGCGCCACCTCTTTCAAGTCACTAACAATGCTCAAAGAGTATAACTGTCTAGAAAAAGCTTCTCAATATCGCCGTTCGGAGTCGGCATTAAACTACAGGTCCCCTCCGCTCGTGAGAGAACATTAGCACGCACAACACGAGTGTTTGCTGAGAAGTTTGGCCCAGGTCCACCTCGGACTGTAGCGCCGCTATTATTATACATATTATGTCACTTAATCTTTATGTCTCCTTCGTTAGACCTATTCTTGAATATTCCAGTCAGGTCTGGTCCCCCTACAGATTCTTACTTTTGCCTTTCGCGGTTTCAAAATTAACTTGCCCCGATATTCGGGACGTCTAAAACTTATATGTCTCGAATCTTTTGAAAGCCGTCGTGAAACTGAATACTTACTATTTCTCCCTCAACTACTCACTGGTCACAAATTTTGCCCCCAGCTACATGAACTCGTCTTCTTTAGCATCAACTCCCACTACCTAAGGTCTACTCTCCTATTCCGCATTAGTTCACATCGTACTAATTACGGGTTCAACTCCAAGCTCAAATTAAATGACGCAGCTTGGCCTAAACTTGACAGAAGTTCATTAATAGATGGAGGTTGATGGTACCAGTGCTGTATTTAAAGTTAATGTGCGGGAGATTCAAAAAGTTACTGACTTATCAAATAGCCCTCGTAGTCCCCTAAAACACAATTTGCATGAACGCAAATATTTCAGAAACAATAATTCGATTGAACACATTTCCACTATTTTTTAAATTTTGGTTTTTTTTTTAGAGCTGCTAAAACTCATTTACGCTCCACATCGTGTGGACATGCCGGTATACTGCAATATATGCAACCTCACAACTGGATGGCGCAGTTAGTTAAGTGCCATCCCCAAGTTAGGGGGGTCCCAGGTTCGAATCCCAGTGAAATCGCATCTAGTCCAGTCACCATTTGCCGTTGGGATCAAATTAACGGCACTGGAGTAGGTTGCTACCTGGCAGTACAATGGACTAGTTTTGAGTCTGTGTGCTCCAATAGTGTTTCAAAAATACTCCGAAAATAAAAAAAAAATATGCAAACTCTCTGCATTACTTCATTGGAAAGGGTATTTTTTTAAAGAAAGGGAAAAGAAGGTTCTTAGCGAGCGACGTTATAGCAGTCACTGAAGTCACCATCCTTGTTTATTGAAGTGCAACCTATTTCTTCTTCTCGTGACAGATTTTGGGAACCGAAGAATCTTTGCCAGATAGCAATATGCTTGACCAATCCAATGCAACCGTCAAATTACTGCGTTTTGAAGCAGGTGCAACTTCTCCTATATGCATCTTTTAGGAAGAGGCTAAATGTGAAGTCTAAAACATAATCTGGTCAACGTTTCTTTCACTTCCAATCTGTAGGGAGGGACTGACATGGTTAACGACTAATGTTGACTGAACAAAAGCTTATTTGGCGACCAGAGAAAGCCTGGTTTAAGGGATATTCCTCTTCGCTTTCAAAAAACAATCCAGCATTTCCCTTATTTCCCAACTTTCTGCCGAAACCAGAAAAGCAACAGCCGATGTTTAGAGAGTGTAACTTAAGAACAACCACTTTAACAATTGATTCAATCCTTCGTTTACAACCGTGCAACCACCGGTCTTAAGAAAAATTGCGCGTGTGACTTTGTTGTCCAGCCGCGGATCACACACACGGGTGATCAAGTTAAAAGCTTCCTATTCCTTTGCACAGCCAACCGGTTTTTCATGCTTAACTAAAAACTAGATTTCCAGTTCCGTACCCATTTCCAAATCCAAACGAAAAGTGGGTTAATATCTTCCCGACAAAACAGAGCGTCTTTCGCATACGCAATTTCCAGCGTGGCACAGAATAAATAGCATAGGGTCGCATCTATTGGCCCTAACAACGCACTCAAACCCCTGTCCTCTCCACTTTCGATTTCAATGGCAACTCTTTCACCTTGAAAGTCGATTATCCATTCGCCCGAAACGCAAATAAGGCAACGACTCCGTCTTGAATAATAAAAACAAACAATTCGTGTATCTTGCTTGTGTATTTATTCATGAAATCGCAAACATTTGTCGCAAGCCAAAGTCCGAGTCACTTCGAGGGTCCCATCTCCCGTGGGTGCTTGGTTCTCGAATTCGACCACCACTCCGCCAGAAGTCGAAGCCTGTGGAGACACGCAGACAGCAGTTTGCACTGAAAATTATGCTAATTCCGAGATGAAAGACTGATTGTTCTAGTGCAGGACCGAGCGGAAAGCCGCACAAAGGAGGTCAGTCCAGACAGGAATTCGCTTTGATTTCGTTCGTATCCTCGGAGCTGTTTACGAATAAATTGCTACACTGTGTACCGAGAAGGCAACAAATCTGGAACAGCCATCAACTGGAGTAGACACTGGGCGCTTTGTTCTTACAGACAGCTAAGTGGTGGAAGATGTTTTTTTCTGTACGCATCCGGACCGAAGGATGAGGATAAAAGGAACCACAAAGAGAAGAGGATCGTCTCCGTTTAGGTAGATAATGGTTTCATTGCCCTCTTGATTTTGGCAGAATTTTTTTGTTTCTTTTTCTTTAACGATCGTTGAATTGAAGTATGGTTCGATGCACAGATGAAACAGGCGAATGTATGAACGTTTGAAAGATGAAACGTGCCTTGACTTTATATGGGGGGAGATTCTGATGGGGTTACACTCCTTCGCAACCAGACATTGCATTCGTTGCTGTGCACATCTTAAGCCACAGACAGACATGCCAAATCTTCTGGTGTGTCCGAAAGTTATTTTTGAAATTCAAGGCCTTAAGGGTCAGTCAACGGAGTGTGGCAATAAAAACGTCAACTCGAAATTCTGTTTGATTTTGTGACGGAGATTTCATTTTTGATCGATTTTTGGTCATTCCGAAGAAAGGATGAGAATGCATGAGTAGCTGACCGAAACTGTCTGGGAATCGATTTCGCCTATCGAAAGGGGAAAGATGGTCGGAAACTTCAAACATTGTTCTGAAGGGAAAACATGCAGATCCCTTTACTTCGAATAAAAAGATGATCAAAAACAAGAAGTATCACAGATCGATTTGTAAGGACTGCTCATAATTCTTTAAGTCTTACGTGTCTGGAAAATAATAATTTAATGTCCATCCGACAATTTTATTCAGATTTTGTTTCAACGATAAACACTAATTTGTTACTTCTACGGGTGATTCAGTTGTTACATTTACAACTTAAGATACTATCAATGATTTAGCATAAAATGCTTATAATTTGACTTTGACAGAAGGTTGAAATGACTACATTTTAGAGATATCTAAATAAGATTTAGTTTATTATTTTCCTCATTACATTACTTATACAAAATTGAATAATGTATCTGCAGGGTATTCCAATAGTGAATTGACAATTGTTAACTTCCCTTAAGCCAGGTCAGGGCCTGTACATACAGGGCAAAGTTGTTGACTGCACCTAACTTGACGGGATGCCAGCAATGATCCCTGTTTTGTGCAGGTCAAGTTGACATACAGCCTCCAAGTGGCGCCCCCTGGATAGCCATCACAACAACCGTTGTGAGGTGAACCAATGTATGCAGCGAACACCTTAGGCAAGAGGGTGCAGATCCACCCCGACCAGATCGGCGGTTGTGCGGAGGGCCAACAACCCGCCCACGGAAAAAAAGAAAGTGTTTTGGAAGATTATCCTGCCTCGGATCAACGGACGGACAGGTAGTGAAGGAGTTTGTCCACCTCAAGGCAAACGTGAACTCCACGAACGACATCACAGTGGAGATCCGACGTAGAATCGCCCTTGGTAGCCGATGCTACTTCGGTTTGTCAAAACAACTGGACTCAAAACTCCATACTCGAAGGACCAAAATCATGCTCTACAAAACTCTTATTCTGCCAGTCCTTCTATATGGAACCGAAAGCTGGATACTTAGCAGAACTGCGGAGCTGATTCTTGGTGCCTTCGAAAGAAAAATTCTACGTCGGATATATGGTCCCGTCTGCGAGGAAGGCGAATGGAGGAGAAGACACAACCGCGAACTCTATGAGCTGTACCAGGATGTAGATGTAGTCCGGAAGGCAAAAATGCGTCGACTGCACTGGCTCGGCCACATCGAGCGCATGGACAACAACGCTCCAGCTAAGAGGGTCTTCGAATCCGAGCCTCCTGGTTCGAGAAGGAGAGGAAGACCGAACTTCCGGTACAAAGACCAAGTTATCGCGGACGTAAGACAGCTTGAGCTTGGTCTTGATGACTGGAAGCAGCGTGCCCAGGACCGTCAACGATGGAAGGCAGCGATAGCTCAGGCCCAGACCCTACATGGGTCGTAGGCCTGCTAAGTAAGTAAATAAACTTAAACACCCTTAAACCAATGACCAAACTGTCAATGCCAAAACATTCAGTAAAAGGACGAACCAAAACAATCGGTTCCACAGCTTTCACAAGAATGCAGCATCGCTAAGACTACAAATAAAGGTAACTCTAGAACTTAAACCATTCGATCATCGGAAGCGACGTTCGTTCTCGGATTGGACTCGAAAAATGTTGGAAGAAGATGATCAAATTTATCACAAAATTATCTTCAGTGACGAAGCGGATTTTTTGTTAAATGCCTTCATCACAAAACAGAATATGCGGTATTGTTCAGGTGAAATCCCTCATGCGCTTCAAGAAACACCACTCCACCACGAAATAACTGTATGGTGTGATTTTCATGCCGGTGGTGCCATTGGGCCATTTTTTTTTTTTGGTTGATGAAAATGACCCTCACGTTACAGTGTATGGAGATCGCTAGAGAGACATGTTACAACCTTATTTCTTTAGTCAATCGGATGGACTGGGAATGGTTTCAACGAGACGGCGCTACGTGCTACACAGCTCACACCACATTTGAAATTTTGCTATTCGAGGGCATGGTCATATCTCGTCGAGGTGATGTGAACTGACCACTGAGACCCCTTAGACTTTTTCTTGTGGAGTTTTCTAAAGTCGCAGGTCTATGCGAATAGGCCAAAAACCACAGTGGACCTTAAATTTAACTTAACCCATGCCATCGGTAAAATTCAGTCTGGTTTTTACGTCAAAGTCATGGGAAATTTGACATTTCGGATGCGTCCAGGGAAGCCACGGCGGACATTTGAACGATGTTATATTCCATACATAATGGCATCGATATGCCTTTCAAACGAATAAAAAAATGTCGATGATAGGTCACACACATTTTGTTTTATTTACATTTAAAAATAGGAAATGCTTAATGAGCAGCCCTTTATTAACAATGAAAAGAAGAGGTGACAAAACGCACTCTTGGCGAACTCCACTGGCCACAGTTGATTTGTGCGAACACAGCTATAGTATGTGTACAATGATTGGAAGGCCCTCAAGAGAGAACCCCCACTCCTCCTGTAGAGCATTCCATACCATTGCTTCATGGGATTCGATCTTACACTTACTGCAAATCCACAAAAAACTGTAGATAGGTATGGTGTACTTTCAAGTTTTTTTAAGTGTCATTCTTCGAGTAAAAATCTGGTACTGCCACCAGACGTCAAACCATTTATTCTCATATCCTGAACGGTATTCATGTACACCTTATTTTCCTATTATTTAGGAACACTACCTTATATCTAAATCGCTGCGTTAAGTTTTATTCCGCAAGCATTAGTCTATAAAGTTAGTTTATGAAAAGTATGCTGAATGATGTCTCCAGGGTTGAGACCAATTTTTCTTGATACTTCAAGATCGTCCGCGTAGGACTTTACATCCTGCCCCTTCTAGATTTAAAAGTAGTTCGTCCACCGTAATGGGAAGAGGTACACCGCCTTGTGGGATTTTTAGTTACCAAAAGCGACTGGTAGGCGCAGTTGGTTAAGTGCCTGACCCAAGTTCGAGGGGTCCCAGGTTCGAATCCCAGTGAAATCGAATCTGGTCCAGTCACCATTTGCCCTTGGGATCAAATTAACGGCACTGGAGTAGGTTGCTACTTGGCAATACAATGGACCAGTTTTGAGTCTCAGTGCTCCAATAGTGTTTTCAAAAATCCTCGAAACAAAAAAAAAGAAGATTTTTCAAAAAACCCCGAAATTTTCCAAATAAATCACTCCCCACCTTCACCTCCTGCAATCGCTGCTTCTGCTCTTGGTCTTAAGATAAATTCGTCATCAGCTTTGTCATCTCTCTTGTCTCATCACATGCCATCTGTCTTGTATGTTTTTAAGCTCACAAAATAGACTGTCAAATAAAACTCTCATCATTTGATTAGGCTCACATCTCTCAAGTTCAATTAACGACATCCCACGACGGGTCCAGTTGTCATTGCATCTCAGCTATTAGTTGTTTTATGCCAGCTCCCAATATCGTTAAAATTGACTTGGGTCATTCCAAAGCCAGACAAACCTAATTAACCGCGAGCAACATTAACTGTCAAACTATTTAATAGTTTATGTCTGCCACGAAGACAAAAACAAACATGGCTCTCGTTAAATAAATTACATCCGATGCGTGGCCTACCACAGAGTGTCACATTGATGGTGAGCCTATGAACTTTGCCTCGCACTCGGAACAGGGGTGATGGCAAAATGTCGCAGAATACTTCCAGAACGTACATGACATCAGAGAAGCGAAAACGAGCGAGAAAACTGGCGCTTAATTCCGGCTTACACTAGATTTATTAGAAAACAAATGTCAACGCGTTGTCATTGGTTATCATCTGCGGATGATTCTAGGTCAGCCGCTGAATGAGATTGATTTACCAAAAATAAAGTGGTGACAATTGTTGCTATTAATAATTATTCTGTAGGACCCAGAGCTCTATTGAAGCCGGAAGAGTGAGTTTTCGCACATCGCCTTTGCTGTCAGCGGGTGTTCATCGTAGGAGATCTGGCGAAAATTGTTCTTTGTACTTTGGACGTTATTAAGTTGGCGGTCGGAAGCACGTGTTTGTATAAAATTCATATTATTTTTGAGATATGTATAGTGGATTGGCAGAGCATGCTCATTGTAAATTCAGATTTTCTTGTGACCTATTTAATGTAAATGAAAGCAAAACGATGTTGAATTTATATAAAAAAATGTTAAAGGACATTTCGTGAAATATTTGAAACTTATTGTATTAAACTAGACGTAGACCCGTAGAACCTTCGATTCTGAGTCTGTAAGGCAACGCAACAGGGAGGGCCACGCCCACGATTAAGTCGAGGAGGATCTTAACCAACTTGATGTGCCCAATTGGAAGAAAGTAGCAAATGGTCGTTCCAGCGGGAAAGGCTTGTTGGTTGAAATCCAAGTCCACCCCAGACTGTAGCGCCACATAAACGACATTTTGTATACCAACTTAGTACTGTCTATATATTTTACGTAATGTTATCCAAAAATTCAGGCAGGAAATCATTTGGATAGAAAACAAAGGTTTTTATTTAAAAACTAGCGGGCCTGGCAAACTTTTTCTCGCCCCAATTTAACGCCTTCAGATAAACTCCAGAGTGATAATAAAACACAGATAGTTCAAATTTCGATGTGATTTATTTGAATGGAATCGAAATCAGTAGAGAGAGGTATGATATACGATGTTTTTCGATTTGTTTTCCGGCGCAAAAACAAATAACGAATAACGCGCGAACAGGCAACGTACAGCTGATCGTGCGAAAAACAGGGAAATTCGAGATTAATTCCACAGACTTCCAACGGTTGGCCTTGCGATTTATTGATTGTCATCGCAAAAGCCAATCGAACGGGGGAAAAATCGGAATTCGTGGGATAAGGACCCTTGATGATCGTCGCTTGAATCACATTGTTCATCAGTTTCTTGACGGACAACCACGTGCCGTTACACAGTTTCGGATGATTCAGATTCTGCAACATAATTATAATAGATCCCATCTTCAGCTGTAAATTATGCGGCGAATTTTCTGGCACATCAAGCGAGTTAAAAAAATCCGTCGGATCGTTGATCGCTTCATCCTCGTCGGCCACGCTGTCAACGGATTTGTACGACTGCAATTCTCCACTGATTTGACTTTGAATAATGAAATTCAAGTTATCGACGTCCTTATTCTTCGCTGTTAGTATTGCCCGTTCACTAATCCAATCAAGATTTTTATAATTTTGTGCAACGTCGAGGAACTCTTTGGTGATGAGTTCCTCCTTCGACGATGTGAACTCGCAAACATTTGCCGGGAACTATATCAATCCAGTCGAAACATAAGCACGAATTTGGCCATTGCCAAGCACTAGCAGTTGTCTCAAGAGTTTAGCAGCCGATCTGCAAAGCAACTCTCATGTTCGTGGTCAATTTCAACTTCTTGATATGCTGCCACAAAGACAACGATTTCAGGCATGCATTAAGTTCATCGGCAGCAGTAGATTTCGGGATGACGGGAAGCGTTTGACGAAAATCTCCGAAGAGCAATATCATAGCCCCACCAAATTGTCTCGAATCACCTCGTAAATCCTTCATCGTTCGGTCAACTGCCTCCAAAGCTCGTTTATTCTCAAATCCCAGATGATGATTTTGCATTCTCGCATCATTTTCGCTGTTTGCCGAATTCTTGGTCATTGTGCACGTTGGCTTATCAACCGTGAGAAGAATCAATTTTCGATTTTTCCAATTTCCCGACTTTTCCGGATAGTTTCCTCAAAATGTTCTTCCTTCAAAACCTTCTCTTAACAATTACGAACAACTGAAAAAAATGTGAGCCAAATCGGCCCAGCCGTTCTACAATTGATAAATTACAATACATTTTTCACACCATTCTTATAATAGATTGTAGTTTTTTTTATTCACTCATAAAGCAGTAGAGTTATGTATGGAATGACATATCACACAAATGACTTCCGCGGCATTGCCAGCACCTTCGCACTCTTTTAAAGAAATCCGTCATGGCCTTTTTCCAAAATGTGGCTGAATATCGCTTATAAAGCGCTCAAATTGCTCCTTCAATTCTAGTGTGATTGCTGTCATAAGTCTTAAGAAGCATCGTCAAACTTCCAACTATTCATAATTGCTTATAGAAACTAATGGAGAATTCAGTTGTCAACTAACATATGAACATATGAACGAAGCGATTACTATGTATAGATTACAGCGTTTCACTTTTAGGTATTCGCTCGGTATTCCCTTATTTATTATATTTCTTAGTATGTTTTTTGTAGTGGATCTCTTTTATTCCACTGAAGTGAGTATCTCCCTGTAGGAAATATGTTTCTTTAACCAGAGTAATGCCGGACATTCAAATAAAATGCGTTCCGATGTCTCATCCTCTTCCAGGCATAGCTGACATTCTTTGTCCTGGCACAGGTTCATTTTGTTAAGGTGGTATTTCAAACCGCACTGGCCAGTAAGAAAGCTTGTTAGCTTTTTTATGATTTCCTTATCTAGGCAGAGGATTTCCTTATAGGAATAGGGTTTGAATAATGGCTTGGATTGCCTAAGACCTCTCCCATTGGAGTACATTTGAATGATGTTACAGTCGATCCCGCTTAAATAAAATGACCAAAAATCCTAATTTTAAGTTCAACTAACCGGGTTTTGCATTTAAGCGGACTTCGGATAACTGAAAAAAGATTTCATTTAAACGAAGAAAATAATTCAGTTAAGCAAACGTAAAATATTTTATTAATGAATACAAACAAGTTGAATTAGAAATTCAAAACAGTCAAGAAATGTGCTGTCAGAACTGCCATAAGAAATTACAAATTAAATGGATGCATTCAAAGCCTACTTATCCCATTTTTTGAGACACCTTTTCATTTAAGCGGTGTCTTTTTTATAGTTTTTTTTATCCGAGGTTTTAATAAAGCGGAGTAGTTTGTATGAAAATTGTGAAAAAGTACACGGGGACATATTGCATTTTTCATATAAATGAGTTTTTCGATTAAACGGGTTTCAAATAAGCGGGTTCGACTGTATAGTCCATTCAAAACGGCAAGATCTAAGCAATATTTTGAAATAAAAATTTAATCGAAATACATATAAATCATAAATATGCTTTATTTTTTTTATTTACTTACTTTCGGAACTACAAGTTGAATGGCCCTATATAACATATGCTACAAGGTGGTTGTGGATTTGTCCGATTCCTGTGATTGGGTGCCATGACATAACGCCAAGCGACATAAGACCAAATTCTAAAATTTGGCTTTATGTCACTTTGAGAAAGAGACATAAGGCCAAAAGCTAGAATTTGGCCTTATATACATAAGGCCTTATATACAAAGGCCAAATGCTAGAATTTGGCCTTATGTCGCTTGGCGTTATGTCCGGGCCCCCTGTAATTGTCTCGAAATATGTTCACCTGGGGTTTCGGTCACATATAAATAACGCTGGCGACTTTTTTATTATTAGCTTTCACTTACTTGGCTGACACGGTTAAATTTATCGTTTAAATTTAATGTAGCTCTTCACTCTTCATGGTGACCAAAATCAGTATGAACTTAAGGAAATATTTCCGCGATATTTTGGCCATATTTTGTAGGCAATTGTCTCTATTCTCGAATATGTGTCAGTTCATAGTTTTTCCTTATCAAAAGTCAAGTCGCAATGATGATTGAAAGTTGACAGTTCAACAATGACATGAAATTTAAACTGACACCTCCTGTTGATTTGCCCTCCATATTTAAAAAAAAAAACTTTTTTTCACACTTGTACTTTCTAAGCGTTTTATGTGAGACTTTAACAGTCAATTAAATTACACAATCGTAAAGTCCGTCTTAAAGTATGGACCACGGTCTGCTGCCGTGGCTGTTTTATGACTTTTCTTTTCCCTTTTAACTATTTCACTTATTTCTCATGGAAAAATTACGACGTACTTCGTTGGCAATTTACTTTCATTTTACATGCTATTTCATGCGGTGCGAGTACTCGGATGGTTTTGACTTTTTTATGGTCACTTTATGTTTAAAGATCGTTTGTTTTTTTTTTCAAAGATCCTTTTTAGTTGACACGAATGTTGTTTTTAAAGCGAAATAAATTGTAATGGAGGCTTTCTTTATCGTTGCCCTTTTCGTCGCAAGGCCTCTAATTGCTGTGCAAATTGACGAGTTTGCCAAAAAATAGATTAAGTTTCAATCGAATTTAAGGCCGAACATTTAAATATGTCATCGTTTTGTCATGTTCTTCTTCTTCTTCTTAGGGCGCTACAGTCCGAGGTTGACTTGGGCCTCACCCAACATGCCTCTCCAGCCAGCACGATCTTTCGCCAGCTGTCTCCAGTTTCGCAAACCAAGCCGACCGAGGTCTCCCTCGACTTGTGTGCGCCACTTTGTACGTGGACGTCCTCTGTTGCGTTGTCCCATGGCTCAGAGTCGAAGTCATGTTACAGTTTGCAAATAACAAAATAATTTTTCCGCAAAAAATTGACGGTGTTGCGCACCGTGTGGCATGCTGCGCCATCTTGTTGAAACCAAAGCTCTGTCACATTAATGCCATTCAACTGAGGAACGAAGAAGTCAAAAACCATGCTTCTATAGCGCTCTCCATTGACGGTAACATTCTGCCCAGCATCGTTCTTAAAGAAATATGGGCCGATGATTCCATCAGCCCATAAAGTACACCAAAGAATGAATGGTTGTAAGGGCTTCTCGACAAAAGCTTCTGGGTTTCTCCACTCCCAATTCTTGCTTGTTTAGATATCCATTTAACCAAAAATGGGCCTTATCGAAGAACAAAATTTTGTGTTGAAAATGACCGAATTCACCGAATCTACGACGCGTATAATGGTCACGTACATGTTGCGAAAACTATTCATCGTGTTCCGAATAACTTGCTCAGATGGACAGTTATACCAACCGTAAAATGGACGCAGCACACGTTAAGTTTGGCGAACCAAATCATGGTTTTCAAAAAAAATTTGAATTTTGGGGTAGATTAACCCCATTGTAAAATGGCAAAACGGAATAACCACAAATTAATTTTCAACTGTCAAATTGACAATCTGTTGCCAGTTTAAAAACCAAACGTGTAAAAAAATATTATTTATAAATGCTTTTTTTTCGGAGGGTTTTTTAAAACTCTACTGGAGCACTCAGACTTAAAACTGGTCCATAGTACTGCCAGGTAGCAACCTACTCCACTGCCGTTAATTTGATCCCAACGGCAAATGGTGACTGGACTAGATTCGATTTCACTGGGATTCGAATCTGGAACCCCTCTAACTTGGGGCAGGCACTTGACCAACTGCGCCATCCAGTCGTATTAAATAAATGCTTTGATTGTACTTCAAACCAATAATACAATTCTCGAAATAATTTAAATGGTTTGCGTTTTATTTAAAAACAAAAGATTATTGGAAAACCCGATATATATTTATTGGAAGGTTCTTAGGAGAAAACCATTCATCCCCTACTCCTGTAGAACACTCTAGAGCTTACCTCGTGGGTTTCGATCGTAAACCTCCTTCAAATCCACATAATAACTATAAATAGGTATGACGTACATACTTTTAAGTCTTTTTAAGTGTCATTCTTAGAGTGACAACTTGGTACTTCTGACAGGTGTCACACCGTTTATACCCACGTCTTGAACTCTATCCATTTCTATCTTATTCTTCGATTATATGGGAATATTTTGTGTATTTGTGGGCGCCGCGGCGTAGTGGGTAGGTGCGTCGACTCGTACACTCGATGTTGTCGGTTCGATTCCCGAAAAAACACCTAAAATTTTTTCACGGCTCCACCTCTTTCGAGTCACTGACAATCCTCAAAGAGAATAACTGTTTAGAAAAAGCTTCTCAATCTCGCCGTTCGGAGACGGCATTAAACTGTAGGTCCCCTCCACTCGTGAGAGAAGAATAGCACGCACAACACGAGTGGTTGCTGAGAAGCTAGGCCCAGGTCCACCTCGGACTGTAGCGCCGCCATTATTATTATTATTATTATTATGTGTACTTACCGTTTTATTTATATCACTTCGTCAAGTTTTAAAGAAGAAAAAGAAATGTTGAGTTTCTGGGCGCATCCTTTTTGCAAAAAAATGCAAATGAAAATGCAAGTTATTTTAAGAAATTCTGCTAATAGTACGTTTACACTGCGCCCAAATTCAACATTTCAGGAAACAAATTTCGAAATCCAATTTTGCGTTCCCACTGCAACTTCAGCATTTAAATTTTTTTCTGATTGGAAATCAGAAGTGGTTGAACCATTTAGCTTGTTATATTAATTTAAAGATGAATTTAAGTGCTAATATAGTGCTGACTCAATATAAAGGTATGGAGTTCGCGTTGAAACTCGAAGCTCTCAACTAATAAGAAAACAGCTGTTTTTGTTTATGTTTGTAAGAGGATTGTTCGATTTGACGAACTTACAAATGCAGCGACGAAATTCTGCATTTCGCCTGAATGCAACATTCAAGAATGCAGGAAATGTATGGCGAAATGCGATGTATTTGGGCTGAAATGCAAAAACTAGCCGAAATGTTGAATTTGGGTGCGGTGTAAACGTACTATAAGACTGCCTCGCATTTTACTGCTTTCACTTACTAGCAGCGCGTCGAATTATTCACCAGTCTAGCAGTCCATAACAAAAAGACGACTGATGAGGAGTACAATTTAAAAATTCGCTTGACAACTTCTTGAATTTGCATCATCCGCGTATTCCTACACAACTGTTCTCAAAACAGACAGCATTCAATTATAAAAAGACCAAAAAGAAACCCTGAACTCTATTGTTACATATTCAGACGCGTTTAAATTTTTCCTAAAACACAAACCAATCAAAATCAATCAATCGACATACTCGAAGAATCGCGAATCAGTTTGAGGTTTAAGACCTCGCGCAGCGCAGCAGACCATGTCCATGAACTCTCAAATCAGAGGTTTCGCATGGTTCCTCATGGGAACACCCTTTACCCTGATGACTGTTGCGAAACTCATCTTCCCCTCTCCTGCTGTTCGCACGAAATTGAACGCCGAAAGAGAGATGACAGCGAAAACGCAAAGCGAAACGCAATTGAGCCGGTGAATGAGAATGGCGTAAGGTGTTCTATTACGATCGATGGAACTTGCTACGTTAGTAATTACACGTCTCCTGCTGCGTCGTCATTCACCGGGGTCTTCTCTTTAATGTTCTTCCATTTTTTCATTACGCTTGATATTTTTTTTTTTTTTGTATTTTTATTTTCCTAAGCCTTTAGCATTGAACTCAGCCGTTCCGCGGAGTTCAATGGTATTGACCCTGGGGAGTGATCACACGTCAGGCAAATGAATGCGCGGGGAACTCTGTTGGCACTATGATGGAAGCAATTAATATCTTCTGTAGGCCTAGAGTGATGGGGAGTGATTGAAGTTCAAAATGGGTCACCTCCGAAGCTCGGTCGCGCTGTGCCTGTGCTGTAAGCGACAGAAACGTGATGTTTGTGTTACCAAAGTTCTAATTGTCATCTGGCCGGAGTTGGTCAGTGTTTGTTTGGGCAATTAGAAGGCCAAGCAGGTCAGTGAGAGGAATTCCTTTTCCATGAGAAGTTGTCCATGGTTATGACGATGATGATGATGGAACACTGGTTTTTGATTTTTTGGATTGAGGTGGGCCTTTCCATCTTCTTGCTGAGTTAAGCCATAGATTGTGTTAATTCGATTTCAATTATCAAAGAACATGTTCTGAAAAATGCCAATCATGCTTCTTTTTTGGCAAACAACAACAAATTTTGAGGTGAGGTTATGGCTTAAGAAGGAGACCGGTCCCCTGGCTGATGTCGTGGACCGGTCAGCCCAAAATTCACTCCAAACAGTGATTTTTCCGCGATGCATTAGACGCTCTTGGATCTCATGTGGATTCGTACCTATACATCATGATTTTTCGATAGAAATTAGGTTCAGTTTCCAACTTTTCCAAAACTCATTCACTGAACACACGTCGTGTCGTAGTCTTTGGTCGTTTATCGTCAGCCAGTTGAATTTTGTACGGGTGCAGGCCCAAGTCACGATGCAAATTCGCCAAGTTATGGTCTGCGAAAGGCTGAGTTCTTGCCAGCGACGCAAAATCGACTGCCTCGGATTCTCCAGCACACTCTCACGAGCAGCGGCGGTGTTTTTTGGTCAGACCTTGCGTTTCGTCAACGTACCGGTGTTGGTTTATAGTTTACTAAACTATTGTACTCCAGTTTATGCACCCGATTGCAAATAGTCCTCTCGGTAGTACGATTATGGCGACCGTAAAATGGGCTTTGCTTTGCGGAACTTTGCCCGAAACGGGACACTTATTTTGATAAAACAGTTTTATCATTTGCAGGCGTTTGTCGAACGTTATGTCCGTCCATGGTGATTTGGACTGACTGACTTAATAAATGACCGCCAATTTGACGGATATAATATAATAATAATAATAATAATAATGGCGGCGCTACAGTCCGAGGTGGACCTGGGCCTAGCTTCTCAGCAACCACTCGTGTTGTGCGTGCTATTGTTCTCTCACGAGTGGAGGGGACCTACAGTTTAATGCCGACTCCAAACGGCGAGATTGAGAAGCTTTTTCTAGACAGTGTTATACTCTTTGAGCATTGTCAGTGACTCGAAAGAGGTGGAACCGTGAACAATATTTTTTGAAAAATTATTTGCCTGAACTTGGATTCGAACCTAGACTGTGAAAGTCTAATGCGCATGGGTCGACGCACGAACCCACACGGCCACGGCGCCCACAATTTGACAGATATAGCTTCAGCAATACGGCCGCTATCAACTGTCAAAGTCCGTCAATAAAGCAGTGACTGGACAAAAAAAAACGGGTTCAATTCCTTCTCCTAATGTAGGAAGTCTTGATCTCTTGATGTTCCCCATAAATAGAGATATACCTTTTCCCATCCTTGTACTAAAGAGCTTGTAATGTCCTGATCTTTAGAAGATCTCAAATCAGTTCCGATTACTTCAAACAAACGTCCTTCCTCCCCTCTTTAACAATTCCTCGTTTATTTTTCATGGAATATCCTTAATCAGAATCAATTTCTTCTCCTTCCAGGGCACAGAACAACATTCATACGCAATAGGACCCGCGGTAAAGCTCTACAAGGACCTCAGTCTCCTCTCAAATGAATCAGCGTTTCGGAACGCATCAACAATCTATCCCATAACCAGTGCGGATGACTTCTACCGTCTTCACGCCTACTTCTCAAAGGTAAGTCACTTCCCCTCAAATCCCCGATCACCATCTAAACGCGCTTTCCTCTTTCAGTACCATTTGGAGAACCTTCAGCAGCGCAGCTTTGATCTTGAGCGGAAAGCCTATCACATAGCGAACGGCACAATATCGAATAATATTTTAGAAATCCGTTGGCCCTTGGGTGTGCCGCCGAGCAGCTCGCCAGAAACGCGTCATGACATTCTTGTGTGGCACTTCATCAACACCACCCACATCTTCCTGCCGTCCGCTGAGAATGTCGTCGAACCACTGAGTCGTATCGACTCGATAGATATTCGTACAGTTCTAGATATAAGCGTGCAATATGCACGACACAAGTTTCCAGCGCTGCGCTACGCCAGCCTGCACACAGCGTACCGAAGATTCGATCCCACGAGGGGCATGGACTACCACCTCCACTTGAACTTCGTCGACACCAAACGCTCGGGCAGTCGCTTCATCACGAAAAGGTAACAGGAACACATACCGAGCCTTACTTTGTGATCAGTTTCAAACGAAGTCATTGCTTGTCAGTTTTCAGGTGGTGAAGCCATTGGGACGAGTAGAAGTCGTTCCGTCGCCATATGTGACCGAGAGTACAAGAATCGCCATAATGGTGCCGACATTCGAGCACCAGAGCAACGATGGCGTGGAGTTCGTGCGCCAGTACGAGAAGATCTGCATGATGAACCAGGACAACACGTTCCTTTTGATGGTGAGATACACTCTGGCTCCAATCGAAAGCCATCCGCCTGACGGTCTGCTTCTTTTCAGATTTTCATCTACAAATACGACACGTCGAGCAAAGGTGAAACCGATCCATTCCGTCGCATCAAAACTCTCGCTCTGGACTTGTCGTCGAAATATAAAACCGACGGTTCTCGAATCGCGTGGGTTTCCATACGGCTGCCGCCGGTCTTCAGCGATGTCGTCCTGCCCGACGATATCATGTTAAACTCAATCTATGCCCGAAATGAAATACTCAGTCTGGCCGTGGCCGATCTGTCACTGCCCAAAATTGGTCTTGAAAGCCTCGTGCTGCTTGGTTCAACTTCGATGATCTTCAAAGCGGACTTCTTGAATAGGGTAAGTTACGCACTGGAACTCGTGGATTGGATTCAACTAAATATTTTTGGGTTTTCAGGTCCGAATGAATACGATACAGGGATTCCAGGTGTATTCACCGATTGGTTTCATGATGTACCCATGCCGGTTTGCGAACTTTTGCAAGGAGTGCGAGACGTGCGATGTTAGTCAGGGGACTGGCTACTTTGACAGATGGAACTATGATGTCATGTCGTTTTATAGCCGTGATTATGTACAGGGTAAGTTTGAACCTATAACATTGTTTATATTAAGTGAAGAACATACTAGATGATTCTAGTGACGGTTTCATCGAGAAAATTCTGATGACGTGCCATTGTTTCAATCCCTTCGTATTCATATTTCTTCATCTTTGTGCTCGGGGCTTTTGCAAAGATTAGGTCGAACTCTGATTGGGTCCGTTGCGCAGTCACCAACCGGTAGTTAAGACACCAGTTCCTCGTTTACAAAATCATATCTAGGAGTTCCTACTCGTGTCTCAGTGGTTTGACTCATGGTGCCCCACTATTATGAACTTATGGGTTAAAGCCAATTTGTGTACAGAGCCTTTATGGCCGACTGACTGAACTCTATAGATATTTCGCCTGTCGACCTCGTTGACAGCGCACAGTTTCTTTGATAGGTTTGACTTCTAGCTGGAACCGCCGCCTTGGTGGCTGTTTCCCAAAGATATCTATGGGAAGCAATTGCAACATAGCTTCCATGGCGGCTGACGGTGTGGATCGAATTATCCTCGTGATGAAGATACACCCAGTCCCTCAAATTCTGGGAGACTCCTAGACTCCTAGTTCCTAGCGATCTGTTGCAATTGTATCTTTCCAACGTCAAACCGGGTTTTTTTTCTCGACTTCGTTGTTCTCTTGATATTCGCGTTCTTACTCTGGCTACAACAAGGAAATGATTCGAGTCGATGTTGGCTCCTCAGAAAGTTCGGACATCGAGAATACTGGAAGAGTGCCTGACGTCGATTGCAATGTGATCAATCTGGTTGACGGTTGATTCATCAGGTAACCTCCCTTAATGGATGTTGCGGTTGCGGTGGAAATCGTTTACTAACTACAAAGAGGTTCCTAGCTCGAGAAAAAGTCCACAAGCCGGCGTCCGTATCCAGATGTGTTGTCGTGCAGGCTGTATTTTCCGATAACTAGCAAAGATTTCTTCTTTTCTCGGCTTAGTGTTAAAATCTCCTTGAACTATCTTGGTGTCGTAGCTGGGGCATTGACCGTATGTTATTTATAGGAGATCATAGAAGTCATCATCCTTGTAGTCTGTGGGGGCATATGCGCAAATCCGGCTGATGTTATCGATTTTCACCTTGATGCGGATTGTTATGAGGCGCTCGCTTAAATACCTAAAGCATAAGACTGTTTGCCTAAGTCCGCCCCGAACAACAAAGCATTAAGATAACGACCTCGCGCTAGCTCAACCAGCATTTCCTTCAAAACTTACTAGAAGTCTGGATTTCGGTCACTAGGTGGTCTGAGACTCTGCACACATTGGTTCAGCATTGAGCAGGGATTAAGGTTGGGTGTCTTTTAAAAGAATTTTCTTATTAGTATATGATTACGTCCTCCTAACCATTGTAGTGTCTTTTGGGTATCTGCATCACGGGGAGATGAGAACCACTCCAAGGGTCGGTAGGAAGTCCTACTAAATTTCCTACAGCTATATATTGCTGCCTAAGTTGAAACTGCAAGACAAGCTGTAGCCTGTAGAACGTAGAAATTTATTGGAAATGCAACATATATATATATTCTACACTGTAGCAAGGAAAAACAGGATAATTCTATGTTCCAACCAGACGTAAAATTTATCCAAACCTCCGAAGTTTCGCTATACATTATCGGGGTTTCGAAATCTCGCGGTTTCGGCGAAATCTAACTGAAACCCCCTTGATTTTCATCCGTCCACG
Organism: Myathropa florea; assembly: GCA_930367185.1. Classification (NCBI taxonomy): domain Eukaryota; kingdom Metazoa; phylum Arthropoda; class Insecta; order Diptera; family Syrphidae; genus Myathropa; species Myathropa florea. The sequence continues at coordinate 47,701,840 of OV884002.1, forward strand.
AGAGGTTGTCAAATCGAACAAGCCAAATAATCCTCTCCATACATGAATCTGGATCTAGATCTCTGGATCTCTTTTCAACTATTAGGTTGTACCTAATGAAATGTTTTGTTAAAAGCCTTCCTATTTGAGATAGGTGTCGACTTATTGTCATAGGGGATACTCCCATGTTGTGTGCAATACTCGAAAGATTGTCAAGAAAAGCTTCTCAAAATCCGCGTCTTCACGTGGACGCTTGCAGTTATTCATTATTAAATGACAACGATTTTTATTGCATACTACCTCAACGGCAAAATAAAAAACTGGAAATTCCATATGGAATCCAAATGAAAATGATTCAATTTCAGATAAGATTCTAGACTCTAGAGGCGAAAGTATTCGCCTACAAATTACTTTATTGCAAAAACCAAATTTGCTGCGAGAAAACGTTATCTCCTGTTAATGTTTGCCGTTCTTAAGGTTAAGCAATGCCATTTGGCTTCAGTAAATTCCCAAGTAATAACAATGATGTCAGTGTCGTCATGAAAGACTTCGTAGAAGAAAAGATACTGAAGATCATGGATTTAATACATTTTTATTGTTCATGATTCAGCGCAATTCAGTTTATTTGTTTGTTTTTATGTTTAATCAGAAATAAAACTTAATTTTTCTGTCATATTGCAAAATTTGACCAGATAGCGGAGAAGTATTTTTTCTCGAAGCATTTTTTCACGGCTCCACCTCTTTCGAGTCACTGACAATGCTCAAAGAGCATAACTGTATAAAAAAGGCTTCTCAAAAATCGCCGTTCGGAGTCGGCATTAAACTGTAAGTCCCTTCCACTCGTGAGAGAACAATAGCACGCACAACACGAGTGGTTGCTGAGAAGCTAGGCCCAGGTCCGCCTCGAACTGTAGCGCCGCCATTATTATTATTTTCAGTCAAACCGCATTAAAAGAACATTTCGGGTTCCGGTGGTGAATATTTGGACATTCTTCAATTGTTAATTCGTGTGTATTTTTTGTGTAAGCTCAATTTTCAGCTGCTAAGATGAAAAAAAGCAGGAGTTTTCAGTTAAAACTCTCTTTGAAAATTGAATAAATCATAGCCACGCTAAATTTACCTGACGATTTTTCGCTCGATAAAATAATTGTCCAAATGCCTTACTTAATAGAGTTTATAAATTTACTTTATAGACTACTACTTGTAAATAAATAAATAAAATAAACTCTTAAATGTATCCTGCAAAAAAAATTCTAACGCATTTTCTTTCTTTTATTTCCTTTTCAGCTCGCAAAAAAGTCGAAGACATCTTACCAATAGTTCGTAGTGACAATGACATCGAATTACTTCTCAACCGTTCTAACAAAACGATCAACACCATACTGGATATGTTCGTAAGCGCTCAGCTGCCCATACATATCCTTCGTGGAGTAGAACCAAATCTACGATATGGTACTGCCATCAAGAATTTCCTCGAAACCACTAGTGATATACCCAAGTGCCCAGCTCAGAGCTTAGACAATAGTAATAATAATAATTATTATTCCAATGAAATACCGTTAAGCAATGACAAACCTAGGAGTAGTAGTAGTCTAAATAGTAAAAAGTGTATACACCTAGCGTCTAGAAAGCAAATTGGCGATGCGATAATACGCTTCGAAGATAAAAGTATTATAAACAATCCAGGAAGGCATTGATCGACGGAAGGAGACCCCCTAGACGATACATGTTTTGTAAAGAAAAAAAAAAAAGAAATCCCAACTAAAAATGCTCAAAATTGCTGTCCTAGTTAACTGTTAGTGCCTTAATTTAAATCGTTTTAAGGTCCTGTATTCTGCCTGGCTTAAAAAAGTGAGAGAGAGAGATGGGAAGAGAGAAAGCAATACTTGTATTATTTGTTTTGTTAAAAATGTTTCTTCTATTTTTTACTTTTTTGCTGGATTTAATTTGTAAGTTTATTTATTGTTAATGTTTTAACTGAATTGACGAAGACTGTAGTGTCATTTTGATAAGAATTTTTTAAGCGATTAATTTGTTAAGTCTTGCCACTTGTGTCACACACAAATAGTCAACCATTTTATCAGTGATTTTAGGTTAGGTTGGAGAACACAAATTTTCTGTTCACTTTTTTATCCCCTAGAGAAGACATCTAGTAGTCTCATATCTTTAAGAACTTACCTTATTGTACTTTACGTTTTAAAACATAAATCACCTCACAATTGTACGGTTTTTGTTTAAGCTGTAGCCAAATTATCCCTTCTTAATCTCAGCATCCTTGTCTATTCATTGTTTTAAGCTTTTCCAAACGTCCCTGTCTATTCAATCAAGGATTTTTGTAGACTTATCTAAGTACGTTTAATAGCTTACAGAACTTTTAGATTTTGCAGCTATAATGACTATTCTAATTTTAGGCTTCCAGAACGGTAAATAGTTTTCAAATTCCTTTTCAATTAACTTCCTTGGTATTCAGTTCTACTCAGAGATGCCAACACGGAAAAGTTCTGTTTGTGTTGGATTCTTCTCTATGAAAAAGAATTGCAATTTTTGGTGATATCAAAATTGTTATAAAATGCCGCCATTTTGGGTTAAAAGCATCATTATGTGTGCACCGGACTTAAGGGCCAAATAAAGAGCCTTTCATTAAGCGCTTCCTATCTTCAAATTTAAATAAAAGAAAGCTGTGTGACACTTAGCGCCGTCCTGTTGGAACCACATGCTGTTGGTGCCCAGACCATCCAATTCAAGCCAAAAGAAGTTGGTAATCATCGACCTATAGTGCTCGCCGTAGACGGTGATGACCTGGTCAACGCTATTCTCAAAAAAATATGGACCGATGACGCCGCCAGCCCAAAATCCACATCAAACAGTGTTTTTTATAGATATTTGGACGCTCTTGGATCTCATCTGTATTGGATTGGATCGTCCGAAATTAGAGAATTTTGTTTCTTGATATACCCATTCATCCAAAAATGGGCCTCATCGCTGAAGATGATTTTTCGATGAAAATTAGGGTCAATTTCCAACCGCTCCAAGACCCATTCAGCGAACACACATCGTTGTCTATGGTCGTTTACCTTCAGCTCCTGGATCAGTTGAATTTCGTACGGGTGAAGGCCCAAGTCAAATAAATTTAAATTCGTTTACAAAGGAAATGTGAGACTTATTTTCATATTTCCGTCACATCTTCTCCGGAATAAGGTACGATTCGTAGCATTATCCTTACCGTTAACTTAGCATTAAATGTTCGAAAATCATTATTGTGGTTTTCGAAAATGCTTCTTATTCTTATTGAGTGCGGGACAGACCTAGGCCTCAAACTATAGGCCTTTCCAGTTTGCACGATCTTTCGCTAGCTGTCACCAGCCCCGCATACACAATTGGTTGAGGTCACTCATCACCTGTGCGTCACTTTAACTGTGAGCGTTGTCTTTTGCGTTGTCCCACAGGCTAAAAGTCGAGGAATTTGAAGATTCATTCATCACCAATCATTGCTGCGGATGACTTAGTTAAAAAATTCAACAAATTTTGCTGCGATTTTATTTAAAATTGCATAGAAAATATTGACATGTGACAGATTTGCATTGCAGCTCGTTAGGTGACGAATCATTAGTGCTGTCAAATTCCACTGGAAGAGTATATATTTCATAAGAACTCGATTTTCTTCTTTCTTTTTTATCAAGCCTACGTTCCAAGGAGGATATGGGCTGTCTTCCATACATGACAGTCCCAGACACGCTGCTTCCAGTCGTCTTACTGTCTTGCGTCCGCGATGACTTGGTCCTGACTTAAACCTGAGGTTCGGTCTCCCTCTCCTTCTCGAACCAGGAGGCTCGGACTCTAAGACTCTCTTACTTGGAGCATTGTTTTCTATACGCTCGATGTGGCCGATCCAATGAAGTCGATGGATTTTACCTTCCGGACTGCGTCCACATCTTGGTACACCCTACAGAGTTCGCGGTTATGCCTTCTCCTCCAGATAGGACCATATATCCGACGCAGGAAGAACCAATAAAACAGATTCCCGGATCTGCTTATCATCCAGGATTCGGGTCCATAAAGCAGGACTGGCAGATTAGGGATTTTGTAGAGCATGATTTTGTTCCTTCGGGTCAGGAGTTTCGACCCTAGCTGTTTAGACAAACCGAAATACCAACGGTTGCCAAAGGCGATTCTGCGTCGGATCTCCACCAGGATGTCGTTTTTGGAGTTTACATTTGCCCCGAAGTAGACAAACTCCTTCACTATCTCAAGATCGTGATTTTTTTTCCCAGGTGGTTTGCGACGGATCGATTTGTACTCGACAGTATATATTTTGTTTTGTCCTCATTTACTCTTAGACCAGCGTTTTTCCTCTTTTTCAATCGGCGTAGAAGTTTCTTCAACGACACGCTGGGAACACGCGATGATGTCGATGTCATCAGTGTAACCCAGCAGTTGGGCAGATTTGTAGAAAATATTGCCTTCTCGGCTTAAACGAATAATAATCCACGTCAGGGACAAGTTGGGGTGTAAAAACCGGACTAGGAAAAGCTCCAGTTTGCTAAACCAATAAGAAACAGAACCCGATTCGCTGACAATCGAAAAATATCTCAACTTATCCAATTGTGACTTTAGTTTCCTTTGTAGAAGTTTTTGTCTCGAAAACCTTGATCACAAATTCTAAAGTGGTTGACTTGTGTGTGCACAATAACGGGGTTTTTAATTTTCAATGTCCGGATTTTGAAAAAGAAAGAAGAAGAATTAAACAATGTTTCTGTAGACTTTTCTTGAAATCAAAAGAAATCATATTCGAAGAAAAGTCTGTAAAAATTGGAACTAATGATTCCGGATTATCCGACAACAATCTGTTGGTTGGTTAATAGACAAAACAAGGTTCTATAAACGTTTGACAGTATGTTTCGAACAAAACAGAATTGCCTTTTGACTCAACACTCAAATGCACTGATATATTGAATAAAAAAAAATAACTAAAAATCCGGATATTAATTTTGAAAAATCCCAAAAACAAAAAAAATGTAAAATCTAATGAGAAATGACTTTCCAAAATCTAAAAACTAACTTTACCAACTTTCTTGTAAATTCTACCTCTTCTAGTTCGGTAAAAATCTTTAAAACAAAAATAACCAACAAAACAAAGTTCACGAAATCAATTTCTCTAAAAACGAGTGTCAACCAAAAGGACACAGCACAACAACAATTGCCTTAGTTATACCCTCTAATTTTAGTTACCATTTACTCTTAATTAAGTTTCTTTTGATTTTAGGAAGAAGAAAAAAAAGTGCCAAAGGTTTGAAACTCCTATGTTAAGTAAAAAATTTGAATCGATGTTTCGTTTTCTTGAAAATTCACTTGTGCGAACGTTTTGTATTTATTTGTATCGTAGAAACGATGGACAAGAGAAAAGCAAGTGCCTTGTATAAACAAACTGATCTTGGTATGATAGTATTACAATGAAATTATAGTTTCTATTAAAACTAAGCTTAGATTGTGAGTCTTGTGCGATAGTGGAGATGCCGAGATGTCTGCGGATGTGTTGAGTAGTATTTAGTGGGGCAGAAATAAGAATTTAATGAAACAAACTACATAATAATTATGTACGTGTACAATAGTTTTGTATTAAGCTTAAGGTAACTATGTAAACATATTGTAAGATTGTAGGTTTTATATTTTTAAAAAAATATACATATGTATGTTACGTGTATTTATATTTACAAAAAAAAAAGTTGTTTTATTTCAAAAGAATGTTTTGTTACTTTCTGTTAAAGAATAGTGGAGAGAGACGACTGGATGGAGCAGTTGGTTAACAAGTTGAGTGCCGAAATACAATCCAATACTCCCCACAGGCCAGTTTTTTTTATTGACACTTCGATTTTAGGTATTACTATCGGAAAATGATTTTAGATAAATTTATTTGGGTGTTTATATTTGCATCTTACCGTTATTTTATTGCGGTGACACTTTGGTCTCACACGGCCACCAGGTGTGCAGTAAATCCCGAGAAGCCGCATGATGCCAATGTGTCACCGCAAATTCCAAGGGGTGAAAACGGAGTAAGTGTTTTCAGTAAATGACTCAGTTTGTGTATTTGCTGTTGTGTCAAACAGTGAGAGGTAATCTTCCGGGTGACAGAAATCTGCAAACTACACCAGTTGTATTTTGCAAATTTGGGAAAACGTCTTACGAAAAAAGAGAAAGGCGCTTGAATGCAATGATCCAAGCGAATGCTTTTGAAGGAGATGTCTCATCAGACTAATACTTACCGGATTTCCAAAGTTGCAATTCGGATTCCAAATCAGATTATGAACCTCCAGCGAGAAAGGCTAGAGAACAACTATCTGATTCAGTGGCCTTAACAGCCGTACCAGCAGAGCAGCTTACATTGTTGTTGGGCACATTCACATGGAATGAATGTGAGAAATACCACTGAGACTCGAGTTGAATTGTCGATCTCAGCATGGCATTTATGCATTTATAATCTATTATATCTTTGAATTCACAGCTAAATCGGTATTTTGATATTTATCATTTCTTAACCCTTTCCTATCTGATGGTACTAATTGGCAGAGTTGTAAAATAATGCATTCATTTGGGAATGCATTCTTAGAATTTGAAGTCAGTTTCGGTTTTTTTATCGATGCAATCAAGACTAAAAAAAGACTGGGATTTAAAAAAATTGAAGTCACCATTCTTTTGAATCATTGACTGGTGCATTCAATATTTAGCAATCATAGAATTGAAATCGTTGATGCAAGTCAATTGAATTCACTTAGTTGGACTTGAATTCAGCAGTGAATTCACTTTAAATCGGTTGAAGTCAGTGATTTCAACTTTAAATCGGTTGAAGTCAGTGATTTCAACTTTAAATCAGTCGAAGTCAGTGATTTCAATAGATCTTATGTGAATTAATTTAAAGTCTGTGGGTTCTTATCACAACATTATTTGGTTATAATACAAACAGAAGTAGAAAAAATTATCATAGGCGAGACTTCTCATTAATCATTGCAACGTTGAGCCACCGTAAATATGCTTTTGATGTATTTGTCTAAGTAAACATAATAATACGCAGGTTTTTTTTATTTTATTCTAGTATAATAAACTAAATAAGTTGAGTTCTACTTAATCAAACAAGTAAAATAATTTTAGGAATTGAACATTTTAGATTTCTTCAATGTTATTAACTTTTAATAACACCAACCGTTCAAAATTTTCATCCGAAAGCGCGCCTCGCCGGGGGGTGTTGATTAAGCTTGCAAAAGAAAACAATCTTTCTACAGCGGCTGACGAAGGCAATGGTGTGTTATATTTAATAGAATTTTTTTTAAACTCGGGTAACGATCCAACATTTTGAAGTCTGTTGCTGGATCGGCCAGATATGCATATAACTCATCAGATTCTGTGGTATCTAAATTGATGCTTATGACTTTTAAATAAGAATTGGCAAACCTCAAAAGTCTTCTAAAAGATTGGGCTTCAACAATAGACACAGGCAAGGTGTTATTATGCATTTTGTACCAACTAAAGTCAGATGAATTCAAATTATTTTCGTTGAATTCATAGACTTCAAAAGATTTTATGTGAATTCACTGCTGACTTCAACTAACATAAAGTGAATTCACAATTTTTTTTAAAAGAATGCAATCATTCGGCTTAATTCAAAGATTGTAAAAAATTTAATGCATTAGTCACTGTGTCCCAAAGAATGGTGACTTATAGTTTTTAAATCGCAGTCATTTTTACCAAAAAGACTTCAAATTATTTTGGATGAATTCAATAGAATTACGATCTCTAAAGATTTAATTCTTTTACAACTCTGCTAATTAGTACCGCCTACTTTTCCGCCCGGCCGCGTAAGGGACAATTATCATTGTCGATCCTTAAATGTACCATTTAGTTATTTGAGTTATGGCGAAAAATAAACAATCTGACTGACAAATACGGACTTTTAGGTACAAAAAGTTCCTGGCGGTGCCAAAAAGTCTAGGTTTTGGAAAGTGTACTTAGAACTCCTATAAAAATGTCGAAAAAATATATGTTGTTCCTTTCATATCATTTTAAAAGATTTTAATGCAAAAAGTTATACTTTCTTATTATTTACGTAGCCTTTAGGAAAGGGTTAACGCTGGGGCGGAGACACAATCAAGTATGAAGACGATTTAGGGATCGAAAGTCCTGGTACATCCTAATGTACTAAATCCAGACAAATAAGCGGAAAGAAATGGTTAATAATTCCATTTCTATTCTATGTATTATAGCCTCAAGTTTTGTGTCGCTCATTAAATTCTCTAGTTGTAGTGATCCAGCATTTTAATAACTTAAGGATTATAACAATTACAGCAATTGAGAAGCAGCAATCGCAATGAGCAAAAAACAATCCACAATATCTTGGTATACATTACCAAAATAAGTTTAAGTTCAACAAACATGCAAGAAACATTTTAAAGAAAGCCAAAATTGCCTCATGTCTTCTTAAGAGACTTTTCTCTACAAATGCTACTTCTAAGCAAACTAAACTTCTTATGTATAAGACACTCATAAGACCAATAATTACATATGGCTTCGGTTGTTGGTTCAGTATCTCTCCCACGGTTGCAAATGAATTGGAAAATTTTGAGCGAAAAATTTTAAGATTATGTTGCGGAAAATTCAGAAAGCCGAATAAGAAATGGTATTCTAATGAAACGATATACAACGAATGTGGTATTGAACCTCTTTTTATTTATATGATAAATCGACTGAAAATAAAATTACAATCTCTTGCTAGTCATCCTAACCAAATTTTGAAAGACATTTGGGACAAAAATATAAACGATAGTGTTATAGATAACCACTTTTATTTATCACCTGTTAGTATAATGAATTTAAGATCTCAACCAGAATTTGAATGTATTTCCAATCTAAATTTAAAATTACCATTTTATGAGAAAGCTTCTTTGCCTGTTCTAAGAGGATAATAATACCAAATATGAAAAGTTAAAAAACAAATGAATTACATATAGTATATATATACATATATTTATATATATATATATATAGCTCTTTAAATATAAGATTTTATATATGCTAAGATCTTAATTATATATATAATGTATATAATGTTTGTTTATAATTAGTACATAAGTAGTTTATAGGTAGTTTTTAAGTAGTTTAGATATAAGTTTAATTTTGGTCAAATTAGAGCCATGAAGTGAACATATGTCGGGAGCAAGCATATGATAAAAATAGAATATTCAAATATGAATTATTAAAATTTTATAATGTAATTAATTATTAATTAAGTTATTATACTTGAGCTTAACCAGATTATATGTCCAAAGTCGGTTATCACGAAAACAAAAATGTAATCATAAATTAATTAATGTGTATTAATATTGACTCAATAAACTAAATGAATGAAAAAAAAATGACAATCGACAAATTCAATATTTTTCAACAAAGTCTGAATATATTTATTATTTATTTTTTATTACTTATTTATGTTTCACATACTTTTTTTTATTATTTTTTATATTCTGAAACTTTCTTCCTTCTAGCTGCTATCACCTTGGGTTTCGCCATTCTGATTACCTCCTGGCATCTTTTCACCGAAATCGCATTCCATATCGTCTCCACTGCTGTCCAAAGGTCTTCCTCGTTGCTAATGCCTAGCCTAGAGATTTCCTTTTGAACATCTCCCCAAAGATACTCTATAGGGTTAATATCCCCCCCTGTTGATGGCCAATGTAACACATTGACTTGGTTTTTGGTCAGCAGTTTACCAATTCCTCCTGTGCAGTACCGGGGATTGATGTCCTTTTGCAGGGTCCATTTCTTTCCAAAAGCTTCTCCGGCGAATGGCAGCACACTTTTTCTAAGAATATCCATATAGGGGTCCGCATAATGAAATCCTTCCATTCGGTGTATGGGACCAACTCCTTGCCAACTGAAGCATCCCCACACATTGATTTCACCACCACCGAAGAAAATCAGTCCCGGTGTCGTAAATGTTGTGTCTCCCGACCACAAGACACATGGCCAATTAATTCTAGCTGTATTCAAATTGTAAGCGAGAAAAGTCCTTTTCAGAGGGTGTTCGGGAGCGTTGTTCAATGCGCTTTCGATTCTGTTCCACTTCTTCGCTGGCAGCTTCTTTTGTTTAACTTTGCTAATTGCCCGTGTTGATTCTCTGATGTTTGCCCGTAATGGTGTCTTATTGGCTTCAATTTTTCCCATGATGAAATGTAAAACGGATTAGCAGATTTGTCACAACTTCGTGCTTATTGACTTTTTGTGTCGGACTGAATTCGATGGTGTCTGAGGGGTGCTTTTTATACGTGCTACCTCTGACTAATTTTGACAATTTAAGAAACGTCCTAGAGGTGACACAAAATTATAAATAAAAGTAATTAAGGGCGACACAAAACGTCCTATTGAACCCGCCCAGCCTCTACCTAATTAAGGATTAAAATTACATTGCATATCGTATAAATTGAGGTGTTTTATTTCAACACGTTAATTACTCCATCTTTTCAACAGAACAAACTCAACAGTAATGACTAACTTGGGTTAGGTAAGGTATTTGGTACAGTGAGATTATTTTAGAACCTAAATGGGTCTGCTGTGATATCACATAATTCGCAGTGAACATTGTGATTATGCTCACGGTTGATATACAGTGCGTTTCACTATTAAAACCCACTTTTCAACCTTAGCTTAAAATTTCAATAAAATTTAATCAAACGTCATAGATCGTGGGTAAATTTCCACAAGTCCCCTAAAAATTTGTCTAAAATGATGCCGTTAGTTTTTTGTATTTGGCGCGTTTCATATTTACAACCCATTTGACAATGAGCTCGTAGCGACTACTTAAGTAAGCCTAAAAAAGTGGTTTTGCTTATGTGATTGCAAAAATGTATTTTAAAAAACTTAACGCGTGGCATAAGTCACCATCGCATGTTGAAAAATTAAAAGGGAACGTAATAGTACGTTTACACCGCACCCAAATTCAACATTTCGGCTAGTTTCTGCATTTCAGCCCAAATATGTACATTGCATTTCGCCATACATTTCCTGCATTCTGGAATGCAACATTCCAGCGAAAGTCTGAATTTCGTCGCTGCATTTGTAAGTTCGTCAAATCGAACAATCCTCTTTACAAATTCAGCACGTCATATAATGACATTTCAGCCCGCTGACATTAGCAAAAATCAGCTGTTTTTTCATTAGTTGAGAGCTTCTATGTTCAACGCGAACTCCATACCTCTATATTAAGTCAGCTAAATATTTAATATGTCCGAATAAGCACTTAAATTCATCTTTAAATTAATATAACAAGCTAAATGGTTCAACCACTTCTGATTTCCAATCAGAAAAATAATATCAACAACCTATTCTAACACTAGCTGTCATTTGAAATGCTGAAGTTGCAGTGGGAACGCAAAATTTGATTTCGAAATTTTTTTCCTGAAATGTTGAATTTGGGCTCGGTGTAAACGTACTATAAGGATTAGCGAAATTTCGAGAAGGATCAATGAAATTCGGCGGGTTATCGCCAATTTTTTAGAAGATCTACACAGTTATGGTACTGTGATGTGTTCGGGAAGAAAAAGAAAACGTAGTGTTCGATTAGAACGGATAATTCCTAGAGCTGAGAGCAATTCAAATACAAGTTGCACGAAATTAGCAACGCTAGTTCAGACTAGATTGTCGAAAACCACAGTCTGGAGAGCCATTCAGCGGAAACCGAATCTTTGCTGATCGAAAACGACTGGATGGCGCAGTTGGTTAAGTGCCTGCCCTAAGTTAGAGGGGTCCCAGGTTCGAATCCCAGTGAAAACAGAGTTAATACGCTTTTATCCGGTTTTTCAAATCTGGTCCAGTCACCATTTGCCGTTGGGATCAAATTAACGGCATTATCACTGGAGCGGTCGATCAGTGGTAGTAGTCTGACTGTGGGTATCACAATGGACTAACATGGTCTAAGTGTGCTGGTGAATTCAATAGCAGCCCCTAACCTTTTAATTTTGGTGGCGGTTCGGTGATGATGTGAGGTGTCTTTTCTCCATGTATCACGATAGAGATTCACAAAGTTTGGGCAAGAATAAATGAAAACACTGGTAAATGGAATAGTCGAAGTTAGAACGAGATTTGAGGTCTAATTTGTAAAGTTTGTTTCTTTTGTTGCGGAACGATCGTAATTGTTTATAATACAAAGGTGGGAATGTAGAACAAGGTACAGCTTTCGGAGGCTCTCAAAAGTAAAGTAATGACTCATAATCTCTGTATCCTCTGTTGAAGGATGACCTTCATCTCTGTATCCTCTGTTGAAGTCATTGTAAGGAGCTTCCATTCATCTTGCATGATTTCTTAGAGGGCACTTATTAGTGACTGACGTCTCTAACAATCGCCATCTTATAAAACGAAAAACTAAAGTGGGCGCCGTAGTGTTATGGGTATATGCGTCGACCGCATTGTATTAAACTGTTGGTACCCTCCACTTGTGAGGGAACAATACCACTCACAAAACTAGTGGTTGTCGAGAAGCTAGGCCCAAGTCCACCTTGGACTGTAGCGCTACAAGAAAAAGAAAGTGGAAATATATCTTAAGCTGATAACTAAAATCTGTCCTTTATGTCACAATCGCAAGAAGTCACATTCAAAATTGAAATACTTGATCCACTAAGCAAACACAAAAGATTTAAAATTATAAACTCATTTTATTGCCATTTGATCGGTCACCATAGACCTACAATTTTCGATGCTTTTTGTGATGTTATGCGCTAATTTCACACACCGTATCCCGTCATCTATCAAAGTTTGTTCAGCAGGAAACTTAAGTCCGATAGAGGAGCATAGTCAACTGTCGACTGATCCCTGAAACAATTGATTAAAAATATCAACTCGCAGAAGGAACGAAATTTATATCAACTTACTCTTTGAATAGTGTCGCATTGCGATCGCCCAATAAAGTAGCTTTGTCGCCTTCAACGAAAAGACTCGTTCCTTCCCGCAGACCGAGTACTGGAACACGGTTGTAAACAACAAACTCATTGATTCTCTCAGTCCTGGTCTCCCCCATGTGCTGATTTTCTTTCGTATCATACTCAGAACCGATGAAATGTGGATTAATATTGAACGGCACTAAGTTCAGCGCTTCAAATGTCGGTGGATAAACCACCGGCATATCGTTGGTCGTATGAATGGAACGAGTTGCAACATTTGTTCCAGCACTGCTGCCAATGTACGGAATGCCATTTTGCAGAACTCTCTCACGGATGACCTCCACAAGATTTTTTTCGTACAAAGTCTTCAGAAGGACAAATGTGTTTCCACCACCGATGAATATCGCTTGAGCACTCTTAACGGCATCAATCGGATCGCTTTTCGTGTGTATTCCTTCGACATTGTAGCCCCATTGAGTCAAGGCACCACTTACTTTCGACGTGTAGCCATCATGGTCTCTTAGGGCATATGGTATGAATAGAATCGTCTTCACATCGTTCCTGACAAAAGAAATGGGGAATGTAAATAATTAGGAGCTAAGAGTTGTGATTGCTTACTTCTTCAGTAGATTTTCAATAGGTTTCTGCGAATGTTCCAGGTACTTATGTCCATACACATTGGAGGAGGAAATTAATAACAGCCTTCGTTCACTCATTTTCAATGTTCTCAGCAGACTAACTAAAATGGAAAAAATAGTCCAAGATTATTACAGTGGCGATAAGCCAGATTAACCAAAAACAATGCGATAAAAGTACCAGTAAAAAAAGTGGATTGTGTTCTTATCTCGACGAGGGTGCAGTCTACATTCAAAAAAATATCAGCGGATTTTGTATAGGACAGAATTTGTATTCGCACTCAACGATGGAGAAGAGTTAACAACAACTAGTACGGGTGGGAGCCAGAAGGTGCACTGATCTACTACAACTTCGACCGACAAGTCTAAACACCAGGCAAGAGGGACTACTCAGCTGACCATGATAAGAAGGAAAAGACAAGCTGAAAGGGAATTTATTTAAAAATTGAAATGAGGCATAAGGGTAGTTTCGGCGGAAGAGAGGTTATAGGTTCGAAAAATTCATGAACCTAAGCGACGAATGTAGCGTATTCCAAGCGGAGCTGGTAGCAATAAATGAGGCGGCACTCATGCTAAAAGAACTTAGTTTGACGGGAAAAACGATCGCTATATATTCCGACAGCCAAGCAGGGATAAGAGCCATAGCGTCGGAAATTCTCGAAAATAGTCAAGCTATGCAGACAAAACTTTAAGGAAATCTACAGTATGAACATGGTGACACTCTGCTGAGTTCAAGTACCGGGACACACAGAAGTTCAAGCAAACGAGAGGTGCTGGAAAAGGAGGTCTCAGAGGTAGATAAATCCCCAGCTCTACCTTATGTCAACATTCCGTTAAGTTTCCCAAGGAAATAAAATAGAGGACGAAGCCTTAAAGAAAGCAAATGAGCGATAGCTTGATCAGGATATTGGGTCAACGACGAAAGTCCTATATCCGGTGCTGAACAGGACGAAATCATTATCAATGACTAGCATCAGTCGCAAGTATATTCGGATGATGGTGGGCGTCCTCACCGGACATTGTTCGATAGGCGCCCACGCCAGGAGCCTAGTTATCCCCCAAAGCGACATTGTGGGACGAGGAGGAAATAAAGTCCGACCGCCACCTGCTCTGAGATTGTCCAGTTCTACGATGATAGAGACTGCTAACACTAGGCATTAACACATTAGTCAAGCTGGAGGACCTGAACAAAATAGAGCTGCAACGCCTACTGAGATATATGTATACAACAATCTGTGGGTGGTTCTAATCATCGGTGAAAATGTAGGTCCCACGGGGTACACCCCATACCCAGGGCACAATGGGCCGAATTGCTGGTCTAAGAGAGACGCGATACCAGTCGCAATGGCACCTTCTTACCTTCCTAGGTTCACCACGGAGAATTCGATCATATTTGTCAGCTTAGCTCAAGCGATGAACGTAGGAAATTAAAAGTGGTTAATCATCCGAGAGCATTTCTTTTCCAAAATCAAAATGAAAGGTAAGTACAAGTGCTAAACCTAAATGAGTTCTACTTGGCCACACAAGAAGACACATTGTCTTCGGAAATTCTGGTCACTATAGGTAACATATTGTACATATATATATAAATATACATATGAATGTAGATTAGGAGATTTATGTCAATTAACTTGATATCTAGCACAACATTTTTCAAATTTAATCAGCCGAAGGGAAATGAATGCTTTAGATATCTACAATCACATTCCCGGCACATTATCAACAAATTAAACAGAAAAAGTATACGATTTGATAAACAATCAACGGAGAAATCAACATTTCACCCCCAAATTTCTGCACTGTCAAGTACCTGTTGACATCCAAAAGCAGTAGATATTGTTTCCAAATTTCTCCTTTTATCATACAAAATAGTTAAACTTAAAAACACTTCTGTGAAATCTAGTTTAATTCAATTTCTTTGAACGATCATTTGAGGAATTTAATAAAAACCAGTAAATAAACTATTTTGACTGGTTTCTGATAAAAATCAACAAAATTCGTGTTTTCTTTTGTTTTGGTCAGAAATGACATACGGCTGCGGTAACGTCAAAGTTAATCATGATCAGTGTTGCTGTTGGTACTCACTCAATACATACGTTTGTAGTAGAGTAGTTTTTAACAAAATGAATTTAATTTTATTTTTACGTTAATTTGTTTAGCACGAGTTGATGATCGTTAAATCGTATTTTGCTACGTCAGTTTTCACATATTTTATAACCTTAAATATTTACTATAAAGTAAAGGACCTTTCATGAGACGCGAACTGCGAACGCGATTTTTTCGAAATAACCATATTTCAGGAAATATCAGCAAAAATGTACACATTTTGGTTTACCCAAATGTGCGTTTTGAATTATCGAAGTTTTTCATGTAGTAAAAACTTGACAAATTTTGTGTAAACAAGAAAATTATCGATTTCGATTTTTTTCTGCGAATTCAACAATCTCTTCGCAAATTGTCAAACTGAATTCACGAACAAAAAATTCGCGAAATCTTTGGGTGGGAACATTTGAAATTTTAAATTTCACATATGTATGTAGACAATTCGGCGAATTCCAAGCGAATGAACCGTCAAAATTCACGAATTTCGCAGTTCACAATTCGCCGCTCATGTGATTAGCCCTTAACTGGTAAAGAGTCGTACTTCTTATATTAGCAGCAGATGAGGAAGACCATGTGGTCAACATGTCTTCTGTTAAATCAAAAACTTTACACGATAAAGAATCAATCGATGAAAACTTTACTAATGAAACGAAATTCATCCAATTAACTAAACGTGGAGGCAAGCGGCAATAAATCGTCGTAGATGAAAGGGACTGAAATTTAAAATTCAAATTCACCACAGACCACACCAAATAAACCAAATTGTTTGAAGTTATACAAAACGACATAATAGGCAGCTACAGCAGTGAACGACTTTGTCTAGATAGGCTCCAAAGTAAGCTCTAACACAAAGGATTAGTCTTGACAATCGCTGTTTCTTTGACAATTGAGGAATAAAACCCTCGAAGAACCAAGATATCTCTATATAAGACCTACTATGTAGTCCCAATCCTGCTATATGCCACATGCATGGACACTAAACAAAGCGGACAAGGAGATTCGTGCTCGCTTCGAGAGGGAGGTCATTCGAATAACTGAACGACGAACTTTACGGGCATCGATCTGGTCAAAGTAGGTAGAGCGAATGAACAACGCTCCAGCCCGCAAAGTTTCCGACTCCAACCTGATTTCGTCGCGATATTTCGCTTGTATTTTCATGTCTACCTCTTCTCCTGAGTTGTCTCAGTCAGCAAGAATTCTTTTTCCGGCCACACAATTCACAAACAGATTTTTAGCCTTAGACCTAGAGATGAATGTAACCTTCGACCGCACTGCATATAAGTTAAAAAATTGCAAAAAGAGTTCGCATTTTCACCACGAGCTCCTTACCAAGTTTACGAAGAGAGCGACACTGATGGCAACCCACATCTTTCTCAAATGGAGTAACTTTAGCTAATTTGACTTTAAAATCGTCCCTAAGCTACTTCTTGCTCAGACCGCTTCGCATACCACTAGCGTCATCTGTTTGTTTCAACTCCTCAGATTATTTTCCCCACAGCAGTCGAGCAAAGACTCGGTTTTTTGATTGCGTTTCAAGTTCGATCCTAAGGAACAAGAATTTAGAGTTAATTTACTGGATGGACCCCAAAATCTCGCGACAAAACCACGCATTCACTAAAATTATGTGAACAATGCTTCTACCACTGAGTTAACGACAATTCCATGCAAAAAACCCGGTATCTGAATATTTACACTTTAAATTTATTCTACCTTAACATTACTTAGCAGTTAATTAAAAGTTGCTTACTACAAATTCCACATTCTCCGTCTTCACCACACAATCCGTGCACGACCCTTTCAATTTGATTTCATACAACTCTAGTTCCCGTCGCTTAAGATCAAGCTCCACGGAAGCCCTCTTATTCGCCTCCAAGTTTTGTCTCTTCTGCTCCTCGAATTTCTCACGCTCCAAGTGCAACTGTTGCTCCTTGAAATAATGCGTGTCCTTTTTCTGTCGATTGTATTCTTTCAGTTCCTTTAAGATTTCCAACTGAGTTTTTTGCATTCCCTGCAATGTATCCTTGAGCAGTAATGTCACATCACATTCGACTGTTTCGGTGTTGTCTTGTTCTGTGAACAGAATTTCGTCGGAGGTCAATGGTTCGTGCCCTTCTGTTGAACTAAAGACATCCACAAATTCACTTTTCTCTTCGAGAGTCTCGAAATCTGAGCATATTACAATTGATTCATCGTTGTCTTCCTCCGACAGGACTGGCTCTTGTTTACTGTGCGGAGTTGTGGTGTTTCCCTTACACCATGCGATTTCCACTTTTCCCTTGCCCGTTCGTATCGGCTTTGTATTTATTTTATACTGCTTGCTGCAGAGTTTCTCTTTGAGTTTCAACATGCTGATGACTTTTCCTTCAATGCTGCTGAATAGATGACGTTTTACGGGGTGTTTTCCTTTGGCGAACTTCAGATCACTGCACAGTTTCCTCTTGATATTGTATTTGTAATCAGACCAGATCTAAAAATTTATTGAATTAATTGTTGCAGATGAAGATCTCTAAATGGGTTTGTGTAGTTTACGCTTTTCCACTCGACACAGCGTCTCGTTGGGGGTCCATGCTGATTGAGAATTTCTGTTAACCTATCCCACAGCTGTCTTCTATCTGTTGAAACATCACCCGCACCAGGCACGAAGCCAACTAGCTCGGGGTGTTCCTGCAGGTAGTCCACCATAATTTCGAATTGCTTCTGAGTCGTGGTTTTCTTTCTTGCAAAATCAGAGATAAAAAATTTTAAATTACGTAAAATTGTTTGGGAAAGTTCACTTACAACTTTTTAAAGACCATTTTTAAAGAAGAGTATCGCAAACTTCGCTGGTCCTCGATTGTTCTTCGATGTCGCATAAAATGACGACTTCGCTCGTATCACGTATCGGCTGCAAATGTCATGTGTGACATGTGCGAAATGGGTAAGGCAACGTAACGTAAAACGTTACGATCTGAATTTTTTGTTGCGAGTGGTTCGTCTCGTTTCGTTTTAATATCGATACTTTTTTTCGTACGATTTCGTACTGCGATACATTTTGATGTGTTTTTAAAAAGAAAAACGAGCATTTTAAAATTTAGGGTTAGGACGGAAGCCAACAACAGCAATAACTGCGAGATTTGATGCTAATTATAAGTTAGGAATTTCTTGCAATTGACTGTTGGTTGAACAGAATATGGACGTATTTGTATATATTATGAAACCTTGAATAGCTATTATTCTTATGTTGTACTTGGAAAGTTGCATTAAATACTGCTATTTATGTTATGGTTATTTTATATTTTCAGCAACTGATTTCAACAATTGATCTCGATATCAGGGAAAGGTACGAGTTCTCCTGAAATTACGATTGAGTGAATGTGGTAGAAATCAGCTATGTATATTGATTTTGACTGATTTCTGATGTAAACATTGAATAATTTTAACATTTACCAACCGATCAACTTGAATGGATACGTTTTTGAAAAGTCAATTTATAGAATATTGTCGACAGATAGTCAACGTCGTAGGAAGGACAATTCTCCGAGGAATGGTAATTGGCTCGTGATGAAACAAAGTGGTGCCATAAACCCCCAGCAACAGGTCGTCTAAGATTCATGTCATTCAAAAAGTCGGTACTTGCGCAAGACGAGAAATGCCTTGTAGTCATATTGGTATCTTCAAAACAATGATATCATTGTTTATGGTATGTGTCCATCAGTGCTAAGGGATCTTATGCAGCATGCTCTCTCAAAACTTTCGACGTGGACCAAAGTCAACGGATTGGACATTAATGCTTCAAAAACGGAAATTGTCCTTTTAACACGGAAATACAGAATCCCCTCGCTCGACCCCCCTACCATTGATGGCACCAGTTGCAATTTCTCAAAGTCTGCTAAATATCTGGGGCTCATCCTAGATAAGACTGGAAGCCGAACATAATGGAGCGCACCCGCAAGGCGACGCTGGCTCTCTACATTTGTAAAAGAGCACTAGGAAAGAAATGGGGTCTCCAACCTCATATGATCCATTGGATCTACATAGCCGTCGTTAGACCCATTCTGTTGTATGGAGTGCATACAACAAACAGACAAAGCCATACACTACAATCTCATTAGGAAAGTTCACCGTCAAGCTTGCATCTGCATAGGTGGTGCTCTGAGAACCACACCTTCAGATGCGCTGGACGTGATTATGAACCTATCCCCAATCGACATTTTTGGCCGACTACTAGCAAAGAATACTGCTATCCGTCTTACAGCTCTTTCCCAGTGGACCCATAATCCCTTTGGCCACTCCTCCATACTAAGTTCTTTTAACTTCCCCACGAGAATTCTGGACCATACCACACCCCTATACTTCCCTGACAGACACTTTAAAACCCTGATTCCAGATAGAGACTTCTGGAATGATAATCCTAAACCTTTTGCAGATTCCCTGCACTTTTTCACGGATGGGTCTAAAACCCAGGAGGGGGTGGGTAGTGGCGTTTTCTCTGATGAACTAAATATAAGTCTCTCCTTTCGCTTACCCGACTACTGTAGTGTGTTTCAGGCGGAGATAATGGCGATTAGTGAAGCTCTGTCCTGGCTCAAATGGAACGTAATATCCGCTCGTGATATTTGCATTTTCACGGACAGCCAGGCAGCCATCAGAGCCCTGGAATTGGTCTCTACAAACTCTAAGACTGTAATAGACTGCCGCTCATCTTTAGACAAGATGGCCGACCAGTTCAATATTTGCCTGTGCTGGGTGCCAGGCCATAGAGACATTCAAGGTAACTGCAAAGCGAATGAACTTGCCAAGTTCGCTACTTCACAGCCATTACTTCCTAAATACAGTAACTTGGGTATGCCCCTCACAACTTGTAAATTGTTGCTCTCATTAGAGGCAACTCGTGAAATAGATAGCAGATGGGCGAGTGGCACTACGTGTCACACCTCCAGGATGATCTGGCCTAAGCTAGATCCCAGAAGATCTAAGGATTTAATATCTTTGGATAGATCGTATATAAGTACAATCGTCGGTGACATCACAGGACACTGCCTCATAGGAAACCATGCCAGCAGATTAGGTGTCTCGGCTAATGATTTCTGTAGAAGCTGCCTAGACGAGGAGGAAGTGGAAAGCGTCTCACACCTCCTCTGTTCCTGTCCGGCCCTGGCGTCTATTCGACGCCTACTTCTAGGGGATTACTTTTTCGATAACTTATGTGAACTTAGTACGGTTCCCATTAGCAATCTACTACGCTTCATTATAGGCTCCAAATGGTTTCCCTCGGACACTTTATTGGTTTGATCCCTGTCAAACCATGTGGCGGCACAATGGATCAACTCTGGTCTAAGTGCACATCTAAGCCACTTCATATCTACATACCTTATGGTATGGTCGTTATCATCATGCGAGAAACTAATAGAAAGGGCCAACAGAAAATCGTGAAATACAACGAGAATAACTCGAAAAAGCAAATAGTTGGGAAAATTGTTACTGAAGAGGAACTAATTACATATATGCCTATTTTGATCTTGTCTTTTGTACCCCCTGGTATAAATCACGCCAACATGCTGCATAAAGAGCAACAATGTCGCTAAACCGATTTTGGTCTATAAAATTTTGCATTGCAAAATAGGGTTCCACAGCCCAGGGATAAATGTAGAATTTGCAGAATGAACGATAAAATACAAAGAAAACCCGGATTTGCATGCACTGCCAGCGAAGAGCCTGTCTATTTGTAGCACAGTATTCTGTTACATAAATTCAATAAATGTGTAAATCAAGAAAATACTTCGTAAGATCAATGTAATGTAAAGAAAAAACCTTAAATTAAAAATAAAAATCATAACATGCCCAAAATAATAAGAAAAACTCAATTTTTTTCATTGAGTTCCATAAATTTTCAGACCTACTCCATTGATGGGAAGGTTTTAAAACATCCATTGATATTTATGGGTTAAACGAACCAAGGTGCAGTTGTAATGCTAACATACCCAGCACATCGAAATCCATTGAATCAGCAAAATTCATCTCATAAGATAAGAGTTTTACAATAGCGTCTAATTTCAGCGACTCAGGTTAGTTTATATTCAAAGAAACTCTTGTCTATAATTTTTAATTTTGTAATTAAATAAAAATACTTACTCTCCGTGATTATAATAATAATAATGGCGGCGCTACAGTCCGAGGTGGACCTGGGTCTAGCTTCTCAACAACCATTCGTGTTGTGCGTGCTATTGTTCTCTCACGAGCGGAGGGGACCTACAGTTTAATGCCGACTCCGAACGGCGAGATTGAGAAGCTTTTTCTAGACAGTTATACTCTTTGAGCATTGTCAATGACTCGAAAGAGGTGGAGCCGTGAAAAATGTTTGATGTTTTTTTCGAGATTCGAAACGACGACCTCGAGCGTATGAGTCGACGCACCTACCCACTACACAACGGCGCCTACTCTCCGTGATTATTATTATTATTATTACTAATCTAAGTGCCTGCCCTAAGTTACAGGGGTCCCAGGTTCGAATCCCAGTGAAAGCAAAGCTTATATCAGGTTTTTCAAATCTGGTCCACTCAGAATTTGCCGTTGGCATCATATTAACGGCACTATAATGGTAGCGATCGATCAGTGGTAGTAGTCTGACTGTGGGTATCACAGTGGACCAACGTGGCCTAAGTGTGCTGATGAATTCACTAGCAGCCATCTAACCTAACCTAATCCTCCATGAAAATATTTTTGCAATAACTTCGCATTTTAAATAAATGCCCATCTTGGTAAATACTAGAGTCCGACCGAACATTTGGCTTCGGCTTCGGCTTCGGCCACCTTCGGCTATAAATATCACATTCGGCAAAACATTCGGCTTCGGCGAAATGGGGCCGAATATTTTGCCGAAGCCGAATGTTGAATTTTCTGTAAAAATAGAAGTTGTAAGGAACGGTGTGTTTTTGTTTTGTTATTGTCGGATATTTTGTATTTTGAAAGTGCGCTTGTTTACAGCTTTAAAATCAAAAGATTTTGCATTTGCAAGTTGGTAAACTATTAAGTGGTCTGTATAAAAGCATGCAATTTATTTGTACTGGTTTCAGCTAGAAAGAACATCAAAAATGGCAGCTAAAAATCCTATTTGGGGTTATTTCGTAGAAATGATGCGAATGCAACTTGCAAATTATGCTCCAAATAGAGTCCAACCTAACACTCGGCTTCGGCTTCGGCCGAAGTTGATGGAAAAGCCGAAGTCCGCTTTCGGCCGAAAAGCTGACCTTCGGTCGGACTCTAGTAAATACCCGTAAATACCCAGGGTATTGGCTTTCCACTAGTTCTGTGCAATGTAGTGTATTGAACATATGTCTTCCGCAATATGGTCTGGGGAGTACCGGCCAGGTGCATATAAAGCAATATATTCAATTCAATTCAGTTGAATTTCGAAGTATTCGGAAAACGAGTAAGTCTTTTGTGGTACAATTTTAACATGATTAAAACTTACAATATTTTTACTTAACATAAATGGCAAAAAGAAAAAAAGAAGAAATAAAAATATAGACATGTATTGAATTTAAACATATAAATATATAGCTCATGAAAATTTAGTCTGTATCAGAGTGTCATTGAGAGCAGTCGATTTTTTAGCGAGTGCTCCGAAATTTAGAATCTTTTCAATGTTTGATAACCCCTGTTCGGTTTTTCGGAGAAATCCTAGTGACAAAGCCCAGTTAATACTATAACTGTTGCTGTAGAGATACTGAATTCAATCAGCGCCTTGTGGCAATACCTTTTTACTATAATATTATAAATGTAACATCCCTGTCATCTTTTCACTTGAATTTCATATTGTAACGTTTGCCTTCTCTACTTCTTCAAATTATATTCATTCGTTCCATGAAGTCCACTAAATAAAGAACATTCGTTTATTTTGCTTTAAATACGTCTTGGATTTATTCTCTGCTCTAACAGTTGCGATCGATCTGGTAACGCCCGCTAAAATTTAGTAACAACCAACGGAGGAAATAAAAATCACCGGCACAATAGAAAGCCATTATGTATGTAAAATAAATTACCAGATAAGGAATTTCTAATCCAAACCATTCCTTCGCTGATGACAGTACTCTCAGCTTTTCATATTCGTTTCAAAACTCACGTCCCTGTCCTTCGGCAGAATTGGAGCGGCAGCTTATGTTAAGCACATTAAATTCCGACCTTGACAGCGTATTTAATTGGGGTAAAAACAATAGAGTGGAATTTAATGCTTCAAAAACTCAATGCTGTCTACTGTCACTTAAGCGATCCCAAAATAATCAGCCATTATCCCTGAATGGCACTTGCATCGAAGAAACCGAACAACTTTCCATCCTCGGTATGTGTATCAACTCAACACTTAGTTGGAATGATCACATATTCGAGGTCGCCAAAAATGCTGCGAAATGTCTAGGTTTCCTTAAACGATGCAAGAAATTCTTCACTCCCTCTGATTTGGCTTCAATTTACAAGGCCTACATTAGCCTCAAACTTGAGTATAACGCTCATATCTGGTCTGGTGCTCCCAAGACCTCTCTGCACCTGCTAGATAGAATACAGCAGCGAGCGATAAAACTTATAGGAGACAGTAATATCACGAAGTCGATAGACTCGCTCGAACATCGCGTAATGTCTCATCCTTATCACTGTTTTATCGCTATTTTAACAAACGATGCTCAAGTGAGCTAGCGAATTGCATTCCTCTCTCTAGAGAGTCGTTTTTTAGCCGCACCACACGAATATGGAATGCTCTTCCCAGCCCAATATTTCCCACTCACTACAATCCGCAGACATTAAAGACCAATGTGCACAGGTACCTCCTTTCCCTTTCTCCCTCTATACCTTCGGCCCGTGCTGTGTCTTGATTCCGGACACTTAAGGGTATTCGTAAACCCTTTTGCGCGCGCAAATTATAAAACAAAAAAAATACCACCAAATCTGTGGTATTAACCAATACAAAGGAGGACCACCACAAAATAAAGGAATTCCTGAAAGAAAAGAAGGCAGAGTTCAACAATTATACTATAAAGACAGAGAAGTAATCGTTTTTCATTGTAAAAGGAGTTCACAACAGCCAGGAAGCAGCTGAAATTGCGGCAGCCTTAAATGAAGAAGGAGTACCAGTAATCCAGGTAACACACTTTAAAGAAATGGACAGAAAGTTCAACAGCAAGTGACCAAGAATGCCGATATCCCTGCCATATACAGGAAGACGCTATTACTGAACTGGGAAAAATTCAAGTCAAATGGAATAACTCAGTGTAAGAACTGCCAGAGGTTTGGGCACGTCACCAGTAATTGCGGCGTGAGGTACCGGAGGGTAAAGTGCAAGGATGAGCACGCACCAGCCAACTGCCCGGGGAGACGTCTACACAAACTGCAGGAAGGAGGGAAACCCTGCGAACTACAGGGGTTTTACAAAATACAAAGAGAAGTTGGGGGAAAGCACAAAGTTGGTCGAAAAAAGAAGACGCAAGAACAATTTGCAGAAACTTCCGCAAGAAAGACAATTTCAGCAGAACTAAGATTTGTCCAAACAGCCGCATTAGTCAACAACATCGCTAAAAAGGCGACCAAACTGGCCCCCATAACACCAGCATGTACCCCAGAGGTGAACTTTCAACCCACAACCACAAAGAAATGCGCAGCAGAGAAAATATCGAAGGGATTTAATCTCCTCGATAAAACCCAGAGGCTCTGTGGAATGGATTTCCTAATCTTGCTCCAAAAAGCCAAGGGCTATGGCAATCTTACTGATAGAGTTCAAGGACAATACTAAAAGAGCACGCACAACACCAGTGGCTGCTGAGAAGCTAGGGCCTCGGACTGTAGCGCCGCTATTATTATTATTATTAAAAAGAGTGACTAAATGAAGGTTTTTCATCATAGTTTTCCTTCAAATGTTCTTCGCAACTAAATTAATGTCTATTCAATAATAATCAATACATTTTTCAGTTGTAAGATATAATGTACATATCAAATCTCTATGCAAGCTGCATATTTATCAAACATATATAATACTTATTCTATGGCAAAATACCAAGCCGGCCGAGGTCCCCCTCGACTTGTGTGCGCCACCTTGTACGTGGACGTCCTCTGTTGCGTTGTCCCAACTTAGCCGGAGCTAAGTTGTCCATACGCTCTACATGGCCTAGCCATCTTAGGCGTATATCTATTAAAAAGAGTGCACTCAATCCTTAAGAAGATAAGACATCGTGGAATCGCGGAACAGCAATTGTGGTAATAGCAATGTTTGACCATGACACAGTAAAGATATCTGGCCTAATGTCGATGGAAGCGACAGCCGTCGTCGTCAAAATGAGCAGGTCAGAGACTGTTCTACTGGTGCAACACTACAAAGTTGCACATATAATAAGGAACCCTAAGACACCATTCAATTTAGTCCGACACAACTAGTGAATGAGAACGAAGCTGTGAAAAATAAGAGAATCAACTTTATATCCAATCATGGGAAGGCCTGAAGGCAAGGGAGCACCATCCCAGGCAAACATCAAACAATCAACTGGCACTATCAGCAAAGTTCAACGAAAGATGCAGCCAACTAAGCCGCCAACTAAGACGTCGGAAAATGTTAAAAGCTTATTGGTCCACACTCTCGAATACCCTTTAATCAACGAACTGTAAGCTGAATTAGAAAGCAGTGTAACGCAACTCAGCACTAAATGGCTACGTGTCTTGTGGTCAGAAGACAACAGTTTCAAGGCACCGAAATTGATTTTCTGCTGCTTCAGTTGGCAAGGAGTTGGTCTCATAAACCGCGGGGAGGGATTTCACTATGCGGATCCGATTGTGGGTATTCTCCGGAAAAGTGTGCTGTCATTCGCCAAAGTTGCCTTTAGAAAGACTCTCCACTTCAGGACACTCCACAGAGACATCGATCTCAAATACTGCACAGGAGCAGTTATTAAAAAAAGACTCCGGACGAAATATGACGCCAAAATCAGCGAGAGTAACGAGTCTGACTGGCTCACTTTTGTCAAAAATTTAATTCAAAATTTAAAAGCAAAAAATATAAATAATGGAAATAATAAACTCTTAAGTCTAATTAACACGAAGAGAATTTCAGACTCAAATGAATGTGATTTATTCTTTACAATAATATATATAATTTTTTTTATACATTTTTTTTAAATACCGCGAGTTGCACTCAACAATTTAATCTCTAAACAATGATAGAAAATAGAAAATTCTATGACTTTGCTGCCGACAACGACGGCGAAGCGAACGAAAATGAGAAAAAATGAAATGCACCAACTGTAACAATAGGTTTGCTTTATTTCAACTGGGGGTTTTTTAGTGCATTAATTCACAGTTAGCTTTTTATGTATGCAAGAGAACATGGAATATTTTTTAACAAAAATATGGCGACCTTTCGTGTTCTGGCGGGGAATTCAAAATTTGCAAGACTGTATTCGCTTAGTTAATACAACTGATAAGTAAATGAATACAACTTTGAATGGTATATTGTAATACCGAACAATGTTTCGAGTAATTCAAAAGCGGAAAACCAAAGCAAACAGAAGACCGGAAAATTAAAATTAAAAGAAAGATCCATTAAAATTGATAATGTAGATATTTACACTTGTTTGCCATCAAAGGGAACTTTTTCAAATTGTTAAATCTAGCCTGAAGTTGCACGCATAAGATGGACCTTGAAGACTCCATCAAATTCAATCCGACACAACAAGTCAACAAGAACGAATCTGTGAAAAATCGGAATCCATTTTATATGCATTGAAAACATCAAACAATCAACTGGAACTATAAGCAATGTTCAACGAAAGGAGCAACCAACCAAGACGTCGAAAAATATTAAAAGCGAATTGGTCAACGCTCTCGAATCTTTTTTAATCAAAGAACTGAAAGCTGGAATAGGGAGCAATGTAACCCAACCCACCATAAAGTGGTCATGTGACTTGTGGTCAGGAGACACCGTGACTGATCTTCTTCGGTGGTGATTCAATCCATGTCTGGGGATGCTTAACTTGACACGGAGTTGGTCCTATACACCGAATGGAAGGATTTTATTATGCGGAACTCTTTATGGATATTCTTTGAAAAAGGGTGATTCCATTCGTCAAAAAAGCCTTTGAGTTGGTTTCATAAGCCGCAGGGGGGGATTTCACTATGCGAACCGTATGTGGGTATTCTTCGAAGAAGTGTGTTGTCTTTCGCCAAAGTAGCCTTTCGAAAAACGTGGACACTACAGAGAGACATCAATCTCCTATATTGCATAGGAGCATTTAGGAAATTGTTGAATGAAAATGTGGTGAATTTGTTGAATTCACCATTATCAGAGGGAGATATTAGTCCAATAGAATATCTGTGCGGAGATGTACTGAAGGAAATCTCGAGGCCAATAAGGAAGACCTGTGGACGACGGTGTAGGAAAAAGTCAACCAAATCAGACAAAATCTAAAGCGCATTGAACAACGCCCTCGAACACCCTCTAAAGAGGACTTTTCTCGACAAATTGCCAACTGAAATAGTAAGCAAAACCGCTTACCATTTGCACAGAGCTAGAATTAATTGGCCATGCGTCTTGTGGTCGGGAGACACAACATTCACTACATCGGGCATGATATTCTTCGGTGGAGGTTCAATCAGTGTCTGGGGATGCTTCACTTGACATGGAGTTGGTCCCATACACCGAATGGAAGGATTTTATTATGCGGACCTCTTTATGGATATTCTTTCAAAAAGTGTGATTCCTTGAACTTGAAACTTGAACCCTACAGAAAGACATCGATCCCCGAGGGCGAGGTATTATACTAGCCATCAACAGGGGGGAAATATTAACCCAATAGAGAAAATATTAACGCAACAGAGGACGTCCACGTACAAGGAGGCG
The DNA here is from genome assembly GCA_930367185.1 of Myathropa florea. Classification (NCBI taxonomy): domain Eukaryota; kingdom Metazoa; phylum Arthropoda; class Insecta; order Diptera; family Syrphidae; genus Myathropa; species Myathropa florea. Next base: position 47,730,324 of record OV884002.1, read on the forward strand.
CACACAAGTCGAGGGGGACCTCGGCCGGCTTGGTGTGCGAAACTGGAGATAGCTAGCGAAAGATCGTGCTGGCTGGAGAGGCATGTTGAGTGAGGCCCAGGTCCACCTCGGACTGTAGCGCCCTAAGAAGAATAAGAAGAAGAGTATATGTGGGGATATGTTCAGAAGGAAATCTCTATGCATGGCATTACCAATGAGGAAAACCTTTGAAAGCCTGTGGATACGACATGGAATGGAATATCGGTTAAAAGATGCAGCCATGGAGAGAAGGAACTCAATTATTTTCACTCGTAGCTTTGGTAGAAAATTGTCGGCTGTCGAAAGAAGCCTTCTTGTATACTCTGGAGGCAACTAAAGCCATCTTCCGAGTGTCGGAAAATGAACCGCAGTACCGCCAATTTTAAAACTAGCAGCAATACTGAAGTCGTGGGCGCCATGGCCGTGTAGGTTTGTGCTTCGACTCATACTCACTAGACTTTCACAGTCTAGGTTCAAATCCCAGAATAAGCTAAAATTTAAAAAAAAATTGTTTGCGGCTCTACCTCTTTCGAGTCACTGATAATGTTCAAAGAGTATAACTGTCTACGAAAAGCTTTTTAATATCGCCGTTCGGAGTCGATATTGAACTGTAGGTCTCCTCCACTCGTGAGAGAACATAGGACGCACAACACAAGTGGTTGCTGAGAAGCTAGTCCCAAGTCCTCGGTCTGTAGCACCGCCATTATTATTATTATTAATACTGAAGTCTAAATTGTTTGTGTTCATAATAGAGACACCCAAGCCGATAGAAGATGTTCTTTGTCCTAGACATATTTCGTTCATGTTCTCAGAGAAAACGAAAACAAAACAAAAAAATATTAAATTCCTTTTATTTAATTTCTTTTAATAAAATAATAATAAAATAATATAAAAAATTAAGAACTGTAATCCTTGTTTTCCCACTTTTCTATTGAAATTAATTTATTAATTAATTTATTATATATACCAATCGTAATCACACGTGCTTTGAGTTCTGCTTCTTATCCAAAAAAAAAGCAACATGACGTGCTTTCCTCCTTTTTAGTTAAGGAGAAGAATGAGAAATAATTTGAAATAATCAATTTAAATTTATTTCAATTTAAAAATCAATATAATTTTATTTGAATTCTATTTTTTTAAATAATTAAATTATATTTCAATTTTCTTTAAATTTATTTGAATTTAATTTAAAATTATTCTTTTCAAAAAAATTTAGAAAAATTGTTTACGATTATATTTTTCCTTATTATCAGATGCTTACTTTAGTGTATTAGCGGAGTTCAGATGAGAAGGTTGACCATCGTTGCTCGTGGTTATAAAAAAAATGTTCAAATTTCCTCTTTGCGAATAATACTTTGGGAAACGAAACTAGTGGACGAATTAATGTTCTGTTGTTTCTACAAATGATTCAAGAGAGTTTCTGATATGTCTTCTGATTATATCCTCCTGTAGAAGCATGAAGGAGGATGCACAATAATTAAATTGAAATAAATTCATAGTTTCCGTTTATTACGTTCCAATAAGACCCAAAGAACTATATTGGATTCAAATTCAGTAATTCCGGTGGAATTTGGCAGCCGTTTAGTAACATTATAAAGGAGCCACAATTTCATATGTCGTATGTTTGGGGTCGTTGTTTTGTTGAAAGCAGTCCTCATTTTGCAGCCTTTTTCATTGTAATTGTACTAAGGTTTTAAAAGGGGGCACAATAGATCTTAAAGGTCGTGGTGCAATATACCCTCAACCATAATAATAATAGTGACGCTATGGACGAGCTGCTGTGAGCATCGGGAGTAACTCTGAACGTGCAGCAAAATTGCAAGTGATCAGAGAGAATCTCAGGATTGGAAGCAATTGGAAATCAATAAGAAGCTAGATGAGGATAACGTTGCAGCTGCTGAGGCAACGCCTTCAAAGTTTGGACAATTTCAATGATTTTCGACTCAAGATGATGGAGAGCAAGTTTCCCGATCAATACAAAGCTGTGATGTGGCTTCGAGCGTATCTGGACAAGTTCCAAGGCCGCATCTATGAACCAATGATTCTCGAGTTCAATATGAATTATTCTAGTCACTGTACGAGTACATCGAGAATTCCATCCTCCTGAGGGATCTTCTGGCGTTCACGTGTGAAAACAAAGCCGACATCTCCAACCCAATGAATTACCTGGGGATTGAGGAGCAGTTATCGATTAGTATTGTGTATTTCCAACCCGCAGAGGCATGTCAATACGTTCCAAGCCAGTTCTCTTGTTGATTATTGGTTCTTCGCGTACCTCGTAGAGTTGATCGAAGGCCCACCGGTTTGTTATGGATTACCCCGTTATCTTAGAAGTAAGAGAGCATAGGTTTCAGTTTAGAAATAAGAGAATTCAGTTGAATAAACGACGCTAAACGGACCACACGTGTTTTGATTAAAAAAAATATAACACGGTTATTCGGAATAACCTCTGTTGCTTTTAGCAGTTAGGGAGTAACCTCGTTGGAACAAACAAGGTGATTGTATTGCCGTCATTCTCAGCAAACATTCAAAACTTCTTCGGAGGCAACACAAGGGACAATGTGTCAATATTAAAGTGCTCCCGTGAGACAACTCGATCGCAGAACATAATCGCGGACCGAAATATTCTTTCGAGTGTGTAAGAAAATTAGTTAAACGACCTCAGAGAATGCACGTGGAGCAGATCGTGTAGATCGAGATTTGAATCAATAAACTGGAGCATCAACAGACATCATGAAGGAGCAGCGAGCATTCGAGATCTCAGTTGGCAAGCTACGAGAACTGAAGGAGAGACTTGCCAAGCGCTTACACGTGTCGTATATGATCTCCTGGAGTCCTGGAGGGGAAGTTCTTGTTTGATGGCTTTCTGCCGTTAGGAAGACTAGTGATTCTATTTGTGAAAATCATTACAAGTGAGAAATACATAAAGTGGGATCGCTCAAGTCCCTATTCCAAAATTTAATTAAAAAGATGATTTTATAATTTCAGTTAATCCATTTATTCATTTAGATAAAATCAACGTATAAAAGAAAATACAAAAATTAAATTAAAAAGTTATTTTAGTAAGAATCGTAGAAAATAAAATTGTTTTCTTCTGTGTCGTCCTGGCCCGCACACGTTCCTTATTCTAATGAAATACTCCAAAATGAATTGCTGAGACAAATTTTCACAACACCTATATTCTTCATCTAAGTGAAGCAATGCAGTCACTCGGTTGGCCACAACTCTAAGGTGGTAGGTAGCATTCATTGAATGATTTGCAAAAATGATTATCAAGTTTCCGAATGTATTGAACGAAGTCTGAGGGAGGCGTAAGCAGGTTACAATCATCAAATTGCTTAAAGTTGGTAAGCATTAGGCTGGTCGATGCTTGTGCTGTGTCTAGTGTTGGCAAAAGCAAACTACATAAATGGCTTTTAAAATAATTTGTGAATAACCAGCCACAGACAAAAAGGAAATTATTCTCCTTTAAGAGTACATTCACATTTATCTCTTTAGTTATTCCGTATTTCCGTGAATGCTGGTTTTAGTCTATCTTCCTGTTTTTGTGGCAGCCAAAATGTGTGTTTAACCAGTGCCTGGTTGCTGATAGCCTATAATTCCTCAGTTTCCACGCTTTCGCAGTTGCCCGTTCGTACAATCTTCAAATATTGAAGTCCCCAAAGCTTCTGGGAAGCACTTTTAAATTGCAAAGCACTAAGGCGGGCGTTATTTCCGCCCGCACTTCTTGCTTCACCGAAGAATTGTTCTAAACAAGGTTAAGGTGTCGAGTAAGAATTTACTCAAACTGGCGTAGTTCTAAATATTGCCATAAAAAAGTTAAAGACGAAATACGTATTTAGTAACCAGCCCTTTAAAAAGTTAAAGCGGTTTGTAACATCTTTGCCTATTGGATTAAGCACTTTGATGGTACTTAATCGCTTTACGGCTTCTCGTATGAATTCAATTTGCAATTCATTTTGTGAAAAAGAGGGTCTATATTTGCTTGAATTAAAGCGGGAAGACGAATTGAAGACATCGAAAAGATTTTTAAAGAATTCGATTAATTCTCCGGTGCTTATCATCGTATTAGCTTCCAGACCAAAACCATGATGTGAAATAATCCGCTGAAACTGTGTTGCTCAACACTTGGAAGGCTAGTTTTACCTGCATTGTCTGAAAGGTGTTTGGCCTTACATGTGCGTCGCTGAATTTTGGAACTAATCTAATTCCTAATGGGGAATCCTCATATCGCTCCATGAAGCACTTGAATTACCATTGAACACAATGTCCTTCTTGAGTGGGCAACTAGGCGTACTCTTGAGTAAATGAGGAGCATCAAAAAAGAAGTGTATTCTGTTATTGTCTACAAGGAAATAGAGTTTGGCGGCGTTTAGCTCTAACAATTTCGCCAAACCCCGGGAGTTGGATCCTTGATCGCAAACGAACTGCACCGGAAGCATGCCACTTCGTTGAAGAACGCGAACGGCTTCGAAAATAATTTTTTTAGTATTGAGGGTGTACAGCTTCTGCGTACAAAATAATATGCGATAGGATGTTTCCATGTCTTCGCAATGCCTTGAGCGTTAAACACCAATACGTTATTGGCTGAAAATTTGGAGCGGTATTCGTCGCAACCGAAATCTTACAAGCCGGTATCACTTTTCCTACAGTAGTCTCCGTGGGCTTTGAGGGACATTTCATCAGCTGAAACAGTATTTAAACATACTGAGTAGCTGATTCATTTTCAGCTCAAGAGCTTTTATATTGAAAACAATATTTCTGGGAGTTTTTGGCCACGAAGAACTTTAGGACCGTAAAGTATTAACCGATGAGAGATTTAAGGAAGACCGGAGTAATCTATAACTCACGGGAGATGTGAAATGAATTGAAAGTGCCAAAATGTTCAATTCAGCAGAAAACCTATTACCCTTGCTAAACATATTATGTTTTTTTTTTACATTTGCGACAATAGTTTTTATGTCACTTTTACTGTGGCAAAGTGTTTCTCCAACCGGTAGTGAATTTGTTTCTTGCAATTTTTCTAATTGTTGTTCTAAAAACAAAATGTGTTTTTTCTTCAACACGCTGCTTCCAGTCGTCTAGACCAAGCTGTCTTGCATCCGTCATGACTTGGTTTTTAAGCAGGAGGTTCAGTCTCCCTCTCCTTGTCGAACCAGGAGGCACGGATTAGTAGACTCTCTTGGCTAGAGAATTGTTGTCCATACGCTCGATGTGGCCGAGCCACATGGACTAAGTCCACATCATGGACAATCGCCTATAGAGTTCGCGATTGTGCCTTCTCCTCCATTCACATTCCCCTCAGATTGGACCATATATTCTGCAACAGAGGGTATATGCGATGGAATTCTTAACTCGCCTTTCTCAATGTCAGCTTAGAGTGGTTGCTGAACCTTAGCCTTTCGGTAAAGTGAAGTTCCCTTCGAAATACTCCAAACTGCCCTTCGCTGTGCATGCCCTTCCATTTGGCAGCTCTTTGGTGTTCCGTGTTGTTGAGTTCTTGAGTGGTCTTCTACTTTAACGTAAAAACTTTTGGAATGAAGAAAGTCATACATATGGTGTAAATTAGACTAGAGCGGAATTTTATCAGGTTTAGCTTGTTGATGAGCTCTTCTACTCACATGATGTCCTTTAAGATATGCCAACTGATTTTGGCGTCAGAATCCGCCCCATGTCGTCCCCGACGTCTGAAATTTACAGCAACAGCCGTCAGAGTCTTTGTTAAGTAATTTTCCCATTGCTCCTGTACTTGGGATCGATATCTCTCTGCAATGTCCAAATCTTTTCAAAGGCAAATTGTTTGATGTTTGGGTGGGTGCGTGGACCACAAAGATTCGAGTGTAGCTCATGCTCCTTTTATTATTTATTTTATATTATTTAAAATAAGACCAACATTTTATTTCTGTTTTTTTTATTTTCAGTTAAGCTTAATTAAAATTTGCGTGTGAGTAATATTTTGGAATTTTCCAACGCATCGATTTGCCGTAGTTTCTTCAAGTTGTAGTAGAACCTAACGGTAGCATAGTAGGCAACCTCGATAATGCATATCACGGAACAGCCGATACTGATGCCCAAGATTCCCCCGATGTTAGCTGAAACGAAAGAACGTCTTTGAATTCGACTGACCGCCGGATTAAGAATCCTGAACTCACCGTACATGCCACTGGTGCTATAAATTACTCGCTTTTTGTACTGCATGGCATAGGGTGTTTCATAGTATATTTTCAGGAGACTAACATCCTCCAGGTCCTTCTCGTCATCCCTGCGACCCAAATGAAATGAGAAGAATTGATTTTTTACCGGATTTAAACTTACAAGAAGCCATCAAAGGCGAAGTAGTTGTTCTCCGGTTCGAACTTGGTCTCGTCCAGCTTAAAGTCATACTCGCTGATGTGGCACAGCGGTATGCACCCGATGCAGTGGAGGGAATCTTCCATTTCCTGTTCCAAGCCCATGGTCGCTTTGATTGGTCTGTATGCTATCCACGTCACTGTTGAAAGAGGCAGTTAATTCAGGACTTCCCAAGGCTGTTGGGAGATTGACTTACATTTGTATCGACTTAAACACTCCAAGTGTGACAGCGTGCAGTACATCACCGGCAGAGCCCAGTTAATAAGGTCATCCGGCGTATAGTAGGGAATGCAGTTGCAAAGGGATTTTATGCTTCGAAGCTTGCACCTAAGCAAGCACTCAGGTTGACTGTAAAACGGGCCATATTCCCGCGGTAGCTCATCAGTGAAGTAGCAGCCTCTTTGGCCAACATTAAATTCTCGAACTTCGCCTTCCGCAACTAGAGTAGTCAGGCCCAGAGCTGCCGAGATCTCAGACTGCGGAGGCACTGGAAACTCGGTTAACGCCCCTGTGAGGACGTCGGGAAAGAGGAGACTGTTGAAGATCTGAACAATGAAACCCAGCGAACTGCGATGAGTGAAGAAGTAGTCATCCACCGAGGTGTTCAATAAGATTTTCATCCCTCTATCTGGGCCAACTGATTTCAAATATCTCACAGAAGGTTCTCTGAAATAAACAAATTCTCTGTTAAAAATTCATTTTATGCATGAGTGTATGAACCGTGTTTGTTTGCCAGGCCTGTAGTAGTTGAAGACGCAACAAAATCCCTCGGGAGTGGCTTTCAACTCAAAGAGTTCCGCACAAGGGTAAGTCACACCCTCCCAGTTGCACTTCTGCAGCAGATGCTCACATTTTGGTGCCAACTAAACGGAAAAACGTTCAAAGAGAAGAACAAGAAGTAAAGTTGCTGCTTACCCTCCGCAGGACGTCGCTTACATTGAAAAATCCTTCATTTTCCGAGTCGAATTTGTCCAAATATCTTTGCAGTCGATACCCGTCGTCAATGTCAAAGGCACCGAATTCATAGAAGCCTCCAAACAGATCAAATTGTTCCAGAAGAGCCGCGCCTTCCAGGTCACGACTTCGATTGCGTTTGGAACTACTCAATAAAAAGGTGATTCCTTGAAGATGTTTCAACTTTTAATTTTTAAGATTTAAGTGGACTACTCACATATAGGTGGCGTACTCCCGCATCGCCTGAGCGCTGATTTTGTTAACGCTGCAAATTGAAATTGCTGGAAAGGGAACTTCCTCCGCTGGTTGTTCGAGACTGTTGATATTCGTCACCGACGGATTGAGGAGGAAGAATATGACGTAGTGGCCTGTGATGTAGACACCGGCGAACATGCCCAAGAGCAGGAATGGAATCCATAGAACCCTGAAAAAATAGATGAAAATACATAATTTTTGAAAGCATTAAATGCAGAATAATGTGACTCACTGAAGGACTCTTGACTCGTCCAGCAAAAAGATTAGTTTGAAACCAGGTAAACTGGTTTCCTTCAGGTAATCGATGATGGTGAGCTTGACTGCTTTTATGACCATTGAAGCCTTCATTATTGTACGAAGTGGATAAACTGAATGAGGGATATTTAATAAACTCTTTCGCTTTGGTTGCCTGTTTGGATGTCTCTTTAAAAACAAATTCCATATTCAAGGCGTGGGTTGGGATAACATCATTTGGGCGGGTATGCCTGATTTTTTTAGCTGGAGGTGTTGTTAGTTTTTTTTTGACAAGCCTTTTGTCGGAAGAACTTTGTTTTGATAAACATCTGGACATACCAATATCGATGAACAATTTTTTTTTGGAAATTAGTGTCAAAAACCAGTTTGAATTGCCGGCAATACTGTTAATGACACATTTTGCCACGAATTGATTTTGATATTTAATAAGATTAGCCTAGCGTACATTTGAGTTAGTAAAACAATACGTTCATACAAATTATGGACCTACACCAAGCCAACACCCACGTAATTAACAAAAATGTTGACACCCTACATAGTTGCTTGTGTGGTGACTGTACCACAGGCACTGCTCACTACTCATCAGCGGTACTTACAAATGTTGTGGGCAAACTTCATAGTCGTCTAACAGTACGTTTACACCGCACCCCAATTCTTCGTTTGCATTCCCACAGCAACTTCAGCATTTCAAATGACAGCTAGTGTCAGAATTTATTATAGGATATTTTTTCCTGATTGGAAATCGGAAGTGGTTGAACCATTTAACGTGTTATATTAATTTTCTAGTTCGGACATATTAAATATTTTGCTGACTCAATATAGAGGTATGGACATCGCTTTGAAACTCGAAGCTCTCAACTAATGGGAAAACAGCTGTTTTTATATGTCAGGGGGTTGAAATGTCATCGTATGACGTGCTGAATTTGTAAGGAGGATTGTTCGATTTGACGAACTTCCAAATGCAGCGACGAAATTCTGCATTTCGCTGCAATGCAACATTCCAGAATGCAGGAATTGTATGGCGAAATGCAATGAAATGCAGAAATTAGCCGAATTTTGGTGCGGTGTAAATGTACTATAAATTGACAACGCTACGCGGTACAGGGGTACATATATTACTACATCCTCCTGAATACTCGCAATAAAAACAAAAAGTTTAACATTTTTCAAAAGTCAATTATTTTGCCTTAAGTTAACAATTTCTTAAATTAATTGAATTTCTTCTCTCCATGGCTGCTATCACCTTTGGTTTAGCTCTCCTGATTACCTCCTGGCATTGTTTCACCGGTATTGCATTCCATACCGTCTCCACCGCCACCCAGAGGTCTTCCTCGTTGGTTACTCCTTGCCTCGATGTTTCTTTCTGGACATATCCCCACAGATACTCAGTCGGATTGATTTCTCCCTCTGATGAAGGCCAATTCAACAAATTTACCTGGTTCTCATTCAGCAATTTCCCAACTGCTCCTATGTAATATCGGGGATTGATATCTCACTGCAGAGTCAACTTTTTTCCGAAGTACTGCCTTTCTCGAAGAATACTCACAAATGGGTCCGCATAGTGAAATCCCTCCATGCGGTGTATCGGACCGACTTCGTGCCATGGGAAGCACCCCCAAACTTTAACTGAACCACCACCAAAGAAAATTAAACCCGGTGTCCTAAAACTGGTGTCTCCTGACCACAAGACAGATGGCCATTTTATACTGACTTTGCGTACCCTGTCAGCGGTTTTGTTTCCTATTTCAGTTGTCAATTTCAAATTGTGTTCGGAGGAGTTGTTCAATGCGCTTTTGATTGTTCCTTGATTGAGTTTTGCTGATTCCTCCAGTTGAATGCTTGATGTTTGCCCGGGATGGTGTCTTGTTGCCTAAGATTTTTCCAATGATCAGTTAGAATATTGATTATCAGATTTTCTACAGATTCACTGTCGTTGACTTGTTGTGTTGTACTGAATTCGAGGGCATCTTAGGGGTCCTTCTTATGCGTGCAATTTCATGCTAGTTTCGATAATTTGAGAAAGGTCCCTTGGGTGTCATAAAATTGTAACTAAAAGTAATTAAAGGCAACATAGACAACAAAGGGCAACATTTTAGGATCCGCGAGAACCTAAGTGAGACGCAGCTCCTCCCGCTACCTAATTAAGGGTAGAATTTTTGGCTAATTGTTTCGCGGATAACATTTTGTTTTTGTTTTAATTAAACTCTACGCTTCTGCTAATAAATTTTTTGCGACACCCTTTCCAAAATGCATTAGTTGCAAAGACGAGAAAGAGAGCGAGACGGCATTGATGTCATAAAAATTCGAATATCTTATTACAACATGACAATAACGGGGTTTTTCCCTGATTTTTCTAAGATCGCATGTACATATATAATTGCTGATTGGTGAAACAGTTAGAGTTGTGTGTCAATTGCGCTTTTTCGTCAAATATGACGAATTTATAACCAATCTTCTCTTATGGCATGCATAGGGTGACCAGATCCATGAGCATGAAATAGAGGACACCTTCAATAGTCTCAAATAAAAATTAATGACTCACTTCTTTTTACATTAGAAAAGCACATGCAAATACGGTAGACAAACGATGTATTTACTTTTAAACAAAAAAAAATAGGCATGAAATTGAGTGGGTGTGTTCAGACGTCTCTTAAAAAGGCACAAAAGATGGCGTTGTGTTCAGAAGTAAATGGGTTTAGGTACAAATGTATTTTAGGTCGTGTTCGCACCAGAAAATGCAGAAAATTTCTAAATTAGTGTTGAAAAAAAAAGTTTTGTTATAGTTTTGTGATGTCGAAAATTGTAGTTAACTGAGAAAACCAAAAAAGAGGACAAATTGCATGTTTTTCCAAAAAGATACCGGACATTTTTTTATGAGACAAAAAGAGGACGTCTGGTCAGCCTAGGCATGCATGAAGTGCGTCGTGGTTTATATTCCTTCCCTAGAGTGATTACACACCTTGTCGCGGTTCTGGGGCTTAAGTAGGATTAATGATGCCAGTGAGCTATGGCGGCGGACATGCGGTAAAGCATATCCACTAGGGTCACCCTTGCCGCAAAGGTCCTGGTTGAAATCTGAAAACTAAGATGTAATCAAACTCTATCCCACCCCCTCCTCTCCCTTTCTCCTCCTAACTCCATTCCCCTGGGCCGGATCAAAGTGTCATGCGACCCGTGCTGACGATCAACCAGGCTGAGGGCCCAGCCAAATAGCTCAGTCGCGAACGGAGCATCCAGATACCTGGCGACCTCTGGATTAGCTAGCCTTACCTACGTATACGGAGCTCTGCGTAGGCGGACCACCCTTTCCCCGATACTCGTGGGAATCACATGAACAAAAACTTATTAAACAAAAACAACAATAACAATAAAAATTTAAACATTTTACCGAGAGAGGAAGAAGGTTCTATCCGAGAACCGGCGAGGGAACAGGACAGCAAGCCTACCCCGCCTCTCCCGAATCCCAGCCCTTCATCTGGATCGGTGAGGTCAACTTCCCCCCACTCTCCTATACCCCTGCCAGCCAGCTCGCCGTTAGCTTTAGCACGGGACAAACCCTGCACGAGCAAACAAGCACATGCCAATGCTAGGCAAACAGGGACCTCCACGGACACCAGACGGAAGGCCGTACCTGCCAAAAGACCTAAAGCTGGCAACCTGTCCTCTAAGACAGGTTCTGGCAGGACCTTAACAAAGCAGGTAAGGTCTAACCATCTGCCCTCAACGGATGAGAACACCAGCAACTACAGGCAAAGGCGCGCAGCTACCCGGATCCTGAACAAACTATCGCCCTTCCCCAAAGATAGTTGGAACAACAAACAAAAGGAGTCGTATGAGTGGGCCATTAAAAGACTCTCGTGCGCCAAGGGCACCTCAAAACCTCACGCGGTCAAACGCGACAGGTCTCTGGAGGAGCACTTGGTGCAGACCCCGGCCCCCAAAAGGGCCAAAAACAGCACAGGTACTGCCAGACAAGACAAGCAGTACACCGATGTCCTTAGGAACCACACCCTCGTTGGCGTGGTAGACAAGGCAGATCCGGATGGGAGCATCTCTGCGGACAAGTGGAGGAAGGTGGAGGCCAAGCTGGCCCCTGCCCTTCTCTCCATTCTAAGAGAGCAACCAGGACCTGCTCCAACCTGTGAAGACGGGGGTTGGTTCCAAGGGCACATCAAACTACTTGCCTGCGCAAATAAACGGTCAATCGACCTACTGATTCAGACCATAGAAAAGGTAGGTGAAGTGTGGCCAGGGGCTCGCCTGGAGGTATTGTCCTTAGACCAGATCCCTAGCAGGCCCAGGGCAAGCATCCGTCTGCCGGACGAGCCTTCGGACCCAAAGGAATCTTATGCAAAAAGCTCTCTCAAAGCTATCGACGTGGACTAAGGCTAACGGACTGGTCATTAACGCTCTAAAAATGGAAATCGTCCTCTTGACACGGAAGTAAAAAATCCCCTTGCTCGACCCCCCTACCATTGTTGGCACCAGTTGCAGATTCTCAGAGTCTGCCAATTTTCTAGGGCTCATCCTAGACAAGAGACTTAACCGGAAGCTGAACATAATGGAGCTAAGGCGACGCTTGCTCTCTAAAAGAGCATTAGGCAAGAAATGGGGTCTCCAACCTCACATGATCCATTGGATTTATTCAGTTGTATGGAGAGCATGTCTGACAAAGCCATACACTACAATCTCCTCAGGAAGGTTCAACGTCAAGCCTGCATTTGCATAGGAGGCGCTCAGAGAACCACACCTTCAGATGCGCTGGACGTTATCGTGAATCTATTCCCACTTGACATTTTTGGCCGATTACTAGCAAAAAACGTTGCTATTCTTCTTATGGCCTCCACCCAGTGGACCAATAATCCCTTTGGCCACTCCTCTATACAAAGTTCTCCAAACTTCCCGACTAGAAATCTAGATCAAGCCACACCCCAATATTTTCCTGACAGGCGCTTTGAAACCCTGATTCCAGAGAGAGACTTTTGGAATGATTATCCCAAACCTTTTGCAGGTTCCCTGCACTTCTTTACGGATGGGTCAAAGATCCAGGTAGGCAGTGGCGTTTTCTCTAATGAATTTAACATAAGTCTCTCTTTTCGCTTACCCGACCATTATAGCGTGGTTCAGGCGGAGATAATGGCGATTAGTGAAGCTCTGTCCTGGTTCAAATGAAATGTAATATCCGCGCGTGATATTTGCATTTTCACGGACAGCCAGGCAGCCATCAGGGCCCTGGAATTAGATGTAATCGACTGTCGCTCATCTTTAGACAAGATGGCCGATCAGTTTAATATTCGCCTGTGTTGGGTACCAGACCATAGAGACATTCCGGGTAACTGCAAAGCGGATGAGTTTGCCAAGTTCGCTACTTTACAGCCATTGCTACCTAAACACAGCAATTTGGGTATGCCCCTCAGAACTTGTAAATTGTTGCTTTTAGTAGAGACAACTCATGACTACGTGTCGCATCTCCAGAATGATCTGGTCTATGGGCACAATAGATCTATTGTGGTCGCAGTGCTATGTGACTATATAGTCACTCCTCATTCTTTTCAATTTAAAATGATCTGGCCTAAGCTAGATCTCAGAAGATCTAAGGAATTAATCTCTTTGGATAGATCTAACATAAGTACAATCGTCGGTGTCATCACAGGACACTGCCTCATAGGAAATCATGCCAGCAGACTAGGTGTCCCGGCCAATGATTTCTGTAGAAGCTGCTTAGACGAAGGAAGTGGAAAGAGTTTCACACCTTCTCTGCTCCTGTCCGACCCTGGCGTCTCTTCGACGGCTTCATCTAGGGGCCTACTTCTTTGAAAACTTATGCGAACTCAGCGCGGTTCCCGTTAGTAATCTTCTACGCTTTATTACAGGCTCCAAATGGTTTCCCACTAACACTCTATTGGATTGACCTCAGTCAAACTATGTGGCTGCACAATGAATCAAATCTGGTCTAAGTGCACACCTTAGCCACTACCTACCTAATATAAAATAAACTGGGCAAGTGCGAGTTGTACTCGCACGGGTAAGGTTCCGTCGCATAATATTGATGGATGATTTCTGAAGATCAAACGACGTTTCCAAACTATTTCAGTTGAATTTTCTTCTAACTTCAACCCAAATCAACTATTCATTCATACATTCTTACATCCGACAAAAACAAACGTTCATCCCTACATATACCTATATCTCTATCCAAATTTATCCAACACAGAAAATCCCTTCCATCATACACATACCCAATCACTGCTCATGCCTGCGGTGTGTGTGTGTTCATTTCTGTTGGGCATTTAGGGGTGAGATCGAAAAGATAACGCTCAGCAACGAATAGAGTGGCCGAACGCAGCATGAAATTATGTGTGGAAATGAAAATTGTTTTCATTTTAAATCTTAGATATCTCAAAATTTCAACATAAATCGATATTTTGAAATTTATCATTTCTTAATGCTTACATTGATGTCTTCAAAACTGCGTTTTCAGATCTTCAAAATTCGCATGTCGATGATTGACCGTTTTTGGCCAATATCTCCAAAACCATTAGGGCCAGAATGCTTGCAATGGTTTTAAATGAAAGTACTCAATGAAGCAAAGTTTTTGTGATTTTTCCAGATTTTTAAACACTTTGGTTTAGAAATGGCAGGGGGGGACGCATTTAAAACTTTGGAGCTCCATATTTTCCAAACGGTATTTTGGATAAAAAAGTGTTGACAGAAACCTCCACCTCATTTCGAAAGATCTGTCGATTGATATATATATCGATGGGGTGCGACAATTTTTCAAAATTAATGTCAACTTCACCTGTACTGGAGCCACCCCCAAATGGCCCCACTTTTTAAAATCGCTGCATAGGAATTGACATCTAGGTCTGAAGTACCTAATTCCAAAATTTCATGCCGATATCTTCATAAACTTCGGAGAAAAAAAAGTGTGACAGACTCGACGGACGGACGGACGGACACACCGAAATTATAAAGGTTCCGTTTTTGTAGACGGAACCTTAAAAACTGCAATTCTTCGGTGAGAAGTATTCACTATGGTGTTCCTCAGGGATCCGTTCTCGGTTCCACCCTATTTATTATATATCTAGCTCATCTCCCCAACCTAGGCAATAATGTTCGTCACAGGTGTATGGTATCTTAATATTTGTTATAAACTCCAAAGTGCTCTTGATAGACTGAAAGAGGATTTTTCCAGATGGAAAATACGATTAAACGCCCAAAAAACCCAGGCGTTTGGTTTTCACTTCGCAGAAAGTGCTTTGCTTTCTACCAAAGACTGAACGCAGAACTTTTCTGTCAAGACCAAAGGCTTTTTTTTAGAAATATTTTCTTTATTGAACCAAGTGTTTCTTATTGCTAACAGATGTTTTATTTATTTTTTACATTTTATGTAATTTAACATTTACTTGTGCTGTTGGCAGGAAAAGGTTCAGAAAACCTGCTAAATTATTATTAATTGAATTTAACGACTAACTAACTTAAACTACATATACAATTATTCTTTTAGTGTTCGAGGGAGATGTTAGAATTTAAGTTCCTTTTCGTGGTATTGACTGTTACCCGTTCGTGTATTGTGGTTATCATGTTGTTGAGTTGGTACACTATTTTATGTGTGTCGAAGTGGTGCCTGATGTGGCTGGTATTTAAAAAGTGGTCGCTTGGATCCGGAATTTCTGTGGCCACTTCTGTTATCAGGCTGTTGGGGATGTTCGGAAGATTTTTGATGAAGTTCGTTGTTAGTTCAAAGATACGTCTGTCGATTCTCTCTATCTGGGTGCTGCTGTACAATGTGGAGGTCCTTAAGTACTTGAAGGAGTTCGGGATGCGATGGACGTTGCTGATGGTCCTGAAACATCTCATTTCGAAAAGTCGAAGCTTTTCCATTTGTGGTGGTGTGATGTGGAACCATATTGGTCATGCATACGTAAGTGACGGCCTTATGATCTGCTTGTATAGTATTTGCTTTATCTTGGTGGATAGGGTGTTTGGCTTCCACATGACATTGCGGCAGTAGCTGTATTGGATTTTGGCTTTTTCGATACGGTCGCAAATATGTTTCCCAAAGGAGAAATCTCTGGTGAAGGTAACTCCCAGGTATTTCATAGTTTGCTGTGGTCGTAGGTGTTCATTGTTAAAGACAGACGATCCGTATCTTAGTGTGGTGTTTTATTGTATTCCTTGTACACCGGTTATTTGGACCTTTGGTGACTAGTATTTGTGTTTTCCTCTCGTTCGGTCGTATCTTCCACTTGTTGAGATAGATTCGCCAGGTACCTGTTAATGAGGTTCACACTATGAAGGATGAATGCTGTGTGTGAGTATATGAGGGTGTCCTCAGCATAGGTGATGATTTTTACTCCTGGGGTGAATGGATGGTGGACGTCAGCTGTAGATAAAAGATATAAAATGGGGCCCAGGATGGATCCTTGCGGGACTCCAGCTGAGATTAGGAAGGGTGGGGATTTTGTGGAGTTGACATTGACCACGAATTTTCTGTTGGTCAGGTAGGATTGGATAAGAAATAGACCGGCAACCCAGTCGCAGTCGAAAGCTTTAGAAATGTCGCGGGATGTACAGACAGTGGGTCGTTTTATATTGAGGTTCTTTGCGACGTCCTGTGTTAGTTTCACTAGGGCGTGGCAAGTGGAGTGTTGTGGCTTGAAGCCGAATTGGAATTCCGGAATAAGGTGGTTTTCAGTTGCATGTTCTCTTAATTTGCTTACGATTTTGCTTATTGTGTTTAGAAGCGAAATTGGCCTGCAACTGGCGGGATTATGCGATAAGCCCGGTTTCTTCACTGGCACTAGTATGGCCGTTTTCCAGGGCGAGGGGAAATGTGAAGTGTTGATGCATTGATTGAGAAGGGTGACTATTGGGACGAGGTTCGTAGGGAGGAAACCAAGGGCTTCTTGATGTTATAATATAAAGTCAGTCTGAGCGAGCCCAAAGAAAGAGCGGTTGGCAAGAATTATTCTGCGTTTAATCTCGGTACATCTCTACATCGGCCGATGTAGACGAAGTCCCTCACTACCTCGAAAGTATATCTATATATCTGCCTATGGTGACGTTGTGGCCAAGTCGACGATATTGTGTGTCCTTTCTTAAAGGCAGCATATACTTTGTTTTGCCCTTATTGACCCCTAAACTCATTTAGGCAGCCGCCGATTCAATGCCTGCAAACGCTTTATTGACAGCTGGCTAATTACGTCAACGTCGTCTGCATATGCTAGCAGTTGTATGGACTTTTGAAAAATTGTGCCTCAAGTGTTAGCCAGTGAGTTCTACACGATCTCTTCAGGAACTATGTTCAAAAAAGTCACGTAACAGTGCGCGTCCATGTCCAAATCCTTTTTCGACATTGAAGGTCTGGGTGAAATACTGGACTAACGCTCTCCGGATAAATACACTCCACCGTCTTAAGCCACCGAGAACGCAATCATTTAAAAAAAAATCCTTAAGTGAGGAAAGGATCTTCCAACTTTGACAGGCTAATTCACTTGCCACTGAGGCTTGAATTGCGTCGTACCGAAGATTCCTGTCGGTCTTTCTGTGAGGAAGAGGAAACAGTGAACATGTACTTTGCTTCTTTGTTGCTATGACCAGAATTATGCTTTTCCACTTTGGTAAGGACAAGTCCAATGTAAATTTGGAATCTATACCCCATTAGTATTGTTCATTAAGCGTCTTAACTTCCAACAGGTTAGCTACGGCCCGGTACAATCGTACAATCTTCCTGTCCCCTGTGTACTTACACCGCAGTTTAATGAACCGTACTCCTCAAGTTTATGAAGGTCCCAAAGCAGACGTGGTGCTTTCAAGCAAAAGACAGTAAAGTTAAAAATATGGAATGTAAATATATTTAATAGTAAAATATAATGGAATATCTCTACATGATTACAGTGATGATTTTTCTTTATCCTCTCAATAGTTTCCCTTTTCTAAAGTTTACATGATATAGTATATATTCTGTAGGTTTTATTTTTAAGTAGATCAAATCGCCATTTTATTTGTTTATTAAGTTCTAGTTATTTTATAACAATTCCAATTCGAAAACTGTTCTAAACAGCAGTAAAGACGCGTGATATAAAAAAGATAGATTCATTGAATATAATACAATGACAAGTTACAACAAACCCGAGGTTAATTGAGGGCACACGTGTGTGTTGATATACGGCATATGATATACGATCGTACGCACAATAATTGCTCTTAGTTGTCTTTTGTTGCTTAAGTAGTTTAAGTCGCTTACGTTTAAGTACGTCTTTTGTTTTAAGTTGAATGTTTATTGAACAATAATAATTTATTAATTACCATGCAATTGCATTGGGGAATCGTTACTTTTAAGTTAGTTTTTCTGTTTTTCCTTTTTTTCAGTTTATAAATGTAAAACGCCATCTTTGGAGTCTGTTGCTACTGTGGGCGGCATCGGTTGACTATGATGGTGTTGCTGGTCGTCGAGAGTTACGCCAGTCAAGTCGACGATTTCGTCTTGGTCGTCCTGTTCGATTTCATCTGATGTGTTGGTGTTGTTCGTATGATGTGAACCGCTTGATAATTGACTTGTCCTTGAGAACGAACCCCTTCGCGGTGAGGTTAGGGTTCGCTGATTAGCTGGCTTAACAGTAATGATTAGATTCGAGCTATTTGCGACCATCATATCGGTGACCTGCGACAAGAAAACGAGCATACAGATCTTGTTGTTGTTGAGCGGGAAATCATGTATCATACCTGATCAAGTGTTTTGCCGGCCACCTCTATCCCGTTTACTTCCAACACTTCGTCGTTGACTGCCAAGAGACCAGTACTCTCAGCCAAGCCCCCCGGAACTAGCCTCGATATAAATATACCCGGCTGTTTCTCTAGGCCATTTGCTGTGACTCGAACTGAGGTACCATCCCTGAAACACACAAACAAAATCTCAAAACCTGCTTCCCAGCAAGGTTATGTTGAACAAACCTTATGTAGAAACCCAATGGCTTATCGCTGCCATGCTTGAGTAAGCGAACTCGACGACATGTCTCGGGCACAATATCGACATCGATTATGGCCGAGACTTGTCGGAAATCGTGAGGATTTGATATGGTTGGGGCCTTCGTCTTCACTGGTGTTTGCCCCAGGATACTACTAATGATATTGTTGCGGGGCTTGATAGTCCCATAGCCAGAGAACTCCTCCAGATAGTCTGAAAGCACACAAAACAATTTCCTAACAACCATTGGCTCGATGACAGAGGAGGATGCAAACCTTTTCTTTGAACGATAATCCTAAGTAAAGGCTTTGCGGTTTTTAAGGCTCTTCCAAAATTGTCATCGTTATTAATAGGCAATAGGTCATTATCACGAGGATCAATATATAAAATCAGATATTGTATATTATGTAGTCTATGCAGTTGTTGTATTAAGGCAGAAAAGTTTTCGAACGTTGTCGGTTCAGTACGCTTGAAGCCCCATCGACGAAACTCAGCATCGAACTGAAAAAGGAAAAGAAGAAAAAAAGTGTGGTTAGTTCGGAAAACGGTGATACTTTTGGGGTATGATTGTTTTATTCCTTGAATCTACGTAGATCTTACTGATTGTCGTTTGAAAATCATTTATTAGAGAGTGCCAATTGATATTGGTTGGTTGATAAGTCTATCGTGTGCATTTTGGTCATGATTGGAGCTTCACAGTTTGTGTAGCGAGACATGGGCCTATGCATATACGGTTTCCCTTACAAAGATGATTGGGCACTTCGAGCCTATTTGTACAACACATCGGACCCACAAGTCACCTTTACCTTCAAAGCGAGACATTATGTTAATCGACTGTAGCACTGGGTGTAGTGCTTAACGTTCCACTCAACTTGGACGATGATAGCCGAGAATTTCGTCATCCGATCTACACGAAGTCAAGACAACAATATCAAGACCAAAGTCAAACAGAGCTGCTGGGACAGATGGTCAGCAAGATCTTGAAAGCAACTGGAGATAACCTTGTTAGACGCATGCAGCAGCTCATATGAAAGATACGATCGGAGGAAAGCATGCCCAATGAGTAGTATATCAGTATCGTTTGCACGATCCACAAGAAAGGAGACCCTTTAATTGCGACAACTATCGAGAGATACGACTATACAAGAGATAACGTCGCATACAAGATCTTCTCTGCTGTTTTGTGTGAACGCCTGAAACCTTTCGTCACCAATCTGGTTCGTGTCAGTGTGGTTTCAGGCCAGGGAAGTCCAACATCCATCAAATCTTCACACTAAGGCAGATTCTAACGACTGGATGGCGCAGTTGGTTAGGTACCTGCCCCAAGTTCGAGGGGTCCCAGGTTCGAATCCCAGTGAAATCGAATCTGGTCCAGTCAGCATTTGCGGTTGGAATTAAATTAACGGCAATGGAGAATGTTGCTACCTGCCAGTACAATGGACCAGTTTTGAGTCTGAAAAAAGGCAGATTCTGGAAAAGACCCAAAAAATGCAAATCGACACACAACTTATTCGTCGATTTCAAGGCTCCATATGACAACCTACATAGAGATGATCTATGCAGGTTTTAACATTCCTGCCAAACTCGTCAGACTGAGCAGGATGACAATAGAAAACTCTCGCTGCTCCATCAAGGTCGGTAACGAGTTCACCGATACATTTAATGTCAAAAAAGGTTTCAGTCAGACCGACGTGCTATCATGCGACTTTTTCAATATGTTTCTTGAGAAGATTGTTCAAAACTCACATGCCACTAGATGCACGATCTTCCAAAAGTCCGCACAACTGCTGGCTTACGCGGATGACATTGACGTGACTGGTCGAATGCAGCAAGCCGTCAATCTGGCATGGGAGGCGACTGTATATGCTGTCATCGAGAAAGGACGCACAATATCGGCGACTTGGCCAGAACGTCACCATAGGCAGCTATGACTTTGAGGCAGTTAAAGACATCGTCTACCTCGGCTCCGCGGTAAACAGTACAAACAACATCAGTACCGAGATTAAGCGCAGAATAACTCTTGCCAACCACTGTTTCTTTGGGCTCAAAAGGCAATTTAGTAATAGAGCCCTCTCTTGGAGAATTATGCTGATTCTGTATAAGACATTGATCATCCCAGTCCGGCTTTAAGCTGTCTTGGTCTTTTCGAGAGAAAAATTCTGCGCGCGATTTGGAGAAGGTTTAACCACGAATTGTATGGACTGTGCAGCAACTTGCTACTAGCCAGGCGTCTAACGATCCAACGACTAAGATGGCTGGGCCATGTAAAGCGCATGGACATTAGCTCCGGTTAAGGGTTTTCGACTCTAAGCCTGTGTGACAACGCAACAGAGGAGGTTCACGTACAAGGTGATGCACACAAGTCAAGGGGGACCTGGGCCGACTTGGTGTGCGAAAATGGAGACAGTGCCGGCTGGAGAGATATGTTGGGTGAGGCCCAGGTCCACCTCGGACTGTAGCGCCGTAAGAGGAAGAAGTAACCATACGTACTGTGCGTGCTATTATTCTCTCACGAGTGTTAGCGGGGTACAGTTTTCTCCCGTCTCCGATCGACTAAGTCTGAGATAATTAACGCGACAATTACACTCCCTGATCATTGTCAGTCACTCAAGATGTGATGCCGGAAATGTGAGAGTTTGTGTGTTAATTTAGATTTGATTCAAGGACATTCGGTATATTTCAATTTAATATCATATCTACTCTACCACGGCCACAAATTGGATGTCAATGAGATTAAAATCTCCATAAGCAGGTCAGTTGTGTGCCCCAATAGCAATTGAAATCATGGATCTCAGAAACATTCCAAGATGAGACAGAAACATTTCCAGTATACAGACATATGTATGTCAAAAAATCAGATACAATGCTTCCTATTTTTTTACGCCAAAACATTTATTAGTTCTGATCTGACCAAACGATCAGCACAAATGTCATTAACTAACCTCAACAAGTTCCAGTATGAAAGTTAACTTAGCTGACAGGTGATTCCCAGTCAAAGTATAATGGTTTCAATGCTCCATAAGACTTTCACCCAAATACACGTGGACGATGTGTGACATGAAATTAAATCATTCTTCACTGATGTCGTTTTGAGATCAAGAGATAATGGAGGTGATACAGAATGGTGATAGAAGTCAAAGATTTTTGGAAAAGAAAATGAAATACTTAAAGGGTCAAAATAATCAAACGAAAAGTAACCAGAAGCATCGTCAAATTTCAAAGGGTTCATAATTGCTTATAGAAACTTAAGGAGAATTCAGCTGTCAACTGACATTTGCATATGTAGAGAGCGATTAATTTCGCTCCCGCGTAAGTAGCAAAATTTACCGAAATTGCCGAAACTGGGCGAAGCGGTAACTAGGGTCACAATGAATCATTTTTGTGTATTCGCTTGATTGCATCAGTTCTCTTAAGTTTCTGTAGAGTCGTTATGGTTGGCCCTTTAGCTATAGTGAACGATCTTCGCAGACCCCTTCCAGTAATGGGGCGCACATAGATGACAACAAACTTCAAAACATAAACAAAAGCGTATCTAATCAACGAATCTAAATAAGGCCACACTTCAATGACATCGCAAACACAATCGATTACTTTGACACTTAAGCTAAGAGCTCCCATTAACAAAGCAAGCAGTGGGTATACATTACTCGACTTTCTGAAATATTTGCACCAGAAATCGAATATTAAAGAGATATTCAACTGCTGTCTCCCTTGCCCCTGTTTACTATTTGATTTCTGATTCGCACACTGGTTTTTAGTTTCGACAGACTCCAACATTTCCCAGAATCCGTTAGCTGCCATCAAAAGCAATAAATGAGACAATTTTCAAAAGAAAGGTTATGCGTCATAAGGTGACGAAGGGCCACAAAATGATCCAAAAACAGTAGATAAAAGTTTGACTCCAGTTGGACAGACTGCGATATTGAAATTTGCTAAAACGTAAATCTGGGGAAAGGGTGTTCCCAAACAATTCAATTCGTGCATTGTAGTCAGCACAGCAAATTTCGATTCACATAGACAAGCCTCTCAAACTGAATGCACCTCTTTTAATAAGCACATCTGTTCTGTAGCAAATCAAGAAGCAACAAATGAATTTAATTACAATCGAAATCGTGTTCAGATTTTCACTTGGACCATCCTCTGAAGCGTTTGATGTCAAACAAAATGATTGAATCGACCCCTTTTATGGACTATTAATTAGACAAGATCAGAGCAATTAGCAACGCTGTCAGCAATTCAATGATAAATAACAAAATAATGACTAATTCCGCGGCATTGATGTCAAAAGCACATTAGGCCGAGATCTCTGACGCCTTTTGTTTGCTCTCCACGTTCCTTATCTGCTTTTAATTCGTTTTGTTGGTTTTCATAGAACTAAGCCGAGGGAATCATCATTCTTCCGGGCTAAATTTCATAGACTTTTGCGACCATTTTTGGATAATTGCTTTCGTAATTGGAATCGTATCGTTACGTATGCGTTGCAGCATTTCACAGCTACCTCCCGAAAATGGACATGGGAAATGGTTATTGTTCGCCATTCAAGCGCAGGTAAACCGTATTTCATTTGAAATGCATTTTCAATGGACTCCTGCAAATGCAAATGAAGTGTTAAGTAACACAGACACTAACCAAATTGCCAATTTTCAACTGCGCCCTTGAGTCGTCGAATGCAATAAAAAAAAAGCAGAAGTTTGCGAACACCTTTGCAAAGATTTCACGCGAGAAGAAATAACAAAAAAGACTGCCAACAAAAATGTAATAAATTAAAATTTCACATTTGAATTTCAATTTCAGACACGAAACACGATGAAAAACTGTGGATTGGCCTAGAAAATCGCATTGGAAATGCGACGGCATTAGAAAATCCATTGTATCATGAATGTGTTGCGCCTGTTGCTTCTTTTCACCGCAGGTGCTGTTATCGATGAGAAATCCTTTTTGTCTTTTGGGGCGAAATTATTGTTGCATGAATCAGTTGAAGCGGTGTGAATTTAAACTTGAAGCTAGATGAGAGAATTCACCCCACCATGACATGGAATTTCAGATTGGAATCCGTGGAAATTTTTCTTTCATTTTCTCTTACATTACACTTTTTTGCTCGTTAAGGAAATTACCTTTGATTTCACTTCTATAATATCGTGCTCCGTATGTGTGATATTGATTTTGTTTTTAGACATTTTAAAACATGTATTATTAAGTTAAAATTGTACAAACAAAATAAAAGAAAAAACACTTAAAATAATTTAACAAAAAATAACATCACATGCACACACATACGCGCGATTAGTTGCCGTGTAAAAAAAAAAGTCTTCTTCGTTTTTTTCTTCTTTCTTTTTCGTGGTTGCTTCTTCTCTTTTACTTTTGTGATTTTGAAGGATTTGTATTTGTGTGTCGATGACATGACGTTGAAAGTGATGTGAAGTTGGATGTGGTTGGGATGAATCGCTCAGGTAGATGATGTACAAAATGTTGTTAACAGTTGATGAGAAGAAATTCTTTGGAAATCACAAAAATCACTGAATTTGTGCCAAAATACTGTTTCAGCTAGAGATTTGAAAGCAGCTAAAAAAGTTGAAGGTCGAAAAGTGCTTTAGAAGAATCCGTCACACTGTCACCCCACAAAATCACTTCATACATTTTGACAGATTTTGTTCACATAATTTCTTAGCCTATTTTGACAGATTCTTCTAAAATATCCGTTCTTTAGAAGGTCTTTAAGGGCCAACCATAACGGCCGTACCGAAACTTAAAATAACTGAAACAATCCAGCAAATAAACAAAAATGATACAATGCCACCATAACAACCGCTTCGCTCAGTTTCGACAAGTTCGGGCACCTTTGCCTACTTAAGCGGGAGCGAAATAAATCACTCTTTACGTATGCAAATGTCAGTTCACGTCTGAATTCTCCTTAAGTTTCCACAAGCAATTATGGACGCTTTGAAATTGGACGAAGCTTTTGGCTATTTTTCGTTTAGTTATGACATAAGCTTAATTTTTGTACGACCATTATGGTTGGCCCTTTACTGCCTCGCTGACTTTCGGTAAGTTCGGTCACTTTTGTCTATATACGCGGGAGTGAAATGAATCGCTCTCTATGTATGAAAATATCAGTTGACAGCTGAATTCTCCTTAAGTTTCTATAAGCAATTATAAGCACTTTGAAATTGGACAACGCCTCTGATTATTTTTGTTTGACTCAATTTTTTGTACGGCCATTATAGTTGGCTCTACGTATGTTATCTTCTCAAGCACGAGCATTTTATTTTGTGACTGAAAACTTTCTCATATTTTTAGAGTCACTGAACACTTAGTGGAAACGACGGATTCCCTTGCAAATCTTCAACTTCCTATATAAAAAATTTCCTATTTCACCATCAACTCAATAAATTCGTTCTTCAAAATGTTGTTGCAATATACTCCAATTTCGTTTGACACAGTTGAAAGTTCTACTTCATTAAAGCAATCGACCATCTGAACACCTCCATTTGTCAACTCATCCAACTAAACCACACATGTCAACTGAACACCCCCATTATTTCTTCGAAACGAAAATGGCATCAAGCAAAACGTCAAATAACTGAACGATTACAGTGTCGGTGCTTTCGGATCTAAACTTTAATTTCAATTTAATTTTACGTATAAATACAAAAAATACCTCCAATGATGGATGTACGGCCGAATCAAACAATTTACATAAATAACTTGAATGAAAAAATCAAGAAAGAAGAACTGAAAAAATCCCTATATGCGATTTTTTCACAATTCGGACAAATCCTCGACATCGTTGCTTTGAAGACGCTAAAAATGCGTGGACAGGCTTTTGTAATTTTCAAAGAGATTTCCAGTGCCTCGAATGCTTTGCGTACAATGCAAGGATTCCCATTCTATGATAAACCAATGAGAATTGCCTACTCAAAGACAGACAGTGATGTTGTGGCGAAAATCAAAGGCACATTCAAAGAGCGTCCAAAGAAGGTTAAACCGCCAAAGGCACCGGCTACCGAAGAGAAAAAGTAAGCGAAAATCTTAAAATTTCAATGAAATATGAATTTTAATTGGGTTTTGTTTGCGTTTTGCAGGGATAAAAAGAAAAAGACTGGGGGAGCAGAGAATTCCACATCGAACTCAACTGCGGAACAACCGCCAAATCAAATTCTTTTCCTTACCAATTTACCAGAAGAAACAAACGAGATGATGTTGTCGATGTTGTTCAATCAATTCCCTGGATTTAAAGAAGTTCGTTTGGTGCCGAATCGTCACGATATAGCGTTCGTTGAATTCGCCACAGAGCTGCAGAGTAGTGCAGCGAAGGAGGCACTACAAGGTTTCAAGATTACGCCGTCTCATGCGATGAAAATTACTTTTGCCAAAAAGTAGATGTAGCAATAAATATTTCTTTTTAATTTTAAATGAATTTAGTTGAGGTGATCTTTTTATTTTATTTTTTTTCCAATTTGAATCGGAGTGGAAGTGTTCAAAGAGACCACAGGTTATGTCCGTTGTTTTCGAGGAATTGAATCAAGGAATGAGTCCAACGGAGAAGAGTAGTTAAATCCGAAGACTATGAAGGTTAGGCCAAGGATCGTGTTTGGACACAACAGGTCCAAGCGAACACGCACAGAATGTAACAACAGGGCCAAATGGGACTGTTGCTTATTGGAACTTCGGTGTGAAGTGAATGTTCATCTTGATGGATCTTAATTTATGACAGACATTAACTTCTGTCAGTCTTCGGCTAACTTAAAGATTTTTAAATTGCAGTCGTTCGACAATTCAGAGGTTATGTGTTTTCCAACCATGCCTTGAAATTGTGTCTTGGATCTGAGTGCACTCAAATTACGTCAAAAGAGAGCTTGATGTCTCTCTGATGGGGTTTGTGAAGCTTACTTTAGCATTTTTTTGACACTTCGTGACACTTGACCCACTTGTCTTCTCTTGGAACAAGCACATCCTCCAGGCAGTAATTGTGTCGTTGGCCAACACTTTCAGTGTCCTCTCTAGCAGTCTATGAAACACCTAACCTCCTCATTTCTCACCAAGCCAAAAAAACATCAAAAAACACAAAACAGACTCAAGTTTGGTTAGCCAAAGTTTATTCCGTTATAATTCCCATTAAACGAGAAAAATAAATCAAGAAAGTCGAAAAAACGCTAAAATTAAACACTGGATGCCTCTACGATTGGCACTTCTTTTTGCTTTACTTTTCATTTAAATTCTAAAACACACACGCCTCCTTTCCGAAATCCTCCGGGCTCCCTCATGCAATTTCAGTACTGTTCGGACATGATCAAGACGACCAGTGAACTCCAGCCAGTGAAGGGGAAACATCCTTTGCCCTTGCCAGTCTGGTCGTCGTACTGCTCCCAGATGTAGCCTGTCCTTTGGTATTCACGGAATATATTCCCAATGACGTTCTCTCGCAGCTCGTTGTACAGCTGACGGGCATCAGCCGCATAGGGACCTTCAATACGACCGTAGTGACGCAACGCCTTCAGCACCAGGTAGTTCATGTTGATCCAGATCGGTCCACGCCAGTATGGTGGATCGTGCTCCGTGTTTCGCGTCATGTAGAGTGGCGATGTTTTGGACAACGAACGGAGACCGTACTTTGTCCAGAGTACATTCGGGTTGTGGATGTCCTTGAAGGTCTTGCTGAGGTACGGTGAGTCATGATCGATGACTTCTAGGAGGAAGGGGAACAAGTTCACGTATCCATACGTGGAGTCGACAAATCGAAGGTCAGGTTGCTTGAGTGTGACGCGGACCATCTCCAGCTGCTGCTGCTGGTACTTGGCCGCGTTGCGCTGAGTTATCTGAGGACGTTTTAAGACCACCGAGTCGGTGTGGAGTCCATAGTCGACGTATGTCTCGGTGAATGGACTCAAGTGGAGATCATTGAGAAGTTTGTTGTCGACGAGGTACGAGGCTGTCTCGTAGTACTTAGCGTCGTTCTTGCCAAGCAAAGTTGACAGTTCTGCCATGGCATTGGCTGCAAAGGCAATCCAGCAGCGCAGATCGACGTGGCGCTCCTCGGACGTGGGGTGTGAGGCACGTGGGAAGTCATCGAGGCCGGATGTCAGTGTCTTCGGATTTAGTTCTCTTTCGCTCTGCGAGTCACGGCCACGCCAGCGGTATGCGCCCAGGACGTCGCCTCTCTGAGTGTTGTTGAACCACGCGAACCAGGTCTGCAAACGTGGATACAGTCTCTCCAGCGTTGCAAACCGACCCTTCACCGAGAGCTCCTTTCGATGATGAGTTAGAATTTTCTTGAGAGTTAAGAAGAACGTTGGCGGATTGGCGTTGGTGTTCCTTTGGATGACGAACTCATCCGGCACCTTTGCCAAGGCCTCAACGCCGAGTATCTGCTCCCGGGGAATCCAACCCTCCACGTTCAGCAGGTCAAACCAGTGACAAATAATGTCAAGTTCTATGTCCAAGTCCCACGAGGAGATCAGCAGTCCGTGGAAGCCCTCATCCCAGAGGAAACCGCGAGGGAAGAACGATCGCGAAGGCACTGCCGTGTACAGTGGAGCCTTCCAATAGGGCACGGGGTTCTTTGTGTGAACGCTCTGCACTCGTGACGAACCATAGAAGTACCCGATGCTGCCGACCATGTTGCTCAAGGCGTACTTAGCGAACTTAACCTCCTCCGATGAGAATCCCTTCTCGCGCAAGTGAAAGGTGTCCTCGAACTTTTGGTCGAACGCTTCTATTTTCTCCTCCAGCGACTTGGTGTACTCCCGTCCAATGGGAGGCTTAGGAACATTCTCACCCACGGAGAATCCCGACGTGGACTGGTATGTGATGTCGATAGCGAAGTCCAACTCAGCCGTCATCTGAATAGCGATGAAGTTCGGGTCTGCCACGTGACCTGCCGTCGACGAGATCATTTCCCCGGGCAAGGACACGAATCGTCTCCCACTCTTGGCCGTCACCACCCTGAAATGGGCGTACAGGATCTCCTTCAGGTCTCTCAGCGAGTGCGCAGCCGTGCTGAGGTGCGACTTGTGCAGCACCTTGCCCTTCACCGGATTAAGTTTCACCTGAAACTCTCCCAGTCCCAAGGTCTCGCCATAAATCCCAGGTTCTGGTGATTTTTCATCGGATACGTACTTGATGTGACCATTAGTGCGCTCGTCGAGTGCCACGTACCAGATGAGGGCGATCTCCCTGTTCCAGGCGTTCGTGTAGTTGCGCACGCTGACTCTCGCGGTCCAGTCGCCACCGAACTGCTTACCTGGATACTTCACAAACGACGTCCTCAGCTCGAAAGGAAGATCGTGGATTTCCTGCGTTCCAAACGTTCGCCCATCGTGATGTGTCCAGCCATACTTGTCAAGATTGTCACTTATCTCGCACCAGTGACGAATTCCCTTTCCCCTGTTTCCCAGATTCTGTGGTGAATACCACATCAGTCCCATCACCAGAGAATGCGGATCCCTTGTCTTCAGCCCGAAATAGTTGCCTGGACGGTAGGAGCCCCAATATCGATCGGGATCGTCTAAACCAGTCCGCTGCACCATTTTCTCACTATCATACGGTGTATTCACTCTAGTCTCCAAATACCCAAGGTATCCAAAGTACGACGCAATCGCTAAGCACACACAACCGACAATCGTCTTCCATTTGCCCAAAATGAATGGCCCTGCATCGGTTCGCTTGGAGCCACCATTCTGCTTGGTCGATTTCTTTGGTTGAGGGCTTTGTTGTGAACTTTGTGTACTGCTGCTTGTTGTCGCTGGAGGGGTTCCAGAATTCGAATTGGTATTGCCGGCGTTTTTCCTCTGACGTGCCATTGTCCACGTAAACTAATGAAACGTTATCTTTTGAGTGCTCTTGAATGAAGTGAATGTGAATGGTTCGATAGTAACTTACTGAGCCAAAGAGATTCCGAAATTATGATTTAGATCCAGTGGATTTTGTTTTTGGAAGGAGCTATCGGACTAGATGACATTTAGCCATAATTTTGTGTACATGAATGACAGAAAGGAGTCGCGAAAAAAAATACACAACTTTTGACGCGTCATACAGCAGTTTTTTCATCATGTTCGTTCAGTTTTTTGTGTTGGTTGATTTTGGGATGTGTTCATGTGTTGAGATAAGGAGCAATAAAAGTATTTTGTGCAAATGTGCATCTTTTTTGATGTGAGATTGCTAAATGCAATAAAAAAAACAACGATAGGGCATGATAAAGCATGATAAAGTGTATGAGACGTGATTTTGGAAATTCTCAATCAAATAATCAAATAATTGATTATAATTTTTGGACGCAAATTTCTGTTGAGTTGCTTCACATTTAACTCGACTATAAAGGAATATCGCTTAATTCTGAACAAATTTTGAATCCATTTATGTCGAGGAGACTGGCTGTGAAAGAAAAAATAAAGAGAGCTGACAGTAAGTATGGAATAATCCACAGCCTTTACAAGTGTGTCATCCAATTATTCTATGAACCAACAGATGTCCCATAAACCCACCAGCAATCTAGTACAACAACCACTTGAAATGTGAAATTTCTTACCTCCCCCACAAGGTGGCTAGGAATCCCTGAGTCGACGACGACTTCAGACAGCTTCAACAAAAGACAAAAAAAATGCATCTGCGTGTCTGTTCGTTTGTTTAAGAGAACCACAATAGCCTTCCGAAACGGCAGGGATGAACAAAGCCTAATCAGTGTTCTTGAATTTGTAATGAATTACCGAAACGACTATATCACCACCAACCGACGACAGTAAGGAACACAGTCTGTGTCCTCTCCATGACACATGCCACATGCGGCCGCATCCAAATGTCGGCCTTTCTGCAACAAATGTAGATCATGAGTTAACACAGCAGGACACCGAGAGTTCGCACCTGCAAAAAACAAGCAAATTGTGGCCTTCTCTTATCGTCACTCCGCAGGGATCGATGCATAGTCGAGTCGCCGGCAATCTGGATTCATCCCTATAGCGTCGTCGGTGTCTTTTAGTCACGGTCAACCAGAAATTAGTCCACATTTCCTCTTTATGATTGTGAAGATGACTCAATTGTCTGCGTCTGGCCAACGTGACCACCAACTAATGTTCAAGATTAGACCGCTATACGTCGAATGAAATACAATTCATGGTTGCGAACGCACATTGGAGCGGGTTTCCTGGTGGTTTCGCCAGCTTTTCAAAAGGAATTTGCATTTGAAAAGGCAACGGCAATGATTCCCATAACTCAAAGATACATGCGCCTGAGAAATGACTTTATTTTCGAAGACGAGGGTCAAAATTGACGGCTACCAACGTTCGTGGTAGAGGTGATTGTTTGTGGCGTTGCTGGAGAAGATTTGCATAATTTTTTGGTTTAATAGCGACAAGATCATCAAAAACTGCTTCGTAAAGTTGAGTTTCAGTTTCTCGGCAGTCGTGACAAATGCGACAAATGAACGGAAGTGTCGTTTTGGGTTTGGCGAGATGTACTCCTGTGGCCACATACTCTCACCGGGAGATGGGTAACGCTTTTGAACGGAACTCGTTTCTTTAATTTACTTGAAAGGGGTGGGATTTTCAAGTAGATTAGGGAGGGACGTTTGAGCTAAGACGCAATAAAAAGAAAATGTCAAGAAGGACAATAGATACGGAGTTTGGATAATGGTCATGAGGCAACTGGATTTCAGCAGGAGCTGTCGTGATATTTCTGCTGTTTTTGAGGTTAGTTCAACTAATTGGTGTGGCATAACTATAATAAGCATGAGCGAACATGAGCTAGTTGCAAATTTTTTAACAAAATGTTTCGTCATGTTTGTACAAAACACACGCATAACAATAATGAACATATGCGTGCATAGCTGTCAGAATTTCTGTCAGTGTTTTGTTTCATTCAATTGAGAAATATCGTTCAAAAATAGTTGGCCCTTTAGTTGTGCATTTAATACGATTTACTGACTACCCGACGCGTGTCCAGAGTTTTTGGACATATCAAGAAGCCAATGTTGATAAAGTTGGGTTATTGCGGATGCACTTAGACCCAGAGAGGTTAATTTTCCTATCAGTCTTTATAAGGGTCATCGTTTAATTTCCCACTTTCCAATGCCTTCCTTAATGATGTCCCCGTAAGACTGTCCAATTCGTTGTTGATGATTCGCTTTCACGCGTCAATAAAGTCTAAACAAACATCGCTCCGCAAAAAACACATTTTCCCCGAACTCCCAAGAGTTTGGCCCTCTTCGCAATAAGAAAAGAAGGACCTCTGTACCTTTCAGAAGATCCTACAAATCCAATTTGCCCACTTCAGGCAATCGTTAGACTTTCTGCTCAAGTACTTCACATGCACTCAAATCGACGAGCAGCATCCTTGTTTCCTTACACATGTTCAACAGCACCCATCCTCTCATTTGCATCTCACGTCAAATTCAGTTGAATCCTATCCTCCACGGGAAAGAAACAACATTTCACAAAACAAATCATTCACTCACCAAAAATCGAAAGCCACTTATGCGGACATCATAAGGACGTCGTCATCCGGTTTGCTTAGCCCTCGCCGTCCCGCATGCATCGGGAATGCAAATTCGCGTCAAGAATCGTCAGTCTCCTTTCATATTCAAATTTTCCCGATTAACTGTTTCGGTTACGCGAAATAAAATGCTTGTCCCTGGTCTACTTGGGGTTGATGCTGACTGGCAAGGGGAGTGACAACCCTTGGACTGGCTTTTGTTGTCTCCCTAAGCTAAGTTCGGTGTGGGTTTTGTTTTTTTTGTGTGTTTTTGCTGCTGCCTCATGTCAGTCGGAGGTTTACTGGTTTGCTCTGCCTTTGGGCTTGGCCTCTCGGTTTTGGAAACACGTTGATGCCTTAATCTGTTTATGATCCCTGAACGATGAATATGAATTTGTTTGGTTTGATGTGATGGTTCTCAATCGGGTTTTCCGCAAAACCGGTTGCAGATTCGTGTGGTGAAGGGGTGAGTTGGGCGTTTGTTTGCATTTTCTATTTTATTTCAGGAAATGCTGTTTGAACGCGTAGCTACTTCTCAAAAGTGTCGTTTCAAAAATGGGTAGATATTTGTTAGAAGTTTCTTTTGGAGGGTTTAAAGTAAGGTTTAGTCGTTGGGTAAGCTGGCTTAGCTTGCAATAAATCATGACTAATCACAGAGGATCAATGAAATGAGAGTTTTTTTAACAAAACTATATCGAAGGCATCAAATCGACTCTGATGATGAATGAAAAATATGAGCCTGTATAAGTCGCCACTACAGAAACTCATCCAGCCCAAAGACAGAACGTCACCACTGTTAACTTTAATAACAACAGTCGCAGTCTTAGGAGCGATCTTAATTTTCATTTCAGTTTCAGCTCAGAACAAGAATCATTTACATCTTTAGTTTCAATCTCAGACTTGAAGTCAGTCTCAATTTTATTCTTAATTTCAGTCTCAACCTTGCCTCAGCTTCGGAATTAGGCCTGAGCTTCAAACTTAGAATCAAAATCAACATTAACTCATCCTAAGGTTAAGTCTCAGAATCACAATCGGGCTCAAACTCAACTTCCCACTGAGCCTTAGACTCACCACAGTCATCCTCACTCTCAGCATTAGCCAACATCTCATACTAGGACTCAGAGTCTACCTCAGCTTCAGTGTGTGATTATCAGACCCACTGTCAGATAGGTAAATGGGCGCATGGAGCGGCGGCTCACCAAAAAATTGGACCCCTACGTCCTTACTTGTGGAAAGTAAGCAACTATTACCGTGAGACCTGTTTATTTCTGTATAGCATTAAAATGTTAAGTATGAATCCAAGGAGGCGTTTAAAATCGTATACAGATCTTCTAGCTTTTTAAAAAAGATTTTGCCCAGCGAAGTCAGCAGCCGCAAAGCAGTTGAAGAACATATTGCTGTGGTTACTGTGACCGATATCTAGACGCATTACGTGGGTACCTATTAAATGTTTCCGATAAGAAACCTCGACCCAATGCCTACAACCTTGCGGCGACTGAGGTTGACCATTAATTTGTTTAATCGTCGGTCATTGAGCTCATCTCGTCTACTCAATATATAGCCTTAGTCATTAATTATTTGCTTTTTCAAAGTTTCATCCTCTGACTTTCTTCTTAGAAGAAAGTAGGTACCTTTGTAGCTAAACATTTTTTTTGTGTGCTATCCTTCTTTAGTTGCTTTGGATCTCTGGTCACCCCCTATGTTCACCGCGTATAAAGTATAAATTATATTGAAGTTTAGTCTGCTTAAATTCATCTGTTATTACAGGACGGGCCAAATAAGACCAATCAATGTTAAACACAAATAACTTTTTTATTTTCCAATATAAATATTTTTTCTTCAGCAGTTTATAACTGCGTCTTAAAAAACCACCGATAACGGCTATAAAACGTATTTGTTTTACTACAATCGTCTACAGAAATTATTTTTTTAAATAATGTTCTGGTGTCGGATGAAGCGCTTTTTCATTTAAGTGGTTATGTGTCAATAAGAAAAGCTGTAGATTCTGGGGCTCCGAAAATCCAAGGGCAACACATCAGAGTTAGTTACATTTCTTACAGAACAATGATCATGAAAACTTTTAACGGCCAATGGCGGAGAGCGTCCTAATTTGTGGTTCTAAAAAATGGAGCGACTGCGCACTTTCCTAGACAAACTACGGACCTGCTGCGTGAAATTGGTAGTTCTTATTTGGCGCACAATTCGATCAAGTTTATGTCTTTTATGAAAAATACTGTCATCCTGCCGGGATTTTACAAGAAATACCCCTCCTTCGGTATCTGCGCTTCTTTTTGATCCATCAGTTTTTAGGCAAATTTATTTTATCTATTAAAACCTGTTCCAGTCAAATGGTCTTATCAGAAGTTTTTGCAGAAAACATCCTCGCCGGAACTAGGTTTAATACTTGCAGCAGATAACAGATAGTACCTCTTGCTGTGACCCTTAGCCTTTACCTTAATTTCAACCTCAGCTTTACCCACACTCCCACTCGGCCTTAACCTCAACCCAAGTCTTTTTCCATATTAAGTCACAGGCTCATCAAAATACTCAAGAGCAGATTAAACCTTAGCTTCAGTCTCAGTCATAGAATTGAAATTTTTCTCAGACATGGAAAACACACTCAGTCTTAGCTTAAGACTTGGTCAAAGGCTCACGTTAGCCTCATTTCATTTCAGTTTAATTTAGCAACAGCTACTGTCATAGCCCCGATTTTAGCATCATCGTCCGACTAGCCACAGCTTCTGGTTTCGTCTTAACCTCATCTAAACCTCGGCTTCAGCGTTACGGAAATCAATCTCAATGTTGCCCTCATTCTCAGCCTCATTTCAAGCCTCAGTGTCAGAATCAGCCAAGGTCCAAGTTCAGAACCAGAACCTGCGGTAGTTTTTGAATTCGAATTACCCTCATTTCTAGCTAAAGCATTATCCTGAGCTTCAGCTAGCCTTGACATTTGTGTCATCGTCAACGGCAGATTCAGCTTCAGCGTCAACTTCATTTCTAAAACCACAAGTTGCCACAGTTAAGCTTATATTCATTTCGTTATCTACCTCGGAATAAATCGCTGTTTCAGTTCCAGCGGTAGCTTCGGTCTCTGCCGAAGTTTTGTCCACAGACCCAGCCTCGGGCTCAACGTAACCATCAGAAATGTTCGGTCCCTGTCTTAATTTAAGCTTTGTCTCAACCCCAGTTTAGGGCTAGGTTTTTGTTTTAATCTTCAATATTTACTTTCCTTCAATTCAAAACTTGTCGTCCGCAGACTTGGATTCAGTCTCATCACAGCTGGCATCAGCCTCAACTGTAGACTCTATCTCAGACTCAGCTGAGTCATCCTTAGATTCATCTTCAGCCCTGATTTACAAGTTAATCTCATTCAAAGCTCGTCTTGAACCTGGTGTCCAAACTTAAAGAAACCTAAAATTTAGTTTAATTTGCAGCGCGAGCTGATGTTGATAGCGTTGAAAAGGAAATGGAAGAATATTTCTGTTGAGTCCCTCGTGTTGCTTTTTTAAAACAAATACAAGGATAGCTTTTTCTAGACAGTTATACTCTTTGAGCATTATCAGTGACTCGAATGAGGTGGAGCTGTGAAAATCGAACCGAGAACATCGAGCGTAGGAGTCGACGCACCTACCCACTACGCCACGGCGCCCACTATGCTCTCAATATTTTCCTAAAATAATAGATTCCGATTGTGTCCTCAGTTCTTCACCATCTACCTCCAATTCCGACCACTAAATTAGGATATCCATGGCTTCAGGAACTCCTTTCGATTTCTTTGCTTTTTAATCTGACTCTCACTGAAATCTTGTTTGCCTTTGTTATCGAACAGCTTCTCTGAATCTTGAAATACTCATGCAACATTGACGCTAAGAGAAGCTTCTTTATATGGTGTTCAGATTTCTTGTCCAAAAAGACACAAAAACTAATCCCATTCCAAACCACAATTTTTTAAACGCACCTCCATTTGCGACCAACCACCAAACCAAACCCACGTCAAAACAGCTCAAGTCCAATCCAAGCTCCAGCTCGATTCACTACCATCAGCTGCTGATGATGTGCCAGCTCCCCCCCCCTCTCATTATGCCTCATTGTCCTGTCCTCCAATTCGATCTGGCATTCATCTGCGTTCGCCTCCGACAACGCACAACGCATCAATCCAACGACGAGACACTCATATCTCGCAATCGATTAATTTTTATCATTTTCGATTCCCGGATAATATGGGCAGTAAATGGTAAAAGTTATTAAAGCCATCCACCCCGGGCCATTGGGCCAACCAGATTTTGTTCGATTTGGCTTTGTCACTACCGCCGCGTTCGTCTGAAGGGGGGACAGATGAACAGTGGATTCAACAGCGCGAAACGAAATTAAAAGTCACAGAATCCCAGAAAATTAATTTCCCCCTCCCCTTTCTCAAGCAGCGACACGGCGCACGCGGTCCGTGTGGTGGCGGTGCCCACAACCAGTTGACGTGAAGTCGATTTCACTCCCCCACACCAGAGCGAGACAGGAGACGGGCATGGTAATGTAATCGCGTTAGAGAGTTATTAATAAAATCCACTCGAATGGCCGACCAGAGCGCTTGAGTGAATGGATATTGTCACCAAATCTCTGACAGACTTGACGCCTTCGAGATTATTCCGTTCCATTTGGTGCGACCATCGTTATCATTGTCATTATCCTTGTTGCCTTGCACGGGGCATTCCACTGCCGGAGGACGGTGGGTGTGGTGAGACATTAAAGTTTATACGCGCGTACATTTGCATAAGTTCTTGAGGGGGTGGGGAGGAAGGAAGGCGGCTTTGCAGTGTCAATCCTAATCAGATTGTCATTTCACTTTGACGGCCGCGAATGCAGTCAAGTCCATTTCAGTGTTCCCCACTCCGTTCTCCTGTGACGCGACGCGCACAGATCATAAAACCGTTACAACAGAGTAGGTTTGGTGCTTCTTCAGTGACACTTGACAGGGAGACGGTGGCGGCCTCGGAGCCGGAGCGGAGGACGCACTAATGGCGGATGTTTGATGGTTGCCCTGTGCAGCAGAGGTGGTGGAATTTGTGGCGGTGGATATGCTCCTTGCCACTGATGGGTGAGCTGGAGATTTCCATATAAATTTGCTGCTATCTATCCTGCAGACGGCCATCAGAGGATCTCGGCCGATTGGTCCGTCATCTCATCCGTGGCCAGGACATGTCTGCTTGGATGTGTTGTGTTGTACATTTTTTCGTTTTTTTTTGTATATGCCCTCCGTTTGTCCGTTTGTTTGGTGTCCTGCTGTAGTGGGAACTTTTCTAGTTTATCGGCGAAATTTATTACTAGGAGATTCCTTGTTTTTTTTTTGTCTTGGTTTTGACCGAGCCCCAATCCTGGGGAGGAAGCGACAACGACAATCGTCGAGTGGAAGAGATTCCGTTTAATTGTTGGAACATTTGTTAGAGGACACTACTCCTGCTCGTTCCCGGTTGTGTTGGCATGGCCGGAGGACAGTTTAATCCTGGAGTTTATTTTTATGGGAGTCTATAAAGTTTCGAGATTTGTTGGTAAGGAATTGTTGTATTTTTTGTTATTTTTCTGTTTTTCTGCTGCCAAACTCACCTAGAGAGTCCGTGTTCAGTGACGCCACTCAGTCACTCCATGCGGACCGTTGGCGGCGGCGGCGGCGGTTTGGATTTGGATTGAAGTTGGTCCGATGTTGTGAGCCTATTTTAACGTCTGTAAAAGTTTGCACATTTGTTTTTCGGATTTTTTTTTTCAGGGACGAGTTTTTGCTCGTGCTAGTCCTTGAAGGATACACAAGTGAGGATTTGTGTCTTTGTTCGAGATAGCCGTGAATAATTGGAGTTTCTCTATTGAACTCAGACTGGAAAAATCCGCAGTGTCGGCAGGTTCAGTGAGCAGTTGATTTCTATTTGACCTTGAAACGGGTTTTATTGATATTTGCGTACCAGTACGACTTTCGGGTTTACACTTGAAAAGTTAGTTCCTTGCACAAACTAACAGCACGCAGACGCTTCTAAGTCCTCCAAGGCAAACACTCTTACGTTTGCCACTCGTACTCTTCATCGATCTGATGAACGTAGCAAGGAGATTGAAAGTCTGTGACAAGACATAAGATAGCAGTAATTCAGATTTTTGTTGTTCGACATAAAAATCGACCAAAATTTGAACTATTTTTGTGTGTGAAGAGTCTGCACCGCCTCCAGATTGAGATCCAGAACTTTTTGATTGAACGAAGTCTTTTGGCTGGTTTCGGGCTATAGTTCACGGATAGCTTGGATGATATTGGCCTCAAGTGC
Source organism: Myathropa florea (assembly GCA_930367185.1). Taxonomy (NCBI): domain Eukaryota; kingdom Metazoa; phylum Arthropoda; class Insecta; order Diptera; family Syrphidae; genus Myathropa; species Myathropa florea. The sequence goes on from OV884002.1 coordinate 47,768,883, forward strand.
TTGAATCGTTTTCGGATTGTTGACATAACATCGCTCCTTCACGGTTCACCACAAAAAAAACTCACAGCTCCGAGGCGGCCAATTGACATCGCCAAGACGGCTGATAAAACGATTTGGGAATTTAATAATAATAATAATAATAAAATTGGCGGCGCTACAGTCCGACGTGGACCTGGGCCTAGTTTCTCAGCAACCACTCGTGTTGTGCGTGCAATTGTTCTCTCACGAGTGGAGGGGACCTACAGTTTAATGCCGACTCCGAACGGCGAGATTGAGAAGCTTTTTCTAGGCAGTGATTCTCTTTGAGCATTGTCAGTTGGACTCGTGAAGAAATTTTAGGTGATTTTTTCGGGAATCGAACCTAGAACAACGGCGCGGAAATTTGGTGATGAACCAGAGGTCGTCCAAATCCATGTCTTTAATTTCAGTAAAAAAAAGTCGTTTAACATGGCTCTGTAACGCCCACCGTTGACCAAAACGTTGTTTCCAGCCACATTTCAAAGAAAAATGGTCCAATGGAACCACAACTCCACAATCCGCACCAAACTGTCACCTCTGTAGATACATTGGTTACTCGACAATAACTTGCGGCTTTTCCGTTTTCCGAGTCCCACATGCGGCAATTTTGTTTGTTAACGTAGCCGACGAGATGAAAATGCGGCTCGTCAGAAAAGATGATTTTTCGCCCAAAATCGTTATCCAATTCAAGCTGCTTTAAGGTCTAAACTGCGAAGCAATAACGAAGCGGATGGTCTCGCGCCTTCAATTGCTGAGTCAAATGGACCTTGTAAGCGAATAACCCGAGATCTTTGTGCAAAATTCTCTTTAGACTAGTGTGTGAATTTTGAGCTGTGAGAGATGATGTCGGCAGCAGCCACATTTTCATCTGTGCGTACCGCACAACGACGCAGACCATGAGTGTTGTCCACTAGCATACCTGTCTCACGAACTTTTTACACAAACTTGCGTACAGCAGTCGCGGCATGATTTCGGCCAAAACTTATTTTTATAAAGCGCACTGTTTGGGCTACACAGCGCTCACTTTGGAAATAAGTTTTCAACATTTCCCAACGTTGTTCAAGCGTAAAGCGACACATTTCGTTCCGCGGAGGTGTGATAGCAACTTTCTGTCAAGATTTCGAGCGGAAAACAGCTGTCAGTGTCAAAATAACCTATGATTTAAAAAATAAAAACACTAGATGACCCATCCTGTAGAAGCTTGTTTTTTTTTAAAGAAAAGTTTTGTATGCAAACATTCAACCACGAACTATATGGACTGTGTAGCGACATGAATCTAGCCACGCGTCTGCGGATCCAACGCCTAAGATGGCTAAGCTTTGTAGAACGCATGGACAACTTAGCCCCTGCCCGAAGAGCCTTCGACTCTGAACCAGTGGGATAACGCAACAGAGGACGTCCACGTCTAAGGTGTCGCACCCAAGTGGAGAGGTACCTCAATCAGCTTGGTGTGTGCAACTGGCGACAGCTGGCAAAAGATCTTCTATAGATCAAACTTTTAACGAAGCTTTTGTATCGTGGAAGGTGGACAGAAGGCAAAACATGCACCATCATAAAAAGCCGGATGGATCAGAGAAGATCACTAATTAGGACTTCAATATACAATATACCAACGGAGGTTGACTGTGGGTATGACAATGGACCAACATGGTCTAAGTGTGCTGGTGAATTTACTAGCAGCCCCCTAACCTAACCTAATATGTCCATTTCCTCACAATATTTAAAAGCGTTTGCCGTTTTTCCTGGTTGAAAAAATGAAAAGTGGATTGGTCCTTTCGATATCCACCAAACTGTCACCATAACCTTTTTTAAGTGAAGATGGGGCTTGGGAATTTGTTTTGGTTTTTCATCTGAATCCAACCACTGCCCAGATCTTATACGATTATCATATAGTATCCACTTTTCATCACAGGTGACTATCAGGCGAAAGAACGGTTCAGTTTGGTTTCTTAATGTAAACGATGCGTAGATTTTCTGCGTACTTTTTCTGTTTCGTTCAGTTGATGGGGTTCCCACTTATCGAGTTTATTTACCTTTCTTATGAGAGAAAGGTGTAGACTTGTTGTCATTGGGGATACTTCCATGCTTTGTGCAATCTCCCGTAGCGTTTTCGTTGGGTCTGCATCCACTGTTGCTTTTCCGGGTTCCCAGGTGGTTCATTTTCGAGGCTGAAATCACTCGAACGGAACTTTCCAAGCCAACTTCGTGTAGTGCGTTAGTCTACCACTACGTCCTTAAATGCATCATTAATGTTTTCCACGAATGGATGGCGTAGTTGGTTAAGTTCGTGCCCCTAATTAGAGGTGTCCCAGGTTTGAATCCCAGTGAAATCGAATCTGGTCCAGTCACGATTTGCCGTTGGGATCAAATTAACGGCACTGGAGTAGGTTGCTACCTGGCAGTACAATGGATCAGTTTTGAGTCTGAGTGCTGGTTTAAAAAAAAAATGTTTTCCATTGCCAATGATGCATTATGTCCCATTTCAAATTCGTAAAGGAAGAAGGTTCGAATTTGAACTGCCGACAGTATGATAAATAATAGTAAAAAATAAGTAACGGTACTTGTAACGAACCCCAAAATTCTCACTCGTCAAGCACACGTACCACTTCATTTAAAAAAAATAGAAAATGTATTGTTCTGGCATAGATGTTCACTCGAGAATTTCCGATTGAGCCAAAAGCGGTATTTCATGTAGTCCAACCCAATAGAAGCTTAGTAAATTAAAAAAGTCTCTTTACATTTGTTAACCAAAATAACATCTTCTGTAATGCTTTGGAAAGACGAGCATCACTTTTGGGGAAAAGCATGAACAATCAAACTCCTTTTTGAAGTTGAGTGGCTCCAATCCAACACACTGCAGGATTCGGAATGAAACTTATGCAGATCTTTGATAGTTTGGCTTTAAAGCAAATGTAAATGACTGCCCACCCACAATTCACTGACCATTGTCCACAAGAACAAAACAGAAACCTTTCACCTGCACGAAATCTTCTGCTTCAGTCCCCTCCCCCCATGGGATGGAAGACCACTCATAAACATCTGCAAAGGATGTGCATTGGATTAGTGGTCACCCGATCTAAAGGGAACACTCATCCAGGATTCCCCGAATGCACTGAGTGTACATTTTTACCGAAATGAGATTTAAATAAGGCGGATTCTCCGCCCAATGGTATGTGGAATATTTGTGTTCTAATTTATGGACAACAATAGGAGATCAATGCCAGGTCATAATGGTAATGTTTTCCACGCACAAAGACACCAAGCGCCAGGATTATGCAAACTAATCACATGTCCTTTGTGCACGGAGAAGGAAGCGAAGGCTAATACCGCACCAAGTGAATATGTGTAACGCACGGGAGATCGTTTAACGAACAACAATGATGCAGATTGGATCTCAGGGAATTCGCTTTGCGAATCACAATAGCATCCTTTGTGAGGACGAGCAGAGGAATATGATGTTAGTGATCGAAGATAACAGGTACTCGATTGTGTTTGCTGCTAGCTGAACAATGGAACGTGATTAGGAGCTGTTTGTTTCAAATGGAAGGATAATGGGGGATTAGATCATAGGTGGGTTCATTTGATACAGTATCCGGTGCATTGTGGCACTAAACGGATCTTTGGAAGAAATGAGTGTTTCAACGTTGACCATGTGATTCAGATTTTCAGGAGACTTGGTGTCTGGTGATGCATGAGAGGGCGCTTATGATCAATGGACTTCAAGGGAAAGCAATGAAATGGATTTCAGAAAGGGCTGAGGTCGATGAATGTGGTTTCCAAGACCATGGTTCAGATTTAACCAACTTAGCCGACCATCACTTAGATCGGTGGAAGCTATATCCTCTCCCTTTCTAGTTGCCTTGTCGTGGCGGGAGATCCCAGGTGAGACATCGAAGAAAAACCCAGAAACGTCTTGACTTTGACGATAAACAAGTTTAAAAACAGTATGACGGATAAACAAGAATTGGAAAATACTCCAGGTGGTACTCGCGACAGGCCCCAACCATCATACTACCCCCTCCCTCCGCCCCCCGGGGCGCTGACCATGGAATCGCTGGTACCCAATCAGAAGATTCCTGCCACTTACTCTACGACAAGTTCGATAGACCGAGTTGGAAAGTTGGAGAATGTAGAGGAGAGGCTTTGCCTGATACGCTTAATCTCCAACCACATACTCGTAGTCAAGTGGCTGATCAAAGTGTTGCTTCTGATGGTACGACCCGGAATGCCGAAAAGGTTGAACGGGCTCCAAACGAGGCAGCCTCTGAAGGGCACCTGACTAAGAGTCAAAAGAAGAGGAAAGGAATGTAGTCGAATCTTCACGGACGGCTCCAAGACCAATGAAGGATCAGGTGCTGGTGCCTTTGTGAAGAGCGACAACTTTAGACTGCACACCTCGTTAGGTAAATTTGCGTCGGTTTTCCAAGCGGAAACCTATGCGATCCTAATGGCTACGAGCTATATTGTGAAGAATAGGTGGAAGGGGCGAAGTATTTGTGTTTGTAGCGACAGCCAAGCGCTTAAGTGTGCCAAGTGCTTAAGGCCTTGCTGAATCCTTTAACCACTTCCAGGATAGTTCAGGAATACAAGTCTTCTCTGAATTTGATCGGTAAATTCACTAAGATTTGTCTGGGTCTCGGGGCACCAAGGGATCACAGGAAATGAGATCGCTGATGAACTTGCTAGGCGAGGATCAGATGAGTCATTCTCAGGACCTGAACCTACGCTGGGACTGCCCGCGTCCTTGGTTAGGGCTTCCATCGATAGTTGGACTTTTCGAGAGCACAACCGCAGGTGGCATGACTCTCCAGGATGTAGATGATGACCAAGCGCATGCTCCCCAACGTCTGTAAGAAATCCGCGGCTTTCTTGTTATCTCTTAACAGAAAAGACTGCAGACAACTTACCGGCGGCGTACTAACGGGGCACTACACCTTCGCCAAACACCTAAGTGTGCTTGGCCTAAGCGATGAAACTCTCTGCGACGCCTGTGGAAAAGACGATGACACTGCAGAACACTTCCTCTCTCATTGTCCCGCCTTTGCTCGGATCAGGTGGCAGTTATTCGGTGCTGATGAGGTGAGAGCTGCAGCAAAAGTGGGTTGCTGCCTGGTAGTACAATGGACCATTTTTTGAGTCTGAGTGCTCCAGTGTAGTGTGATAAGAATCTACGACAAAAAAAAATTATATATCCGTCATTGACGAGGTGATCCCGAAATTCCAATTCAGGGTTTTCAAAGTGACTCTGACATTGTCAATGAGTCGAAGGAGGTGGCGCTGAAAATTATTGTTTTTGTCGGGAATTGAACTTAAACGGCCAACGTATTTTTCCACGTTTATTACGTTACGGCGACCTTATACAAATATCATACAAAATAAATGGAAAATTTGCAGTGTTTGCAGTCTAGCAAAGGCTGCAATTCTTCCTCGTCATATTATAGCTGCCAGGACGTAGTTGGGCGGAGGTCTTTTACATCTAGACCTCCGGAAGACTTCTAGATTTAAAATCCACATCACTCCCAGTCATTTGGACTGTTTCCTATGAATATTTCAAATCGAACTTCATAATTGTTGCGCTGCTGCATGTTCGATGACTTAAAAGTGTCAGATCTACTTTCTGTCAGTCATCTGTCATATTTGCCAAAGTCCTATAATATTTGCAATGACCGTATGGAGCCTTATGTACGCCTGTCAAAACCAACCTTCTTTCGCAAGCAACTACATCTCATTTTTTTAAAGGAAAACTGTAATTACATTTCTGCTTCACAAATCGGCTTATAAATCAACTGCACGATACCGTGTGCAGAGCACCATGTGTCCAATGACCCAAACGTCTCGTGCCCATTTGTTGTCGCATTCAGTCAGCTGTCCAACCGTCAAATCGTCAAAAAAACAAAAAAACGCCTAATCCTGTCGAAAAAAAAACGAAACGAAAACACAAAAAAGTACGAAACACGAATTGCCCAATAAATCTTTGATCCCCAATCAAGGATATCGCATGTCCTAAATCTCATCCTCAATTGGGCAGCTTAGTAATTATTTGGTAAAGAAACAGATTTCCCGGCTCGTCACATACGGTCGGGAATCGAAATTCATCTCTGTCCCGTCCTCAGATCCCTTATCGGGATTCAATCAGTGCCCTCCTTACAAGAGTCCCTTTTGCTACTCCAGTAGCGAAGGAATTGAGAAATTTTGCCCAGAAATCTATTTCATACTCAATTTCACATCGCACCGATGATATCGTCCCGTCCTGGCATCGACAAATCGGATAAACGATTTCCAAGGAAAACATCGATTCTCTTCACAAATTCGCAGGACATTACGCAATCCCATCGGACAATGGAACATCCTTATTAGTTGACGGCACAGGACTACCACGCAATCCTTGTTTGGCATCGTTGTGATTGTGATTAAAAAATTACCAGCATCGTGAGTAATTTGATCGTGAGCCGAGCTGTTCGATAAGGATCTTCGAACATACCGACTGTGTGCGTGGGTTAAGGGCTCTTTCACTGTCTCTCTCGAATCGGTTCTTGGGAAGGATGTAAATTTGTTGGTGATACGGTGAAATGGATTTTGGTTGCGTCCAAAATAAGGATCCAATTACCGATATGGTAGGCGGGAGTGACGGCGGCAACGGCGGTGTTAGAAAACAACAAACAAAAGGACCAGATCCTGATGGCGTCACTGATGACATCAGTGAAGAGGGTGTACGCTGTGTTGGCAAAATAAGATAAGATTTCCACTAAACAAAATGAGGTCTCACTCCAGCTGATGCTGATGCTGCTGATGATGAAGTGATTAAGTGATGTTCTGCCAAGACAATGGATTTCAATTGAAAGTGTGGCGGTGCCTCGAGGATTTAAGTGGGACGTGCAAAGGATCGCAATTCCAATTTCAAGTAGTGATAGTTTTTTGCTTTGTTTCCGTAGTTTGTCTTGAGATGTGTGAAGTTTAAGGAGAATATCATCTTGACTCTTTAATTGTGTCAAGTGCTTGGGGTTGTTCCTTGAAGTTGAGGACAGAGAGTCTCGAAGTCGAACATGTGACTTGGTTTTTGTGAAGAAGTTCGCAGAATCTGACAGACTCAACGGCAGCTGCGGAATAACTTTTGGATTTATACGAAAAGTGGCGTCTTGTGGTAATCAAAATTGAACAACAGCTCTGCCCTGTGGTGCAAATGGAAAATTGCACAGAAAAATGGTCACTAGTGATAATTTAACTTCAGACTACAAGTCTCGAATAAGGTTCAACAATGGAAGTCGGGAATCGTTTGAAATGCTCCAGATATGATGTACCCTGAGTCCTTTGGGGGCTATTTGAGTGGAAAAGAGCTAAACTAGACCATCAGCAATCTGTCTAAAACAGATTTTAATTAATAGCGTTAAGCAGTTACATGTGCCTCTGGTTCCGAACAAAACGAATTCTATCACGTTTTTCAAAAATGGTATTCCAAAGATGGAATCCGTCCAAATTCGGTGAATCTGTGTTTCTCTCAAATTGGAGTGTTGCACTCTGAGTGGTCTGACACAGAAGGCGCAATTCTAAGGTCTGGTGTGTTGCGTTTTTCCACACAAATGCACGGTGTCCCATGTGGTACTCCACTAGGCCAGAGTCTAAGGCGTTGACGTAGGATGTCGGATGGACAATGCAGATTGAATTGACATAGCCAGCATTGATATGGGAGTTCCTTTTCATATTACGGTCTGCAGTAACGCCCAATAATAATAATAATAATGGCGGCGCTACAGTCTGAGGTGGATTTGGAACTAGCTTCTCAGCAACTGCTCGTGTTATGCGTGCTATTGTTCTCTCGCGAGTGGAGGAGATACTTTCGTTATAGACATAAACATCTTCTTTCTTTATGCATTCATTGAGCTTATCATCCCATTCATTAATATTTGCCTCTGTTAGACCCAACTCAATGTTATGTGAGCATGCGAGCTCATTCTATTCTTTCAAGGGCTGTAGATTATACTGAAGCGCGATCTTGAGAAGCCTCTTCTGATCCGTTCAGTATCCGTTTTCTTTTAATTAAATTTCGTTGCTTGGAAAGATGAACTAAGCCTGTTTTATGCGTATTCATCTTTTCGAGATTCTACTGTATTTTTTCCGGAGTATTTTTGGAACACTACTGGAGCACTCAGACTCAAAACTGAGTCCATTGTACTGCCAAGTAGCAACCTACTCCAGTGCCGTTAATTTGATCCCAACGGCAAATGGTGACTGGGCCAGATTCGATTTCACTGGGATTCGAACACTTAACCAACTGCGCCATCCAGTCGCTTTGTAATTTGGTAACATCCGATACTTACTTAATTACATAGCAGGCCTATGACCCACGTAGGGTCTGAGCCTGAGCTATCGCTGCCTTCCATCATTGACGGTCCTGGGCACGCTGCTTTCAGTCATCAAGATCAAGCTGTCTTACGTCCGCGATGACTTGGTCTTTCTACCGGAGGTTCGGTCTTCCTCTTCTTCTCGAACCAGGAGGCTCGGATTCGAAAACCCTCTTAGCTGGAGCGTTGTTGTCCATGGGCTCGATGTGGCCGAGCCAGTGCAGTCGACGGATTTTTGCCTTCCAGACTACATCCACATCCTGGTACAGCTCATAGAGTTCGCGGTTGTGTCTTCTCCTCCATTCGCCTTCCTCGCAGACGGGATAATATATCCTACGTAGAATTTCGAAAGCACCAAGAATCAGCTCTGCAGTTCTGCTTCGAGTTCAGCTTTCAGCTCCATATAGCAGGACTGGTAGAATAAGAGTTTTGTAGAGCATGATTTTGGTCCTTCGAGTCAGGAGTTTTGAGCCCAACTGAAGTAGCATCGATTGCCAAGGCAATTCTACGTCGGATCTCCACTGTGATCTCGTTCGTGGAGCTCACGTTTGCTCCGAGGTAGGCAAACTCCTTCACTACCTCAAAATTGTGGCTGTCGATTGCAATGTTTTGCCCTAGGTGACGTGCGGCGGATCGTTTCTTGCTCGACAGCATATATTTTGTCTTATCCTCATTGACCTTAAGACCAGTTCGTTTCGCCTGTTCTTCAATCGCCGTGAAAGTTTCCAGTACTGCGCGTTGAGAACGCGCAACGATGTCGATGCCATCTGCGTATCCGAACAGTTGGAATGACTTGTAGAAGATAGTGCCTTCCGTGTTTATAGTAGCCCGCCGCACTATCTTCTCAAGTACCAAATTGAAGAAATCACACGACAGCGCATCTTCTTGCCGAAATCCGGTGCAGGTTTCAAACGGCTCGGAGGTCCTCGACTATGTGTTAGCGTGGTCCGACAAAACTATATCAGTTTTCCCGGGATCCCGAATTCAGCCATCGCTTCGAATAGTTCCTTGCGATGAATGCTGTCGTATGCGGCTTTAAAATCGATAAAAAGATGGTGCGTATGGATTTGAAACTCGCTAGTCTTCTCCGGGATTTGTCTTAGTGTGAAGATCTGGTCTATAGTCGATTTGGCGGGCCGGAAGCCGCACTGGTACGTGCCGATTAGTGCGGTGCAAAACGGCTTTAGACGTTCACACAATACGATCTTGTAGACGACGTTGAGCAGGGATATACCTTGTTGCAAGAGGTAGGATCGCTTTTTTTGTGGATGGGGCATATGGAGCTGGTATTCCAGTCGTCGGGCATGCTTTCGTCTTCCCAAACATTCTTCTTGGTAACATCCGATGTAACAATGAATTCAATCGAATATTTGCCATGTTTGCTCAGCATCTTCGGTCAATAACTATTTTGAAGGAATGTATTGAGTGTATGGCAATGTCTTCAAAGATTCTAAAATATTCGGTTGGTGGTCAATACATTTGGTTCCTTTAACGTCCGATTCCGGTTTCGGTCTACGTTTTGAAATGTGGAGATCTATGCGAATTTTCCTTGTTACAAAATACAAGAATCAGTTTTGTCCCTTCTTCGATGACTAAAGACTACTACTAAAAGACTAATTCTTTTTTCCGAGATTTAAGTTGAAATTTCCTCGTTATTTCATCGGAGCTTGAAGTTTCGAAGCCAAGCATTTGACAGAACAGAACTTCTAAGATCTAAAACAATTGCTGGAGTCGTTGGCCCCTTAAACTCCACTAAGCTACGGGGAACGATGAAAGATCACGAGTATTCCTTGAATCATGCTTAACCGTTGCAAGGCTCATTCGGACGACTTGCCCAAAGTCGGCAATAACACAAATCTCAAACGTTCCCTTTCACGAAACTCTCCACATGAGATCATGATGATTTTCGCATTCCTAGAGGTCTTCGCTGGAATTTGGTAAATCCAAAACCTCTACGTGCCAAAACTAACCTCACCCAGACCACGTATTCCGCAAAATCAAACCGCTTCGAGGAAGAGAATTCCATCGAATGTTTAGATATCGAACAACCACAGGAACCACATTTTGAATTAATTTCCCAGAACGCACTCTCCACAAAAAGTGTGACCCAAGATCCTGATTTATACAGCGCAGTCCCTTTGTCGGCGTGAAAACCCGTCCAGCGTCACTGTGCTTCAGTCTGCTCAAATGGAGACATCACAACATCACTGATGTTGCCGCCCAACATGACAACACAGAAAAGGAAGGATCGCTTTGTGTCACAGTCCAGAGATGCCCGACCGAATGTCCCGATGGACGTAATCATATCCTACTTTGTTTCACATTAGATAAAGCCACTGAGTGTCGTCGTTTTATTTTTATGCATGTGCATGGGCCCGTCCCCCACTGTGCCGGAGTCTATGGCGATGCGATAGTATCTGCAATCGATTAGCAGGAATTTCAACTCAACACGCTACCTGGGAGCGGCAGCAGGAGCACCCCCTGCCGGGCGGTGGGTGTTCTGTTTACCGCTTTTAGAAAAATACCCATACAACGGACAGTGAAACAACTCAATTCCTATTGATGTCCTCACATTAATTACTTATCACTTAAAGAGATACAAACGGAGAGCGTTGCGAGAGTCCTGTATGAAAGAGGAGAGAGCAAAAAAAAAATAAGGACATCGACTGAGTTGTGTTTTTCGTGGAATCCTTCTTCTTCTCTGTGTACACAAACGAACAGAGGAGACAAAACAAAAAGGACTTTGCTTTGGAACACATCCCATCCTCCAATTGGCGTTGTGTATCCTTGCCGATGTCCTAGCACCTACAAAATATTTTTTTAATTATTTAATGTCTGTCACCCGGTGGCTAACACTTTGAGAGATATGCAAATTGGAGTTGTCACCCTGTCGCGCTCTCCCCCTCGTGATGTTTTGTGTCGTGTCGTGTCGTATCGTGTGCCCCCTTGACGTCATCGTCCTTCGTTTGGTGAAACAAAAGAAAATTGCAAATGCATGAGGAGATGGTGGGTGGTGGTTCTTCTTCCTCACACCCTTCTCCCCTTCCTCCCCCTCCTCCTCATCATCAACAGCATCATCATCAACACCGTCACCATCGTCGGTGTGTGTCCTTCTGCCATCACATGGACGTGTGGATGTGTTAGAATACCATCGCCGGAGGATATGTGGACAGGAACTAAAAAGATAACAAAAAGTCCATGCAGAATAAGAACAAGTCCTAACGAAACAAAACGAAACCAAGGCTAATGTTGGTCGGTCGCTGGTGATGTCAGCGGAGTGGGCAGTTGCTTCTGGAGATGGAATACAGGAGAGAAAAAAGAAGCCACCACCACCATGGCCACGACTGCCACCGCTGGCCTGAGTGGAACAGAAAAGAACGAGATTGTCGTGGAACAGGACAAAACGAAAAAAAAAAACAATCGTTCACCCCCAGCACCCCAGCTTCATGCTCCAGGATGAGCTTACAAATGCATTATGTATGAGTCCAGTCGTACAGCGTGTATTATTAGGTTGTCCACTTTAACAATCTGCACAAGGATTGCCGTACATTGTGTCCTGTGACTCTGCAGCGTTTGGGGGGGTGGCCGGGAGGAAGTTGTACTGTACTTTGCGAAAAGAGAATTATAAAAGAATGCATGGTGAGAGAGAACAAGAAAACAGAACAAGTAAGCTCGAGGGTGGACGGGATCAACAAAAAAAACTCACACTGGAACGCAGTTCGCCAACAACAACAACAAAAAAAAATGCATAAAAACCCCCAACACACATGAAGCGAAGGAGGATTTTGTGTGATACCGTTGAATAATGGGTGCTTTCTCGTTTCCGTTCCGGTTCTCCGAGATGTGTTCTAGTGGCGCAGGATTTGTTTCGGGATCACAAACACACACGGTAAGTGGGTGGAGGTGGGGAGTGGTGTCAGTAGGTGATCTCGTGTACGTGATAATGGAATCGTTTCACTGCTCGTTACTAGAGCCTTAAGCATTATAGAACCCCAACAACGATTGTGTTTTCTATTGTTGCTCTATCCTTGACCTGAGGCAAGAGCGACGGTGGTCTTATGGGTGATGGGGTGCGGTGAGGTTGGATTGAGTGAATGAATTCTAAATACGGATGATGTGAATGGATTTAAACATTGTTAGAGAATTTAATAGAGATCATGAGCGATGAGAGTGGAAAATCTTGGATTAGGTGTAAGCGAAGAGTCTTGGTAGAGGTAGTTAACATCCTTAGAGGGCTTAAATACCTCGGAGGATAACTAGCACGCATTTTTTTCAGAGCCCACAAGGATATGTGGTTACTTTGCCATAAAGCTATCAAGGAAGTTTTCGAGGCTATCCTAACTTCGCATAACCAGCAAGAAATTTGTGATCTAGTGCCGAATGAGTGCAACGAGGCCGAAGAAGGAAGGAGAAACATTTCCTGCGCAATAGAAGAGAAATATCACAGCCTATCTGCTGAAGGATATTAAACAATTGAGCGAGCGACTGGATGGCGCAGTTGGTTAAGTGCCTGCCCCAATTTAGAGGGGACCCAGGTTCGAATCCCAGTGAAATCGAATCTGGTCCAGTCACCATTTGCCGTTGGGAACAAATTAACGGCACTGGAGTAGGTTGCTACCTGGCAGTACAATGGACCAGTTCTGAGTCTGAGTGCTCCAGAAGAGTTACAAAACATCAAAAAAAAAAAAAAACAGTCGAGCGGAAGGAACACAAACGTACTTTTCGAGCAAAAGTCTAAAATCTGGCTACGGTCTTCAGGAAATGAAGTGAGGTTTCTCGAAACTTCTGGGGTTATCTTTTAAAAAAAATCAAAAAGCTGAAAACTAACCACCAGAGCTCTTTAAAGCGGGAAGATATGAATATGTAAGGGCGGACATGAAAGCATACTCGACGACTGGAAAATCAAATCAATCCATCAAAAGGTTGGGCACTTCTTGAACTAACTACACATGTTTCGGCGAGTTCACAGATCATCATGTATTATTACGATTTACGGCCTGGAAAAGGTACTACATTGCTAGATTGCTGGTGTTTTCTAAAACACTGTCTACAGCTGCAATGATTCAACTTTGAGACACCGAAAGAACTAATCTGATTGTCCAGTAACGCGCTCGAAACCAATCATGTAAATAGATTGTAGTTTGTCGTAGTTTGTTCCCAGCGATCGATTTTTTAACACTTCGGTATGGGAGATTTAAAGGAAAATTTCAGTGTTCCTAGAAATGGATAGCAACTCTCTCCGCTGTGCGCTCTCTAATTTAAGAAAATTTTCAGCAAACTTGAAACTTGTGAGTAGTGAGTTGAAGAAACTTTCTGCAAGAAGGTTACGTCGGAATAATCATTAAAGATAGAGGCACTTGTGAACATCAAGCAACGATTAAATTTTATCAACTGCTAGAGTATCCAGCGTGCTTCGGTACGCCATCTATGGTGAGCGTGTCCCCTTCTTTTTCCAGGGGATCGAATTTTGCTGTGTTCTCTACATGTGTGGAAAATTTCATAATCCTCCATCGAATGTTTGCTAAGAGATGCGAACTTCTGTTTTTCCAATAGTTCATGATCGATTCCTGATCGATCGGTGCTAATAGTGTCAGAAATTGCAAAAGGATCAGTGCAATTGCTTAGAAATGTATCCCATACATACAAACGATGCAAATGGTAAAATAATAATTAAAAATTGAGGTTGGCTCACGTCGCCTTTTTGACTTCAGGTGACTGTGTGTCGTATATTTTCGCTTAGGCATGATGAAAATGAAACTTGGAATAATGACATAGGTTGCATAGCACGAATTTTTAAAAAACAAAAACACATACATAAAGACGTCTATGTCACTCTTGACAATCCCCTCTTCATGCCTGCAGAGTTTCATTGAAATCGGTCCAGCCGTTTCGGAGATTAGCCCGAACAATCAGACAGACAGACACAACGATTTTTTTAACATAGATTTGCATACACACGATATTAAACATCATTGCCGCAATTATCCAATTACATATTCGCATACCAGCAACAAAAACAAAATGTGCACGCTCGATATAGTGAACATCGATATAGTGAGCAATACAATATAGTGAACACACACAATTCTATACAGGCTATTCTAAACAAAAAAATCTTGTTATAATTAACCTGATTTTTTTCTTTCTTTGAACCTTTCAGGATGGGTCTAAAACGTCTAAACCTCACTAGTGATATGCAGTGGGTAGTATCCATACAATCGTCCTAATTTACCGTTTGTATATGGTACACAGTTTAGGGTTGTTTACAAAGTACGCTAAACTAAAACTATTAAACTATGTATTATTTTGTTGCGTTTTACATTTTTTACGTATGAGTTGTTTTTGTTAAAAATAAAATATTCTTTAATTATATTATATTTTTGGTAAATTGTACTTAAAAACATACGCATTTTGATGAAATTTGCTCCAAGCAGTCCACGCTCGTTACAATGAACAATCTCCATGCAGTGAACAGGCCCGGTTCTTATTAGTTCACTATATCGAGCGTCTATTGTATTTAAATGATAAAAAAATTAACCTAATTGTTTGAAAGTGTTTTTAACTGGGGCTTTGGAAAAAAAAAAATTTACGCGGCAAAACTCTTTTAGATCAATAAACAACAAACAAAAAATCAAATGCGACTCCGATTGCATCCGTTCACAATGCGAGTTCGATGAAAAAGAACCTTAACATGATCACTTACTGACAGCTGTCAATGTGTATGCGTGTAGGCGCTACAACGTGTATTTGCCGTATATATGACATCAGCACACAGTATGCATGTAGCACACGCTCATAGACGCCTACGTATTTGTTGGTGCTTTTTTATAAGGCCAAAATCAGATGTTGAAATTTTAAACTATAATTATTAATTAAAAAAAATATAGAAATTGACAAATGGTTTTTATTTTTCCTCGTGTCGTCCGACCAGCTTCAGCGACTGTCAAAGAAGGAAAGAATCAAAGGAAAGGGGACTGGCCGATTGACGATCTGCCCGAAGTTGGCTGCGATCCCCGATCATCCAGTTCATTTAATTGAGTCACTCAGGTGCGTTCAGCCAATTATTAATAGCTTATAGCATAAAAAGTCATAGCTCACGAACACGTCGACCAATTTTAGATAAACTTTAGATAAACCATCTACATGACCATACGAACAAACTCTAAAAATATTATCGAATTCGGTTTGACCGTTCGTGAGTTATAAAGTGACAACCCACTTCTAACAATTTTTTATATATATAGATTCATTCAAACATACATCCAAATATCGTAGGGACATTTGTTTAACACAAGAAAATCCCTTGCATCACACCCACTCACTGCTCATACCTGCTGTGTGTATATTATTACAGTATTTTGTATTTCAAGAGTTGGTGTAGCGCTGCTATTAGTATTAAATTATTTCTCTACGAGATGTAGAAAAGATGTAGAAAAGTCCGGAAGGCAAACATCCCTTGAATTGACCACATTGAGCAAATGAAAAACTATTTCTTTGAATCCGAGCCTCTTAATTCGAGAAGGAGAAGAAGACCGAATGACAAATTAATCGCCAACGCAAGACAACTTAGTCTTGATGATTTAAAGTAACATGCTGATATTCAATCTTTGGTCCATAGCGATGTTTAGACAGACTCGCACATTAGACGGTTGGTTATGATGTCATAACTGTTGACCTAACAAAGAAAAAGATATCGAATGTAGATTGGCTGTTAAACTAAGCTAGTTTCGTTGGAAATAGGACTCATAAGACCCAGCACCAACAATTCGCTTTACCCAGATCTTGTAGGGTGGCCCAAATCCTTTTTTCGACTCAACACTTCATCCTGATTATACAAATTCTTCAGAATGTTGAACTCTTTCGTTAAATGTCATCTTAAGGTTGTGCTCGGTCAGACATCTGACGCATATTCGTCGAATATTTCTATTTTGAAAGGCAACCTTGAATAATTTGATTTGGGGCCAAATTAACATCAATGGGGCTACCATAGGTTTCATCCGACGTGGATGCTCGTCATTGCTTTTTAATACCATCAAACGAGCTTTACAGAACTTACTTTTCTTGTTATCAAAGTTCCAAGAATAAATGTCTTTCATTCTGACATTTACGTAGTACTCCTGCGCATTCAAAAATTATTTCTCCCATTTTTTCCTTGATTTAAGAATATTATGAAAACATATTTTTCAAGCAATGTTTGTAGATGTTTTCCGAACAAAGGAATGAACAAATTGCAAATTACTACCAAATGTTTAATTTAACTTCCATTTTATTGAAAATATGAATTTTTGAGAGATAGCTTCCCGCTTTCTTAGTATTCCAACGCCGATTCTTGAAAGTATATGACTTGGATTGCAGCAAAGTTCTCGCAGTTGTTCTCTAAGGAAATGGCATTTAACGATTGCTTAAGACTTAACATTTACTCTTCTCCACATGACTGGATGGCGCAGTTGGTTAGGTGTCTGCCCCAAGTTACAGGGGTCCCAGGTTCGAATCCCAGTGAAATCGAATCTGTACCAGTCACCATTTGCCGTTGGGATCAAATTAACGGCACTGGAGTAGGTTGCTGCCTGGCAGTACAATGGACCAGTTTTGAGTCTGAGTGCTCCACTAGAGTTTCAAAAATCCTCCAAAAAAAAAAAAATAACACCAATTGTAAATCGATGTCTATTCTTCTCCATAAATCCCGTGATGATTCCAAAACAGAATTGGACAGAAGTCTGGTCAGAGAAGGATGAACAAATTGTAATGGAGTCGCTAAGAAATTGGAAAAATCATTACTGCAGACTGTTAAACGATGATGAAGACACAAATACCGCTTTCAGACAGATTCGTCCACTTTACCTGGATGATAAAAGACAATTCTATCCTACTGATCTAGACAAAATTGAGACTAACAAAGCTTTATCCTTATCAGTCTGGTGCCAGGCCAAAAAAGTCTAGGGAAGACCAGGGACGACCAGATATCCACACTCCAGCAGATCCTAGAAATGCCCAAGAAATGCAAGTGGACACACACAACCTATTAGTCGATTTCAAGACCGCATAGAGACGATCTACACAGTGTCATGTCTTGTTTTCACAACGATGGACACCTCAGACTGTAGCGCCATAAGAAAAGGCACTCGTCAAACCAGAGGTTTTTTTTCTAGATGGCTTTGTAAAACGCATCACTTCACTGGCGGCTTCTTTAATGCATTTTTGACAACATTTCCATTCTTCGTCTTTTGTTTGTGCAGACGGCGTCAAACTTTTGAAGAGTTTCAGGGAGACTTGATCAGCAAAGTTAATGGCAGCCTGTTGCGATTGTAGCTTTTCGACGTCAAACTGTGATATTCTCCCTCTGCTTCGTTGTTCTCGCGATACACGTCTTCCTTGGTTTTTCTTCTTTTTTCTTTAGGGCGAGGTTATGGTCCGGAATAAAAGGATCATAACCCTTCCACTTGGTGCGTCGACTCCTACGCTCGATGTTCTCGGTTCGATTCCAGAAAAAACGCAGAACATATTTTCACGCCTTCACCTCTTTCGAGTCACTGACCATACTCAAAGAGTATAACTGTCTAGAAAAAGCTTCACAATCCCGCCGCTCGGAGTCGGCATTAAACTGTAGGTCCCCTTCACTCGTGAGAGAACAATAGCACGCACAACACGGGTGGTTGCTGAGAAGCTATGCCCGGGTCCACTTCGAACTGTAGCGCCGCCATTATTATTGTTATATAACCCTCCCACTTTACTGCATCCCTACTACTAACAGGCGTACTAGCTGTTATGTTTAAAACGTTTTACTTTGGTAACAACAAGGAAATTATGATGAGTTGGTGCAGGGTCTTTGGAACGTTCAGACATCAAAAATACTGGAGAAGTGTCTGACGTCGATCGAAAGGTGATCAATCTGGTTGACGGTTAAATGATCAGGGGACCGGTAGGTCCCTTTATGGATTTTGAGGTGTGGGAACCGCGAGCTAGGTACAGAGAGATTCCGCGACATTCCGTGACAAAGTTCACCAGCCTGAGTCCGTTTTCGGAAGTGGTGTCGTGCAGGCTATGTTTACAGATGACTCTTGCAAAGATCCTTTCTTTACCCAGCTTAGCGTTAAAATCTCCTAGTTAGATCTTGGTGCCGTAGCTCGGGCTTTGATCGTATGTTCTTCTAAAAGATCATTCTTTCTGTTGTCATTCTTATACTCTGTATGGGCGTGTGCCAAAATAAGGCTGATGTTTCCGATGCAATTTTCGATGCCTAAGTCTGCCTCGAGAATCAAATTCACATCCGCAAAAGCGTTGCCTTTGCTCTCTGTAGCAATCGCAGTTTTTCATGCTTTTTTTGCCCAGCGCATCCCACCGCTCTTCGTGAATTGCGGTAATATCTGCTTTATAGAATAGGATCCAAGCCAAGTACATCGGCTGCACGTAGTCTGTTCAGGACCTCACGTTGTACGTACAGTACCGAAAGTCGTTGTCCTTTTTTGGTTTGCTGGAACCGTCAACTGTAAATACGTCCGAATCCGAGGCAGGCTGTTGATTCTGTAGACTTTATTTTTAAGTTGGTGCGGAAGTTATCTCCACGAACAAACGCAAACTAGGAGACCAGGTCTATTTCCAGGGTCCCAACCAAGCCTTTACAGAAACCTTTAAGACCTACGTTCTGACCTATGTTGGAGTAGCTTTAAAAGGATTGTAATGCAGGTAACTCCTGCTGACTTGAGCTCTGTATACCGCCGTTGGCCAACCATCTCAGAGCCCACGGGTGTTGGTCACCCTATATTTTCGCAGAGGTACTCGGCTTCCGGATTTTGACACCGGGGAAGTGAGAGTAGGATTTTGCAGACAGAAGCTAAGTGCAGACGCTTGTGTGTCTATGGCTGGCTAACTATCGGCGCTTTGAAACTCATCATCAAGTCAAATTTTAAAAAAATTTCAAATTGTAACGTCAGGTCGAATCACGACTTAGAGGAATCATAGCTTATGTTTGAAGACCATTTCGCTCAAAACACCAGAGAGATCTTGAAGATATTTTAGAGCCAACACATTTTTTTGAGGATTTTTTGAAACACTACTGGAGCACTCAGACTCAAAACTGGTCCATTGTACTGCCAGGTAGCAACCTACTCCAGTGCCGTTAATTTGATCCCAACGGCAAATGGTGATTGGTACAGATTCGATTTCACTGGGATTCGA
Organism: Myathropa florea; assembly: GCA_930367185.1. NCBI lineage: Eukaryota > Metazoa > Arthropoda > Insecta > Diptera > Syrphidae > Myathropa > Myathropa florea. The sequence continues at coordinate 47,788,415 of OV884002.1, forward strand.
ACCTGGGACCCCTCGAACTTGGGGCAGACACTTAACCAACTCCAGTTGTCTGAGCCAACACATGCTCCTAATTAAAAATATTTTCCTGATGAATAACTTCTCCTGAACACCTTAAAACAAACACCCTGACCAAAGTCTCACCGAAAACGTCCGCCCCCCGTCGCACCTTAAAAAAAATCCCATCAACGCGAGGTGTTCATTAAGTATTTCCAGCTAATTGCCACCGTAAAGGTGTCCCATCATTGATATAATCTCGAGAGACCAGTCGCACCCCCCCACGAAGTCACCATTCAATTCATAAAGAGTCACACACCAAACGCCAAAACAAACACCGCACAACGCGTCCCGCTGCACAGAGTCTACACAGAGTTTACATTGACATCATTTGAACGGTGTGACGCCCGGTATCAAGTACTCAAAGGATTGTCCTGATTGCATCACCAAAGCCGCCGCCGTCGGCCAGGACGCACCAATTCACGCTGCCGAGGGTCTCCAAGAGTAAAAATCAACAAACAATGGAAACCGTGATTCCTCCTTTCTGCTCCGAGTTTTTTTTCTCGTTTCGTTTTTGTTTCTGTGTTGCGTTGGCCTCGAATCTGGCCACACCGAGAATGGCAGTGGTCCTTTGGAGCAGTCATCGTCGTGGCAAGCCGGCTACACCGGTAACCAAAGCCAGGAGTTTGTTTCTTTTTGTGTGTTTTTTTTTTTTGTTGCTTCCCCACCCACCTGCCATCTCGTGTGATGGAGCAGAGATCATGAACTGTGTCGTTACCCTTTTCCACTGGATGCCTCGGGCGCGATTGCAATAAACACTGACTGACGTGTGCCCTACACCCACACTCGAGAGCGACTCCGTTCGAGCTTCGACTTCTCCTTCTCCTTCTGCGTATCGTTCGTTGCCTTCCCAAACCCAATCGTCGCAATAGCTCCTGCTGCCGTCGTCACCACCACCGCCACCATCGCCGCCGCCGATTCTTCCGTGGTTCATGTTTCCTGTACAAAGGTGGTGCACTCACGAGAAAGGATACCATCGCCACATACACGGTGCGTTCCGGAACAGGGGGGCGGAACGGAAAACTTTGCAACTTTGCGATTGCAACACGAGCGAAACAATGCAAACACTGACACAGTGACAGCAACAGCAGCCGCCTACACGGGCCGAGGTGGGGTGTGTTCAGCGACTGAGCACGGAGCTTGCGAACGCGCACAATGCCAGCCACCGCCGCCGTGTGGTGTGGAAAATGAAAACAGAAAAACAGAAAAAACAGCGAAAAAAGAAAACAACAGAGAAACCTAGGTAAACCGAGTTAGTGGATTCGATTTCCCTCCCAATAAACAGGAAGTGATAAGCGAACGGAGTAAGGCACGACAAAAAAAAAGAAGGATAAAGGACTCCTTTTGTTTCCTTTACACAACGCTGGTATTTGCAGAGAATTTCTGCTCCTTGCCCTTCTGTGTGTGCGCAGGGAAACATTGCGAAAGGATGTTGGATGCAATCTGAGCTGAGCAGGACCGGGATAATGCCTGATGCATGGGTGTACCCTGCGCCGGGGCGCACACAAAGGAAGGATTGCACAGAAATATTTCTCATCAAATCCGTTAGAGATGTGAATAAACTGATGTGGATTTCTTTTGAGTTCCTCTTTTTTTCCGATTGATTGCTCCGGATTCCGCACGAGCACAAAAACAAAATCGAATCGAATCGAATGAACCTAAGCGCGATGCTTGTGGATGGAGCTTGAAGGAAATTTAAGGTTACGGACGTTGTGGATGACGATGCCTTTCAGTGAGAGGGGCTTAATGAAAAATACTCTTGTGCTCGCAGTGGCAGGTGTTAGCCAGATCAAATCGTTGGGATAGTAAACTTTAAAACGTTTGGTTTTTCGGAACGAATTTTGAGGTGGTTTAAAGGTTTGAGCAGGGTTGGTCGGACATTTAGCGAGTGAAATGGGGGAAGACTCAAAATTTTTTCTGGTAAGGATGGGGTGTAGTACATTGTTGTCAGTTAAATGTTGATGGTCATAACTTGATCTCTGTTCTTATCTTTTAGAAACTTCTTTTGAAAAAGTAGAAGAAAAATACAAGTCTCGTTGGTGCAAGTATTCAAAATGTGCCAAGAATTATGTTTAATACTTCTGTTTTCAGTGGGGTCAGTGATGGACTGAAAATGTTCATGTGTCTGATTTTAATTCTCGAGGGTGATTCGCAAACTTCGATCTTCGGGTGGGCAAAGTCAGTTCGAAATAATTTTGGAAGTTCGGTTTTTTGAAGTCGTCTGGTTCAAGTGTAGCGGCCGTGCCTTTCTTTTTTTGCGCACAAAAGCTCTTTGGGATTCGTCGTCCCCATTAAAAGACGACGTGGGTGCCACTTTGGTTCAACAAAGTGACACCTTTTTGCAAGGCAATTTACTCTTTCGTTGCCTTTCTCTGTATCTGATCAAGCTTCACTTTTCCTTGGGTAAGAGCTATGGCGCCACGGCGCCCGCTTACGCTCATTAACCACAATTAGTTAATGCACCAATTTGAGACCTTTTCGTTTGCCACTTACTCTGTCCCACAATATAAACTCATCTCATTTTTTCTCATTTTCAATGACCCGCATGTTCCACTAAAGGGGTCGCGGGGGCAATGCATGCACGAGAGATCTCCAGGCCACTCGATCCTCCGCCATCGACTCTAACTCATCAGGAGCTATGCCCAAGCGCAACCAGGCGAGTGTTTGGACTTGGTCCAACCATCTCATCCTAGGTCTGCCAAGCGGTCGCCTACCTGATGGAATCGCATTCAAGGCACGCCTCGGAAGTCGTGATGATGGGGACATTCGTGCCACGTGACCAAACCAACGAAGTACAGCCCTTTCCGTTCAAAGAAGCAGCTGCCCAACATTGAGTTCCCCGCGCACTGTCGTGTTTCTCACCCTATCCCGGCGAGTAATTCCCACAACAGCACGAAGAAATCTCATCTCGGCAATATAAACTCTTAAATTCAAATTTGACTCATGTAAGAAACAACTTTTTTTTTTTAACAATTTAATTCATTTTATTTTCAAAAAACCTTTTACTATGATTATATGTTTCTGCGAAGCCCTATAGAGGCTTTTTTGCAGTAGATTGTGTTTCAGAGTTCGTTACATTTAATTTTAGATGAAGTCAGCTTTGTTACATTTTTTCTATTCATTAGTTTAACAGTTAATAAAAAAGAAAAAAAATTTAGAAATTGAGTTGTTTAAATTATTGTTTATAATAAAAGGCTTTATATGCTTTTTTCTAGTTTTGAAATTTTTTATGTGTCTTAATTCCTGCGGAAGTGTGTTTAGAACTTCAGGTACACTGCATTTTAACGGTTTTCTCCCGTAGTTGTTGTAGAATCTGGGTTCTTCAAGCATGTCTTGCGCCCGCCTTCTGGTGTTGATCCCATGTTGAATTGGTATGATAAACCAATTATCATCGTAGTACTCCAGTATAAGAGTCATCTTAAAGATGTCTTCCACTCGAAGAACTTTAAATCGTTGTCGTTCCGAAACATTACGCTGGTTATGTAATATTTTCTTCAAAACTGTGTTTTGAAGTTTCTGAAGCTTCTGGATGTGTGTTGCAGAACTATTCTTCACAAGAAAGAGAAAAGCCTCAAATCTACCTAAACATAATCTATCTATCTGTAACACTCCCATAGAATGGGCATCTACTATAAAATACTTAGGTGTTACTCTCGATAAGGCATTAACATTTTCAAATCACATTACAGCATGCATTAATAAAACCAATTTTTTAGTTAAAATGCTCTATCCACTTATAAATAAAAATTCTAATCTAAGCAAAAACAATAAAATTCTTCTTTATAAAGCTGTTATACTTCCAACTTTAGTTTATGCTTCACCTTGCTGGAGTAAATGTGCCGAATGTCATCTAAAAAAGCTTCAAATTTGTCAAAAAAAAATACTAAAAATCATTCTGAAACTCCCCTGGTATTTCTCCACACTTGCATTGCATGATATTTCTAAAATTTCAACAATTAATTCCAAAATTTCTTCGCTTACTACAAATTTTGAGAATAAATGCTTAATTCATGAAAGTTGCTTAATTAATTCACTGTTTAGTTGTGTAAATTTAGTGTAAGTTAATCAATAAATAGTCTTAAGATTATTTTATCTAGAGTACATTGTTTCTTTTTTTTTTGCATCTATTGAGTTTTTTATACATTTTTCTCATAAGTAATTCCACTTTCTTATAAATTTTTGTTTTCCTTGAATTAGATCTTTAGTTGCTAAGAATCATTGCATTCTAATCTCTATATAACAGTAATCCTATCATGTAACACGATTGACTGAAATAATAAATGAAATTGTAATTGTATTCCATACCTTAATTTGGATTCTAATAAACAGACCTGCTTTAGTACGGACGTTGTAGTGTGATATTGCAGATGGGTTAATGCGTATAAAGCTTTTCTTAGGCTCGCACGCAAACCATTGATGTGCACATCCCAAAGAAAATTGCAATCGATGGGAACTGAAGGTCTAACAAGGTAAAAAGCTTGACTAGGAAACTCTGAATCAAAAGCCAAGATTGTCAGATGGACATTTTACAAAAAAAATTAATATTCTTGTCAACAGTTTTTGCAAAACTTAGAAATTAATAGAAAGGAGATGCTTGATCAATGATTGATTTCAAAACCGCATCAGATCTTGCGAATAGTGATCAGGTTGTACCGCGCACCGAAATCAAACAGGACACCAAAATAACGCTCTGTGAAACAATTATCTTGCTAAACTTTCTGATCGAACTAATTTTTGGTGCCTTCGAACGAAAAATATTTTATCTGCATTGCGATGACGGTGAATGGAGAATAGGACATGACCTCTACAAGCTGTACATAAAAATCTACTACTAATGTAGTAGACTCGGCCATATCGAATATACAGATGAAAAGCAATGTTCGGGCTGCGAAGGATGTAGAAAAATACAGCACCTCTAATATAAATATTAATAATGAAACCGAATGCAAAACTTGGTTTGCAGAACTGGATGCAGCGTGTTCGTGATCTTCAAGTGTCAGTCAACATCAAGTCGGACTCAAATACTCTTTGGGTCAATACCCTAATGAGGAAGTAAGTAGTAAAATAATTGTTTTTTGCTCATTAAGTTTAAAGTAAATATAAATTTACCTCCACTTGCGTTTAGTTAATTAACGTTATATTTTGCAAAATAGACGTGGTTTTTGTCTGTTTTGTTTGTGGATTCATAGATGCCTTGGTAGTTCAGTGTTGATGCGTGTTTTTCTAAACCTATAATTACTGTCAGTGTCATTTTTATTAAGAGGGAAGATTTTTTTATTAAGGGAAGAGCATGTGGTGCGGCTAAAAAACGACTCTCTAAACTTAACTGTATGTCCGAGAGCAGGCTAAAGGGTGAACTGATGAGCATTCCTAGCGAAACAAGTATTGCGGGTGAATTCATGGGGGGGAGGAATGCAATTGGCTGGCTCACTTGAGCATCGTTTGTTAAAACAGCGATAATATAATGGCAAGGATCAGACATTGCGGCGATGTTTGAGCGAGTCTATCGACTTCGCGATATTACTGTCTCCTATAAGTTTTATCGTTCGCTTGATACGTATACCAAAGTTGGAAAGTTTTTCGATTTCTTCGATGCAAGTGGCATTCAGGGATAATGGTTGATTTTTTTGGGAACACTTAAGTGACAATATACAGCATAGAGTTTTGGAAGCATTAAATTCCACTTTATTGTTTTTACCCCACTTAAATATGCTGTCAAGGTCGGAATTTAATGCACTTACAATACGATACCGTTCTACGGCCGAAGGACAAGGTCGTGCGTCTTGAAACGTATATGAAAAGTTGAGAGTACTGTCGTCAGCGAATTAGTGGAATCCAGAAGTTGCAGATAGAAGATCATTTATAAAAATGAGAGTCGGAGACAAACCAAGGCCTTGGAGAACAACAGCATTAATTTGGAGAATATCAGACTTGAACCCATCCAAAACAACTTGAATTGAACGGTTCGAAAGGTAATTTCTAATCCATAGAAAAAGAGACTCATCGATGCAATAAGTACGCATTTTCGACAAAAGAGCTTGATGCCAAACTCTGTCAAATGCATTTGATACTCGTAGATTTAATTTTTTGATTTTTAAACACTATTTACATGAATTTATAAAAAATTTATATAAAGCGCAACGATCTTTCTTTCTGCATTGTGCAAGGATTGGTTCCACTTTTCGGTGAGATATGCCATCCAATCACCAGTGGACCAGTTGCTGCGGAAACCGTACATTAAGAAGTCATTAAGAAGCTTCCACGATTCAAGATATTTCATAAGCTGGCGGTTTATCAGCGTTTCCACGACCTTGGAAAGAAGGGGCGTTAATGCTATGGGTCGGTAGGAGAAAGGGGACGAAGATTTGCTCTTTTTAGGGACGGGCTGGACAAATGCTGTTTTCTATCCACTCGGAAAGAGATCAGAAGAGTAGGACAGATGAAAAAGCTTACGCAGGGAAGTATCGGAAGAAGAAGAAGAAGTATCGGGGGTATACCATCCGGAGCAGCGGATTTATGCACATTGGGCAAAACCTTTTTTTATTTTTTTTTCGTAGTATTTTTGAAACTCTACACTGGCGCACTCAGACTCAAGACTGGTTCTCCGCACCAAGACACTGGTTGTGATGTAGTTCTTTAGTCTTTGCCTTCCTTAAGGACATATGTCAACATGAAAATGTTCTCCTTGAGTTTTTACTTGATTTCTTTCCAATATGTGTATGGTACAATTCTTAAGTCCGTAATCCACAGCGTCTGCTATTAAATTCTTCAAAACTTCACCGAAAAGAAGCTTCAAAAGGGCTCGAACAATTGGTACAGATTGTGCCGAATTTAAGGACATCCAGCCTCCGCATCTCCCCCTACATCCAGGAGGAGTCTCAAATTGAATTCCTTTCGCCAACACGTTTGGACGCTCCACAATAGAGCAGGAAATTACTTGACCGGAAGGTGAGGAATAAAATATAAAATCGAGATTTTTAAGGTGTCCAGTCCATCGCCCACCGGCCATTTCCAGATTTCAGATTTCAATCAAGACTATACCTTCCACACACGTCCATCGATGCGACCGCCGCTGGACTCAGTCCAATTCTCCGTCTCTCCATCCCTCCGGCCCGTTTGTTATTACTCATCATCCCACCGAGGGAGGTGGCAGCAAGTGAAAGAGAGGATTCGAAAATTCCAAATTCCAAATCCATACACGAAAGGATAATTTGACTCCTTTTATTACACCCGAATAAACATGTAGTATATCCTTTAATCCAGTTAGCCTCGTCGTCCCATGTGCTCTGCATGTCCTGCCACCCCTGGTTTCGGGTTAAAATATCCCCCCATCTACCACCGCTCACACCCGTCATCCTGGCTCTCTGGTTTATCAAAAATAAAATTTAACCCTTATTCCTTGCGGACACGGCCACGGGGGCAGAGGGCTGAAGGGATGAAGGAGCTCGGCCGTAATTCCTTCTCCTCAGGCACCACGGTTGACCTGTCCACATGTGTTAGGCCAAAACGATTCGAACAGCAGTCCCCCCCAGCCTCTGACTCGAAGTGAATCATTCACCCGATTTAATGGTGTCACTGGTGGTGGCAGCAGTGGCCAGGAGGCCAGCAACTTATCCCACATTCTTACGCCCAAAAGACGGTTAGCAAATTGAGGATTTCATTTTATGGACACGTCCAGTGTTTCAGTTCGGAGGAAGCAGCTCGGAACAAAAACAAAAAAAAAGCTGAAATCTCTGCTGCCACAAAAGTCCATTTCTATAGAGGATCGCCTGCGGCTTGCGTTTCGGTGGGAAAAAAAACGAGAACGAATACCCCTAATCCCCAAGGGGGTGAACCACCCCCACAATCCGTGGCCAGCGCCCGTGTGAGTGTGTGCGGATCGGGCAAAGCCGATTTGGGGACTTAACGTCATGGAGTTTTCGGTCATTTTATGGATTTATAAAGTGCCAAAAAAGACGCCATATGCAAATTCCGAAATCCGATAACAACTGGGACACATTTGACGTTGTTGTCGTTCGGTTTTCGGATTGGACGAGTCTGGGTCTGGGTCTGGTCTGGGACTGGCCGTGGCGACCCGTTGGGCGATGGAGTGAACGTTTTTTCCCAAGAAATATGGCGAGTTGGTCAATCTATTGGGATGCTAAGCTAGAATTTATTGCGTATTCCCCCGACCGTACACCACCACCCCGTTCAGTGGGCAGCGCCCCTTTTGTTTTGGGTCAATTTTGGTGGATAAAATAAATTTGTAAGTGAATTACGGTGACGCAGGCGGCGCCGCGAGGGCTGACTTTTTTGATTCTGTTCGGGGCGGTATAATGGTTGCAGGGAAATGTGCAAACTAGTGACGAATGGGTTAAAGTGATTTAAGGACGAAGTTATGCGAACAGATGTGTGGGAGGGAAGTTCAGTGGTGCGTTGGAAGTGATTTTAATCAGGTGGCTTAAATATGTGGCGGCGATTTTTTTCTAAAAATAATTCGATGCCTAAAATTGGAAGCTGCAGCTTTTAAGGAAGTCCTTAGAAATTCAGAGCAAGAGCTGGAAAAAATTTGAAATTTTCGAAAGATGTGGTCGGAAATGTTCCAAAAGTGTCCTGGGTTTTTGGCAGTTTGCTAATTGAAGGCGATCCAAAGAGTTCAAGTCAAGTTCGATGCTGCTATTATTTTCGTTACAACTAAAAATGCATTCGTACTAAATCTCTGAAATCGTAACTGCTGTACTCGTGGGACTTACGTTACGTGTTTCGTGGCGGGTTGGTCAGGAATTATACTTTATTTTTAAGACACTCCATCGAGGGCTCTTCTCAGGGTGTTTCCTCTTCATATTTTTTCACGTAATTCTCACGGACACAACCAAATACTTGACCAAAATGGCGAAGTGGGTAAGTGCGTCGACTTTTACGTTCGAGTCCGCACACAATAACTTTCAATTACACAAAACCACCTCTCTCGAGTCGCTGACAGTAATCAGAGAGTATAACTGTCAATAGATCTCATCAGGTCGTAGGTCTCTTACACTTGTGAGAGAACAATAAGATGCACAACACGACTGGTTGTTGTAGAGACTAGATTCAAGTTTACCCCGGACTGTAGTGCTCTGTCAAGTTGCTTTCTCATCTCGTCATGTAACGGATTTGACAGTCATGGTTTGACAGATTCAATTGTCTCCTGCAAAGAAGTATAAAACGTGTGCTTTGTCATCTTTTCCTCATTCCGTTCAAAAGGTTAACTTATCGTGTCCAGATTTGTGAAAATATTTGACCACCGTGACCGGACAGAAAATGCTCGATATGGTTACTTGTTCGGGCTGGAAGCCCATTCTTCGACGATGGAAGTAATATTGTGGATCCATCTGATTTTTTTCATTCTTCCAACTCTTTTCGACTTGTATACGCTTAATCTTTTCTTTTTTTTCTTTTAAATTCTTTTAAATTTTTCTATGTTCGACTAATGTACATAACTTGCATTCCATGTACGATGATTTCAATAGGGTAATACTGGTTGAATTGTCTAAAAAAGCCATGAACTCGCTGATAGTTCTGATTGTCGGATAGTTTCTTTTCTGTCTCCTTCACATAAAGTGTTCCCTTCAACACCAACGTTTAAGATATCTGAGCAAATTACTCATGGATACCCAGGATACCGAAGCTCTGAAGCACTTGCGTCATCTTTGCCTTCATCTCATCTCATTTCATCCCATTTTCATTGCCCGCATGTTTCACTAAAGGGGGTCGCGGGGGCAATGCGCACACGCGAGATCTCCAGGCCACTCGACCCTCCGTCATCGACGCTAACTCATTAGGAGTTATGCCCAAGCGCAACCAGGCGAGTGTTTGGACTTGGTCCAACCATCTCGTCCTGGGTCTGCCAAGTGGTCGCCTACATGATGGAATCGCATTCAAGGCACGCCTCGGAAGTCGTGATGATGGGGACATTCATGCCACGTGACCAAACCATCAAAGTACAGCCCTTTCCGTTTGAAGAAGCAGCTGCATAACATTGAGTTCCTCGCGCACTGCCGTGTTTCTCGCCCTATCCCGGCGAGTAATTCCCACAACAGCACGAAGAAATCTCATCTCGGCAGCTTGTATTCGCGATCTTATTCTTTCGGTCATTACAGCTTTGCCTTCATTTTGGCGTAAATTACATCCTATCAATTTCAGTAAATCCTAAGTTTGCGTTGTGTTATGCGAGCAGGCTTTATTTTTTAGTAAGCAAGCTTCAAATTCGCAGGCTCTAGTCAGTCTCTGATATTGCACTTCTAGCGTACTCCACTTCGTAAACATGTTACGATACGTGGGCAACGAAAATGTCATCAGTAAATCCGATGACTTTCAGTTCCTTGATTAATGTTAATCGCATGACATCACCGTTTAATAAAGGGTCATTCATTAAGCGCTTCCTATCTTTAAATTTAAATAAAGCGTTTGAAAGGCCCTTTAATACCATTATATACAGCCTTGGCCAAATGTTATAAGCACCCTTTAAGATTCGTTATATCGTCAAAAAGCAAACAAATTACTGAAATAAGAGGAAAAAATAAAAATTGTTTACAACCTCAGAGAGTGTCGCCGAAAACCATAGAATTGAAACTAATTACTTCCGATAAGTGATTTGGCAGCAAACACAAAAAGATAAGGGTGCCTAATACATTTGACCAAGGCTTTATATATATTACATCGTTTAAATTTCCACCACGGTTTCTCTGTGTGGCGCACATCCGAAATGTCCAATTTTCCATTTTCCATGACTCTGGCGCATAAATTTGACTGATGGCATGGGTTATGTTGGCTTTGAGGCCCCTGTGGTTTGCGGCTTATTAGCATAGAGCGGCGAGTTCAAAAAACCCCACAAGAAAAAGTGTAACGGACGATCTCGGTGGCCAGTTCACATCAGCTCCACGTGATGACCATGCCCTCGAATCGCTCGTGCAGAATTTCCAAAGTGGCGTGAGCTGTGTAGCACGTAGCGCCGCGGCCGTCCTGTTGAAACCACATGTCATTTGTGTCCATATCGTGCAATTCAGGCAAAAAGAAGTTGGTAATCATCGAATTGTAGCGCTTGCCGTTGACGGTGATGACGTAAGCACAAAGTCGTTCTTAAGGAAATATGGACCGAGGACACCTCCAGTCCAAAATCCACACCAAATAATGATTCTTTCGGGATGCATTGGACGCTCTTGAATCTCAGGTGGACTGGTATCGTCCCAAGTTCGACAATTTTGTCGCTGAAGATGATTTTTTGATGAAAATTTCCAACTGCTCCAGAGTCCATTCAGCGAACACATGTCGTTGTCTATGGTCGTTCACCTTTGGCTCTTAGGTGAGTTGAATTTTGTACGGGTGCACCCACAAGTTGTAGTGTGCGAATAGCCGAGTTGTTGTGAGCGACGCGGATTCTCCTCCACACTTTCACGGATAGTGGCTATGTTTTCAACAGATCCTGCGTTTCGGCGACGTTCGGGCGATGGTGGACTCAAATTTATCGACCACACTGTGAATATTCCTCTCAGTATGACGATTATGGCGACTGGGCGAACAGGCCAAACCCGCGGTACATTGCCCGACCAGAACACCCATTTGGTAGAACAATTTTTTCATTTGCACGTGTTGTTAAGCGCTATGTCCATCCACGGTGACTTGTCAAAACAGACTGAATAAATGACAGCCAATTTGTCAAATGTCTCTTCAAAGGAATGGCCGTTATCAACTGTTAAAGGTTAAAAGTCCCTATTGGAAGAACCTTTATATGGATACACCAACCCTTTTTGAGTCTTCCGTATTTCATTGCAACCAAAAGCTAACTCAATATTCAATCTCAAAAATATCATTTGTCGCAGAGGTTTTGCCAATGACACTATCGGACAAGGTTAAGGCTATGCAAACAAGTGAAGAAGAGCCTCAACCAACTTGCCGTTCGCAATTGGAGGCAGCTAGCAAAATATTGTACTGCCTGGGGAGGCATGTAAGTTAAAATCCAGTTTCTGCCGTGAACTGTAACGTTCAGAGTTAGTTCACTGAATCGAGTGTAACGATACTGCAGGAATTGCTTTCCACTTTGCCCTCGTTTTGATTTCAAGAGAAACGAAATCAGTTCCTGTAAAAGTGACGTAAAAGTATCTTACCTTATTCAGTGTTACGATGAAATTTTTTTAAACTTCAACGAAATTTTTCGAATAAACGACATCCTTCCGGATTCGGGAAGAGGATAGCATTTCCTCAAACTCCCCTAGGGCATAATTCATGTTTGCATCGGCGCCACAGAGCAGACTTCGTGGGAATTTCATAGTTTCGCTGTGCTCTTGTTGCACAATGACCAACTGCAACTCTATTCCCTCAAAAAGGACGAAAAAGTCAACATCCCCGCCCGATGCACTCGGATTTCATGTCCGACATGTAATTTTGAAAACAAACGAATTAGATTTCTCGACCAAAAACTCTGTGTTTACGCATCAAGTGTCAAAATTTACGCTGGCCGGCCCTTCCCCGGCACAGAGGACTCAATTAGGGACGAGTGCGGCCATTCCACTGAAAAGTGGATACACTGACAAATTTATGTGTAATTCAAGATGTCAAACACCAGAGTGCCCGGGCAGCAAATCTCTGCTCCGTGAATGGGAGCATTGAACAGGTCGCTTCCGAGAGTCAAGTGGTGTGCACCTCTCACGTTTGGTTCTCACTCCGCCTCTTTCCGTGCTGCAAACCCAAGTCCAAGCGCTCGTTGACCACAGTTCTAGGAAGCAAAGGATGCCAACTGCTGGGTGCCCAGCGAGCACCCTTCCCGATATGGTAGGCACTAAATACCACATTATGAGGTTTCTCAAGCAAAGTGCGGAATGGGCCCTGGGGACTGACTCGGTTGATGTGTGTCTGTCTATCTCCGTGTGTCACAGGAAGAGTCCTTGGAGTGATTTACACCCGATCCCAAGATACACTGAGACTGTCCTCGATTCGTGTAAAAACCCGAAGGCATCCTGCTGTTAGGAGTGAGCGAGACCGAGTGCAATCTCCTTCGCCATCAGGAGTGATGGACATTTTGTAAGGCTTTCACCATCCTTAAGTGATCCTTTAAATTGCATGTAAATAGCTGAGAATAATATGTCCTGGGGAATGGAAAAATTAGAAACGTGTGCCCTGCGGTGCGGTTCGTAACCTTTTTGGTTTCTCTCTCCGTGTTTTTGTGTCTCTGCGTCTGTCACTTGGTTGAGGAGTTCGGCTCGGTTCCGTGTCCTGGTGTCTTAGTGATAATCGAACACATGACGTCGTCGCTGATATCGATTTGACATGGTGATTTGGACAACACGCTGGTCAAATAATGTCCTTTCATTTCGTGTTGCGTTTGCACGTTCTCCTCTTCTGTCAAAGTGACACTTCGGGCGTGCATACTGTGTGCCAAATTGGAGGAGAATGGGAGGGGTTTTCTTTTATTTTTTTTTGTTTTTTTTCTTGTCATCTCGAAGACCATGCGTGAAAATTGATTATGCAACGGATTGGTCGGACCAGTTTTGGGACACTTTTTTGAGAGATGATTGTCGCCACTGGAGGCAATTCGTTCCGGGCGTATTGTTCGGCGGGACCACATAATAGGCGGGGTTTTGTGCTCCTAATTAGGGCCTCGTAAAGACATCAGTGCGTGATTATGGTCACCAATGTGTCAACTAATTGCCGAATTTCATGCAGATGTAAGATATTGTACAAAAAGGTGCAGAGGAGTCAGAGCTGCCAATGTGTGGAGGGATTATATAGATATTTTTTTCGTTTCCTGTCTTCGACACAACAAATTCAGGGTCGACTTTATACGGTTGTAAAGACTTGGTTCTTAAAGGTCTTTAGGAAAGTTTTAAAAATTCGTTTGCCTAAAGTTATGAAACTGGTTCCAAATTTGTTATCTGGCTCACTCGTGGAACAGAAAGTGCTTGGTTCAGTGTTGCCAGATTTTTTTTTTCGGAGAATTTTTTTGGGTACTACTGGAGCACTCAGACTCAAAATTGTTCCATTGTAGTGCCAGGTAGCAACGTACTCCAGTGCTGTTAATTTGATCCCAACGGCAAATGGTGACTGGACCAGATTCGATTTCACTGGGATTCGAACCTGGGACCCATCTAACTTGGGGCAGGCACTTAACCAACTGCGCCATCCAGTCGTTGAGAATGAACTTTGTCTGAGGAATTAAGGAAATTCCGACTCAGTTGTAAGTAAGCAACGAGAATTTCGTCGTGAGGTCTGTCGTCATCCCGTGACGTGTGCAGGCAATTTGTCACTGCGTGGAATAGTTTGAGCGTGAGTACACTCATTTGAACCTGAAACCACAGACAGAGATTGGTGCGAAATGAAGAAAACATTGCCACCATAATCGTAGCGAACATAATCGAAATTTCGATTTGGCGCCGATCAACTGAATTGGGCATCGCCAAAAAGTCGTGGATTTGTAGTCGGATTCGGGCCTACATCGATACAAGATTGTGCTGACGCAAGAATTGAAGCCGGAAGACCATAGACAACGCCGTTTTTTCTCGGACGAGGCCCATTTTTGGCTCAGCGCCTATGTCAACAAGCAAAAATTACCGTTATTGGAGCGCACACAACCCACATATGTTCCACCAATGCATCAGTGCATCCACAAAGATTGACTGTTTGGTGCGGTTTACGGGAAGGCGGCATCATCGGACCTCATTCTCTTCGAAATGCGGAAGGAGACACCGTCGCCGTCAATGGTCTAAGGCATTGAACGATTTTAACTGACTTTCTGTGGCCATAGCTCGACAACATCGATATATCCGAGCTGTAGTTCCAACAAGACGGCGCTACATGCCACACAAGCAACAAGCAACGCTCGAAGTTGTGAAGGAGAAATTTGACGACTGAGATATCTCACGGCGTGCGTTCATCAATTTGCCGCCGCGATCATGCGACTTCACACAACTTGATTATTTTTTCTATGGATAGGTGAAGTCCTTATTCTACGCTAACAAACCAACCACTTTGGACGAGCTCTAGACCAACATTCGCCACGCTATTGTAGGAATAACTCCTCACTTACTAGACCGAATCATCGAAAATTAGAGTGACCGCTTAAATCACTGACAACGCAAACGAGGTGGCGATTTGAATAACATGCTATTCCATACATAATGGCATGAATGAAGCTTAAAAATAACAGAATCAATTTAATATCCCACACAGTTGTTGTTTTGCACAAGTTTCTTTTCCTGTCTTTCTTATCTGGTCACCCTGTACAAACTTTTAAGTTTGTAATGTATGATAATCTAACGTCTTCAAAATGCGCGCTTATTCTCTGCCTACAAACAGCCAAAAAAAAAAAACATACATTTTTCATCACGTTCAGCTGTAATAACAACAGCAAATAACAATTCTAATATTTTATTCTAGCCCATGCAGTGGTGATGAAGCAATTTCGTGGACGCAAACCAGGGGAAAAATGGTATTAAAACGCATGATATCTGCGATTAAATGATGTCTGCATTTAGTTCGTAGTTCGAGAAATTCATTGATTCAACGGGAAAGGATCTAACAAAAAAACACTGTTATTTCCCGCATCTGAAATCCACAAATCCATTGTCACATAGCAGAAAAGGATACATATTCTCATTGAGAAATTCAATCCAAGAAGTACAACATCCTCTAACATTACATCCGATTTTGCAAGAGCACCGAAATCATATCCCAGATCTACAGCAGAACCTTCACAACTGAATGTTTGTTTGCCGATAGAAATCTACACAAAATCTCCAACCACACCCACTCGCTTGCCCAGCGAACGATTTAAACTGTGAAAACATGCCAAACACTCGATGGCATCCGATTAGGAAAATATCGCATGTCACAGGACATCTAGATCCGCACGACTCGATAAAAGTTAATCTCAGCAACACAACATTCATAATTTCTGCAAGTATCCCGATTATCCTGCTGGTTACCCGATCGATTCAGGTATTCGCCTCTGGCCAATTTCCACAGCCGAGCATTTGTGTTTTAGGGGCGCGGGAGTTACGTAGGCATTGTCGCTGTGCTGCTAGTGCAATCGGCACAGAGATGCGTAATCCTGATTAGCTGCTGATGTGCTCCGCGATAGCCGCATCGAAACACCGGTGCGGTGCACAGAAGGACCTCTGAATGGAACAGGAAATGTCACGATGAATGGGAAATATGCAATGAACACCCTCTTTCAATGCAAAAAATGAAAAAACACAATCGATCCTTGATGCCAGAGGTGGCGACAAAGGACGAACCAAAACGAGGAACACAACCCATACAAGGGAATCCCGTGAAATTGGATGAAATTACAGTTTGTTAATGGGGCGCTTACGGTATTGTTTCCCGAATCCCTATTAACATAAAGGTAGCACACGGGGTTATGTCCTTATCGCATGTCGCAATACATATTTCGGGTGGGTGGGGTGCAGCTCAACTCATTCACACACACACGCGCAGGGAGACGCGTAGAGGACACAGCAAATTACGCAGGTAATTGGGATCAACCACTGTCGTCGTTACAAGCGACTTCAATTTTTTTCGCTTTTTTGCTGTTCAAGGATTTCAATGCCCTCCCATGTGTGTGCGCGCAAATGCCCCCGTCCCTGGCGGATGCGGGCACGCAAGGGGGTGGTAATTGAATGTGTAAAATGATATATTTTGGGTTAATGAATTTTTAGCAATTTTCAGCACTTTCCCCCCGCCGCCGTTAGGGGTTGGTTGGCAAGTGCGGTGACACCCTTTCGTGTAACCGGCGGCGGCGGTGGTGGAGCGAAACCCAAGCTTTTCGGTTTAGCTGAAGACAGTAAAATTGAATGTGAAATGGTGATTGAATTGAAATGGGTTCGCTACGGTTATGTGAGGGGATTTTGGTGTGAGGACTGAAAGGCTTCACTGACTGTGTGATCTGGAAGAAATTTATTGTTTGAAAAGCAATTTTCTAACAATTATGAGTTTCAATTCACCGATTTGTTAAAGAATAGCCTGTTGAAAGAATTTCTTTCTAAGGAAACTCCCCTTCACCTTTTTGTTCTAAATAAATCGAAGGACTTTGCGGCCAAATTTGAGGATACACATGCAACGCTATGACCACCTCTCGTTGGATTTATTTAAGGAACTTTCGAATAGTCTTTTCCTAAGACGACTGGACAAGTCGGCATGGACAACATTTTAATTAGCGATGTGTTTCAAGAACAACCGGCTAAATGTTCAAATATGCCAACATACGCTCATTAATCGTCTAAGCAAGCAAGGAAAACAGTCTAAAATTGCTCTAAAATACCTAAAACTTCACACGAAGATCGATCACTATCTCTAGCACTATGTGTTTCATCAAGACGGAGAACAACGTGAAGCAACTCGCACAAATAACGTTGAAAGAAGCATTCAGGAAATTAAAGACTTTCATCTAAGGGAGACCAAGGATAGGTTTTTCAAAAGAGAACAAACCACATGAACTACCATACAATATGTCAACTTGACACTGACTAAGGGAGAGGCAAATAAAGCATTGTCAAACCACCAGTAGAGCTTAAAAATAACAAGTTCAACCATCAATGCTATAAAGCCTGTGGAAAATAAGAATAAAGAAGTCTTGCGAAGTAAAGGGTCTTCCAAGCGACTGGGTGGCACAGTTGGTTAAGTACCTACCCCAAGTTGGAGGGGTCCCAGGTTCGAATCCCAGTGAAATCGAATCCGGTCCAATCACCATTTGCCGTTGGAATCAAATTATCGGCATTGGAGTAGGTTGCTACCTGTCAGTACAATGGACCAGTTTTGAGTCTGAGTGCTACAGTAGTGTTTCAAAAAATCCTCCGAAAAAGAAAAAAAAGAAAAAAAGGGGTCTTTCAATAGTCACTTCTGATGTTTGATAATTGATAGCGGCCATTTTGCTGAAGATACATCTGTCAAATTGGCTGTCATTTATTCAGTCTGTTTTGCCAATTCTCCATGGATGAACATAGCGTTCAAAAACACGTGCAAATGCCAAATTGTTTTATCACAATGGGTGTTCTGTTCAGGCAACGTTCCGCGCACTTCGTCATTTTACGGTCGTCATAATCGTCCTACCGAGAGGACTATTCGCAGTGCCGTGGATACATTTGAATCCACTGGTTTAGTAAACGGTAAACCAACAACCGCCCGTCGACGAGACGCAAACATCGCCGCTGTCCGTGAGAGAGTGCAAGAGAATACGAGGCAGTCGATTTCGCATCGCTCATAAGAACTCGGCCTCGCCTCGCAGACCACAACTTAGCGAATCGTGCGTCGTGACTTGCGCCTGCACCCGTACAAAATTTAACTGATCAAGGAGCTGAAAGTGAACGACCATAGACAACGACGTGTGTTCGTTCATTAGACTCTGGAACAGTTGGAAACTGATCCTAATTTTCATCGAAAAATCATCTTCAGCGATGAGGCCCATTTCTGGATCTGGATGAATGGGTACGTTAACTAATAAAACTGTCGATCGAATTCGGGACGATACTAATCCACGTGAGATCCAAAAGCGTTCAGTGCATCCCGAAAAAATCACCTTTTGGTGTGGATTTTGGCCAGACCATCACCGTCAACGGCAAGCGCTACAGGTCGATGATTACCAACTTCATTTGGCCTGAATTGGATGATACTCGTTTAGATACCAACGACATGTGGTTTCAACACGACGGTCGCTTTACTTCCTACACAGCTCACGCCACTTTGGAAACTCTGCACGAGCGATTTGAGAGCATGGTCATCTCACGTACCGACATCGTGCGATTTGAACCCTTTAGACTTTTTCTGGTGGAGTTTTCTGCAGTCGCAGGTTCATGCGGATAAGCCACAAGCCACAGCGGCCCTCAAAGCCAACATAACCCATACCATCGGTCAAATTTAACCTATATTTCGGATGCGCGTCACCCAAAGAAGCCGCGGCGAACATTTGAACGATTCCATCAGTAAGCCTAAAGTCTTGCTGCTCATGGCTTCTCACCTAATTTATAATTTTTAATTATAAGTTAGGTTTTTTTAAATAAATAAAATAAATAAATATATTCCATCAATAATGGCATCGAGGGGTCGCATAAAAAAATGTCGATGATATCTCACACACACTTTCTTGGCAGCTTTCATACAAAGAAAACCAAATTTTAACAAATTTAAATTTTTGGATATTAAGCTCAGAAATAAGACAATAAGATCACGCTGAATCAGGATTTGCAACTTCAAGGATTGTGAACAGGAACTAGCAGGGCACTAAATTAGGCACTAAATTCGTGAATTTTGTCTAGATCTTTTCGAAAAAATGTTTAAACTCTTCAGTAGATAAAGTTGCTAGCAAAGTGATTATTTATTTTACCATTCATATGACATTAAATTCAAATTCATAAGTAAGTAAGGTGGTGCAAAATTTATCATCCAATTTAGTTTTTGAATTATTTTTTTTACTAAATAAAAAAAAAATGATTTTGAGTAATGGAAATATTTTTTCGGTCCTTTACAATTTTTGCTGCTAAGTAGATCCAAGGTATCCGCCAAGTGGCTGCCGTCAGTGTTGATACACATTTTTGCCCATTTTGTCACATTTTCCATGACTTTTCACAAGATTTCCGGTGATAACTGTTCACATTTCGGTCGAGTATTCTCCATAAGGGCTGCTATTGTCTGAGGCTTTTTGACATAAACCCACGACTTCAAGTAGACCCAAAGAAAGAAGTCTGGAATGGTTAAATCGGGCGATCTTGCTAGCCTTGTCAAATCGCCAAAACGGTGGATTACACGATCAGGAAACGCTTCCTTCACAATATCTATTGTGGCTCGTGCTGTGCGTGTGGTTGCACCGTCTTGTGGAAACCACATGTTCACTAAGCAAGAAGTCGTTTATCATGGCGGTGTAGCGTTGTGATCGTATTGCCGATAGCGTCCACAAAAAAACTCGGCACAATCACTCCTCTCACGTGAACGCCACACCACACAGTGGCTTTGAGTGAGTGAGTGAATGACTCTTCGTGTATCACACACGAATTTTCAGTGCCCCACAAACGAAGATTTTGTTTATTGACTTAACCGCTTAAGTGGAAATGCGCCTCGTCGCTCATGATGATTTTCGACACAAAATCGTCCTCGCCGTTGTTGAGACTGAGGATGGCTTCACAGTAATTCACACGCGACTGACGGTCAGAAGGCATTAACTGATGGACTGTTTGCACTTTGTATGGGATCATGTGTAAGTCTTTCACTAAAACTCGCTGTAGGATCCGCCTGGTGATGCCCAATTGCGTGGCCCGTCGTCTGGTTGATCTTTCTTCGTTCTTAGCGACATCGGCAGCCACTGCCGCGATATTCTTGACCGATCGACCAGTCCGGTAGCGGCCACGCCCTGTAATCCCAGTCTGTCGAGTCGAGTTGCTAAGCGCCGGAATGTTTGCCCAGTTTGCGCGTAACGATTAGGAAATAAATGCTGCGCTTGCACCACCGACCGATTATTGGTAAAAAAAAAAATCGATACAATTATTCCACGCTTTTGCGGAGTATGGCGCTACATTGCTTGTCTGCTTGCATACTGCAGCTGCCTAGTTCACAAATGACAAATATGATTGACGTACGACACCATTTGAAAAAATTATAAAATCTTCCGACAGGATGATTAATTTTGCGCCACCTTGTACATTCAATTCCCACTTTCAACAGTAAACCACAGTTGAATTACCAAGGGAAACAAGCTTCGATTTTTTTACTCAAATATTCTTATCTAACCAACTGCATCACAAACAGGACAACTGCCTGCTAAACGGACATAAGTCTTCATCTGTCGCATCGTGACAATCGTTAAGCACTTTCACCTTAATCCCCTGCTGCAAAGATTATTAAAAAGTAGTTTTCTGTCCCAAAGGAGCTCCCTTCGCATACTGATTGGCTCTTGGCACACGCTCCCCATTGAAAAGTCGTTAATGTGCCCCAACCTGGTTACATCTCCCTTAACGATAAATCATCTACAGGACACCTCTAATCCTTTCAACAACCTCCAAATGGCATTTCAATCGCAGTGCCACCTTTCCTCTTGATATCCAGATGCTGAAAGGAGGACAACAGAATTGGCTCTATTCTCCCACCAGGCATCATAAATCCAAGAGTCAAAGGCTTAAGCCCGAGAATAAGATCTTATTTCCCAAGAAAGTGTAAAAGCAACACGCACAACGAGCACAAAGGAGGGGATCACAACACACACCACTCCACAGTCTAATCCAATCAAACTCTGATATAAATATTGTTATCCTTTCGCTCTTTTAAAGGTCCTGGCCCCCTTCTCCAGTCGTCGCCATTCAATGGATGTAAGCCGAGAGACTACTGCCAATCCCATGCGTAAAGGGACAACCGAGTGCGTGTCCTGCTGGCACAAAGTGTCGCGTTAATTTCGCTTGTTACGCCAGAAGAGGCATCAGGACGACGAAGCACAGATTTGACACATATGAGCCTATTGTGAGGCCATTACTCTGTCATCACCTCAATCAGAGTGGAAAATAGGAACGAAATTAGCACGGAGAAAGGATTCGAAAAGGTTTTCAAAAAGGATTCCATGCCATCATCCTGGTGGTGTGTGCGCAACGTCATGCTGTGCGGAGTTCATAATCATCAAGGTTGCCAATGTGGCCGAACAAAGACCACATTTCTGAGTCCTTCACAATCCTGCTCCTGTCACATGTATGAAAACAAGAAAAAATGAATTCATTACGGACTGCGTGATGCGAAAAAAGCAGGGATCCGCCCTTTTGTGCGATGGTTAATGGCAATTTTAGTCGAGTCCTTAATCTGAAATGAAAGATGCACCGCGCCATGACATGGATCGCCTCCCGCTGTGTGATATGAGACGTCATAGCCGACGTAAGTAGTCCTTTGGAGTGGGTTCAGTTCAGAGAGGCGTGCAGAGGTTCACTGACACAACCCTTCGGCGATGGGTGACTTCATATCAGACGTCGTCGTCGGGAGGACATTTGTCTTTAATTGGATTCGGTGGGAGTTACAGAGTCATTTTTTATAACATTTTTCAGATCAAGAACAGTCAAGACCTGTGCCAGTTGAGAGGTCCAGAGGAAGAGAGAGAATGGACTGGACCTACTTCAGTGTCATTAATTTAATCCCAATGGCAAATGGTGACTGGACCAGATTCGATTTCACTGAGATTCGAACCTGAGACCCCTCTAACTTGGAGCAGGCACTCAACCAACTGCGCCATCCAGTCGTTGAGAATGAACTTTGTCTGAGGAATTAAGGAAATTCCGACTCAGTTGTAAGTACGCAACGCGAATTTTGTCGTGACGTCAGTCGTCTTCACGAATTCAGTGTGCAGGCAATTCGTCGCTTCGTGGAATAGTTTGTGCGTGGGTACATTCATTTAGACCTTAAACCACCAACCAGATAGAGACTGGTGCGAAATGAAGAAATCGTTGCCACCATAATCGTAGCGAACATAATCGAAAAAGACAAAGAAATTTCGATTCGGCGCCGATCAACTGAATTGGGCTTCGCCAAAAAGTCAACCCGGTACTGGATTTGTGGTTGGATTCGGGTATACATCTATATAAGATTGCGCTGACGCAAGAATTGAAGCCGAAAGACCATAGACAACGCCGCCGTGAGTTCCTTAATTCTTCTTCTTCTTCTTATTCTTCTTCTTAGGGCGCTACGGTCCGAGGTGGACTTGGGCCTCACTCAACATGCCTCTCCAGCAAGCACGATCTTCGCCAGCTGTCTCCAGTTTCGCACACCAAGCCGGCCGAGGTCGCCCTCGACTTGTGTGCGCCACATTCTACGTGGACGTCCTCTGTTGCGTTTTCCCACAGGCTCAGAGTCGGGACGGAACTAAGTTGTCCATACGCTCTATATAGCCTAGCCATCTTAGGCTTTGGAGCCGTAGGCGCCTGGCTAGACTCATGTCGCTGTACAGTCCATACAGTTCGTGGTTGAACCTTCTCCTCCAAATGCCATCAACGCAAACAGGACCAAAGATAGCGCGCAGAACTTTTCTCTCGAAAAGACCAAGACACTGTTCATCCGCTTGAGATATTGTCCATGCCTTTGCGTCGTAAAGCAGGACTGAGATGATCAAGATCTTATACAAAGTCAACTTGGTCTTCCGAGAGAGGGCTCTACTACTCAATTGCCTTTTGAGCCCAAAAAGACAGCGGTTGGCAAGAGTTATTCTGCGTTTGATCTCGGTACTGATGTGATGAGCAGAGGTAGACGAAGTCCTTCACAACTTCAAAGTTATAGCTGTCTATGGTGAGGTTCTGGTTCTCGATGACGGCATATACTTGGTTTTTCCCTCGTTTACCGCCAGACCCATTTTAGCCGCTTCCGTTTCAATGCTAGCAAACGTATCATTGACGGCTCGCCCAATCACGTCAATGTCATCCGCGTAAGCTAGCAGTTGAACGGACTTTTGGAAGATCGTGCCTCTTGTGTTGGCCAGTGAGTTTTGCACGATCTTCTCAAGGACGATGTTAAAGAAATCATATGACAGCGCGTCGCCTTGTCTAAAATCTTTTTTGACATAGAAGGTCTCGGTGAGTTCGTTACCGACCTTGATGGAGCAGCGAGAGTTCTCCATCGTCATCCTGCTCAGTCTGACGAGCTTGGCGGGAATTTCAAAACTAGACATGGCGCTGTATAGCTCGTCCCTATGCACGGTGTCATAT
This sequence comes from Myathropa florea, assembly GCA_930367185.1. Lineage (NCBI taxonomy): Eukaryota > Metazoa > Arthropoda > Insecta > Diptera > Syrphidae > Myathropa > Myathropa florea. Next base: position 47,812,135 of record OV884002.1, read on the forward strand.
GCGGCCTTGAAATCGACAAATAGATGGTGTGTGTCGATCTGCATTTCCTGTCTTCTCCAGGATCTGCCGCAGTGTGAAGATTTGATCTATGGTGGACTTCCCTGGCCTGAAACCACACTGATAGGGACCTATCAGTTTGGTGACGAAAGGTTTCAGGCGTTTACACAGAATGGCAGAAAAGATCTTATGGGTGAAGTTAAGGAAACTTATCCCTCAATAGTTGGCGCAGTCAAAGGGGTCTCCTTTCATGTGGATCGGACAAACGAAACTGAGATTCCACTCATCGGGCATGCTTTCTTCCGACCATATCTTACAGATGAGCTGTTGCATGCGCCCAACCAGAGAATGAGTTGCGAAATTGAATAATGAGGGCCGAACTTTTTTTGTTTTAAAATTTAATTCTCGGAATAGAGATTTCAGGTGTGATTGTACGATGTTACACCAAAAAATTCGATTTTGGATTTTGGACAGCCACAGGAAAACTAAAGCTTATATCGAAACCAATCGAAAGTAATCAAAAGCATCGTCAAATGTTCGAGCATCCATAATTATTTATAGAAACTTAAGGAGAATCTAGGAGCAACTGTCATTTGCATATGCAGAGAACGATTCAATTCGCTCTCGCATAAGTGAACGAACTTAACGAAACTGAGTGAAGCGTTTACTATGGTCGATACGTATGACTTGAAAGACTGCCATTTTTGATGTATTGTTGCTTTTCTCGTTGCATTACTCGCTAACCCTTCTCGGTCACCGAGTTTGAATTTGAAAAGCAGATCAAGATTTCTTTTTTTATAGTCATTCCCTAGCGGCACCTTTCTCTGTAAATACTCTTTCTCAACGCAGACAAGAGCAAAGATCACGGCGACATATGTACTTACTGTTCAAAACTCTCAAGGGAATCCTCATCCACATCCTCAGTCTCATGCGAGTGTCATGAAACTCACAGTTAACGTCAAAATATTTACAATTCACTTGTCAAACATCGCAAACATCGTTGGGGAGGCAAATTCTCCCCTCGCTACCAACAACACACACTCACACACACACGCACACATAAGCATCCGTCGGGGGTAAACTAAATTGTTTTGGAATCGAATTAAAATTGGCTCATTCCCAAATCACCCCAATCTCGTGAAGCTCATAAAAGAACGAAAAAAAAAACGACAATAAAATTCAACATCACACGACCATTTATCCTTTGTCGTTGTCCTTCTCCAAAGGAGCTGGCCCGCTCCACCTCGCAACGGCATGTGTGTGTGAGGAGGATGAAGAAAAAAGGAAAAAACGAGTCATACTCCCGTCACGACTTAGGAGAAGCGACTTTCTGGTCACTAGATCCCTTAGTAGCGGTCGCCCTGGGCGAATGAGGGCTTATGACAAAAGAAAGGACATTCCCGTCCGCCGACCACCGTCCGGCATCGACCATCACCATCGCCATCACCCCTTTCGTAACCCAATCCGAATCGCAGCTCGTTTTCAATTCTAAACTGAAGCCACTTGGAGCCGTTTATTTGTGAACGTTGGCATGCAAAGGGACAAGGACATTCTCCCAGACGAACTGCGAATTGGACACTAGGGAGAGACACCCTCAGTCCACCGGGGACTCACCCTTTTGTGACGGAGAATCGTCGATTTTATAGTTCACTAGTAAACAGTTACGGCTATCAAACGGCCATACGCTTAAAGGGTTATGGCCTCCCAAGAGGGGGTTTTGCTTGCGCACTTGCCAGGACACCGGCAAAAGGGACTCCAGTCGACTATTGCTCCGATGAACGTTAAGAAAACATTTGCGCTGATTTGCCGGGGTTTTTTTCTTCTTCTTCAACTGCATTCAGCCCATGGCCGTGCACTTAGGAGCCCCATGAGTTAAGGGTTATTTCGGAACACTTATGATATCCTTTGTTGAAGTCCCGGCAGAGCGCTGTAAACGTAAAATAAAATGCGATAAAATCAAATGACCCTGTGTGCATGTGTGTGCGGGGGTGGAGGCCAACAGCAGCCAGTCCAGACCCGGGCAAAGGATGTAAGGCCCCATTGCGGCTGTTTCGGTTAGCCTCATTTGAATTTTATCTGCCTTCGAGAGGAGTGAATTTATTTCTTTATTTGTCACAACGAATGGATTGCTGTTGTCGGGTGTGGAGCGGTGGTGGACATGGGACAAGAGGGAAATTTATGAGAGACACTTGGCAGTTTGAAAAGTTTTAGTTTTTCAACGTCGAAACTTGACGAAATTGTTATGCTGTCGCCGTAAAGAGTTTCCCTTAATCGGGCGGGAGTTACGAAAAACAAGTTAATGGTCAATAATCTGGGTCATAGTGGTTTGAAGGACCTTCTCTGAGTGGTCAAGTGGGTGGTGGGACTTTTGATTTATGACCGATGAGTCTGACGTCCAGAGTTACGTGGCAGTTTTTCTGTTAAAGAGTCTCAAGAAAATAAGGTTCTCGTGTCTGCACTCCTTCAAGAGGATCTTGTTGAAGGGTGCAGGCCTCTGTAATGTCCTTGAGGATCTTAGCTCAGACTTTAGGAACAGTTTCAGAAAAAAAATTCCTCTAAAGCCACCAGGTTGCCTTGTCTTTCAACACTTTCCAATCTCCTGTCGGCTTTTTGAGTGCGACGAAGTCGAAGTGGCCATTTGAATGATGTGCTATTCCGTACAAAATGGCATGAATGTAGCTCAAAAATAAAGTCAGAATTGGTTTTATATCTCACGTCACTGTTGCTTTATTTAAATTTCTTTTCCTATCGTTGTTATCTTGCCACCCTGCACATTTGAATGTTATTCCGTCCTTTGCTCCACCCACTTCTGTAGCTTCTTGTTCCTCGAGGTACAAGTGGAGGAGGACCTCAGCCATGTGCTGCTAATATTCTTTAGAAGTGCGTCCTCCATCTCTCTATACCCGACGTAGAAATTCCATTCGCACTAGAACCATTTAACTCAGCAGATAAGCCATCCTCCTCACTAGCTACGCAGGCTCACGCAAAAAAAACTTATGAAACATTTCACATCTCGTTGAAACAAATTACTTCCTCGATTGCTGCGTAATCCGTCTCAGCACCCAGTCCACTGCATCTGTCCAAGAGGCCTATCCTCTCAACTGAAACCCATTTATGTCAGCAAGGATACTCAGTCAGTGTTGCCAAAGTGCCAGCAACTTCCGCAGTATAAATCATCGCGCAATTTAATGGCCCAACTGAGGCCCGCAAACAATCGACAACACAATTGTTGCCCTTGCCTCTGTGTGCGTTTTTCGAGAATGGACTGTCAAGCAATTTAGACAACCATGCCCCCCGAGTGTTCGTATGGGAGCTACAACTGCATCCGCATCCACAACACTCACACACGAATCGGGAGCGAGAACAACAACGAATGACCGCAATAACTCATCGTCCTTGACAACAAAACCAGTAACTGCAGCGCAATGAGCCAAGACAACAGAGTGAATCAGACGAAAAAAGAACCAGGCATACACACACGGATAAACAGACGAGGAGCAGCATCAGATTTGATGCCCCATTACCAGCACACTGCAGCAGGATGTGTTCCATTGAACCGACGAAGATGATGATGTCATTCATGAAGCTCCATTGTTGTCAATGCCACACACTCTCTCTCCCATTCATCGCTCTCCTCGAGCTCGCAGAATGACTGCGCTGCTGTTGGGTCTTGTTTGTTTTGCCTTGGCCACTGTGGCTCACCCTTAAACGTTTTGGGCTCCTTTATGACTTCTGTTCCAATGTCGTTGATTGAAGCGAGCAAAAAAGAAGATTGTTTAAGAAGAACAAAAGGGACAGAGCAAAAGGATATCGATGAGATTGAGATACTCTCCTTGGACCGCCTTGGGCGACGTGGAGGAGCGGAGTAATCTTGATTTATATCGGCTCATGTGGGTTGCGGCTCGGTGGCTTGCCCTTGGGTCACAATCCTGCGAATTGGTCAAGATGCCGGGTGACGGGCGAGTTAATTCGGATTGAATTCGCTCCCTCTGCGATCGCACTGCTTTGTCCTGAAGGGTGCCTTCTTATCGAGGACGTAAATCATAAGTTGTTTTGAGCAAGTTTCTGGGCCTCGAGTTGTTTAGATTTTACGACCACCAAGGATGAAATCGCAAATTGACCCCGGGAAATGAGTGAAGGAGGGATTTAGATTCAGAAGTGTATGCTCAACTGCGTGCTCTGAAAGCGTGAAAATGGTAGTTGTACCTTTTAACTGATTGAAGGCATTTCGTAGCTTTTTTTCGGATGGCTGAGTCTAAATAATTCGGGTAGACTGGTGAGGGTTTAACACACCTTGTTCGTCGGTTCCTGAAATAGGAGACTGAACAGTCTCCTTATTTCTCTTTTTGGCCTATGCAGATATAGGTGACTTCTAACAAGCAAAAAGACACAATATTTTTAAGAAGGATTTGCTGACTCTCTTACTTGTGTATTTTAATTTCAAAAATTATTAATTTAATTAATTTCAAATTATTCAACGTATGAGTCGATCTTACGCTTTTTGACAATTCTCCTTAGATCGCGGCAACGCGACTTGCGATTGAACGATTGAGCGACGAGCGATAGAGGGACGAGTCTGAGCGATGGGTGACCATCTACTGAGCGTTATCGCTGACCGATTAGTTGCGAAAATGTAATTTTCAAGTTCAGTTGGTCGTAGTCTTTAGTTGTTAGTCGCGTTCAGTCGAATAAACCTCTGGCTGATTCCCTTCAGTTGGATCTGGAACAACTCTCTGCTTTACGAAGCTCATCATTTCAAAAAACAATTACCAATCTGCCCAACTTCATTCCACTGCTTTTCGGTGACAGTTTTACTTTTATAATCCTTGTGGCTGTCCTTCCATAGAACTGGACGCTTTTGAACAGCTGAGATCAAACTTTCTGCGTTTAGTTTCACTACGTTCTTATTTCGTCGCTCAGTGATCGACTAAAATATTAGAACAGATTTAGTTGCCGAGCGACGTCGGTCTGCGGCTTAAAAAATCGCAAATCGCTCAGTGCTTATGTGGCCACCTCCAGATAATTTCATGTGATTTAATTTTTTTTGCGTCGCTCATTGCGTGGCCGCAGCTTTAGATGTGTTTCAAAAGGGTTGCGTTCAGATTATGTGTCATTGTCGGTGCTCAGCGGACAAACTTATGAATTAGTCTGGATCATGACAATCCCAGACTTTCGATTGTTTTGAAAATAAAGTGAGAACTATAGTGTCTTGAAAAACGATTGGATGGCGGAGTTGGTTTAGTGCCTGCCCCAAGTTCGAGGGGTCCCAGGTTCGAATCCCAGTGAAATCGAATCTGTTCCAGTCACCATTTGCCGTTGGGATCAAATTAACGGCTCTGGAGTAGGTTGCTACCTGGCAGTACAATGGACCAGTTTTGAGTCTGAGTGCTCCATTGGTGTTTCAAAAATCATCCGAAAAAAAAAATAGTGTCTTGAATGTTGGCTTGTATCTCGTTCAAATAGCAAGCCTATATGGCTATGGACTCGACGAAGTCCCAGAGAAAATAATCGTGTGGGGTCAAGTCACATGATTGCATGGTGGCCAATTGATGAACGCTCGCCGTGAGATGACTCAGTCGCCAAATTCCTCTTTCACAACTTCGATTGTCGCGTCGCATTTGTGGCGTCTACCGCCGTCTTGTTGGAATCACAACTCAGATATATCAATGTTGTCAAACTCTGACCACAGAAAGTCGGTCAACATCGCTCTGTACCTGAGCCCATTGACGATAACGCCTTGCCATAAACCGCACCAAACAGTCAATCTTTGTTGATGCATTGATGCTCAGTCGAACACATGTGGATTGTGTTCGTTCCAATAACGGCAATTTTGCTTGTAGCCATAGCCGCTGAGCCAAAAATAAGTCTTCTCTGAGTAGATGATTTTTTGACCTGATCCGAATACCCCGCCAACATTTCCAGTGCCCAATTAAGGAAGTGGTTTTACCTGTCTCAAATTAGTGATGAAATTGAAAAGAAATTTAAGAAAAAAAACATTCATTCACGTAAAGCATAGCGCCCATCAATCAAATCAAGCTCTCAGTAGCCTCTAATCCAGTAGTAGTAGTCTCTAATCCATGGGCACCTAATTGTTCACAATCGGCTCCTCTGGAATCATTAGCATCCTTCCCACCCAACTCCTGTCTCCCCCTTCCACTCAGCCACCTAATACCGTTCGATGATTAGCGATGGTTTTCGGTATTTCATTAGCCAAACGTTTAATTAAAATAATTACAGTTACACTCGTAATTACCTATTTCACATTAGCCTAACCAGCCGGTCATTCTCATTTACTAATGCGATGTAAATCTCTGCACAAAGCAAATACGTCCACTATCCACTGCCCACCCCCACCCAGCACGCGCCCAAATGCATTTTTGTGTCCTCATCTCCACCGACTAGTTGCAACATTAAACACAACTAATTCCACCCTTGACAGGAAGCAGTAAACAAAACAGTAAAAAAAAAAAACTAAGGCAGAGGCACCTGGCTGATCCATTGAATCCTTTTTTACAGCATCCTTCGTTGCGTCACCGCAGCACCGCTGCTGCCATCAGCGCTCAGAAATTAACATCCATTGTGTCCTTACGCAAACACCCACTACATGCTTTATGCTAATATCGTTGACACACATCAATCAACTAAACAAACACAACCGAATCGCAATCCTTTCACCGGGTACACGTCTATCGGCGCGTTTTTGTGTGCGCTGTCGAATGAGAGAGAAAGCCACCCGTGACTGTGTGCGTTGATAATTTATCCCAGCAGTCAGTTAAACAGATACACACGTCGAGAGGTGAGAGGAGAAAAAGGTTTACAGCAAAAAACACGATGAATCCTTTTCATCGGGAAGTCAAATATGCCCACAACTAGGCAGGCATCAGAACAGGAAAGAAGTGCGTTGAAGGATCGACTAAATATTTGTCACAAGCAAACATTTTACACGGAAACTCGGCAATCCAGCGAAGACCTGTATTTTGACTCGAATCCTTTTTTTTCCTTCGCTGACAAAACACTTTCTCCTCGTCCTCTCACGAAGGAACAACAGTCCTCTTCTCCGGAGTGCATTCTGCGCGATTCATCGGAACCTATTGTGAATCCTTTCCTCTGATCGACTCCTTTGTGTGGGCAAAGGAGTGTGTCTTCGCTTTTTAAGCAGCGAATCCTTTCTCACTTTTGCGTCGAAAAGAAAAACCCGTCTCCATGACCAATGCATTCGCGTGGACAGAGCGGGAGAGAGCGCGTTCACCAAACACCTACCGCTGTGTTAGTGGGGCAATAAAACCGTTCCTGACCGATGCCTGCCGCATGCCTCTACCTCTCCAGGACTTGTTGTCACTCCTTCTCCTTCTCCTTTCTCTCGCAGAGTTTCCACTGAACGTCGTTGCATTTTGCAAAAATCCTTTTGTGACGCTTCCGTTGAATTTATTGCGCAAATTACCGTAACCGGTGAGAAGGATAACGACCAGGTAAGGGATTCTGATTATCTAACTCCATGCAACGTTCGATAACTCTTAGCACTCACAGTTGCTCGTTGCGGAGTTTTACGAGTTCCGCCGAAGCGCCTTTGTCTCCGGATGCTGGTTATGTTCACGACGAGGCCCTCAAGGTTGTGCCAAATCCTTGCCAATCATTTTTGTCTTCCTTTTTCGGGTTTTTAGGGTTTACAACTCAAAGGCAGAAAGGAGTTCCTGTTTGGCAATCGCAGGACCTCTTTTTCGCAATACTTTACCGAGGAAATACGAGCCCACGGACTGGTGAACGGCACGGTGCGTTACGGCATGCCGGTGAGGTAAGGATACAGTCGGGGGTTATATTGCGTAAAGGATCAATGGCTTGTTGTCTTGGGATTTATGGAGTCATTTCGGGAATTGGTCGCTTTGTGTGAAATGGTTTTGCCAAAATTGGCGCAGTTTGGTGAGACGGGCGGTTTGCATAACATTGTGCTGGTGCCTCGTCCTTTGGCGAGGTCCCGCTGAGGTGTGCGTAGTTTGGCATGCGTGGATTTTATTGCGGTACTGCTTAATTGTTTGTCAGTGGGAAGAAAATCAAACAAGGCCCTTTGATATGGTTTTCGCATGGATTGCGTTGACTTTCAAATGAGTTTTCGCGAAAAGGGATCGGCTCATGGTTCAAGGTTGTGTTGACGTGTTGGCTGTTTAATTTTGAAATTCGAAACCCGGTTCGGTTAATTGGATCGTAAAATGGTTGCGTGAAATTAGGGATTGATTCCCAGAGTTGGTTAGTGGCGGTGGTGTGAGATATTGCGTGCCGTTAATTTTGTTTAAATTGATTAACGTTCGAAAATTTATGGATTTTTTATGGAAGTTCTTTGCCCGATTTTGCTAGGTTCAACATTTTTTAAGGGGCTTCAGGGATGAAGCGTGTTGAAAAAACTTGGCTTTGATTCAGTGTTATTCTGGCTACATCAAGTTAAAAGTGAAATCATTCTTAAAATCTTCACTTTACTCTTTCCATGGAAGGTGGATCCCTGTCTTTCGAAAAATTACATGAACACCATCGACGGTTTGCGCAGAATTTCACAATGGTCAACCATAATGTCAGGCTGGTAAAGGAGTTCTCGAACTTCAGCTCTGCACAGCAGAGTCTGCCGTATATAAAGGTTCGTCCAATAGGGACTTCTGAAGTTTGACAGTTGATAGCGGCCAAATTGTTGAAGCTACATCTGTCACATTCAGTTTGTTTTACCACATCACCATGGACGGACATAGCGTTGTTGAACGTGCACGTGCAAATGAGAAAATTGTTTTATTAAAATCCGTTCGGCGTCTTCCGCGCGCTTCGCCCATTTTACGGTCGCCATAATCATCCCACCGAGAGGAATATTTGCAGTGTGGTGGATAAGTTTGAGTCCACTGGATCAGTAAAAAATTCCAACACCCGTACGTCGACCAAACACGATCTGATCTGATCTGTGGGAAAACATCGCCGCTATCCGTGAGAGTGTGCAGGAGAATCCGAGACAGTAGATTTTGCGTCGCTCACAAGAACTCGGCCTTTCGCAGACCACAACTTGGTGAATTTTGTGTCGTGACTTGGGCCTGCATTCATACAAAATTCAATTGACTGAGTAGCTGAAGGTAGAAAACGAAGTGTGTCCGCTAAATGGACTCTGGAGCGGTTGGAAACTGACCCTAATTTTCATCGAAAATTCATCTTCAGTAGTCTCAGCGATGAAGCTCATTTCTGGAAAAATGGGTACGTCTTCCGAGGTCCCCAGGCGTTGTCCCACAGGCTCAGAGTCAAAGACTCTTCGGGTCGGAGCAAAGTTATCCATAAGCTCTACATGGCCTAGCCATCTTAGGTGTTGGATCCGTAGACGCCTGGCTAGACTCATGTCGCTGTACAGCCCATACTCCAAATGCCATCAACGCAAACAGGACCAAAGATCGCGCGCAGAACTTTTCTCTCGAAAAGACCAAGAGACTCTTCTTCCGCTTGGGATATTGTCCATGCCTCTGCGCCGTAAAGCAGGACTGGGATGATCAAGGTCTTATACAAAGTCAACTTGGTCTTCCGAGAGAGGGCTCTACTACACAATTGCCTTTTGAGCCCATAAAAACAGCGGTTGGCAAGAGTTATTCTGCGTTTGATCTCGGTACTGATATTGTTTGTACTGTTTACCGCGGAGCCAAGGTAGATGAAGTCCTTTACTACCTCAAAGTTATAGCTGTCTATGGTGACGTTCTGGCCAAGTCGTCGATGTTGTGCGTCCTTTCTCGATGACAGCATTTACTTTGTTTTGCCCTCGTTTACCGCCAGACCCATTTTAGCCGCTTCCGTTTCAATGCTAGCAAACGCATCATTGACGGCTCGCCCAATCATGTCAATGTCATCCGCGTAAGCTAGCAGTTGAACGGACTTTTGGAAGATCGTGCCTCTTGTGTTGGCCAGTGAGTTTTGCACGATCTTCTCAAGAACGATGTTAAAGAAATCACATGACAGCGCGTCGCCTTGTCTAAAACCTTTTTTGACATTGAAGGTCACGGTGAGTTCGTTACCGCCCTTGATGGAGCAGCGAGAGTTCTCCATCGTCATCCTGCTCAGTCTGACGAGCTTGGCAGGAATTTCAAAACTAGACATGGCGCTGTATAGCTCGTCCCTATGCACGGTGTCATATGCGGCCTTGAAATCGACAAATAGATGGTGTGTGTCGATCTGCATTTCCTGTCTTCTCCAGGATCTGCCGCAGTGTGAAAATTTGATCGATGATGGACTTCCCTGGCCTTAAACCATACTGGCAAGGACCTATCAGTTTGTTCACAAATGGTTTCAGGCGTTCTCACAAAACGGCAGATAAGATTTTGTAGGCGATGTTAAGGAGACTTATCCCTCGATAGTTGGCACAGTCGAAGGGGTATCCTTTCTTGTGGATCGGGCAAACGATACTGAGATTCCATTCATCGGGCATGCTTGATGCATGCAGACTATCTGCACCAGCAGCAGGTACGTCAACAAACAAAATTGTCGAGCTTGGAACGATACTAATCCGCAATCCGCATGAGATCCGAGAGCTTCCAATGCATCTCGAAAATACCAGTCTTTGGTGTGGATTTTTGGCTGGCGCCTGGCATCATCGGTTCATAATTCTTTAAGAACGACATTGGCCAGGCCATTACTATCAACTACGAGCGCTAAGGGTCAATGATTACCAACTTCTTTTGGCCTAAATTGGATGATACTAATATGGACACAAACGACGTGTGGTTTTAACAGGACGACGCTATGTGCCGCACAGCTCACGCCACATTAGAAATTATGCACGAGCGATTCGAAGGCATGGTCATCTCACATGGAAGTGATGTGAACTGGTCACCGAGATCATGCGACTTGACCCCGTTAGAGTTTTCCTTGTGGGGTTTTCTGAAGTCGAAGCTCTATGCGAATAAGCCACAAATTACAGCGGCCTTCAAAGCCAACATAATCCATGCCATCGATCAAATTCGGCCTGATTTATGCGCCAGAGTCATGGAAAATTAGACATTTTTGATGTGGACATTTGAACGATGCTACATTCAATGAATAATGGCATCAATAGGCCTTTCAAATAAAAAAAAACTTTGGATGATGTGTGACATACACATACTTCGCTTTACTTAAACTTAAAGATAGAAAGCGCTTAATGAAAAATCCTTCATGATGATGCGGTCTGGGTCCAAATGAACATAAGATCGACTGTCAACCGGCATTAGATCGGCTTGACGGCATTTTAAGAAAGATCTGGAACTCTCTGACCCACGTTCGTTAAATAGTAATTCATGGTATTCCTCTGATGGTAAAACTAGGAACTAAAACCAAAGTTGCAACGGTTTACTTCGTAGACTCGTAAACTGAACTAAAAAAATGTTGGAAGTCGGACTTGAAAATACCTTAGCAAAGCTGTCATTGATTGTTGAGAGGCCAATCTATTATCACAAAGCAACTACATGGTGCGGTCCCGAATAGTAATCGAGCTCGTTTTCAGACGCAAATAAGTTGTGGTTAATGGAGAGCACTATTAAAAGTTAGAACCGAAATAATTTTGAACTATTCTCCAAAAAAGTGTAACATTTGTGAACCCGGATGTAAGCCAAATCCATACATTGCATGAGAAGACACGTTCCTCTGCTTACAAAAATATCCCCTTCTATAATAGCCACAAAAAACCCTTTGCGGAGACGACACTATTCAATCCCAAAAGGATAAGCTTGGATCATTCCCTGATGAGACGGGGAGCACAAAATGACCGGCTTAGAAGTTCCGTTCTCGTTTCGAACACCAAATGGCTAATTTTCTCGAACCTTGCAATCCTCGCCTTCCGGAACCAGATAAAAACCATGTAATCCCTGGTTGAAAAGCAAACCCCAACCACCAAGGTGCACGTTGAACCCATTGAATGCTCGGAAGTTGCTGCAATCGTGGGAATTGCAGAAAGGTGCAGTTGCTCAATTCATTGACCTCAGCAAACATTGAGTCCTGCACTTGCTCCCTCGATCCACATAAGATTGGCAAACATGTCAGAATTCAAAGAAAATCAATTTGCATTGTCCTGCCCTCCAGCTGGGTCCGAAAAGGACCATCCCTTTTCTCAGGATGCATTGTCCATTTGCACAAGCAAACTGTTTTTTCTCGAAAACCACAGAGAGAATGTAACATCCTGTCCTGCGAAACAGGATCATCCGGCAAAGAGACACACCACCAGATCGACAGCGTGGGAGAATGATTACGATCCGTCTGTCGACCACAACCAAATTCACCTGAAGCCACGCAGCATGAACAATCAAAGCCAAAAACGATTAGGTCAACGCAGCCACATAATCCGACTAATGACGTCCACAGCAATCCTTTTCCCTCGTGTCCACAGAACGGGAGAACCTCGGCGTATCCCCTGGCGGATTAACACACCAATTCGGGTCGAGATCCCACTCCAGTCGTAAATCATAACCACTCTCGACACTTGCATCGATTCGAACGCGCACAGCCTTTGTTCGGGATCCAACCGAGCGGAGAGCGATCTTTCCACCATTCACCACCGGTTCATTCACAAAACACCAGCGTCTCGCTGAAAAGGATGAGAGCATGAATGGGATACCCCATCAATTCTGGCATTGTGCGATCCTCCGATGATTAATGGCTGCCCAGCTCAAGGAATCCCCCAGTCCCGCAGGCAGGCGTGAATTTCTCAACGAATCCTTGCTGCCGTCCATTCTTTCTCGGAATTCAACGAAGTCCTTGGTTCACCCAGCACCAGGTAAGTGGCCAACGGCAAGTGCATGTGCGTCGGGGCGAGAGCAGAAATTGAATCATCAACCGGGCGATGGAGAGAGACGCAGAGGATCCCTTTCACAGGACCAAGGATATTTTTATCCTGCCGAGGGGATAAAAATGTCGTTGTGGTAATTGAGCGATTTCCTTTTTTGCTGCCTCTATTCGACTTTCGGGGAAAAAATTGATTTCATCTCCTTTCAGGTCCTCGCCCGGTCTACTGTTTGTTTGCGCTCCGGGTTTTGTGTGTGCTCGGCCGTGTGCACTGACCAGGAGAGATGAAAAGCATGAAAAGGATGTTTATATAAATAAAGGCTTCGATTGATGGCCATTGTCGTGGATCTGGTTGACATTCCTATGTTTCTTCTTCTTTTTTGGATTTTTTTTTCGATTTGTTTTGGGAGTCAGGGGCGAACGATTGTGCGATTGAAACGAAAGTGCTCGGGTGGGTGTGGATCTGGAAATTGTGTTGAAGAATTGGCCATTTTTGGAATTTCACGTGTGATTTATCATCTCTTGGCGGACGGATGGATCGATGGATGGGGTGTTGTTGTGGTCTATTGTGGGAGCGTGTGAAAATATTGCTTTAACTCGAGAAGGGAACGACTTTTTGTGTCAATTTGTGACGGAGGTGTAGCTGGTTAGGAGCTCAATAAGATTACACGGGAATCAATTGATAATACGCAATTGGTTGTCCATTCATTGTGACGCTAGATAGAGATGTCTCCAATTTTAAGGTGACTTCAAAATTTGATCTGAGAATGATTTAGAGAAATTTCGTCTACGGCTTCATAACTAATGTCCATGAGTTTAGACCACTACTTTAGTTTTAAAACTTACATGAAACATTGTAGCGGCCTATACAGCTGTTCGACTGAAGGCAGTCCATTTGTAAACCGGTCATCCAATATTCTTTTTTCGGGATACCGACTTCATTCTCCCATGACATGTCTTCAGCCCTTTAAATCCCATGGTTCATCTGTGATCCAAAACGGGTTAGAAGCGGGTTTGAAGTCTTCTCGGTTGTCAGTATCAGCATATCATTACGCCTTTCCACCCATTTTAATGACTTTTAGACGGAGACAATGGGAATCGAGAAAGTCTTGTCTTGCCTCGAGCACAATGTGGTGTCCAAAAGGGGCATCATCCTCTATACGGAGGATTCTTTACTCTCCTTCAAGGCAGATCTTCCGTGTGTGCCCTTAGCTACGAAAACCTCTCGAGGAGCTTCCCCACCAGATCTGGCTGGAATACAATCTATTGTCAGACTGGCTTCTGCGTATTTTCAGAGATAGATCCAATGAGCATTTTAATACTTACTCATGCGGGTGCCTGGAAACAGCGAAATTCCCGAAAATCACAAGTACCCAGCTGAGAACCGCCGCCCATGACGTTCGCTATAGCAAAACATCTCCTAAAATAACACGCTATCAAAACCTCTTTTTGTAGAAGGCTTCACGTGCTTCATTAAAAACCAATCTGGCCTAAATTTAATTCTTGGCGTTCATTCTGTCTAAAAAGAATGGACAGGTCAGCTCTCAGGACTCTCATCGCAGTCGGTCACCTCAATCTAGCCTAACCCAACTTTCGTGCTTAAACTTGTCCGTCGCATTATCTTCTTCAGGACCAGATTGAAGAAGTCACACGATAAAGCATCTCTTTCCTGAAATCCAATAAATGGTTAAGACTAGATGATGCATCGTGTATTTTTAAGCAATGCCCCATACAATAGGACCAATTTTTCAGGAATCCATCTTTGAAATTGGACTGAATGTGGGCGCCGTGGCGTAGTGGGTAGTTGCGTCGACTCCTACGCTCGATGTTCTCGGTTCGATTCCCGAAAAATCACCTAAAATTTTTTCACGGCTCCACCTCTTTCGATTTACTGACAATGCTCAAAGAGTATAACTGTCTAGAAAAAGCTTCTCAATCTCGCCGTTCGGAGTCGGCATTAACTGTAGGTCCCCTTCACTCGTGAAAGAACAATAGCACGCACAACACGAGTGATTGCTGAGAAGCCATTTTATCATCCTTGAAATCGGAATTGAAATGATTTGAACAAGTGGACAAATTTTATCTACAACCGATTTTCCGAGTCGAAAGCCGACCTGATACGTACCGAATAGAACGGTACAAAAGGACTTTTGACATTCACACAATACGCCTTACACCTGAGAGGGTCTTATAGGCGACAGTGAACAGGGATTTCCGTCGATAGTTTTTGCAAGTGGTAGGCACGCCCTTTTTGTGGATGGGGCATGTTAAACTGATAGTCGAATCGACGGAGAAGCTTTCGTCCTCCCAAATTGCAGCTGATAACCTGGCGCATGTTTCCTACCCGAACATCAATGACGAAGAAATATGAACGCTATCAAAATCTGATGCAAAAGTCTTCAGTCACCGTTGGTGTTCACGGCTTCTAGGTTGTCGGTTCGGTCAAATATTTACGCTGCGAAGGTTTCGCTATTTATATGAAATCAGGTCGATGTCATTTATTATGAACTGTTGAAACCCAACGAAACCATCACTGATTGATTGCGATTAAGCCGAGCACTGCCTGAAAAATGGCCACAATACGAGAGAGACATGATAATACTTGGCCTCACGTTAACAAACCCTTTAAAATCTACCTAAAAAAACGCTCAAATGGGATCCTATCCCACCGCCATATTTTCCAGATATTGCGCCTTTCAATTATTCTTTGCTCCGTGTGATGGCACATGGTTTGCCTGATCAGCAGAATTGTTTACCAACTTTCGGAATAGTAATTTTACATTAACAGCTGTGAAGAGATTAAATTATAAATTCAAATTTTTTTTCGGGGGATTTTTGAAACTCTTCTGGAGCACTCAGACTCAAAACTGGTCTATTGTACTGTCAGGTAGCAACCTACTCCAGTGCCGTTAATTCGATCCCAACGGCAAATGGTGACTGGGCCAGGTTCGATTTCACTGGGATTCGAACCTGGACCCCTTGAACTTTAGGCAGGCACTTAACCAACTGCGCCATCCAGTCGAAACAGTTTGTGAGAATGTTGCGAGAGTTCAGAATCATCGATTCGGCACCGTTTTTACAAATTGAACATTTTGAGAAGCTCTCTACAACGTATTTTTATAATTCTGCACTTGACTCCAGAACTGACCTGAGTGTTCTTTAAATCGATTATGGAACAGCAAAAAGTGGACGCTAATTTTTTAAACAAAATCGTTTCCAGCCAAGAGACTGATTTTCATCTTGATTGCAAAATTGTTGAACTAAGGATTTTGAGTTTTTTTTTTAGAAAAAAATCCATCAACAACTTGACACTCTTCTATTAGAGGCATCATCGGGCTATTCTGCCGATTGGTCACTGATTGACAGTAATAGTTAAGAGTGCCTATTATCGCGAGATTATAATCCACTTTTTTTTTTTTTTGCAAAATTAAGATGTGATTTGTTTTCAACAAAACGTTGCAAAATGACATACAGCTCAAGAAACAATTGAATAACTACATAAGTTGTTCCCTATTTCTGCAACTTCCCTTTCTAATATACATACAATTAAAAACCGATTTTTTTTCTGTAAAGCTTTCTAAAGTCTTGGTCTTTCAAGTCCATGATCACACACAAAATTAGGCGGTGTTTCAATAAAATTCGTGACCGCTGTTACGTAGGTAAATGTGTCGACTTCTACATCGAAAGTCATTGGTTTGAGTCCAAATTTACACAATATCTCTCTATTTTGCGGAACCACCTTTCTTGAATCACAGAAATTTTCTGTCAGAAAATGCTTAAAAAATATAATTGTCATGTACTTCTGTAACTTCTTCTTACTTCTCAAATTTACCCTCACGTAAATGATGGTGATGGTGACTCCATCAAAGCTCTAGGTCCATTAGTGAGAGAAAATAGGAGTGGTTGCTGCAGAAGTCATACTTAGTCTAGCTCGAACCAGAAGTAAATCCAACAAGAATGAATT
Source organism: Myathropa florea (assembly GCA_930367185.1). Classification (NCBI taxonomy): domain Eukaryota; kingdom Metazoa; phylum Arthropoda; class Insecta; order Diptera; family Syrphidae; genus Myathropa; species Myathropa florea. The sequence continues at coordinate 47,828,855 of OV884002.1, forward strand.
GGGCAAGTGCGAGTTGCACTAATACGGGAAAGGTTCCGTCGCAAAGTATTAGCGTAGTAGCTAAGTTTTTGTGATTTTTTTCAGATTTTTAAACACTTTGGTTTAGAAATGTCATATTTTTGAAATGGAACTTTGGATCAAAAAGTGTTGAAGCAAACCTCTATCTTATTTCAAAACATCTGTCGATGGATATATAACTCGTTGGGGTGCGACAATGTTTCAAAATTAATGGCAACTTCACCTGTACGGGAGCCACCCCTAAATGGCAGCACTTTTTAAATTTGGGTACATGGGTAATGACATCTAGGCCTGAAGTACCTAATTCCAAAATTTCATGCCGATATCTTTATAAACTTCGGAGATAAAAAAGTGTGAAAGACACGACGGACGGACGGACGGATACACCGAAATTATAAAGGTTCCGTTTTTGTAGACGGAACCTCAAAAATGTGAACATTTCCATGATTCACTTAACGACGCATGAAAATGTCAAAAGAAAGTGGATTCCAAATGAATGCTTCACAGGGGATTCCGATGATCACCGAAGGATATACAGATGTGGCTCTTCAAAGCGTTTGCAATTCTCGACATCAGCAAATTCCCAAAGAAAAGGTTCCGGACATTAGTCTATGTATAAAAAAATGTGACATCACATAAACCGCACAATCGCTGACAGTCAATTTCAAGGATTTGCGAAACAAAGACGATTACTCCTCGTCTGTCGGCATTTGTAACAAGACAAACCGACACCAAGAGTCCGAAAAATTCATAATTTTCCAAAATTACGCCGTCAAAGTGAACCCCTGTCCACACATCATTCAACATTCATGCTCGTCCTTGTCGCATCTAATCCCGCATTATCCCATATCCAAACAGATTCCATTACCGCATACGGTAGCTGTTTGAACGTCTTATCCTTGCCAAAAAGAAACGTAAAAAAAACATCGGGAACAGGATTAAGTGTATTTACCTGACAGATTCTCCACATATTCACACCTTCCCGAGATGCCATCACACATGCACACGGAATTGACTTCTTAAATACACCGAATGACACCAGAAATGAATGAACAAGCAAAAAAAGGACACCCGAACTGTCTCCGATCCGCAATGTGGGACAAATCCATGGCATCGTCCTCGCTCGCTCTCGCCCGTTGCGCGTCTTGGACTAAGCGCATGACAAAAGGACATCCCGTATCCGTGTACATTCGCCGTTGCATGGAATGTGAAGTGAAGTCCTGCTCTCCCCCTGACAGGGAAGGTAATTGGCATAAATTCAGGGATAATTCAATTTCAGGATCAGTCACTCAATCTCTTAGGGAAAAACGTCATATTTTCATCGTCGTCCTTGTTCCTTTCAGTCAATCCCCGAGCCTAGCTCTGGGCTGCCTTCTGCCTGCTGCCCCCTGTCCTCCCGTCTTGTGTGTGTTACTTGCCATTTTCAGTACACAAAGTCGCTCGAGTCCTGGTGGAATGGGAGCAGGAAGGTGACATACATTTTCTTTGCCATTATCCTTATCCCCGCACAGAGGTCCTGTGTAGCATGTGAAAGGGAAAAAAAACACGACTGCTCTTCCATTATTTACGCGCGGAATGGAGAGACGCACAATGCGGTTCGGCAACAAGGACGACAGCCACACGGTGAAAGTGAAAACGGGAAATACATTCAGTCGGCGTCCAGGGTATGGGAGTCCTTCCGTTTCTTTTGATTTAATATTTAAAAATCTCTTTGTAGCCCAAAAACGAAAAACGAGCCGAGCCGATGTGGGCGGAAGGTCCTGGAAGCCAGATGAAAGGGATTTTCTGTTTTTGTTCTCCCGCTTGTTTCTCAACATTTTTTCCCGGCCGCTCTGCGGAATGACGTCGCGGAATGCCAAGGAAAACGGAAGTAATTCAAAGTTTGCCTTTCATGTGGTCACTCCGTCGGTGGGATGGCCACAGAAAAATGTACGACAGGACCGCAGGATGTGCCGGATAAGGACTGGGTCGGTGTGGATGAGAGCGGTGTCAGGACATCTGTTGATTAACAAATTGCAGGGAAGACTACGCGCTCCACTTGATTAATCAAATCCCGAGCACAAGCCCGCTGCCATGCAGGTGTCCTTGCTGGCTGACATATGCGCTGCCAGCAGGCAACCCTCCTATTAGGCAGGACTCAAGTTCAATTAAAATCCTTCAACGACAAGCCTGACAACAATGCACAATTATTTTGGGATATAACCGTCATCGTTGTTGTCACCACCAAAGCCGGCGGTAGTGGCGGCAGCAATGGTGACGGTGGTGGTTGGTTGGTTGGTTCAGACACGTCTGGGGTGAGCCATAAGATCCTGCCGCATATTTAAACTAACAACAAGGATTAATATGATGGTAGCTGCTGGCAGTGGTGTTGACGTTTCACCCTCCTCCGGTTCACTGAAGATGTGATTAAGTTTCTGGACGTCACTACACTGGGGTGCACAAACGCACCCCACTCCCATGCGCACACCCTTTCACGTATCGTGAGTAGCATCATTTAAATTCAAGTAAATGTCCTTGTTGCAACGCACGGTGGAAATAACAATGAAATTACAGCCTCGACTGTGTGTGATGCTGGGCGCTACTGGCTGCTGTGGCCTATCATTCCGAACAAATTACATGCGGAGTGGGATGCTGTGGAATGGGTGCTGCCAGTGGAAATAAGAAGTTTTTTATTTTTTTGTTTTCTTTTTCGGCTTAAGTACATGTTAGCTGTTTAATGATTGTGCAGCACATTTCAAATTTCGATTTCATCAGAAAACTATCGCTGACTGACATGTGAGAATACCGTTGTTTAAAGGAGTTTAACAGTGATTTGATTTGAGATAGATGCTTTCTTTCATGAGCTGCATCATAATCGAGTACAGAAAAATTTAATAAGGTTATGTTCAATTTCAAATAAAGTTTAAGTCAAGCTCTTGAAAATTAAGTTAAGTTCACGTTTAAAAATGTTGCCAAGTTATTCTAGGGATCAGAGAGATCACGACCAGTTGAAACCAGTTTTTCACCAAAATGAAGGGCTTCATGAGAGTACGATGTTGCTACAGGCATTGATTCACCATAGACGACTAAAAATTTACTAGCAATTTATGATTTAGGTAGACTGCAATTGCCGTCGCTCCTTAGGAGCAAGATTCGTCACTTATGCAGCAACATGGATCGCAAATATGTACTCCTCTCATTCACGTAAGGACAACCGATGAAACAAAGAAGGCTTTTAATTTGTACTACGTTACAGTCACAGAGATTCTTTCAAAAGAAGGCTCCCAAATACACTGATTCAAATGCAGGATGATCAGCTAAAAATGATAGGAAAAGGAATTTAAGTAAAGCAACAACGGTGTGCGATGTACAATTTATTTCGGCTTTATTTTGAAGCCGTCGTTATGTGAGTAACATTACATCTTGGAGCTTCGCTGGCAGTGCTTCAAGCGGTCTGTCCAATTTATGGTGATTCGGTTCAATTGTGCGGCGTTGATCCGGCACTAGTGGCTCCAATGATGGCCTACAGCTCGCTCAAAGTGGTTGGCTTATTGGCGTAGACTAAGGACTTGACGTAGCTAGTTGAAAATTTAGTATCGAAATTTCTGGGTCTTCTTCAATACTCTCCCTCACAGCGACTATATTTTCTTCATTTTGCGTCAATCTCCGTTTGCTTGGTGGTTAAAGGTTCAAAAGATTGTAGCCTTGCTTAAACTTTTCCACGGTGCGACGTTTGCCTGCACACTGAAGCCACGACGACGACCGACCTCACGACAAAATCCACGGTCTTTTTCTCAAGAGGTGAAGGTAATTTAAGATTTGAATCTACTTCTCTTGCTTTCAGACAATAAGTTATTTCTGGCTTAGAATTTGTATGAGACCTCCACAGATTCTTGGAGACCTGGACTGTTGTACTATCGTTTTGATGACTTTTCACAAGTAGAAAAAAGAAGGTTCTTAAAATATGAATTGATGCAAACTTGCGCAACATTTTGAAGCAGTGGACGTTTGCTACAATAACGGTCAAAATATGGTGGGTACTGATTTCAGTCATCATCATGTGCCTTGACACGACTGGATGGCGCAGTTCGAGGAGTCCCAGGTTCGATTCCCAGTGAAATCGAATCTGGCCCAGTCACCATTTGCCGTTGGGATCAAATTAACGGCACTGGAGTAGGTTGCTACCTGTCAGTACAATGGACCAGTTTTGAGTCTGAGTGCTCTAGTAGCGTTTCAAAAATCATCCGAAAAAAAAAATGCATGTGTCTACTACAGCAAATTTAATCGATAAATTTGAACGTCTCTAGAAGAGGTTAGCGATGTGAAAACTCCAACTGCTTTTCATCCAGCAACTACGGCTGAAAATATCGCCGCCGAAGTGACTTAAAACACCAATGTGTCTATTTCGAGACGATAGTTTGTCTATCAGCAACCACTTTGCGGCGTAAAAACTTGGCATACATGCTTGTTGGGTCCAGTTGACACAAGAATGGGGTCCAGAAAACCACGCACAAAGCTTTTTTTTTTGGTGCAGTTTTTGGCTGACGACGTCACTGGGGACATATTTTTTTGTTCGAGAATGATGGTGCGACCGTTTCAATGTCTTAACAAATTATGTTGACCTTTTCTGCCTAAAATTGGTGTTATAAAGGTGAATGACGTTTGTTTACAGCGGGGCGACACCACTACTACATTGGTATTGAAGCAACGGCCCCTATTACGCGATAAATTTCCTGGAAATGTGATTTCTCGAGGTGGAGACTTGAATTCGTCGCCTAGATCGTGCGATTGAAAACTATTCGACTTTTTCCTTTGGAGCTACGTTAAGATCAAGTTCTACGACAACTATCCCTCAACGATTTATGCACTAAAAGTAAACATCAGAGCTGTACGTCGCGGAATACATGCTCAGTAATGCGAAAACTTGATCAAAAGCATCGTCTATATAATAATGGCGGCGCTACAGTCCGAGGTGGACCTGGGCCTAGCTTCTCAGCAGCCACTCGTGTTGTGCGTGCTATTGTTCTCTCACGAGTGAAGGGGACCTACAGTTTAATGCCGACTCCGAACGGCGATTTTGAGAAATTTTTCTAGATAGTTCGAAAGAGGTGGGTAGGTGCGTCGACCCCTAGCTCGAGGTCTTCGGTTCGAATCTCGAAAAAAACATCAAACATTTTTTCACGGATCCACCTCTTTCGAGTCATTGACAATGCTCAAAGAGTATATAGAACGATATAGAAAAATTTCTCAAAGTCGCCGTTCTGTAACTGTCTAGAAAAAGCTTCTCTATCTCGCTGTTGGGAGTCGGCAGTAAACTGTAGGTTGAAAAGAAAACAATAGCACCCACAAAACCAGTGGTTGCTGAAAAGCTAGGCCCAAGTTTACCTCGAACTTACATAGAGGACCTTTTCCTTTCTTTAACTGCACCATACAAGTCAGGCCACTTTTGTTGGAGAATGTATCCTCTCCGGTTCTCCTCTATCCAAACATTCATCTAAAAAGATGCGATTGACCAAATAAGACACTTTGCCGATGGCTTAAAAACTGGTTACATACACAGCGTAAAGGAGATGATCCTTGGATTCGACTTCAATGTCAACACAGTTGTTCCTTCAAATTGGTCCTTTCTAAAAAGTGCTTCTCCCACCACTCCCTCGTCCCTCATTCAAAATGTCAACCCACTTAATAAATACCGCTTTTTTACACCCTTACAACATGACAACGTCGTGATTATTTTCGGTTTACAACTAAAAGGAATCGTGCGTCACCCGCCCGCTCATCCGCTCCCTTGCGGGGTATTACCAGCCCAGCTGTGCTCCGTACTCTCGCCCGGTCCATCACCCTCGCTCCCAAACCCGACAAAAAAAGCACACAAAAACTAGAGCAAGTGTGGGCGAAATTGTGACAATTCCTCGTTGTGTGCTCGCAGCTTGTGCTCGTCTTTTTGTATTCGTCCTTGTTTCCTTGTCGTTCTGTTTTTTTTTATGGCACTGCAGTCGGGCGACGGCGATTCGATTCGGTTCACGCCGAAAATCAGTAATTGAAAATTATCGAAACGGTTGTTACGTAATTGCGTTCCGTTTCGTTTCGTCCTTTTTTTTATCGCTTTCAACTTTCAATCGTCATTGTTCCCGCCTTGACTGCAACAACGGACGATAACGAGGGTCGACTGGGGGAGGGATAGGGCAAGTGGGATGGTGTACACTCTCACACAATGCACATCTCACATCCGCACATAGATGCGGGCCACCGCATATCCTTTTTCCTTGGGCTCGGCCCAATATCATCGGTCGACGGTCGCCGGTCGTCGGTTTGGTTTTTCGGTTGCTGTGGTCCCCGCGATGGTAACAAGCAAAAAATGATTTTAAATTAAAATCCTGATGCGCGTATTGATGGGATTCCCTTGTTGTTAGAGAGGTCCTTATTAGAGACTGGGGGTGGTGGCTGAACCGAGAGAACAGCGAGTGTGTGTTCTATTGGGAAATTGATTGGCTCTGTGATTGAAAAGTGACAGGAAGGGGAATGGTTTTGAAGTTTACAACATGCGGCGGCGGGTGGGTGCTGGGAAAAAGGACTCCTTGGCGTAATGTCTTGTCGGAATTGTGTTCCTCCTCATGGTTCTCAAATTAATTTGCTCGCCAATGTGATTTGCCTTCTTTTATGGCAGCGGCAGCTCATAGTGTTAAGGGTAGCAGCTGATGGTGGGTGGTGGTGGTGGTGATGGTGTGTGTGTGGGTTCTCGCGAATTTTTCTAAGGAATTTAATTAAATTATTTTCCGAGCTGGAAATTACACCACGAGCTGGATGAGAATTACGACCAAACTCAAGATTAGAGTCGAGTCAGTCGACTGATATCAAAGGGATCCTGCTTAGGGGCACGTTTAATTTGAAAAAAATATTCAAATCCACAGGCATGGGGTTTTGTTTTTCTGGAGAATCATTTTTCGTCGTCCTGTTGAATGGACCGGTATACGTTTGTCTGAAATTCCTTCAGGATTCATCGTCTGGCGGGTCCAAGACCTAGCGAAGTCAAAGCTGGCTAAGGGGAGGACAGAGGTGATGAATATTTCAAAAGCAGTCTCATTATGGGTGCGCATTTGGTAGGGAGTTAAAACGCTTGAAATTTTAATGTGAGAGAGCCAGCTGAATGCTTCTTCTAGTCTAATGCGTATCTAACCGTTAAGAAAAATAATGTTTTTCGATCTGGCGTTAGCTTCACGTCTCCCGCATCAAGATTCTCAAAAATTCAAAATCAGCGAAAGTTTTGCAGGGAACCTACAACATACATGCTTTAAAGCTTCAAAAGCTTTGTTGAGCTTTCTCCACCGTCATCATTATTTTACGTGGCCCCCATTTTCCACTAAAGGGATCGCGGGCGCAATGCAAGCACGTGAGTCTCCATGCCACTCGATTCTTCGCCATCGACTCTAACTTATCAGAAGCTATGCCCAAGCGCAATCAGGCGAGTTTTTGGACTTGGCCCAACCATCTCGTCTGAGGTCCTGGGATCCTAGGGCACCTACCTGGTGGAATCACATTCAATGCACGCCTCGGAAATCGTGATGATGGGGACATTCGAAGCAAAGCCCTTTCCGTTCGAAGAAGCAGCTGTTCAACATTAAGCTCCGCGCGCACTGCCGTGTTCTTTGATCATGACTAAACCTTTTGTCTTACGATCCTGCATCCACATATTTTTTTTGTCGTAGGTTTTTGTCACACTACACTTGAGCACTCAGACTCAAAAACTGGTCCATTGTACTACCAGGCAGCAACCTACAACCATCTAGACTTAGGAAAGTATTAAAACCTCCAGTGAAGAATCCCTAGTGTCTCCTTGGCGACACTCAGTATCAGTTTTTATACCGAAAGCAGGAAAATGCTCTAATGTCAGGCCCAATTATGGGCATAAGACCATCAACTTTCCGCCTCCTCAAAACTTTTGAGAAACTGAAAGATTTCCGTACTCGAACCAAAACAAAATCTGGACTGCTCCATATGCAAATCTGTAGAAATGCCAAGACCTAGCTGTCTTGTGGGCAGGATTGAAATAACGCTCAAGTAGGTACTTACTTAGGTGGCACTACCTACCCGAACTACCCAGGTTCGGGGTGAACCTGTGCCGCAACTAACAAGCTTCTCCAGCTGTCACTGCCCTTAGCAACATGCAGATGCAAAGGTCATTGTCCTTTGTACGTTTGCCAGGGTCGTTAACAGTGCAATCATCCATATCCGAGGCTTGTAGTTGCTTCGGAACCAGTAGGCAGAAGTTATCCCGACGCACAACCCCCAACCTGTAGGGCCAGGCCTTTGGTTTTCGCCCTTATAACAGGGGGCCGGATAAAATCCGATGTGAATAACCTACTTCGGAGATATGAGCTCTGCCGTTAGCCCATTAAGGGCTCATCCGCCACCATCTCTTTTGCAACACCCTGACTAGTGTTAAAAATCCTTACTGACCTCTACTCCAGATATGTCGAAGAAGACCATATAAGATGTCTTCCTGACTGTCAATAACATCTTTGATTCAATCTGTTGTATTCGTCCTCTTTCTGGGGAGCTCATACTTGACTGCTGAGACTCATCAGCCAGTCATTTTGACAGAGCATTATAAAATTGCTACTTTCTTCCTCTATATAAGTTTAGCAAGTCACATCCTGGTGGGCGAAACCAGTATCCGGCGGTTACCACGGGGAGTTGACACGAGTGAGTGATCTGATGTCCCCAAAGTTGAATTTCAAAATATACTACAAGGTACTCGTACCTAGCAGAGAAGAGTGGAACAATAACCGCCCGTGGATGAATGATAGATCCCAAGAATGTTACACAGATGGGCTGAGATCTGAAAACAAAGTAATGGCTGGAGTTTTTACGACTGGATGGCGCAGTTGGTTAAGTGCCTCCTGAATTCACTAGCACACTTAGACCATGTTGATTCATTAGGATACCCACAGTCAGAGTACTACCACTGATCGACCGCCCCAGTGATAGTGCCTAGACCAGATTTGAAAAACCGGATAAAATCGTATTAACTTACTTTCACTGGGATTCGAACGTCAGACCACTCTTACTTCGGGCGGGAACTTAACCAACTTCGCCATTCAGTCGTGACAGGGAGGTAAAATAAGCACAATTGGTATAAAGTCACAATTACAACACAGGGCATCGCCGGGTCGATTAGTGCCTATCCTGTTCCTACATTACCCAACCACCACGCTGAAGTAGCTACAATTTATTCAGCTTGCGCTCATCCAACTCGAAAACGAAGCGCATCTTGTAGGATCAGTATAGCTTTCAGCTCTAAACTTGGCATATATTGGGACACCACAAGGTGGCGTTCTGCCACCACTTCTTTTTTCAACAACAAAATTCCTTAACCTAAAAAATAATGTAATTTATTCTTTGTGTACTTAAACGATGCCCTTTACATCGGGAGTAAAAATAACAAGTAAATCTTCGAAATTTTTAGAATTGACTCCACCAATTTCTTTAAGATGTATAAAATTGCCCTACAGCAGAATAAGGATCTCACGAAAAATATTTTAAAAATCATTTAATTTTTAAGCTAAAAACAGCGATTGATTAACAATACTGGCTTTGGTTTTAGCTCGTGTCTTTGCCGAATTGACTAAAGTAAAGAAAGTTCTCTTGCCTCTGCCCTACTTCATCTAAATCGGTGGGACGGTATTCTCTTCTATCATCGTCCATTGTCTTGAGTGGAACATTCTGCCTGACAGCGGTATTTGTGTTCCCATCGCCGTTTAGCAGTCTACAGAAATGATTTTTCAAAATTCTCAGTATCAACTGCGATTCTACTACTAGTTGTTCATTCTCGTCCCGGAAGGCTTCTGTCCAAAATGTATATCCATTCGATAAAAGGTTCACCCTTTGGTAAAACTTTCGGACATCATTCCTGCCATAACACCTCTCCATCTCATCGATCGTGCGCTTCTCGTGCTCTTTCTTTTCTTCTATGTTCGTAGAGCGATCGTAGCTTGATGCAGCGTTGCCTGGTAAGCTTCTTGCTTTGGTGCATGTGCCTGCCTGCACTCGTTGTCAAATCAGGGATTTTTCCTTGGTGGCGTTTTAAAACCCAGCACATCTGAGGTGGCTTCTCTGATGGCTTTTTGACAATGTTTCCATTCTTCGTCTATAGTTAGTTCAGGCTACGTCGAACTTTCGGAGAGTTTCAGGGAGATTCGATTGCCAAAGTTGGCGGCGGTCTGTTGCGATTGTAGCTTTTCGACGTCAAACTGTGATATTCTCGCTCTGCTTCGTTGTTCTCGCGATATCCGTTTTCTTACTTTGATTCTTCTTCTTCTTTCTTTAGGACGAGTTTATCGTCCGGAATAAGAGGATCATAACCCTCCCACTTTACTACATCCCTACTGGTCCGCCCGTAGGGTTTGCCGCGTCTTCTTACCTTGGTAACAACAAGGAAATCATTCGAGTTGATGTAGGCCCCTTGGAACGTTCGGACATCAAGAATATCGGAGGAGTGTCTGACGTCGATCGCAACGTGATCATTTTGGTTGACGGTTGAAACATCAGGGGACCTCCAGGTCCCTTTATGGATGTTGAGGTGTGGGAACCGCCATTAACACTAACGATGGAAGATGATGAGAATGTGAAGCAGAAGAAAGAGTTTGTTAGAAGTGTTTCAGAGATTTCAACGTTTTTTCACTGTTTCTAGTTTCTCTAACAACCACTCATGTTGTGCCAGTTATTGTTCTCCGACGAGTGAAAGGGACCTAGTTTTGTACCGACTCCGAATGGCGAAGTTTGAGAAGCTTTTTCTTGACAGCTGTACACTCTGAGCATTGTCAAAGAGAGTAGGTGCCGTTAAGAAAATGTTTGTGTCTGGTATCGAACCTAGACCTTCAGCGGCCACTTTTTTTTTTATTGATTTTCTTCTTAAAAATGTAATTTCTTTTCATTTCTAAGAGATCACCTAGTCAAGGAGCTTAGCCTTCTGGGAGCAAGGCTACTTCCTTAGATCATCTACCAAAAAGGTTATTTTAATGAAAATTCACGAAAATGATAATATTTTCGCGAGGGAAACTACAAGACGGTACATCATCTACGGAAACCATGAACAAGTCGGAAACCGGACAATATCGATTACCTGCTAAGGCTGCGGTCTGCACCAATGGGCCTCTGTTGGCCTCAGTATGACTGCTACCTGCAGTCGGTCACCTAAACCTAAGGCTGCTGGTGGCTTTTGCAAAGAAAAACAAAAGTTGGGAGACGAGTTCTGATGTACCAGTCTGTACCATTTCGCCGGAGAACCAAACTCCAACATAACCTCGAAACTCGAACCGTAGAGCCTTAACAAAGAGAAACGAAAGGATAAGTGGCATATTAACACCAATCAGCGAAACGAGTTATTTCCTAACAGAGTTGTGAAAAATAACCCCCGGAAAGCGCACAATTTTTTGTTGCCAGCAAAACAGAAATATTCTCGATGGAATTGTGCTAGAAGTTAGTTATTTGTAGTCCCGTTTGAAGCACAACTTAAGCCTCGAGTTGTTAACCAATAAAATCACTTCTGTCATGCTGAAATAAAATCCCAGCAAACTCGATTCGCATTCACGCTCTCACTAGGCAACGCGATTCACCTCATGACTGTATGCAGGATTGCATGCAAACCAATTCATCAAGGACACAGCAACAGTGCACTGCACACACACACACACCCCGGGCATCCCACGAGCCCTGTGCAGGCCCCCTCAAAAGGATGCAAATTGGAAACGAAATTGTTTAGAATATCCACTCGACGAGTGTGTTGTTGAGCCACTTTTTTTTTTGCATGCATTCACTACACCTAAACAGCAGGCACTGTCGCACATCCAGGACGAACTGTGTGGCAGTGGTGCGCGCTATAAAATATGAAAATATCCCGCTTAATGCGCCCCTTCGTCGCACCGTCACTCCGTCACCCCGTCACACCATCCCAAACCGGGACACACAGTGGCCTGTGCAATCCGCAGTTATTGCATCGTAAAAATCCGCTCTCACGTTATCATCTCAACCAGTTGCAAGTGGGCGGATGGGCGCGCACAAAATCCTTTTGTGATGTCCTCGCGAGCGGGCTCAACTCGGACACGGTACCCCATTAGCCGAGTAGAGTGTATCACACACTGATTTATGCATGTATGCGGGGAATACTGAAAAAAGAGATTTTCTAATTCGCACACCCTAATACACACCGCCACCCCACCGCATACGACTGCCGCAGCAATATGGCCGAGGTGTGTCCTTGCGCTGCTGGTGTGTGTGCGTGTGTGCCATGACATGAGGGCGGCCGAAGGGAGACGATGTGGAAGAGTAGTTTTATGACAAAAGGGTTCAAATTTAATAACCGCTCAGGATTGGGATTTTTTTTCGTTGTATGCCTTCTTCCTTGCGCGCCTCCGTCAAGCCCACCCCACCGGCCCTGCTTCCTGCCGCAGGGTGTGGATAGAGCAGTAAGTAATGACAAGCGGGCGGGAGCGCGCGCACACACACATCGCGCACCAGCACGCACGGGGTGGGCATATTTATGTGCATATTTTATATTTTTATGTGTGCATTAGGGGGTTGTATTGTGTGTTTAGTTGCGGAGATCCTGAAAGGGAATTGGAAATGTTCGCGCTGTGCTGTTGGGCGGGCGTACGGGTGGTTTTGCTGTTGCAGCACTCCATGTGGTGCTTCCAGATACGAGATCCCAGCAAGAAAACAAAAACTACACAGAAACGAACTGGTTTGGGGTTTGTCCCGAATACACACGAGGTTGCGAGTGTGCACCCCTCTTATGTGGATGATGCCAGTAGGACGCGCACGGAAGTAAGCAAAAGGATAGCTTCCTCCCTGTGGACAAGCAAACATAACCGCTTTGTTTGTTTCGTTTTCATTTTCCCAAAAAGGCCTGAGAGGGGGGTGCAAGTGGTGGAAGGGGTGAGAGCGGCACTGAATGAAATTTGCATTGGACATTGCATTCAAATGTACTCAGCGTCCGAGTTCGAATTCCAGGCTCGAGTCGTTCGCTTTTGAATGATGACGACGCCCGTCCCGCTCGGGTGTGGGTGTGCGCTCGGTGCGGACACATTCATCACACGGACGGCAAACACACAAAACACGATTCATTTTTCTATTTCCGAATCGCGTGGATGGTGAAATTTTAATAAATCTAAGCATCGACAATAATTGAATAACTTCCGCTCCGGTTGATGTTAGATATCTGTGATCTGTGCCCCGCGGGGGAAATGTGCCGGCGCGCTCTGGTTGGCGATGATGCGTCGAGGATGTATCTATCCAATCCATTGTGTTGATTTGTAAATGAAAAGCTGGAATTTTTGGGCCAGCATTCAGGGCAGCGGCGGTATTTGTGTAATGAATTAGGGATTTGCGTTGGGATATTCGAAATCAATTTGAAACTGATGTCCTTGATGGGATTTTATTTGAATTTTCACCATTGCCTGGTCAGCCTGATAATCTGAGTAATTTTTGTGCGGCAATTGGAGAAGCAGGGGAGGTGGACGCGTTTCATCCATTCAAAGCCAATATTCAGGAGTGATGGTTGCAAATGAAGTTCACCGCGTCAATGAATGGTTAAGGGGGTTAAGCTCTTTTTGATCGGTAATTAAGGGCGTTTCGCTCGTAGGGGGATTTAACTTTGGCCATTGTGGACGATTTTCGAGGACTAGATGAGTAGTATTTTTTCATGTTAAGGCATAAATCTGGTCTGGTTTTCAAAAAAGAACAATTGACAAAAATTCGTTGATGATGTCACGTTGGAAGTCGTAAAGCTGGTAATTTTGGCCGTTTGCTGTGATATTGGCAAGTGGTGAATTCCTTAATAAAATCGTGTCTGACTGTTGACATTGTGCTAAATCCGCGATATGCACTCGGCGACGTTCACAGCAAAAATGAGGTTTGCTCGCGAACATGGCCCTACACGGCGAACACCAAAGCCAACGAACACGACAAAATCGAAATTTTTCGCCAACAGCGAGCGGCTCGCGAACCAGCCCATACACAACGAAAATGTGGCGAGCACGAGCTAGTTCGGCGAGCATGTTCGTCGTTTAGGGCAACCTTAAGCCATAGATCAAGTCTGTGCACCAGCTGCACAAGAGTGTTTCTTTAGCGCTGCGGCGTAACTGCGGCATGCTAGAATACTCACAACAAGATAGAGCAATATGCACGTATTTATGGTCCCGTAGTGTTGCCGCGCGTTCTAGTTTTGCCGCAAATACCCATGGCAAAACTGTTTTTTGTGGTCCAGAGTACATAGTTTTATATTGAGTGGTTTGTTTTTTCCCATCGCACCGCCGAATTATGAACAAATTCTCCGAGTTCATACGGTGGTCTTAGTCTATGGATATTTTTCTAAGCAATAAGCTCTATGAGGCGAAAAGACTGTTTATAACCCAATTTGAACTATAAACGATGTTTCAATTTCGTCCGTTCTGTTAAACGTTTGTTTTAGAAAAATACGCCGCTTGAACCCGGCGAGACCTTTTTGGGTGGACACGACCAACCTTAAGCAAAGAGATAAATTACATTAAACCTGCTTTCAGCAAACAAGACTCACACATTTTTTGCTCGACTTAAAGCATCTCTCCATATCAGTTCTCTGAATACATTCAATTTCGAGGAACACTGCATAAAGGGTGGAAAATTCACATCTCTCCTGAATTACGGGGCACTCTACAAACTTGCAAAGCTAAACCTAGTGTAGCAGAGATTAATAAAATAATAATAATAATAATAATAGTCCGAGGTGGACTTGGTCATGCCTCTACAGCAAAGATGAAATGCTTCGCATAAAAACATGAGCAGCAGAAGTCAATTATGTCCATGAAGTGCTCAGTAATTCAAGGAAGCGTTTCTCATGATCAATGGTTAGATATTAACTCTCCTCCTGAGGAAGAATAATAATAATAATGGCGGCGCTACAGTCGGAGGTGGACTTGGCCCTAGCTTTTCAGCAGGCACTCGTGTTGCGGGTGTTACTGTTGTCTCACGAGTCGATGGGAGCTATAGTTAAATGCCGACTCCGAACGGCGAGAGTGACAAGGTTTTTCTAGTCAGTTATACTCTTTGAGCATTGCCAGTGACTCAAAAGAGGTGGACCCGTGAAAAAATGTTTGATGTTTTTTTTTTTTCGAGATTCGAACCTTAGACCTCGAGCGTAGTATTCGACGCACCTACACACTACGCCGGAAGGCCCACGTGAGGAAGAATATCAATCGATCTACGAAGGCTCACGTGACAACGTTTTAGGCTTTATGTTGTCTTTATGTTCACATTGTGTTTTTAGGTCGTTAATCTGTCCCGTCAGTGCATGTAGGAGTTCATTATTCTTTCGTATTATCTCCTTCACGTCATCATAGCCCTTAGACAAGAAGTCTACGGATCTCACATATTCTTTCAGCGTTTCTTTAATTTCAGTGATGTTTTTTGAGACATCTGCGCTGATGATGATCTCCGTAGCCGCATTCGCATCAGGACGTGTGTCTTCTCTTCGGGCTTGGTCACTTGGTGTTGCGGGACGAGAGCAGCAGTATTGACACTTCCAGGATTTTTTCTGTTGAGTCGACATCCCCCTGAAGGTTCTGGCTGTGATGGTAGTGCAGCCGAAGTGTAATTTCCTGGTGCAAACGGAGCACCTGACACATTCGCTTTCGCTGTGGATGTCTTCCTAACAGTTTCCACGCTTTACCATTTTCTTTTCTTCGATTTTTCCGTTAATTGTGTATATATATATATTTGAATGTAAAAACTACTGTAAGTTTGAGAAATAAAATTTTACAAACCCTTTTGTTTACTTTGCGAAAAAATTTGGTTGAAATTGGTTTCAAAAATAAAAGGTACAATTTAGGAAGGCACTTAATAATGACTTTGGCACTTGAAGACACTTCTAAAAAATACAATAAAAATCTTGTAGGGGCGTTCAATATATTCTTGGTATCGGGGTGAAGCTGTGATTGTATATATAAATTGACTTATTTATCAAGTAATACTATTATTTTAGTGCATTCATGTAAAATTTCATATAAATGTGATTATTAATTCGCGTTTTATCTCTAGTTAAACAGAATCATAATGGCAACTGAGACGATGATGGTGAAAATTGAGCATCGCGCTGTAATTAAATTTCTTACTAAGCAAGGAAAAAGTCAAAAAACTTTATGGTGGCTGTTTACCAGGGTTCAGCACCTTCATTATCAACTGTGCAAAAGTTGTCAAGTGAGTTCAAGAGAGGCAGAGAGAGCATTGAAGACGACCCCCGCTCCGGCGCACCGGCTACTGCTTGTACGGGAGAAAGCATCAAAGAAGTCGAAAAACTTGTTCTTGAGGATGCCCAAATAAAGGTGAAATTGATGGCAGAGATCACCAAGCTTTCAATTGGTACCATTCACACAATTCTTCATGACCATCTTAACCTTTCAAAGGTCAGTGCAAGGTGGGTGCCACGAATGCTCACAGCGCCTCAGAAAAAAGTGAGAATCGCATGCTGTAGAGAGCTTTTGGAGATGTGCAGTGAGAGTGAGCGGACGGTGTTATGGATCGAATTGTTACTGGTGACGAAACATGGGTCCACTACTATGACCCTGAAAGCAAACAAGAGTCCATGCAGTGGCATAAAAAAGGAACAGACCCCCCGAAGAAGTTCAAAGTCACTCCGTCTGCCGGGAAGCTCATGGCCACAGTTTTTTGGGACTCAAAGGGAATCTTGCTCATTGAGTACAAAAAAAAAGATGAAACAATCAACGCCACATCCTACGCTTCCACTTTGCATAATTTGCGGGAGGAAATTAAAAAGAAAAGACGGGGTAAACTCGCAGCGGGTGTGTTGCTTCTTCATGGCAACGCTCCTGTTCACACGGCGCGAGTTTCCAAGGCTGCTGCGCGAGATTGTGGTTTCGAAGAAATCCAACACCCACCCTATAGTCCAGACCTTGCCCCTAGTGATTATTTCCTGTTTCCGGATTTGAAAAAATGTTTTCGTGGAAAAAGATTTTCGGATGATGAAGAACTCAAGTCGGCAATAAATGGGTATTTTGCAGAGAAAGAGGAAACTATTTTTTTGAGGGTTTAAAAAAGCTTATCTCAAGATGTAACAAATGCATTGATGTTAGGGGAGATTACATTGAAAAATAAAAACAATTTAAATTGAATTCGCATTTTCCTTCATATCGATACCGAGAATATATTGAACGCCCCTCGTATGTTAAGGATATCACTGACTGACAATAACTCTATCATAAGAAACTTGAAATTAATATTTTTCAAGGCCGGTTTGCATAATTAAATTCTAAGACGTGATCCCATATTTAAATATATATTTAAAAACAACAGACTGCTAAGTATTTTTCGAAAATTGCCAAATCACCTTAAATTGGTCATCAATTTGACTACAATCAAGTTGAAATTAATCGATCTGCCCGCAGAAACCTTTTCGGAAAGAAGCGAATTTTGAGTCAACCAAGGCGCTTCTGATCGTACTCCTTTTGTCGCTCAGAGCTTTTTTCTCTAAATATTCATGTAGTATAAATCAGGCTGAAGTTGACCGATGGCATGGGTTATGATGCCTTTGAGGGCCGCTGTGGTTTGTGGCTTATTCGTATAGACCAGCAACTTCAGAAAACCCCACAGGAAAAAGTCTAACTGGGTCAAATCACACGATCTTGGTTTCTAGTTAACATCACCAACACGTGAGATGACCATGCCCTTAAATCACTCGTTCAGAATTTCCAACATGGCCTGAACTGTACGGCACGTAGCGCGGTCCTGTTGAAACCACATGTCGTTGGTGTCCATATCATCCAATTCATGCCAAAAGAAGTTTTTAATCATCGAGATCGACCCATAGTGCTCGCCGTTTTCGGTGATGACCTGGCTGATGTCGTTCTCATAGAAATATGTACCGATGACGACGCCGCCTGCCCAAAATCCACACCACAGTGATTTTTTCGGGATGAATTGGACCCTCTATGATCTCATGTGGATTGGTACCGTCCCAAATTTATCCACAATTTTGTTTGTTGACGTACCCATTCATCTAGAAATGAGCCTCATCGCTGAAGATGATTTCTCCATAAAAATTAGGGTCAGTTGGAACTGGTCCAAACCCCATTCAGCGAACACACGTCGTTGTCTATGGTCGTTTAACTTCAGCTCCTGTGTCAGTTGAAATTTGTGAGGGTGCAGCTCTAAGTCACGATGCAAAATTCGCCAAGTTATGGTCTGCGAAAGACCGAGTTTTTGTACCCGACGCGAAATCGTCACAGACACGGAGAGCGGCGATATTTTCGGCAGATCTTGCGTTTCGTCGTCGACGTTCGGGTGCTGGTTTATCGTTTACTGAATCAGTGGATTCTCCTGCTATGTGGAGCCGAAAGCTGGACACTAAGCAGAACTGCAGAGCTGATTCTTGGGGCTTTAGAAAGAAAAATTCTACGTCGGATATATGGTCCCGTCTGCGAGGAAGGCGAATGGAGGAGAAGACACAACCGCGAACTCTATGAGCTGTACCAGGATGTGACTGGCTCGGCCACATCGAGCGCATGGACAACAATGCTCCAGCTAAGAGGACCTACGAATCCGAGCCTCCTAGTTTGAAAAGCAGAGGAAAACCGAACCTCAAAGACCAAGTCATCGCGGACATAAGACAGCTTGGTCTTGATGACTGGAAGCAGCGTGCCCGGGACCGTCAACGATGGAAGGCAGCGATATCTCAGTCTAAGACCCTCCATGGGTCGTAGGCCTGTTAAGTAAGTAAGTAAGAATCAGTGGGCTCAAATTTATCCACCAGACTACGAACAGTCCTCTCGGTAGGACCATTATGGTGACCGTAAAATGGCCTAAACGCGCGGAACGTTGGTCAAACAGAACAACCATTCTGATAAAACAATTTGCAAGTGTTGTTGAAAGCCATGTCTGTCCATGGTGATTTGGCAAAGCAGACTGAATAAATGACAGCTAATTTGACAGGTGTAGCTGCAACAGTACGGCCGCTATCAACTGTCAAAATTCGAAAATCCCTATTGGAAGACCCTTAAGATGAAGCATATTTTTCCAGCATTTTAAACGCAAGATTTGGGAACACTCTTGAACTTGCAAGCATCTTTCGAATGACTTTGTGGAGTGTGTCTATCGATATGCTCTCTATCTTAGCCTTAAAGAGCGACAAATGTATGCTCTACTCGACATCCTCACCACCACTCCGCCAGACAGCACTGACTGATCGTTCTCCAGCAGCACATTAACCACGAAACAATAAACGCAACCTCAAAGCCAAAACACGCTCAAAATCACCGAAAAGAACGCTCATAACTCCTGCAGATACGACCAATAACAACTCGGACATAACGCCAGCCTTTCGCCCCCAATTCGAAACCGAGTCAGTCGGCAAGTCGGCAGTCCCTTTTCATCGCAATTACCCGCATCGAAGGCAATATCAATTTCGCGAAACATTTCGCCAACGACTTATGACCGCTTACCCAATGTTTACACAACCCGCCCAAAGGATTCGGCTCGCCATCCTTTGCAATCACGGCTTGACGGGCGCTGCTTCTCTCTTGCTCTCGCTGGCAGTCTCTATGAATAACGGTCAATAAAATTTATGCCTACCGAACTGTTTACGGTGAACCGAAAGCATTCAAGTTGGACGTAAGCATTTTATTATCCTCCCATTTCGTCCTTACATCCTTCCGGGGATGATGTGTGCATTGCAACGCGCAACGTAGCATAACCGGTGAGCAAGACAGCACCACCACCACCATCACCGCTGTCGCATTGCTGTTGCTGCTGCTGCATCACATTCGAGTCTGTTTTACAAGGAATACGAGTCGGATTTTACAGCCTCGAAGACAGTTTCCGCAGCGAGCTACCATTTGCCATGCTGATGCTGTAAAAGAGTCCTTTTGTGACCATCCGTCGGTTATTCAAATGGGATATTTGGCCTGCCGATCATAAACTAGCGGTGGAAGCCGGTGAGGCAGTGAATAGAAAGCGGGAGTCCTGGACGTAAACAAAAGTCACAAAACCGTTTATGGCGAGATGGCAATTTTACGGATTTTACTGCACGCGACCGTTCCAATTGCTGTCCAGTTCCAGTGAATCGCGGCCATAAACACCCCGGGAGCCGCATCGACCGACGCGAATGCAACAATGCATCGCTGGCTGGAGAGCAGGGCCCTGTGGATAGAGAGTTTCCAAAGAACACCGAGAATTCGCGCATACAGCCGAAATTGTGTGTGCGCTCGTCTCGGTTGTCCGGACGAGAAGCGAGCGAAGGCAGACGGGACTGCATCCACCACAGCGGGATGTGTCCCCGGGTAGATGTGTCGTCTCCGGGATCCTGCAAGGGATTCGCAGGAAACGAAGACACGCGCACCGAGCTGGTGATGAGGGCGTGCTGCGTTTTGGGTACGCATGCAGCGAGGCTCTGCACTCGGCCTGTCTCCTGCTTTGGAGGACACATGACAGCGTGATGAAATGGCTCATTAACATAAGTGTGTTCGGGATGATATCCTCACAGGAGGATGGCCTCTCACCCGGCCGGGCTGGACGGCATCTTCATTAGTGAGCGAGTCCTCGCACACGTAGCGAAGACAATTATTTTGATAAGTCAATTCGAGGAGATCCTTTGAGCTGCACAATGGCAGGGGATGTCCTTGAATTACACGGTAGCAATAAAGATGTTTTTGCGTGCGGAGTGGTGTTGTTTTTTCTTGTTGGTAGCTGCTGGTCGGGCAGGAAATGTTGAAAATCCTGCAGATCCTGGTCGGCACACGACTGTGTGACCAAAGGTGTGGACGGAGGCATGGCCGATGAATGACGATGATGTGTAAATTAGGGAAAACATTGAGGAGGGCGAGTGGGTGAGGTCTTGAAGTTGACGACATCTTTCCGTGCAGGCGACATGCTTGTTAGGGAGGATCATGCTGATGCGTGGCTAATAAGAGAAGGAGTGGACTGTGAGGGAAGTCGGGATGAGAAATTCAGGAGGTATTTTGAGTGAGGTTTTCTTCTCGAATGTAGGAGTTTTCACTGTTAGGCGAGTTCTTGGAAAATCGAAGGTGGTCCGACTTGTGTGGGAACAGGGATAGCAAGTGATTGTCTTTGGAAGTCTTTAGGTTCATATGTTGAAGTGGTGCTTCTAGACACTTCTCGCATTAAGCTGCAGATCGCAAGGACAACATAGCTGCCATAGACTTGAATAGACATCATTGTTGGTCTGGCTAATGAAATAGCTTGTTGACGGAAGAGAGAAAGTAGAATAGGACTTCAATTGTTAGACATTTCTTTGACACATTCTTTGTTTATCAACAACTTGGAAAAAAAAACGCAGAAAGATGGACGCGATTAACTATACTTAGTCACCCACGTCGAATAAGGCCGCAATCGTCACAGGGCCCAACACGCAAACGAACAAATTTGGCTTGCAAATGAAACTTTGAATTTAACCACAACTTAAGGTCTTAGACGAATCTAGTTCTCTATCAGAATATTCCTTAAACCAACATCATCCTTTACTGTCTGCCAGAGCAGCACTTTAAGTCGGATTCACTTTGAGCTTTCCTGGACCACTTTAATTGACGTCGTCTTAGGCATCATCAGAACCACATTTAAAGACTCTACAGGCCGAAGCTATTCTGTTGATACTCTGTACTAAAAGAGAACGGGCCAATGCCCAAGAGCCAGGCATTCAATCAGCTCTGGAGGGAATGCCAGAGCTTTATTTACGACTGATATTCCCCCTGTTTTGTCAAGATTATTGATTGGTTTCTGGATCGTTCTCCCTAAGCATGTTTATTTCAGAAATGGGTTGGCAGAATATTCTCAAATATCTGAAAGAGGCGAGGAGATTGACACACAGGACTGGGAGTGTTCACAAAAGGCTGCTCGCTTTATATATATATTTTATTTTATTGTGGCATTAACTTTACCCACTCGATCCCCCCAAATGGACTCTAACTCATCAGGAGCTATGCCCAAGCGTAAGTGTTTGGACTTGGTCCAACCATCTCCTCCTGGATCTGCCAAGCGGTCGCATACCTGTTGGAATCGCATTCAAGGCACGCCTCGGAAGTCGTGATTCTGAAGACATTCGTGCCATCTGACCGAACCATTGAAGTACAGCCCTTTTCGTACGAAGAAGCAGCTATCCAACATTGAGTTCCTCGCGCACTGCCGTGTTTCTCACCATGTCCCGACGAGTAATTCCCACAACAGTACGAAGAAATCTTATCTCGGCAGCTTGTATTCGCGATCTTATTCTTTCAGTCATTACCCAAATTTCATAACCATCGGCTTTCCTGATTACAGATCGACCAAGCTTATTGATCCAACTTAGCCAATCCAAAAAGTAGATGACTTACCCTCAACTCTCCATATATATAATGAAAAGGAGAGGTGACAAAACGCATTCTTGGCGAAGTCCAACGCCCACGGTGAAAGGTGTTGATTTGCAACCGTTAACCCGAACACCGCTGCTGGAGTTTGTGTATAGAGGCTGAATGGCCCTCAACAAAGAACCACAAAGAACTCCTGCAGAACACTCCAGAGTTTACCTCGAGGAACTCGGTCGTATGCTATACCCAAATCCAGAGGTATATATGACTTTCATTAAGTCCAACGAAAATAAATACGATCCTAACAACAAATAGAAAGAATGCGATGTATAATAACCGATCGCTGCCTTTCGAGCACACATGCAAGAAGGATAGGAGCTCAAAATGTATCTAACATAGAAAGTCCCTTCCATTATACCTAATCACTACTGATGCCTGCCGTGTGTACATTCTCCGCTTCGCTGACAGTACTTCAAGCGGTCTAATTTTTGATGGCTCGATCCAATATGTGCTGCGTTATAGCGCCCCGGAAGTTGGCTTAGAGGTCGTCCAAAGTGGTTGGCTTGTTAGCGTAGACTAAGGACTTGAAGTAGCTCAAAAGTAGTGTCAAGGCGCATGATCGCGGCCGCCAATTGATGAACGCTCAACGTGATACCGTTAGTACCGTTTTGTTGGAACTACAAGTCGACATTTTAGATGTTTTCGAGCTCTAGCCACAAAAAGTTAACCGACTTTCGTCATCGCTCTATACCTGGAACCATTAACGGTAACGGTGTTTCCATCGTAAGAAATAAGGTTCATGCCATAACCCACACCAAATATTCAATTTTTGTGGGTACATTGATGCTTGAACAAACACTTGCGGATTGTGTTCGATCCAATAATGCCAATTTTATTTGTTGACATAGCCGCAGTGCCAAAAATGGGCCTCGTCCGAGAATATACATAGTTTCTTAGCCAACATTTCCAGCCACCAATTAACGAACTTACGCCGTTCTCTATGGTTTTCCGGCTTCAATTTTTGCTTCAGCAGAATCTTATACGGAATAAACCGGGTTGACATTTTGGCGATGCTGATCGACACCGAATCGTAATTTCTGTGTCTTCTTCTATATAACGGCTATGTTTTCTTGACTTCTCACAAATCTCAATCACGGTCTGGGTGGTAGCTCAAACTTTTGCACGGTGGTACGAATTGCCTGCAGACTGAAGCCAAGATGACTGGTGATTTTTAAAATTGTTTTTTCACACTTTCGTCAACCTTTGAATAATACACGGTAAAATAGCAAACCTCATTGAATATTTTGAAAGATGGTAGCTTTGACAGCTGCTAAAACATGATAATTGGAAAATCTATCATTGCTATCTGGTCACTCTTCATTTAAAGAACCAATTCTTCTTCTTCGGGTGGCTCTACAATCCAGGATAAAGTTCGGCTCAGCTTCTGAGGTACCCACTTGTGTGTGCTGCTTTCTCTCGTTAGTGGACATTCAGTTTTATGCCTACTCCGAATGACAAGGATTGAGAGCAGTTTATCGGTTTGAGAGTGGTGGTGCCGTAAAAATGAAATTTGTTGTGTCCAGAATCGAACCATGAATTGCGTATGTGTCGACGCAGCACTGGAGACAGTTGAAGCAGGATCAGCATTCTTGCGGCACAGGAGCCATTTGATGGCCTATGTTTATTCTATGTTCAATTCTATGTTTACACGAGGCTTTAGTTTTAACAAAGGTTTGCAGAATTTACGCCAAAACATGAAAATTTGTTCGGCAGTGAACAGCCGCTTCTACCAAACTTGAAAAGTTGACAATTACTCTGTTTACACTGGTTTCAGTAAACAAGGAAGCCCATGCTAACTTCAAACTACACCATTGTAACCAATTCACGAAGAAGAAGTTGACATCCGCGTGAGAAGTGTCTCCCAGTGTTTCAACTTCAACCGACTCGTTGGTTACCCACAAAAATCAGTGCAAAAAGCCACCACCGACACTCTCTGCAGTCGAAACAAGGAACAACACTCGCAGGACACGATAAAAGTGTAAAATATGCGAACCACCTAATGAGTCGAGTGCACATTTTCATATCCTTGTCCGCATAATTTCAGGACAACCCTCAGGGCAGACAAAACAAAAAAGCGTACACAAAAGGATACCATGCACTCCATGTGTTGGCCCCGTACATGGGGGCGTCACGTGTGCGTAACGACCGACAAGGATTTCTGTTCGTTTATTTTTCATTGCTCTCCATGTAGGATCACCCACTCGACCATTATGCGGCGTGAAATCGCAGTTAACTCGCGTATAATAAGGAGACACCAGCTCCCGTCATCCCTCAGCTGCTGAGGTCGCTAGCGTGCCATCCTTCCTTTTGATTTATGCCCCCACGAAGCCGCCGACTATGACTTGCAACAAAGGACCCTTCACTTCGCGTCGGAATTGACTTCTGATTAATTATCCCCGAGGTGTCGCATCCTTCGCGGGGCACACTTGCCAAAAAAACCGAAGGAAAAACAAAAACCCAGGCAAACCGAGAGAATCCGCAACAAAATTGCTTCATGTCGCCCAGTGTCCTCTTTGCAGCGTCATTCGCAGACCGTCACCCGCCCACACGCCGCCGGCCATTTCCCACGGTGGAATTTTTATTGGCACTTGGTACAAGCGCCTAACACCTTTTATGTCCTTTGTCGTGGCACGACTGCCGGTGCAGTCCTTGTGCATATGTCGCCTGTGAGCGGTGGGCGGGGCGGGCATGGAGGCGGTACACAGAATCCAATAATTGAAAATCGGATTTAACCAAAGTCGTCATGAGTTTCAGTGGTGTTGCTGTGGACATACAGTGAAATGCATTTAACCGCTTCTTGACCCCACTCCCGGTGACGATTCAGCCACACACCCCCACACACGAACTGCTGCATCCGGGCGGACCCTGCGAAGCCGAATTCCGAAAAATCCTCTGGCAAACAACAAACAATTTTCAATTGAGTTTCATAGTTTCCGCGAAGGTGGGGCGGGGGGGTGGTTGTATTCCACCGGAGGGATGTCAGCGAAAACAACAAATCCCATGGATGCAAGAGTTTAGAAAAACGACAAGGATACTGCTGTATTCAGTTAACTCCCTGTGCACTGCAGCAAGTGCTGCACACATCGCCGGGTCGTCGGCGGAAGGGATTGGGGGGATCAGAGATTGGTACAATCGGGAATTGTTGCCCGGAGCAGTGCGATGGTTGGTGGTTGGGCGGTTGGATGGCTGGGCTGAGCTAGAAATTTGATAAACTACTCGAAAACAATCTCGAAACGATTCTCTTCAACACATTTTCACAAAAATTGGTGGCACTCGTGAAAAATTCAAAAAGGACCTGTGCACCACGATGGGGGATGGCGGTGGTGGTGTTTGGATTGGGCCGGGATTGTTTGGGCGACGGATACAGGGAGTGCATTGTAGTTGTGGAGTTGCCAAATGCAAAGTGTTGTCGCTTCGATAGTAAGTGATGAATATTTTTTTATGGAATACTGCCTGTGGCCTCAATTCTTGAGAAGTGGATTTTACGAGATTTTCGAACAGTAATCAGACGTTGCGCGATTAAAGCTATAAACCCAAATATACATTTTTACGCAATGAAGCATATGGTTCATGTTGATTTCGTTATGACCAACGGTAAGTTTTCTTAACTTTAAAAGCTACGTGGCATTAATGTCTACAGCATTTGACCTAATTGTATCACCTGAGAAATTGCATGGCACGCAATTCCTTTTCCAATCTTCCTAAGCAACCACTCCTTTGAGAGCTTGTCATGATGAATTTACTGTTGGAGCAGTGACAAGAATTACTGTTGCGAAAAATTCTAAGAGTTCGGAATTTGAACTCAAGATTAGGCACAATTTGAGACTCTCATTTTGCGAGAGAATCGAATCGAATCCTGTTTTAAAGCGTTGTTTTAATTGCCGACTTACGCACTTAATTCCCGTACGACCCATGAGCTATGACAGCCTTATATCAGCGATCACTTGATTATTAAGGAGTTTCGGTGTTCCTTTTATTCTAGAACCCCAAAGGGCTTGTACTAGAAGAGGTTCATACACTCGATATTTTTCAGTCAATTTAGTCGCAGAATTTTTGTCTTCTTATTTCAAATTCACGTACAGCGGTTTGCTTCTTCTTATTTTTTGACTCAATTTGTTTGAGCAAGTAGAAGTAGCCCTGGTTGCCTTGCCATGGGCCAGTAGTTTGTGGGATTCACGTCTGCAAGTAGGTAGATTAAATCGATTTTTGATATACTGCATGTATTTGGCTTTAATGTCTGACTCGAAGGACCAAAATCATGTTCTACAAAACTCTTATTCTGCCAGTCCTGCTATATGGAGCTGAAAGCTGGACACTAAGCAGAACTGCGGAGCTGATTCTTGGTGCCTTCGAAAGAAAAATTCTACGTCGGATATATGGTCCCGTCTGCGAGGAAGGCGAATGGAGGAGAAGACACAACCGCGAGCTCTATGAGCTGTACCAGGATGTGAATGTAGTCCGGAAGGTAAAAATCCGTCGACTGCATTGGCTCGGCCACATCGAACGCATGGACAACAACTTTAAAGCTAACAGGCACTTCGAATCCATGGCTCCTAGTTCTAAAGGGAGAGGAAAACCGAACCTCTGGTCCAGAGACCAAGTCATCGAAGACGTAAGACAACTTGGTCTGGATGACTGGAAGCAGCTTACCCAGGACCGTCAACGATGGAAGGCAGCGATATCTCAGGCTCAGACCCTCCATGGGTCGTAGGCCTGTTAAGTAAGTAAGTAAGTAAGTAAGTA
Organism: Myathropa florea; assembly: GCA_930367185.1. Lineage (NCBI taxonomy): Eukaryota > Metazoa > Arthropoda > Insecta > Diptera > Syrphidae > Myathropa > Myathropa florea. Next base: position 47,855,998 of record OV884002.1, read on the forward strand.
TTTGGCTTAAATGTAGTATACTATACCGAGGAAACCACTGGATGGCACCGTTGGTTGAGTGCCTGCTCCTAGTTAGAGGGGTTCCAGGTTCGAATCCCAGTGAAATCGAATCTGGTCCAGTCACCATTTGTCCTTGGGATCAAATTAACGGCATTGGAGTAGGTTGCTACCTGGCAGTACAATGGACCAGTTTTGAGTCTGAGTGCTCCAGCAGAGTTTCAAAAAAAACCTCCGAAAAAAAAAAAATACTATACCGAAACCATCTCATTTCGCCTGTTCTTCAATCGTCGTGTAAGTTTTAATGATGGCGGAGATGTCGATATCTTCTGCGTAATTAAACAGTTAAACGGATTTATATAAAATAGCGCCTTCTATGGGGACAGGTCCCCGACACACTATATTTTCCGAATCCAGATTAAAGACTTTTTTTGCGTGGAGCGACAGATCTAAGTCAGAATTCCCGGGTTTGCCAATTTCGGTCATCGAATTGAGTATGTAGTTCCCTGTGACAAAAGCTTTCGTATGCGGCTTTAAAATCAATGAAAAGGCTATGAGTATCGGCTTGAATCTCGCTTTCACCTCTTCTAGCATTTAAAGAAGTATGAATATTTCCAGTCGATTTTTCAGGCCGGAGGCCGCACTTGTATGTGCCGATTAGTGCGGACCAAAAAATGCTTTCGTCGTATACTCTACTCTGGACATGCGACATTGAGCAGAGATATACTTGTATGGCTTTTGCATGAGTTAGGATCTCTTGTTTTGTGGATATGCACCTGATATTCTGATCGTGGAGCATGCTTATGTTTTCCTAAATTCAACAGATGGCCTGATGAATCCTCCCCTATGATTTCAACTCAAGACCTTTGAGCGTAACCGTGAATTTGAAGGGTCTGACTCCTTTAGCAGTGTCACTCGGTTGCATTTTTGTCAACATGTTTTCAAATTTCTCTTTGAAAACGTGCTTTATTTCCTGGTACCTTATTTCAAATTGAGTGAAATAACTTTTAACAAAGTATTCATGATGCGGCTCAGTCTTCCTTCGATTCTCAAGGTATCCGTTGTTCATCTTGAAATCAGTTTAAATCTGCTCCAGCTTTTCGAGTCGTTTCTTGAAATATTTTGTAGAAAACCGCGATTTTTCGTCCTTCTTAAAATTTGTCCACAAACGATGGATTTTCTCCGTAAGACGGGCTTGGTTAGGAGCGATGTCTTTAATTTCACTCATTGTTCACCCTTTAATTACCTTTTAACACTTTACACCTTACTTTACGAGTTTGGTCTTATATCAATGACTTTTGAATTCCGACTAATCCGGCTCGAAGGACTAATGTTAAATTCCTACCACTGAGGAATTTATTTGCCCAATTTCCTAATGCAGCGTAAAAATGTACCTACTTGCGCTATCCCTTTCGCTGACTATTCCGACTAAGATAAGAAAAACCTAGCTTACGATGTTTTGACCACATTTTTGCAGGTGACAGAAGTTTTGGCCTGGACTGTGGATGCTGGAAGATGGTCACAGCTACGACTCAGATATCCATGGGTCGATGGTCTACCAAAGAAAAGAAATCGGAACCTTTTTTCCTCAGCTCCACAAAATGAATCAGTTCCATAACAATTCCGAGCCCCGTCTAAGAGGTTAGACAACTCTTTTATAAACAAAGACACAATCCCATGCAACTGTTCAACTCACCATAAGTCGTATCCCCCACAAAGTGCTTAAATTTCGAAGGAAAACATTCTGTCCTGACAACACCGCCACCAGTAGCTGGCCAATAATACATCTTGTATGATGGTAAGGGCTCATCGGCAGTCGCATAGAAAAATAGAAAACGTCAAACTAAATTCCGGTAGTTGTGCATAGAGAGGACTAAAGTCCGGACGACTTCGTTTTTCTCAATTTTTCATGTGCCCCCGACCGTGGTGGGAGGACAGCAGCCAGAAAAAATGCACACACACACAAACAAAACCGGCATAAGCCCCGAAAATCAAACAATTCGGATTAAAAGCGTTCGAATGGAAGTCCATTGCCGGTGGAGGGATTCATCGTCATCGGCATCGTCATCGTCATCGACGTCGTCGTCGGCGTCGTTGTCGTTGGTCGGCCATCGCATGATGTGTGTCCCCCGGTCCAGCATGCAGAGCAACGGAACTACATGCATGCTTCGACACCATCAATAAAAATGTAGGCATGCATTCATAACGACATGTCCTTTTTTCGTCCATCCCAATCCTCGCCCGGCTAAAACCTAACTCGCCACTCGTTGCTTTGAGCCATCGGAGGCTGGCCGGTAAAGCTGCTGCACGGTTCAGTCCGGCATGGCACTGCGATGATATTCTTTTTGCCCACTTTTCGAGGGCGGGTGAGTCCGTGATCCCGTGCTTTTGTCCGTCCATGTGCGGACTTTGTCCTTGCACAGCCGTTTATCATGCAGTCAGATAATAGTTGTTAGTACCGTGACCATATAAGTTTGAGTGCGGGTACACCACACAGTGGGTTCGTACACAGGTTACAAGTTGACGATCTCTGTGAGTTGAAAAATGACCAAGAGAGTGGCGGAACGCTGGTGTGTCCTGGCGAAGGAGTCGAAATGTGGGCTGGTGAGTGGGGAATGGACAAAAAAAGATCGAAAAAATGACGGGATGTGCATGGCAAATGGTGGAATTTTTTCGATGGAGGTATGTTTCTGAGCCCACGAAGGTTGCGGGGAAAAAATGAAAATGGTCGTGGGGGGTGGCCGCATGTGGGATGCAAAACGGGATCCTGGACGGGCATCCAGGATGCAGGATAGCGTAGGCTGTGCATACGTAATGTTACATAGGTGCTCGACACTAATATGCTCGAGCACATCTCAATAAAGTACATCACTTGCGTTGTGGATGGAACGCTTCGGGAGTGGATAGCTTAGAGGTTGGTATGTAAATTGACGATGATGGTGTTACAAGTGATGGCTGTGCTTTATGCGATTTGCGAGAGGAAATTTGCTCTTAATGCTTTGAGAAAAATGTAATCAAGGAGAGCAGAGAAAGATAGACAAAGATGGGATATTGGGGATGCAACAAGACTCTTAGATCCTTTGGCAATGGACCAGTATTATTTGCGTTCTAAGAACAGGTCAAAGCTCTGTTGTTCTCAGCCCTCCTTCTAATGGTAAAGGGTACTCTTACGTCGACTCTGACATAATAAATATCTGACAACGACATGTTTCAATTATTGTCGACTTCCCGTCTGGGATGATAAAAGGCGAATGTGGCCTAAAGATGGACGAATGAAAAAAGGCAAGAGTTTCCGTCTTAGAGACATCGGTGTAGTTACTGCTGTTTTCTTAGGAAATATTTATAAAAATATCAGTGACTTCTGTCAAGATCTACGGCTGGGAACAGTGTGCTATGCCCTCAACTTTAAGTCAAAGTCACTTTCGGTGCCGATCAGATTGTCTGCTGTTGTTGATTATAACTGCAGCTTTCTTGAAGGCAGCAACTTCCGCGCTCTGTGCTTATGTTCAAGAATATTCGCCAAGAAGTGGGATCCAAACCCGAAAACAATCCTGCCGATCTATGTACATGGCAATTGTTAGACCTACAGTATTGTATGGCAGCGTAGTCTGGTGGCGCGTAAATCCATTAACTTAGAGGCATTAGCAAAAATACAAAGACTTGCATGTAGAGGAGTCATAAGTGCGATTGGCGCTACCGCAACAGCTGTCTGTAGACCTCCAAATATGAGGCTGGATCAGCAGCCGCACAGCACATGTTAGCATTCTGAACAAATAATCAATAGAAGAAGTGAAGAGTGACTGGACACAACTCTTCCTTGATTTTGAAAGACCCTTCAATTGCTACTTTCTTACTGGAACTGAGTGGGTAGCAAACTATCGAATCAATAATTTGGCCAATTAGGTCTACACCGATGGGTCGAAGATGGTATAGGCCACAGGTCCGAGCATATTGTCCGAAACTTTATACATTTTCTGCTCAATTAGGATTCCTGAGTCAAAAAATCAAAAAAAGTGATCAAAAAAGCGGCCAGAGTAATATCAATAATGTCAATACAATAGCTGATATTTTCACTGACAGTCAAGTGGCCTATTTCGGCAATGGCTCACTCGATAACTCTACGCTGGGTTTCTGGACTCAGAAAAGTAGCCGGTAATGAGCCAGCTCATTAACTTACAATAAAAAGATACGAATTGGACCAAACTTATGCCTAAAAAAGGTGGACGACAAGATCGTATAGTCGACTGTAGACTGTAGCGTCAGAAGGAAGAGTTACTTGTATTTTCCAGGAGTACATCCACTTATGAGAACTAATACTAATAACTAAATAATAATAATAACTAATAAATAAATAATGGGTAGCAGAGATAGTTTAAAAGTGGTAACATTCTCCCATATATATTTTTCTCTTTTGAGTGGCAACTTCTTCAAGCTAGAGCATGCTCACCATGCTCAGTTCTGCTTGCAGAGAGAGTGTTGTGGCATGCTTAATAACTTTTTCTGCTTTACAGTTGGATGAAATATATCTATAGTCCTGCATCCAGCACAGTCAAATGTTGAACTGCTCTGTTTCCTTAGAATATATAGAAACTAATTCCAGGAATTTTAAAACCGCTTGACTGTACATGGATATAATATTCCACTTGAGCCAAGACAGTGATCAACGATTTGATCTAATCTTTGCCCAAAAAAATGCTTAAGGTAAAAGGAGTGCCTAAGTGTCTAAGTGAGCCGTGAAATGTTCTTCATGTCAGCAAGGGCACCCATCTGCCTAACCTAAGTCAATAGGTTGAAGGTTGAATTTATACTCTGTCTGACATAGGTTTCGCCTGTTTTATCCCACAGTTACAGGCGGCTTCTATCAGCAATCTTTCGCCAAGCCAACGTGCGGGAAAGATCTACCAATTCTAAGTCTAGAAAAATATCTCCATCGCAAAAAACCGTGTCTTATTGCTCAGCTCATCAAACGAATAACAGAACTTCAACGAAAAAATCGTTTAGACTTTGCTTAGGCGAGCAATGACAATAGAAGAATGCCCAAAGCTACTTTCAAGTTATTGCTCCGAGAAGTTGCGGCTTAAAGGACATTGTTTCATAGATGCACATTTCAAAAGACTTGGACTCTTTTCAAATGACTTCGGTGAGATTTCTAGGTGTCCTCCTTGCCGTCGATTTGAAAGTCTAGGAAGTCTGCAATAGGACTCTACTTTCCTTATATAATCTCAGCCACCTCTGCGAGATATCTATAAGAAGTCTTATTAGCTTCATAAAAATCTCGCATTAGTTTGCATAGAGTTCATGAATAGATTAACTGCTGCAAGTCTTCGTGGCTGCACAGTGGACTTTTCTTGGCCTAAACGCGTCAGTAGAAAGTAGGAAGTGAAATATCCATACTTGACCAGCAACAACAAATTTTTGTTTTGCTGAAAGGTTTAAATTAACAACTTTTTCATTTTGTGGAATCAAAGTGCTATCAAAGTCTTATGCCAGCACTGTTTTGATACCGTAGGTCCGTGGTTTAAATCCGCTTCAACACACAAACTTTCAATTTCACGGCTCTCGAGAGTCTGCCAATGCCCAAAGAGTATAACTGCATAGAAGAGGCACAAAGGAGAGCCCAATGGTCTGGTTCGAAATCCCTCGAATACCACTGAATTAGGCCTTGTAGTTCTTTGATGCATTGACGGACAATGTGGCTGTATTGTCCGTATACTTTTTGCTATTTAGTCATAACAAAAATATTGGTTTCGTCGCAAAATCGCAAATTATTTCACAATCTTTTGGAAGCAATCGAAGAAGGCTTCGTTTCAAAATTGTCTTGGGTCAATAAAGAGCATTAGTTAAGTCAATACTCATCAGCATTTTCTTATCCTCTTATCCATTTAAAAGGCGTAGGAGTATATGAATATGAATATGAAGGTATGTGGGTGCCGTGGCGTAGTGGGTAAGTGCGTCGATTCCTACTCTCGATGTTGTCGAATCGATTCCCGAAAAATCACCTAAAAATTTGTTCACGGCCCCACCTCTTTCGAGTCATTGACAATGCTTAAAAAGCATAACTGTCTAGAAAAAGCTTCTCAATCTCGCCGTTCGGAGTCGGCATTAAACTGTAGGTCCCCTCCACTCGTGAGAGAACAATAGCACGAGTCCACAACACAACACGAGTGGTTGCTGAGAAGCTAGGCTCAGGTCCACCTCGGACTGTAGCGCTGCCTTATTATTATGAAGGTAAAAGAAGTCTCTTTAAGTTTCTCAATCCACTGCCAACAACGATGCTCAAGAGAGGAAGATAATTTTTTTGGTTTAACTTGGTTTAACCACCTCATTCTGGGCCTAATAAGATGCCGCCCCTACCTGATGGTATTACATCTTCTTCTCCATCCTTGAGAGCGCTACAATCGGAGGGTGGTCTGGGCCTCTACGACCAAGTCAGCCAGCATGATCCTTCGCTGACATTTTTCACACTTTTGTTCGCCACCTCAATCGTGGACGTCCCCTCAAAGGTTCAGAGTCGAAGAACGTATGGCGTCTCAGGCAGGTTCCAACACAAGTTAGGATATGAAACAAAAACTTCGACTGCTCTTACAAACAGATCTTTCAAAAATTTCATAAATCGGAGGCTTAACGCATTTACCAAGTTCGTGTCATGGCGAATTTATTTCAATTTTTGAAAACATGAAGCACTGGATATTTTTTTACGTTGGCAACGCCTTTGTAGGAGCAACTAAATTAACAGCTAGCACTCGATTTATTCTGAAATTGACTTGCCGTAGGACTTAAAAGAAGATTATTCTTCTTTTTCTTGTTTAAAGTTTACACAGGGATGAGGTTTTTTTCGGAGGTTTTGAAGCACTGCACTGGAGCACTTACACTCAAAACTGGTCCATTGTACTGCGGGGTAGCAAACCTATTCTAGCGCCCTTAATTTGATCCGAACGGCAAATGGTGACTGGACCATATTCGATTCCACTGGGATTCGAACCTGGGCCCCCTCTAACTTGAGGCAGGCACTTAACCAACTGCACCATCCAGCCGCTTTCAGGGATGAGGTTCATTTATGGTTTAATGCCTGAAGAAACAACATCAAAGCCACCAGGAATTGCATTCCATAAAGTCAACCGTCAAGGTGGGCACTTTACGTGAGATGTAGACAGTCAATGGCTCACCATGGCTCAGCCAATCCAATCTTCCGTTAAATCGATCTCGTTGATTGATGATTTATGTCTCGGATCATAGGAACAGTCCCCAATGCCTTCGTGCTGTCTGCCAAGAAGCGAACCTCTTTTTTAGACCTTTAACTAGTTCAGTTCTTTCTTCTGATCCGTGTATCATCTTTGAATCCACAGTAAAGAAGACCAATGAGCCAACTTTCGAGAGCAACAGTTCCATTTGCCTGCGTCTTTTAAGCCCCTATGCCTCCCTCTTGACCAAAGCCCAACTTTCTGAATAAAGCCTCTCTTTCTAACTAAAGCCACCTTTTTTGACTAGAGCTTGCTTAAGGAAGTTTTAAGCAAACTCTAGTCAAAAAAAAAACTTCCCTAAGCAAGCTCTAGTCAAAAAAGAAGGATTTAGTTAGAAAGAGAGGCTTTATTCAGAAAGTCGGGCTTTGTCTCTCTCAGTAAAGTCCGAAAAGTTAAGATCCTAATAAATACCAGAAGCAACTCGAGTGAAAGTTCACTTGGCGATACAACGGCGCACGAGTGCTGTGCCTCCCCCATTCAAAGTGAACTACTCCTCGAACTACACCATTCTTCAAGCGGATTATTCTCCATGAGAGTTGAGTGTGCAGCCACTTCCACTGTTCACCGCCCATTCCCCTCCCCACATCCAGCGAAAGGTAAAAAAAGGAGTTTCGAATTTCGATACTCACAAGCCGTCCTGTGGAGTTGTGTCCTAGTAGTTTCACTTTTTCTACACACACACACCCGCGCGCATTCACCCCGAAGGCTGTACTCTTGTAAAGGATGTTTAGTGCCTCCACACTTTCAGTTGCAAGTTGCTGTCGGTTTTTTCTTTCTCGTGCTTTTTTGCTTCGCTTTGACGATGTCCTGACGTCGATCCTCCTGCATGGCCTTCCCATTCCCATGGCCGGAGTGTTGTGTGTGCCAATGTGGGTTGGCATCATGGTCGGAGCCAGGCCGTTGTATTGTCCGCAGTGGCGCTGCAGCGAGTGCAAATATTGAAAATCGTCCTTTTTTTCGGTACGAGCCTCAAGGAAAACGCCGGGCTGTGTCTAAAAAGCGAGAAATCTTTTGATCCGATCCTGGTGTAGCCTGTGGGCACGCTACGTACATACGGCCACCCGCCCTCAAGGTAGACCGAGTGCATGGTGGGGACGGCGGGGACGGGATGCTTGAAATTGGCATTCTCCGAGTCGGAGGTTCATTGTCATGCGACGGACGTGACTATAATCGACATGATGGACAGGCATTTTAAAAGAGGCCTCCAGCCATCGAACAAGGCCGCCAGCAACGGCCGCGGCAGCTGGAGTGGATGGAGGCGGCTTTGTTGATTCTTTTCGGCGGCGCGATAGTGCGGTCGGTGTTGGTTGCGTTTTTTGTGGGCGGTTTTCTATGCGGCCACAGTTTGGTGGCGTGGTGTGCTGGTGTGAGGTGGCGAGAATGCAATTGACGCCGCTGCACCCGGGAATTCGATTATTGGTCCCGAGGCGTGTTTCGGAGCAGAGTGGAAAAAAGGAACGAGAGCCAGTCACGGCAAACAATGGCGCAAAGGGAAATGAAATTTCATGTCCATTCGACTGCCGCCACCTACCTCCCCCCGCTGCAATCCCGATCGATTCAATTTTAGACTCAAACAATGCTCGACGAGGAGATGAAATTGGGACGGGGACGGGGACGGAGGATGCTCTCTAAGTGGAAAGGAGCTAAAAATACCGATTGTCAATTCGTGTGTTAATGCGCGGGTTAATCTGTGCTCCGGAGCCACTTCACGGTTGAGTTGACGTTGCTTCCCCTTTTATGGAACTCTCTCCACTTCACTCCACTTCGCACCATTTTACTTCAATCCAACGCCACTTAAGGAGACGCACTCTTAAGGTGACTCCGCGCACACATCTGGTGAGGCCCCTGTGGCACGAGCACGAGTTGTTCACGCCGCAGCGGCAAAGTGAAGATGCGACACGCGACTCGTTGTGTCTTGTGTTTTATTTGTCATTTTGTTGGATCGTCAATTAAGTTAATCCCTGCACCCCTTTGCAGATGATTAAGTGCCTGGAAGCCGACCGAAACGGGGTGCGGGAGTGTGCCGCGGACACAGCAGGGTTGGTGTAGTATTTTTGGATAGTCAAAGTGTTTTAGGGCTATCGGGCTTTGTTTGACAGGACAAATCTCTTGATTCATGGTTCATAAGTTGGATGTAAATCACTTTGGGATTGTGCACTCTTGTGGAGCATCGGTTTAGGGATTTTAAGAGCGCACGCACTGTGCGGGCTTTTACGAGGTTCCCCGGTTTGGTCAAAAGAGGTGATACAGCTGTGATAGGCAAAGGGAAGTATTGATAGTTTCATTCTTTTGTTTTTTTTTGAGAATAAATGAGGAGTAATAAAGTGATAGAACTGAACTGAGTGCTCATTGGATTAGAATCTAGGTTCAAACCAAAACAAGGAAGACTCAGCTTTTTCGGCACTTGCATGGATGAAAACAGATAGTTCGGTATTTTTGACGGATTTGCTTCGCTGTTTCCAAACATGTTGTAAACAACATGTCCTGTTCTCCCAATCAATAAGAGAAATATAGGGCTGTACATCAGAAGGTGTCATTGCAAATCAATCAAAAACGGAAAATCTTTATGAAGTGTGGTAATATTTTTGCTTTGGTCCAAAGTACAAGAATTGAGGTTGATAGATAGATACCGAATGTTAGGCCCGTTTCTGCCAACAAATTTGAATTTTTTAAAGAAAATTAATTTTTGTGTTTTCATAAAATTGGAGCTGTTTCGCAGATAACAGCTCTTATATTTTCTTTTAGTGCGTACATCGTTGGTGACGCAGTGACGCAGACATTATCTTAAACACAGTACCAAAGGTGCAGTGGTGTGCAGTGGTGTTTATTCGCACAATTTCGGCGGACAATTGAAAGGTCTATTTCGAGAAATCACACGCTCAGGGATATTGTCGCATCAGTTGTGTTCCAAATCTTGGCCTTCTGCTGAAAATAAATGTTTTTTAAACTGATAGTAACACAAGACGCACGATCTTCCAAAAGTCCGTTCAACTGCTAGCTTACGCGGATGACATTGACGTGATTGGGCGAACACAGAGACCCGTCAATTATGCGTTTGCTGGCATTGAAACGAAAGCGGTTAAAATGGGTCTGGCGGTAAACGAGGGCAAAACAAAGTAAATGCTGTCATCGAGAAAGGACGCACAACATCGACGACTTGGCCAGAACGTCACCATAGACAGCTATAACTTTGAGGTAGTAAAGGACTTCATCTACCTTGGCTCCGCGGTAAACAGTACAAACAACATCAGTGCCGAGATCAAACGCAGAAAAACTCTTGCCAACCACTGTTTTTTTGGGCTCAAAAGGCAATTGAGTAATAGATCCCTCTCTCGGAAGGCCAAGTTGACTCTATACAAGACCTTGATCATCCCAGTCCTGCTTTACGGCGCATGGACAGTATACCAAGCGGATGAACAGTCTCTTGGCCTTTTCGGGAGAAAAGTTCTGCGCGCGATCTCTGGTCCTGTTTACGTTGATGGCATTTGGAGGAGAAGGTTCAACCACGATCTGTATGGTCTGTACAGCGACATGAATCTAGCCAGGCATCTACGGATCCAACACCTAAGATGGCTAGGCCATGTAAAGGGTATGGACAACCTAGCTACGGCCCGAAGAGTCTTCGACTCTGAGCTTGTGGGAGAACGCAACAGAGGACGTCCGAGTGGAAGGTGGCGCACACAAGTCGATGGTGACCTCGGCCGGCGTGGTGTGCGAAACTGGAGACAGCTGGCGAGAGATCGTGCTGGCTGGAGAGGCAAGCTAGAAAAAGTCAGTCAACATCGTTCGGTAACGCAATCCATTTATTTACACTATTGCAACAGCATAATTAACGGGAAAATTAAATATAGCCCAATAACATCGCTAGCCCAATAATCGCATAACCATCCAATTGTGTATGGGAAGGTTGTTTTATTATTTGCCTCGCGTTTTCAGAGCCTCATATGCAATAGTTCCATTTGCATACGTACATAGACGAATGAAAATGAGGCTCATTACTCAGAATAATTTTGTGTCATTCATTTCCAGTACAAAATCCGCACAAGGAAGAAGTTTTGTTTTAGTTTCTGTGCTAACTGGATCATGTCGCCCAAGATCCTTAGGGAAAATATGGTCCAAATTTTTAGAGTCTGCCTCTGATTTTTAAAGTTCCGTCTACAAAAACGGAACCTTTATAATTTCGGTGTGTCCGTCCATCCGTCCGTCCGTCCATCATGTCTGTCACACTTTTTTATCTCCGAAGTTTATAAAGATATCGGCATGAAAAATTGGAATTAGGTACATCAGGCCTAGATGTCATTGCCCATGCACCCAAATTTAAAAAGTGGGGCCATTTGGGTGTGGCTCCAGTACAGGTGAAGTTGCCATTAATTTTGAAAAATTGTCGCACCCTATCGAAATATATATCAATCGACAGATCTTTTGAAATGAGGTGGAGGTTTCTTTCAAGACTTTTTTATCCAAAGTACCGTTTGGAAAATATGGAGCTCCAAAATTTTTTTTTAATGCGTCCCCCCTGCCATTTCTAAACCAAATAGTTTAAAAATCTAAAAACAATCACAAAAAGTTGGCTTCATTGAGTACCTTCATTTAAAATAATTTCGAGCATTCTCGCCTTAATAGTTTTCGAGATATTGGCCAAAAACGGTCAACCATGGACATGCGAATTTTGAAGATCTGAAAACGCAGGTTTGAAGACCTCAGTACAACTCGCACTTGCCCAGTTTATTTTTTATGTGAACATACAGTGACTCAACATTATACAGCACGAGACGTTCAGATTAATTAAAAATTAAAATTATAATAACTTTATTGAGAATATAAATAAAAATTAATTTAATTAAAAAAATTTATTTTATCTATGATGATCAAAATACGAATACGAATTGTTTCCGCGATATATTCACCATTGTATCGAATTTGTTTCGGGCCATATGTAAGTGTATTGACACATTTTACTTGCCGCAATCAGAGTTGAATGTCGACAGTTCAACACAGGCACGAACTTAAAAATAACACCACTTGTTGGATGACCCCACAGAAATAAGGAAGTTACTACTCCATAACAGAAAAGAAAGATTTTTTCAAATCTCATGGCTCCACTTATTTCGAGGAAAGGAAAAAGAAAAACGTTTCTACAATTACACCGTTCGGAGTTAAATTAAATTGTAGGTCCATTCCACAACAACACGAGTGGTTGCTGAAAAGCTAGCCCCAAGTCCACCTCGGACTGTGGCGCTGCCATTTTTATTATTATATTACCATATACCTATTATACGTGGCGCCGTGGCGTAGTGGTTAGGTATGTCGACTCCTACGCTCAACGTCTTAGGTTCAAATCTCGAAGAAACATCAAACATTTTTTCACGGCGCCACCTCTTTCGAGTCTCTGACAATGCTTAGAAAGTATAACTGTCTAGAAAAATCTTCTCAAAATCGCCGTTCGGAGTCGGCATTAAACTGTAGGTCCCCTCCACTCGTGAGAGAACAATAGCACGCACAAAACGAGTGATTGTTGACCTCGGACTGTAGCGCCGCCATTATTATTATACCTACCATATACGCCACCCTCAGATAGAGTCGAAATCTCCAAGACAGCGACTGAACCTTTTTCCATTTTGGAAACGTACAACCTTGGATCCCAAAGGATCATTGAGAGAGTTTCTTCACGCCTCAGCCACTAGAACTGTTTATGTTGTTTTCTTACTTATTTTATATCTCAGCGCTACATCGCTGCTTTGAACCGGAGAATGTGCTCAGCGCACCGCGCGACTATACAGTCGTAGTTGGGTCGCCCATCCACATTTGAACGGACGATGTGGAAGATAAACGGAACTGCCGGTCGATTTTCAATTAGAACATGCTTGTTGAGAATTGGCGTAGTTAGCCTCGAATATCCGGTTATTGACCGAGTTCATCGCTTTGGCAGTATGACAACGAACCATCTTCAAGAGGAAATTTTCCACTCTTGTCTGGTTTGCTCTGTTATATAGACCTCATTGGAGTAGAACTTTTTGTACTGGTAATCTAGTGTTCTGTAAAGCTTAAAGAAAGTCCCAAAATAAGCGCTCTGAAAGACCTGAATCTCATCCTTTAAGTTAGTAAGTTGAGCCGCAATAGACGAGTGCCATGTAATTCGACCAACTAGATTTATAGCCCTAAAATGTTGGCCCTAGAATTCTAGCCCTATTTTTATATCCCTAGAATTCTATCCCTAGATTTCTAGCCCTAGAATTCTAGCCCTTTATTTCTAGCCCTAGATTTCTAGCCCTAGAATTCTAGCCCTTGATTTATAGCCCTACAATTCTAGTCCTAGATTTATAGCCCTGAAATTCTAGCCCTAGACTAAACTTATAGCCCTAAAATTCTAGCCCTAGATTTATAGCCATAGATTTATGGCCCTAGATTTATAGCCCTAAAATTCTAGCCTTAGATTTATAGTCCTAGAATTGTAGTCCTAGTTTTCTACCCCTAGAATTCTAGCAGTTGATTTATAGCCCTACAATTCTAGCCCTAGATTTATAGCGCTAAAATTCTGGCCCTATATTTATAGCCTTAGATTTACAGACCAACTAGTCACAAGGGTATTGCCAATTTTTGGCTCTTCTTGAATTCAAATTCCTTCGCAATCGTTCAAACCTCTCTTTACGGCCATCAGAGACTCTTCTAAAACGTAGCTTTTACCAACTTGGCCCCACATCGTTGACAAAATTTTGCATTCATTGTTGAACCACATCTCTGGCCATGGTTACATCTCCTTCGAACACCTTCACTACTTCAAAAGACTCCCACTTTTTATCTCATCCTTCACATGTGGCAGCTCATTTCCGCGCCTTGGGGTGGAATTACTTTCCCTAATTGACCAATTGATTGCACATCCACCCACATAAGCCGTTCACACCCTCTCCATAGTACCAAAGTGAAAAAAGCGTCCAAAAAAGGATAGAAACTCTCAACAAATCAAAGCCAATAAATTGCCACTTTAACTCCAAAGAGGTCATCTTCATTTGCCCCCAACGCCATCCGGATTCACACCACTTCACGCTAACGCTCCCCTCACCAAACCTGCATCCTTTGCCGCGCAAAAGCCTAACAAGTGGCCGAAGTGACCCAAACCAGAAACCAAAGAGCCAACCGACCAACACCGACTCGACCAGCACGAGCACCAGCACATCGAGTCGAGACACCGAACAAACCCGTAACGAAAACCCACTCCCACCAAGGGCCAAGGGAATTTACAAGCACCAAAGGACATTTGGTAATTCATTAAGTTACGGAAGTTGAACTTGGAACTGCAATTTCCCAGGACGAGCTACCAATTATAGCTTTTAAACTCACTTTGCCTGCCGTGAAGCCTGGACCGGTCAGAGTGGGGTGGCACATAAATTGAAATGGCATCTCTCCACTCCACCCCATCCCCCACCGCACCACATCACCGAGTCGGATCAATGCCGGAGCGGGCGATGCCAGGGGGTGGGTGGAGGATTTTTTCCTTGTCCCGTGAATAGTTGGCACTTTAGGAGGACCAAAGTGGTGCACCCACCATTAACGGAATTGAGCCGGAGTGTATAGACCACCTTGGACACGGTCTACCTGACCCAATGATGACGATGCCAACAACTCTCCACTGATCCCAATCAACTATGCATATTTATTGGCCCACATACGGTGAAATATTTCCTCTCTCCATCTCCGTCACTCTGGCCGCCGGCGGTGGCAGTGGCACTGGCTGGGGCTGGGGCAGGGATCAACTGCCATTTGAGCATTTGGCCATTTGGTCGTTCCGTGTCCGTCTGTTCGTTCATCCATTAATCTTCTCGGCGTAATAGGAAGTTGGGCTTTGGCCTGGGCCTCGTCTGTGCCTCGTTGTGCACTCCTCCTAGGTACATATGTTGATTTGTGTGAACCAAAGTGTCTTGTATCTTTTTGAGTGCTTGTCCGTGTTCTACTCTGTGTTGCCCGAACCCTTCCGACGTCACGGTGTCCCTAGGTGGAACAAAGGGCATGCGAAATGAATTGAGGCACGTTTGTGGAGCCGTCCGAGCCCCGGATGAAGTCAACTTTCTGGCGCGGGAGGATATGATGAGGATAACGATGGCGGCGACGTCGTCCATGGCCGTGGTGGTGGCTGTGTCGACGACGTCGACAAATAACTAACAAGCCAATTTCTGGCCAGAAAGTCTGGGGTGCTAATGTGGCCATATTTCGAGAGAGAATGGACATAATAATCGTCCAGTGGAGGGTTCATTGCTTGGAGTCTCGTCGCTCCGTCGTGGTGGATGCTCTTTTCACCCTCGACTGGCGGTGGAATTAAGTGCGGGGTGTGGTCAGTCAGTGTGGCACTGCCACTGTCAGCAGTGTTTGCACACACCAAGAGATGGATATGAAGTTGAGATTTTTCGGGAGGCGTTCAACAGGACTAATTGAATTTTTGTGCTGCACACGAGTGGGAGTGGGCGGGGGGCTGGTCTAGCCTCTGGCCTTTGGCCTTGTGGACGTGGGCAAAATTCATTAAAATCACTTAACATGTGTTAATATTTTGGCCTTCCTTCCGGTTAGGATTGGATTTTTATTGGTCGCTCGCTCGGCGGAGGTGGGAGTCGACGCTAATTGCTTATTCAGTGGCCTCGGGGACCTAAATGAATTACAAAATGCAGTTGGGGCAGTGAGTGAATGGTTTGATGGTGGTAAATACACTTTGCCACGAGAAAGGAAAAGTGTTTGCTGAGCGCCCGTCGTAATGGTGGTGAAGGGGGGTTGAGTGTGGAGAGAGTAGAGGTTGTGTGGATGCTGTAACAAAGCCAATTACGAGACAGAGCCACGTGGATTAATTGTTTCAAAAGCATCTTTGTCATGGGTGTAACATAAAAGGTATTTGAGGGTGTCATAAATTGTTGATTACTGGAGAGGAATGTAGAGTAAGTCGTGGCTGGGGTTTCAGAAAAGCATACTCTTCGATCAATGCGTTTGATTTAAACGATCTGTGGGACGAATGTACCAGCGGGCACAATTCAATCGTGCATTTAATCTGCAGGAAATCAAGTTCAGCCCTGAAAGAATGTATGTGAATGTACCCGAGTTTTACTCGTTTAAAGGGTGGGAACAATAATTCTTTGGCGTTGGGCAAAAAGGTCTTAAGTCAAAAAGCATTTTGGGTTTTTGATTGGATTTAATTAATTTTTCTTCTCTTTCGTTCGGTATTAACGACTTAAGTCTGGCACAACTTCATTTTAGAGTTTATTTGCCATCATTTCCGTTTTTCGAAC
This sequence comes from Myathropa florea, assembly GCA_930367185.1. Taxonomy (NCBI): domain Eukaryota; kingdom Metazoa; phylum Arthropoda; class Insecta; order Diptera; family Syrphidae; genus Myathropa; species Myathropa florea. Next base: position 47,872,502 of record OV884002.1, read on the forward strand.
ACATATAATCCCGATTTGCAAATAATTAATCTATTTTCATTTTTATTTTACGAAAAATTGCAGTTTCCAACTTAAGAAATTTTTGCCTAACGTCAAAGAATTAAATTCGTATTGGATTGAAAGGATTACGTTGTAGCGCATCAAGTCAATGGCGTTACAGTCCAAAGTGGGTCTTTACCCACTCCAGTTGAGCACAACAAATGGTATGTGCCACCTTAGGCTTGGACATCATCTGTTACAAGCTCAAAGTGAATGGCATAACTGCAAGAAAAATACTCCAAATATCCGAGGAATGGGATATCAGCCTCGTTTGTTCGATCTACTCTAGGCTACCTTTCTACGAGGTAGAGACATTTCGGAGACTAGATTTTCAAGATCTCATACATGTGTTAACGTCCAAAACTTTTTATCTACAAGATTTGGGCCTGAGTTATGGCTGCCTTGTAATGACCTAGAGTAGGTATCTAGGTTCTACCGACGACTTAGTCTTCCACTTTTTCTACGAAGATACTGTAGGCGATTTCAAAAAATGTGCTACTTGCTTAATTTATATAATTTACATATGCACACCCTGTGTATGATATTTCTCTCAATAAATAAGCCAATAAATTTCTCTCAATAAATTTTCTCTCAATAATTCGAGCCTATGGTATTTGAACCCTAATCGCGCGATTCTCCCGCTTACCTCAGTCTATTTAAGACCATGTAACGCAGAGTGAAGAGTTGTTTTTTTGTTTTGTTGGCCCTCCTACAATACCAAAAACCGAGTTTCTGTAGGGAAGATCGAAAAGGTATTAATAAAAAAAAAAACATTTATTCTCTGCCAATTTTATTGCCGAGTTGCAATGCTCAAAGGCTACTTGTGGCATTTTGGGCAATATGGAGGATGAAGATGGCTCTCTGCTCCATGCAAATCATCTACATTTTCAATAAAAAAAAATAAAAAAAAAACATAAAAGCGTGATGTGGGCGTCGCACAGTGGGGCAGCTCCATAGAGATCATTGTGCAAAAGGTCACTTCCAAATGTTAGGTAAACAAGAAAAAACTGTTAAGTATACAGTATTTGTGATACGAAAAATGAATTTTTTTTTGTTTTTATGTTTTACACTTAGTTAGTTAAGCGATCAAAGTTGTCAAGTTTATTGTGAAAATTGCAATTGGGAGAAAGTAAAAAAAGTTGTTAATTTTGTTTTCTTAATATCTTTGTTATTAAGCGTTCGATTAAAAATATAAAATATGTCCAGAAAATGTGTAGATTTTATTTGCTTACTTCAAAAATGAAAAAAAAAATTGTATAATTAGTTAAGGGGTTTGAAGTGAAAGTGTTTTTTTTTTACTTTTGCCGATCGGTCAATTAAGTGAGGAAGCCTTGGAATCAAGAAACAAAGATTTCAAAATTTGTAGGGAGCAATTCAGCCGAAAAACATCAAGAATCGACAATTTAACTGATATTTTCCATAGAATGATAATTTTGTCAGATCCTTTGTTATCAAATCTTAGGAGTCAAAACATTTTTTTTAGCAAAAAAGACTTTTGTTCAGATCCTATAAAACTGTTTGATGTGGAAAACATTTCTTTTCAAAATGAATAAACTGAATTGTGTTAAGTATTAAATGTATTATTTAATATAAATTATAAGATTCAAAAACCAAAAATAGTACTTATAGTTTTAATTTTTATTAAGTTTATCGTATACTTATTGTTAACAACACATTTGTCTTTGAGAAATGGACATTATCCTAGATGATAAACACCAAAATGAAAAACAAAGATTTTTTTCTGTAAGATTCACGTAAGTTTATATTGAAACAACCCTCCAAATTTGCCGTTTCTTAGTAAAAGTTAAACCTGAACTTATTTTCACTATTATACAAGGCTTTAAAACACAAAAAGTCACTTTAGACCTTTCAAAATAATTTATCGAAACAAAACCACTACTTTTGCCCCACTGTGCGTCGTGGCGTAATGGGTTGGTGCGTGAACTCCTACGCTCGATGTTGTAATTTTGATTCCCGAAAAATCACCTACAAATTTTTTCACGGCCCCACCTCTTTCGTCTCGCTGACAATGCTCAAAGAGTATAACTGTTTAGAAAAAGCTTCTCAATCGCGCCGTTCGGAGTCGGCATTAAACTGCAGGTCCCCTCCACTCGTGAGAGAACAATAGCACGCACAACACGAGTTGTTGCTGAGAAGCTAGGCCCGGGTCCACCTCGGACTGTAGCGCCGCCATAATTATTATTATTATTAACAGAGTCGTGATTCAGAAAGAAGCTCATTGCTTCAAGAGCACGTGCCAAGTGCAAATCGGTGGAAAAAGTCCGTTTTTTATAATTTATAATTTTTAATAAACAGTTAAATTTATTGTTCTTTTTTATTGTTATAAACTTTATTTTTCGTTTTTATAATAATTGATGCCTTTTGTTTGGGCTCTTCGTAGAAGACCCTTATGGTCTTGTATGCATTGGTAGCCTTTCGCACTTCTTTTTGACAAGACCATATATGGTCTTATATGTATTGATGAATTTACTGACTGAGAGCTAGGAATCAGGATTTTCCGTTGAACTCAGTGAAAACTGATAGTGCAAATGGCAAAAAAAGCCTTACATGCTAAGTTTGTAGTCAGATATGTGAAGTGCCGAAAATGTAACGTGTTCTTAATGCATACTAAACCATATATGGCCAGTAAATTTTTAACTGAAAATCCCCTCAGTGCATACAAACCCTTATATGGTTTATTTACGTAAAACAGTAAATATGTGTACAAAAATGTATATACCTACATATGTTGCATATTTTCTTAACCCCAAATAAAGCTAAGTAAATGTTTAAACTATTTTTATTTCATTTCCTTCATAATTCATGCAGTAGAGGGTTAAGAGCTTTTTAAGGTTCCGTCTACAAAAACGGAACCTTTATAATTTCGGTGTGTCCGTCCGTCCGTCCGTCGTGTCTGTCACACTTTTTTATCTCCGAAGTTTATGAAGATATCGGCATGAAATTTTGGAATTAGGTACTTCAGACCTAGATGTCATTTCCTATGCAGCGATTTTAAAAAGTGGGGCCATTTGGGGGTGGCTCCAGTACAGGTGAAGTTGACACTAATTTTGAAAAATTGTCGCACCCCGTCGATATATATATCAATCGACAGATCTTTCGAAATGAGGTGGAGGTTTCTCTCAACACTTTTTTATTCAAAATACCGTTTGGAAAATATGGAGCTCCAAAGATTTTCCCCCCCTGCCATTTCTAAACCAAAGTGTTTAAAAATCTAAAAAAAATCACAAAAACTTGGGTTCATTGAGTACTTTCATTTAAAACCATTGCGAGCATTCTGGCCCTAATGGTTTTGGAGATATTGGCCAAAAACGGTCAATCATCGACATGCGAATTTTGAAGATCTGAAAACGCAGTTTTGAAGACATCAATGTAAGCATTAAGAAATGATACATTTCAAAATATCGATTTATGTTGAAATTTTGAGATATCTAAGATTTAAAATAAGAAGAAAATGTCATTTTCACACATAATTTCATGCTGTGTTCGGCTACTCTATTCGTTGATGAGCGTTATCTTTTCGATCTCACCCCTAAATGCCCAACAGAAATGAACACACACACACCGCAGGCATGAGCAGTGATTGGGTATGTGTATGATGGAAGGGATTTTCTGTGGTGGATAAACTTCGATAGAGGTATAGGTATATGTATGGATAAATATTTGTTCGGATGTATAAATGTATGAATGAATAGTTGATTTAGGTTGAAGTTAGAAGAAAATTCAACTGAAATAGTTTTGAAACGTCGTTTGATATTCAGAAATCTTCTATCAATATTATGCGACGGAACCTTACCCGTGCGAGTACAACTCGCACTTGCCCAGTTTATTTTATTCTCAGTTCATAAGCCCCGTTAATTCGTATTTTTATGTTTTCCACCTCGTTAAATCGAAATCTCCATAATTCGTAATCTGCCGTAATTCGTAAAAGATACTGTTCCCTTGCCATTTCGAATTATCGGGACTTGACTGTATACAGTAGAATCTCGAAAACATGAACGGTTTTGTTACATGCACAGTTTGGATAAATGGAAGATTATTTCACATCTACATATCTTCTGGACGACAGTCTTTTTACATTTTTTAAGAAAAACGTCTCTCTGTAAACCTCTGGTTTTTTGACAGTTTGTGTACGATTTATTTAAATTGTTGATGTTTTTAATAAAATTAATTGTATGACTATAAGATCATTTTTAACTAAATTTCTATGCTTGAAAAAGTGAAAATTTCGAAAAGATGAATGGGGCGTGTCTAAATCTGTTCATATTTTCGAGATTCTACTGCATTTGGAGGACAAGTAGCAGCCAGCAAAGCGGTTAGACTTATGACACGTCACATTTAGCCCGAATACCACACCGGACACATTTTTGACAAACTTGGAATTTCCTCCTCAAGGTAATTACCTTCTATTTCCCTAATCTCCTTTCGAGAACATCTTCTTAACCAGCATTTCCTCCAACTACAACTTTGAGTGGATGTCTGACACTCAGACGCCGAATGGTCCCATGTGAATTTTCACAGAGCGATCCAAGATTAATGCGGAAATTGGAATTGGCTAAATATTTGTTATCACTACGCCTTGTATCGCAATGGACCAACATGGTCTAAGTTTGCTGGTGAATGCACTAGCAGCCCCCTAACCTAACCTAACCTAACCTAACTAATCACTACGCCTTCCTCGATATCGAGGCAGAGACCAAAGCGTTTAAAGGAGTTCTATTATGGTTCAAGAACAATGTTATATCCAAAATGGACCTAATCATATGTACATACAGTCAGGCTGCGATCAAAGATCGGTCACATTTCATTCAAAGACTACCTTTAACTCCCGCTTGTCTCTTCAACAGGAGGTCAAGCACCTTAACATTCATCTTATTGGTCAAGTGTTTTATCATTCATACTGTTACATTCCTGGAAAATGAAAAGCTATCGAAATCTCCAAGCTTTTCATGAACTCGTCACTTTTCCCTGGTAAAGGATTACCTACCGCTCATGCCTTTTGCTGCAGCCAAACATCTGTTGAAGCTCAACGCAATCACTAATCGTAGATGACCCGGAGGCGCCCCGTGCCTCACTAAAAGCAAATCTACCCCACACTAAGCATTTAACGTTCACTCTGCCTAATTAGTATGAGCAGGCCAATACTTAGACTCTTCGGCGTAAGAACCGGACACTGAGTCAAGTCAAGTTACTAGGCTGGGTCTCGAATACAATAAATAAATCCAAGAAGATTCACCTGGAGGCATACTCAACAACATTTGCCAGTTGAACAACATCAGCATTAGGCAAACCAACGTTTTTATAGCAAACTCGCAGTATTTTAATGCGTATTCAGATTTGCGTTGTGTTACTTTAGTTTGTAGTCAGCCACTCACACTTAACCTTACCATGCATTTGCTTTGGGGAATAGCCACAGTTAAACTGAAGGCTTGTTGAAAACGTGAATAATATGACACCTTAAACAAACAAATTGTCTCTCCCCTCAATTCCAAGGATTTTTTCTCGAAATTCAAGCAGAAGCATGATATCCTTACCGTAGAGCGTCTCTCACCGAAATCAAACCCAACTTTGATATGAAAATAATGAAATGCATGTCATTATCCTCACTTCCCATGAAATCACAAGGAAGTCCTTCAATTCGCCCGTGGCACATCATTCTCGAGGTCCTCGAACAATCCAACGAAATGCATTTCCATTTCAATCCGCCGAAAATACAAGCCTTCCCTTCGGTCCCCGCACACAACCCCCGACTGTCAATCATTCCATCAATGCATCCATTCAAGCTGTCTCCCCTTCAGCCATCAATCAATTAATAACATTACATACCAGCGGGTGGCGGTGACTGCTCTAGATCCTTCGAAACCGAAACTGACAGCTCGAGTGTTACAACATCAGCCATCCGAAGGTCCTGTCTCTCCCACTCACTCACTCACATTCATTCACTCTCAACCACCCACAAACAAACAGCCAGTAGTCCAACCACGCGAGAGAGGGAATCCGAAAGCAAAAACAACAAAAAAATCCCGAAATGATCCAACAAACTCTTCCGTGTTCCATCGGAGGCAGCTCCGGTCTTGCATTCCGCACCGAAATGTCCTTGAGTGGAGGAAAGAGGAAGCATTTTCTCCCGAAGCCATTAACCCACAGGGTGCCACTTACCCTTCGGAGTGCAATAAACACGAGAGAGCAAAAAAGGAAAACAGGCGATGGCATGCATGCACTTGCATGCAGCAGCTCAGCGCTGGCATGTGAATGCCACGCCAAAAAGGGTTGTGCCCAAAAATAATAATAATAACGGTGTGTCCATGATGAGACAAAGGGACAAAGCCCTCCCTCGTCACCGACTTCCATTTTCCACACCGTCACCGCTCGGTGACATGCAAATCAGCTACAGTCTTCCGGAGAGATCCTCGAAGTCTCGGAATCGAGTGAGTTTATGATGAATGCTCGCTCACACGGCTCACCCCTTCCCGATGGTTGCCGATGCGGTGCGCACAGATCAGAGGTTATTTACGGGACCGTCTGCGTGTCCTTGGTTTGCGTTGAACCCATTTAGATGAAATGAGGTCGTTCCGCAAAGAGTTGAGACGCTCCTTCCCAAGAACCCACCGACGGAATTTGAATAACAATGCTAGCAGGACACGCTGACACACACAGCTGGAGGTCGTTGAGGAACCGTGTTATCCTTGTTTGCTTTGTTTTAACACTCACCCCTACTTAATGCGTTTCCAGTTGCATTGTGTGTCCTTTTGTTGGTTACCGCCCCGTGTGTCCGCACCGCCGCTGTTGTGTTTTGTACTTGGCCGGCATTAGCAACCGAGAAAGGATTAGCTGATGAAAGATCACAGCGTAACGAATCCTTTTTTCCTTTCATCCAGGACACGCTGAACAGAATTGAAGACACACGATCGCACGGCAGGTAAACACCCGGTTTCGTGGGAGGAAATGTTTGGGATTGGGATCAACCCTTTTTCCACAAATCGACTGGTAGGCGGAAGGATATCGAATGTCCTCATATTTAGTTTCTGCATGAGCGACACTGTACCACATGCGGACTCGAGCGAGGATATCAATTAACCCTTTCGCTAAATGGGTAAATATTTGAAAATTCAATTAGCCGAAGGCAGGGATTAGCACGTCAGGACGAAGGACGATTATATGGTGATTAGATATAATCCTATTATGTCGACAAATTACTGCCATCAATCGGACGAGAATGGCAGAACGGACATATGGAATGGAGTTGGTATCAGGACGGGGGAACTACGTTGCCTCACAAGGACGCATTCGTTTTGCAGTGCAGCCACAACATATGCATGGAGTATTGACTTCATTTAAAGTGTGTGTGAAGTTGGGGAGTGAACGTGCTCTACTTCGGCTGAATGCATTCTGTTCATCTGGAAAGCAGACTGTCGAGGGCCGCGTAGAAAGCTTCTGCCCTGTACTGCTCTTCCACGGAAGCAAAATGTTTTTGATTTGTCTTATAAGTGGAGAACACTCTCCGGTGGAAAAGAACAGGTCCTAACCATCTTCTAGATGTCGCTCCATTCATTAGCTCATTTCTCAAGGTTAAAGTGTCCCACGTAATGCCCTTAGTCTTAGAAAATGCTGTGATTCTCAGGAGATGACTGCAAGCTTTTATCCAGATGATGGCTTTGGCCAAGATAGATATCGCTTCAGTCCGGGGTATACCTGAGTCTCAATGAACAAGCCTTTCGATTTGGACAGATCTATTTTTTTGTCTTTAATTCCGTGCACCAAGTTGAGACCTTTCTTCACTTGTGTCCACCACCTTAAACGGCCAAGCCTTGGATTTACTGTTGGTCTCTGCTGTGGGTGATAGCAAGGTGACGGACGATCACTTTCCTAAGGTTTTCTAGTTTTTGACAAAAAAGACGCAATTACCCACTGTCTAATTGATGCGTTTGTTCAACCAAAAGGCTGTGCAACTACTGCTTCACCATTCTACCAATTTAATACCGATTTCAGCTTCTGTGTCTTATTGGAAAATGTTGCTCGAAAACAATGGATAAAGGTCTTGACTTTTATTTTAAAGTCAGGAATGGTCAATAACGATGTTCAACATTTTTAAGCAAAAAATGTTGCAAAGGGTACTCGTAAAGCTTATTTGACTACAGATTTAACGGTGCAGGGTAGTTCCAAGTTGTTCTCGATTGAGTTTCCCAAATGTCATCCCAGAAAAGAACAACGAGAAAATTTCCTTTGGTTCCTCAATTTCATCAAGCGGTCTTAATAAATGCTTTTGAAAACAGTGAAGTTAAGGTTTTTCTTAAAACGTGATCTCCTGAATCAAACATTTCCCACGTCACGCTATGGCAAGGCATTGCTGCTAAAGCCTAAGAGCTCTTTTTAATCGGAGCAGTTCGTAATAGATATAATAGTCAGCACGATCTCAGCATAGTTGCCTCTAGGACTTCACACCACGATACAGTCACCTTTGCTAATATGCATACTACACAATGTCTTGGTATCTTACAATTTGTTGACCTTTGTAAAAGAATACAACAGCGAGCGATAAAACTTATAATAATAATAATAATGACGGCGCTACAGTCCGAGGTGGATGTGGGCCTAGCTTCTCAGCAAAAAACTTATAGGAGACAGTAATATCAGAAGTCGATAGACTCGCTAGAACATCGCCGTAATGTCTCATCCTTGTCATTGTTTTATCGCTATTTTAACAAACGATGCTCAAGTGAGCTAGCCAATTGCATTCCTCCCCTCCATGAATTCACCCGCAATACTCGTCTCGCCAGGAATGCTCATCAGTTCACCCTTAAGCCTGCTTTCGGACGTACAGTTAAATTTAGAGAGTCGTTTTTAGCCGCACCACACGAATATGGAATGCTCTTTCCAGCCCAATATTTCCCACTCACTACAATCCGCAGACATTTGACCATTGTGCACAGGTATCTTCTCTCCCTTTCACTCTCTATACCTTCGGCCCGTGCAAAATTTAGCCAGCAAATTATTGAGCCGTCAACGTTGCTTCCGGCATTGAGTCGGAAGCGGCTAAATGGGTCTGGCGGTGAACGAGGGCAAAACCAAGTATATGCTGTCATCGAGAAAGGACGCACAACATCGACGACTTGGCCAGAACGTCACACTTAGCAGCTATAACTTTAAGGTAGTTAAGGACTTCGTCTACCCCTGCTCCGCGTAAACAGTACAAACAACATCAATACCGAGATCAAACGCAGAATAACTCTTGCCAACCGCTGTTTTTTTGGGCTCAAAATGCAATTGATTAGTAGAGCCCCCTCTCAGAAGACCAAGTTGACTCTGTATAAGATCTTGATCATCCTAATCCTGCTTTACGGCGCAGAGGCATGGACAATATTCCAAGCGGATGAAGAGTCTCTTGATATTTTCGAGAGAAAAGTTCTGCGCGCGATCTTTGGTCCTGTTTGCGTTGATGGCATTTGGAGGAGAAGATTCAACCACGAACTATATGCCGAACTAACGCCTAAGATGGCTAGGCCACGTAGAGCATATGAACAACCTAGCTTGGCCCGAAAAAGGACGTCCACGTCTAAGGTGGCGCACCCAAGTGGAAAGGGACCTTAACCAACTTGGTGTTCGCTAGCGAGAGACCGTGCTAACTGACGAGGATTGTTGGTTGACGCCCAGGTTTTCCCCGGACTGTAGCGCCATAAGAAAAAGAAGAAGAGTATGTAATCAATTTAGTGTGATGCTGCCTTATTGCAAAGAAGATAATCCGCTCAGATGGGTCCTACAGCAAGATAATGAAAACATTCCATCCGCAATCTGAAAGAATGGTTTTATCGAAAAGGGATTCAAAATCACGTGCGACTTTCAACCTGGAGGACCAGGCCCTTAGTTGGTCCTCATGGGCATAATGGACGGTTTCCCAGTCCCTATAGACCTAAGTTCTAAATAAGTCGTAGTAGCTCTATAAGGGGTTTAACTTAGTTGTAGTTCGACCTGACTAAAACTGTAGGCCCCATCTTTGATTCTGGTTCGAAAGGTGAAGTGCTTCAGAGGACACACATCACAGTCTTCGTCGGAAAAGCCCTAGTAAAGTCAAAGGAAAAATTCTAAAACTGCTTTCAAAATATGGCGAGCTGTGTTGTGTGCTTTAGTGGATGAGAAGGTAACGCTTTCTCCGATTGTATCCATCGGCTTAGATGACTAAGCAAAGGATTTTAGTCTAAACGCATTAGACCCTTGATTTGAATGCAGTGCGACAACGCAGCAGATTTCCTGCAGAAAGAGTTGTCAGTTATTCAAATCAATCGTCGCTGAAGATAAACGCTAAGAGGTTCTGCTGTTTGGAGAGACTTTAAGGTTAATGCCACTGCCATGCCACTGCAATGACTTAAATTGATGTCAGAACATCTTTCCTTGTCCCCACAAGACGTGAAGGATTCACCTGCGAAACAGAGAATTTGTAGAACGTTCACTAGCCAATTAAGGGCGGATAAGTACCCACTAGTGTTAATTGATTGCAGTCTTTCGTCGCCACAAACCCATTCGCATCCCCAAGGAGATGACACCCTATCCCACGATAGACCCCACCAGAATCATCCTCAAACAGAATTCTAACACCATCCACCCACAAAGAAAATGTGATAAAAAAAACTTCATTAAACATTAATTTGCAATTTTCCTAATTGCAGCACTTTGCGCGTCACTTTGATCCCGAAAGCCTGGAAGGAGCACAGTCACCGCGCTGAAAGGCACCACACTTAAGGATAATTGCTCAGCGATTGCAGTCAGAACGAGAGCGAACGTCATTCAGTGTGTTTCATGCTCATTCCCGTCAAAAGGATCACTTCTTCGCACCTCACAACTGCGGCGTATTTGCGGCCCATTAAAACACATGTCCTTGTGTGCGCCGCACGTTTGTTTCCTGTCCTCTGACACAACGGGAATCAACTGTGACTTAGGCACAGCCACCCACACACCCACCGCCAGCACCGGGTCTTAGATTAAATTCTAATTTGCAGATGTGAAGAGGCACAACCACGCCGCACGCCCTTAATAATTATTTATCAACATGTCATGTGCTAAAAATTAACATCCTTAATTGCGCTCTCCTGCTGGCATGGCACGGCAGCGAGGCGCGCTGCTTGGGACGACGACAACAACAGCCCCACAGCCGCTCGGATGATTAGCAACAGAACTGCTTGCCAGCGTTTTGGCCTTTAAACGCCGTCGTCATCGCGGTGGAGTGCGACACTGAGCCGAGTGGGTTTCCAGGGGGAGGTGTGGGGCAGGTTTCAATTTAGTCAAGTGCCACCAGCCACCGGAGCTTAGGGGAGAATAACGGTGGCAACAATGACTTTTTGTACGCACTTAAGCGGCGTGTGTGTGTAGCAACGCAGCAGCAGAGTGCCTGGGGCTCGTTGGGGAGCAAGGATAAGTCCCCACGGCTGATGGGGAGCGTGTGGGTAGCATCGTTTTGAGTGAATTTAGCGCTTGACTGGTCTCTTTTCATGTGCTCTTGGGGTGTGCTGAATGCTACTCCTCGAGGGCAAAAGGACACGTAGTTGCCGGGAAGTCTTTTTGCTCTCGAACAAACACAAGTGTCCTTGAGCGTATTTGACCAAATTCTCAGACACGGTTGAGTGTGCACCCCTTCTCTGGGCTTTTTCCAACTCAAGGGCATTCGTAGCACCTCTCACGGAAAACGTCTGCACGCTCGATGTGTCAACATGGAGTGACGGGACAACATCGCATTTTCCACGTTAACCACTTAACAGATCGCGTGTCTGAGATCCCTCGAGTCATTGAGCAGCGCCACTTCGGCTGTGAAAGCCGCCGGTTGCGGCAATGTCATGTGTCACGCAACGCGAATCAAAGGCGCATCTTACAAAGATCGCCACTTAACGTTGACCAATGTACGGACGCTAATTCCTCGTGCCACCAGCCAAGGACACACGACACTTTAATGAGATTTAGCTCCCATCACCCTCAGCCCCAACCAGAAGGCAAGCTGTTTCCGACCACTGCACATCGTATCTCAGCTAATTCCGCAGAGGAAAAAAACGATCCGATGCGCTGTCCACTGGTTTATGAAACAGAGGCGAACCAAAATCCACTTAGCGTGCGAGTGGGTGGCTGGGGCAATTCATTCTAATCCACCGCCTCGCGCCCTCCTCCTCGAACGCAGTCCACAATTTTTGGTTCCACAACAAGTGAAACTGACGTCGGGAACACACTTTATCCGGGGATAATCGCCTGGTAGCCTTCGTCCAGGCGAGACTGCTACTTTTTGGCCAGCAGCCGAAGTATAAGGCAAAGGGTGCTGTTGGTGGTTATAGTGGCGGTCGCCAGCGATAAATAAGCTTAGTTACCATTTAATGACCACCTTCTGGCCCCTGGCGGAGAGGGCAAGGGAGATGAGTACTGATTTTGTTTGAGCTTAGGCTCTTTATGTGTGTGGGGGTTTGTGGGGCGGACGCAGGGCGCTGGGTGGTGGAACTTTGTGGTGCATTAATGGGATCTTAATGGGTTCTGGAGGGATTTGCGTTTGTTGTTGGTCAGTGCAGGTGCAGCAGGGGAGGTGATGTGGTAATTAATTCAGTAGATCCGAGCTGCCGGTGGTGTATAATCCGCTGGTGATACAGAGATATGCGATTCTATGACAACAAATAGATCGGCCGTCTTAAGCTGAAGATCCAATGGGTCGTTGGATAGTTGTGGTTTGAGGAAACATCAAGGCCATGATTTTGAGACTTAAAATGGACAAGTTATTGAGTTCTGCACGTTTCCCTCATCAGCTTTACTCGTTGTAGTTAAATTGACAAGGAAGACATGTTGTTCCATTCCTTAAACTTGGCCAATAAGTCCCACCAGTGTGGGGAAGGATTTGTGCTAGCGCTGTACTCTCAGGGATTCTGAAAAGGATGGTTAATTTGTTCCGGTGCTTGGGCAACAAAGACGACGAATATTTTGCTGCATTTTTTTCACAAATTCAAAGGCTTCCGAAAATTAAAATGGGATTATCCATTATGAGGTCCTGAGATTAAGCCACTTGGTGCTGCTTTAAAAATCACTCACAACAGCGGGTAGGAGACGTCCTGAAGTGAAACTTCTTTCCTTCTTTCTTTGGGAACACTGTACAAATATAGAATTGTATTTTGATGTAGAGATTGTCGAAGAAACGTGGGTATAAATCGATCTTTAGGGAAGACGTACCCAAATATACACGAGTCATAGTGCTACCGGTCCCAACAAGACAGCTGTGGTGGTTTGGCATGGCGAGACCCAGACGCTGGCTTGACTAGCATTAGATGTGCGATGTTCCTGGCAATCCTTTAAAAATTGAACACTTTGGATTTGGACTCTCTGTCTTGGCTTAAATGTTGGTTGAATTCTATTTTAGGCAGTAGGCAGCCTAAACTTTCTTTGTTTTTTTTTATGCATTTTATTTATTTTTTTTTTTTTTTTATTTTTTCCCCATTACTCTTACTTGCTAGACAAAAAACGCTTAAAACTAGCTTAACTAAATTAATTATTTTATCCTAACTTACTGGCCCTATACGGGCGCTCTAAGTTACACATATTTTCCCTTAAAATTTGTCTTTCGACGTGTTAATGTAGTTATTTCCAATAAAAATTAAAGAAAGATACTTACGACTAAGAAAAATTGTAGAAAAACTTAGTCAGCTTAATCATTTTTTTTTTGTCTTAAATCTACATAGAGACGAGCTATACAGCGCCATGTCTAGTTTTGACATTCCTGCTAAACTCGTCAGACTGAGCAGGATGACGATGGAGAACTCTCGCTGCTCCATCAAGGTCGGTAACGAACTCACCGAGACCTTCAATGTCAAAAAGGTTTTAGACAAGGCGACGCGCTGTCATGTGATTTCTTTAACATCGTTCTTAAGAAGATCGTGCAAAACTCACTGGCCAACACAAGAGGCACGATCTTCCAAAAGTCCGTTCAACTGCTAGCCTACGCGGATAACATTGACGTGATTGGGCGAACACAGCGAGCCGTCAATGATGCGTTTGCTGGCATTGAAACGGAAGCGGCTAAAATGGGTCTGGCGGTAAACGAGGGCAAAACAAAGTATATGCTGTCATCGAGAAAGGACGCACAACATCGACGACTTGGCCAGAACGTCACCATAGGCAGCTATAACTTTGAGGTAGTAAAGGACTTCGTCTACCTTGGCTCCGCGGTTAACAGTACAAACAACATCAGTACCGAGATCAAACGCAGAATTACTCTTGCCAACCGCTGTTTCTATGGGCTCAAAAGGCAATTGAGTAGTAGAGCCCTCTCTCGGAAGACCAAGTTGACTTTGTATAAGACCTTGATCATCCCAGTCCTGCTTTACGGTGCAGAGGCATGGACAATATCCCAAGCGGATGAACAGTCTCTTGGTCTTTTCGAGAGAAAAGTTCTGCGCGCGATCTTTGGTCCTGTTTGCGTTGATGGCATTTGGAGGAGAAGATTCAACCACGAACTGTATGGGCTGTACAGCGACATGAGTCTAGCCAGGCGTCTACGGATCCAACGCCTAAGATGGCTAGGCCATGTAGAGCGTATGGACAACTTAGCTCCGGCCCGAAGAGTCTTCGACTCTGAGCCTGTGGGACAACGCAACAGAGGACGTCCACGAACAAGGTGGCGCACACAAGTCGAGGGGGACCTCTGCCGGCTTGGTGTGCGAAACTGGAGACAGCTGGCGAAAGATCGTGCTGGCTGGAGAGGCATGTTGAGTGAGGCCCAGGTCCACCTCGGACTGTAGCGCCCTAAGAAGAAGAAGAAGAAATCTACATTACTAAAACTACTACTAATCTACTAAACTAAAACTATATATATTTTTTTTTTTTTAAACTTAAACTTTCTTTGTTTATCCAGAAATGTTCTTTTCCACTTAAAGTTTGAGACCAGAAAGTTGGATCTTGGACGGCAATTACTCTGATCCTTTTTGATACATTTTATTCTACACTGCGCGAAATTAATATAGAGGCAACGCAATAAACGATACATCTGGCGTAATTTCCCACTGAATAAAATGACCGTTAACAAAACGGTATTTTTTCTCATTTACTTTTGTGCTAATGAGATTATGCCGTGGCGTAGTGGGTAGGTGCGTCGACTGGAAATATCAATATTCAATTCTGCAGTACTGAACTCAATAACTATTTTAAAACAATGGGACGTGGAAAAAAGCTCGCCCAAGAGGAACAAATTGAAATCAAAGAAAATGGGTATTCTAACTGGCAAATCGATGTCAAAATAGGAAGATCCCCTAAAGACTAGGGATGCAAACGATACATCGATGTTTGTAAAACATCGACGACAAAATTGTCAAACATCGACATCGTACATTCAGTTCGTTAAACATTCCCAAGATGTGTTATATATAAAATGTGCTTGTATTTATGTATGTAACAATAATGGGGTGGGCTAAAGATGCGCAATAGAATGTAACTATTTTACATCTTAGCCTCTCCTATTCTAATATCCTACTCCGGACCTCCAAGTGGTTCACTTTGAGCATCGAGTAGATCAGGTATCCAACTCCAATGGAATTGTGGGTCGGTGGCTAATCGGAGAGGGTTCAGGTTTCGGCATGTATTGGCTGGATGCGTAAACATAGCAGACCTCGTGTCAACAGCCAAACTAGAAAAGGGGTTGCGGCAGGGAAGGGGTGTCGGTCTTGAAGCAAACGACTCGCTATGTAAACTTGCATGAAGGGCCCGCTCGAGAACCGTAATCCCGAACCGTAGGATCCTCCAACGTCACTTTGGGTTTTTCGTTGGCCCGATAAGCCACAAAATAAAAATCCAATCATCAACGAAACGGAAGACAGAGAAGGTTTTTGTGTTGAAACTGGTAAGACTAGTATATTTAGGTACTGTACATCGTAAATATAGCCAACAATTTGTGTGATGGAGAAAATAAATAAAACATCGGAAAAACATCGATGTATCGTTGTTAATACCGATGTTTTTTAACATCGATTTTTGTTGTGGAGCCATCGATGTTTTCAAAATATGGGGAGCTTTCAGCTATACCGGAAAAATGCATATCCTCTACGTTCCTCCAAAAACGAACTCTATAACATATTTAGAAATGTTAGAATATGTCATAGATGAAATTGCGGATGGAGGCGAGAATTTAATTTTTCAACAAGACAATGCTGCGGTCCCTTCTGCCAAAGTGGTTAAGGAGTATTTTCTTGACACAAATACACCTGTTTTAGAGTGGCCATCGAGATCCCCCGATTTGAATCCAATCGAAAATGTAGGGGGAATACTGGCAAAAAAGTTTATATGAATGGGAGGCAATACAACACCCTTCGCGAACTAAAACAATCCATTCAAGATGTTTGAATT
Organism: Myathropa florea; assembly: GCA_930367185.1. Taxonomy (NCBI): domain Eukaryota; kingdom Metazoa; phylum Arthropoda; class Insecta; order Diptera; family Syrphidae; genus Myathropa; species Myathropa florea. The sequence continues at coordinate 47,888,906 of OV884002.1, forward strand.
AACTTGGATGCTGAATGCCTTCATTCTGTAATAAATTCGATGCCTAGCAGAATTTTTGAGGTCATCAGCAACAAGGGAGGATGTATCCACTATTAACAAACAACATTTGTAAACAACATTTTTTAATTAATAAAAACCTTAAAAACTACTAGGCCTTTATTTTAATTCTCACTCATTTTTTAAAAACTTTCGTTTTTAGAGAACGTATTTTATTAAAGTTATTTTTGTTCAGTACTTTTAGTGTCTCGCTGGGCACACATTAGAGTATAACAAACGCTTTTATTCGGCTGTATTTATTATATATTATGCCCCTATATTAATTTTGCCCAGTATAGTACACCAGTTCTTGAGGAAAACTTCTTACAATTTTTAGTAATAATAATAATATAATAAAAATGACGGCGCTACAGTCCGAGGTGGATCTGGGCCAAACTTCTCAGCAACCACTCGTGTTGTGCGTGCTATTGTTCTTTCACGAGTGAAGGGAACCTTCAGTTTAATGCCGACCCCGAACGGCGAGTTTGAGATGCTTTTTCTAGACAGTTATACTCTTTGAGCATTGTCAGTGATTCGAAAAAGGTGGAGCCGTGAAAAAATGTTAGGTGTTTTTTCGGGAATCGAACCTACAACATCGAGCGTAGGAGTCGACGCACTTACCCATTACGCCACGGCGCCCACAATTTTTACCAACTTTAATTTACAACAACCAAACATTTTGATCATTTAACACAAAAAAAGTTCAAGTTTGTCTAAATGTCATCGTTGACTTAGTTAAAGCGTCGAAATTTATACGCGTTTCTATTTTCGTGGTGGAGAAAATACATTATCTTTCATATTTTGTCCACATAATCATTTTTTCAAGTTTTTTTGAAGATCTGAGCTCCACCAATGCAGCCCTTCCTTACAAACTTAGCTGCACCAAACTGGTTAATCCTACCTTATCGGCATTGTAGCAGAAATAAAGTTGGCTCTTGACAACAAATCAACAATTCGAATGGCATTTAGTTCCAATTCAATTTTTCCTTCAATTTACCACGTATGTTTGAAATCGATTCCGTTGTTCTTTTGAAATGCTTTTGTCGTCAAGAAAACAACTTGTCCACCGCTTGATCTCTCGCAAATTCCCTAAGTTCACCATCTGAGCTCAAAATGCTGACAGCAGCACTGAAATCAATAGTTTTACAAAACTGAAAGTCTCCACCAGAGCAGAGGGACATATCGCCTCCTTGAAGTGAAAGCCACGTCCAGCGGAACAACGTGCTTCCTGAAATTCCTCAGCGCCGCCCACGTATTTTTTCTTCCATCTTCTCAAAGTCCGTCCCAAACTAATTCCCATGCACATGGGAATATCCCGCCAGGAGCATCCACACTCGCCAAAACCGGCAGCCATGCCCCCTGCAAGCAGCTGCCATCCCTTTCGACACCCGCTGCTCTGTGTGTACATTCCAGTTCTCACCCCTCCCTGCAGGACGATGGGAAAAGAGTCCATCTAATTAAAAATTACAAATTAAATTTTTGTAATCCAATCCTCGTCCTTTTTCACTCCAACGCTCGTCTATTGCCCAGCCCCAAAGCCATTGTTCCGACAACCGACCGCCTTCTGGGGCCCCCGGCCATCGTGGTAAAAGGATTTTTGCATGATACCGAAAAGAATCCTATTGCCAGTCCACTCGAGGATGCCCGGTTGCTAGATGTCCTTTTTTTTTCATGTTTTCTGCCACTCCTCATTCATGTGTGACGTGCTTCACATGCTATTGGCTCCACCTGCTGTTGGCCAGAATTTTCTGGACACACTCCACTTAGCCGGCTCTGCTCCGTTGGCGTATTGTGTGTCCACTTATTAAATTCGGTTCACATATAAAGAAGAAATCCTTTTTTGGCTGTGCTGCTGGATGGGGTTCCTTTCGGATAAAAATATCCTTTTCACTGCTTTGTCACTATGCAACCGGTTGCCAGGATATCAAGAGGAAGTACATGAATCTCCAGTGAAGTTGTGATGAGGTTGGCCGGAAGGACAACGCCGGAGGAATGGACATCTGAAGAGGATTATTCGCACATTTATTAAGATTGAATGAGTGGGTGCACGGTGTATGGGTCCTCGAAATGATAATACTTCATTTTCTGCTGGATGTCCTGGCGATAAATTCCGATTGTGATTGAGTGCGCACTCTTCGAATGGAGGTGTGCTTCGGGATTCTCCATTATACTTCGGACAGAGCGAATTATTTCCTTTGGTCCTGGTGAGGTATTTGCACAAAGAATGATTGTGTTGGCTTGAGGATATTGGGGAGGCACTCACGTCTGATGGATGCGTAATTAGTGTACTCTTCTGCATATGCGGACTATTTGTTCATTCAGTTCATTTGGTTCTGTCGGTGTTGTCATTAAATTCGTGAACATTTTAGTCTCAAAAGGGCATTCCATTTCATTTCAAAGCAACCTGGATTTGAACGAGATCAGCAAGAGCACGTCTTTAAGATCTGGCATGCTTGGGGATTGAGACGATCGTTCAGAAAGATCGACTATTATGCTGTAGGTCCAAAAATACCATTTGCGCTCTTTGTTTTCAATTCTTGGGTGGCTGTTTGGAGTATGATTCGGTCAATCGATAAGGTCACCGTTTTTGTTTCTTACTAAGGTTTTTCTGTTAAAACTTTTATCGAACGGGTATAAAGTTCGGACAGAAGCCTGCCGGGACGAGAATGGACAGCTAATAGTAGATTCGCAGTCGATACTGAGAATTTGGAAAAGTAATTTCTGCAGACTGTTAAACGGCGATGAGGACACAAATACCGCTGTCAGGCAGACTGTTCCACTCAACGCAACGGACGATGATAGAAGAGAATACCGTCCTCCCGATCTAGACGAAGTTAAGATAGCGATATCGAGACTGAAGTATAATAAAGCTGCTGGTGCAGATAGTCTGCCCGCGGAAATGTTTAAAGCAGCTGGAGATGATCTGGCATTCCTGCCAAATTCCTCAGACTCAGCAGGATGACGATGGAGAACCCCCGCTGCTCCATCAAGGTCGGTAACGAACTCACCGAGACCTTCAATGTCAAAAAAGGTTTTCCACAAGGCGACGCGCTGCCATGTGATTTCTTTAACATCATTCTTGAGAAGATCGTGCAAAACTCACTGGCCAACACAAGAGGCACGATCTTCCAAAAGTTCGTAGAACTGTTGCCGTACGTGGATGAGATTGACATGATTGGGCGAACACAGCGAGCCGCCAATAAAGCGTTTGGTGGCATTGAAATGGCAGAATGGGTCTGGCGGTGAATGAGACCAAAACCAAGTATATGCTATCATCGAGAAAGGACGCACAACATCGACGACTTGGCCAGAACGTCAGCATAGGCAGCTATGATTTTGAGGTAGTTACAGTTCAAAGAAAAAAAAATTTTCTCTCATATAACGGTTTCTTACCAAATGTCACTCAATGCATTCATAGCGTGGTGGATCCAGCATAATGGTATGGGCTTCTCCTACTATGGTGTAGGTCCCATATTTCGCATAAATAGTGTGATGGATCAACATGCTTACGTGAATATACCGCAGGGAACTATGCTGCCTTACGCAGAGAAGGAAATGCCACTGAAATGGGTCTTTCAACAAGACAACGACCCCAAGCATACCAGCAAAAAAGCTAAGGAGTGGTTTCGGATCAACAACATTAACGTTATAGACTGGCCTTCCCAATAACCTGATCTCAATCCAATAGAGAACCTTTTGGCGAATGTAAAAAAAGTGGTTGCAGCTTCAAAGCCCCGGAATAGTAATGAACTTTGGGTCACAATGAAGAGAGCATGGCAAAACATACCCTTCGAGAGATGTCAGGCTTTGGTGGCTTCTATGAAACGGTGATGTGAAGCAGTTCAAAAGAATAAAGGGTCTACAACAAAATACTAACTAATTTTAGAACACATTTTCTAAAAATATTCGTCCATTTTGTAATATTATTTAAAAAATATGAATACTGCTATTTTTTTGACCGCCCTTTTTGAGTACATTGAAAATATCATTATCTTTCTTATTTATTTTTGTTAATTGAAATAAATCTCTTTAGCTTAAATTTAGTTTTCTTCGTCCACAATTTCAATATTATTAAATTTAATCAATAAATGTAAATATTTTAAAACGATTTATGGATGATATATATTAATGTTATTCAGTTGCTTCATTTTTTGTGTCGTACTGCTATTATTTTGACCGCAGCTGTAAGGACTTCGTCTACCTTGGCTCCGCAGTAAACAGTGCAAACAACATCAGTACCGAGATCAAACGCAGAATAACTCTTGCCAACCGCTGATTTTTTGGGCTCAAAAGGCAATTGAGTAGTAGAGCCCTCTCTCGGAAGACCAAGTTGACTTTGTATAAGACCTTAATCATCCCAGTCCTGCTTTACGGCGCAGAGGCATGGACAATATCCCAAGCGGATGAACAGTCTCTTGGTCTTTTCGAGAGAAAAGTCCTGCGTCCGTTCTTTAGTCTTATTTGTTTGAATGGCATTTAGAAAAGAACCACTAATTATATGGGCTGTACAGCGACATGAGTCTAACCAGGCGTCTACGGATCCAACGCATAAGATGGCTAGGCCATGTAGAGTATATGGAAATCTTAGGCCCAGCTCGAAGAATCTTCGACTTTGGCCACGTTGGATGTCCAAGTTTTAGGTTGTGCCACATGAAAGGTCTAATTTTTCACTTAGTCCTCAATTTTTCGGAGAATTTTTGAAACACTACTGGAGCACTCAGACTGTCAGGTAGCAACCTACTCCAGTGCCGTTAATTTGGTCCCAACGGTGAATGGTAACTGAACCAGACTCGATTTCACTGGGATTCGAACCCTCGAGCTTGGAGCAGGCACTTAACCAACTGCGCCATCCAGTCATGCACATCTGTTGCAAGTACAGTTATTTTTTTTCTAGGACTTTTTATATCATGCTGTCGACGGTTCAAGTTCGTAATCTTTTCCTTTACGAGTTCATATTTGGACATAATGTGTCTCTGGCAACCAAAAACATTAATGACGCATTTGAGAATATAGCGGTGAACGAACGCGTTGTGCTGGTAAGTTTTGTTCGGGAGATCTAAGCCTCCAAAAAGGAACTGCGAACTGGGAAACCGGAAACGGTAATTGACGACGCCATTTTTCGAGAAACGTTGGATAATGACAATAATAATGGTGGCGCTACAGTCCGAGCTGGACCTGGCTCTAGCTTCTCAGCAACTACTCGTGTTGTGCGTGCTATAGCTCTCTCACGAGTGAAGGGGACCAACAGTTTAATGCGGACTCCGAACGGCGATTTTGAGAAGCTTTTTCTAGACAGTTATACTATTTGAGCATTGTCAGTAATTCGAAAGAGGTGGAGCCGTGAAAAAATGTTTGGCGTTTTTTTCGGAAATCGAACGAGCGTAGGAGTCGACGCACCTACCCACTACGCCACGGCGCACACAGCCCCAGAAACATTGGATGCAGACCAAAAAAAAAACGGTGCGGAGCATTACACACAACATGACAGTATCTTCCATGGCAATAAGTCGACAACTATATCAAATATTTTTTACAAAAAAATTCGACATTTCATGTGGTACAACCTAATGCAAGGTGGTGCACGCAAATGGAGAGGTACCTCAGCCGCCTTGGTGTGCGAAACTGGAGACAACTGGCATGTTGGGTGAGACCCAGGTCCACCTAGGACTGTAGCGCCCTAAGAAGAAAGAGTAGAAGAAGAAGAAAGAGCTGTCATATCTTCAATCTTCAATCTGAAAGCTCGATGTTCTTTTCTGTAAAATCGAAATCGGGACTGTTTTTGTGTTGGGAACAAAACAAAAAATGTTTACTTGTTCAAAATTAAGATTTTGAGTAAATGTTGTGGCACTCTTTTTGCTCTGATCAACAACATTCTTTTGTTCTCTTGCTTACATTGTAGTCCTTAGGAAGCAGGAGAAGGTTCAACCACGAACTGTATGGGCTGTACAGTGACATGAGTCTAACCAGGCGTCTATGTATCCAACGCCTAAGATGGCTAGACCATGTAGAGCGTATGGACAACTTAGCTCCGGCCCGAAGAGTCTTCGACTCTGAGCCTGTGAGACAACGCAACAGAGGACGTCCACGTACAAGGTGGTGCACACAAGTCGAGTGGGACCTCGGCCGGCTTGGTGAGCGAAGCTGGAGACAGTTGGCGAAAGATCGTGCTGGCTGAAGAGGCATGTTGAGTGAGGCCCAGATCCACCTCGGACTGTAGCGCCATAAGAAGAAGAAGAAGAAAGGTGCTGCCTAAGACAGGTTGTTTACCGAAGGCTTCCAGGTAGCTGGATACAATCTACGTTAGGCACATAAACCAGCCAATATCCTCCCAAAATTACGTAAAGTTGAGTCTTATACCTTACTTTTCCTGGAAGGTTAAGATTCATCCCTTCTCAAGGTTGCTTCTACGGGACTAAAGGAATCTGAAATTTTCCACACAAATTAAAATGGTACCCCTGAAGTGGAACGTACAGCCGAAAAGCTTTCACGCCAATCTAAACAGACCAAACCACAATAGGACTATCAGAGAATTTGACTTCAATTTGAATTTGAATTTGACTTGAGAATTTAGCTTGAGTCCAATGACGGTGTTTGTTTACAAAATCTCCCGTAGATCACGAAACAATATTCCAGTGCAATGCTTCAGTCCCCGAAATTCCATTGACTATCTGCCAACTCTCATCGCGCGATAAAGGTCCAAGTTCCCCCTGTCACCAACCCACCAGCCACATCACTTGCCTCTATGGAATCGCATCCATATCCGCACGGTGAATGCGGGAAAAAAATCAATTGAGTGCAAACCAGACACAACCCCCCACCACCACCACTGAGTTCCTTAAATCCCAACACTGTCCACCTCAAAGCGATACACCAGCCCCAGGTCCAGGGGCGACAACATGCCCGCATCCATCGTCGAGGATGAGTTCCAAAAAAGAAACGAAGACAATCCCTCGGAGTGCACCACTTCCCTGTCCACAAAAGAGACTTAAGGATCACCCCCATTTGCATCAATCCAACCCCCTGTTCACTGCAACAGTCCACCGCTGCATCGAGCACTCCTCACGGGCATAGGCTTCGAAACCGTTTTGATTTTTATTAATAAAAAGTGAACTCAGCGAGATTTCTGTGTTCTGGCAGGAATAAAGTGCAACGTCCTGTCGCCTGTCCGCACCACATCCATCGAGAGTCCATTTACACAGCCGCCGCGCCGCTGGGATGGCCTCTCACTCAATTTGGTGGGATTCGCCTGTCAAAATGTGATTCTCTGCATGCATGATGCTGCGACACAAGAAGGACCTACTCTGTCCGTCACATCGCCGCCAGGCGATTCACTTGAGCCCCTTGCTGCAGCAATAATGTGAAATCCTCTCACGAATCAAAGGATATTTCTGCGGGCGCATAAAGTGCCACACATCGGCAACAGCAGCAGCAGCAGGACCAGACACTGTGTGTGTTTGTTGATTTTTTGAGACCCGCTCCGTTTCGCTTCTTGCCGATTGCAACGCGAATATTAAATTTGTCCTGACCAGCCTTGGAGATTGGAGATAGGATGATGATGTGTATCTACTTCCGGTTATTTGCATGCAGTTGAAACGAATCCCGTTTGTTTTGTGCGTTTTTTTTTGTATGTGTCCTGTGTGTGCCTCCTTCTTTGTGGGGGCTTTTGGATGGACATGTGCATGTGCAGGAGCTGCAGGATGTAGGATTCCCATTGACAACTTGTTAGGAGGGCTTGCAGATATGTGATCCTTTGTAACGATGTTATATTGACTGTGTTAATGGTTTCGACCGGTTTTTTTCTCTCTTTCCTCTTCTGTTCGCTTGTTTGGTGGAGGGTGTGGGTGGGTGAGGGCGTCGCATACATCCGCGAGCCCATTTTTGGTATCCACAGCATCCGCTAAGTGGACGTGGGTAATAAAAATGAATCCTTTATGGTTCGTTTCATAGGTGCGAATGAGGGTCCTTAATGTTGACTGGTGGACGGTGGCAAATGGAACCGCTTTTATGGTTTCGCCGAGTGGAAAGGGCTCAACTTTGTGCCGGCCACTCGGCGATGCCTGAATGGGATGCGTAAATGCTGGGGGAAAGCAGTTTTTTTTATGTCCGATTGAGGGTCATATGATGAAGAGATGGTAGTGGTGGACTCTGGCCATTTGATGATGTCCTCTCCTTCGTACCTCTTGTGGCATGGGGTGGATCGGCATCATTGTCTCCCGAAGCAGCAAGGCTTACCACAGATCAGCGGCCTCTCAAAACTCGAATGTCCTTATCTCAGTTTCTGCGGAAGAAGCAACCCAAATCCGTGGTAACATCATTCCCGCTTGTGGTCGCCTCAAATCATCCCTCCACACCATCGGCCAAAACTAACCGCAAGGCATTTACACCCAGCATTCGCGCACCCAAACCCTTTCTCGTCAATTCCACTCAAAAACCCCATGCGTCCTTAATTATTTTCACAACTGTTGACCCAACCTCCGACCGCAGATATTACCAGGAAAAAACTGAAAATCTGCGTTAGCTTCATCAGTAAACCGCAGACCGCACTCGCGCCCGCTACCCCTCGTGTGGCACCCTGCAGCGAAACAAAAAGACAACAGCAGAGGCAAGCAACAAAAAAAAATCCCTTCACCGTTGACCACAATTCCGATTACCTTGCCGCTTTGAACTTGAAACAACAGCGCGTCCGCAGAAAACCTCAACAAACGAACCGCAAGCCTGGTCGTTGTCGTCTCGTCTCGTCGCAGGACATTACACCAATCAGCCACCCGCCACCAGCCATCGTCGGCCGTCATTAATTCGAAATTGATTTTCATCTTAAACGCAGAGTCCTTCGAGGAACTTAAAGAATCCCCTTGACTGAAGTGAATTAATTTCGTTTCAATGAACTTAATTACCGTCCGGACTGCTGCAGGGTGGGCGACGACAATCCAAACACTGTCGCTGCTCCGTGCGACTTGACTTGTCAAACAGACAAAAGAGTTAAGTCAATCGACGACACATTCCTCGCTCCTCCGGCCCGCCCCTCGGCCATCGGTTGACAATGCCAGACCGAGGCTGTTGATCTTTTGGAAATTAAAATCCCCGACCGAGTGTGTCCTTAGCAAGGATTTGCAAAAATGGAGGAACACGAAGAGCGCACTCCGCCTCTCTCCCCCCAGCACTAATGAACTTCAGGCGTTGATTGCTAATTGATTTGTCAACACCAACTGCTGCAGAGAGAGAGACCGAAGTTATGTTAACTTTCCGCCGAAGGTGATGGTGGGGGTGCAGGTGGTGGTAGGGGTGGATGAGCCGATAGAATCTGGTGATGACCATCAAAATTGTGCAAACGATTGCGTTTATGTTGTGCGACAACCAGTGGTCCTTGAAGCTTGAGTAAACCCTTCTCTCTCTCTGGAGTGGACCGTGGCACTAATGAAGTGTCCAGCGAGTCGTGTTGGCACACATAGTAATCCAGAATATTTGGTTCAATCAACGGGCCAAACTGTGAGCTCAAACACGATCCCGAGAGTCGACACAAAAAAGCGGTTCCGATAATTACCGGTGTTGGACAAGAGACAAGAGCACTGGTCCTCCCATCGTTGTCCTTGTCTGCGGCGTTCGTTTTAATTGGCCTCTTTATGCACCCCTTCCTTTGGGGGTTTTTGGCCAAATACAATCATCGTTGTCGTTATCGCCGTCGCCGTCGTCGTCGTTGTAGTCGGTGTCGTTGTCGATGTCATATTGAAGTCACTTGTCAAGTCTCGATTGTGACACCGATTCATTGGTTCGTCCTTTGGAGTGATTTGCCATGCAGGGACAATGGCCTTTATCCTTTCGGAATTTTTGTTAAAAGATTGTCAGAGGAAATTAATTGGGCATCAATCAGGATCACAAGTGGGGTCGGGGGACATGACATGGCTTTGTGGCCGTGTGACAGGAGAGCTTTTCATATTTCATCGAGTGTTTGTGGCTGGACTTCCCCTGCTTTTTTGTTTTTTGCGTGTGTGTTCTTTCTCTCTCTCTCTGCTCCCGGTGTCCTCTGTCGATTGATTTGATTGAGTGTAGAAGGATTTGGGGGTGGATGGCTTTCAAGAGCTGCAAGATGAAGTGACCGGGAACGAGGGCGGATGAATGTGGACAAGAATTGAGGACGTGGACGTCGGACCGTGGAAATACCCATCAAGAACTTTGTTAGCAGCTCTCTTCCAGATCATGACAATTTACTCGAGGAGGCCATTCACCTTTGTATACCTTCGGAGCGATATTCAAATTCGCCGCAATCTCGCTTCAGCTGGAGTCCTTCTTTTTTCAATCCCGCCAGATTAAAAGCGGAAGCCAGATTGAAAAAATGTTCATCAAGTCCTTTGTTGGCTTAGAGTTGTGGCAGCTCCATTGCTGATAGACCTTCGGCGTGGTATTTACATTCGCCGCAGTCTCACTTCAGCTTCTTCTTCTTCTTCTTCTTCTGATGGCGCTACAATCCGTGGTGGACCAGAACCTCAACCAGTAAGCCTCTCCAGCTGGCACGATCTTTAGCAAGCTGCCTTCAACTGCGCACGCCAAGTTTCCTGAAGTTCTTCTTCACTTGTGTGCGCTATCGGTTTGAGAGCATCCTCTATTGTGTTGTCCCACGGGCGCGGTTCTCTTTCTTAAGCCCCCCGCGGATTAAAAGTGGACGTCAGACCGGGGAAATACCCATCAAGTGTTTTGTTGACTTGGAGTCGTAGCATATCCTTTAAGGCGAACCATTTGAAAAGGCCATTAACATCTGTAGATAATTGCATCGAACCTCTCCCTAGGCTCAGAACGAGACGAAAAGTTGAGAAAACTGTTCAAGATTTGAACAATATCCTCACCAAATGTTTCGAACTGACGTTTCGAGCTAGAAATACTCCCTATAGATCGCAGATGTACACAGAATCCGCAAGGAAACTAGAAAGCTTGTTAACAGGTCCCTCAAGACCAATTTGGATGAGGTCTAGAACTTGTACCAGCAGACTGGTTAATGTGCTTAAAAACGACAAATCAGCCAGGCTGGAAACACTCACCAGACTACAACCAGCTCCTATCCCTGGAACTGGAGATGAGCTAATTAATAATCAACGCCGAGGCTGGTTTCCTTCATCGCTCGTGGTGAAGTACTCAGTTGCGTCTATTGATGGTTTCAAGTCGCCAGCTATCGATGGTATATACCCAGTTTGCTGTAAGGGTATAGACCAGATGCTACCAGTTTTGAAAATAATTTTCACCGTCAGTCAGGGCAGTTCCAGACGCGATATAATCTCGCACGCGATTGTATTGTTGAAACTCAAAGCTCTTGGTTTCCAATCTGGATCTATAGCGTGGATCAAATCATACCTTGAAGAGCGTCAATTTCAAGTCCTTGTTAAAGCCTCTGTGTCTAATCCTTTTACAGCCATATCTGGGGTCCCCCAGGGTAGCCCTCTTGGTCCGCTGATTTTCATCCTGTCAATCAATGACGTTGACATCATGACACATTATAAGTAATCTATCAGTTTATTCGGACGAAATAAACATTTGTAAGGACATTTCTACCCCTGCTGACTCTCATGCTGTTCAAATGAATTTGAACACTTTTTCGATTTGGTGTACCAAAAATATTCTTGTGCTAAATGTAAGCGCCTTCTAAAACTATTATGTTGGCGACAAACGAGAAACATAAGATTTGTAGCATACATGGAACCAGATCTCGATATGGAGAGCCATAATCGAGTTTGACGGACTTCGGGATGTAAAAATAAACCCTGTAGCCTAAGTCTATCATGACATCTTTGAAGAAAAAAAAAAAATGCAGCGCTAGGCCACGCAAGAATGTAACAAGCTAAAGGTCTCAAGACAAAGGATGAAAAAAAAAAACAAATTCCTCTTAATTTTCCAGTGATGACAGTGAAAATGTCAAATCACAAGCATTTAAGTAGTTCCCAGTTGTCAGGGACATTCTTCAATCCACGCGCAAATTTTACGCTTTGATTCCCTCATCAACTCGGTTGTCCTTTGAAACGAAAGAGCACCTCACCCAACTGGACTACCCGCTGGGCAGACTTAAACACTCAATTCAAATGCCGCCGAACATCGTTCACAAAGTCTTTACGACATGCACACGCTGCATTTCCAGAAATCAGTCCTCCCATGACCCGGTAGTAACTGAAGAGAATGACTTTCTCCCGAGGGGACGCAGCATGCATACAATCGGACGAGGTCTGTCCTTTTAGCACCTTGCATTTCTTTGGAACCTCCGTATCGTCTTCCAATTCAAAAGCAGCTCTCTCGCAGAGTCCAGAGATCGATTGTTTTCTAAAACAAATATTCCAGAGCTACCTACAATTTGTGGTGGTGATTGTCTGTGCGAGGGAAACGCGTCCATCGTTTCTGAGGTAAACGTCCATAAACTCTGTGCAGGATTGCTGTGTGTTCACGCACAACAATGTGATCGCAATTAAGTCATAAACGAATATCGAATGACCTTGAGATAAATTGCCTCCGAAGAGGTTCTAGTTGCGTTCGGTGAGGATGATGGCCGATGGGTAATGTCCCCCGGTGTGTGAGGAGGACTCTGAATGTCGCGTGCATTCAGTGAGAGAGTGATGCGTTCGTGTATCGTTTTTGGTTTAGATTTACGACGGGGAAGTGGATGAAATGTCTTGGCAACACACACAGTAGCTGCATTCGAAGAATCGACTAACAATGCCGCCAACAGGAGTCGGGTTCGTTCCACGAGTCAGGGATTGTAGTGCATTTCCCTTGAGGATGATCTGGCATCAAATGGGGTTCAAGAAAGAGGATTCTAGCTCAAGCGAGACTGAGGCGAATATGGATACCACACCAAAGAATGAGAGAATGACCTCCTCGAGCAAATGGATGGGAGGTGCCACGACTCCAAGTTAACAAAGCACCTGATGGGCATTTCCTCGTTCTTCTAATTCACGGAGGGTTTAAAACAGAGGAATCCAGCTTAAGCGAGTCATCGACACCGCGCCCCTGAGACAGCGCAATAGAGGACGCCCACAAACCGAGGACCACACAAGTGGAGAAGGACTCCAGCCAACTTGGCGTGCATAGTGGTAGGCAGCCGGCTAAAGATCGTGCCAGCTGGAGAGGCTTGTTGGTTGAGGCCCAGATCCATCCCGGACTGTAGCGTCACAACGAGTCACAATTTGGTATAATTTTTGTGGTTGTCGGTGTCATTTGGCCCAATTTTTTCGAAAATTATGCTGGTGCGACTGCTTTAGTGAGTGGATTGCGTTACGGACGGATGTTGACTCACGTTTTTTGCCTGAAATTGATGCTGCGGACGTGGACGACGACAGCATGACAACGTTACATGCTATTCAGCGGGTGAAACAATGGCTCCATTGCGGGACAAACTTCCTGGACTTCCACGAAATGGAGACTTCAATTTAAAACAGGCGTGTCTCAAGCGTACATAGTAGGTCTTTTACTTTTCATTTTACGTATTAATGAACTCCCAACGCATGCTAAAAAGTGTAGCTTAAGAATAAAGTTCACCACAATGGTCCACCAAGGATTCATTCGCTAAAGGAAGTTTGTGAAGGAGTTGAACGAGTTGTTATGAAAATGAATATTGGCCTTTAAACCCGTGATCGAATCATGGGCCCTTTGTATATTCGACTTCAACTCATACTTTCGAACTGAAGAAGTCCAAAAAAAGAGACATCGACTGCGCGAAGGGATTTATCTGAGAGTTCCTGAAAAAACCAGCCCAAGTCATGCAGTCTTGGGACTGATAGTCTGAATTTTTGATGAACCGGAGCAAAAAAAAAAAGGTCTCTGTCGTCAAAAAAGGAGTTGCAGCAAAATAGACTGCAAACATAATTCGAAAGCTTCGAGCAAAATGTGTCCTTGTTCGCTGTTTACAGTTCAACTTCTGCAATCACTTCAGGTTTACCCTTCCCCGATGGGACTGAGAAATCCCCATCACATCGCATGCACTGACCCCAATCATACGGAGACCGTAAAGCCTCCGCTGAATGTAGGTTCCAATTACTTTTATGCGTTACGCTGTGCCGCGATTTCACTGATTGCATCCGACGATAATGCACAGATGCAGCAGAGACTTCGTCAGCGTTGAAGGTAGCGGCAGTGGTGGCAGCAATGGTGGCGGCGATGTCGGCCGTTAGAATTCGTTAATTATCCTGTCAATAGGATTCGACGAAATTTGGTTGCCTTGACCACACTCGCGGCATTGGCATCCGTGCACGGCAAAACTTCGCCCAGCGATTCTCGGTGTGTGTCTCCACCCGGACGAACGGCATTTGTTCACCGCATTAAGGGTTCGCCTGGGCGTAGACTGTTGCTGGGAACAGCTGAGAACAGCTGACGCGTAATGGCAAGTGATTCGACGGGATCCGGATGTGTATGCATCCAGCTTTGGTGGTCGGTCGGCATAGTTACGGTACCGTTCTGCGTGTAATGGAACTAACGCGTGTATTCTCCACCTCGCCTCCTCCCCTTGGTGTGCATCGTCAGGATGCAGGAAACCACGATGATATCGGTCGAACCGTGCGGTAAAATACCAAAAAGTTGCACAGGCAGGCACCCCACACCAACACTCGCACCCTCGTCGAAAATGGTTACTGGCCGTGGGTAGTGATGGTGGTCACGATGTTGGAAGACTGGAGGAGTACTTGAAGCGCGGCCAAGCCAACCTATCAGCGTGTGTAGACTTTTTGGTGGTAATGACGATGGCAATGGCAATGGCGATGCATCATCAACGTGTGCAACGTGTGCGACGTGTGTTCGCTTGTCGTGTTGGCAAATGTGGAAGTGATAGGATTCGGTGCCTGTTTCCAACCTCAATTTCCCAAATGAATTTTAATTAAATGCGTCGAGGATTTGTTGGGTGTTGTCAGAGAGATCCAAAAGCTGTCCACTGTGCCCCTCGAAAATGGCGGGTGGACTGAGGTGGGCGACAGAACACAATGGCTGCCGTACCGCGGACCGAGATAAAAACTGTGAAATTGTTTCAGTTCTCCTCTGGTCGCAGTCGATATATTTGCCATTGGATTCGTGTCTCTCTAATGATCAGGTCTCGTGTCTATTCGTGCGGTGACCACAGACAGCGGAACAGCGCCATTCTGTGGGAGTTTAAATTTTTGGCAAAACATTGAAGAGACAGAATTGCCAAAATGGTTGCGCATTTAATATCAGCGAGATGGGGTGAAGGAAAAGGGGGCTCTTTAAGTAGTCTTTGCCTTTCATTTTCATATGAGGGAGATGTTAGGATGTTTCTGCGGATGTCGCGGAACCCGTTTATCAACCGAATCAATTAGGAATGAAACCTGAGAAACACAGAGAAGCGAGATTAATTCCAGAGGCCATCTACTGCTAAAAGGTTACAAACTATGTTTAGACGTGGTCTTCATTCAAATTTGGGGTTGATTTTTAATTTTAAGAAAGAAACCATCAGCTACGCTTGCCCAAGACTAAAAACATGGCCATGTTCGACTATGTATGTGCCTGAATGAAATTTCGAACAACTTGTTGTACAATTAGTGGTACGAGAGATCCATTGGCGAATGGGGTAAACATGAAATTGACGTTCAGGTGCAAGGCGTCCAGAGTTCAGAAAGTGCATTTTTTAAGGTTCCGTCTACAAAAACGGAACCTTTATAATTTCGGTCCGTCCGTCCGTCGTGTCTGTCACACTTTTTTATCTCCGAAGTTTCGGCATGAAATTTTGGAATTAGGTACTTCAGACCTAGATGTCATTGCCTATGCAGCGATTTTAAAAAGTGGGGCCATTTGCGGGTGGCTCCAGTACAGGTGAAGTTGACATTAATTTTGAAAAATTATCACACCCCATCGAAATATATATCAATCGACAGATCTTTCGAAATGAGGTGGAGGTTTCTCTCAACACTTTTTTATCCAAAATACCGTTTGGAAAATATGGAGCTCCAAAGTTTTTTTAAATGCGTCCCCCCAGCCGTTTCTAAACCAAAGTGTTTAAAAATCTGAAAAAATCACAAAAACTTGGCTTCATTGAGTACTTTCATTTAAAACCATTGCGAGCCTTCTGGCCCTAATGGTTTTGGAGATATTGGCCAAAAACGGTCAATCATCGACATGCGAATTTTGAAAATCTGAAAACGCAGTTTTGAAGACATCAATGTAAGCATTAAGAAATTATAAATTTCAAAATATCGATTTATGTCGAAATTTTGAAATATCTAAGTTTTAAAATGAGAACAATTTTCATTTTCACACATAATTTCTTGCTGTGTTCGGCTACTCTATTCGTTGATGAGCGTTATCTTTTCGATCTCACCCCTAAATGCCCAACAGAAATGAACACACACACACCGCAGGCATGAGCAGTGATTGGGTATGTGTATGATGGAAGGGATTTTCTGTGGTGGATAAACTTGGATAGAGGTATAGATATGTGTATGGATGAATGATTGTTTGATTGGATCTATGAATGTATGAATGAAGGGTTGATTTGGGTTGAAGTTAGAAGAAAATTCAACTTAAATAATTTGGCAACGTCGTTTGATATTCAGAAATCATCCATTAATATTATGCGACCTTCCCCGTGCGAGTTCAACTCGTACTTGCCCAGTTTTTTTTTTGGAATACATTTAATCCCGATTTGCAAATAATGAATCTATTTTCAATTTGGTTTTACGAAAAACTGCAGTTTCCGATTTAAGACCTTTTTGCCTAACGTCAAAGATTTGTAAAATTTGTGAAAACGGAAGCGTACCCGACGACTGAAATATCAGCTACATACGTACAATTAATTCATTAAATTTTCAATTAATTTAGTATTTAAATTGAACTAATGCCAACTGTTTTACACAGTCATTGAAGACAATTATTTGCCACTATATGTAATTATATTGAAAGTTGCAATTGTTTTTTCGTGCACCAATTAGAGGTTACATTTATAAATCTACGCAAAGTACACAATTTTTTATACGATTTCAAAAATTATTTATTTTTTGTAAACTAGAAATATAGACTTTTCAGAATTTATATAGGATGTTATGCCTTTGAAAACAAACTTTAATGAATTTGAAGAAATTGGTTGGTTTCACTTCTAGTTCCAAAGAAAATTAAGAACAAATAATTCATTGACGAATTTTGATATGGAGGGTCTCTTCGAAATTTTCGTGTATGCATATATCACGCTTAATACCACCCTACGTGATGTGACTTGGCGCGGAGTTATGTGACATGGCGTGATGATACGTAATATGTGATATTATATGACGTGAGGTGACGTGAGGGTGATGTGAGGTGACGTGAGGGTGACGTGAGGTGACATGAGGGTGACGTGAGGTGACATGAGTTTAACGTGAGGTGACGTGAGGGTGACGTGAGGTGGCGTGAGGTGGCGTGAGGCGACGTGAGGGTGCCGTGAGGAAGACGTGAGGTGACGTGAGGGTGACGTGAGGTGGCGTGAGGATGGCGTGAGGTGACGCGAGGGTGACGTGAGGTGGCGTGAGGATGGCGTGAGGTGACGTGAGGGTGACGTGAGGAAGACGTGAGCTGACGTGAGGGTGACGTGAGCTTACGTGAGGGTGACGTGAGGTGATGTCACGTAACTTCGCATCACGTCATCTCATTTCGCATTACGTCACGTCATTCTATGCCATCTCACGTCTTTCGACGCCACGTCATATCACTTAGGGTGGAGTTAAGCGTGATATACATATGCATACACAAAAATTTCGAAGAGACCCTCCATATCAAAATTCGTCATGAATTATTTGTTCTTAATTTTCTTTGGAACTAGAAACCAAGCAATTTCTTAAAATTTATTAAAGTTTCTCTTCAAAGGCATAACATCATATATATTTTCTGAAAAGTCTGTATTTCTAGTTTACAAAAAATAAATGATTTTTGAAATCGTATAAAAAATTAAGCACTTTGCGTAGATTTGTAAATGTAACCTCTGATTGGTGCGCGACAAAAAAATTGCTACGTTGACGTTGACCAATGACAATTCCATGCTGGGATCGACGGTGTGATTTCTTTAACATCGTTCTTGAGAAGATCGTGCAAAACTGACTGGCCACCACAAGAGGCACGATCTTTCAAAAGTTTGTTCAACTGCTAACCTACGTGGATGACATCGACGTGATTGGGCAAACACAGCCAGCCGTCAATGATGCCTTTGCTGGCATTGAAACGGAAGCGATTAAAATGGGTCTGGCGTTAAACGAGGGCAAAACCAAGTATATGCTGTCATCGGGAAAGGACGCACAACATCGACGACTTGGCCAGAACGTCAGCATAGGCAGCGAACACTTTGAGGTAGTAAAGGACTTCGTCTACCTTGGCTCCGCAGTAAACAGTATAAACAACATCAGTACCGATATCAAACGCTGAATAACTCTTGCCAACCGCTGTTTTTTGGCTCAAAAGGCAATTGAGTAGTAGAGCCCTCTCTCGGAAGACTAAGCTGATTCTATAAAAGACCTTGATCATCCCAGTCCTGCTGTAAGGCGCAGAGGCATGGACAATATCCCAAGCGGATGAACAGTCTCTTGGTCTTTTCGAGAGAAAAGTTCTGCGCGCGATATTTGGTCCTGTTTGGGTTGAGGGCATTTGGAGGAGAAGGTTCAACCACGAACTATACGGGCTGTACAGCGACATGAGTCTAGCCAGGCGTCTACGGATCCAACGCCTATGATGGCTAGGCCATGTAGAGCGTATGGACAACTTAGCTCCGGCCCGAAGAGTCTCCGACTCTGAGCCTGTGGGACAACGCAACAGAGGACGTCCACGAACAAGGTGGCACACACAATTCGAGGGGAACCTCGGTCGGCTTGGTGTGCAAAAATGGAGACAGCTGGCGAAAGATCGTGCTACCTGGAGAAGCATGTTTAGTGACGCCCAGGTCCCCTTCGGACTGTAGCGCCCCAAGAAGAAGAAGAAGATCGACGACTCAAAACGATGATGAGTGTTACCTCTCACATTCCATTCATTTCAACCCCTAAATGCCCAACAGCAATGTACACACCGCAGGCATGAGCAGTGATTGGATATGATGGAAGGGATTTTCTGTCTAAGATACATTTTTTTCGAGGTATAGGATGGCTGTTTGTTTGGTTGTATGCACGAATGTAGTAATGAATGGTTGATTTGGGTTCAAGTTAGAAGAAAATTTGACTCAAATAACTTGAATTCTTCGCCCGATATTCAAAAATGCTTCCATCAACAAATATTTATGCGACGGAACCTTTGCCGTGCGAGTACAACTCGCATTTGCCCAGTTTATTTAAATACTACTTTCGATAACAATAATAATAATAATAATAATGGCGACGCTACAGTCCCAGGTGACTTGGGCCTAGCTTCTCAGCAACCACTCGTGATGTGCGTGCTACACAAGTGGCTCTCTCACGAGTGGAGGGGACCTACAGTTTAATGCCGACTCCGAACGGCGATTTTGAGAAGCTTTTTCTAGACAGTTTTACTCTTTGAGCATTGTCAGTGATTCGAAAGAGGTAGAGCCGTGAAGAAATGTTATATGTTTTTTCCGAGATTCGAACCTTAGACCTCGAGCGTAGGAATCCACTTCGCCACGGCGCTCATACTACTTTCGATAGCTTAGAAAAAATTGTTCGATGATAAGAACCGTAAAAGAAGTTTGCATAAAACAAGAGATATTAAATCCATTTTCATGCCATTTTGTACGGAGTTGCACATCATTCAAATTGCCGCCTCGACTTTCTTGGCAGTGTTTCAGCGGTCGGTTTTTTTTATGACTCGGTCCAGAATGTTTAGCGTTATTCCAGCATTAGCGTCTCGAATGTTGGGCTTGAGTTCGTCCAAAGTAGTTGCCTTGTTAGTGTAGACTAAGGACTTGACCAAGCCTCAGAGCAAATAATAGAGTGGTGTTAAGTCGCATTATCGCGGCGAATATGTGATGAAAGTTCACCGTGAGATGACCCAATCGCAAAATTTCCACTTTGAGAGTTGCATCGAAGCGCCGTCTTGTTCGAATCACAACTCGGATATATCGATCTTGAGTTCCGACCACAGAAAGTCGGTAAGCATCCTCCTTCCCCATTCGAAGAAAATCAGGTCATGTCATGTACTAACCCTTTCCAAACAGTTTTTTTTTATTTCATTTTTATTAAGACTTAATTTAACCTCACTTGCTAGACAAAAATGACTAAAACTAGCTTAAATAACTTGTTATGAACTATCTTACTGGCCCTCGGCGGGCACTCTAAGCTAAACGTAAAACTACAATTATTGCTAAGACAAGGAACAATTAATACTAGGAATGTCAGCCGACTTCGAGTACCAGACCTACCCCGGATCGACGAGGGAGCTCGCTCTTTTAACCACCAAAACTGCTTGTGCTGCTTGTTCACATCTTTAACATCTCGGCTGGACACCGATCTACTAAAGCGGAGAAGCTCCTCAGTGCTCTGTGCGACGTCTCGGCTGTAGTTGAGTCGCCCATCCACAGTTGTCCGAGCAATGTGGAAGATTAACGGAACTGCATCTTTATCCTGGATTGGATCAGACCTGCCTGGTCGAAATAAAGGAATGCTTCTGGGGGGACGAAGCCTTTAAGGCGCACCCTCTCATGGTACCCGTAATTGGGGTAGTAAGCCCCTGAAATTAGGTTGTTCGTCGAGATAATTACTCTTGCAATGCGCCTACGAGTCATCTTGATTAAAAAGATATCTACTCTTATCAGGTTCACCCTGTTGTATAGGATCTCATTAGGATAGAATTTTTTGTACTGGGACTCTGGTGTTCTGTAAAGGTGAAGGCAAGCCCTAAGACAACCCCTCTCAAACACCCGAATCTTTTTCATTAAGCTTGCTCCCACATTGAACCACACGGGACAGCCATAAGCAAGCATCGGCCGAATAAGGACCATGTAGCAGATTACCTTCACTCTCGCATCGAGTAGGCTGTTGCGAAGCAGTCTCTTTGTAAGAGCGAAAGCCCCTCAAGCTCTGGCCAGAGCAGCATCTATATGTTTGTTAAAATGTACATAGATATTGATCTAGCCGAATCCCCAGGTATCTGACTACAGTCTGATTCGCTAGTGACTGCCCATGTCGTCCAACAACTGAGAACTTTAGGCAATTCTGTTTGGTATCCACCGAGGCCTTTCTCAACGGAGTTCTGAATAAGATGGTTTCAGACTTCTGAAGGTTGATAACCAACTTCTAGTCGTAGCAAAATCGCTAATATTTCTCGTAGTCACTTTGCAAGAGTGTTATAATGATCTCAATTTTAGGACCTGATATGTACACAATCAGATCGTTGGCATACGCTATCGATTGTGTAAATATTGCAGAGTATTGGCGAGTTGACCGCACCCTGTTGCAGACCATTTTTAATGTCAAACGTTCCCGCAGAAACTACATCGCAATTCTTAACGATGAACCTTCTGTTGGATAGAATATTAAGCAACGTGTACAGTAGTGGTTTGCTTATACCCAATCTGTTCAACTTATAGAAGAGCCCTTCCAACCATACGGTATCGAAGGGCTTTTCCAAGTCGATCAGTAGGGTACCCGTTCACTGTTTCTTGTTTTTATTCCATTGTATGTCCGACAATAGTTTAGACGCGGCATGTATTGTATCATGCCCCGCCTTGAAACCATATTGGTTATCCGAAACAATGTTATTGTGCTCAACCTATTTGATCAAAGCTATTAATGACTTTTTCGAATATCTCGCTGATATTCGGAAGGAGACTTATCGACCGGAGCCGTACCAAACAGTCAATTCTTGTGGATGCATTGATGCTCGGCCAAACACTTGTGGATTGTGTTGACTCCAATAACGACAACTTAGCTTGTTGATATATCCGCTGATGATTTTTTGGTCGAAATCCGGATCACCGGCAAGATTTCCAGCGCTCAATTAGCAAACTCAAGGCGTTGTTTATGGTCGTCCGTCTTTAACATCATCGTCCACATCAGCACCATCTTAAGAGGATGTATGCCCAATCCAGACGCAAATCCAACGCCAGTTTGACTCTCTGGCGATGCCCAATTCAGGCTCCGAATCAACATTTCTGGGACTATTTCGATACTGGCCACTGCGACGAATTGCTTGCACACTGAAGCCATGATGAAAACCAACCTCGCGACGGGATTCACATTCATGTTGCGTATTTTTATTTTTCTTTTATTTGGAGGATTTTTTGGAACATTACTGGAGCACTCAGACTCATAACTGGTCCATTGTACTGCCAGGTAGCAACCTACTCCAGTGCCGTTAATTTGATCCCAACGGCAAATGGTGACTGGACAAGATTCGCTTTCACTGGGATTCGTACCTGGAACCCATGTAACTTGGGGCAGTCACTTAACCAACTGCGCCATCCAGTCGCCACGTTGCGTTTTTACAACTGAGCCGGATTATCGAAAATATTTTTTAATAATTTTCCCACGTTCGGGAGCCTTCGAACAATGCACGATAAAATGGCAAATCTTACTGAAAGTTTTTACAGTTGAATATCATTGGTAACTCTGACATCTGCTGAAACATAACGTTTGAAAAAACGATCACTGCTATCTGATCACTCTTTAGCAGTCCTGAAATCAAAATCATGCTTAGAGGATAGTAGTTCTGTTGGAAACCTTCCTGAAGAGCATATCCCCTGTTCTTGACCCTCTCAAGCAGCAACTAAGAACCATCGACTAATGCCCTCAAAAACCCAAGGCAAACTACGGGGAAAAAAGTGTATCCCCGCTTATGTTGGAAGCAGGCTTTCGCTTTTTACATTAGCATCCTTAATGCATGCCCTGTCGGCCACCGGCCCAGCCATGCCCACCGCACGCCGACACTTGTGTCGCCTCCTCAAAGCGGAAGCCATGTACGATGCATTTTTCAGGCCCACCACCACCACCACGTTGCACATATTCCATTCTGCGGCAAACCCCGGATAACACACATACTCGAGCACACATCCACCCCCGCCAGGACTACAAGACAAAGTGTCGTCCGGTACTTGCCACTTAGGCTTTTGACGCCATTCCACGCCCTGTGTGAGTGCCGTTGAGCCACATTAAGTGCCAAGTATAATAATTATATCGCCGACAAGGAACACCAGCAGCCGGGAAGTCCTGACTGGAACGAGCAGTAAATAAAATTGAGAAACATCCAAAATACAATGCCCACCCCCATCCCCAGATAGGCGCACGGGGGCCGGGCATGCGAGGCTGGAACAACACAACCCAGTGCCAGCGTGATTGACGTTGAGATGCCCACAGAAGTGCATTAGCTTTTATGCACGCCAGACTTCATCCAACATTTAGTTTATTGCAAATGCCACCGGCGCTGGAGGCAGCGTGGCGCGACAGCCAGAGACGGAGTCGGAGTTGGACTCCGAGCCGTTGCCATTGCCGGAGCACTTGCCTCTCCATTTCAATCAAAGCCCCTTCGGCTTTTGCAGAGGCTCTCGTGCAGCTTTTGTTGGCTCCGTGTTCTTCACGCGTGTACACCCCCACCACATCCCACAGCACGCCAGCACATCACACACCATGCCACACCATGGCACACCATCGCGCTGGCCCGTCGTTTACCACTTCAACATGAGTTTTTGTGTGTTTGCCCGGCGCTGCTGTTCCGGACCGGGAGGCATGGCGCACGGACGAAGACACTCGAGTGGCGATGCTAATTTTTACCGATTTTCGCCATTTCATCCCCCAGCCGCCCCCGCAATTGTTGAATCAAGCGATTCTCGACGCTGAATGGAACCGAAAAACAACGGCAAAGTCAAAGCCAGTTGGAGAGCTGCATCGGGATCGGTTGCCTGGTAGTTTCGCATCCACCGACCGCCCGGCCTATACGGTCGCCGCAGGAACAACAAGGAATAGTGAACGCGCGTGAATTGCGCGGATGCAAGAGGTGGAGTACCTTGTCTCGATGAAGGTAAAAACTTTCGAGGATAAATCAGCCACGGCAGGCCGAGTTGCAGAGGCAATTTCGCGCAGGATACACTTTTCGACGGACATGCCAAACACACACCCAGCACAATCCACCCGCACACACGGCGAACGGCGGAAAAAACACAAAAAAGTGAAACGCAACGGGGTCGGCTTGGTTAAGAGCAACCACTAGGCCCGCTATTGATTGCACCAACTCATGTATAAAATAATGGTCCAATATTTACCCTCACGTTGGTGGAGGATATGACGATCACGGCCGGCGTGGGAAGGGCGAGCAGGCGTAGCACTACTTCGGCGAAAATCTAGCTAGAGTTGGTCAGATCCACGGTGAATGTGAAGAGAGTGTGCACCCTCGTCCGAGTCGATTTCTATTTCGCGGGGGTATTCAGTGAATTTAATCTCGATAAACAGAAGTGGTTACAGTGTGGCTGGCAAGGAAGTGAACACGTATGCCCCTTGGATGTAGAGTGCCGGTGGAATTTTGGAATTTGAAGAATTTGAAAGCGTTGGGGAACAATTAGCCCAGTAGTGCGTACGTTTCTGAAATCCAGTGAGCTCATTGTCGCGTAGTCATCTTCAGCGTTAAGGTTAACATCCTTAACATCCTTGAGAATTAGCTACGGACCGAAGTATCTGTCTTGGGGAACTGTCATACACACCAGACGATGCTATCAAAGGAACGGGTTGATCTCTAGAGAAGAGTCTAATAGACCGCATCGCCATTGTCCTCTGTCCAAACGATGTCTGCACGTGTCCACTTTGATGCGTTCCTTGTCTTTAATCGATTCTCCACAAGAAATCAGAGATCAAAGCACGAAATGATTTGCGTTGCTTCACACATGGACCCTGCCGCTTTCGGGAAATGTGAACCGATAAATGACTGAACTGCATTACACACTTCGACTGTTGTGTGGAGATACGTTGCGAAGATAAAAGATATTGAACATCCCGGAAACGGTGGGATGCTTGCGATATATGCGCGTGGTGGTTTTTTCGAGGGTGAAGCTGTTTACGCTCAAGAACACCCTTACAAGGGGGAACCATCGTTATGGAAGTTGAAAGTGAGATTGACAAGAAATGATACGTTTTTTTTGAGTTCAGGCGAACGTGCGTTCCACTCAATCTTCAGTCTTCAGTCTTCAGTCTTCAGTCTTCAGTATTCAGTCTTCAGTCTTCAGTCTTCAGTCTTCAGTCTTCAGTCTTCAGTCTTCAGTCTTCAGTCTTCAGTCTTCAGTCTTCAGTCTTCAGTCTTCAGTCTTCAGTCTTCAGTCTTCAGTCTTCAGTCTTCAGTCTTCAGTCTTCAGTCTTCAGTCTTCAGTCTTCAGTCTTCAGTCTTCAGTCTTCAGTCTTCAGTCTTCAGTCTTCAGTCTTCAGTCTTCAGTCTTCAGTCCTCAGTCTTCAGTCATCAGTCTTCAGTCTTCAGTCTTCAGTCTTCAGTCTTCAGTCTTCAGTCTTCAGTCTTCAGTCTTCAGTCTTCAGTCTTCAGTCTTCAGTCTTCAGTCATCAGTCTTCAGTCTTCAGTCTTCAGTCTTCAGTCTTCAGTCTTCAGTCTTCAGTCTTCAGTCTTCAGTCTTCAGTCTTCAGTCTTCAGTCCTCAGTCTTCAGTCTTCAGTCTTCAGTCCTCAGTCTTTAGTCTTCAGTCTTCAGTCTTCAGTCTTCAGTCTTCAGTCTTCAGTCTTCAGTCTTCAGTCTTCAGTATTCAGTCTTCAGTCTTCAGTCTTCAGTCTTCAGTCTTCAGTCTTCAGTCTTCAGTCTTCAGTCTTCAGTCTTCAGTCTTCAGTCTTCAGTCTTCAGTCTTCAGTCTTCAGTCTTCAGTCTTCAGTCTTCAGTCTTCAGTCTTCAGTCTTCAGTCTTCAGTCTTCAGTCTTCAGTCTTCAGTCTTCAGTCTTCAGTCTTCAGTCTTCAGTCTCCAGTCCTCAGTCCTCAGTCTTTAGTCTTCAGTCTTCAGTCATCAGTCTTCAGTCTTCAGTCTTCAGTCTTCAGTCTTCAGTCTTCAGTCTTCAGTCTTCAGTCTTCAGTCTTCAGTCTTCAGTCTTCAGTCTTCAGTCTTCAGTCTTCAGTCTTCAGTCTTCAGTCTTCAGTCTTCAGTCTTCAGTCTTCAGTCTTCAGTCTTCAGTCTTCAGTCTTCAGTCTTCAGTCTTCAGTCTTCAGTCTTCAGTCTTCAGTCTTCAGTCTTCAGTCTTCAGTCTTCAGTCTTCAATCTTCAGTCTTCAGTCTTCAGTCTTCAGTCTTCAGTCTTCAGTCTTCAGTCTTCAGTCTTCAGTCTTCAGTCTTCAGTCTTCAGTCTTCAGTCTTCAGTCTTCAGTCTTCAGTCTTCAGTCTTCAGTCTCCAGTCCTCAGTCTTCAGTCTTCAGTCTTCAGTCTTCAGTCTTCAGTCTTCAGTCTTCAGTCTTCAGTCTTCAGTCTTCAGTCTTCAGTCTTCAGTCTTCAGTCTTCAGTCTTCAGTCTTCAGTCTTCAGTCTTTATTCTTCAGTCCTCAGTCTTTAGTCTTCAGTCTTCAGTCTTCAGTCTTCAGTATTCAGTCTTCAGTCTTCAGTCTTCAGTCTTCAGTCTTCAGTCTTCAGTCTTCAGTCTTCAGTCTTCAGTCTTCAGTCTTCAGTCTTCAGTCTTCAGTCTTCAGTCTTCAGTCTTCAGTCTTCAGTCTTCAGTCTTCAGTCTTCAGTCTTCAGTCTTCAGTCTTCAGTCTTCAGTCTTCAGTCTTCAGTCTTCAGTCTTCAGTCTTCAGTCTTCAGTCTTCAGTCTTCAGTCTTCAGTCTTCAGTCTTCAGTCTTCAGTCTTCAGTCTTCAGTCTTCAGTCTTCAGTCTTCAGTCTTCAGTCTTCAGTCTTCAGTCTTCAGTCTTCAGTCTTCAGTCTTCAGTCTTCAGTCTTCAGTCTTCAGTCTTCAGTCTTCAGTCTTCAGTCTTCAGTCTTCAGTCTTCAGTCTTCAGTCTTCAGTCTTCAGTCTTCAGTCTTCAGTCTTCAGTCTTCAGTCTTCAGTCTTCAGTCTTCAGTCTTCAGTCTTCAGTCTTCAGTCTTCAGTCTTCAGTCTTCAGTCTTCAGTCTTCAGTCTTCAGTCTTCAGTCTTCAGTCTTCAGTCTTCAGTCTTCAGTCTTCAGTCTTCAGTCTTCAGTCTTCAGTCTTCAGTCTTCAGTCCTCAGTTCTCAGCCCTCAGTGTTCAGTCCTCAGTTCTCAGCCCTCAGTCTTCAGTCTTCAGTCTTCAGTCTTCAGTCTTCAGTCTTCAGTCTTCAGTCTTCAGTCTTCAGTCCTCAGTCCTCAGTCTTTAGTCTTCAGTCTTTAATCAACACCCAAGATGTCAGCCACGCTGGAAAACTGTGGTGTTTGTGGATACATGCAAAGGTATAAAGTGACTACATGTCAACACCTAATATTGTATAAGTTCACAAACAGCACTTCCGAACAAATGCCAGGAATATGCTTAGTTTCACTAGGCCTTCACGTAACAAATCATGATGCTAGCTATATAGCCAAACGAGAATCATACAATTCCCAGGAAGACGATAATTGCTTGACAACCTTTCACGCAAAAGTGGAGTTAAGAGCACGTTTTACTCAGAATTTTGGCTAAAAGAGCATAAGGTGCACCCGAAAAGTCCACCAGAAGGTTAAAACAACTTCTTTTGGTCAGAACTCAGATTGGCACCCTTACAGATGAACTATACCCTAACCAGTAAATTGCATGCAGTGCCTGAAGGCAGTGCATATTATGTATTCCCTGAAGTTTCTGCTACAATTTAAGGACCATGGTCACCAAATTTTCTTAATGATTTGAAGACAGCAAAACCTAGCTGTTATTCGGGCATTTTGATGTACTCGTACGTATGGAGTTTTGGTCAGGTGACCTATACAACCACACACTACAAAACCGTAAGGCACATTAAGATTCAAGCGTATTCTACCCCAGATGCGGTTGATACTCTTTTTAAATTAACCCCATTAAATCCTCTTGTTGACCAAACGACGACTAGCAGTACTATCCATCTTCCTGGCTTTTTTCAGTGGTCTAGCATAACTCACGGACTGTTCACTATTCGTGAAAACTTCCTTCTTAAGATCATGTATGTATATAACATATATATCAAGCCCAATCAATTTTTACAGAAATTTCAAAACTCTTATCTTAGACAAAGATTTCAGTAGTATTTCAGGGATTTCGTACATACGGATGAATCCAAAACGGGGGAGGGAGTTGATGGTAACTAAATATTTTTCGCTCCAATATTGACAATTCTTGAAACCCTGGCGCAAGTGAAACACAAGATCCATTCGTGATGCTACCACAATAGGCCTACGTTCGCCTAAGAGAGACTGTTAGTCTGCAGTCCTTCTAGCGACTGGATGGCGCAGTTGGTTAAGTGTCAGCCCCAAGTTAAAGGGGTCCCAG
Source organism: Myathropa florea (assembly GCA_930367185.1). Lineage (NCBI taxonomy): Eukaryota > Metazoa > Arthropoda > Insecta > Diptera > Syrphidae > Myathropa > Myathropa florea. The sequence continues at coordinate 47,917,230 of OV884002.1, forward strand.
GTTCGAATCCCCGTGAAAACAAAGTTAATACGCTTTTATCCGGTTTTTCAAATCTGGTCCAGTAACCATTTGCCGTTGGTATCAAATTAACGGCACTAACACTGGAGTGGTCGATCAGTGGTAGTTAAGTCGACGCACCCACCCACTACGCTACAGCGCCCAAAATTGCTTTGATTAGGTAACCTGTAATTTTTACATGTCAAAACAATTGAAACTTTCAATATAATAAAAAAACACTAAGAAAATCTATTTTTGGTATGAAATATTTGTTTTTGGATGACTGTCTTGCACCTACTTGGCTTTAATTCAATTTAATTTTGTATCATATTTAATGGTATTTAATTTCAAGCCCTCTCTATTCTTCTAAGAAAAATCGTCTGTACTTCTATTATATTGCCTATTCATTTTTCGTTTGAGACCATCCAAAGATTTTCTATCGGGATCAATTCTGGTAACTGAGGTGGCCACTTCAGAAACGTGACATTGAGATCACTGAGTCACATTTGGAATAACCTAGAGGTGTACGTTGGGACAAAGAACTTCAATTACTCAGTTGATTCCGCCCCTCTATCCCGAATTAATGAAGTTAAAGATCTGGATGTTGTGCTTGACACCAAATTTTCTTTCAAAACTCACATAAATCGCGCATTGGCTAAAGCTTATTCAGCGATGGGCTTCATCAAGAGAAACTGAAAAGGGTTCTCAGATCCGTTCTGCTTCTTGTCACTGTATTCCTCCCTAGTCCCCATCTTGAGTATGCTGTTATTATTTGGAATCCCCATTTGATGACTGACTCTGATCGAATTGAGCGTGTTCAAAGGCGTTTCACTAGTTACAATTTTTATAAAATACGTTGAATCTTTATCCCCAATTATAAAGCTAGATGCTTACTTCGTGGCTTGAAATCTTTAAAATCCAGACGCACTGTACATGATATAATGTTTGTTAGAGATTTGCTGTGTTACCACATAAGATGCCCTACTCTCCTGTCTAAAATTGGACTTTATATCCCTAAAAGACCAATGAGAATACGGCATCTGTTACAGGTTGAATTTCATAGAACTAAATACGGTGTGATCGAACCCCTAACGCACCGTTAAAGTCTTCAACGAAGCCAGTAATCTCTTGGACATCTACATACTTAGATAGAGTTGAATTTAAAAACACAGTTTTAAGATTGTACACTTTTTAAATTCTTAAGTATCTTCTATGGTTCAATATATCTGTTAGTTTATAAGAAACTTGTAGATGAAAAAAAAATTTAAAAAAAATAATAATAATAATAAAACCGTAATGACATTTCCCATTCCGCTTATATTCTGAGATACTTTTGAGCCCCTATTGGTCCAACATTTCAATAATGCGACCCAATGGCCTCAAAACATCAGTAGAAAACACATCCCGCATCAGTCTTTAAGCAATATATACCATATGATGGCTTTATATGAAACCCTGAGAAAAAATGTTAACTGTTTTGCGTCACCTAATTTGAGGTCTCTTCTTCTTTCCTTTTTTGTTGGCGCATCAAGTGGATGTAGACTTGATCCTCAACCTACAGCCAACAAATATCTGAAACACAATCTTTTGCAGAAAAGCGTTTCGCGGAAACAACTGAATATTGTAACTGTGTTATGAAAATAAAAACGAATTAAATTGTCAAAAGAAGGCTCTTGACCTCCGGGGTGGGGCTTCAACCACCCAGCCTCTTCAGCAAGATCTTATGCTGGCTGACTGCAGTTACGCACGACGGATTAGTCCTGGTCTTTCTCCACTTATGAACGTTACTTTACGTCCTCTGTTGCCTTGTCCCATACGCTCCGAGTTGAATATTTTTCGGACCGGAGCTAAGTTGTCCATCGCACCACGGATCTGTGGATGCAAAATGAATCTGGAACCTAGAATATAGATATTTTTCAAACATTCACCGACTTTCAACAGCCGTGTAACACTAGTGTGTCTGACAAATGTCAACACAGAAAACACTTCATTTCAAGAGTTAATCTCTGCTATCCTCAGAGCAATGATTTTATCCAACCCCTGGCCGAGCAACTTCTATGGCACTGTGGCAAGCCAGATGGGACACCACAACCAAAGGCAAATGGACCCATAAATTGATCCCCGCGATAGAAGTCTGGACATCGAGATCTCACGGGAACTGCAACTACCACCTCACGCAGTTCTTGTCGGGCCATGGAGGCTACCGGAAATACCTCCACAGATTTGATCACGACACCTCACCCTCCTATCCAGATGGCGCGGGCGAAGAGGAAGACGCAGAGCAAATGCTTTGCCGGGTATAGAACAAATTTACCAACTCCCGAACTCCTGGTTAACCATATGTTAGATTTAACTGACAAATGACTGGAGATTTGCTCCTTTATAACGAGCGTCCAGAACGAGCTAAGAAGGCTCGAAAGAGTAAGGAAATCCGAATTGGACAATGTGGAGCACATAGTGTGATATGCTAACCAGCCCCGCGAAGTAATAACTAACGGCAGTTCCGCAGGGAGAGTGGTTGAAGTGTGCAGGATATGGGTTAGTACGTAGGCGTATTCGAGAATCGAGAACTCGGGTTTGCGAATCATGCATGCTGGTAGCCCGGGCTATCAGTATCTTTAGAAGATTGCCACATCTTTGGACGAATCCAACAAAAAGAAAAAACCCTGGCCGTCAAAGCTGCAGACAAGCTGGTCACACAATTCCTATAATAATAATAATAATAATAATAATAATAATGGCGGCGCTACGGTCCGAGGTGGACCTGGGCCTAGCTTCTCAGTAAGCACTCGTGTTGTGCGTGCTATTGTTCCCTCACAAGTGGAGGGTACCTACAGCTTAATGCTGACTCCGAAGGGCGAGATTGAAAAGCTTTTTCTAGACAGTTATACTCTCTAAGCGTTGACAGTGACTCAAAAGAGGTGAAGCCGTAAACAATTTTTTTTAAATTGTTTGTCTGAACTTGTATTCAAACCTAGACTGTGAAAGTCTAGAGCATATGGGTCGACGCAACAACCCACACGGCCACGGCTCCCACTCACACAGTACCTGCATGAGGAAAACACCACAAAACAGATTTATCCCTAACGAATTATGTAGCAATTTATTTGCCGCTGGACAAACCCAAATTCCACGAATGACAAATTTGACGAAGAACATATCTTACCGTACCGAAAGAATCAAACTTCAAAACCCTAACCCGGCTAGTCGGTATGGCCTGAATGAATTGATTTTAGCTTGTCTCCAGGCCATGAATTGAAGTTGACTCGCGGTTTCTTCGAAAGATAGAAGGCTATCATGCGGCAGTGATGGCGACTGAAAGAGGAGACACAATTACAAACTGGACGCATATTGAAGACATGCAAAGATTTGTTGAAATCACTCATTCATCACCATCAACACCTCGTCACACGCCAGCATTACAGCTAAGAGGTTTCCTGGACACGCTGCTATCCTATTATTATATACAAATCCTTGGTGTCCAGGAAACCATAAATGACGTGTTCAAAATCAGATCCTCCACTGGCGGGTGGCCCCATGATGAACTCGATACTCACCTTCACTTCCTCGTTTAAATTGATTCAGAGACTGAATGCTTGACAATAGCTCTTCTTTGCCTATGTGCTGCCATATCGTTAATTATGTCACAAGGCTCACTAGCATTTCTTTGAGCTAAGTTTTGAGAACGAGAACTAAAGTCATCTTCATCTTCATAAACGTCTCGTGAGATTTTTTTTTTTTTTCGGAGGATTTTTGAAACGATACTGGCTGGAGCACTCAGACTCAAAGCTAGTCCATTGTACTGCCAGCAACCTCCTCCAGTGCCTTTAATTTGATCCCAACGGCAAATGGTGACTGGACCAGATTCGATTTCACTGGGAATCGAACGTGGGACCCCTCGAACTTGGGGCAGGCACTTAACCAACTGCGCCATCCAGTCGCGTCGTGACTTAATTTTTACGTTTCCTCGTGGTCCTCCCCAAGCACATTTTTAATGACCTCGCGTTGATTTTAAACCCGAATTAACGACCAATGGCCACCAAATAAGGCCTACATTTTTAATTCTCCAGTCAAACATCCGCTACGGAAAACTCCTGAGAATCCTTGCGTCAAAATTCAAAAATATGAACCGAACACAACCGAAATCAATCCCCAATCAAATGAATAAAAAATTTCATATTTTCTTTTTTACAAAACTTAAATTGTTCTTCTTTTATTTTCTCTTTCTTTTCCTTCATAAATTAACCTTAGAACTACGAGTTATAAATGTATCTATGCCTTAAGTAAAAACTTTACACGAGAATAAATAAATTCAGAGACTATCTACTACTTTAACAATAAGATACAACATTCTTTGTGTTTTTCTGTTTCTCCCTTTGTCACCGCCTTCCCAAAAAACACTTGGCCTCCATCCCCTAGTCACGGGGAAAAACAAAATGTTCAGTTCCACCCCTCCGGTGGTGGGTGGATGAAATGGATTTTTCACCAAAAAGTAAATATAAACCGAGTATCTTGTGTGATTTTTTTTTTGTTTGTACATTTGTTTTGCTGCGGATTGCATCTGTGCATTGGTGTGCCTTCCACGAACACACACGCATTCACATGTGGCGTGATTTCCCCATCCCGCCCCATTCACCTCTAATCATCCCTCTTACGTCACTATTATCACAAAGTATGGCATCGTCTTGAACATCACATGAAATTTTTCTGCTTAGCGTTCGATGAACGGCGTTGTTTTTGGTTTCTTTTCCTGTCTCGAATTTTTCTTAAACATCACGGTAAAAAAAAATTGAAAACATCAGCACCGCACTTGACACTGGACATCTGAACACACGCGTAGTCAGGGCATGCGTCTATGAAGCACGTCTAGAAAGCGCGTCTAGAATCGCGTCTAGAAATCGCGTCTAGAGGGCGCGCATCCATGGGGAGCACCCCGCTTTGTTCGAGCATCGTTTTGATTCGGCTCAAAGAACTGGAACTAGGCTGTGCCGCTGTTGCAGCCGCTACTGACTGGTGGCTACGAGCGCGCCGTGCAGAGCTGGGTAGAGTTGCGTAATGGATTTTTTTGAAAATCCATTTGTGGTCCTCAGTACGGCCGCCAAACCGTCTTCTGAGCGGAAATGGTGGTCGGCTTGAGTTTGGTTTCGGGCGATGTCGGGATGGTCTTGATGGAGTTCTCGTGGAAGTGCGGCTTCATGGCGGACGGGGCTTTCAGGTCGCAACGGAGTCTTGGGGCGGAGGGTTGAATGCTGCTTAGCGGACTGCTGCGTGTGGAGTCGACATCGTCCTGCGAGCACATGCGTTCGTCGTGGTTGGGCAGCTGGGGGCGGAGAATCGGCACAAAGGCCGACTTGACGACGTCGATTTGCTCATCGTCCGAGTCTTCGGAGGACTGCTCGTGCAGGGAGTTCGTCTCGAGGGATGTGTTCAGCTTGACGGATATGCTGTGATTTGTGGACGGTGGGCTGGACGACGATGGGCGGGATGAGGCTGGCGAAATGTGCGCCGGCGAAATGTGCGCTGGCGAGATGTGATCCACTGAGCCGTGACTGCCGAGGGAGGTGTTCAGAGGATTGACACCTTGTGGTGGGAGGCCGTTGTTGCGAAGACGCAGAGCGGGGAAGTTATACGGCAGGAACGGTTGACCGGGTCCGAAGGGGAATTGCGGCAGGTAAGGACCGCCGCTTGTCGCCGAGCCGGGCGATGGGATGAGTCCATTGGGGCCGGACATTGGTGGCAGACCCGGTGGGGTGTTCGGTGCTGGATGGAAGTCGTTCGGTCCGCCGCCGCCGATGTGTGGTGGCGGTGGTGGTGGCTGCGGCACTGAACCTGGCGGAAGCGATGTGGTAGGCACTGTTGTTGGCAGAGTTGGTGAACCTGAAGAGTGAGAAAAAAACACTAGAAATGAGTCACGTGCGATGAAAGGGATTGTGTTCGAAAGGAAATGTCGCCTTTTCATTTGAAATTCGAAAATTGATCGAAAACTTCTCAAAACCGACAGCTGATCGATTCCACTCGTGCGGTCATGTCCGTGGGCATATTTTTAAAGCCGCCGGATGGCATTTAATGTCTGCCACTGGGGCATGTTCGGTGAAATACCTTTCCACCCTCGAAGCTGTCAGCTTAGAGGTTTGAGGCGACGGTCGATTCGAGCGAGATTGAATGGAAAAGCGTTCATTTTTTTGCCAAAGTTTCATCATGATTGGGGGTGATTTGGGTGAATGTTCACGAGAGCAACCCTTATGGAATTGTCATTAAGCATACAAACGCACAACACTCAAGGGGGTTGCGGGCACGGCCGTCGGTGGGCGATGGAATGGGCTGAGTAAATGCAGCAACCATTGTCCTCGCGTATATGCGCGACGGTTTGGCATATGTATTTGTTTTTCTCGCTTCGATTTTAATTGAAATCACTCGAAATGAAATTCAAATGAAAAAGGCTTTCTATGTTTCTTTTTTTGCGTTTCGAACAAATTTTGGATCCAGTGAGGGGAGCGGGGAATGAATACTAACCTTTGGCCAGAGATGGATGATGCACTTGGTGACGAAAATAATCGGCGTATCCGTATGTCATGTAGGCAGCATCCAGCCAAGCGGGATTCAGCATGAACGGGTTGAACGCTCCTGGATGGGGATATCCGTAATCTGAAGGGAAACAAGAGACACATGTGTTGGTTAGTAAAATGTGTGATGACTGTTTGATGAGGGGGATTGGGGTGCGGGGAAGACTGAAGGGAATTCGATTTTATGGCAACATCGGCGCCAGCAGCTAGGAGTCAATGTTTACCCAAGCATCGCCGCGCACACATTTGGTTGCAATAAAACCGATCCCAGGGACAGACGTAAACAACAATAATTGAAGAGGATACGTACTCTGCTTGGATCGTGGCTCCCTCGGCCCGTCCACGGTAACCTTGATGGCCTTGGTGTATGAAGCAATTTGAACGGGATACGTGGCGATGGTGATGGTCAGCGAGAAGGACTTGCCGCGACCACTACGTCCGACAAATCGCAAATCGTTGAACTTTGCGACTTGGTTCTTCATGATTGCCGTGCAGTTTCGCAGCTCGCCGCAGTAGTTTTCGTCGTTGCCGCACTTGATGCTGACCAGTGTGCCGTCCTGCACATCGTCGAGGGCGATCACCTTGAAGGCTCCCGGCAGGGATTTGTTGCTTCGCCAGTGATTCGGCAGCGCTGAGCAGAGGATCGATGGGGAGCCGGTCTGCGCCAGTTCACCGTGGTATTCCTGCAGCATGTCGTGAAGCGTGCTGAACATGTCTGTCATGGATGCAGGCATCTTGGCGACCGGTGCTGTTGTTGTGTTCTCCTGCGACTGACAAGAGTCACCCGCCGTCCGGCTGGACGTGTTGCCGGAGGAGGTCTGTGGAGGAGGGGCGGCTACAACTGTGGGTCCTTGTGGCAAATGCATGATGGTGACTAATTAAATTATTCCCTGGTAATCCTTGAATGGGAGATTGTTTCTTTTTTTGTTCACTTCACTGTGTCACTGTTCAGATTTGCTTTTAATTGCTTTTTTTAATTTTCAAAAACTGTCACTAGCATACGATCGATTTCGATGCGACGCGATCAATTTGTGTTCTGCACTGTCCAACGGTCGATCACTGAATGATGATGTTACACTTCTGCTCGGCTCACGACACGATTGCCTGAGTTTTCGAGTCGAACGAAAGGAAAATTTCGAAAAAAAAAACCGGGAAAACTCAAACTCAAAAACGGAACGAAACACAAAAGCGAGTGAATACGAGTGCGTGCGTGCGATGCAAAATCCAAAATACAGCGTACACACTCTCCTCCAGTGGTTGAGAGTCTAAATAAAGAATCAAACGTCAGCGGCTAAACAACGAACAGATGTGGCAAGTGAATATGCATCTGGGGATGATGGACGATATGTGTGGGATTTTGTGTACAATTTCTTTTGTGACTCGCGCTAGAGTTTTTGGTTCTTAACCCGTAAGAGTCTCAGAGCGAACTGTTTCAATCTTTGCGATCGACGTTGCTTTTTCTATTAAGGGAACGACATCGCCGCCGACAACAACAACACGACACCGACACCAACAACGACGAATCGACGGTCACCAGGCGATATGCCACAGCCAACCAACCAACCACCACCATCACCACTACCACACACCCATCATATCGGCACACAACCACCACATAACCGCAGGAAACAAACAGAAAAAAAATCTCTTTCCATAGGCCCCCGACGAACAGGAGTAAAAGAAACGACCGATGGAAAGTTGAGAAAAAAAATACAAATTTCACCTTTCTACCCTCACGCATACAGTGACACATTTTTTCAGAATTTTTCCTCATTTTTTTTCGTGTGGAATTGTGTCCCTTTTTTGTGTCGTCCGTCTGTTTCCACTCAACAGTGGCATGAATCAGCCCTCGCGCCTTGCGTGCCTTTGAGTTGAACACCCTTGCCAACCAACACACACACACTCAGTCAGTCTCTCACCGCACACAGCCGCATGGACGTGAAAAAATGTGCACGCCAAAAGGAGCAACAACAACGACAAGAAAAAAGAATGAAATCCAGGACAAGGGGTACCTGCTGCACGCGATGCGATGATGAATCGTGAGCGGGGCTGATGGAGTACAAGCATTTTTTTCCACCCTCACTCTATCTCTGTGTGCCTGTGTGTGTTTGAAGAGAGAAAAATTCTGGAAAAAAATCATTCATGCTCCAAACCAATACCACAGCAACTCATTATCCCACCACTGGGAGAGAGAGACATCCAGGAGGGACCCGAAACAGAAAAAGAATACAGCGACTCAAAAGGTATCCCAGGCGTACACTTGCGCCACTCGCGCTTGAGGGCGAACGAGAGGCAGCAAAGCAAGCAGCAAGAAACAGACGGGCAAGGATTCTCTCTTAAGGCCAAAAGTAATCGCAAAAGAAATCATCATCATTCGTCCTTTGCACTCAACCAGCAGCGAATCGCGGTCCTTGTCTGTGAGTCGTTTCTGTTGTACCCACTTTTTTCTGTTTTGTTTTTGCATCTTTTTTCGGTCTTATCCCTCGTTCAGGGGTTGTTTTGGTGGTGAGTTGCCATTGGATCCTGTGTTGTACCTCCGTGTCCTTCGTGCTCTTCCTTTTTTCTATTTTGGTTGGTATGCCAACAAAAATATACCACAATCGTTTGCTGCGGTATTGGCTTCACAGTCGTTCGGTAACCAAAGGACGGCACAGACCCCATATCATCCACATTGTCGTCGTTGTCGTCGTTGCGTCGTGTTTGTTGCTGCTGTTGGATATTCCCTCCTCGTCGGGCGAAATTCATTGAAAATTCATTGATACACTCAACAAGGGACGATGTGTGTCGTTGACTTTGAGGGAAGACTGTCTTGAGAATTTTAATTGTGACCAACCCCAGAGCGTGTGTGTGTGTCGAGAGAGGGGGGTGCAAATTAGTTCACATTTGTGGGGATGTGTGGCACTCACTCACTCACTCGCTCGCTCATTTGCTCAGTCTCGCCCTCTCGAATGTGCATTGTGGTTGGTTGAATGTGAAAATTATTTTCCCAACCACGGACGTCTTGAAGGCAGCCACAATTTTCGGGTAACACACACGGAGCACCGAGTACGGAAAAGAGAGAGCACCGGCCGCCTAGGTACGAGTGGAGATTGTGAGAAATTTTTGGCTAGCAAATGGGGGGGCGAGACTATGACCAATAACATGGATTTGGGGGTTTGGTTTTTGAGGCGAAGTGATTGTGCGTATGGAAGGCACTGTGGGTCGGTGAGGGGTTGGCTGTTAGAACGATTGGCTGGGTGAATGTGGGTGCGCTTGTGGTTCGAGAAATGGTCAAAAATGCAATTTGATTGAGTGATGCCTGCAGCAGACATTTGTGGGCACCTTTGAAGACTTGTCTGACAGGAGGTGGAATGGCTAACATTGCCTACGAGAGGTTGGTTGCAACCGTGGAAGTGGATGAAAAGCGCTGAGAGACTGGCAAATGTTAGCAAAGTTTAGTCAATTGAAGAAGGCTACCATGACTGAACGGCTTTCTAAGCCTTGTCGTCCTAAGATGGGTACGCCTTACTTCTGGAAGCATCAGATTTGTGTGAGCAATACTGGGAGAAGCACTAATCTAGGATAGATTTTAGTGAAACTGATCAGGACTGACGGTCATGCTGCGGAATGAATTAAGAAAATTACTTGTTGCTCGTTAAGCTTAGTTTAAAATAATCGAAAGAATGCTGAGGAGCTCTTTATTTGGTGATTCAAGGATAAGAAATCTTCTCAATGAATCACTTTCGGCTGTCGCGCTGGAGAGGGATCCGAGTTTTTGTTGGTGTCGTTCACTGGAAAATTCCACTTGAGATATGTTTCATTGACCCCGTCTATCTTTCTATAGATCTTGTCAACAGTTGAATATTCTTGTCAATTTCTACCACGGTAGCATAAAGTCATTAATCAGATGGCTCCTGCTAAAAGGAAATCTGAACTAAGTCGCTGAGAAAGAAAGAAGAAGAAAAAAAAAACGATCATACTGATCGTGGACCTGAAAGAGACATCAACCTTGGAGCCAACTTACATATCAGGCCTGTGACCCCTTACAGGGTCTGATACTAAGCAATTGCCGTCGTCTATCGCTGACAGTACTAAAAACCATGCTTCCAATCATCAACAGCAAGTTGTCGTGCATTCGCGATCACTAGATCTTTATACAGGCGATACGAGGTGCCGTGACATTGTGTCAAATGGAAAAATTTGATGTAATGACGCTTTTGAAAGTGTCTTTCATTTGGTAAAGCATCATAGAGCCAATTTGGCACAATGTCACGGCACCTGTATACGATCTTCCTTTCCTTCCCCAACTAGGAGGATCGGATTCGTATACGCTCTTGGCTGGACCATATTCATTCGCTGGATGTGGCTGTCTACGGACTTTTGCTTCCGAACTGCGTCCACATCTTTGTACAGCTCGTCAGTTCGCGATTTTTGCTCCAATCAAACCATGGAACAGTCTCACTCAATCCTGGTCTACCACAATGTCTCTCTCGTTTGCTTCTACCAACAGCGCCCCAAATTGATTGGGATCTAATTCCCAAATGTCACCAACTTGATGTGTGAGTAGGAGGTTAGCAGACTTGGCAGATAGACTCTTGTGACTGCATGTTTCGTATGTCAACGCTTGGGAAATTGAAAATCGACAGCCACAATTTTGAGGTAGTGAAGGAGTTTGTCTACCTCAGGGCAAACGTGAACTCCACCAACGACATCACAGTGGGGATCCGACGTAGAATCGCCCTTGGCAACCGATGCTACTTCGGTTTGTCGAAACAACTAAGCTCAAAACTCCTGGCTCGAAGGACCAAAATCATGCTCTACAAAACTCTTATTCTGCCAGTCCTGCTATATGGGGCCGAAAGCTGGACACTAAGCAGAACTGCGGAGCTGATTCCTGGTGCCTTCGAAAGAAAAATTCTACGTCGGATATATGGTCCCGTCTGCGAGGAAGGCGAATGGAGGATAAGACACAACCGCGAACTCTATGAGCTGTACCAGGATCTGTATGTAGCCCGGAAAGCAAAAATCCGTCTCGGCCACATCGAGCGCATGGACAAAAACGCTCCAGGTAAGAGGATCTTCCAATCCGAGCCTCCTGGTTCGAGAAGGAGAGGAAGACCGAACCTCCGGTACAAAGACGAAGTCATCGCGGACGTAAGAGAGCTTGGTCTTGATGACTGGAAGCAGCGTGCCCAGGACCGACGGCAGCAATAGCTCAGGCTCAAACCCTACATGGGTCGTAGACCTGCTAAGTAAGTAAGCTTACAAAGTCAGATTTATCCAACAAAACAGAACATCACCAGCCGCCAGTCGAAGCCTTACATCAGGTTCCCTCAACCGATTTTGATAGCCTGCTTGCTTTTGTTAATTTTTTGTATCTAAAGCGGGAAGTCTTATTCCAAACCAAGTCAGACTTGCGCCACAGGGCTTTACTACTCCTCAGTCTTTTCCAGGCATGAAAATATCATCCTAGTTAGACAGTGATAAAGGGTTTGGTGAATATCATCTTTTGAACATCAGTTTTTCCACATTTATCTTTATTTGAGCATTTGTATACACGTCTACAAATCATTGGAGAGTACGACGGAGGCATAGAGACCTAGAACATATTTGGCAATGTAATTATTGGAGTTTCCTTTACCGTCTATTTTACAAGTGACGAAAAATCTCCCTAATCTGGTCGACCCATTGCCAGGCCAAGTCAATGTCAGAAAAAATATTCTCTGTTTACACATTATCTTCAGCATTTTTTGCCGAACTCTATCTACGTCAGCAATAAATGAGGCGGCACTTACGCTTAAAGAGCTTGAAAAAACGATAACCATATACTCCGACAGCCAACTGGCTATAAGTGCCATAGCGTCGGATATTGTAAAATCGAAACTTGTCAAGCTATGCAGACAGAACGTCAACGAAATCTCCAGTCTAAACACGGTGACTCTCTGCTGGGTACCGGAACACACAGGAGTTCAAGGAATCGAGAGAGCGGACTCGTTAGCGAAGGAGGGCTCAGAGTTAGATAAATCTCTGGCAGTACCTTATGTCAATATGCCGTTAAGTTTCCTAAGGAAAGAAATAGAGGACGAAGCCTTAGAAAGAGCAAATGCGCGATTGCTGAATCTGGACATTGGGTGAACGACGAGAGCCCTATGGCCGATGTTGAACAGGAGGAAATCATTATCAATGATTAGCCTAAGTCGCAAGGATATACGGACGGTGGTGGGAGTTCTCAACGGAAATTGTCCGATAGGTACCCATGCCAGAAGGTTAGGCATCCCCCATAGCGACTATTGTAAAAGTTGCAGGAACGAGAAGGAGATAGAGCCCGCGCGCCACCTGCTATGCGATTATCCAGCCCTACGGGGAAGGAGACTGCTAACACTAGGCAGTAACTTCTTCGATGAGCTGGAGGATCTGGAAAAAATAGAACTGAAGCACCTCCATACAACAATGTGGGTGGTTCTAATAAGCAACAAAAGTATGGGTGTCACGGGGTACACCCCCCCACACACAGGGCACAATGGACCCAACTGTTGGTCTCAGTGAGTCGCGACCCGGTCGCAAGAGCACCCTATCATCTACCTACCTACCTATCTACGCCAGCAAATTTTAAGACTTAAGCGCTCTAATCGTTTTTCACCACTGGACTATTCTACGTCTGCGAAAATTTCGACTCAGGCTTGATGACGCGTTGTTATATGAGTTTTTGAACATTATATCTGAGGAAATCGTACAAAGCCCACTTGGGAACACTAGTCGCACGATTGGCCCTAAAGTCCGGGGTAGATCTTGACCACAACCAGCAAGCCTCTCAACCTAGCACGATCTTTAGCCAACTACGCACGTCAAGCTGGTTGAGGTTCTTCTCCACTTGGGGGTGCCTACGGTTTCATGACCGTCCTCTATTGCGTTGTCCAACCTAATCCTTCGAGAGCGGGCTCTATTGTCTTTTCAGCGCAAGAAAACAGCGGCTCGCAAGAGTTTGAACTTCGGTACTGATGATTTTGTACTGCTTACTTGGGAGCTGGGGAAGACGAAGTATTTGAAGACGAAGTACAGTGGACGTGGGCGCCGTGGCGTAGTGGGTAGGTGCGTCGACTCCTACGCTCGAGGTCGTCGGTTCGAATCTCGAAAAAAACATCAAACATTTTTTTACGACTCCACCTCTTTCGAGTCACTGACAATGCTCAAAGAGTATAACTGTTTAGAAAAAAAAGTTTCTCAATCTCGCCGTTCGGAGTCGGCATTAAACTGTAGGTCCCCTCCACTCGTGAAAGAACAATAGCACGCACAACACGAGTGGTTGCTGAGAAGCTAGGCCCAGGTCCACCTCGGACTGTAGCGCCGCCATTATTATTATTATTATTATTATTATTATTATAGTACAGTGGACGCTCGGTATAGTAAACATCGACATAGTGAACAATCCAATATAGTGAACACACAAGCACTTCAAAACTTCCGCATTTTGATGAAATTTGCTCCAAGCAGCCCACGCTCGTTACAATGAACAATCTCGCTCCAGTGAACAGGCCCGTTTTTTATTAGTTCGCTATATCGAGCGTCTACTGTATTAGAATAGTTCGTCTACCTCGGAACAGAATCACTATATCTCGACCTAAACCAATGTCTCTTTCGTTTGCTTCTACCAACAAAGTCCGAAAGTGCGGTTGCACAACTCCTAAATGTCACCACCTTCATGTGAGAGTAGAAGTTTGAAGGCAGGGGTTATAAGAGCTGGCAGATAGGCTATTGTGGGTGCATGAGCCTTAACAGGCTTCTTACATAAACATAAAAGGTCCTTCATTAACTGCTTTTTATCTTTAAATTTAAGTAGAACAAAGTGTGTGTGATATATCATCGAAATTTTTCATTCGTTTGAAAGGCTTATGATGCCATTTTGTGTGGAATATAACATCGTTCAAATGTCTACCGTGGCTTCTACAGGTGGGGCGCATCCGAAATGTAAAATTTTCCTTGACTCTGTCGCATAAAACAGGCTGAATTTGACGACCAATGGCATGCGTTATGTTGGCTTTGAGGGCCACGGTGACTTGTTTCTTATTCGCATAGACCTGCGACTTTTGACAGACCCAAACAACAAGGAAATGTCTAATGGGGTCAAATCGTACGAACTCGGTACATCACCTCCACGTGAGATGACCATGCCCTCGAATCGCTCGTGCAGAATTGCCAATATGACGTGAGTTGTGTGACTCGTAGCGCCGTCTTGATGAAACCACATATCGTTAGCGTCCATATTATCCAATTCAAGTCAAAAGAAAACTAACACCTGTACTCGTATGTCGACGAAATGCAAGATCTGCCGAAAATATCGTCGCTGTCTGTGAGAGTCTGAAAGAAAATCAGAGGCAGTCGATTTTGCGTCGCTCACAAGAACTCGTCCTTTCAAAGACCACAACTTGGCGAATTTTGCGACGTCACTTGGGTAAGAAGTTGGTAATCATCAACCTATAGAGTTCGCCGTAGACGGTGAAGGCCTGCCCAACGTCGTTCTCAAAGAAATGAGGACCGATGACGCCACCAGCTCAAAATCCACACCAAACAGTGATTC
Source organism: Myathropa florea (assembly GCA_930367185.1). Lineage (NCBI taxonomy): Eukaryota > Metazoa > Arthropoda > Insecta > Diptera > Syrphidae > Myathropa > Myathropa florea. The sequence goes on from OV884002.1 coordinate 47,932,344, forward strand.
TTTCGGGATGCATTGGACGCTCTTGGATGAACAGGTGAACTGGTATCGTTCCAAGTTCGATACTTTTGTCGCTGAAGATGATTTTTCGATGAAAATTAGGGTCAGTTTCCATCTGCTCCAGAGCCCATTCAGCGAAGAGACGTCGTTGTCTATTGTCGTTTGCCTTCAGCTCCTGGGTCAGTACAATTTTGTACGTACGGGTGCAGCCCTAAGTCACGACGCAAAATTCGCCAAGTTGTGGTTTGCGAGGCGAGGCCGAGTTCTTGTGAGCGATGCGAAATCGACTGCCTCTGATTCTCCTGCACACTTTCACGGACAGCGGCGATGTTTTCGTTTTCGGCAGATCTTGCGTTTCGTCGACATACGAGTACAGGTGTTGGTTTATTGTTTACTGGACCAGTGAGCTCAAATTTATCCACGGCACTGCGAAAAGTCCTCTCGGTGCGACGATTATGGCGACCGTAAAATAGGCAATGGTGGTGCCATGGTCGTCTAGGTTCGATTTCAAGATAAGACAAACAATTTAAAAACCACACGAGTGGTTGCTGAGAAGCTTAGCCCAGGTCCACCTCGGACTGTAGCGCCGCCATTATTATTATTATTATTATTACTAAAATGGCCGAAGCGCAAGTTGTTTGTTTTTCTGTCCACGGCGATTTGGCAAAACAGACTGAATAAATGACAGCCAATTTACCAGATGTAGCTTAAACAATATGGCCGCTATCAACTCTCAAAGTTCGGAAGTCCATATTGGAAGACTCTGCACTCCAGGCTTCTCTCCACCTGTAGTAAAACTTACCAAGGAGCATACTTCTTTAATGACTTTAAAGAGTTGACTGAACGACGTCGGCAGCAGTCAACTCAGACGCTTCATAGCAAGCACCGATTGGTTCAATGGGTAGGAGACACTCGATCCGCGTGGTACCACAATGGGCCTATGTATGTTGGCCTAAGTAAGACTGCTTACCTGCAGTTGACAATTGAGACCTAACCTAACCTAACTCCACGCTTCATTGTGAGCAATAACATAAAATAAGAGCTACACATTTAGCGTAAGATTCTAACGAGTAGCCTGATTCTGCCTTCTGCAACTCCGTTAAATAAGCAGGCTCGTCCATACAAACGTAGAAATTGACATTTTCAGTGAAAAAAAAAGAAAAAGCAATGGTCTATGGTCTAACCATCTAAGACTATAATGTAGTCTTATGTCACTGAGACCCAGTGATGATCTTCATTCCTAATTGGAACTGAGTCTCAACTAGCAACTCTCCAGCCAACACTTTGATTTGGTCGTGACTTGCTGAAAATTGGATTTGAGAATTTCGACGTCCGCCCTAAGGCTTGATAACAAATGTGTCCTTAACATCCTCAACAGGTTTAATCGATTAATGCAGCTTTTTCCTGAATTTATTGACTTTTCTTGATCCCTTTCTGGCTGCCATTCCCAAGAAACAATCAGAACAATTGACCTTTTCTAGGTTGAATTGCGTCCGGTTTATGGAGGATAGACCACCGCCTTGCTTTGGACATCTTTCCACTCATGATCTACTCAACACATGCAAATCGAGTCCAAAATCAGCTTCCATAGCTAAAAAGTTATTTTCAAATTTATTTTTGAAAAGTGACCCCATTCATAAATGACTGGATAACGCCGTTGGTTAGGTGCCTGCCCCAAGTTAGAGGGGTCCCAGGTTCGAATCCTAGTGAAATCGAATCTGGTCCAGTCACCATTTGCCGTTGGGATCAAATTAACGGCAGTGGAGTAGGTTGCTACCTGGCAGTACAATGGACTAGCTTTAAGTCTGAGTGCTCCAGCCAGTATCGTTTCAAAAATGCTCCGAAAAAAATGATGATACATCATCATTTGTCTCTGCTTACTTCTCATTCACACCCCCATTCCTTTCCCCATCGAATTCTCCAGAACCACCAACAATTGACCACAAAAATCAACAGAACCTAAAAATTCCGTTTAAATGTCTCATAAAACTCCAAACCCGCCTCAAAAAGGAAAAAAACAAACTAATTCCTCGGTTAAATGCATTCACTTACCTTCATTCTCTGCAGCGAAATACCTCGCATCCACTCATTAAGCAATGTTGACCCGTATCGTTATGGTTATCCTCAAGAATTTGTTTGCCGCATCCGTTAATCCGCTCTAATCCCTCGCTAATCCATAAACATTCGCGAAAAACACCATAAACTCCACGAAGACGAGTTGTCTCGTGTTTGGTTTTCGGGCAGTCCAATAGCACCCACATTTCGAATCAATAGACTGATTTACCTTAAACCTATCTATTTGATGAGATTACACTGAGTTCTTAGAACCTGATAATCCGGATGGGCTGTCGTAAAGTAGACAAGAGTTTGTTTTCCAGTACAGTCTTGAGAAAAAGGAAAGTTGTTGAACAGACTTCCTTCATCTCACACTATCAGAACTGAGGCATTTTTCGACCAAACGTTTAGCTTTCAGTTTCAAGAACAACGCTTTGTAATCTTCTGAAACCGTTGCCGCCGGCTTAGATAAAAAGGCAGATGATGGGGGACATTAAACCTAAGGGCAATCCTTTTTTGTGGTAATTAAGACATGAGTCTCTCCTTTATCGGCAGCTGCATTTTTTTTCGAGTGACAAATTTGAATGGAGAGTGCACTTATCCGCCTGACTCTGTTCGAAAAAATAACTCGTTAATGTTTTAAATCATTTTATTGGTTTATTTTCTCAAAACGAGCCCGAAATACTATATTTTTCCAGCGGTTTACCTGATTTCTGGTGAACTATGGTAATTAGGCTGACCTCTGGAGAGATTGTCTACTTATTTTGAGTGAGATAGTGCCCCAATGTGCAGAGATTAGGATAGGTAGATGACTAAAAGTTCAAATGATGTGTCTTAACAGCCACAAGAAATCTTTGTCAATGACAAGAATTTTCGAAAACGGAGAATTGAGCGACAAGGTCAGAGGCCTCCAAGTTTGCGGTCTCATACTTATCGTAGGAAGTTAACTTTCTCTACGACCATGAGTACTCGTAGGAAAACAAAATTATAGACTTCACAGAATCGAAACATTTGGTCAGAAGACTATAGGGAAAGGATTTGCTTAAACAATCCCCTTGACCACAATATCTCTCCAGATGCTTCTAGGGCCGCACTCGCAGTTGGTGGAGTCTTCCTACGAACTTAATAAATAAACTTGGATATGTTTGTCGTTTGCTGTCCGAAATTGGTCCACAATTCAGAAAATTTTTCAGGACGGGCTTGCAGCGCTCCTTCTTAATAGGCCTGCGGTCCCGGAATGGTCCGAGCCTAAGCTATTGCCGTCCATCACTGACAAGGCACTTTGCTTCCAGTCTTCAAGACCGAGTCGTCTTACATCCGCGATAATTTTTTTTTTTCAGACTGTTTTTGAAACACTCCACTCAGACCCAAAAATGAGTCCATTATACTGTCAGGTAGCAACCTACTCCACTGCCGTTAATTTGACCCCAACGGCAAATGGTGACTGGACCAGATTCGATTTCACTCGGAATCGAACCTGGGACCCCTTGAACTTGGGGCAGGCACTTAACCAACTACGCCATCCAGTCGCGATCACTTGGCCTGGAGTTTTGGTCTTCCTCTCCTTCTGGAATCAGAAGGTTGGATTCGAAGACCCTCTTGGCTGGAGCATTGATGTCCAAATGCTCGATGTGGCCCAGTCAGTTCAGTCTAAGTGCTCGTTCCCTCTTCAAAGCCATTTAAGGTACTGGATCTGTTAATCTACCTCTAAGGCATTCTAAGATGTCATCTTGAAGTTAGATACCACTTCGTCGCCATTATTTCACCAGTGCTTGAGCGAAAATCTATCACTCGTAGATAAAATGTGTATAGCTTTTCAAACCCTAACTTTATTATTGAAGTTTGACTTAATTAAAAACAGCTTTTGTCTCTTAAAAAAATATAAATACTCACACAAGAAAAAACTTAAGTTTGCAGAAGTTTGGGATTATTTATTCATAGTTTCATCCTTAAGCTCGGCTTTCAGTCCATCAAATAAGCTACCATTTTGTGCTATCTTTCTTGTTTGTCCTACCAAAAAATTAGTAGATCCCCATTATTCATAATTATTTTTTTTAAGTCAGGCTTTAAGTCAAGCTTCGAATATTTCAAGTGCTGATGATACATCAGATCAGCAAAATTTAAGGCAGCTTGAATGGAATGAGTTTGAAGGATTAAACGTCGTGTCTTTCCTTAAATTTGATGGAAAGTTAGACCAAATTTAATTTAAAGTCTTGCTTTAAGAACATAAGCAAAATCTCATTAAGCTTTGACTTTCCGAAAATAGTCAGATGTTCTTCTTCAACTTTACTCAAAGTCGACCTGCAGAGAAGCAGAGAACTTCGGTGGATGTAATTCTTACTCATGTGCCTAACCCACTAATGACAGACTTGAACCATGTGTCGATTTGCGACTTGCAATAGGCTACTACATTTAAAAAATTACTGAAGGCTACGTGTACTTCGGTTTTAGTGGTATTAAGCCAGACTTGAGTTGGTCCATTGTAATGCCATTCGAGGTAAACACGGTTTAATTCACTTATTCTCTAGTGGTAAACCAATCGAAGCTTTCTATGAAGCGCAGGAGACTACTAGTAGATACCTCGCTAAGTTTGCAAATGGTGTTGAAAGTGTATGTGGCTCCCAAGTGTATGTGGCTGATTGTCGTTAGAGCCGGACATATGCAGAGAAGGTGTAGGACAGAAGTGGTTAAAAGAAACCCCCGAGTCTTCTGGCATACGACGCACCCAGGAGCCAATGTCCCTTGATGACAAGATTGATTTATCAACAGAGATCAGAATTTTTGATCTTTTTAGAATTAAGCTTAGGTCGGATGATTTTGGAGCTGCGGCACCTTTCACCCATCTTTTGTAGATCATTTTAGCTGTTACATCTCGTAACAACAGTTTGCACGTAGAAAGTACCCAGCTCACATCGCTAACACCAGCTTGTAGATCGAACTCTTCGGCCTTCTTGTCAAGAAATAAGCATCAGCTTGTTACCACTTTTGAGTTTAAAGAGACTAACTTCAGCGCTGAAGACTGCCTGTCTTTTTCTTTGTGTTGTGCTACAGTCCGGGATGTACCTGGGCCTCAACCAACAAACCTCTCCAGCTAGCACGGTCTCCCGCTAGCTGCCTACAATTCCGCACACTAAGTTAGTTTAGGTCCTTATCCACTTGTGTGCGCCATCTATAAAGCGGACTTCCCCTATTACATTGTCTCAATGGATATGATTCGAATACTTTTCTGGCCGGAGGGAAGATGTTTATACATGGCCTAGCCATCTCAAGCGTATTATCCGAAGCTTGACTAGGCTCAAGCCGCCCTAAAAACCATATACTTCGTTGTTGAATCTTCTCCACCAGATGCCATCAACGCAAACAGGGCCAAAGATCGCACCCAGAACTTTCCTCCCGAACAGACCAAGAGATTCTTCATCCGCTTTTAATAACGTCCATGTCCCTACACCATAGAGCTGGACTGGGATGATCAACGTGTTATAAAGGCCAACTCGGTGTCTCAACTCAGGGTGACCGAGAAACTGTTATGCAAAAATCCGTTTATTATGAAAACACATACAAAATGGCGACGTAATATGTTTTTATAAACGCGGAATTTTTCGTGTGAGGGTCCTTTCAATCACATTCATTGCAACTCATAAAACAGAATTCATAGATCCTTCCCAAATTTTTTCTCCCACACCGCTAGTAATTAGCTGCAGAAATTATCAAAACACACATTCTAAAACTATCTCTTAAATAAATCGCTTCTAAATGTGCTTCTTAATCCGACTTTTATGGAAAGTAGGCCAAGTACCTATACTTAGCAACCAACAAACGTTGATTCGCCATAATGCGTCTGTTGTTTCCCTTGATCCGCCTATTTTTTTTAAACCCCCGAACATAGCGAAAATCCTCATAATTTCCACCGAAATGAATTTTTGGGTGATTTATTTTGTTTGTCAACTTGTCTTTGTAGCACAGACGATGAGTCGTAAAGGTGACTTCTCTTGAGACAATTATGGTGGCAAACACCAAATACGAAGCAATAAATGTTAGGGTTTTGGGTTTTTAATCGATGGTCCTAACCAAAGCTGGGCTTTTTTAAGTGGAAACTAATTTACGAATCACATGGTCACATGCATCTGTAGCTTATGGTAATTATTGTTCCGAATCGAAAAAGAATTATGAAAGAGAAGGTGCTATTTCTCTTCGACTCTGAACCTGTGGAACAACGCGACAGAGGACGTCCACGCACAAGGTGGCGTACACAAGTTGAGGGAGACCTTGGCCAGCTTGGTATGCCATACTGGAGACAGCTGGTAAGAGATCGTGCGGGTGGAAGAGGCATGTTGAATAAGAATAAAAAGTTGCAAGTTCAGTCATTGACAGTCGATCCGAAAATTGAAAAATTTCTCTTAGAAACAAGAAATGCGTCATCACATGGCCTCAAAATTACTACTGTAGCCATACCCAAATATTCTGTTTAACAACAGTGCCTTCCTTTTATGACCAGATCTATGCGAATAAGCCACAAGCCACAGCGGCTGCAAAGGCAATATAACCCATGCCATCGGTCAAATTCAGCATTAATTTTTGCGCCAGGGTCGTGTAAAATTGGACGTTTTGGATGCGTGCCACCCAGAGAAGCCGCGGCGGACTGTTGAACGATGTTATATTCCATACATAATGGCATCGATAGGCCATTCAAACAAATGAAAAATGTTTATGATTCATCACGCACAGTTTGTTTCATTTTAATTTAAAGATAGGAAGCGCTTAATGGAAGGACCCTTTACATGTCAGCTTTGATGCCGAAATGTTGACTTCGGGGACGGTAGATGCGAATAAATCATCATAGGCTTTCATTTTGTTTCTTTAGCTACGAGCCTGTGTCATTTAAGGCATTCAAAGTGCTCCCATGGCACTCGAATCATCGTTGGTATACATTCCCATCTCCACTTAGAGCACCCACCCTGCCAGACACCAGCGATAAATAAACCTCAGTCCACCCTTGTCCACAGATCGACCCGATCACAAACGACCGTCCTCTCCCCACTCAACTCAATTCCGAGTCGTTCCTCCCCTCACAGGAAATCACTCAATCATGCGTTCCATTCCACTTCCGACGACGTCCTACACTCCGCCTCCGAGTGAAGATCTTCTTCAAAACTTCCCCGCCTTCCAGTGGTTTTCCATGGATTTTTTTCCCGTTTTTCTTGCTTCGCCTCGTTACTCACCCTCACCATGGTGAGAGGGGAAAAAATATTTCCTTTCATTTTTTTCCTGCCACTCTCTTTCCTTCTCCTTCTCGCTCGCTTGCTCTCTCTCTCACTCTCTCTGTGGATTTCTCTTTCACTTGCCTGCGTTGGACGGGAATCGCAGTTTGGGTCTTCGTCTGTGGTAGTGGTTGCCCGTCTCCCTCATTTGCCCACACACACGCACTCACTCACACAAGATGACGGTTTCCATTGAGTGAATGGTGGATATGTGGTGACACCCCCATCCGCGATATTTTGGCCGCAACTCAACAACCCTGTGGATGCCCACAAGAAGTGGAAGCCAATGTGATTACAGGGACGACGTTATCGTGTGCCACCTCAAGATGTCCATTTTCCCATTTTTCCAAGTCATCCCCCAGCAGCACCCGCCGCCGCTGCCGCACTCTGTTCTTGATGGCAATTCGAATGGAAGCCGAAGGGATGAATGTGAAAAACGGGAGAAAATAAAAAGGAGCACCGGCTCTAGGCTCAGCAAGGAAGAGAGAGCTCTGCGCGCGCCATATTTTCTTTTTTGTTGGTCGACTTTTCTTTGGGTTCGTACTCGTATTTCAAGGTTTGACGCTTGTCGGGCGAGGGTGGTCATGGTGGCGATGGTGGCGTTGGTGGTGGTGTTGGTGTCGGTGGCGGAGGGGTTGGTTTGGTTGGTTTTTGCGTTTTCTGTGTTTAACCAGACTCGGTGTGCAGCCGGGGGGTGGTGGAATTCCCTCGGAGAATTGAATTCATATGGGGTCTGCTCGTGTGTTTGTGAGGGACGGACGGACGTGAGTGAAAGGCGCGACTGAGAGCGAGGCGAGTTCAATTCATTGAAAACGTTCTCTTGAACTAAATACTTTGGCTATGGCTAACGGTTAATAACGACCAGTTATATGCGGCTCTTGGAGTGTATGTTTCTTGGTTTTCAGCTGTGACCGCGCTTCTGCGTTTGGGGGTGGTTGTTGCCCCTGTCTGTGTCGTTGGCTTGTCAATTCTTTTTTATTTTTTGCTTTTGTTCGTTTCGCTTTTGCAAAGTGCCTGGCGTTTGTTTTAAGGAGGGTGGTGTGATGAGATGGGGAAGTTGTTGGGCATTGACGAGGGTTCTCTTGAACACTGGCGAATGGCTAATGGGTCGGTCGAACGGGGGGTAGAGGCGGCAAGGTGAGGTGAGAGCGTACTCTCTTAAAAAGGCACTCAACATGAATTGGCTTTGAGTTGTTAACTTTAAACGAAACATTGGCCTAGTTAATTGGTCCCAGGATAGGATGAAACGCTTTTGATGGACTTCATCCTGTGCACAGGAGTTGTGATCAATGGAATGTGGACTAGAGGTAGAAGTGTTGGGAGGATGAGGTGGAATATAAGTCAGAAGATAAAGGGATCAGCCGTTGCTAAGGAGGGTTGCAGGAAATGTTCAAGAGGCGATAGAAGAAAAAGGATACTTATTTCAGAAGCGGACGTTTTACGAGACGTGACTTTCCGGTTTAGAAGACCTTAAAGGAAGCTTGAGCCCAGCACGTTGCTCTATGGGAAGCAGAGGGTTTGGCGACTTTGAACAGGAACGAGACTCGGTGTGGAACGAATCTTTGTTGTTCAACGCTCTCTTTGGCATACGACGAGCTAAGGCGTTTTAAGTGTCAGTGAGCAGATTAGACAGACCGGTTCGTAAGACCGTAACTTATAGAAAAACTTGGACATTGAGTGACATTGAGTGACGACAAATAAGGGCTATCAAATTGTTTTCTTTAGGATTTTAAACACTGCGCTGGAGCACTCAGATTCAAAAGCTGGCCCATCAGGCAGCGACCTCCTTCTGCTGGCGCTTCTGTGATGAGAAGCCTTTATCATCAGCTCTCACCTCATCAAAATCGAATAACTGTCACCTGATCCATACAAAGGCGAGACTGTAGCAGAGGAAGTGCTCTGCAGTCCTGCATCGTCGTCTTCTCTACAGGCGTCGCAGAGGGTTTCATCGCTTAGGCCAATCACATTTAGGTAATTGGCGAAGCTGTAGTGGCCCGTGAGTACGCCGGTAAGTTGTCTGCAGTCTTTTCTGTCAAGAGATAACAAGAATGTCGCAAATTTCTTACAGACGTTAGGGAGCTTGCGCTTGGTCTGTCTACAGCTTGCTGAGTAATGCCACCTCTTGTGCTCTCGAGAGGGGCAACCATCAATGGAAGCCCTAACCAAGGATGCAGGCAGTCCCAGCACAGATTCAGGTCTTAAGAATACCTCCTCTGATCCTTGCATTTTAAGTTCATAGGCGATTTCAATTCCTGTGATCCCGTTCTGGCCCAGGACCCAGACAAGTCTTAGCGAATTTGGTCGACCGATGAAATTCAGAGAAGACTTGCATTCCAGAACTGGAAGTGATTGAAGGACTGAGCAGAGCCTTAACTCTTTCCGTCTCATTTCCTGTCGTTGCGGCTAAGTGGGACAAATTGTAAACCATGTAGAAGATATTTACTGCAACTTGTTCAAAGGTTTAAAATTTGTATCGCATGAAAGGAAAACGTTGTGTGAAGGGAGAACTTTTCGTTTCACCATTCTTCTTACGGTAAAGTGAGTAACGGTGCTTTTGCGAAGTCGACACTGGAATTTAATTTCTTAAATTTCGTGCTGGTACAAATTCGCGTTTTTACAAAGTTATTAACAAAATGTATTATTTGTAAAGTATTTAGTGTGTACTTATAAGAATACTGTATACAGTAGACGCCCGATATAGTGAACTAATGAAAACCGGGCCTGTTCACTGCATCGAGATTGTTCGCCGTAACGAGCGTCGACTGCTTGGAACAAATTTCATCAAAATGCGTATGTTTTGAATTACAATTTATCAAAAATAGAATACAATTAAAATTTTTCTTCGCAAATACTAAAAAACAAGCCAATATTTATAAGAAAGAATATTTTATTTTTTAACGAAAACAACTCATACGTTAAAAATTGTAAAACGCAGCAAAATAATACATCCCACGTACAAGCAACGCGCACTTTGTATTTGTTTCAAACAACTCCAAACTGTGTACCATATACAAACCGTAAATTAGGACGATTGTATGGATACTGCCCACTGCATAGCACTAGTGAGTTTTAGAGTTTAAAAAACATAGGTTCACTATGACGAGATTTTTTTTGTTCACTATTTAGAATAGCCTGTATAAAATTGTGTGTGTTCACTATATTGGATTGTTCACTATATCGATGTTCACTATATCGAGCGTCTACTGTGTTTTTTATTTGTATATTAGTATGAGAATATAAAAGAAAAACAAGTGGTACGTTTTTTAATCCACTGTGACGGAAGCCTTTTTTTCATTTTTCCACTTTTTTACTTATTGTCATGTCGGACTATAAAGAGCCAGATTTTAATTTGGTTGGCATGAGTTTTGATGAATTTTTGAGACAATTGGGAACAGACGATGATGCTGCTTCACTTTCTTCAGGGCCTGATTCTGACATGTCTTCAGTGACTTCATACGGATCAGTAACGTCAGTTAATATTATCTTTTGATTCGCACATCGATGTTCCTCTTTCGCAAATCCAGCAACAATTTCCAAGACCTAATTTAAAACCTAACCCATTGGAAAGGTCATCACCCGTAATTGTCAATAAAGCTTATAAGCCTTTCGTTCCCTTGGAAGTTCGTAAATTGTCAGCCGGAACGCACTAGTCGTCGGAGATGTTCCATTTGCAGTACGCTTTAGAACGAAGTAGACAAGACAATTGGGATTTGTTCCATTTGTAAAGTTCCTGTGTTTGGGAAAAAATAAACCATATTTCCAGTATAACCACAAAAAATAAACTGATCCTTGCGGTCTACTAGCTTACATTTTAACCCACAAATTTTAATAGGTACTATATTTTAAAACATAGATGTGAAAAAAAGGAAATAATTATCCTTTTAGATGTTTTTGGTGATAGACCCCAGGACTCCCTTACAGTACCAGAAAACTGACAGCGCCTTGGTAATTTTCGATTCAATGTGTTCTTTTTATACAAGTTGGTGGAAAATGAATCATCCTATCGGAAGATGTTATAATTTTTGCAAACGACGTCGTTCGTCAATCATATTTGACATTTGTGAACTTAACAGCTGCAGTTTACAAACAGTATGCAAATGTGTAGTCATCCTCAAGGACGATTCTGTGATGAAAATCATCATGAGTGACGAGGCGCATTTTGCTTAAGCGGTTACGTCAATAAACAAAATCTTCGTTTCTGGGGCAGTGAAAATTCACGTGCGATGCACGAAGAGCCATTACATCCACTCAAAGCTACTGTGTGGTGCGACGTTCACGCGGGAGGAGTGATTGGGCCGTATTTATTTGAGATCTTGTGAAATAATAATAATAATAATGGCTGCGCTACATTCCGAGGTAAACATGGACCTAGCTTCTCAACAAACACTCGCGTTGTGTGTAGGGATGCAAATGATACATTTTTCGTTCATACACATCGATGTTAACATTTATAACCGATACATCGACGGCAAAACTGTCAACCATCGACATCGTTCATTCATTTCGTTAAACCTTCCAAGTGGGCATCGAGCAACCCTCAAGAAGACTCCTATGGAACTGCGGGTCAGTGGCTAATCGGAGAGGGTTCATATTTCGGCATGTATTGGCTGGATGCGTAAGCATAGCAGTCCTTGTGTCAACAACCAAACTAGCGCCTGTTCACCAAGAGGTTGCGTCTGGGAGCAGGTGTCAGTCTTGGAGCAAGCTACTAAAAACTTTGGGTTTTTAGTATGCCCGATAAGCCACAAAGTAAAAATTCAATCATTAATGAAACGAAAGACCGGGAGGGTTTTTGTGTTGAAACTGGCAAAACTAGTATGTTTTGTTGCTTAGGTACAGCACCTCATAAATATAGCCAAAAATTTGTGTGATGGACAAGTTAAATAAAACATCGAAAAACCATCGATGTATCGTTGTTAATACCGATGTTTTTTAACATCGATTTTTGTAGCGGAACCATCGATGTTTAAAAACATGTTTTTTTTTAAGAACAATGTTGCATCCCTAGTTGTGCGTGCTATTGTTTAATGCCAACTCCGAACGGCGATTTTGAGAAGCTTTTTCTAGACAGTTTCACTCTTTGAGCATTATCAATGACTCGAAAGAGCACATGAAAAACTGTTGGGTGTTTTTTTCGAGATTCGAATCTTAGACCTCGAGCGTAAGAGTCAACGCACCTACCCACTACTCAACAGCACCCACAGATCTTGTGGAAAGTTATGGAAAATGCGATGAAACGCACATAAATGCGATGAAACGCAGCCACATGGCGGATATCATCTTTTCCGCTTAGCAGAACAAATTGTAAACGTTCAAATAAAGATTTCCATCACTAATTTTTTTATTCAGTAAAAAAGTGACTCAAAAACAAAATTTGGATATTTAATTTTGTGCCACCTTGTATAATCTTTTTTTTATTCGGAGGATTTTTGAAGTCCTACTGGAGCACTCAGACTCAAATCTAGTCCATTGTACAGACAGGTAGCAACCTACTCAAGTGCTGTTAATTTGATCCCAACGGCAAATGGCGACTGGACCAGATTAGATTTTACTAGGATTCGAACCTGGGACCCCCCGAACTTGTGGCAGGCACTTAACCAACTGCGTCATCCAGTCGTCTTCACCTTGTATATTACTTTCCATTGTACAAATTGGATCATCTATCATCATTGCCCAACACAGGGTAATCGACCAATAGCCGTTTGCATGGTTAGACGTTTGAACATTTACAGAGAAGTGAATATTCTTGAACAGATTCTAGATAAAGTCAAAATCGGTTATAACGACCTTCAAGGGACAGACGATTTGGTCGTTATAAGCTATATGTCGCTGTAACCTATAACTGGAAGATAGCAGATAAGGAACGGGAACCCTTTAAACTGTGTCAACAACAGTGGGATCAGTCTCCTAAATATCGCATATCAGATCTTCTCTGCTGCCTTATATAAGCGCCTGAAGCCAATGAACTCACTAACTTTTTGAAGAAGGTTGAAAAATCATGCTTTCTTTAGAATCGTGTAAAACAAGAGTAAAGGTTAGAGTTGTACCGAATAGTGATTTGGCCGGATACCGGTTACCGAATATTCGGCCTGCAGCTAGGCCGGATAGCCGAATATTCGGCGGCCGGATATCTGCCCATATTAAAAGTATATTAGTTTGGTGGTCTGATACTCAAATCAGACGATGTATATTACAGAACAACTTCTGCATGAGCTGCAAGAACACATGATGTCGGGGAATCGCTAAAGTTATAATCGAGACAAAGAAATCAGTTGAACATCATAGACGACACGAATTGCGTCTCAAAAGACTGAACTAAGCACTTGCATGGCTTGTTCTTGGCAGACGATTTATCATTAGATTTATTTGGTGCTGAAAGGGTGTATTAAATGCTAAGCCAAGGAATATCGAGCTCGAAAGTGTAATTTCAGCTCTGCTTGGCCAACGAATTTTTTGTTAAGAGAAGTAGCACTCCCGAACTTTGTGAGTGTTAGAGAAGTTAGGCAAAGGCTGTACGTGCGCTGATAACAGCCGATAACAGCCGATAACAGCAACCTTTAATTTATTGAAGATTGAAGTCCTTTGACCGCTTTTGGGGCACAAATTTCTTACAAGACCCTGTCATCTTCTCTCAGGTGGTTTGGCGAGAATCTGTAGACGGAGAATCTGTAGACATGAGACTCAACATCAACGATAGGAAGCCTCATTTTAGCGATCTAAATAGATTGACCTCTTCCCTCATCAACCACTGACCTCGCTCCTTCATCGAAAGGCTTGCAACCAGAAGCGAGTATCCCATCAATATCCCCCCTCCTCCCAGTCTCATACATTCTCAACGAAAAAGCGAACACTAAATTGAATCACTTAACCAAACCTCGTAATCCCGTTCTGCAAGTTTGTTTGCCCATTTGAGTGAAAGCTGGTAAATCTTAAGGACCCGCATCGGCAGAGATCCTTTCAATGAAACATACGACGTCGTCTCCAGAAACCGGTGAACTTGTTCCCATCCATGATGAATGTACACCCAAGACGCACACCAACACACATTCCCGTCGACCAAAGTGGTTCCCCGCATCCTTGGCGATGTCAAAACTACAACAACTCTGGGCGCCTTGAAGAACGTGTAAATCCTTTCGATTAATATTCTCGTACACAACGGAAGTCTGCAGCCGCCCAGGAACATAAATTATTCGCATTTCACTGTCGCCCGTCCTGAGCCGAGGGATTAGCGACAATCCGCCACTCCTAGTCGACACCTCATCATTAATTCAAACCAAGGAATTAAAACAATTTTCGAAAAGTTTCGCGCGCCCAACACCAGCGCAGCCATTACCAACCAACACCTCACCCACAGACTGACGCCTCACTCCGTCCAGGACGGAGTGGAGCAATAAAATCCAATTGAATTAGCCCTTTCGCAGGACGAAAGGGGTTGCAAGGCACAACACACGAATGTTTGTGTGGGGTGCGCCTCTTAAAGACGCCATTTATCTCACCAGAAAGGATACGGTACTCCTTCTGATTGTGTGCTGTGCCGAGGAGGACTTTCAAACAAATTGATGGGCTTTGCGGGACTCTGTATGGAGTCTCAATCCGTTTGCGGAGGGTGTTGTGCGGCGGCACAGGGGACACCCCGAACGCATATGTGTCGCCCACACACACCCGAGCGCGTGCCGGAATAAAAGGGTTGAAAGTGCACGCCTCTCACTGGAAAATGAGAAATTATCCGGGATTGTCTCAGCAGATCCAGACAAATATATCACAGAGCATCCTTGGCTTTGTTTTAATCAAGACAAAGTGAATTATTTATGGAAATGGTTATGGGAAAAAATATCTCAAGTTGATCCCTGGTGGGGTGGGGCGGCACACTCACGTGGGATGGGGGATGGAAGGATTGCGGACTGGAGGGCATCACTCAAGGCGGATGAGGGATAATGGGATGCTATCGTAAAACAATGACAAATAGGCCCGAAACGAGGAGAAGTCTGTCTTAAGGTGGCCTTGCCAAGGACAATTAGGGCCTTAACATTTTCTGGGACATAATCGAAACGAGTGTATCAGGAACATGCCGAGTAATTTCCGAATAGTATCCGGCCATTTAACGGACTTTAAGGGATTTAGGACGGTTTGCTTTAACATCCGATATGAAAACTTGGCCTGAGGAGACTTTGGTGATGCTGGAGGTCCTTAAATAGACATGCAAAGTAAATCTTGCACCATAACCTGACAACAGGTAAAATCTGAAGTAAATGCGGGTTTTAACCTAGTGCTAGCCCTAGACCCCTAGGGACACGCAATGATTAACACGAAGGTCATGACAAAGCAGAGCCAGAAACGAAGACTGGGACAGAACTAGAGACGCGACTAGGGGCAGAGCTAGTGGCAGAACTAGAGGTAGAGCTAGAGACAGAGGTATAGGCAGAGTTAGAGGCACAACCAGAGGCAGAGCTCTGACAGAGCTAGAGACAGAGGTAGAGGCAGAGCTATAGGCTGAGGTAGAGGCAGAACTAGCGACAGAGCTAGAGGAACAGCTAGAGGCAGAACTAGAGGCAGAGTTAGAGGCACAACTTGAGGCAGAGCTCTGACAGAGCTAGAGACAGAGGTAGAGGCAGAGCTATAGGCTGAGGTAGAGGCAAAACTAGAGGCAGAACTAGAGACAGAGCTAGAGGCAGAGCTAGAGGCAGAGCTAGAGGCAGAGTTAGAGGCACAACCAGAGGCAGAGCTCTGACAGAGCTAGAGACAGAGGTAGAGGCAGAGCTATAGGCTGAGGTAGAGGCAGAACTAGAGACAGAGCCAGAGGCAGAGCTAGAGGCAGAACTAGAGGCAGAGGTAGGGCAGAACCGGAGGTAGAACTAGAGGCAGAGCTAGAGGCAGAAACAGAGGCAGAGCTAAAGACAGAGTTAGAGGCAGAGCTAGAGGCAGAAATCAGTTGTCGAAAAACACGGTCTAAGGAATTCTATTGATTCAAGCAGGATCTGCAGAAATTCCATGGTCTAGTCAATATCGGTCGTGTAACAGGTTTGCTCTCGGAAAGGAGGAATCAATGGATTTTGCATTAATCTCAAAGTTGCTCTTTAACCCTCTTGTCTTCTTAGTACTGCCATAAGATCTTGTGTAGTCAACCACGGACTACCGTGCCTATCGTCAACCCAAAAAAATCAACCAAACTAGAACTCCCTGATCCACCACTAAAAAAAAGAAAAGAAAACAAACTCATAAAGGACATTGTCCCGATTGGTCACAGTCTGCAAACAACACTGGCCTCCGAAGAAACACGCGAGCAAATTGATTTCGTTCTTCTTCAATTTTTTCAACAAACATCGTAAAAAAATCGCCCGCCCTACCGAACTAGATCGCTAAAAAACAAACTTCCTCAACAAAGCACCCCAGACGTTTTTCGCGAAAAAAAAACCCACTTCGCCGTAAAACCGACAGGATTTTGTTCCAGAATTCCAATTTTTTTACGACCCCGCACCATTCTCTGCCAAACGACAAACGAAAATCGCAAAAAAGAGGCGGAAAAAAAACACAAAACAATAAAAAGATCAAGACAGCAGCTCTAAACAATTCCCAGAACACACAAGATGTAGATCATCGCGCGAAATGTCCTTTCTGGGGAATTTTTGTTCGCGCTGCTGTTAAAAATTTTCGCATTCCCCGGCCGGTACCTACGTGCTTTTTTTTCATTTTTTTTGTTCGGTTTTTGTTTTTTTTTCTTTCGTTTTCGTGGCCATTGTGTTGGGCCTAAAAATTAACTGCCGACAAAACAACGGTCAATTTTCGGTCATCCACTGGATTTTTATTTATGGATGTGCGCTCTTTACCGTTTTCCCATAAAAAGGGACATGACACCCATAAAAAAGGTCCTTAGAGATGCATTTGCATTTTACGGCGAAAAAAAACTGCAAACGCAAAACAACAGGACTCAACAAAAATACACTCGGCACGTCATAAAAGCCCTGCACACACACACACACACACGCGTGCGTCCGAAGGACTCCTGCACAAGGCTGTCCTCGCAAAAAAAGACTCTCTGTAAAATATGCAAAAAAAATACAGCTCCTGCACTCCCCGGTGATGGTCAAGGTGTTTTTTATTGCGCTCCGCATAAACTCTGGAGGATTTATGAAACGCTGAACCGTTCACCGGGGAGCGGGCGGTCGGGTGGGTGGGTGGTGGAGCCGCGACAGTCAATAGCAAAGATTTCTGGTGGCAATTGGTGGCGGTCTGGTCGCTTGATTGATGTTCAGCGCTGCCGTCGTCTGTCGTTCGGAAACGACACGGTTTATTGCAGCACACACTCACACACACGCACGTACACAAGAGTCCATGGAAGGATAGCCTGGTGGCGAATGCATGTAGAGCCCTTGTCCGCGATGAGAGGGTGTTTGGTCGAATACCTGTGCAGGGGACAAGGTCACTTTTATGATTCACAAACACGACCACCCCGTGGAACCGCCCCCGTTTATCGCCGACTGAACGGTCCTTAAATAGGGATTAAGCGTTGCAAATATTTGGGAAAATATTTAGGATTAGTTGTCGATCGTTTCAGGAAAAAGAAAAACAGAAATCCTAAACAATCGCCGGTCGACGAAGGACCTATGGCGGAGAAGGAGGAGGAGGAATATTTGTGTGGGTCGGTACCGGAAAGAAAGGGATTAGCCGAGGCGAAAGGGGTGTAAACTGTTTGGGATATAAATATCATAATGGGTTGCGCGCACTCGTTCGGAGCGGAGAGAGCGGCACGGGACAATCGGTGTAGGTTAGTCCTTGTCACGTCGGCGGTAAGGGTTCTGAATGATGATGGCTTTAATGACTCCTGGTTGACCTTGGGACAATTGTCGCCGGAGGTGCTATAACTCTATTGCTGTGTGACGAATGGTTTACCAGAAGCTGGAACATTGTGTCGCAAGCGATTGAGTTTTATGACTTTGGTTGACTGCTGGTGAATTGCAAGTCAGGCTGCTGGAGAGATGCTCATTTCAAGTGAGTTTTGTTGGAATTGCTTTAGAATTCGATTGGAGCTGTCAAGTATTCGGTGGAGAAGTTCAGAGAGAGGCAAATGTTAAAATGGCACATGTCATGATTTGTGCCAATAGGTGCACAGTCTTTCACAGGTGGAAATAGCTCGCTTGCAGGCTAGCACTCGTTTTGTAAGCTATTCGTTAAAGTCTCCCCCGTGGGACAGCCCGTGGAGGTAACTTCGCGTGCTTGGTGACAATTAAGTTCTACTTGACTAGACGGCCTCTTGTGGTCTTATCAGAGTTTCTGAACTTCGTGCCCCAGCAGGCTAACTGGGTACAAGCTGAACTCAATTAGTTCCCTTTTAGATCTCGTCAAGTAGCACATGAGATTTTCTACGCGTGATAGATTCGCCATGGCCTCTATCAGCTTCATGCTCTGCGTCCTATAAGATTGTCCTGACGGAAAAACTGAAGCCGAACGATCAACTTCGTGAGATCGCTAATTGGACCCTGGAAGTTTTGGTCGGAGATCTGAATTTTGAACAAAAAATCATCTTCTTGGACGAGTCACATTTTTGTCTCAGCGTCTATATCTTCCTCTTAGGGTGCTACAGTCCGAGGTGGACCTGGCCCTCACTCAACATGCCTGTCCAGCCAACACGATCTTTCGCCAGTTGTCTCCAGTTTTGCACACCAAGCCGGTCGAGGTCCTCTCGACTTGTGTTCGCAACCTTGTACGTGGACACCCCCTGTTGCGTTGTCCCACAGGCTCAGAGTCGAAGACTCTTCGGGCCGGATCTTAGTTGTCCATACGCTATACATGGCCTAGCCATCTTAGGCGTTGGATCCGTAGACGCCTGGCTAGACTCAAGTCGCTATACAGCCCACACAGTTCGTGGTTGAACCTTCTCCTCCAAATGCCATCAACGCAAACAGGACTAAAAATCGCGCGCAGAACTCTCAAGAACGATGGTAAAGGAATAATATGGCAGCGCGTCGCCTTCTCTAAAACCTTTCTTGACATTGAAGGTCTCGGTGAGTTCGTTACCGACCTTGATGGAGCATCGACAGTTCTCCATCGTCATCCTGCTCAGTCTGATGAGTTTGGCAGGAATGTCAAAACTAGATATGGCACTGTATAGCTCGTCTCTATGCACGCTGTCATATGTGGCCTTTAAATCGACAAATAGGTGGTGTGTGTGATAAAGACCTATCAGTTTGGGGACGAAAGGTTTCAGACGTTCACACAGAATGGAAAGAAAAGAAAAGAAAGGATCTTATAGGCGATGTTAATGAGACTTATCCTTCGATAGTTGGCGCAGTCAAAGGGGTCTCCTTTCTTGTAGATCGGGCAAACGATACTGAGATTCCACTCATCGGACATGCTTCCTCCGACCATATCTTACAGATGAGCTGGTGCATGCGCCCTACCAGATCATCTCCAGTTGCTTTAAACATTTAAGCGCGCAGACTATCTGCACCAGCAGCTATATTAGACTTCAGTCTCGATATCACTATCTTGACTTTGTCTAGATCGGGGAACAGTATTCTCCGTTGTATTGAGTGGAACATTCTGCCTGACAGCGATATTCGTGTCCTCGTCGCCGTTTAACAGTCTGCAGAAATGATTTTTCCAAATTTTCAGTATCGACTGCGAATCTACTACTAGTTGTCCATTCTTGTCCCGGTAGGCTTCTGTCCGAACTTTATATACGTTTCAGACACCGTTCCTGCCATTACACCTCTCCATCTCCTCGATTGCGCGCTTCTCGTGCTCTTTCTTCATCTTCCTGAGAAGCCTGTTCTCTTCCCTTCGTTTCTGTTCGTAGAGCTCACGAACAGCTCTCGTAGCTCGATGCAGCGTTGCCTGGTAGGCTTCTTGCTTTGCTACATGTGCTTGCCTGCACTCATTGCCAAACCAGGGGTTTTTAATTTTTTAAAACCAGCACATCAGTAGCGGCTTGTCTGATGGCTTTTTGACAACGTTTCCATTCTTCGTCTATTGGTAGCGTAGGCAACGTTGAACTTTCGGAGAGTTTCAGAGAGACTCGATCGGCAAAGTTCCTGGCAGCGTCTATATCAACAAGCGAAATTATAGCTAGTGGAGCGCTTACTTTTCACAAATCTTCGACCAAGCATCAAAGTATCCACAAAGGTTCACTGTTTGGTGTGGTTTATGACATGGTGGACCTTCTCATCGGACCTTTCGAAATGAGGAAGGATACACCGTTATCCTCCATAATCTCAGGTAAAGAGACATATTAACCGATTTTCAGTGCCCAGAGCTTGTGCACATCGATATATCCGAGCGGCGGTTCCAAAAAAGCGGCGCTGCATGCCATACAAGCGACGCGACGCAACGCTCGAAGTTGGAAGAAGGAGACATTTGGCGACATCTCATGCGACTTATCGGAACTTCGTCAAGTCGTTAGTCTACGCAAACAAGCCAACCACTTTGGCTGAGCTTGAGGCCAACATTCGAGACGTTGAGCGGATATATATACAGTGCGACCTCAATAAAAGCAACTAATAGAAATTAGGGCAGTTGCTTTTATTGAGTTTGTTGCAATAATCGAGTCAAAAAATTGTAGGTGCCAAAAATGAGACAAAAAGTCAGAATAGTATTGTAAAAAGAACGTGTTTTCCATTGGTAAGCAGACCAAAACTGATAATTTAATTTAATTCATAACAATGGGCGCCGTGGCCGTGTGGGTTCGTGCGTCGACCTATGCGCATTAGACTTTCACAGTCTAGGTTCGATTCCAAGTTCAGACAAACAATTTTTCAAAAAAAAAAATTGTTCGCGGCTCCACCTCTTTCGAGTCACTGACAATGCTCAAAGAGTATAACTGTCTAGAAAAAAGCTTCTCAATCTCGCCGTTCGGAGTTGGCATTAAACTGTAGGTCCCCTCCACTCGTGACAGAACAATAGCACGCATAGCACGAGTGGATGGTGAGAAGCTAGGCCCAGGTCCACCTCGGACTGTAGCGCCGCCATTATTATTATATTATTATAACAATAAAAAAATTCAAACTTTAATTGTTTTTTTTTTAAATTGGGACACTTTTGATTAAGTCTTATTCGACGCAGAATTCTTTTCCACAGCAGACTGTCGTATATTTTCCAGAGCTAAAATGTGAAGCATCATTTTCTTCAGCTCATTGTAAGCAAATGTTTAGTGCTCGAATTGCAGCCTCTGCTTCAAATTCTTTTTCGTCATCACTTTCGACTTCTGATTCCGGATTACTACTAGTCGGTTCCGAATTGGATTCATTGTCGGCAATCGAATCAGTTATGTCCTGGGAACTGTCAACTCTTGAAACAAATCGTTAATCGATGATATTATTTTGGGTTCTCTTAGGATTTGGTCCCTTATAAAAATATGTATTCATGAGTTCATGAAACAATAGTTGCTTTTATTGAGTCGCCATTTTTTGAAGAGTTGCAATTACTGAGTCAGCAATGGTAAGATTAAAGGTGTTGCTTTTATTGAGGAGTTGCACGTATCGAGGGTTGCTTTCATTGAGGTCGCACTGTAATAGGCTTCTATAATATTGGAAGCGTTTTGCCGCCACGTCAATTTTGGGCAGGAATTGTCGATTTGATGTCATGTTCGCCGATCAAATGGACGTAGCTTTTATAATAGGCTTTATAATACCTTAGCCAGAAATCATGTCATGTTCGTCGATCAAATCGACAATTCCTGCCCAAAATTTTCTGACGTGGCGGCAAAACGCTTCCAATATTATAAAAGCCTATTATATATATCCGCTCCAAGCCTTTGATTTGTTGCTTGACAAGAGGCTGCTAAAGAAACGATGGGGAACCGTATCTTTGTGCGTCCGGCCACGAGGAACTCCACGATTTCTGAATTTTGCTTGATAAAGAAGACGGGAGCTAACTTTTCATCCTCCACCAGAACGCAACTCAAACAAATACATTAGTACGTCGATTTATAGGAGGGAAAGGCTTAGACTGCTTCGAATGCAATTTACTTACTTTGCTTCACCTGCACCTTCCAGCGGTCGCAGGCCTAACCCCTGGAATGTCTGAGCCGGAGCTATTGTCGTCATTCATAGCTGACGGTCTCCGGCCCGCTACTTCCAGTCATAAAGACAAATTTGCCTTGCATCCGCTTTTAAACCTGAGGTTCGGTCTTCCTTGTCGTTCGGCCATGAAGCCGAATAATTCACTGATATCAATAGGACCAAACATCCTGTCAGCTCTGCAGTCCAGCTTATTTTCCAGCTTTTGGCTCTTTATAGCACCACCAACAGGTTTAGCGTGTTGAAGATCGTGATTTTGGTCCTTCGAGCCGGAAATTTTGACCTAAGTTGTTCATTCAAACCGAAGCAGTAACGATTGCCAAGGGCGATTCTACGTCGGATCTCCACCAAGACGTCGAGTTCACGTTTCTCACGTTTCTTGACTACCTCGAAATTGTAGGCATGCTACCCTGCCCGAAATGCATGCTGTGATAGCGACTAAAGCTGGCTTGGACATCCTCAAGCGAGATGTCTTACAATCAACGACGTTCAATGCACCAACAGATCTGAAACTCAACACACCCCTCAGCTAAAGGTCATCGCAAATCAATCGATCAATCAAACAGTAGCATGTTTGGACAGATTGATTACAAGGCATTTTCTCCTTCGTTTCTGAAATAATCGATCAAGTCCCAGTCAGCGACCATATTCATGTCGACGAGTGACCTCCCTCGAAGGGGGACTTCCTATTCAGTGATTTGATCTGAAGTTTGACAGGAGAACGCAGCTGTCAAGTGGAAAAGGCATCGCCACCAGGAAGCAACCATCAAATCGCTATCCGGAACGCGCTTCACATGGAAATGTTTACTTTGGCAGTCAAAATCCCTTCGGTCCGAGGTCTCCGCATTCAAGGACCACCAACCACTTTGCCCAAAAAATGAGCCAACCACCTCAGAGTACTGCCAATTGCACCATCAAGTCCCCAGGGAGAAACCATAAAACCGGAAGACTGCCGCGAATAGAGAATGGAGACGGAACACAGCAAAAAAAGAATAAATCCGCGAAGGGTGTTGTTCTTTAAAATTACAAAAAACAACAACAGTAAACACAATACCGCGCGTTCATGCGAAAATTACGACATCAAAACATTTTGTAAACAGCAGCACCCTCCCACCGCCGAGTGAGGGCGAAGAAGGACAGTGGAAGGCCCTGGAAAGGAGGTGAAACAACACAATCCAAATACACAATCAGGCAGCCACTATGCACCGGCGAACGGGGGCGAACGGGCATGGAGGGTTCCAGGAAAACAGCGCGAAAATAGGAAAACAAACAAACAAACAAACAGACAAACGAAAAACCCTTTTCCCCGTTTTGTTGTCCTTGTTGCTGCTGGCGATGCTGCGGATGCTGCCGTAGAGGGCGCGGAGATCCTTGATTACAAAATATCCCAATTGTGTACACAACAAGGACGCGACTTCCCTCGCATTATGTGCATTCATGTGCACACACCTATACACGCTCGCTCATTGTCCTTCGCACTTTGCACTCCTTGGCGCGCGTGGATGCGGGAAGTGTAGTTCGCCCTGGTGAATGGGTTCTCTTAATGAATACCCACCGTAGTGAGTCGTGACCATGACGAGCACGGTATGGTGCATTCGTGGTAAGGTTTCCCTGGTTTCCCGGAGCGAGAGCGCGTACTTCCTTGTCTTCGCTTGAATCGTCTTCGACGAGTGGCCGACTGGCTGAAGGGTTTGGTTTTAATTTTTCTGCTGTGGCGAGTGCGAATGGGTTTTAAAGGCTCCTTTCAGTTGCGTCGAAGGACGACGTGTGGGGGAGAATGGACAGAACAAGTGCAAAAGGGAGTGAACGTATGAATGTGGAATGACGAGGAAAATGGATTATCTGCGATTTCTGCTTGGACAAGGGAACTGAAAGGAGGCTTTGAAAATTGCATTGGCTATAGAAGGGTCGGGTCAGTGTAGTCCAGCGGAAAATAACGCTAACTGCCACGATTCTTTAAAGGATACAGTGAAAGCTTCTTTAGGTGGCCAGCAAAGGTGACAGCATTTTTTTTCATCTAAAGGAGATGTCAGTCGAAGGAATTATAAAATGTATGGAAACTGACAGTAAAATCCGGAAAATTTAATCGTTTCATGAATCTGTCCGCCTTAGGGATCCATCTGCTTAAGGGAGTTGCCCGCAGTTCGGGGTTCTACTGTAATTCCATCTTACACAGCCAACTTGTTCAGGCAGAGGAGTAAGGCAGTTATGTTGATTGCTTGGCAAAAGTATGGGAAGAGGGCCATTAAATATGTTTTTAGACTGCAGTAGAACTGCGACAAGACTGCGATTTTATACCGCTGGGCAGCCAAAAAGTCAACATTTTTAAAAGCGATATTAAAGAAGAAGATCTAGAATGATACACATTTGTAGTTTCTTTTTCTTCTTTTTTTCAAGTGGGGCTACAGTCAAAACCTCAACCAAAAGCAATTCGACCTTTCGGAAGCTACTTCCAGCACTGCGCTTGGTTGAGGTCCATATCAATATCTACATTTTACTGTACGCGAAACTGTTGCTGTTGTAAAGGGTCGTCCAATAGGGACAACTTTGACAGTTGATAGCGGCCATACTGTTGAAACTACAATCGTCAAATTGGCTTTGATTTATTCAGACGGTTTTGCCAATTTACAATGGATGGACATATCGTTTAACAACACGTGAAAATGATAAAATTGTTTTATCAAATTGGGTATTATGTTCGGGCAACGTTTCGCACGTTTCGCCCCGTTCTGTCACCTTAATCGTCCTACCGAGAGGACTATTTCGCAGTGTGCTAAATAAATTTGAGTCCACTGGTTCAGTAAACGATAAACCAACACCTGTATGTCGCCGAAACGCAAGATATGCCCAAAACATCACAGAAAGTGCAGGAGAATCCGAGACTGTCGATTTCGCGTTGCTCACAAGAACTTGGCCTTTCGCACAGCACACTGCACAATGGATCAAAACTGGTCTAAGTGCACACCATAGCCACTTATATCTTTCGCACACCACAAGTGGCGTCGTGACTTGAGCCTGCACCCGTACAAAGTTAAACTGATCCAGAAGTTGAAGGTAAACGACAATAAACAACGACATGTGTTCGCCGAATGGGCTCTGGAGCAGATGGAAACTGACCCTAATTTTCATTTAAAAATCATATTCATCGATGAGGGCCATTTCATTCCTAGACGAATGGGAACATCAACAAAACAATTGTCGAATTTGGGACCAGTCCACATGAGAGTCAAGAGTGTTCAATGCATCCCGACAAAAATTATTGTTTGGTGTGGATTTTAAGTTGGCTGTGTCATCGGTGAATATTTCTTTTCCTAGGTCATCATCGTCAACGGTGAGCGCTATTGGTCGATGATTAATACCTTTTTTGGCCAGATTTGGATGATATGGACACCAACGACGTGTGGTTTCAACAGGAACGCGCTACGTGTCACACACGTCACGCCACATTGGAAATTCCGCACCAGCGATTGGAGGGCATGATCGTCTCACGTGGAGGTGATGTGAACTGGCCGCACCGAGACCGCGTGATTTGACCACGTTAGACTTTTTCTTGTGGGGTTTTCTGAAGTCGCAGGTCTATGCGAATAAGTCACAAACCACAGCGGCCCTCAAAGCCAATATAACCCATGCCATTGGTCAATGCCATTGCGTCAGAGTCATGGAAAATTGGAAATTTTGGATGCGAACCACACGGACAAGCTGTGGCGGACACTTGAACTATTTTATATTTCATACGTAATGGCATCAACAAATTACTTACAACTTACAACTTTCAAATTAAAGAAAAAAATTCGATAACATCTTACACAAACTTTGTTTCATTTAAATTTCAAAATAGGAAGCGCTTACTGATTGACCATTTATAAATGAAAATAAACCTTATAACCTACATTTCCTTCTCCTTTCAGAGCTGTAATTAATTGGGTTTCCTTTAGAACTGCCACAGACAAGCACAGAATCTTCTGTACCACTTAATGTCATACTTGTTCTGTTGCTTGTCATGAGGCTTATCGTGTTACAGCCTCTTCGGTTACCTCCCTATTCTCATATGCCTTGTCATTCTTCCCAGTAGTCTTAGTTGCCGTGTCCCTTTTCACAAACTCCTGTCTACAGTCTTCTAAACGGTGTTGATCGCATGAACTGACTACTTGCAGAGTCAATTGTTGTGTTTACCTGATCGATTATTCGATTATTTGCCTCGTTACTATCATTTGAAGTCTGGTCTTATCCAAAGACTATACGTAGCCACAGCTCTCATCGTCAAGACCTTTATCGGCAACTCAACCGCTTCTCCTTCTTCTTTTTCTTGCAAGGCTAAAGTCCGAGGTGGACCTGGACCTCAACTAACAAAACAAGCCTCCCCAGCTAGGATGAATTTGCTCTAGCTGTTTTCAAATATGCATATCAATTTGATTAAGGTCCTTCTCCACTTGTGAGCTCCATCTTGCGTTGTCTCGCAGGCTCTAAACCGCTTAAATAAGCATGCAAAAAATGGGAAAAAACTCCCACTCAACAATTGACTCCCAGTCAATATCAGGCTTCAAAAAGAAGCTCGAATTTCAAAATCATTCAGAGTCGTCCCATGATCCCAAACTTTACGTTGTCAGCATCTGCAACGGAAATCTGTCAAAGTCCATGTGACCCCCATCGGAGAACAAGCCTTCGCCTCTAGATCCACACTCAAACACTTGCCGCAGCGCATCCGTGAACAAAAATCAACAATCGGTCCACTTTCAACAGCCTTCTTCCCAGCTCCCACACAAAGTTTATCGCTGCCAACTCGCCGAAGATCAAAACGAACGCAAAACATCACACACAAGCCTCCATCTTGTGTGTGCCCGCCTAAGAAAACACTGTTACATCGTAAAACGGTTCTTTTCGCGAACTTTTACGAGCGTCCTCTGAAGACAGCGCCTCGCTTTGTCGGCGGGAACGGGCACCGACACACCGTCGCATCGCCGCCTCGCTCGTCGCCCCCAAACCG
The DNA here is from genome assembly GCA_930367185.1 of Myathropa florea. Classification (NCBI taxonomy): domain Eukaryota; kingdom Metazoa; phylum Arthropoda; class Insecta; order Diptera; family Syrphidae; genus Myathropa; species Myathropa florea. Next base: position 47,959,649 of record OV884002.1, read on the forward strand.
AATCACCGCAGTTGTCATCTCGCACACCGACCAACAACAGTTGCAGAGCTGCAGTGGCCCCGACCGGGGGCGACTCCATGTAATCGCTAATAACCCCGGCCATCCATCTCGGAGCGAGACGTGGCGCGGGTATTAATTAAAACGTCAACGAAATCTGCTGTTGTCGCATAGATTGATGCGTCGCCGAGCAAAGCTGCTGGCCGGGCGTGGCTGTGGGCAGGGGCGCACGGTCGTCGTCGCTTTTAATGAGAATCACCACCACCAGCGGCGACACGGCGGCACGGCGGGTTGGGCCGGACCGCGCTGGCCTAATCGGATTTCGTTAGTTGTGCGACGATGACGATAATGATGCTGGCTGGTGTGCCCGGTCACCCCCGGCCACCGGTGGCCCGCCTGTCACTGGTGACAGTTGCTTTTTTGTGCCGACTGTCATAGTTTTGTGTGCGATTATTGCCTTCCATCTCCGGGGCGAAATATGAGGGCTGATGGGTATCGCCTGTTGGCTGTCATATGCCAACGATGCTGCCTCGTGGCGGTGTCGTTCCTCTCGCTTGGCGGGGTACCACCACTCGCAGTTGGCCTTGGCTGGGCAAACAGAGACGTAACAGCTTCGGCAGGATGTTTGTCACTGTTGCCAGAATGTGTGTACGTGTTTTGATCCTTTTTTGCGAGACTGCACGGCGAGGTATCGACGACATTGAAAAGTAATCCACAACGCGGTGGCGTTGAGGGCGGAGATGGAGAGTCGGAGGATTAGTGATGTCACACGTGGCGGTAATGACGTTTCGCATTTCCTTCGAAGGCGGAGGCGTGATGCCATTATTTTGATATATGGACACCTACTGCGTGTGTGTGTGAGAGAGAGTTTCAACTTTGGATCGGAAAGTGGTTGCAAGGAAGGATAAGTGTTTCAAAGGGTGACAGCGAAGTAAAGTGCGGGATGGCGCAAGAGTACATGTGCTTCGAATGGGACTCTGGCTGTAAGAAGACGGTTTCCTTTGGAAGGGAAGTCGGGCAGGATGCGACTGTTTGCTTATCCTGAGAAGTTTTCAATTGAGAAATGCGATTAAGATTGTTTCCGCCCTCGTTCAATAGACGGGATGTGTGTCGGAGAAGGTCATTTCCAGCGAAGAATTTGAAAAACACACGTCAACAGCAAACAATTATATTCGAGAAGAGGGGAACTAAACGAATCTTTGTCTCAAGGCTCAGACAACAGCCACTTTTTCATCGCGAGACGAATTAAGTCAAATGCTTAGTTGGACGAATTGTGGATTAAGTGATTGACGTCGCATCGATTTGGCTCCGTAATTATTTCGATTCCTTCAAACCGTACGAACGTCTGATGATTTTGGAGAAGGTTGTCATTGGTTGTCATCGGACTGTAGAATTAATTTTCCATGAGGTAACTGGACTAATCTTTGCCCGGAAGTCATTCGCGGTGCACTTCATCTCCTCGATTCGACATTTCTCATGGTTTTTCTTCTTTTGAAGAAGGTAATCTTTTCCTCCGCTTCCTACCGCTCGTTGTCGCTTCTTTCTGCTAAATATAAGTACGTCTGCCGACGCAAATGCATATAGCAAAATAAGGAGAAGGTGGGAGATCGCCCGACCCGAGTTGTACCACAATGAGGCTAATGTGAGCCTACAGTCTGCCACAAGTAATTGTCACCTATAGCTACATTCATTTTACAACCAACATGTCAGTTGGGGTCATGGAATCCAGCGAATCCGTTTCAGACTGCGTCGTACTTTCGAAATGATAGGAGGCAGGAACGGGGGCAGGGGTCTTCTGCGATCTCTTTGAAAAATCCCTAAATCTAAGCGACCAATGTAGCGTTTTCCAAGCGGAAGTGGTAGCAATAAATGAGACGGCACTTTAGCTTAAAGAGCTTAATTTGACTGAAAAAACGATGACCATATACTCCGACAGCCAAGCGGTTATAAGAGCCACAGCGTCGGATATTGTAAAGTCGAAACTAGTCAAGCTATGCAGACAAAACGTCAAGGAAATCTCCAGGCTAAACACGGTGACTCTCTGCTGGGTACCGGAACACACAGGAGTTCAAGGAAACGAGAGAGCGGACGTGTTAGCGAAGGAGGGCTCAGAGTTTGATAAATCTCTAGCACTACCTTATGTCAATATGCCACTAAGTTTTAGTTTCCTAAGGAAGGCAATAGAGGACGAAGCCTTAGAAAGAGCAAATGCGCGATGGCTAAATCTGGATATTGGGTCAACGTCGAGAACCCTATGGCCGGTGTTGAACAGGAAGAAATCATTATCATCGATTAGGTGGTCGGTCGATCATTATCAAGGATGGTGGTCGGACGGTGGTGGGAGTTCTCACCGGACATTGTCCGATAGGCATCCATGCCAGAAGGTTAGGTATCCCCCATAGCGACTACTGTAGAAGTTGCAGGGACGTGGAGGAAATAGAGTCCGTCCGCCACCTGCTATGCGATTGTTCAGCCCTACGGGGAAGGAGACTGCTAACACTACGCAGTAACTTCTTCGATGAGCTGGAGGATCTGAATAAAATATAGCTGAAGCACATCTTGAGATACATACAACAATCTGTATGGTTCTAATCAGCAGTAAAAGTTTAGGTCTCACGGGGTACACCCCTCCCACACCCAGGGCACAATGGACCCAACTGTTGGTCTCAGTTAGCCGCGACCCAGTCGCAAGGGCACCCTACCTACCTTCCTTCGAAAGGATGCACAACATTGATTACTTGACCAAAACGTCCTAATGAGCAGCTATATTTTTGAGGTAGTCAAGGACTTTGTCTACCAAACGCACAATATCTCTTGCCGATCGCTGTTTCTTTGGGATCAAAGGCAGTTAAGTAATTGAGCTCTTTCTCTTGTATAATAAGGGGAACATCATTAAGCGCTTCCTCTCTTTAAATTTAAATAAAAGAAAGTATGCATGCGATATCATCGATATTTTTAACTCAATTAAAAGGCCTGTTTATGCCATTATATAGAATGTAACATCGTTCAAATATCCGCTGCGGCTTCTCTGGGTGGTGCGCATCCCAAATGTCAAATTTTCCATGATTCTGGCGCATAAATCAGGCTGAATTTGACCAATGGCATGGGTTATGTTAGCTTTGAGGGCTGCTGTGGTTTGTGACTTATTCGCATAGACCTGCGACATTAGACAGACTCAAACAACAAGAAAAAGTCTAATGGGGTCAAATCCGACGATCTCGGTGGCCAGTTCACATTACCTCCACGAGAGATGACCTGCTTAGTGTCCAGCTATCTATTAAGATCAGCTCGTTTCGTCTGTTATTCAATCGCCGTGAAAGCTTCCACTGCGGCGCATTGGGAACGCGGAACGATGTCGTTGTCATCTGCGTATCCCAACAGTTGGACTGACTTGTAGAAGATAGTGCCCTCCGTGTTTACAGCAGCCCGCCGCACTATATTCTCCAGTACCAAATTGAAGAAATCACACGACAGCGCATCTCCTTGCCGAAATCCGGTGCAGGTTTCAATCGGCTCGGATGTCCTCGAGCCGAACTGCACGGTGCATCGCGTATGTGTTAGCGTGGTCCGACACAACCGAATCAGTTTTCCCGGGATTCCGAATTCGGCCATCGCTGGGAATAGTTCCTTGCTATGAGTGCTGTCGTATGCAGCTTTAAAATCGATAAATAGATGGTGCGTATCGATTTGAGACTCGCTGGTCTTCTCCAGGACTTGCTTTAGTGTGAAGATCTGGTCTATATTCGATTTGCAGGGCCGGAAGCCGCACTTGTACGTGCCGATTAGTGCGGTGCAAAACGGCTTTAGACGTTCATATAGTACGCTGGACAGGATCTTGTAGGCGACGTTGAGCAGGGATATATCTCTATAGATGTTGCAAGAGGTAGGATCGCCTTTTTTGTGGATGGGGCATATGGAGCTGATATTTTACATTTTGTTTGCTGACGTACTCATTAATCCAGAAATGGGCCTCATCGCTGAAGATGATTTTTCGATGAAAATTAGGGTCAGTTTCCATTTGCTCCAGAGCCTATTCGGCAAACACACGTCGTTGTCTATGGTCTGGTTGTTTACCTTCAACTCCTGGATCAGTTGAATTTTGTACGGGTGCAGGCCCAACTCACGACGCAAAATTCGCCAAGTTCTTGTGAGCGACGCGAAATCGATTGCCTCGGATTCTCCACTCTTTCACGGTCACGGAGATCGACGATGTTTTCGGCAGATCTTGCGTTCGAACGCCGACGAACGGGTGCTGGTTTATCATTTACTGAACCCTCGGTAGGACGATTATGGCGACCGTAAAATGGGCGAAACGCGCGGAACGCTTCCCGAATGGAACACCCATTTCGATAAAACAATTTTTTCATTTGCACGTGTTTTTTAGCGCAATGTCCATCCATTGTGATTTGGCAAAGCAGACTGAATAAATGACAGCCAATTTGACGGTTGTAGCTTCAACAATATGGGTCTTACCAACTGCCAAAGTTCGGAAGTCCCTATTGAAAGTCCCCTTACAACTGTTACTTAGAATAGCCCGAATGTATTTCGTATTGAGCGTGGTATTGAGCGTGGTATAGGTTTCGAGGATCGCTTCCGTAAAAACGTTAAGTGGCACAGAAGGTACTAGTGTCAGATATAAAATTATGGAGACGGATGGGGGATCTCGACAAAAAGTGATAAGAGGATCGAACATTTTTCAAAAAATCAAAGTTTGGAGACCATGAGTCGTTCAGTGCAACAAAATGCTTAGTGAGCTAGCAGTACAGAGGCAAAAAAGAGTTCAAAGGGAAAAGCTTAGTTAAGTACAAGACACGGCTAAAAATTGCATAACAAATGTTACGATATCCATTCAATACCGTGTAAAGGCGAAACTGGATCATAAATCTAGTTTCGTTCATCTGGTCCTCTTCAGCTAAGACACTCAATCAGTGTTGCTACTTTCCTGTCAAGTCCTATCCCACACACTTCCCTCAGTTAACGTGATTACGAGGAAATCCCGGTTGTCACCAATAAAAGCAAAAAAAAAAGAAATAAAGGATAGAAGAAGGAACCATGATAAGTAATTAATGACATCTGTGACTGAAACCTCAATTAACACCGGAAAATCAAAATATTTCCCCGTAAAGCCTCTCCATCCCCAGAGGACGCACCTTCCCCTGTGACGCTGCAGAAAATGAATGCACATCTCGTCGTACACCCAGTCAAAGGGCAATCCCTCAGCACATCCACACATCCATTTATCCTTTTATTTCGCACACACTGCCAACTTGCGAATTCGCTCTAATGATGCCATTAGTCGGAATAATGATCCCGAATCCGTTGTGAGGTCCTCCGCAGACTCTTGAGTTTCATTCACCAATCGAAAGGAAAAAAAATAATTCTCAACCACCGATAACCGAAAGAGGGGTGCTGCCAGGATGTGTAACCATAGCAAACTCGAACAATACTAGTTTTCCACTTTTCCGTTCCGTTCTGCCGTGAAACAATTGTCCCAAGCAGGACCCTCGGCCCAGTGTCCCGTGTGCGATTCATTCAATTAACAACGATACGACGTGCGACGGGGTGTTGATGAATTGATTCCTATTCTCCTCTGGGTTGCCGGTTGCCGTGCTTGTCAGGGCTACCAAATGACAGAGGTATCCTTAATTTTTTCGCATACAAGGTTTAGTGTCATTCAGTTGGATGGAAATGTCAAACCGTTTCCTTCCCTGGCCGCAGTCAGGCTGGCAGAGCAGAAGCGACAATCTGTCGAGATGCACTCGTAAAATTATGTTGTCAATGCCGGGGGGTCGAGAGCGTATCCTGGCGGGATATTGTACACAAATCCCCTAGTTTCGCTCCCAGAATTTGATCACAAAAACCTCACCCGTTGTCCTGCAGCGCCGCACAATCGAGTGTGCAGATGCATCCATCGATCCCGAGAGCTTGCACTCATGAGTTGCGCTGCGATTTGTGGACGTTGAGTAATAATTCTCAATTGATGTCCTGGAGGGATGTTTTATTCAATATTTACTGATTTTTTTCTCCTCGAATATCCTCTTTTTATTTGCGAGCGACTGTGTGTGCGTTCCTTTGGCCAACGCAGCCCCGGGGGCATGTGAACGTGGCGTATGCGCCTGTTGCGGCGCACGCTGGGTTTTAGAAAACCCTCTCGCCTTGACTCTGGTGAGAAATTTGAATGAACTGCACTTGAATGAGAGTTGTTGTGACACAATTGTGGATTTTTTTTTATCATGCCTTTCACCTGAAACTCAAGGAGGAAAAGGGCTAAGACTGGTGGTGGTGGTAGACCACCTTGACGGTGTGCCCGAGTCGTGCTGAGCAATTAGGTTGAATTCTTTTGCTTCAATTGAGATGCAAGCACTTGAATGGAGTGTGTCCTTACAGATTGTGTTTTGAACACATGATTAGTTTCGAGCGATGTGTTGTGACCCTTTGTTGACTCTTAGCACCAGTGTTGGGCTGATCAATGAACAAGGCAACTTCAAACTTGAGAGAGGATTGGGAATTCACGACGTTATAAGTTTGAGCATTCGCATTCTCCCCTTCATGGGCGTTGATTTGAGTATTGTACCGATCATCTGGGGCGATTGGTTTCTCATCGATCGGATTGAATAAAGATCCTGATCAAGTTCTTGTCACATTAAGCAGTTAATTGTTTGTTCAAATTTCGCTCTGCAAGTTGACTATGCCGTCAAATAAGTTCCAAACGAAGTGAAATATTGCAACCGTTTTTACTAAAACAGAAGGAGTGCTCAAGGTATAGTCTCTAAACAAAGGCAGATGGCAATACGATTGGATAGCGCAGTTGGTTAAGTGCTTGCCCCAAGTTCGAGGGGTCCTAGGTTCGAATCCCAGTGAAATCGAATCTGGTCCAGTCACCATTTGCCGTTGGGATCAAATTAACGGCACTGGAGTAGGTTTCTACCTGACAGTAAAATGGACCAGTTTTGAGTCTGAGTGCTCCAGTAGTGTTTCATAAACACTCCTGTCAACACACTGTGTCAAAAATCCTCCGAGAAAAAAGGCAGATGGCAACCCAATGGTTAAGTTTTTGATTAGCCCATCATTTGGTGACACAAGTTTGTTTTTCAGACACGTTTGTCGCTTTGGAATCCGGGGGAGAATCTTGTTCGAATATCAACGGAAAATGTTGTCTGGCTGAAGGTCTTCCAATTAATTTGTTGGATAAATCGCAACTTTCAAAGCTGAAGGCTTTGACTTTTTTATGGATTTAAAGTCCGACTTGGTAGCCAGAAAGGTTTTTGAAGTATACCTCGAGCAATCCACTAGAATACCCTGTGTATTGAAAAAATGTTCAATGGTAAACGTTTTCTAGCTAGACACTCAAGAGCGTGTTGTTTTTCAACACGTGTGAGAACTTTTAAACATTTCCATATCTGCACCACCAATATATCCCTCCATCTTTCGGTATATTGCAGCGTCTTCCAAGCTGAGGTCATGACTATAAAGGAAGCTGTCTTGGCTTAAAAACAGGGAGGAGGTCATCAAATGTTCGGACAGCTAGACTGCCTTTAAATCTCTGAATTCAGTCGCATTTTATTTCAAGACATACTTAAACTGTTGCCGGTTTCTCGATGAGATGGCTGAACATTTTAATATTAACCTATTGTGGATGCCGGGGCACAGTGAAATTCCAGGGAATTGCAAAACCGATAAACCCACTAGAAACGGAACGATCACTCACATCTACTACTTACTTAGCGGGCTCCCGACCCGTGAAGGGTCTCTGCCTGACACACGGCAGCCTTCCATGCCCTGCGGGCCGGGCACGCTGCTTCCAGTTATCCAGACCAAGCGCTCTGACATCCGCGATAGCTTGGTCCTTGAAACGGGGGTTCGGTCTTCCTTTTCTTCTCGAACCTGTGGGCTGGGATTCGAAGATCCTCTTTGCTGGAACGTTGTTGTCCATTCGCTCGATGTGGCCGAGCCAGTGTAGACGTCGTTTTTTTTGCTTTTTGGACTACATCCACATCTTTGTACAGGTCGTAGAGTTCGCGGTTGTGTCTTCTCCTCCATTCGACCTCCTCGCATACGGGACCGAAAATTCGACGAAGAATTTTTTCTCTCAAAAGTACCCAAAATGTGCTGCTTCCTGTTGGAAAAGTATGTATTTTCGTCGATCCAATTCATCTCTTTTAAATCTTTTGAAAAATGATACGATATTTCTTCGACACTTCTGCCTTCCTCCACTTATTTTAACACCGTCTTATAGACAAGTTTTTTACACTACGGCAGATCCTGAAAAAGACCCAAGAATACAGATCGAAACACACCAGCTATTCGTCGATATCAAGGCCGCATGTGAAAACGTGCTTAGAAACGAGCTAGTCAGCGCCATGTCTAGTTCTGACATTCCTTCCAAACTCGTCAGATTGTGCAAGGTGAGGATGCAGAACTATCGCTACTCCATTAAGGTTGGTACCGAACTTACCGTGATGTTTCAGGACAAAAAGACCAAACGACGCAAGCGGTGTCATTTGACTTTTCAGCAATTCTTTCGCACAGAATTCACCGGTTAACACTGGCATACACGGATGACATTGATGTGATTGGTCAAACATAGCGAGACGGCAATGATACCTTCAAAAGAACCTGAAGCAGCTGGAATGGATCTAGCCGCAAACGAGAGCGAATCGAAGCATATGCTGTCTGCGAAAATGGGCGCACAAAACCGATAACTTGGCCAGAACTGTGCATCGGGCAGCTATAACTTCGAGCTACAGCGGTGAACAGCACTTAGAAAGTCAAACGTAATTAGTCAGGCGTCTATGGATCCAACGCCTAAAACGGCTATGCCAGGTAGAGCACATGGACAACTTATCTTTGGCCAACTCTGATTCTACGGGGCAATGCAATAGAGGACGGCCACGTTTGAGGTGAGACACACAAGTGGAGAGGAACCTCAGCCAACTTGATACCCCCAGTTGGAGACATCTGGCTAAAGATCATGCTAGTTGGAAAGGCTTGCTGGTTAAAGCTCAGGTCCACCCCGGACTGTGGCGCTATCAGAAGAAGAAGAAGATGGATGGAGAATAACTTCTACGAAGTTGAATTTGAGGTTGAGGTCCATGAATGGCAGCGCTATACAAAGAAAGAAAAGAAGGGTGAAGTTCTTTCACTATTTATGCTCCTAATTCACTAGGCTTCATTCGCTTGAGGCTAGTGGTTGATTAAAGCGGTCCTCTGCAAGTGAATAATTTTGGGTTGAAATTCTAAAACTACCACTGCAATATTGACTTTAGTTGTAAACCAAAATCTTTTCACCAAAAGTTCGAAAAAAACGTACAGTGCCTCACAAAAGTATTCGGAATTATGTTTTTTTCCTGGATTTTAGTATTGTTAATCAACAAATAATTTTTCATATAATTATAATAAAAAAAAAACAGTTTCAATTCAACATTTATTCTCAGTTAAGAAAAAATCAGGAAAAATAATGCATGTTTTCTGTCTGCAACAACAACAAAATGCAACAAATTAGGATCAAGGAAAAAACATAATTCCGAATATTTTTGTGAGGCACAGTATATAAAACCTGATCTATATATGACCTGTACGAGCTTCTCATAAATTGTTACTCATCCCATTTGATGACTAATATTCAACGCTTGCCTTTATATCTACAGGGTGGGCCAAATAAGAACCACAAATTTCACGCAGCAGTTCTATTTTTTGCATAGTCGCTACATTTTGGTGGAATCATAAATTAGAATGATGCTCGGCTATTGGCCGCAAAAGGATCAACAACCTTTTTTTGAGCAAAAATGTGTGTTTCGGGCAAAAAATACCTATTTTTGGCTAAAAGTACGGCCTGTTTCCGATGATTTTTATTGGCTCGGAAACTAATAGGCCTAGAACAACAAATGGGGGCTCAAAAAGTTCTGTAAGAAGCCCCGGAAATCGTTTTGGGCATTTCATACACATTCTCGAAATGAAATATGGGCCGATAACATTTTCGGCGGCAACACCGCAACAAACATTGCATCTTATTGGGTGGAGCTAATGCTAATGCGTTGCCTTTGGATTTTCGGAGCCCCACAAACTACAGTTTTGCTCGTTGACATAACCTCTTAAATGGAAATTGCGCTTCATCCGACGTCAAGAAATTCTTTAAAAAATGATTTTGTATGGCTAATTGTGTAAAGAGAATAGCGTATTTTAGTCGCTTTGGGTGGTCTTGCGGTGGCAGTGTTTCCAGAAACTCAATTTTGAGCTGCAAAAGAAAAAAAATTGGATAATAAAAAAAATACTCGTGTGCAACTTATTCGACCCACCCTGTATACATATCACCGTCGTACCTTAATTTGATTTATTTAAATTCGAACTTGGAAGTAACAACTGTCCACTGGTCGAATGTGTAAAAAGAAACAAACCTTCTTTAAGAGAAGAGTCCGTTTCAAAACGCATCTATTTAACTAGACTGACTGAAGCATCAAAAGCGACAGTTTATCAAGTCAAATGTTTGCATCTTCCCCCACATGGTCTCACGCACCCACCAGAAGGACGCAACCTAATCAATTAAACCCGAAACCATTGAAGCATACATTCCTACTCGCAGTCCGACTCAATTACCTGGCTCTAAACTGCCCCCAATTAGACATTGTTTCCTCTCTCATTTCTTTTTATCAATAAACTCGTTCAACGCGTGAAGGGATCAAAGGATAATTACACGTGTAGCAAACGACTGAAGTGGAATGGTGGCGTTTAAATTACCATTTCCGGATGGTTAATTGTGTATCACCAAAGTACGAGTGTCTCAAGGAGTCCACCGACCTTATGGCCAGCCGCTTACCAACCAAATGTCCACAAACAAGACTCCGGCCGACAGAGGGTGAGGAATCACCGGACCCCTGCTACAAAACAATTTTCCGCTCTTTGACGCTCATCACGACGGACTGCAATTGCCGCAACCGTGTGCGAGAGTGTGCAGTCCGAGTGCACCCATTATCCCGATGATGTCCTTGTTTTATTTTTATTTTTACCTGCCAAACGAACGCATCAAAACCATTGACGTGTGTTTCCCAAGCCAGTGACGTCCCCTCCCGATGCTTTCCGCATGGACAACCAAAATCCTGGTGTACCTGATCCCGACGCACATACCATGCGAGTTGTTATCCAATATTATCGCCCTGACAATGCAGTATCCTGCAACAAACAGCAAAAAGAATCTCGGATACAACAGCCAGCCATTGTTGTTTGTTTTTCCTTCCGTTCGTCCATCGTCAGCCGACGATGACTGACGGGCGAATTATGACGAGTGCAGCGGCGGTACGTGTGACACGTTGAGAGGTCCTTTGGTCCTCCGAATGAGATGAAATGTATCAATTTAACAAGGACCCGAAGGAGATAATCACGGATTTGCACTTAAGAAGGACGGCAGACAATAGCCCCGTTGTAGCGCCAAATAATCCCATTCGCCGTGTGAATCCTTCCTCACAAATCGGGGGAAAAAAAATCCCGAACGGAGGGCAGAGCATCAATCCGGCGATCCTTATCGCAGAGGGCATGCATTTCATAATTCATGTGGATGTGTCCTTCTTCCTTCCTGGCCTTGTTGGTTTCCCTCATTCCGTACCGCACCACCACACCACACCACACACTCACCCTCGTCCCTCTCTCTGTCTCTCCTTCTCTGGCGCAATCTTACCTGATGCACTCTATGGCGGGGAGATACAGATACAGAGCATCCTTATCTGACGGATGGCGGAACATTTTAAAATTCCGCTCGTTATCCTTGCCGGGGATCTGGGCTCTGGCTGTAATTTTATACCGTTGATGTGAGACGCGAGGTACACCGATGTATTCATCCCCTAATGGAAAAATTGGCGGAACACGGCACCGAGGGGAATACGGATACGAAATATGGGCGTAATGGAAAATTGAAGTCTCTATTATGTGCTTGTTTTGAAGAGGGATCGTCGTTACTGGCTTTGGCTTCTTGTTTTGGGTCATTTGTGTCTCTTTGTCGGTTGTGTTCTCCCTGCTCTGGCCCGGCATCTCCCTCCTCACTGTGCCTGCTCGCTTATCACGCATGTTGACAGTTTGTATCATTTTTGTCGAGGATGACATCCTTATTGTTTGTCGCGTCGAACACACGCAGCACGGTGTGACGACGACAAATGCCTCGTCGATTTGATTTAGGGAAATGACTTGAGAGTTGTAATTTATTCAGCGCCGTGATATTCGGGAATGAAAAGGTTCCCTGAGGACGATGCCAGGACAATGATGTTGTTTGTTGTTTGGCTGCTGCCGCTGAAGAGGATGCACGGGAAATCGTTTTGTGTAATAATTTAATGGTTGAGAATGATAATGTCGATGGAGGTTATTATTTCAATGGGAACTCGCCTCACTCGCCGAGGGCTGGCGGAAACGCTGGAATGTTTTGCGGATAATTTATGGGAAATTTTCTCTCATCTCCTTTGCAATGCAAACAAAGATGTCAAGAGTCGTGCCTTCAGGCGGGGTTGCTGTAGCGCCATGAGCGTTATTGACATCTGCGCCAGCGGATGCATGTGAACGTAATTCGCTTTCCGCGTTATTTAATTACTTCTGGACTGTAGATGATTGGGAGGGAAATCTTTGGTGAAATGCGCGACGCGACACTGAACGCTAAACTAAGGGGCCCATGAACTTTGTAACATTTTCGGATCTAGTTTAGTTAGCCTCACAGAGATTCCGGAAGTTCCAATATCAAGTTCGTCATGCAACTTCGCCAGAAAAAAGAATACAAATATCTTTTGAACAGCAGGCACTGATTCTGTCGCCGGATATAATTATTTTTAAAAGGCCGTGGCCTAACCTTTTCCGATCTTCCTCTTCTAATTTTCCTTTCGAAGATTAATTCTCCCTTCGAAGGACTTCGAAGACCGATATTTCAACAGCAAATACCAATGAGAAAGTAAAATTAAATTAAAGGGACTTCCGAGCTTTGACAGTTGATAGTGGCCAAATTGTTGAAGCTACACCTGTCAAATTGGCTGTCATTTATTCAGTCTGCTTTCCTAAATCACCGTGGACAGACATAGAGTCGAACAATACGTGCAAATGATAAAATTGTTTCATCGAAATGGGTGTTCTGTTTGCGTAACGTTCCGCGGGCCCATTTTACGGTCTCCACGCCATAATCGTCCTACAGAGCAGTGTGGTGAATAAACTCGAGTCCACTGGTTCAGTAAACGACAAACCAACACCCGTACTCGTACGTCGACAAAAGTCAAGATCTGCCGAAAACATCGCCGCTGTCCGTGAGAGTGTGTAGGAGAGTCAATTTCGCGTCGCTCACAAAAACTCGGCCTTTCGCAGACCACAACTTCTTCTTCTTCTTCTTCTTAGGGCGCTACATTCCGAGCTGGACCTGGGCCTCACACAACATGCCTCTCCAGCCAGCACGATCTTTTACCAGCTGTCTCCAGTTTCGCACATCAAACCGGCCGAGATCCCCCTCGACTTGTTGGCGCCACCTCTGTTGCGTTGTCCCACAGGCTCAGAGTCGAAGACTCTTCGGGCCGTAGATAGGTTGTCCATACCCTTTACATGGCCTAGCCATCTTGGGAGTTGTATCCGTAGACGCCTGGCTAGACTCATGTCGCTGTACAGCCCATACAGTTCGTGGTTGAACCTTCTCCTCCAAATGCAATAAACGCAAACAGGACCAAAGACCGCGCACAGAACTTTTCTCTCGAAAAGGCCAAGAGACTGTTCATCGGTTTGGGATATTTTCCATGCCTCTGCGCCGTACAGCAGGACTGGGATGATCAAGATCTTGTATAGAGTCAGCTTGGTCTTCCGAGAGAGGGCTCTACTACTCAATCACGTCATCCGCGTAAGCTAGCAGTTGAACAGACTTTTGGAAGATCGTGCCTCTTGTGTTGGCCAGTGAGTTATGCACGATCTTCTCAAGAACGGTATTAAATAAATCACATGACAGCGCGTCGCCTGCTCTGAAATCTTTTTTGACATTGAAGGTATCGGTGAGTTCGTTACCGACCTTGATGAAGCAGCGACAGTTCTCCATCGTCATCCTGCTCAGTCTGACGTGTTTGGCAGGAGTGTCAAAACTAGACATGGCGCTGTATACCTCGTCTCTATGCACGTTTCTATGTCATATGCGACCTTGAAATCGACAAATAGGTGGTGTGTATCGATCTGCATTTCTTGGGTCTTCTCCAGGATCTGGCGCAGTGTGAAGATTTGATCGATGGTGGACTTTCCTGGCCTGAAAACACACTGATAAGGACCTATATTGTTTGTTCTCTGATGGCTCTTTGACAACGTTTTTATTCTGCAGGCGACGTCGAACTTTCGTTTCAGGGAGACTCGATCGGCAAAATTCCTGGCAGTCTGTGCGGAAGGATCCGTTGTCGGTTACCTCTTCCAGGCCTTGAGCGCCGACGTTGGCCCTAAGATAAGGGCTCATCCGCCGCCATCTCTATTCCAGGGTCCCGGCCTTACCATGGAAACCAGGTAGCTCCTGCCGACTGGAGTTGTGGATGTCGCCGGTGGCCAATCAGTTGACCAGCTCCTTCGCTGCCATACTAAAAAGAGTGATGAGCCCTGGTCGGCGTCATCGGTCATCGTCATCGGGCGGAGTCATCTGTGCACATTTCTTTGAGAACGATGTTTGCCAGCGAGCGCTATAAGTTGATGATTACCAACTTCTTTTGGCCTGAATTGGATGATATGGACACCAACGAACTGTGGTTTGAACAGCGCTACGTGCCACACAGCTCACGCCACATTGGAAATTCTGCACCAGCGATTCGAGGGCATGTTCCTCTCACGTGGAGTGATGTGAACTGGGCGCACTGAGATCGTGCTATTTGACTCAGTTGGTCTATTGTGGGGTTTTCTGAAGTCGCAGGTCTATGGGAATAAGTTACAAACCACAAAGTCCTTCAAAATCGACATAACCCACGCCATTGGTCAAATTCAGCCTGAATTATGCGGCAGAGTCATGGAAAATTGTGCCTTTCGGCTGCGCGTCACCCAAAAAAGCCGCGGCGGATATTTGAACGCTGGGTATATTCCATCCATAATGGCATCGATAGGCGTTTCAAACGAATGGAAAATGTCGATGATATCCGGCACACACTTTGTTTTGTTCAAATTTAAAGATGGGAAGCGCTTAATGAAGGAGTCTTAAGGTTGTAGTCTCATCTTGCTGAGTTGCTTCAGTTTCACTGTCAGCACACGCTGCATTCGTGTATGCAATCTTTATGAACTTTTGAAAGATTATTCCTCAAGTTTTATATTTGCTTTTCTCAAGTATGATGCTTAGGAAATCGCATGTACATGCCTTCACTTGTCTAAAGCCTTTTTTGACATTGAAGGCCTCTAGGGGTTCGTTACTGGCCTTAATGAAGTATAAAGAACCCTTCATCATTATCAAGGCGCTGTGCAGCTTATCTATGTGCACGTTGTCATATGCAGCTTTGAAATGGACGAACAGTTGATGGATGTCTTTTTGAAGACGCTCTGACTGCACCTATCATATTATTGACAGCAATTTTCAGGTTTCGTGCAAAACTTCGTTATAAGTCGGTAGGAATTGTGTTCATTTAGTATCCAGGCGAATAAAACGTCAGGGATCGTTACGGGACCGCAATAAATGGAAAGTGGATCTCAAACACCTTCTCTCGCGGAATAACGCGTGACACCGAAACTGCGTTGACCAGCTTTGGGTCATGTTGTCAAATAAGACATGTATTCTCCTTCGTAAATCCATGTACCACCAACTAGACGATCGTTTCCAAAAAAAGAAAGTCAACAAACCTCTGGCCTCCTTGCAACACTGTTTCATTCACTTTCATCCATCGGTTTTTATCGATTCCCACTCCCAGACAATTGCCATACATCCCCTCACACAATCTATGATACATCTACACCCACTCGTAGCCGCTTCCGTTTGATTTCACACAGCGACTCTAGCGACTTGCGATTTCCTTTGAACACCGCCCCATCCCAGCAACCCGGCCCAACCGCGATATCCATCAGAGGAATGAGTCTAATCCCGTCTCAGCCATTACTCTTGTCATTTGTGTTGTACGCGACTCTGAGCATTAGGGGCCAAATCCAAAGAGAATCAATAACATTACCATCCCCATCCCCGCAGCTCATGTGCCTGTGTAGCGCGCCAAAAGGGAAGTCAGAGCCGTGCCTTGATGGCATCATTTCGATGCGAGCAGGAGCACACACAGAGATGATATCACCATCAAAGTCAATTGTCTGGAAAAATGGAATAAATTCACCAAAAGAAGGACGTTGTCGTCTTCGCTGGGTCCCCCTTCCGGCAGGCGGCCGCGCACCCACTGCCACTTATGCGCGATGATCTACGAGTGGGTGCTTTACGCTCGTTTATTGTGTGTGCTCCGTTTGACTGTCGCAAGCGTAATTATGACTCGTCTGGGCCCCAGATTCGAATTGCTGCAATTCCCGTCCCGACTCTTAAAGGCTTAAAGTCCGCCAGAGCACATGCAGCCACCCTCATCGGGGGCGGGCAAACAAACGGGACAGTCGTAGTGTTTGCACAACATTTCCACATCAGAAGTGTTGATCTCTCAATAAACTTGCATCGGCAATCTGATTAGAGGCGCTTCTCGCCGGCGAGGCAGGATTGTGAAGTGACGATAGCACCAATCCCATGCCCATCAGCAAATCCATGCTCAATCCAAAACAACTGTCATCAACTTATCATTTCCCACCGCATATCCTCGACGCAACCCTCCCTCAGACGGGCGGCCGGTTCCAATCAGACGCAGGAAGTCTCTTATTCAAATCCCAGAAGCATATGGTCACATTGTGTGTACCCAAAAGTTGATTCAACTTGCGTTCAAACACTCCACACGCACGCACACACGCAGGCATGGCGGCCCAGAAAGAGGCAGGCACTCTTGCATGCCGGCCTTTGCCACTACTGATGGTGATGAAGGGAGTAGGAGTGCTGGCCAGGACGACCCCTTTGTGTGTGCGAGATTCCTTTGATGCTGCTGCTGCTGTTGCTGCTTTGGCTGTTCCTCGAACAACTGGACTGGATAATTCAATCAAACAAATCAACCCCCCTCTTGATTAGGCCTGGAAACCGAGAGACCGGTGATGGTTGGTCGGTTTGCTGGCTAGCTGGCCGATGGAGGGACTGTGCTGCTCAGGCATTGAGTCCGGCTCCTTTCGCCGGGTTAATCTTGTTTTAAAGGCGCTCTCGCACACAGCCTCTCCGTCATCCTGGCTAACCGAGTGTGTTAAATCAGTCAATGCATTACCTACCGCTTCCTCGAAGAGTCCTGGCTGCCCACTCCGTAAAATCCTGATGAATGAACCAGCAAACAGCTGCAACCTCAAAGAATAGGCCAGAACTTCCAATTTGGCCACAAGTACTAACCGAATGCGAGTGTGGTGGGGTGTGGGATGTGGGGGCCAAGTTTAGCGTGGTCCTGTCGCCGTCAGCTGGTCAGGAGCCCCGTCCGGAAAAACCCAAAAGTGATACCGAGTGTGTTTTACCGAAAATGCGTCGTCGTTCACGTCGTCATCGTCATCGTTGCTTCCTGGCCTGGGTTTTGCTCGTTGAACCATCAAAAAAGGGGTTGATCGGTGGGAAAGTGAATAAGGGTTACCCCAGTCGCACACAAGCGAAGACCGCTGTGGACTGTTTGGGATTTTTGGGGTGTCCTCCTGAAAAGTTTCTTCTCTCATCGCACACACAAATTTCAGGTCAAACAAAATTGCCAAGCGGTTGTGGGCTTAAGGGTCTTGTATCGGTTCACCCCTAAATTGGCATTAGAGAGCCCAAAAATAAGAGCGAGAGAGTGTGCTGCTGGCATAGTGGTTGAACGCAGAAAGAAGATGTAATGCACACACACAAGGGATGAGCCAGGGACAGGGACAGGGACAGGGACAGGGACAGGGACACGGGCAATCCTCTCATCATCATCACCGCCTTGAGGTGGTTCTGTGCAAACTCACCGAGGGTTGACGCATGTTGCAGAACTTTCGATTTCAATTGCCAAACGGAGAGGGGGACTTTGAATTTGATTTTGATTTTGAAAGGATTCCGGTGGCTGGCTGAGGATGAGGCTGATGGGGAGGGATTGTGCGTGTATTATCTGCACGCATTGTGGGAACACAGGGATGCGAACGAGTGAGTCCGTTGACTGGAAGGAAGCAAGTGTGCACTCAGCAGGAGTGTCGGAGATTTAGTTCTCTTGGCTGGGAATGGTGTGGTTGGATGGATTAAGTGAGTGTGCCAGTGGTAGGCCGGTGATGGGGCCTTCAGTTTGTTGAGATGTTATGTGAGGCAAGAGTGATGGACTCTTTGGATCTATTTGGTGCGTGACATAGTTGGGGAAAGCTTGAGTCATGTGTGCTTCAGTAAGATACCTCAAAACCACATGGAAGTTATCTTGTATAGTTGATGTCATCAGGTAGACTAGTTGCTAGCGCCTTTTAACGAAAGTTGCTTCTAAATCGATGGCCAGGATGATGATAGTAAGTTTTTTCTGATTTTTCACAAATCGGTCGAGTGGGAGAATTTGAACAGATGTGTTAGTCTTGACTTAAGGACATCTCCGTGATATGTTGTCGTCTCTCACACCGTATTGATTGACTGAATAAGATTCACCCAGAGAATAGGGAATCTTTGACAGTAACGTTGTTCTAAACGCAATGTCGGATTGTGGGACTTTATGCAGAAGTTCCAATTCAGCTTTTCAATCAGCTGCAGCGTCAAGCTTTAACGATGGATATAGTTCTCGAGCCCGGAAAATCTTCGAATTCACCCCCGAGAGACGGCGCAGTAGATGAAGACCGCGACTCAGTTGGCGCACGCAAGTGGAAAAGGACCTCAACCAACAGTGTAGCTAAAGATCGAGCTGGCTGGAGACGCTTGTTGGTTGAGGCCCATGTCCACCTCGGACTGTTGTTGACTTTGTGCATCATAAAACGAGTGGCACAGGCTGAAATAATGACTGCTAAAGTATAGTCTGTAAAAGATAATGGAAGTGGTTTCCAGAAGAATGGCTACGTTCAGTTTGTTGGAGCCGAAGATTAGCACACACTCAGCACTCACTTTTTGATTATAATAGAGTTCGATTGCGGGCGCGGTGGCGTAGTGGGTAGGAGCGTCGACTCCTACAGTCGAGGTCTAAGGTTCGAATCTCGAAAAAAAAACATGTAAAATTTTCGGGTCGCTGACAATGCTCAAAGAGTATAAATGTCTAGAAAAGGTTTCTCAAGATCGCCGTTCGGAGTCAGCATTAAACTGTAGGTCCCTTCCGCTCGTGAGAGAACAATAGCACGCTCAACACGAGTGGTTGTTGGGAAGCTAGGCTTAGGCCCACCTCGGACTGTAGCGCCGCCATTATTATTATATTATGTATATGTATGTATGTGTAATATAAATAAAATAAAAATATATATAAAAATAAAAACAACAAAGAAATACAGGAATATGTATAAATAAATTAATTAATTAACAATTAAGTAAGCAAAAGAAAACAAAACAAAATTGAGAAAAATAAACGTGCTTATATCAATAAAAGACAGCAGCTGCAAACATTTAAAAAAAATGAATAAACTTCTTTCAATGACTATCCATCTCATTCCCGAAGGGACACATCCAGAAATCAAATATAATCCCCTACTACTAATTCCAAGAAATAATATTCTCCAGACATTGAAATCAAAAATTCGTCAGGGAGCACACGGCTTCGCACCTAATTTATAATTTTAATTATCAGTTAGGCACGGTGAGTGCCACCATACAATCCCAAAAACTGTCCCCACAGGCCATTGGTTTTTTTTATTGATACTTCGATTTTAGATATTACTATTAACATGTATATATTACCGTTGTTTTATTGCGGTGACACTTTGGTCTCACGCGGCCACCATGTGCGCAGTAAATCCCGAGAAGCCGCATGATGCCAATGTGTCACCGCAAATTCCTACTGGAGAAAACGGTGTAAGTTTTCAGTAAAGGACTCAGTTTGTGTATTTGCTGTTGTGTCAAACAGTGAGAGGTAATCTTTCCGGTGGCAGAAATCTGCGAACTAACAGCAGTTGTATTTTGCAAATTTGGGAAAATATCTTACGAAAAAAGAGAAAGAAGCTTGAATGCAATGATCCAAGAATTGATGTCGGATGAAAAAACTGGACGAGCAGATGCTTTTGAAGGAGATGTCTCATCAGACTATTACCGGATTTCCAAGGTTGCAATTCGGATTTTAAATCAGATTATGAACCTCCAGCGAGAAAAGTTAGAGAACAACTATCTGATTCAGTAGCCTCAAGAACCAGTATCACCGGATTCTGAAAACCCGATGCAACTTCTCAATAAGGTAGATGCAATAATAGACGAAATAGTCGGAAACGTAGTCTACAGTGATATTGAGGACGATGACAAAACTGATACGCGCAAGTATAGTAAGTTCGAACATCCGTATGATGACACATTGATCTCACAGCCGAAAACAACCCAAACAGTATAATATAGTTTAGAATGCCATTAGATTCAATACATATTGTGATTCTAATGCAATGCTGCATACACACAAGTGTGCGAACCTACTGTGAGACCACTCTGGTATCATGGTATCAAATTCGTGTGTGTATCAGAGTCTCTTGTGACACTCAACGTGTTAAATAAATAAAACAATTAAATAAAAATACTCTAGAGTATCCAGCGTGCTTCGCTTCGTGAGCGTGTTCCTTTCTTTTTCCAGGGGATCTAACTTTTTCCCAGTGTTCTTTACATGTGTGCAAAATTTCATAATTCTCCGTCGAATGTTTGTTAAGAGATGCGAATTTCTGTTTTTCCTAAAGACTGATTCCTGATCGATCGATGTTAATAGTGTAAAAAATTGCATAAGGATCGGTGCGGTGCTTAGAAATTTATCCCATACATACAAACGAACCTTCAATGTTATATTTATAGATTCAAATAAATAATAATTAAAAATTGAGGTTTGCTCACGTCGTCTCTACAATTTGCACATTCGTGACTTCAGGTTATTGTGTGTTGTCTACTTTCACTTAGGCATGATGAAACTCTGAATAATGACAAAGCTTACGTAGCTCGAATTCTTATAAACCAACAACACATTAAAACAGCCCAAGACACTCTTGACAACCTCCTCTTCATGCTTGCAAACTTCTATTGCAATCGGTCGAGCGGTTTTGGAGATTAGTCCGAACAATCAGACAGCCAGACACAATGGCAATGAATTCTGGAGAATGCTCAATACTGAATTATGTCTAATTTGCTGCGTATTTTTCCCCAAAAAAACGTCAAATATACTCGCGAACGTAAGCAACATTGCTCACGAGACCAACTTGCGTTTGCCTTTCGGGAAATTCACTAGCAATTCATTCAAATAAATAAACGAGTTCTCAGAGACCCTCTGTCAAATTCAAACAAAAATTTTATTGCCCGCTTTATGCTACATTTACAGCGTAAGCCTCCTTGAGACTGCACAGTGAGGTGTAATTTGGATTCTTGCCAGTGGTGCACTTGGAAGCAGCTGTTCCCGAGGTATACATCTTCGTTCCAATAATGTTCGTCCTCGCATAGTTACAGACTAGTGTCAGAGAATTCCAGTTATTCATCTCGGCGTCCTTGTAGCGGATCGCAGCACAGCCTACAGCGACGTTCTTCTCAGCCGTCATCACCGTGAAGTGTCCAATGACCGCCCTGCAAGGATTAGTCAAACTGTGTGCTTCAATGATGATCAAGTCATACTCACGATGGGTTTGAAGGATAACTGTTGATGTTGGCCATTGTTGTGACCTTATTCTCTGCCCACCAGGAATTAATCTGTGGAAGGATAACGGAGGTATCGTTTGGGTTTCCGCTACTCCACCATGTCTTGGCGATGTTCTGCCCCGACCACTTGAACTTGGCCGTGTTGCGACAAGGATCGTGACTGAAGTTGCACCGTTTGGCGTTGAACCTTGCTAGTTGGGCCATATCAGCGTCCCAAATCATTGTGGCCATCCTCACCGCGGGCTTGAAGCCCGTCAGCTTGCCAGCCGCGAGATTGTTTCTCTTGGTGTTGTGCGACTTGAGGATCGCTGTCTTCAGTGCAGCAGTCATCGTGACGATTTGCGCGCCAGTCGGGCAAGCTTTTGCGAATGCCTGCGGGGAATAGAAAAATTTGATTTGAAACACCAATTTGGTGGATGTCCACCGAACTGTCGACTCACTCCAGTATTGTTGCAACCGATGTTGGTGGTGCCACTGCATGAGAACGCACTCAAACAGTAGTCGACGGCATCTCCGTGGCGAATGGCTCCCAGAACACTTAAAGCCAGGATTACTATCGTGGTTGACTGCATCTTGACTGAATGTCTATTCGCCAAAAGTTCGCGAATTTATATTGCCGAATGGATCCCTCGTCGTGATTCTAACGGCAACTGAGTAAATAAGGCAACCAAATGTTTGCACACAAAATTCCTTGTCAGCAACATAAATTGTTTGCTAGTGTACACACGTAGGCTTAGCGAAGGCTAGCAAAAAACAGATTTGATTAGTTAAATATGATTGACAGAGGTAATCGGTTGTCGACGGTTGAGCTAAATTGAAGACAATTCCAACTGAATGGAGAGATGAGATGACAGTTGTCGTTTTTTTTTGGTTTTTATGCTGAAAGAATTGAGGGAGAGGAAGTTCTTATTGATCTTAGTCTACTTCCACGCTTGGCTCTGCTCTTAGTGCGTTTGCACCTACTTACTGTGAGTTCTGATTGCTGTCAAGTTGGCAAATGGATATGCCGTGAACTAGCAGCTGCTCGTGGCATTTTGGTTGATTGGACTCAAGGTTGGTGGAAGGGTGGAAGCCTCGTCTCGCTTATGTTTGTAAGAACTCCTAAAGAATGTTCGCCTGGAATGACTAGATAGCGCAGTTGGTTAAGTGCCTGCCCCAAGTTAGAGGGGTCCCAGGTTCGAATCCCAATTAAAGCAAAGTTAATACGCTTTTATCCGGTTTTTCAAATCTTGTCCAGTCACCATTTGCCGTTGGGATCAAATTAACGCTGCTATCACTGGAGCAGTCAATCCGTGGTAGTAGTCTGACTGTGGGCATCAACATGGTTTAAGTGTGCTGTTGAATTCACAAGCAGCTCCCTAACCTAACCTAATCTAACCATGTTTGCCTAGATTAGCACCCTTCGACTCTGAACTAGTGGGACAACGCAACATAGGACGTCCACGTCTAAGGTGGCGCACACAATTGGAGAGGGACCTCAACCAACTTCGTGTGCGCAATTGGCGACAGCTAGCCAAAGATAGTGCTAGCTAGCGAGGTTTGTTGGTTGAGTTCCAAGTCCATCCCCGTCACAAGAAGAAAAGGAAGAAGGTTGGCAACCCTAAATTTAATTGAATTATTATTATTAATGGGCGCCGTGGTCGTGTGGGCTTGTGCGTCAATCCATACGATCTCACAGTCTAGGTTCAAAAAAGAGCACAAGCAACCAATTTAAAAAAAAATTGTACACTGCTCCATCTCTTTCGAGTCACTGACAATGCTCAAAGAGTATAACTGTCTAGAAAAAGCTTCTCAATCTCGCCGTTCGGAGACTGCATTAAACTGTAGATCCCCTTAACCTGCTAAGTACAGCGGCTAATTGCAAGGAAGATTAAACGCAATCCTCATTTAAGGGCACCGAATATTGTCCAAGAAGGCCAGAATGAGTGTGATCTACTGTACGGTCGAGTAGCCAGGAAAAAGCTATTCGTAAATTTGCGTAACAGACAAATTCGGTTAATTTCGCGAAAGAACATAGAAATAAAGAAGAAAATTGGTGGGATGACGTTATTTTTGCGGCTTAAAGTGAAATTAATTTCTTCCGGTTGGATGGAAGAGTTACGGTGTGGCGGAAGGCAAATGAGGAGCTTAGGACCTTAGCAACTGTCTAACGAAATGCAATGAAATGGTATGGTATGGGGTTGTATTTCGTCCAAAGGCCCGGGAAGTTTAGTTTTCATAGACGGAATAATTAACAAGGATTATTATCTAAATATTTTAAAATAAAGCTTGAGATAGAGTGCTGAAAGAATAGAAATTTGAAGCACGTTTAAATTTTACCAAGCAAAGATCCGAAGCACAAGGCTTATATTGTTCGCCAATGGCTCATCTGCCCCAAAGTTCTAGAAACACCTCCACAATCGCCGGGTCTGAGTCCCATCGCTAATTTATGGGATGAATTAGATCACCGAGTTCGTGAAAACCCAGTCTCATCGATATCTGAATTAAAAGATCGACTGCAGGAGGAGCTAAAATTAATCTGGATTTCATCAAAAAAAAAAATTATAAAAAGTTGGGCACGACGCTTAAACGCTATTAATTATTAATGCTAACCTGAACTTTTAATTCTTGAAGCATATTAAAGTGTTTTTTTTTTAACCGAATATTAATGGAGCGTCATTATTCTTTTCATGTTTCTTGTTTTTGTTGAAATACAGTCAAAATAGGTTATAACGACCTTTAAGGGACGGACGGATTTGGTCATTGTAAGCGATATGTCGTTATAAACGATTTCTTATGCTATTGGGTTACATATAATGGAGTTCAGGCGGGACCTAAGAATTCGGTCGTTATAACCGATACGTCGTTATAACCGATGTCGTTATAAGCGATTTTGACTGTACTTTTTTTTTGGAGGATTTTTTTGAAACACTATTGGAGCATTCAGACTCAAGACTGGTCCATTGTACTGCCAGGTAGCAACCTACTCCATTGCCGTTAAATTGATCCCAACGGCAAATGTTGACTGGACCAGATTCGATTTCGCTCGGATTCGAACCTGGGACCCCATTAATTTGGGGCAGGCACTTAACCAACTGCGTCATCCAGTCATCTTGAAATACTTTTAGTTTTATTAAAATAAATTGTGAGTTTTCAATAGAAAACCATTATGAATTAAGGTTTTTTAATATTTTAAAATTTACGTTTAATACCACGATTTGAAGGTATTAATAGAAAAAAATGACAGTTTGAGAACAGCTTATTCGAAACCATTTGAGCTCAGTATTTGCGATTCAAGTCGGTGCTGTTTTTCAAGCTAAAGTACATGGCTGATACGGCATGGTGACGGATCAGTAATTGTTTGAGGGTGTATGGCGACATCTGGTGTTGGCAATTTAGTATTTATTGAGACAGCAATGAGTCGGTACGATTATCTCAATACACTGAAAAACAAACTCCACCAGAGCGCGCACAAATTAGGCTTGGAGGGTTAATTTATATTCCAACAAGACAATGACCCAAAGCACACTTCCCTGGTTGTGAAGGAATGGTTGCTGTACAATGTGCGAAAACAGCTCAAAACACCACCTCAGTCACCGGATTTAAATTAGCATTTGTGGGATCATCTCGAACGTCAAATCCTAAACCATGACAGTAGGACCAAATCTGAGCTTAAGGCTATTATACAGGATGAACGGGAAAAAGTAAGTCCGGAAGTAACTCAAAAGCTTGTTACCTCCATGGGATCAAGAATAGAAGCAGTTCTTACTGCTTAAGGATATCCAACTAGGCATACATTTGAGTAATTTGCTCAAATTGATTTGTTATTTTTTTCGCTGTATACTTATATTTGTGACTGTGTGTATGAAAGTCTGACGAGTGAAGCAACGTAAGTCAAGCCTTCTTTATTTCAGAACTCCCTTGAGTTATTTTAGTGGTTTTTAAGGTTCCGTCTAAAAAAGCGGAACCTTTATAATTTCGGTGTGTCCGTCCGTCCGTCCGTCCGTCCGTCGTGTCTGTCACACTTTTTTATCTCCGAAGTTTATGAAGATATCGGCATGAAATTTTGGAATTAGGTACTTCAGACCTAGATGTCATTTCCTATGCAGCGATTTTAAAAAGTGGGGCCATTTGGGGGTGGCTCCAGTACAGGTGAAGTTGACACTAATTTTGAAAAATACTCGCACCTCATCGATATATATATCAATCGACAGATCTTTCGAAATGAGGTGGAGGTTTCTTTCAAGACTTTTTTATCAAAAGTACCGTTTGGAAAATATGGAGCTCCAAAGATTTCCCCCCCCTGCCATTTCTAAACCAAAGTGTTTAAAAATCTGATAAAATCACAAAAACTTGGCTTCATTGAGTACTTTCATTTAAAACTATTTCGAGTACTCTGGCCCTAATGGTTTTGGAGATATTGGCCAAAAACGGTCAATCATCGATATGCGAATTTTGAAGATCTGAAAACGCAGTTTTGAAGACATCAATGTAAGCATTAAGAAATGATACATTTCAAAATATCGATTTATGTTGAAATTTTGAAATATCTACGATTTAAAACAAGAAAAAATTTTCATTTTCACACATAATTTCATGCTGTGTTCGGCCACTCTATTCGTTGATGAGCGTTATCTTTTCGATCTCACCCCTAAATGCCCAACAGAAATGAACACACACATACCGCAGGCATGAGCAGTGATTTGATAGGTATGTATGTATGTATGATGGAAGGGATTTTCTGTGTTGGATAAAGTTGGATAGAGATATAGGTATATGTAGGGATGAACATTTGCTTGCTTGGATGTACGAGTATGAATTTATGAATAAATGGTTGATTTGGGTTGAAACTGAAATAGTTTGGAAACGGCGTTTGATGTTTCAGAAATCATCCATCAATATTATGCGACGGAACCGTCCCCGTGCGAGTACAACTCGCACTTGCCCAGTTTATTTTAGGTGATTTGACTAAATCAAAGGCCTTAACATCGAATTGGTTTTCAGTGAGGAATGCAACTATTTTCTGATCGTTGGAGTCTGATGAAGGCTTTGCTCTATAGTGTATGTTAGATAGCAGGCAGATATGTTAGAAGCGTGCCAATCCGTCATCTCATTGCATTGTGGCCATCCTCACAGCGGGTGCGAAGCCCGGCTGGTTGCCTCCTCCTTCACTTCAATGATTTTATACAAACTTGGTCATCTGTGAAACAGTACGAAGGTATTTGAGCCAACAGATAGACTCGAGGGAAAAGACCGTCTCAGCACTGTTTTGTGACGCAGAAGTCGAATCCATACTCGGAAGAAGATAGTCACTTTGAGAGACAAGTGGGATTTGGTTCAATTGGTTTTAATGGAAGAAACATTCTCAACGATGAAAGCGTTTAGTTCATGAATAGCGAGGACAATGAGCAACATGATCCTGAAAAAAGAAACCAGTCGAACGGGACAGCCGAGACAGACCACGATTGTGCTGTAACAGACTATAAAATGAAGACTTCAACCAACTTGATGTGGGGCACTGGTCGCAGAGATGCATGGGGAGGTTTGTTACTTGATACAGACACCACCGGAGTTCGTAAGTAGATTCATGCCACTCTGTGGGGTTGCCGAACAAAATTTTAAGGCTTGTGTATGCTATCAATAATTAAGCTTTTGCTCGTGACGGCAGCCCCATTTTTCTGAGTCCTTTAAAGTGAATCCCCCGTACAAACCTGCAGTCGACATGTTTAACTAATAGACCACATACATGAGCACAGTAAAGCATTGAACGAGTGCAGTATATCAATTTATTCTTTATTAACTTCCACCAAAACTAAAGACTCTTCAAAAATAACTCCCTCTTAAACAAAAAAATATAAAATTCCAACTCAAGTTCAATTCATTTTCCAAATTATGCCACGTTAACAGCGTAACGCCAATTCTCAGCTACATTACATAGGGAACTGTAGGTTGGATTTGTGCCGGTACTGCACTGAGATGCAGCCGATCCCGAGGTGTACATCGGTAGGGTAATGATATTCGTCCTGGCATAGTTGCAGATGAACGTTATCGAATCCCAATTATACAATGCTGGATCCCTGTAGCGGATTGCGCCACAGCCCACGGCGATATTCTTCTCAGCTGTCATCACAGTGAAGTGCCCAATGACTCCCCTGCAAACTTGAGTCAAATGTGTGCTTCAATGATGGTTAAGTCATACTCACGATGGATTCGGAGGATAACTGTTGATGTCGTTCATCGTTGTGTGCTGATACTCTGACCACCAGGCATCAATATGCGGAAGGATAATAGAACTTGCGTCAGGATTTCCGCCGCTCCACCAAGTCTTGGCGATGTTCTGCCCCGACCACTGGAACGAAGCCGTGTTGTGACACGGATCATGGGCAGTGACACACGTCTTGGCGTTCATTTCCGCGAGGGTGGCCAATTCGTCATCCCATTGCATTGTGGCCATCCTCACAGCGGGTGCGAAGCCCGGGAGGTTGCCTCCCGCAATTGCGTTTCTCTTGGCGTTGTGCGAATCAATGATCGCTGACTTCAGGGAACACAGATCCACCATTTCGGCGCCGGCGGGACAAGTTGGTGCATATGCCTTGAAGGGAAGAAAAGATTGAAGAGAGATTCAAACAAGTCTGATGGACATCCGAAAGTGTGAGCACTCACCCTCGTGTTGTTGCACCCAATGTTTGCGACACCGCCGCATGAATACATGCTCAAGCAGTAGTCCACGGCATCCCCCAGGTGAAGAATGGCCCCAAAAATGCTCAAAATTAAGGCTGCCAACGGAGTTGAATTCATCTTGTCAATTGCACTTGACTTAGTACCAATTCACTAGCAGTGTTCGAATTTATATGATTCATTCGGCTCGCTTTTTCGGCAACTGAACAAATAAGTGAAATATTTTTGAACAAGTCACAGTAATTGCCAGCTGATAATACTTTGGTTAATTTCTTATGATTTCTAAAAATGAAACGCCTAAATAAACGAACCGAGGAAATAATTGAGCTTACGTCTATTCGATGACGGTTAAGTTTTCTTTTGAGCGATGTATTCACGGATCAGTAGATCAATGGATAGAAAATCGACCTTTGTGAACTTGCGTCAGAATCAGCATCAGAATATGGTGGAGGAATGCGCTGACAGATGTGACAGCTGTCAAGTGAAAAATTCTTGGGTTTTTTTGAAATTCGCAAATGGGTCGTTGATCGCAGATTCTTTGTTTTTTGCGAAATTCAATCATTTGTTTAATTTGATTGAAAATTCAATTTTTTGAATTATTCAAGGCCACGGGAGTTGGCCAAAGCTCATTCGGTCTTAGTCTATGTCAATGTTTTGCTCTGCTGTTGTGAACAAGAGCGCACTGAGACTTATTCACAAATAAATGCAACCTAATGCCATTATTGACAGCTGCCAATTTGACAAGAACATTGGCCAGGATTGACCTTGTCGTCACGTTGACAAGTGGTTAAAACTCCCGCCACCAGCAAATCATGGAACTTTTGTTGTCCATAATTTATACAGAGATGACGGATTAACAGAACCGTGTTAAGTTTAAAATGTTTGTCAATTTGGTGACAGTTTGTTGACAGGGTACAGGGAGGGTAGCAAGGGTAGCAAAAACGTTTGGTCATTTGTTAAAAATATAAGGAATTCAGCCTCATCTTCAATTCCCACGCTCATTTACAAGACATTCCAGCAATCAGCTCTTTTGACAAGGCCAATCTGCTTGCTGCGCATTTCGCGGCCAGCTCAACGCTGCCAGATTTGACCTTGTCTACGCCTGTACATTTTCGCACTCGTACAGTTGCAAGAGTACTTAAAGATCTCAACGTGCATAAATCCGCTGCCTCATATGGTATACCCCCGATACTTCTGAAGAGGTGTTCTTCTGCGCTGGCAAAACCTCTGCGTAAGCTTTTTCATCTGTCCTACTCTTCTGGTCTCTTTCCGAGTGGATGGAAAACAGCAGCCCAGCCCGTCCTTAAAAAGGGCAAATCTTCGTCACCCTCCTCCTACCGACCCATAGCACTAACGTCCCCTCTTTCCAAGGTCATGGAAACGCAAATAAACCGTCAGCTTGTGAAATATCTTGAGACGCTGAAGCTTCTTAATGACCGGCAGTACGGTTTTCGCAGCAACAAGTCCTCTGGTGATTTGATGGCATACCTCACCGAAAAGTGGAACCAATCCTTGCACAATGCAGGAAAAGCAAGATCGTTGCGCTTTATATATCAAATGCATTTGACAGAGTTTGGCATCAAGCTCTTTTGTCCAAAATGCGTGCTTATGGGATCTATGAGTCTCTTCTTCTATGGATTAAAAATTACCTTTCGAACCGTTCAATTCAAGTCGTTTTGGATGGGTTCAAGTCTGATATCCAAATTAATGCTGGTGTTCCCCAAGGCTCTGTTTTGTCTCCGACTCTCTTTCTCATTTTTATAAATGATCTCCTGTATGCTACTTCTAATCCAATCCACTCCTTCGCTGATGACAGTACTCTCAGCTTTTCATATTCGTTCCAAGACTCAGGACCCTATCCTCCTGCCGTTAAAGGCACATTAAATACCGACCTTGACAGCATATTTAATTGGTCGAGGTCGCCAAAAATGCTGTGAAATGTATAGGTTTCCTAAAACGATGCAAGAAATACTTCACCCCCTCTGATATGGATTCAATTTATAAGGCCTTCATTCGCCCCAAGCTTGATTATAACGCTCATATCTGGTCTGGTGCTCCTAAGACCTCTCTGAACCTACTTGATAGAATACAACAGCGAGCGACAAAACTTATAGGAGATAGTAAAAGTAAAAGTCGATAGAATCGCTCGAACATCGCCGATCATCATCTCATCCTTATCACTGTTTTATCGCTATTCTAACAAACGATGCTCATGAATTTACCTGCAATACTCGTTTCGCCAAGAATGCTCATCAGTTCATCCTTAAGCCTGCTTTCGGACGTACAATTAAGTTTAGACAGTCGTTTTTTAGCCGCACCGCACGAATATGGAATGCTCTTCCCAGCCAAATTTTTCCCACACACTACAATCCGCAGACATTTAAGACAATGTGCGCAGGTACCTCCTCTCCCTTTCTCCCTTTATACATTCGGCCGTGCTGTGTTTTGATTTCGGACACTTAAGGGTATTCGTAAACCCTTTTGCGCGCGCAAATTATATATAAAAAAAAAAGTCCTAACATAATTTTGCCTTACTCCAGGTCAGCCTTTGATTCTACGGTCCCCAACGCTAAACAATGTACTGCTCTACTCTAGAAGACCATGGAAGACTATGGGTAACCCACAGGAAAGTGGAGTCAGACTCCTATTTACACCAACAGCGAGAAAGATCCCAATTTCCTGGCAGCCTCATGGATTTTGACGGCCATATTTCGGACTAGACTACGGCGCGTTACCATTATACAGTGTTACGCGCTATGCAATTGGCAAAGTCAATGGAATCAGCAATCAAACGTCACTCGGTCGTATTCCTGCTCCCACCTTCCGTCTCTCCGTTTGCCTAATTCACAAGAAGAACCATGTCTGCGTCTGCCTATGCTAATGCAACTTAAGCTAAGCCTCCTTCGGGGTAGTTCCCATGACATAAGCTCTTCATTCCCCTCGTGTATATCCCAGGGGATGACATTCGAAGAAACGAACAAAACAGGAGGAAAACAAAAAGATCCAAATCCAGAACATGGCCCTTATCGATTGTCAAACGGAATCGGACGCGTATTTATTTATTTGATCTGCGGATCTACTCTCTTGACAGTCCTTCGGCGATGTGTTGTCCTTTTTCCCGCTGTGGGAAATTAAAACTGTTTGCCTTAAGGGTGTTCCCTTGTGCTGGCAACATTTCCCATCCCCTTCAAAGACCGAACCGTTGGCATTGATAACTCCAACAAACATTCTACTCCTCTGCCCGACCAAATGGGAGTGTGCACCACAATCAAAGCAAGGACGGTGTTAATTTCAGAAAATTTCCCAAAGTGTCGAATATTACATGCCGCCTCGCGCATAGCTTCCAATCACTTTGCAATCGGAATTTCAAAAACCCCACTGCATCATTGCATGCATCGTCGCCACATCCACTGGGGAGTGTGCCGCGTCTCCCACACTCCCATGGGGTCCTCCCACCGCGTGCCATAAATTCCCAGTGGCGGAATATTAATTCTAGAATTCGGGCATTAAATCAAACCCAAGCCGCTGCATAATTATGTCGGTGGCTCCTGGGTCTGTGCGCATCAGGAGCTGACTATTTATGGAATGCATGGAATTAATATTGCACACAAACACTCACACACACACACACGTACGTTTTGACGCAAGGATACGCCGGCCCCACTGCGCCCACATAGCATCGGGGAAAAGCGGTGGGCGCAGAGGAGCAGATGAGTTATGAGATCATTGGCTCTCCGCATGGATAATAATTAACTGAATGCGTGTGGTGGTTAATTCAGGCTTTCCTCCCTACGACCGGGTTGTGGGAGTGAAAATGAACGCAAAAGAATTCAGTTCATTGTTGGACTTTAAAGCGGAGTTGCGAAGAAGGCCATTTGAGTGAATGGTTGGGGCGATTCAAGGGGATTTACTTCGATTAGGAGCGGGGCTTGGATTGGAAGATGGCATGCAGTATGATTGAACCTCCGTAATGCTATTCAGGCAGTTTTGAAACTCTTAAAAAGAGCACACACTTCCCCTTTGCTGACATTGCCTAGCCAAGACATGGAATATGACTAGGAAACAACACAACATCTCGACCGGATAGTCAAAGATGGGTGTACTAAATAATGGAGTCAAAGAAGTTGTTTCAGTGCAGAGGACACGTCTTTCTCTAGGCAGTTGAGCAATGATGTTGGGAGTAAGACGTGATACATCTTCACTTTACTTGATACATCTTCTTTTTCGCATCATTGCATCATGTACTTAGAGAAAGACAACTTAAAAATGATATCCAATCGACTGTTTGGAAATTAGAAGCTATGACGATGAGGTTACCGTCATAGAACACATCGTGCACATGAGAGTCAGACAGGGATCAGTCTTTGTACCTTTCCTGCAAAGCATATTGCATGACGTTGTTCTGCAAAACAAACCCCACCGGAAAAGCTAAGACTTCCGGTTTAACAGATGGCATAACCATGGTGCCCGAACCCAAGTTTACACACAATTAACAGGCAACAAAACTTGTGTTGGTCCTCATTCTTGCAGGTGAGTGTGCCTCGGGTTGACCTCCAATCGATAGGGGGACAAAATGATAGGAGTCGATAAGACCGTATCCTGGGCGGCTTCTTTCTTCAGGATTAAAGAGTCATTGCGTCCATCTATCACCAATCGCCTCACATATTTCTCTCCTCACCAAATAATCACTATGTTAATGCAAATTTCTCAATTTATTGTCCGACCTTCTCAAAACTTGTTCACATCGTAGTGCTCCGATGGAGAGCACAGAGCTTGATACTCACGATTCCTTCCCGTGGAGCACCTCGATGCGGTGTTACCCGATTGGTACATGGCTCGTCCGAGAATATTCGTCGTGGCGTAGTTACATGCAAGTGTAAAAGAGTCCCAGTTGTTCATGCCTCTGTCCTTGAACCTGATGGCACCACAGCCTACAGCAACGTTCCTGTCCGCAGTTATCACGGTGAAGTGTCCAATCGTCTCCCTGAAACGCCACAAAATAGAAAGAAACAAGTCCACACACTTTCAGGAGCTTACTTGGGGTTCTGGGGGTATTTCCTGATCTGATCCATGCTGGTCTTCTTGTACTCGGACCACCACGAGTCGACTATATTCTTGGTGAGGGTTTCATCGTTCGAATTGCCACCGCTCCACCAGATCTTGCCGATATTCTGGCCGGATATCCTGAACGTGTTCGTGTTGTGACACTGATCGTGGCCAAAAACGCAGCGCTTGACGTTGAGTTCCGCGAGCTTGGCCAGCTCGTCGTCCCAGTGCATGGTTGCCATACGAACGGCCGGCGAGAATCCTGGCAACTGTCCAGCCGCGATGGTGTTTCGCTTAGTGTTGTGCGACTTAAGGATCGCTGCTTTGATGGATGACGTCATCTGGACTATTTTCGCTTGAGATGGGCAATTCTTCCCAAATGCCTTGAAAAGATTTGAGAGTGAGAGGCTGAGTGACTGTTAGTGGAAAGCGGAACTTACCCCAGAGTTGCCGCATGCAATGTGATTTCCTGAGCAGAGATCCTTGGAGCAGTAGTCTGCGGTGGACACAGATCTGATTCCAGAGAGAACTGAGAGAAGAAGTATGAATTTGATCATTCTGGTGAACCTTTACGATGACCATTGACAAGTCTGGCGATTGATCGCGACTTAAATAGCCGCACACTGCGCCATAGATGTAGACGTTTAGTGCCGGCTGATGCGCAGCTAGACAAATATTGAAGGTTGCTGCAAGTGTTGAGCATGTGATGTGCTTTGATGTCATTAGTGATGCGGAATTAAGTGAGTGGAGAATGGGTTTGAGTTGTTTTCTGTAAAAATTGACTAAAGTCTGGTGAGTATTTGATTGAGAGTGAATAGTGTGTTCTATGGCCAACGTAAGTAGCGACAGATCACTAAATAGATCAATAACTGCGTTGAAGCGGACGATATTAGTAAGTTTTTCGAAACTTGTAGGAGGTATCTGGATAACGAAAGGGAAACAAAGAGTTTTGCACTCTTTCCTGGCAAATACTTACTTAGCAGGCCTACGACCTATGTAGGGTCTGAGCCTGAGCTATCGCTGCCTTCCATCGTTGACGCCGCGATGACTTGGTCTTTGTACCGGAGGTTCGGTCTTCCTCTCCTTCTCGAACCAGGAGGCTCGGACTCGAAGAACCTCTTAGCTGGAGCGTTGTTGTCCATGGGCTCGATGTGGCAGAGCCAGTGCAGTCGACGGATTTTTGCCTTCCGGACTACATCCACATCCTGGTACAGCTCATAGAGTTCGCGGTTGTGTCTTCTCCTCCATTCGCCTTCCTCGCAGACGGGACCATATATCCGACGTAGAATTTTTCTTTCGAAGGCACCAAGAATCAGCTCCGCAGTTTTGCTAAGTGTCCAGCTTTCGGCTCCATATAGCAGGACTGGCAGAATAAGAGTTTTGTAGAGCATGATTTTGGTCTGGTACTCTAGTGTTCTTGGTGTATTAATTATTTTAAGTAATCGACGCTGGAGATTTAATAGCTCATCTAGGTGGGTTTTGGATGCGTTTCCCCACGCTAATATCCCATATCGTAGGCGGGATTCAGCTAGTGAGATGTACACCTGCTTCTGGACTTCAACGCTGGTATATCTTTTGAGGAACGCCATCGCAAG
Source organism: Myathropa florea (assembly GCA_930367185.1). Lineage (NCBI taxonomy): Eukaryota > Metazoa > Arthropoda > Insecta > Diptera > Syrphidae > Myathropa > Myathropa florea. The sequence continues at coordinate 47,994,716 of OV884002.1, forward strand.
GAGTGCACTCTTTAGCTGCATCCGTATCCTATTGGTGTGTTCATGCCACACGAAGTGATCATCAATTATTATGTCCAGATACTTTATAGTTTTCACAACTTCAATAGCATGACATGTTGTCATAGGGCAATTTTCATTTTGGTGATATATCCTGATAGACGCTTCGGGTTGTCGTGGCATACCTTGGTCGTGGCACCATCTTGAAACGTTGTTAAATTCTTCTTGCATTGTCGCTACTGCAGTTGCAAGGCATTTGTGCTTCACTATAATTGCTACATCATCTGCGTAGGCAAATGCTGTGCTTTTTTTGAGGACACGAAGAAGTTCATTAGTGAACAAAATAAACAGGATTGGCCCCAGTTTGGAACCTTGTGGTACACGGAGTAATGTCGGCTTTTCTTGGCTAAGTGTGCTTTTTATTTTTACCCTTAGTAAAACTGACTGATAATTTTCCATCCACTTCGCTAAGATGCCTCTTGCACCAATTCTATTGAGACTATCGATGATCTTTGTGTTACTTAAAGTGTCGAAAGCCTTGCTAAAATCTAAAAATAAGACAAAGGCGTGGTGGTTTTTGTTCAGCGCAGTGCCTATTGTATTCGAGACTTCTCTCAATAGCATTCCAGTGCTCTTTTTAAGGTTCCGTCTACAAAAACGGAACCTTTATAATTTCGGTGTGTCCGTCCGTCCGTCCGTCCGTCCGTCCGTCCGTCCGTCCGTCCGTCCGTCCGTCCGTCGTGTCTGTCACACTTTTTTATCTCCGAAGTTTATGAAGATATTGGCATGAAATTTTGGAATTAGGTACTTCAGACCTAGATGTCAATTCCTATGCAGCGATTTTAAAAAGTGGGGCCATTTGGGGGTGGCTCCAGTACAGGTGAAGTTGACACTAATTTTGAAAAATTGTCGCACCCCATCGATATATATATCAATCGACAGATCTTTCGAGATGAGGTGGAGGTTTCTTTCAAGACTTTTTTATCAAAAGTACCGTTTGGAAAATATGGAGCTCCAAAGATTTTCCCCCCCTGCCATTTCTAAACCAAAGTGTTTAAAAATCTGAAAACATCACAAAAACTTGGCTTCATTGAGTACTTTCATTTAAAACCATTGCGAGCATTCTGGCCCTAATGGTTTTAGAGATATTGGCCAAAAATGAAGAAGATCTGAAAACGCAGTTTTGAAGACATCAATGTAAGCATTAAGAAATGATACATTTCAAAATATCGATTTATGTTGAAATTTTGAGATATCTAAGATTTAAAAGAAGAAGAAAATGTCATTTTCACACATAATTTCATGCTGTGTTCGGCTACTCTATTCGTTGATGAGCGTTATCTTTTCGATCTTACCCCTAAATGCCCAACAGAAATGCACACATACATACCGCAGTCATGAGCAGTGATTAGGTATGTGTATGATGGAAGGGATTTTCTGTGTTGGATAAACTTGGATAGAGATATAGGTATATGTAGGGATGAACATTTGTTTGTTTGGATGTAAATATGAATTTATGAATAAATGGTTGATTTGGGTTGAATTTAGAAGAAAATTCTACTCAAATAGTTTGGAAACGTCGTTTGATATTCAGAAATCATCCATCAATATTATGCGACGGAACCTTACCCGTGCGAGTACAACTCGCACTTGCCCAGTTTATTTTTAAATCCATACTGGTTTGGTTGTAGAACTCTATGTTTTTCAATGAAATGGGTTATTCTTCGCACTATAATTTCCTCCAGACACTTTTCTACAGTTAGTAAGATCGCAATTGGTCTGTAGGTTTCAATAAGGCTTTTTACACCTCCTTTGTAAATTGGTCGGATTATTGAAGTTTTTAGTAACCTCGGAACACAACATTGTCGTATATTTCGATTGATAATCGTCTTGATGGCGATCTCATGTATGGCGTTTAACGTAAGATCTATCGGTCTTATGTAGTCTGCTCCTGGCGCTTTGCTTGTTTTTAGACAAGTAATCTATATAGTTCTTCTTTGCCAGTCTCCTCTACATAGATTGATTGTGCTACTTGTTTATTTTTCTGGGTTGAAGTTTTATGACCACATCTATGTACTATTTTGGAAGCTTGAGTTGAACATTGTTCTGCAAATTTGTTAACTAGGTTCGCTAAATTATTTTCAGCTGGAAAATTGTTTATGACAACCTCATCACCTGAGACAAGCCTTCTCAAAAACCCGAAAGTTTCCAAAAATCTTGCACTCATGTTATGCTACACGGGGCAGTAGTGTGGAAGCATTGGTCGAAGGGCCAACTTGCAAACTATCTTCACCCTCGCATCAAGAAACAGTCACTTTGTAAGAGCAAAAGCACCTCAAGCGTTGCCCAGAACAGCTTCTACACCTTTATTTGAATTTAGATGCTGGTTTAGCCAGATCACCTAGTATTTGAAATGTTTTTTTTTATATCCGCCGAGCCCTTTGTCGACGGCGGCATCTTAAAAAAGATAGGTTCCGATTTCTTAAAGTTCTAGTTCCAGTCATCATAACATCGGTGAATAGAAATCAGATCATTCGCGTACGCTACTGCGTCTTGAAGAGATCCTATCAAATCAGCTGTGCAAATACTTCTGACCTAGAAGCTGAAGCTAAACGACCATAGACAACGACGTGTGCTCGCTGAATGGGCTCTGGAGCAGTTGGAAACTGACCCTAATTTTCATCGAAACATCATCTTCAGCGATGAGGCCCATTTCTGGATAAATGCGTACGTCAACCAACAAAATTCTCGATCGAATTTGGGACGACACCAACCCACTTGAGATCCAAGGGCGTCCATTCCGAACAAATCACTGTTTGCTGTGGATTTCTGGCTGACGGCGTCATTGGTCCATACTCGTATTTCTTTGAGAACGACTTGCCCATTTCTTTATGATGGACAAAATTCTCGATCGAATTTGGGAAATCCAATTAACATGAGATCCAAGAGCGTCCAATGAATCTCGAAAAAAGCACTGTTTGGTGTGGATTTTGGGCTCGGTCCAGATTTCTTTGAGAGCGACGTTGCCCAGGCCATCATCGTCAACGGCGAGTGCTTAAGGTCGATGATTAACAACCTATTCCATTTGCAGACCTTCAAGAAGATGAAAAGCGTAAGTATCTAACAAAAACCCTATTTCATGGACACCCTTTATCCCTTCAACCAAAAATCTGGGTCATCTAGTCTCCGAGATAGCTCCGTCTCGAAAGTTTCTCTAAAAATAGAATCAGCCCTTAAAATATAACAACAAGTCATAAATCTTGTCACCTGCGGAAATCTTAATCCACACTTCCCTAATCCGAAAGACAATTTGATAAAGAATACTACCCACTTCCGCAGTTGTAAGCCCGCGTTGAGGCTTGTGTCAATATTTGTTCCAGCCAAAGTTGAGGTCCGCCTTTAGTCATTCAAAGCAAAGTAAACAACCAAGATCTGTTTCGCAATTAACAAAAATATTATTTTTTGTTTTGTTTACGTGCATGACTGTATTGCGGTGCCGCCGCCGCCACCTTGAGAACACCCCCTACGTGGTGCAGCACACGCAGAAGTGGATGACAGATGTGACAGTGAAAATGGGTTTGTTTTTGTCTTATGTAAGTTAGGTTGGAGAGGAAGATAAGATATGCGGTGATTAATTGTGGGAATTTTGGATAATTCGAATTTTTATTTGCTCTGGTTGCATTGCTGTCTGCTTTTACGATGCACTACATTGTTTCACTAGTAAGTCTGGGGGTAGAACTTTCATAAGGGGATTCTGTTGTTGGAAGAAGCCGAGAATCCTGCAGAAACAAGCGCAGAAAATAGTCGAGATGCAGTCTATGGAGACAAAGCTATCATCGAAGGAATGAAAACAAAAACAATCAAAAACAAAATGTGATTCAATTGGAGGTGACGACATTCATTTTGTTATTTTATTTAATCGACTATTATCGCCGAAAGAAGACACTGAGAAGCTCTCAGTGTCAGTATCATAGGGCTGTAATCATAGGCCCCTTAATTGTCGTAGACGGCGATTCTGCAGCTTGGACGCGAAGCAGGTTGCGAATTGCGATCACAGATGATAATGTTTTATTCGTTCGGTAGGTAAAGGGTCATTCAATAAGCTCTTCGTATCTTCAAATTTAAATAAGACAAAATGTGTGCGAGATATTATCAACATTTTTTAATCAATTGAAAGACCTATCGATGCCATTATGTATGAAATATAAAATCGCTCAAAATGCCGCGCCTTCCCTGAGAAGCGCGCAACCAAAATGACCAATTGTCCATGACTCTTGAGCATAAGTCAGTCTGAAATTGACCGATGGCATGAGTTATGTTCGCTTTGAGAGCCGCTGTGGTTTGTGACTTATTGGCATAGACCTGAGACTTCAGAACAGCCCACAAGAAAAAGACCAACGGTTTCAAATCGCACGATTTAGGTAGCTAGTACACATCGCCTTCACGTGAGATGAACATGCCCTCGAATTGCTCGTGCAGAATTTCCAATGTGGCGTGAGCTGTTTGGAACGTGGCGCCGTTCTGTTGAAACTACATGTCGTTGTTGTCCATACGAGTATCATCCAATTCAGGCCAAAAGAAGTTGGTAATCGTCGGCATATAGCGCTCGCCGTTGACGGTGATGGCCTAGGCAACGCTGGACCGAGCCCAAAATCCACACCAAACAGTGATTTTTTTCGGGATTCATTAGACGCTCTTGAATCTCATGTGGATTGGATCGTCCCGAATTCGAAGATTTTGTCCATCATCCAGAAATGGGCGTCATCGCTGAAGATGGTTGTTCGATGAAAATCAGGGTCAGTTTCCAACTGCTACAGAGTCCATTCAGCGAACACACGTCGTGGTCTATGGTCCGATCGTTTACCTTAGGGTCCTGTGTTAGTTGAATTTTGTAAGGGTGCAGGCCGAAGTCACGACGCAAAATTCGCCAGTTGCTGGTCTTCGAAAGGCCGAGTTCTTGTGAGCGATACGAAATCGACTGCCTCGGATTCTCCTGCACACTCTCACGAACAGCGGCGATGTTTTCGGCAGATCTTGGGTTTCGTCGACGTACAACTATGGGTATTGGTTTATCATTTACTGAACCAGTGGACTAAAACTTATCCACCACACCGCGAATATTTAATTATGGGGCATCAGTTTTCTTAGATGAATCGGCAACTTTTTGCTCTATCTTTCTGTAATTAGTCATAACACACGACCCACCAGAGAACACAGGTGGTTCCTCGCTTAGCTTCAGCTGCGGCCAAAGATCTTGAGTATACAACAACCTATATCTCTCTTTATATTTCATCCGTTCGAGGTATTTAACTGTCTCTTATAAAAGTTGGCTTTGATTTGAGAATTCAGAGCAAATGTTAAAATCACTCCAATTTTTCAAAAACTTCTCTTAATTTATTTCAAATAACTTAACCCTTATCAATAACCCCCCAAGACCCCACTTAAACCTAAATCGCATTCACATTGTAACTCTCCGATGGCGAGCAGAGTGCACTGTATTTTGAGTTCCTTCCGCTCTGACACTTTGACGCCGTATTCCCAGGCTTGTACAAGGGAAGCCCGATGATGTTCGTCGTCGCATAGTTACACGCCACCGTCAGAGTCGACCAAGTGCCCTCGGGGAACCTGATCGCAGCACATCCCAGCGCAACATTCTTGTCAGCCGTCATCACAGTGAAGTGGCCAATCTTCTTGCTGAAATCAATCTCAACCTTAGACGGCTCTCAGTGTGAACTGACTCAGACCTTACCTCGTTGAAGTTGGGTATCTGTCCACATCCGCCTGCCTGGTGTCCCTGTACTCATTCCACCACGAGTCAATCAGGTGCAAGATGATTTCCTCGTCAGTCTTCGTGCTGCCATACCACCAGTACTTGGCCAGATTCTGTCCGGAATGCCTGAATGCGTTTGTGTTGCGGCAAGCGTCATGCCGGTAGGCACACGTTTTCACATTAAGTGCCGCCAAGAAGGCCAGTTCGTCGTCCCACTTCATGGTGGCCATTCGTTCTGCTGACTTGAAGCCCGGCAGTCTTCCGCTTGCCAGCGCGTTGCGTTTGCTGTTGTGGCTGTCGAGGATCTTCGCCTTCAATGAATCACTGAACTGGACCAATTGGGTCTTTCCTCGGGGACAATTCGATCCAAGAGCCTGCGGAGATAAAAACAGAGCTTAGGAAAAGTTATCATAGTGAACTGAACTGATAATAATGGCGGCGCTACAGTCCGTGCTGGACCTGGGGCTAGGTTCTCAGTGAACTGAACTACTCACCCCATTATTTCGACAGCCTATGTGCGACGACTGAGAGCACAGACCTGCCGCGCAGTAGTCTGTGGCTGCAGAGCAGACTACGATCAGACCGACAAGCGATACACACGCGATAGAAACTGTCTTCATGATTAGCAAGAGCGACCTGGAGCAGCACGACAGTCCCCGCCCAACATTTATACCGACGTTCTAGCTCTTTTTGCTAAGCGTCTGCTGATAACGACGATCCGATCTATTGTGCTTGTTGTTGGCGCCCCATTGTTTCCCAGATAATGACAAGTGCAAACACATTTTCCGCGACATTCTCGGTGCTTCCCATGTTTTTTTTTCCAGTTTAACTCTAAGGGTGTTGCTGAGTTTTGCTGGCCCTGATGATTTATGTGGCGCTAGGCATTCTCCGACTGGCATTCGAACAATGTCGCATGGATTTAGGTCAATTGAATGTCAAGTTAGACTTTGGCGATTGCATGTCTAAACGCTTCGAAGTCAGCTATACTGTTTCAGGCTATCAGACAGAGCGTTGAACGCAAAGATTCGTTCGACAGTAGGTCACGTGCTTGAGGTAAGTTGACTTCAAATCGACTTTAATTTGAAGGCGGTGGTTTTGATGTCTTGGGAGGTGATACGCGAGCGAGGAAGCCGACAAGACACATTTGTTTGAGTGCCAGCTACATATGTAGCCGCCTTCGGTTCGCTTTAATTAAGTTGTTAAGTTGTAGACGCGATGTCAGCCATTATCAACACTTCATGCATAAGTCGGTATTGATACAGGCTGTTTCGAGTCTATTGACTCGAGTCTGAATGAATTGAATTCCAAGGGGCTCTTGTTTTTTTTCTTTTAAAGCATCGGGCTTGGATATATTTCTTAGAAGGCTGCTCTTGGTAGCTCCCTTCCAGGGTTGAGGTCCCTTTCTGCTTTTTATTCATAGATGACTAAACATCATAGTAAGTCCCAAGATCCTTAGATTGATGTTAACTTTAGCCATTCTCATTTCTTGTGAAACCCCCCTCTTTTTTGTCGGAATTTTTTGTAACACTACACTGGAGCACTCAGACTCAAAAATTGGTCTATTGTACTACCAGACAGCAATCTACTTTTAATGGACTTTCATAGTCTTCCGCAGGCGCTTCTGTGATGAGGAGCCTATATCTTCAGCTCTCACCTCATCAGCACCGAATAACTGCCACCTCATCCGAGCAAAGGCGGGACAATGGCAGAGGAAGTGGTCTTCAGTGTCATCGTCTTCTCCACAGGCGTCGCAGGGGGTTTCATCGCTTAGGCCAAGCAGACTTAGGTGTTCGGCGATGGTGTAGTACCCCGTTAGTACGCCGGTAAGTTGTCTGCAATCTTTTCTGTTAAGAGATAACAAGAAAGCCGCGGATTTCTTACAGACGTTGGGAGCATGCGCCTGGTCTGTCTACATCCTGGAGAGTCATGCCACCTCCGGTTGTGCTTCCGAGAAGTCCATCCATCGATGGAAGCCCTAACCAAGGACACGGGCAGTCCCAGCGTAGGTTCAGGTCCTGAGAATGCCTCATCTGATCTTCGCCTAGCAAGTTCATCGGCGATCTCATTTCCCGTGATCCCGTGGTGCCCCGGGACCCAGACAAGTCTTAGCGAATTTTAGCTACCGATCAAATTCAGAGAAGACTTGCATTCCTGAACTATCCTGGAAGTGGTTAAAGCGTTCAGCAAGGCCTTAAGCACAGCTTGGCTGTCAGACGCAAATACTTCGCCCCTTCCACCTATACTTCACTATATAGCTCGTAGCCATTAGGATCGCATAGGTTTCCGCTTGGAAAACCGACGCAAATTTGCCTAACGAGGTGTGCAGTCTAAAGTTGTCGCTCTCCACGAAGGCACAAGCATCAGATCCTTCATTGGTCTTGGAGCCGTCCATGAAGATTCGACTATATTCCTTTCCTGGCTCAGATTCTGGCCAGAGCCACTGAGTGTAGGGAAAGTCGACTTTGTATGTTGTATGTTCGTGAAATCCCTTTGCTCCTTCTTATTCTTCTTCTTAGGGCGCTACAGTCCGGGTTGAACTTGAGCCTCAACCATTCGCCAGCTCTCTCCAGAGTTATTGAAGTCCCTCTCCACACCTGTGCGCAACATTAAATGTGGACGTCCACTCTTGAAATCATGATTTATTCTAGACTTTTTAGGTACCATTTCCTTTCGTGGTTGGGCTTGGACATAGAAGGCAAAGTTGTTGATTGCTTTTAACTTTGCTCGATGCCAGAAATTAGTCAAATTGACACAATTTCTCAGTGCCGCCCACTGGATAGCCATCGCAACAACCACTGTGAGGCGAAGCAGTGTCCAAGGCAGAGGGCTTTTTTTCCTCTCCGATCAGTGTGACGGTTGTGCGGAGGGCTAACGAACCACCAACGAAAAAAATTATACTATTATGAAAGAGTAAGCAGTCTCGGAACGGACAGACAATCAACGACTACACGGTGCGAAAAAGGAACACGATTTGCGAGTGTGCTCCTGGAATTCTATCAACTCTCCATAAGCCACTCTAATAATATAATAATAATGGCGGCGCTATAGTTCGAGGTGGACCTGGGCCTAGCTTCTCAGCAACCACTCGTGTTGTGCGTGCTATTGTTCTCTCACGAGTGGAGGGGATCTATAGTTTAATTCCGACTCCGAACGGCGAGATTGAGAAGCTTTTTCTAGACAGTTATACTCTTTGAGCATTGTCAGTGACTCGAAAGAGGTGGAGCCGTGAAAAAATGTTTGGTGTTTTTTTTCGGGAATCGCACCGAGAACATCGAGCGTAGGAGTCGACGCACCTACCCACTACGCCATTGCGTCCCCATAAGCCACTCATCAACTGGAAAAACATCCTCACGCAGTATAGAAAAATAAGCTGGACAAGACAAGAAATAATGCGAAAAAAGCAATGCGTAATCTTTTACAGCTGTCTCGTTCGGATGCGAATTCGTTGTGGGAAAGCGGCTAGCCGAAGGTCATCGACTTTAAGCCAATAAGTGATCGCCTGGCTGTGAACCGCATTCAGGGCAGATTTTACAACATTAGCCTTATATGTGCACACGCCCCTATTAACGAGGCTGAAGACGCCATCAAAGAGAACTTCTACGACATCTTGGACGGTTCCTACGAAGTCTGTCTGAAATACGATGTGAAAATCTTAATCGAGGACTTCAATGCGAAGATCGGTAAAGAGCACATCTTGGGCAGAGTGGTCGAGAAGTACACCCTCCACAACACGACAACAGACAACGACTTCCGTCTCGCGAACTTCGCGACAGCTCGTAATATGGTGGTCAGCAGCACAAGATTCCCTACCGGAGATTCCCAGCCAGACCCTTCGAAGAGAAACTCAGTGGGAGATTCTCCAGTATGACTACGTCCAACACAAACCCGGACAACATGTGGTTGCAATGCTGCTCAGCCATCCAGCTCAGCGTTGCTATTCCTGTCATGCTCATCAGACTGTGCAAGTTGACGATGGAGAGTTATCGCTGTTCTATCAATGTTGGCAGCGAACTCATCGGGACGATCAATGTCAAAAAAGGTTTTAGGTAACGGAGAAGGCGGTCATGTGACTTTCTTACCAAGTAACTGGACACATGGGTGGTCAGTGTCTGAGTTATAGACGCAGGCGCCATTTGTCAAGACTAAGTTGTCCTGCATCTGTGATCACTTGACCTTCATATTAGAAATTTGGTCTTCCTTTACTTTTCAATACCTCCAACTTTGATTCAGAGACTCTTATAGTCGGTTCATTGGTGTTCATGCTCTCTCTGATCAAGTATTGCCGACGGTTCTTTGCCTTTTGGAATATGTCCACATACTTGTTCAGCTCACAGAGCTCGTAGTTATGTCTTCTCCTCCAATCTCCTCAACGCAGACAGTACCAAGTCTTCGATGCTGAGTTTTTCTTTCGAGGGACCGAAAGTTACCTCTGCCATGCTGCTTATCATTTAGCTTTCGAGTACAAGTTTAAAGACAGGCAAAGGGGTCTTTGTATAGCTGGATTTACAATACAATCTCAATGTGATGATTATTTTATTAAATTACTTACATACTTAGCGGGCTTCCAACCCGTGAAGGGTCTCTGTCTGAGACACGGCAGCCTTCCATGCCCTGCGGTCCCAGGCACGCTGCTTTCAGTTATCTAGACCAAGTGCCCTGGCATCCGTGATAGCTTGGTCCTTGAAACGGAGGTTCGGTCTTCCTTTTATTCTCGAACCTGTGGGCTGTGATTCGAAGATCCTCTTTGATGCAGCGTTATTGTCCATTCGCTCGATGTGGCCGAGCCATTGTAGTCGTCGTTTTTTGGCTTTTTGGACTACATCCATTGTTTGTTGGCAGCAAACACTTGGTTTCGTCCTCATTTACTTCAATACCGTTCTGAAATTATTCTGTAAAATTCAAAATCTCACAGAAGCGGGCTTATGTTCAATACTCCTGAAGTGTCTAAAGCAAGCCTGTTCCTAAAGATCTCAGAATTACCAGCCAAATGCTAAGCTAATAGCCTCATTTTCTAATTGCACATCATCCAACATGAAAGTACTTCAGTACTTTTTTCCAAAATCAAAAGCCTACCGCGTAATATGCTCTCATTAGATTCCCTTTTGTCCAGCGCTTGCATAATCTCACAGATTGCGATGAATTCTCCTCTCTCTCCCCCTTATTTCCTACTCACCACACCTGAGTCCACTTCGTCAACAAAACAAAAGCCGACTCTTCACATCCCTAACAACAATAAGCCACTTGTAACAGAAAGAAGTCCTAAGCCTTCAATTACCCCATCAGAGGGCTCTTAGTCAAACAAAACAAAAAAGTGTATCATCTCCAGTCGCTTCTGCCGCTGCAGTTCGACCTCACCAAATCGCCGAACCATCGAAAATGTAATCTGACAGATTATTAACGTAACATTACCGACAAATTACCCGCACTCCTGTGGATCCCATGCCGCACTGACAAACGCAGAACCACTTCGGAGTTCCAGAACAAACAACTCCATTAGTTGATCCGAAAATTATACACACACACGCAGCCGCCGCTCTACCTGGATCGATGGGATTTGTTCCGCATCTCCACACTGGCTAATAGGGGTGTCCGATTGGTGGTCGTACGCAGCAGGCAGGGCCTGGGAAACCGCCTGCATCTGGGATGGTTTCAATCAGACCTAATCTCTCGCGCCCCTAAAAGCGACTTAATTCGCAATAAAATTTCCCAATATCCCGGTTTTGATTAAATCCCATAAATTCTCTTGAAAAACCGTTGCCGGGAACCCCACATGAAGGGGTGCACGGTGCACGCTCACCCACCCCACCTCCCCCCGTCTCACTCCCACGTATCCCGGCGCAATGTCTTCTCAATCACTGTGAAAAGTGATATTATCAAATCCTCTCTGCACAAAGATACATAGATACTTTCTAACCCAAAGGACGGAGAACGGCAAAAAAAAAGCACGAAGAATTGAAAGATAAACCGAAATGGCAACCATCAAGCGTGCCGCAAGGACTCCTCTGCCAACGACTACGACGCCGACGACGATGACGATGACTGTGCTGTGTGTCCCACGCCCACCACCGCTGCTGTGTGTCGCCCTCCGACTCCTCAGCGGTTACCATGTTCGGTATCGTTTTCGGTTTGATATTGGCTCCCATATATCGGGATTTTAGTGCCGCATCAAGGAGTGAATAAAATTTTAAATTGCCCCACATCTACACCGCCAAACGCTGGATGGGATTGGATTGTGATGGCGGGCCTCTGAAGGATGACACACACGCAGCCCGAGAGCAGATGCTCGTCGGTGGCGGTGGGTGGTTGGTTGATCCATCAGCCAAAGGATGTGCTCCAAGCAAACGACGCGTCGTTTGAACTTCTCCGCGCGATGTCTCGCAACCCGACGGAACTGACTTTGTGTTATCAGTTATTTTAATCTCTGGCGTTGATAGTCCTTTCTCGGTGTCTGTGCCTGAGGGGCGTGTGTGCGCTTTAGAGTTATCCTGGCGATAAAATAAAAGTTGATACCCCCATTGGGCGATGTCGTTTCGCCTTTTTTCCTCAATCTTTTCAGCTTATGAAGGGGAGAGGATGGGTTGCAGGGAGCAGCAGAGGTTTGGGAGATTGAGAGTCCTTTATGTGCGGCGTTATCCACATGTTCAAATCAGGCCAATGTGGCAGATCAGTTGGGGACATAAAATTCGTTTTTAAACAGCCCCTCATTTCGGGTGACATCTTCAGCTGTGAAGGTGTCGATGTACAGTGCGTCGGCTGGGGACGATACCTTGTGGACGAGTGTTGGTTGGGTTTTGCTGTTGTGTGGTAATCAATTGGTTCATGACTTGGGAGACTGGTATGCCATGGGTTACGTGAGGAAGTTCTAAAATTGAATGCTTCAGTCGTTGTTAATGCGTTCGTTACAGGAGTCTTGAGGTCATAAAGGGTCATCCAATAGGGACTTCCGAACTTCGACAATTGATAGCGGACACATTGTTGAAGTGTCATCTGTCAAGTTGGATGTCATTTATGCAGTCTGGCTAAAATTGTTTAATCAGAATGGGCGTTCCGCGCGCTTCGCCCGTTTTATTGCCATAATGCGAGAGGACTATTCGCAGGGTGGTGGATAAATTTGAGTTTACTTACTTACTTAGTAGGCCTACGACCCATGTAGGGTCTGAGCCTGATGAACCGCTGCGTTCCATCGTTGACGGTCCTGGGCACGCTGCTTCCAGTCATCAAGACCAAGCTGTCTTATGTCCGCGATGACTTTGTCTTTGAGTTTACAGGTTCAGTAAACGATAAACCAACACCCGTACGTCGACGAACGAAACGCAAGATCTGGGGAATACATCAGTGTGCAGGAAAGTCCGACGCAGTCGATTTTGCATCGCTCACAAGAACTCGGCCTTTCGCAGACAACAACTTAGAGAGGCGAATTCTGCGTCGTAACTTGGGCCAGCACCCGTACAAAATTCAACAGACTCATGAGCTGAAGGTAAACGATCAGAGAAAACGACGTGTGTTCGCTGAATGGGCTGTGGAGCAGTTGGAAACTGACCCTAATTTTCATCGAAGCATCATGCAGCGATGAGGCCCATTTCTAAATGAATGGGTACGTCAAAAAACGAAATTGTCGATCGAATTTGGGAAGATACCAATCCACTTCAGATCTAAGAGCGTCCAATGCATACCGAAAAGTCACCGTTTGGTGTGGATTTTGGGCTGGCGGCGTTATCGGTCATCATTTCTTTGATAACGACGTTGGCCAGGGCATCACCGTCAACGGCGAGCGCTACAGGTCGAAAGCCACATTTGAACGATGTTATTTTTCATGTATAGTTGCATCAAAAGGCCTTTCATAGGTTTCGATGATACGTCACACACACTTTTTTTTATTTAAATTTAAAGAAAGGAAGCGCTTACCCTTTACTTGATTTTGCCCTCGTTTACCGCCAGACCCATTTTAGCCGCTTCCGTTCCAATGGGAGCAAATGTCTCATTGACTGCTCGATGTGTTCGATCAAAAACGTTTATATCACCCGCGTATGCCAGCATTTATACGGACTTTTGGAAGATCTTATGTTGTATTCCGCTATCATCTTAGTATTCCGTGAGTATTCCGCGAGCATCTTAAGAATGATGTTGAAAATAGCATATGACAGCGCCCCGCCTTGCCCAAAATCGTTTTTCACATCTAAGATCTTGATAAGTTTGTTAAGAAGTGTGGACAACCTGACGAGGAATCTTAAAACTAGGCATGACGCAGTATACAAACCACATTGACGCTTAAGAGTTCACACAAAACGGCAGAGAAGATCTTATGCTACAATTCGCTCAGTCAAAGGGGTGTCCTTTCTTGGTCTCCAGCACTAAATTGATTGTTTCGCGCAAGTTCGTGTTGCGTCATCTGTTTGAAACCAGAGATCGTTAGCCATGCGATCGAAAAATGGAAAAATCAGTGACCACTGATCTAAAGCTATTTCCGTTGATCATTAGATTCCGTAATGAACCGTTCCGTAATGCGCACTGAAACGAGGAAAATGGAGGTAAATTTGTAACAAGTGTTACTCCGGAACTCCGAATACAAATTGAAAATTAAATCTCTAAACATGACACCCTTTACATTCTAAATCACAATAAAAAAAACTCTCTCATTACAAACTCATGCTTGTCCTACACCCAAGCTGTTACCTCATTACACTGTTTGCAGAGATCACCTCAAGCCCTTCTAATTCAAAATACTGAATATTGACAGCCGCCAAATGAATTCATCACTTCGTTCAAAAGCATGTGAATTTACCCAGCTGGCCAATTCCTCTGATCTCTTCCGGCTCAAAGCTTTGACTTGATCTAGACCGCGTTGAATGTGTCGTATTTGATCAAGTGTTGCTGGAGAGAAAGGGAGTTACACCTGATTCGGATACCCGTCTGGGAATGTCTGCAGATTTTAGAAATGAATCACAATTCGATTGTGTCGATTGTGATCGCGACTTTGTCGAACGTATGGACTACTGGCGGGCAGGAAGTTTCTCATGTTCATGATCTCCTGAGGCTATTGGCAATGAATCAGACATCTAATCGGAAATAGTGAATAGATGTGTTGACTGGCAATGTTTGGAGTCACCGGGTTCCGCATTAAAAATCTGGATACGTGTGAAAAAGTCGCTAGTCCCCAAAGTCTGTGTTGTAACACGGAAAAATCATATACCTGGACATTTAACTGATCTAGCAACTGGATTAGATAAGCTGAAACAGGGAAATTAAGTGAAAATAGATACCGAGATGAACAAAATATGAAAATAGGGCTCTGATGCTGATGCTGATGCTGATGCTGATGCTGATGCTGATGCTGATGCTGATGCTGATGCTGATGCTGATGCTGATGCTGATGCTGATGCTGATGCTGATGCTGATGCTGATGCTGATGCTGATGCTGATGCTGATGCTGATGCTGATGCTGATGCTGATGCTGATGCTGATGCTGATGCTGATGCTGATGCTGATGCTGATGCTGATGCTGATGCTGATGCTGATGCTGATGCTGATGCTGATGCTGATGCTGATGCTGATGCTGATGCTGATGCTGATGCTGATGCTGATGCTGATGCTGATGCTGATGCTGATGCTGATGCTGATGCTGATGCTGATGCTGATGCTGATGCTGATGCTGATGCTGATGCTGATGCTGATGCTGATGCTGATGCTGATGCTGATGCTAATGCTAATGCTGATGCTGATGCTGATGCTGATGCTGATGCTGATGCTGATGCTGATGCTGATGCTGATGCTAATGCTGATGCTGATGTCGATTATGATGCTGATGCTGATTCGAATAAATTCCTCTCCATGGTTTGTAGGCGAGAGGAAATCAAAACCTTCAAAACCATATCGTCGCAAATGGCTTCACTCATTTGAGTTTTACGAGTTGTCAAGGCAACGAGCCTGGAAATCTCAAGGCCCCATCTACGAGAGACTAACTCCCACCCAAAAAATCCATCAATGTGCATAGTTTATTTTAAAATATTTTCAAAAGCATTCCTTTCCAAGCGCAATTTGGAACGTAGAAGCCAAACCCGTCCAAAGAGCTGCCAGCACGGAGTGCTAAGCACACAAAAAACTGTTTGTGTGAAATAAATAAATCATCCTTGAGGTGAACATGTTTATTTTCTAATACTCGAACACATTCCCAAAGCAAAATAAATTCCACTAATCAATTCCAGCGCCCTCGTTATGTTCGAAAATCAATAAAAACTGCATTTACGAGCTCCACATAGTTAGCGTCGTCCCCGTCGTCGTCGTTGTTGTCGATGTGCTATTAACGTTTTCAAATTCCATCGCAGACTGGCGTCAACGAGCGAGGAATACATAATCCCCGCACTATCATGTATTTTTAAATGTCTTGCCATTAATTTCCCCCCAAAAACACAACCCGCTGCCATTTCACACACAACTTGAGATACCTCACCCCGCTTACATAAACACACGCATACACATGTGTCTGGCCATGAATTTTTGGGGGCTGCCTATGATGGTTGCTGGTTGACGGTTGATGGCTGCCCTCTCCGCCCACTACTCAAAAACTGAGAAAAATAGACGAAAACCGAACCAAAACCTAAGCCAGCCACCATCTCAAGAAAAACGTTTATCCATCGGATGTGCGCAGTTTTTATGATCCAAGGCAACCGATGCGGAGTCTCTGGTCAGATCATTGGCGTTAGATACATACTCGGATGTACACATCGCCTGGCGATTTATTTGGACAAGACTGCGAAAGCGGCGCCGCTGGGCTAACCAAAATTGAAGGCGCATGCACACTCACACACGCGCACGCAGGCACTCGGGGTGCACCAGCCCAGCGGTGGAGTGTTTGGAAACACATCATCGGACGCGACATGGCCCCAGAAACAAATCAGAACAAACAGACCAACAGATGCGAGTTGGAAATACAATATAAATTTTATGGGCACATCGCGGCAAGGATTGCAGTCTATTTTCGGTGGCGGAGTTTTTATCTATTGACGCGGATGTCATCGCGACGCCCTGTGGATGCAATTGAGATCTGTTTTGTGATCTGGGGGAATGTCGGAAGGTTTCTGAATGGAGAAAGTTGATGGTCGCATTAAAATTTCGAAGAGACTTAAATGCAGTCCTTTGTGTCTTAATGAGTTTGAGGGATTTGGTGGATGAAAATGTGCTTAATAAACAAAAGAATCAGTTATACCTTGTTTAAATACACGAGACGAACCAAGAGCGACACATAATTGTCACTTCACTTAACCAAACCAAACATTTGCTTGACGAAATTCGACTGAAAGACGTCGCTAGAAAAGTTTCCTTCCCATTTTGGAGACTTAAGCCTTCTCCTATGACATGAAATGAAACTCGTTAAATGGCACCATTAATCAAGCTGAAAGACAGTGATGTCTTTGATATTCGCAGACTGAACTCTTTGAAATCTGAAAATGATTTCAGATAAATCGTTGCTTTGCGATACATTGCAAAGAATTGCTTTGCTTCCTATCTGTAAATTTAAATAAAACAAAGTCTCTGTGATGTATCACCCAAATTTAATATTCATTTGAAAGGCCTGTCAATGCCATTGTGTATTGAATATATGTACATAGTCCAAATGTCCGCCAGGCTTCTCTCGGTGGCGCGTATACGAAATGTCCAACTTTCCATGACTCTGTTGTCCATGGCTTGTTCGCATAGAAATGCGATTTCAAAAAACATCACAAGAAAAATCTAACGGGGTCAAATCGCATGATCTTCTCCTCGTGACATGACCATATCCTCGAATCGCTCGCGCAAAATTTAAAATGTGGTGTGAGCTTTGTGGCACGTAGTGTCGTCCTTTTGAAACCGCATGTCGTTGATGTCATCATATATCCACATCCAATTCTGGCCAAAAGAAGTTGGTCATCATTGACCTGTGGCGCTCGCTGTTGACGGTGATGGCCAGGCCAACATCAAGGAAATATGGACCAATGACACAGTCAGCTCAAAATCCACGCCAAACAGTGATTTTTTCGGGATGCATTGGACGTTCCTCTCCTGGATCTTATGTGGATTGGTATCGTCCGAAGTTCGACAATTTTGTTTGCTGACGTTTTTTGTTCATTCAGAAATGGGTCTCATCGCTGAAGATGATTTTTGGATGAAAATTTGGATCAGTTTCCCAATGCTCAAGATCTCATTCAGCGATCCACCGAGTACACGTCGTTGTCTATGGCCGTTCACCTTCGGCTCTTAGGTCAGTTGAATTTTGAACGGGTCCTGGCCCAAGTTACGACACAAGATTAGCCGAGTTGTTGTCTGCGGAAAGTCGAGTTCTTGTGAACGACGCGAAATCGATTACCTCGGATTCTCCTGCATTACCACGGAGAGCGGCGATGTTTTCGGCAGATCTTGGGTTTCGTCGAAGTACGGGTGTTGGTTTCTCATGCACTGAACCAGTGGAACCAGGAAGATTTTGGCGTGGAGACCGCAAAATGGTGAAGCGCGTGGAACGTTGTCCGAACAGAGCACCCATTTTGATAAAACAATTTTATCATTTGCACCTGTTGTTGAACGCCATGTCCATTCATGGTGGCAAATCAGACTGAATAAATGACAGCCAATATGACAGATGTTAGGCAATTGAGTAGTAGAGCCCTCTCTCGGAAGACCAAGCTGACTCTATACAAGACGTAATCATCCCAGTCCTGCTGTATGGCGCAGAGTCATGGACAATATCCCAAGCGGATGAACAGTCTCTTGGCCTTTTCGAGAGAAAAGTTCTCTGCGCGATCTTTGGTCCTGCTTGGGTTGATGGCATTTGGAGGAGAAGGTTCAACCACGAACTGTATGGGCTGTACAGCGACATGAGTCTAGCCAGGCGTCTACGGATGCAACGCCTATGATGGATAGGCCATGTAGAGCGTATGGACAACTTAGCTCCAGCCCGAAGAGTCTTTGACTCTGAGCCTGTGGGACAACGCAACAGAGGACGTCCGCGAACTAGGTGGCTCACACAAGTCGAGGGGGACCTCGGCCGCCTTAGTGTGCGAAACTGGAGACAGCTGGCGAAAGATCGTGCCGGCTGGAGAGGCATGTTCAGTGAGGCCCAGATCCACCTCGGACTGTAGCGCTCTAAGAAGAAGAAGAAGAATGTGACAGATGTTGCTTCAAGAAAATCGTCGCTTTCAACTGTCAAAGTTCGGAAGTCTCTATTGGATGACCGTTTACTTCCTTTTATCCGCAATCGCAATAACCCCATCACAGTTCAGCTGGTTTCTATTCACATTAACGCTTCTAAAAATGCACGCCGTTCACGCGATGTCGATATCTCTGCGGCAGCAGCTGAACTACTTTTTTTTCGTAGGTTTTTTGAAACACTAATGGAGCACTCAGACTCAAAACTGGTCCATTGTACTGCCAGGTAGCAACCTACTCCAGTCCCGTTAATTTGATCCCAACGGCAAATGTGACTGGACCAGATTCGATTTCACTGGGATTCGAACCTGGGACCCCTCGAACTTGGGGCAGGCACTAACCAACTGCGCCATCCTGTCGTTGCTGAACTACTTGAAGAAGATAATACCTTTCGTCTGCCGCAGTATGTTCTCCAGTACATATCAGATTGAAGAAATTACATGGCATGATATTTCCTTACGGAAGTCTGGTGGAGAGGTTCAGACAACGTGATGTATTGTGTTCCAGAAAACCAACTTAAGAAAAACTTAGATTTGAGCTAATCATCTATCACTGCCTGCCTCTCGATGGTGAGAGTTCTTTTCGACGGTTAACTAGGAGAAGATTCAGCGTCGAAAGGTCATCCAATGTGACTGTTAGCTCGGACTCTATCTCATTGACTCCAAGACAATCGGTAAAGCAGACGGCTTTGACGTTTTCGCCGCTTGTCAACTGTCATTTGAACGAAGGTTCGCATACGTCCGGAGCATATTTTTAATAAGTTTTGTGGAGATAATGGAGTTTCAATCCACTGCCTTAAGCCTGCTTGACACGTGTGCTAACCAAAACCTTCCTGAAAAATCAATCAGAACCCAACACAAAGTTATGAGGGATTGCTTCCATTCGCTGTTTATCGCTCGTTCAACAAAAAAAAAACCAAACTCAGCAAACAACCGCTTAACAGATGCAGATACAATAAAATTTAATGGCATCCACACCATTAGCACTCAAGGCATTCCAATTACGCCAAGTCTAACCCTACAAACCAATCCTCCTCACAATGCCACAATAACCCATTGGTCAGGTCTGCGGGACCACCAACGTAAATTACTCCAGAAACCAATTATTGTTCGGTTTACCTGACCGCGTACCCAAAGAATAACATTTTCCGCATCCATTTCCACGGAAATCACTCCAGAGCCCAATTCAATCCAATGCCATGGCACAATGCCATGTGCCCCTTCAATTTTTCCCTCTCTCACACATTTTATTGCAACGCGAAAATCCAACAACAACAACCCCAGCAAACCACCCCCTACCAAAATCGAAGAAAAAAAAGGATTGAAAGGGTTTCGCTCCTCGGCTAGTAGTTCGCGGCCAACAAAAAACAAAACAGAAGAGAAGGCACACAATTTGAATACGGATCCCGTCATCGCTCTTCCCTCTGATCCCACCGGCGGCAGAGCACAATCTCGCTGCGATCACTCGCTTAGCCAAACACAAACATGGCTTCCAGGAATCCACGCATGCTGCTGCACTGTTGCTGGAAAAAAGGATTCACCACTGTTTATTCGACGACGCGAAGTGATCCGCTTTCACAGGAATTGCCTAGGTATATGCAAACTAATCGACTTCGAGCGACTTTAACACGAACCCGGAGGCTCACCGTGTTGCTGAACGTGGACGTGGATATCGGCACAGCGATACCCTATCGTACTGTTTATTGAGAGCACACAGTATCCTGTCTCGGAGCGCGAGAGGATCGTGCAAACAAACTCTGAATTGAGTTCGCTGAAAACACACAGGATGTCTTAAAAAATGCAGGCACTCACTCTCCTGTGCCCTTCTTAACCCATTCGTTTTTTAATCCTTTTCTGCTTCTTTTGTGTTAATCCTTTCTCGCCGGGCCATGTCGTAAAATAATTGTCGCGCGATTTATGCCCGCAAAACGACGAAACTAAAAAAAATAAAAGGAAAGACAAAAAACTCGAACAAGGATGACAAGGATTACTGGGAAACGGGGTGCACCAGTGCCGTAAAAAATGATGCACAGGGGACGGATGTTTTGTTGCGAACAAGGACACTGTGACCCGGTTCCACTGGGATAACAATAAAAAACAGGGCAATCGAGTCATCACTCAACCGAGGGCAAAGGGTTAACGTAGCCAAACCGAGCTATGAATTGTTTTATGAGCTCGCTCGAGGCTTCACTGGCGACATGATTTATCCCATAACTCCCGAATCCTTGGAAGGGTTAAAAAAGAGTTAAGCCGTTCATGGGTTTCCTTTAAAAAAACGAAAAAAAAACAGCGAAACAAACTCAGACGGTGATGTGTGTCCTAGAACGAATCCTCTCGGAGTTTATGACTCGGCTGTGCCTAATTCGACCGCAGTAAAACGTAAAAAATGCCTCGGAAAAACATCGAAACAATGGACAAAAAACACGTATATTTTCCTGCTATCATCTGCATCGTAGCTTCCTCCAGCCTAATGTGCTAAAAGATGTTTTCATTAGGGGCCCTCATCCAGCCAGCGACGAGAGCAACCCTTTGACAAATGCCGCGATCTGTCCTTTTGGTGGTTTCCAAACGCTCTGGCGGCTTGGAACCCAACTCGACGATCATAACCATAATCATAACCATAATCGTAACAGATAACAATAGATTCAACCTGTCGGAGGGATCTCTATCTCTCATCGTTTTATCTGTGTCAGCCGATGGATGATGATCGCCTTGCTGATCGCGCTGATCGCATTGATCGCACTGATGGCACTGATCTTGACCACACCAGGCTTTTGACACAAAAGATCTCGTGGATCGGTGGCCATTGATCGCTTCTCTACCGGAACAAATTGAATCAATCAACAAATTTATGAAGTACGGATCGTATCTCTGTCTGTACCCTTGCATCGGTCGTGATGTGCTCCTTCCCCTGTTGCCTGTTGCCGGTTGGCAGTTGTGCTGCGCGGACTGGTGCCTAATTAAATTCGTGGTGGGCTCGATCTTTTTGTGTGTCAGCCTGGCCGTTGCATTCGAATGACGGTTAATGTGGTGTTCTCTCACTATTTCAAAGAGTGATATGGTAATGATGAGTCCTGCTGTGCGTCGGGGGCTGTACACAGCTCGGCGCTCTGTGCCGAGTGATGATCATGCGTGACAGGTTATGTAATTTCGGTGGAATACTAATTGGTCTCGATTGGCTGCGGGGGCAGGGGGAGAACGTTTTATGAGATGCAGTGAAGCGGATACTTTGGAATTTTATTAATTTTTTAGTAGACACTCGATTGAACTAATGAATTTTAGTTCACTCTTAGTGGCTACGCCTATCGCTTGAGATGGAACTTTCTATTGAGCGCGGCAACATATGGCCTCGTGGAGGTTGACACGAATGGTGGGGCGGCATGTTCTTTTTGAGTTCGTTCTCTTTTATGGATTGACTAAATGAGTGAATGTTTTCTGGCATGATTATGACAATGTGAAATGGGAAACTTTTGTGCATCGAAACCACTCCGTTAGACTATCGTTGATTCATATGATTGTTCGCTTGAAGTAGTATCTCTCTCGCTTAGTATCTCTACATAAACTGCGGCCTGTTAAGAAGTATTTATTCATCGGTTCCAGGTTGTTCACAGGGAAGCTATAATCCCTCTCTGCATTATTCTCAAGACAAGATACGAGCTCTAGAGGCATTTTTAAACTTTTATAGGAAAGAATTGCGTTGGCCTCATAAAGAGTATTCAACCTGTTCAATTCTTTGTCCGCGTTGAAGAACCAGTCTCATTTGAAAATGGTTGGTGATTAATTAAATTCAATTTTCGTTCGAAATTAGAATCATTTTTACTGGTCAAACTTGGGGTCGTTAAGTTCCCAAGCAAACTGCAGAAGAAATTGAGTGTATCGCTATTTGCCGTTGGTTTAGAAAGATGGAAATGTTTTTGCTTAATTTCGTAAATTTCTTCTGTTTTTATAAATTTTTGAGTTTATTTGTCTGGCATGCTTCGGAGAGGCAAAGTTGTCTTATCTGTTAACTGTTGAAAAATTTGAGCTGTATTTTCGTTGGCAGATGGGTCTAGTTTACTTTAGTTTGGCGAAAGCAATCATAATCAAAAGACAGACAATGTTCGTTCCGATCTACACAGCTATGATTAGGCCCCTTCTCTCCTATGCATCGGTCGTTTGGTGGAATAAGCTTTCGCATAAATACATAACTGCTGGTTTTAATAAACTTTAAAGAAAGATCTGTCTCGGCTGCATAGGGGCTTTTCCTAGCACGCCTGGTTCTGCTTTTGATTCCCGGGCTACTACGGGATCACAGGAAATGAGATCGCCAATGAACGTGCTAAGCAAGAATCAGACTGCCTGCATCTTTGGTTAGGGCTTCCATCGATGGTTGGACCCCTCGAGAGCACAACCGGAGGTGGCATGATTCCCTAGGATGTAGACAGACCAAGCGCATGCTCTCTAAAGTCTGTAAGAAACTCGCGGCATTCTTGTTATCTCTTGACGGTGAAGACTGCAAACAGCTTATCGGCGTACTAACGGGCCACTACGCCTTTGCCGAACAGCTAAATGAAACCCGCTGGGATGCCTGTGGAGAAGACGACGACACTGCAGAGCACTTCCTCTACTACTGTCTCGCCTTTGTTTGGATCAGGCGGCAGTTATTCCATTTCATTCTGAAGAGGTGAGAGCTGATGATGTAGGCTCCTCATCACAGAAGCGCTTGCTGGTCTGGACACTAAACTTCAGCAAAAGTAGGTTGTTGACACGTAGTACAATGGACCAGTTTTGTTGAAGCATAAGTTAGATCACGATACAATTGAAAAACTACCCATTAAAACATTGTCAATAAGATATCAATCTGACAGAGAAAATAAAAAACTAAAGATGAAAACTGACTCAAATTTGAGATTAGAACAAGAACGGATCAGGCGTTTCTCATTTGTAATCTGTAACAAATAATAATTGTAATTGTAAAATTGAAGTTGAAAAAGGAGTCCATTTGGTCCTCAATGATTGTCATTTATTCATTTTTACGTTGCATTGCTGGTCCGAGTATTTTATATTTTATCTTCAAAAGGTATGGTATTATTTGAAATAGCTCCCCACACCATGCCACTGCCTTCACAACTATGCAGACGGCTTAACCAATGTTCCTGTTTTCGAAGGTCATGAAAATATAATTATAGAAAAAATAATCAGGGCCCTCTAAATTAAAGAGGAACATTATGTGGCAGTATTCGCAGTTTTGTAAATAAATGCACCAACTTCTACGTAAAATTTCCATAATACGCCTTTTGGGTAGATACGAACTTTGAATTATATGACACCACTTTTCTCGAGACACTAAGCTAAGGCTTTTGTACCTTTTGGGTAAAATTTTTAGTAAATTGAACAAGGCTGCATGCATACTTGTGTTTTTTTTTCATGTAAAAAACAGAAAGTGTAACTTCAAATTGTATTCCGACTTCTTTAATACAGTCGCTCCAAGTCAAAAGTAAAATACAAATTCAATATTCGAAATTTTGTTTGAAACGAAGTACGAAATAAAAAAAATAATTAGTAATTCTTTTTTTTTCCGTCAGCTCTTTTTATTTGTCCTCAATTATATATGTTTACAATGATTTAAAGTACAGAGATATGGTTTAAATAGAACCTTACTGCTGAAATATTTGTTATAAAATTTCAATTATATATCACAGATTTAGTCAAAAGTTAAAGGAAAATTCTTAGAAAAAAATTTTAATCCTACTTAATAAGGAAGAGATTAGTAATTTTTCAAATCGAATTTCTTGCTAAACCAAAAACTAATATTCATAAACGAGTCCATTGATAATTATCAAACTTCACGGTATTGAGCAAGTGAGTGAGCTTGGCTTGAAGCGACTGTATGTATTATAGTTACTCACGGCATTTATGGTCGATACTGAAACTCTATGGGTGCTGCTGCAAGTGTCATGATTTTTATCCCTTATCGATTGTTTAATACAGTTTGAAGTTTCAAATCGCATAAAAACTGATTTTAAATATGAAACATGAAAAACAAAAAAAAATTAATTTAATGGTAATTATTTTTGATTTAACTCTTATTTTTTGTCGAAGGCGTTAACGTTGGTGATTTTACATCCATGCAAAAATTCTGGATATTCGCAGTATGTTTTAAATTGAATTGGACTCCTGTTTGGGCCAATAGCCACCAGTCATTTAAAGTGAAAGTCGAAGATGGCGACTTCAAAGTAAGTGGGTCTAAATTGATTATTGTACGATTTATGGCTGTAATAGCAGCCACAGTTTTAGATTCTAGCTTGCGATTTCTACAAACTTTTGATTCCGAAAAGAAAATAATTTTTTTTTCATCTCTGAAAACGATGAAGAAAATCAAATGGACGGAGGTACATAGGTGGGTAAGGAGCTCGTTCTGTAAAATAAAACAGCACAATCAGTGAAAACTTAGAATACCGATTTTCGGCCTTAATTCGATTTTAAGGCCTGTTCTGTATAATGTCTAGTTGTGACATTTTGAAAATGCAGAGACGGGGAAATCGAAAAATCATATACTATATTGGTAAAAGCGGATGAAATTGTGTTATTGACGCTCTGGTTAGGTGCCGTGAAATAACGCTGAGTGAAATATCGCCGAATTCCAAAATTCGGCGTTATTTCACTTTAGCAAAACGAAATAAGACCGAAAATGAGAATTCGGGCCTTATTTCACTTTTAATTCATAAGGACATTCAGATCGGCTCCTAACTGTTTTCAGATTAGCACCCAACATATAAAGTTTAAACAGTAAGAAAGGTACGGGGGGGCATACTGCACCCTCGCAAGCCCCCCGCTAGACCACATGTAGAATTTGGAATGGGTGCGAGGTTGAGTATATTAATGATTCGCATGAATTTAAAGAAACTAAATACAGTCAATCTCGCACTTAGTCCAAATTGCACATGTGGCCAAGCAGGGAGGTTGCAGTTATTACCTCCTTCACTTTTTATGTGTGTATGTGTATATATTATAACCAACAACCATTGATTACGGCAAAGTTCACTTGCATTTCTAACAAGTACGGTTTTCTAAATTCCATTGCCTTCTATCTGAATTCAGTTTTATTTCAAAAGCAATGTTCGACGTTGTGGGCGCCGTGACGTAGTGGGTAGGTGCGTCGACTCCTACGTTCGAGGTCGTCGGTTCGAATCTCGAAAAAAACATCAAACATTTTTTCACGGCTCCACCTCTCATGCTCAAAGAGTATAACTGTCTAGAAAAAGCTTCTCAATCTCGCCGTTCGGAGTCGCCATTAAACTGTAGGTCCCCTCCGCTCGTGACAGAACAATAGCACGCACAACACGAGTGGTTGCTGAAAAGCTAGGCCCAGGTCCACCTCGGACTGTAGCGCCGCCATTATTATTATTATTATTATTATTATAATGTTCGACGTTATTTCCAATTATAACGAAAATGGAAATTTGACGTTATTTCGCTTTCACAAAGTGAAACAACGCCGAATTTCAAAAGTCGGCGTTATTTCGCGGCACCCTCTCGTTTGATTGTGCCATAAACTTAATTTTTTGTCCGGTCGTTATGGTTGGGCCTTAAGAAGGAGGCAGTCAATAACTTGGTTGCTGGATGAAGAAAATTATGCCATCAAAAAAGGTGCATGTTGGTGACATTGATACAAGAAAATCGTCCGTCTCAATTCCGTGGTTAGAAACAGGAAAAGGTTTGTTTGGGCTATCAAACCCCTTGCTCTGATCTTTGTTTTTCCTCTGACACCAAGCGGATGCAACACAAATGATCACAATTAATAGAGGCTGCAAGAGCTTATTGAATGCACCATCTGTTCTGTGAACGTTAAAATATTCATATCTTTGCATGGAAACTACTAAGTTACTGGACCATCTGCTAGAATGTAAGTCTTAATCGCAACCTACGACTGAACCGATGAATATATACTAGCTTCGTTCACCATTTTAACAAACGTTGAAAGAAGCAAACATCAAACCAGGTCAATAAACCCCTTTCTTGTCGTGAGCCCCAAATAGATCGCAAGTCGATTGTTTGCGCAAAAGCCACAACTCAAGAAGATGCCTTTAATTCCGATGTCAACAAATTCAAAAAAAGATGTTAACTACCATAAACTCAACAGTCACCTGGTTACGCTTCAAGCTCTCCCCCTAAACAGAGGATCACTAAAAAAAAGAAACAATAGAAAACAGAGAAAAACTGAAAAACAAATTCAAACCTCCTCACATCAAAGCAAATAAAGACATCAACGCATATGCCTCTTTGGAAACCTTGTTGTCATCCCATTGAATCACTCGATGTCACCCAATTACAAAGGACAACCAACAAAACAAGATCCCTTCGCAATCAGAAACACCCGATGATGATGGGCTTCCATTAAATTAACGACAAACGAAAAAAAAAACTGAAAAAACGAAAGAGAACAGACAGAATGAAGCGTTTCCAAGGAACAACACATATCGTTGACATAACAGAACAATAAAATAAAAAAATAAAATCCTTCGACCAAAACAAATTGCAACCGATCACGAGGGGAGGGTTAGAGTGAGTTGCAACTATTCGGATGCATTCACCATCACCGCACCGCTACGAATTGATACACCACCATGTTGAGGCTGTGTGCCCCTCAAACCCTCAGACTATTTCACACAACAACACTATCATCATCTATCATCCCCTTTCTACACAAAACAATCGAAAAAGAAGTTGCGAAGGCACCAGTGTGTCTGCTGAATAGAATCCCTCCACACACACAGAGAGAGAGGCACACACAGTTGATTGCACATGAACAATGGGCATCCCTGGTAAATCCCGGCAAAGAACTCGCGCCCTTTGCACACACAAAACCCACCAGGGGTTGGTTGGGTTGGTTAGTTGCATCTCCAGCCCACGCTAGTCTGAGACGCCTGTCTAATGTACAAGAAGTAATCGAACAAGGATCCGAGTAATAAATTAAATATCCCGATGAATGACACGGAGAGCGCTCGAAATCAAATGCACGTGCAATGCTCACCGAATCGATGATCGTGTCCTTCGTTCGTTACCGAGTCCTTGTTTTCGCCGCAAAGGAATGTAAACAAAATGCCCATCGTCGTGGTCCTCCTTTCATCGTTCATTCACCAAAAAAACGGACACATAAGCCAATAAGGATGTTTGTGTGCACACACAGAACGCAGCCTTTCATCGGTGTTTTCCGTGTGAAATAAAGATGTCCAGTGTCCTTTTTTCGCCGGTCCACATTCGATAGGTGACACTGCATTGTCCGCATCCTTTTTTTCGGTGATTTATCCATTTGCACCTTAATGGTGTTGTTTCTCCTTGAATTGAAGTCAAAATCTGGGCAACAAAGGACCCGGAGGCGAGTGAAATGTCATTTCGATTGTGTCCTTTTGATCGTCGTCGCAACGATGTTGTGTAAATATCGCCTTTGATCGAGAAGAAGAGGCTTCGTGGAAGCACCCCATCGCCGTCCAGCCGCTTGGACGTCCTTTGTGCGTTGTTTTGCTGGGCGGATCGCGCATTGTTGCGAAGGCTAAAGATACAGAAATATGTTTCCAAATTGAGGGGGAATGAGCGTCCGCTGTCTTCGCCGCCCTCACCACCGTCACCGGGTTCGGCATCGCCGCTGCTGCCCGTGTTGTTGCTACATGGAGCATTAAACGCTCGTGAGGAGGATGTCACCGAAGTATGCCAGATATTCCTTTGATGATTTGTGATTGAGTCGGGACGTGACTTTTGTTCGATTTCAGTGTTTTTCTCCGGTGAGGGGGAGGATGGAGTGTATTTGACTGGAGTGAGGGAGACTGGGAATTGCCGACGGACGCGCGTGTACCAGGAATGTCAGGCGTGCCGCAGTAATTTAAACGTAAACGCTCGCTCGCTCGTACGCCACCACGCCGTTATGATGCTCAACGGCATGTGGATGGAGGAATTCAGTCAGTGCGGAAGGGGGAAGGACCTTCTGGTTGAGTGGCGTGCACCTTTTGCCACGAGTTGCGGTACGTGATGGTTGTAGATGAGTTCGAACATGCGTTTCATGATGAAGTCATTTGCTTTTTGTTTGTTGGGGTGTGAGGGGAGGGGGTTGTTCGACATGGTGGCGGATGGATCTCTGGGGTACAAAGATCAAGGTTGCAGTGGGTGTGGCGTGTTGCTAGGTTCAAGTGTCAGACTGTAGGGCGGGAACCAGATCTTAGCCCCTGACACAGTCGCCTTAGGAGCTGAGTGTATTCCTCGGAGAAAAGTCAAGACAGGCGAGGATTGAGTGAAGGATGCAAATGAAGGATGATATTCTAGCACATTGCCAAAACGACTCGAATGAGAAACGATTAACCTGGAATGCATTCACCACCGATCCTTCACAGTTTCTCCACTTAGTAATTTGTTGCAGCATGGTTGGCTGGGCCACGGTGACGGTGAGTAGGACAGCGGCACGCTTGCGGTTGCACGGCTTAGCTTGTCCGACGGGGCGGTTCTTGTCCTCCCACTAGTACACCACCAGTTTGCAAACAAAAAAATCTCGTGCCTATAGCTAGCTAAAAGAAGATAGAAAGAGGTGAATAGATAGAAAGAGATGAGAGCCTAATACCCTAACAGACCACGGACGGACAACTACAAGATACCACAGAGAAGAGAAAGAAGAGACAGGAAAGAAGTAAAGAAATGTGTTCAAGGTCTATGCCTTTACCACCAAAAGAGACCGGAAGGAAGTTCGCGGAGCTAAGCTAACTCACCTAATCTATGCCTAAACTATCCTACCTAACTTAAAACCAGACCTAAACTAAACCTGATTTACCTTAAAACTACCTAGCTTAGCCCTACACGAAACAACACCTTTCCAGTGTCGCTTGGCGATGGGGGTTCGTCAATAACCCGAGGATGCTTGTTGTTGTTGGCACAAGTCCGCCTGCCCACCCCTCATGTTAATCGACATGAACTTCGCTATCTCTCTTGGCGAAGTATTGTGGGAGATAGCCCCTTAGCGGAGACGTTAGCCATAGCCTAACGTCCCACTCTGTCAACTACCCCGAAAAAGGACGGCCTTCCCTCACCCTACACACACATTTGCAGATGAAACTATTCCATTAAATGAAACGTCATACTTTTCATTTAAAAACTATACAATTCATTTTTATATAATAAAAAAAGGAAAACTTATAAAAAAAATTCAAAACTTAACCTAGGTCTAAAATTAAAGGAAAAATTCAAAAAAGCCAAAAGTTAAATCAAGGAAAATGATAAAAGACAAGGGTTCTAACCCTGGCTAAAGTCTACAGGACGACACACAACAAACAGAGGTTTCCAATAGGCGAAACCTGTAACTCACGGTTTTTCTGCTCCCCCGAACGTCCTGCACGCAGCACGGCGAAGGATGGTACCTGTGGGAAAAATCGGAAATTTTGGGGAGAAATCCCTCTTACCCGCGAACATTCACATATATGCACTGAAGCCAGAACTATTTAACACTTTTTTTATATTTATATTCAAAAAAACTATTAAAACCACAAAAAACGTATTCAATTTAACAGAAATCTAAATCTCAACGTATCCAGTTACAGTTACAGTTACAGAGCTTGAGATTGTTGATGTTATTAGATTGCTACGGTCTGATGCTGTTGGTGTTGATAGGATTCCCTTAAGATTTGTAAAAGTGATTATTTATGCAATTATCTCTCCACTTACGCACATCATCAATTTTTGTATTTACTCCGGCACTTTCCCTAGCAGCTGGAAAAAAGCTATTGTTACTCCTGTTCCCAAAAAGCCCTCTCCGTTGTCTCCTGTTGACTTTCGCCCTATCAGCATTCTACCCTGCTTATCAAAATTTTTGGAAAAGCTTATGGCATTGCAAATTCAGGACTACCTTAGAGAAAATGAATTATTATATCCTTTTCAGTCTGGCTTCAGACCGCATCGCAGCTGTTCAACTGCAATGGTTAAGGTTCTGGATGATATCAGAGTCCTGTTTGATCATTCTCTGCTTGCTTGACTTTTCTAAAGCTTTTGATAAGGTAAACCACGCAGTCCTGTGTCACAAACTTAAGCTCTACTTTGGTTTCAGCGATTCTTCAGTCTGCCTAATCAAAGATTACTTGAATAACAGGAGCCAAAAAGTCAAGTTTGGAGAATGCTCATCTCAATTTTTAAATATATTATCAGGAGTACCACAAGGATCAATATTAGGTCCCATTTTATTTAGTTTATTTATTAACGACCTGCCCAAAGTGTGCAACAATGTGTCACTTCACTTATATGCAGACGATGTTCAAGCATATTTTTCTACGGCCATTGGATTAATGGAAGACCTAATTTGCAGATTTATTGAAGATCTCTCACGTATCCACCACTGGTCTGTTAGCAATGGACTTGATCTCAACCCTAGTAAAACACATTGCATATTAATTTCCAAAAAAATGTATGACACTAATACAATGCTGCCTTTATATCTTAATGGCGTAACTCTCCCTTATGTCGATTCTGTGTTAAGTCTAGGATTTAGAATAAACCGTTCTCTGTCTGATACCGATCATGTCAACTATACAGTCCGTCACATTTATGCTACCCTGCGTAAACTTTGGCTATCCGCAGATTTTACTCCAACCAAGATCAAGCTCAAACTTGTCAAAACCTTGCTACTTCCTGTCATTGATAACATCGCAGTAATCTATTGCAAGCTTGATTCGTTGTCGCATAATAAACTGACAGTGGCATTTAACGACATGGTAAGATACATTTTTGGGCTTCGTAGATTTGACCATATTTCCCAATATCAACGTTTATTTCTTGGTCGTACACTAAGTGATTTCTTGTCCGCCAGATGTTGCATTTTTATGCACAAAATTATTCATCGACCTTATCTCTCTGAAAAACTCCAATTTGGGCAATCCACTAGAACTTACAACCTTATCACACCGTCTACCAAATATTTAAACTGTTCCCGTTTGTTTTACGTTCTTGTCGTCAGACCTTGGAATTCACTTCCAATACATGTGAAACAATCAATTGGAGTGAGAAAGTTTAAAATATAAATTTTTAATTTTTTCTGTTAAATTATCATTTTACATCTTTCTTCTTTGTCTTTCTTCCCTTTCTTTTTCTCTCCTTTTTCCTTTTCCTTGAACTAAAATTAATTTTAAGTATAAATACTTGATGTATATTAAATTTGATTTTAATTGTTCTATAAAAGATCATTAAGTCGTACTTGTACACCGCAATAAATTGAAGTGAATCCAATATTAATAAAAATTATTAGTAGAATAAACTCTTCTGGGCACTGTACAGCTCTAGCACACAGGCACTTAAAAATTGGCACTACAATTTCTCCTCTGCACAAAAGGTTCTCGGTTCAGCTTTCTCCTGATCGTCAGGCCACTTTTCGTTGGCCGCCACTGTCAGTCAATTTAATTTTAATTTCGGCTGCGAAGTCGGCACTTAACACAACCACACTTTTGTAAGTTTCCTTGTGGTTTATTTCGCACTTATTCTTCTACGTACATTGATGTATGATTTTTCTAGTTTAATTCAATGTTAAGTCTTGCGTGAATGTGGTTTTTGTTTATTTATTTATTCAATTTTTTCTTTTTTTTTGTAACGGCGAGGATGTGTTTTAATATTTCTTTATATGCATATATATACAGTTTGTCAAGAAAGTGTTTACACTATGCAAGAAAACAGCAAATTCTACTTTCACGATATAAATATAAGTGGTTCCAGTAGCTTTATTGCAAATATTTTTGGTACAACTTATAGTACTACATATTAAGGAGTTAATAACATACTTATATATACAAAAATAGTTCATTTCATTTGACAACAACAAAGAATATAAGAAAACATAAAAATGGACGAAAATTCCACTGTCAAGAAAGTCTTTACACACATTAAATCTAAATCAAGAAAATTCATGTTTTTAATTATTATTTTAATATTTGGTGTGATCGCCTCTAGCATCAATAATAGCCTTTAAACTTTTTGTTGACCCAATCAATTTTTTTTATGTCATAATTGGTTGCAATGTTTTCCCACTCCTCCTTGATGTATTACATCAATTGGTTTCGGCTTTTCGGGTTCATTTTTGCCACTTTCTTCTTCAAATGGGCCCAAGAGTTTTCTATAGGATTAAGGTCTGGCCTCTGAGCAGGTGTATCCAGTACTTTGGTGCACTTATAAAGCAGCCACGTCTTAATCGTAAGCTCTTTACGTTTCGGGTCATTATCTTGATAAAACTTGAATTTTTGTTTTCTCATGTTATCGCCGCCATTAAATCCAAAATTGTTAGCACTGCTGAGCAAATGAGCTTGTAAAATGCTCCGGTATTTCTTTGCGCCCATGGTGTTTTCAATAAAGTCTTAGTCTCCGACTTCTTTGCTCGAAATGGACCCCCATACCATCACAGATAACTTTCCAAATTTAACGGTTGGAATTATATTCCTTTTCGATAAGGCTTTTAAGGGCTTGTGCCACACTCCACACTCTGTAAGGTCCTTCGTTGTAGTACATGATCATTTTCATTTCGTCGTAAAATATAACACAGTCCCAGTATTCGCTTCGCTGAATGTAGCAAACGGAAGCGTTCTTAAATGTTTTTACTCGAAAGCAGTGGTTTTTTTCTTGCAACTCTCGATGTAAACTCATGCTTTAGAAGCACTTGTCTTATAGTTTCGTGAGAAACTTGTACTCGACAGTCTTGGTTCATCTCTCTGGACAAGTCTCTTACTGATGTTTGGGGGTTTTCATGCACTTTTCTTAGCAGGCAGGGCTCATTTCTATGAGATAATTTTTTGACCTTCCTTTTGTAGCAATAACCTCCAAACTATTTTTACGCTCTGCTCGGTTTATGATGTTCTAATTGTCTTTTTAGATAAGCCGAACAGGTCTGTCATTTCCTTAACACTTTTGCCATTGTAATGGTTGTAGTAAACCAATTGCTTAACTTCAAAACTAAATTTTTTCCCAGGCATTTTGTATGCAACTGATCAATAACAACACGATTACGAACAACACTCTCTCAACGACAAAAATATCAATGAACATTTTTTCTTTCAAATTTGTACATCTGTCACAAAACAGAAAATAAAAAAACGCTATAACGGTACTGTTCATGCAGTGCGCATGCGAATTGAAATAGGATGTGTAAACACTTTCTTGACAGTCCAACGTTTGTCCCTTTTTGCATTTTGTAATATTTGTCATTATTGTTTAGTGAAATAAAGCATTTTTTTATGTTACCTATTTTCAAATATGTAGTTTTATAAACTAGCAAAAGAATAAGTTTCAATTAAGTTACTGGAAGTACTTTAATTTTTAATGTGAAAGTAGAATTTCCTGTTTTTTTTACGTTGTGTAAACACTTTCTTGACAAACTGTATATACGCGTGAGATTTTGTTAGCTTACAGTCTACACCTTAATTTATCTGCTCGGGTGTTGATTTTCTCAATAAATTATTTTTCTTCGCCGCTCTAAAATTGTTGCCGATCAATACCAGTTTCTTACTAAGAATCTTCTTTTTTGTCAAACTCTTCTGATCTTCCTTAGGGATTCCAGCCCTTTCCAGTGGAAAGTGGGACAAGAAGTATTTTTTTTTTTGTATGTTGTTTTTAATATTTGTCATGTAAGTGTCATTTTATTTGTAAAATAAAAACGGGAAAGCGTTTTGATTCTTTTTACAAAAAATATAAAAATACTGCATTTTCTGGGTAAGTGTTAATAAAATAATAAATATTATATAAAAAAAACTCTACATAAATTTAATTTTACAGAACAATGAAGGACTGGATGGATGGATATCTTCGTGGGACGTGTGCATATTCACATGGTGAGTTACATATATATATATACGTCTATTTCAACTACTTTCTTTTTCCCTACAGATGAACTGCTGTATGTTGCAGCCTGCCGCAGCAAATTCTATCGTGAAAAGGGATCGTGGAGGGACAGCGGAACCCCATATTTTGGATGCACGATTTCACAGGTCAGATTATTTAAAATTTAATCTCCTAGACAGCTAAGTGGTTCGGTACGTTATTCAGACCCCTGGACAGTATGTAGCCATTCAATGATTTTTGGGAATATGCTGGTCGATCATCTAGAAAATAATGACCGGAGCAGAGGTTTGATTGTACAGCTTATCCTGATCGAGGACTACTGGACAGCGACTCTTGTTGTTTGATCTCGAATGGTTTATTGATCCACTCTGATAGTTCTTTTGGATGTTGTTAGGATATTCTCCTTCCAATGCCTTTAAAGGCTCTGGTAACAGTGTTATCGTCCACCTTAAGATCTGGATGCAACATTAACTCCACGCCTGGATTCTTGATCATCACCCAAAAAAAGCAGAGATGTGTGGACCCAAACCTATGGAAACGTAAGCCTCAGCCCGATCACATTCCCTTTCGAGTCAGGGTACCCCAAACTAGGCACCTTTGTGCCGACCATCCGCATTTAAACAGTCCTTTTCGAGATCCCTCTCGAACATCTCGTCGGCGTAACAGTCTTGCTTCACCTCACTTGACTCCTGGACAGTTGCAGTTGCAACTGTCATCGGTCCGCGGCTCTCCATGCAAGGGTATGCTTGTAAAAAAAAAAGAACAGAAAACTGTTCGTCAAACCCATTCGACGACCAATTAAACTGGCTTACGACCTGCCATCGAGATCAAAGCGCCAAGTTCATGAGTTGGCCGTGCGGCAACTACTTCCACTACCTCCATTGGCACCTCTCTCTCCGCGACCATTGCACGACATGACGAACCCTTTGATGGCGTGGCGGCTTCAAAACGTGAAGTGGAATGCCGTCGAGAGTGTCAGTGAATTTGCAATTTGCGCCCATTAAACTGTGGCAGGCGCCCTTAAGTGTTTCGGTTGCACGTACCCGCGCGCACAAAGCCAATCGCGGTGCACCATGTGGCGTACGATTACCCAGCAGTAGTCCATGCCAATTCCAGGCGCGCTAAATCTGATGAAGGAGTGGATGCGCGCGTGAGTGTGAGTGTGGGTGGGTAGTTGTCAAATGCCAAATGCACTCTGTCACGCAATGCACTTTGCATTTTGATGTTTTGACGTTTGAGGAGGAAATGCTCGTCACGTCGTGTTTTGCCGCACACCTCTAATTTCCGCTTGACAGCTTCAGCTCCCCGACGTCCATCCACTGCCCTCCCTTCGCCGGTACGGTACGACACAAACGGTTTCAAGTGGTTGACGACGACGACGACGGCGACGGTGTGGGGTGGACAATTTGGGGCGGCGTGTCGGTGGGTGATCCAAAGTTACACGGTGTCGACCAATGTGTGTGCAACTTAAAACCGATTTTCTGGGTGACTGGTGTCGTTTGATGGACGGTTGTGTTTTTGTTTT
Source organism: Myathropa florea (assembly GCA_930367185.1). Taxonomy (NCBI): domain Eukaryota; kingdom Metazoa; phylum Arthropoda; class Insecta; order Diptera; family Syrphidae; genus Myathropa; species Myathropa florea. The sequence continues at coordinate 48,031,008 of OV884002.1, forward strand.
TTTTCGTTACTCGCAACTGCCCCCCTCTCGTGCATGGACATGCATGGTTGAGCGCAGTGTATACAAGGAAGTTCACACTCCATTCGGGTGGGTTTGCTGAATGGGTCTTGAATAAATGGGTAGACCACCGCCAGGTGGGATATGTGGGAAGTTGGACGGGACTACAGTTCGGGATGAGTGAAGACGGTCATAATTGCTGTTGTTTGACAATGGCGCGACACGCTAGATTAGGGGGTGGACTTGAGTTATGATTGTGGGCTGGGTGTTGTGGGGCGGGAACAGAAGGAACATTTACTTAAGTGCGTCGGGAAATGATGTGTGAGATCTTTGAAGAGTTAAAAATTTAGGCAAGCCTTTGGAAAGAGTGAGAGGAGACTAAACTGAAAAAGGAGAGTTTTTAATTTGCACTTGAGGACGCTGTGGAGTAGTGGATAAGCCAACGACACTAAAGGTTCGTGGTTCGAATCTTGACCAAATTAAGGCAAGCCTTTGGGAAGAGAGAGGAGAACAAATTGGACACTATCTAAAAATTTGGAAAAAGAGGGTCTTTAATTCGCATTTGAAACCACCGTGGAGTAGTGAGTAAATGCGTCGGATTCTACAGCAAAACTCCGTGGTTCAAATCCGGACCAAAGCCACAACTACCATTTTTACGGTACCACCTCTCTCGAGTCACTGCCTACCTCAGAGCAAAGCGGACATGCAAAAAGCTTCTTAAACTGCCGACGGCAAAAACTGTAGGTCCTCTCCAATCGTAAGAAAACAATGGCACGGACAGAGGGTAGTTGCTGCAGAAGCACGGCCCAGGTCCATCGAAGACTTTAGCGCTGCCCAGAGAAAGAGAGATTTTCTTTCTCTTGTCTCCACCACTGACTGCATTCTTCCGTCGCCTTTACCCGGATTTCACCATACCTCCTCTCTGAGGCAGGAATCCCATCTCATAAAACAAAAGCAGACCACTTCATCAACCAGTTTGGGGTCACTCCAAAATGGGCTTCATAAAAATTCCCCAGTTCCCCCTTTCAGAACGAACTTCGCATCGCATGAATCGGAACGCATTCCATCGCCCTCAATAAATTCCTCTGTACACCTCCTCACAATCGGGGTGCCATGTCGTATTTCACATCTCAACCAGGGCTGTCTGCCGTCCAAAGGTGCGTTCGCCGAGTTCACAAGTCCGCCCATATCTTCACTTAATCACCCATTCCTCTGACGCACTCATCGGATGAGTCTATTTTGAGACAGGCCAATAAATTTCAGCGAAATTTCTCAAGAAATCCGCCATCGCCACCGTCAGCGTCGTCCGTCGCACATGTCAACGGACCTTGTCACAGTTTTTTATCTGACCACGCAAGTGGTTGCTTCATGTCATGAGCTAGAGCCAATTATTTACGATTTGGTTGAACGCAAACAGCGATAAAAATTTGCAAAAAATAAATTTTAAAAAATACACAATCCCGTGGGTCGACAGAACCCCCCCTCCCTCTCTTGGGCGTCCCACAAGAACCACACGCAATAAATTTGAAGAAACATTTCGTATGCCGGTCGTGGGCTGCGGAAGAGGAAAAGTTTCGCGAGCGCATTAACTCTCTCACCCTTCGGCGGGCACAAAAGGACTCTCCTGAGTCGGCCTTCAGCCGATAAGCATCCGCGGGGGGAGGCTCTTTAACATAATTAAGCAATTAACAGCGAAAAGCCCTTTAGTGCCGCCCAGGGAAGGGGTGGCTAGGGGGAGGGCGCAAATCATCCCCCTCATTAAGTCAGTCAGTCTTGAAGTCAGCGCCTGATGATGCCACCTCGTTTTAATTAATGCGCGCCGCCGGAGTGGCGGAAGGGGATGACAACTCCATCTCCTGGGAGATGGAAGCGCGCGGAATTGAATTCAATGCGCTGCCTCGTGCTTTGTTTTAATTTATCCCGCGCCCCGGATGGGGTGGATGGCTTAGCGTCTTCAACTTCGGTTCCCAGTGATCATCGAGGTGATTGGTTGGAGTTGGAGTTTTATGTCGCGGCGGTGCTGAGCGAGAATGGCGTGGCAATTGTCTCCGTTGAGTGGGATGACAAAGTGCTAAGTACCGTCACTGGAGCGGGAAAGGAAAAGGGTTGGCGGTTTGTTTTTAAGCAGCGCAGTGATTCACGCCGCTAAATGAGTTTCCCAGCGAAAGCCGGCCGCAGGGGAGTTGCACAGAGGCTTCGTCTTTGATGTCCTTTGTGCGCAACCGGCGAAGGGGCGAGTCTTCCTGATCCGATTTGCTTCTGCGAAACAGGTACGGCTGCCGTCGTATCGCTTGCAGATTCCGCGTGGATTTGAGTGGGATTCCCATGCTTCGGGCCATGCACCGGCATTCATCCGAGACCCGAGATGTCATATGGCAGGAATTTGGGTTAAGCGGATGAGGTGGATGTGTGTAAGCGTCTCTGAATGGTCCTTAGGATGACAAACTTTACGCAAGGTTAACTCCATTGTGCCATGGGAGAGCCTTGGGAACATGAAAGTTGATCGGATGATGCATTAACTGATGGTGAGGCTGAATGGCGTTTGAAGGGATCATCCGCATTTGCAATGCAATCCTGAACGGATGTGAGTTGATGTGTTCTTTTCTTTTCGAAATAATGTCCTTGCGAATGGGAATAAACATGACGTCGGTAATCTGCTTAGCGATGGGACAACAGTGCGGGTGAAGTGGATAAAGATTTGGCAGATTGTGCCCAGGATGAGGGGCAGCGTTGATTGCTTGGAAGTATTGCGTGCACTGATGGTCATCTGAGAGACTCCGTTTCGGGCATTTTGTTGTGACCTGGGAAAGTCGGCAAGAGACTGATAAATTGCGAGGGAACAGGTGACAAACGAAGCCTATGTGTACCAAGACCTGTGTTCGTTGATTATGGGATCGTATCAGATTCCTATAAGCGTGTCCTCGATGTTGTTGATTTGAGCTCTGCTATCTCTAAGCTCGGAATCTCCAAAATTCATGTTAATCGTTCATCTTCTGACTGGGTAAGGCTTACATAAGAAACTTGCCAGTGGCACGCATGATTCAAAAGAGGCTGGAGATGATCATATTCTATAGTTCTGAATGATATAGCATGTGTGCTTCGTTGAGTACCTAACATGGCCCAAGACTGACAAGTTTTAGACTCAGTAATATCCGAACAGTATCGAAAAAGCATACAAAATTGTGTTTGTTTTCGAGTTCGATTAAATACTGCGTCTTCCAATAAGAGTTGTTATTTTAATTTGTGTAAAGCTCAGAATGCCTTTGGACATCATCAAGTACCTTCCAGCATAGCTACAGTGAATTGAATCAATCAATTTCAACGTCTCGAAGAGGTCAGTGATGTGAGTATACTCCAACTCGTGTGCTCGTATGTCCTGCGGAGTAAAAGGTAGCCCTAAACGACGAACATGCTCGCCGAACTTGCTCGTTTGCGTTATCCCCTACATGACGAACACATTTGGCGAACATTCATTTCGTGTTGTTTCTTCAAACCGTCAACATGTGTGATAGGGAAGCGCAAGTGATGAATTCCTCGATAAAATTGTGGCTGACTGTTGACATTGTGCTTAATCCGCGATATGCACTCAAATGCAAATGCAGCAAAAATGAGGTTTGCTCGCGAACATGGCCCTACACGGCGAACATCAAAGCCAACGAACACGACAAAATCGAAATTTCGAAACAGCGAGCGACTCGCGAACCAGCCCATACACGACGAAAATGCGGCGAGCACGAGCAAGTTCTATATTTTTCTCCAATTTTCATAAACGAAAAAAAGGACTAATGATCGCAGGATCGAGGACTTTTCCCTAAAAGACGAAAAGCTTCTTCATTCGCTTTGGATATTGTCCCTTCCTCTGTGCCACAGAATAGAACTGATGTAGCCAAGGTTTTGTACAAAGTCAGCATGTGCTTCCGAAAGAGGCATCTATTAGACAATTGCCTTTGGAGCCCAAAGAAACAGAGGTTGTTTGTACTGTTTCCGTGGAACCGAGCTCCTGGTCACCGACTCTCAGAAAAGTAAGTACCATCATCACAATACGTTTTTGGTTTTTGGTGCTATACAGTTAGCGTCAGAAGTGAGTAAACAGTCATTAGCTGAAAGGTATTCCTTTAAATTCAAATTGATTGGAATGGTCTACATCTGACATTGATGCCTCAAATAAAAGCTCTGAAATCATACTTCAATATAAGCTATATTTCATTTAAAATAACAGTAAACATAAAGACGTTTATTTAGTTCAAATGAAAAAAAGATCTAAAAACAGGCGTCTAAAGGGAGTGAACACATCCCTCTAAAAAACAGTATCTTATTGAGAGAAATTTGTATTTTGCATGCCTTTACCGCTTTTTCAGTTATCGTACATGGCGGTCTTAGTTTTCATACAAATGTTTAACAGAATCGAGTCTTTATGTCTTACAGTCACTGACGCAACCATATATGCACTCACTTTTCAATGCTGTTTTTCGCACTTTTCGCTTTGAAATTCAATTAATTGCTTTATATATACGCTTATGTTAAATATTATTTACCATATTTCAAAGTACGACTTTTTAGCTTTAATTTGATATATCCATGTCTGTTCTACCTCATTCCGTTGAATATTAATCGAGTGGATAAACCCCTCAGCAACACAAACACGAGTGGTTGCTGAGAAGTTAGGTCCAGGTCCACCTCGGACTGTAGCGCCGTCATTATTATTATTATTAAACCCTCAGCAGATAACTGATTGTTCACTCACTTTTGACTCTGACTGTATATGATATATGCTGACATCATTTCAGGCAAAGTCATCAGATCTATATTTCAACTCGCAAGTGTCGCTCTACGTATTCCTACAGAAATTTGTTACGCATCGGTCGACAAATCTGACTAAAGTTTCAAGAGGATTTACTTAACATCAGACTCTCATTCTGGTTAGTGACGTATTTGATGGTAGTTATCTTCTGGTCATTGATTTCTGAGAGATTTGTGATCAAACAATTGCCTGCCAATTTGAAAGACGAGTGGCTGCGCTTGCCATATGTTCAAAAAGCAAGCACCATCTGGAGAAGAATAATGTACACCTTCGCGGACTCAAGACTTTCAAGGAATATAGAGAATTTTCACTCAACATGAACATAAGTCGACTTACTTCTTATGATGAGCAGAACTCTTATTAAAAGAAAGTATGAAATGCCTAAAATCATCCAAATACTATGCATTTCCTGGTCGTTGAACTCTTCGTCTACTTTTTTGTTCATCGTTGTTGACCAGGTCCAATTAATCGTTCAACTTTTCACCCGATTTGGCCCCCAAACTCTTCGTCCGTTACGTTGTTCAACTCATCGCCCATCTCTATATTAATTTTGTCCATCTCGCTGTCCTTCTTGTTGTCTATCTCATCGTTCACCACTTCATTCATCTTGTCGTACATCTCCCCGTCCAATTATTTACTCGAATTGTACAAATGTACACTTCCTTGTCTGCATCCTTGTCCATCTCGTGTAACTTGTTATCCGACATATCGTCAATCATCTCGTCACCCAACTTAAAATTTACAAGTGAAATTTGGGAACAATTGCGCTGGACTACCGCAAGGAAGCCATCTTGCTTCTCTATTACACCTACTCTACACAAGCAACATAACACAAAAAGGATACATTTGCTAAGCCCTCTGATTCTATAACAAGTGCAAAGAGGAACGAAGAATTGATCACAAAACTACAACATCTTCGAACAATGGATCAGAGAAACTTCGGATGGCGCTACATCCTGGGATGGACTTGGACAAAGGCTATCTAGCAACCACTTTCCTTCCTTACGAGTTGACGGGACCTACACTTTTATGGTGACTCTGAACTGTCATAAACGCTGAGACGTTTCTTTTGTAGACAGTAATGCTAGAGGGATGGTGACAGGAAATGTGAGAGTGGTTGTGTTGGGAGTCGAACCTAGAGCTTCAGCGTACGAATCAGCACTTAAACGCTAAGCCATGGCCGCCAGAGAGTTTCATTTTACCTAAATAGAACTAGCTGGTGGGGCGTGGGCGCCGTGGCGTAGTGGGTAGATGCGTCGAGTCCTACGCTCGAGGTCGTCGGTTCGATCCCCAAAAAAAAACACCAAACATTTTTTCACGACTCCACCTCTTTCGAGTCACTGACAATGTTCAAAGAGTATAACTGAAAAGAAAAAGCTTCTCAATCTCGCCGTTCGGAGTCGGCATTAAACTGTAGGTCCCCCCCGCTCGTGACAGAACAATAGCACGTACAACACGAGTGGTTGCTGAGAAGCTAGGCCCAGGTCCACCTCGGACTGTAGCGCCGCCATTATTATTATTATTAGAACTAGCTGGTATATGGCCGGTCAAAAATTGTTTCAGAAAATATGCAGTTTTTTGTAAACAGGCAATTCTTAAAGAAGAAAAATATCAGAGTACGAAGCACGGAAGTGTCCTTGATTCAACACCACAGATTTCTCGACTTTGAAGTTGATTCTTCCGTTTGGAAGCCCAAGACCGCCTTAATACACGGCCGGCTGACAAAACGAGCCCTTCCACCATTCGCAAGCGTAAATTAGTGCACCACCGTTCACCACTCGAGCGTATCACACCGAAAGCAGACGTAATTGATCACCAAACGCATCGCTTCGTTGCGCTGACCCATCAAATTGCCATCGAAACAGATCGCAGCTACACCTATGAGGTGACAAGAAACAAAACACACGCACACCCCGACCGTCAGTTAGGACAGTTTAATAAGTCAATTATGTCGTTACCCCGTCGTCATAGGGGATGCGCTGTCAATGTGCACCGATGTGAGGTCGAAGCGAACGACGGATGCCTCACAGATGAAGCGACCCCATCCCGCCCGCTGCGGCCGACGACGAAAGAACGCAACATGAATTTCTCACGTACTCGGCCGGCTCACGCACACCCGCACGCATACCGCACACACCGCATCGCACCGCACATGGTTATGCTAATTACATCGGCAACAAATAATTCCGTTTAATTGATTCCGAAGTTCCACATGTGAACGGCTGAATTGGTGAATGGGAGTGTTAACAACGGCTACGGTCCACCTGACAATAGAAGCACGGGAGAGTGCACACACGGAGTACCTGCAGCAGCCCCCGATCGGCCCCATCTCCCGGCACGCCACTGACAATCGGGCTGACACACAATTTGCAAAAGTATCGCACAGCAGCCCTCAAGTGGGAGAGTGCTCGGCGCAAAAAACCGGAGCACCCTCAGTCGAGCGAATGTGCAAGGCAAGCCACCCACCCCCCGTGGGGGAGCTGAGCGGTGGGCGGTGTGATTGTAGCGCACAATCGCTACCATGTAATGTGCGTGTGTGTATACTTTAATTGCGGATTTGTTTTCGAGATTTTCCATTTTGTCGTCGTTCCCCTTTGCTGGCGCTGCCGGTGTGTGGTGCGCTGTTGCTGCTGTTTGACTTCGGTGTCGTGGTGTGCGCCGGGCTGGCGCTGTGGGACGAGGGGGTGGACTGGGTTTTGTCGTGTATTTTTTGTGTTGAACAAGGGTTTTGTTCGAAAAAAAGACAGCAACGAAGAACGAGTTGTGCTCTGGAGGAGGGCTTCGTCTTGGTGTTTTATTTTTACGAGAGCGACGGGGAGAGAACGATTTTGGCTCCATCTTTGGAAAAACGGTGGCATTAGCGCGATTGTGAGGTTAGCTTTTTTCGTGCTGGCATCTGGTCGCTGGTGCGATGCGATGGTGGCTGCTCGGTGACGGGGTGAATTTGAATTTTTCATTGGCGTCGGCGTTGGTAGTGAATGGCGACATCTCTGTTGTTGGGTGGGAACCATTGCCGGCAAGAGCGAAAAACAGGCAGACAGAGAGCGAGTGTCAAAGGAAGAGAGACGAGTATTTTTTGATTCAAGTTCTCTTGTGGATACTTGTCGTTGATAAGAGGGTGGTTGGTGGGTTGCGCTAGGTGGGAACAATTAATATTTGTGCTCGTGGTGGAGTCCTGGAACGAATAATATTAATCAGAGTGCGTTTTGTGGCGGCGATGGTGGTGGTTGTTATGAATTTTTGTGGGCTGTCGCTAAGAAGTCGGCAAATCATGTCGCATTAATCGGGAGGGAATATTTTTAGGGGTATGGATATTCGTTGGCGGGTAATTTTAATACTTTTCGTGCCACAAATCGCATTGGAAACTTGGTCCTCGTGCCTTCGTGTCGTATTAGAAATCAATGGCCGAGCTTGATTCATGCTGCGGGTCTCCAAAAGCTTCCTATGGAGTCGTAAATTGCATTCAATATCCTTTCGTTGTCCATCTCGTTGTTCAACTAGCGATCCCATTCGTGGTCAAGTGGATCGTCGTTCAACTTGTCATCCAACTCATCGTGGAGCTCGTAGTACTCGTTCTTAGATTGTTATTCTACCTCGTCGTTTCCTACATCTATGTCATCACATCTCCTACTTGTCCTCCTACTCATGAGCCACCAGTTCGTCGTCCGCCAGCTCGCCTAGCCCTTTAGCTCGTTACGCACTAGCTCTTCGTCCATAGGCTCCTCTTGCATCACCTAGCCGTCCAACTCGTCGTCGAAAATGTCATCCAATTCATCTTCATCCATCATCCAATTCATACATCCATCTCATCGTCCACCTCGTCGTCCATCTCATCGTCGCTCACTGGCACGTCGTCCACTGGCTCGTCGTCCACTGGCACGTCGTCCACAGGCACGTCGTCCACTGGCTCTTCGTCCACCGGCTCGTCGTCCACTGGCACGTCGTCCACTGGCTCGTTGTCCACCGGCCCGTCGTCCACTGGCTTGTCGTCCACTGGCTCTTCGTCCACTGGCACATCGTCCACTGGCACATCGTCCACTGACTCGTCGTCCACTGGCTCGTCGTCCACTGACTTGTCGTCCATCGGTACGTCGTCCACTGGCTTGTCGTCCACTGGCTTTTCGTCCACTGGCTAGTCGTCCACTGTTTTGTCGTCCACTGCCTCGTCGTCCACTGGCTCGTCGTCCACTTACTCGTCGTCCATCGGTTCGTCGTTCACCCACACGTCGTCATACTCCGTCTCGTCGTTCACCGGCTTGTCTTCCTGTTCTAAGCAGTGGCCACCTAGCCGCCCATTAACTAGCCGTTCATTGCTTCGCCGTCCAACTCGTTGTATCTTTGGTCATCGTGCCTTGGGTGTCGAACCCGTTGCGCGACAACTTCCTAGCAAATGAGTCCAGCGGCTTGGAATTCAACTCGGTGTCCACTACCTCATCCCACCTCATCTAGTTATCCACTTCATCGACAAGCGACTTGTTGTCCAAGCATCTTCCACCGAGTCATTGTCCTAACCCTCGCCTAAAATCTAATCTGAGACAGAGAATGGTTTCCTAGAGCCTCTCGAAAAGGAAGTTCCACCTTTCGACTACTAGAATAGGTGTAACTTGAGGACCTTCCCAATTGCCCCCTTGTCCATCATCGGCACCATGAAAGCCTTCTGCGTTCGCGCAGTCCACTCGAGTAAGACAAATCAGCCGCGAAGGCCTTCATCTGACAGGAAACTCTCACGGTGTCCAATGTGCATCCTTCCGGAAGAAGATAGCAAGAGGATGCTAATAATTTGTGGGCGTAGGCTCACCATCACCAGGAACGGTACACCGACTTCCTTTTCGCGCTCAAGTGGACCACCAAGACTGTTTCCACATGTGTCCCTCTGACGAGGAGTCTGCCTCGCCAGACAGTCTGGCGTCTTCAAGTGGCCGAACATGACATTCGAACAAAGTTGCCGCCGCCGACTCCTCTCAAGTGGACCACACATGCTAGACCGCTGTCCACCAGAAAACCACCATCGACATGGGGACTCTTCCTCGGCAGACAATCCGTCGCCAAGGATACATGCCCCTACACATGTCACATGACGCACTCATAAATTTCCCCACGGAAAGACAAAGACCGTCGCTCCTTACGTCATGTTATTTGTTTTCCTTTGTTTTCGGACGTCAGGCGGGATCAAAGGGACTTGTCGCTTCAGCTGGCAACTTCTCAAGCACTCTGCTTGCGCTGTGTTTTGTTATGGAACTCGATTCGAGGGTTTGACTGAGATCGGCGGCTGGCTGCGAGTGCATCAATTTATCTTGGCCCATTTCGTCGTCCTTTGTTGGATGGAGGGCCCTTGTTTTGTTTTGCAGTACTTTGCGATCCTTTCATATGCGACGGTGTCACCGAGAATAAATAATTGTCCTCCGCTGACTGATGAGCAGATTTGATTGGGGTGTCTCTCGAAGAAAGCGATTCATTTATCAGCACAATATGGTCGGGGGTTGGACGATGTAGAGATGTACAACGGCGGAAAAGCAACAGAAAGGTGAGGCGATGCTACTTTCAGTTGGTCTTGAGAAGAATGAACCAACTTTAGAACTGGGTGTCTCAGAATTGGTGCTCGGCATGGGATGCGTCGTAATGAAGAGATAGGCTCATAAAACGGGCGTTGTGCTTAGACAAAAGCTGTGTGCTGCCAAAAATTCAAGAGGACCAAGTCCAATATGTTCACATAGAAAACAATGTTGAATAAGAAGTGGTTAAAACTAAAGAATTAATACAACTGGGCTTGAGCTTTATCGTAGAAAATGCATCTTCAGGAAATGGCAGAAAATACTCCGGGTGAACGCGATGTTCATTGCACGATGCCTTGTGTGGCAATCGAAGATCAATTTTATCTTGCCATTGGATGGAAAAACAGACCATGCAACAGATCTTTTTAATTTTTGACAAGCAACAGCGATGTTTCCTGGATCAGGGGAGATACATGAACCATTCCAGGAATCTTGTCAAATCAAACAGAACACAGATGATCAGCATATTCCATGGATAACTTAAAATGATACTCAAGGCCCCACAAGTGAAGGCGCATTCATTTTAAATTGGAAAGTAAGCAAACACCATTTTTGGGGACTAAGATGTGACTCCAGTTATACGCTTTTAACGTTGCAAAATTCATTCAAGCGGCGGAGCCTAAAATGGAACATATTTGTTTTACTTTTGGTCTTTTTCTGCTGCTAACTATAACATGCTTCACCTATAACTAGGTGAGTGGGACTCGAAAACATCATTCCAATTGATTTGCTTAGGTAAGTGCTAGTTCCTAATGGACTAGGGATTGCTAAGGGGAAGTTTAGTACCACATAACAGTCTAAGCTCGAATTTTCAATTGGGCTTCGGACTTTGTTGCTTAAAATGTTAGAGAATGTGTTTCATTTCCCTCACCGCAAAGCAGGAAGACATCTTCTTCTTCTTCTTCTTCTTATAACGCTAAAGTACGAGTTGGACCTGAGACTCAATAAGCTTGCACAGCTAGCATGATCTTTTGCTAGTTGTCTGCAATTGCGCATACCAAGTTGGTTAAGGTCACTCCACCTGGTGGGTGCGCCACCTTAGATGAGGATTTACTCTGTTGCGTTGTCCCACTGGCTTAGAGTCGACGATTCTTAATGCCGGAGATAAGTTTTATACAATGGACCAGTTTTTGAGTCTGGGTGCTCCAGTGTAGTGTTTCAAAAATCTCCGACAAAAAAAATAAGTTTCCCATAAAAAAAGGTAAATTCCCTCTGAAACCAATATCCTTTCGTTTGTTTGTGTTCTCTAAGAGATCAAATTACCCTAAATTCAAGGGATGACTTAAACCTGTACCTTGGTCTTTAAGCTTGGTCTTTCAAGAGAAGGGACTGTTACGGTTGGCAAGAGTGATTCTGCGCTTGATCTCGGTGCTCATATCGTTCGTACTGTTTACCGCGGAGCAGAGTAAGACAATGTCCTTGACTACCTTGTCATCAACTGCCCATTGTGATGCTCTGGCCAAGTCGTCGATTCTGCCAGAATGAATCAGCCGTTGAAGGGGTTTGAAGGCCTTTTCTTTAAAATCCCAAGAATATTTTAGACTTGTACCGTTCTGGATGGAGGAAGAGTTTTGACTGCCTAAGTCCAGAAGCGTTTTTTTTTTCGGAGGATTTTTGAAGCATTGTACTGCCAGGTAGCAACCTAGTCCAGTGCCGTTAATTTGATCCCAACGGCAAATGGTGACTGGACCAGATTCGATTTCACTGGGATTCGAACCTGGAACCCCTCAAACTTGAAGCAGGCACTTAACCAACTGCGCCATCCAGTCGTTACAATTCGTTACAATTCGTTACAAGTCCAGAAGCGTTAGTAGCACTTGGGTACGGTAGTGCTTCTGATCTTGGCATTTAAAGAAGGCTCCTCCAGCTTTCGTAGAAGTGATTGGATGTTGGTGTATTATCCTGACTAATGAATTTGGTAGGCCATTTAAAGTAGCTCTTTGTTTACTAAGAATGAGAGTGAGCCACAGCATCACAGCACATAGTTCTTTTTGGCAGTGCGATTTTTATCGAAGGTTAGTTAAGTCCACCTTGTCCTTGACGTCTCCAGATTTTGGTATGGTGGCCATTTCTTTAGGTGTCAAATCAACAGAATTTGGGCAGCCTTCCAGCTTTAGGCCGTAGAAGATCCTACCTTGCTTGGTTTGCTACTTGTTGGTTTGCTGCGATCAGTTCCGCGACGAACTACCGGCTTAGTTGGATAAGGTAGGGAAGGCCTACTATGATCCGTTTAGAACGATGCAGGGGAACATGGTTTCCAAGGTTTCAGCTGGGAGGTAGAGGATTTGGTCGTCCTCGGAGGGGGTGAGATAAGCTTGGTAGCCTTGTCTCCGTTGAAGAGCAGTTATCCATTATTGTTGTTAATTTTGTTGTTTTAGCTTTTGATCAAGGAAATAATTTTGTTACCTCGAGTTGCATAGAAAGTTTGGTCGGCTTGTGTAGAGTTTCGCAGTAGACGGGTAAGGCTGGCTGAACTGGAGGCCGCTACGTATCCGGATCCTTCGTTTGCGACAGAGCTATTTTGGTACTGGTCGCTAGGTTGATCATCGGCATAGAAACGATGGAACTTCAATCTTGTCCAGATTAAGGTAATTGTTAGTCCCCTACAAGGAACTGAACGGGATGGTTGGCACTGCTGTCTAAGCACGCAGGTTTCTTCTGGGTATGGCAAATTCATCTTCTTCTTCTGTCTCAAACTAGTCTAGACTGTACCATGTAAGCGTCGAGGACTTTACTGGCGTCTAACAAGCTGTAAATGCAAGAACAACTGCAAGGATGAAGTTCGAATCCGAAACATGATCTGTCTTCGATAAGATCAATTCCCCGGAAAATGACACAAACCTTATTCAACTGTTCAACTAGAAAGAGTGTACAGGAGTTACCTTCAAGGTCCTTAGCCAACCAGCCAGTAACTGGATCCAGCTTCAAGTGGAACTTCCCCATATCTGATTCTGTGGATTTTTCATCAGAAATGTACTAATATGACGTGACCATAAGTGGCATATAAGAGCCGTGAAAATTAGCGATCGTAACTTTACGAATGCTAGGACCGATCTCCGAAGTCCTGGCATTCATATTGTCATGCTCGCTTAATTTCATGACTCAGACGTCCACGAACTGCTTATCTGGATACATCACAAACGACATCCTTAGTTTGATTTCCTGTTTTCTAAATTGCCTCTCCCATTTTTATGTACCCAGCCATAGTTCACAAGATCGTCACCAGTCTCGAAATTAGCCCCAAAATCCCTTTATCCCCTTTTCCTAAATATTGTGTTTATACATCAGAGGTCTTAAGCCATGACAAGGCTACGGTCGTGGTTGTTTAATAATTTGAGACAGATCTTCGAGCTAGAAGTTTATGCCAACTTGAGAGAATGAATTGCTAAATTCGTTGGTTAAAATAATTCGCAACTGCACGCAGCCCTACAGAGCTAAAGCCTATTGGCACTTCAGTCAAATCTCTTGTCAACAAACCCCATCATTTCTGAAGAGTGTTCTGCGGCTCATCAAGAAATCCACCAGGAACAAACAGTCTTCAGCACACATTCAATTTCCTGCCCGACATCTGTTCTGATGAACATCCAGTTAGTGCTCAATCTGTTCAATCACCTAGACAGCGTTCCGCACTCATGGCGAACCAATTACAAGGTAAACATCGAGACGAAACTCACAGAAGCAGAAAATATGGATCACAAGGATAATCCATTCGCCATTGTATCGATGTTACGAAACATCATCCAGCGATGCAGCGAACCGGTGAAGGACAAGGGTGTTGCATCTATGCTTCCTCACCAGCGGCCAAATGAGAGTTAACACCCGACTAATGCACATCGGATGGCTCGTCTAAGTCAGCGCTGTGTGTGGCTGATGAGTATCCTTTTCCTTGTGATCGGCTCTCGTATGCGGCAGATGAATGCCAATGCCATTGCCAAACAGCACGAGCAGCCTTCGTTGAGGTCGCTGCTTTACATGCCGAATGTGCGGACGTCGGGCTGGTACATGGAGTTGTTCCTTTCCACTTTGATGGACGGATGAGGTTCGCGGTTGAATGAGTTCGCCGCTACAGTGTCCTTCGGCTCATTGCACACTACGGCCCGGAACGGAACCGAATATAAAAATTGATTTATTGTTGCATCCATCCATCAGAGCGGCGGCGGGCGTTTATTTGAACAAGGGATGATCCGTTAATAAAAACAGCAAACACTCCTTCGCTTGGTGGATGAAGACGTTCCGGCGAGGAACACCGACGGACTGCCTGGCGAAGGCTCTCCTGTCAGATGGTGTGTATTGGGCTTCTTGCTGAATTGCCTGGAGCGGACATATGCTGCTGTGCAAGGCACCTAGGGGCGGGGGAGTCATAAAATTTGATGACCCTCATGTTGGGCAACAGTTTAGGAGCTGTTAATGTGGCGCACATGTGGACGGATGCAAGGGGTTGGAGGATCGAACTAATTGATCGGCTCAATTGATCGTCGGAATGAAATCCTTTTGTAAGGTGATGACCACTGCAGCGGGGAGGGAAATGCGATGTGATGTCTTCAACTGCTTGTGATGCTGAATGAGCACATTATTTTGTAAGACCACCGCAGGATTGGCTACTGATGATGGACAGGAAATCTAGCTTTAGTTGGTAAGTGGGAAAGCGGGTAGTTGTTGTGGGTTCTGAGCCGAATTTGAGTTAATGTACACAAAATAAACCAACTAGTTTTATGATTCATGTAGTTTTCGAGCTCAGCATTTTGTGAAGATTAATAAATTTTAATAAAAGTGAATAAAAGTGTATTTTTTCTTAAAAAGCAACTGTCCTCCTTTTTAGGTATTTATTCTTTCGTCTTCTTTTACGTTAAAAATTACCTTTATTCAAATTTTTGCTTCTTGCTTTGCTGCACTGCACATTTAAATCTGAAAAAAATCTACTTTTATAATAATTACACATTTTAGCCGAAATCATGTCGATAGCGGTCATTTTGTTAAACCTACATTTGTTAAATTGGCTGGCATTTATTCAGTCTGTTCTGGCAAATCACCATGGATGCACACATGTAGTGTTCAACAACAACGTGTAAATTATAAAATTGTTTTATCAAAATGGGTGTTCTGTTCGCCCATTTTACGATCACCATAATAGTCCCACAGAGAAGACAAAAACATCGCCGATGTCCGAGAAAATCTACAGCAGAATCCGAGGCAGTAGATTTCGCGTCGCTTACAAGAACTCGACGCCTTTCGCAGACCACATTTTGGCAAATTTTGGGTTGAGGCTTGGACCTGCACGCCTACAAAATTCAATTGACCCAGGAGCTCAAGGTAAACGACCAGACCATAGACAAACTGGAAACTGACCCCAATTTTCATCGAAAAATAATCTTCACCGATGAGGCCCATTTCTGGATGATGGATGAATGGGTACGTCAACCAACAAAATTGTTGACCTTGAGACGATACCAATCCAAAACAGATCCAAGAGCGTACAATGCATCCCGAAAGAATCACTGTTTGGTGTGGATTTTGGGCTCGGTCCAGATTTTTTTGAGAGCGACGTTGCCTAGGTCATCATCGTCAACGGCGAGTACTATAAGTTGATGATTACCAACTTCTTTTGGCCTGAATTGGATGATACTCGTATGGACAACAACGACATGTAGTTTCAACAGAAGGGCGCTACGTTCCACACAGCTCACGCCACATTGGAAATTCTGCACGAGTGATTCGAGGGCATGTTCACCTCACGTAAATGTGATGTGTACTAAATCGTAAGATTTGACACCGTTAGACTATTTCTTGTGGGGTTTTCTGAAATCGCAGGTCTATGCAAATAAGCCTCAAACCACAGCGGCCCTCAAAGCCAACGTAACCCATCGCATCGGTCAAATTTAGCCTGATTTATGCGAGAGTCATGGAAAATTGGGTACTTCAAATGCACATCATTCAGAGAGCCCCGGCGGATATTTGAATGATTTGATATTTCATACATAATGGCATTAATAGGCCTTTCAATTAAAGAAATAATTTTAATAATATCGCAAACGCACTTTGTTTTATTTAGATTTAAAGATAGCTTAATGAAATACCCAAAATACTTAATTAGTGCCCAAAATTCATTCTAAAACCATAAAGTCTGTTGAAATACTTGTCCCAGGCGTCCTGATGGTTGCTATTCAAACTCTTTAAACCATAGATTGCGTCCTCTGGCCCGGACAGCATTCCCAATAAAGCCATCAAAGCGGCCGTCGAGATGAGACCAGAGCTCTTTAGGGCGACGATGCAAAGGTGTCTCGAAGAGGGAAAAATTCCTGATTGCTGGTGCTTATACCCAAAGACAATAAGCCCCCGAGAACCGTCAGTGCACCGAACGATTTTCCTGCTGGACACCATGGGGAAGATCCTGGAGAGTATCATATACGGCAGGCTAATCGGCGTGGCTGAGGAGCGAGGAGCCCTGCCTGACCATCATTACGGCTTTAGGAAATCGCGCTCTACCATCAAAGCCATCAAGGATGTGGTGAATACAGCAAGCGAAGCCATAGGGTGTTCAAGATGGAGAAAGAATACTGCGCCGTAGTTACGCTGGATATCAAAAACTCGTTTAACTCGGCAATGCATCATGAGAGCATTAAATAGGACGAGCACACAGTACTTGAGGAGAATAATCGTCAGATATTTCACCAATAGAAAACTCAGGTACCAGACTGACGATGGTATTAAATACTACAACGTCTCGGCAGGCGTTCCACAGGGTTCAGTTCTTGGACCCCTCCTTTGGAACCTAATGTACGACGGAGAACTGAGACAGATGCTGCCACATGGAGTTAAGATAATCGGCTTTCCGACCCTGAACTAGCGGACCACAAGAGGCTGTTTTAATAAAAAGCCGAAAGATTGTGGAATACGCAAACTTCCGGGTTGGTTCCCAGCTAATTAGATCAAAGGATTCTCTGAAATACCTAGGAGTGATGCTCGACAATCGATTTAACTTCAAAAAGAATGTCGAATACTGAAGCAGAAAAGCGTCAAAGATGTAGACAGCACTTTCCGGTACACTGCCGAACTTCGGAGGACCCCGATACCGAATAAGGATCTTGTTTTCCAGAGTGGTAAGTTCGATTCTTCTATATGCTGCGCCGGTCTGGGCGGGTGCTCTTTCGGTAAAGGAGACAGCAAAGAAGCTTTCGCCAGCATACAGACTCTGCGCCATAAGAACAATTAGCGCCTTCCGAACAATTTCGGGCGAAGCAGCCTGTGTGATCGCGGGTATGGTCCCCATCGACATTCTCGCCAAAGAAATGCATAGGGTCTACCTAAAGTGAACTGCAAATCGCACGGAGACTAACGCAAGATGCCTAAAGAAGGAAGAAAGGGCTACATCTATGGCACTGTAGCAAGCCAGATGGTACACCACAACCAAAGGCAGATGGACCTATAAATTGATCCCCGCGATAGAAGCCTGGACATCGATAACTTACGCGATCGATAACTTACCACCTCACGCAGTTCTTCTCGGGCTATGGAGATTATTTTTTTATTTTTTATTTTTATTTGTTCACAAACTTAATACAAGCCGTAGGCAACTAGGACTAAATTATTTACAATATTTTGCTTAAGACTACTTAAACCTACTTGAAATATACAATTTTCTAAGGAAAGGAGGAAAGGGCATGTCTTAGTGAGCTCTTGTTTGTATTAAAATCAAACGTGTTTAGGGCCTCGTTGGATATACGCAACATTCGCGACATAGGTTCGTTTCGCCCATAATCAGTAGATGGTACTTGAGATGGAAGAGTGGTACTTCCTTAAGGGAACGAGGATAGGTGTTGAAAGATATCTTTTGAAGCAGTGCAGGACAATCAATGATGCCCGATAATAACTGGTGTACAAATAATACATCAGTAACTTTTCTACGTTTTTCGAGTGATTGCATGCTCAACAGGTACAACCGATGCTCATAAGGGGGTAGATTATATTACCGGAAATACCTCCACAGATTTGGTCACGATAGCTCACCCTCCTGTCCAGAATGCGCGGGCGAAGAGAAAGACGTAGAGTACGCAATATTCCATTGCAGACGCTTTGCCGCCGGGAGAACAAATTTACCAACTCTAGTTAGCCATATGATAGATTTAACTGACAAATGCCTGGAGACTTGCTCCTTTATAACGAGCGTCCAAAACGAGCTAAGAAGGCTCGAAAGAGTAAGGAAATCCGAATTGGATAATATGGAACACATAGTATGATATGCTAACCAGCCCCGCGAAGTAATACCTAACGGCAGTTCCGCGGGGAGAGTGGTTGAAGTGTGCAGGGTGTGGGTTAATACATACGTAGGCGTATTCCCGAAAATGAGTACTCTCGTTTGCGAATCGTGTTAATGCTGATCCTTGGACGAAACCAAAAAAATAGAAATAGATTGTAACCCAATAGAACACAAATTTCCCCCTTCACCATCATTTTCTAGATCAATAACCCCCGGCTCAATTCATTTTCCGTTCAAGGTCTTAATTTTCTAAAGAAAATCGTCTTCAGCATGAAAACACGACCACTAAATCTTTACAACTAAAATCAAAGTAAACTCGTGGGCGCCTAAGTCTAGCCACATTTCACTAGACTTCCACTCAAACTTTGGCAAAACGAAAAACTAAACTCTTTCGAGAAATAACTAGAAAAAATTGAATTTTAATTAAAATCCCCTTGCAACACCAACTGAAGCCGCTTCGGAAACACATTTCTTAACGAACAAGGGATGAGCGGGTTGCGTTGAAAATTTTTCGAATTTTCCAAAATCTCTCGCATCGAAAACTAAAAATCCATCGAGTGTTTCGCAGCAACTTTCGTTCTTCCCCACTAGAGCCACATACGTGAGTGCGTGTGTGTGTGGCGGTGAATAATGAATGAGCTCGCCGAACACATGCAGACAGCGCCCAACCCCACGTCCACCCGAAACGGGGCGGCTACACACTTACGTACGTGAAAGGGTTGAAAATTAATGACCACATTATTCGGGCTGAAAATCGAAATTAGATGCAAAGTTAATTCTTTTCTTCTCGTCTTCTCCTGAATGGTTCCTTCGGTTGTACACTAGTCCTGGCAGCCAAACCGTTGACCTATCCTCTGTGCGATTTGGGGAATGCCAATGAGCCGAGAGAAGAGCGACTACGGGGTCCAGACGATGGCCGAAAAGGCCAGGGGATGGCCTTCAAAGTGAAAAGCGAATGCTTTGTTATTGAAAAAGGACCAAGAAGGTCCTTTCTTCGTCGGCATTTAGTGATTTTCTCTTAAATGATTCCCTCATTCCGAGTGCGATGCGTGCTGTGTACGCAAAACGGCAAAGCAGCAAAGCGGATGTGTCCTTTTTGTTTACCATCCACACACGCTGCCCACAGCCCAGACTGACCCCTGGCTTAATTTTCATGCCCAGAAGGAGGATTAATTATGGTCATTCCGTAGAGTAATTGCAAAGGACGACGAGCCGAAACAAAAGAAGGAATCTCCGGCAACCCCTTTCTCGTGTGTACCGCACCGGCCGGCGAACGGGAGTGGTCCAGCCTCATAGCACCTTTGTCCCGGAAACTAACCATGCGTCTATAAAAATCCCATCCGCCCCCGGCACACGAAAGTGCCCACTCACCCCATTCGCCGTGGCATCGCCAGCGAGTGTTCCGCTTTGAAGTCTGAGGAGGAATTCTCGTTGCGCCTGAAATTATGTGAAGTCACCTAGTAATGAATTTTTTGTTCGACTGCGGGTTGTCTCCTCGGCTACTTGTCACGGGCATTGGTTGGGTTCCGGACTGGTTTTGGTCAAATGGTCAGTGGCTCTTCCTGCTGCTCCGGCGGGTCTGGTTGGAAGGATTCTTTTGCTGTGAGATTCTTATTTGAATAACGAAGTGGATGGGTCTGGTTTGTTGGTCGTTTGCTTAAGGATTTATGAATCCTTTTTAACTGGGATATAATTTATTGCCTTTTCGGGTTTGGTGAAGAGGAATGTTTTGATTGTGAAGCGCTGTGGTGCTGCCACCGATGGGGGTGGATAGTGCTGGAGTTTTGCCGAAAGCCAGCCAGCGAGAGGGGGTGTGATGGGAGTGAAGTTTTGAAAAGGGTTTTTAGAGTAGTCTTGGCGGTGGTGAAACTAATTGAAAGTCAGTCAGATGGAAGTTGTCTGGGGGCGTGCGGACAGAGAGCAAGTGCTTTTACATGAAGGGGCATATGTGACACTTTAAATTTGCAGTGACGAGACTCGATTAGAAATTAACGCCATCGCAGACATTAAAGGGGTGTCGCAGTGTGAGCGATCAGTTTCATATAAAGGATTGAGGAAACTTGTTTGAAAAGGTCATGCGAGGAGATGAGAGCCAAAAATCTTGATGGGTTTAGTTCAGTTAACCTTTAAGTATCAACTTAATCTTGGACTCTTAACTTGTGCGACAACGCGGCAGAGGAAGTATACGATTGAAGTGGTACACATAAGTGGAGAAAGACCTTAATCATCAAAATTAAGGGAAGCTAGTGAGGGATCGTGCTGGCTTAAGAGGTGTGTTGGTTGAAGCTCAAGTCCAGGACTGTGGAGCAATACAAGAAATGAAGAGAAGATGAAAGTTTCGTGTCAAAAATCGAAAGCGGGATTCGAGGAGCTTGGTATAAGCCTCTTTAGACTATCCGCTCCTAAATGCTATTCAAAACCATTTCAGCCGCGTTATAACTCGCTGCTGTCATAAATATATATACAAAGATGTCTATCTGTCTGTCTAAGATTGTAGATGCCTCTGATTCTAATTCTGATCCTCAATTTTTTAGTATCCTTATCTCAAAACGAATTCAAAGTCGCCTTATTCACATTCGAATGAAAGAGAATGGGCAAAATTATAGCTCAATGTCCACAACAACGCTTTAACTTCAACTTCTGTGTAACGCAATTAATACAATTATCCCTTTTCCAATAGGGACTTCTATTGTTAAGGCTACATCTGTCAAATTGGCTGTCATTTATTCAGCCTGTTCTGCCAATTTACCAGGGACGGACTCATTAAGTTCTTCACTGAAATTTGTTTTCTTCTTCTCTTCTTCTTAGGGCGCTACAGTCCGAGGTTAACCTGGGCCTCACTCAACATGCCTCTCCAGCCCCCACGATCTTTCGCCAGCTGTCTCCAGTTTCGCACACCAAGCCGGCCGAGGTCCCCCTCGACTTGTGTGCGCCACCTTCCACTCGGACGTCCTCTGTTGCGTTCTCCCACAAGCTCAGAGTCGAAGACTCTTCGGACCGGATCTAAGTTGTCCATACGCTCTATATGACCTATCCATCTTAGGCGTTGGATCCGTAGACGCCTGGCTAGACTCATGTCGCTGTACAGCCCATACAGTTCGTGGTTGAACATTCCCCCCAAATGCCATCAACTCAAACAGGACGAAAGATCGCGCGCAGAACTTTTCTCTCGAAAAGACAAAGAGACTCTTCATCCGTTTGGGATATTGTCCATGCCTCTGCGCCGTAAAGCAGGACTGGGATGATCAAGGTCTTGTATAGAGTCAGCTTGTTTTTCCGAGAGAAGGCTCTATTACTCAATTGCCTTTTGAGCCCCAAAAAATCAGCGGTTGGCAAGAGTTATTCTGCGTTTGATCTCGGTACTGATGTTGTTTGTACAATTTACCACAGAGCCTAGGTAGACGAAGTCCTTCACCTTCTCAAGAACGATGTTAAAGAAATCACATGACAGCGCGTCGCCTTGTCTAAAACCTTTTTTGACATTGAAGGTCTCGCGAGAGTTCTCCATCGTCATCCTGCTCAGTCTGACGAAGGAATTTCAAAACTAGACATGGCACTGTATAGCTCGTCTCTATGCACGCAGTCATATGTGTCCTCGAAATCGACAAATAGGTGGTGTGTGTCGATCTGCATTTCTCGCGAAATTATGCGTTCATCAAATGTTTCCCGCAATAAATTGATATCGCGTGCCGTGTGGCATATTGTGCCATCTTGTTGAAACCAAAGCTCTCTCACTTCAATGCCATTCAACTAAGGAACGAAGAAGCCAGAAATCATGTTTCTACAGCGCTCTCTATTGACGGTAATATTCTGGTCGCATCGTCTTTGAAGAAATCTGGGCCGATGATTACAGCAGCCCATAAAGCACACTAAAGAGTGAGTTTAATGGCTGTAAGGGCGTCCCGTGGGCGCCGTGGCCGTGTGTGTTTGTGCGTCGACCCATACGTACTAGACTTTCAAGTCTAGCTTCGAATCCTAATTCAGACAAACAATTTAAAAATAAAAAAAAAATTAAAAATGTGCTCAAAGACCATAACTATCTAGAAAAAGCTTCTCTATCTCGCCGTTTGGAGTCGGCCTTAAACTGTAGATAACCACACGAGTGGTAGCTGCGAAGCCAGGCCTAGGTACACCTCGGACTTTAGCGCCGCCATTATTATATTATTATAAAGGCGTCTCGACAAAGGCTTCTGGGTTTTCTGCACTCCAAATCCAATAATTTTTCTAGTTTACATATCCATTTATTCAAAAATGGACCTCATCGGAGAACAAAATTTTGCGTTGTAAACGAGGATCAAGTTGAATCATGTTTTCGGCCCATTTACCGAACCTACGATGCGTACAATAGTTACGCGGTTCCAACTCTTGCACAAGCTGGATCTTATAAGCTTTTAAGCCCAGATCTTTCCGTAAAATTCGCATCCATAAAGTGGATGGGCATAGCTCCAATTGCTGTGCACGATGGGGAATCGACTGATTCGGGTTCTCCTCAACACTGCGCTACACAACGGCAATAACTTCTTCTGTTCGCATTGATTGTCGTCTTTGGGAATATGTATTATCCACGAGAGAGAACGTGAAGGTGGTGTGAAAATGATTCATCGTGTTCCGAATAACTTGCTCAGATGGGCAAATATGTCGACCGTAAAAGCGCACGATAATTTTTGCGAACTGAAACATGCTCTTCAAAATACGAGTAAGTTTGTACAAATTGCACGCGTTGTTCTGGGCTTAATCGTCTTCTTCTTCTTCTTCTCCGGGCGCTACAGTTCAAGGTGGACCAACATGCCTCTCCACCCACCACGATCTTTTGTCAGCTGTCTACAGTTTCACACACCAAGCCGGATGAGGTTCCCCTCGACTTGTGTGCGCCATCTTCTACGTGGACGTCCTCTGTTGCGTTGTCCCACAGGTTCTGAGTCGAAGACACTTCGGGCCGGAGGGAAGTTGTCCATACGTTCTACATGGCCTATCCATCTGAGGCGTTGGATCCGTGGACGCCTGGCTAGACTCATGTCGCTGTACAGCCCATACAGTTCGTGGTTGAACATTCCCCCCAAATGCCATCAACTCAAACAGGACGAAAGATCGCGCGCAGAACTTTTCTCTCGAAAAGACAAAGAGACTCTTCACCCGTTTGGGATATTGTCCATGCCTCTGCGCCGTAAAGCAGGACTGGGATGATCAAGGTCTTGTATAGAGTCAGCTTGTTTTTCCGAGAGAAGGCTCTACTACTCAATTGCCTTTTGAGCCCATAAAAACAGAAGTTGGCAAGAGTTATTCTGCGTTTGATCTCGGTACTGATGTTGTTTGTACTGTTTACCGCGGAGCCGAGGTAGACGAAGTCCTTCACTACCTCAGAGTTAATCTGGGGTTAATCTATTTATCGTAAAAAAATGACAAAACGTAGTAACCACAAATCAGCTTTTAACTGCCAAATTGACAATCTGTAGAAACAGTGTTACCATTTTAAAAACCAAACCTCTTAAAAACTCCCTTTACAAGCTGCATTTATGCGTTTTTTTAGTGATGTACTTCGACACTTTATGACAACTCTATTAACACTCTTAACAGGTGTTCCCATTAAAATTGAATGAAGGCATGAACTTGGTTTTTGAAACATTTCACAAGAGAGAGCTCATTAAAAAATGTGTGGGGGCTTCAGCTTCTAAATGATTTGAATTCGGTGGACGGTGTCTCTAGTCGTGAGCACACTCTCGTTTGAATGGCTTTATGGCGAGACTCATCTCATCTCATTTTCAATGACCCGCATGTTCCACTAAAGGGGTCGCGGGGGCAATGCATGCACGAGAGATCTCCAGGCCACTCGATCCTCCGCCATCGACTCTAACTCATCAGGAGCTATGCCCAAGCGCAACCAGGCGAGTGTTTGGACTTGGTCCAACCATCTCATCCTAGGTCTGCCAAGCGGTCGCCTACCTGATGGAATCGCATTCAAGGCACGCCTCGGTAGTCGTGATGTGGCGAGACTAATGGACATAATTTGTCACAGGTTTTGATGTCTGCAGCTTGTGATTTCAAATGCCACCAGCATCCTGAAAGTTGGTGTTTCGTCGTTCGGAGGGTAATAATGAATCGCTTCAAGTGGTATTCATGGATGAAGTAACACTTTACTGAACTGCAGATCCAATGCCGGCGGCAAGCATGATCAGCACGTTTCTGACTTCGAAAGCTATCCGCTATCAAGACCAACCTTAGCACCATGACTTGGATGCTCTCCTCAATCTGACAGCACTTAACGATGAACACGTCAAACCCACTCCCGTTCCATTCCACAATAAAACCTATTTCCGATCCCTTAATTTACAATCAATGCCTCCCATACATTTTGTGTGTGAACTGGCTTAGTTACATGAAGTCTATTGCAGTTGGGGTCTCCACATCATTCCCTCAAGATGTCCCAGTTACGACGACGTTTTTCCTTTTGCCTTCCTTTGAAAGAAGTCCGCCCTCCCTCGAAGGACACTCAGGCAACATCTCTTAGCTTTTCTGCGGTTGCACTTTCACATCACCCAGCCAGAGTGAGAGGGGTGCCGGCAGCACCCACACCATCGGCAACAATGCCGCCATTGCACTCGCAACTGAAGTCGTTCTGCGCGAGCAAATGAGATCGCTGCAAGTTTTTTAGTCTCTTTGTGGCGGCATCAGCCCACACCCCCACCCCGTGAGCTGCTCGTTTATTTTTAGTTTTTCCCTTGCAAGTCAACCACCCATGGCCCCCCACTCGTTGTGCAGAAGCCGAAGGAAGAACCCAAAAAACGTTGAAATAGTTCCGCGCATGTATCTCGAACGTCGACAAAACCGAGAAGAGTGTGTTTACAATTCGCTTTTCGGATTTTCTTTGTTTTTCCCGAACGCAAACATAAAACGGGAAAAAGAGAACACCAGAGCGGGAGCTCCGCCTGTGCCCGTGAGCAGTGATCTGAGTTTTCCCGGGGTTTTCCCTCTCTGTCCGTGAGCGCAGCGAGGATTATTTATTCGCTACCCATTCGGAGTGGCGAGTGAATGATGCCCGCAGCAGGAGGATATTTTAAAACATCCAACGGATGACAAAAAGAAAATCTTGTGATGTGTGATTTTTCCGAGCGCCCGGCGGAGCGTTGCAACTCCGCTGCAGCATTCCACCAGCACCGGCAGAGATTCCTGCTGCTGATTTGTGAGTGTGTTGGTTCGGTTTTTGGTTTACACTCATTTTTCCTCATTTTCTCTCATTTTCCTTTATTTTCCTCATCATCATCGCAGCGTTGCCCCGCCCGTTGCGACCTCTCATCACGTCCCGTTACAGTGAGTGCCGCTGTCAGGTCGGGGGTGTAGTGCTGGAGCAACCAGCAACAAAATAACATTAAACCCAACCCACTCGAAACCGCAACATAATTCCTCTCGGGGATTGGGGGTGAGCCGTACTCAGCCACATACACACTCCTCCGATGGCAGAGTGTATCTGCTCGGCATCTCGTCTGTGTGCTGTCTTGCTACTGTTCGAAGCTGGGCCGAGATTCGTTTGTGTACATGATGTACTCGTGCTTCTGGGTGGCCTGCACGGTTAATGCTCTGTGTGTGTGGTCTAAATATCCTCTGTGCCCGGTGGGAGGGGGCCAAATCAGGAGAGAATAACTCTTTCACTTGTTCGCACTGTTCGCTCTCTCAATGGGGTGCACTAAAGTGCGGCATGTGCACGTCTAAGTATGCGTGTGTGTGTGGGAGATGGAGCTTTCTGCAAAATGTTTTTAGCTTTGACTTGAGAGGTGATTGTGACTGAAGTATTAGGAGTTGTTTTGAGGGAAGTCATCATGGATGTTGAAGGAACTGCGCGATGGGCTAATATCGTTGAAGGCTTTGAAACAGTGACAAGCGTATGGATCTATGCCACATTCAAAGCTTTAGGTATTAACTAGGTCTTATCGCCACGAACAGTTCAGGCATAGGCAAATAGGACCATTTGCAGGGAACTTAATTACATGAAACCATGCCGCTTTGTTTCAGATTATAGAAATACAAGCTTGGATATCCTCCATCTCCAGGCTGTCTGAACTGATAACAGTTTAGTCTAACAAGATAAAGACCCACAATTCCAAAACATATAGTTTTCTCTTCCGGTCAGTATTTTATGTGCAATAACTTCAGTATCCCTGCAGTCTAGCAAAATGCTTGACCTCAAAAATGAACACGATCCCCTAAAACAACATTTTAATACCTTTCTCCTTTTTTCGTCGCATTAAAGTTCCGAATGAACATGTACTTCAACTTACAAGTCTTTTAAGCTAACTGTCTCTAGTTGCACAAAGCAAGTTGCTTTCCTTGTGTTTGCAGCTTTGATCGTGGTTGTCAGTCGCGTTGCCCCAAAAAATGAGATGTTCATTTTATTTGTTTCAAACTAAATTTTTTTTTCCTCTCTCTTTCAAACAAAAGTCAATATTGATGGCGTATTAACTTCATGAAGTGCTGTTTTTACATGTGTTCCTCAGGGTTCTGTTCTTGGTCCCATATTTCTCCTAATATTTACTAATTCACTCATTTTACAAAAATATTGTTGCAGTGTGACAGGTTTTGCGGACAATATAGCTTCGTGCTTTTAATACTGATTCTGCTTTGAATTCGCATTTATCATGACCTTGAAGTGCTTATTAATGTATTAATATGGTGCAATGATGTTGGGAGTAAGACGTGATACATCTTCACTTTACTTGATACATCTTCTTCTTCGCATCATTGCATCATGTACTTAGAGGAAGACAACTTAAAAATTATATCCAATCGACTGTTTGAAAATTAGAAGCTATGACGATGAGGTTACCGTCATAGAACACATCGTGCACTTGAGAGTCAGACAGGGATCAGTCTTTGGGCATTTCCTGTAAAGCATTCTGCACGGTGTTGTTTTGCAAAACAAACCCCACCGGAAATGCTAAGAATTCCGGTTTAACAGATGGCATCGCCATGGTACCCGAACCCAAGTTTACACACAATTAACAGACAACAAAACTTGTGTTGGTCCTCATTCTTGCAGGGGAGTGTGCCTCGGGTTGACCTCCAATCGATAGGGGGACAAAATGATAGGAGTCGATAAGACCGTATCCTGGGCAGCTTCTTTCTTCAGGATTAAAGAGTCATTGCGTCCATCTATCACCAATCGTCTCACAGATTTCCCTCTTCATCAAATAATCACCACCCTCTCTTAATGCAAATTTCTTAATTTATTGTCCAACCTTCTCAAAACTTGTTCACATCGTAATGCTCCGATGGAGAGCACAGAGCTTGATACTCACGATTGCTTCCCGTGGAGCACCTCGATGCGGTGTTACCCGATTCGTACATGGCTCGTCCGAGAATATTCGTCGTGGCGTAGTTGCATGCAAGTGTAAAAGAGTCCCAGTTGTTCATGCCACTGTCCTTGAACCTGATGGCACCACAGCCTACAGCAACGTTCTTGTCCGCAGTCATCACGGTGAAGTGTCCAATCATCTCCCTGAAACGTCACAAAATAAAAAGAAACAAGTCCACACACTTTCAGGAGCTTACTTGGGGTTCGGGGGGTATTTCCTGATCTGATCCATGCTGGTCTTCTTGTACTCGGACCACCACGAGTCGACTATGTTCTTGGTGAGGGTTTCATCGTTCGAATTGCCACCGCTCCACCAGATCTTGCCGATATTCTGGCCAGATATCCTGAACGTGTTCGTGTTGTGACACTGATCGTGGCCAAAAACGCAGCGCTTGACGTTGAGTTCCGCGAGCTTGGCCAGCTCGTCGTCCCAGTGCATGGTTGCCATGCGAACGGCCGGCGAGAATCCTGGCAATTGTCCAGCTGCGATGGTGTTTCGCTTGGTGTTGTGTGACTTAAGGATCGTCGCTTTGATGGATGACGTCATCTGGACTATTTTCGCTTGAGATGGGCAATTCTTCCCAAATGCCTTGAAAAGATTTGAGAGTGAGAGGCTGAGTGACTGTTAGTGGAAAGCGGAACTTACCCCAGAGTTGCCGCATGCAATGTGATTTCCTGAGCAGAGATCCTTGGAGCAGTAGTCTGTGGTGGACACAGATCTGATTCCAGAGAGAACTGAGAGAAGAAGTATGAATTTGATCATTCTGGTGAACCTTTGCGATGACCATTGACAGGTGTGGCGATTGATCGCGACTTAAATAGCCGCACACTGCGCCATAGATGTAGACGTTTGGTGTCGGCTGATGTGCAGCTAGACAAATATTGAAGGTTGCTGCAAGTGTTGAGCATGTGATGTGCTTTGATGTCATTAGTGATGCGGAAGTGAGTGGAGAATGGGCTGGGAGTAGTTTGAGTTGTTTTCTGTAAAAATTGACTAAAGTCTGGTGAGTATTTGATTGAGAGTGAATAGTGGGTTCTATGGCCAACGTAGATAGCGACAAATCAGTCTATAGATCAATAACTGCGTTGAAGCGGACGATATTAGTAAGTTTTTCGAAACTTGTAGGAGGCATCCGGATAACGAAAGGAAAACAAAGAGTTTTGCACTCTTTCCTGGCAAATACTTACTTAGCAGGCCTACGACCCATGTAGGGTCTGAGCCTGAGCTATCGCTGCCTTCCATCGTTGACGCTCCTGGGCACGCTGCTTCCAGTCATCAAGACCAAGCTGTCTTACGTCCGCGATGACTTGGTCTTTGGTCTGGTACTCTGGTGTTCTTGGTGTATTAATTATTTTAAGTAATCGATGCTGGAGATTTAATAACTCATCTAGGTGGGTTTTGGATGCGTTTCCCCACGCTAATATCCCATATCGTAGGCGGGGTTCAGCTAGTGAGATGTACACCTGCTTCTGGACTTCAACGCTGGTATATCTTTTGAGGAACGCCATCGCAAGGAGTGCACTCTTTAGCTGCATCCGTATCCTATTGGTGTGTTCATGCCACACGAAGTGATCATCAATTATTATGTCCAGATACTTTATAGTTTTCACAACTTCAATAGCATGACATGTTGTCATTGAGCAATTTTCATTTTGGTGATATATCCTGATAGACGCTTCGGGTTATCGTGGCATACCTTGGTCGTGGCACCATCTTGAAACGTTGTTAAATTCTTCTTGCATTGTCGCTACTGCAGTTGCAAGGCATTTGTGCTTAACTATAATTGCTACATCATCTGCGTAGGCAAATGCTGTGCTTTTTTTGAGGACACGAAGAAGTTCATTAGTGAACAAAATAAACAGGATTGGCCCCAGTTTGGAACCTTGTGGTACACGGAGTAATGTCGGCTTTTCTTGGCTAAGTGTGCTTTTTATTTTTACCCTTAGTGTTCTATCTGACTGATAATTTTCCATCCACTTCACTAAGATGTCTCTTGCACCAATTCTATTGAGACTATCGATGATCTTTGTGTTACTTAAAGTGTCGAAAGCCTTGCTAAAATCTAAAAATAAGACAAAGCCGTGGTGGTTTTTGTTCATCCCAGTGCCTATTGTATTCGAGACTTCTCCCAATAGCATTCCAGTGCTCTTTTTTTTAAATCCATACTGGTTTGGTTGTAGAACTCTGTGTTTTTCGATGAAATGGGTTATTCTTCGCACTATAATTTCCTCCAGACACTTCTCTACAGTCAGTAAGATCGCAATTGGTCTGTAGTTTTCAATAAGGCTTTTTACTCCTTTGTAAATTGGTCGGATTATTGAAGTTTTTAGTAACCTCGGAGCACAACATTGTCGTATACTTCGATTGATAATCGTCTTGATGGCGATCTCATGTATGGCGTTTAACGTAAGATCTATCGGTCTTATGTAGTCTGCTCCTGGCGCTTTGCTTGTTTTTAGACAAGTAATCTATATAGTTCTTCTTAGCCAGCCTCCTCTACATAGATTGATTGTGCTACTTGTTTATTTTTCTGGGTTGAAGTTTTGTGACCACATCTATGTACTATTTTGGAAGCTTGAGTTGTTAACTAGGTTCGCTAAATTATTTTCAGCTAGAAAATTGTTTATGACAACCTCATCACCTGAGACAAGCCTTCTCAAAAACCCGAAAGTTTCCAAAAATCTTGCACTCACGTTATGCTACACGGGGCAGTAGTGTGGAAGCATCGGTCGAAGGGCCAACTTGCAAACTATCTTCACCCTCACATCAAGAAACAGTCACTTTGTAAGAGCAAAAGCACCTCAAACGTTGCCCAGAACAGCTTCTACACCTTTATTTGAATTTAGATGCTGGTTTAGCCAGATCACCTGGTATTTGAAATGTTTTTTTTTATATCCGCCGAGCCCTTTGTCGACGGCGGCATCTTAAAAAAGATAGTTTCCGATTTCTTAAAGTTCTAGTTCCAGTCATCATAACATCGGTGAATAGCATCGTAGTCGCTCGATTTTAGGTCTTGATCTGTACGAAATCAGATCATTCGCGTACGCTACTGCGTCTTGAAGAGATCCTATCAAATCAGCTGTGCAAATACTTCTGACCTAGAAGCTGAAGCTAAACGACCATAGACAACGACGTGTGCTCGCTGAATGGGCTCTGGAGCAGTTGGAAACTGACCCTAATTTTCATCGAAACATCATCTTCAGCGATGAGGCCCATTTCTGGATAAATGCGTACGTCAACCAACAAAATTCTCGATAGAATTTGGGACGACACCAACCCACTTGAGATCCAAGAGCGTCCATGCATTCCGAACAAATCACTGTTTGCTGTGAATTTCTGGCTGACGGCGTCATTGGTCCATACTCGTATTTCTTTGAGAACGACTTGCCCATTTCTTTATGATGGACAAAATTCTCGATCGAATTTGGGAAATCCAATTAACATGAGAACCAAGAGCGTCCAATGAATTTCGAAAAAAGCACTGTTTGGTGTGGATTTTGGGCTCGGTCCAGATTTCTTTGAGAGCGACGTTGCCTAGGCCATCATCGTCAACGGCGAGTGCTTAAGGTCGATGATTAACAACCTATTCCATTTGCAGACCTTTCAAGAAGATGAAAAGCGTAAGTATCTAACAAAAACCCTATTTCATGGACACCCTTTATCCCTTCAACCAAAAATCTGGGTCATCTAGTCTCCGAGATAGCTCCGTCTCGAAAGTTTTTCTAAAAATAGAATCAGCCCTTAAAATATAACAACAAGTCATAAATCTTGTCACCTGCGGAAACCTTAATCCACACTTCCCTAATCCGAAAGACAATTTGATAAAGAATACTACCCACTTCCGCAGTTGTAAGCCCGCGTTGAGGCTTGTGTCAATATTTGTTCCAGCCAAAGTTGAGGTCCGCCTTTAGTCATTCCTCCGAAGCAAAGTAAACAAACAAGATCTGTTTCGCAATTAACAAAAATATTATTTTTTGTTTTGTTTACGTGCATGACTGTATTGCGGTGCCGCCGTCGCCACCTTGAGAACACCCCCTACGTGGTGCAGCACACGCAGAAGTGGATGACAGATGTGACAGTGAAAATGGGTTTGTTTTTGTCTTATGTAAGTTACGTTGGAGAGGAAGATAAGATATGCAGTGATTAATTGTGGGAATTTTGGATAATTCGAATTTTTTTTTTGCTCTGGTTGCATTGCTGTCTGCTTTTACGATGCACTACATTGTTTCACTAGTAAGTCTGGGGGTAGAACTTTCATAAGGGGATTCTGTTGTTGGAAGGAGCCGAGAATCCTGCAGAGATGCAGTCTATGAAGACAAAGCTATCATCGAAGGAATACAAACAAAGGTCATCAAAAATAAAATGTAATTCAATTGGAGTTGACGATTTGCATTTTGATGTTCACGGTCTTCAAGTTCGGTGATGTTATTGTATTTAACCGACTGTTATCGCCGTAGCTTCTCAGTGTCAGTACTATAAGGCTGTTATCATAGGCTCCTTGTGGACGCCGTGGCGTAGTGGGTAGGTGCGTCGACTCCCACGCTCGAGGTCGTCGGTTCGAATCTCGAAAAAAAAACATCAAAAACATTTTTTCACGGCTCCACCTCTTTCGAGTCACTGACAATGCTCAAAGAGTATAACTGTCTAGAAAAAGCTTCTCAATCTCGCCGTTCGGAGTCGGCATTAAACTGTAGGTCCCCTCAACTCGAGAGAGAACAATAGCACTCACAACACGAGTGGTTGGTGAGAAGCTACGCCCAGGTCCACCTCGGACTGTAGCGCCGCCATTATTATTATTATTATCATAGGCCCCTTAATTGGCGTAGACTTTGATTCTGCAACTTGGATGCGAAGTAGGTTGCAAATTACGATCACAGACGATGACGTTTTGTTTCAAAGTCCGTGATCCATTTGTATTGTGGTTCGTAGGTAAAGGGTCATTCATTAAGCTCTTCGTATCTTCAAATTTAAATAAAACAAAAACAAAAATAAAAAAGCGAGGTATTATCAACATTTTTTAATCGATTGAAAGACCTATCGATGCCATAATGCTTACTTATGCACTTAAGGTGGCGCTACAGTCCGGGGTGTACTTCAGCCTCAACCAACAAGCGTCTCCAGCCAGTTCGATCTTTCGCTAGTTACCTCCAGTTCCGCACGCACAGTTGGTTGACGTCCCTTTCCACTTGCGTGCGCCATCTGAGTCGTACCTCTAGAATTCGAAGACTTTCCGGGCCGGAGCATTGGTTCCATTCGCTCTACATAACCTAGCCATCTCACTCAAACTATTGTAAACTACTACTGTATCAATAAAAAGCCTTTAAATAATAAAAAAAATAAAAATCCACTCACCCTCTATGCAGACGGGACCAAAAATCACCCGAAGAATTTTCCTCTCAAAGCAGCCAAGAGCAACCTCATCCGCTTTTGACAAAGTCCATGCTTCTGCGCCATACAGCAGGACTGGGACGATTAGGGTCTTGTACAGGGTTACTTTGGTTGTTCGAGAGAGGGCTTTGTTTATCAATTGCTTTCTTAGCCCAAAGAAGCAGCGATTAGCAAGAGTTATTCTTCGTTTGATTTCAGCGCTGGTGTCGTTGTCTGAGTTAACCGCGGTGCCTAGGTAGACAAAGTCCTTGACTACCTCAAAGTTATAACTGTCAGCTCTGACGTTCTGTCCGAGACGTCGGTGTTGGTTATCCTTTCTGGTTGACAGCATATACTTGGTCTTGCCCTCATTTACCGTTAATCCCATCTTCGCGGCCTCCGTCGCATCAATCACAAAACTGCCATTGACATCACGCCGTGTTCTTCCGATTATGTCAATATCGTCGGCATATGCAAGTAGTTGGATGGACTTCTGAAAGATTGTGCCTCTGGTGTTGACGTGCGAATTTTGCACAATTCTTTCAAGTATGAAGTTGAAGAAGTCGCATGACAGCGCTTCGCCTTGTTTGAATCCTTTTTTGACATCAAAGGTTTCGGGTAGGTCTTTACCGACATTGATAGAGCAGCGTGCATTCTCCATCGTCATCCTACACAAACGGACGAGTTTGGTAGGGATGCCAAAACTAGACATTGCTCTGTATAGCTCGTCTTTATAGATGCTGTCATACGCGGCCTTAAAATCGATGAAAAGGTAGTGGGTATCGATTTGTTGTTCCTGGGTTTTTTCCAAGATCTGCCTCAGTGTGAATATTTGGTCGATGGTGGATTTTCCTGGCCTAAAGCCACGCTGGTATGGACCGACCAGTTTGTTGTGGAATGGATTTAGGCGTTCACACAACACGGCAGATAAGATCTTGTATGCAATGTTCGGAAGACTGATGCCTCCATAGTTGGCGCATTTTAGAGGGTCCCCTTTTTTGTGGATCGGACAAACAAGCCATTAGTTTAAAATACACAAATTGGTAGTTAACGACAAAATAAAAATTATGTATTTTAGTTCCAGTGGCCAGTAGATTATTCGTATTTCTTTTTCCACTGTACTAATTGCAAATGTTTCAAACACAGTAAGGTCATTTGCAGCTCAGAATTCAGCGATCAAATATTTTTCGATCAACACCCATGTTCTGAAAAATGTTTTTGTATTGAGAACGTCCAACACTTTAAGTATCTGGTCTATACCTACGAATGCATTTAAGGATAAGTACATAAAATATCAACTTTTCAAAATTGTACAGCGCATTTGATCTGCTAAAGTGTATGTACTAATCCATAGTAAATTCCAAGCTTGAGTATGGGATAGATTGCTAGGGCGGCACTTACTTTAATAAAATATACTTTCTAAGTCGATCTTCGTTGAGAGTGAAGTTTTCGGTCGCACTCAATAAAAAAAAGCATCGTATACAGTTATTCACTGTGTTTAGGATTAAGAAGTAGCAAATTCCTCAAGATCATTATCAAAAAATATTTGCGGACTATATGATTTCCTGTTTTCAGTCAAAAAAATAAATATTGTGAAAATAAAAATGATCTCCCAAATTTCAGTACGAATATCGTTTCAATTGGGCCAATACAGCGATTTAATTGAGAAATTGTAATTGATATTGATAAAGAAAATGCAAAATTTGGCAAGTTGATCAGAAAGTCATCAATTTAATTTGAAATGGTCTAGAAGTTTATTTCCTCCGGCAAGGACAGTTGTCAATTAATACTGCGTTAGACTCAAAATTTAATTAGAACACAGTCTCCATATGCTCTCTCTTTCTTAACTGTCTTTTTTTTTAGAATTTTCGAAACACTACTGGAGCACTCAGACTCAAAACTGGTCCATTGTACTGACAGGTAGCAACCTACTCCAGTGCCGTTAATTTTATCCCAACGGCAAATGGTGACTGAACCAGATTCTATTTTACTGGGATTCGAACTTGGGATCCCTCTAACTTGGGGCAGGCACTTAACCAACTGCGCCATCCAGTCGTGTTAATTATTATATTAGTACTCATTCCTTTCTAAACAGTGGTATCATTTTGGCAAGTTTCGAATAAACACCACCAGTAAAAGTTTTGTTATAAATAAAACATAAAATATCAACGATATTTAATGCTATTTTTTAATTCAATTACTTGAGAAACCGTCAGTTGCTTGTTTTTGTACAGCACACTACGGAATTGTTAATTTCTTTGACTGCCAGAACATCGATTTGATGCATGTGCATAGCCGAAATTAGAGATGTTTGCAATGTTTTTATATATGATTTAAAATTTCTAATTAATTTAGGTGATCTTTTCATTTCCACTGACTAATTCGCTGCTCTTGTAGTTGGTTATGAATGTACTATAATTTAAAAAAGAAGTAAAGAATGAGAGCACTCAGAAAGGTCTTCGCTAGACAAACAAGTTCTTTAAAGCTAACATCTGATGTTAGGTACCAATTTCAACTAGTTTAGTGAAAACTTTAAATTTTGAAAGGAATTTATTTCAATTAATTCATCATCATCAAGTTGCCAAATGGAGAAAAAGAAAATCAATTGTCGGGATGGAGGCCCTAGCGACTTACAGTCGCGGCTCACGATGACCAACAGTTTAAGTCTATTGGCATTGATTAAGAAGAATCAAGAGAAGGATCCTACTGATCAATTGCATGAAAATGTTTGGACATACCTCGTGGGGCAATATTTCTAACATTAAATTCATTGTCTGACAAACTGTGTTTTAATATAAACAGTTTTGTTTAAGTAGATTGGAAGTAAAATATTGCATTATTAACCTTTTCATTTTCGTCTTCAGAGAACTAAGATCTGATCGCACATTCAAAGACGACGATGTAAGCGATTAAGGGATACGACTGCGCTCATAAGCGTTTAAGATAGCTGTGCATTTCATCAATTAGCAAAGCTTCGAAATTAGCTGTTGAACACACGTCATCAACAGGCTACTCACAATTTCAATTTCTTATCTAAAGACTGTTCAACTTCCCCATATTCGACTGACTGTCGAAACATATACGGACGCCTCCCTCTAAGTCGAACTTTTCTAACTCGAACTAATTTTGATATCTCGTGAAAATTCGATTTAGAGGGAGTCGACTGTATGGTCAATATCTGAAATTAAAAATGTCTTTACTTTGAACTGATCTCCGTCCATCCACTAATTTCCTCAAAAGCTCTCGCAATCTATCTCCAGCATGAGAAACATTCTGCCACGTGCTCCTTAAAAATGTAAACAAACTACACGAATACTCACTCATTCAAATCCTCTTCTGAGAGAGCAAACATGCATTCCATGTCCTACTTTGCAGAATATCCTGAAAAAGCTCTCCACACAATACCATCAGAATTCCACAACCTTTCGTCAGCGAAACCGTACGAATCTCTCCAAATGTATCTGTTGCACAATGGGATACCTTCCCCGGCTACCAACCGCCGCTCTTGCTCCACCAACCAGCAACATTCGTTAGCAGACTCTGTACAGACTCAGGAACCCCTTTCTCTGCTCTGCCATGCGTCTGCTAGCGAACTCATTAAAGCAAGGGTGCGCGATTCTCTGAGCATATGTAGTGCCATCCCCCATCTCCCAATCCACATTTTGAAGTGCCGTTCCAACTATCCCCTTCCCACAGCGCCGTGCCCAGCTGTGAAGGTCTATTTCATTATGTAAATTGCGAACCTCACCCACCCCACCACAACCCATTGACGGCACCACTTCTCATTTATTTATAACCCACATGGAGTCGCTCGGGCCCTGTGTGTGTGAGAGGGGCGTGCAAGTGTGTGTGTGATTTTTCCAATGCATTATCCTGTAGAAAAACAGTTTTTTCACAGGAAAACCTTCGGGCCGGGGGAATGATGATATAGCATCCCTTTTTGTAACGGTTTTTGGTTGGTTTGTTGTTTGTCCGTCCATCCGATACAATTTCACACACACACACAGGCACACATGCACCCCCACCCCCACAACACACACTCAAGCGGTGGGTATGTGTGTTAATGATCTGAACACACACAGACCGAGTGCCCCACGAACTAAAAAGCTCATCTAAGTTGGTGTAGATGAAATTATACCGACCGCACATACGCGGACCTCGGCAGGGGGTGGGTGGTGGACGGGTGGATGGGAGGATGGGTGGATGGGTGGCATGGGGTTGAAATCGTGTAATGAAACCGGTTTTGTTAATATAAATTTTCTCTCTCTCGTTCCCGTCAAGTGTATGCAAATGTTCCTCGCCACTCACGTGTGTGTTCGCTCGCTTTGGCGGTCTGTATGCTCTGCCGGGCTCACACAGGGTGGGCAGCGATGACCGTATCGCATGGCAGAAGCGCGACACAGTAGAGCAACTCTCATATCGGTTGCATTGAGGCACAGCGAACGAGGGTAAAGTCTCCACACTGCACCACCACATACTGCTCGTCGTTATCATCTTCGTCATCAGCGCGAAGCACTATTTAGAGCGACTAGCCCCCCCCTTGTAAGGCCTTTCAATTGGTACCCATTTACCTAGATGCCATCGTAATGACGTGTAGCTTCTGTTAGCTACAGCCGAAGACGACAACAACGATGGGGATGACGATAATGTTGCTGCTCATGATGATGGTGATGATGATGATGATGATGCTCTGCCATGCTCCAGCCCCTTTTCCTGTGAGGACTTTGCCGCGTTCCGTGTGGAGGAAACAGAGAAACAATGTGAACACACAACACACAGGAATATACAATTTTCTCGATATTCCCTCGTTAGCGGTATCACATACACGCTGTGCCTGGCCTACACTCACTCTTCAAACGGCCACAGCGGACGTAGTAGTACTCAACAACATACGACACGTTTAGATCGAGTTCCAGCATTTAATTCACTCACAGTTCTGACCACTAACTCGTCGGGAGTGTTCCGGGTCGTGGCAACGGCGGATCATATTAAATTTAAATTTTCCGAACCAAAAGCAACAAAACCTCTAACCTTCGGCGAAAAAGGAAAAAAAAAATTAACGGCAACCCCGTGACGGGTTCGAAAAAAAAAATTGTCTGTTTTTGAGTGAAAAAAAATTAAGGTTAAACTTAAGTTAAAAAATAAATAAATTAAGTGAAACGCAAAAAGGAAAAATTAAATATTTTCTTGAAGCCAAACGGACATCCGTTGGTAGTGCTGGAGGTGGATGTGAAAAGTGTTAAATTATTTTGTTGATAACGGTAATGATTTACTTTATTTTTGTGTTGAATCATTTTTTGGTTTTGAATCTATTGGGGGTTGTGGGGCGATTTTTTGAGGACATTTTGTGGATGTAAGTGACGAAGTGACGGTGAACCACACTGATGGACAGTGAGAAGGACCTGGGGTGGAAATCCTTTTGTGACCAAAAAAATGTCCAAAGGACTATTACGTTGGTTTTTCGATGATCTTTTGGGGAGGATTTAGTTTGCGGCCTCGAGTTTTAGCAACGACGGGTTTCGATGTATGGAGTTTCTTTTTTTGAGTTTTGAATTGATTTGGGATGTTCTTGTGACGTGATATATCGGATGTTTTAGATATTTTTAATGGGATTGTGGTTGAATTCCAGAACGCATGCTAATCAAGTTCGCATGGCTTTTGATTGAAGTTGTTTTTTGTCAGAATGGATTCGTGTAGCATATTCCTACGGAAATGACATGACAACGTTCAGTAGAACTTTCACAGAAGTCATGTCGCAGAGTGTTGTGAAATCGACCATGTTAAACCCGTCCATGCTCTGCATTCCATCGGTCTTAGCAAAGTTCTGTAGTGTCTTTGATTGCGTATTGTCTTCGAGAAAATTATGTTTGTGTCCATTGACATGCATTCCGACCTCATACATTTTTGAAAACGTCTTTGGGGATATGTCTGAGATCGCGAAAAGTTGGGTACCTTCGCGGTTCTTCTCATGATATTGAACAGTGCCCTTTGCTGATGCTGGAGGAGGAGTATGAGTAAGCCCAGCAGTTTGGTTGACATGTTGCCAATCGGGCACTTATTTTCCAGCTCCTTCAGTTCTGAAGATTGTCGTAAATGTACTTCAAATTAGTCAGAATACAACAAACTGGCTGCGATGTATCGGAATGCGATTAAGGGTCTCTGTGCCTTATGGAAATGTTTTATCAGTGATCTATTCCGGTCACGGACATATTTTCTATTCTTTGTTTAGTTTTCAAGACGATTTTTTCATGATTTTAAAAGCGTTAAAGCGGCTTGTTAAACTGCCTGTCAAGCCACCAACTTCTTAAAAAGGAGTTGTGCAATTCTATGATCTGATGATAATTATGGGTAAACAATTAACTTTGCAGGAAGAAAAGTATCTTCTAATGTCAACGACTGGATGGCGCAGTTGGTTAGGTGCCTGCCCCAAGTTAGAGGGGTCCCAGGTTCGGGTCCCAGTGAAATCTAGTCACCATTTGCCGTTGGGATCAAATTAATGGCACTGGAGTAGGTTGCTACCTGGCAGTAAATTGGACCAGTTTTGAGTCTGAGTGCTCCAGTAGAGTTTCAATAATCCTCCGAAAAAAGAAATCTAATGTCAAAATCCGTAGCCTCATGATGTTTTATCAAACAGAGCAGCTTATAAGAGATATATTTCAAAAACTAACCATTTACAACGGGTACGATAGAAGAAGTAAATGGGGCAAAAAATTAGTCTGATAACGAACTTAGTTTGAACCTTGTTTGTGTCGAGAATAGTGAGAAAGATTTTAACAATGACTGCATCAGCGGTTGTTTTGACGACTTTGGATAAGTTTTTGGTCGACCATTTCAAGTGTTGTCGTTTTAAATCCCGCAAGTATGTTTTTTTTTGGTCGGAAATGGCAACCTCGGAGCACAATGTAAACATTCAATAATTCGAAATTGAAGCTTGGAGACCGCTCTTCTTTTAGTTTTTCACCGTGCACCAACAATCATCAAAATTTCCTGGTGTTTTGGTGGTCATTCTGTTGATCCTTTCGTGCAGTGTCCCAGAATGTTATATTTTTAGGGGTTAGGGGGTATATTAATCCTAAGTAGTGTACGTGTACATATAAACAACAATTTGATGGTTCTGAAAAAAGAAAAATTCATCGATATTTTTTGCCTAGAATAGAGTCATATATTATTATTTGATGGATAATGGCAGGCGGCTTCAATATTGTCAATTAACACTTCGCACCTACAGAACAGAGACAAGTTAACCAACTACTGGTAAAATAGGGACGTACTTAGATCAGCCGCATTACACTTCTGAGTAATAATGTCATGTTTTCATTTATGAGGTTAGACCATTCCGTCTAACTTCAGATGATTGCGACCGACGGAATTTTAGAGTATAGGACAGTGGGACAAACATGATGCCAGTCAAGTTATATCAAACAAGACAACACGACATAGTCTTGTTTTGCGAGGGAATTTAAGCAACATTTGACTCTAGAGTAAAAATATATTTTATTTCTATTGATTGCTCAATCATTTATGGAAGGGTAGAATAAATTCAAATACAGCGGATTCCGCTTTTTTGGGACATCGCTTTATTGGGACATCGCTTTATCGGGACAGTCGCTTAACTGGGACAAGAAAAATGTTGAGCGATATGTCCCCTTTGCCACTGTACATCTAACGTATTGTCATGTCATCATTTGGCGCTGTTTAAAATATCGTACTCTTGTTTGTTTGAGATTCCTAAAAATCGAGTACTAAAACTTTGCTCATTTTATTGGATTTAAAAACACTTTTTAGCAAAATACTTTTTTCATCTTTGCTTGGATATATAAATTATGTAAACAAAATATAATATTTGGTGGTTTCTTGTCCAGATAGACATTTAATAGTTTTTACAACAGCGATCGTATTTTTCTAATTTCTTTTCTCACACAATTTTAGAATCTCACCGCTTTTAAAGACGGATTTAAATTTCATCAGAAATTGTGCACTTTAAGTAAACAAAGAAAATATGGCAACTTAACTTAATATGGAACTTAACATTTTTAGAACTTTGTCAATGACTGTCAAGAGATAAAGGTAGACCCACAGTTTGTGAGAGCTAATTTTTTTCAAGTGATCTGGAGTGCAACTCTTATAACCTCGAAGATTTTGTTGTACCGTTAGTGACGCCTCTCTATTAAATCTGTGGTCACAAGGCATAACCGCTTAAGTCGGTTTTTATACTTTTTCAGGCTACTAGGTTTTTTGGAATTACTTCTGTTTAAAAAAATGTGCTGTGATTCTATGAAGGAGCATAATTCTAAATTCTAAGGGATTTAAAAAAAATAATTTGGCACTACTCTCATGAATAGCTTTTGTAATGTAAATCAGATATTCTTCTGTGTGCTAAATTTAAGGCTGTTACACATTACTGCAATGGGACAAATTTTTCAAACATAAATGTATAATTTAGAACTTCACGGCAATGAAACAACAAATTCTCTGCTTTAAGCCCTTTTTTCTTTTCGTTCATATCAAGCTCAAGAAACTTATCTCTACGTCAGCTTATCATTGCATCTTGATATTTTACTGTCTGTATATATATATATATTTTGCTGTTTGATACAAATATTGTCAGTGACTTCCCCAGTTCATATCACCGTTTTGTTAGCCATTGTGCCTGTTTTCTTCGATGTATCTCGATCGGCCAGTTGATAGTTTTTCTCATTAAATTGTAAACAATTGCGGACAACAAGGCAGCTACTATACTTGGGTTAAATGTCAAGCCTTAATTCAACTCTGGATTAGAAGCAATCTTTATGATCCAATTCGTCGACTTTATTTAGGTTTGCACCTTAAAATCTAACTTGAACTCGATAAGTTTTTACTCAGCGTTGGTTAATGCAATTGTCATTTAATATTTTTAAAGGACACTTGAATGTGGTTCCTTTTTGGATCAGTCAGGGGCAGTCAAATCAAATTGATGCTCAAACATTTGGGGAATACAAGTTGGTTAACATGGAGTAAAAAAATTATAGGAGACCGTAGAACATAGTACCTGCTGAAGAGGCTGTTTGATTAAGACACATTATATCTTGGATTGTAACGCTATTTTATTTGAAAAGGATGTGATTAAAATGTATTCATTCATTGCGACGATATGTCAGCAACACTCATTAGTAAAGGTTGAGCTACTTCCCCATTTTGTGTGGAGTTCTTTTGATTTAGGCAAATTTGTTTCTATCTTTATTAGTTCCTACATTATTTGAATGAGGGTGCTCCATTTAATTTACAGGGTGTTGAATTCAAGGCTATAGCAACATTGCATTCTTCATAAAAGCTCAGAAACGATTCTATTGTATACTCACATAGCACATAGATTCGAAATTGGATAGCTAGCTCTGTAAGAAATTCGAAATTTTAGTCGACATCTTTTCTTCTTTGAGTAGGGCTACAGTCCGAGGTGAACCTGGGACTACCATCTCCAGCAACCACTCATATTGTACATGCTATCATTCTCTCATATGTGATAGTAGTTTGACAGACAGTTTTACGCCTCTTAAGATGATCGACTGATCCTAATATTACCCTTCCTCTGCGCCTGATCTCGTGCAGCTAGCACGTATAATCCTAATGTCGTCAGTCTACGCATGATGTGATCTTCGCAGTTTCTGTACATTTAGTGTTGGGATTCGGCAACGGCAAAAGTTGAATATTATCGCCACAAATCTTCTAAATATTTTTAAAAAAAATGTTGCAAGTGCGTTGCGACTTTATAACTCACGAACCGAATTTAATACAATTTTTAGGGTTTGTTCGTATAGTCGTGTAGATTGTTTATCTATTTGCGTTGTCTGCCTTATTTGCAGGCATGAAGAGGAAGTTGTCAAGAGTGACATGGACGTTTTTATGCGTTTTTGGTTAATAAGAATTCGAGCTATGTGACATAGGTTATCATTATTCACAGTTTCATATTCATCACGCCTAAGCGAAGGTAGACGACCCACAGTCACCTGAAGTCACGAATGTGCAACGGACTGTAGCGCCGCCATTATTATTGTTATTATTATTTATAAATACATATAACATTCGTTTGTATGTATGGGATAAATTTCTAAATAATTGCACCCATCCTTATGAAATTTTTGACACTATTATTGTACATCGGAATTATCATTGGAACGTCTCTCCTTGTTAGGCAACGACCCCTTAAGAGCATAGCCTTGAGCTATGACCCTACGACGGTCGTGGTGAGCGAGTCCGTACATTTTCTGTGATCCTTCGAGACTTAAACTAATTCACCAAAAATATGGTTTTGGAAGAATAGTTATTCGCCATCGTAGGCTCTCAACTTTGTTGGTCTTGACTAACTTCAAGAGTTATAGAGCATCAAATGGAATTTTTGCTTAAACTTAAACGTAACGGAAAATATTTTTCTAAAGTTCTTTCTATTATTTACAGCATTTAGTCGATTTTATTCAGTTTTCTTTTCGACATAAAGGTTATTCTTGTGAGCATTAATTTAATGCTTAGACAAAGACTCTGACCCCATAATTCCTGAATCCTTTCCATAGCCACGTACTGAATGCAAACATCATCTGAAAATTGTTCACAGTTATAAACAAAGTTGTTACAAAACTGAATAAAATTGTGAAGCCATTAAGCCAGTAATAAGCATGAGGTTGGCATTTCAAATGTGCCACGGTTAAGGA
Source organism: Myathropa florea (assembly GCA_930367185.1). NCBI lineage: Eukaryota > Metazoa > Arthropoda > Insecta > Diptera > Syrphidae > Myathropa > Myathropa florea. Next base: position 48,075,005 of record OV884002.1, read on the forward strand.
TAACAACAAGTACGAAATAAAAAAACTGAATGCACCCAACCGCCCCCCATTTCATGTGAGAGAGCACAACCTAATTGGCCGTACTTTCCGCTCTTCACGCGACTAGTCCAGAGCTTCGGTCTACCACTGCACCGCAAATCGATGATTTCGGTTGACCAAAAAATACTACAAGTGTTGGCTAAGGGGTGACGCGGAAAAAAAGCAACTCCCCCACCCGCCCATCGGCATCGGCATTTGAAAACACATAAACATGCAACAACAAAATTTCAAAAAAACACGCCACACATTCCCTGTGACAATTGCATTTTTTTCCTGAAATCTGAAAAATGCATGAAACTCTCACCCAACCACCCTGTTCTTGTGAAAATTTATGATCAATCAGTTAAAAAATGCATAAGCCCCTCGATCCGGTGGGCGGAGGACACTCAAAACGGCCTCATTCCGGTAGCGTCGTCAGCGGTGGCGTCGGTGGCGGTCGCGGTGAACCCAAGTGCCCCAAAACAAAAACAAACATCACTCTATGCAAGCGTGTGTGTGGGTGATATCCTCGAATGTCCTTATATTTTTTTCGTGTTTTCCTGTCGGGTATTGAAGTACACTCTCAGACCCCAGTGTTGGCCGCCTCAAATGATGTGAATCAAAAAACACACAAAAGTGGCTTTCGATTGCGGCAGATTTGCGTTTTCCTCTCGTGCCATATTTTTTTCTCTCGGCATGTGTGTGCTTCCGTTCCACTGTTGCACTTTTGGGACGAATGCAAAACAAAACAAAAAACTGCATCGGTCTCCGCGGATCGCAGGACACACCGCGGGAGGCGGGGGCACACGGCAGTGGCCACACTCGAAAACCATAAAAATCAACCGAAAAGGGTATCCGCTCTCCCGTATCGCGGGACCCCGGGTGACAAATGAAATGACTATCATCAGTTTCTAGCATTTTTTTTCTGCTCACTTTTTTGGGAGATCCTTTCCCGAGTTCGTTCCCCCTCGCGTGGATGTGGTTAACTTGCATGTGAATCTGTTTGCAGTTTTATTTTCCTTTTTCGCTCCGCTGTATTTGCATCGATTAAGGTCGCCGGGGGAGCGGTTTGATTTTCCTCAGTATCCCTGCAGTCGTTTCGGAAAGCTCGCGGCTGTCACTTTGTTCATCGGTTAAGGATATCAACGCGAAATCAGTTTGAGAACAACAATCAGAATGTCAACCACTTCGATACAATTCTGTCGTTCGTGCTCGGATCGTTGGTGCCGAGTTCGGGGAATCTCAAAAAAAATCCAAAAAAAGAACAACCCAATGCCGGTGCTGCGAGTAGGTAGGACACACACATGTGAACACATCCTGAGCGTGTGCGGGGGCAAAAAAACGAACCTGCCACCGCTTAACCACTACTACAAATAAAGTTAACTTGTTTCAATATTCATGGTCGGTGCTTTTGTTTTTCCGACATCCCTTGGTATTTTTTTGTTTTTTTGCTCGGATTTTTTCTGTTGCAATGCGGCGGATATGGCAATTTGTACAGTTATTCCTTTTTGTTTGCTTTCAGCGCAGTTTTTTCACCGTTTTTATTTTAATTTTTTTTAAAGGAAGGAATTGCCAGAAGCGAAAGAATGGTTAAGAAAGATATCTGGACCTAATTTGCGGAAATTTATTTATCAAAAGTCTTAGCATTTTTTCTAATGCGCAGTCCTCTCAGATCTTTGTACTTTAGACGAATACTGGACGAAATTAAGTTAAACTAACTCTGTACCGAAGTGGATCAGGGTAATTTTTGCAGTTTCGATGGCAAATCTGTCAGAATGAGCGACGCGCTGTGAGGTTTCAATTCTGAGCTAGCATCGATATGAGAGTTTCCTACGTTCACTCATGTGGCATAAGTGTACGGGGACGTAAGATCTTTATAGAACGAAGAATCTGACAAAAATACTTTTTTTTCATTAAAAAAAAATTATATTAAAAAAAATTCAGAGATTTTATATTTGCACATCAATTTGACGAACGTAGCTTGAAATTTCTTGTTATTGGCAGAAAGTTAAATCGCTATAGGTTGTAGTCAAATAGTCGTTTACAGACAAGGCTTAAAGTGAAAGGTTTGAAGATTCGTTTTTGGTTTCCTTTTATCTTTAGTTTGGGTGAACGAACAAGAACTACTCTGTCTGATGAACTCAAATAAACATGAAACCCTGCCGTCCCAATCGCACTGTGGCCATGCATGCGACGAACATACTTCAATCTGCATTAACATTTGTGATTCTTATTCTAAGGCTGAATGGTAAATTTGTAAAGACTTCTACGACTGGCTCGAGTTATGCATGTTTTAGTTTGTATTCAAAAACTAAATGAATTGACAATGAAGATTGAAAAATCATATATTTGACGGAATATTGCTTTTCACACCAAGTCGTTGGACTTGGTGTTATTGCCCTTTATCTGAAATCGTATTTATTCTTCCAGGAGAACACGAAATAAGATTAGTTGTTTTGTCCGTCCTTCAAGAAAATGCTTAGAAAACAATGTAAGTCAGGCTCATCTAAGTTGACGTTATGTATGCTAAGTTTAGTCTTCGGCTAGAAACGAACGAAAAATTCTGATGTAAAATTATGATACTGACAACAAAGTAGGGCAACTTTCTTTCTATTCTGCCTCTGATCAATGTAATTTTTTGTTACAAAAAAATATTTAATGGAACAATATTGTGTAAAAGAAAAAGAAATATATTTCATTAAAAACACTATTGAGAGATATATCAACAAGGAAATGCCACCACTTCAGCGGCAATACTGATTGAAGCGTCAATGTCGAAACCTTCACAGCTGTGCTATCGAAAGTTACGGAATGTTAACTCAAAAACAAATCATTCAAATCCTTCAAAGAAATGGATTTTAATTAACCATAAACCGGCTTTCTCATTCCCTCATTGAAAAGAAAAGAAAAATGCGTTGCATATTAGTCAACTGTTTAGGAAGGCATGATTTGATTCCCCATATCAAATCAATGGATGGGTCATATTTTTTTTTAAATTACCATAGAAATCCGCTGACAATTTTTGGTGCTGGACGGGTGTAATGATGGAATAATTTCCATAAATTTAGTAATGAAACCGCTATCAACAACCTGATTTGTCATGACAATGATAATAAAAACTTTCAAGAGCGGTATATGTACATATATATATATATATATATACATAGATATATAAATATATAATTCTACACACGCTTTCTTGCACATTTTGCCTAAGAAAACATTTCGTATGGTGGAATTTACACGAGCATGTTGATTAGGAGAGAGCCAATGCAGCCAAGTCCGAGTAACCAAATAGCTCAAGAATTTCTTATGTAAAACTGAAATACAAGACCTTAAGCAATTCAAAACGCAATTCTAAATTCAACAAGGCGCTGTGCTTGAAAATTGTTTGAGAACTATATCGTAAGAATGAAGTATTCACAGTCCATTATGCGAATGAAGTGATCATTTAGGTATTGTTTTAAAAAAATTGAATAGAGATCATTTTAAATTAATGTTCTGATGGGAATGGGAACAAAGCGGGTGAAAATACAAATTTGGCTTAAAAAGTAGGCAAAATTAGATTGTCTATTTAGACAAGTTTTTTTAATATAGTTTGTTACGAAAACCTGTCATGGGGTAGATGCACCGATACTTCTTTACAAGGTTTCAGGATCAAATCCGATTCAATCCTTAAACATAATTTCAATTATAATATGTCTCGCCACTGACATTCCTTCGAGAGCCTAAAACTGAAGTTCTCTCTAATTGTGTGACAACAATAGAGCGCACAATAATTGCCATTCATATAAAAGAAGTAAACAAAAAATGAGAAATACAAAAATGTTAAAGTTCTGGGCATTAAAAAAAATAATTCTTAATCACGCACCATTAAGTCAATATAAAAGCCTTAACTGAACGCTTCTAAAATATAGCTCAGAGAATTGGTCTTAGCTGACGACCTTCGCACGCTGCGGCCAAAGACGTAGTTAAAGTCTTAATTTTTTTTTTAATTCAATTTTAATTTTTTAAACAATTTCTTTTTTTTTAATTTGACTAAAAGGGTCATCCCTTAGACACTTCCTGTCTGTAAATTTAAATAAAAAAAAAGTGTGTGTGAGATATCATCGACAATTTTTATTCGTTTGCAAGGCCTATCGATACCATTATGGAATATATTATGGAATTTAACAAATTCAAATGTTCAAATATTTGCCACGGCTTCTCTAAGTGGTGCGCATCCGAAATGTTAAATATTCCATGACGGGCTAAGTTTGACCGACGGCATGGGCTATGTTTGCTTCGAAGCCCGCTGTGGTTTGTGGATTATTCGCATGGAAATACGACTTTAGAAAACCCCACAAGAAAAAGTCTAGCGTATGATCTCCTCCTCGTGACGTGACCATGCCCTCGAATCGCTCGCGCAGTGTCAAATATGGTGTGAGCTGTGTGCCACATAGCGCCGTCATTTTGAAACCACATGTCGTTAGTGTCCATATCATCCACTTACAATTCACGCCAAAAGAAGTTGGTAATCATCGACCTACAGCGGTCACCATTGACAGTGATTGCCTGGCTAACGTCGTTCTTAAAGAAATATGAGTACGGACCGATGACGCCGCCAGCTCAAAATCCAAACCAAACAGTGATTTTTTCGGGATGCATTGAACGCTCTTGGATCTCATGTGGATTGGTATCGTTCCAAATTCGACAATTCTGAAGAAGATTTTTCGATGAAAATTCGGTTCAGTTTCCAACTGCTTCAGAGACCATTCAGCGAACACATGTCGTTGTCTATCGTCGTTTACCTTCAGCTGCTGGGTCAGTTGAATTTTTTACGGGTGTAGGGACAGGCCCGTGTCAGGCAAGAGTCAACGAGTGGACCTTGTGAAGACGTTGCCTATCACATTGAAGTGTTCAAGTAGCCTTGACAGAAAATCTTGCTCGAAACATGCACTTAATCCTTTTTTTTCGGAGGGTTTTTGAAACACTACTGCAGCATTCAGACTCAAAACTGATTCATTGTACTGCCGGGTAGCAACCTACCCTAGTGCCGTTTATTTGATCACAACGGCAAATGGTGACTGGACCAGATTCGATTTCACTGGGATTCGAACCTGGGACCCCTCTAACTTGGGGCAGGCACTTTACCAACAACGCCATCCAGTCGCGTCATTTAATCCTTAGTATTCTGTAGGAGCAAACCTTTATTCTCCGAGACTTTAGTCTTTTTTCTGCCTTTCTTACAACGACTGTAGGCATCTATTGCAGGCTTAAATTTCTGATAGTTCTTCCAAGGCATAATGATGAGTGATTCTGTTAATTCAAAAATCATTCGCATCTTTATCCGCAAAAATAAAGCCTGGCAATACCGTCGAATGACTGCATACAGGCCTGTGCCGGCGAGGAAAAGAGACAAACAAAACACCGAAAGTACATGCAAAACTTTCCCTTCAAAAAGCAAAAAAAGCACCAAAAATGAACAGTTCTTGTTGTTCCACCATTCCACAGATGGATGCCATTCAGCGTCCTCGTTCGTCTTTTTTTCCCTGTCCTGTGTTTCCCCGAGGTTTTGTATCCTTCCGCAAACGTTTGGTTAGCACTGACCTACGATTGCCACACGAGAACTTTTGTCAATTCGTTTTCACACTTTCCCGTGTGTCAGCCGGGCCATATGCAGAAGAGTGCCAGGGCCCTCATCTTCCTGTCGTCCTGCTGGATGCATCTCCTTTTCAGTCCCCGTCATCGGAGGCCGAGCAGATCGAAAAAAAGGAGTATCCCACGACGAATAATATGATTTTTAATGGGGAATCACTATAATTTGGTATGTAAGCCACATCATACAATATATCGCCGATGGCGGGGGCCGTCCCGGCCACCAACACTAGTGCAGGGGCGCATCGGTCAGGTAATAAACTCGAGCAATGCTCCACGCTGTATGCTTTAAGTGGATTTAATTGACGGTGTAAGTGCGGCGTCGAGTTTATTATCATAATGAATATTGGGGATTAAAGGAATTTGTGGATTTTATTATTGAATTACTGTTGCAACATCCTTGCGTCCTTGTCGAGCTGCGCCGCGAAGTGATGGTGCTCTCTCGATCCGTCGGTCGGGTGAAAAACAGAAAAAAAGAACGTATCCTGCCAATGAATTATTAAGTCATTATCAGTTGCGGAATTGTCCGACTACCAGTTTTGTGTCCACGCATAAATCGCGTTCGGTCGAGCGACAAGGGGCTAGGCGGCACGCACCGGAGCCGAACACGCTGACCGACGGGTCCTGTGCGCTCGCTAAATGAGCATGCACTCATCTGGTATATGTGATTAAATATAATTTATAACATAAATTTATTAAACAATACGAAGCACCAGAGGAAGCGGCTGTAATGAGCTGGGATGCGGTGCGATAAAAAAAAACGCACGCACAAAAAGCGGAGAAAAAAACGTCGCAAATTATCGAAAGATTGATTGGAGTGGCGCTGGATTTCACTTGAATCGAACGCGCACACAGACGCCGTCATAGATGCGTGCAGGGGCGGGGTGTGTGCATCTGGATGCATCTGAGTTGTAATTAAATATTCATTTAATTTGATTGCATGTCATATTTGGAATGACAAGGATACGTCATTTCGAAGGGCTTTGGCATAATTGGACGCTGATGAGCGGGGTGATGAGGTCCAGTAGGCTGTCACTCTGCTATTTTATTTTCCATTCGAAAGTGACACGCGATTGCAATCGCTGTTGACTTAATTAAAATCTTTTTGTGTTGCATAGAGTCCTGTGGGTTTTGAAAATCATTCATACGACATGAGTGGGGATCCTTGCTATTGTTTTAACGGGTCTGCTTGGTGTAAAATGGCAGCCAAAAAACGCCACTACTTTTTCTCCGAATGAGTCTTCTCTGCTTCATTTTACGTCACGGTTTTGTAACGGTTTTGAATTTTGTCAGGAAATACTAAGTCTAAGGTTTTACAACAACCACTTGTGTTCCTCCTCTCATTATTGGCCATTATAGACAAGATCCAATATGTCTTCCCTCAAAATCCCAATGTGCATCAAACAATTAAAGGAGTCTTACAGTGGCTGCAAGCGTATTCTGTTAGGATGACGCATGCTCTGTATGCTACATATGTTCCAATTCGAGTGGAGTATTCGTAGTAGATGAACTTTTTTTTGAGGATTTTTGAGACACTGCCCTGCGACACTAAGACTAAAAACTTGTCCATTGTACTGCGAGGTAGCAACCTACTCCAGTACCGTTAATTTGATCTCAACGGCAAATGGTGACTGACCCAGATTCGATTTCACTGGGATTCGAACCTGGGACCCCTCTAACTTGGGGCAGGCACGTAACCAACTTCGGCATCCAGTCATATAGTAGATGAACTTAGGCTTTAAATAAAGTTATACAGTGAAACCTTTTTAAATTGGCCACCGGCGGTGCAAACATTTCTGGCCAAGTTAGGCAGGTGGTCAACTTATATGATAGTGCGTGTTTCGAGTGAATTGAGCAATTTAATTTTTAATTTTGTATTTTTGTTTGTGGGCGCTGCATCTCTGTGTGGGTTTGTGCGTCGACCCATACAGACTAGCCTTTTAAGTCTAACGATGCAAATGCAAATATGCTGCAAATATTCATGCGTGCGGTGGTAAAAATAGGGAAATTCTCATCGAAGTTCCAAGATAGACAGGTTTCTAACATAATAATAATAATAATAATAATAATAATAATAATAATAATAATAATAATAATAATAATAATAATAATAATAATAATAATAATAATAATAATAACTCGTGTTGTGCGTGCTATTGTTCTCTCAGGAGTGGAGGGAACCTACAGTTTACTGCCAACTCTGAACGCTTGCTTGAGCTGGGATTTAAACCTAGACTGTGAAAGTCAAGTGCGTATGGGTCGACGCACAAACCCACACGGCCACGGCTCCCAGGTTTCTAACATATTGAAGCATTTTTTTAAATATTTCGTATAAAATATTCAGAAATATTCAGGGCAACTTCATATGTGGCCAACTTCGCAGGTTGCCCTATATGTAATTAGAATTCTTTTGTATCAGCCTCTAGTGCTCTACATTAAGTTGGTTGTGTTATTTTTTCTTCCACTTGTGCGCCATTTTGTGATCTGCATTTTTTCACTTGGATTCATTTTTAGATAGATCCCAACTTACTGCTTAAAAATATTTTCTGTAACCACTTTCTGTAACATATCCTTAGCTAGAATTTCGGAAAACCGATTGTGATTGTTCAGACTACCGACGGTAGGATAAATCCTTAATTGGTCACAAACTTTATCCGATTTTATGATACATCATTAAACAAGTGACCGTCCACCTCTTAGGTGGTGCACCCAAGTGGAGAGGAACCTCAACTAACTTGGGGACTGCTAGCAAAAGATCGTGATCTAGCAGGAGAAATTTGTTGGTTGACGACCAGGTCGACCCTGGACTGTAGCACCACAAAAAGAAGAAGAAGTAAAGAGGTGTACAGGTACTTCACCTGTACTTGCCATTAATTTTGAAATATTGTCGCACCCCCTCGAGTAATATATCCATCGACAGATCTTTTGAAATGAGGTAGAGGTTTGCTTCAACACTTTTTGATCTAAAGTACCGTCTGGAAAATAGGGTGCTTCAAAGTTTTTTTTTAATGCGTCCCCTCAGTCAAAGGGAGGGATTTTAAACCAAAGTGTTTAAAAATTTGAAAAAAAAAAAACACAAAAACTTGGCTTCATTGTGTACTTGCATTTCAACCATAGCCCTAATAGTTTTCAAGATATTGGCCAAAAACGGTCAACCATCGACATGCGAATTTTGAAGATCTTAAAACGGAGTTTTGATGACCTCGGCGTAAGCATTAAGAAATGATAAATTTCAAAATATCAGTTTATGTTGAAATTTTGAGATATATAAGACTTAAAATGATAACTATTTTGGATAGAGATATATGCATGAATGCTTGTTTGTTTGGATGTATGAATGTAGTAAAGAATAGTTGATTTGGATTGAAGTTAAAAGGAAATTCAACTGAAATAGCTTGAAAATGTCGTTTGATATTTAAAAATTATCCATCAATATTACGCGACGGAACCCCCCGTGCTGTTTATTACTACTACTTACTGTGATCTTTCAGGGTCACACTGTCTTCACTCAGAAAACATACGTTTTGAATTAGCTTCCGTTTTTGAGTTTGTCGACCCGGTCGAAACATCAGCTTTCTCAAGTAAGGCTGGAAATAATCAAATTCAAAGCATGTTCAGACCATTTTGTAGTTACAGTAAAATACAATACACTTCTCCAAATGTTGGCTTAGTTTCAAAATGAAAAAGGAATGAAAGGCCTAGTAGTAGATGTTTATATGTGTTTTATTTGAGAGATAAATCGGTGCCATAGCTCTATCTAAAGATGACTTTGGACACTGTGACTGGTTTAAATAGAAGGACATCCAATTTTCAAGCAGTATGGACGATATATGATCAATGACGCGGTGATTGTTGACCCCCCAAATGTGTACGGTCATAATGTTATTGGCGGCGGCGTAGATTTCATATATCCCCTAAACATGAGTCCATTGATAAACAAAAGATCTTCAGATTTTCTTTACACGTGAAATTATGCAGAAAGTAAATATTTTCTTAAATGAATTGATTGTTGTGGAACATTTTTTTCATATTTTGGGCTCTTGTAATGAGGCCTTCTTCTTCTTCTGATAATGCTACTGTTCGGGGTGGACCTGGGTCTCAAGCAACAAGTTTCTCCAGCTGGCACGATTTTTAGCCAGCTGCTTCTAATTACGCACGCCAAGTTGGCTGAGGTCCTTCTGCACTAGTGTACGACATCGGTTTCGTGGGCGCCCTCTTTTGCGTTGCCCCACGGGTGCGACGTCGAGTTGTGATGAGATCACAGTTTTTTTATTAGTACCATTTGATGGGGTAAAAATCTCTTATAATGGTTCTATAGCACTCACTATAGACTGCACCTTTCGAAGAGGACCAATGAATCAACCGTAAAACACACAAAACTGTAGATTTTTGTAGAATTAACGATGTCACATTGAAGACATGGATTTTCTTTACTAGAAACCGGACAATTTTGTTTGTCAATGTCGACGTTGGACCTGAAATAAGCCTCGCAAATAATTAAATAATTAAAAAAAAATGCAAATTAAGTACAAAACAATTTCATTTTTTCTTTGGCCAATCACTTTTCGAACATACGATGTACATGCTTTTCAAGTTGTTGTAATTCCAAGCTTTTTTTTTCGGAAGATTTTTGAAGCACTACTGGAGCACGCAGACTCAAAACTGGTCCATTGTACTGCCAGGTAGCAACCTACTCCAGTGCCGTTAATTTGATCCCAACGGCAAATGGTGACTGGTCCAGATTCGATTTCACTGGGATTCGAACCTGGGACCCCTCGAACAGGTACTTAACCAACTGCGCCATCCAGTCGTTTCCAAGTTACTGAAGGACCATCGAACTGTGTATACATCATGTATATAATCATGTATATAATCATGTTATCCTCATTTGACGTCTTTCAAAACAAGAAATTATAGCCGACGGAGAGTACGTTTTCCAATGTGAGCTAATACGTGTAATTAACCCCCATTACACACAAGACCTCCACAAGGTTTGTGTCAAATTGGTTTGTCTAATTTGTCTAATTTGGCGTAATCAACGTTTTAGTACATACATATATCGAACGCTATCATTGATTTAACGTTAAAATCCGAAACGCATGACCAACAAGAGCCTAAGAAATTTCCAAGGTTCGATTCTTTTAAAATGTTTAACCTTCAACCGGTTTCAGGGTTCTTCTCTGCTGCAAGACTTGAGTACAATTTATTTTGGTAGTCAAGTTGCTATATCTGATGCAGATTGAACAAGATCTCGACTAAAACAGTTCGAAAAAAACAAGGGTTCCAAAATTGGTTGTGTCCGTCACTGGGCGCCATTTATTAAAAATCAAGAGAAACGCAAGGAAAGTTACTCAGCTGTTTAAAAAGTTTTTTTTTCAATGTGAAAAACTCGATGAATTGGAGCAGAAAGGAAAGATATTGAAGACGTTAACTGATTGTTTTCAAAGGATCTTAAATTATGTCAAACAAACTTAAAACTCCGATTAATTTCTTATCGTTCCTGCTTCAAGTTAAGATGTCTCCGATTCGTCTTTTTCGATCTTACAATAACCTTCTGACAAAGACTGTGTCTGCCTAAAATCCCCGTTCTTCGATCAAAATCCCATCGGCTTTGAGAATTCCTTTCCAATCCATTCAATTGCCGTATAGGTGCATACCCCTCATCTGGCCCCGAGTGGATGTTCGAAGAGGGAATCGAAGTTTGAATTTCAAGGCAGGACGCAGTTGGTTAACCCAATTCCACATGCACGATGTGGTGTGAAATTTCCAAACTATTTCCCGTGGCATAATCAAGAAATCCCAAAAATACACACACTTTGCGTGTGCATAGTCCTTGCGATGAGATTATCCGTCGGCTGTGAATTGCTAGAATGGTCTTCCGCTTCCACCCACCCCACATAGTCCCCTCGGCGCCCTCAATTCGATTGACGTCGTCTGCATGTATGCAGACGCAGCTACACCAGCGTCAGCATCATCAGCATCAGCAGCAGCAGCATTCCGTTGCGATTTCGCTCTCCAAAAGTACGACAAAGTCATCATCATCATCGTCGTCCTCGTCGTCGTCGTCGTCAACGCTGTGCGTAGATGTGATGCGTGTGCGTATGCACACGCACTTCACGCTCTCCGCACACACATGCGGTTGTGTATGGGTGGGAATAATTTAAACAATTTTCGGTCTACCCCAAAAGTGTATGCCACATAATGCAGGTCCTGCTGCTAACAGTCCTACCCCACACGCAACAGTCCCCATTCCACGGACAACACCATACGGGTGCACACAGGCACATCGGCGCACACACACACCACTCCGAGCAGTATCGCATCGGCTTCTGGTATCCACGGTGAAAGGGTTGAACCTCTTCTTATTGGCGGGGGCGGGGGTCTCGCATTTTCAGTGGTGGCACAGTGTGTGTGTGCGAGTGTTGGGGGCGAATACACAGGAACATATGTGTGCTGCAATACACACACACACGCAGGCAGTGGTGTGTATTTTTAGCCATTCCTAGATGACTTATCTCTGTGTGGGTCTGCCGAGAGAGAGTGTGTGTGTGCGGCATGGATTTGTGTAAACGAGAGCAACACAATCGTCGAACGAGTGCTTTTCTGGTCGGCCTTCCTCTCCTCCCCCATCACCACCATCACCATCACCATCACCAGCAGCAGCAGCAGGAGCAGCACCACACTAGAGGCGGCAGCAACATCAACACCAGCAACATCAACTGAATACACAATGTGTGCTGTGGCGGTGGTCGGAAGATTTTCGGGTTTAAGGCAGTTATAAACAGGATACAATTCAAAATCCGAATGCCTTGGGTACGGTTGCCGCGCTCTGCCTCTGCATATTCTCGTTTTGTGTGTCGTGTGGTCGTTGTGTCGTGTGCCGTGTGTCTTGCTCTTGTCTGTCTCACAACAACGGTTGGCCCATTACGCTCATAATCGGGCTCATCAAGCGGCGTCGACGAAATTAGCGCACACATGCGGAGGCCTTCACTCGTCTAATACTTTTTTTTTTCTGTTTTTTCCTCCGCCGAAGTAACAATAAATCGCTGGATACAAGTGCATAAATAAAGTGAAATCGTTCCAGATACCCGTACCATCCAACGCGCACTCTGCGTGTGTTTGGTGCTTTAGTTCGGTGTAATCCTTCGGTTATTTGAAAGCTAAAACTGTGGGAGTATCTAGTGCTTGCTCTATTAATTAACGGTAACCATGTAAATTATCGATACGCGGATATTGCGTGCGGGAAAACAGTTTTTTCTTTCAAAACAAAAAAAGGAACGTCGAAAATCCTGTGAGAATTGAACTGAATTAAGTGAACGAACTGACAGTGATTAGATTTGGTGTAAATGAAGTGATAACATGACAAAAGCCAGTACAGAGTATCTGTGGATGTATTTTTGAAGGGGAACACCAAGAATTTGCAGACTGACAGAGATAACTTGTGAGGTGAAGTGCAGTGGAATTGGTGAAGTCTGAAGCGAACAACGATTTTGATGTTGATGAGTGAGTGAGTTTCGTCCTTTAAGTGATATTTATGAATTTGAGGAGTTTGTGATTTTGAGAAGTGGTCTCTTCTGTGGTCACCAGCTGGCGGAGTTCAAAATCTGTGCCGCTGCTTGAGCTTGAGCAAACAAGAAAGAAGACGTTTATTCAAAAAGTTTAAAAAGGACATTTTTTTTTCTTCAGTTGTTTAGTGAGAAATGATGATACTAAAAGTAGGATAAGAAAATGTCTTCAAATTGTAAAACAATTCATTCGACATAGTCGCCATTTGCCTTTCACCAAAGACGTCAATCATACGTCATAACAAATGTTGACACTACTTGGATATAGATCAGGCATGACGTGCTCCCAAAAATGTAGGATACCTTCCATTCAACGTGAACAATGTTCTCTTGAAAACCGGCCAATTGATCAATGCTACCAGATTCGGATCGTTATTATAAGCCACTGTTGACTGAGAGTCGTTAAATGAACCCCTAGTTGTAAAGCCCCCGGTTTGATGGACTCCTTTAGATGGAAATTAAAAAACTGGTCTAAGTTTGACCAAAGTAAGCCAAAGTTTGACCCCCTTTCCAAAAGAGAAACCATAACAAGCTGTCAAAATTGACATTCCAGCTCACCAAACTTCTTCGGAATGTTGGCCTTGCTAGCCATTTTCAAAAACCCAAAATACACTCGATTATTTTTAACCCACTTAAGTATTTCTCAAAAGTGAAGAGCTCTCTTATCTTGAGTCAATCGGTTGGCGTTTTCGACACTCAAAGCCACTATTTATTGTCTCGTTAGCTCAATTTTTTGCAATTTTCGCTTTGAGTGCCGAGTTCATTTTCAAAATGCGAAATTTATTTCATTCTCTTGCAACACAAAGTTGGTAGGATTTCAAAATGTTTCCGCCATCTTGCAACGATTTCTCAACTCAGTCGACTACAAGATCCGAAAGATCCTTTTATTGTATTTATTAGGGGGAAATGAAAACAAATCGAATTTTGATAGCCTTCCAATCGATGATCAGTCGAGCTTTTTCGATGCTGTACAAGTGTAACGTGCCAAAAAACAGGCACAAGTGGCGAAGTTTGAGAAGCTTTTTCTAGACAGTTATACTCTTTGAGCATTGTCAGCGGCTCCAACGAGGTGGGGCGTACAAATATGAAAGTATTCTTCGGGAATCGAACCTAGACTTTAAGCGTGGTACTCTAAGCACTTACCCACTAGGCCGCATGGTGCCCAATGGGCTTCAATCTTAAATTTTGTGATCGAAATCTATTTGGAATGAAAAAGTGCTTTTCACAGACCAACAACTCCAAACAGTCTCAGTCTTACACCTTCGAAGGTAAGGTTTCCTACTTGATTTTTGCAACTCTTTCGTAAAGCGATTGTTTGATCTTACTCGTACGTAGGTAAATGTTTTTGAGCCTTCTGTTTAAAAGACAATGCCAACTCTCTGTTAGCTTTAGAACTTTGTTTCCTCATTATAAGGTTTCGCAACGCACAATTTTTTATGGTGCTTCAAAGAAAATAATTCAGGGCTACCGGGCATGACCCGGTATTCTTGGAGTCCAACTGACATTTGAATTTTTTGAGAAACACTTCTTTGTAACATAAACTGCATGTGAAGTTAAACCGTCTCATTGGTCTTAATCAAAGCCAAAGTATAGTACAAAAGACTTGTCATGGTATGACATCATCCCGGTAGATGTGATCTCGAATTTACCTTCAACCTTACTAGGTTGTTAGGTTGTTCTATATGGATCTTTTGTCTGTGTTCCTCAAATGCCAGTTCGATCTGTGTTAGACAATAGTTCTATAGGCACTGGACTTAGTTCATGTCTATGCGAAAGGTTGTTTTTTCGATATTTTACTTAACTTCCGAGGAGAAGACCAGATTTTTCACTGCAGTTTAAGATCGAGATGCTTGAACAGGCTTCATTCCACTCCACGAATGTGCGAAATGTCTGCTTTTAAAAGTTGATTTGATCATTCTCTCACATATCCTGATTATTTCTTTTATATTTAAGAAACAATTTAATGTTTTTCTTTATTGCAAATGCAGGTTTTGAACATTTTTTTTCCGAGGTTTTGAAACACTTCACTGAAGCACCCAGACTCAAAACTGGTCCAATTGAGGCTCAGCCAGCAGGCATTTCCTATTTTGCTAGCTGCTTTAGGAGACAAAGTTGGGTGCTGATTTGGTAGAGGCCGACCGAAGGCCAGTTTTTCGACCGAAGCCGAACTTCGGCTTTTTGATCACCTTCGGCCGAAGCCGAAGCCGAATGTTCAGTAGGACTCTATTTAAAACATATTTTGCAAGTTGCTTTCGCACAATTTTTTCGAAATAACCCCAAAATGATTTTTTAGCTGCCATTTTTGTTCTTTTTACCTGAAACCAGTAATAAAATTGCGTACTTTTATACAGACTACTTAATAGTTTACCAACTTTAAAATGCAAAAGTTTTTGATTTTAAAACTGTAAACAATGGTACTTTCAAAATACAAAATATGTGGCAATAACAAAACAAAAAACACACCGTTGTTGACAACTTCTACTTTTAGAGAAAACAGGCAAAATCTTCGGCCTATGCTTTGCCGAAGGTGATATTTTTAGCCGAAGGTGGACGAAGCCGAAGCCGAATGCTCGGTCGGACTCTAGATATCACATGGTTCTCCTAAGTGTGCATTGCCTTATCCCTTCTATAGAAACCAATTGGGGTTTCTATTAAGCTGCGTAGATTTTGTATAGGTACTTCGCTTAAGTAGCATATATTGTTAAAGAAGACGGCTCCCAAGTTCATGCTTCAAAGTTACATGGCAGCTGGATACGTCCAGAGAATATGGTCAACTTTCTCCTCCTTCTCATTTTTCTTTAAGAATTATTGAAATCCTTACTAAGGATTTCTGAACTGGGTATAGCTACCCAGAGTTTACATTGTCATCTTCTTCTATTTGATGGCGCTACAATCTGGTGCGGGCCTGAGCAAGGCTCTCCAACGGACACGCCATAGCTAGGGTCGGTTTCGTGGTAGTCCTCTATTGCGTTGTCCAACGGGTGCGGAGTGGAAGACTGTTCGAGCCGGAGCCGTGTTGTCAAGTTGCATCTTAGGCTTTGGATTTGTAGACGCCTGCTTAGACTCACGTGCGTCGTTGTAGAGCCCGTATATTCGTGGTTAAATCTTCTTCTTTCGCTGGGCGAAAACCGCAAGCCTGAAGAACTGGGTCCTGATTCAAGACTCTGGACAAAGGAGCCGCATACATTGGCATACATTGGTTTACCTCCAGGCAGTTGATGTAGAGGCTATCCAGAGGGCGCCACTAGGAGGTAGTACGCCAATTTGACATGAGCATTTTCAGAGATCGTTGCTGGCATCTCACCAGGTAGAGAACAACCGACAGCTTTACTGGATGCACAGGCCCATGCCCTCCTGCCTGTCGTCTAGCACTTTGAAAATAACGCATCTTTGTACTTCTGATAACAATTCCCACACGATTTTAAGGTGTCTCCTTACCCGCGTCTAAGAACGTAGACAGCATTCGCTGAAAACATTTAATTTTCATCACTTCTGTAAGTATCTTAAAGCATTTTGACTGTTAGTCTGAAGCTCTAATGATGCACATAAGATCTTCATCCTACGAAACTGTCCCATCTCTAGATGCCATCATCTAACATAAATGCCTAGAAAATGGAGGAATTCAACTCAAATTTATATACACTCCAGCTAGTGTGAGCTCCCTGCGATTTTCCTACCCAATCGGTGTGCCATTCTCCCTCCACACTCATCTCCCAAATGAACTTAAGATCACGAAAAAGTCCATCCTCCAACAGAACGTAATCACTCTGCGCACTTGCGTCGCAGATTACCAGTCGAACAGCGGCAGCACCGAAATAACCTCCGTCATCTCATTCGCTTTGGTTGTGTTTATAATAAAACCGAAGCACATCAGCCATTCGGCATTAGGGGTGGTCCGTCCTGGGCAAAGAGCAAAGGCCGCTGCCGCCGCCGCCGCCACTACTGCCCCGTGTCGGTGTGTCTTACCGTCAAAAGCCACCCACATGCAGCCGTCAAATTTAGTGCTTCCGCCCGTGCCACTTGCATCTTCTTCGTGTCCCGTCTGAATGTCATCATTCACTCACCCCCGTGGACATTCTCTTCCTCCATCATCCATCCATCTCACCAGTCATCCAGCAGCATCATCATCATCGTGTCCCATGCGATGCTTATTGCTCACTCATTAGGGACGCACAATGCGAGCTCGTAAAAGTGCGGCAGGTTCATGTAAACGCCAAGCGATCATCACACACATCTGGCATCGCACGATAAAGAAGCCCCTCGCTCAAGGACCACACGCACACACATCCCCAGATGCACTCGGGCACCGACCGAGCGAGAGCGGCAAATCTCCAGTTTAACAAATTAAATGACTTCCAGTCAACATTGTTGTGACACCATGTCACCATGTCCTAAGTCCGGCGCCCGAGAGACAAGACGGCGGCGACGGTGGGAAAGTTTGTCGACCGGCACTTGGCCTTAATGAAATTCCTCGCACCACGGGCCGGCTGACCGGCCGGAGGTTTAACATGACGGAGTTTCCTCCTGTGTGACACCCGGAAGAAGTAATTGTGGTGCGTGCCCACCCCCAATGGAGTTATCGCGCGCCTTGCTGCTGATGCAGTCGTCATCATTTGGCAGAGGCACTCATACTTGCCCTGCACTTGACGTCAGGACACATCGGTCTAAGTCTGCCTCGGGGTGTGATAACTTTACGCATTCATAAGCCGTGGATGCACAGAGGGTCACACACTGACGGCAGGACTTACCGCAGCATCCGTGAGAGATACACTTAAGAGGAGCTCCTCCTGTGTGCCCCACAGAATTGCCATCCGCAGTGACCACAGTGTCGCACGCCATTGTAAGTGAATGCAGAGGCGAACGCATTCGTTGCACATCCTTTGCGCCTTTTCCCCTTTCGGTCATCCTCTGTGTGTGCGTATGCCTTCCGGAGGAGAGGACCGATGCTCCTGCTGCTATTACACAGCTGCGAACAATGCACACACAGTTTTGAGGTGGAACACAGTTCATCTCTAGATTTGGGCCGGTCCTCTGGGCTCCTCTGAGGAGGACAGACACATCTAGGTGAACACGAATGGCGTTGACGATGCCGCTCCGGCTGATGATGGCGATGATGGTGATGATCGTGTTTAATGCACTCGCAACCAAAACGGATACCGAAAGCATCTAGACTTTGGTTTTTGAGGTTTGATTGTCACTTGTTTCGGAGGTTTCCTAGTTCCTGGTTCCTGGTTCCCGGTGACCAGTCATCGTTCCACTGCTCCGGGTGTGCTCGCTCTCGGTCCACGTTCAGATGCAATAATATTTAGCTGCACACACGGGTGGATGCAATCTCAATTTTCTGCGCCCTCCTGACGGCGGTGGTGGTGTGTAGTGGCAGGACGAGATGCAATTTATGAGCGATGCTGGACGCTCTGCATGTCATGTCAACAGGAAGATGCGTTTAAAGTAGTAGTTCCAGTGGGTGCCCCCGTTACAGGATTCGTTCTGTGTGTTGTGGGGTTTGCTTTTAAAGGGATTTTCGACAGACTTTGGGTTGGGGAAGGAAGTTTAGGTTTTTTGCAATCAGTTTTGTTGGGGGATGGCTGTTGGTGGATGAACGGGGGCTGCTCTTTCGATGGAAATTGAAGGCGTGTAGTGTAGCTGGCAACTTATCTGCGAAGGCACGATTTGAATCTGTGGACGTCTGTGAATATGATTAGCTGCAAATTGAGAAATTGCGTGAAAAATGGCGTCTACAATACAATCCCCATTGATCCTTTCATAGGCAACAACTTACAGTTACTTATCGACTGGTTCTTGTTTAGCAGTGGGAGTGTAGATCAGAAAAGAAGAAACTCTTTCACAGTTTTTGACTTCTGATTTCAACTCTCTGTCAAAATCTTGTAACGATAAATAATGTAAACGGTTGTCGGAGAGCATTACCATACTGAGTTTTACTCCTGCATAAAACTTACTCCTTCAAAAAGTCAATAATCGTAAACGACTTACCTCAAGGGTTGAGTCATTTGGTATAATGCCACCAAAACATTGGGTTCCAATCGAGTTTTCTTGTTTTCAAAAACCGTTTTGAGGTGGGCTGTGGTCGAGAAACCACGGGTGGCTATTAAACTGATCAACTATGGGTTGAGGGAAACCATCAGTAGAAATCTCTATTTCTTTTAAAGTTCATATACCGTCTTTTAAGGCAAGGATATCGCACTGGCAACCAGGTAAGAGCACATTGTAGATATTGCAGAGGAAGGTATCGTTGGCATACTGGAAACTAAAAAGCATTGCAGCTCATAAAGAGCTACTGCTCATAACTTCTACAGCAACTATTTATTTTGTACCATTGATCTGTCACAAGTAGACGGACGTTGAGTTTGATGTTGGCTCCAAAGGCCAATTAAACGATTTTTACTTTTGAAGCATTGTGAGAAAATGCAGAAACATGTTGCATTGAAAATAAAGTTGGTGGTCTGACCCAGAATCGAACCATGGAATTTTTGTTTAAGTTGCGATGCAGTTACTTCCTGACTTATGCTGACCACAGCTCTTAGGGTATTGAATTTTTGTCGCAAAGTTGGCCGATGCTTTTTTCTCGTACAGTTTAAATATTCACTGTGTATTTTGTTCATTGCTTTCTTACAAGATCTCACCTGGGTGTGAGACAAACAAATGTTGCAAAGCATGTGCTACGTTTTGTATAATTTGTCTGTGGTCAATATTTTAGTTTTCTTCCAACGATCCCGGGAATAATGTCAAATCTGCAAGTTACTTTTCTTTGCAACCCTTATGGAGGATACTTTGTATAACCTCCTCTCCTATTTCCTTGCAATTGTTTGAATTAACTGACATGTGTTCAGTTCTGGTGTGGTAATGTAAAGGGTCTTCCAAGAGATATTTCCGAACTTTGACAGTTGATAGGCGGCCATTTTGTTGAAGCTACATCTGTCAAATTGACTGTCATTTCATTCAGCCTGTTTTGTCATGTCATCATGGTTGGACATAGCGTTCAACAACACTTGCAAATGATACAATTGTTTTATCAAAATGGGTGTCCTTTTCGTTCAACGTTCCTCGCGCTTCGCCCATTTTACGGTCGCCATAATCGTCCTACAGAGGGGACTATTCGCAGTGTGGTGGATAAATTTGAGTCCACTGGTTCAGTAAACGATAAACCAACACCAGTACGCAAGATCTGCCGAAAACACCGCCGCTGTCCGTGAGAGTGTGCAGGAGAATCCGAGGCAGTCGACTTCGTGCCGCTCACAAGAACTCGGCCTTTCGCAAACCACAACTTGGCGAATTTTGCGTCGTGACTTGATGCTTGCACTCGTACAAAATTCTGATAAATCTGACGCAGGAGCTGAAGCTAAGCGACCATAGACAAAGCCGTATGTTCCCTGAATGTGCTCTCAAGCAGTTGGAAACTAACCCCAATTTTCATATTCAGCAATGAGGCCCATTTCTGGATGAATGGGTGTACGTCAACAAACAAAATTGTCGAATTTGGGACGATACTAATCCACATGAGATCCAAGAGCGTACAATGCATCCCCAAAAAATTACTGTTTGATGTGGATTTTCTTTGAGAACGACAATGGTCGGGCCATCACCGTCAACGGCGAGCGCTATACTCGTAGGTCGATGATTACCAACTTCTTTTAGCCTGAATTGGATGATATGGACACCAACGACATGTGGTTTTAACAGAACGGCGCTACGTGCCACACAGCTCACGCCACATTTGAAATTCTGCACGAGCGACTCGAGGGCATGGTCATCTCACGTGGAGGTGATGTAAACTGGCCACTGAGATTGTGTGATTGGACCCCGTTAAACTTTTTCTTGTGGGGTTATCTAAAGTCGCAGGTCCATGCGAATATGCCATAAATAACAGCGGCCCTCAAATTCAGACTGATTTGTGCCCCAAAGTCATGGAAAATTTAACATTTTTGATGCGCGCCACCCAGAAAAGCCGCGGAGGACATTTGAACGATAATCACATCAAATGGGATCAAATTTCGATGATATCTTACACGCACTTTTTTTTATTTCAATTTAAAGGTAGGAAGCGCTTAATGGAATACCCTTTTCATTAATTATTTTAAAATTTCCATAGGTTTCACCGTTCTCCTCGAAATTGTTCCAGGTTCTTGTTGCTGAAATTACCGTAGATGAGTTCTGCTTAAATCCGAACTATTTGGCATAGCTATTGTTGATCCTTTAACTCTCATGGTTCTTATAACAAATTGGGTTAAAATACCCCAAATACACCTAAAGGCAATCTTTGGCCTTATCATTTGATATGAACCGTCTTCTACATATTCGCGGCTTGAAGCACGACTGCCATATTAGCCTTGGAGAGGTCTGAAATATTTTTCCACAATATGAATTGTGTCTTCCGTTCCATTTTTGGACATATGTTGTTTGTTGAATAGTCACCGGATCCGAAGAGCTTTTCAACTTTAACATCGATTTTTTCATGACGTCGTTGATGCCCATGATTTTTCCTAAAATACCTAAACACTTCTGAAGGCTCCCTGTACTTACCTAATAGCGATTATATCACACAAGTGTACCTCAGATTTAGCAGCCTTAGCGTAGTCAGCGTAGGCACAACAAACGGGGCATATGAGTTCAGACATGTTTGTGCTGCAAGGCTAAACATTTAGTTTAGGGACAAGTTTAATTTGTCAAATGGAACCAATGACTCATGTGGTCTTCAACTCCGCACCCGTGGGACAACACAAAAGAGGGTGCCCACGAAACCTATAGCGCGTACAAGTTGGGAAGGATCTAACGGTTGTGTCATCTGGAAAAGCTTGATGGTTAAGGCCCAGGTCCATCCTGGACTGCAAGGCCTTCAAAAGAAGATAGAAAGAAGAACAGCAAAAACTCGTTCTTATCGCTAAGAATTTTTTAAAAACAACTCAAGCATGTCAGCTACACTTCTCCGCTTTCGTTTGAACTGCAGTTCACTTTCACATTCAATCATTTTGAGAGACTGGATCAGTTGGCGATCTTAATCCTTCAACAAGTGGTTCAACACAAAATTTCAAAGCTGTTCGTGGGAGTGTTGCGTTGAGGAACATCAATTCGGAACCATGGTCAAGAATTGGACATCGGAATTTTAGCGCCACCTGGAGAGAAGTGGGATTGATGTAAAATTTATAATTCTCGAAGATGTCGTTAAGGCTTGATGACTTCAACCTTCTTCCTGACAGGCCCATATTTCAGTATGTCTTAACTATGCTAGGTAGGGAGATAGGTTTTTGCCACAAAAAAGTTAGGTCTTAGTGGAGCCATTATTATACCCAAGGGGGTATGTCATCCCCTAACTTGGTGTCGAATCGCATTAATACATGCATTGCCACCTTAACAGTTCACCCAAAGATCGTCCTTCAACTCAAAAGAATCGCCCAAAAAATCATCTGTCCTGCACCAAAAACGCAAGCACTCAATCGCCTTCCCACAGTCATCACCAAAAGAAAGCAAAAAAGATCATCAACTTCAATTGCATTGTGAACAGATAAACCGCTAACCGAAAATCATGTTCAACACAAAAACCGCTACAAACTGGTGACGAATAAACGCGAATAACTGCCACCTCCTTGTGCACAGCTTCCCCCTTTCCTGCAATCCCTCAACACCCAACAGAAGAGTCCTCGATGCCGGTCAAAAAGAGACTTCAAAAAGCAACGGTATCACTGGCATCGCCATCAAAAGAAAAATAACAACAACCAAACACTAGTTGCGACGAATAACTCGGGAAATCAAGTGCCGTTGTTCCACATGATGGCCGCGACGTGCAGCGGTATCATCCACTTAACACACTTTTACTCACATCGTCAACGACTGTCGAGTGTGTGCCTTTTGCTGTATTTTTTCGGCCTAGACCGGTCCCAATTCCATCACCAAATGTCGGTTGGTCTTCGTTCACCACACCGTTATGTCATCGAATGCAAATAAAGCGTCCAGAACAAGTGAAACGGAAAAAGAACGAATGGAAAACATGGAAAAAGCGACGAAAAAAGGAGAAAAACCAGAGGAAAACAGAGGAAAACGAGGAAAACACACAAAACGCATATGGGTAACCGCGCTCGAAACGGACTCACCCCCAACCATTACCACGCGCGACCGCCATTGACACCGCGCACACCAAACCGCCAAGTTCAGTACGCCACCGTCGCCGTCACAGCCACCATCACCACCGCCGCCAGCGCCACCGCTGATGCCACTGCGGAGTCAATTTCAATTCTGGCCTCGGAAACTCTACCGGCATCCATGTTTTCTTTTATTTCCCGAAAAAATCCCGTTCCGTTGTTGTCTTTTTTGTTTCGTTCCTTTTTTTTCGGCCAGCGTAACGGGTCTCCCTTTCAAATTAATAGCGCGCCAAAGGATAAAGCGGCAGTGGTGGCAGCCTGGGGCGCGGGGAATCCACAAATTGGGTGTCATCATCCCCTTAAGTCGGTCGTTGTCGGTCGTCATCGTCATCGTAGTCAAATTGTTCAGTGATTTCGCCGCGGCAGCGGTGACGGTGTCGGTGGTGGTGACGTCGGTGGTGGTGGCATCGGTGGCCCATAGTTTACACATGGAACGACGGCAAAGCCTGCTGTCTCAGTGGGTGCCATCGAAAGCCGAGTCCTTGTCCATTTTTTCCATTTCTCTGAAGCTGTTGCTGGCCTCGGTGGACAATGCGTGTTTAACGACTTCCAATGGGGTGTCAGATTGTGGACACCCGATCTGGCCATGATTGTTTTGCGGACCAGTTGACCACGGGCTGCTTTTCTTTTTGGTCCTTTCCGGGGCGGTAGGCGCAGTCGTGGACTGAGTCGTTTCTTTTTCCATTTTGTTCGGTGTTTTTCTCCATGCCACCGGAACCGATGACAACGTGTACACGGTACATGCTGGTGGACATGCTTTCCGGGATCAAGATTGCCGGTGGCTGTAGACCAGCACACACGGACACACGCACAAGGATAAGGTGTGTGCCCGCACATGAGGGTCAAGGATTTTTGACGGTTGACTCTCCGACAATGGGTTGGCCACACAACATTCCGCAGGATATTAACTCCATTCCATGCATGAGATCGGAGCGAGTCCGTGGAGCCAGTGAGTCCTCAGTTTTTTTGCCCTTGTTGGTGGTGTGTGCTGCTGGGTGGATTCCTTCCATCTCGTGGAGCATATGTCCGCGTTAGAAGTTTCGGAATATTCGCTCTCGCTTTTTTTGCGATACCCGGCCGGGCTTAGTTATGTTTCTGCTTGATTGCGTTTTCTTTCACGTGGGGGATGGGTTTGATGGGGTGGTGTTTTGCTTGTCGATGGATTGTGAAAGTTTTGCATTTTATGTCCGCAATCAGATTTGGAATTTGCTTTGATGATTGAATATTCTAGCGAAGTGAGGCGGCGCTGAGCTGCAGATTAACTTTTTGAATTCCTCGGACTGGAGTAATTCTGGGGAATTTCAATAACTCCGAAGGGGTGAGGGATGAAAACTTGAAAGGATAACAATTTATGTTGCATGCTTTGCTGGACGGATGAGGAGGGAACAATGTTGGTTGCCGCCTTCTCGGGAAAAATTGGTTTCGCTTGAGAGTTGACCTTCATATTCGGAGAATAACACACGGGTTTTGATGATTGGAAATCAATGGAAAAGTGTTATGGTACTGACTGCTTCAGTAGAACAAGCAGTCGCACGTCAACTTTAACAGGATTGACATGCAGTTAGGTACGACCATGTCATCTTGTCTAAAAGTGGTTTAAAGATGCTATGCGGAGTATTTCGTCTAAAGAGAAGTGTTAAAAGAGATATTTCCGTTGGATGCATGGTCTGCTGTAAGAGAACTGGAGCTGAGGATCTTGAATACCAAAGGTGCCCTCTTATAGAATCCGCTTTGTCACTGAAATTTATTTCAGTTCTCCTTCTTGTGCATTGAAGGAAATAGTTCCTTCCTTAATAGATCCATTTTATTGGCACGCACGGACACCTGTACTCCAGCTGTGACGAACATACAAAGTCGACTTTCCCTGCACTCAGGACTGGCTCTGGCTAGAATCTGAGCTAGGAAAGGAATGTAGTCGAATCGAAACCAATGAAGGATCTGGTCTTTAAACTGCACACCTCGTTAGGTAAATTTGCGTCGGTTTTCCAAGCGGAGATCTATGCGATCCTAATGGCTACGAGCTATATTGTGAAGAATAGGTGGAAGGGGCGAAGTATTTGCTTCTGTAGCGACAGCCAAGCTGAATTTGATTTTCTGAATTTGATCGGTAGCTTTAATTCGCTAAGACTTGTCTCGGTCTCGGGGCCCCACGGGATCGCAGGAAATGAGATCGCTGATGAACTTGCTAGGCGAGGATCAGATAAGGCATTCTCAGTACCTGAACATACTCTGGGACTACCCGTGTCCTTGGTTAGGGCTTACATCGATGGTTGGACTTTTCGAGACCACAACCGCAGGTGGCATGACTCTCCAGGTTCACAGAAGCGCCTGCTGGTCTTCCTTCGGAAGAAAGTAGGTTGCTGCCTGGTAGTACAATGGACCAGTTTTTGAGTCTGAGTGCTCCAGTGTAGTGTTACAAAAACCTCCGACAAAAAAAAGGATTTTAGAGGATTTTCTATTTAATTGTGAACCCGATCAGTTGTTATCGAAGCACTTTTTTACTTTTTTGCAAATGTGCTATTAACGACCAAATTTTTATACTTTGACAACATCTTGAAGAGACGCTTGCGATGTCAGCCTCTTTGTCGAGTCTTTTATATGAAGACATTCATAGAGTTGAGGTTTAGAATCCCATTGTAACTTGATATTTTTGCCAAAGTCACCAAAATGTCCAGGATAGAAATGGGGAACAATCCATATAGGATGGTTCATCTAAAGTTGTTATGAGACTGGGCGCCGTGGCCGTGTAGATTTGTACACTAGACTTTCAAGTCCAGACAAACAATTTTTCAAAAAAAATTTCTACGACTCCAACTGACAATGCTCAAAGAGAATAATTGATTCTCAATCTCGCCGTTCGGAATCGGCTTTAAACTGTAGGTCTTCCCTCTTGAGAGAACAATAATACGCACAACAGGAGTGGTTGCTGAGAAATTACGCCCAGGTCCTCCTCGGACTATAGCGCCGCCATTATTATTATTATTTTCACACATAAATTTCATGCTGTGATTGCCCTTTGATGCATCATTTCACGCTTACCGAACGTACGAATATTGTTAAAAAATGTTATCGAAATTCCGGCTCAGTCGTAATTACGTGAATTTCGTCGTAAGGTTGGTCGTCATGAAGGCTTCAGTGTGCAGGCGATTCGTCGAACAGTGGAAAAGTTTGAGAGTGAGTACACTCTTTTGGAAACGAAAGAAGCATAACCGCCGTAACGGCCAGAGGACCCAAAAATGTCGTTTCAGGGCCAATCACTTGAATTGGGTATCACTTGAGGGTTATTTTGCGACTGAACAGCAATAGACACTGTTTTTTTTCGGGGTATTTTTTGAAAAACTACTGGAGCACTCAGACTCAAAACTGGTCCATTGTACTGCCAGGTAGCAACCTACTTCAGTACCGTTAATTTGATCCCAACGGCAAATGGTGACTGGACCAGATTCGGTTTCACTAGGATTCGAACCTGTGACACTCGAACTTGGGGCAGGCACTTAACCAACTGCGCCATCCAGTCGTGTGACAACGCCGATAGTCCGTTAATTGGACGCTGGAAATGCTGACCGGAGATACAGATTTTGGCCAAAGACTCATCTATTCGGACGAGGCTCATTTTTGGCTCAAGGGCTATGTCAACAAGCAGAAATTGCCGTTACTAGAGTGAACACCATCCACAAGTTTTCGATCAAGCATCAATGCATCCGCAAAGATTGACTGTTTAGTGTGGTTTTTGGGATGGCGGCGTCATCGAGATGGGAAAGGGGACACCCTTACCATCGATGGTGTCAAGTATTGAGCGATATGAACTAACTTTCTGCGGTCAGAGCTAAACAATATGGATATATCCAAGCTGTGGTTCCAACTGGACGGCGTTTGATGCCATACACGGCCAAGGGAAGCAACACTTGAAATTGTGAAGGATAAATTTGGCAACTGGGTCATTTCAACTCATCAATTGGCCACCGCGATCATGCGACTTGAAACCACTCGATTATTTTCTCTGGGGCTACGTCAAGTTCCCAATCTACGGTAACAGGCCAACCACTTTGGATGAGCTTAAGGCCAACATTCAAGAGGCAATTGGCGAAAAAATGACGCACATATTAGACCGAGTGATCAAAATTTGAACCGACCGCTTGAAGCACTACTAGCGAAGCCGAGGGCGCCATTTGAATGATGTGCTATTTAAAAAACATAATGGCATGAATAAAGCTTCAAAATAAGCAAGAATTATTTTTACATTCAAAGAAACATGCTCCACATTTTCTTCCGCGTGTAGGCATCGAGGACAGAACGGACTTGAATCACGGTTCCGCTTGAAAAGGTATTCACGGAAGCCGTCGTGACCAGTCAAGAACTGTGTAAGATAATAATTAACCTCGCCATTTTTTCGATTTACCCAATTTTCACTCCTTGGGATTAGTCGGTACGTCCATCTGCCTTTTTGGGACACGATCCATCATTGTTGCCACATTTCTATGCTGCGACTTCTTTCTATTTTCTTCGCGTGGTTCACAGTGGGCCCCATTTGCACGCGATTGTCGTAACGTGTCCTAGCTTCAAGGGTTAGGATATCGATGGGAGATAGTACCAATATCGTGTCGTGGGATACCGTTCGAAATGCACTGCTAACTCTCAGTGCACATAATCTATAGACAGATTTGACGTCTTTCATGTGCGACTTTTTATTCGCGACGTCAGACCATATTTATGTTCCGTACAGCTGTATGGAAGCTACAACTCTCGCCAGCATTAACCGTTTACTTTGCCTCGGTCCACCGACATTTGACATGAGTCTCGAAAGAGCGCTTATCGCTTTCGACGATTTCTCACAAGCGTACGCGAGGTGATGGTTATAATTTAGGCGAGTATCAATCATCAATCCCAGGTATTTATTAACGGGGCTGGAAGGGGGCCCAGACATAAAGCCAAGCGCCATTAGACCAAATGCTAAAATTTGGCGTTATGTCACGGCACCGGCTGGAAGTAATGCTGTGCTCTCCGACTTTTATCGTTATCGTCTCCCGTACCTCCTTCTCGTGATTAGCACGGATTCCGTTTTATTATCCGCAAGGTCTAAACTCATGTGACAAAGCCAGTTCTTTATCAAAGCTATTGCTTCGTTGCAATATAACTCGATTTCTTCTAGTCGTTTCGCTACTACAACCACCGGCTTCTCTTGGAACCGTAGAATGTCGTCATACATCACATTCAGTAAGGGACCTAGCACTGAACCTTGAGGCACTCCCACTGTAATTTTATGCAACTTCGTTCCGTCGTCAGAATCATAGAGGAGCAACCTAAAACTTAAATTGTCTGCATTCTACGACAGGCATCATGCACAATTCAATGTGTATCAGCTGCTTACCATTCGTTTGAGAATTAGTACTCGGTGGACATTTTCGCTTTTCAGAAATTAAGAGATAAGTGTACAGTCCGCTATGGGAAACGGGTTCAGAGGGTGCTACAGAGACTTGTGGAAGTGGAAGTACTTTCAGAGAATGCTTAATATTCTGCAACAGAGTCTACTGCAAGGTTCGCTGAATATATAAAAGCTAGTGCTGGGGCCAGTTAAGACTGCGCTACAGATACTAGCTGCTAGAGAGGCTTATAAAGTCATCATTTCTGCAGAGGCCTCTACAGAGTTAATTATAAAGGTTAGGACAAAATCTGCTGCGAAATCTGATGTAGAGACTGCTGCAGCAGCTAGCATAAGAGCTATTTAAGGAGCCATTGCAGAGGCTAGGAAATAGGTTGCTGAAGATGTTTTTTTTTTTTTCGGAGTATTTTTTTGAAACTCTACTGGAGCATTCAGACTCAAAACTGGTACATTGTACTGCCAGGTAGCAACCTACTCCAGTGGCGTTAATTTGATCTCAACAGCAAATGGTGACTGGACCAGATTCGATTTCACTGGGATTCGAACCTGGGACCCCTCGAACTTGGGATAGGCATGTAACCAACTGCGCCATCCAGTCGTGCCAAGATTTTAGTATAGTCGTGAGTATAAATGCTTTTGTAGAGGCCGCTACAAAGTCCTCCACGGGTGCAACTGTAAAGGAGCCTACAGAAGCTAGGGTAGATGTCGCTATAAGCTAATGTATGGACAAATAATTGAAGTGCAATTAAGTTTTCATTTAAAAGTCATGAGGCATTTATTCACCCCGAATACATAATTTTAAATGTGTTGGCAGTATTTCGGTCAAAAAAATCTGTCAAATCAGCGTTCATGAACAAACCAGTATAATTACACCAACTCGTTGAAGCTTGACCCAAACCGATGTTGGCACTGCTTTATTTCCATCAATTTACGAGGGTTGACGGTTATTTGCGAACAGCGTTCGACCAGTTGTATCTAAGAGTAACAAAGGAATATAAAAGACTGTTTTCAGTCCAAGAGTGCCTCTGATGGCTGCATAATAGCTCTTTATCTTGAATTTAAATTGTCTCCTCTTCTCATTTCAGACACTCGGAGCAGCACTTGATTCCCCAAATTGGTCTCTAATCCCAGACAAAACAAATACTCCAAATACGTCAAAATTAATTCATCTTTTAAACAATCAGCAGCAATTAGGCGTAGAACTGGCGAAAATGCATTTGACGACGACACCGAACGTCACAAACACCAACACGTCCAACAACAGCACGAACAACACAACAACCGGCAACAGCAACTCAACGAACTCAACCAGTGCGGCCGGGACGAACAACAGCAACAACACAAATGGCAACACGGAGAATACGCCGCCAACAGCGGCGCAGCTTCTCAACGAGGCGTACACCAAAATGACATCCGACATCCTAGCGGAACGGACCCTGGGCGACTTTCTCACCGAACATCCGGGCGAACTGATCCGGACCGGCAGTCCGCTGCTGGTCTGCACAGTTCTGCCGCCACACTGGCGATCGAACAAAACCCTGCCCGTGGCATTCAAGGTCGTCTCGTTGGGCGACGTCGGCGACGGCACAATGGTGACCGTCCGGGCTGGAAACGACGAGAACTACTGCGCCGAACTGAGGAACTGCACGGCCGTGATGAAGAACCAAGTGGCGAAGTTCAACGATCTCCGATTTGTTGGACGGAGTGGTCGAGGTAAGTCCTGTTCAATAAATTCTGTATCACCCCCTCCCCGGACGGGGCGACCGCTCCGGCGAACACAATTAACCACTTCGGTTGTCCGCTTTAACAAACTTCGCAATCAATTTGCCGGAAATAAACTTTTCCGCCGCCCAATACGCCAATAAATTTCAATTACCGTTCGACTCGGGGATTCCCACAAAAAAACTGCACCCTCTCCCCCACCACCTATCCGAGCCTTTGAAACTTTCCTATCGAACAGATTTTTCTTTCCCACGTCGCGGCGGTTGAAGTTAAAAAAGGAGAACCCTCAAGGAAAAAGTTTCGACCCTTCTGCCGTGGGGAAGGAATGACACCGCCGGCAAGGAGCTTGAGGTAGGCCCGGATCTTGGGCAGGAATCGTTTCTTGTACTTTCCCCCAAATTGAGGGTGAAATTGTGCGTTTCTTTGTGAAAAGGTTTTCATGTCGCCACTTGGGACGACTACGTGGATGCCAAAGGTGAGGAGGATTCTTTAGGAGGACAGGACGCGACCGGAGCACGCCGATGTTTGAGGAAAGATTTATGGGGATGAACTGAACGCGGTGGTGTACCCCAATCCTGTCGGCTGTCATTTGAGAGAGCTGCTTAGCGATGATTTAGTGAATTTGTTCAGAGATTATTCTTGCCCAGGGGGTTGGTGGTGGCGGGTGAAAAAATTATGCTTCTGAATTTTTGTTAAAAAACCACACGGGCTTTATGAAGTCAAGTGGAGACATAATTTTTGATTGTGTACAGGGGGAGTTTATCTGGGGATGAAAGAAGGAAGGCAGAGTGTGGGGAAATTGCTAGGTGACGGATGGTGATTAAACCTGATGGACGCAGCCACTTGCTTTGGGTAATTTCTGGTACCATTTATGCCAATTTAAGGCACAATCTGGCCGAAAAATCTTCTGGCTGAGTGATGATTTCATTGAGTAATGCAAGCCCTTAGGGTAAGAAGACATAAAAGCGCACTCTGTAAGGTGAAAAAATGTGCATACAGTCCGAAGGACAAGGATATGTCAGCCAACAGACTCGGCCACATCACTCGTATGAATATCAACGCTTCGGCTAAAGGTAGCCCTAAACGACGAACATGCACGCCGAACTTGCTCGTGTTCGCCGCCGAGTATGGGTTGGTTCGCGAGCCGCTGGCTGTTGGCGAAAAATTTCTATTTTGTCGTGTTCGTTGGATTTGATGTTCGCCGTGTAGGGCCATGTTCGCGAGCAAACCTCATTTTTGCTGTGACCGTCGCCGAGTGCATATCGCGGATTAAGCACAATGTCAACAGCCAGCCACGATTTTATCGAGGAATTCACGACTTGCCCTATCACACATGTTGGCGGTGTGAAGAAACAACACGAAGTTAATGTTCGCCAAATGTGTTCGCCGTGTAGGGGATAACGCAAACGAGCAAGTTCGGCGAGCATATTCGTCGTTTAGGGCTACCTTAAGATAGTCTTTGAATCCGAACCACTTGGTTCAACAAGCAAAGAATGGCCGAACCTTCTGTAGAAAGACGAATTGATCGTTGATGCCAGACTTGGTTCTAATGATTGGAAACGGTATACCCCGGACTGTCGAGGATGGAAGTAAGCCTTAGCGCGGGCCCTCCATGTGTTGCTGGATTGAGAAGTAGTAATCATTTAGGATACAAGGCCAAAGGCAATAAGTTTGTTGATAAAGCAGTCTTTTGAAATTCTGGAACACAGAGGTTGCGGTGACAGGTTAAGAGCGTGTTTGAAAATGATCGGAGAATAAGCTTGATACGGACAATGTCTCCACTTCAGTGGTGGACGCAGATTTGAAGACGGTGCTCCACGAACCTAGAGGCCGCGAAAATTTAGAAATAAGGTTTGTATCCGCTAGGAAAGCAGGAAAATGTAACAAGAGCAACAACGTGATCGACAGGAATAGGGAACGTAGCACAATCACGCAAAGATCGTCTTGGCGCACCCGTACGAAAAGTAGCAAAGTGACGTGTGCTCCCGATCTTGCATCGTGATGCCATTTTCGCGAACGATTAATGCGGATAGAGCGCGAAAAATTGGTACAACTCTGCAAGTAACAAAGTTCAAGTTCCACACGATCGTAGCCAAATTAAAGACATCCACGCGGATTATGCTTTTGTCTTTGAAGGGAAAAAATCTGCACTCACCTTAACATATTTCCTTTAGTGCTGAGTTTGTGTAGTAAGCCTCTTTAGGGTTATACGACTCGTAAAAATCGTATGATCTTATCGTTTTTAATTCACGAAAATAAAAGGACTGTAGACGGTCTTAAGATATATTTTTATTCAATCATTCGTCTTAAGCCTTGATCCTACTTTAAAAACTTACTTTTTTACTGACATCTCAGGTTAGCGACCAATAGAGGATCTGAGTCCAAATTGTGCTCCCTTTCCTTCTTAACGTTCCCGGGCTCGTTGCATCCAGTCATCAAGACCGAGTTGTCTTGCATCCCCAATCATTCGATCTTCATGCCTGAAAGACAATAGTGTGTTGGTGCTACCGTCAAGTGTCGTTTGTCAAAATCAGCTAGGTAAAGAGGACATCTTTGCTAGAGTCATCGGTAAACACAGCCTGCACGACACCTCTTCCGAAAACGGACTCAGGTCAGCATGGTGGACTTTGTTACGGACCGAAACCTCTCTGTAGCTAGCACGCAGTTCCCACACCTCAACATCCATAAAGGGACCTGGCGGTCCCCTGATCATTCAACCGTCAACCAGATTGATCACGTTGCGATCGACGTCAGACACTCCCCCAGTATACTTGATGTCCGAACGTTCCGAGAAGCCAACATCGACTCGGACCTTTTCCTTGCTGTAGCCAAGGTAAGGACACGGATATCGAGAGAACAACGGAGTCGAGGAAGACAAATACGGTTTGACGTCGAAAAGCTACAATTTCAACAGACTGCCAGGAACTTTGCCGATCGAGTCTCCCTGAAACTCTCCGAAAGTTCGACGTCGCCTGCACTAACAATAGACGAAGAATGGAAACGTTGTCAAAGAGCCGTCAGAGAAGCCGCTACTGATGAGCTGGGTTTTAAAACACCACCTAGGAAAAACCCCTGGTTTGACAACGAGTGCAGGCAGGCATATGCAGCAAAGCAAGAAGCCTACAAGGCAACGCTGCATTGAACCACGAGAGCTGTTCGTGGGCTCTACGAACAGAGAAGAAGGGAGGAGAACCGGCTTCTCAGGAAGAAAAAGAAAGAGCGTAAGAAGCGCGCGATCGAGGAGATGGAAAGGTGTTGTTATGGCAGGAATGATGTCAGGAAGTTTTAGTTAAAGGGTACAACTTTTATCGAATGGGTATAAAGTTCAGACACAAGCCTGCCGGGACGAGAATGAACAACTAGTAATAAATTCGCAGTCGATACTGAAAATTTGGAAAGTCATTTCCATCATTTCGTTTCTTCCGGTGAGTGGAATCTCAGTATCGTTTGCCCGATCCACAAGAAAGGAGACTCCTTTGACTGCGCCAACTATCGAGGGATAAGTCTCCTCATCATCGCCTATAAGATCTTTTCTGCCATTCTGTGTAAACGCCTGAAACCTTTCGTCACCAAACTGAGGGACCATCAGTGTGGTTTCAGGCCGGGGAAGTCCACCATAGATCAAATCTTCAGACTGCGGCAGATCCTGGAGAAGACCCAAGAAATGCAAGAAATGGTGTGTGTCACACCACCCATTTGTCGATTTCAAGGCTGCATAGAGACGAGCTATACAGCGCCATGTCTAGTTTTGACATTCCTGCCAAACTCGTCAGATTGAGCAGGATGACGATGGAGAACTCTCGCTGCTCCATGAAGGTCGGTAACGAACTCACCGAGACCTTCAATGCCAAAAAAAGTTTTAAACAAGGGGACGCGTTGTCATGTGATTTCTTTAACATCGTTCTTGAGATGATCGTGCAAAACTCACTGGCCAACACAAGAGGCACGATCTTCCAAAAGTCTGTTCAACTGCTAGCTAACGCAGATGACATTGACCTGATTGGGCGACAGAGTTGACGCCACTACAAGTTTGGCTTGAAACTCAGAAGTGGGAATGCAATGACAGTGGATGTGATTCCGTCAAAGCGGAGCTGTAGCCTTCATCTGCTCGTTAAAACCTGCTCCAAAGATGAAAGTCTTCATATCATTTCCCGCAATTGGCTCTTTAATGAAATTTTTGGACTGCACCCAATGAATCGCCCTCTCTTCTCTCTAAGAGAATAGACTCTGTCTGCCTTTGCGTCGTCACCTTCCCTCGACAGAGACCATCATCAAACGGAAAACCCAACCGCCCAACCTTCACCTTTTTTGTGCATCCACCTACAAAGAGTGAAGTAATACATCATCCGCCATCGTTCCGGAGCCCCTCTCATTATCCTGGCGCAACGCTCACCCACACCACTGATTAACTAAAAGCCCGGCATTTATCTAACACTCCCCCACCGCCACCGGCGGCGCCGACTGCCGAATGAATACACGAGTGTACGAATGGAAAACAGAAAAACCTGTACACTTCTGTGCCGTTTTCAATCAGTCAATTTTCGTTGCTCCCGCCGCCGCCGTCGCTGTCGCCCGTTGCCACTACCGCCTTCGGTGCGCCATGAATAATGAGCCCACACACACGCATCGCGCCCTGCGCTTCATCAAATTAATTTATCCCGTCTGCCCGGGCCAGTCATTCAGCCAGCAGTAGGCTACATCCTCCACCATTCACTGCCATTCAACCCAACTCCACCGACGTCCTTTTGTTATCCTTTAGCATTTGAATAATTGCAATTTCGCATTTGTTGTGCGAATCAATCGAAGCCGGTGCATCGGGCACTGGCACTGATTGCGTTTGTGGATGCGTGCGGGTATCTAGATACGATTATGCGAGCGAATGTGCGTGGCGGGATGGGGTGGTTTCAAAAATCAACGAGGCTTTGGAAAAAAAGCGCACCGGACAACACCACCGCCATCCACCACGCACTCGCCCCACGCGGACCACACTCCACTTCAGTTCACTTCAATCGCCGACGGATGGAAAGGTGCATGAATAAAATTATTTCTCTGTGGCCGCCGTGGAGGGTGGTGGCTGGCAGGAGGGGTGGTCACGGACAGTGCTTATCTGCACAAGCAGACGGCCATCTTTTGCTTTCTAAAACTCATTTTCTGCATGCGTATGTTCATTAGAGTGCTTCGGCCGTAGCCATCGACAGGATTACCGCTGCCGCTTTGAGGAGGATGCACACGCCACTACTGCGTGTGGTGCGCTGGCTGCACTGGATTCTGCGAGTGTGCGTGTGTGTGCGGAGAGGGTTTACGGTTTTTTGCCCCGACATGCACATTTATTTTTATTCCACCCAGATGAAGTGCAGAGTTGTATCTAAAGCAATGTTCTGTGTATCTGCACTGGAAATCTTTGTCAATTTAAATTGTCACGAACCGAGGTAGTGAGTCGGGGATGCATTAAAATGCAGTTTGTCCGTGTAGTGGATGGATGATGTGGGAATAGGGACTCGTAGGGACGTTGGGACGGCACAGCCCGACCGAGTGCAGAATAATGTGACAGATGCGGTTGGCATAGTTGGAGTGTGGTTGCATGAAGGAGAGGCATTTTTTCCCTGTACCTTGTCAAATTGACAATGGAACGATATTAATTTGCTTAGGGATTTGCCTGGATGTTTCCACATTGTGATCGAGGGGTCCTATTGATTTTCTGTGACTGAAAAGCTGGATGCGGGTATGTATGTAAGTGGACAACTGCGCATTTTTCCCTTGAGCTAGAGATAGAAATTGGAACAAATCCTGAATGAGTTTAAAGTTCTGTTCCGAAGAGACAAAGGATCAGGTCTTATTAGCTCCAATTATTTTTAAGAGCCACTAATCAGGCTCTCAAAAGATAAAGTGCAGAACGTCAACAAATCACCGCGTAAGCATTTGTGCGGAAGCAACTTTTAGACGGGATCTGCCCAAATTTTGGCAGCTCAAGGTAAGGATTTGAAGGTTTCAACAAGTCTGGTCTAAATGCTCTCAATCGGTAAGACACAAAAGACGTCGCTACAATTACACAAGTGACTTCATCAATCTGGCAACTGGTTGGATTTTAATTCTTGAATGAGTTTCTCTTGCTTTACTTGACCTTTAAGTGGTTCTAGAGAAGTTTGAAAAAATGTTACGCAAGAAAAATTATGTCGCTTTGCTTTGATAGCTGACAGAAGAGGCTTAAGCCTTGTTGTGACTTGTAGACTTGCCTTGTAAGCTAATAACTCCACAAGAATAAAGTGAATACTCACTCTTCTTTTGGCGCTGACGTCTGGTACACTTGTTTTAAGTGAACGTTGCAAACTCTTGGCCGCCGTGATGTAGTGAGTACGTGTTTCTTCTTCTTAGCGCGCTACAGTCAGAGGTGGACCTAGGCCTCAGTCAACATGCCTCTCCAGCCAGCACGATCTCCGGCCAGCTGTCACCAGTTTCGCACACCAAGCCGGTCGAGGTCCCCTCGACTTGTGTGCGCCACCTTCTACGTGGACGCCCACTGTTGCGTTGTCCCACAGGCTCAGAGTCGAAGACTCTTCGGGCTGGAGCAAAGTTGTCCATACCCTATACATGGCCTAGTCATCTGAATCGTTGGATCCGTAGACGCCTGGCTAGACTCATGTCGCTGTACAGCCCATACAGTTCGTGGTTGAACCTTCTCCTCCAAATGCCATCAACGCAAAAAAGACCAAAGACCGCGCGCAGAACTTTTCTCTCGAAAACGGCCAAGAGACTGTTCGCTTGGGATATTTTCCATGCATCTGCGCCGTAAAGCAGGACTGGGGTGATCAAGTTCTTGTATAGAGTCAGCTTGGTCTTCCGAGAGAGGGCTCTACTACTCAATTGCCTTTTGAGCCCAAAAAGACAGCGGTTGGCAAGAGTTAGTCTGCGTTTGATCTCGGTACTGATATTGTTTGTACTGTTTACCACAGAGCATAGGTAGACGAAGTCCTTCACTACCTCAAAGTTATAGCTGCCTATGGTGACGTTCTGGCCAAGTCGTCGATGTTGTGCGTCCTTTCTCGATGACAGCATATACTTGATTTTTCCCTCATTCACCGCCAGACTCATTTTATCCGCTTCCGTTTCAATGCCAGCAAACGGTGGTGGAGCAGAGTACGTTTTTCGGTTGATCAAATCCCGATTATCACACAATCATGACACCAACTTTCGGGACTAACAATGCTTAGAGAGGATAAGCTTCTCAAACTTTGCCGTTCGGACTCTGCATAAAACTCTTAGTCTTCTCCATTCGCGAGAGAACACCTGCACGCACAACACGAGTGGTAGAAGATTGACCCGATTCAGTGGCCCAATCTAAGTACAGTTGACGCTCGATATGGTGAACATCAATATAGTGAACACACACAATTCTATACCATTTGTTCTACTCATCGTGTTGTGCGAAAATCTTGCATGATTAGTTATGTTACGTATTTTGTACACAGTTTGTAGTTGATTGAAGCAAATACAAAGTTCGTGTTGCTTGTATAAGGAATGTATTATTTTTGTTCCGTTTAACGTTTTTTTACGGGTGAGTTGTTTTTGTTAAAAACAAAATACAGTCAACTCCCTCTAAGTCGAATTTCCCTCTAACTCGAATTTTTTCGCCATTTTTATTTACCCTCATTTTCCATACACAGACCATCCTCTAAGTCGAACTCCCTCTAACTCCAACTAATTTTGATATCCCGTGAAAATTTGACTTAGAAGGAGTCGACTGTATTCATTTTTAAAAATATTGGCATGTTTTTAGTTATTGCAAAGAAAAATTGTAGTTATATTCTATTTTTGATGAATTGTACTTCAAAACGTACGCATTTTGATGAAATTTGCTCCAATCAGCCCACGTTCTTTACAATGAACAATCTCTCTCCAGTGAACAGGCCCGGTTTTTATTAGTTCACTATATCGAGCGTCCACTGTAACATAATACAATTAGTTTTTCAAGCTGTCTACAACGTCATTGCATATGCTGCCGACAGAGTAGGTATACCTCTATCAATTGCAACGCCGAACTGTGACCCTCTTGGTTATTAACATTTTCTGGCCACATAGCCTTTTCTTGTCTAGAATGTAGAAGGGAATATTCACAAACATTTTTTCAGCACATCAGGGTAGACGACAATTGACATTTTTTCATTAGAGCCCTTGATTCTGACTTAAGGCGACCAAAGTGTAGGTACCAGCCATTCTTAGCCGTATATGAAACCATTGTCAGTGATAACCAAATGTGCCAACGTTCGTCGCTGTAAATGGTTGCATATTTTAGGAAGAAATGGGTCTTGATACCAAGGGTTTTTCATTAAGCGCTTAATATCATTAAATTTACATAAATAAAATAAAATATGTGTGCGGTACCTTCGAATTGAATTCCTTTGAAAGGCCTACCGATGTCATTATATATGGACTATAACATCGTTCAAATGTCCGCCGCGGCTTCACCGTCTACCGCGCATCCGAAATGTCAAATTTTTCATGACTCTGGGGCATAAATCAGACAAAATTTGACCGATGGCATGGGTTATGCTAGCTTTGAGGGCCGCTGTTCACATCACCTCCACGTGAGATGACCATGCCCTCGAATTGCTCGTGAAGTATTTCTAATGTTGCGTGAGCTGTGTGGCACGTAACGCTGTCCTGTTGAAACCACAAGTCGTTGGTGTCCATATCATCCAATTCAGGCTAAAAGAAGTTGGTAATCATCGACCTACGAGTATAGTGCTCGCCGTTGACTGTGATGGCCCGACCATCGTCGTTCTCGAAGAAATGTGAATCGATGACACCGCCATCCCAAAATCCAGACCAATCAGTAATTTTTTGGGGATGCATTGTACACTCTTGGATCTCATGTGGATTAGTATCGTCCCAAATCCGACAATTTTGTTTTTTGACGTACATGCATTCATCCAGGAATGGGCCTCATCGGTAAAGATGAAAATTAAGGTCAGTTTCAACTGCTTCAGAGCTCATTCAGGGAACATACGGCTTTGTCTATGGTCGCTTACCTTCAGCACCTGGGTCAGTTTTATCAGAATATTGTTAGAGTGAAAGCTTTAAGTCACGGCGCAAGATTCACCAAGTTGTGGTCTGCGAAAGGCCGCCTATCAACTGCCAAAGTCGGGAAATATCTTTTGGAAGAACCTTTACATTACTACACCAGAACTGAACGCATTTTAGTTAATTCAAACAAATTCAAGGAAATAGGAGAGGAGGTTATACAAAGTATCCTCCATATGGGTTGCAAAGAAAAGTAACTTGCAGATTTGACACTATTCCCGGGATCGCTGGAAGAAAACGAAAATATTGACCACAGAAAAATTATACAAAATGTGGCGCATGTTTTGCAACATTTGCTTGTCTCACACCCAGGCGAGCTCTTGTAACAAAGCACTGAACAAAATACACATTGAATGTTGAAACTTTCCGAAAAAAAAGCATCTTCAGCCAATATCGGTAAAATTTGCGACAAAAATTCAATACTTTAAGAGCTGTGGTCACCGTTGCG
Organism: Myathropa florea; assembly: GCA_930367185.1. NCBI lineage: Eukaryota > Metazoa > Arthropoda > Insecta > Diptera > Syrphidae > Myathropa > Myathropa florea. Next base: position 48,115,004 of record OV884002.1, read on the forward strand.
TAGGAAGTAACTGCATCGCAACTTAAACAAAAATTTCATGGTTCGATTCTGGGTCAGATCACCAACTTTTTTTCAATGCAACATGTTTCTGCATTTTCTGACAATGCTTCAAAAGCAAAAATCGTTTAATTGGCTTTTGGAGCCAACATCAAACTCAACGTCCGTCTACTTAAATGGTTGCTGTAGAAGTTAGACAGTAGCTCTTTGTGAGCTACAATGCTTTTTAGTTCCCAGTATGCCTGGCGTAGTTGGTAGGTGCGTCGACTCCTACGCTCGATGTTCTCGGTTCGATTCCCGAAAAAACACCAAACATTTTTTCACGGCTCCACCTCTTTCGTGTCACTGATAATGCTCAAAGAGTACAACTGTCTAGAAAAAGCTTCTCAATCTCGCCGTTCGGAGTCGGCATTAAACTGTAGGTCCCCTCCACTCGTGAGAGAACAATAGCACGCACAGAACGAGTGGTTGCTGAGAAGCTAGGCCCAGGTCCACCTCGGACTGTAGCGCCGCCATTATTATTATTATAATATGGCCGCTATCAAAGTTTGCAAATCCCTGTTGGAAGACCCTTTATATGCATCAGCACAGAAAGGAAAGACTTTAAGCAAAATGACACTTCTTTCTTGTTAAGTGAACACCATTCCATCTTGACTGCACTCAAATCCACTCTCCAGTCTCCACCGCTTACCACAGAACACCTTCCATCAAGTGTCCTTAATTGCTTATTAACTGCTCCATTGTTCCAAGTGTTGCCCAGTTATCCTTTCACCGATGCAGAAAAAAACTCCGGGAGTCCTCTGCAAAAGTTTTCCAATTCATTCATCTCGTGAATAGAGAAACAATTTGTTTCGCTTAAAAGGATAAACTTTCGTCCTTCGAATTGTGCATTGTTTACTTAATTCCTTGTGCGCAGCAGGTTTTTTTTGTTTTCATGCTTTATACCCCATTCTCTGGTCACGCGGTGTTTACCATGAACCATTCCAATTTTGTCGTCCATTATGAGAAAAGTTTGTGACTGAGGACGAGATATAAAAAAATAAAAATATAAAAGACTTCTGTTGAATAAGCCTTTTTCGGTGTTGCATTTATCCTTGTTCCATTCGAGTGTGTCCACTGACACTTAAAAGGTTCACTTGTCACTTTCGCACACAGGCATTGTGGGGCGTTTGGCAAGAGTACGACGTGAATGCGGCTCGAAGGACCTTTTATTTAACTTTTTTTTCAGTTCTTTTGACGGAGGAACGGAGAAGGTATCACCGTAGGCCAGATGCTGAAGTGATGATGTTGCGATTCAGTGAGAGGATGTACGACAAAGCAATTTGTTTGGCTTTTAGTGGGATTAAGTGATGTCCTTAATTATGCTTATTTTGTTCTTAAAATTTGGGGAGTTCGGAGGAGAGTGCTGGCATGCGTTCTACTTGAGTCAGGGAAAGGTCTGGATTTTTTAAGCATTTTCATTCAGAAGACCGTCCTAGTTGTCATCTCTCTTGACTTTATTGAAAGAGAGTGAGTAAAGGATGTCATTTTGTGGCTTTTTTGCAGCTTACTTACTTGGGAGTTGCTTTGATCTAGACCCTAGATCAGTCGCAATATGGACAGAGAACGGGGTAAAGCGCCTGTAGGTTCAAGGACTCTTTTAGAGTTCCACTGTTCCTCTCATTGAGTCAAGAATGGGGTGTACATCGTCTGTCGGAAATTTGCTGGGGAGCACTCATATAAGTTTGATACTCCAAAACCATCGCCTTGTCGTCAGGGTTTACTTTAGAGAATTTGGTCCATCCATTGAGTAGTCAGTGCAGAGGCCACCCAGAACACGTTGACGTACGTATATTGTAATGAGTTTATGAAGAGTTTCCAACACTGACAGCGTTGAACTAGCGTCATTACTGCATTCCAGCGAGCACCTATCCCAATTAATCACATTCCTTGTATGGAACCTTCCCTTCATTGACTCAAAACAAGGTGCTTTTGCTCCTATTTTCCGCCGCAGCTTTATTCGATTTGAAAATTCATTCTCCACGCATTTTGGGTCGGATTTCAAAAATGTTTGGTATTTCCATTTGCACACGCCGATGCTTCTGTTCCGCGCACTGCACGAGTCCTTTCACAATCTGGTGGCGTCTTGTTGTGAGTGCAGACTTTCAGTGACACCCTCCCGCCGGTCTGCCGACCACCGTTGGTGGCATAAGGAATTCCAAAACGTCGAGATGCGCGACGCTAGTCAGTTTTACAGGATTCGGTGAAACGTTATAATCCCGTTGATATACCACGCGCAAAATTTGCGGCGAATGGCGATAATTGTTGGACTGTTCCACATAATACCCCGCATTCGACGTGGCAGCAGGCGGGTGGCAGTATGGCGGTGATCCCGGTTGAGGTGAAAACAGTGACTTCCTATTCAACTGGAGGTTTATCCACACAAACATTCTCACTCACACTAACACACGCATAGACTCTTGTGCAAGGATGTTCTTTATTCCATGTGGTCGCGGCTGAAATTTCGTGTTGCATATGCGACGACGACGACGTAGACCACCCGGTGGGGGACGTTTAGGCTTCGTTTGTGTTGAACCTCAGACCAAATTTCAGAGGGAAACGTCGCGGTTTAGAGTTTTCACGTGCGCTCATGTGTGTGCGCCTTCCGTTGACACCATCTCCTGGGTTGGATTTGATTTTGGCACAGGATAAGTTTTAATCGGCATCTGTCTGGGTTTTCGGGTGAGCCCGTGACGGATTGAAGTTTGTTTGGAACGAACATTTGTGAGGCAGTTTTAGTGAATTTTTGTCACTTTGTCACGCAAGGACGGAATGGGTTGTTGACAGAGGGAACATGATATGAGACTTTCCAGTGGGGACTTACTTCTTGATGGAGTCAATGTCCTTCGTCTTTGTGCCAGAAGTTTTGTTGGGAAATGGGGTGTTATTTTGACATGGCCAAGTGAGATTTTTTTCTTGACCAGATTTTTTCTGTGTCAAAGTGCTTTGAGGCGGTGGAGTACGGTGACTTACCTTTGAAGCGAACATAAAGTCTAGCAGTTTCTTAGCTCTGCGTTGGACAAGTAGACTTTGGTTTGCGCCAACACTTTGATAAACGCGTTTTTTTCCCCGGTAAGACATCTTGACGCTTGCTGATCATGAAAATTTCGAAATGAGTCACTTTTTTACTGAGCCTCAGTTTCATACGAATTACCTGACAATCGTTGCCGATTGCAGTGTCAGGCGTCAGAACGTATTATATTACAGCGTCAACGTTGACGGGAAAACTAAAATTGCATTTATAAATAGTTCATAGGACGTGCCATTTTTTCTAATATTTTATTAAAAAATGCGCACGACTTGAAATTTGTGTTCAATTCGCCAGACGATTGAAGCGCTTACTTGTGTTGGGATTTGAACCGGTCCTGAAATAGGTTACTACACAAACTTAAGTCCAGGTAAATAATTCATTCACATAACTGATGACTATACGAGTAGCGTCGAAATGGAGTGTAACTAGATTCAAGAAAATACTTCAAAACACGTTACATAATCGAAATCATCCGAAATCTTCAACACCGGCAAACCGTTTTCAAACGACACCCATTAACTGAAATGCGACCTGCAGGAGCACATGGGTTTCTATTTGATGCTATTTGGCGCAAGGACCTCACTGAAAGATCAATCGATTAGGATTTAGGAAGTTGGGCCCAAGTCCACTCTGGATTGTAGTAAGTTAACACGCCGCATAGCGATACTACCTGAGTGGGTCGGATACTTCGCGCAGGGAATATTTTAGGCTTAAATTTAGTTCTAATTTGGATTCTGGCGAATAAAGTATAATTCTAAAAAAGCGTTTTTAATTTGTAAGTCCAACGGTTGGTTAGAGGCTTAGCCTTCCCTTTCGCGTTTTTTAAGAACCCCCTTTCGGGATTCGCTAACTTAGTACAACAATGTTGTTATTATTAATATCCTTTCACTACTCTAATCAGCTCTATGTTTAAACGGGACACTCTGTTGTGCTATCTGATCATTCGGAGAAAAAGAGAAGGGATATTTGTTAATAGGACCAAAATCTGCCTCTTAGTCAGAAGATCCTGGCGAAAACATTTAGTGTAGTTTACAATGAGATCTTAGCCGCTATCGCTATTTAAAAGACTGTAGAATTATTTTTTTTTTATTTCTTCAATCGAATAAAGTCCCTTTACTCATTTCCAACGTTTAAAGCCTGGATGACCAAAGATATAACTGCGCACTTTAACCGACTTGGAGTGCGAAAGTTAAGCTAGCTGCTAAAAGACTGTTGGCATTTGTAGCACATTTGGCAGACTGTAGCACTTCTTGAAATAGACGAACAAGAATCAATTTGTTTACTGTAATGTCTAATGCTCTTGTTAGCTCGGTATGATGGTAGTTTTGAAAATATATATCATATAAATTCTGTCGTATATTTCTCCTTTTCTGTCTCTCGACCTCGTAATGATCAGAGTGGATCTTATCTTTCGACAGGGTCTTGCCCTAAACGACGAACATGCTCGCCGCATTTTCATCGTGTATGAGCTGGTTCGCGAGCCGCTCGCTGTTGGCGAAAAATTTCGATTATGTCGTGTTCGTTGGCTTTGATGTTCGCCGTGTAGGGCCCTGTTCGCGAGCAAACCTCATTTTTGCTGTGAACGTCGCCGAGTGCATATCGCGGATTAGGCACAATGTCAACAGTCAGCCACGATTTTATCGAGGAATTAACGGTTTGAAGAAACAACACGAAACGAATGTTCGCCAAATATGTTCGCCGTGTAGGAGTTAACGCAAGCGAGCAAGTTCGACGAGCATGTTCTTCGTTTAGGGCTACCTTAAGAAAGAAATTTAGCAACACTAATCTGCCTTTCGTTTCCATGATATTAAAAAAACTAGGACATCCCTCGATTTGGAAACACGTTTGTTTTATTGGTCGCTGAGAAAGTTTAAGGAAAGAACGGCAGACGTTCAAGCTATTGAAACTTGGGGTTAGACCTCTTCATCCAATAGGTAAGGTGTCTGATACCAGGAACGTCCATTAAACTGGTTAAGAGTCGGAACAGAAGTTGCTTTGGAAGAAACTTTCAAACATAACATTTGAATACGTATTCTAGAGTTGCCCTTAAACGTTAGATGCCAAAAATACATCGTGCCTTATAACCTCAACGATACAACATGGGAGTTGAAAATTAATTTTTTTAGTTGAAAACTACGTACGTGCAGCAAGTCTGTTGTTTGAATGCATCGCATTATATCTCTGCAGTCTCGATGGCTCATTTCGTCTCGGATATCATTCAACACATTATTGGTTCTGAAGAAAATCCCAACATAAGGCACACAGAACAACCCCAAGTAAGTAACTCCTCTAACCCCCGTTCAATTGCTGCTAGCTACTATCAAGTTTCCCACGAAAATATTCGTCGATTTTATGGCACAGAACCTCATAATTCCTTGGCACACCATGCCAATTGAGCCATTTTCGTTTGGCTTGCACGTCATAAAACGATTTTATTTAATAACTGGTTCAATGTTCCTTCATCAAGTGCCGGTGCATGCACGCAGGAAGTATATCATCCCCGAAACGCTACGCATCACGTTACGTGTTAGCGGCGATGTTGCGTGAATACCTGCGATAGTGTCGCATAACAAATGATCACCTAATTGCTCAAGGCACTCAATGACACCAATAGCACGCCTCTGAACGCCTGCAAACCATGTCAACCCGCTCACCTGCACGAAAACCCCTAACAATCAATTACGGAATAGTTGCAGCACCCGATTTGCCCATTAAAACGGAATTTAGGGGTTGGATACGAAATGAAGACATCACTCAGGCATAAATCACTCGAAGACAATTCGCAAACACTCACACCTCCTCCACGTGTGGGGGGCGACTACACGACAAGGTGCAGTGTAAACAGGTTTATGACACCCCACCACTCAGTGCCAACCCCAAGAGCGTGGAGGGAGGTGTTTGACATTTTCGTTCTATTTACTGAGGCTCATTGGCAGGTATAAGCACGCTCATCCTTTGAGGTTTTCCGGTCATGCGGCTTAAAATCAGATTCCTCCATGGAAGGAAGGACGTATCTGTGAGTGCTTGATGCGCATCTAAAGACTTTCGATGGCGATGATGGGGATGATGACGTCCGGATTCGACTGGTGCATGTGCGGTGGATGGGAGCAGGATTAGCCAGTCGAAGGGCGTGTGTGAGATTGTGCAGTGCTGTGCAAGATGGCAGTCGGTATCTGCCGACTGCACTCAATGCGCTGCTTGAGGGAGGAACTCCCTGTTTCCATCGCTGCACATCGGGCATTTGTGTGCGGAGGTTGCGTTGTTGGTCTGCGAAGCATTCCTTGAAGACTACTTAATCAAGTGGATTTCCTGCTTTGAAGAGAGATAGACGGATGGGGAGAACCAATCCGGATTGAGCCACCACTTACCGAATTTAATCTTCGGAATATCCTTAAATTTGAAGGGGCGAATGCTTTGCAGGACCACGTGCAATTTGAAGGGAGCGGGGGTTGTTTTGCGGCAAAATATATATGTTCCTTGGACATCTGAACAACACGCCATCAATAACGATAAAAGATGTTGAGAAATTAGCAAAAGCCACGTTATAGCTGGACTGTTCTTGAAAAAGGTTGGGATGTTAGACTTAAGCTTGAGGCGTCTAAGAATTCAAAAACTTGAGTTACCCGCAAAGCTTTTTGCATATCTGCGATCTGAGATTAATGTTATTCACGTACACGACATTAATTTCAGCAGAGCGATACCGCGAAACGATGGCTCTATTGTATGACAAATTTCCTGCATGTTTGGTTTTCAGACTTCGATTGATCCCGGATTCTTGTGATTTTACACCACTTGACTTTTTCGTTTAGGACAATGTCGACGATAAAATTCACGCCATTGTATACTAACGAATCATGCACCAAAATAAAACATCAGAGCTGTTATTCATGAAATACCCCCGCAATTATGAGAAAAAGTGGTGAACAATTTCTTTAAAAGATAAAGCATAGCCATGCTATAATGAATAACATTTGAGACGTATTTAATAAAATAACTCTGCCTTCAAGACATAAAGTCAACAATAAAGGTCTTGTGTCAAAAAAAAAAATTCATTGAAATGGGTCAAAGTTTTTTTTAGAAGGATGAAAAGAAGCTGCGGTAAAGATACCTTGCATGATAGCAGGCGGAATAACGCATGGAAGAAGAACCAGAGAAAATCTTAGCAAAAACTCGTCTCAATAAGCATTGATCGTAGCACACTTAGTTTATATTCTGGTAACCAAACGTACTCTCAGACCCCTTAAAAATCAAACAACAAACAGCGTTGTAAAATAAATTTAGAAGCTTACATAGGTTCGTTCTCAAATGCTGCAGGAACATACACTGCTGAGCAAAATAATGAGCACGCATGGTACCTTATCTCTCTCGCTTTCTCTAACGCTTTGAGTGATAATGCAGAAGGCTCATTTCTCAAATCAAAACGGATTTGAACTTAAACATCGATGCAACTTTTAACATCAATAATTAGAAGAAGATTAATGGAGCATAGTCTAAAAGCGCCGTGGCCGTGTGGGTTCGTGCGCATTAGACTTTCACATTCTAGGTTCGAATCCAAGTTCCGACAAAAAAATTTTCAAAAAAAAAATTGTTCGCGGCTCCACCTCTTTCGAGTCACTGACAATGCTCAAAGAGTATAACTGTCTAGAAAAAGCTTCTTAATCTCACCGTTCGGAGTCGGCATTAAACTGTAGGTCCCCTCCACTCGTGAGAGAACAATAGCACGCACAACACGTGTCCAGGTCTACCCCGGACTGTAGCCCCGCCACCATTATTATTATAATCTAAAAGCTTACCATCCTAAAAAGTGTCCCCTTCTATCAAAAAAAAAATATCAAGGACTTGAAAAATGGCGAAACATACTTTGGTCTGATGAGATAAAAATTAATCTATTTGGACCAAAAATTGTACTGTTCGAAATCTATATTTTTGGTTTTAGTTTTAAAGTAAAAATTAATACAGAATAAGAAAAAAAATAACTACCTAAGTATAAAAACGTTGTTTTGGCTTTAATAACCGGAATTCAATTTTTCACCAACCTGTGCTTATTATTTTGCACAGAAGTGTAGGTCTTTGCTTGTAATGAAATGACAGTATTTTTTTCGGTATGGACACGGAAAACGTCTCACACAGGTTAAGCGATACGGTCCAGTGGAGAACCAGCTCCGGCCGGACGGATTTTCGTTTCTGAGCCTCCACACAAGTGCAGAAGGACCACAAATAACTTGTGCGCAACTGGGGACCTAGCTTTCCCAGTTCTTACTTACTGATCTTACTTAATGAAGAGTTTTTTTTTATTTCATTTTTATTAAGACTTAACCTTACTTGCTAGACAAAAATTACTAAAACTAGCTTAACTAACTTGTTATAAACTATCTTACTGGCCCTCGGCAGGCACTTTAAGCTAAGCTTAAAACTTAATAATGTCTTTCGACTTATCCTACAATTATTGCTAACTAACTAACCTGACAATTAACAATTAATAGCAATAATTAATAGCAATAATTGTAGGATAAGTCGGAAGAATGAAACTGAATGAAGAGTCTGGTTGGTTATGGACAGATCCTAATCCAGATCTTAGTGACATACGATAAAGAAGGTGGAGTGAGGAGGAGTTTGAAAATGATAAATAGAAAGCATCGAAAACAGACTGCTCTGTCTATGAGTATGACCTCACTATGAGAATGACGATAGCATTTTCCTATTTCAAGAATACAGACAATCGTTAGCCAATAATCTCTATTTATTGTCGCTCAAGATCCAGGCTAGCCATCGAAATGTGTACAGGAGATTAGAATAGGCAGGACGTACATTTTTGCGCAAATGTGCCATGTTGTATTTTAAAAGGACTTACATACTTACTTAGCAGGCCTACGACCCATATAGGGTCCTAGCTTGAGCTATCGCTGCTTTCCATTGTTGACGGTCCTGGGCACTCTGCTTCCAGTCATCAAGACCAGGCTGTCTTACGTAGGCGATGACTTGGTCTTTGTACCGGAGGTTCGGTCTTCCTCTCCTTCTCGAACCAGGAGACTCGGATTCGAAGACCCTCTTAGCTGGAGCGTTGTTGTCCATGCGCTCGATGTGGCCGAGCCAATACAGTCGACGGATTTTTTCCTTCCGGACTACATCCACATACAGCTCATAGAGTTCGCGGTTGTGTCTTATCCTCCATTCGCCTTCCTCGCAGACGGGACCATATATCCGACATAGAATTTTTCTTTCGAAGGCACCAAGAATCAGCTCCGCAGTTCTGCTTAGTGTCCAGCTTTTTTAAAAGGAAAACGAAGATAAGCGTCGTGGCGTAGTGGGTAGGTGCGTCGACTCCTGCGCACGAAGTCTGGTTTCGAATCCCGAAAGAACACCTTTGATATTTTCACGGCTCCACCTCCTTCGAGTCACTGGTAATGCACAAAGAATATAACTGTCCACAAAAAGATTCTCAATCTCGCCGTTTGGAATCGGCATTAAACTGTAGGTCCCCTCCAGTCGTGAGAGAACGAGAGCACGCACTACAAGATTGGTTTCTGCGTCGCCATTATTATGATATTATATTATGTTCTATGGTTGATTACGCAATAAAACTGAAGCCGCAAGGGAAAGACCCAAAGTTAAACAGATAGTTTTGATGCTGAGATAATGATTTCTCACTAAATACTCTTCTACGCGAATGATGAAACATGATTGTTTTTGTTTTAAATTTGTTTCATTGGTTAAGAATAATTAAAATCGCCTCAAATTTTTACGTGCAATGGTTTTGTCAAAGAGCACATTATACCAATATTCAGAACCAGACCTTGAAGAACTACAGTAGAATCTCGAAAAGATGGACATTATAAAACATCAACGTCTTTTGGAATTGTTCATCTTTCCAAGCCTCTAAGCCATCTTAAGTTAAAGAAGAACGTTTAGTCATACATAAAAACATTGTATACATAATTTAAGAAAAAACAAGAAACATTAAAAAATAAAAAAAAATTTCATAAGAGGTAAAAAACAGACTTATTTAGATATGGACTGTCGCTCTAAAGTTGTCACTCTGTAGTAGACTGTCGTCCAGAAGCAAGATGGGAAACAAATCGTTCATCTCTCCGAACTGTCCATGTTATAGAACCGTTCACATTTTCGAGATTTTACTCTACCCTCAATGTCGGTTCTTGAATTTGATGATTGGATGATTTCGACCCTCCAAATAAACCTTGTTGCCGTTAAAGAAAAGCAAACAAATTGAATTAGTCTCTGAACATTTGCTAGCTCCTGGTTAAGTAGGGACGGTACATATTTAGTTTCATTTCACTAGGATTCCATCATCAATTTTAATCAAATCTGCCAAGGCTACAGAAGCGAGTGAAACCGACAACTGGTCGAGTTCCTATTGAGTCCTCGGAACGGAATCGAATTTCCTATGTCACTGTTGACATCGAGGACTTCTGTTTGTTTGATATTTTAGATTGAATCCCTGAGCACACTCACTGGATCAAGGAGCTTTGATAAAGTTTCAAACAAGAAACTGTGTACACAGCCTGCGATCGTGGTCGGATTCGTATTGACAAACGCGAGAGTGATTCAAAGCTCCTCCACAGTCAGCGTCAGTCTATGCCATGATCTCCAACTCAGCACCACCCAAAACGGCGCCCACTTCAATTTATTCAGGACAATGCCGTGCTCATACGTACGTCCTAACAACTGTCAATTGGGATTATGGTTGGCACCTTTTAATAAGCGGAAGCATACACAATTTCCCCGATAAATGTGAGCCAGTTATTTCGTTTTTTTTTTCATCACACATCAACCATCGGGTGTGTGCGTGTACGTGGGTGTTGTGAAACTTCACGCCACATCGTGCCTACGCAGGATAACTCTGTCGCAACAACAAATAACTCCAACTGAGCGAGAGGGCATTATTTGCATGCCAGTTAATTAGATTTATCGATTTGAAAATTTTAATTAACAACGTACGCCGCCGGCTCCACGCACCTTCGCCATCGGTACCATCCCCGAGCACGGCAACACACCGACCCACACCCAAAGGCCACAACCTGAGCTGCATGCCAAACGAAAGGATGCGGCGAGAGCACAAAAAAAGGAGTAGAAGGAGCTGCGAATGTGAATGGTAGTTGACAACCAAGAAATTGCTTAAACCGAAGTATTTAAAACAAAACGCACCCATCCGCCCAACCACCTCCCACTTGACGACAATCGCCCCCTAATCAAAGTGCACAACGAGCGCCGTGACTAAGGTGGCACACGGTGAGGGTGTTAGGCAACGCTCTTCGCGCGGTCTTAATTTATTTAACTTTTTCTTAAGTGAAAGACAAAGATTTATTTTTCACTGAAGACACCGCACCCCATTCCACCCCAGCCACCAGGACGTGGGGGGCGTCACCAAGGACCGACGTTGACAATTCCGCATAATTATTTCCCGCTCAAGGGGTTGGCAAATTGAAAAATGGATTTGCTCCCGTAAGTGTTTCCCTTTTTTTCGCCTTTTCTACGATGTGTGTTGCTTGACAGATTCCGGGAGGCGGTGTGTGGGTGGTGGCATATGTAAGTTCGAGGTGGATTGTCTTACAAGGACGACACGTAGCTTTGGCGATGGGTGAAGGGTTTCGGGCGGCAAGCGTAACAAGTTGAAACGGTGATGAATTTAGATGCCGCGTTGGAGGTTGAGCGCCGACTGTCACCCCGGTGAGAGAAGAAAAACGCGGGGCGTGAAGAACAATGCGAAGAAATTTCACAAACAAACGAAGCGATGGAGGCTTTGATAAAGGGTGCTTCTTCATAAACATTCGTTTGTTTACTTGGTAACCGTGGGTGATGTGTGTTTAGGGGGGATGAGGAAACCTATTGACTGAATCGTTTGAAAGGAGAATGGTTTCAAAAAAAGACGTTCTTTAAGGATTCTTAACTTAAGGAACCATTTAAGATGAATAACCGTTTTGTATGTGGGAGGGAATTGGATAAATCTGGTTCGTTGGATAGAATGAAAAATCTGATTTCAATACTTCAATGAAGTACTTCGAATACTTCGAAGTCCAAAATTGAGAACGAAAAAGTTGACAGAAAGAAATGTGAAAATGAATTCGGGAAGGAACTAGAATAAGCCTCTTCTCAAATTCTAATCGAAACCTTGTGTGAAGTCATGTCTACAGTCTAAGTCGAAAAATTGTTTTTCTGGAGCGTTTCAACAAGAGGTTTTAATTTCAATCCCGCACCATTTCCAAACTGTCAACACGCAATTATCACTGTGATGACTTCTGAATGCTAAAAGCCAGAAAGTTATTATTTAAAATACAAAACTGTAAAAATATAACGAAAACCTTTCGTTAGGTTCGTTCTGTTTCCGGTCATCATCAACCGTCTTCTCACGCAGTGAATTTAATCAACAGATTTGACAGTCTCGAGCATGGAAGTTACCAGTTGAGCTAAAAAAAAAGGAAGTGCGCACGCAGAAGAATCGTTTCAAGGCAGTGTACACCGTTAACCATGCGAAAATAGTTCCACAAGGTTAGACTGTGCATGCTCAATATTACTTTTGTTTTTTGGAGGACTTGTATAATGGAATTCATCGTGTTCAGCCGGATTACAATGAAATTGGCTGCTGATTTTTGTTGCATGACAATGCACTGTCACACAACATCTTAAATTTACGTAAAAAAAAGTATCACGTCTGTTATTCGCGAAATACATCCCCATTTGTGGGAAAAAATCCATCAAAAGTATTACTACGTAGACAGTGCCGACGCGATCAGTTGGCAGATGCAGAGTTCGTTCTTTTAACTAAAATAAAAATGCGGCCACTTTTCGTAAAAATATTCAATTTTGCCGTTGATTTAAAATGGCACCACTTGTTGGATATACTTACAAAGTGTCTTCCATTAGGGACTTCCGGACTTTAAGAGTTGATTGCGGTCATATTATTCAAGCTACGTCTGTCAAATTGACTGTCAAATCACCGTGGATGGACATAGCTTTCAACGACATGTGCAGGGGATAAAATTGTTTTATGAAAATGGATGTTCTGTTCGGGCAACGTTCCGTGCGCTTCGTTCTACCGGGAGGAGTACTCGCAATGGGGTGGATAAGTTTAAGTCCACTGGTTCAGTAAACGATAAACCAATACCCGTACTCTTACGTCGAAGGAGGATCGAAGGCAGTCGATTTCGCGTCGCTCACACAAATTCGCCTTTTCGTAGACCACAATTTGTCGAACTTTGCGACGCGACTTGGACCTGCATGCGAACAAAATTCAGCTGAGCCAGGAGCTAAAGGTAAACGACCAAAGGCAACGACGTGTCTTCGCGGAATGGACTCTGGAGCAATTGGGAACTAATTTTCATCGAAAAATAATTCTCAGCGATGAGGCCACATTTTTATGAGAACGACGTTGACCAGGCCGGGCCATCACTGTCAACTGATGATTACAAACTTCTTTTGACCTGAATTGGACGATATGGACACCAATGACATGTAGTTTCAACAGGATAGCGGTACGTGTCACACAGCTCACGCCACATCAAATTCTGCACGACCAATTCGAAAGCATGGTCATCAATGTAATGTGAACTGACCCTCAACATCGTATGATTTGGGTAGATAGGTAGGTAAAAGCGGCGGTGGACATACAGATCCTGTTTTTGCACCCAATTAGCGCCATGAAAGCGCCGTTTTTCTTTTTTTTTGGGATACCTAATTTGTGAGAAGGGGGTAAAAAGGAGTGTGTATTCACTCAGATTAGCCTAATTGTGTGTGTTGACCCCGTTAGACTTTTTCTTGTGGGGTTTTCTGAACTCACAGGTCTATGCGAATAAGCCACATGTCACAGCCATCGGTTAAATTCAGTCTGATGTATGTGCCAGAGTTATGAAAAATTAGACATTTTGGATGCTCCCACTCAGAGAAGCCGTCGCAGGAATTTGAACGATGTAATATTTTAAAGATGTGGGCGCCGTAGCGTAGTGGGTAGGTGCGTCGACTCTTACGCTCGATGTTGTCAGTTCGATTCCCGAAAAAGCACCAAACATTTTTTTACGCCTCTTTTGAGTCACTGACGATGCTCAAAGAGTATAACTGTCTAGAAAAAGCTTCTCAATCTCGCCGTTCGGAGTCGGCATTAAACTGTAGGTCCTCTTCACTCGTGAAAGAACAATAGCACGCACAACACGAGTGGTTGCTGAGAAGCTAGGTCCAGGTCCACCTCGGACTGTAACGCCGCCATTATTTTTATATTATTATAATATTTCAAACATAATGGCATTAATAGTCCTCTAAAACTAATAAAAATGTTTTGTGATATCTCACACTCACTTTATTTTATTTGAATTTAAAGATAGGAAGCGCTTAATGAATCACCCTTTACTTGGATCTGGTCATTTGGCCTTTTTTTGTCGCCTGACAAGTCTTGTCAACCGATCAATTTATCTCCTGAGATCCGCTTAGGAAGCCGAAAAGATTTTAAACAATTCCCAGTTTGAATCACAAGCTATTTATGGCTTTAAAGAGAAATCCTTAAATTAATTTGAATTAAAAAAGAACCCTTTACACGCCATACTCTCCCTATGTATATCCCACACTCCTCTTCATTCATAAATCTACTTGCAATTTTCAAATACCAATCGACGGCCAACAATTCACTCAAAATAGGACAAATTTCGTGATAAATCCCTTCGCCCCACCCTTCGTCGTCCCGTCTCGTCCTGGCATGAGAATGACAAATTCAAAACCTCAGACATGCAAATGCGAGCAACTCAAACTATTTGCCGGCAACATTTTAATGAAAAACATCTCGAAACTTTCATATGGTTCGTTAGATCGCCCCCACTTGACACACACTTGACACATATCGAACGAATGTCCTTCTAATAGAATACTTTTGTCCTTTTATTTGTATGCATTGCAGGGAAGAGCTTCACGTTAACCATCACCGTATCGACATCACCACCGCACATAGCCACCTACAATAAGGCGATAAAAGTCACTGTGGACGGTCCCCGGGAGCCCCGCTCGAAGACAAGTAAGTAAACAATATCCTTTGGAGCAGGAATCCATTTGTTGTTTGCCGGAGGGCAATTTAATTTGCATTCAAACACATGTATCCAATCCTCGGGAGAGACTAAAACACATACAAAAACACACACACACGCACACGATGAGACCGGCCTTTGTGGGACTGGATGTGCCTGGCCGAATGACAACGACAACGAGGAGCAGTTGGGCCAGGCTCTAAATGAAATGCATATCAGCCGGTTGAGATCTATGCGCAAACACACATTATTCCTTGACTCCTGAGTGGGTGAGGGGGAAGGGGGCTGGTGCCTGTGAGTGTGTCGACCAATCTATCCCACAAATGATTTATCTTTCGAAAATATTTAATGTATGAGAAACGGAGATGCAGAGATACGAAGATACAATTGCTCAGGACTTATTTATGGTGCCGGTCTTTTGCATACAGACGGATTGCCGGGCGAAAATCCTTGGTTCAACTGACTCAACTCAACCTCTTCGGTCGTGCCTAAGTCCTTGCGAGTCCATACTTGTGGAGGAGAGGCTCTTGGATTTGAAATTTGCATTTGCCT
This sequence comes from Myathropa florea, assembly GCA_930367185.1. Classification (NCBI taxonomy): domain Eukaryota; kingdom Metazoa; phylum Arthropoda; class Insecta; order Diptera; family Syrphidae; genus Myathropa; species Myathropa florea. The sequence continues at coordinate 48,130,643 of OV884002.1, forward strand.
TGGCATCAGCAAGAAGGATCTCTCTGGCTCTGTTGATAATTGACTTCAAGTCTATATCCGTCTTCGTGTGACTCGCCTCGGTCGACACTGTTGGCCAAGGCTTCAGAGTTTCGTAATTAATTGAGGAAGCTTAAGTGCTGCTGTATGCCATGCCCCCAATGTCCGATTACATGCTACGAATATCTAATGAATTGCGTATTTAATTAATGTCGCCCTGTGTGGAGGCGGAGGTGTAGTACATCCATCTATCTGTTCGCCCAGTCACTGAGTGGATGAAATATTTTACATTGTTTCGGGTGAACTCATCTGATTGGCAGTTCGAAAGACGAAGACAATGAGGCAGTGGGTGGTCATGGGCCGGTCTCCATGGTCATTCCAAATTATTTCTTTCTTCTGAAATATCTGGCACGAGCTCTGGATAACATTTTAAGGCTCATCACTTGTAGTGGTCCAGGCGGTTATAGTGGACAGACTTTTAAGGGCGGAGGCACTTCTACCGAACACAAGCTAAGTGTGGAAAAAATCTGTGCTTTGGATGGCACGAAGAAGCATCGTTTCCTTGCTCTACCAACCGACTCAACTTCGAATCAAGATCAAGAGTCATCGCTTTACTTGTGACTAAAGCAACACCGTGTTTGTCTGCTAGAGCATTGTGACACAGAATGCATCTGCAGTCTTCGTTCAAAAGTCTGTCAGAAAATGCTGAATTTTTCGGCAGTATCTGGTTTTTAAGACGGAAATCAGAACTAAAAAGGAATGAGTTGGGTAAGCCTTTCTTCACGACACGACTGGATGGCGCAGTTGGTTGGGATTCAATTTAACGGCACTGGGACTGGAGTAGGTTGATATCTGGCAGTACAATGGACCAGTTTTGAGTCTGAGTGCTCCAGTAGTGTTTCAAAAATTTTCCGAAAACGAAAAAAAAGCCTTTCTTCCATTTTAATCTGCGTCATCAGTTGTACAAGGACAACTGGGATTTGGTTTGATAATTCTTTGGTGCCAGAGCGTTGCCAATTTATACATAGCTCTAAGGACGTAGAATATCAATAAACAGATGACGCTGTATAGCCCTTCCAGACTTTCGTTGAACTTTCGTTACAGAACACAATGTCTCACCCAAATATTTTCTTTCCAAACGTTTAAGGTTCAATCGTTTAAAGGAGTCAAAGGGGTCTCATTTCTTGTGGATCGGGCAAACGATACTGAGATTCCACTAATAGGGCATGCTTTCCTTCGACCATATCTCACAGATGAGGTGGGGCACCAGATCACCAGATCACCTCCATCTGCTTTAAACATTTCAGCGGGCAGACTATCTGCACCAGCAGCTTTGTTAGACTTCAGTCTCGATATCGCTATTGACTTCGTCTAGACCTAGATTCTATCATCGTCCGTTGTGTTGAGTGGAATATTCTGCCTGACAGCGGTATTTGTGTCCTCATCGCCGTTCAACAGTCTGCAGAAATGATTTTTCCAAATTCTCAGTATCGACTGCGAAGCTACTATTAGCTGTCCATTTTCGTCCCAACAGGCTTCTGTCCGAACTTCATACCCAATTGATAAAAATTTCACACTTTGGTAAAACTTTCGATCATCATTCCTGCCATAATACCTCTCCATCTCTTCGATCGCGCGCTTCTTGTGCTCTTTCTTTTTCTTCCTGAGAAGCCTTCCCTTCTTCTCTGTTCGTAGAGCTCACGAACAGCTCTCGTAGTTCGATGCAGCGTTACCCGGTAGGCTTCCTGCTTTGCTGCATGTGCCTGCCTGCACTCGTTGTCAAACCAGGGGTTTTTTCTAGGTGGTGTTTTAAAACCCAGCACATCAGTAGCGGCTTCTCTGATGGCTCTTTGACAACGTTTCCATTCTTCGTCTATTGTTCGTGCAGGCGACGTCGAACTTTCGGAGAGTTTCAGGGAGACTCGATCGGCAAAGTTCCTGGCGGTGTGTTGCGATTGTAGCTTTTCCACGTCAAGTTCTGGTTGTCTTCCTCGACTCCGTTGTTCTCTCGATATCCGTGTCCTTACCTTGGCTACAGCAAGGAAATGGTCCGAGTCGATGTTGGTGCCTCGGAACGTTCGGACATCAAGAATGCTGGAGGTGTGTCTGACGTCGATCGCAACGTGATCAATCTGGTTGACGGTTGAATGATCAGGGGACCGCCAGGTCCCTTTATGGATGTTGAGGTGTGGGAACTGCGTGCTAGCTACAGAGAGGTTTCGCCCCGTAACAAAGTTCACCAGCCTAAGTCCGTTTTCGGACGTGGTGTCGTGCAGGCTGTGTTTACCGATGACTCTAGCAAAGATGTCCTCTTTACCCAGCTTAGCGTTAAAATCTCCTAGAACGATCTTGGTGTCGTAGCTGGGGCATTGATCGTACGTTCTTTCTATGAGATCATAGAAGTCATCCTTGCTATCGTCATCTTTGTCCTCCGTTGGGGCGTGGGCGCAGATTAGGCTGATGTTGCCGAATTCAGCCTTGATGCGGATTGTTATGAGGCGCTCGCTTATGTACTTAAAGCTTAAGACTTTTTGCCTAAGTCTGCCTCGAACAACAAATCTACATCCAAATAATCGCTGCCTTCGCTCTCTGCAACAATCCGTAATAGATACCGCAAGTTTTCATCCCATTTTTGCCGGGTCTTTCCGACTGCACTTTCTGGATTGCGGTAACGTTTGCTTTGTAGCAGCCTCCGCGAGTTCATCGGCTGCAGGTGGTCTTTTCAGGGACCTCACATTCCACGTGTAGAACCGAAAATCATTGTTCTTTTTCCTTTTGCTGGGTTTGTTAACAGTAAATCCGTCAATATCCGAGGCATATTGTTGCTTCTTCGATAGTTTTTTTTACGTGGTGAGGAAGTTAACCCCACGCACAACCTCCAACTGGGAGGACAGTGTCATTTGTTTAGCTTCCGGACAAAGGGGTCCGGAGGGATCCGGTGTTGGTAGCCTCTTGCAAGGTTCGAGCGCCGCCGTTGGCCATCTCTATTCCAGGGTCCCGACCATACCATGGAAACCAGGTAGCACCTGCTGACTGGAGTTGTGTATGCTGCTGTTGGCCAATCAATTGAACAGCTCTTCTGCCGCCATTCTAAAAAGAGCGATTAGTCCCGGTAGGCTCAAACTTCTCCCTCTCTCGTTTGTAACCGCCCAGACGTCTCACGAGAGTTGGTCACCCCATCTTCAGTCGAGGGTACTCGGCTCCCGGATTTCACCACGGGGAGGTGAGAGCAGGAGTTCGTTAACAGAGGCTAGGTGCTGACGCTTGTTTCTGCATGGTACGCCTGTCAAAGCTTCGAAATTCAGCACTTTGTCTCTGCGAATTCTATAATGTGTAAATAGACAGATGACGATGATGATGGCCATCGACTCGGCTCGAAACTGGACTAAATTATCTCCAAGTACTCGTAGCATCGACTGAAAGTACATGTCCTGACAGGACAATATTGCTTCGGTTTTCGTACTGATTACCTAACTACTTACTTACTTAGCAGGCCTACGACCCAGGCTCTGGGGGGTCTGAGCCTGATATATCGCTGCCTTCCATCGTTGACGGTCTTGCTTCCAGTCATCAAGACCAAGATGTCTTATGTCCGCGATGAGTTGGTCCTTGTACCGGAGGTTCGATCTTCTTCTTCTTCTCGAACCAGGAGGCTCGGATTCGAAGACCCTCTTAGCTGGAGCGTTAGGGTCCATGCGCTCGATGTGGCCGAGCCAGTGTCGTCGACGGATTTTTGCCTTCCGGACTACATCCACATCCTGGTACAATCATAGAGTTCGCGATTACCTAACTACACCTATAATATCATCCGTTTTTTTCGGAGTTGAAATGTCTTCATTAAACTCATTAAGGCATTGACCTCTTCTTCTTTTCGGTAAACGTGTTTCTCAATTTCTCTGCTTCTTCGCTCTTTGCTTTTCTTCCGTTTTGTCAGAACATTCTCTCTCCAACAATCCAGACCGATGCCACTTGAAGACTTAGCAGGAACCAGTAGATTCGACAAAAACTTCGAATCACCCGGTAGATCTCTTCCGTAACACCATCGAATGATAGGATTCCTCGTCATTCCTGAGATGAAGTTTGAGTTAGTGGCGCAACCGCGATCAGGCTGCTACGTCAAACGTCACACAAACACCTTGATGCCTGCCGAAAGTGTACAGAAGGCAATCTCAGAATGCGCCCATTCTCACACGAACCTCGATTTTCACCCCCACTCACTCAGGACGTCAGCAAAGAGCAAAATCCGCTCCAACACGTCGTTTTTCAGGCTCGCAATCCCTCTTAATCCTTTTCACAGATACAACTTAAGTATTTAAGGGCAGAAATTTTAACTGAGAACTCAGTGTTATCACTTTTAGGACAGCAGCAGCAATTCCATTTCGCCTTCGGCCAACGACCGTTCCACTTCTCCGCGGACCCGCTGTCAGGATTCCGAATGCCGCCCATTGGAAACTGTCAAAGTGAGTACGAGCATGTGAAATTATTTATACGTATTTAAACGATTTTATTTCTTTCCAATTGGTTTCCATTTTTTTGCGTTTTTTTCTGTTGGGGATGTTCCACCCCCCGTGACCGGGGATTGACGGAATTCGACCAGTTAACCAAGTTGTGAATAGTTGTGGCCCAAATCACGCGTGCAAAACCAAACCGCAGTGTTTAGCATAAATATTGCAAGCGTGCATGTTCTTTTGCGGTCACACCGAAGGGCAAAACGGGTGGGCGTGGTTGAATTAATGTCGCCAACATGGGCTGACAAAAAAAAAGAACGCCGAAGTGTGGAGGGGGACAATATTTTTGTTGCTTTATTTTTTTGCTTGCGTAACCAACTGATGGGCAATTTGATGGCGTGATGTTTGAAATAATTTGCCGGTGGACGGGTGGCGGGGCAGGTCACAAGGGACTCTTTAGGCGACCGGACTGTTGGGGTCGAATAATGGTCAATGGATTTTGTCAAATTGTCTGCTTTGGGAAGTCACTTTTGAGTGGTTTTCGGGGGGCAGCCGTTGGCGTTCATGGATTAGGTGACACTCAAAGGATTATTTTGTGGCTTGTGTCTATGGACGAGGCATCGCTAGGCATCTTTTTGTGGTTGTAGACGTGGTCGATGTAAGCAGTGGAAATCTAACATACATAAGGAGTTGCAGGGGAGACAAAATCCATGTATTTTTTTATGCATGCACCTAAAACCTTCGGCGTGTACAATGAAAGTAAGTGGCAATAACCAGGAGAAGATTCCGAAATACGTCTAAGAGAAGTGGTCTCAAAGAATACAACCTTTTCCGGATGAAAAATCACCTAAACAAAATTATAGTTTCTGCCCTAGGAAAAGGCGAGTAAATCTAAGAATAAAAGTGAGCTTGGACCTTTTCTTCTTCTTCGGCTAGCGTTCGAGGTGGACCTGGTACCCAGTCAACATGCCTCTCCATCCAGCATGGCTTTGTGCTAGGTGCCTCCAGTTACGCACGATTAGCTGGGTGAAGTTTCTTTCCAGCTGTTTACACCGCCAGAAGAACTTTACCGCGTTGCCCCTCGGGGTTGGAGTCGAAGACTTTCCAATTTCCGGCATTGTGCATACGTTCTACATGACCTAGCCAGCTGAGACGAGAGACTCGAATTCGTTTGACCAGATCGATGTCGCTACACAGGCCGTTAAGTTCGTCGTTTAGTCTTCTCCTCCACACACCATCAGGGAATACGGGAAGCTTGTGTGAAGCCCTTATATCAATTCTATAGAATATACGATCTGACCCTATGTTCCATGTTTTGTTTTTTGAAGGATTTTTGAAACACTAATGGAGCACTCAGACTCAAAACTGGTCCATTGTATTGGCAGGTAGCAACCTACTCCAGTGCCGTTAATTTGATCCCAATGGCAAATGGTGACTGGACCAGATTCGATTTCACTGGGATTCAAACCTGGGACCCCTCCAATGTGGGGCAGGCACTTAACCAACTGCGCTATCCAGTCGTCTGAATGAAGCGGTTACTTCTGTCATTTTGTGGGACCCGTAATAGGGGCTTCCTCCTTTTAAACGTCCTGAAACTTTATTTCATGGAAAAGAGCAATTCAAAGAATTTGTCTGTAAGTTTGACATTCGTCTGAAAGATTACATTGACCCACAGATTTTGAAACAAATATCCACCCCTTTTTTTTCTCTAAAGCATTCCTGGAGATATGTAGTAAAAGATAGGATGCTCTGAGTAGGAATTTTAAAAAAAATGTTATCTGTTGACGGACTATGCGCCACTTGAGAATGAACGTGAATTTTGGCAAAGACTTCTTAACTTTAACTTAAAAAATCTGAATTAGCAATGAATCTTTCCACTTTCATGGTCTAGGGGATGAATTGAGTTTCAACTGTCTTTCCAGAACTAAGAAGAGTGCTCCGGAAGTTCCCAGCAACACTTTTTCAGAGCGCTGAAATGTAAGTTTGAGTTTGTCTAAGTTGGGGTCACATTGTCTGTAGTTGCTGATGTATTTAAATGATTTTAGGGGTAGACGGAATTAACAAATATTCGCATATGGTTAGGTGATTTGAAAAAGTGGTATCCTAGGGTTCTACGTTCAGATCTAGGTTATGCCAGCCAAGAACATTGCTCCAAAGTTGAAGTTGCCTCTGACTCATTTTAATTCATCCACGTATCTTAGACTAAACTTAATATACGAGCGTAACATCCCGAGACATGCCAACTAGCGGGTTGCATTGCACTCTGGGCAACGAAGTTATGTGTTTGGTTTTGTAGATACCGTTTTCTGTCCAGAAGATCTGAGTTAAGTGTGTTTTGGTTCCATTTATTGCTTTCTGCTTTTGTAGCGTCAATTTCTGTAAAAATCGAATTAGTGATGGTATATTCACTGCTTCTGTCGAGAGGAGGTTTCCATGCTGAACTAGTTCATCAGGTTTATATTCCCTGATGATATTACGATTCTCGGGAAGATCGCGTGTAACTCAAACGTCAACACCAAAGGCAAGATCTCCCACAAATCTGTACAACTGCTTGCATATGCCGATGACATTGCCATCATCACAGCGAGTTGTCAGTACGGCTTTTGTGAACGTCAAGAAAGAAGCGGCTAAGAGGTTTGCGTTGAAAACAAAGGGTAAGACGAGGTATATGCCGTCTACGAAAAAGGTCCACCCACACTGACGTTTTGAACGAGACATTACTATAACTTTGAAATAGTGTAAGACTTTGTCTACCTAGGTTCCAAAGTGATTTCAAGCAATGCCACCACTGCGGAGATAAAATGAGGGATAACTCTTGCCAATCATTGTGCCTTTGGGCTTAGAAGGGAATTGACGAATAAAGTCCTCTCTCGAAGAACCAAGATATCTCTATGTAAAACCTTAATAGTCTCTGTTCTTCTGCGCAGAAGTATGTACACTAACCAAAGGTTGCTTCGAGACGAAGGTCCTTCGGACTATCGTTGGTCCCGTAAGCACTGATGATATTTTGATGAAGGTGTCTGAACGACTCTGTACAGCGACATCAATCTGGTCAAGAGAGTTCGAGTCCCCCGTCTCAGATGGATAGGTCATATAGAGCGAATGCACACCAACGCTCTGGCTCGGAAGGTCTTCGATTCGAATCCCCTGGAACAACTCGGTAAAGGAAGACCAAAATGATACAATGCGACCATATTAACCGCTTCGCTCCAATTCTTTGAACATTTTTTCTGACTGCTGTCCACATGGATATCAAATGGTGGGTGTAATTACTGTGCCTGTACTGTACTATACTGTACTGGTGCCTTAGAATTACTTATTCTTCAACTGTGCACCGTTCTCATAAAATCGATAAAATTGCAGTAAAATGGTCGAAACCTCCTTTCTCCTGCAGGCACCTGGCCATGTCATTTTTGAACACTTCAGCAGATCATTTTTAAGAATTTTTTGTAGCGTTAACCACAATTTCAACCTAAATGGAAGCTGATCTGCCTCTCGCATGACGTAACTTCATCAACAACAAGTCAACCTTCACTGCAACGGTCGTCATAAGTTGCTATGCAACGCTCCCACATAAAATCCACGCTAATGAATACATTCAACCGACGCATCCTCGCGCCTGCATGCAGTAAATAACAAAATCAAAAACCATCACTAATCATATATTCCAAATTAGATTTAATCGAAACCCGCCCCTCGTACCCGTTCACTGACGACTCATTCCAATTGTAAGCCGCTCTAACTAAGTTACACCATCATTCCGCCCACCAAATCCGATCCATCCACCAAACGGCCACCTCCGTCCGCCGCCACCGCCATTGCTGCCGCCGCGTCGAGCCGACTTCCAACAAGGACCCCGGTAATTCCATTGAAAATTTAAGCCAATAGCATTAATAAAGCGCCCGCAAAATCAATATCCGTCCATTTAAAGCCCTCTCGCTTATAAAAACTAATTAATAATTTTCGAATGGGCTATTAATTAAGCCTAATTATGCCTTTGGCCAGCGCCGGCAGCGGCGGCGGCCCATTTCGGGTCAGCGACTCATTTTCGACCATTTTTTGTCGACATACGCTCGTTTGTGCTGGCGGTGCGTGCACGCGGGGGTGGGCGGCCGGGTGAAAGGGTCGGAAATAAAAAATGCATATCAGGGATGATTCCATGTGTCCAGCGAGTGAATTTTTCAAGCATTTCTCTGCACATCTCCGGGTCGCAACGGACGCATTCACGCACACGAATGTCCTCGCCGGTGGAATAGGGGATGGGTGGCGGCGTTGATGCTGATGTTGTGGCTGCTAAATGAAGCATGTCCGATCCAACGGACTCTGGGTCGGTCAGGGGCGAATGTGGAATTTTGTAAAATTCCACAGATTCCCTTTGTCCAGGTTCAGTGTCCTTGTGCACAATGGGTGACACATTACAACGCAGCGAAACGCATTCGGTCCGCTTGAAAGGTTCGCGCGCCCGCCATTCACGCGCAATTTTGATTGGATTGGTGGGTGGCAGGTGGAGTGTGTGTTGGCTAGTCAAGGCTTCCATAAATCTCATGCCAATAATTTAAACCTAAAACCGAATCGCATAGAGAAACCGGATCGAACTGGACTGAGTCGGGTGGGGGTCGAAAACAGAAGCTGTCCGGTGACGGTGGATGTAATAACATTTCCGTCCTCATCGGACAACCCCAAATCGATATAAGCATCCGAAAATCTGCCCAAACGCAGGGAACCTCGGCCAAAAACATCGCGCAAAAAACGGTCTCCAAGGTTTTGGGTCGCTGGGGTTGGGCGTGTGGTGCGGCATTTAAAGTGTTCAGGGTTCGGTTTTAATCACACAAAATGAATGGTTGAATTGGTGGCGAGCCGTTATAAATCAAAAGCGCGTAACCAAAGACCTGGTTGCGATTGGGGGTTGGGATGAACATTTTTTGTTTTTCGTTTTCTCTTTGACTGACATTCGTTTCGGTTTGTCTTCCGTAGATATGTCACAATTTGGACTGGGAGCTGCCAACACTCACTGGGGATATGGATCGGCCAGTGCATACTCACCGTATCTGGCCAGCAGTGGCTTGTCGTCGTGCACAACGCCCTCATCAGCGCAATTCAACAATCCGGCCTTGGGTTTCACCTGCTCGTCCAATGATCAAGCCAACAATCAGGATTTCTCGGGAGCGACGAATCGTGACTGTGTTCCAAGTAAGTTTTGAATTTAAATGTTTCTTTTGTAAGCCTTGACAGCATATTTTACTTCTACTTACCTAAACCGAATCTTCCTGCATATGAAATGACTACGTCTTCATACCTCTCCTTGTTCTCCAACATGCGATACTCTTGGCTGGAGCATTATACCTAGTTCATGCGCACAGATGGCTTAAGTCAGCATCGCTGAAACTACATACTTTTATTTGCCACAGAGGGCCCAATATATCCGTCGAAGAACATTTCTCACTAAGGAACAGAGAATCGGGCCTGCTGTCTTGTCTGATGATCCCATATAGCAATAGTTGCGAGGTCAATGTCTTGTAGAGTAGCTCCCCGAGAGAGAAGTGCTGCTGCAAATTGACCCAAGAGAAAGCAGTCGTCGCAGCTGGTTCGCCTTCTGACCATCAAACCCCTTTATTACTTCAAAGTTGTAAGCGTTAATGTTTAAACATATTGACGTAGGAAATAACCTATGGATTTGGGTTTTTTGATCATCATCATAATCATCATCATCATTATTATCAGTGATCCGCATTTTACACTAAAGGGATCGCGGGGATAACGCACGCACGAGAGATCTCCAGGCCACTCGATCCTTTGCCATCGACTCTATGGCTGAATGGACCAGTTTTTAAGTCTGAGTGCTCCAGAGTAGTTAAACCCCGGTTAAAAAAAAAAAAAAAAACAAGTCAGGCGAGTACGTTTCTTCTTGCCCAACCCGCTTACAGGTCTTGTTGGACCTCAAGTTCTTCGAACTAAATTTTCGTATTATACTTGCTTCAACAAAAAGGGATCTGGATATTAACCTTTCCTCTTTACGCGATGTGGGGATAAAAGCTCTCAACTCGATTAAAATTTGGGCAAGAGTAATTTGAAACTTAAGCATGAAAAAGGATCTTAATTCTTGCAGTAGTTCGCCCATCAGAGTTTCTCCAGGTGGGGTTTTTGTTCTGTACTCAAGGGGAGATTTTGCAGACCAGGAATATACCGATCCAACGCCTTAGGCTGCGGTCGCGCAATGAGCGACTAGTGATTGAGCGATTGAGCGACGAGCGTCATCGCTAAAATGCCATTTTCAAGTTCAGTTCGTTATAGTCCTTAGTCGATAGTCGCGTTTATATGAATAAACCTCTGGCTGATTCCCTTCAGTTGAATCTGGAACAACTGTCTGCATTACGGAGCCCATCATTTCAAAAAACAATTACCAATGTCTTCAACTTCATTCCACTGCTTTTCGGTGACATTTTTATTTTTATAATCCTTGTGGCTGTCCTGGGGCGGTTTTGAACAACTGAGATCAAATTCTCTACGTTTATTTTTTCTATGTACTTATTTCATCGCTCAGCGATCGACTAAAAAATTAAAACAGATTTGGTTGCCGAGCGACGTCGCACTGTCGCTTAAAAAAATCCCAAATCGGTCAGTGCTTACGTGGCCACCACCATATGATTTCATGTGTTTTAATTTTTTTTGCGTCGCTCATTGCGTGGTCGCAGCCTAAGGCTTAATTCGAAATAACAATCCTCGAAAGTTGTGCTGTCTTAGACGACTGGATGGCGCAGCTGATTAAGTGCCTGCCCTAGATTATAGGGGTCCCAAGTTCGAATACCAGTGAAAGCAAAGTTAATAAGCTTCTATCGGCTTTTTCACATCTGGTCCAGTCACCGTTTGCCGGATCAAATGAACGTCACTATCACTGGAGTGTGTTGGGAATTCACTAGCAACCCCCTAACCTTTCTATTCAAGGTTCGATAAAGCTTATGGCAAAGTCTCTATACATAGGGTTTCAAACAACTTCTTTTTAAGGTTCCGTCTACAAAAACGGAGCCTTTATAATTTCGGTGTGTCCGTCCGTCCGTCCGTCGTGTCTCTCACACTTTTTTATCTCCGAAGTTTATGAAGATATCGGCATGGAATTTTGGAATTAGGTACTTCAGACCTAGATGTCATTGCCTATGCAGCGATTTTAAAAAGTGGGGCCATTTGAGGGTGGCTCCAGTACAGGTGAAGTTGACATTAATTTTTAAAAATTATCGCACCCCATCGAAATATATATCAATCGACAGATCTTTCGAAATGAGGTGGAGGTTTCTCTCAACACTTTTTTATCCGAAACACCGTTTGGAAAATATGGAGCTCCAAAGTTTTTTAAATGCGTCCCTCCCTGCCATTTTTAAACCAAAGTGTTTAAAAATCTGAAAAAATCACAAAAACTTGGCTTCATTGAGTACTTTCATTTAAAACCATTGCGAGCATTCTGGCCCTAATGGTTTTGGAGATATTGGCCAAAAACGGTCAATCATCGACATGCGAATTTTGAAGATCTGAAAACGCAGTTTTGAAGACATCAATATAAGCATTAAGAAATGATAAATTTCAAAATATCGATTTATGATGAAATTTTGAAATATCTAAGTTTTAAAATAAGAACAACTTTCATTTTCACACATAATTTCTTGCTGTGTTCGGTCACTATATTCGTTGATGAGCGTTAACTTTTCTTTTTTTTTTTGATTGTTTGATTGGATCTATGAATGTATGAATGAAGGGTTGATTTGGGTTGAAGTTAGAAGAAAATTCAACTTAAATAGTTTGGCAACGTCGTTTGATATTCAGAAATCATCCATCAATATTATGCGACCTTCCCCGTATGAGTTCAACTCGTACTTGCCCAGTGTTTTTTTTTTGGAATACATTTAATCCTGATTTGCAAATAATGAATCTATTTTCAATTTGGTTTTACGAAAAACTGCAGTTTCCGATTTAAGACCTTTTTGCCTAACGTCAAAGATTTGTAAAATTTGTGAAAACGGAAGCGTACCTGACGACTGAAATATCAGCTTCATACGTACAATTAATTCATTAAATTTTCAATTAATTTAGTATTTAAATTGAACTAATGCCAACTGTTTTACACAGTCATTGAAGACAATTATTTGCCACTGTATGTAATTATATTGAAACTTGCAATTGTTTTTTCGTGCACCAATTAGAGGTTACATTTATAAATCTACGCAAAGTGCTTAATTTTTTATACGATTTCAAAAATCATTTATTTTTTGTAAACTAGAAATACAGACTTTTCAGAAAATATATAGGATGTTATGCCTTTGAAAAAAAACTTTAATAAATTTTAAGAAATTGCTTGGTTTCACTTCTAGTTCCAAAGAAAATTAAGAACAAATAATTCATTGACGAATTTTGATATGGAGGGTCTCTTCGAAATTTTCGTGTATGCATATATCACGCTTAATACCACCCTACGTGATGTGATTTGGCGCGGAGTTATGTGACATGGCGTGATGATACGTAATATGTGATATTATATGACGTGATATGAGGTGACGTGACATGACGACATGACATGACGTGACGGGAGGTGATGTGAGGGTGACGTGAGGTGACATGTGGGTGACGTGAGGTGACGTGAGGTGACGTGAGATTAACGTGAGGTGACGTGAGGGTGACGTGAGTTCAACGTGAGGTGACGTGAGGGTGATGTGAGGAGACGTGAGGGTAACGTGAGGTGACGTGAGTTTAACGTGAGGTGGCGTGAGTTTTACGTGAGTTGACGTGAGGGTGACGTGAGGTGACGTGAGCGTGGCTTGAGGTGACGTGAGGGTGATGTGAGTCGACGTGAGGGTGACGTGAGGTGGACGTGAGGTGACGTGAGTTTAACGTGAGTTGACGTGAGGTGACGTGAGGATGATGTGAGGTGACGTGAGTTTAACGTGAGGTGACGTGAGGTGACGTGAGGTGACGTGAGGGTGATGTGAGTTGACGTGAGGGTGACGTGAGGTGACGTGAGGTGACGTGAGGTGACGTGAGGTGATGTCACGTAACTTCGCATCACGTCATCTCATTTCATGTCGCATTATGTCACGTCATTCTATGCCATCTCACGTCTTTCGGCGCCACGCCATATCACGTAGCGTGGAGTTAAGCGTGATATATGCATACACGAAAATTTCGAAGAGACCCTGCATATCAAAATACGTCATGAATTATTTGTTCTTAATTTTCTTTGGAACTAGAAGTGAAACCAACCAATTTCTTCAAGTTCATTAAAGTTTGTTTTCAAAGGCATAACATCCTATATATTTTCTGAAAAGTCTGTATTTCTAGTTTACAAAAAATAAATGATTTTTGAAATCGTATAAAAAATTAAGCACTTTGCGTAGATTTATAAATGTAACCTCTAATTGGTGCGCGACAAAAAAAATTGCTACGTTGACGTTGACCAATGACAATTCCATGCTGTGATCGACGGTGTGATTTCTTTAACATCGTTCTTGAGAAGATCGTGCAAAACTGACTGGCCAACACAAGAGGCATGATCTTTCAAAAGTTTGTTCAACTGCTAACCTACGTGGATGACATCGACGTGATTGGGCGAACACAGCCAGCCGTCAATGATGCGTTTGCTGGCATTGAAACGGAAGCGGCTAAAATGGATCTGGCGTTAAACGAGGGCAAAAGCAAGTATATGCTCTCATCGAGAAAGGACGCACAACATCGACGACTTGGCCAGAACGTCAGCATAGGCAAAGAACACTTTGAGGTAGTTAAGGACTTCGTCTACCTTGGCTCCGCAGTAAACAATATAAAAAAACATCAGTACCGATATCAAACGCAGAATAACTCTTGCCAAACGCTGTTTCTTTTGGCTCAAAAGACAGTTGAGTAGTAGAGCCCTCTCTCGGAAGACTAAGCTGATTCTATACAAGACCTTGATCATCCCAGTCCTGCTGTACGGCGCAGAGGCATGGAAAATATCCCAAGCGGATGAACAGTCTCTTGGTCTTTTCGAGAGAAAAGTTCTGCGCACGATCTTTGGTCCTGTTTGCGTTGAGGGCATTTGGAGGGGAAGGTTCAACCACGAACTATATGGGCTGTACAACGACATGAGTCTAGCCAGGCGTCTACGGATGCAACGCCTATGATGGCTAGGCCATGTAGGGCGTATGGACAACTTAGCTCCGGCCCGAAGAGTCTTCGACTCTGAGCCTGTGGGACAACGCAACAGAGGACGCCCACGAACAAGGTGGCACACACAAGTCGAGGGGAACAGAGACAGCTGGCGAAAGATCGTGCTGGCTGGAGAGGCATGTTTAGTGACGCCCAGGTCCGCCTCGGACTGTAGCGCCCCAAGAAGAAGAAGAAGATCGACGACTCAAAACGATGATGAGAGTTACCTTTCACATTCCATTCATTTCAACCCCTAAATGCACAACAGCAATGTACACACCGCAGGCATAAGCAGTGATTGGATATGATGGAAGGAATTTTCTATCTAAGATACATTTTTTTAGAGGTATAGGATGGCTGTTTGTTTGGTTGTATGCACGAATGTAGTAATGAATGGTTGATTGGGGTTTAAGTTAGAAGAAAATTTGACTCAAATAACTTGAATTCTTCGCCCGATATTCAAAAATGCTTCCATCAACAAATATTTATGCGACGGAACCTTCGCCGTGCGAGTACAACTCGCATTTGCCCAGTTTATTTTATTATACGCATCCTTACGCAGAACGAATTTGGATGCGGAATTGTAAATACATCTTTCTGGACCCATCTAAGAACTGCGCGAGTTATGTTGTCTTTGCGTAGAGACTACAACTCATAACCTCTTCTTTCTAGAGGGGGTGCCTAATTTCCTTAGAATACACTGAAATATGCCATTAGTTTGAAATTTTTATCCAATAAAATTCGCAAAGACTGGTCTATGATTCTAAAATTTGTATGGCGAATGATACCTGGTGATAGCTGAGATCCGGTAGTTTGGTTTCATTTTGTGGTGAATTTAAAGCCAAACTAGAGTTTCCTGGTTGTTCAATCCTGACTTTGTATGAGTTATATTTACTTCTTATAGAGACGACCCTCGTTGCTTAATGATTGCCGTCCCTCAAATATGCGACGCAGTAGATGTGAGTACACTTTGACACCACTATCGTGTGGTCAGTCAAAAGAATTGAAACTTCTGTACATTTTTGGAGTCTATTTTGGACGACCTTTGAGAAGAAGAAACAAGTCCCCGAGGATGTCGTTAACCAGAAATACTACTATTTGAGCACAATCGGTTTAGGACTGATTGATTCTGACTTAGTAAGTTTACAGATTTTCGACCATTTTTCAACCATCTTTCTGACAATCACCAGTCGTCCATGTGCATCATGATGTCTTTTATTTTATAATCGAGTCGTCTCATTTGTCGCTTTATTTTTGTGGCATTTTTGTTCCTCAGCATTTGCAGCAACTCTCTGTTACTTCGAGGTTAACATCAACTATGAAGAGTCACTTCATTGGATACGAGCACAAAAAACTCGAGACGCAACTGATCCATTTATTGAAAAACACTGTAAAAAATACCACTTTTCCTCTGAAGTCAGTCAACAGTGCAGGAAACATCATTCCCTTTTAAGAGAACGATTTCGACAACGAATAAAAGTTGTTGCTTGAGCGAATTTTTTCCTAGTTCCATTTTATATTTCAAAACACTTTAAAGAAACCATCTCTCATCGCATTCTCATTCTTCTTTTCAGTGCTTCCCGACTCAACAGCCACAGACTTGGATCAGCATCTGAGCAATCTTGTCGGCTCAACCACCGGTCAAATGACACATCACAGCCTCCTGGGAGGCACAGGGCAAACATCAATTTCATCTACCGTCAACGGTGCTGCCTCTGGCAATAGTTCCATCTTAGTGCCGCGATACCACTCCAACTCCAACCAGGAATACAACGTCCATTCGAGTCAGAACGGCCCCCGCAGCCTCAGCGACTCGTCCCAAGCTGAATCGCCCGTTCAGGAGGATCTCCTCACGTCGAACACCCCAAATCTGGGCGGCGGTGGAGCGGCAGCTGGAAACGGCGCCAACAACGGTCCTGGAGCTAACAACGCCGTATCGGCAAACCAGAACTTCACGGGCATCGTCAACCAGACGCAGAACACAGCCGTAGCCTATAGCTCCACCGGCACCAGCGGCTGCAACGGTTCACTCTACCCCGTGCTCCCGGCAAGTTTGCTTTACTCGCAGCTCTACACGGCGGCGAACCAGACTCACGGCTTTCACTCGCACTCACTACCGCCACACGCGTCGCCAAACTCCGCCGTGCACGGTGAGCTCCAGAGCGTCATGGATCACATCAGCAACGTAGGCGCCCGCCAGCAGCATCACATCATGGCCGGTGCTGGCGGCAACACTCATCCCGGTGACCTCACTCTCGTCGGAAACTGTGGCGCCTCAGCACGCAACGTAGACGACGGCAACACCAACCGCCAGGTGGCGCTCGCCGCCCATCGCGGCCATCACAACCCAACTGACAACGGGAACTCCGTGTGGCGGCCATATTGAGGGTTCGACTATCTCATGATGTAGGACATCCGCACTCCCGTATAGCCAATAAGTGACAGCTGTCATTGCATCCCAACCGAACCGTCTTCGAAAATAGTCTAATTCTCCGTGTAAATATTGTAATATATCAGATTATCGGTTAAGACGAGCAGTAGAGCGAGGAGAAAGTCGGTTTAGAGAATTTTATCATAACCCACGAATGACAGCGCGAGACGTACGTCGTCCTCCGCTGCCAGTTTTTCTGAGTATTTATGCACATAAGCGTCAGTGTGTGAAGAGAGCGTATATAAGTTCCTAATCGTTTTTGTTTCCGTTTCCTACTAACAGTTAGAATTGTCCCCCCCGTCGCGTTCCCATGAGAGATGGCTCCGTGATTTTTGTACAGTCCTAGGGGAGGTTATGTATCGTTTTGTTCGTTTTTTGAATTCCTTTTTTTTTGAGTAGAGCCGATATCGAATCAATGTTATTTGTTGTGTAGACTAAGGATATATCTAAGGAGACTCGAAGGGTAGGTTTTCGTTTGTTTCGTTTTTGAGAGTCAGAGTCCGATCGGAATTATTGGAAATTGTTCTATCTATGTATCTGTATCTACCTAGAATAGCTAAATTCAAATGTATATAGTTTAAGGATAAAAAAGAAAAAAAAGTCTATATATACAGTATGTGTAGGAAGAAATGAGATCCCATCAAGTTAATGTGCGATAAGTGAAGTTTTAAGCTGTAAGCATCGATTCATTATTTACTATTCGAATGTACAAGATGAACTCAAATAAACAGAAAAATATGTAAAAAAAAAAATGTTGGTCGTGTACTTTTGTTTGCAAATTTGAGTGCTTTGTTGAACATACTGTGGGCGACAGTGGTGCCGGTGGGGAAGTTAATTTGGGAAATGTGAATAATTGCTTTGCAAATGCTGAAGTCAACCATCTTGAAAGATGACATTAACCAGGTAGGTAATTACTAGTGAATCCGTATCTTCTTAAAGAGATTTGTGGTTCATAATTTAATCATGAAAACGAGAAATCAGGTGATGTGAGTGCTGTTTCTTGAATGAGTCGACAACGATTTCCTTAATTGAGAAAGAATTAAGTGATCACTGAGTGATGACTCAGTGATTCTCTACTGAGGTGTACTACTTCAATTAAATGCTGCAGTGCTGGCACATGATGACACAAACCACTTAGGAAAAACTCCTGAACCCATTCTCTTATAAAGACACCCCTTCTTGCGGGCATCCTGAAGCCATATGTTTAATCCTAGGAGTGAGTGCTGATCTCAGGATAGCTGTAAGAATCCCCAGAAATAAAGGGTGTTCCAATAGAGATGTTCCGAATTTATTTGTTTACAGCGGCCATGTTGTTTAAGCAACATCTGTCAAATTTGTTGTTATTTACTAGTGTATGATATCACCACGCCTATTATTTAAAGCGCGAAAGAATGGGCGCAAATCATCAAATAAAATTATGTTTTCGAAATCAGTGCTCTGTTCGGCAAATATTCAGCGCTTTAAGTGATTTTAATTCTCTCCACAATATTCCTTCGATGTCAACTATTCAACTTGATGAACTTGATGGTGGCCTATGATAAGCAACTTCTTGACAGACGACATAGACGATATGTAGTTCCAACAAGACGGCGCTGCGTGATACACAGGGCATCCCACTATGGACACTCTGCATAAGCGATTTGAGCGGAAGTTTATGTAGCGCAATGGCAACGACGACAGGCCTCCGAGATAATTTTTTTTTTGAGAGGTTTTTGAAATTCTTCTGGGGCACTCAGACTCAAAACTAGTCTATTGTACTGCCAGGTAGCAACCTACTCGTTCCGTGCCGTTAATTTGATTCCAACGGCAAATGGTGATTGGACCAGATTCGATTTCACTAGGATTTGAACCTGGGACCCCTGGAACTTGGGGCAGGTACTTAACCACCTGTGTCATCCAGTCATATTCACCGAGATCATAGTATGATATTGAACGCCTTTAGCCTTCTTTCTTTAAGGCTGCTTTTGTTGTCTACCACCCGAAAATAATTGATGCCCTAAACATTAACATAACGAACGCGGGTGGACAATGATGAGCAAATTCAGCCAGATTTATGCGATAAGGCCATATAAATTAGACTTCCCGAATACCTGCCACCAAGCAAAGCTGCGACGACAGAAAAATAAGTTGAACAAAAAAGAATTTCCGCATTTGAATTTTATAAAATTAAAAAAAAAAATTTTCTAACTGTCTATATAAAAGTCAAAAAGCTCTTATTTAAAGACCCTTTTCAATATGACTAAGACTTCTCTTTTGTCAACGCTGTCAAGAGCGGAGAAGTCTCCTTTTGGTCGTGTGCTTTTTGTGCAATAAATTTGAATTACAGTTTATCGGAAAGCCATAAATTAAAAAAATAATTTAAAGGTGAAATGTATTATTGAACAGTTTTTTCTGAAAAAATGAATGTGCCTTAGCAGGCCCTTTTTTAGGACAACTGGATGGTGCAATTGATTAAGTGCCTGCCCTAAGTTTGAGGGGCCTCAGGTTCGAATCCCAGTGAAAGCAAAGTTAATATGCTTCTATCCGGTTTATCAAATCTGGTCCAGTCACCATTTGCCTTTGGGATCAAATTAAGGCACTATCGCTGGAGCGTTCGATCAGTGGTAGTAATCCGACTGTGGGTGTCACAATGTCTTCAAAAGCTGTTGAAGATATAACTGATCTCTTCCAGAGGAAAGTCCTTCGGATTACTTTTGGTCGTATCTACAACGATAGTGTTGGAAGGAGGGGGTTCAACTAAGAGCTATCTACAGTCCCTGGCCATATTATTAGACGCACTATAGATTTTATGCGAAAATGTGAATGAAAGAAGTCTCTACTTGTTTACGCTCTGTTACCATACTTTGGCATTATGCATGTATAACGCAACATATCAAAATAAAAACATAAAGAAAATAAAACCACAAAACCAATTTCTCATCTCATCTCATCTTCAGTGATCCGCATGTTTCACTAAAGAGGTCGCGGGGGCAACGCACGCACGGGAGATCTCTATGCCACTCGATCTTCTGCCATCGACTCTCATCTCATCAGGAGATATGCCCAAGCGCAACCAGGTGAGTGTTTAGACTTGGTCCATCCATCTCGTCCTGGGTCTGCAAAGCGGTAGCCTACCTTATGGAACCGCATTCAAGGCACACCTCGGAAGTCGTAATGATGAGGAAATTCGTGCCACGTGATCAAACCATCGAAGTACAGCCCTTTCCGTTCGAAGAAGGAGGTTCCTCGCGCACTGCCGTGTTTTTCACCCTATTCCGGCGAGTAATTCTCACAAAATCACGAAGAAATGAGTTTCTGTAAAAAAACAATTAAAAAAAACAAAAACAAATTAGTTTATGTATTATTAAAAGTTAAAAATATTGCGTATAATCTAGTAATTATAAAAATTCTAGAGTGCGTCTAATGATATGGCCAGGGACAGCTGAACAGCGATATTGAAATGATCAGATGAATTTGAATCTCTCGTCCTAGATGGCTATCTTAGGATGGGTACTAACTTTTCGGATGAAAAGTCATCAACTTGAACCCTAAAGGGTAACGGGAAAAAAGGAAAAGGTCAGCTTCAAAGACCGCGCTAGATGGAAAGGCTTGCTGACAAACTCCCTGACCATAGCATCACTCGAGGAGTGATTTTCAGAAAAAATGGAGTGATAATTATTTTCTTGGAAACGTATAGCAGTTTGTTGGACAAACAGGAGGTCTTTAAGCTCCTGCATCTCAGGGAAATTGGATAAACAAATGGTCAAACATTTAAAAACTTTATTAATGTCGCTTAGCTTATCAAAACCAACGTTGTTTATATTGTACAAGCATTTGTAGAATCTTCCAATATCCGCCCAATAACTTAAGGGGATATTGAAATGGATATCTTTATTCGGAAAGCCTGTAACTAACTGTAAATTCAGTTGACCGTAACACGCGATTTGATTAATTTCTACAAAAATATGGTCCGATGACTCCAATAGCCCAGAGCCCATACCACACTGACAATTTTGCTAATTGGTTCAAAGTAAGTCTCATTGCTTAATAAATTGCCAGTTGATTTTTAAACAAAATTTTCAGTTTGTTAGTACTGCGTTAAAAAAAAACATGGATAATTAGCATTTCTTCATTCGTTGATGTTAAAAAGCTTTGGCATTCAAAAATAAGAAGGGTTAGAGCAATAGATTCATTTCAGGGTTAGGTTAGGTTAGGTTAAAGTGACTGTCTGGCTCCATTGTGCTGTCACTGTCTGGTAAATAATCCACCGGTTCCTCGCTAGCCAAAAGATTATCCAACACCTGAAGTTACTTTCTGGTGGCCTAAGTGGACTATCCTGTGGTGATCCACTCTCTTGACGGATTATAGCTAATTCGTTTTCTTTATGAATTTTATCAGATCTTGAATTTTGATGTCTGACATCAATTCTAGGCTGCTAAACGAATATTTGCCTAGCGTTCTTTTTCTTGCTCTTGCCAAGGCTGGACAGGTGCCGAGATAATGTAGTCTTGTATTTTCTTCCTGCTCCCTACGGCTTCGAAAGAAGTTGTTGTAGGAGGCCCCATTCTTCTTGCGTGTACGCCTATCAGGCAGTGACCGGCAATGAATCCGATTATACTGCTTATTTACTTCCTGTTTGTATTTAGGAGCATCATTTTTCTCTTTGGATTTAGTCAAGGCTCTATGTACTGGGAGTGATGAATTGGGGATGTTGATTGCCTCTGTAAGTAGCAGGGTATTTATTACTTGAAGCGGGGGTAGGGGATCTTCTCACTGTTTGTCAGTGGCATGACCGCCACCATTCTTGGTGGAATACCCAGGCACCCAGCATAGGGTAAGGTTGCATCTAATCGCTAGATCGGCGACAACATTTTACCAATTTTGATCTCATAGAACGATGTTTTCAGAACCTTTATGGCCGCTTGACTATCTATAGTCAGCATCAAAAGTGAGTAAACATTCACTCATCAGCTGAAGGTTTATCCACTAAATTAATATTCACCGGAATGAAGTAGAATAGACATGAATATATCAAATTAAAGCTCAAAAGTCATACTTTGAAATATTATGATATTATTTAACATAAATGTGAATATAAAACAATTAATTAAATATCAAAGAGAAAAGTCCTAACAACAGCAGTCAAAAGTGAGTGTATATATGGTTGTGTCAGTGACTGTAAGACATAAAGGCTCGATTCTGTTAAACATTTGTATGAAAACTAAGACCGACATAATAATAATAATAATAATAATACAGTCCGAGGTGGAACTGGGCCTAGCTTCTCAGCAACCACTCGTGTTGTGCGTGCTATTGTTTTCTCAAGAGAGGAGGGGACCTACAGTTTAATGCCGACTGCGAACACTGATATATACAAAAACTAAAAAAGCGGTAAAGGCATACAAAGTACAATTTATTTCTCAATAAGATACTTTTTTTTTTAAAGGGATGTGTTCACTCACTTTTGACGCCTGTTTTTAGCACCACTTTTCTTTTGAACTAAATTAATTTCTTTATGTTTACTGTTATTTTAAATGAAATATAGCTTATTTTGAAGTATGATTTCAGAGCTATTATTTGAGGTATCAACGTCAGACGTAGACCATTCCAGTCAATTTTAATGTAGAGGAATACCTTTCAGGTAATGACTGTTTAATCACTTCTGACACTGACTGTATGAACTAAGCGATAGATTAAACGTCTATCTAATTCAACGACAGCAAGCGGCTACCCTTTCATGGTAATTTGTCCATAATTTCCATCACGTTTCTGTCCACTGTGCTCAGATATCAATGCCTAGGAAGTAGTTTAATGCAAACTCATAATATTTGCGTGCTTGAAATACTCCATTGCAGTCTTTTCAGTTTCTGCTCGGGAACAATTTAGTTCATGCTGACACAAATTAACTCTGGACCAATATCATCGACTTGCCTTAAATCCATTCGTATACCAAATTAGGTCATTTGATAATTCCGGCTATATGACATTAATGTTGAGTAAGTTAGACGTCGACAGAAAAGTGTCAGATGACGATGAGCTTGAGCGAGTTAACAAGTCCTTACGTTTTAAAGTACAAATGGAAGAAAAGGTGAAATGCTTTGCAATACACACGAATATTTTTAAATCCTAGCTGCTGTCAGGAGAGACTATGAGGATAAGGAGAACTTTGAAGAGAAGGATAAATAACCTTCAAAAACTAGCCCTTCTGAAGCTTTAAAACAAGAAACACTGCTTGCTGTGTCCTGATTCATCAAGTAGAAATCGATCGGAAGCATCCCTACTGGTTTAAGGCCTAAGCAAAAGACTAAGAAAGCTTACATAGAAGAAGAAAGCGTCAATTGAATTGTCATGTGATGATATGCACAAATACTATCGGTTGCATTGAATTGACTGGTTTCCTAGACGGTTTTACTACCAAGGAACGAATAGTCAGTGAGCCATCCAACTGCCAAAGAGCATTTTAACAAAATTTCAACAAATTGAACGTTGCGACAGCAGAAACAGCGATCTGCTGGGACAGTTTTGCTCAACAAAACTGTGGTCATCTATAAGGAGGCGCTCTTCATTCATATAGCGCAGAAGCAAATTAATCCTTGAGAGTCTAATTAAGCTTAACGTTAAAATTTTGCAATTTCTAGAATAAAGTCTACCGCTAGAAGAATTGTCGAACCAGAAAAGAAGAAAATGGCCATCTTGAGGAACCCCTTAACTTGTCAACTGCAGAGAACATAACAATCTTGCGTTAAAACATGTCCCCTTTCAGGATAAAAAATAACAATTGTATCCTCTCCACTAAGTTAACTGAACCCTTTAAGTTTGTTAATTAGTCGGCGTGGCATTTGAACAGCCATCAAGAACCCTGTGCTCAACCACATCGTACTATCCCGTCGCTAAATCGGCAACGACAGAAGGGCGGAAAAGAAAACAACAGGAAATTCGTAAAAGCCCAAGTACTTGGCCATCATCGATAGTTGTGCAACCCAGTATCGGGGACGTTAGTCGTGCCCGGACGACCGCTCTCTAGCTATCCGTTAAATTGTACACCATATCACATTTGTGACCGTTCATTTGGTTCCTCCGAAGGCAATCGCATGCCTCGCAGAGCCGTGTTCCGGTCCTTCTGCCATTCCAACTTAATTGGATGCCACAATGTGGAATAAATTGAGCAGAAAATTACTTCATATTCACCTATATGGGGCCCCCGGTTGTATCGCGGCCGAGAAGGCTAAGGACATTAACTCGAGTGCCGTGCCGTCTACACTTTGCCGTCGGGCTGCAGCGGTAGCGGTGGTGGCGGTGATGATGGTGACGCTGGCGGTGGTGGCGGCGGCTGACGTGGTGCGCGCTCGACCATTCAACGGTGTGCCACCAAGTGGAAGGTCCTTTAAATGTGTTATTGGCGGTGTACTTTGCCTCAGGACAACGACGACTACTGCGTGGTGTAAGAGGCGGAAGGGGGCTGAGCTGATGAGGCAGAGTGGGCGGGGGGTGTGGTGGCGATTTAATTATGTAATTCATAGCACGGATTGTGTGTCTGTGGACGATATGCAGACCGATGCACTGAGTTCGGAGATTTTTGCTCCTCAGGCGTTAGTGGCAGTGGCAACGGCATCCAGCCGATTCCGGCTGCGACGACGGCTGCAAGGAGCACCAGCGAGAACCGAACTGATGTCTGGTGGGCGGTGGTGGGGGTAAGTTTTATGCGCTCTATTGGAAATAAGGCGCTGGATTAGGTTCGTTTGTTTTGGATCGGCTCATTATGAACACTCCAGTGGATGGCCTCTTAATTAGAGGATTTGGTTTGTTCGGAATTAGGAATTGTCCTGATGTGTGTGGAGACGGTCACCGAGCTGCATCGGATGTCATTAAAGTTTCAAGTATTTTCGGGATAATTCGTAAGGGCTCATTTCATAGTGGACTTGGTTGAGTAAGTTTTTGGGCAAATGTGTGTTTAGAGGGTATGAAGGCGGGTTGGATTTACAATCCTATTTTGGAGTGAATTTTTGGAGAGGACTTACTTATGTGGCTTTGGGTCTTTTTATGTGAGATTCGATTCGTTCTGGGAGTTGCTGAGATGAGAAGAGGTTGCTTTAAGAGTGAGAAGGATGATAATTGTTAATGCTTGGCTTATGTGAAAGAGATTGGGGGTCATTAGGCACTCGATCTCTGCTCGGTAATCTGCCATTCTTCAGGAGCTCCTGGAAACGATGTCTTACAACAGGGTACTCATGAGAAATATTTTTAAAATTTTCAAGAGTTTATAGTAGTGGTCAAAAAGGAACCTTTGACGCGATTTTTTATCGAAATAAGTACCGGAGGCTATGGAACTCTGGCAGGTAAGCAGTTTAAAAGCGTATTATGGATCGTCATCACATGAGGCCACACCTCGTCATCGATTTGGATGAATGTGCAGCTTTTACTCCGAGATATACACTTTCTCAACCATTCATCTCAGTCGATTCATTAATATTACGTGGCTTAAGGACGGATTCTAGTGGTCTTACTTACTTACTTACTTAGTAGGCCTACGACCCATGTAGGGTCTGAGCCTGAGATATCGCTGCCTTCCATCGTTGACGCTCCTGGGCACGCTGCTTCCAGTCATTAAGACCAAGCTGTATTACGTCCGCGATGACATGGTCTTTATACCGGAGGTTCGGTCTTCCTCTCCTTCTCGAACCAGGAGGCTCGGATTCGGAGACCCTCTTAGCTGGAGCGTTGTTGTCCATGCGCTCGATGTGGCCGAGCCAGTGCAGTCGACGGATTTTTGCCTTCCGGACTACATCCACATCCTGGTACAGCTCATAGAGTTCGCCTTCTTCGCAGACGTGACCATATATCCGACGTAGAATTTTTCTTTCGAAGGCACCAAGAATCAGTTCTGCAGTTCTGCTTAGTGTCCAGCTTTCGGCTCCATATAGCAGGACTGGCAAAATAAGAGTTTTGTAGAGCATGATCTTGGTCCTTCGAGTCAGGAGTTTTGAGCCCAGTTGTTTTGACAAACCGAAGAAGCATCGGTTGCCAAGGGCGATTCTGCGTCGGATCTCCACAGTGATGTCTTTCGTGGAGTTCACGTTCGCCCCGAGGTAGACAAACTCCTTCACTACCTCAAATTTGTGGCTGTCGATAGTAATGTCTTGTCGTAGGTGGTGTACGGCGGATCGTTTCTTGCTCAACAGCATATACTTCGTCTTATCCTTATTGACCTTAAGACCAGCTCGTTTCGCATGTTCTTCAATCGTTGTGAAAGCTTCAACTACGGCGCGTTGGGAACGCGCAACGATGTCAATGTCATCTGCGTATCCCAACAATTGGACTGACTTGTAGAAGATAGTGCCTTCCGTGTTTACAGCAGCCCGCCGCACTATCTTCTCCAGTACCAAATTGAAGAAGTCACACGACAGCGCATCTCCTTGCCGAAATCCAGTGCAGGTTTCAAACGGCTCGGAGATTCTTGAGCCGAACTGCACGGTGCATCGCGTATGTGTTAGCGTGGTGCGACACAACCGGATCAGTTTTCCCGGGATCCCGAATTCGGCCATCGCTTCGAATAGTTCCTTGCGATGAATGCTGTTGTATGCGGCTTTAAAATCGATAAAAAGATGGTGCGTATCGATTTGAAACTCTCTGGTCTTCTC
Source organism: Myathropa florea (assembly GCA_930367185.1). NCBI lineage: Eukaryota > Metazoa > Arthropoda > Insecta > Diptera > Syrphidae > Myathropa > Myathropa florea. The sequence continues at coordinate 48,157,300 of OV884002.1, forward strand.
CAGGATTTGCCTTAGTGTGAAAATCTGGTCTATAGTCGATTTGCCGGGCCGGAAGCCGCACTGGTACGTGCCGATTAGTGTGGTGCAAAACGGCTTTAGACGTTCACACAGTACGCTGGACAGGATTTTGTAGGCGACGTTGAGCAGGGATATACCTCTATAGTTGGTGCAAGAAATAGGATCGCCTTTTTTGTGGATGAGGCATATGGAGCTGATATTCTAGTCGTCGGGCATGCTTTCGTCTTCCCAAACTCTACAAATGATCTGGTGCCTGCACCCTACCAAAACATTGTCACCGGCCTTGAAGAGTTCTGATGGTAAGCTTGCGGCTTTGTTGTTCTTCAACTGAATGTGCCGAATTCTTCAAAGCTCGATAGGATGACTACTTCATTGACTGGAGTTGGGATTTCTTCATTCCCTATCACTCTCTCCTGGTCCAGCCCGCTAAGCAGCTGTTGAAAGTGCTGCCTAAATACATCCACTATTCCCTGCGGGTCAGTAACTAGATTACCCTCACAATTTTGAAGAGCCTGGGTGCTTTTCCTAAAGCCTTTGGCCAAGCTTTTGGCTTTTTTTATAAAAGGCCCGTATTTTTTATCAGTCCCTAGACTCCTCAATATCCTTGAGCTGGGAGGTTGCGAGAGACCTTTTCTTCAGGCGTAGAAGCTTCTGTGGTCTACAGTAAAATATGTAGATTTAGGCAAATTAACACAACAGTATTGATGGGTCTTGGAATTCTGTCGGACAGTAGAAAAAAAAGTCTTGGAATCCTGTCGGACAATAAAAAAAAAGGTGGGAGCCGTGGTGTAGTGGGAAGGTGCGTCGACTACTACGCTCGATGTTGTCGGTTCGATTTCCGAAAAAACACTAAATATTTTTCACGGCTCCACCTCTTTTGAGTCACTGACAATGCTCAAAGAGTATAACTGTCTAAAAAAAGCTTCTCAAAATCGCCATTCGGAGTCGGCATTAAATTGTAGGTCCCCTCCGCCCGTGACAGAACAATAGCGCGCACAACACGAGTGGTTGCTGAGAAGCTAGTCCCAGGTCCAGCTCGGACTGTAGCACCGCCATTATTATTATTATTATTATTAATAGAAAAAAGGAATTCTACATTTAGGTGGCAAACAAAACTGAAAGAATGAAAAAGCAGCGCCGTGCGTTAAAAGAAAGTGTACACCTATGTGGTAACGAAAGACTGGATGGCGCAGTTGGTTAAGTGCCTGCCACCCTGGAGCACTCAGACTCAAAATTGGTCCATTGTACTCCCAGGTAGCAACCTACTCCAGTGAAGTTAATTTGATCCCAACAGCAAATGGTGACTGGACCAGATTCGATTTCACTGGGATTCGAACCTGGGACCCCTCTAAGTTGAGTTTGGCACTTAACCAACTGCGCTATCCAGCCATCTAGGTGCCAAACATAGTCGTGCGAAACTTTAAATTGTTTTTGAAACTCGGCTAGCTTTATCGTTTGAGGATTGTCCCCATCGACGTGGGTTTCTTCCATCACTGTCAGCTAGATGTCCGCCAAATAGGGCATAAGTTGGCTGTCTTAAACTTCCGCTCTGCTCCAAAGCAGAATTTAATGAATTTTTACTAAAGTTAATATCTGTAGTGGCGTTATATTCAGCTGAATGAAAGTTTATACACAAAAGCTAGACGGAAATCATCGAGACTTTTTACTTTGACCTAAACCTCAAACTCGTGAGAGTGGTATTTTTTTCACGTCTTTTATCACGTTACTTTAGGGATAACAGTGTAATTCTTTTGAAAAATTCATATCGATAAAAAAGATTGCGACCTCGATGTTGGATTAAGAGATATTTTTAGGTGTAGCCGTTTAAATTTATCACGTCAACTAAGAATATTACCTGACATAGCCTCTCTCTTGTCTTCAGAATACAAATCAGTTCAACGCCGATGAATACACATCCACTTACTTATAGTATTCATATCCGGGGTAAGTCTCCAGATCACCTTCTGTTCTTTCATCAATATGAATGCCTATTGGGCATCTGATTTGCACCAGGACCAATTAGTAAGAATTTTGAGTGAAGAAACCGGTGAGTCCTTATCTTTTTTTAATCTACGTAGAACGAAGGGATAGATTATTCTGCACTCATGCATGAGTACATCTTGGAGTGCAGCCGTTCAATAGTCCAGTCACTTTTCACTCACATGACCTGATAAGTAGCCTCCAATATCCGTGTGCGGTAGTTGTCTGTGATTAGATTCAATTACAAAGTCAATTGCATTTAAAATTCTCACGCCTTTTATGAGAAATGTCAGAGTTCACCAACCCTAAGAACAGCAGCTTAACTTGCACCAAGGCATCAACACATTCCTCGACACCAATTCCGCAGAGGGATATCCCCAAAACAGCTCTACCTTTGGTTGAGATCCGCAAAAATTTGCAAATATTTGCACTTAGCCACCGGAATGGCTTTGCCGAAATGAAAATCACTGCATTATGGTGCCGCCTCAGAGCGCAAATGGCGCGCGATAAAAACTGAAACGACTGTGGTCAACCCCGAAAGACTGCAACTGAATGTTTCCACGTGCCGCAGGATTGCTGCTTAAGCAAAATTTAAACAATATCGCAGAACAGTGTCAGTTAGCGTACCCCGGCCGCTCATTCGGAAGGACGTCGTTGTTCTCCTGCCCACTCTTTTATTCAATCTGCCAGCAACCCTCTCCCCACCTCTGGCTGCTGACAGCCATATCATATAGAAAGAAAGTTCTGTTTTATCTTTTGCACTCAAACCGCACATACAGAGCCAGCCAACATCCTCCCACTGCGCGGGGAGTGAGCAGAATGCTCCCTCTGCAGGATAACTGCCAATTATTTGCTATCCTGGAAATTCGGTTGAATTTTGAATTCTCCAAAAAATAGTTGCGAACATTTTGGAAATGTTGCCAATGGGCGTGATGGAGGGGTAGAGGTATGGAGTTCTTCACGTCATTGTTAAATGGAATCTTTGCATAGCTAACAATGGGATGTGCTTTGAAACGGACGATTCGAAATTGAAGAACACACATGATGAGGGGGTTGATGATGATTGTTTTATTCTGTGGTCTTGACGGAATGGGTTTTAGCAGGCCGAACAGGAGTTGATGCGCACTCTGGACAAAGAGTTTAAGACGAGAAGGGGTCATTGAGTCCAATCACGATTAGGTCATTCCTGAGTTCACTGGCATATGGAATAAATAACAATGATTGAATGTACTATACGTTTTCATTACATTTACAATAATTCGAATGAAAGTTTACGAAATGGCTTAGAAGTCAGTTCGACTGAAAACTTTTTTTTCTACGCATTACGCTACAGTAATGCCTTAATAATTGCGGATGTGGATTATGGCCAGCATGGTGGGGGTAAATAGGGACTGCCCGCAGGGCGGCGTCTTTTTTCTTCTGCTATGATGCATCTTCGCCCAGGCCTATGCGGATGATCTACTGTCTGTAGGACTGTATCTAGCGGCTGTGTGTTCGAAAGCGTGATCGATGTGATCGACGACTGCTGTACCAGGAATGGGTTTTCAGTTAACCCTCTCAAAACCATGGTTGTTCTCTTCACTAGGAGAAGGATATTGACTGGTCCGACTCCACTAATAATAAAAGGTGTCACTATCCGCTTTTTCATATGACTGGATGGCGCAGTTGGCTAAGTACCTGCCCCAAGTTCGAGGGGTCCCAGGTTCGAATCCCAGTGAAATCGAATCTGGTCCAGTCACCATTTGCTGTTGGGATCAAATTAACGGCACTGGAGTAGGTTGGTGCCTGGCAGTACATGGACCAATTTTGAGTCTGAGTGTTCCAGTAGAGTTTCAAAAATCCTCCGAAAAAAAAATCAGCTTTTTCGATGAAGCCCAATATCTAACGCCTAATATGGCTAGGCCATTTAGAGCGTATGGACAACTTAGCTCCAGCCCGAATAGTCTTCGACTCTGAGCCTGTGGGACAATGCAACAGAGGACGTCCACGTACAATGTGGCGCACACAAGTCGAGGGGGACCTCCGCCGGCTTTGTGTGCGAAACTGGAGACTGCTGGCGAAAGATTGTGCTGGCTGGAGAGGCATGTTGAGTGAGGCCAAGGTCCACCTCGGACTGTAATGCCCTAAGAAGAAGAAGAAAGAAGAATTCTAGTCAGCAAACTTCTCTGGAAAAACACAAGGAATCGAAAATTGCCAAGGATTTGTCAGTTTTCTGGCAGAGTAAGGGAATTTTCGGAAAATTCTGGGATCTATCACCAAAAAGATTCGTTTGGATCTACATGCTATGATTAGGCCCTTCTCTTTTATGCATCGGTCCTTTGGTGGATTATGCTTTCGCGTAAATACGTAACTGTTGTTTTCACTAAGCTTCACAGAACGGTTTGTCTCGGCTGCATAGGGGCCTTCCCTAGTACGCCTGGCTATGCTCTTGATGCACTACTGACTACACTACTACTACGGTTTTCTAAGCGAATCTTCACGAACGGCTCAAAGACCAATGAAGGATCTGGCATTAGCGCCTTCGTGGAGGGCGACAATATTAGACTACTACAACTCGTTCGGTAAATTTACGTCGGTTTTCCGAGCGGAAACCTATGCGATCCTAATGGCCACGAACTATTTACGTTGTGAAGATCACGTGGAAGGGGCGAAGTATTTGTGTCTGTAGCGACAGCCAAGCTGTGCTCAAGGGCTTGCTCAACCCTTTAACCACTTCCAGGACAGTTCTTCCCTGAATTTGATCTATAGTCTAAATTTCCTAAGACTTGTCGGGATCCCGGGTCACCACGGAAATGAGATCGTCGATGAATTTGGTAGGCAAGGATCAGAGGAGGTACTCTCAGAATCTAAACCTGCCTGCACTCTTGGTTAGGACTTCCATCGATGATTGGACCTTTCGAGAGCATAACCGGAGGTAGCATGATTCTCCAGGATTTAGACAGACCAAGCGCATGCTCCCTAACATCTGTAAGAAATCCGCGGCATTCTTGTTATCTCTAACAGAAAAGACTACAGACAACTTACCGGCGTACTATCCGATCGCTACACCTTCGCCAAGCATCTAAAAGTGCTTGGCCTAAGCGATGAAACCCTCTGCGCCGCCTGTGGAGAAGACGGCGAAGACGCCTTTGCACGAATCAGGTGGCAGCTATTCGGTGCTGATGAGGTGAGGGCTGATGATGAAGACTCCTCATCACAGAAGCGCCTACTGGTCTGCCTCCGGAAGATCAAGAAATGCTAGCAAAAGTAGGTTGCTGCCTGGTAGTACCATACATTTTGCTATCCTGTCTACCCGAGGTTCGCCTAAGGTCCACAATTTGCATCTCAATGGGAACCATTCCATTTAGCACTCAGACTGCATCGTCTAAAACGGTTCTTAAGCAGCTGATTAACGTGGTTGCAAGACTTTTCGAAGCTGACGACAGATCCTTTTGCAGCAAATGGTCTATCTATGTCAAAGCTGCGATTGGGTTACCTAGTTCTTAAGGCAAACTTAATTGGACTACTTCTTGGGCGTGAACAGAAATATTCGATGGTATGAATTAGACACAGATTGATAACAATTCATATAGCTGCAAACACGCAAGTCATTTCGGAGTTCGGAAAAAATAACAACTGGTAATACCATGCTGGTTAAGGATCTAGTTCATCAATGACCGCAACGTAAGTATTTAGCAACAGGCGTGGGAACTGTGCCAATTACACGCGACTCCAAAGGTCAAACCTGTAGTGGAGGAGACACCATCTCAAGATTTCTCTTTAGCTTCTCATGGCGGAATCAGTATCAAAGTGCATACTCGATGATGCCTTCAGACGAATTTAACCTCCTCCCACTGACAACTCTTCACAGAAACTGGTTAGTTTCCAACGAAAAATTTCACCTTTCATACCCTTTGATGGATTTTTCCTCTCCAGGTATTCGTGAGCAAGTAACCAAATTCTTCTTGGAGGATTTTTCCCCGACTCCCAAACGACAACAACATCCTCCCACACGGGCTCTCCCAGGAAACAGTTTTTTTTGCGCCTCCCCCGCATTATTAAATCTTTCACGTTCTTATTCCCAAAAGGCTTCAAAGAACGCAGTTAGAGACGCAAAAAAAGACGTCCTTATACCAACAACTAATTAAAAATTCCCAGCATCGCATTTTCAGTAAATGTGCCGCGCCTGATTGCACAGTGCCTCCGCCCACCATCCGGCATCTTAAGCAGCCTCAACCCACCGACTTTCTGTTTGAAATTCGAAATTAGCACGCATGTAGAACAGCACAAGTACACGCCCGCCACCGCCCACTGAGGGTTTCATTACAAACACCTCAACTCACACACTCCCTCCCCACCCCACCGCCAGGATATTAATCCTTTCTCATCACCATAATCCCCGAGAGACCGCATACATTCGAACGTGACACATGAACACATGTTCGCTCGTATCCAGGATCTCCGTGGAACTTCTTCAGCGGAACTTATGGTAGCAATGGCAGCAGCAATAATTGCCTAATCCCAAGTAATGGCAACCATTTCATATTTATGAAGGATGTGCTCCATAATTAAGGTGCTGTCGAGTTCTTCTTCAATTGTTGTCGGATTGGCATGCGAGGACGACACGAGGTATGATGATGTGATAATTTCAAGTGCCCCCCCCCCGCTTCCCGGGCAGATCTGCAGACTGAAACCCACTTGAGATTAAGATGGGTTCCTTGCCGGAGTCTTGTTTCATGCCTTCTCGCCCGCTTCGGAGCGGCTACATTCCGAGAGGCGGGAGTGCGTGTATGAACTTAATTAAGCAGAGATACGGCGTAAAGTTTTTAAGTGCCGGCAGTACTTCGCATACTCGGAGGGCCAACGATCTCTTGGAAGGCCGACGACGCCGATGGTGGGACTGGATGACGAAGAATGGGATGGGGACGTGGACGGGCGGTGCAACTCGTGGCGGAAGGATGTGTGCCTGTCAATAATTGAAACTTGTTAATGTGAAATAAAAAGAACGGAAGTCCGGGGCACTCCATGACATGAATAAAATACTTTTACGGGATGTACATGCGTTTGGGCCTGGGTTTGAATTAAGGTCGGTTGAGTACAGTTTTGTGTTTTTCAGTTGCGTTAATGGGAAGGGTTCGATGGTCGGGGGGTGGAAAAAATGTCATAAATTTGACTCTTTCCCTTGACAAGTTAAGTAGGTCTCTTAACAGCAAATTACTGTTCGTTGGTTGGGCTTGAGCTCTCTCGTGGGTTCAAATACTTGCAACATACTTCAAAATTCTATGCTCGCTATTTAAATCTACAGATTTCCAAAGCCTCCTACTGACGAGTTTCGTAAGCACAAGTTTATGCGCTCTCAAAGACCAGAAAATAAACCCTTCGCACAGTAAATGGCCAATTATCGGCAAACTTGCGAATATGGCTGCCACTTTGGCATACTGGGTAAACGCGTTGACTTCTACACCCAAGGTTCGTGGTTCAAACCCTGATAATCAGCATTGATTTTTAAAGCATCATCTCGAATCACTGACAATGCTCACTACCGCCAGACCCATTTTAGCCGCTTCCGTTTCAATGCCAGCAAACGCCTCATTAAGGGCTCACTGAGTTGAAGCAATCATGTCAAAGTCGACCGCGTATGCCAGCAGTTGTACGAACTTCTGGAAGAATCTACCTCTTGTGATGACGATTGAGTTTTTCACAATCTTCTCAAGAATGATGAGACATGACAGTGCGTCGTGTTTTAGTTAATGAACCAAATTCAATCAATCAAGAGCGATAAAGTTTTGAACGCGATAAAGTCAGAACCAAAGTATTAGGCAAACGAGGAGAATTTTGGATAAAGTGTAATAAAATGCCTTGACATATGACATTTTTCGCCGATCAGTTGAATTTTCATCTTGAGAGGCCGTATGGCTGAAACACAACAGTGCGTCAGCGTCAGCGTTGTCTTTCAACGCACACAATTCAATGGACATTCATGAAATACTGCATCGACCGACGTAAGTAAAAAATGAGAGAGATGAGAGGAACGTAATTAAACGGGAAACGTAATCCCAACGCACGTCATTATTCAACATGTTGGATATTTTTTTTTTGAAAGAGGGATGCGCTGTGATTTGAAATGCTTCTCAAATTGAGAGTTTTTTTCCAAATTGAGAACATTTTGTGGCAACTGACATTTGAGACATGAAAACAGCTGACTAAAATTATTTTAAAGACAAAACTAATTTGAAATCCGTGTGTGCTTGGAAGCATGAATACGCCAAATTAGCCACAAGAAGCACTTTCTTAATTTTTTTAACTTTCTTAGCATTCATTTTCCGCAATTAATTTCTTTAACGTTCAATTGTTTGACTAGAACATTTTTTGATTTGACATTTCAGAAATTAAAACAGCTGACGGAATACATTTCATTTGGTGTTTGAGAGAGAGCGGGAACGCAGTGCGTCAACGCACACCCTCCGTAACATGAAGTCGGCCATCTCAACGCACTGTTGTGTTTCAGCCATTACTGTCCATTGTAGACTTGCAAAGTAACCACGTGCTGTTGTTCTTTTACGATTGGAGCCGACCTGCATTTTCATGGCGACTTTGAACGCAAGTCTAAGAAGACTTTTTGACAATCATTCTATTTGAGCATTGTCAGTGACCCGAAAGAGGTGGAGCCGCGAACAATTTCATTTTTGAAAAATTGTTGCTTGTGCTGGGATTTGAACCTAGACTGTGAAAGTCTAGTGCATATGGGTTGACGCATAAACCCACACGGCCACGACGCAATGTTGTTTTATTAATTTTAAATTTGGGAGTGGGTAAAAACTTTTGAAAGGGAGATTTTTCCGTTTCCATTTCTAGTAGCATTTGTAGTATTGCTGCTGAATCAAAATTTGATCCAACTTCTATGACAGCGACGCCTGAAATCGGCACAAAAACAGAAAGCGGAACATTCCACCTTTTTACGACTGGCGTTTAAGTTGATCGACTCCTGTCGTTTTTTGAGTCGAGGCGGTTAAGTGGCGTTTTAGTGTCGCCTTCAGTGTCGTTTTACTTACAATTTGCAACTGACAGATTTATATTTGTCATTATTTGGCTGCAAAATTATGGCTGAAACACAACAGTGCGTTGCGCTAGTCGACTTCATGTTACGGAGGTTGTGCGTTGACGCACTGCGTTAATAAACCCCTCCCCCTCTCTCTCAAATATCAAATAACAAATATTCCGTCAGCTGTTTTAATTTCTGAAATGTCAAATCAAAAAATATTCTGGTCAAACAATTCAACGTTAAAGAAATTAATTGCCTAAAATGAATGTCAAGAAAGTTAAAAAAATTAAAAAAGTCATTCTTGTTGCTAATTTGGCGTATTCATTCAAATTAGTTTTGTCGTTGAAATAATTTTAGTCAGCTGTTTTCATTTCTCAAATGTCAGTTGCCACAAAATGTTCTCAATTTGGGAAAAAACTCTCAATTTGGGAAGCATTTCTCAATTTCACTCTCACAGCGCATCCCTCTGTCCAACATGTTGAACTATGACGTGCGTTGGGATTACGTTTATTACGATCCTCTCACCTCTCTCATTTTTCACTTACGTAGGTTGCTGCAGTATTTCGTGAATGTCCATTGAATTGTGTGCGTCGAAAGACAACGCTGACGCTGACGCACTGTTGTGTTTCAGTTTTGTGAAAAATATGGATAGCATTTTTTATATTTATGTCGTGGAGTAGTGATGATGAAGAAGAAACAAGAAAAAATTATCTAATGCGAATACGCAGAACTATTAGATCGAAGTCCAACCCATTGGATTTACCAGATGCTAAGTACTTACATAGAAATTTTAATTTCAGATTCAAAATGTATTTTCGGTTAAACATACAGGCATTTGTTCAAACTATCAATGCAGTGCAGGAAAGGCTTCCTGAAACAACAATGCCTTTTTCTGTGCCAGCAATACTTAAACTTGCCGCAACCCTGAGATTCTTTGCTGAAGGTAGCTACCAAAAGGGTGTAGGAAACGATTTTGTTTTAGGTTTAGCACAACCTACCATAAGTATGATTTTGAATGATGTTATTGTTGCAATGGAGACCTTAATTTGTCCGCAATGGATACAATTTCAAACTACGGAATAAGAAAAAATCAAGCCAAAGTGAAGTTCTATCAAAAAGCTGGAGTTCCAGGGATCATTGGATTTGATGACCAAGTGGCTGTAGCTATTCTAAATAACCTGAATAACTCAATTTTATATCGGACATAAGGACAATTTGGATTTTATTAAATAAAGTAAAAAACATAAAGCTAGAACTAAATTTATACATTTGTACATAGTTTCCTAAAACACATTTTATGCTCCTCGATGTCTAGTTGCCTCTTTCTGATTTCCAGATCCATCATTCTTTACCGTCTCATATTGGTGGTCCTAAGCTATTTAATATAGCAGCTTCTTCCCACTCTGTTTTCAGCGAAGCCGTTTGTGAAACACCCCGTTTGAAATTGGTGGCCAAGCTTATGTACATTTTTTTCCGTTTCATTTGTCTATTATTTGTTACTTTTACCCTTAAAAAATATAAAATAAACCGAATGTATCGATCAATTTAACAAAACTTACATTTTAAATAGATTTTTAATGCCTGGCGTCAACAATTTTTTTCACGACAAAAATAGGCGTTTAAGTAAGCGTTTCGGCACACTATAACGATAGCTAGAATATCGATAAAATCACTTAAATGCAAACTGTCAAGCAAAGAATTACGTTCCACAAACATAAAACGTAATTTTTCGTAAAACGACTGGCGTAAAGCCAGCTATAATCCTGATTTCGTACAGTCGTTTTTCGACAAGGCGTTCAGCGCCAGTCGTAATCCATCGATTATACGAATCTGTATTGGAAGAGTATTAGACGTGTTTTGCAACGATCACTGTACGATGTCATAGTTAATTATTTGATTATTGCAAAGTGGAATATATTTCTGAAGTTTTCGATGGATGTCGAACCAGATACAGTTGTCTCAGCAATTTTTCGTCTCTCTTCCAATCAAGCTCTCTGATCATTGTCAGTATCTCAGAGGGGCTGCTGCAAGTTAGTGTTTTGATCCAGATTTGAATCACGAATCTATGGCGTCATTGGTTTTTTGACAAGCTTCAGATTCAAACATTGGAGCTATGTTACCCATACGTCCTTCATGCCCAAGCTAGTTTAAGCTCCAAATTTATAGACGCCTGATAAATCTGATAAAAAAAATAATAAAATAATGATAAAAAATAAAAAAAATAAACAGTCAAAATCGGTTATTATACTGACGAATTTGATCGTTATAAGCTGTAGGTCGCTGTAACATATGTAACTCGAAGATAACAGATAAAGAACGGAGACCCTCTTAACTATGCCAACCACAGATGGATCAGTCTCCTAAATATCGAATATCAGATCTTCTCTTTCGTCTTATGTAAGCGCCTGAAGGTCAAAATCAGTGCAGGTTCGGGCCAGCGAAGTCAACCATCGATCAGATATTCACATTGCGACAGATCTTAGAAAAGACACAGGAGCATTAAGTCGATGCCTGCCATCTGTTTATCGGTTTTAAGGCCGCATATAACAGGAGACAAGTTATACAGCGCATTGTCTTATGTTAGCATCCCTGCAAAACTGCTTGGTCTTTGTAGGATGACGGTGGGGAGTGTGTGTTGCTTCATCAAGGTCGGTTAAGACTTCGCCGTGACCTTTGATGTCAAAAAAGGCGACGCACTCTAAAAGGATTTTTTTGATGTCATTCTTATGAAGATCGTGGGTAACTCAAACGTCAGATCAGTTTACCGTTTTAGAAAAAAATGCGGTTGCACCAGCAGTGTCATCGATTTTAGTCTTAGGTTATAACCAATATTTTAACTAAAAAATTAAAAAATCGGCCGTAGTAAGCGACATGTCGTTGTAAACGATGTAAGCGATAATGGAGCTCAGCCGGGTCCTAAGAATTTGGTCGTTATAACCGATGTCGTTGTAAGCGATTTTGACAGTACTCATTTCCTGGCTACAACTTATCCTTAAACCGTTACTATACAAAACCCTTTTTCTTAGAAACAGCTTATTGAAGACATTTCTTAGTTTTTTTTTTGACATAAAAAAACCACAATAAAACTTTTATTCAACATACTACATTTGGAAACCTCCAGAGATGCTGAAAGTTTTGACGTGAACACGACCTAAAAAGTGTTATAACTTGAACCCGCTCATTTCTGAACACAGCACCATCTACTCTTCTCTTCGTAATAATCGTCGAACGCCCACTCTCGTCGGCTAGTTACTTTCATAACTGTCAAATTGAATGCTTTCTTTTGTTATTTGTTTGTTTAAGTAAATTAGAACAAAAAAGACTTATTTCATTTATGTCTTGTCTTTTTTTCTCTTTTAATTTTTGTAGGCGTCCTCTTTTTCTTGGACATAGATCTGGTCACCCTAGGCAAGCTCATGATCTTTGACTGACGAAAGAATACCCAGAAAATCCTAACATTTGTCGTTACCTGTTCAAATTGTCTAGCCAAACAAAGCTGGAGAAAGGACCATTGCAACAAAAATTCAGGGTTGTGTCCAAACGCTTTGAACCCGTGCAAGAACCACTCAATACTGGTTCCGTTTGCTCCACCCGCCTATTTCCGAGGGTAATTATCGTGGCACACCCTTCTAAACAAATAGGTGTCCTCACTCCTTCGCTACCACCCCCCGATCGCCCGCCAGTGAAAACCTACGAATTATCCATGCATTATCCAAGAATTAATTTGTTTATTAATTTTTGAATAGTTCCGTTCGCCATTTTGTGACTGCCGCTGCCGTACATCAATTATGCCGAATTAAATTCAATTTAGAAAATATATGTACCAACAATCAATTTGCCGAAAAATAATCCACCCCTCGCCCGTCACACGCACACCGACGCACAGCAGCCCTTGTTCCGGCCCCCCCTCCACGCTCTTGGCTCTTTTGTGAATCACTAGTTTGATCCTAAATATCACAATCAGAGCGATGTGCATGTTGCAGCGTTTCCTGCGGGTCAATTTTAGTAGCCGCACACCACATTCAGGTTCCCTGGCCAAAAATGCCAACGCATTCACGGAAGGCCGGCGAAGCGATGGTCGAGGTGGCAGCTTCTCAGTGCATTTGGTCAGTCACCCCTATGGCCGATCACACCACCACCACATTCAATATGTTTGCCCAGTTTTAGGATATTGATTTGAATCAATTAATTCATGCGGTAACCATGGTATTACTCCCTCGAATCTAATTAATTTTAATACCCACTCACATACGCACTACTCAGGCGTGTGCATTTGATTCCCTACAGGGAACAAAATGGCTGACACTCGGTCTCTCTATCTCTCTTCCGCTTCGGGTGGATGGGTGAGGGCCAGCCCACCAACCGCCCAGCACTATTTATTTCCCGTTGAATATAATAATATTTGCCTATTTTGGCTAATCATTGGAAAATTTTAGAAATAACCTTCACAAGTGACCGCATGAATGTGCTTCCCAGCGCTGCTTTCACGTCAAACTCCCGCCCCGCGGCCGCCTCAGCTGGCCCCGTGGCAACAGCAGCAGTGGTGGGCAATAAATCCGCGGTAATAGGATTTTTACCATCCACTCATACCGCTCGTGTGGGCGTGGATGGGGGGTCGCCACCCCTAAGCCAAATGCGTGTTTACAAATGATTTTTGCAAAAAGTGGGTACCAAACTAGATTCAACCTGGTCGCGGTGGGGTGTACAGTGAGTAACAGAGTTGGTCATTGGGACTTACATTTGGTGAAAGAAGGACTCAAGATTTGTGATGGGGTGTGAATGGGAAAAACTTTTAACACCAAAGTAGATGCAAACGCTTGCTTATACAGGGTGGACCAACCAAAGGTTTTTTTTTAAATCATAGGTTATTTTGACACTGATAGCTGTTTCCCCTTGGAAATTTTGACAGAAAATCACTATATATAAATAGTATACCTCCGCGGAACGAAATGAGCCGTTTTACACTTGAACAATGTTGGGAAATATTGAAAACTTATTTCCTACACAGCGTAAGCCAAACAGTGCGTTTTTGAAGGAAGTTTTGGCCGAAATGAAGCACTCACCGCGACTGCTTTACGCCAGTTTGTGCAAAAAGTCCGTGAGACTGGTATGCTAGTGAAGGACACTCATGCTCCCCGTTGTCGTACCGTGCGCACAGATGAGAATGTGGCTGGTGTGGCCGAAAGCGTGAGACTCAATTCACGAACATCAACTCTCCATCGATCTCAACAGCTCAACATTTCACTCACTAGCCTGAGAAGAATTCTGCACAAAGATCTCGGATTATTCGCTTACAAGGTCCAACTGACTCCGCAATAGAAGGCGCGCGATCATCCGCTTTGTTATCGCTTCGCAGTTTGGGCCTTAGAGCAGCTTGAATTGGACAACGATTTTTGGCAAAAAATCATCTTTTCTGACGAGGCGCATTTTCATCTCGGCGGCTACGTTAACAAACAAAATTGCCGCACCGCATCTGGGGCTTGGAAAACCTGGACGTTATTGTTGAAAAGCCAATGCATCCACAGAGAGTGACAGTTTGGTGCGGATTGTGGAGTGGTGGCATCATTGGACCATTTTTCTTCGAAAATGAGGCTGGGAACAACGTTTCGCTTAACGGCGGGCGTTACAGAGCCATGTTAACCGACTTTTACTGAAATTGAAGACATGGATTTAGACGACCTCTAGTTCATGCAGGATGGCGCGCCATACTACACAGCCCATGACACAATCGATCTTTTGCGCACCAAATTCCCAAATCGTGTTAGTTGCCGTCTTGGCGATGTCAATTGGCCACCTCGGAGCTGCGATTTGACCCCTTTGGACTTTTTTTTGCAGGGAACCGTAAAGGGCCGATGTTATGCCAACAATCGGGAAACAATTCAAGCACTTAAGACCAATATCATCCGAGCAATCCTTGAACTACAGCCCGAAACCATCAACAAGGTCTTGGAAAATTGGTGTGACAAAATGCACTACTGCGAAGCCAGGCGAGGCAACCACTTGAACGACGTTGTATTTCGTAAGTAATGGGAATGTTTGTTCTTACTAATTAAGCCATAATACGTGGAAAGAATTTAATTTTCTTCAGTTTATTGCTTTTTTAGAAAGAAACTTATGTTTGGCCCCCTCTTTATATAATGAAAAGGAGAGGTGAAAAGACGCACCCTTGGCGAAGTCCAATACCCACTGTGAAAGGTGTGAATAGGTGAAAGGGGCGAAGTATTTGTGTCTGTAGCGGCAGCCAGTCTGTGCTTAAGGTCTTGCTGAACCCTATAACCACTTTCAGGATAGTTCAGGAATGCAAGTCTTCTCTGAATTTGATCGGTAGCTAAAATTCGCTAAGACTTGTCTGGGTCCCGGGGCACCACGGGATCACGGGAAATGAGAACGCCGATGAACTTGGTAGGCGAGGATCAGATGAGGCATTCTCAGGATCTGAACCTACGCTGGGACTGCCTGCGTCCTTGGTTAGGGCTTCCATCGATGGTTGGACTTCTCGAGAGCACAACCGCAGGTGGTATGACTTTCCAGGATGTAGACAGACCAAGCGCATACTTCTCAACGTCTGTAAGAAATCCGCGGCTTACTAGTTATCTCTTAACAGAAAAGATTGCACACAACTAGTAGTAGTACGCTAATATACTAACAGGGTACTACACCTTCGCCAAACACCTAAGTGTGCTTGGCCTAAGCGATGAAACCCTCTGCGAAGCCTGTGGAGAAGACGATGACACTGCAGAGCACTTCCTCTGCCATTGTCGTGCCTTTGCTCGGATCAGGTAGCAGTTATTCGGTGCTGATGAGATGAGAGCTGATGATGTAGGCTCCTCATCACAGAAGCGCATGGTCTTCCTTGGGAAGACCATACAATTTCAGCAAAAGTATGTTATTGCCTGGTAGTACAATGGACCAGTTTTTGAGTCTGAATGCTCCAGTGTAATGTTACAAAAAACTCTGACAAAAAAAAAAATTCAATAAAGCCGAGCACAGCTGCTACAGCTGTATAGCCTTCAATGGGAAACCATCCATCCCATACTCCTGCAGAACACTCCAGAGTTGAGCTCGAGAAACTTGGTCGTATGCCTTTTCCAAATTTACAAAATAACTGTCGATCGGTTTGGCATACTCCCAAGCCCTCACCAGTACCATTCTTAGAGTGAGAAGCTGGTCGGTTGTACTTCTGCCGGGACGAAAACCGCTTTGTTCATCTCCTATCCTGGATTTGACCATAGCTCTAGAACACGTCTCCTTAAAAGAGATATGCCCCTGTAGTTGGAGCACTCTCTTTTGTCTCTGTTTTCCAATCACCAGGTGTCTTAGAGTGTTCCAAAGCTACCTTAATAACACGAGAGAGCTCCCTCTTTACCCATTGCCTTAAACATTTCTGGACGAATTTCATCCTTCTTCTTCTTCTTAGGGTGCTACAGTTCGAGGTGGACCTGTGCCTCACCCAAACATGCCTCTCCAGCAGCCAGCACGACCTCTCGCCAGCTGTCTCCAGTTTCGCACACCAAGCCGGCCGAGGTCCCCCTCGACTTGTGTGCGCCACCTTGTACGTGGACGTCCTCTGTTGCGGTGTCCCACAGGCTCAGAGTCGAAAACTCTTTGGGCCGGAGCTAAGTTGTCCATACGCTCCACATGGCCTAGCCATCTTAGGCGTTGGATCCGTAGACGCCTGGCTAGACTCATGTCGCTGTACAGTCCCGAATTTCATCCACACCGATGGATTTACCAACTTTTGGCGATTCAATCGCCACAATGACATCCCCCACCGTTGGACTATTCTCCGCCCTACTCAAGACTACAGATCTATCACCCTCAGTGCCAAGTTCGGCATTGAACAGCTCCGAAAAATTCTAGCTCCATCTGTGCAAGTTGTCCACCTCATTGGAAAGCAATACATCATCTTTGGATTTGATTCCTTCGATGATGTTGAATTTCCTTCCTCTGAGCCGGCGAATGGTTTGCCAGAACACCTTTTTCGTCGCTTTCCAACTTCACGCCAAACTCCTTCCAAGACAGCTCTTTAGCTGCTCGGACAGCCAATTTGCAAGTTTTTCGCGTCTCAGTGTACTGGCCATGAGTTCGATAAGAAAATCCAGTCTCGGTGGGTCTTCTCATTCTCTCTGATGACTTCTTGAACTCTGGGTGTTTTAAAACATCCAGTTCTTTCCTCACCACCAGCCTCCACACCAAGCCGCTTCACTCCACAAACATCAGGTGCAGAGGCAATGACAGCTGTTGAAAACAGTCGCCATTCTACCTCAGTTGGAATTTGCTTAAACCCTTCGCCATTCTTCCTCAATTGGAATTTGCTCAAACGCTTTGTATATGCGCCTTGCAAAAGGTTGCCGCACCTCACTGCTCTGGAGTTACTCCCACCGTATGCGTGTAACCACTCTTGGTTTCCGCCTTGGCAGAAGGGGTACTTTATCAGTAAGATACAGCGTACACAACACCAAGTGATGATAAAAAATTAGGACCAAATAAAATACAATAATAAAAATGTCCAGAAAACTCCCCGCATCGATTAAAAACAAATTGTTCACTGCTTTGAATCATTTATTTCCTTGCAGTATAAATGCCAGGTTTTTCAAGAGCCGACCGTCTCAGTTCCTCTTCCCCATAGCAAAGAAATGAGAGTCGCCAGCAGCTCTGTAGCAAACAAACACTATTCAATATTCTAACAATCAATTCTCTGACACACTGTAGCTAATGCATAATTTCGGGACCGAACCGAACCCAAACCATGTTCGGTCGAGTGAAGACAGGGAGGGAGGGCTACTCAACAAAGTATCGCCACCACAGCAAGTATAACTAAACACACAGAATTGAATTATTTTGTTTTATGAAATGATTTTTAATTCGAACGCTTTTCGACTGAGGTTTCGAGTTGCAAATCATTTAATTAAAATTTTGTTTTAAACGGACACACGCATAGATACAGGCCCCTCCGTGGCGGCCGCGGGATACGCTCGCGCTGAGATTGATTATCGAAATTAGCGCGTAAATTAGTGCATGGGAACGCCATCTGTTGGGATATTTTGCGGTGGGTCATTGCGAAGAAAAATCGCAACGAAACGAAAGCACCCCCAAGAAAAGAAAAAAGAAAAATCTCAAGGGAGAAAAATCCCCGAAGAGAGAAAACTTTTCTCAAGAAAGTCCCCAAAAGAAAAATCTCTTAAGAAAAACGCCGACAGAGCAGTGGAGTGGGTGGGCAGCGCAGCCACCCCTTTCCGGAGTGTGCCACAGCGATAGGGGTGTTTTCCAGGTTGTAACCCCTTCCCGCCAGTCAGCTGGGTTGGTTGGTTGGAGGAGGGAAAAACTTTTGGACGTCTTGGAGGAAGGTTTTTTCCGTGGAAAAGAGGGAAAGCATAATTCTGTGTCTTGGATATTTTCCGGGAATAAAATAAAAACCTCTCGCCATTAAAGGGTGGCTTCCTAAGTTTCCCGCTGCCTGCCGTTGGCGTTGCGAACTTGATATCGTTCCGATTAATGACAGTTTTTTGATGAATTGAAGTTGAATTCTGGATTGATTGAGGTTTTTAATCGGACTTTGTCCTTCATTTTGATTACCACGACGCAGGGGTGTGGTATGCTGCCTACCCTCGACGCAGACGGCGGTGTAGACATGAGCAGTAGACGACCAATTATACTTTGCGGTTAACCGCAAAATACATATTCCAGATAAGATTTTGGGTTGTGCGTCACATTAAGGGGATGTGTTTCATCCCCTATTCTGTGGACTCGTGTCTTGAGGTGATTTTTTGTTTCTGTCACATTGAGGGTGACCGCAATAAGCTCCGCCCTGTAACTGAGTGTATTTCTGGTTACAAACAAATGCCTTTCATGGGCTGGGGTTAATGCAGGTGACATGCCATGAATTCGAGGATGATTTCTTGTTCATCTTTGGCATGGAATTTTGGTAACGCTTGTGGCTGCCAGTGGTTCATCACTGAATGATGAACATTTCTATGCCAAATAGGCTTCACTCGAATTTTGAAAACCCGGTACATAAACATTGTCTAATGTCAGTCGATGTGGGTTATGCTGCAAGTAATCGATTGGGAGAAGTTAAGGAAAAGATGAAGCTTTGACTTTGAAGAGCAAATTAATAGGCAGAGACTACCAAAAGAACACTTTCCTTAACCAAAATATATAAATGTTGTGGCGCTACTTAGTCCGAGATGGACAAGGGCCTCTTCAGTAACCACTCGTATTGCGTCTGCTATTGTTCTCTCACGAGTGAAGGGGACCTGTAGTTTAATGCCGGCGATGTTTGAGAGGCTTGTCCTTGACAATTACTCTCTTTGAGTATTGACAGTGACTTGAAAGAGGTGGAGTCGTGAATTTTTTAAATTGTTTTCTAAGTCGGGAATTGAATCTAGACTTTTATTTCCAGAACGCCTGTTCAATGCACTCTGCATGTTAGTGGAGTCCCACTGAAACAGGTGGAGAAGTTTAAGTATCTCGGGGTCTTTTTGACATTTGAAATAGCTTGGTCGATCTGTAATCAGTAAGGCCGAGGTTGGTGTCAAAGCCAAGTTAGCGGTCTTTAACGCAGTATTTATTCCAACTCTCACTTATGGTAATGAAACCTCACACACGTGAGGTTAAAATGCTTAGCCATCTCGTCAAGAGGCCGGTAGCAATTCAGGGATATCTTAGAATGAAAAGTCCCTGAGTTCGGGTATTTAACTGCTGCTTGGCGGTCCGAATATATGGTGATATCCTTCTTGTGATAGTACGCTCTCATATTTCGAGCCAACGAAAGGGAATCTTGTTTTCAAACCGAGTCGAACAGATAGCAGATTTTGCATTTAAATTTGTCCGTTGCTTCTATGTATAGATCCGTATAAAACAAATGGAATAGCATGTTTCGCCAACTCGGATTCCAAAAAAATATAACTCAGTTGAACTCAGTTTACGAACTCGAGTTGACGCATCACTAGTTTGGATATCAAGAATACAGGAACTGCGTTCTAGCTGCAGAAATGTTCGTTTTCGGACGTGGTGTCCTGCAGGCTGTCTTTCTTCCCTAGCTTACAGTTAACACATCCTAAAATGATCTCGGTGTCATACCTGAGGCATTGATCGTATGGTCGTATGTATTCATGCTTGTCCTCTATGGAGGCATGCGTTTTTGTTTTTTACGTGGTGAGTAAGTGAGTACTCTCAAACCGGATACCAGGTCATTTCTTAGATCCATGGACAGGGGGATCCGGAAGTATGTCGGTGTCGGAAGCCCCTTTGAATTGGAAAGACTCACTCTAAGAAATTTGGCTCATCCGCTGTGGTTTCTATTCCATGATCCCGACCAAATCTTGGAAGATTACTTTTGGATGAAAACAAGTATTCCCCAGAGGCCAGATAGCCCTGGATAATCAGCTCCTACATCATGACTCTTAAAGAGAGTTGAGCCTTGGTACAGATTGACATCAACGAAGCCTTTCCATGATGATCCGATACCTCATCTTCTGTCGAAGGTATTCAGCTCCCAAATTTCATGACTTGAAGGTTAAAGCAATAGTTCGAAGACGAGTTGTACCACTTTCTTACCAAAATCCTTGACAAATTACATCCAGTGGACAAGGCACGCCCATAAAATGAGCAAATCTTTAGTACCGACCCTCCACCTACGTATGAAAGTGTTAAAGAAATATCTCGAGTACTAAGATCCACTCCTATAGCATTTTTGAACGTCCAAATAGTCTCCAAATACATAAAACTTAAGGCGCTTACCAATCGTGGGATCGAATAGTCCTCATCCAAGTTGTTCATGGTCCGAAATATTTAAAAGGCACTGCGTTAGGATCCATCGCGTCATTGGCCTTAATCTTTTAAATTAAGTTTGGAAATGTCCCGAGCTCCTATCTGTAGAATTGTCGCCATTTTGTTCCCAATCTCACTTTCACCGCAGTAAAAATCACGCCTCACTTCGGTCTAAAAAACTGATAAAGCGAACAAATTCCGATTGGAATCAACTTCCTCGATCAAACTAGTGTCCACCGCATGACCAATTGGTGTCCCCTGCAACCATAAATCAATTGATAACCATCCACATGTAGCCGATACCAATTCAACAACAAATGCAAAGGTCTGGTCTAATCTCCTAGCACTTTACATATATCGAGCAGATAATCGTTGCTAATTCGCCATCCACTTGTTTATCTAATCTGTTCGCTTACAGCTATTTCCAGCGCAAAATGCCCAACTGTAGTCAGTTACCTACCAACCAGCAACGGTGAACGTAGCTACAACCATGAAGTACCTCGTAGGACTGTTGGCCATCTCTCTGGTGGCAGCTGCGTCTGCACTCCCAAAGAAGAGATGCACCGAGAAGGAGGACTGCTACGAAAAGCAAATGCATCCAGATCTGCCACCTGGACCCGTCCCCCGGGCAGTGCCTGGCGAGGATAAGACCAATTTTTGGATCGAAAACGGAAAGACCTTTATCAACGATCAAGTGCACCGC
Source organism: Myathropa florea (assembly GCA_930367185.1). Lineage (NCBI taxonomy): Eukaryota > Metazoa > Arthropoda > Insecta > Diptera > Syrphidae > Myathropa > Myathropa florea. The sequence continues at coordinate 48,178,794 of OV884002.1, forward strand.
GAGTTGAACACAAAAGTGGCCAAGAACGTGATTCTCTTCCTCGGCGATGGCCTGGGACTGACAACACTTGCCGCGGCGCGTGCTTTCGCTGGAGGAGAGGAGAAGCAGCTTTCGTTCGAGAAGTTCCCTTACACTGGCCTCTCGAAGACGTACTCCATCGACAGAATCGTACCGGACTCGGCCAACACTGCTACGGCGTACTTGTGCGGGATCAAGGCCAACTACGGAACGATCGGAGTGAACGGCAACGTGGGCCAGAGTGACTGCGAAGCCGGCAAGAGCACCGCCAACCATGTCTTCTCCGCGGCGAAGTGGGCTATGGACGCCGGCAAGGCAGCTGGCCTGGTGACCACCACCAGAGTGACGCACGCTTCCCCGTCGGGGGTGTATGCCCACACAGCCGACCGCGACTGGGAGAACAACGCCGAGATCGAGGAGGCCTGTGGCCAGAATGCCGGTTTGGAGGATATCGCCTATCAGCTGATCCACGGCGAGGTTGGCAGCCAGCTGAAGCTCATGTTGGGAGGAGGTCGCCGGAACTTCGTTGACAAAAGCCTGCAGGAAAATGGCAGACGGACAGATGGCAAGAATTTAGTCGATGAGTTCAAGAGCAAGGCAGCTGGGAACGTGTACGTCGAGAACCGAGAACAGTTATTGAACGTCAACCTGGATGCAACTGACAGGCTCCTCGGTCTCTTCAACGACGACCACATGATGTACCACCTGCACACCACCGCGGAGAGCAACCAGCCCACGCTGGAGGAGATGACTCGCAGGGCCATCGAGTTCATGCAGAAGGAGAACAACGGCTACTTCCTCTTTATCGAGGGCGGTAAGATCGACCTGGCGCATCACGACACCATGGCCAATATGGCTCTGGACGAGACTATTGAGTTCTCCAAGGCCATCGAGCTGGCCAGGAGTATGACCAGCGAAGAGGACACCCTCATCGTGGTGACTGCCGATCATTCGCACTCGTTCTCTGTCTCCGGCTACCCGGTAAGTCACAAATCACGCCCACCCCAAGTCTCCAGCTTAATCCGTTTTTTTTTCCAGAACCGAGGAAATCCAATCTCCGGCACCGCATTGAGCACTGCCAACGACCTGCTGTCGATGCGCACACTGACATATGCCAACGGGCCCAGCTTCTACAAGTTCTACGACACCGAGAAAAAGCTTCGCATCGACCCCGGCTTTGAAGACAGTCTAAAGAGCGATGCCATGTTCCCTTCGACCGCTTATCAGGAATGGGAAACCCACGGAGGTGACGACGTTCCAGTATTTGCCTCTGGACCTTGGGCTCACCTCTTCACCGGAGTCTACGAGCAGAACACAATCCCACACTTATACGCTTACGCCTCTTGTATCGGCGACGGTTTGAAAGCTTGTCCCAATAAATAGTCTAATCGGTGCTCGATAGGGGCACGTGATAAGTGCCAAGGTGATCTAGATCTGCGTACTCGTGTTTCGTGGAAGTGGCAGCCATTAAATGACGTCAGAATTCTTCTGCGTTCTCGAGTGTCTGATTTTGAATTTTGTTTGGGTGGAGGGATGATGTTGCGACGGAGACGCTTATCTAGATCTCAGTTTGTTTGAGTCGCCAAAGCCTTATCGGTTTTCACTGGTAATCGCCTGTGACCCGTGTGGCTATCGATTATGGCATTAAGTAGCCCGCTTATCGTCGATTACATCGCTGGGAAGTTGTAAATTTCGATCAGTAGTTGGGAATTTATGAAGACGTGGTATACTTCAAGTGTGTGATTGTAAAGATTGCGATGAGAGTGGTGTTTATGCAGACCAGTTTTTCTGTGAGTTTCGGAATTTGAATGGAATTTGGGGGGTTTTTTGGACATAACCTTAGTCACTTCTTATTTTTGACTCTGCTAAGGAAATTTTAAGTGGTCTTAACATTAATATTTGAGCTTCTTATTTAGACTTCTTTGTCCTTTGTCCAAATAGTTTGAGTGTAGCTCCCAAGTGCAGCACGGTCCCCGAGAATAATGTTCCAAAGTTCCTTTCTTAAAGAATGTCTTTCGGAGCGATTCTGCATAGTCTTGTAAAAGTTAATCACGGTAGACTGACCATTTTCTTGACTGCTTCTTTTAGACAACTTCAAAAATGTTCTGAATCAAAATTTTATGCTGCACCGACACCTAAATGCGAAGACAGAAGTACAAAATCTGACCAAATTTCAGCATTATCTAGTAAGCTTTGAGTAAAAGTTCCGTCAAAAAGACATACGCAATTTTCGAAAATTTTGAAATTATAAAGTTTTGAAATTTTGATATGTTATTGCTTGAAAAATTTGGTTTACTAGTTAGAATACTTCAATATTATCGTTTTATTTAATCAACAAGATCACAACACTGAGGTACAATAAGCAAATTTGGCAAATTGTTAGTCCTTATGATCCTGTCAGGAGTAATGATTATAAGTGAATTGAATTTTGGTGACTCTAACAAACTTGTTTATCTCTAAAAGAAACACTACTAACTATAGGTGGCGCTACAGTCCGGGGTGGACCTGGGCCTCAACCAACAAGCGTCTCCAGCCAGCTCGATCTTGAGCTAGCTGCCCCCAGTTTCGCACGCGCAGTTGTTTGAGCTCCCTTTCCACTTGCGTGCGCCATCTGAGTCGCGATCTTCCTCTACTGCGCCGTCCCTCGGGGTGGATTCGAAGACTTTCCGGGCCGGAGCTTTGGTTTCCATTCGGTCTACATGATCTAGCCATCTTAATCGTTTGATCTTCATCCTTCTGGCTAAGCCGATGTCGCTGAACAGCTCGTACAGTTCGTTGTTACATCTTCTCCACCACTCACCCTCTATGCAAACGGGACCGAAAATCTCCCGAAGAATTTTCCTCTCAAAGCAGCCAAGAGCAACCTCATCCGCTTTTGACAAAGTCCATGCTTCTGCGCCATATAGCAGGACTGGGACGATTGAGGTCTTATACAGGGTTACCTTGGTTGTTCGAGAGAGGGCTTTGGTTATCAATTGCTTTCTTAGCCCAAAGAAGCAGCGATTAGCAAGAGTGATTCTTCGTTTGATTTCACTGCTGGTGTCATTGGCTGAGTTAATAGCGGTGCCTAGGTAGACAAAGTCTTAGACTACCTCAAAGTTATATCTGTCTGCTGTGACGTTCTGTCCGAGACGTAGGTGTTGGGTGTCCTTTCTGGTTGACAGCATATACTTGGTCTTGCCCTCATTTACCGTTAATCCCATCTTCGCGGCCTCCGTCGCAATACTCACAAAAGTGCCATTGACATCACGCTGTGTTCTTCCGATTATGTCAATATCGTTGGCATATGCGAGTAGTTGGACGGACTTCTCAAATATTGTGCCTCTGGTGTTGACGTGCGAGTTTTGCACAATTCTTTCCAGTATGAAGTTGAAGAAGTCGCATGACAGCCCGTCGCCTTGTTTGAATCCTTTTTTGACATCAAAGGTCTAGTTTAGGTACTTACCGACCTTGATGGAGCAGCGTGCATTCTCCATCGTCATCCTACACAAACGGACGATGGGATGCCAAAACTAGACATTGCTCTGTATAGCTCGTCTCTATAGATGCTGTCATACGCGGCCTTAAAATCGATGAAAAGGTGGTGGGTATCGATTTGTTGTTCCTGGGTTCGATCCAAGATCTGAATATTTGGTCGATGGTGGATTTTCCGGGCCTAAAGCCACACTGGTATGGACCGACCAGGTTGTTGACGAATGGCTTTAGGCAGATAAGATCTTATATGCAATGTTCAGAAGACTGATGCCTCCATAGTTGGCGCATTTTAGAGGGTCTCCTTTTTTGTTGATCTAAAATAAGCACCCAAGTCATAAATATCTGTTGGTTTATCGACAAGAGACTAATGTATTTGCGAAGTCCTTCAAAATGTAACCTATTTGTAGCAAATTAGGCAATCGCAGCGCTCAATTCATTACTCTCTTTACCAACAAGTCAATGGTTTTTATCAAAAATGAAACTGGTGCTTTAGCCGTTGCATTTTGCCTTTGCCGACTAACGATCAGTTATTTATTATTTAGTTATCATTTTGCACTCAGACTCAAAACTGGTCCATTGTACTGCCAGGTAGCACCCTACTCCAATGCCGTTAATTTAATCTCAACGGCAAATGGTGACTGGACCAGATTCGATTTCATTTGGATTCGAACCTGGGACCCCTCTAACTTGGGGCAGACACTTAACCAACTGCGCCATTCGGTCGTATTTTCCTAACTACTATAGTCCGAGATAAACTTCGTCCCCAACCAACAAGCCTGTCCATTTATCATGTTTTCTGACTGTTTCCAGTTTCTGACTCTGACTTCGGTAATGTCCGGCCCCTTGCAGTTTTAATACGGTTAGTCCTCCAAACAACAGTCGTCACAACTGCGCAGGCACTATTTGGAGGTATTTAAGGACTTTGTTAACTTTGGGGCAACTGAATGAATTCCACAAATGACATCTTGGTGCAGATCCGACGAAGAATCGCCTTCGGCAACCGCTCTCACTTCGGTCAAAACTCTCGATTCGAACGACCAAAATCTTTCTCTACAGACTCTAATCCTGCCAGTCTGGCTGCATGGAGCCAAGATAAGTGAATAGGACTGCAGAGATCCTGTAGATGGCGCAGTTGGTTAAATGCCTGCCCCAATTTCGGGGGGTCACAGGTTCGAATCACAGTGAAATCGAATCTGGTCCAGTCACCATTTGCTGTTGGGATCAAATTAAAGGCACTGGAATAGGTTGCTACCTGTCAGTACAATGGACCAGTTTTGAGTCTTAGTGCTCCAGTAGTGTTTCAAAAATCCTCCGAAAAAAAAATTTGATTCTGTCTGTGAGGAAGGCGAATGGAGAACAAGACACAACCGTGAGCACTGCAAGCTGTACAAGGATGTGGATATATTTCGGAAGGCGAAAATCGCCCGAACTGACTCAGTCACCAACCTAAAAATTGCAAATGCGGTGGTTAAGAAAGTCCTCGAATTTGAACCTTCTGTTTCGAAAAAGAGAAGGATGATCGAACTTCTTCAACTGCTGGTGGATGGAAGACAACTCTGTCCTGATGACTGGAAGCAGCTTGTCCGCCACCGTCAGCGATGAAAAGTGGCAAATCCTCACGCTCAGACCCTCAACGGGTAATTGGTCTAATAAGAAGCTCCAATCAATTTTCTCTCAGTGTTTGAAGTGAAAATTATTCCAGACGGAGCAGTGTTACCGGCTCTACCATTTAGGGTGACAGATCCCTGGACGCCTTGTATGACTTATGTGGCCTATGTAATTTCAGAAACAGAAATCCAATTTTGTCTGGAAGGATTCGGTGGTAAGGCAATCTAAAGGCAGAATGGAGACAAGGGGAACTCTCATTTTAAGTGGAATACTCTTGATTTATCGGTCAGTCTTCAATCAACTCAAGCTCACCGTTCATTAATCACATCCCCATCTACGAGACGCCTCCGTCGGTATCACATGCACCTCCCACCCCCACATAAATGGATACAAAATCCATTAAATACCCGCGCCAACAAGGAAAAATTTGTAAGCATTTTTTTCTGATCGAATCTAAAATGCCATGTTAACACACTCACCCGGTGTTCGGGTCAACGATAAATAATTCTCACAATATGGCTCTTGGCCGCGGTACAAGGAAAGTCCACCTCGCCACACACACCGACCCCCATCACACATTCCTGGGGTTGCTGTGTTGCCTGATTACTGGTTGGGGGCACACTTCAATTAAATTCCCGAACATGAAGCCTTCCCTCCGAACGACAGGAGAGACAAGCGAAAAAAAAAGAGTTCAACACACACTCACACATCGGACTCCAGAGAACCGCCACAAAGGCACCAAACCTAAACTGCGGACCCATTATATCCCCAGTGACCGTCATATCCTCGCGCTAGAAAATACGCTCAGTGAGTATCCAATTTTCGGTTACAAAATTACGTTCGTCGCGCCGTACGACGATGGCGTTTGTAGCGAATTTCATCTTTTTTGTGTGTTTTTCCCGTCCGCGGTCGTATGAAGCTACGGATACGGGTCATGCCAGGATGTGTTTGCTGCTTGGTTTCAAAGTCAAAAACGGAGCACGAACGGGTGAAACACGGTCGCTTGTCCTTGTGCTGTCATGTTGGCGGCAGTAACATGGCACCTTGCCTCGGCCAATCCCCCGTGCGGAGCCGGATGGGGCAGAGGGTGTAGACCACCTCCAGCGTCATGGACCATGGCGAGTCGGCGCTGGGAATGAAGTTAGTGAGGTGAAAAATCTCAACGCAAATACAAACCGCGACCGAAAAACCATTGTCGTCGTCAACGACGTCGACGACGCTGACTTTGTCGGTTCGTGGATAGATGTCCACCATCCGGGTCGGCGACTATCAAAAGTGGTTCGAAGCTAAACACGGGACAGGACGGGCTGGTAGCAGGATTCGGCAGAAAATTTTCAATTTATGGCGCTCCGTATTGGAACGGACTTCGCAAACGCGACGACGATGATGTCTCCCATCAGAGGGGGTGCCCGGGCGGGGGTTGAAGGTGACCATTCCGGTTACGCGCCGCCGAACATAACACGCAGCAAGCAGTTAATTACAGCTCGCGTCCTGGCATTATCGCCACCATATCAAGGACGGCGACAGCGGCCGGCGGCAGCTGAAGGCGAGATCCGCATCAGCAGCTGGCATCTAAGGTTGAGCATGTCCTGCTGGCACTCCAGTCATACGCACATACGCGCACAGGAAGAGCCGGTCATGTCGTGGGTCGCGCTAAAGGCGCGCGACCGGATCTCGCGGGTCGGGATTTTCGGAAAATAACGCAGCGTCCGCGCCATTTTAATGAGGGACGCACCCTGACACGGCGAGCGACTGTGCATCGTTATTTTGCGAGCACTCAGCGAAATCTGCTTTAGCGGGAAATCGGAAAAATTCAATTCATCAATGTCATTAGACGGCAGCAGCGGCGCGAAAGTGGGGGCTGGGCTGGGGGCGCGTTTGCAGTGCGGCAGACACGTTCAACTCTCCAAAACTAAATCGGGTTCGTCAGCTCGTCGGCGGCGGCGGGAGGGCTAATCGAAGAAGCGAACAGAATGAAAAATTGAAGACAGAAACGCCTGTCATCGTGACGTTTTTTGTTGCACACTTTGACGGCCTCATTCCGGGCGTGCGAAGTGTGAAGACGTGAAATTGAGATGTCAACCGATGAGGAGCGATAATCATCGAGTCGAGTTGAGAATTCAATTAAATCTGCGAAGGATGTGACCGAAGCAGAAGCAGTGACTCATCGGCGCAGAAAGTTGCAGCGTCATCCGGCTGAAAAAGGGTGAACGTTGACAGTCTAGTTGGGAGAAATTTGGGACTAGTTGAAAACCGTTTGTGATGGAGTGAGATGTGATAAGGGATTAGACGATTTTGTTGTGCTATGATTGTTTGGGAATGACTTCTGCTTTCATTTCTTTGGGTGACGCATTACTTCGAAAGGCGGTTGGCCCCTAACAAAAAAATACCTCTCCAATCAGGGTCTGCCTCCAAAGTATACAAACATTCCACTTTCAAGATCAATCAGTATGACAAGGTAAACCAAACCGCGATTGGGCTGCTGTTAGCCATGAAACAATACTCAGATATTCAACACCACTGTGGACCATGACTGGTCTATGTGAGACCCAGCCACCACACCCTAACCGAAGATAGTCAACTCAGGATCTAAAAGGTCTAAGATTTCTCCTTCAGTCACGTCTGGCACTCTGTCTTCAAACTTTTGATGAATAACCCAGTAGCCACAAGGCATCTTTGAAAAATTTCCTTCAGTCCCACTGCTCTCTTGACCTTACCGGAATCTGGTTCAATCTCCAATCACCCCCTCATCTCCTGCCATCTACCCTGTCCTTCCGCCAGTTGAATACTTTGACAGAATCGCGAAATAAGTAAGAAAAAGAAAGCATTTCGGCAAACCTCGATTGAAAATTCCAAAGTGTTTCGCCCTTATGCCACCCCAAGCCATTAGCACGTATTCCATTAAACGACTACAACCCTCGCAATAAAGGATTATTAGTTACTTAAAGTCGCCGCACCGTTAAAAAAAAGAAGAAGCACAACCCTTTCCCTGTCCCACAGCAACAAAAATAGAAATCTCCTGCAATCAAAATTCCTAGGTTTACACAGGACATTACAGCGCAATGAAAACGAACAAAAAATAGATTCGAAAAGAATTATGAAAACAAAACGAAAGCGGAAGCACAAAACAAAACGGATTCCAATGGAATCAATAAAAAGGGGTAGTTGCCACCATCCCCCGCCGGGTAAGAGCAGACCATCGACGAGACTAGACGCTCGACCATAAATCAAGTCCGGGGTTTTAATTAAATCTTGTGTTGGCGGTGAAGCAAAAACGTTTCCCGAACAAACACAAGAAGTGTTCGAACGCTTTCCTTTTGGGCGCGCGGGTTGGACGGAAATTGTGATGGCTCCTTCTGGATTGGGGCGAAGGATTTTTATGGCTCCGTTCCGTGGACTGTGTGAAAGTTCATTGTTCGTTTGGGAATGCCGGCAGTCTATTTGGAGACATGCAAGGCATTTGCCGAGGTGATGGGGCTAAGGAGGTAGCCGAAAATCACACACTTGAGTCAGTTTATGGGACAAGTTATGACCGCTCTAATGGATCAGTGTGATGATGTAGTTAGCACGTTTAATGACTTCGCGGATGAAATGTTTGGGAGTAGTGAGGCTCTATGCGCATCAAAAGAAGGTGTACACACGGTCTCACTACGGGATCCTTTTATGATCTCATCCTAGATGAACAACATTTGGCTTGAGATGCACGCTTCCGGCACAGAGAATGAGTCCGTTTAATGTTGTTCAGGCTGAACTTCACTCACAACTTATTGAAGCCCAAAGAAGAAAATAAGTTCCACCGAGAAACCGGGGGATTATCCTGAAAATATACAAAATCGCTAAAAACAAATTTAAAGACGGTATATACGAGTATTTCAAAGCCGCGTATGTCAGCGTGCATAGAGACGAGTTATGTATCACCATGTCTGTCAAACTCGTCAGGTTGTGTAATATGACGATGCTGCATCAAGATCAGTAACCACTTACCGCACAACTGCTAGCATACACAAATGACATTGAAGCGATTGGTCAAGCAGTCAATGAGGCGTTTGCTGGCATTGAAACTGAAGCGGCAAATTGGGTATGGCAAAAGAAGAAATAGGAAAGGACAGGTGCATTACATCGAGGCAATTCGACTCACTAGTCAAAAAACTATCACTCCTGGCCATTCCGAACGATGACGTGATTAGAAAATTCCACTTCCAAATGAAATTTACCAGTAAGTTCAGCATCAAAAGGGACTGAAGCAATGAATTCATGGTCCACAGTTTGAGTAGCAACACGGTAAAATGGTATACAGACGGATCAAGAACTGATGAAGGAACTGGAGCAGGAGTTTATGGACCCAGGACAAAATACTTCGAATCCATGGGAAAACGCACCAGCATCTTTCAAGCAGAAATGTATGCCACAGACAGATGCGTTCAGATCAATCTTGAAAAGAATTATATAAACAGTGACATAGCAATAATGTCGGACAGTCGAGAAGCTATTATCATCAAATCCAAGCTTGTATTGGAATGCCTGCAGAAGCTGAAAGAGTTGAAACTGGCCATACGGGGATAGAAGGCAATGAAATGGTCGACTCCCTGGCAAGGAAAGGAGCATCAAACTCCTTCATAGGCCGTGAACTATTCTGCGCTGTCTCCTCCCACAATCTCCTCAGAGAAGAATTCAGGGAACTAGAAAGAAGGAACCGGATAGAAACCTGGAACAACGCTCATGGAATGAAGCAGGCCAAGAAACTCCTTGGGCAATATAACCAAAAGAGGTTCGAAGCATGCATCAAAATGAGCAAGAATAACCTCCGTATCCTATCAGACTTCTTAACGTGGTACTTTAGAGTCAGGGAGCATCTAAGGAATCAGAAGACGGTCTCTGCAGATTTTGTGGAGAATTTAATGAAATTCCAGAACATGTACTGGGATTTTGTGAGGCACTAGCCCACAAAAGACAAAGATATCTGGGCATCACTAGAACCATCTCTCATTCTCAGAATCCTGAAGGAAACTGGCTTGAAAAAACTCTGAAAAGAACTGTATTTGTGGGGAACTCGTAATTATGCTAAGTTATTGAAAGGGGGCACATTAGATCTTAAAGGTCGCGGTGCTATACACCCTCAACCATAATAATAATAATAGTAATAATAATAATAATAATAATAATAATAATGGGTATGGCGGTAAAGGAGGGCAAAAACGATGTATAAGCTGTCATTCAGAAAGGACGCACAACATGGACAATTTAGCAGAACGCTTCTCTGTTTCAATTCATTCAGTAGGCGGTGTTTTAAGCTGACGCCATACCCCGTACTGCACACGTTACGGACACCTCCTTGCATCCTGAAAAGTGGGTACTGAGAAGATTGTCCAACGTTTCTTCGAATGATACCGTCCAGCTACCATCGAGCCTTCTTATTGAAGATATCTGCGTCTAGGATCTTCCTCAGTCGTGAAGTTTCAGAGGTAGATTCAATTGATTCGCAGAAAACATGCCAAGAGTTCTTCTTAACGAATTGTATTTCTTTTTTCAGGAGCTTGATACCCTCTTTGTAGGTCGTTCATTCGATGGCTCCATCCTGTGCGAGATTCCATTTTGACCTAGAACTGCGCCTTAGTTCCGCAATTTTGCAATTCCACCAAGGTGGGCCTTTATTCGTGCTCACATTGGTGAGATCTTCCACTGCTTTGTCGATATCAGGCGTGGACGACAGGTCTCCGTTGGACTCGATGTTAGCCGCTCTACTGTTCGCTTTCCTAAAGGTCTCCCAATTTGCTAAACGAAAGTCGCAGAATTTGCAGCTTCTTGGCACTTGGCTATTAATGTAGAGGAGTATCCAGCAGTGATCGGAGAGTGATGCTTTGTTGGATACTCTCCAGTTTAAGATAAGTTCTGAACTGTAACCTGATATGAGGGTAATAACTAACACTTCCTTTCTGCTTGCTGTAACAAAGGTGGTTTCATTACCCCCATTGCAGACGAGTCGATCAGGGCAAATAATAAAATCGAAGAAAGCCTCCTCTCTGGCGTTGATGTCGGAGCTATTCCAAACAATATAATGAGCATTCGCATCACACTCCACAAATTGAGCCGCTGCTATGAGCACCGTCAAATTGTCACCGGAGCTGAAGAGGACTATATGTAGAGTAGAAGAGGACTATAGGGGTGATGGACACAAGTTTCTAAGCTTGATCGACTCCAAACGTCGAAGTTTAACGCTTTCTGGACAGTTGCACTCCCGGAGGATTGTCTATGACTCCAGAGAGGTGGTGCGATGAAAATGAAATTTAGCTTGTCCGGAATCTAACAACGGACTGAAGGAAATTGTCACTTCCTCTGAGGTGTCCCATAAGCGTTTTCATCATTTGTTACTTACTTAGCGGGCACCCGATCCGTGAAGGGTTTCTGCCTGAGAGACGGCAGCCTTCCATGCCCTGCGGTCCCGGGAACGCTGCTTCCAGTTACCCAGACCAAGCGCTCTGGCATCCGCGATAGCTTGGTCCTTGATACGGAGGTTCGGTCTTCCTTTTCTTCTCGAACCTGTGGGCTGTGATTCGAAGATCATCTTTGCTGGAGCGTGGTTGTCTATTCGCTTGATGTGGCCGAGCCAGTGTAGTCTTCGTATTTTGGCTTTTTGGACTACATCCACATCTTTGTACAGCTCGTAGAGTTCGCGGTTGTATCTTCCCCTCCATTCGCCCTCCTCGCATACGGGACCGAAACTTCGGCGATGAATTTTTTCGCTCAAAAGTACCCAAAATGTGCTCTGCTTCCCTGCTTATCGCCCAACAGTCGGCTCCATATAGTAGAACTGGCAGGATTAGCCTTTCGAGTTAGGAGTTTTGAACCCATTTGTTTCTCCAAACCGAAGTAGTAGCGGTTTCCTTAGGTAAGTCTTCGTAGAATCTACACTAGGGTGTCATTCGTGGGGTTGATATTTACTCCAAGATATATAAACTCCGTGGGCGCCGTGGCGTAGTGGGTAGGTGCGACGCTCGAGGTCGTCGGTTCGAATCTCGAAAAAAACATCAAACATTTTTTACCGGCTCCACCTCTTTCGAGTCACTGACAATGCTCAAAGAGTATAACTGTCTAGAAAAAGCTTCTCAATCTCGCCGTTCGGAGTCGGCATTAAACTGTAGGTCCCCTCCACTCGTGAGAGAACAATAGCACGCTAGGCCCAGGTCCACCTCGGACTGTAGCGCCACCATTATTATTATTATTATTATATAAACTCCTTAACCACCTCGAAGTTATTGCTGCCAGCAGTGACGTTCTGTCCTAGGCGGTGGACCAATGATTCCTTGTTTGTTGACAGCAAATACTTGGTCTTGTCCTCATTTACTTCAAGACCAACTCGTTTCGCCTCTTCTTCAATGGCCATGAAAGCTTCTACAACGGCTCGATGGGAGAATGGGAGCGACCTATGATGGCAATGTCGTCTGCGTAGCCCAGCAGCTGTACGGATTTGTTGAAGATAGTGACTTCAGTATTGACGCCTGCCTTGCGCACTATCTGTTCCAGTCCAAGGTTGAAGAAGTCACACGACAGCGCATCTCCTTGCCGAAATCCGGTGCATGTTTGGAATAGTTCGGAGGAAATGTGACACGGCACAGTTGGATCAGTTTTCCCGGGATCCCGAATTCGGCCATCGCCTTGTAGAGCTCAAGACGATGGATGCTGTCGTATGCGGCTTTGAAGTCGATAAATAGGTGATGAGTCTCGACTTGAAACTCGTTCCAGGATTTGTCTCAGTGTGAAAATTTGGTCGATTGTCGATCTGTCGGGCCGGTACCCACACTGGTACGTGCCGATTTCATCATTTGTACCTTTCTGGTAATGCATTTTACCAGTGTTACAACCTAGACACATCCAGGACCACTGATGAATTAAAATGGTGGGTTTTGTTTTAATCGAATAAACTCTTGAGTGGGCTGCAGCTGTAGATACGGTTGTGATTGCGAGATGTTATTGATAGGGTCATCTTAACATCGTTTTCATAGCAGACGAAAGCTTTCTTTCCTGTAGAATCCCTACAACTTTTGCTGAAGATCTCGTCGTTTATCATCTTTAAATTACTTTCTGTGGGACAACGCAACAGAGGACGTCCACGTATAAGGTGGCGCACACAAGTCGAGGGGGACCTCGGCCGGCTTGGTGTGCGAAACTGGAGACAGCTGGCGAGAGATCGTGCTGGCTGCTGGAGAGGCATGTTTGGGTGAGGCCCAGGTCCACCTCGGACTGTAGCGCTCTAAGAAGAAGAAGAAGAAATTACTTTCGATGGAATCGCATTCCTACAACTCCGCCATTGGAATTAATTGTGGGAAATCAACCCTAGGAACCTTGGAGTTGAAGCAGCACCCGCAATTCTTAAGGACTCTCCACAAGGAAGTCGGAAGTCGAAGGAACCAACGAATTCAGTGATTTCAAGCAAACTAGCATTTTCCCGTAATAAGTGTAATTCTGACTGTCTCGCTTAGCAGAAGGGGATCTGATTTGCATTTGCCTCAATACCAGAGATAATTCTGCTTAGGACCTGAAAGACGGCATATCTTTTCTGTGTTAACACAAAAAACGGTTGACCCTTTGAACTCTTTTTGAAGATATGCTGTCTTTGCCATCCTAAGCAGAATTATCTCCGTCACTGGCTCCGAACTCACCTGCCGTACATTGCTTTTCATTTCAAAAGCCATACACACGCTCTGTCTCAAACATTCCGTCAAACCATCCTTGCCCCCATCCACTCCGTTTCATTATGAATTCCCTTAATGAACCACTCCATGTCAAATACCAACTCGAGCGACGCCTTCAAAAGACTACCCCGTTCCCCTTGCCCACTGAAAGAATTCACCTTGAATCTTTCATCATCGTCAACGCCGACGCCGCCCTCGCCAGGAGTGTTCCTTACATTTTGAGGGTTAGCCAAAATGCGGAGCCACCAAGGCAACCGACCGTCTTAATGAACGAGCGAACAACAAGTGCACAGCAACAAAAAGGACGCACAAGTCCTTAACAATTTCAGGTGTAGCCCGGCACACGAAAAGGTATTCCACTTGAAACGCCACTCGCTCGAGACAGACACTAATCCCGTGGGACTGCTTTGCTCCTTGACAGCGCCTCTCTAATTATTTCAATAATTTTTTTAATTAATATCCTCGCTCGCTCCTTTCGCCGTGGTTGCTTCCACCAGTGATCCAGATCAGTGGATGGATGCTGGCTGCCTTTTTTCAGGTCACCCGGTTGGTTCACCTTCTCCTCCTCCTCCTCCTCCCCCTCACGGAGAGCACTGTCATCCCCGGCATTCGTTGATTAAATGGAGTAGAAAGGACGAACAACAAGTTTGTTTTTTGTTTGCTCCTTGAAGGCGGCGGTCGGCCAGGTCGGTCTGCTTCTTGGCCAATTGCTGGTCTGGATCAGTTGGCATAGTGGCGGTTTCCGTCTCCCACTTCGCTCTCATTTGAATCCCAATTCTTTCTTCCACCCGAGGGGGAGAGGTTGGGGGGCTGGGGGGTCGGATACAAATTGGGGGCGCATCGTCGTAAATCTTTTCATTAAGAAACTTTTCATAGTTATTAGTCTGATTAATTTGGCTCTTTTCATAAATGGCCCAAAACGCAAAGGGTCACCATGCATTATGGCTGTTTTCCGAGGAGGGATTATGGCCTTTTCTTGCTAACCCGGGGGTGGGTGGCGAAAGGAATTCTTAACTTTTCCGAAGTTCGAGCAGAGTCCGTCCGTGTCGGAGGTGGAGGCTGAGGGTTTGAGTTAGAGCGAGCGACTTGGGCTAACATGACGGAACGGATTAATTAATTAAACTGTTTTCTCGGGATAGACCGGCGGTGGTGGTGGTGGTGATGGTTGGAAGGACATTGTGTCTGTGTTTGGGACGAGTGCGTGTTGGGGATGCAAAGAATGCCGGCGAGTATTTAATAATTTAGGAATGCTGCAAAAAAGGTTGCAAGAAAGTTGATCTATGGTGCTATTTGCGGTGGAAGTGAGTTGTGAAATATTGCTTTGGCCTCCGCTGTAAGGAAGGTGAAAACAATGGTCTTCCTGGAAGCTGTCTGCGACTCTTTGTGTCTTCGAGTGGAAGCAGGACATTTCAGATGGGGAATTGTTCTTTGTCACAAATGTTGGGACAGCTTTCAGAAACAAATTCACAGACGGCATATTTTGTTTGCTCAAATTGAGTGCGCATTGTTTGTTGACACTAGAGAGGATTGAGGGACCAGTTAGGGTCAAGGAAATCTTTTGGAAGAGAATGGGGTGAATGCGGGTGGCCAAAAGAGTTCCCGTTCTGAAAAAGATACAAGACAAATTTGATAGTTTCTTTGTTTGTCCACACACCCCTGCAAGCCATGCTCTCATCTCTTTAACCGGTAGTAGTTAAGTAGTACTTGGTGCCTTTCTCTGTCAAACAATTCATAACGAAGGTGACGGCATCCTCATTTAACAAAAATCTCAGTCCCCGAGCGCAACTTTTAGCTAAGAGAAGAATAAAATTCGCTTAAGGCTATTTCTGTTGTGCAAGAAGGTGAACTAAGCAGTTCAAACTGCAACCGCTGAGACGTGTGATGGCGCAACTTCTTAATAAAACATTTTTTTTTGATTTGACTGTATTCATGCTTCTGCGGTAAAAAACTTTATTCATGATTTATCTTTAAAATATACTTCGAACATTTTTTTGGACTAACGCGAATCGCTGCAAGCCGCCGGCATTACTTACTTACTTAAGGTGACGCTACAGTCCGGGTGGACCTGGGCCTCAACCAACAAGCGTCTCCAGCCAACTCGATCTTGAGCTAGCTGCCCCCAGTTTCGCACGCGCAGTTGTTTGAGCTCCCTTTCCACTTGCGTGCGCCATCTGAGTCGCGATCTTCCTCTACTGCGCCGTCCCTCGGGGTGGATTCGAAGACTTTCCGGGCCGGAGCTTTGGTTTCCATTCGGTCTACATGATCTAGCCATCTTAATCGTTTGATCTTCATCCTTCTGGCTAAGCCGATGTCGCTGAACAGCTCGTACAGTTCGTTGTTACATCTTCTCCACCACTCACCCTCTATGCAAACGGGACCGAAAATCTCCCGAAGAATTTTCCTCTCAAAGCAGCCAAGAGCAACCTCATCCGCTTTTGACAAAGTCCATGCTTCTGCGCCATATAGCAGGACTGGGACGATTGAGGTCTTATACAGGGTTACCTTGGTTGTTCGAGAGAGGGCTTTGGTTATCAATTTCTTTCTTAGCCCAAAGAAGCAGCGATTAGCAAGAGTGATTCTTCGTTTGATTTCACTGCTGGTGTCATTGGCTGAGTTAATAGCGGTGCCTAGGTAGACAAAGTCTTAGACTACCTCAAAGTTATATCTGTCTGCTGTGACGTTCTGTCCGAGACGTAGGTGTTGGGTGTCCTTTCTGGTTGACAGCATATACTTGGTCTTGCCCTCATTTACCGTTAATCCCATCTTCGCGGCCTCCGTCGCAATACTCACAAAAGTGCCATTGACATCACGCTGTGTTCTTCCGATTATGTCAATATCGTTGGCATATGCGAGTAGTTGGACGGACTTCTCAAATATTGTGCCTCTGGTGTTGACGTGCGAGTTTTGCACAATTCTTTCCAGTATGAAGTTGAAGAAGTCGCATGACAGCCCGTCGCCTTGTTTGAATCCTTTTTTGACATCAAAGGTCTAGTTTAGGTACTTACCGACCTTGATGGAGCAGCGTGCATTCTCCATCGTCATCCTACACAAACGGACGATGGGATGCCAAAACTAGACATTGCTCTGTATAGCTCGTCTCTATAGATGCTGTCATACGCGGCCTTAAAATCGATGAAAAGGTGGTGGGTATCGATTTGTTGTTCCTGGGTTCGATCCAAGATCTGAATATTTGGTCGATGGTGGATTTTCCGGGCCTAAAGCCACACTGGTATGGACCGACCAGGTTGTTGACGAATGGCTTTAGGCAGATAAGATCTTATAGGCAATGTTCAGAAGACTGAGGCCTCTATAGCTGGCGCATTTTAGAGGGTCTTCTTTTTGAAACCCCGCCAGCACTCCCATGACTAAATCATTCCATATGTGGTTTTCTTTAAAAGCTGCGTTTTCTTTGAAAATGAAAATGATTGTGTGAAAACTTATGTCCAACTCTGTATGCTTAGCCCCTGCTGTTTATCATACTTCTGAGAACGAGAACTTGACTGACAAAAGTAGTTTCTGAACTTCGCGAATGTTTAAAATCAGGAGCTTTTGTATGTATCGACGATATTTCGATACTCTTATGTGGATTATCTTTGCTAAAATGCTTACTGATGTACTCATTGAGCAAAAAAATTTGTCCCATTGTTGAGCATATTTTTAAGGTTCCGTCTACAAAAATGGAACCGTTATAATTTCGGTGTGTCCGTCCGTTCGTCCGTCCGTCTGTCAGTCGTGTCTGTCACACTTTTTTATCTCCGAAGTTTATGATATCGGCATGAAATTTTGGAATTAGGTATTTCAGACCTAGATGTCATTGCCTATGAACCCAAATTTAAAAAGTGGGGCCATTTGGGTGTGGTGGCTCCAGTATAAGACAAGTTGACATTAATTTTGTATCAATCGACAGATCTTTCGAAATGAGGTGGAGGTTTCTTTCTTTCTTTCAACACAACCATCGACATGCGAATTTTGAAGATCTGAAAACGCAGTTTTGAAGACCTCAACGTTAGCATTAAGAAATGATAAATTTCAAAATATCGATTTATGTTGAAATTTTGAGATATCTAAGATTTAAAATGACAACAATCTTCATTTTCACACATAATTTCATGCTGTGTTCGGCTACTCTGTTCGTTGATGAGTGTTATCTTTTCGATCTCACCCCTAAATGCCCAACAGAAATGAATACACACACCGCAGGCATGAGCAGTGTTGGGTATGTGTATGATGGAAGGGATTTTCTGTGTTGGATAAACTTGGATAGAGATATAGGTATATGTAGGGATGAACGTTTGTTTTTTTCGGATGTATAAATGTATGAATGAATAGTTGATTTGAGTTGAAGTTAGAAGAAAATTCAACTGAAATAGTTTAGAAACGTCGTTTGATCTTCAGAAATCATCCATCAATATTATGCGACGGAACCTTCCCCGTGCGAGTACAACTCGCACTTACCCAGTTTTTTTTATATCAGATACAGTCACACCTCGGCAAATTTAGAAAGCTTTCCCCGACACATGTGCGTCATTTATGCTTCGAGTTACGACAGAAAATGCCTTAGTAGGCCGGGCAAATTTGAAATTTGGCATTCAAAGAAATGTCCCTAAGCCAGCCCAGTTTATTTCGATATAAAAGCGGATCCAACGTTATTTGATTTTGGGTTCAAAACCATAATTTTGCAGTAACATTTTTAAAATTTAGTAAAGTTTTTGAAGCACGTTCGTCACCACGCTGATGACACTGACATTTAGTTTGCAATCTGACAATAGGTTTCGCAGCCATAACTGTCATATATAACTGAAGTTAGTACTGAATTCAAAAATGTTTTGAAAGTAATCTTTTGTGGCAGACATTGTACCCGCACCTTAGTAAGCCGTGACCGACACTTGTCAGACGCAGATGGTGTTGTCGGAGTAACTGGCGAAGACGGTTTGACCATTGGTGGACCAGACCAGCGACAGGCACTTTGGCTTGGATTTCTGTAAAAAAAAAAACTGGACAGAGCTCCTCAACTGTTTGCTTGCATTCAAGATCAAAAATCCAGTGACCGTGGTAGTTGTTCTCCAGCTTGAAGTTTGCTAGATTCCAGACCTTGACTTCATGATTCCAGCCGCATAAAACTATGATTGAAGTGATTTGTTGAGATGCGTACGCACAACACCCGGTCGATATGTCCATCTTCCTGTATGATGTACCTTGCACTCGATCACCTCTCGAGCACCTGCACAATTTTGATGGTCTTGTCGTGGGAATCGGAAACGATACGACCGTTATCAGCTAAGAATGTAACGGAGAGAACGTCCTTGGTGTGGATTCCAAAGCGGCAATTATTTATAACAAGGGCCAGATAGAGTGTAGTTGTGGTGTGATGAGAGGAGAATGTCACTGATGAAGTGCGAGAGTCCGTACAAACGCGACTCTGGGAAATTGTAGTAATTGCCCTCGTCACGGGTCAATTTTCACATGATCAAAGTCTTTCTGCAAGCTGCAAAGATAATAGTTTCGGGATCCTTAGGATTTGGCTGCGATTTTTCGGGAGCAATCGACTCTCGTCTGTCTACAAGGAAGGTTTCGGAAAAAGAAGAGTTCCAGAAGATAAATGTTCCCTTTTTTCGGAGCATTTTTGAAACTCTACTGGAGCACTCAGACTCAAAACTGGTCCATTGTACTGCCAGGTAGCAACCTACTCCTGTGCCGTTAATTTGATCCCAACGGCAAATGGCCACTGGACCAGATTCGATTTCACTGGGATTCGAACCTGGGACCCCTCGAACTTGGGGCAGGCACTTAACCAACTGTGCCATCCAGTCGTCTTAAAAAAAAAAAGTTTCCTTATATCGATTATAAGCCGACAACCTTAAAAGTTGAGAGGACGCAATTTGCCCATTCTCCTTTTAAGGATGCACAAACTTGTGTCATGCTCAGCAAAGTGGAACCAAAGATCATTCGATTTTAGAGATCTTGCGACTGACAAATCACCTTCACATTTTTCTTAAGAAACTCTGATCATGCATTGATCTTTCATAATAAAAATCCCGTTATTTTGTATACTCCCCTCTAATATAAGGCTACCATAAAAGGTCACCCTCCAAGACTAAGTCGCTGTCGGCAACTGCAACCAATTATATTGAAATTCCTCAATGTATGCATTTTCCAGTGAACAAAAATTCGTTATCCTTTGCGAAAAGCGCGAAGGGAAAAACATCGCGAATTCCAATCGCAAGCTAAAGAAAAGTCGGAAATTGCTCATCCTGCGCACGATACGCGTATGTATTCATGGTTCACCATTCCAGCCGCGCGCGTATCCATCCGATAAATATTATCGTCCCTTCAGCCACTCCCATGGATGGTGGAAGGATTTAGCGAATCTTAAAGCAGAAAATTCAAAAATTCCAAAATTTCCACTTTTTCTCATCGCTTTTGGGAGCATCATCCTTCGGCATGGATTCTCTCGTAACTGATACATCCCGCATGCGGGTGCTGGTGTGGAACCGGCAAAGCAGGCATCCTCGCGACGGGCGGGGAGGCGGTGGAGGACGGAAGCATTTTTCATTAACATTGTTACTTTATTGTCCTGACGAATTTTAATCTAGCACATCTCCGCCCCCACACCCCGGACTCAGTCTCGGGAAAAGCGCTTAAGTAACGCTGCTCTGTGAATGCCACGAGATGCCAGAAGAATCAAGTAAATCGCGTCATATATCCAAGAGAATTCCCCTGCTTGCGTTGGTGCTCCTTGTCTCCGGGCGCCGTCGTTCGGTCGGTTGCTGCTTCCATTCTCGTCCTCGCGGTGATGCTGGGATAGCTGGGATAAGAGGGCTCCTTGCTCCTTTGTCGGTTTGCTTTGTGCGCTTTAGGAGGTGCACAAGGATGTTCATCTGGCTTTTTTCCTCCTTGTTTTGCTTTCTTGTGCCACCGCCCCATCTTCGTGATTTGCTCATGTGTATCCACTCTTAATGGTGCCCATGAGCTCCTTTCATTAAAATATTGTTGGCGGTTTTTTACTTGAAAGGCGATCCTTTTAAGTTTGCGTCTATTAATTTAATGCGAGGTCCTGTGGATGGGCGCGGATGCGAAGGAAGGGGTTAAGTGCTGGTGTTGCTATTAGTTTTCCTAGTTTCAAGCGGTATTGGATCCTTAATCCTTATTTGGCAGCACGGGCAATGGCGAGGATGCGAGGAATACTATTTATTGCATGCGGCCATTGAAATATATCGAGAGTCCTTGTTGCTCCGTTGGCGTTGGCGGCGGTGAGGGTCGAGCATACTTGAGTGCACACAGGAGTGATTAGCATTTTCCTCGAGGAGGATTAATTAAAATCTCAAAACGACGATAGAACGAGTTTGCCGAAGGAGTGGACATGTGTGAGCTCAAGTTAATGCGGCGCATAAGAGTTTATCATGGAGGATGCAAAAATTTCACGATGGAGACGAAGCACTTTGCTAAGTGGGGTGGAATTTTGTAACAAACATGATTTGTCACACCACAAGACTTCGTTCGAAGATAAGGGAGCATGCCAAATTGACAATCTAACAGATTACCTTTGGATTTTGTATATCCACGAACCGGGGGTTAAGTGAGCTGAGACACACGTCATATAGGCATATTCAGGAGCCGATCCCTCAGCAGGATCACCGTGGAAATCATCAAATGTTCCAATTGCAAGTTTAGTGTCTCAAATCATTTCTCTTCCGACCAACCTAGACAAAACAGCCTCTGTCACAACATCTTCATAGAGCTTCCAAGTATTTTATGAGCAGGAATACCCTCTGGAGCTCGTTTGTCTTCGTTTTTACTACACGAACCGGAAGGAGAAGACCCTAGTCGTCCCAAATTTAAAAAGAAAAGAGGAAAGTTAAAAACAAGATTTGTGAAGTAGGAATAAACGCAGTTACTCAATCCGTCATGTCGGTGTCTTGTAGTTGGCATATAGACCGAACTCACTTCTTCTCTCACAAAATGTCTAACGTATTCGAAAGAAGAAAAACGCCTTATTCCACATCACCCATTCGGCTTTAGTAATAAGCATTCTACTATCGACCAAGTGCACCGCATAACTGATGTAGTGGAAAAAACATTTGAACGAAAACATATTTCTTGATATTTTTCAAGCCTTTGATAAAGTTTGGCATGAAGGTCTGAAACACCAACAACGCCAATTTCTCCCTGGAACACTTTTTAGAATCCGAGCAAATGAGATAGAATGTTCCATATTAAGTATGGGAACAATACTCTGTATTTAAATCAATAAAGGCTGGGGTACCACAAGGAAGTGTTCTTGGTCCTCTTCTTTGCCTACTTTATACCAGGGATATACCGCAAGACGAAGGCACAGTATCAGTCACATTTAAAAAAATCAACAATGAAATTAGAACGTGCAGTAAATTGGAGGGAAGAATGGACAAAAGTTTGCCGAAATGCGCTTAATGAAGCGTTCACACACACTTTAATTAAAAGAGCATTAATAAATGTTGTGCAATTACCCTTCGGGAATGAAGTGAAATACCTCAGAATGACTCTTAACAACTTGAGTGCCACATGAGATCACTTTGGTCTCACACGAATTTGGGCTTGCTGTGCCGCGTGAGACCAGAGTGTATTCGAAGTGTCATTAAAAAAAAATCCTTGGCCTGTGGGGACAGTTTTTCGGATTGTATAGTGGCACTCAACGTGTTAATGTAAAACTCAAGTGGAAGAAGAACGACTGGATGGCGCAGTTGGTTAAGTGCCTGGCCCAAATTAGAAGGGTTCCAGGTTCGAATCCCAGTGAAATCGAATCTGGTCCAGGCACCATTTGCCGTTGGGAGTCTAAGAGCTCCAGCAGTGTCTCAAAAATACTCCGGAAAAAAAAATGGAAGGTGCACCTTAAAAAGAGACATGAAGAGCTTGAGAAAAGAGATAGAGGTACATATGTAATGGCTAATTGGATATCATTCAAATTTAAGTATTGACAACAAGTTGCTTATAAAGGGTCTTCCAATAGGAACTTCCGAAATTTGACAGTTGAAAGTGGCCATACTGTTGGAGCTACATCTGTCAAATTCACTGTCATTTATTCAGTCTCTTTTGCCAAATCACCATGGACGGGCATAGAGTTGAACATCACGTGCAAATGATACAATTGTGTTATCAAAATGGGTGATCTGTCCGGGCAATGTTCAGCGCGCTTCGCCCATTTTACGGTTGCCATAATCGTCCTACTGGGAGGACATAAATTAGAGTCCACCACGATAAACCAACATCCGTACGTCGACAAAACACAAGATCGACCGAAAACATTGCCGCTGTCCGTGAGAGTGTGCAGGAGAGTCTGAGGTAGTCGCTCACAAGAACTCGGCCTCGCCTCGCAGACCACAACTTGATGAATTTTGCGTCGTAACTTAGGCCTGCACCCGCACAAAATTCAGCTGACCCAGGAGCTGAAGGTAAACGACCATAGACAACGACGTGAGTTGCTGAATTTACTCTGGACCAGTTGGAAACTGACTCTAATTTTCATCGAAAAATTATCTTCAGCAATGAGACCCATTTCTAAATGAATGAGCATGTGTACTCGTACGTAAAAAAACAAAATTGTATCAAATTTGGTACGATGCCAATCCACATGAGATCCAAGAGCATCCAATGCGTCTTGAAAAAATTACTATTTGGAGTGCATTTTGGGCTGGCGGCGTCATCGGTCCACATTTTTTTGAGAACGACGTTGGCCAGGTCATCACAGTCAACGGCGAGTGCTCTAAATTGATGATTATCAACTTCTTTTGGCATGAATTGAATGATATGGTACGTACCATACAGCTCACGCCAGGTTTATACCAATAAGCCACCAATCACAGCCGTCCTTAAAGCCAATATAACCCGTGCCATCAGTCAAATTCAGCCTGATTTATGCGCCAGAGTCATGGAAAATTTGATATTTCGGATAAGCGCCACGCAGAGAAACCGCGGCGGACATTTGAACAATATTATATTCAGAATAAATAGAAGATTGCTTGAGAATTTGGTTGTCTCATCTCATCTCATCTCATTTTCAATGACCCGCATGTTCCACTAAAGGGGTCGCGGGGGCAATGAATGCACGAGAGATCTCCAGGTCACTCGATTCTCCGCCATCGACTCTAACTCATCAGGAGCTATGCCCAAGCGCAACCAGGCGAGTATTTGGACTTGGTCCAACCATCTCGTCCTAGGTCTGCCAAGCGGTCGCCTACCTGATGGAATCGTATTCAAGGCACGCCTCGGAAGTCGTGATGATGGGGACATTCGTGCCACGTGACCTAACCAACGAAGTACAGCCCTTTCCGTTCGAAGAAGCAGCTGCCCAACATTGAGTTCCTCGCGCACTGCCGTGTTTCTCACCCTATCCCGGCGAGTAATTCCCACAACAGCGCGAAGAAATCTCATCTCGGCAGCTTATTCTTTCGGTCATCCCATCAGCACATACGGCTACAAACCTATCTAGCGCGTGTTGGAGTTCTATCTGGGAGGATGTGAGGATGACTAAGTCATCTGCAAAAAGAGGATGACTTACCCTCAACTCTCCCAATGTGAAACATTCCTCGCCACGACTGCGCTGTAACATCCAGTCCATATATATAATGAAAAGGAGAGGTGACAAAACGCACCCTTGGCGATGTCCAACGCGCACGGTTAAAGGTGTTGATTTACTACCGTTTACCCGAACACAGCTACTACAGTTTGTGTATAGAGACTGAATGGCCCTCAACAAAGAACCATCAATCCGCAGAACACTCCAGAGTTTACCTCGAGGAACTCGGTCGTATGCCTTTTCCAAATCTACAAAACAACTGTAGTTCGGTTTGGCGTACTCCCGAGCCGTCTCAAGTACCATTCTTAGAGTGAAAACCTGGTTGTACTTCTGCCGGGACGAAATCCGCACTGCTCACCTCCCATCCTGGATTCGACCATAGCTCAAGAACGCGCTCCAACACCAAATTTTAATAAACCCGGACCAGAATTGTTTTTGAAGCTGATGACGAATAGAAAAGAGTGAATGGTTTTCTTCTGATCTTTTCCAACGACATTTGTGATGCTTCTTTTCCAAACAACATTTCAGTCTGTGGAATTTTTCTGACGCCCTTGATGTTTTATTTAAAAAAAAAAATGAATGCTTGCGAAACTGATGCGAACAGTAAACTATTACAAAGAAAACCCAAGTGGACATCATAAGCATTCAATTAAACATCTCCAACTGGTACCTGATATTTCAGAATTCATAAAACAGGCCTGCAAGCGCCTCTCCCTTGAATTCAAATACGACTGTTCATCAGTTCACCAGTTGTTCTTGGGCCATTTCTTCCCACACAAACGAAAATATGCCAAATTTAATCGAGCTCCCCATCGCATCACTCCGACCGGCGTCCGAGAAGTTTCCACACAATCAACTCCACAAGATTCGACCCCTTCCCAAGGATCACAGTCAAAGATGTCCCTTTTCCCAAAGAACCCATCCAACCGAACTCCTTTCATTAACATAAGACTTTCGGAGCGAAAAACTTTGTCTCACGACGAAAGGACGAAATTATTTATTCAACAGCATCCCGCTCCCCCTCCCCGCACAGTGCATCCGAATTGATTCCTTCTTACCTCGTTTTCCATTTTCCATTTTCCATTTCCTTTCACAGAAACTCTCATTCATTATGCTTAAGCTCGAGTAGCAATCGCAGCATCCTGACCAAAGTACTTTATCAAGGCACAAAGACATAAAAATCAACTTAACCCGACGGGAGAGGGAGGCACAGTGAACGCAAAAAATAAGGACTTTCGATGCACATTAACCCCATGCTCCCGTTTGGCCCCTTCTAGTTGCCCATCCTTGACGGCGGCGCGGGCAAAGTAATTTCACTGAAAGCATCTGATTATCGTGGAATAAATCTAAATGGCCTAGGGTTGAGGAGACCGACCGGCGACGTCTCCGTGAGGCGGCTCGGACCGTTGCATGGTTATCTGCGGAAAAGTAAATGGCTAGCGCTAAGACCGTCCGCTGGGTCAGCTCCCCTTGATCAATTTTTCTTAAGCAAATCACACAAATCCCCGGGCCGTTGAGGGATGACCCTTTTTTCGTTTTTTTCTTCGTCCCACTGCAGTGCCCGTGGGATGCCGTGTGCCAGTGGGGGGGAGATGGCTTAAAGTCGCTTCGTCCATGTTAGACGGTTCTTAATGATATTGCCTTGATAAGTCTTATGGTACTTAGCCACATTGTTTCTCTTTGGGTGAATTAATTTTAATTAAAAGCTTGCCGCGGATGTCTACGAAGTTTTCGTGTTTCGTGTTGTTTTCTGAATGTTTTTTCGTTTGTTTAACGACGACGTTATAGCGGTGACAATCAGATTAGAAGATGTTTCAATCGCGATGGGGTTGAAATGGCTGCGGACGGGGTGGCAATCAAGGGAAAATGGTCTTCATTGAGTTGTTGAAGGGGGGAGACAGTGAGGTGAAACTACTAAACCGGTGGTCTGTCAAAGAATAAGCTTGAAAACGCAGGAGAAGTGCACTTTGTTGCCACAGCAGAAATGCTCTTTTTGTTGCCGTTTTGAATGCACGATGAGAACGCTTTTCTGATCTAACGCATTTTTTTTCGGAGGATTTTTGAAACTCTACTGGGGCACTCAGACTCAAAACTGGTTCATTGTACTGCCAGGTAGCAACCTACTCCAGTGCCGTTAATTTGATCTCAACAGCAAATGATGACTGGACAGGATTCGATTTCACTGGGATTCAAACCTGGGACCCCTCGAACTTGGGGCAGGCACTTAACCAACTGCGCCATCCAGTCGTGTTTCTAACGTATTCCTCGAGATTAAAAATTCAATTGAACAAAGTTTTACGGCGGTATCCGGTTGTGGGTGGGTGCGTCGACTCCTACGCTCGATGTTCTTTCGCTCGACCTCTTTCGTTTCACTGACAATGCTCAAAGAGTATACCTGTCTAGAAAAAAGCTTCTCAAACCCGCCGTTCAGAGTCGGCATTTAGCAGTAGGTTCCGTTCACTCGTGAGAGAACAGTAGCACACACAACACGAGTAGTTGCTGAGAAACACAGGTCCACCTCGGACTGTAGCGCCACTGTTATTATTATTATAACCTGCGGCCGAAGTTTTGACTGTAACTCTGCCTCTTCTCCCTGTTGCCTTTGTTTTTATAATCTAATCTCAGTTTTCTCGACTGTAGACCAGATATTCGCAATAAAAAGACCTGCGATTTTCAAATCGATACGCACCACCTCTTCATCATTTTTAAAGCCGCATACAGCAGCATTTCGATGCGATGGTCGAATTCGGGATCTCGGGAAAATTGATCTGTTTGTGTAGCAGCACGCTGAGAATTAGACCACCACGCAGTACGGTTCCAGAACGTCCGGACCGATTGAAACCTGTACCGGATTTCGCTGTAGTATGATTCCCTCAATCTAGTTCTGGAGAAGTTGGCGCAACGGGCGGGTGTTAACATGGAAGCCACTATATTCTAAGCCCTCAACGACGAACATGCTCGCCGAACTTGCTCGTGCTTCCCGCATTTTCGTCGTGTATAGGCTGGTTTGCGAACTGCTCGCTGTTGGCGAAAAATTTCTATTTTTTCATGTTCATTGACTTTGATGTTAGCCGTGTAGGGCCATGTTCGTTCATTTTTGCTGTGAACGTCACCAAGTGCATATTGCGGATTAAGCACAACGTCAATGACTGTCAATGACAGTCAGCCACGATTTTATCGAGGAATTCACCACTTGCGCTTCCTATCACACATGTTGACGGTTTAAAGAAACAACACGAAATGAATGTTCGCCGTGTAGGGGATAACGCAAACGAGCGAGTTCGGCGAGCATGTACGTCGTTTAGGGCTACCTTTACGCAGATTACGTCGAACTTGTCGTGCCGTTGGAGAAGCATTCGACAGGAGAAGCAAGCTGCTCGAAATATATTCTGCCGAGTAAAAATCAATACTTCGCCCATCATCTAGGACAAAACGTCACAATTTTAAAGTATTCTAGAAGCTTGTCAAAATTGGGGCAAACATGAACTTGGTGAAGATTTGATCGGCAAACCCTGCTACTTACGAGTGGATGGCGCAGTTGGCTAAGTGCCTGCTCTAAGGTAGAGAGGTCCCAGGTTCGAATCGCAGTGAAAGCAAAGTTAATACGCTTTTATCCAGTTTTTCAAATCTGTTTCAGTCACCATTTGCCGTTGGGATCAAATTAACGGCACTATCACTGGAGCAGTCGATCAGTGGTAGTAGTCCCACTGTGAGTATCACAATGGGCCAATATAGTCTAAGTGTGCTGGTGAATTCACTAGCAGCCCGCTAACCTAACCTAACCTAATGCAGAATGTCCATTGTGGCATCAGCTGTGTAGCACCAGCCTATAAGAACCACACGCCGTTCAAAACCGTTGTTTATCACCGACCGGTAGCGCCCTCCGTTGATGTTGATGGCAGTGCCCTCTCCGTTTTCGTAGAAGTATGGATATCAATCCATAGTAATCCTCACACGACTGGATGGCGCAGTTGGTTAAGTGCCTGCCCCAAGTTCGAGGGGTCCCAGGTTCGAATCCCAGTGAAATCAAATCTGGTCCAGTCACCATTTGCCCTTGGGATCAAATTAACGGCACTGGAGTAGGTTGCTACCTGGCAATACAATGGACCAGTTTTGAGTCTGAGTGTTCAAAAATGATCCAAAAACAAAAAAAAATCCACACACACTGACGTTCTGTGGATTGGTTTTGTCACTTGGTGGAGCGCGTGTGGTAAGCGTTGTCTCAAATCACGCAATTTCGCTTGTTAGCCTACCTGTTCATCCAAAAACGATGATCTTTTCGCTAAAATCGTTGTACACTTCCAACTTCCTCAAAACCCAGTCAGTGAACATTTGGCTTTGTCTATGGTCGTTTTCCTTCAACTTCTGTTCCAGTTGGGTTTTGAACGAATATAGGCCCAAGCGCATACAACAAATATAGCCCGAGTTCTTGTGCGCTGTGCAGAATTGACTTCTTCTCCTGCACACTCTCGTGAACAGCAGCGATGTTTTCGGAGATCGGGCGTCTCGTTTACGTACGGGTGTTGGTTAATTATTCACTGCACCAGTCGACTCAAATTTAACCACCAAATGTTGAATAATCTGGTCTGGATATGACTGGAAAGGATTACCTTGTTAACCGTTAAATAGGCACAATGCCCGTATCGTTGCCAAAAGTAATGAAATGAAATGCATTAACAGGGCCATGGTTATCTCACACAGAAACGACCTGAACTGATCGTGCGATTTGACCCTATTGGACTTTTTCGTGTGGAGTTTTCTTAAGTCGCAGATCTATGCCAATAAGCGGCGAACGAGTCTTAGTCTTTATGTTGAGTTGTGTAGGTAGGTAGGTGATAGGGTGCCCTTGCGACCGGGTCGCAGCTCACTCAGACCAACAGTTGGGTCCATTGTGCCCTATGTGTGCCCTTATTAGAACCACCCAAATTGTTGTATATATCTCAGCAGGTGCTTCAGCTCTATTTTGTCCAGATCCTCCAGCTCGTCGAAGAAGTTACTGCCTGGTGTTAGCAGTCTCCTTCCCCGTAGGCCTGGACAATCGCATACCAGGTGGCGGACGGACTCTATTTCCTCCTCGTCCTTGTAACTTCTGCAATAGCCGCTGTGGGGGATACCTAACCTTCTGGCATGGGTGCCTATCATACAATGTCCGGTGAGAATTCCCACCGCCGTCCGTATATCCTTGCGACTTAGTCTAATCATTGATAATGATTTCATCCTGTTCAACATCGGCCGTAGGGCTCTCGTCGTTGAATGTTGAGTTATGACTTCGACTTTGTTCCACGTTCATTTGTTTCCTTCAATTCTCATAAATTCTTAGAAAATCAGTATATGTACATATTGATCCCCTAAAAGCTGACCCCTCGGTGATTTTATTGAAGTCATTGGACAACCATTAACCTAAAAACTAAAAACCTATCTATGTACACTCCTCTTCATTCCAACTCCAGTCATCAAGGACAAACAGCACCATTGCTCGACAATCGATTTGGTTGCATTCACATGTTCACACATCTTCTATCCTTTCGAAGTGGTTTGCCAAACGTGTTTCATTATTCACCACCAGTCCTCCTTCTCCACCTCCCTCGCAACGCCCACCATTTGATTAATTAGAAAAATCTCCTCGCGCCCCTGCACCGCCCCCCAACACCAACACTTTCTCCACTCGACAAGCAAATAGTGGAAACTAATTTTCAATCAGCTCGGAAAACGGGAAATTCCCAAGAAAACAAAACTAACCCCAAGTATATCTGTCAGCCATAAATCAACCCATTCGCTGCTACATGCCGTCCCCGGTTGCCCCGTCCCCTTTTGGCCACTTCGACCCACAAATCGGTTACAAAATTGAATTTTCCCTTTCGTCGCTTCGCTCGTGTTAACCTCGCTGCCAGCCGCAGCTTTTTGATATATGAAGTGTTAATCCCCCACCCTCCCGCTCGAGGAATGGGCCCAGCAACAACAACGAGAAGGAAAAAATACCATAAATCATCTAAACCCTATACAGTCAGGACAGCAAGGACTTGTGTCTCGAAGGAGATGAGGAAGGACAAAAAAAGCGAAAAAAAAGAGCAAGGGTCCCAGCAAGCCTCTGGCAAGCATTCTTCCTCAACTCTTCGGCCAAAGTCTTCGCTCCACTCGGCGAAACAAATGAACTCGCATAAATCTCGAACGTGTCTTACATATCGGGAGCCCCGCTCGGCTGTTATCCTCCTTCGGCGACTGCCCCACTGGCCCGCCTGCAAGGGGAACTTCATAATCCTATCATTTGCACTTGTTGTGTTTGCTGTAACCGAAGTAACAAGCGACTCTGGGAAGATTAATGACTGTCTAAGGGCGCACAGACTGCAGCCGAAGGTAGGGCGCTGCATATTTGACAGCCTACAGTCTACCGCCTAGAGCCTAGGGCCTGGCGGAGATGTTTCAATTGGAACATCAGGTGGTTAGGTCCAATAACAAACTGCCGCCGTAATCTCTGACGATGCGGACAAATCGACTCTACGGTCGATTGTCTCAGGTGGGCCTCGTCTGGTGGGGCGGCGGCGGTGGCGGAAGGGCCCAAGGGTCATGGGATTTTTTTCTTTTCCCGGCGCTGCTGTTCTTAATAAGTGATTATGTTGCTGGAGAGACTTCCTTATTTGCTCCCTTGTCGAAGTGAATTATTGAATTGCCGGAGAGGGCGGGTGGGTTTGATGAGGTTAGGGTGAAAAATGTGAGGCTGTGCAAGGAAAGAATTGAGTTCCGGATTATTTACAATCCAGTGGAGGGCGAGGTTGATTAGCAGCGGGGGAAATGTTAACCTGATTTGAACTGTTGGTCCTCGTTGGGATGTTTATCACGGCCCGCCGGGACTTGTCCCACAATGATTGGGGTTCGATGGCTTTAAGAGAAAAAAAAAGGTGAAGGTGCGTATCGAATAAATGGATCTTTGATTGGGACAACTTTAATGCCATCACTGGCAATGAATGCGTTCCGGTGCTTTGGAGGAGCTTTGGCATTGAACGGTGGGAATCTGGCGAACATATGTGACGAGGATGGATGAGAGACTTCTGGTGATTGATTGGGGGTATTGTGACATGGTTTTGGGATGGTGACCTTTGGTCGGTTGATTAGATCCGGTGTTTGAACACACATGTATGGTGACTTTAAAAATTATTTTTTGACGCAACAAAGGTGACAGAATAACACCAACCGGAACGAAATTGAGTTATTGGAATGTGAGGGTAGCAACCGTCAAGAAACTTGAAAGGGGAGTACCTTTGTATCCATGAAGAGGATAGTGTCTTCAAGAAAAATAAACAGAAGAAACATCACTTATTTTCATCATAAGACCACTCGCATAGTTATTTTGGCTTAAAAATACTTAGGGGGCCTCATTCAAATGCCGCCACAATGATAAAAAAAAACCTTATGTTGAATGAGGCTTAAAATTTAAGCCGGGTATTTGACGGAAAATAGACTCCGATCATGTTTGCGTCTGGGGGTGTGGAAATAAATGCGGTGGGATTACACGATGTTTTATTTGAAATTTATAATTTCTTAATGCTAACGTTGAGGTCTTCAAAACTGCGTTTTCAGATCATGTTGATGGTTGACCGTTTTTGGCCAATATCTCGAAAACCATTAAGGCCAGAATGCTTGAAATTGTTTTAAGTTAATGTCCTCAATGAAGCAAAGTTTTTGTGACTTTTTCAGATTTTTAAAGACTGGTTTAGAAATGGGGGGGAAATGGAGCTTCATGTTTTCCAAACGGTACCTTGGATCAAAAATTGTAGAAGAAAACCTCCACCTCATTTCAAAAGATCTGTCGATTGATATGTAACTGGATGGGGTGCGGCAATGTTTCAAAATTAATTGCAATGGTTTTTGTAGACGGAACCTTAAAAAGAACGATGGAGAAATGCTCTGCATTATATAATTTGTAGGACTGTAGCGCCGCCATTATTTTTATTATTATTATTACTATTATATACAGCCAGCCAGCCAGCAAGCCAGACAGATAGAGCTAGAATTCTGGGGCTATAAATCTAGGGCTAGAATTTTAGGGCTATAAATCTAGGGCTAGAATTTTAGGGCTATATATTTAGGGCTAGAATTTTAGGGCCGTAAATCTAGGGCTAGAATTTTAGGGCCGTAAATCTAGGGCCAGAATTTTAGGGCTGTAAATCTAGGGCTAGAATTTTAGGGCCGTAAATCTAGGGCTAGAATTGTAGGGCTATGAATCTAGGGCTAGAATTTTAGGGCCGTAAATCTAGGGCTAGAATTTTAGGGCCGTAAATCTAGGGCTAGAATTTTAGGGCTATGAATCTAGGGCTAGAATTTTAGGGCCGTAAATCTAGGGCTAGAATTTTAGGGCTAGAATTCTAAGGCTACAATTTTAAGGCTGTAAATCTAGGGCTAGAATTTAAGGGCTGTAAATCTAGGGCTAGAAATTTAGGGCTGCAAATCTAGGGCTTGAACTGTAGGGCTGTAAATCTAGGGCTAGAATTCTAAGGCTTTAAATCTAGGGCTAGAATTTAAGGGCTGTAAATCTAGGGCTAGAATTCTAAGGCTACAATTTTAAGGCTGTAAATCTAGGGCTAGAATTGTAGGGCTATAAATCTAGGGCTAGAATTTTGGGGCCGTAAATCGAGGGCTAGAATTTTAAGGCTATAAATCTAGGGCTAGAATTTTAGGGCCGTAAATCTAGGGCTAGAATTTTAAGGCTGTAAATCTAGGGCTAGAATTGTAGGGCTATAAATCTAGGGCTAGAATTTAAGGGCTGTAAATCTAGGGCTAGAATTTAAGGGCTGTAAATCTAGGGCTAGAATTCTATTGCTAGAATTTTAGGGCTGTAAATCTAGGGCTAGAACTGTAGGGCTATAAATTTAGGGCTAGAATTTTAGGGCCGTAAATCTAGGGCTAGAACTTAAGGGCTATAAATCTAGGGCTAGAATTCTAGGGCTAGAATTTTAGGGCTATAAATCTAGGGCTAGAATTTTAAGGCTGTAAATCTAGGGCCAGAACTGTAGGGCTGTAAATCTAGGGCTAGAATTGTAGGTCTGTAAATCTAGGGCTAGAATTTAAGGGCTGTAAATCTAGGGCTAGATTTCTAGGGCTAGAATTTTAGGGCTGTAAATCTAGGGCTAGAATTTAAGGGCTATAAATCCAGGGCTAGAGTTTTAGTTCTATAAACCTAGGGCTAGAATTTTAGGGCTGTAAATCTAGGTCTAGATTTTTAGGTCTGTAAATCTAGGGCTAGAATTCTAGGGCTAGAATTTTAGGGCTGTAAATCGAGGGCTAGAATTCTATTGCTAGAATTTTAAGGCTGTAAATCGAGGGCTAGAATTCTAGGGCTATAAATCTAGGGCTAGAATTTTAAGGCTGTAATTCTAGTTCTAGAATTTTAGGGCTATAAATCTAGTTCTAGAATTATAAGGCTAGAATTCTAAGGCTAGAATTCTAGGTTCGACCAAAAAAACAACTTTTTTTGCAAGGCTCTTTGACTGTGAATATCTCGGGAACAGAGGGACGCAGGAAAAAAGTAATGATGTGGGGTTGTAGGTAATTACTTCGTCTTTAAGGCATGCAAAGTTAGAAATCGGAAATCGCTTGATTTGTGTCGAATTTCTGGGAAAATAACTTTCGTTTCTGGAAAAAACGCCATATCTCGGAAACGGTGCGTCGGATCGCAATTTTGCCTTTTAGTTAAGTTTTTTTTTAAAACATACACGACCGGATGGCACAACTTTTAAGCCAAAAATCACGGCTCTAGCTATTATAGAACCCGTCTTTTGGTCAAAAATAGGATCGACCAAAAAACCAACTCCTTTTGCAAGGCTCTGGATGTGCATTATTTGGCTTTGAATATTTCGGGAGCGGGGGGACGCTCGATCCTCCGATCCTGGGCCTAGCTGCGGTCGACGCACGAACCCACACGGCTGTATAACTGTCTAAAAAAAAGCAATATCGCCGTTGGGAGTCGGCATTAAACTGTAGGTTCCCTCTATATACAAAAAATATCTATCCATACAATATTTATAAAAATAGTTATCCAACGGAACCATCCCTCGCACTAGTCCAGTTTATTTCCTAAATTTTCGATTTAAATTCAGATTCACTCGAAAACATTCCGACACACTTCGATTTATTTATGAAGGAAGGGACCAGAGTTTCCCCTGACTTATATGCATGTATGAGTGTATGCATGTATGTGTATATGAATGTTATGTATGTTGGCTGATGACTAGATTTTGCTATTGCTATACTATAGAATATACCAGCCAGCCAGCCAGCCAGCCAGCCAGCCAGCCAGCCAGCCAGCCAGCCAGCCAGCCAGCCAGCCAGCCAGCCAGCCAGCCAGCCAGCCAGCCAGCCAGCCAGCCAGCCAGCCAGCCAGCCAGCCAGCCAGCCAGCCAGCCAGCCAGCCAGCCAGCCAGCCCAGCCAGCCAGCCAGCCAGCCAGCCAGCCAGCCAGCCAGCCAGCCAGCCAGCCAGCCAGCCAGCCAGCCAGCCAGCCAGCCAGCCAGCCAGCCAGCCAGCCAGCCAGCCAGCCAGCCAGCCAGCCAGCCAGCCAGCCAGCCAGCCAGCCAGCCAGCCAGCCAGCCAGCCAGCCAGCCAGCCAGCCAGCCAGCCAGCCAGCCAGCCAGCCAGCCAGCCAGCCAGCCAGCCAGCCAGCCAGCCAGCCAGCCAGCCAGCCAGCCAGCCAGCCAGCCAGCCAGCCAGCCAGCCAGCCAGCCAGCCAGCCAGCCAGCCAGCCAGCCAGCCAGCCAGCCAGCCAGCCAGCCAGCCAGCCAGCCAGCCAGCCAGCCAGCCAGCCAGCCAGCCAGCCAGCCAGCCAGCCAGCCAGCCAGCCAGCCAGCCAGCCAGCCAGCCAGCCAGCCAGCCAGCCAGCCAGCCAGCCAGCCAGCCAGCCAGCCAGCCAGCCAGCCAGCCAGCCAGCCAGCCAGCCAGCCAGCCAGCCAGCCAGCCAGCCAGCCAGCCAGCCAGCAGCCAGCCAGCCAGCCAGCCAGCCAGCCAGCCAGCCAGCCAGCCAGCCAGCCAGCCAGCCAGCCAGCCAGCCAGCCAGCCAGCCAGCCAGCCAGCCAGCCAGCCAGCCAGCCAGCCAGCCAGCCAGCCAGCCAGCCAGCCAGCCAGCCAGCCAGCCAGCCAGCCAGCCAGCCAGCCAGCCAGCCAGCCAGCCAGCCAGCCAGCCAGCCAGCCAGCCAGCCAGCCAGCCAGCCAGCCAGCCAGCCAGCCAGCCAGCCAGCCAGCCAGCCAGCCAGCCAGCCAGCCAGCCAGCCAGCCAGCCAGCCAGCCAGCCAGCCAGCAGCCAGCCAGCCAGCCAGCCAGCCAGCCAGCCAGCCAGCCAGCCAGCCAGCCAGCCAGCCAGCCAGCCAGCCAGCCAGCCAGCCAGCCAGCCAGCCAGCCAGCCAGCCAGCCAGCCAGCCAGCCAGCCAGCCAGCCAGCCAGCCAGCCAGCCAGCCAGCCAGCCAGCCAGCCAGCCAGCCAGCCAGCCAGCCAGCCAGCCAGCCAGCCAGCCAGCCAGCCAGCCAGCCAGCCAGCCAGCCAGCCAGCCAGCCAGCCAGCCAGCCAGCCAGCCAGCCAGCCAGCCAGCCAGCCAGCCAGCCGCAGCCAGCCAGCCAGCCAGCCAGCCAGCCAGCCAGCCAGCCAGCCAGCCAGCCAGCCAGCCAGCCAGCCAGCCAGCCAGCCAGCCAGCCAGCCAGCCAGCCAGCCAGCCAGCCAGCCAGCCAGCCAGCCAGCCAGCCAGCCAGCCAGCCAGCCAGCCAGCCAGCCAGCCAGCCAGCCAGCCAGCCAGCCAGCCAGCCCAGCCAGCCAGCCCAGCCAGCCAGCCAGCCAGCCAGCCAGCCAGCCAGCCAGCCAGCCAGCCAGCCAGCCAGCCAGCCAGCCAGCCAGCCAGCCAGCCAGCCAGCCAGCCAGCCAGCCAGCCGCCGCCAGCCAGCCAGCC